>JAZKLR010000167.1:0-2861762 GCA_037103525.1 Ganaspis brasiliensis | reverse complement strand
AAAAAATCTTAAAATCTTAAAAATGTACTGTGTATCAAGCACAGTTCAAAATTGCAATTTATAAGTTAATTTTGCATCACATTACCTCCTTAGTATTGATTTTTGCATGCTCAAGCTTTTTATGATCAATGGAGTAATAGCCAAAGCCGAATGAATACAGTTACGTCTCATGCTCTGCTCTTATATCCGTATTCAGTCTGCTAAGTCTGCTTAGACCTTAAGTTTTAATGACATTTTCTAAACAAAGTTTTTTACCTTAGGAAGCCATCCTCTGTCACAATAAACAAAAAATGTGCTGTATATGCAGATAAACTTTTGTTACCGTATAATATAAATAAATACTTTAAACTGAAAAATATTGTTTCACTGTACACCGTTGAAAATTTTGTGTTTTTGTGTAACAATCGGTCCGTGTGAAAATTAATTTATTACAAACGGGCTACATTGTCGATTTTATTTTAGGAGATATTCGCATGTCTCTATAGAAGTTTCAGATTTTCGAATTTTTTTTTATTGCTACAAAACAAACTACGTAATGTGCTACGTCGAATCGTGCGTTTATCATAACTTTATCGTAATTAAAAACAGAAAATAATCTTATTTTTAATTTTTAAAATGCATGCGCGCTAACGCTTTACATGCGAATGTACACAAATATATGTTACGGGCAATGTCCGGAATCCGAGCAATGGTCATTGTCGACAATGACCGTAGATTTCGGGCAAAGTCCAAAATTATTCATTTTACACGGCTTTTCCGGGCATTGTCGACAATGCCCAGGCTAAGTTGGGCAATGTTGATAATGAATAATAAAATTTAATTAATTATTATATTATTGTAAAAAATTATTAGTCCTGAAATTTATATTAAATAAAAAAACACGTGTTTCTTTATTTGTCACATAAAATTCGAAAGATTATTGTCATTGAAAATAATTTTTGAAAATTGTAGAACCGCAATAATAGTCGTCGAAAGTTGACAAAACGATATTATAAACAAAGTTAATATCATTTACTTTGTAATCGACTTTATAAATGTATTGATTAGACTAATGTGTAAAAAAAGTTTAGTTTGCAATCAAGTGTTCATAAACAGAGACTGAATATTACGGTACACTAAACAAAAAGTATGTGGTGAGTAAATTGCCCAAGCATGAGTGGTCAATGTCGACATTTTGAATGAAGTTTTGAAATACTGGATGCAATAAGACTGTCTGTTTATCCTTAAATTTTGAGCCTGAATCCCTTCTGAGCAGATAGTGTGGTAGTGGAGCGAACTTGATCCAACTCTGTCTAATTTCACTCAATTCAGTTGAGTTCAACTGAACTATTGAAAAAAAATTTAATTTTGACCAATTTATACCAAGATAAATCGAACAAGACTAGTGCTTCACAATATGTCGAAATAATATCGATAATGTCTTCATATCGTCTTGAATTTCAAGACGATATCAAGACGATATTCCAAAAAAAAAAATCGATACAATATCGATAAAGGGCTTCCGAGATTTTCGATATCGACTTCAATGAAAAAGTAGTATTGATCTCAATGATTCAAGCATGGATGTGCCTAGAGATCCTCAAGGGAGAGTTGGGACAACCGATATATTGATTCTGATTGGTAGCGCCTAACCGGAATCGGAAGTTCATTAGAAGTTTATTTCATTGATATAAAATGGAGGTTACATTTAAAATGCTTTTAAAACAAATACTTTCAAATTTTGCCCGTTCTTTTCGACAAATGATACAACTTACATAATTGTCACTTCCGATTCCAATTTGGTACCAAGGTAGTAGAAGGGGAAACGTGTCCCAACTCTCCCTTAAGGATCTCTAGATGTGCCCACGTTGAGACAGGGGAGGGGGTGGCGCCGCCCCCTAGAAAACCAGTTTACATGAGAGAGAAAGAGATAGCACTATATTGTCTCTCTCACTCCCACATAAAACCCCCACCAATAAACTTTTCTAGGATTCAAAATTGAGACAAAATATGGTTTCAAAAATATATTGATCTTTTAAAAAACTGTTTTACTTAGAACAACTTTTGCTCAACTAACTGTTCGCTTTAACAGTAAGTAACTTATTTTACCTCTTCTGTCGTCTGTACTAATAGAAACTTCTAAATGTTAAAAATTCTTAGATATTCAAAATAGGTGAACAAATCAAACGTGTTAAAATATTTTCGTCAAATTAAAAAAAAAACGTAACAAAATGTGCTACAACTTTTTATACTAATGCATTTACTATGTTTTTTAGATTGAACAGTTACATTTAAACTGATATTTAAGAATATAAGCACGTTGTTACATAATGTATATAGCTCATCAAGAAAATTTTAATTTAGACGTTATTATCGACTCGAGACGATATTTTTGTCAACAATATCGATACGATAATTGGATAGTCGAGATATTTCGAGATCAATATGAATATTGCTAAAATATCGTATCGTCTTGATATCGTCATGTGCTAAACAAGACCAAGCTCGTTCTTTTTTCTTCGGACAATCTGCTGAGGATAGAGATACATTGTTAAGAAAATGTCATTTTTTAAACTTTAAATTCTGTAACTGAAAGGTAAAACAACTAACTCCAATTTTATAATTTCATTACAACTTAATTTTAATATTCTCTTTGTAAGGTAAAATTGAAAAGTCGACATATACATTCAGTCATTTGCATATTATTGAATATCATTTTCGAAATGAATATTTTAATCACTTTACAATGATAAAACTCTAAAACTCATATTTATAAATAAATAGAAGTCTGACGTTAACTCTAATTTGACAAAATAGGGCTTATACTATTTACCTTTTAGCCACAGCATTTTGCCAGACTACTGTTTTAATTCAATTGTCCCGGAGGAGATGACGTGTTTTCAAGCATTTTTTTTTTAGAAAATCCAAATTCGTTTTCTGTTTCTACCAAATGTACTATCTAGATGCTATCCCGTACCATCATTATATAAGATTATATATGGTACCTGATACTATCAAGATGGTACCCCGTACCATCTATTTCTCTCAGTGTTGCTACACAGTAAATGTATTTGTACTTTGGATATTTCAAGCTTTAAACTATTTTAAACAAAGTTTGTGGGGGTAAAATTCTGAAAATATTTTCGACCTCACTCGCACTTTCGAAGAACTTACTTTCCCTTTCTGATGCACATATCTTTTTGTGCTTTACCGGCGAGCAATCACAATAACCGCATCCGACTTTCTTGTCCGCGGGGCTCCACTGAAACGCATAACATTCTTCGCAGTTTAGACATCTACCTCTCTTCACACCTTGGTTGTCAGCAACGAACGCAGACATATTCTACATTAAATAGAGAATAGGAAAGGAAACTTAATTTAAAATATGGGATTTAGGATAATTTGGATTAAGGTTATTGAATGGAAGTAATAATGTTTTTAATATCATGAGTGATTGTTTTTTCAATAAGTGCAGAAGCATGTTAATTATCGACAAATGAAACAAATCATTTCCTTAAAAATTTTTTGGATTTTAAATTTTTCAAATTTTTTTCCATATTTCAAAATTGGACAAACACGTGACTAGTTACGAAATTTTGTAGTTGCTATCTTTCTTGATACACTACCGACGGAAATTGACAGTCCGATCGATAAAAATGGTTTCCAAAACACAGCTAAATTCCAATCAGGATATCTTGGTTAAAAACTTAGGCGGGAATTTGGGATTAAAATATGTAGAAATCTTATAAAATTCTACGTCAGATGGTCTACTAATGCAATATTTTTGACTTACCAAAATGATTATATTATTTATTGAGTTTAAATAAAAATTACCAAATTTTTCGCATATCGTTCGATAAGTTTAGGTCGTTGCCTGATCTATAAAAAATTTGAAGTTCCCCTTTCATTCTTTGCTGAATTCTATGCTTTAATTTTAACTAACAAAACTTGAAAAATATTAAGTGGTTCTCGAAATCCTGGAAAAACCACAGTTTTCAAGTAGAAACCACGGTTTTAGCTGACTTTGAAAAAAATATGTTCCAACGTTTTGAGTCAAATTTCGAGGACCACTTAATATTTTTCAAGTTTTCTTAGCTCAAATTAAAGCCTACAATTCGGCAAAGAAAACAAGAGGAACTTCAAAATTTTTTTACACTTTTTGTACATCAAGCAACGAACTAAACTTATCGAACGATAGTCGAAAAATTTGGTAATTTTTATCCAAACTCATTAAATAATATAATGACTTTGAAAAGTTAAAAACAATACATCAGAAGACCTTCTGACGCAGAATTCTATAAGATTTCTACATGTTTTCATCCGAAGTTCCTATCTAACTTTTAGACCAATATATCCTAATTTGAATTAAGCTGTATTTTTGAAACCACTTTTATCAATTAGACCAACAATTTTCTACAGTAGTTTAAGTTCTGCACTTGTGCCAATTTATACAAGAGACGGTGAAATTTGCTTGATCTTTTCAAAAGAGTGGAATTACTTTTACATAATTAAGTTATTCGACCACACAGTGGCCTAAAAGCTGAATCTAGGTGGCCAAAAATAGGGCCTGATTTCATGTAAAATATATCATTTCTTTACGTTTTTGAGGTCACTCTATAAGATTCCGGCCTCAGATTTCATGTTTATACATATGTACAACCAATATGGCGGCTTTTTTACAAGAAAGTACCGAAAAATCGAGAACTTTTTGTTTTCATTTAAAATTTCTTATCGAAAACTTTGTTTAAAAAATAATAAAGTGGCGAAAAATAATACGAACTGCTGGAAGATTAAAAATATGCATTAGTTAATACATAACATTTAAGATAGCAGAGTCAAAATGGCGGATGTTGTTAAAAAAGAATAAAAACCTAATACCTGCTGGACCAATATTTAAGTTTCATATTAAAATTAATTAAACTTGGTACGTATGGGTTTTTTGGGTTGCAGATTACAAATCTGTTAATAATTTTTCAAAATTCAAAATGGTGGATCCAATATCACAGACGAAAATGCAAAATTTTTGCCAAAATTGATGAAACTTATTAGATAGCGGTTTTCGGGGTCACTGATTCCCAATCCGTTCCTAATTTTTTAAAATTAAAAATGGCGGATCCAATATGTCAGACGAAAATACAAAGTTTTTGACACAAATTATGAAGCGTTGTATATAGGGATTTTTGGCATCACTGATTATGAATCCATTCATAAATTTAGAGAATTTAAAATAGAGGCTTCAATATGTCGGAAGATTTTTTAAAAGTAATTGGATTTGCTGGATACTCGACCCTCGGTGCTTTTCAGCATTGCTGATTACCAATGTGTTGTTCGTTTTTTGAAAGTTGAAAATAGCGGATCCCATACGACGGGATTAATTAACAAAAACCGATTAAGGATTTTTGCAAACATTTAAACTTCCTTTGAAATTCATGTCTGGCACATTAGATCTACCATTTTTGAAAATTATGCACTGAGAAAATAAGCCTCTAGCATATTTATTTGTTGACGTACTCGGAACAAGACAAACAAGATACCGGCGATCACAGTGAACTTAAATGGAAACAGTACGGGTTTAATCGGTTAAAGTAGACAAAGTGGTTTGCAGGTGCTATAACAACAATCTCTCTATGCTTCGGTAGTCAAAAATTTGTTATATTTAGTCAATTTATTTTCTCAGTGTGAACGGATTTGGAATCAGCGACCTTGAAAACCCACATATACTAAGTTTAATAAATTTGGTCAATTTTTGCATTTTCCTCCGCCATATTGGATTCGCCAATTTCAATTTTTGAAATTTGACTTCAGATTAATAATCAGCGACCACAAAAACTGCTAGAAACAAAGTGGTTTAAAAGTGCATCAAAGCGTTTTTCAGTAAATAGTTCTGTCCAGATAGAATAAAGTTTCAGAACACTGTGAGATATACACCGGTACACATAAATACTGTCCTTCCGGTTTATTTTTGGAACAATAGACGAATAGTTAACCAGAAGTTTAGCATTTATGTGTCCCGGTGTATCTTTTGCACCATTAGAGATAGAAACATTTTCTTCATGTCAAAAAATTCGCTATAATAAGACGTTTAAAATTATTCATTTATTTCCCAACTTCTCCACTGTCAACAATCTCTTAATCCCACGTAAAGTCCCCACAAATACTTTTCAAATTTTTAGACGTTTTTTATTAGAAGAACTCACATTGGACTGTACAAACCGTATCTCAAATTGCTGAACTTCTGCGACCGCGGAGCAAACAATTTTGCCACCTGAGCCATATCAGCGGTCGATTACAATTACTTATAAGCAAACATTTTTTAATTTTCAAACTTAATTAAATTAAATACAGTAACTTTAGTCTGGCATGTCAAAATTAAAAAATTGAAAGATCAATATAATCCATATTTTACACTCTTTTTTATTATTTTAGGGTAGATATCAGCTCTAAAAATTAAGTAATGAAAGAGTTGTTTTCTTTGAGTTATTTGTAATTACAAATTGGCCAATCACGCATCGCCTTTACCTTATAGGGCATGTTATACTTCACAGTTTATTACCTCAAAGCTGAAAAAAGTCCACAATGTGTTTCGCAGGCCACATGGATTTTTCAAGTCCATCTCTTTGCTAAGAGGCTGATCCAACTTCCCTCTTTGTATTGACAAAAGTTGCCACCTTTAACTCTTTTTTTCAGCTTTGAGGAAATAAACTGTGAAGTATAACATGCCCTGTAAGGTAACGCTGATGCGTGCTTGGCCAATTTGGAATTTCAAATAACTCGAGCAATTAAAGTTCAATCAAAAAACGAACAACTCTTTGATGACTTAAGGGGTTACATGGGTTTCACAGCTTTAAAAAATCAAATTTTTTTTTATTATCTTAATAATTTCTACAACATCTCGAGAATATTATCCTAAATTTTCAAGTCGATCCGAATAAAAGCTTTGGAGATCCAGCCTTGGGATGGTGCGCGCTCAAAGTCAGGTATAAAGTGTGCGCAGCTAAAAAAAAATCTGCGAGCGAGACTCGCGAAGCCAGGATTCATCATAGACAGGAGCAAAAGGATGCCCTAGATACTACAGCTGCTGCAGGTTTTTTACTTTATGGCCCAGGAATCGACGATTCAATGGAAGTTAACAAAAATGTTTTATTTCCAGTTTTATTATTACTCAAAACTTATGCGTTTTTCTCGAAACTGTGTTTTCAAAGTCGGTTGTCAAAATTTCTCGGAAACTACCCAACCGACCTTGATGAAATTTTGCACAGGCCTTTGAGATACAATTCTCCAGTACTTGGATGAAGGATTTTTTTTTCTTCCATCACAACTATTAAAAAAAAAAAATGTTGAGCAAATTTTACCAAATTTTGCATTTTTTTGTAAAAAGGTCTGCCAAAAATCTTATTTTCACTTTTTTTTTTCCCTTCGTCGACTTTCTAGTTTCAGGTCTGTACTAAAAGAAAATATTTAGTTTTTTCATTTCAGATGATTTTGTCAGGAATTGTGCTGTCAACGCGGACGCACCTTTTTTCCGAGGGTTCACCGGAAATGACGTTTTAATGGCTCACTTCTGAATATTTTTCTTCGCAAATTTCAAAAATTCTTCTTTAAATATATATATTTAAGAAACTAAAAAGTTCTAATAAAATATTTCCTTCTTTATATAAAAAAAAATTGTTGAAAATAGGCCTTTTTTATGCCGAGTAAACCCACATAACCCCTTAATTTTTTGAGCTGATATCAACCCTAATATATGTTCACGGCATGTAGGGATACCCGGTATGGACTTAGCATTTTAAGAGAATTGATTTTTTTTATTTTATTTTCGTAACATACATGTATTTAAGAGTAAACACAGACCACGGAGTTAGCTCAGTTGGTTAAATACTAGACTCTGCGGTCGCGCCAAGTCAAACTTGCTTGGTTCGCGCCCCGATGCGCCTGGAATTTTTCTGGATCTTGAGATAACTTCAGTGGAAGGTTTCACGTCAACGAATGATGATATTCAATGTCGCTAACTGACTTGTGCATGCATTAGAACTCGACTGTCGATAAACCGGTTGTACTCAGGAGAGATTTTTCTACAGTTTTCCCTCTCCACTGGCGAGCAAACCCAATAATGGGTTGTCCAGGCAAATGCGAGTACTCCGATAATTTCAAGTCGTTCTGTAGACGCAAAAACTTGATACTTCTGTTTAAAGTAATATTTCTCGGAAATTACTCAGTAAACACTTGAGAGTACACTAAAACCTTTGAGAAGTCGCCCTGTCAGGAGTATTTCTGTTTACTTTATTTGGTGATGAGGAGGTGGAGCGGGGAGACGGCAGAATAACATTTCTCGGAATTTCTTATGTTCTCGCGACCTGTCAGGAGTGCACCCTACCCCCGAGCTTGCGACTCTTCACAGGTTTTAGTGTACACACTCTTCAGAACGTCCACAAAAATTGTGGTAAAACATATAAAAAAAAGAGTACACACAAAAAAATGCAGGTCAATCCGGTGAATATTCTGTAAGTTAAACTCACATTTGTAAATAAAGCCAGGTAGCTACCTAAAATTCGGTTGTTTTTATTTATTGGCCTTTTGTAAATAAAACCCTTCACGGAGGGAAATCTGTTACCTTTAACGCATGGAAATATAGCCTTCGCTAATCGCAACAGAAGTGCCGTGCTTTTATTGCCTGAATTCATGCATTAGTAGTAAGGCAAAGTTCCGTGCACTAATAGTAAACGCTTCATTACTAATATCATTCCACAGTGGCGCTAAAAGTGCACGTCAATTTCGTGTACTAGAATTGCACCAAGTCCGTGCGCTTTTCGCACGAACTTCTTGCATTTGATTACTAGTGTCAATTGCAAGAAGTTCGTGCGAATAGCGCACGAACTTGGTGCTTTTATAGTACACGTAAATGCCGTGCGCTTCCAGCGCCACTGTAGAACGTTTTTTGCAAAGAGGTAGAGGGAAATTTCGTACGAGTGGCATGAAATTCACGCACGAAATAGTCTGTTACTAGTAAAACTGATAACATTGATAAAGCTTTTGAAACTTTAAACACTTCTTTCTCAAAATTTTTGTTTTTAAAGTCGGTGAGCAAGATTTATTGTAAAAAGCTGAACCAACCAATCTCAAATTTTTATACCTTCTTAAATATATTTTTTAGTAATTAATCGAAGATTTTTTACAGCGTTAAATTTATTTTATATACAATTAAAGACAAAAATTTTTGTCAAAAATCGACTTTTGTTTTGACAAGCTGCCATTTTGTCAAAAATTCTTATTTTGCAATTTTGTAATTAAATTGAATTAAGTTTAAATTAAATAACCTGTAGCACCATTAAAAATGATTATTTTTATAAAAAAATGTGGTAAAATACAACTAAAAGATGCCTTAATATGTAGAAAGAATTTTAGATTAATAAAATAAAGTCTTCTCAGGAAATATGAGAGTTCTTATACCTAATCGGCCCTCGGTACGTTTATATCCAGAGGAAACAAGTAGGTTACCAGTAGTTTGAAGAAGTGAAATATTTTAACAAATTGAGTATCGCCTTGTTTCGACGAAATGAATAATCCGGCAAATACAATGTCTGATAAATGCTTATATAAGAAGTTAGAATACAGTTAGAAGGTCCAAAAATCGATATTTTAATCATTTTTCCTAAAAAGACTTTTTATTTTTTTAATCTAAAATTCTTTCTACATATCAAGGCATCTTTTAGTTGTATTTTACCATATTTTATTTATAAAAATAATAATGTTTAATGGTGCTTTAGCTCATTTAATTTAAATACAATTTAATTTAAAAAATTTGTGTCAATAGAATGTATTATCTTGTGTTTGATCCAAGAAATAAAGAAAATAACTTTTTTTAAAAAAAATGACGACTTTTGAATAAAGAGTAATATATTTTTGTCCCAAATTAAGGCCTCAACTTTTTTATAAAATTAAATACATTTATCGGTGGGAAAAAACCTTCGATCAATTACTGAAGAATGTAATTACAAAGATTTTTTTTTTTTTTTGCGTAGGATGTGAAAACCTGCTACCAGGTACCCTGTAGCCCATACTACAGGGTTATGCGGGGGTTGAGAAATATTGTTTTAATATTGTTATGTTTGGGAAGTGAAAATGTGAAATTTAGCTATTAGATATGAAAAAAACACTACAACATTTTCACATCATACATGTAAGTACATTAAAAGAATTTATTTGCAATAGGCCAATAAATAAAAAGGAGTGTGTTCTATGTATAGCTACCTGGCGCTATTTACTAATATGAGTATAACTTAGAGAATATTCACCGGTTTGACCTGCAATTTTCTATATAATAACCCCTTAAGACTAAACAAGTCTGTCACCAAAAATGCTGTTACTTGAGTTAAATGTTGGTTTCTGACTCTTGAAATAAAAGATAAATTATCAAATATTGACTTATTAGTAACAGTATGACACAAATGGGGCAAGTAATACTTTTAAAAAATTATTTTCTACACTTGAAGAAAATATTTATGAATAATATTTAGATATTTTTTATGGAAAAAAAAAAGTCCTAAAAATAATATTTAGTTTTTTTTAAAACAAAAAATGAAAATCACTTATTTATAATTAGTCGAAATTTGCTAATTGCTGCTGCCTTTTAAGAGCGAGAAAGGTCAATATAAAAATGAGGTGAGAGCATTTTTTTCACTGCCTCGATCAGCCTTATTACTGTGATAATTAGAGTTGAAGAATGTTAACAATTGCGAGAAATATATTTTGGCTTTTTACATATTATGAAAATTTACTTTGGGAGAAAATTATGGAAAACCCACAAGTTCCTTCTAAAGAACATGACATATATGTAAAATTAATTTATAATTTTAATTTTAAAATTATTATTCACCACAATTAAAACATTACAAATAGATTTATAAATTTCTTGCCATTGAAAGGTTGTAAGAAACGCAAAAAAATTACATTTTTTACACTAGTTTCATGACATTTCTCTACTTTATTTAATTTTTTTTGAAAGTGTATTTGTTTATGTTTGATTTATATTAATTTTTTTTGGAGGTGTTTTCCTCTAGATCCGTAGCTTTTTGCTTTAACAGGGGCACCACTTGTAGGATATACTACGGTCTTAGTTGATTAGAAGCTATATCTTGCGCTATAATCAACTCTGGATCATGTAATTATAAATATCCTAGTAAAAAAGTATTATTCTGCTGGTTGTTTGGGATGTTTAAAAACCCTGTTGCTCGATTGTCCAAACGACATTTAGGATGACTGATCAACCTGTGCAACCATTCTACATAATTTTCTCGAATAAAATAACATGACTTTACGTTTGTCAAAATTCACAAAAATAGAATATTAGAGACAAATTGATATAAAAATTGCTAATTTTAGTATATTATTAACATCGAAATAAGTTGAGCATACGCAGTAGCTATGTGACTCAGGCGTAGATCCAACGGTTGCGAAAGGAGCGATGCCCCCTCCCCCTAAATCCATACCTTCATATGAGAGAAAGAGTTAACACAATATTGTTATTGATGAGACTGTATCCTGTCTTATCATGAAAAATGTACGAATGAGATATGGTTAGCTTGAAGTTCAGACCTTATTCGCATACTTTTCATGAGCTGGAAGAAATTGTTCTGTTTATTATTTCAACGTTGACGTTTTACAGGAGGTAAAAGAAGACAGTCGTATATAAACTACGCATGCTTAAGTTATTTATATATTATAAAAATACTACCCCTGTCAATTTTCATGTCATTTTACCTGTCAATTTATCTGTAACATTCTATCTTTTTATCTGTGACCAACAGTGAAGTTGCGTTTTTCTTTTTTAGCCAAGGAAAATATGTGCAAGAATTGAGCACAGTACACGGGATGATTGTACAATAGGGTGATTCAAAAATGCATAGGAAAACAAATTCTTCTTTTTTTTAAAGTTCCGTACCGTTCAAATAGAATCCTATCAAAACCACTAAATGTGTCCACTTTAGCATATGGTTTTCGAGGAAAAAGTAAAAAAATGCATGAAAAAAGCTTACCCCCCCTAGCCGCCAAAGTATATGACCTAGATAGATGAAATTTGACACACATATGAAGTTTCACGTGTAGATTTCACGAAAAATATAGAAAACTGGATTCAAATTGTTAATCATTGAATTATCGAGGAAAATATTTTTTCTTCAACCCCCTCCCCTTCCTTAGCGCCCACAATTTTTGATGAAGAGGGCTGAAATTTGGTATACGGATGTACTTTCACGTGCAGATTGATAAAAAAATATAGAACATTTGAAATGGAGTTAAAAGGGGACCCGGTGGTCCAGAGCTCTGAAATTTAAGTTATTTATAGGAATTTGTTTAAAGGTTCAAATAATAAACTATATTAAAACTTTTCAGATATTTTTAAGAACTTATACTGTAAACAAAAACAATTTTTTTCATTTCTAAAAAAAATTTTATTTAATTAAAAAATGGCATTAATTAAAACCCTTTAAAAAATGGACCTAGGTGGAGTGATGGATTTCTTCTCTTCTATTTATCTGAAAAATAAAAACCAAGAAAATTCTTAATCAGTATGAGTACAGTTATGACCCGAACTAGAAGAAACAAAAAATATTGAAAATTGACAAAATCGCGCGCTTTTGATAATCAAACTCTAAAAACAGGCTGCTTTGTAGGGTTCCGGACACAAAGTGTCAAATCCGGAACCCTTGTATTTTCACTCGTTTGTCCGTCGCCCAAAACCATTACCCCCCTCTCCCCCTAGCGGACAAACTATTTGAGATAGAGAGTTGAAATTTGGTAAACTTACTTAACTTAACTTGGTAAATTTGTATTTTCACGTGTAGATTACAGGAAAAATATAGCGAACATGATTGAACGTGATGTTCATAGCGTTGTCAAAGAAAAACTTTTTTTTAAAAAAAAAACGTGTCCCCACCCCCTTATCTTCCATACTATTTGACCTAGAGGTTTGAAATTTGGTATACCTAGGTATTTTTACGTGTAGATTACAGGAAAAATATAGCGAACATTGTTGGACTTAGTTTTCAAAAGTTATTAATGAAAAGTTGAAAAATGACAAAATACCCATATGCTAGAGCTAAGCGTATTTATCCTGAAAGGTTGGGAATTGGTTAAAAATGTGTAATTTTATGCAGAAAAAATCTCTCCCATGCAAATGCAAGTTAGCTCCAAGGGTATGGAACCCTCTGTGCGCGAGTCCGACTCGCACTTGCCCGGTATTTAACCATTTTTCTACAATTTTCTACCATTTTTGGTCAATAGCTCGACCACACATCCACAAAAATGTCGTTTTCTGTTGCTCTATTTCGAATGAAACAAATGTTTTTTAAATCTTGTTCACAGCGGGTCTTAATTGACTTCAACCCAAAAGTGCTTGCCCAGCTCAGTTCTTTCTTGATTTAGTTTCTGGGATGTCTCCTGATGATTCTAAGCAAAAAATGAAAAAAATCGGTTGGGCCGTTTTTGAAAAAACTGATTTTTTGAATTTTTTAAAGAGGTTAATTAACATATTTTTACCAAAATGAGTGCAAATAATAGCTATATTGACTTGAGTCATTTAAAATGGTATCAGAAGATAGGTCCTAGGTGCTGAGTATCTTTGAGTAACTTTACACCAGAAAAGTTAATGAAAAACCGTGAAAAATCGGTAAAAAAATGAGTTTTTGCAATATTACTCTCTCCCAGTAGATACAAACCTTAAATGACCTATAGAAGAATTAAAGAGTATAAAATTTTGAAGAAAACAAAAAAAAATAGAGTGCTTTATCTTTAAAACTTTCGGATTTATGAGCTTCTAAAGTTAGATTTCAGCAAAAATTTTCTTGAAAAAAAAATTTTATTTTAGTTTTTGTAAAATAAAAAGTTTTCTGTGCATCTAACGTATATATATCTTCCAATATAAATTAAAGTAGATTAAATTTTGAGTAAATCTGTCGTTAGGCCAATATTCTATCTCTAATAGTATCGGAGTTATGATTTTCTTAAAATGACCCTTTTTTATGAACGTTTTTTGAAAATCAATTTTTTTGAAATTTCTTTGTTTTGCATGGTATAATTTTAAAAATGCTCTCATCGAATAGTTTTATCTTATATTTTAAAGAAATAAAAGCCCAATTAAATATTTAGGAACAAAAAATTTTTAATAAACATTATACAAACAAATACTTTCCAAATGAATGGAGGCTGTTGTATTCACACATGGCACGTTTTAGCCTTGTTGCATACTCTGGATGATTTTATCAACCTTGTATTTGGTCCAGGTTGATTTAAAATCTGAGTGAACCGACTCCATCGCCTGTTCGCTGAAAAATCCTAGACCTGATTTTGTTTCTTCGTAGAAATCTAGTACATCTAGTACAACTTCGCGAACAATGTATTGACAACGCCTAGCAATAAATGCAGTTCGGGTGGTGGTATAATTTGAAGAAATGCTTTGTCTTCAGTGGTATTTAAAAGAGGAGGATGAATTGTAATATTTTTTACCATGTACTAGATTTCTGCGAAGAAACAAAATCAGGTCTAGGATTTTTCAGCGAACAGGCGATGGAGTCGGTTCACTCAGATTTTAAATCAATCTGGACCAAATACAAGATTGATAAAAATCATCCAGAGTATGCAACAAGGCTAAAACGTGCCATGTGTGAATACAACAGCCTCAATTCATTTCGAAAGTATTTGTTTGTATAATGTTTATTAAAAATTTTTTGTTCCTAAATATTTAATTGGGCTTTTATTTCTTTAAAATATAAGATAAAACTATTCGATGAAAGCATTTTTAAAATTACACCATGCAAAACAAAGAAATTTCAAAAAAATTGATTTTCAAAAAAAGTTCATAAAAAAGGGTCATTTTAAGAAAATCATAACTCCGATACTATTAGAGATAGAATATTGGCCTAACGACAGATTTACTCAAAATTTAATCTACTCTAATTTATATTTGGAGATATATATACGTTAGATGCACAAAAAACTTTTTATTTTACAAAAACTAAAATAAAATTTTTTTTTCAAGAAAATTTTTGCTGAAATCTGACTTTAGAAGCTCATAAATCCGAAAGTTTTAAAGATAAAGCACTCTATTTTTTTTTGTTTTCTTCAAAATTTTATACTCTTTAATTCTTCTATAAGTCATTTAAGGTTTGTATCTACTATGAGAGAGTAATATTGCAAAAACTCATTTTTTTACCGATTTTTCACGGTTTTTCATTAACTTTTCTGGTATAAAGTTACTCAAAGATACTCAGCACCTAGGACCTATCTTCTGATACCATTTTAAATGACTCAATTCAATATAGCTATTATTTGCACTCATTTTGGTAAAAATATGTTAATTAACCCCTTTAAAAAATTCAAAAAATCAGTTATTTCAAAAACGGCCCAACCGATTTTTTTCATTTTTTGCTTAAAATCATCAGGAGACATCCCAGAAACTAAATCAAGAAAGAACTGAGTTGGGCAAGCACTTTTGGGTTGAAGTCAATTAAGACCCGCTGTGTTTTATGGCTATTATTACATAGAAAATATTAGGATCTGAAATACAGCGATACGCCATCTGATGTCAGAAAACCTTATTAAAATAACGAGGTCCAATTCTGTAAACAGCATTGAATTTGACTGAATTTGACATTTTAAATTAATTATTTGTATTAAATTGCAAATTATTAGAATACTTTAAAAAATATGTTCTTTTGAAAGAGTAGAAATGTTTAAAATAAAATACATTTATGTGTTATGTGCCTGTGTATGAAAATTTTCTTTTTATATGTGAGATACTACTAATGACGTTTTTAAAATGACTATTTTATAGAAGATAATTCCAGTTAAAATGTTACACAAAGTAATTTAAACCGATTAAAGTAATACAAGAAGCAAAGTAAACACAAAATATAAATGTTTTAGTTGTTTGTTATGACAGCTACATGATTCTACATAACCTATACCTTTATAGTTCAAGTATTTCTAGAAGACAATGTTGTTCTTTTACGAGAAATATAAATTAAAAAAACAAAAGTTTAAACATTACTTTGTAAATTTCATGTATTTTAAAAACTATTATTTGCTTTAATAAATATCAATAATTTAAAATGCCGATTTCTGATACAAATTTGCAGCTGTTTACAGTAAATCGACCTCGTTGGGTCGGCCATCTTACTTAATGACGTCACGATTTCAGATCCCAATAAGTTTATGGTTGAATGAAAAAAATGTTGAGAAAATTTTTCAACAGATGGCGTTAGTACAAGTGTGTTTGTGTTAACTTGAGCTAGGGATGGGCGATCTCGATCCGATCTTCTAAGAATCGATATTTTCGTTCCGATTAATCGATGTTTATACTTCTGATATATAATAATTATTATATATATATATATATATATGGTAAATATATCCTTACGGTTGTCAGTTGTCTCACTATTTTTTCGAAGATCATTCGCGAGATCGTTGAAAATGAATCGACTAATTGGAAGTATAAAAAAATCGAAAAAATCGATTAATCGGTACGAAAAGATCGATTCACACAAGATCAAATCGAGATCGCCTATCCCCACCTCAAGTTACCGTAAACACACTTGTACTAACGCCATCTGTTGAAAAATTTTCTCAAAGTTTTTTTCATACATCCATACACTTATATTTTCTATGTAATAATGGTCATAAGATGAATTGAAAAACATTTGTTTTTGAGGCACCAGATGCAGTTTTTTCGGGTAAGTTTGTTCTGCATTTATTTTCTCCCATTCGATACCTACAACTTTGCTGAAGACAAAAAAAAATATTTCTCTCGGTTTACGAGATATAGCCGTATAAAAATATCGAAAAAGTTGTCAAAATCCAGATTGAGCAAAAAATGGATGATAGTATAAAATCTAAATCCGAACAAAGTTGACAAAAGTAATGATGCAGAATTTCTAAGTTTTGCATGTACTTTCAGCGGCGATTCTTAAAAATCGGTTCACAATTGTAATGTTGCACAGTGTAATTAAAGAGTTTCAATATTTATTTTTATTTATTATTTTTCAAAAATAAGATATTATTCCCTTAAAGTTATAATGTTATTCAAATTTCCAAAAGCTTTAATTTACCCAGTCTAAAATAGGAGTGGCAAATTCGACCTAAGTGGAGTGAGCCACCATTTTAAATCAGCTGAAAAATTAACTCCAATTAGAGTGCATAAATTCGCTCTTTCAATGAGTGAACTTTCACTCCATATGGAGTGGCTCAATTTTCACTGTTAGAAATTTGGAGAGGAGGTGGCTCAAAGCGCTTAAAGTTTCTCATGTATTTTAAATATGAAAAAAAAACATTTTTTCGTAGAAATAGTACAGAATCCATAAAAATGAATATTTTTTAATCAGATAAATCACTTTTTTAATCAGATAAGTCTGTTTCTCTTCAGAAGACTTTAAAAAATGATGTCAAATCCTTTACAAAGACATATTTCAATATTAACTATTTTTTATGGGTTCCCCAAAACGCTTGATTTTTTTTTTTTTTTTACTATTTTTGCATTTTTGTAGGTTTTTGGGGGACCCATAAAAAAAAGTTAATATTAAAAAATGGTCAAACAAACGATGATTGAAGCTATCTGAAGAGAGACAGGGTTTGGCAATTGAAAAATATTGATTTTCACGAATTCTATATTATTTCTACGAAAAATTCTTTTCTTCATATGTGACGCTCCGCGAGAGAAGGGCCTATCGCGGAAAAAAATCACTTTTTATTTTTTTATAAAAAAAAAAGATAGTTTTTGAGTTGTTCTTTCATTTTCATGTTTCAAAAATTTTTTTTTCTAATTACACTTTTGGTTATAATGCTTCAAACCTAGGCGTAAAAAGTGTATCGCCTTTTTTGGTTTTTCTTTGAACGACCGTCCCGTGAAATTAACAATTATTTTGATTTTTTTATGGTAATTGATAGTTTTTGAGTTGCTTTTTGAGTTCCAAAAATCAAAATCTGATTCCTACAATTAGTTTTCTTGTTATGAAGCTTTAAACATGAGCATGTTAAGCGTCTCAATTTTTCTTCCTCCCCTTTGCCCGTCCATCCTTTAAAGTTTGCTTTCTCAGTGATAGGTCCCTTCTTTTGTGGACCGTCACATATGTGGAATATATGGGAAGCTTTGAGCGCTTTCAGCCACCTCTAAAAAACAGGGGCATTTTTTCGATATAGAACAATCCTAGGAGGTAAGAGCATTAAAAATACTGCCTTACCGACTTAGGAAATAACTAACATCAGCTCACTTACATATTGAAACACTGATACATGTAGTAACGATTCGAGGCGTTAGACGACAGCACTAGTGATGACAAAAATATTCTGAACACCGGTGTCAACATTTTGCTTTACTATGTCATTATTTTGCTATATTCTGTCAATAATTTACTCCCTAGTCAGAATATTTTGCGCAACCCATTCCCCTACGGTAGAAAATCTACCATTTTGTATAGCTACGAACGGTTGCCACACGAGAATTTCGCACGTATATATAAAGAAAAAAAAATTTAGTTTTGGACCACCATATTGTACAATCGTCCCAAATGTCGTTTAGACAATCCAGTAGCATATTTGTTCAATCATTCCAAAGAACTGGGTCAATAATCTTTTTTTAACTAGGACAGGCCACAGCAGGATAAACACATGCACGAACACAACGCTATATTATGTCTTGAAGTCGAGTCTCATTTCTTCTGAGTAGTCAAAAATAATTTCATGTTGATTCCAGGGACAACAAAAAACTTATTTGAGACCACTCAGAATAAATTAGCTCCTCTCGCACCACGGAGTAGTAATAAGGAGACCGAACTGCAATGTATCCAACAGTGAGAATGGATCCAAATGCCTGCTCTGGTTCAAAAGTAGTAATAAACTCTAAATTTACTGAGTTTGCGCATTGCGTATTCACTATCTTCGTCACTATCTAAAGTAGAATGAGAGAAAGAACAGTTATGGCGGGTATCAAGACATCAGCTGATTTTGAGGTTACGGTTCTTAATGTAAACAAATATCGAACATCGAGATATATCGATAGTAAGTGCACACTGCGCAAACTCAGTAAATTTAGAGTTCATTACTACTTGTGAACCAGAACAGGCATTTGGCTTGAGAATATATAGTGAGTGCAGTCTCCTTATTACTACTCCGTGTCTCGCACCGTCCTCTCCGCCTAACATGCATCTTGTCCCATTGGCGGATCCAAGGGGGCACGGGTGCTTTCCCCCTCCCCCCAAAAACCTTAAATTTGAGAATGAGCACTATAATGCTATCTCTTTCTCTCTCATGTAGAAAACTCCAAAAACCTTGTCTGCATCCGTCACTATGATATATGAATAAGGGAGGCCGCCTAACAGTAGATAGTAAAAATTTCCAACAGGTGTAATTATTTCAGGCTGAAGTAAATTATAAAATTGTTAACACTAAAATGAACCTAATCTATTCAATTAATTATCACAATCAGCAAAATGGGCCTAAAATTAACCACTTCTTATTCATAATAAAAATTTTTATAATACGATAAAAATTTACTCAAAAATTACTTCCTGCCAACAGTAGATAATACTTTCTTATTTGAAAAATATAAATTGTGGCACAGCTTTTTACCCGTAATACAGTTCCTTAATAAGTATTCTTGAAAATAAAATCAATTTGTGAACATAAGAGTTGTTTATACTTTAGTAATTAAATAAAATATTAGAAATACTAGAAATATTGTCACGCTTAACCAACTCTAGCAACTAAGGAATGGGGAATTAGTTACACTTTATATAAAAGTGTTCAAACTAAATTAAAATGTTTTAGAAAACAAAAAAATGCTATCAAAACATATCCTCAACTTCTAACAGTTCTATAATAGATTATCTAATGTTGATTATCTACTGTTGAAATTCACCCTGGTTCATAAAAATTCCTTAAATAATTATGAATAAAGGAAAGTAACACTTCGTGGTGGCATATATTATTTTTTAGGCCTTGAATTTTAATAAAAACGCATTTACGATCCCCAAAAAAATGTGTATTCTTAATGAAAACTATAAATACATTTCAGGTTAATTTTTTTCTAACTTTCAAAGACGGATTTTTTTATTTTTACACTGTAATTATTTATATTCTTTCAAAAAAAATTATTAAGTTACCTTATTTTATTACTAACATCTTATTATAACCAAACCTAATGTTAACGTACATAGCGGCACACTTAAATACGGCAGGACATTTTTTAAGAACAACGTCTTTGATTTCCTGAGGTAGAAGTTGTCGAGATATGTCAAAATAGCACACTTAATAATTTGTGAATAAAACAATCCAAACACGTATTAGATTATTAAACGTATAAGATACAAAAAGGTATTAGATTAGTTTTAATTTGGGGATAAAACAATGAAAGACGTATTATATTTAAACGTATAAGACACAAAAGCGTATTAGATTAGTTTGCCTGTACAAATTGAAAATGATTATTAATTTTATAATAGATTGACTAGTTGAAGCTGCATTTAAATGCCAGTTAAATACTGCCTGAGACCTTAGTTGTGCTGAGTTGATTTCTATTTTCGGAGTAACTCGGACAGTTTTCTATTTGAGTCTCCGGTTATCATAAACTTTTTGTCACTTTGCTTACCCTGCTATGGCCTTTGTTTAACATTCGATCCTTACCCCCACAAAAAAATAAAAAATAAATATTAATATTGCTTATAATATGCTCATAAAATCTAAAAAAAAATACAAAATAAAAAGTAGTTATGGCAAGAAAATTGAAAACATTTTTTTTTTAATTTTGATTTAAAAGATGGAAATATTTTCCAGGGATAAAAAATTCCATCTACTGTCAGTTAAAACTAAATTTTGTAATCAATCAAGATTTAAATTACTTATCCAGACAGTAAAAGCAAAATTTAACTTGTATTTCAGAGAAATGAAGACCACCTTTAGGTGTTAAGTAAACGCAATAAATTTTATAATCAATTATCCAGCCAGCGAAGGCAAGATTTCACTAGTTTATCCGAGAAATGAAGACAATTTTTAGATGTTAAGTAAAGGCAACAACTTTAAAAATCAATTGTCCAGCCAGTGAAGGCAAAATTTAACTTGTTTGTCCGAGAAATGAAGTCAACCTTTAGAAGTTAAGTAAAGGCAACAGTTTTATAATCAATTATCTAGCCAGTAAAAAGGCAATATTAAACTTGTTTATCCGAGAAATGAAGACAACCCTTAGGTGTTAAGTAAAGGCAACAGTTTTATAGTCATTTATCGAGCCACTAAAGGTAAGAATTAACTTGTTTGTCAGAGAAATGAAGACAACCTTTAAAAGTTAAGTAAACGCAATAAGTTTTATAATCAATTATCCAGCCAGCGAAGGCAAGATTTCACTAGTTTATCCGAGAAATGAAGACAACCTTTAGATGTTAAGCAAAGGCAACAAGTTTTAAAATCAATTGTCCAGCCAGTGAAGGCAAGATTTAACTTGTTTGTCCGAGAAATGAAATCAACCTTTAGAAGTTAAGTAAAGGCAACAGTTTTATAATCAATTATCTAGCCAGTAAAAAGGCAAGATTAAACTTGTTTATCCGAGAAATGAAGACAACCTTTAGATGTTAAGTAAAGGCAACAGGTTTATAGTCATTTATCGAGCCATGAAAGGTAAGAATTAACTTGTTTATCCGAGAAATGAAGACAACCTTTAGATGTTAAGTAAAGGCAACGGTTTTATAATCATTTATTTAGACACACTGAGAAAAATAAGTTAGCTACTGTATGGATAGCTAATTTTTAGAGGTGGTAGCTAAGAACTAACTATGACAGCAAACAAAATTAGCTGTGGAAGCTAATTATTAGTTGTGTTAGCTAAAAAAAATAGCTATCCATATAATAGCAACTAAAGCTAGCTAAGGTAGGTAACTTTTAGCTATGGCTGCTGATCTTTTTTCTCAGTGCAGTAAAGAAAAGATTTAACTTGTTTATCTGAGAAATGAAAATAACCTTTAGATGTTAAGTAAAGGCAACAAGTTTTATAATCAATTATCCAGCCAGTGAAGGCAACATTTAACTTGTTTATCTTAGAATTGAATACCACCTTTAAATGTTAATAATAGAACGTCCAACGTCCTTCCGGCAGGACAAAAAAGCCTTCCGCGAGTACGTACGAAATCGCGTTATAAAATTAACATGGATTCAGATACACAGAAAGTAGTATATATGGTTGGAAAGGTAAAGAATCAAGCTTTCAGCGCATGTAAACATGGAACTTGTAAATTCAAACCCCGAAGCTTGGTAGCTAAAAGAAGTTAAATTTTCCAAAAATTCACATAATTTTTAGTCACAAAAAGACGACGCGCGGTAAAGCCGGCAGGACGTTTTCGTTTTTTTAAAAAGACTACCTAGCCTTTGTACATAAATTAAAAAAATCGATATTTACGTCATCTGAAAGCTTGTTTCATTACCTAAAAAATCATATATTCATTTTTATACTTATCTGCTTCATATTGATTTTATAGAGCGATTTCCGAGGAACTCGCGCCTGAGCCATTTACAACCGGCCGCCATTACGTTAGTTATGACAATATTTACAAAAGTAATAATAAACTCAATTCCTTTGATGATAAAGATGATGAATTATGATGATAATGATGATAATGATGGTGATGATGATGATTATATGAAATTAATATATTTTTTCACAAAAATGAATTGTCCTTCCGGAAGGACGTTTACTGTGTGAAAGCGCGTCCTACCGGCAGTACGCAGCCTTGGACGTTCTATCATTAAGTAAAGGCAACAATTTTTATGTACAAAAAAATTTTTGATTCATCTATCCAACTGGGGTAGGAAAGATTAAAATTGTTTGTCCGGTAAATGAAAGCATCATAAGAGATGTGTGTTTAGAAAATGAATGCATGATATAGTCTGTTTATTTGAACATATTCAACTAACAAAGGGAAGCTTTAAAGTCTGCACCTATTTGACAAGTTCAAGTGAGTAATCGTTTCCGAACCAATAATAAAATTGTTTACCTGAAATTAAAAGAAAAGTCACAGTATGCATAATATTTAACTAATTAATGCAATATCGAGAATCCAAACCTAACCAGTGAAGAGAAAATAAGTAACGTAATTCACACAGTTAAGAAATTATAAGTTATTTTTTCGCTGAGTAAAGTGAAGAGAACTGGTGTGTTGCAGTGCAACGAAAATAAAGAATAAAATAAGAACAGATACAGTAATATAACTATTGAAATAGAAGGAACATTTTAATTATTGTATCACCAATAAAGAAGAAACAAGAGTCGTAGAGAATCAGCGTGGAGAATGTTAACAAAAGTTATTGTTGATGAGAAATTTCTTTACGCGTTGAATCACGGAAGAGAAGATTCATTATCAGTTCAGCGCATATCAAAGACAACTTAAGAGGTTAAACCACTCAAAATGTCAAAAAGAGGCGACATTTGAATACTTTTTTAAAGAAAAGTTTAAGAGTAATGAAAAAAAATGTATATATTTTGATTGGTACACTTTAAAGAGAAAACAAGTATACGTAATAAATTTTTGTTTTTAAAATATCAGATATATAGGTACAACTATTGTCAGATATGCTTTAACATTTTAACATGTAAGTCATATAGAAATATTTTAAGACATATATGACGATAGATGTACGTGATGGAAACCCTTTTTCAAGAGAATGACCTCGAGACCGGAAAAGTTTTTGCTAGAGTTTTCATCCTAGAACAAAAAACAAATTTTTTTTCTATTTTTACATCTCAAAAAATAGAGAAAGATGGAGGGGAATTTTTTTAATCGATTTTTGCAGAAATGGTGACTATTTTAACATATAACAGAGTTTTTCCAAAAAAATATGCACTAATTTGTTTATAACTAAAGAAATATCCAACATAAAAAAATCCGCACGTCTTTATCTAGATAATGTTATTAAGAAGCTACAATTAAATTTTTGAGTAAATCGGTTGAGATTTGTGAAAGTTATGTTTCCGGACAGGGGGCTGTTTATAAATTACGTAAGGTCTCTTCGTAGAAGGAGGGGGGGAGGTAGAACACTTTTCTATGCTAACTTAGATGGGTGGGTACCTAGTTATAAAAAATTGTGACGTAAGATATGTTTTCATATACTACTCAATAAATGTCATAAATTTCGGACACTTCCACGCTATGAAAAAAATACAAAGTTATACACTAAACACCAAACATTTCTTAATGCTTTTAACTAATATTCAATTAAACTAATTTTTGCAAAGTTGAGAATAAATTCTTGTAAGAAAATACATGAGGAGAAAATTACGTAGCTTAGGGGGCGGGGTGGGTAGACCAAAAACTTACGAAGCCTTATAGACATAGGTACTTGGGTCAAAATTAAAGAAAAATGCCTTACGTAAGTTATAGACGGCCTCCAGATCTAAAAAGTAGTTTTGAGAAAAACGCGTTTAAAGTTTTGCAATGTGTCATGAACACAACCTGGCAGCCCGAAACGCGCGGTAAAAGAATTTAAAGTTTCTATCAAATTGGTTTCGGGCATGTATAAAACCTTTTGTTTCTTATTCTAGAATTTTGAAAGGAATTTTTTAAACAATAAACAAATTTTCGATTTTTTGAAAACTGTACAGTGGTGTATCCCCTTAATGATCACAAACACACTATCGCAATATGAATTAAAGACGTACATTTAAATCATTCCTAAGTCTGCGCAACAATTTTGTAAAACACACACGTAAAGTGGTCATACTTGTTTAAATATTTGAAGAAATGCATGGTTTTAATAAAGGCACTTGGAAGAAACACCCCGAACCTACAAAACTCAGGACGATAACCACAGATCTATAACCGTGAATCAAGGTTGCACACTTATGGAATTAATGTAAAATATCTTTAAGTAATTGAATATATAGAATTCCGTTTTTGTGAATTACAAAATAACTATTAATCGTCCGTATTATTAAAAATTTGCAGACAATAAGAATGAAGTTAATTCTACAACAATGAACCTGAAAAGCGGCAATCGTTTTTTCATCTTCTAAACGGTAGCCAGGATGCTTTATAACTCAAAATGTGTAGGTAAGGTTGATACTTTACCAAAAACAGATTTCAGGTCGACATTAAATTATGTCAAAAAAAAATTATCACAATTTTTACAAGGGACCAGATTTCTTTCAATAAATTCAGCAATTTGCAACAAATGCAGTGGATTCTAAAAGTTGAATATGCTCAGTTTACTAAATTATGTTTGACTTCTAAATTATTTAGAAACAATAACATTATTTCAGGAGATAAAGTCTTAGAAAATACTTAACAATTGCGCATGACAGAATTACAAAAATCAACTATAACATAAATTGTACCCTCTACTAGGTAATTGTAAAAGATGTCAAAAGTATTAAAAATATTGCTATATTTTACAATGTTTTTATAAATCCGTAGCGAAATATATACTATCTGTGTTTCAGAAGGTTACTTTAAATTTCGTTTGGGGTGACAAAGCATCCTAGTTATCGTTTCTAGGGTTTAAAAGCATGTTATTCACATCGTTAAATGAGTAAAGTAATAAAGACATTTTAAAATTGCTGAAACTTGAAGATATTTTTACTTCAATTCCATGTTGACAATTAAATGGACAACTCGCTAAAATTACCTTTAAAAATAATAATAAAATGCGGATTGTTAATACTAGGTAAGGTACTTGAAAAGCTTACGAAAATCGACCGACGATTCAAAGAATAATTAGTGTTAGATGAATACATGAAAATATGTTTTGCATTTTCTTAATCCTTTAACAGCATTTTTTAATTTGATTTCCCGTTTTAAAAACATTAAGTCAACATTTTTGCTCATTTAAGAACACATGTTTCAAAATAAAATCTTTTTAACACTTCCATTAAATTTGCCATTTTATAAGCTTTTTGCAATTAAACAAAGTGATTTGCTATTAAAAAAAAATTTCAATTAGGTGAGAGGTCCCAAAGATGGACATAGAATCGATTTAATGTTCTAGTATCGTAACTGAATAAGATATATTAAAATGTTTTATACCGGATGTAAGTAAACGTATTAGGTAACTTATGGGCATAGAGATAAAATTTTATTTCGATCATAAACATTTTTAAAGCATTTTTTCTAACTGTTAAAATTTTAGATTTAAAAAAAAGTGGCCCCAAGATGGACACCTTAAAAGTATCTGAAAAATGTAGTAAATAAAAAAAAAACATCGCGTAACAATTCTTTAACTAATTTTTAATCATTTCGCTGTATTTGTAAAAAAATAACATTTTTAAAAACTTCAATTTCATAACTTAACCATAAAAAGCAAAAAAGTATTGAAAATATCGATATATCAAATTCTCTAACGATAACATCACATTTCATCGTAGAAAATAAAAAATTTAAATTGGGTGGCTCAAAAAATTATTGAAAAAGTGTAAAATTCAAAATACGAAAATAAATACGTTGATAATTGACCTCTGACTATTTTAGAGCACATGACACAATTATTTTAACCCCTGTAAAAGTATATTAGTAAAATCAGTTTAGAATATGATTATAGGATAAATGAATAATATTATAACGTTAAGTATTTATTCTAAATCACAAATTTAAATAACTTTACTAACTTAAAAAAGAACTTTAACAAAACTTGTTTAGACACAAAATCGCGTGGTATTTGTAGAAGAGAAACCAACTGTTTTTTTTCTTCAAATGTGCATCAAAACCTTCGTCTATATAATAATCAAAAAGGACAGAAAGCATAAGGCGCTGTTTCCTTAAACAAAAATTTTATACGAAATGTCCATCTTTGGACCCACTGCCCTACATATTTTTAGAAATCAAATACCTATTTTTGTTGAACTTTGTTTAATCAGGAACGCGAGTGTATTGTATAAATTTTGAACATCTTTACAGTACATTATTTTATATTATATTATATTGTATATTGGACTTTCATATTTCGGTAGAGAAGTCAACTAAAATTTATAACAAAGTATTCAGAACTTATCTATTAGAAACTTGTAAAATGTTTAAATAAGTAAAATATAACAAGACAATATAAGTATGTCTATAATGACTTAAATATTTATCTGACAGTCTTCTCTTGGGATAAAATATTGTTTATTATATAAAATCATTTAATACAAAAATTCTAGAAATAGGTCATTAAAATAAAGTACATTAACTGTATAAATCGAAATGAATATAGAAATTACTTTTGTAAGAAATTCATGAAAAACAAAGACAAATAAATATTTTAAACAGGAAACATTTATACAACTGTAATTTATAAGCAATTATAAAATTGTAAATATATCTATCTTCTAAATTTTCTTTTCTTTATTTGAATTCAACTTAATATGTATCTTACAGAAGACTGATCTCTAAGTTCAGAAAATTATCTACCAACCATTTATTTATCATTTATTAATGTATTTAAATTCATTAATATTTACGAACCTGTTGACATTTTGTCAACATTTTATAAAATAAATGGCAAGTTTAAAAACTTGTAAGAACTGCAATTTTTATATTTTGTAAATTAAGATATTGTAAGTTATTATAAATAATAAAAAATATATTACTGGGAATTAGTAACCCGTAATATACTGAAATGATAGAAAATAGAAATTTTGTCTTATGAACAGGGACATAATGACAACCAGTTCTCCTACCCTACATGGGTTTTAATGTACATTTTAGAACCAGAAAACGTCAATTTCCTACATAAAGATTAAAGTTGGCTGTTAAAGGACTAATAAATGTTCAGAATTTTAATGTAATTTCCCTAGCGCTTCTTTGATAATAACAAATATGCGATTGTCCTTCTTATGGGCATGAAAAACTTGAGGACTTAACAATTGAGTTAATCGGAACTCTAAATATTCTTGCTGCAATTCTATTTCATACGCCATCAAATTCAAGTTGTGGTTCAGAGTATTCGTTTTTCGACAGACGAAGGTAGGAGAGCCATTTCTCCAAAGAATTGTGTCAATTACTACAAAGCGAGGCAGATTTTCTTCACTATAGCTTTGTGCTACAATAGATTTTTGTGGTTCATATTTTTTCCCATTCACTTTCACCCATTTTGTGATTTCAAGACGTAGGATATCTGGAAACAAGTCTTTAAAGTGTAGCAAAGCCTTAGGAACCCATTTCGAAGGCCCTTTTAAAATTGGTCGTTCTAAATTGCCTTGCAGAAAATAGCTTTGATCTAATTGATGTTTCGTACCTAATGTCCAAGATGGATTCTTCCAATTACGCATTGCTTGCTCAAAGCGTTTTAGTTGTTGGTGTTTTGCCTCATATCGGATGGTTCTGTATTGATTTAAGGGTCCAAACTTTTGAAATAGTCCTGCTCGATGTACCAGAAAATGTTGCTTTGGAGTCAAATGAGTATTATATATGCTCTGAAATCCTTCTAAATACTCAGCGATTAGGCCAGACAAGTAATTAAGAAAGTCAACTTCCATCTTCTCAACGTTGCTTATTAGCATTATTTCAAGCATCTTCACATAATTAGTCAATGGTTCCCATTCTTCTGGGACAGAACCAGCTACTATGAATGGTATCATTGTTGATAATTGTCTCATCTGAGCCGCAGTTTGCTTAAATCCATGTGTTTTGTCTAATATTTGTTTTTCTGTGATTAAAGATGGTATAGAGCTTTTCTCTGTCGGGCCATAATCAAAGTTTGCAACTTTTGCGTTGAAAGTTTCTAGGGTCATCAAGTTTAATTCAAAGCAAAGTTCCCTCAGAAAGAACCTTGTTGTACGAACGCATATTCCTTCTAGATCATCATGCGTTAGATCTGGTGGTAACGAGGTTGTGACGTGAAACCCCTCCAATTCATTTAAAACACTTTTACCATTTATTCCGTAAGTTGTTCTTAAAGCATCTTTTCTTTCCTCTGCGGCGTTTTCAATTTCCTCAACCTGACGGTCATGCACTTCTGGAGTACGAAGAAGGTCTAAATTTTCTTTCGTCATAGTCTTAACTTCATCATTTGAAGCCATGCATACTCTACACGGATGACGAGCGACAAATGATTTCCGAAAACCACCTATTTCATGAGCAGCGAGGTTGTCACATACTACCACAGATACGCAAGCATTTAATTCATCTCCGTTTGGCAAAAGAATTCCGGTTTCTAACTTTTTAACGTCATCTACTATGTACTTCAGAACTTTGTTTATACCATATTCCTTCGTATGAGGATTTGGAAGGATACCTGCCACGTTTATAAACCTTATTTGTGAACTATGCGTTCGCGATATGTCCTCGTCAGTCCAATAGAACATGCCTAATTTATTCTTTGAACCTGCTTTTGTACCTGCCGAATCACACATCTCAACTTCATCATAATAAAGTTTAAGAAACTTCGATTCAGGTTTCCGCAGCTTATATGGATGATTTTTGAAGTAAGTACCATCCATGTAGCTTTCGAGAAATCCTTCCTCTCCATTTCTTTGTCGAGTGACAACATTACCAAACGACCCATTTGCTAACCAAGCAGGAAGAACTTCCGAAATGGGAATATGAATAAATTCATCTGCTTTTCTTTTAACTGGCTGATTTCCTTCTACAGTACTTGTGCCATGAGGAATAAACTTACTACCTAATTTAACTCTTTTAGGAAAAACGACATTAAACTCCTGTTCAAAGTACTTATTTTGTAAATAAATGCTATGAAGACCTTCACTAACATTTATATTCCTTAATATTCCCTGTACATCAATAATGTCATCTAAATCTACATTTGCAAAGTGTAATAAACGATCTCTTATTTCTTGAATTAAATCCTCCATATGAACCGTCACTACTTCATTCATATTTTCTAAAATTCCACCTACGTCATCATATGAAGAATTCGTGCAACCTCTCAAAAACAAAAGATACTTCCCAATGCTTCGTTTCCTACGTTCGTTATTATTAGGTGCATTACCTGCATTACGTCTATTACCATTTTTAGGTCTGTTACCATTATTGAGTCCATCGTCACCATTAGGTCCACCTTCATCATCACGTCCACCTTCATCATCACGTCCATCGTCATCATTAGGTTCTTCACCATCATCATCATCATCATCATCAGAATTATCAGTACTTTGTAATTCGTCATTTGATTCTAGATCATCATCATGGTAAGGTCCTATATCATTTGGTCCATCTGAATGCGCGTACACGCTTTCTGCGTCAGATTCCATTCTGATTAATAAAAAAAAAATAATTTTTTTGATTCTTCTGCTAACAGTAGTAAATTAATGCAATACATAAAAAGAAATTTAAAAAATTATATATATAACCTATTCTCATTATATTTTTACATTCGCGTTAATTTTGTTATTGCGAAGTTTTACTACGTACCAAAATCGATACAAAAATCTAGACTATAAAGAAAATATTATTTTTCAAGGATGTGCATGTGTCGATATGTTAGAACTCTATAAGATTTGTATGCAGTGAATTTTGGCAAAGAGAGAAATGGGTAAAATGGAAGAGAAATTGTTTCCGATACCACCAAATAGGCAAAATTTTGATATAATCTACTGCGACAGCCTCGTCTGTCACATTTCAAACATACAATTTACCTGTAGATTGGTGATTTAAATGAAGCATTTAAAGAGACGACAATTTTTATTTTCAAATTGAAACAGAAAAAATCCAAAGCTGGATGATTCGAACTGTGAACCCCTCACTCTAAAGCCGCCCGCTCTATCCACGAGGCCATTGACGTAGTTACAAATGTTTACACTACCGTCGGAAATTGTTGATCCGACAGATAACAATGGTTTCAAAAACACAGCTCAATTCAAATCAGTATATCTTGGTCAAAAACTTAGATAGAAACTTGGAATTGAAACATTTACAAATCTTATACATTTCTGCATCAGATTGTCTACTGAATTATTATTTTTGACATATCGAAGAGATTATATTACTTGATGGGTGTAGATAAAAATTACCAAATTTTTCGAATATCGTTCGATAATTTTATCTCGTTTCCTGATCTACAAAAAGTCTACAAAAAAGTTTGAAGTTCACCTTGGTTTCTTTGCGAAATATTAAGCTTTAATTTGAGCTAAGAGAACTTGAAAAATATTAAGTGGTTCTCGAAATATGAATCGAAGCTTCCGAGAAGGTTTCCGGGAAAAACCATAATTTTCATTTAGAAACCACTGTTTTAGCTGACTTTGAAGAAAAATATGCCCCAACGTTTTGAGATATAATTCAAGAACCACTTAATATTTTTTAAGTTTTCTTGGCTCAAATTAAAGCTTACAAATCAGCAAAGAAAACAAGGAGGACTTCAAATTTTTTGTAGAATTGTTGTAGATAAAGCAACGAGTTACATTTATCGAACGATATTCGAAAACTTTGGTAATTTTTATCCGAACTTATTAAATATTATAATCACTTTGATAAGCCATAAATAATGCGTCAGTAGACCTTCTGACGCAGAATTTTATAAGATTTCTCAATATTTTAAACCCAAGACCCTATCTGAATTTTTGACCAAGATATCCTGATTTAAATTAAGCTGTGTTTTTTAAACCACTTTTCTCGATCGGACTGCCAATTTCCGACGGTGATGTGCATTGTATACATATATGTTACATATGAGCTACGGCTTGCAGCGCGCTACTGATGAACCATATTTCAGTTTATACATTACAGTTCCGGGATTTCTTCGTAATTTTAGTGAATCGTTAATGGAAGTTCATCAAGAAGCGTAAAATTTTTTCTTTTGCCCTAAACTTATGAGTAAGTTCCGTACTTATTAATGAATAATTGTTTTTCGTGTGTAGGTCCGTTTCCTACATCACCTATAAATTATACATATTTTTCAGGGCTTATAATCATACTAACTTTATTGTTTTAACACCTGTAAAAGGAGTGGGTGCAAAAACTACTGTTAAAAAAGCCCATGAGCTTGCTCATACTTTTGGAGCACCAGATAGAATTATTTCAGGTAGAGGTATGCGTTTGCATTAAAGCTTTTTCTAGATTTTTGCTTCAGGCATGGCATAAGTCACACGTTTAATTCAAATCGTCATCCGCACGCCAATGGTAAGATTAAATGTTTACATCAAACGGTTTTGATGATAATGAACATTGCTGCTCAAAATCCTGAACAGAAGAGAATGATTGAGATCAACATCTTTAAAAAGACTTGACACAATTTATGTAGTCCACTAAGGAAATTTATATGAAATAAATATTACTATATATTATGTTTCACATGTCGCCAAATTACCTACATTCTGTTTAATCTTTGGAAAAAACAAATCATAGAGTTTAAATAATGTAAAAGAACTTAAATTTATCTTGAGAGTTTCAAATAGCACTCAAGACTTTTTAATCTTACGCTATCTTCTACAACTGAGTAAATTTTTCGCGGAGCGCTAATGAAAACGTAACTGCTGTGCCGAATACGCAAAAACTATTGCCAGAAAAATATTTATATACAGATTCGAAAAGTTTACAAAATTTGTAAACAGTTGATTGGTAAGCGAAAGCAATAACTTTATTATTTTCCTAATTATCATGAGAGTAATATTAAGTCATTTTTCAATTTTTCAAAATCATTATTATATATTATCATCGATTATACACTACCGACCAAAATTGCGAAACCACTTACAAAAATGGGATTAAAAATTTGACCGTCTTAAAATGTTGATAACTTTTTCAGATATTAGCGAATTGAATTTTTTCAAATACCATTCAAAAGCTTATAAAATTTGCCATGAAATGATTTTATTTTAATGCTTTTTTGATTAATAGAAACGGAGATTCAATCTGATAAAGACAGGTGAATTTTCCGTTTTCTGTAACTTTTCATTCTTCAAGTTTGGTGGACTACATTTTCTGGAAAAGTAATTGGAAAATTTTGAAATTAAGCTAAGTCATACCTTAAACTATCAGCTTTAAAATAAGCTAAAAAAATTAAAATATTTTGAAAGGTTCAAAACTTGTAAGTAAATATGTATAAAGAACAAAATGCAATAATTCCTTTGTTTCCTTGTCACTCAGCTCACTCAGCCTATTCGGCATGGAGGTACTTTACACCGTAGGGAGGAAACCAAAATACACGCGCGCAATGGTCGGGAGACAGTAAACTTTACTGCAACATTTTCTCACTCCCGATCGTTTGTGCGCGTGTATTTTGGTTTCCTCTCTACAATGTAAAGTACCTCATGTATTAAGCAGCCAAAAGTGGAGCAAACACTAGAATCGTTGCGTTTTTTCGTATCATACATTTACTTTTAATTTTAGTACCAGTCAAGATATTTAAGTTTTCTTTGGCTTATTTTAAAGCTAATAGTTCAAGGTTTAACTTAGCTTAATTTCAAAATTTCCCAATTATTTTTCTAGAGAATTGAGCCTACCAAACTTGAACAATGAAAATTCCCAAAAAACGAAAAATTCACCTATCTTTATCACATTACATCTCCGTTTATATTAATAAAAAAAGATTTAAAGTAGGACCATTTAATGTCAAATTTTATAACTTTTCTAATGGTCTATGAAAAGTTATAATTCGCTAATATCTAACAGAATTATCAACATTTTAAGATGGTCATGTTTGTAATCCCATTTTTGTTTATGGTTCCACAATTTTGGCCGGTAGTTTACCTGTAAAGCTTTAGTCATTTCCTTCAACTTTTTTGGCTTCGATAAAAAGTTAAATTAAAAAAATTTTCAAAATTGAAAAATTACTTAATATTTCTACTCTGTTAATTATAAAACAAAAGATTTTTGAATCACGGAGAAGGTACTTTCATCACCGTTCGTCTGAGCAGGTACGTTTTTCATACCTTACACGGAAAGGTACAATTTTCATATAGATCGCAGCAAATGACATCTTTTTCGTCGTTGACTTGAAATGGCATACTCTTCCCCTCAAGCCAAAAACTGATTGGAAAACTAATTCTGAGAGTTTAAAAAATGTTTCAAAAGATTCTTGGAAACCAAAAGCAATAGCTTTCATAGTTTTTAATTATCACGAGAGTAATATTCAGTAATTTTTTAATTTTTAAAGATCTTTAACTTGAACTCTTTCCCGAAGCCAAAAGAGTTAAAGAAAAAAATTAAAATATTACAGGCATAATGAATGCAGTTTTTCATTTAATTTGAATTTTATAAATTTAAAAAATGTCTACTGATTTTTTTATTATGAACTAAAGTGTGGATCGGTACATTGTCGATATCACGCGCTAATCTGATCGAGTTGACGGTCTCGACATCATCATTATTTATCTTCACGAAGAAGATAAACAGAGAAAGTCAATAAATAAAACGGTAACTGGATTAAACAGACGCGTGAACTCGAAAATGTTGATCTCCATGCAATAATTCATAATTCGAAATAAAGTTCATATGTTTTAAGGACGTTCTATCGTATGACAATACTAGTAAAAACAGAGACATTATTTTGACGTTAGGTTTAAATATAATTTGACTAATATATAATTAGTCAATTGTATTTATTAACTTTATTTACTTTATAAATATGACTATTTTTCATGTGCGATCAAAATCAACATTTTAAAATGTCAAAACGTCTGAACTGTATCATGTAAAACGTGACATATTTTTCTAAACTAATTTATTGCAACTCTGACAGGAACCTATTGTCCATTTTTAAATGAGTAAGAATTCCTGAAGTGTGCCCATAATTTTTTTGGGTCTGTGATTTTTTTTCATTCTTATAAGTCTCGATAGCCAATGATGGTATAATAAAAACCTTTAAATAGTTTTTCGAAATTTGAATATTTGCAAAAGTTATTAAAGATCAAAGTTTTTTTCAGCGTTTTAGTAAATAACCAATTACTCGCGATTGGATGAACTGACTTTAATAAAAATTGGTGGAGAGCTTAATGAGGAGTTCAACTTAAGATAAATGATCAAAATTTTAATTAAAAAGAATAATGTTTTTAAATAATTTAATTTTTTAATTTTTGAGGTTAAAAAAAAGATTTCTCCCTCTTTTTTTTTCTTTTTTTCTAAGAATCAAATAGAGAATACTTTTAAGATTTTATTTGAACAATAAAAAAGTGAGATTCTTAATAACTTAATAAAATACAAAAATTTATAATAAACTTTGCACAGCCTTTTCATTTAGATTTCAAACTCTCGCGAGTCATTTGTTTTCTTGTGTATTGTAACAAAATCCCACAACATATTTAAAGTCTTTAGAGTATAACTTGCAAATAATTTCATTTTTGTTTAGTGGTGCGTAGAAATAATAATTTCTTGCATTTATAATCGATTGCGTTTTTAAACCGAAAAATTGTCCGCAAAAGCATTTCAAAACGGTTTTGAAGCGCAGTACAGAAACAAATTTAATTTCATCAATTTAATCGAACTTAATATGTTACATATATGTGACAGAGTAATGAATTCTCCTAAGAATGAATCTTAAAAAGTGAAAAAATAAATAGATCATAACTTTTTTCTCAAGAACCTACAGGTCTAAAATATTTCACTACAAAATTTTAGAAACTTTATCCAGCAGTACACTAAGTTTTATCAAAATCTGTTCAATTATTCGATTTACTGTGGAACTACCTTAAGTTTATAAAACTCAAATTAAAACAAAAACTACATTGATTATGCATGTAATGTTTTAATCGTTTTATTTTTAATTTCTGGCTTCAGGAAAGAGTTGAAGTTTGTAGCTCAAAATTTAAAAAAAATTAGGTACTTTATATTTCTCTTGTTATACATAAAGACCTACGACAGGTACTGGTTAGAAAGGTACTGCTGTAGGGTATTTATCATCTTTTTAGAAATTTTTATAAACTTTCCAATTTTGAAAATTTGTCTATCATTTTTTTTGTGGATTCATCACAGTTTATAAATAGTTGTTTTTTAATAGCGTTTCGCGAAGTGTCCACTCAATTGTGGACAGCATTGTATATTACCTATCTTTAAATTTTTTGTTTCTTTACAAGCAAAACAGTGGAAATAATTATGAGTAAAAATGTATTCTTGATCATTACTTATATAAAAATTAAGTAACGTTTTTATAATTTTAAACTCACCCAACCCAACTCTCGTTATTCTAATTTAGTGTCCAATGATTCTTTAGCTTTCGCTGATACACATACATTTAGGAAGGATGAAATTATCAACATTCAATGTGGCAATCTTTTGAATAGCGTTTCTCTTAAATCTCTCCAATGAAAATAGTGTTCAGACCTAAATTGTAACTATTATTTTTTTTAGGATATATATGCAGGTATATATCAGAGACAAAAATTCTGCGTTCGTTAATAATTGGCGCTATAAACTCATTAATGCCAAGGCCAAAACTGTAAGTGCCGGATTAGAAAACTCAATAAAAAAGAGGGTATTTTGTCAAAATATGTTGAAGAGAGTGAACACAATTTTTGTAAATAGTCGCTTCTAAAATTGCATTAAAGTATATAATTCTTCGACAAATTTACTCCATTTTCTAACGCAAGATTGATTTTATCTATCGGGGATTGAATGGTAAATTAAAAATAAAGTTACCAAAAAGGACAACTTAAAAAAGTGAGTGGGCAGACAGTCTTCCTTTATTAGCAAAAACAAACAATTATCGAATTTTTCAAACAAACATTCACCATTCTCAAAGCAGATTTCAAACCTTGACTCTCTACCATCAGGATTTTTAAAGTCATACTGTTTAATAACATGATTTTAATTGCTCATCTAAATCCAGGATGCAAACCAGTCAACACTTCTGCCGTACATTTGAAGAAAGTCACTATCTGCCCTATGTAGATAGTGACTTTCTTAAAATGTACGGCAGATTTAATATCTTGTGTTTAGTTTTAATATACGTCCTAAATAATGAATAGATTTTTTGTTCCCCTTCCAATCCACATTGGAAGATAGTCAACAATTAATATCTTGCTCCTAAAACGGGTAAACATTTTTCAAAGAAAACCGAAATTTATCAGCTTAGCCAAAATCGAAGGCCGACCGCTAACCTAATTTTCAAATAGCCCTCATGGATTACACGCTTTTTAATTCGCATTCAAATGTTCGATGGAAGGAAGCAAATATTAAAAAACTCGCTCCTAAAAATGGTAAAAATTTGTCGTAGAAAACTAAGATCGTTTGCTTTAACCGATGTTGAAGGCTACTTGCTTCAATATCGAACACCGCACGATCCCTTACTTTTCAAAGTCGTTTTTTTTAAATTACTCGAATTTTCATAATTATTCTAATACCCAAAAAAAGAAAATGAACATTAATTGTCACGTGTGTGAAAATGGCAAAAATTTGTCGAAGAAACAGAAATTTGTCTACTGAGCCAAAACCGAAGGCTCAACCAATTTTTAAAATCGCACTTATACATTTCACGCATTTTTATATGCATTCAAATGCCCAATGGAATAAAATCATAATTACTGTCTCGTGCCTGACAATGGTAAAAATTTGTCGCGGAAAACGAAGATCGTTTGCTTTAACCAATGTAAAAGGCTACTTGTCTGCTTTAACCAATATCGAACACCGTACAATTAAATAGTTTTTACAGTCGTTTTTTTTAATAACTTGATTTTTCATGATAATTCTAATACCTAAAAACGAAAATCAACATTTAATTTCTCGTACCTAAAAAATGATAAAAATTTGTCTGGAAATCCTAAATTTGTCTGCTTTGGCCAATATTCAAGACCGTACAATCACTTAGTTCTTTAAGTCGTTCTTTTTAATAACTGGATTTTTCATGATTATTCTATTTCCCAAAAAACGAATATTAACATTAGTGTCTCGCGCCTGAAAATTGTAAAACGTTGTCGTGAGAACCGCAGATCGTCTGCTTAAACCAATTTTGAATTCCACTTGTCTGCTGAAACCAACATCTGATGCCTTTCGCTTACTCAAGTTTCGAAAAACGAAATCAACATTTAAAGTCAGGAGCATGAAAATTATAAATATTTGCGAAGAAACTGAAATGTGTCTACTTAGGCTAAATCTAAGGCCGCCCGAATACCTAATTTTTAAAGTAGCCCTTTTTGATTATTCGCTTTTTACTTTGCTACAAAATTCTGGATGGAAGAAAGCCAACATTTGAAATCTCGCGCCTCAAAATGGTAAAAATTTGTTCTGGAAAACGAAGATCGTTTACTTCAACCAAAGTTAAAGGCAACTTATCTGCTTTAGCCACTATCGAACAGCGTACGATCCCTTACTTTTTAAAATCGTTCTTTTTAATAACTCGATATTTCATGATTATTCTAATACCAGAAAAACTAATTTTAACATAAAAAGTCTCATACCTGAAAATAGTAAAAATTTGTATCTAGTCAAAAACGAAAATTTTTTGGTTAGCCAAAATCAAAGACAGTCGTCTTACTTCATTTTTAACCTCTGTCTACGGTTACTTCTCCCCACTCTCGCACTATCCAAAGAGTTTCCTATACTCCCAACTAGGAGTTCCAATTGTCCATTTTTTGTCGTTAAAGATCATTTCAGTAGGCAGTGGGTTAAAAACGCCGTTATTAAATGCACCCTTTTTAATTCGCCTTCAAATTTTGTATGGAAAAAAGCCAAAATTTAAAATCTCGCGCCTAAAAATGGTAACAATTAGTCGTGAAAACCAAAAATCGTCTGCTTTAACCAATGTTAAAGTCTACTTGTCTGATTTAGCCAACATCTGAGGTACGTTAACTCCATTTTCAAGGTCGCCCTTTCTGCGTACACGCTTTTTAGGTCTCTTTAAAATGTCCAGTGGAATAAACTGAATATTCAATGTTTCGTGTCTGAAAATTGTAAAAGCTGATCAAGAAAAAAGAAAGTTGTATGCTTTAGTCAACATCGACACCCGTCCAATCACCACATTTCTAATGTCGCCATTTTTTAATACACGCTTTGTAATTCGCTTTACATATCTAATAAAATGAAATTAACATATAATGCCTCATGTCAAAACATGGTAAAAATTTATCAATAAAGCCGAGATTCGTCTGCCTTAGCAAATATGAAAGCCCATTCCTCTTACCTAATTTTAAAGTCGCCCTTTTTGGTTACTCGCTCTCTAATTCGAAATTAAATTCTTGATAAAAGAAATCCAACATTTAAAATCTCGCGCCTGAAAATGGAAAAAATGTATCGTGGAAAACGAAAATCGTTTGCTGTAAGCAATACAGTCTGCTAAAGCCAATATCGAAGACTGTACGATCTCTTAGTTCTTACGTGGTTGTTTTTCATAACTGGATTTTTCATGATTTTTCTAATACCCGAAAAAGGAAATCAGCATTGAATGTCAGGTGCCTGAAAATGGTAAAAAATTGTTGTAAAAACGAAGATCGCTTGCTTTAACTAATGTTGAAGGCTGCTTGGCATCTTTAACTATTATTGGAGACTGTACGATTACTTAGTTCTTTAAATTGTTCTTTTTAATAACTGGACTTTTCATGTTTTTTCTAATACCCGAAAAACGATATCAACATTTAAGGGAGTAGTCTGGTGTTCGAGCCTGTTTTGAAAGCTTATTTAAATATTCTTTTTTTTTTAATATAAAATAATTTTTAATCATATCAAATCTTTTAACAACTTTTTATTCTTATTATAAATTGTTTAAAAAATTGTATTCTACTATTTTTTAATTAATATTGATATATATACTTATAATTAATGTTTAAAAAAAAAATTAAGTAGGGCGCTGAAGCAGGTGATAACATCCGTTGGCGTTATCTAAAACAAAAAAAATCAAATTGATTATTGTTCTGCATGTAAGTGGTTATCGCTGAACTATAACAAAAGATTTTTGTTAATAAACAGTTTTATTTAATAAAAAATTATTTTATAATAAAAAAGAATATTTACATAAGCTTTCAAAGCAGGCTCGGAACACCAGACTGCCTCCTTAAAGTCGCATGCCAGAAAAAGGTTAAAATTTGTCAAAAAAACTAAAATTTGTTAACTTAGACAAACTGGAAGGCCGTCTAAATACCTCCTTTTTAAAGTCGCCCCCTTTGGTTACTTGCTTTTTAATTCGGTATAAAATTCTCGATGAACGAAATTTAACATTTGCAATCTCGTATCTCGCGCCCGTATAAGGTAAAAATTGTCGTAGAAAACGAAAATCGTTTGCTTTATACAATGTTAAAGTCTACTAGTCTGCTCTAACCGAAATCGAACACCGTAAGATCCCATACTTTTGAAAGTCGTTTTTTTTTAATAACACCATTTTTCATGATTATTTAATACCCGACAAACGAATTTTAACATTCAATGTTTCGTGTCTGAAGATTTTAAAAACTTGACAAAAAACCGAAATTTGTATGCTTTAGTCAATATCGACACCCGTCAATCAATACATTTTTCATGTCGCCCTTTTTTATTACACGCTTTGTAATACACTGTAAATACCTAATAAAATAAAATTACATTAAATGTTTCATATCTAAAAAAGGTAAAAATTTGTCAAGAAAGCCGAGATTCGTTTGCCTTAGCAAATATCAAAGCCCGTTCCATTACCTAATTTTTAAAGTCGACGTTTTTGGTTTCTCGCCTCTCTAATTTGCGATAAAATTATTCTTAGAAGAAATCCAACATTTAATATCTCGCGCCTGAAAATGGAAAAAAATTACCGTGGATAACGAAGATCGCTTGCTTTAACTCATGTTGAAGCCTACTTGTCACCTTTGACCATTATCGAAGAACATACGATAACCTAGTTCTTTTTCATAACTAGATATTTTATGATTTTTCTAATACCCGAAAAACAAAATCAGCATTTAATGTCACGTGCCTGAAAATGGTAAAAATCAGTCGAAAAAGGTACAATTTGTCTACTTAGACAAAATCGAAGAACATCCGCTCACACAATTTTAAATTCGCACTTATTTATTACACGCTTTTTTTACGCTTTGAAATATCGAAAGGAATAAAATTAATATTTACCGCCTGCTGCCTGAAAATAGTACAAATTTGTCAAGAAAGCCGAGATTCGTCTGCCTTAGAAAAAATTCCAACAATTAAAATCTTGCTTCTGAAAATGGTAAAAAAATGTGCTAAAAAAAAAAGATCGCTTGCTTTAACTATTATTGGAGACCGTACGATTACTTAGTTCTTTAAGTTGTTCTTTTGCATAACTAGATTTTTTCTAATTATTTAAATAACCGAAAAACGAGATCAACATTTAATGCCAAAAAAATGCCAAAAATGTTAAAAATTCGTCGAAAAAAATTCAATTCTTCAACTTAGACAAAATCGAAGGCCGCCTAATCACCTAATGTTTTAAGTCGAGCTTTTCGGTTACTCGCTTTTTAATTCGCTATGAAATTATCGATGAAATAAATATAACATTTAAATTCTCGCTTCTAAAAATGCTATAAATTTGTAGTTGAGAAAAAAACGCTTTGAAATTTCCAAAGGAATAAAATCAATATTTATTGTCTCCTTCCTAAAAATGAAAAAAATTTGTCAAGAAAGCTTAGATTTGTCTGGCTTAGCGAATATCAAAGCCCATCTGCTGAATTTATTCGTAAAGTAACCCGTTTTGATTATTAGCTTTTTGGTTAGCTATCAAATGCTGGATAAAAGAAATCCAACGATTAAAATCTCGCTCTTGAAAATGTTAAAAACTTGCCGTGGACAGCGAACATTGCTTGCTTTAACTAATGTAAAAGGATACTGGTCATCTTTAACTATTATCGAACACTATACGATTAGTTTGTTCTGTAAGTTGTTCTTTTTAATTACTGGATTTTTCACGTTTTTTCTAATGCCCGAAAAACGATATCATTATTTTATGTCTCATGACAGAAAATGTTAAAAATTTGTCGAAAAAACTAAAATTTGTCTACTGAGACAAAATCGAAGGCCCTTTAATCACCTAAATTTTAAAGTCGCCCTTTTTAGTTACTCGGTTTTGAATTTGCTGTTAAATTCTCGATGAAATTAATTTAACATTTAAAATCTCGCGCCTGAAAATGCTATAAGTTTGTAGTTGAGAAATAAACGCTTTGAAATTTCCAAAGAATTAAAATCAATATTTACTGTCTCCTTCCAAAAAATGAAAAAAAATTTGTCAAGAAAGCTTTAATTTGTCTGGCTTAGCGAATATCAAAGCCCGTTTCCTGAATTTATTCGTAAAGTAGCCCGTTTTGATTAGTCGCTTTTGAGTTAGCTATTAAATGCTGGATAAAAGAAATCCAACAATTAAAATCTCGCTCTTGAAAATGTTAAAAACTTGCAGTGGACAGCGAAGTTTGCTTGCATTAACTAATGTTGAAGGATACTGGTCATCTTTAACCATTATCGAACACTATACGATTAGTTAGTTCTTTAAGTTTTTTTTTTAATAACTGGATTTTTCACGTTTTTTCTAATGCCCGAAAAACGAAATCATTATTTTATGTCTCATGACAGAAAATGTTAAAAATTTTTCGAAAAAACTAAAATTTGTCTACTGAGACAAAATCGAAGGCCCTTTAATCACCTAATTTTTAAAGTCGCCCTTTTTGGTTACTCGGTTTTGAATTTGCTATAAAATTCTCGATGAAATTAATTTAACATTTAAATTCTCGCGCCTGAAAATGCAAGAAATTTGTCGTTGAGTATAAAAACGCTTTGAAATCTCCAAAGGAATAAAATCAATATTTACAGTTTCCTTCCTAAAAATGAAAAAAATTTGTCAAGAAAGCTTAGATGTGTCTGGCTTAGCAAATATCAAAGCCCGTGTCCTGACTTTATTCGTAAAGTAGCCCGTTTTGATTAGTCTTTTTTTGGTTAGCTATCAAATGCTGGATAAACGAAATCCAACAATTAAAATCTCGCTCTTGAAAATGTTAAAAACTTTCCGTGGACAGCGAAGATTGCTTGCTTTGACTAATGTTGAAGGATACTGGTCATCTTTAACCATTATCGAACACTATACGATTAGTTAGTTCTTTAAGTTGTTCTTTTTAATAACTGGATTTTGCACGTTTTTTCTAATGCCCGAAAAACGAAATCATTATTTTATGTCTCATGACAGAAATTGTTAAAAATTTGTCGAAAAACTAAAATTTGTCTACTGAGACAAAATCGAAGGCACTTTAATCACCTAATTTTTAAAGTCGCCCTTTTTGGTTACTCGGTTTTTAATTTGCTATGAAATTCTCGATAAAATTAATTTAACATTTAAATTCGCGCGTCTGAAAATGCTATAAATTTGTCGTTGAGAATAAAAACGCTTTGAAATCTCCAAAGGAATAAAATCAATATTTACAGTTTCCTTCCTGAAAATAAAAAAAATTTGTCAAGAAAGCTTAGATTTGTCTGTCTTAACAAATATCAAAGCCCGTTTCCTGAATTTATTCGTAAAAAAGCCCGTTTTGATTAGTCGCTTTTGAGTTAGCTATCAAATGCTGGATAAAAGAAATCCAACAATTAAAATCTCGATCTTGAAAATTTTAAAAACTTGCTGTCGACAGATAAGATTGTTTGCTTTAACTAATGTTGAAGGATACTGGTCATCTTTAACCATTATCGAACACTATACGATTAGTTAGTTCTTTAAGTTGTTTTTTTTAATAACTGGATTTTTCACGTTTTTTCTAATGCCCGAAAAACGAAATCAACATTTTATGTCTGGTGACAGAAAATGGTAAGAATTTGTCGAAAAAACTAAAATTTGTCTACTGAGAAAAAATCGAAGGCCCTCTAATCACCTAATTTTTAAAGTCGCCCTTTTTGGTTCCTCCGTTTTGTATTTCCTACTAATTCTCGATGAAATTAATTTAACATTTAAATTCTCGCGCCTGAAAATGCTATAAGTTTGTCGTTGAGAAAAAAAAGCTTTAAAATTTCCAAAGGAATAAAATCAATATTTACTGTCACCTTCCTAAAAATGAAAAAAAATTTGTCAAGAAAGCTTAGATTTGTCTGGCTTAGCGAATATCAAAGCCCGTCTCCTGAATTTATTCGTAAAGTAGCCTATTTTGATTAGTCGCTTTTGAGTTAGCTATTAAATGCTGGATTAAAGAAATCCAACAATTAAAATCTCGCTCTTGAAAATGTTAAAAACTTGCCGTGGACAGCGAAGATTGCTTGCTTTAACTAATGTTGAAGGCTACTGGTCATCTTTAACCATTATCGAACACTGTACGATTAGTTAGTTCTTTAAGTTGTTCTTTTGAATAACTGGATTTTTTACTTTTTTTCTAATGCCCGAAAAACGAAATCATTTTTTTATGTCTCATGACAGAAAATGTTAAAAATTTGTCGAAAAAACTAAAATTTGTCTACTGAGACAAAATCGGAGGCCCTTTAATCACCTAATTTTTAAAGTCGCCCATTTTAGTTACTCGGTTTTGAATTTGCTATGAAATTCTCGATAAAATTAATTTAACATTTAAATTCTCGCGCCTGAAAATGCCATAAATTTGTCGTTGAGAATAAAAACGCTTTGAAATCTCCAAAAGAATAAAATCAATATTTACAGTTTCCTTCCTGAAAATGAAAAAAATTTGTCAAGAAAGCTTAGATTTGTCTGGCTTAGCACATATCAAAGCCCGTGTCCTGACTTTATTCGTAAAGTAGCCTGTTTTGATTAGTCGCTTTTGAGTTAGCTATTAAATGCTGGATAAAAGAAATCCAACAATTAAAATCTCGCTCTTGAAAATATTAAAAACTTGCAGTGGACAGCGAAGTTTGCTTGCTTTAACTAATGTTGAAGTATACTGGTCATCTTTAACCATTATCGAACACTATACGATTAGTTAGTTCTTTAAGTTTTTTTTTTAATAACTGGATTTTTCACTTTTTTTCTAATGCCCAAAAAAGGAAATCATTTTTTTATGTCTCATGACAGAAAATGTTAAAAATTTGTCGAAAAAACTAAAATTTGTCTACTGAGACAAAATCGAAGGCCCTTTAATCACATAACTTTTAAATTCGCCCTTTTTGGTTACTCGGTTTTGAATTTGCTATGAAATTCTCGTTAAAATTAATCTAACATTTAAATTCTCGCTCCTGAAAATGTTATAAATTTGTCGTTGAGAATAAAAACGCTTTGAAATCTCCAAAGGAATAAAATCAATATTTACAGTTTCCTTCCTGAAAATGAAAAAAATTTGTCATGAAAGCTTAGATTTGTCTGTCTTAGCAAATATCAAAGCCCGTGTCCTGACTTTATTCGTAAATTAGCCCGTTTTGATTAGTCGCTTTTTGGTTAGCTATCAAATGCTGGATAAAATAAATCCAACAATTAAAGTCTCGCTCTGGAAAGTGTTAAAAACTTGCCGTGGACAGCGAAGATTGCTTGCTTTAACTAATGTTGAAGGATACTGGTCATCTTTAACTATTATCGAACACTATACGATTAGTTTGTTCTGTAAGTTGTTCTTTTTAATTACTGGATTTTTCACGTTTTTTCTAATGCCCGAAAAACGATATCATTATTTTATGTCTCATGACAGAAAATGTTAAAAATTTGTAGAAAAAACTAAAATTTGTCTACTGAGACAAAATCGAAGGCCCTTTAATCACCTAATTTTTAAATTCGCCCTTTTTGGTTACTCGGTTTTGAATTTGCTATGAAATTCTCGTTAAAATTAATTTAACATTTAAATTCTCGCGCCTGAAAATGTTATAAATTTGTCGTTGAGAATAAAAACGCTTTGAAACCTCCAAAGGAATAAAATCAATATTTACAGTTTCCTTCCTGAAAATGAAAAAAATTTGTCATGAAAGCTTAGATTTGTCTGTCTAAGCAAATATCAAAGCCCGTGTCCAGACTTTATTCGTAAAGTAGCCCGTTTTGATTAGTCGCTTTTTGGTTAGCTATCAAATGCTGGATAAAAAAAATCCAACAATTAAAATCTCGCTCTGGAAAGTGTTAAAAACTTGCCGTGGACAGCGAAGATTGCTTGCTTTAACTAATGTTGAAGGATACTGGTCATCTTTAACCATTATCGAAAACTATACGATTAGTTAGTTCATTAAGTTGTTCTTTTTAATAACTGGATTTTTCACGTTTTTTCTAATGCGCGAAAAACGATATCATTATTTTATGTCTCATGACAGAAAATGTTAAAAATTTGTAGAAAAAACTAAAATTTGTCTACTGAGACAAAATCGAAGGCCCTTTAATCACCTAATTTTTAAATTCACCCTTTTTGGTTACTCGGTTTTGAATTTGCTATGAAATTCTCGTTAAAATTAATTTAACATTTAAATTCTCGCGCCTGAAAATGTTATAAATTTGTCGTTGAGAATAAAAACGATTTGAAACCTCCAAAGGAATAAAATCAATATTTACAGTTTCCTTCCTGAAAATGAAAAAAATTTGTCATGAAAGCTTAGATTTGTCTGTCTAAGCAAATATCAAATCCCGTGTCCTGACTTTATTCGTAAAGTAGCCCGTTTTGATTAGTCGCTTTTGAGTTAGCTATTAAATGCTGGATAAAAGAAATCCAACAATTAAAATCTCGATTTTGAAAATGTTAAAAACTTGCCGTGGACAGCGAAGATTGCTTGCTTTAACTAATGTTGAAGGATACTGGTCATCTTTAACCATTATCGAACACTATACGATTAGTTAGTTCTTTAAGTTTTTTTTTAATAACTGGATTTTTCACTTTTTTTCTAATGCCCAAAAAACGAAATCATTTTTTTATGTCTCATGACAGAAAATGTTAAAAATTTGTCGAAAAAACTAAAATTTGTCTACTGAGACAAAATCGAAGGCCCTCTAATCACCTATCTTTTAAAGTCGTCCTTTTTTTTTACTTGATTTTTAATTTGCTATAAAATTTTTGATGATCAAAATTTAAGATTTGAAATTTAGCGCCTGAAAATGGAAAAAATTTGCCTTAGTAAACAAAGATTGTTTGCTTTAACTAATGTTGACGGATGCTTGTCTGCTTTAACCAAAATCGAACACCTTACGATCCCTGAATTTTGAAAGTAGTTTTTTTTTAATAACTTGATTTTTTATGATTATTCTAATACCCGAAAAACTGAATAAACGCTTAATGTTTCGTAACTGAAAGTGGTAAAATTTTATCTAGAAATCAGAAATTGGTCTGCTTTACCCAATATCAAAGACCGTACGATCACCTAATTTTTAAAGTCGACCTTTTCGATTACTCGCTTTTTAATTCGCTATTAAATGTTCGATGAGATAAAATCAACATTTACTGTCTCGTACCTGAAAATGGTGAAAATGTGTCAAGAAATTCGAGATTTGTGTGCCTTTGCCAATTAGGCATTATACCTTGTGACGTCAGGGGTTGATGACATTGATCTCTGGTGGGACAACAAATAACATCATTGGTACTGTAGCTGTCAAAAATAATTTTTTGAGGTTAGCTTGAAGTCGTTCTCGTCCTTTATTGGTTGAAGTGGTTGGTTGTCTCTCCAGAAATTCAGCTGATCAGTCCGACATTTTTGAAAGTATAATACCTAATTTCAAAGCCTGTCCCCGCACCTAATTTTGAAGTCGCCCTTTTTGATTACTCGCTTTTTAATTAGCTGTCAAATGCTCCATTTAAGCTGGCCAACATTTAAAATCTCGCGTCTAAAAATGTGAAAATTTGCAGTGAAATCCGAAAATCTTCTGCTTTAAGGAATGTTGAAGTCTACTTGTCTGCTTTAGCAAACATCTGAGCCCGTCCACTGACTTAATTTTTTATGTCGCCTTTTCGATTAAACGCTTTTTAATTCTTTTTAAAATGCTTAACGGAATAAACTCAACGTGTAATGTTTCGTGTCTGAAAATTGTAAAGATTTGTTGAGAAACCGACATTTGTACCCTTTACTCAATTTTCACGACCGTCCAGTCACCTAATTTATAATGTCGTTCTTTTTTATTACAAGCTTTTTAATTCTCTTTGAAATGACCAATGGAAAAAACTTAACATTTAATGTTTCGTGTCCGAAAATAGCAAAAATTTGTCGAGAAAACTGAAATTTGTCTGCTTAGCCAAAATGGAAGGAATTTTACAATTAAAATCTCGCTCCTGAAAATGTTAAAAATTTGTCGTGGAGAACGAATATCGTTTGCTTTAACCAATTTTGAAGGTTACTTGCCTGCTTTAACTATTATCGAACACAGTAAAAGACCTTACTTTTGAAAGTCGTTCTTTTTAATAATTCTATTTTTCATGATTCTTCTAATACCCGAAAAACGAATATCAACATTTTATGTCATGTGCCGGAAAATGATAAAAAATTGTCGAGAAAACCGAAATTTGCCTACGTAGGCAAAATACAAATTCGAGAAAAGTCGTTTCGAAAAAAGGTATAAAAAAAGTGTTAGAAAAGGTTAGCCCTTTCAATCACGTATTTCTGAAATAATCATAATTTTTTAAACATGTATACTATGTTTTCGGGGTCGTTGCTGGCGAATCTATGATGCCAGTTTAAAAAATTCCAACTTCTGGATCCAATATAGTGGACGACTTTTTAAGAAATGGTTGAATTCGATTAAAAATTAATTGTTTACAATTTTTAAACGAATCGAAATTTTCACTTTGGAGTTTTCGAAGTATATGTTTTAATGGTTTTAGAAGCGATTTATGAACAAAAAAAAATTTGAAATTTTTGAAGCTTTAGACTGATTTTTCCCCTTAAATTGCAATAACTTAATTAAATTTTGCTTAATAAAAAAACACACAATCATGGACGTAACTATGTTGGGGCAGGGGGCGGCAGCCCCCCCCCCACCCTAGAAAGCCAGATTTTATGGAAGAAAGAGATAGCATTATAATGCTATCTCTCTCACTACCATGTAAAACCCCCACTAAAATCCTCCTCTAGGTACGCCCTTGCACACTATGTCATTGAAATGTTTCAAACTACAAAAATAGATTAAACAGCTTTGAACTACGTACATTGTAACATTTAAAAGCAATTCAAGAAGAAAACGAGATTTATTGTAATTTTGAAACATTCAATTGTGTGTTTTTTTAACGCCAGTCAATGACTTTTAATACGCTGCTTGTTTTTGGGTGAATTATCGTTACTCATCTGACCATGCAGAATTAGATGACATTTCTATAAAGTTAATTTGACGAAGCGTTATTTTTATATTATCACATCTTGGAAAACTGTTTTACGTTTTTAATTGTGTCGTTTCAACGGAGCATGAGGGTGTCCGTAAAACCGGCGGTTTTGGAATTTTGTTTACGGTACCTTCTAGATTGGTACGAATTTAAAAATTTTTTTTTGTAAAATTGAAGCTTGATTGTTTAACATTAACCCGTGCCAGCAATCAATCGAAATGTCTCATTCAAAATGCATGGGAAAAATAAAACGTTTTTTTTTTAAACTGCTTTCTTTATTTTTTGAGCCTCCCTATGTTACTGTTAGGTTATGCCTATGTTTCACCTCTAATAACACAAAAACTAATAGACATAAACAAGTTTTGATTTATGTATGTGAAAAAGCAACTCAAATTCTATCGATTCATAATAAAAATTAAAAATAGAATGTTTTGCAGCTAAGGTCCCTTTCACCCTGAATCGACACATATTTTGAAAAAAACAAGTTTCATCTTTGAAACGAGATATATAAAGTAATATATATATATATATATATATATGTATATATATATATATAAAGTAATATATATATATATATATATGTATATATATATATATATGTGTCGGTCCGCGGAGAAAGGGACCTTAGCTGCAAAACATTCGATTTTGAATTTTTATTATGAATCGATAGAATTTGAGTTGCTCTTTAACATACAGTAATCAAAACTTTTTTATGTCTATTAGTTTTTTTGTTATTAGCGACGAAACCTAGGCATAACCTAAAAATAACAGAGACAGACACAACTTCAAACGCCCTTTCTGTAAAATTCAAAACATTTGATTTTTAATTTTAATTAAGAATCAGTAGAATTTGAGTTGCTTTTTCGCGTACACAAATCAAAACTTGTTTATGTCTATTAGTTTTTGTGTTAATAGCGACGAAACATAGGCATAACCTAACAATGTCACAGACAGGCTCAACTTCAAACGCCCGTCAGTGAAATATTCGTTTCTGCAGCTAAGGTCCCTTTCTTCGTGGACCGACACATATATATATCGGTTGAATACAGACTAAAAAAAAAATTCCAGGGTTTTTTAAAGAATTCAAAATTTGTCCAAAACTATATTTTTGGGACGGAAGAACGTCCTTTTTAGGAAAAAATAATTAGTAATGTTAAAAAATGTTTATTTACGCACATTTTTAGGCAATCAAATTATTCTCTCGCATCGCTTCTTTACAATTTTTTTTTAAATTGATGCGATTTTAATTTATAGTAGATCATTTTCTTCAGAAACAAATTATCTACAAATTCGCGGAATTATATTTACAAAAAACTGCATGGTTTTTGAAATATGATTATTTGTTTAACAAATGAAGTGAAATTTTTGTAAAACAAATAATCAAAATTCAAAAGGGGGAAGGTTTTTCGAAAATTTGTTTCTGTGAATTTGTGGATAATCTATTTCTGAAGAAAATGAGTTATTATCAATCAAAATCGCATCAATTTTGAAAATCTGTAAAAAAGCAAAGTGAAAGAAAAGTTTGATTGGCTAAAATTGTGTGTAAATAAACAAATTTCAACATTACAATTTTTTTTCATTCCTTCTCAAAAATATATTTTTCTACAAATTGTGAATCTTTTAAAGCACACTGAAATTGTTTGTCTGATAGCCTGTATTGAACCGAGAGATATTCCTTAACCTGGCAGAGCGTTACTTTTATAAAATTATCATCTATTAGAAAAGTATTGCACGTTAAAAGATCGCTAAATGTGTTATTTGTACTGAGCATTACAGAATGTTTTGTAATCACGTGAAGTTATTTATGGCTAATGAAATTTGTGGATAGAAATGCTATAACCTAATTTTAATGTTGACATTTTTCGCGGATTATTTAAAAAATAGAATAATGTTGGTTTATTAGAAATAATGAAATGTCACAAGTGGTGAAATTGTTATTTATTTGATATAAAAAAGTGCTAAATATTGGTTTTAAAGTACTTTCGAAATTTTTGAAAATTCTCCAAAATAATGTTAATCTCCTTCCTATATCACAAAAATTACAAGTTGACAACTTGTATAACTCTATTATTTCTAGTAAATTAACATGATCTAATTTAGTTCGTATTTTAATCGAAAGAAACGGAAACATTGAAATAAAGTGTTCGCATTTTGTAGAAGAATATTTTAATCTTAAAAAGTTAAAAACACTTCATGTGTCTTGTAGAAGTAAGAAGACACTGAGGAATTGACTCTGATTAACAAAACTTTTTTTCCCTTATAAAATGTATTTTATATATATTATATATATTTTTTATAAAGGACATTTTAAAAGGACAAAAAGTTTTCTTTACTAATTACTAATTAATAAATTGTTATTGCGCGACAGAAACCAATGAACCCTTTTCCAAATTTTTCGAGATGCAGTGAAAGCAGTGAAACAAAACAAAAACAGTTAAATTATGTTTTCCATATTTCAATAGGGTGAGTTTGCATAATGGGAAATTACAGCTCCCCATGTTGAGTGTTTTTCACCGACTGATGTGCTCAGGAAAAAAACTTACTGCTAAAATTCTTGCTTGAATCAGAGATTTTAAGAATGCGGATTAAAGATTGAGATTTTTAATGGTGTTGAATCGAATTTGTTTTGAATCAGTGATTTTCTATGGTTGCCCGATTCATGAGAAATTTCTTTGAATCTTTTTTGACAATTATGATATATCTCATGAATAGGACAGCTATAGAAAATAACTGATTCAAAACAACTCCGATTCAACACCATTCAAAATTTCAATCTTCAAACCGCATTCTTAAAATCTCTGATTCACACAAGAATTTTAGAAGTTTTTTTTCTTGGTGGTTATTTAATTAGTTAATGCCATGTTACGTAGACTGCAATTTTCAGAAATTTTTCTCATCAGCCGATGAAAAATAGTCAAAACAGCTAGAATTAGGTATTAAATTACATTTCTTAATAAGATTTCAATTTTTATTTTGAATCATTTAAATTTTAATGATTCAAGAAATCAGGGAGTCGGAGAAAAAAACAAAGAGCCTAGGAAAATTGTAAAGTAGTGGATAAGACGTATTTTTTACTATAAAAATTATTAAAAAATAAAATTTTAACATTTTTTATATTTCAGAACAATTCATTTTTCTTTGATTTTTAAAGATAAATTTTTTGAAAATTATTCAAATTGTAATGTTTAGTAAACTTTTTAAATTGAAATCGGCAAAATCATTTAATGCCAGTCTGAAATACTTATTAAAAAATAATTTTTAAGAAATCGTTGAGTCAAGTAATTTATACGAATTTTTTAATTACAAATATTCACAAAATTGTAATCTATTTAAGTTTGAATATATAAATAAAATGCAGTATATATTTTAAAAAATGATACAACTTTTATTTTTTTGCTAATTCAAAACTTTTTCAACCGTAAATAAATATTAAAAAAAAATTGTTTTGTGCTTCAAAGTTAATAAAATTACTAGAAAAATAATGACTGACAGAAATGAAAGATGCAACATTACAAAATTTGTTTTAACCACTTCGGCGGTATGACGCCAATGTTGGCCGTCAAATTGGCATCATACCGCCAAAGGGGTTAAGAACAGAATATTTGTATGACATTTATTAAAGATATAAAAGAATGTAATTTATAAAATGAAAATAAATGCAGTTTAGAAAACTTGCCCGAAAACTATCAGCAAGTTTCATATTTTGATTTTACAGAATACGAATTTTGAAATAAACCTATAAGGACATAAAATATGTTAAGTATTTCAGAAATGATTTGAATTGTTATGAAACTTTGAGAATTCCAGTTTTCTGAATATATATTGAAAGATTTAAGTAAACTATTATCAAAAATCTTCTTTTTCAAAGTCTGAATTTTCTTATAAGTACAATAACTTATAGAAAATACCTATATTATAAAAAAACTGTTACAAAATTTTATCAAACTTCATTAAAAAATTGCTACAAAATTTTTCCATAAATTTCTGTACGAAATTTCATAGAATTATATTTTTCTATATATTTGTTTTGGAATTTTAGTAGAAATTTGTAGGAAAAATTTGTAAAAATTTCTTATAAGTTTTTTAATAGAACTGTTTCACGTGGAATAATAAACAGAGTATTAATAAACAGAGTATACTATTTACCTACACTTTGTGTGTTTAAAGAAGTGAATTATTTACTAAAAAATAAATAGATTTTTATATACAAACTATAAAGGATGAAGTTAAAAATTAGTTGATAACTTTTGCTTTCACTATGATCGTGAAAAAAAATGTAAATTTCTTGGAAAAAAGCAAAAAAGATCGGATTTTAAGTTTTTTAGGTAATTTTCTTTAAATGAGGGGAAAAAAGGGAATTTTCCATTTGTTTACACTGTTTATTACAAAAAAAAAAACAAAAAAAATGTTAATAAAACGCATAAAAAGCGTTCTTACTTTTATGTTTTCAATGACAAAAAATAATCTGTCGGACGGAACCGTAAATTTTGAGGTTAAATTAACGGGTAAGACTTTACGACCGGCTAGTGCTGGGATGAATTCATTTCGTCCGAATACTGGCATTAGATGCAACAAATAGCCGGATAAAATATGTTTGTCCATATAGCCGGATTAAATATTTGTCATGTCAACATTTTTTTTTGGCCGGACGTCTAGACACTTTGTGAATTAAAAAATTATAATCCTTATAATAAAAATTTAAATACTTTAACTTATGTGGAAAACATTCAACTAATGGAATTTTTATATGACGGGCTAAAGAAGTGACCATAAAAAATTAAGAACATGGTTTCAAATATGCCAAAAATTTAGAATAAATTAACACTTAGAATAAAATAATTTAGAAAAACTATACTTACGAAATGTCTGCACTACAAATACGTATTCAATCGATTTTTATTTTACGACCAAAAGTTCTTTTACCTGATTTCCAAATTCCTCAAAGAGAGATGAAGCAGCGGAAATTCAGAAATTGTCCAATTTTAAGAATAATTCCTTTATTAATTGTCCTTTTTGGAATAAATATATGTATTTATCTGCTGAAATCTAAAAATGCTTACACGCCAACTGACGCCAACGTTAAAACAAGCGAAGAGAGAATTAACAAGAGCTAACATGAACAGATGAAATTGGCTTGGGTACAGAGATGGGTTGTTGCGCGTCTATAAAATATTTTGCTGTAAATTACAGAATTCAAGTATTTTACGTTTTAAACGATAAGATATTGGATAATTCTATTATTCTGTGTATCTGTCAACAATTCTGTCAACTCTATAGCCCTAAGCAGAATGAAACTTTAACCTTGAAATCGCATATCGTAAGAATAAGAGGAAGCAGGACAGAGATATATGTCTGTGCTACTTCCTCTCATTCTTACGATTTAAGATTTTTCATTGTGCTTGGGGCTTATTTCTATGTATACTTTAATAACGTATGTCCAGGTAATGGCAATCAGAGATCGGAAAGTGACGTGTAATTTTTAATATCTAGGTAAATTACAGTAAATTACATAAGGATACGTGAATCCCTACTTTTGAGGAATGCAAAGTGTACACCTAGGTGCATAAATAGACCTTTTCATTTAAGACCGGAAATGTGAGTTGATGTAAATGGCAACATGGTTTCGTGTACAAAAAGTGCTCGAAAGGCAACGAAACCATGTTGCCATTTACATCAACTCACATTTCCGGACTTAAATGAAAAGGTCTATGCCTTAGGGTGACATCTCATGCTAGGGATTATTGGATTAGGAATTAGAATAGACCAATCAGAAAATGCTTTCCAATGTGACCAATTATCTGATTGGTCTATTCTAATCCCTTATCCATTAATCCCTAGCATGAGATGGCACCCTAAGCAGATAAAAATACGGGTACGGGACCAGAGCATGAGACTGAAAAAGACAGAAACAGTCTCTATCTTTTATTATCTCATGCCTTGTGCCCGTAAGCGTATTCATTGTGTGTTGGACAGGGCCTAAGCAGATGGAATACAGTAGGTTCTTGATATAGTGAAGCTGAATAAAGTGAATACCTGAATATAGTGAATGTTTGGGACTCGATAAAATGAAGAAAATTATCCACACTGGAAGTCAACCGGATATGATACGGTTTTGACAATTAAAACCGTTAAGTTACATTTGTTTGATTTTATTTTGTTAATTTCAAAGCAGCCTGCAATTTTGTTATTTTTTTACTTTTCTTTGAAGTTCTAAGTATGTTTAACTTGACCTGAACTTAAAATAAAAACTTAGCATAACCTAAAAATATGACATGTGTTTGTATACTCCCCTTACGCGCACATCGTTTGTACAATTTGCGCAGGCATAGGAAATAACTCACACATAGATAAAAGGAAAAGAGCAGAACTGCCGAATGAAAAGTAGAATCTTCACTATATCAAGTCCTTCCCGTCCCGACCACTACAGCCCCAAGCAGATTGAATACGCGTACTGGACCAAAGCATGAGACAGAAAAGGACAGAAACAGTCTCTGTCCTTTTTTATCTCATGCCCTGCTCCCGTAACCGTATTCATTGTGCTTTGGGCTTAGGGGACCAGAGCATGAGACAGAAAAGGACAGAAACAATCTCTGTCCTTTATTATCTCATGCCCTGCTCCCGTAATCGTATTCGTTGTGCTTTGGGCTTATATAGATATCCTCAAGGGTGAGTTGAGACATGTTGACTTGGATTCTGATTGGTCGCGGGTTTCCGGAAACGGATGTTCATAAAAGGTTAGTTTCATTGGTCCGAAATGGCGATTTCATTTTAAAATGAGGAGTACTTTTTCAAAAGTTGATAAATCCACATTTTGTTATTTCGAGAACATTAAACAAATGCAGTTTCGCACCTAACCCCTAGATTTAATTATAAAGTAGAAAAAATATACGAAATTATTTATATACGAATGTTTTTTGCACTTAAGGAGATTTATTTTTAATTAAAGTTTATAGTAATTAAGAAATTTAAGGGTTTTTGTAATTTATTCTAGGAACAAAATTTAAATTTTAAATCATCTTGGTTAAGTCCAAGTTTTTTTTAAATTGAAAATTCTTTGATAATAATTTTTTTTTAATTTAACAGTGACAAATCGATTTGTAAGGTTCCTAATATGTTAAATTTGTGATTATCTCAACTTTTTTGGAAAATGGATTTATCAAGTTTTGAAAAAGTGCTCCTCAAATGCTTTTAAAACAAAGATTTTTAAAAATAGCCCGCTCTTTTCGACCAATAATACAATTGGCAAATCGTGACTTCCGTTTCCGGAAACGCGCAAAGCTAGTAGAAGGGGAAACTTGTCTCAACTCTCTCTTGAGGATCTCTAGGCTTATAACGTGGTAAAATCACAACGCGTTGTAAAATTACTACGTAACACGATGGAAATATTATGCTTCACGTATCACGTATCACGTAGTAATATTACAATGCATTCTGATTTCTAAGCATTGACTGTGATTTCACTTCGTTGTGCGTGAAATATTTACATGTCGGTCGAATATTTTCATCGTAATAAGTTGTAAATTTATTACGTGTCACGTGAAGCGATTTGTCACGGTGTAAGAATTCAACGACATTTTTTACAGTGTAGCACAATCCTGCACTGTAAAAAATACTTCAGGAAAATTACGTCCGTATTGTGATGTTACTTTAGAAACTTTCTGTAATATTACTCTTTGGAAAGTAGCAATAAGCACCTACCTTCATAGTATTAAATTCACCAGTAAGTGTAAAATTACAAAAACACGTAAAAAAGCCGTTTATAATCTCAATTTTATTATCTTGAAGAAAAATATTACAGTTTGATGTATTTATCCATAATCCTCTTATGTAAATTTCCTAGCAAAAATGATTAATTAGAAACCTAATTGTCTTAAAGTAGTTTCTCATTTCAGTTGTTAAGATATTTCTTCAAAACGAATTGGTTATATGTGGCTATTTTGCCCCTCTACGGGCATTTGTTTATAGAAAGAAATTCCTTTTGAATTCATAAATTAACATTTTTTTCTCCCTTTTGTCACGAAGAAACGATAGAATCTATCGAAAATTTTCATAAGGTTGAGGTTAAGTTCAGGTGCAGGGCCAAAGTTTAAAACGATAAATACAAAATTTTGTGAAATTATATATATTATTTTTTTTACATTGCTTCATTATAATTTCACAATAAAACTCATAATTTATTTTTATATTAGAATTTTTAATACTTATATTTATTTCATAACCGGCGAATTTTCTATTCTGTAATTTTACAAAAGCATTAGGAATTTTACATAAGGTTAAAGTTTTATTCCCAACTCTGCGCGTAAAATCCGTAAAATATGTAAAACTGTTACTATAGAAGTAGGTGATAAACGCTCCTACTTCCATAGTGGTAAAATTACAGAATCATTTTGTTCAGTGTAAGTAAAAGACATACGTGTAATTCCTACTCTCGAGGAATGCAAAGATACAATACAAAGTATTTTTCCGTACTAAACGTTAAGGTAATATTGTAAAAGTTCAACGTAATACGTTGTAAAAATGAAACGCGATTGTAAAACTACACTTCGAGCGTAGAACTTCATTTTGTTGCGATAAAAATATTCAATCGGTTTGTAAGGGCGCAGTCCCATGATGTGGAATAGTAGAATAGTGGAATAGATTTCAGCCAATCAAAATTTAGTCTCTGGCGGTAAAGTAATGTTTTCCGCTAGAGACTAAATTTTGATTGGCAGAAATCTATTCCACTATTCTACCATTCCACATCATGGGACTGCGCCCTAAGGGTCTAGGCTCATGAGGGAGAATAGGAGCATAGAGGAATAGAATAGACCAATAAGGAAATTCTTTCCAATGTAACCAATTGTCTGATTCGGCTATTCTATTCCTCTATTCTGCTATTCTCCCTCATGAGCCTAGACGCTAAGGGTGCGATCCCTTGTGAGCAGAAAACGTAAACGGTAAGCATAAAATCATGAGAGTGAGAGAGACAGACGTATATCACTGACTCTCTCACTCTCATGATTTTCTGCTTTCCGTTTACGTTTTCTGCTCACATGGGATCGCACCCTGAATGGTTTGTAAATGTTCCACGTGAAACGTGGTGAAATCACTACGTAATGAGATTGAAATATTTCGCTTCACGTATTACGTACTAATATTATAATGCGTTCTGATTTCACTGCATTGACTGTTATCTCACAACGACATACGTGAAATACTTACATATCGGATCGAATATTTTCATCGTAATAAGTTCAAAATTTACTACGTGTCACGTCAAGCGATTTATTTCCATCTTGTCACGGTGTAAAAATTCAACAAAATATTTACAGTGTAGAAAACTCAAGGCTTAAGGTACGCTCCCAGCTCGACGTCTGCCTGCCTGCGCGTGCAACCGATATGAGAAAGAAAAAGACAGTACTATATTTCCGTCTTCTTTTCTCTCATGTCGGTTGCACGCGCAGGCAGGCAGATGCCGAGCTGGGAGCGTACCTTTACAGTCGCGGCCATATATGCCTACCTTCGTCTACGCTTGTCTTATGCACGTGATCATATGCGTAAGACAAGCGTAGACGAGGTAAGGCATCAATGTCCCAGACTGTACATACAGTCGGGGCCATTGATACCTTAACATTTTTCCACTAGATTTTGTATGGAAATTTTATTTTTTTTATGCCAAAATTCTGTCTTGGTTCAAGTGTTCTGATATAAGTACGCGTGCGCGGCGCACTGTTGCTATCTTCGTTGCTCCCAAAAGTAGAATGAGAGAGAGAATTATTATGGCGGGAATCGAAACGCCAATTGATATTTGAGGTTATGTTCATACATGTAAACAAGTATCGATACATCGATATATCGATAGTAATCGCGTACTGCGCATGCGTACTCATATGAGAGTTAATTCCAACACGTGAACCAAGACAGAATTTTGTCACGTAAAAATTAGCGAGTGCAGTCTCCTTATTATTTCTTCGTGAGTTTTACATATTTTACGGATTTTATGCACAAAGTTGGATATAAAACTCTAATCCTATTTAAAATTCCTGGTGCGTTTGTAAAATTACAGAAAAGAAAATTCGCCGGTTAATGAAATAAATATATAAGCATTTGAAATTCTAATATAGAAATAAGTTATGAACTTCAATAAGGATATTCAAGTTGGGTGGGGGAGAAATTAAAAATGGCGCCTACATGAATGACAGGTTTGCATTGTAGTCAATGGGACGAAATCAGTTTTTTTACGATATTTTTAAAAAACAAATTTTCTAACCTATGTTGATCAACAAATTATTTTTTATTTATCGAAAGCTATTTTTTAAAATAATAACATTGTATAAAATTTTTATATGAGTTATTATTCGGGTGCAGGAAATTTTCCAAAAACCCAAAAGGTCGAATATCCAAATGGTCGAATTTCGAAAAGTCGAAGCTCCAAACGGTCGAAGATCCAAATGGTCGAATATCCATTTTGTCGAATTTCCACATGATCGAATATCTAAATTGTCGAATTTCCAAATTGTCGAACATCCATTTGGTCGAATATCCATTTTGCCGAATTTCTAAATTGTCGAATTTCCAAATTGTCGAATATCTACTTTTTCGAATTTCTAAATTGTCGAATATTCAAATTTTCGAATTTCCAAATTGTCGAATATCCAATTTGTCGAATTTCCAAATTGGCGAATATGCAAATTGTCGAACGTCCATTTTGTCAAATGTCCAAATTGTCGAATTTCCAAATTGTCGAATATACATTTTGTCGAATTTCGAAATGATCGAATATCCAAATAGTCGAATTTCCAAATTGTCAAATATCCAAGTTGTCGAATATCTATTTTGTCGAATCTCCAAATGTTCGAACCTCCAAATGTTCGAATGTCCAAATGTTCGAACTTTTTTTTTATGTGAGTTTCCTATCTATGAAATGCGCTGGTATAGTAGATTGGACAAATGCGCAAGATTTAAAATTTCCATAACGATTTTAAATTTCGCGCACTTGTCCAATCTACTATACCAACACATTTCATAGATAGGAAACATAAATGAAAAAAAAGTTCGAACATTTGGACATTCGAACATTTGGAGATTCGAACATTTGGAAATTCGACAAAATAGATATTCGACAATTTCGATATTCGATCATTTGGATATTCGACAATTTCGATATTCGATCATTTGGAAATTCGACAATTTAGATATTCGATCATTTGGAAATTCGACAAAATGGATATAAGGATATTCAAGTTGGGTGGGGAGAAATTCAAAATGTCGGCTACCTGGATGACAGGTTTGCATTGCAGTCAATGGGACGAAATCAGTTTTTGTACAATAACTTTTAAAAAACAAATTTTCGAACCTATGTTTATTAACAAATTATTTTTTATTTATCGAAAGCTATTTTTTAAAATAATAAAAACTCATATAAAAATTTTACACAATTTTATTATTTTAAAACTTCAGAATTGCCACAATGAAGGCGTTTATTGTGTTCCAACATTTCTTTTCTCGGAGCATAATGTCAACCGTATTCTCTGGATTTAGGTCACGGCACAGATCCGTTTGCGTATGGAGACGTATAGTTGACCATCTTGGGCATTTGAAGAACGTGTGTTCAGCGTCGTCATCTGCTTCACAGTAGTCACACTTCGGGGAGTCTTTTAAGTTGAGCTTATATGGGTAACTGTTAAAGTGTCCGTGGCCTGTTAGGAATTGGGTTAGATGGAAGTTGACTTCTTCGTGTTTTCTACTAAAGGCTTAAGCAGATAGAAATACGGTTATGGGGCCAGAGCATGAGACAGAAAAGGACAGAAACAGTCTCTGTCCTTTATTATCTCATGCCCTGCTCCCGTAACCGTATTCGTTGTGCTTTGAGCTTAACCCACTGTCGTAGATTAGGGATGAGACGCCTAGTCCATTTTCCTGTGGTTTCTTTGCTCCAACTGTCCTGCCACACTGACACAGTGTTTCCTCGTTCTTCCATTTTTATCGTGTTGCGATCTCGTTCCTCTGTTGTTTTCAAATAAACACGCCGTCTTTCGTCTGCCGCAAGGTGTATTGGAATGACACTTGCCAAAATCAGGGCTGAAGATTCGGGTACTGTTTTATAAGCAGAGATTATTCTGAGTGCTCCTCTATGTTGTACGGATGCCATTTTCTTCATGTAGGTCTTTTTCTGTAAGGCGGAACCCCATACCTCTGCTCCGTACAGCATTATTGAGGGTGCTACACTCATAAGCAGTCTGCGCTTCTGTTCGGTTGGGCCGTTTATGTTTGGCATTAGTCTGGTGAGGGAGCCCACCAGTTTCTCTGCCTTTGCCGCCGCTTTGCTGATATGTTCGAAGAATGTCAGCTTTTGGTCGAACATGACACCTAGATATTTCAGCTACCGTTGTTCTGTAATGATGTCATTGACTATCTTGACAGATATCGTTTCGTGCTTTGCTCTTTGCCTTGTCAAACCGACTCCACTACGACGGTAGTGGGGGTACGTGATGGAAACTTCTCCTCAATAGGCATACCTTCGAGTTAGACACTGTGCGCGGTAAACTTCTGCGCACGTTTTGAATTATTTTTGTTGTGGCCACACTAAAAAACTTTTGCTAAACATAATTGCCAACATCTGATAAAAATATTATATAGAAATACGGATAATAATATTAATCGTAATATGACATCAGTTTGTATGCAAATCCAGATTCTTGTCTTAGTTTTTTGATTTAATGTGTAAAAGCAGTAATTATATGGATATTTTGATAATTATGTGCGTTTTTCGAAAGCAATGTGTTGATAACCTCAACTTAACCTCAAATTTTGACGTTTATGCAACTCTGTATACATTTTGTTTTGTTGCATTTTGATTAATTTATACAACTTTAAACAAAAGTATTATTATTTTAAAGCCATATTTCTTCAATAATATATGATTATTGTTAGTTTTTCCAGAGTTTTTTTTAATTTCAAATGGGCAATCAGTGGAAAATTATGAGTAACCGAAAAATATGAAGATGACAATATATAACTATATTTTCTTTCAGGTTACGAAATTTTTTCGAATTTTGTTAGTTATTTTAATAAAAGTAATTATGTTTCTTCGCATTTTCAATATTCTAGACTATTTTTTTAAATTTGGACTCACGTTGTATTTTTGTGCGCAGAAAGCTACCACGCACAGTGTCTAACTTTAGGTATGCCTATTGAGGCAAAGGATTTCTGACGTACACCTAGGTGCATTATATCAAAAATATATAATTCTAATTCGAAGCTCAGTTCAATATGAAGATAGTTCGTAGTCCGTGTAATATGATTCCTATTCAATGTTCAGAATAATATAATGCTAACTCAAAGTTTCGTTTAAGGGGTGGGGGGGTAAGGGATAATGCCAAAAAAAAAACCTTCTTTTCGTGAATTTTTTTCAGAAAAACGGCTAAAGCGACTTTAATAAAATTAATTGCATATTGTTTTACATTGTTTAAATTATGTCTGAAAAAGTTTTCATCATTAAATATTATAAACTCAGCCGCTGAGAGAGAATTTTTCAAGACGTATTTTTTGAAGGTAGCTGTGCGGTGCCAATCCTCATTTGGCGCAGGAACGTCTAAAATAAAAAAAGTCTAGTTTTTTAGTTAAAGTATATCGTAAACTCGCCCCCCCCCCCTCCGGAGCAGTATAATTTTTTTTTTTTCATTTTTGTAGTTTTGGCGGCAAAAAAACGTAAAAACAGCATTTTTTTCCGGAAAAATCCGCCATTTTCTTAGTGGAAAACTACCTTAATGTAAAAAAAAAAAAAAACAACGTGGGGGGAGGTATTTTTCATAAAGAAAACGTGTGCCAATTTTCAAGACAATCGGTTTAGTAGTTTTCGAGTGAGGATTGGCACCGACTTTTAAGAATTGATTTCGAGAAAAACGCAAAATAGTTTCGAGCGCTTGGGGATTAGCGTGCATTTGTCGTTTCTCTGCTATTCTAAAACGGCTATAACTTTAAGAGTTTTGCTCCGATCGACTTGAAATTTTTACACGGTATTCTTGAAATGACTTACAACGAAAAAAAAAAATAAAAATTTTTTCGAATTTTATCCCTTACCCCCCCCCCCCCTTAAAACCCAGAACGGGTTCGTTACCTAGAACTAGTTGTCCCTGCGCATGAGAATACGTGAGTAAGAGAGAGAGGACTGGGGCAGGGATGTAAAGTTACGCGTAACTTGGAATTTTTTACGTAAATTACGTAAAAAATGTAAAAAAATATGGCGAACAACTGGTTCTTAACTTTTATTGCTGTTCATAGTCCTATTTCCTTTTTTTTTTAGTACAAAGGAGAGTTTTTAGAATAGTTTTCACAAACCGGAAATTATGAAATATGATTATTTGTTTACTTAAATACACATTGACGCCATCTTGAAAACGTAAATTACGTTTTGTAAAGAATTAAGCATGTAAATTACCTATGTAATTTACATGTAAAAAACTATGTAATTTACGTTACGTAAATTACCTTTACATCCCTGGCCATACCCCTGATTAAAACTAATGAGAAATGATAAAATATTTTATTAATTACAAACATTAGTTTAATAAGTATTATTTGGGCATAACATCAGAATTTGTTTTCATTTTATACGCGATTTGATCTATATTTATCTACTTATTTAAATAAAAGAAAATTATTATATTTTTTCCATGGAGCAGTGGTCAGTCCCGGCAAGAAGGCTGGAACAGTAAGGAATTGAAAAAATGAATTCCGCTTAGTGCCTGAATTTTCCTCATTTTTGAGACTCGCGGAACGGCACAAATGTTAGTAAACTTTTATTCTTTTAAGTCCATTTTAGGAGTAACCTAAAACGGTATTTAGAGGAATTCACCAAACCTTCAGTGACATTTTAATTCCTAACAAAGGAAAAGAAGTGGTTCAAGCTGAATTCCTTTAAAATCATATATACAGTAAAAACTTTTTTAAAGCAGATTTAAATGGTAATAAAAAATCCTCAACGATAAATAAATTGTTTAGCAGACTACAAAGTATCTTTCTTTTCCACTTTTAATTAATATATATGTTATAAAATCTTTGTTTATACAATAAGAATTATAATAATAATAGTTTGACACAATATGATAATAGTATATCACTAATAATTGGAAATAAAAAAAGTTATTTACAAAAATTTACTTTGATAATATTATTAATTTCATATAAGAATAATGACTAACACTCGGTCATTTAATGTCAAAATTTCTTGTTGTTAAAATATATTATCCATCATATTTTAACATTGTCAATTTCGATGTGTAGTCTTTAAAATATGTGTAGTTATTTTGAGGTATAAAAAATAGGATTTATTAATAATAATAATAATAATAGTAATGTAATAATATTCATAATAACAATAATAATCATAATGATATAATAATATTCATAATACAATAATAATACACAAAAACAATAATAATATTAATAATACTAATAACAGAGAAATAATAAACAACATATTATTGCTATTGTTAGGATATACATATCAATAAACTTATTATAACTTAAGACCTACATGAGCACTTTTTAAAGTAATTAAGGAAATGAATATTATTAACTAAATAGAAGAGTACCTTTAATAAAACTTAATTTTTATTAAAATTTAAGCTCTTTGTGAAAACACGTTCAAAACTTTCGCGAACTTAACTGTTTGAAAGTCCAAAAGAAACTGCGACCGTTAGCGACATAACACAAAGAAAAAGTATAAGTCCTTTCGTTGGAAATTTAGAGCCATATGCTTTTCTTCACATTTTCAGTTAGGAATGTGACACTCTCAAAACCGGTTTCGAGCGGAGTAAGGAGGGGAGTCAATAAGTATAGTTATATTTATCAACTGCCCTTAGTGAATAATTGGATTAAAAAGAATTGAAAATATTCGGTTCACAACATTGTTCTCAACGGATTTCAAAGGGAGTCAAAATATACTGAATGAATTCTACCTAGGGGAACTTGTTTTTGCCAGCTTACAGCTGATCTGACGGAACATTTCGGAGTTGAAAATGACTGAAATGAATCCCGCTTCACGGTATAGGATATACGCTTCGGAATAATTAAAAATTCACGTCTCTAAATTTCGAGTTCTATTTCGTGACCATGAAATTCGAGGAAAATTCAGGCATTAAGAAGAAAAGATATGTTTGATGTTTCGGGCGTAACTCTGTAAATTCAAATTCTTTACTATTCCAGCCTTCTTGCCGGGGTGTGTCGGATTTTCAAGTTGAAGATCCCGTGATCAGTTCCAGCTGCTGGCTTGTTTTTTGTTTATTTTTTTTTATTGTAAGGAACATATAACGCTTGTATTTCTACATTCAGTTGTAAAATAACTTACAGGTTATGTTAGATTACACACCGCTTATAACTTTACAATGTCGGACATAGTGAAATAAATTTCCAACGTCAGACGTTGTAAAATAACACAGTACACAGAATTTTTTTAGAGTGTAAGATTAGAATAGACCAATCAGATAATTGGTCACATTGGAAAGCATTTTCTGATTGGTCTATTCTAATCTCTAATCCATTAATCCCTAGCAAGAGACGGCACCCTAAATACTATTCTATTCTGTAATTTTACAAAAGTAAAAGAGTGTGCCTGGAGTGCCTGCGCAGCCAGACGACAGCCAGACGACTATTTCTGTCTTCTTCTATCTCATGTCGCCTGCATGCGCATGCAGACAGGCAAACTAGGTGGGAGCGTACCTTTACGGGAACAGGGCATAAGATAAAAAAGGACAGACTGTTTCTGTCCTTTTCTGTCTCATGCTTTGGTCCCGTAAGCGTATTCAATGTGCTTAGGGTAAAATCCTATGTGAGTAGAAAGCGCAAAACCGAAAGCAGAAAATCATAAGAGTGAGAGAGACAGGCATATATCACTGACTTTCTCACTTTCATATTTTCTGCTTTCGGTTTTACGCTTTCTGCTCACATGAGATTTTACCCTAATGGCCTATTTACACGTTCGAAAAAATTTTTTTTTTGCATGAGAGTAAAGAGGACAGATACACAGTCTGTCCTTTTCCCTCCAATGCAAAAACTGTTTTTTCGAAGGTGTAAACAGGCCATTAGGGCTCTACATGTAGATTTCTCTATCTATTCTGGCCTCACCATAAAAAGGCGACTTTTCTCCAACCTTAATGTCAATCTGCGTTGGCGGGGCTGGCGTTGGCCAAAAGGCAAAAGCCCAAAATTGATAACCTTGCATGTTTATATAATTTTATAATAATAATCCATTAGTTTTTGTGCAAATCTAAATTTTATGCAAAGTTTTTTAATTTAATGTGCAAAGAAATGCAATATTTATTTATATATTTTGATAATCGTGTAATAGAGTATTTCTGAAACATTGTGATAATAACCTCAAATTTTGACGTTTAGTTGATCTCTGTGCATTCTGTCTGATGTACACTGTAAAAAATCCCAAAGTAGGAATTACAGACAGCCTGTTAAAACTTATTAACCGTCAAAATATTAACATCATCTGACGCAGTAAATTGTTTGCGTCAGAAACAGTTAATTAACAGTTTGATTGCTATTCGACAACTTGTATGTACTTTTACAGTGTATGACGTATCGTTTGTACGACCGGCTGTAATAATACTCCGTCAGACGAGGAAAAAAAAGACTTCAAGTTCTAAGTAGTAAAATTATTGAGGTTCAATAAAAATCTGCACAGACTGTTAAATTACAAATAGTTTGTAAAGTAGCTATCGGTGTGTAATTCAACAAACGGCAGTATGTTTACAGACTACGGTCTGTAAAATATGTCCTCCGGTGTGTAAAATGTGTTCTGCGGTCTCTAAAATACTATTGTGTCGTAAAATTACACTGAGAAATTTGTATTGAATTTTCCTGTTAGGTGATATGTAAAGCGTTTATCAGGGCTATCCTAAGAATATTACCCAACTTTTATGAATTTTCCTTCTCTGTTCGGTGTAATTTTATCATACGTATGAAATTCCCACTGCAGTTCCATAGAAAATTACCGTTTCTGTTTAATTTTCCACCCACAGTTGGTTGACATAAAAATTACACAGGACGGTCCTGACAATTTTCATAAAAATATAGAATCTAAATGTCTCAAGATTAGCGGTGGAAATTCAACAGATTTGTTAAAATTTCTCAGGATATTTAATAAAATTCGTATGTATAAAGACTTCAAGTCAGAAGTTGTAAAAATACAAACAACTGTAGAAAAACAGAGTCCGAGTGTAGATTTACGGACGGAATGTAAAAACTCGACCCGTTTGTTTAATTATGTACCGGGAATAAATTTCGAACCTGTGCGTAAATTAACAGACTTGTGTGAAAATATCGTCAGCCTGTTAAATTACTGACCACCTAGCGTAACTACAAAAAATCAAATTAAAAAAAAACTGGTCGGGAAGAATTGAACTCGCGCATCTTTACTCCACAGTCGAGCGGAACATCCACCAGGCTATTGGTGCACTTGAAAGATCTTGGATATACGTTGATGAAGAATGATTAAGAGCCCCGGGAATAAAAACTTAATGCTAAATTTTTTGGTGAATCGGAGATTTTAAGAAAGCAGTTTGAAGATTGAAATTTTATATGGTGTTGAATCGTTTGTTGTCTTTAATCAGTGATTTCCTACGGCTGTCCTGTTAAGAAATTTTCTGAATCTTTTTTAACAATTGTGAATCGGATCAAATGTTTGTAGGTTAGGTTGTAAAAAACATTGGAAAAAGTGAATCGGAGATTTCCTTTTAAGAACCAACTACAACCAAATTCACCAGGACTTTCTTAAAATCTCCGATTCACCAAGAAATTTAGCAATAAGTTTTTATTTCCGGGGAAGGAAATTACAACCGGTCATACGCTGTGAAAATTTTATGTATTAAATTTTCCACCGATAGTCGATTGACATAAAATTAAATAGAACCTACATACGAATTTTATTAAATATCCTGAGAAATTTTAACAAATCTGTTGAATTTCCACCGCTAATCTTGAGACATTTAGATTCTATATTTTTATGAAAATTGTCAGGACCGTCCTGTGTAATTTTTATGTCAACCAACTGTGGGTGGAAAATTAAACAGAAACGGTAATTTTCTATGGAACTGCAGTGGAAATTTCCCTGTAATAAGAGGGTTATTGAGCAAGCGTTTTGGCTAGTTGAGCAAGCCCTCTGCTCAATTGTCCTAACGAAATATGGACAATTGGGCTGGTTGCTCATTCACCCAATGCATTGAGTCCAATAATCCACAAGGTATTTCGAGCTTAAAAATGGAGAAAAAGCGACTTAATATTGATAAAACACTAAGAAACGTTAAATTAAGCATAAATACACAAAATTAGATAATAAAAATACGTATATTAAGAATAAATAACATTTTCGAAAAGACGTGATTTATTGACACTCAGAGAGCAGAACACCTGACTAGCAGAATAGACGTAGCCAATCAAAATCTTTCTACCGCGAGAGACTAAATTGTGATTGGCTACGTCTATTTTGCTAGTCAAGTGTTCTGCTCCCTGTGTGTCAATAAATCACGTCTTTTCGAAAATGTTATTTATTCTTAATATACGTTTTTTTATTATCTAATTTTGTGTATTTATGCTTAATTTAACGTTTCTTAGTGTTTTATCAATATTAAGTCGCTTTTTCTCCAGTTTTAAGCTCGAAATACCTTGTGGATTATTGGACTCAATGCATTGGGTGAATGAGCAACCAGCCCAATTGTCCATATTTCGTTAGGAGAATTGAGCAGAGGGCTTGCTCAACTAGCCAAAACGCTTGCTCAATAACCCTCTTATTACAGGGTTCATACGTATGATAAAATTACACCGAACAGAGAAGGAAAATTCATAAAAGTTGGGTAATATTCTTAGGATAGCCCTGATAAACGCTTTACATATCACCTAACAGGAAAATTCAATACAAATTTCTCAGTGTAATTTTACGACACAATAGTATTTTAGAGACCGCAGAACACATTTTACACACCGGAGGACATATTTTACAGACCGTAGTCTGTAAACATACTGCCGTTTGTTGAATTACACACCGATAGCTACTTTACAAACTATTTGTAATTTAACAGTCTGTGCAGATTTTTATTGAACCTCAATAATTTTACTACTTAGAACTTGAAGTCTTTTTTTTCCTCGTCTGACGGAGTATTATTACAGCCGGTCGTACAAACGATACGTCATACACTGTAAAAGTACATACAAGTTGTCGAATAGCAATCAAACTGTTAATTAACTGTTTCTGACGCAAACAATTTACTGCGTCAGATGATGTTAATATTTTGACGGTTAATAAGTTTTAACAGGCTGTCTGTAATTCCTACTTTGGGATTTTTTACAGTGTACATGAAGTGTTAATAAGAAAAAATAAAATTAGGTTATATTTAATTTCAGTAAAGTTAAAAATAGAACTTTATTGAACAAATTGACCATTCTAATAATATGTCAAATACACATTATTCAAAAGAGAAATTATATCAAAAGAGAAATTATATCAAAATAATAATATAACAAATAAAAATTCGCCCAAACTCTTCTTGTTACATTTAAAATTTCTATTTCGTTTAAATTTCTCCATTTAATTATTATAGTAAATAATTATTCTACAAAGTTGTATTTATTTCAAACCACATTTAGGTTATGTTTAAATTATAAATTTTTTTAATTCGAATCAATTAAATTAATAAACACAAACATTTCATTACATTTAGGTTATGTCATAAAACAATTCTGGGGTCGTCCACATATCACGTGATATCTTTAAGGGTGGGAGGGGGGTAGGCAAAATATCACGGTCGATGGAAATTAGGTTTTTTAGCAATAGAAAAAGTATCACGAGGAGGGGGGAGGGGATTCAAAACAGCTAAAATTTGTATCACGTGATATGTGAATGATCCCTCTATTAAACGACAAATACATCAAATAGGAATTCGATTTAATGCAAATCATGGTAAATATAAAAAAGGTCGAATGAAAATTATTTCAAATAACAATTTGCCCAAGGGGCCATCCATAAACCACGTGGACATTTTTTTGCTGATTTTTGACCCCCCCCCCCCGCCCCCCTCGTGGACAATCGTGGACATTTTACCAACCCCCCCCTTACAAAATTGTCCACGTGGACATTGCAAAAAAATTCTTTGTATATTATAAACCAATAAGTTAATACAATTAAAAATTGCTGGAATAAAGAAGTTTATGAAAAAATAGTTTGTAACAATAAGAAAATCACTATCCTCTTTTTAAAGACAATTTTCACTACTAGCAAATACATTTTTAAACAATCTTTATAGATCTTAAAAAATAACTTTGGCCATTGAGGTGGTCCATATAAAAACGCATTGTAAACAAATTTTTTAATTTTTCATACTCTCACCCACTAGGATTATTCTTATTTATCGAAAAAAAGACCTCTATTTTTTTTAAGTTAAATAATATTTAGACTCTAAATTTTAGACGTAGTAGCTAAAAGCCGATGAAGTTTTATAAATGAATTTTGCATCAGGAAAAAATACTTATTCGTAGATTTAGTATAGAATTCACGAAAATCAATATTTTTTAATCGGACAACTCTGCATCTTCTTAGAAACGTTCAAAAAATAACATCCAAAAATTTATTAAAAATTTTTTGTTTAATATTTTGTACAGGGTCGTAGAACCTTCCCTAAAATTGCAAAATTATGGAAAAAACGTTAAAAAATAACTTTTACTATTTTATTGGGAGTTTTTTGCAATATTTTACAAAAATAACTTATAAGCTTTTACTATTTAATTCACGTAATTGTTAATTTGTTTAAACTTATTGTTGTTATTTACTAACTTTTGATAAAATAAAGCTTAAGACTTGCAATTTTTTTAATTTTTGCAACTTTTATGTGTGATATGTAATTAAAAGTAATGAATAATTAAAAATTTTATTTATAACAATTGTTTAAACAAATTATTGTTGTTATTTATCAACTTTCGATAAAATAAAGCTATAGAGACTTACAATTTTTTCTGAAATTTGCAGTTTTTTTCGTTTGAAGTAACTAACAATTAACAATAATTTCATAACAATTGTTTAAAGAAATTATTGTTGTTATTTATGAACTTTTGATAAAATAAATATAACGACTTGCAATTTTTTCTCAACATTGCAACTTTTTATGTTTCAAGTATCTGAAAGTAAACAGTAATACCAGATTTTATTTTTAACAATTGTTTAAACAATTTATTGTTGTTATTTATCGTCTTATGATACAATGAAGCTAGAGACTTGCCATTTTTTCTCAATATTACAACTTTTATGCTTGGGACGGTATTGCAACTATTACAGAAACAGAATAAATTATTTATTATGAATATGAAGGATAAAATAATAGCTCTAGACATTTAAAATGTCCAGTAAGTTATCTATTAAAGTTTATTAATAATGTTTTTAAATTTTGCATTAAAATTAACGAAAGGACCCTGTTATTGTGAGATCTAGAAGTACAAATTAAAGATAATCTTCTTCTAAAATTTATTTTCTTGTAAAACTACAATTCTAATGCTTTATTATATCTAAAGTTGATAAATTTAGAAAAAAAAGTAAACCGCTCTATTAGCTTCAGTCTGAAAATATTATCAAGTTAAAATTATTTAATAACTTAAACAATGACTAAAATTATAACTTTATCTTACAAATTCATAGTACATAAGAAAAAATTGCAAGTTACTATCTTTATTTTATCAAAAGATGATAATTAACAATGCTTTAATAATTTGCTTCAACAATTGTTGTAAATAAATTTTAAAGTTGCTATATATTTTGAGTTATGTAAAATATAAAAAGTTGAAAACTTCATAAAAAAATGCTCTTCTGATTTTATCATGAGCTGATAAATAACAAAAATAAATTGTTTAAACATTTTTATAAATAAATTTTAATGTTACTGTTTATTTTTAATTATTTCAAACATAAAAGGTTGTAAACCTTATAAAGTTAAAGCTGTATTAAAAGTTTATAGCTTTATTTTATCAAAAATACGTGGGAAACTTCATCAGCTTTGAGCTACCTCTTATTACTATATAATTTTAACAAAATATCATAGGGGTATTTTTTTCGATAAAAAATCCTAGGGGGTAAGAGCATAAAAAAATCCAAAAAAATTTTTGGACCACTATTGAACATCTTATAATTTATTAAGTACTGATTACGGAAAATAACATAAATTCCTAAATTTTTAACATTATAAATTACCCTGGTCGACAAAAATGACTTTTTTTTATTTAAGCATCGGACTAAGTTTTTCTTGTAGATTTTTTATTATTAAACACGAATCTGACCATGACCAAAACTGGTCCATGACGTCAAGATTCTGATAAACAGGGCTCAGAAACTCAGAAAACCCTGGTTTTGATCATTTTTGAACAAACATAAGTCAAGAATTTGACATGCTAGAAATCTTTATGTACATGCTTAAATGCATGTCCACGTGGACATTTGCTCCAACTCCCCCTCCCCCCCTCGTGGACAATCGTAGACTTTTGATGGACCCCCCCCGCCCTCCCAAAACTGTCCACGTGGTTTATGGATGGCCCCCAAGTAGCACGTAAGATTACATGAGTATCACTGTAATATTACATTCAATATTAGTAATATGACGGGTTGATGTTACAGTAATATTACCGTGACATTAAAATGTCCGCGTCAAGGTAATATTACAGGGTAATGTTGAGGAAATATTACGTAGTAATATTACCAAGTAATATTGAGGTAATATTACAAATATGAAGTAAAATATGAAGCAGACTTTCTATAATATATTCTAAGAGCTAAGTAGCCGAGTGGTTTAAGGCGCCAACCGACTTGGTCAGCTTACAAGGGTTCAAGACTCAGCGCTCCAAATTTTTTCTACATTATATTTAATTGTACTATTACTTCAATGTCACTGTAATATTAATGTAATATTACTTTGTAACATTACTGTAATATTACTTTGTAATATTACCTCAACATTGCCCTGTAATATTACCTTGACGCCGACATTTTAATGTCACGGTAATATTACTGTAACATCAACCTGTAATACTACCAATATTGAATGTAATATTACTGCGATACTCACGTAATATTACGTGTTACTTGGGTGGTGTACATGAAGTAGTATAAGGAGGCCCCACTGCTATGTTTAACCTTGAAAAAGTTGAAGCAGGTTTCCCCGTTTCTCTTACAAATTAGCGATAGTGGAGACCCTAGCGGAAAAGCTTAGAATTATAAGCCACACAATGTCATTTTTGTGTACATGCAATTACTAACACACTTAAAATGCTTTTTGCAAATGGCTGCCTACAAACAGCTGAGTGATCAGGCGGGAAAAGTGACTAGCAAACGCATTGTAGCAGACGAAATTTCGAAGTTCCAAATTTTCTCGCTTGGTTCTCCACTTTCGCTAATTTGTAAGAGAAACGGGGAAATCTGCTTCAAGTTTTCATGAGAGTGGGGCCTCCTTATACTACTTCATGGTGGTGTATTAGAAATTAGTGCGTAAGTATTTTCGACAAAAATTAATTAGGTTAATTTATCTTTTGTAAACGTTTACTTTAGAATAAAATTTATTTCGAAACAATATTGTTTCTGTAAATATTAATTCAAACATTCCTTATTTTTGGAAATTTATAAATATGAAACAATGCGTTAAGGTTATGTAGCAAATTAGTTTATTTTACATTAGTCTACATTACATTTCTTACCAATTAATATTATTTTAAACGACAATAATGAAAAATGAAATTAGGTTATATTCAATTTTAGTAAAGTTAAAAATAAAACTTTTAACAAATTGTCCATTTAAGAAATATGTCAAACATCCATTTGTAAATACAAAAATTATGTCACACTATTATTATAACAAATAAAAATTACCTTAAACTCTACTTCTTACATCTGAAAAATACGTTTTTTTTAAATTCGTTCTTATTATTATTATAGTAAATATTAACTCAATAATATTGCTTTTATTTCAAAATTCACTTAGGTTAAATTAACATTATATAATGTTTTAATTCTAATAATTGAAAATTAGGTTATCTGACATTTTGAAGAAACTAAATTTTCTTCTTCTTCTTTTCCGTTTATTGGCCTGAGGTATAACCAACAGCCAGTAGGAGTTACTAGAAAGTAACTATATCACAATATATATCAATACCAAACTCAGTAGCAAAAGTCACTAGTATATTGATCAAAATATCCAACCAAAGGGAATATACGATAAAGTCCAGAGTTCTGTAGTCTCGTAGATTTGAATTTGCGGCGTAGATTGCGTTGCCTACGCACAATACGTAAATTGTTGAAGTAGAGAATATTCTGAATCCAGATGGAATCCCATCAAGTTGAAGCCAGAAAAAATAGTCCAGTATATGCAGCTTGAGGAAAAGAATAAAAGGAGGGAAATTTAACTTGAAACATGAAAGAAAAAAAATCTCAAAATTAACAAATAAAATACAAATCAAAAAAAAAAAAAAAAAAAAGGAATTTATTAGTAAGCTATAGCATTTGATAATTCCATTTACTAAAAAAGGATAAGCATTAAAGTTTAATTAATTTTATTTAAATAAACACATTTCCAGATTTAAAGAACTTTCCCAAAGCAAAAACAAATTCACGATCTGGATCAAAAATCAAAGAATCCAAATTAGGATCACGGGAATTAAAGTTAGTAATTCTCGAAGCAAGATAGGAAAAAAATTCCGGCCTGGAGTCAGACAGTAATGGGCAATCTCTCAGAATATGTAAAAATGTCTTATATTTAAAACCGCAATTACATTCCAGTGGAGAGTCCCAACCCAACCGGGAAAAATGTTCAAAAGTGATGGTATGGGAGGATCTTATTCTTGAGACAAGACTGATAAATTTACGTGGAGCGATAATATCATCAAACCAAGGTCTCTTTGACTTAGCCGAAATAAACGAATAATATTTATTGAATAGAGCTCGAGGTTTCCTAATAGGATCTATAAAAGGCCAAGAAAATCCAACCCAAGAATTATGCTGAGATTGAAAAAACCTTTTATAATCTATAGCTGGAACATTTTTGAAATTTCCAAAATCAAAATTTAGTGACAACTTAGCATATTTATCAGCAATTTCGTTGCCAGAAATACCATAATGGGCAGGGATCCACATAAATTTAATTTCCTTGTTATAAAGAAACTTCAAATTATACAATAAAGAGATAATATCGATCAAGATTGTGTTTATAATTTTATTAAAAAATTTATCCCTAATTTGACACAAGACAGAATAAGAGTCCGTCATAACGATGACCTTGTCCATCCCCTCATGTCGAACATATTTCAGAGCGGCAAGAATGGCATGTAATTCACATGATTCAACTGAAAATAGGTCGTTAAGCCTCGAAGCAGATTTGATATTAAATTCCGGGATATAAAAACTACAACCTGCTTTACTACGAACAGGATCAAGTGAGCCATCCGTATAAATAGGCGTAAATTCAGGATATTGACTTCGTAAAATGTCGAGCAAAACAGAATCAGGTTCAAAACCAGATTTGATCACAACTCCAGAATCAAGGTCAACATCAATATCTAAATTAAGTTCCTCCCAAGAGAGATCAAGGGTATATGGTTTACTAGTTTTCCTTATATGAGGCATCACAGCTTTACAACGCTCAAATGAATGCAACAAAGAGAAATTATTAATATAAATTCGTCTCGGTTTAAACGCAGCAGACTTCTCACTCAGTAAAGACAATCTAGGGATCAACGAACTCGATCTCCATGAAAAATTTCTCAATATAAACCTATTACTCAAAAGACCTCTCCTCAATTTCAGCGGACATTCCCCTGATTCCGACATCAAAATTTCCGTAGGCGTTGTGGACATACAGCCGAGGACCACCCTCAAGGCTGAATATTGAATTTTATCTAAAATTTCCAAGCTCGAGACAGATGCCATTTCAAAGAGCTGAGAACCCCACTCCATGTGAGCTCTTACCAAATTACGATATACAGTCAATAAAAGAGAAGGATTTACACCCCAAGTTACCCTGGCAATAGCCTTCAAAATATTAACCGACCTGGCAGCCTTCGATGCAACAAACTTAATATGTGATAACCAGGAGAGCTTGGAATCCAAGATTACTCCGAGATATAAAAGTTGCTTTTCAACCATGATTTTATGTTCATAAACCTCAAGAAATAAATTATCAATATCGATCTTTGTTCTAGCGAATACACATAATTGAGTCTTTTGAGAGGCAATCTCAAGACCCCTATTCAAAAGCCATGGAGATACAGCCTCAATGGCCAATTTTATCTGAGTCAAAGCCCATCTTATATCCTTAAATCGAATGTAAATAATTAAATCATCAGCATACATTAAAATGCGAATATGCCCTGGAAAACAAAGAACTATTTTTCTCAAAGCTATATTAAATAAAAGCGGAGAAAGAACTCCTCCCTGTGGAACACCAATACCAGAAGTACTGAAATTGGTTGTATCAGAACCAAAAAAAAGATGTCTCCGAGAGATAAGAAAGGAAATGAAATTAACAACATTTGCCGGAGCCTTGAGATCTATCAATTCTTTATATACAGCAGAAGGCAATATATTATTAAAGGCACCCTTTATGTCAATAGCCGCAACCAGGGTACCCTCACCATTAAGAAATCCCTGCTGAATATCAACGACAAAATTGGAAACACAATCTAGAGCAGAGACCCCAGGTCTAAATCCAAACTGATTCCTGGGAATCCATCCAGATCTCTCACTGATATTCTCCAATCTGCGCTGAACGAGTCTCTCAAATAATTTACAAATAGTCGAGGTCAAAGAAATGGGACGAAAACCTTTACCCGAAGGCTTAGGAATAAATACCACTTTGGTTTGCCTCCATTGAGTCGGAAATTTACCCGTAGCAAAAAATCTATTAAACATATCCAAGAGAAATTTACCAGTCTGAGGAGAAAAGCTCTTTATGATCTTGTACGTGATCTCATCAAGACCTGGTGAGGAATCTCTTTTACATTGGGAAAGAGCAAACAAATATTCATTCCAAGAAAATGGAAGATTCATCACATCATCCTGTACATCAGTCAGCGGAACTTCCGGCAAATCAGAGGGAGAAATCTCAGACTTAACCAAATCGTCCCTCAATTCCTTAAAGGTTTCAGATTCTGGATCATTACAAGAATTAGATTGCAATGGTGCCTTGCGATTACTAAAAGCATGTATTAAATTCCAAATCCTTGACAAACTCTGATTGGAATTGAAAGACTCACAATGGGATTTATATGAAGAAGACTTCTTCCTTTTCAGAAAATTTTTGACTTCAGAGTCAAGTTTCTGGTATTCAAGTTTCAACTCTAAAGACTGAGACTTCAAGTATCTCTTTAATAATTCCCTTCTCGATAAAACTGCTTTATAACATTCATCGTCCCACCAAAGAGGCTGAACCCTTTTTCTAGCTCTCTTCCGATCAACAGGATAATAAGCTCCAGAAATCAACAGATTAGACTTAATTCCCTCGACAAATTTCAGATAAACCTCAGCAAGATCCATCTCACACAAATCGGTAGTAAGACCAGCAATCTCCAAATCAAGTAAGGCCCTGAACTCCGGCCAATCAACGTCAATCAAATTTAACCTTTTAGAGGCTGATGAAGCAAATTCGATTGGAGAAAAACCCAAAGAAGCAACAACCAGCACGTGATCCGAACCATAAGAGTCAGAAGTAACCTCAACAGATGAAATATGCCTAATCAAATTCGAAACAAAAATTAAATCTAAATTATTATTAGTTCGACCAAGATCATCGACCCGAGTCGGAACACAATCGTTGAGAGGAACAAGACCAGCAAACTCTACAGCAGCAGAAAGATGAGCTCCTCTCGGAGATTCAAAATTTGAACCCCACATCCAAGAGTGTGCGTTAAAGTCACCCATCAGAACAGTATGTTTATTAAGATCAAGTTGCTCAAACAACAGAGACCAAACATTCTCAGGAATAACTGTTCTTGGGGGAACATAAACTGAAATAAATTGAATTGGACCCGCTGATGTATTTAAAATTGCACCAACCACATCCATATATTTAAGAAACTCGCCCTTAACTTCCAAAGGGATCGACACAATATCTCTATTAATTGCAAGAAAAGTACCACCACCAGTCCTTAAATCAGGACGATCATAACGATAAATATTATAACCTCTAATTGACCAATTCGGACATTGAGACGAAAGCCAAGACTCGGTAACAGATAAAACGTCTAATTTGTGCATACATAATAAAGATTCAACTTGGAATTTCTTTTTAAAGATGCTGCGCGCGTTCCAAGTACCATATCTAATTTTCAAGTCCGAAATAACCATGTTTACCAACTGAAAATTTACCAATCACAAAATATGTGAAAGAGAGAAAAAAACCAAACACAAGAAAAAAATATCGAGTTATAAATAAATACTAGCCAAAAACAAAAATCATAAAAGACTTTGAGAGATTCTCAAAAAAGAGAAAAAGAAAAAAAAAACCAAAAAGTAAATAAAAAAAAAGGATATACAAGAATAACTCAAAGAAAAACAAAATAAATCAAGATAAAAAAGAATACAAAAAAATAGACTAGAAATTCGAACTACAATAAAGTTCTAAAATCTCAGTGGCTCTTAATCAAAATGAAAATTTTTAACGATGTATATCAAATAAACAAGTTTATAATCACAAAACTCTGCTAAAGCCAAGCAAAAATAAAAATCAACAATTGTCTATAACCAAAAGACAATAAAACACTATAGAGAATCCAAAAAAAATTCTATTATGAGTTTGAGTTCAAAAAAAAAAAAAAAAAAGGGCTTGTATTAAACAGAATTTTTACGCACAGTAGAAATGTTGAAACGATCCTTCAAAGAATCAATGAACTCAGAAGAAGACTTATTAAGAAGCAACAAAGCATCAATTGCAGCTATCGAAGATTCATCAATCGCAACCTCGTCAGAAAGGGATTCCAGAAATCTCTCCTCCACGGACTGCATCAAAGCTTCAGCATCAACCCCTGATTGAGTCTTGTGAACTCCCGAAGACTCTCCTAGAACCGGAGACTGAGATCTAGGCTTATCAGTTTGATCCTTATCGCAATCAACATGTTCGGAAGCCGCATCCGCACCATCCGTAGAGTCCAAAATCGGAGGCGGAACCTGAATAGTCCCCCCCTCTGAGCCCGAAGACTCATCCTCCAGATTCGAAGATGATCTCAACTCTGTGAAATCAGACGAAAATAAATCAGAATTCTTTTTCTGAAGAAATGCAATGGCTTCATTTCTGTCTAAATTCCTCAAAAGCTTAATTTTGAAAATTTCAAATTCTCGTCGATAAATTAAACAATCAGTCGAGGAGGCCAAATGTGACTGCTTACAATTCACACATCTATTTGCAGACAGCAAATTTCCACACTGCAAAGAAGCATGCCTCTGGGCACAAAACTCACAAGCTGGATGAGCTGAGTTACACTGCACCTCAGAGTGACCAAATTTTTGGCAGCGATAACACCTTATAGGTTTTGGGATGATCGGAATTATATTCACAGATACCCCTCTAACAGAAATAGACTTAGGAATGAATGAGCAGCCAAAAGTAAATTCAAAGCGATTGGAAGGAGTATTATCACGATTCAAACATTTCCTAATTTCTATAATTTTGCCAGAGAAGAAGACTCAAGGCTCTGCATTACATCATGAACTGTTCTACTAGAATCAAACTCCCTGGAAAATCCCCTTTTCCTAACATAACCTTCAGGTATAGATACACTGTAGGAATCCTGAACTAGATGTTTGTTATCCAACATGGCATTAGCATCTTGCCATCTTTCCCAGAAAACCTTAATTTTGTTTTTACCCTTCTTACTGATCTTTCTCGAACCAATGAGAAATCCATCAACCAGCTCAGCTATACTAATAGGATCGAGTTTTCCCAAATTCAAACCGTTCCTTAGACAAATGACGTCCACCACAAAGGGAGGGGGAGAAGTCGAAGAGTATCTCAACTCAGATGAGAATGCTCTTTCACATCTCCAATAATTGTCAGAGTCATAAGATTTTTTTTGAGAGGTAATTAAAGGCAATTCACCACCCCTAACCACAACAGCATGAGCAGACTTAGATTTGACAGAAGAGGTGCCAGATCCAGAAGGCAGAGAATCAGTCTTCTGAGACTTGATCAATGTCTGTTTATCAGATTGTTTATCAGAAAAAATAGGAGTAGATGTACGAGCTAAATCAGAAGGATCTCCGGGAAGAAATCGCTTTGTTGGATTAAATGCCGAAGGGGAAGCCATAGAACTATTTTGAGATTGTGCCACCGAACCAATTGGGGAGATAGTTTTCCTTTTATCAATTTTAAAAGAGGGTAAGGAAGAATAGATAGCCTTATTGAGCTGACTATTGCTGCCAATAGTAGAAGGACGAATGGGAGGAACATTGATCCTCGAGCTTCCGAGTCCAGGTTTTGGGCTGGGTTGGGCCTCCACATTCTTTTTATTAGGAATTCTTCCTCTACTTCTTGAACGACCCCTTCCAGGAATCGAAGTCGAGGACTTATCTTCTGATCTGTCAGAAGATCGCCCATCTCTGTCAGCACCCGAGGACGAATTAGCAGAGCTCATGATACCTAAAAAAAATTCACAGCTCAGTTCAAAAAAATTAACAGTATTATCTATAAATATTGTAAAGAGAAAAGAAAGGAAAAACAAAACAAGCACCCTGTTTATTCCTCACTTCAATTAGAGCCACTTAAGATTAGCAGTAATTAGCATAGCATAATAAAACTAAATAAAGAAAAAAATCAAAAGCATAAAGTAAAGAAATTTACTCAAGTAATATAGATTAATTGAAATTCAATAAAAATCAATTCAATCAAACTCCTCGACTAAAATGCCATCATTTCTCAACAAATCAAACGGAAATACCATAAATTCCAAAATTGTAATATAATTTCTACTTTAAAAGCAAAATTAATCAAGCATGTTACAAGTATTTATATAGATAAATCATAAAGGAAAGATAACAGGAGCTGCAAAACAAAACAAAAATATATTGGCAAGGTCAGCTAGCAAACAAAGATGTCCTTGAAGCAGTTTAGAGGCCAGTGTACAGTCCGAATAAAATTATTGCTTCCAGCTCAGCAAGCTCCACAAATTTCAAAAAAAGCAGCAAAATCCATCCAAAATATAAAAATTTTAGTCAAATACCTTGAATGTTAGAGATCTTATACAATTCTCTCAGATATTTATTTAATCGAGAGCAAAAGCTTCATTAAGCAAACACGTGGTGACTCCATTTTGAAAATTGATACAAGAGGTTTCTTCCTTCCAAATCACAAAACGAAGACTCTTTCAAACAGCGTAGCAAATCAATGTTTGAATTATTAACAAGTCAATAAATCAAAGGTCCATCACACGAACAAAAAATTGAGTAAAACTAACTCATAAAGATCACTTCTAACTTTAGAAATCGACACTAAAAGTTCACTTATTTAAGTAATAACCAAAAGTTTGCAGTTTAATATTAAACTAAATTAAACCGAACAATAGTAAAACACCTAGAAAACTAGGCAAAGAATGAGAAAATAAGTTCTCATTTACAAAAAACTCAAATAATTCAACAAACTGAAAGAGGAGATACGGAAACGTCCGTACCCCTCAACGAACCACTTTGTTCCCCGAAACTAAATTTTCTCTAACATAAATTTATAATACATAATAATATCATCAAAATATTCTTTATTCACATTCAAATTAAGTCAACCCACATAACACGTAATATTCCAGGGACATTCCTGGAATATTTTTTTGTGACATTCGGAACATTCCAATGGAATATTGCAGTTACGTTACTGGAACGTTTCTATGTCCGACTCAGGGCATATTTCAGTGGAACATTCCATAAATATTAAATTGTAATGTCTCTGGAACATTACAATATAACATTGCAGGAATATTCCATTGGAACATTCATAAGTTTTTTAAACCAAAAAAGAAAAAATTTAGTCTTTAAATTTATTAATTCTTATTAGAATTATTTATCATTTTATTTTTACATCTTAAAACAAATTAAAAATTCTAAACGCGACGGGAGGATTCGATCCCTAAACCTAAGACCTATGGGAGCGTTCACATATGACGTCACGCTATAAGGGGGAGGGGGGGTCTTGATCAAACGTGACAAAACGTGACATGGGGATGGGGGGGTTGTCCTAAACGTGACGTCACGAAAAATTTTTTTAAATCGAAAATTAATTTAAACTACCATTTAAATTTTGTAACATCAAATAATTTATCGCAGTATTCTCCTATTTTTTTATATGAATTGTTTAATACTTAAAATTCAAAGTATATGATGTGAACTGGTCCTCAATGTATTTATTGTTGGAAAAATAAGAAAATTCTGTAATCACAATGTAATAATTTATATTAACGAAATATCAAGAATGAAAATGAATGAGTGCAAATTTAAAAAATACGGAAAAAATGTTTCGGGTGACTTTTACTTTATTTATGATAGACCTCAGATTAAGGTAGTATTATACTTTGCATCGATCAAAAAATCGACTTTTTTTTATTTTATTTTTGTGGTCTACATTACCTCAAGAATATAATTCCCAAATTGCAGATTCAAATTCGAAGAAATAAAAAAGTTATACGCATGTAAAAGTTATACATATGCACATCGGCTCATAACACACAAAACTTTAAACGCGTTTTTCTCAAAACCATGTTTTTTAAACTGGCGGACAGCATAACTCAAGTTCTTTTTAATCGATTTTAAAAAACTTTAGATCAATTTCTTCGTTATGAAATCCTTCAGGCATCCCCCCTAAATCCGATTATCTACTTCATTTTTTTTGTTTTTTAACAACTCAAAAATGACAAAAAAATACTCATTTTTTGTGATTTTTTTTTAAATTGGCGCCATTTTTTTATTTTTTCATATTTTTTATCGGGGTTAGGAGGGATGCCTAACCAGATGTATCAGCTTTAAAACCACATTTGAATTTTTCAGATGGGATGTTTCTGTGAGGCTGTAGCTTGTCTGCCTATTTATAGTTTATTTTTATCTTGACTTTGGCGCCCTCTAGTGACGAAACAGGCACAGTAAAAAAATTTTATTTTTTCATTTTTGACAGACAAAAATGTCAAAAATATGATGCAAAAACTTTCAATGCTTCAAATAAAATTATCACCGAGAAAAAAATTGTTTTTTAAAGTCATCTTTGACAACTTACAAAGTATAATACTACCTTAAAGTCGCAAATACAGAATTAAACTCATATTTTAAAAAAATTATTTCCATATTTCTGGTAAATTTGAGCAAAATTATCAGAAACATAAAAATAAGTTTCTAAAAACTAGAGTACAATTTTTCACTTGAGACTTTAATCCGAGGTTTATCAAAAATATGGTAAAAGTTACCCAAAAAATTTTTAAATATTTTTTATTTTCGTAATAAACCGATTGACAATTATATATACTTTTAATACATATCTAAAATAGTTGAAGTTCATCCAGCTTTATTGTAGAATTTTCATACCGATAAAATAGCCGCGAGCGTTAATCGTTAGATAGGTCTTAGGTTTAGGGCGCAATTACATGCCTGCGTCGAACGTTGCGTTTTTGCGTTGAATGGTGAGAGTGACAAAGATGTGACCATATTTCTGTCTTTCTCTTCCTCAACATACAACGCAAAAACGCAGCGTTCGACGCAGACATATAATTGCACCCTCAGGGATCGAATCCTCCCGTCGCGTTTAGAATTTTTAATTTGTTTTAAGATGTAAAAATAAAATGATAAATAATTTTAATAAGAATTAATAAATTTAAGACTAAATTTTTTTTTTTTGGTTTAAAAAACTTATGAATATTCCAATGGAATATTCCTGCAATGTTATATTGTAATGTTCCAGAGACATTACAATTTAATATTTATGGAATGTTCCACTGAAATATGCCCTGAGTCGGACATAGAAACGTTCCAGTAACGTCACTGCAATATTCCATTGGAATGTTCCGAATGTCACAAAAAAATATTCCAGGAATGTTCCTGGAATATTACGTGTTATGTGGGAAATTTAAATTACAAAAGATACAAAGTTGTCCAATTTACAATTTGTCGAAATAGACACACTGAAAAGAGGTTAGGAAATCTGTCAAACTTAGTTCCTTACAGCAGAAGTATTATAACCTCCGAATAACAGCCAATCCATTTTGGTGTTGCTCCTGCATTATTTTGGTACATATATTGTACCAAACGTGTTCCCCAGGACGTAAGATAGCTGCTGCTCTAAACTTTGGTACGGCTCTCATACCAAACTGAGACAGCTCTGTTACCAAATTGTAATCATCTATCTATATCGGTCATTTCGAACATATCGTGTACTAAACTTTTTTCGGTGGCAGTAGTCCAACTTTTAATTCTTCCATTATTTTGAATTCGACTTTATACTCATTATGCTCTTTCATTTTTTAGATGAATAGCCTAAAGGTCCCGTCCCATGACAGCGTCAAAGCAGAAAACGGAAAGCGTTCAGCCAATAAGAGTATGTTCTACAATGGAAGTTATTCTAATTGAGCGTTTTGATTGGAACAAAGTTTTACGCTTTTCCGCTTTCACGCTTTGACGCTGTCATGGGACGGGACCTTAACGCACAATGAATCGTAATCGCTAATCCTTAATCGTAAGAATGAGAGGAAGTAGGACAGACATATATCTCTGTCCTGCTTCCTCTCATTCTTACGATTAAGGATTAGCGATTACGATTCGTTGTGCTTTAGGCTATTGCACGCAACCCTTTTTTCTTCGAAGGTGTAAACAGGCCATAACGTGTATTTCAACATGTAAAATTTTTTTTTAGTGTGCGTATATATTACAAATGAAAAAACTCACATAATTTACGTCAAACTCAAAGTTACGCGTAACTTCCCAACTCTGTATATACTGGACATCTCTCTCTATCTTCCCAACCCTATTTATATTATATCCATACCCAACCCTGTTACTGTCAACCAACCAACCGTCAACATTGGTCAACATTTGTCAAAGGAAAAAATCAAAATACGATTACTATTTTCCATCTCTTATTTCTTGAGAGTTTTTTAAATAATTATTATGTTGTGAATTTTCTGATAATTAAGGAGAATAAATACAGTTTTTTATTATCGATTCATCATACATGAATCGGTTTGATGATTCAGATGACTCTCAGAATCTAATGAGAGGTAGAAAACCATTCATCGGAATGAACGGTAAATATAATTCAATAATTCTTTTTACATTAATTTAACATTTTTCTTACGTGGAACAGAATATTTTCAAATATAACTATAACTTATAATACCTTAACTGACACCAAGTCAAAAGTAAACTCCAAAAAAGTATGAAGGTTAACCTCAAATTTTATGTTTATTGTTTTTATAGAATATTGTTGTAAAAATAGCGATCGTTTTTACTTCTCTGCCTTTCACGCGTAATTGCATTAATATAAAAAAAAGTCCCAATGCAAATTTTTGTGTGATTCACAAAATTTAATTTTACATTCAATATTAAGATTCAGAATAAATAAACATAAATATTAATACTAAAATGATAGATAAATAGAAAATGGAAACAGGTCAATTAACTAGAATTGTTTAATCTTAAGAATTAAATGCTGTGTCATTCCAAAAATAATCGTCTAGGCCCGCTTGCTGATTAATTTAGAAAAAATCTGGAATTAATATATATTATTTTAATATGTACTTCAATTTATATTTGTGGATATATTTAATTGAATACCATTTAATTTAAAAAAATATATATTTTGAAAATTTAAAATAGGTTAAAAAATGTAATTTACACCATGTTATAAAATAAAATTAAATCCGCTATTTTCTTTAAAAATTAAAACAGATGTTAATGTTTTCATAATCTTGAATGTTTGAATTTACTTTTTGGACACAAAATTTTTAATTGAAACTTTATTTTAAGTACTGAAATTAAGAAAATATAAACCGATAAATTCATAAAAATCTCGAACTTTTAAAGCAACATTTCTCCCACATTAAAAATCAAGAAGAACACAATATTTATATTTTTTAATAGATAAAGACCTAAACTTTATGGACGAGGATGAATTGCTTGAAAATTATTCACCGAAGTATTTAAATAAGATTCTTGGACTTCCACTAATCTGCTAAATAGACCTTTTTCTTCTTCGAATATATTCTAAAAATTGACATAATAATTAATTAACCCCTTTGAGTGCAAATTTAACATAAAATTACATTAAAAATCAGCTATATTCAAATTTTATTTCGAATATCTTGAATGAAGTATTCTGAAATAAAATTTGAATGTAAAGATGCGGATTTTTAATGTAATTATAGGTTAAATTTATACATTTTTTTAATTCATATAATTTAAAAAAGAGACGATGTCCCAAAGAAATTCCAATTAAAACGTGTTCATGATTATGAATTAAACTCGCAGGGTTCAATTATTTATTATGTAATTTTTTAGAAGATATTCGAGGAAGAATTTCTTTTTTAAATACTTTGGTGAGCGGTTTATAGCGGTTTGTATTTTCTTAATTTCAGTACTTTTAATAAAGTTTTAATAAAAAATTGTTTGTCTAAAAAGTAAATTTAAACATTCAAGATTATATTAACATTAATATATTCTTTACTATATAATATAACTATTGAGGAATTTAGTGTTACTACTATTAAAAAAAATTAATGTTATTCAGTTAATAAAAATTAAAAATTCAATATTTTAATTTATTAATGAAAAAATAGCATTCAATAATGATAAAAAAATTTTGTTTTTTTTTAAATAATTATATTGATAAAAATAATTATTAGTGAGATAAGAATAATAAAATGTAAATAAAATGTAATAATTAATATACTATATAATAAAATTTTAATAACTTTTCATTTTTAAAGAAAATAACGCTTTTATTTTATTTTATAACATGGTGTAAATGACACTTTTTAACCTATTTCAAATCTTCAATATATATTTTCTTCAAATGTAAAAGTAGAATAATAAGTAATATAATAATAAAGAAGGAAATATCGTCAATACAATCTTTGAAAAGAAAACAAGCACCGTGTTTAAACATTTCATAAGTGCTTTAAACATCTTTAAAAAATAATTTTTTTATTTGAATAAAGTTTAAATTTTTTTTTCAAAACATCCTACGTTATTTGTATTAAAAAAAAAATTGAAGACCTTCTCATTTAGGATGAGAATGTAAAAACCTGCTAAATTAAATTTCTTTAAATAAATGTTGTATAATATAATTTATTCAATGTTCAATACAATTCTGCAATTTCCAATTGATTTCTTCAAATTGCATTTATTTTTTACAATTTTTTCGATTTTTTTTTCAATTTTTAATGATTTTTTTTAATAGCTAATTATTTTCGTCATATTGCAATTTTTCTTTTAATTATCAATTATTTTCTTGAAAATTCCATTTAATTCTTTAATATCTAATTTATTTTTTCAATTTTCAATTATTTTCTTCAATTCTCAAATATTCTCTTAAAGTTTCAATTATTTTTATCGATTTCCAATTAATTTTTCAATATTCAATAATTCTCTAATTTTATCAATTATATTTTCACTCATAAAAATTGTTTTTAAATTTCAATTTAATTATTCAGTTCTACAGCTATTCTCTTCAATTCTTAGTTATTTTCTTCAAATTTGAAATCTACTTTTCAATTAAATTTTTTTTTTTTTTATTAAAAAATTATCGCTTTTTTTTATTCTTTTTTTCGATTATCATTAAGTTTCTTTAATTTTAAATACAACTAATCAATTATTTTAATTACATTCTTCAATTTTTAATTGCTTTCTTCAATTTTCAATAATTTTTTCCAATTTTAATTATTTTTTTCGATTTTCAATTCTGTTGTCAAATGTGCAATTATTTCAAAGAATTATTCATATAAATTTCTTAATTTTTCAATTTAGACTTATGTATATTCTTTAAATTAAATATTTCTTGTTTAATTTTTTCAATTATTGTTTCAGTTGACTGCTGATCTAGTCATTTTTCGACTTTTGTTTTCAATTAACAATTATTTTCGTAATTTTTCACATATTTTATCAATTTTTTAAATTATTCTCCTCATTTTTCAACTAATTTTTTCAATTATTAATTATTTTTAGCCAGTTTTAATTATTTCCTGCAATTTTTTCAATTTTCAAGTATCTTAAAATTTTATAATTATTCTTCGATATTTTAAATTATATTGTTCCGTTGTGTATTAATCTGTCCATTTTTTGAATTTTGTTTTTAATTGTTAATTATTTTTATTACCTAATAGTTACTTTTTTTTTGTCAATATTTAATTATTTTCTTCAATTTTTAAATATTTTCTTAAATTTTCAATTATTTTTATCGATTTTCAATTAATTCCTCAATATTAAATAATTCTTGAATTTTTTCAATTTATTTTTTCACTCATAAAAATTGTTTTAAAATTTAAATTTAATTATTCAATTCTAGAACTATTCTCTTCAATTCTCAGTTGTTTTCTTCAAATTTAATTTCTACTTTTCAGTTTTCAATTATTTTCTTTAATATTAAAAAATTATTGCCTTTTTTCTATTATTTATTTTTGATTATCATTAAGTTTCTTTAATTTTAAATACAATTGTTCAATTTTTTTTAGAATTTTTAATTCCATTCTTCAATTTTTAATTTCTTTTTTCAGTTTTCAATTGTTTTTTTCTATATTAATTAATATTCGGTTGTTTTTAATTACTTTTTTCAATTTTCAAGTATAATCTTTCAATTTCAATTCCATTCAATTTTTAATTGCTTTCTTTAATTTTCAATTATTCTTTTCGCTTTTAATTATTTTTTTCCATTTTCAATTCCGTTGTTAAATGTGCAAATATTTCAAACAATTATTCCTATAATTTTCTTAACTTTTCAATTTGCAATTATGTATATTCTTTAAGTTGACAATTATGCTCGTTATTTTTCACATATTTTCTTCAATTTTTCAATTATTCTCGTCATTTTTCAACTATTTCCTTCAATTATTAATTATTTTTCACAATTTTCAATTATTTCCTACAATTTTTTCAATTTTCAATTATCATCTTAAAATTTTATAACTATTCTTTGATTTAAAATTTTTTTTTGTTTGGTTGTGTATTAATCTAGCCATTTTTTGAATTTTATTTTCAATTGACAATAATTTTTGTCATTTTGTAATTTTTTTTATTTATTTATTTAAACAGAATATCCCGCTGTCCATAAGGACCATAAATTTATTACAAAAGTTTTCAAAATCATAATAATAATGTTTACAATGTAGATCATAAGTTATCGATATAGTAATTCAAATGTTTTACAAAAATTATATTCGAATTTTTTTCAATTATCAATTATTTTTTCACATTCTAATTTAATTCAAAATGTTTAATTAATTTCTTAGATTTTTAATTATTTTCTTCAATTCTAAATTATTTTCTTTAATTTTTCAATTGCATTCTTTGTTTTTCAATTATTTTGTTTAATATTCAATAATTCTTGTATTTTCTCAATTATCAATTATTTTCTTGAAATTTCAATACAATTCTTCAATTTCCAATTTTGTTCGAATACCGATTATTCTCACCATTTTACGAATTTGTTTTCAATTTTTAATTATTTTTCGCAATTTTTAATTATTTCCTACAATTTTTTCAATTTTCAATTATTATCTTAAAATTTTATAATTATTTGTTTTTTAAAATTATTTTGTTCGGTTCTGTGTTAAATCTAGCCATTTTTTGAATTTTGTTTTCAATTGTCAATTATTTTCGTCAGTTTGTAATTTTTTTTTCAATTATCAATTACTTTTTCAAATTTGAATTTAATTCTTAAATTTTCATTTTATTTTCTCAATTTTTAAATATTTTCTTCAATTTCAATTATTTTTTTCTATTTTTAATCCAGTTGTTCAATTTGCAATTATTTCCAACAGTTATATTTATAATTTTTCAACTATTTTGTTTAAATTTAATATTTATTGTTTAATTTTTTTAAACTTGTCTTTTCAATTGTGTATTTATGTAGCCGTAGCCATTTGTCGAATTTTGTTTTCAACTTTCAATTATTTATTCATTTTTCAATTTCCTTATTTTCATTATTTGAATTTGCAAAAATTTATAGTTTTAAATGACCAACAACAATGCAAAGTTTGTCGCGTGCTTCTAGTATCTATTAATTCCAGATTTATTCAAAATCAGTCAGCAACCGGGTCTAGACAATTATTTTTTTAATTACCCTGCTTACTGATAATACTATTCATTTTCAATATATTTTAGGAGGAATAGAAACCGAGGATCAGCAACGAATACGCTTTCAAGTAGAATTGGAATTCGTCCAATGTCTTGCGAATCCAAATTACTTGAACTGTAAGTATAAAAAAATCCTTAATCATCGAAAAATCAAGAGTATTTAAAATTCAACCTAAATCTGATTTAAAAAGAAAATTTATTCTCCTAGTTTTAGCGCAGCGAAATCACTTCAAAGACCCTAACTTTATAAATTATCTAAAGTATCTTTTGTACTGGAAGGAGCCCGAATATGCAAAATACCTAAAATATCCCATGTGCTTGTACTTCCTGGATTTATTACAACACGAGCATTTTAGACGAGAAGTTGTCAACTCCCAGTGCACAAAATTCATTGATGATCAGCAAATTCTTTTGTGGCAACACTACACGAGACGCAGAACGAGACTTTTGCAAACTGCAGTGGAACAAACTCAAAATGCCACTCCACAAAATAATGGAATAATTCAACCTAAGGTTTTGTAATCTGTGATAAGAAATAAACAATTTTTTTTCGTATTTAATGAACAATTCAAAGTCACTTTCTAACTTTAAATAAATCACAAAATTTTCTCCAACATTTTTATTTTTATTATTATAACTATTATTAATTAACGTTATATACTTTGGTAACTTAGCCTCTGAAAATATTTACAAGTTTACAATTAATTGGAAAATTTTACTTTTCTTTATAAAGCAGAATTGAAATTCTTTTCGTTATTGAAGAGAACAACTCCATGTCCAATATCAACCGATTTATCAGAGAATAATTTCGCTCGTAAAATTTGCGATTCTTCGCTCTTGCTATTTTTGAGACTTTGCTTCTTTATCTTGAACTTTTTTCCCAGATTATTAGCTTCTTCCATTGTATCTGGAAGAATTCGATGCAGAGTTTCTGGAAGTGTTAAGGCCACGATTCCTGAACCGACACTTAACATTCCAACAACTCCTAACGATGCGAAAGTCGGGACATAAATTTTTTCCTGTAATTTAAAAACAAAAACATGTACATTTTTGAAGTTTTTAGAATCTTGTTTTACTTTTTATTCGACGTTTTTTTAAGTTCAATTTAAAATTTCGTTATCACTATAATTTGATCTTAAATATCCGGTCTAAAAACGTACCATTTCTAAAAAGTAGGTCATCAAAATACTTCCAATTTTTGCGAAAACGACACAAAATCCAAAGCACGTTGCTCTAATGATTGTCGGGAAAATTTCGGCAGTGCAAAGGTGAAGAGTGAAAAATGAACTGATCACTATCATTTTTGCAAAAAGTAAGAAAATTTTTTTCAATGTACCTGTAAAAACAAAGTTTTAAAATAACACAAAATGTAACAAGTTAAATAATCATATTTAAGAATTTTATTTTAATAAGAAACTAAATATAAAAAAGGCTCCAAACACACTTTTAACTACATCAAATAATATTTTGAATGTAAAAAAGTTATTTTGGAAAGAATAGTGATAAAATCAACAGAAAAATATATTATTTGACCAATTATCAATTTTTGTTAATGGTAGTAAAATAAAGTAATGTTAAAATAATTTTTTTGATTTAATTTAAGAAACAAAAATTACAAATTAATTTTAAAATATCAAGTTTTTCACAAAACTTCAAAAAAAGTTATTTTTGGTCAACATTGTTTTATACAAAAACATAATCTATAGAAAAAAGAAGGATTATGAAATTTTTTACTAAAAGTAATAATAGAAAAAATTGTTGATTTTTTAATGACCATTAAATTCTTCGCGAAAAATTACTACAAGAAAATGTTTTTGGCAATGTTTTTAAAGACGAAATATTCATAAAAAAAAACATTTCGAAAATTTTAAAAATTGCAGTTTTTATATTCATATTTTAATTATTTTTATTTATTTATTTTCTTTAATACTTTTACTATAAAAGTAATCACATTTAATATATATTTTTGTTGTTTTTTATGGACAAAGAATTTCAAGAAATTACAAAAATTAAAATCTTATAAAATATGTTATTTTTTCCAACACAAAAAAAAAATGTGTATGGTTTTTAAATTTTTTAACTTTACCAAAAATCGAGATGTCTATCAATACTGGAAAATACTGGGAATTTCATATTTCGTGAAAAAGAAAGCTCAGAATTTATAACAAAATACGAGAATTTTTAAAACGATTGAAGAATTTTTAAAAAGTTCACTCGTTTTATGTAAATTTATTTAATATTCTTAACATTTTGATAAATTTATTTACTCTTTCATAAAATTTCTAGATTTTTTATTTTTTAAAAATATGTAAATTTGACGTTTTAAACAAATTTTTCTTTTTTTTAAGATGTTTCCATATTATTTTTAATTTTTCTTCATTTTGGGAATAATTTCCTCAAAAATTGTCATTTTTATATGAATTTGTTATTCATTTTCTAGACTTTTAACTTATTCTTTTTTATTATTTTATCGTTTTTTATTTTTTCAGTTTTTCACAATTTTTATATTTTTATAATTTTTAATCAATTTTAAAATTGTTTTCGTAGCTTTTTCAATTTTTTCTAAAATTTTTTTCCATTTCTCAAAATATTGCCTTATTATTTTTTATTTGATATTCTAAGTTTTTCCCATTTCTAAAAACTTGTTGACTTCGCTTCAAATTTCTTTAATTTTTCTTCAATTTATTCGTTGTTTCCTGATTTTTTAAAAACTTTTTTAACTTCTAATAATTTAACTTTTTACTTAATTTTTAATTATAAAAAAATGTATTCATTTTTTTTCTTGATTTTTAAAACAACTTTTTGCTTTATAATTTTTCTCATTAGAAAAAATTTAACATTTTTTCCTGGATTTTCTCATTTATTCTCTCAATTTAAAAAAACATATCCGTTAATATTTTAATTCTTTTTCTAATTTTCTTTTTATTTTATTGTAGTTCTAATTGTTGATTTTTAAAATTTTACTATTTTTCTTATATTATCGCGCGGTATCTTGATCTAAAACAAACAATTTAAGGATTTTTCCTCAAACTCAAAACTCCAACTTTAATGATATTAAAGTACTTTAAAAAATTATTATTATTTTTCTTAATTTTCCGCCTATTTTTTTAACTTTTTTATTTTTAAAAAATTTATCTATTTTTTGTAGTCTTTCAATTATCTTTTTAATGTTCCCATTTTAAAATATATTATTCTCAACTTTCTTATTTTTGCATTTACAATAATGTTTTTAACAGCATTTTTAATTTTATCGTTTTTCGTAATTTGTTAGATTTTTTTAAAGGATTCCATTTTTTCATTGTTCATTAAATGTTCCCATTTTTTTTTATTTATTCAGTATTTTTTACTTTCTCTGTAATTCTTTTTTTCGTTTATTTTTTTTAATAGTACTTTTCATGTATAAGAAATTTTAAATAAATTTTATGTTTTGTTTTTGTAGTGATTTCTTAAACAAGTTTTAAAATTTCATTCAAACCACTTAATATTTAATCAGTATTATTATTAATCATTAATTAAACAAATCAGAAAATTCTAGGAATTTGTCGAGAAATTCAAAATAATAATTATTTGCTAGACACCTTGAAAAATAACTTTTTTTTCACAAAATATGTCTTTTTATCCAAAACAAAAATGGTGACGCAAAATTTTAACTATTTTTCAAATACTTCCCTTGAAGAAAAAAAAACATAATAAAATGGTCAAGAATATTGTTTGTCGCAATTTTTCGCGTAGATAGAATATATATTAAAAAGATATATTGCTCAAAAAATTAAACTTGGGTTTCGAAATTTATTTAAACGAAATTTTGTTCAAATAAAATATTTCAAAATTGTAAGATTAAACATGTAATACCACTACATTTTTTGCGAAAAATTAAAGTAAAAATTTAGAATAAATATTTAAAATAGCTAAATTTTATAATAAAATTTGTTTATACCTAAAAACATTATTGAAGACTGAGGTAGAAAATAATCGAGTGATGCATGAGTGATAAAAATGACTCCAATCAAGAAATTGAAAAAACTCAAAGGCCACTTTCTTCCGTATTTTGTCAACGCAAAATAAGAAAAAACGCAGGAAAAAATTTCCAAAGCTCCTCCCAAGACAAAAGTTATATGTCTATTTTTATTTAAATTGGGAAGAAGAAACTCGACGCAATGATGTGCAGCCGAAGAACTTAACCTGAAATTTAATTAAAACTGTCTTCGAAAAGAACTCAAATTTAAATTTAAAACTTGATTTTCTTTTTTTTTTCTTACCAAATTTGAAGTAAAATTGCGCCGTGACAAAGAATCGATTTGTATTTCGGTAACTGCAAAAATCCTGGAATAATTTTTTTCTCATTAATCAGCACTTTCGATTTCACTGTTAAATTTACTTTCCGCTCTTTATCTTTTTTTGTTTCCAAATTCGGAATTTCAATTTCTTTCTGTGAATTATCAACATTTTCCCTTCTAGAAATTCTCCTCGAGTGTCGCTCCTTTTTCAGATTTAATGATTTTTCACTTTGCTCTTCTTCTTTTTTTTTTGAATCATTTTCCTTTAGAGAAATTTCCGGCTCTGTATCTAGTTCAGGTAATAGATTTTCTTCAGAAATTTCTGTTTCTTCTGTAATAATGATCATAAATGAATCTTAATACTTACAGCTAAATAATTATAATAATTTTTGTTAGTTTTAATTAGTTTCAATTTCAGTTAAAAACGATTAATTTTTTGGAATATTTTTTCTCAATTTTATTTATCTTTGTGCAGTATTTGAAAAAATAGCGAAAAAAATAAAATTAAAATTACTTGGAATGTCGGGATTAATTGATGGATTTGGAAGTAAATTCTCTTTTTCTGGAATAATTTCCTCGATTGATGCACTTTTGAGATCGAGGCTCAGCACAAGAGTCTTCTCTCGTTTCTTATTCACGGGTGTCTCATTTTCGCTGACCACGATATCAGGTTTCCGTCTTTTTTTCAACCTAGTGCAACATCCATTGTAATTTACAATCTTTTCTAGTGCAATATCAGCTTCCGTTGACTTTCCTTTTGCCAGAAGCCAACGAGGCGACTCTGGAATTATCCTAAAAATATAATTTAATGTTATTATTTTCTCTTTTTTAACTGCAAAAGACAAATATTTGCTTCTTAAGAATGCCATGAAGTTAACTTGAATTAAATTCTAATTTTTCAGTATTTAAATTTAAAAGGATTCAAGTTTGATTTACTGGTATAAGAATTTAATATTTGGATTAATTAATATTTTAAAAATATTTGTAATATTTCGCAGACCACAAAATTTTTTGTTCATATTTTTCAATTACGATTTTCGATTCTTATTCGTATTTTCAAATTGACATGAAAATTCCGTAAAACTTGTTAATTAACATTTTCATTCTATTTAATTTCATTTAGAATTTCTTTAGAGGACAATTTTAATTTTAAGAATTTATTTTCAATTGAATTTAAAATAACCACAGTTTTTATTGAACAGAATTTTTAGATTTCTGAGTTTTTATTTACCAGAATATTAACTTTACGGAATTTCCCTTTAAATAAATGTTTATTTAAAATAAATCCTATTGAACCACATAATACGTATTTAACAGAATTTCTCTTTAACTAAATTTGTATTTAAAAAAAAAAAATCCTATTGATTCAAATTTTGCTTTAGCAGAAATCTCATTTAATAGAATTTTAAGTGAAACAAATTTTTAAATGACAGAATTTCTATTTGCATAAATTAATACAAAATTATTAATTTAAAAGGAAGACCGTGAACGAGTTTTCCCTAATTAATAGAAAATACCTATTAATTATTAGTAGAAAACTACTAATTTAGAAGTCAAACTTAATTAAAAAATTGTGACTAAAATATTTAAGAGGTGAAAATTTACTAATTTATTTAGAAATTTAACATAACCTCAAAATTTCTTTGACTAATCAAAATATTAATTTTTCACTAAATCCTTTTTTTCGTTCGATCATTTGCAAGTTTGATCAATTGAAAATTCGGATTTTAAAAAATTCCTTGAAATATCAATTCGTGCAAATGAAAATTTGGACAAACAGAAATTCTGTCATTGAAAAATTCGACTCACTTAAAATTCTGCTAAATTACAATTTGTTTTAAATAGAATTCTTTTAAATAAAAAGTTGGTTAATGGAAAATTCTGTGAATTGAAAATTCTGTTAATTGAAAATTCGGCAATCTAAAAATTCTGTTTAATAAAAACTATGGTTAATTTAAATTTGATTGAAAACAAATACGAAAAATAAAAATTCGGCCATAAGGAAATTCTATTTAATGTTATTCTATGCAAATGGTCTTTTGATTGGATTTTAAATTAAATTTGTAAGTTAAGTTTTAAATCAAGTTTTAAATTAAACTTGATAACTAGCATTAATATCAAATTTTTAATTAAATTCTGCAACTCTCAGTTTTAATTTAATTAAATTTTTTAGTTTCTAAGTTAATTTTAAATAACATTCGATTTCTCAATTCATTTTGACTTAATTTTGGTAAATTTAATGGATTTGATGATTTCATTTTCTGATTAAATTTTATAGATTCAATATAAAATTTTATTAAAGAAAGTTGAATTAATTAATATTCTAATTTAATTCCATTGTAACTTACTTATGACTTTAATTTAGTATTTAATAATTTTTAAATTTCTTATTTAATTATTTAAAATTTGAAAAGGTTTGAAAAAAATATTAGTAATTTGAAATTAATTAATTTAACTGAATTAAAAGTTTATTTGTAATATTATTTTTACATTAAGTTTCAAATCAAACTTGATCCTTAAATTAGATATAAAATGTTGATTAAAAAAAGTTTAATTTTTAAACCAAAATGAACACAGACTTAAAAAATATAAAAAATATTCATTTTTATAGTGAAACTTTTTCAATTTTCTTAGAATGAGCAAAAATAAAATATAAATTATTCTTAATTAAATTCAGTATTCTGAGTTGGATTTATATTTTAGTAAATTAGATAAGTCAATTGCTTTCAATTTAATTTAATTGCTTTAATTTAATTTCTTGAGTTTCTAACTAAAAGTTTGAATTAATTTTAAATTAAATTAAAAATTTTGTTTTTATTTATTTATTAAAAAATTATGAAATTGATTTTTAATTTCATAAATAAATTACTCCACAATTTAGTTTTTTTTTTCCTTTTTATATTGTAACTTATGACTAATTATTTTAAAAATTTATATTTATGACGTAATTTTAAATCGAATTTAGTTCATGTTATAATTAAATTCCAACCTTAAGTTAAAACTTTATAAATAGTAAATAATAAATTAATAAGTAAATTTGATTAAAATTAAACAATTAATTATTCAAATTAGAATAAATATTTACATTAAAATTTGAAGCTAGAAGCTCAATGGAAATTTTATTTTTATGTTAAATTTTGAGTTGAATTTTAGATTTGAGTTGGAAATTAAGTTTACAATATTTGACAAGGAATTTTATAAGCTAATGAATATAATGAAAATTTTCTAGAAAATTGATTCGATTTACCAAATATAGAGAACGGTGGCAGCTGTTGGAACGGAGATGGCCAATTGAAGAATTCTCCAGTCAGAAATGGAATAACTGAGTCCAGCTAAAAGTGCCAAGCCGACTGCCCACGCGATCTGCATGATTAATCCCACGATTGTTCGAAATTTCGAGGGAAAAAGCTCCAGAGTTAAAATATAAGTCGAAGTCTCCAAACCTTGCACGAAAACACCCTGAAGTCCTCGCAGAACTAAAAACACTGGATAATCCTGAAATTCAAAAATCAGATTTCAAAATTAATTTTAATTTTATAAACATTTTCAGCTATAATTTTATTTATCTTTATTTTTAACATTCTGTAAGGAGGAATTGGACACATACTCCAGAAGAGGTTATGTTTGAAGTAATAATTTTGCTTTTTGAAATAGAAAAACTAACTTTTAATCTAATTTTATTTAGACAAAATGTGACATATGTAATTTAAAACAAAATAAACCATTAAAACTCAACATTAGGTGAAAATAAAAGATTTCTGACATTCAGAAACAATTTAAAAAATGATAGAAACTATAAATTTGCTTCCGAATGTCAAAAATCTTTATTTTCTATGCAATTATCAGTTTCAATGGTTTATTTTGATTTAAATTAAATTTGCCACGTTTTGTCTAAATAAAACTAGATTAAAAGTTGGTTTTTTCAATTGAAAAAGCAAAATAATTACTTGAAACTTAACCACTTCTTGAGTAGGTGTCCAATTCTTTCAAGTTGAAATTTAAATTCTAATTTTGCCAATAGTTTCTGCAAGATAAAAATAATTTCAAAGTAGGATTATTATGAATTTGTTTTAAACTGTCGAATTGAATTAAAATGGAGAATTTTTTGTTTTAGTTTTACCTGAACAACGTAGAGACAAACAGCCATTGTTCCTTGGGTGTAGAGACAAATTGCCAAAACCGGAAGTCTTCCAATTTTGTCAGCAATGATTCCAGCTATCCACGCACCCATTAGGACTCCCAAAAAATAAATTCCCGTCCCAAGAAGAGCCAAATATTCTCTTTCGCAGACTAAACTCCATTCAGTTACGATACTTGATTCTCCATTTTCAACTTCGAAAATATATTCGCTCGAGCACGAAGGCTTAATATCTTTTTCAAATTCATTCGTGAAATTGGACACTGATTTGAAAAAAGAAGCCGACACACAGCCTTGAGTTCCATTTCTGAAACGCAACGCCTAAAAAGAGGTAAAAAGTAATTTTTAGCCTTTTTTTGTTATTTTTGCTTCCAAATAAAAGAAGCTTTGTTATCTGTAAGATTCTCGATTTTCGAAAAATAGGTTTAGTCGACTTATTTTCATCTAAAACGTAAGCATTCTTATTTTTAATGAAATGTCCGGATGTGCGTGAATGTGTGTGTAGTAAATTATTTTCTCTTGAATATCTCGAGAACGCTTTAACGGATTTTTATAAAATTTGGTATGCTTATTAAACTCTTAAATAGTTAAATTTGGACACAGGGATTTTAAAAAATACACAATTAAATTTTTTAAGCACCTTTTTTCAATTAAAAATATTGTTTTTAACCAAAATTCTTCATCTTTAAAATAGATCTATCTATATAAATAAGAAATATATGTTTATTTATTTTTTTATAAACGGCAAATCAAATAAAAAGAAAAGTGAGATTTGTTTATTATTAAAGATAACAAGCTGAAAATTATGTTCATTTATGAATATTTTGATTCCTCACAGAGGGCACAATAAATTAAAATAATATACAAAAAAAGAAAATTTAAATTTTGTTAAAAATTGAATATAGCCATTAATTTTATTAATTTAGAGAAAACAGCATTCTTTATACATATAGATCAATAGTTTCGTTTTTAATGTATTTTTTTTTAAAGAATTAAGGTTATTACCTTAATTTTAATGTCAAAAAAAAACTGGAAAATCATGGAATTTTTCATGAATTAAATACTTTATATAGGTCATTCGATTCCTTTTGAGGTGAGGAATATAATTTTTTTTTACTTATAGAAACGCTTATTCTGGATAAAAAAAATTTAAGATAAAAGAAGGTACTTGAAAAAATTGAATTGGGGATTTTTAAAATTCCTTGTGTATAAATTTATATATTCATGAGTTTAAATAAACGTATAATTTTTTATTGAAATCCGATAAATTGTTCTCGAGATATTCTGGTGACAAAAGTTTATTTCTCACACTCACACAAAAAAGATACATACGGAGTTTTTCTTTTTAAATTGGTTATGTTTAAATATCAAAATCAAAGTTTGGGAACATTTTTTATTATTATAATTTTTAAATGTTTAATTCCTAAATAAATAAATAAAAATAAACTTTACTATATCCTGAAAATTCTACAGAGATTCCATTTCAAAAATTTTCGATTTTTCAGAAATTTAACAAAAAGTCCATGAAAACTGCAGAAATTCTATCTAGAATTTCTGTGGAATTCTCAAAAAGCAGTTTTCGTAACACTTTTAACAAATTAAAAATAATGCAGGAAATTAAAAGTAAAAGACGTCTTTTAAGAATCATTATGGAGTTCATACGTTTATTATTTTTGTTACTACTAATTTATTAAATTTCTACGGAAACAATTAAAGATAAGAATAATCGCGATTGTACAATTTCACGAGGAAACGATAATTTTATTTATACTAAAACATCAAGTTCTCTCTCTTACTATATTAAAACGAGAATAAGTTCTAAAATTAATTATTTAGAATTTTTATTTTACCAAATTTCATTAGATGGAATTTTCTTTTAGGCGAATTTTCATTTCACTGACTTTTTTTTCAATCGAATGTGAATTAATCCGAATTTCTACTCAACAGAATTTTTACATCATCGAATGCGTATTTGATATAATTTACATTTTACAAAATTTCTTTATAACCGAATTTTTGTTTGAAAAAATTCTAATTTAACCGAATTTTCATTTATAGCAGAATGTTCATTTAATAGAATTTTAAATGATAATAGTTTTTAAATGACAGAATATCCATTTGATCGAATTTGTATGATTTAGATTTGTACGAATTAATGTTTAATAGAATTTTTAAAACATCGAATTTCCATTTGTCTGAAATTGCAAATGGTAGAATGAACAGTTAACAGAAATATTTTGTCTCGATTTTTAAAATTGACCAATTTTTTTTGGTCAATTGGTCAATTTTAGAATTCGCGCCAAAATATTTCTGTCGGATGTTTGTTTGGACATTTGCAATTTCGGGTAAAAGGAAATTCGTCGTTTTAAAAATACTGTTAAATATAAATTTGAACAAATAAACATTCGGTCAAATGGTTATTCTGTCATTAAAAAATTCTACTCATTTAAAATTCTGTTAAATCAGGATTCTGCCAAATTAAAATTCGGTCAAATTCGACTTTTTAAATAAGACTTTTTTCTTTTTACCTAAAAATTTGTTGAAGTAAAAATTAGGATTAATTTACAGTCGGGTTTCTCACACTTCTTCATCTGTATTAAATTATGATTCAAATAGGTCAGCAAAATTATTTTTATATTAATTTTTTCCCAGGAATTCGATTATCACAAATTCATAAAATTCATGCTTATTAATTTTTTTCCAGTGGGAAAATTAATATCTTAAAATCTTTTATTTATTATTTTGTAGAAAATAGGGTGTTTAATCCAGAAGAAAATTGTATAAAAATTTTTTTCTGTTAATTTAAATTTTTCAAAATGTAAGTGATACAACAAAATTGTTAATTTTTTGTTAAATTTTGATAAAAATTGATTTTGGATGAAAGTTAAATTATTTTACGGAAAACTAAATTTCTTTTTATTGACAAACACGTGGTTTAGACTATTTTTAATTTTTTTAATGTTAATTTTAACATCAGGTAATAAATCAGAAAAAATCTTAGTAATAATCGAAAATTTGATTTTTAAAAATTAGTAGACACCCTGTAATAAAAAATGTATTTATTTCAAAACCTAAATCATTTTCGACATAATAACACATTTCTTATTATTATTATTATTATTAGATATTATTAATAATATTATAACCAAATAAAAAATTACCTTGCAGAAAAAATTGGGCGTATAATTATAGAAAACAGGCAACAAGTGGCTCATCGACACAATAACATAATTAACACTTAGAAAAATTAACACAAAAACATGAAAACATCCAATTTTTAAATCCTCGGCACTCATTTTGAAGCTCGATTTTTTTAATGCAATTTATCACTAATTTCTTCCATCTAATATCACAATAAATCAAATTCAAATTGACATTCCACTAAAATAATATTTTTTAATAAATCTAGGACTAATTATCTTGAAATTAAAATTTAAGATCATTTCAAATCTCGAAATATTTACACCTTTTAAAAATAATATACAATTGTTCACATTCTTAAAAAAAAACTTATTTTTATTTTCACTACTTATGTCAATTTTTTACTACTAGTACGAAGCCATTCATCGAAAATATTTTTATCAAATTTAATTGTTTCTTTAGTGAAAAGTGTAATTTTTCACTAATTTGCAAATTGTATTTGCAATTTTAATTTATAAAAAAGTTTTAATGTAAACTTGTAATCAAATTTAAAAATTATAATTTGAATTCAATACTTAAATTAGAATATCATTTTTAAATCATAATTTGAATTTTAAATTACAATTCGAATAAATTTTTAAAAAGAGTTGGATATTTTTTTTATAAATTTAATTTTTGGATTTAAATTGAACTAACTAGAGTTTTAAATTTAGATTTAATCAACTGAATTTGAAATTTTATTAAGCAGAATTAGGATTTTTTAGAATTTTATTCATTTATCGTTTTCTTGATTTTAAAAATTAATTTTAACTGCATTGAATTAATTGTTTTTAATTGCAGTAAACGGCGTTAAAATGTGGAATGGAATTTCCGGTTTTATAAGTGCGAAGAGAAATGGAAACGTTAGTGTCTCGTGAAAGTAAAATACGTACTGAGAGGAGTCAATCTGAGTCCTGAGGACATTAACGAGCCTTTCAGCTCATAAACAAGGATAGAAGATAGGCATTGTTTAATCGGCGTCGTCACATACTTGTATTATTCTCATTTGACAGAGAAATTTATTGTTTATAATTTATTGAATCTTTTTTTTTTTTTTTTATCAAAAGCATTTGAATTTTAAGAGAATTATCTCTAAATCTATTTCAATAGTCTTTATTTAAATTCCATTGATCCAAAAATATCTGTGCAATAAAAACACGTTTACTTTTAATTAAAAAAAATCATAAACTACTTTTTAAAAAACTTCTAAAATTTTTTTTTACTTAGGCGAAAAAATTGAAATTAAAAAAAAATGTTTTTAGATTTTTAGAACAGATTTATTTTTAAAAATCCAAAAATTAGACTAAGTTTCATTTTGTGAATAATTATAAAAAATGAAATAGGGGATTTTCTTGTGAAAAAAACACAATACGTGTATTACACGGAATTAAAAAATTCGATTTTCTGTCAAAAGAAAAATTTGATTACAATTAAAAAATTTTTGGTATACTGAAGATTGATATTGACTACAGATTTTTAAGTTAATGTGGGTTTATTCAAATTTAAAAATTAGAATTTCTGCCTGATAAGTTTTTTTAAATTACCATGACAAATTTCAAATACGGCAGCAAGTAAAAATATCGAAAATTAAATTTCCTACTATCTGAAGTTCAAATTTACTTAAGATTTCTATTTAAAAATTTCATGAAGGTAATTTCTTTGAAATTAAATTCAAATTAACTTTTTAGAAAAACATTTTGTTATTCGTTCTTAAAAATCTAAGTTAATTGTTAAAATATAGATTTAAACTAGTTTAGTTAAAATTAAATTTAAATCAATTGCGTTTTGAAATTACAATAAAAATTATAATGAAATTAGCTAATTGAATTGAAAATGAATTTTTTAAAAACGTGAATTAAGAAATGAAAGATATAATAAATTAGAAGACCTTTCCTATTTCTCTTAAAATTAATGAATTTAACCGAAAAAATAATTTTATCTAATTATTAATTTAACCAGAAAAATAGGAATTAATATTAATTATACAATTTAAAAATTGACAGAATATCGAAAACAAAAATAAGTAAAAAATAAACTAAGTGTAACATAAATCAACTTTATTTTTCATCTTTTAACAATTTATTAATTAAGTGAGGCGCATGATTAGGTCCTAAAATTAATTGTTCAGAATTTTCATTTTATAGAATATTATTAGTTATAATTTCATTTTGTCGATTTTTAGTTTTTCCAATTTATTGTCAATAGATTTTAAATAAATATGAATTTTTACTTAACAAAATGTTTAGATCACCGAATTTAGATTTAACAGAATTTTTATTTTACAGAATTCATTTTTAACCGATTTTTCGTTTAAAAGAATTCGAATACGAATTTAATCGAATTTTCATTTAGAAGAATTCTTATTTAACAGAAATTTAAGGGGTTAGAATTTTTAAATGCTAGAATATCCATTTGACGGAATTTTCATTTGTCCAAATTTATAAATGCACGAAATAATCAAGAAGATTATAATTGGTTAGTTTTAAAATTCGCTCTAAAATTTTTTTTGGCAAATGTTTATTCGTCGATTTGCAATTTCGAACAAATGAATTTTAAGAATTTTATTAATTATCAATTCGTGCAAATACAAATTTGGACAAATGAAGATTCAGTAAAATGGACACTCGGACACATAAATTTCAACTTATTTAAATTTCTGTTAAATTAAAATTCTGCTAAATGAATAAATTAACTTAAATTCAAAAGACTGTTAAAAATGATTCTGTTAAATGAAAATTCTGTTTAATGTAAATCCAGTGGCCTGAAAATTCTTTCAAATAAAAATTCGAATTTATTTAAATTCAATTGTCAATAAAAAATTTAAAAAATTAAAATTCAGCGCAGAAAGGACATTATATCTAATAAAATTCTAAACAATGAATTTGATCATTTTGTCATGCGCCCCAGTAAAATATCAACAAAAATTAATTATTTAATAATTAATTAAAAGCTTCAATTTGATTAAATTGTAAAAAGAATTAACAGAAAATTCCCAAAAGACGTAACTTCTGGAAAAAGTGACGAATTTTAAAACCACGACATGAGGGTCTAAATTTACCAGAAACTCATTTATGGAAAACTGCCTTATCTAAGTTAAGGACCAATCTCAATTAAAAACCTTTTAAAAGTGGCAAGAATTTTTTTTTCAAATCATTTAATAATTACTTCTGAATGAGTAAGAATTTGGAGACACTTAAAAGCTGAATTTTCGAAGAGTGAGGAAATTTTATCAAAATTTTTGATGCAAAGTTGAGCAAGTGTCGTCATCGGTCGAAGGTGTTTCCTTCATTTCTGGAACTGTTTGAGTATTCGAGGACTGTTGCATCCGGTCTCGTCAGAATATCCTGCCTTTCGCATCTGTCTGGCTGTTTGAATGAAGAATAAAGCTAGATATAGAAGATAAAATATATCAATATATTGGTTTTTATGGCATTGTTCTATATATCAATAGTTTATTGTTCTACTCTGATAAATTTAAATTTTATATTCATTGACCAAGAGCGACTGACATTTTCGATTTATATTCGATTTAGACTGTCGTTGTTATGGCCCGACCATTCTTCAATCCCGTCTTCTTCATTTTTCATTCATTTAATCCACTCACGATAACTTCAATGATGCATCTCTTGCCATTTTTGATTTCACTAGACGGGGTTACTGCAGGACAAATAATTATTTTTGTTATTATTTTTTTAATTCGTATACTTCGTCTGCATCTTTCATTTGAAATTACAATTTTCAAAGCAAACTGAATTTTATTATTTATTTTATTTGAAATTACTGGGTGGCCACAGTGTCAGGAAAGTCAGGGAAATGTCAGGGAAAAAAAATTTGTCAGGGAAAATTTCTCTCTTAAATTACATTTATTAAGAATGTAATAAAACTAATACTACTTTTAAGCAAATATGTTATTGATTTAAATCATTTTTATGTCAATCATTGGGTATACTTTTTGGTAGAAGATAGCAAAAATTAGTATTAAAGTTTAAAGCAAAAGCATCGCCCTGTGGAATTCCACATGGCAAAATTACAGACAAAAAATAAATGTCTTAATAAGAATGTGGATAACAGGGATCACAGGTTGTCCCCTATTCACCTTTTTTCCCCTATTTGAAAATTTTGCACCTATTTCCCCTATTTTAAAGAATTGTCCCCTATTTCCCCTTTTTCTAATTTTCAGTATTAAAGTTTATAGTTCTAGCCAAAATCGATAGAAAATCCCCATTAAAAATAAATGAAAAAAATAACCTTTTAAAAAAAACCCCAACTTTTTGAATTTATAAGCTAAAAATATTTTATGTCAAATTTCTTCATTTTTAGCCATATTTTAAGATATGATGATGTTTAAAGAAATTAAATTTTCAAAATGTCGGATGTTACAAAAAATATGTAGAAATAATACATTGCAATATGTGCAATCTTTTATCACATAAATATTCACGGAAATTTAACAAGTCTTATTTGGAGATTTTCGAGGTCGCAAATAAAGATTCCGATGTTAAAAATTAATTTTTCAAAATTTTGTATATACATTCAAAATTGTGACTTTCCATATTTTCGAATTAATCATCTTGAATCACGATTACCGAGGATTTTCGAGGCCTCTCAAATGACAAATCTCGTGTAAAAAATTCAGTTAAAAAAAAATTACATTACATCATCAATTTTTTAAATACAGTCTACAAATATTTAATTTCTACAGCTCTTTTCAATTATCTTTTTCATTTTTTCGAATATCAATTATTTTCTTCAGTCTTTGAATTCTTGTCAGGAATATTTAAATTTATTACACAAGTTTTCATTTATTTTTGTCATTTTTAAATTATTTTTTTAAAATTTCAATTATATTCTAAAATCCATAAATTATTGCCAAGAACATTAATATTTTCTACACAAGTTTCAATTTATTTTTGCCATTTTTTAATTATTTGTTTAAAAATTTCAATTACTTTTGTCATATTTCTTAGTATTTTCGTTATTTTCAAATTATTTTCTTCATATTTCTATTATTTTTAGCATTTTAGAATTATTTTATAAAAATTTCAATTGTTATATTCAATTTTTTTTGTCGTGAATTTTTAAATTTTATACCAGTTTTAATTTATTTTCTTCAAATTTGAAAAATTGTCTTCATTCTTTTTATTATTGTTGCGAATTTATTAATTTTTTACAACTTTTTCAATTACTTTCTACACGTTTCAATCATTTCCTAGAAACTTTAATTACTTTCTTCGTATTTAAATTTTTTGACATTTTTTAATTAGTCTATTAAATTACAATTATTTTCTTTAAACTTCAATTACTTTTTTCAAATTTAAATTATTTTCTTTAAACTTTAAATTATTGCCATAAATTTTTTAATTCATTACAACAATTTTCACTTATTTTTGTAATATTTCAAATATTTTCTTAAAATTTAAATTACGTTTTTAATCTTTATTTTATTGGCAGAAATATTTAAATTTTCTACACAAATTTCAATTTAGTTTTCTTATTCTTTAATTATTTTCTTCAAATTTCAATTATTTTTGTCATTTTCCAAATATTTTTTTCGTATTTTTATTATTTTTGACGTTTTAAAATTATTTTTAACAAATTTAAATTATCTTATTCAATTTTGTTTATTGTTAAGAAATTAAAAAAAATTTACACCAGTTTTAAATAAATTTCTTTAAATTTCAATCATTTTCTTTATCCTTTTATTATTCTCATGAATTTATTAATTTTTTACAACTCTTCCAATTATTTTTTCAATTATTTCTACAAATTACAATTATATTCCTTATATTTAAATTTTATGACATTTTTGAATTATTGTCTTCAAATTTCAATTTTTTTCTTCAGACTTCAATTAATTTCTTAAACTTTCAATTATTTTCCTCAAACTTCCAATATTTTTTTCAATTGTTCAATTATTGTCTATAAGTTTTTAATTTTCAAGCCAGCTTTCAATTATTTATCTCGCTATTCAATTAGTTTCTTAATATTTCAATTGTTTCGTTAATTTTTAAAGTATTGTCTTCAAATTTATATTTTTTCACACTTTTTTCAATTATTTTCTATAAATTTCTTTCCTTATATTTAATTTTTTTTTGACATTTTTGAATTTTCCTCTTTAAATTTCAATTATTTTCTTCAAACGTCAATTAATATCTTCAACTTTTAATTATTTTCCTCAAACTTCTAATATTTTTTCAATTTTTCAATAATGATTGTCTATAAATTTTCAATTCTTTACATCAGTTATCAATTATTTTTGTCATTTCTCAATTATTTTTTTCAACCTACAATTATTTTTGTCATCATTCAAATATTTTTGACAATTTGGAATTATTTTCTTTAAATGTCATTTTCTTTAATATTTTTATTATTGTTATCTTTAAATTTTTAATTTTAATACTAGCTTTCAATTTTTTATGACATTATTCAATTAGTTTATTCACGTTTCAATTATGTCCTTAATTTTTCAATTAATGTAATACATTTTTTACTTTTTACTTCATTTTTTGAATTATATTTCTCATTAATTTTTTTTCCATAATTCAGCTTTTTTTTGGTAATATTTCAACTGTTTTCTACATATTTTCTACATATGTAAATTTTTTTATCATTTTTTAAATTAATTTCTTTTACGTTTGAATCATTATTTTTCGTCAAATTTTACTTATTTTTGTCATTCTTCAATTATTTTCTTGTAATTACCAGTATTTTTAAATTTTTTAATTATTTTCTTTAAATTTCAATTATTTTGTTTTAAATTTTTGTCTTCATTACTTGATTTTTAATTAATTTTCCAATTAGTTTTCTCATTTAACAAATTTTTTTTTAAGTTTGATATTGGGGAGCCCTGATTAATTATTTGCCTGCTGGCGGGCTTCAAATTAATATCAGTAATATTTTGTTTATTATTGCAAATTATTGTTTATTCACTTTTTTCACTTAAAAATTCCCTATTTATTCACTTTTTTAAATATAAAAGTCACTTTTTTGTACTATTTTTAATCTACAAGTCCGCTGGCAGCCCTGTATATTCTTTCCACATTTAAAATTTGTAAATAAAAATGTCCTAAAAAATCTTCAAGTACATAAGTTGAAGCAAATTTTCTGTCCCCTTTTTGTCCCCTATTTTTGAAAAAACTCGCACCTATTCACCTTTTTCAATAGCAATAGGTCCTGTGATCCCTGGGATAATGAAATTTACAATTCGAAGAGAATGATTAAAATTTAAAAAATAAAAATCATATTTGGTAAAAATAATTAAAAAATGAAGAAAGAAGTTGAAAATAATTTAATAAACAATTTAACTGATTTGATATTGAAGGAAATAATTCAAAACTGACAAAGTTTTATTTGAAAAAATTAAAGAAGAGAATTGAAACTTGAGGAAATTGAATTTAAAAATTAGGGAAAAAATTGAAAAATAATAGAAATAATTAGAAATTGAAGAAAATTGTTGAAAAATGATAAAAATAGTTGACAATTGTAGCAAATAATTAAAATCATTAAAGAAAAGAATAATTGATAAGAATTTAAGGAATTTTTAAATAATTTTATATTTACTATTCTCAAAGATTAAAGAAAATAAATCAAACTTGGGAAATAGAATTTAAAAATGAAGGGAAAAATGAAAAATAATTAAAATAAAATTGCAGAAAATTTTTGAAAAATGATAAAAATATTTGCGAATTGTAGCAAATAATTAAAATCACATAAGAAAAGAATTCTTAAAAATTTAAGAAATTTTTAAATATAATTTTAAATTTACTATTCTCAAAGAGTGGATTAATTAAATTTTTAATCAATGAAATTTCAAATTAATTCAAGTTCGAAGAATTATAACATATAATTGTAATTATAGCCTTGTCTATCTCAAATAAATTCTGAAATTTTTTAAAATTATGTTTTACAAATTTTTATAATTTTCTTCAATTTACAATTATTTCTTTCAATTATTTTATTATTAAATTTATTTTTCAATTAATTTTCAATTAATTGAAATTTTTTGATTAATTTTCTAATTTTTTTTATTATTTATCTAAAATTTTAGTTATTCTTTCAATCTACAATTATTTTCATCATTCTGCAATTATTTTCTTTTATTACAAATATATGTTGAAATTTTTTCAATTATTTTTCACAAACTAATATTATTTTCTTCAATTTTTAATTATTTTTATTACTTTACAAATATTTTCGCCAATTTTTTATTATTTTCATTATGCTGCAATTAATTTCTTAGATTTTTAAAATATTTTTTTCAAATTTTAATAATTTTCTTCAATTTTCAAATATTATTGTTATCATTTTGCAATCCAGTTCTTCAATTTTCAATTATTTATCTTATTTTTCAAACATTTTTTAAAAATTTTCATTTTCTTTTATATTTTTGCAGTTATTTTCACCACCTTTTAATTAGATATATATTAATGATTTTTCAATTAATTTCCTAAACTTTTTTTTATTATTTCAAATCTAAGTTACTGTATCCACGTTTCGATGTAATATCCGAAATTTCAATTATTTATCTCAAATTTCCATTATTTTCTTTAATTTAAGATTAATTCTATCATCTTTCCATTACTTTTTGTCATAATCAATTTTTTTTTTTATTAATTTTTAATTTTTATATAATTTATCACAGCCTCCACTTATTTTTTCAATGTACAATTATTTTTATCATTCTGCAATTATTTTCTTTCACTACAAATATATGTTGCAATTTTTTCAATTATTTAAAAAAAAAATTAAAATTATTTTCTTCAATTTCTAATTATTTTGATTACATTTCAAAAATTGTCTCAAATTTTTTATAATTTTCATTACTCTTTAATTAATTTTCTAGATTTTAAAATATATTTCTCAAATTTTAATAATTTTCTTCAATTTTTTATTATTAATACTATCATCTTCCAATCAATTTCTTCAATTTTTAATTATTTTTATTACTTTGCAAATATTGTCTCGAATTTTTTATTATTTTCATTACTCTTCAATTAATTTCCTAGATTTTGAAACATATTTCTTAAATTTTAATAATTTTCTTCAATTTTTAATTAGTTTTATTACTTTGCAAATATTGTTCCGAATTTTTTAATAGATTCATTACTCTTCAATTAATTTCCTACAATTTAAAATTTTTTTTTTCAAATTTTAATAATTTTCTACAACTTCTGATTACTTTTGTTATTATTTTACTATCAATTTCTTTAATTTTTAATTATTCTCACAATTCATTCCTCAATTATTTTTGTAAATTTTAAATTATTTATCTCATTTATCAATTATTTTTTCAAATTGATTTTCTTTTATCTTTTTGCAGTTATTTTCTCCACTTCTTAACTAGATATATTAACTATTTTTTAATTAATTTCCTAAATTTTCATTTATTATCTCAAATCTAAGTTATCTCGTCTCTACTTTTAAATGTCTTAATCAATATTCAATTATTTTTCTCTTTTAATTAGGTTCGTCAATTTTTACTTTTATTTTTGTTTAATTTGCAATGATTTTCACAAATTTAAATTATTTTGAATATTTGTTGATTAATTCCGAAAATTTCAATTATTTATCTCAAATTTCCATTATTTTCTTCAATTTTCGATTATTTCTAAAATGTTGTAACTATTTTCCTAAGTTTAAAATTCTTGAAATCATGTTCTAATAAGGTACTTTCATTTACTTTATAAATTTTCTGTATTTTTTAAAATTATTTTTCTAAAATTAGAATTAATATCTACAAATTTCAACTATTTTTATAACTTTCTAAAAATTTTCTTCAAGGATTTTTATGACTCTTTAATTTCCCCCCTAAATTTTAAATTTAACTTCCAGAAGTTTCAATTATTTTTTTTCAATTTTTTCAAATAAAACTTTTTCAGTTTTAAATATTTTCTTCAATATCAAATTAGTCTCATTATTTATTAATTAACTTTCAATTTCTTTCGACATTTTTCAATTATTTTAAAAAATATGATTTTTGTTCTTCAAATTTTCAATGTTTTAATCATTTTTCAATTATTTTTCTCAAATTTCAATTAAGTTCGTCAACTTTTAATTTTCTTTTTAACTTTCAATTATTTTCACAAAATTTTATAGTATTTTGATTATTGGTTAATTTTTTACTTCTTTGAAAACTTTTATTTTTTTATTTTACATTATGTAAATTTAATCTTGTACTAAATATTCTAAATTTTGCCGTCGTTCTAATATTTCATAAAATTTCTTTTCTTTTTAAATTTTTTTTAAATTTTCCAAAATTGTATTCATTCTTCTTTATTCAATTTGTAAAATAATTCTCTAATTATTTTAATTTTAAATTTTTGTTCTCTTTAGTAATATATTTTACCGTATTTTTAATTATCTTCTTATTTATTATTTTAATTTTAAAAAATGTCTGTAAATAATTTAATTTTTGTAAAAGAGTTTCTACTTTTTTGATATATATTTTTATGTCACTGTTTCATTCTTGTGTTATTTTTCTTAAATTTTGTCTTCATTTCTTTAATAAACTCTTTACAAATAAACATTTGGAGATTTTACTAATTATATTTGAAAAAAATCATTTTTGGATTTATATATCTAAAAAAAATCAAAAATCAATTTAAAAAATCGACTTTAAAATTTTTTTTTTTAATAGATCATGATTGTTATCAGTCCTGCTTTTAAGAATAAAGCAAAATTTAAATTTATTTTAGCTGTTTGTTTATTATTTATAATAAAAATTTTATGTCAGGGAAATGTCAGGGAAATTTGTAAATTGAGTTTTGTGGACACCCTGAATTAAATTTTACATAACTTTTGATACATTTTGGAGAGACCATCTTTTTTAGGTCATCTTTTTTAAATTTTTTTAAATGCACTTCTTTAATTAACTTACATTTAATTTGCCGAAAGACTCTTTGAATGTCATTTTAATCGACTTATTTATTCATTCCAGTTTCGAGTTACTCTTATTTTAATTAACATTGAATTCAATCGCGATATAAATTTTAATAAATTGTAACTTTTATTAATTAAAATTTTAATGAGCTATTAAATCAATTGAAATTTTAAAAGATCTACATCTCAAATTATTTTATTTTTTATCAATTTCAAGTTCTATCGATTCTTAAATTTGACCAAATTTTTTATTAAATTTCTAATTTTTATCAATCTACTAAAAAATTGCAATTGATTCTCAATTTAATTTATTATTTTAATTAATTTTAATGTCAATTCATTTAAATTAAAAAAAAATTCAATTCATTTTAATTTTATTCGAGCTCAAATAAAATCGTTTCAAATTTAAATTAATAGGTACGTTATTAATCGATTTAAATTTCAATAAATACAAATTACAAGCCATCCTATGTTTTATCAGTTTCAATTTCTATATTTTTATTGTTGCAAGTTTCAACGGATTTTTAATAAATCTAAATTACAGTTCAATTTCAGCAATTATTGACAAATAATTAATTATTAGTAAAAAAATGACTAAAAAATAGTTAAAATTTGATTAATTGAATTAGTTAACAGAATTTTACTAAAATATTAGTTATTTTGGTACAATCTAAAAATGAATTTGATTAATAAATAATTAGTTATTTTTTACTAATTCAGATTTAGGAAGTAGAAAGAAAATCATTATATAATTGAAATAAATCTGAAACTTCAATTAACTCATATTTTAATTTATTCAGAATTGCAAATTTCAATTAATCTAAATTTCAATAGTCAAAAATTAATTATTTTTAAATTTATCTATAATTTATTATCAAAAATTAATTATTTTGCATATTAAAAATAGTTTTTTTTTAATTTCTTACAAATTTCTAAGAAATATATCACCTTCTGGAAACTTCAATTATTTTATTATAATTTCTTATTCATTAAAAAAATTTATTCAGTACTTTGTATTTTAAATATCTACTTTAATTTTTCTTTTTTTATATAAAAATTTTATTGTTGTTTAAAATATGATTTTTAAAAAAATTTCATTTCATTTTAATTTTTAATTTATTTTCTCCCATTTTCTAATTTCTTTTAGATTTGCTCATATTTTTGTAAATAAATGTTCAATTTGAATTTACATTTTGCCTAATTTTTCGCAAACTTAAACTTTATAGATTTTCTTTATTTTTTTAAAGCTATTGTTAGGATTATTTTAAAAATTTGTCCAATGTTATAAAAATGGTTTTCGTTTGACTTTTTCCTAAAGTATTATTTATGTTTGAAGGATTTTTAAATTAATTTTGTACATTTTTTATTTTTCTCTTTTTACCTTATTTATTTTATTTATATTAATTTATTTTCACCAAACTTTACATTTTTTGTAATTTCTTCACTTTTTTATAGATTGTTAGATTTCTTAAAAAGATTTTCATTATTTCTCAAATATGTTTTATAGTTTTTTATTGAATGTTCTTAGTTTTTCTTATTCCTTCAAACTTTTTAAAAAATAATTCTATTGTTTTGTTCTTTTTATACTTAATTTTTTTTTATCATTCCTTCAATTTTGCTTAGAAATGTTTTCCCTTCTTTAAAATTGTTTAATTTTTATCCTGCAATGTCTAATGTTTAGAAACGTATATTCGAAACATTTTCCCACTTTTCTTCAAAATTTCTTAAATTTTCTACTTTTTTAAACATTTTTCTTGTTTGTTTACTTTTATGTAAATTTAATCTTGTACTGAATTTTCTCATTTTCTTATATTTTTTTCTATTTTTCTGGAAATAGTTTCCTTTTGTTTACTATTTTTTTAAACCCCCTTTAATCAAGTGTTTTAAGAATTATTTATTCATTAGTTTTTTTTTCTTAATTTTTAAAATAATTACATAATAATTTGTCTATCCGCCTTTTAAGGATTTTTCTCTTAAGGGCATGTGATGGAGTATGACGTCACTTGTATAGGCAAAATTTGTCCGTAACTTTTCTCTTAAAATATTGAATATTTTGTCATGAAACATTGTAGAATTAATTAAAATGTGATTAGGAAGGTCTCTCAGACCCGAGTATGTTTAAATTTTGGCTCAATATTGATTTTTTAAAAATATTGCAATTTTTCGAAAATTTCCCAAAATTAATTTTGGGCAAAAATTCAAACAAAGTCGGGTCTCAGAGACCTTCCTAATGACATTTTAAGTAATTTTACCAAGTTTCATGACAAAATATTCAATATTTTAAGAGAAAAGTTGCGGACAAATTTTGCCTATACCAGTGACGTCATAATCCATCACATGCCCTTAAGTAAAATTTTAACAATTTTCTTTGATTTTTTAAAAAATTTTCTCCTTATTTAAATAGTATTCATATTTTAAAATTTAAAGATTTCTCTAATTCTATTTTTTTTTCTATTTTGTTTTTACATTTTAAACATTAATTCTCATAGTTTTCAATCTTTTAATAATTTTTCTGTTTGCATGTTTACTTTTTTTCTAAATTGATCTTATTGTATATTTATTTTTTTTTCGAAATAAATTAAGTTTTATATTTATATTTATAATTAATGTTTAAGTGTTTAGTTTCATAAAATTGTCCCGTTTATCTTCTATTAAAAACTTATTAACCTTTTATTTATTGAAGTTTCTTGCTGATCATTCGTATATAATTTCGCGCTTTTAAAATCTTGAGCATCTGAATAATTCAAATTACAACAAATAAAAATAATAATAACTAATAACACGTCTTGTTCTTAATATGATCAGTTTCTCTTCATTATTTATTGAGACTTTCATCTCGATTATTGTCTATCAACCATCTGATCTTTTCTCCATAAAGATTTAAAAATGGCAAATCATCCTAGATTCTAAAGTCGTACATTATTTTCTGCATACAAAGCCTAATGCATAAGCATCGCTATTCGAGTTTAGAATACATATCACAACAGTGAATTGCTATTTTAACGCTTATTTGCCCTGAATTGCAAATCCTACAAAGTTCAATGTATACTATATTTTTTTATAAAAATAATTATTATAAACACATGTGCTTATCTTCACAGTTATGAAGCATAAATGTATCTTCTTAAAGATTCCAAGCATAAGCATTTTTAATTAAAATTAAAACTACCACTGAACATAACCTAAAATTGTTTACTTCTTAGATCCCTTTAATCTTAATTGTAAAATTAGAATAGAATAACAAAAATTATAGAAATTTGAAATTGAATAAAGCCATAAATTTACATTTCCTGTTTTTAAAATTCTTTTATTCGTATTTTTCCCACACGTGAGAAAAATAAGAGGAAAAAAATGAAATCGAGAGATGTAAAATTTTGATGTAGGAGGTTATAAAATTAATTAAATTAAGCATGACCAAATTAACATAATTATAGATAAAAGTATGTCGATTCAAGTATGCCTCTTTCGGTATCACCGTTAGACAAGATATTCTCAGCGAAATTAATAGTTTTACATGTCTTTTAGATTCAAGTAAATATATACCTCACATGTACCTCATGATTAAAATTCGAATATTCTCCGTTTCTCCTTATTAAAACGTTCACTGGACTCTAATTTACAAGAGCCATAATTTATCTCAAAACATTTGTCAAATCGCAAAACAAATCTAACTCTCACATCCAGAGGAGTTTTACATTTTTTTGGAAACTATACATATTTTAAATCTTCAAAAAAAAGTACGATTTTGTGTAAAAATTCATTTTTACAGTATTAATAACTTGAGATAAATTTTAAAATTTAAGAGAAAAGAACAAAAATAACAAAACAATAAATAACATAAATTTTTTTGCTAATTCAAATGTGAGATAAATTACGAATTTGATTTAAAAAAAAAAATTACGTTTGAGTTTATTTAGGTACAACATTTTTATTTTTAATTAGGAACTCACGGAATTTCATTTTGAAGTTATTTTTTAATTAAATTTTCATTTGCGCCTTTCAAGAATAAATTAAATTTTAGAATATGCGAGTTTGAAAAATGTTTTCCCTTTTTTACTTTTAATTTAAGTTTTAATCAAATTCTTGGATTAAATTACACGTTTCAAATTTCTTCAGTGAAATAAATTGTGGAATTCATTTGCTAAAGTTATGTTCGCAATTACAGTTTATGTATTCAATTCTTTAATTAAATTTTATATCAAATTCTTAATACAAAAGTTTGAAATATTTTCCTTCCTGTTGCTTTAAAATCTGAACAATCTGAAAAATTAAAATTTTTTTTTTTTAAATTAAATTTTGAATACCATTTGAAAAATATTTTGTTTTAATTTTTCATTCAAGTTTAAATTAAATTCTTCTAGTAAATTATACAAATTTCTTAAGTTTACTAAAGTTAAGGTTGAATTTTTCTACTCAAGTTTCAAATTATATTCTATTTTAAATACCTATGTAATTTAAGCTTAAAATTGTTTCCGCTTTAAAATCTGAAAGATCTGAAAAAATTGAATTAAACAGTTTTGTACCTTATTTTGAAGTTTATTGGATTAAAATGTTCATTTAAAAAATATATTGAATTATATTTTACTAATTTTTCTAATTAATTTTTTGTTTGGGTTTTAATTAAATTCTTGAATTAGGTGTGTTTTAAAATTTCTTCAGTGAAATAAATTTTAGAATCATTTTCTAAAGTTATGGTAACAATTAAATTTTATACATAATTTTTAAATTCAATTTCAGTTTAAATTTCTATAATTTTTAAACTTATATAATTCAAACTTGAAATTGTTTCTTTTCTAAAATTTGAACAATCTGAAAAATTAAGTTTAAAAATTGTATACATATGTGACGCGAAATGAAGAAAGGTACGAGACCTTAGAAGGAAAAAATTCTAGGTTATGTTCATCAATACAATTATATTAAAAAATTTAATAATTTTATATTTTTATTTAGAATGTTATTATTATTTAATTACTACTTAATATCATCAAGAAAAAAATTATTAAAGCTAAATGAACAATATTGAAATAAATATTGTAGAAAATTCATAAAATTGATGTACTTTTATTACCAACATTTTTAACTTAATTAGATTATTCGTTTCCTTATATTTACATTTACTATTATAATAAATATGTTTTATAAATTAAAAAATATTAGCTAAATTAATAAATATCTATTTATGGGGAAGGGGACTATATAATAATTTTAATATTAATAAAATTATTATATATTTTAGGAATTGTTATAAGTCAAGATCTTTACTTTTGGGAAATAAAATCTTTTCGCAACGGAAGGTTTCCGCCGGAATTAAATTAATATTTATTTAAAGACGCAAAAGAAGAAATTAAAAGTTCTTTTTTAATTCCGTAAAATCAAAACCAGTTACAACACAAACATAACCTAAATTTTTTTCCTCCTTAGGTCCCTTTCTTCATATCGCGTCACATATTTCATTTTGAAGTTTATTTAAAAATTTTTAATATAATTTAAATTTCCATTCTTGGAGTAAATTCTACTTTTCACATTTCTTCAGTAAAATAAATTTCAGAATTCATATTTTAAATATTACAATTTTTTTCCAACTACATTCAATTCTATATAAAAATTTTAATTTTTAAATCCTTTCAAAATTTGATTTATTTATTTTTCAGCTGAAAGTATTTTTTTTAAATTAAAATTTTAATTTTGGGCTAAATTTTGACTTTATTTTACGATTTTAACTAGTCTTTTCTCCAAAACATTTTGCAATTGACTAAAAGAAATTGAAATTGAGGAAAATAGCAGTTACTCAGGGACGCCTTGAATGTCGGGAAGCTGAGCGCTACAAGTTGCAAATTTTTAAAGTTCTCGTCTCGAAACTGAAAGTTTCAAGCCCACTGGTTTCGAGCTAGGAAAAATAATAAAAAAAAATATTGAATTGGCCTGAATGCCTTTTTTCGTCGTTTACCGTTATCGTAGAAATAACTCGTCTCTTCTTCAATCACTTCCAGTTGCTTGTCCCTGTCTTCACTGAACAGCCAATCGCACTTTCAGTCTGACTTACTATCGTTAATGTTCTTTAAAAAAAAAAAAACTTCCGTGATTCCGCAATAACAGACTCCAGTTGATACCCACGCTTCCAACGGTGAACAACCACAATTCTGAATATAAAAAAAAAAAACTTTAATTGAAGAAAACTCTTGACAAAAATCCAAAAATGTTTTTCTTGATTTTATAAATGCAAATAAAAACACATACCGTAAAAATTGAGAGGAAAGTTAATTAATAATTTCCATTGAAGATTTAAAATTTTAAAAGTGACAAAAGTGTGAAGAAAAGTGTTGAGATTCTGGAGGTTGTGAAAAATTTGCAAAAATGAAGCTGCTGGGATTTACAATAGTTGGAAGTTTCGTAATTTTGTTAAGTGTAAGAAAAGATGTTTTTATTAATTTTAAATTTATTACATTTGAAATGAGCATTTAAATTATTTTTTAATTTTAAAAATGATAAATTTTATTTTTTTGATTTCATTCTCTTTTTGATTTATTGTTTTTAAAATAGACTTTACTTTGACGCAAAGTGCGACGAGTGATTGATTAACGTAGTCGGCTTTATTAATTCTTTAACACAAATTTAATTAACTTCTTTCAGAATTAAATATAATTAATGTAATTTAAATTTAAATCAATAATTTTATTTAGATTAAAATCCTGAAAAATTTAATTGACATTGAAGTCATTAACTGAATTAAACACTTAAATTTAATTATGTCCTTAAAATTTTATAAATTTAATTTAGATAAATCAATTTATCAGATTAAATTAAACATTTTTCTCTGTTAAAACAAACATTGTAAAAAGTAACAAGAGATAAATTATTTAAATATTAAAGTTTTTATTTTACAATTAAATTGAATTTTAAAAAAATTTAAATTTAAATTGAAAATTTAAAGAATTAATTAAATTAATAAAATTTATTAATATAAAACATTTTTTTGTGAATAAACAAACTTTTTTTGGTAAATCAAAATTTTACCCGGGAATCTATAAATATAGTTTTTATTAAAATACAATTTTCTAAATAAATCCAAATTCGATCATTGAACTAAAATTCTGTTCATTTATTTAAATTAATAGCAAAAAAGTTTTTCTGTGACAAAAAGTAAAATTAATCTACTTCAAAACCAAACATTTTTTTCTCAATCAATTCTTTAAAATTAGAAATATTTGCTTGCACTTTTAATCTGTCAACAAAAGTGGAAAATTACAGTTTCAGAATTATTTTCAAACATGTATTAAGAAAGTAATAAATTTAAAAGTGTTTAAACTTGCTTTGTGACCATGATTAGGATAATTTCTAAATTAGGATAAATCCACTGGTTTCCTATTAATTTTCTTCCGACTGATTTCATCTTCACAAAACTGTAAATTCTATGGCCCTTTTTTATAAAAGGAGGTCGCACTCGAAAAATTTTACAGTCAAATTGTTTTGTCAATATTTAAATAACTGTTTCTTGTTTTTAAATACTCTAGCGTGAAATTGAAAGTAATAATAAAATTAGCTGCAGTTTAAGTTATTTATAATAAATAATAATAATAATAATAATAATAATAATAATAATAATAATATCAATTGTAATAAATTAATAAAAATTTTACATTTTTAAACTTTTTTGACAAAAATAACAACATTAAATAAATGATAATATGTAAATAATAATATACTTTGTAAATTTATGTATTTTGAAATATTTTCTTATAATTAGAATAGGGTCGAATCTAGAAATTTTTGTAGGGAGGGGGTATAGATGCTTTTTGGCGCCCCTTTCAAAATGTTTTTTTTTTCTTCGCTTAGTGGCCATTTTGGCGCCCCCTTGACCCCCCCAAGAATATAAAATAAATAAATAATTTAATATTAATGAAAGTTTAAATAATTGACTAATTTTATTTGTGTCTTTTTCGTGTAGATTTGTCACGTCGAAAGTAAAAAACCCAAATATGTGGCTCTGGAAAGTAAAGAGACGTCGACGGCCAATTTTTTTCGACTTTTGGTAATGAGATTAATTTTTGGAATTGCCTCCGCCATGGGATGGGGAGAAAGTCTAGCATCATTTATGAATGGAGCTTTTGTACCTCCTGGAGCAGATTACGACGATTATGAAGATGACTTTATCTCTGGGATATTATAGAAAAACAAAATTTTTACATTTATATGACAAACTGAAATTTTTAAATCGACAAATTCTTTTTTTAAACAAGAAATGCCATTTAATTGTGAATCAAATTTACCGACTGAAAAGTACCTTCGAATTTAGATATATAGTGTAGATATATTTGTGTATTTTTGTACAATTCGTATTGCTTTTTCTAATTAGTATTTATTTAAATAAGCATTAATTTAATACCTATTTATTTTATAATGACTAAATATCGATATTTAATATTTATTTTAATTTAATATTTAATCAAGTAATATCTACGTAATTTATTTAACATTTATATATTAATATTGTAATTAATAATAATCATAACTTGACGTATTACTGTAAATTCACATTCCGATGAAATATGTATTTTTATTAAAATCTCAGTCTACCTTGACCAGTATTTTAAATCTTTAGTCTGAATAACGAATTTTTTTTACCTTGTAACTTAAAACCCAAATGTTGTTTAATTTTGACAGCATATGCAAATAATTGTTTAAACTACCGTTGTAAATAATTTAATTGTACAATTCCGAGGATTTTACGAAATCCATTTTTGTCGTAAGCCTCTAATAAAGACTTGTAACTTTTTTAAAAAATTTCTTCTCATTTCTTCCCAAAATAAAATATGTATTGCACTAAAAAATAAGAACAATATTAATTAAACTATAATAATAAAAACATTGTGTACAATAAAATGAAGAAAGCAAATATAAGTGTGTATAAATAAAAAAATCAAAAAGGAAAACCATTAAAACCGATTTTTAAAAAAGAATGACAATTTTAGGAAAAAATTCGACCTTATTTCGAAGTGAGATTGATTAATTTGATACAAGTTAAGTTTTTCAAAACCAACAGATTTTAACCACGTGTGACACACTAACGGTCCTGAATAAACGTGTGCTAATTAAATTGCCAACTGATACAAATTAACTGTGTCAAATATCTATACGATAATGAATTATAAGCTTGTTTTGAATTTTTAATCAAATTTATAACTGTACATTAATATTAAAAAAGGAAGAAACAAGCGAAAATTAAATTATCTAGATTTATTTGAACAATTTAAAGTAGATGATTTTGATAACAAATTATGATTTTTTTTTTTATAACACAGAATTAATCTCTTATAACAGAGACGTTATGGTTCTAAATGGCTTCCTTTCAAGAGCTCTCTTTCACTTATATCATTAAATAATAATATAGCACGTGAGTTACTCGTCACGAAAGGATATTGCTTTCAGCATCTTGTAAATGGGCGAGAAAAGAATTATTTTTTTGAATAATCACTCAAGATTTCTCCTATGATCAGTCCTTTTCTTCTTCAAGATCCAAGCATTTTATTAGAGAAATCGGAGAAAGATAATTGTGGAGGGAAAAGCAACCCTGATTCACTTAATGGACTTGTTTTTAAAGTGATAATGGTTTCTTGACAATTATAGCCTGAACAATTACGTAATTATTCTATAAACTTTTTTTTTTTTAATATAAGTTTTATTACGAAAAAAGTGTTAAAAATCGATCGATACGAGTTAGGTTCAATTTATGCAAATTGTAGGGGAGAGAGTCCAAAAATGGACATGGTTTCGATTTAATGCTCTAGAATCCAATAATCCGAAAAATATATTAAAATGTTATATGACGAATGGAAGTACAATATTAAGGTATTTTTTTATCACAGAAATATACATTTTTATTTTGAAAGCAAAAACATTTTAAAGTATTTTTTTGAATTGTTAAAATTTTGGATTTAACAAAAATTGGTTCCAAGATGGACACCTTAAAAGTCAATGAAAAATGTGTTAAAAACAAAATAGATTTTTGATTAAATGTCCCTTTTACAATATTTCTGAGTGTGTAAATCAAGTTTTCATATTACAAGTTTAATTCTTTTTTAAATAATACCTATATAATTCACAAAAGTTTGAAGCCCTTTTTTGCTTTTCGAAATAGAAACAATAACTTTTAATCTAATTTTATTTAGACAAAATGTGAAAAATTTATTTTAAAACAAGGTAAATGATAATTGGATTAGAATTAAAGATTTTTTACATTCAGAAACGTTTTAGAGAAATGAGAAAAACTATAAATTGGTTATTCTGAATGTCAGAAATGTTTAATTATTTTCCAATTGTAAGTTTTAACGGTTTATTTTGTTTTAAATTACATTTGCGACATTTTATTTAAAGAAATTTTGGGACCAATAAAAATAATAAAATGATTAATAATCCAACATTTTAGAGAGAATGGTGTTTTTTTATCTAACACGCGATATAGAATTAAGTGCCTTTTAAATGGAATTCATTATATATCTAAGATTGATGTGCACTGAATGTAGGATCAATTTTATTACAATTTCTCTTATGTTCATTTAGTACGTGCTTTTAATAAACGTTTAGTTTCACCTACTCTGAGCAATCTATAACCAATCTTGCAAACAATACTACTTGTTTTCCATTTCCCACTTATCTGACAAATTTCTACCTAAAAACGTGACACAATTTATTAGTTTAATAAAAAATTAAGGCACTTTTATTTATGCATATATTTTTATTACACAGATTAAAATTAATTAGAATATGAGAAAATTTCATTTAATTTACATACACTATATATATTTTTTAATAATAAAAGTAATTTTAATAATAAATTAAATACCCAGATGTCTTTTGGACATGCGTGTAAGAAGATGTTATTTGGAATTTTTTTTTTTTTTTTGAAGCCGAATATCTCTCTTGGAAGACAAGAACAAAATTTAAATCCTCTTGTATAATGAAATTAGTTCTTGCTCTATTCACTATTAAATTTTCACACCCGTCCTGACATACTCTTTAAAATAAACTTATTTAAAATTTTCTACTTTAATATTTTTTGCAGGTTAATTATCTTTCACTTTTTTTCAATTAACTAAAGTTGTCTTTTATATATATTCGACTTCTATTTTCAAACAAATTAAAAATCTTTAATTTTAAATCTTATGAATAAAACATTTTAGGGAAGTTTCGGAAAAATGTACGGGAATCGATACAATATATATAAAAGATACAATTTTTATCTTAGTGCTTTCTTATAATTTTATCAACTTTTAAAAAATGAGAGAAAGAAAAGAAAATCATAATAAAAAATAATGACCTTACAATTATGACCAGCAGTCGATGTTGGGTATTATTAGTTTCAAATCTAGTGTTCCACGATATTCTAAATTAATTTTTATCTCGAAAAAATGCTCTATTCCGCTCTACATAAGGAAATTAATTCAATGAAGCGTTACAGTTTTGTACGTGCGCCCTATTTATTAAATATTTCAAAAGAATTTAAAATATCTTGTGGTGAGTATGGTCCAATAATCGATGTAAAATTCCGTTTTTCAGGGAGACTTTTACTGTCTTAGATTTAAAGAACTGTCTTTTAATATAAATAATAAATCAACAAAAATTTATCAAAACAGAATTTTTCCGATTTTTGCAACTGGTCGTTTCTTAGAATAAGTGCATGTTAAAAAGAATATGCAAAAATTCGGTAGAAATATAGTTTCCTTACAATTATATATTATTATATTACCAGGAAATTATCTTCTTTTTTTCTTTAATTGTAAAGTCGTTACATTTTATATGTATCATCTCAGAAAAAAATATATAAAAAGTAGAAACTCATATACAAAAATTAAAATATTTTTTAAATTTACGAACATTTTTATCAAATTAATAGAATAAATATTAGAAGATAATTTAAAAAAAAAAAGTTAAAATATAGTACTAAAGAGAAACAATTCTTAAAATTAGAAAAATTAGAGAATTATTTTACAAATTGAAGAAAAAAAGAATGAAAAATATTTTGGAAAATTTTAAAGGAAAAACAATTCTATGAAATAGAAAAACTATGTTTGAGAATATTTAGTATGCAAGCTTAAATTGACATATTAATAAAATAAAAGAATAAAAGTATTCAAAAAAGTAGAAAATTAGATATTTAAAAAATGTAGATAAAAGCATCTAACAAATATTTTCAAAAATTCTTAATACTGCCTGTTCCGAATTACCCCTTGTTTGCTCGCAATTACCCCTTTGACCTTTCTAGATAAAAACTAAGCAAAAAGAAGAAAAAATGGTTTTAAGAAATAATATAGAAAAATGATGATAAAAATTAAGGAATTAATTAAAATACAAGGAAGAGGACTAAAAAAAAGGTGAAACAACAAGAAAATTAAATAAATAGGATGAAAATGGAGAAATGTTTTTTTTCTTCTTAAATCTAACAAACTAAAAAAATATATGAAAAAGTATATAAAAAATAAAAAATTTAGTAAGAATTTACTAAAAAAATAGAATTAATAAAAATAAAATTAAAAAATGTATATAAAGATAAATAAACAGTGCATAAAAGGAATTTAAAAATCCTTTAAAAATGAAACATTTTAGGAAAATTAAAGCATAAATATTTTTGAAATATTATACTTAAAACAAGTCCGACAATAAATTTAGAAAAATAAAGAAAAACTTAACATTTTATGAAAGAATAAGTTTGCAAAAAAATAGGTAAGATGTGAAAACAAATTGAATAAGTTTACCAAAAAAAAATGAGCGTATTTATTTTTAAAAAGATGGAAATAATTAAGGAAATCAAGGAAATAAAAAGTTTACTGCATGTTAAAATAACAAAATTGTGGAAAATAATATGAAATAATTTGCATAAAGAGAAGAAAATTAAAGAAATAATCTTAAAATAAAAAGACAAAGGGTAGAAGTACCAGGTATTGGAAATACTAGGTTGTCGAATATTAATTATTTTTTAAGAATTACGCATATATTCAGGAATGATTTTATTTGGAATACATACATTCAGTATATGTCACATGCCTTATTTATTACACTCGAAAAACATTGAAAATCCAATTATAGTGCCCCAGTTATTGACCCATAAAATATATAATATATTTAAAAATTAAATGGTGTGTGGCTTAATTATCTTTTAATTAAAATTAGAGTCTACTTTCATAAAAAGTTAATTTAACTGCATTGACAGAAAATAGATTAATTAAAATATAATTTACCCTAAAATATTCAACTGAAATTTCCAGACACTCAAAATTTTTAGTAAATTAAAATTTAATTATATCAATATAAATCAACTTAAAATTTTCTCGTGATTAAATTAATTATTATTTGAATCATTAGAAATTGAAATCATTAAAATTTTGAAATAATTATTTTTAATGGTTATTTTTTATTGGTTATTAGGCTTTAAATTATCTAAATTTTAATCAAACCTTGCGTTTTTATTATTCTGATTATTAATAACTAAACATTTAAACTTTTTAAAATTTTAATTTTTTTGTAAATATAAATTTCACTTAATTTCAAATTCCATTAGACCCAATTTTCATTGATTCAAATTATAGTCTAAATTATTATTTTCAAAATTTGGACTGATTAAAGCTTTAATATACAATGACATTTTTTTGTATAATTAGAAGTTTTTTTAAATTTGGAAAAATTAAAACTTGAATTGTTAGAACCTTTGAAGAATAGAAACAATCCTCAATAGAAATTTGGAGCGATTGAAGTTATTATAAATTATAGAAGTTAGAATATATTTTGTTCAAGAAACTATTCTTTCAAAAAAAAATATTTTAACTTTTTTTAGGTATGTATCTACCTACGCAATTTTCTTCTTTTATTTATTTTTTTTCTTATTATTTTTTCTTTTCTAAATATAAAATTGGAAAATTCGTACTCTTTTAAAACATTTTTTATTTTCTTTCACTAATTAGTTTGTTTTTTGAAGACGGCAGTGATTTTAATTTGCATAAAATGAAAGTTATATTTATCTAGAATATTAGGTTCATTTGAATAACAAATTTCATTAAATTATTTATCTTATTTGTACTTGAACAAAATTATAGTTGTAAATGACCAGAAACAATTCAATGTTTTTCAATGTTTATGTTGCTATTATTTTCAACAGTTTTCAATATACAATTATTCTCTTTAAATTTTATAATTATTCTTTAATTTTTTTAGATATTTTGTTCTGTTGTCGATCATTCTCGACAGATTTAAAATTTTTCTTTCGATTGTCAATTATTTTCCTCATTTCTAAACTATTGTTTTTAATATTTAATTATTTTGTAAATTTTCTTCCAATTATCAATTATTATATTGAAATTTCAATACAATTCTTCAATTATCATTTATTTTCTACAATTTTATTTATAATTTTCATCAGTTTTTAATTTACAATTTATTATTCTCCTTCAATTTTATGATTATTCATTAAATTAAAAAAAAATTCTAATTCCGATTATTCTCACCATTCTTCGGTTTCTTTTTCAATTGTTAATTATTTTTTTGAATAGTTAATTATTTTCGTCTTATTGTAATTTTATTTTAAATTATATAATTATTTCTTAATTTCTTTAGATATTTTGTTCTGCTGTCGATTATTCTCGACAGATTTAAAATTTTTCTTTCAATTATAATAATTTTCCTAATTTCTAAATTATTGTCTTTAATATTCAATTATTTTAATCATTTTGTAAACTTCTTTTCAATTATCAATTATTTTTTTGAAATTTCAATACAATTCTTCAATTTTTATTCATTTTCTACAATTTTATTTATAATTTTCATCAGTTTTTCATTTATAATTTATTATTCTCCTCCAATTTTATGATTATTCATTAATTAAAAAAAAACATTTTCTAATCCCGCTTATTCTCACCATTCTTCAATTTTTTTTCAATTGTTAATTATTTTATTAATAGTTAATTATTTTCGTCATATTGTAATTTTATTTTTCAATTATCAATGATTTTCTTGATTTTTTCATTTAATTCTTTAATTTTCAATTTATTTCTTCAATTTTTAATTATTTTTTTCAATTCTCAAATATTTTCTTTAATTTTCAATTATTTTTATCGTTTTCCCATTAATTCCTCAATATTCAATAATTCTCGGATTTTTTCAATTACTTTTTTCACTCGTCAAAATTGTTTTAAAATTTCAATTCAATTGTTGTTATTATTATTATTATCGCCTATTTGCTATTATTATTTTGATTATCATTAAAATTCTTCGATTTTAAATTTAATTGTTCACTTATTTTCTGTAATTTTTAATTCCATTCTTGAATTTTTAAGTATATTCCACAAATTTAATTTCAATTCTTCAATTTTTAATTTCTTTCTTTAATTTTTAATTATTTTTTTCGATTTTTAATCCAGTTGTTAAATGTGCAATTATTTCCAACAATTATTCCTTCAATTTTCTTAATTTTTCAATTTGCAATTATTTTCTTTAAATTTAATATTTCTTGTTTAATTTTTTCAGTTGTCTATTAATCTATAGTCATTTTTCGAATTTTGTTTTCAATTGACAGTTATTATCGATATTTTTCACATATTTTCATAAATTTCTTAAATATTCTCGTCATTTTTCAACTATTTCTTTCAATTATTAATTATTTTCTACAATTTTTTTATTGTTCAATTATTATCTTAAAATTGTGTAATTATTCTTTGATTATTCAAATTATTTTGTTCGGTTGTGTATTAATCTAGACATTTTTTTAATTTTGTTTTCAATTGTTGAATATTTTTGTCATTTTGTAATTTGTGTTCCAGTTACCAAGTATTTTTTTCAAATTTTAATTTAATTCTTACATTTTCAATTTTTATTTCCTCGACTTTTTGTTATTTTTTTTTCAATTTCAATTATTTTTTTCGATTTCCAATCCAGTTGTTTGATTTGCAATTACTTCGAACAGTTATTCCTATAATTTTTCAACTATTTTGTTTAAATTTAATATTCATTTTCTAATTTTTTAAACTATTCATTTCAATTGTGTAATTATGTAGTCATTTTTCGAATTTTTTTTCAGCTGTCAATTATTTTTGTCATTTTTCAGATATATTCTTCAATTTCGTAATTTCCATTATTTGTAATTGCAAAAATTTATAGTTTTAAATGACCAACAACGTTAATGTTGCTAGTTTATAAATAAAACATTATTTTAATTTATAATTACAATAAAAAGAACTAATCTATTCATTAGTTTATTAAAATCTAATAACTGGCACTTAGTAAAAAATTGCTCCAGTTATCCGCGACATTTAATTACTTTGCAAAATAATTATTAAAACCTAAATTTTCTTATTTACATGATTAATTTGAAGTATACTGAACCAGCTTATCACAGATTTATTAGAAAAAAACTAGAACTATCCTCTCTTGAGGATTATTGTCCTTTAAACCTCTCTCAATTCTATCAAAAGAAGATCATAAAATTGTCACCCTACATGAATTTAAAATATAAATAAACTTCTTTATTAATAAATAGAACAAAATTTACAAAATTTACAAAATTAACATCTAAATCCTAGTCTTCAAAGTCAGAATCAGAATCCAGGACAAGTATATAGTCTTCTGAGGGTTTTATTTCGATATTTTTCGAATCCTCTGTTAAATGCAAATTGCATCCGATCATTTTCCTGACCAAATCGCCCCACAGAACATTGGTGTTACAAGAGGGACAAATTCCATCGACCGGCAAAAGCATTCCATCGTCTTTCCAGAAAGATTTGCCGAGACAAAGAATGTGAGCGACAAGGAGGCATCCAGGCTGAACGCAGGTAATTTTATCATCAGCTTCAATTGGCAAATGACAGAGAAGACAATTATCTCTGCTCGGTCCTGGCTGGGGCTTTAAGTTTTCAGCTTTAGCCTCATTTTCACTCCGCGCTTTCTTTTTTTTATTTCCCGTGAGCTTTTTCGATATCACCGGTCCATGAGTTATTGGCATATGCATCGGCGGAGAAAGGCTGGACACATACTTTACGTAGAAATCATCTTCGAAGAATCTGACGGTTAGGGGCATTCGATACCAAGGTCCCACATTCAATAATTCCGAAAGGACCAAGAGACAGTGCTCAAAAACTTTTTGACCCTTTTTTCGAGGTTTCACGTGTTTTAGGCGACGACTGTAAGTTGGATGTTGCCAAGCCCATTCGAACTGTAAAAGATTTTTAAGTTAATAAAAATTAACTTAAAGTTTAAGTTAAAGTTAATAAAAAAAAAAGTTTAATAAACTATGAAAAAAAATAGAAAAAATATAAAAATAGCGAAAAATGAACTACAAGAGAAAAAAAAGAATAAAAGAAGAAAATGTAAAAATTTTATAAACAGAATGATAAATTCATTTAAAAATGAAAAAATTTAGAAGATTATTCGCAAGTTGAAGAAAATTTAAAAAGAAATATGTAAATAAATTAAAACAAATTTTTAAACAATTTTCACAACAATTTGTTTAAAAAATCTTAGAATCTGAAAGTTTTATGAAAGGGCAAATAAATTTGCGAAAAAAAAGACATGTAAAGAAAATTGAATAAATTTACATAAAAAATGTGTTAATCTAAAAATAATCAGATAAATGAAAAAAATTTTATTCCCTTTTCCCCTTAAATTAAACAATTAAATAAGAAAATCAATAAAAAAATTAATATATTTTTCGAAGTGTTATAAAACCAAAATTATATAAATTAACCTAAAATACTTTGCGTAAAAAAAATCTACAATATTAGAAGCAAATAAAAGAAAAATTTCCAAAAAGTGATTAGCATTAAGAAATTGTATAAAAATACAAAAGAAATAATAATAAAATACTGACATTTTTTTAAGAATAAGAAATTATAAGAAAAAAATTTAATTTTTCGATAAAATGATATATATTTAAAATTTCAAAGAAATAGAAACATGATTATAAAATTAGAAAATTCATTATTAATAAGCACTAATAAGTCAAACAATTATTAAACTAAAAAACTAAAAAATGGTTCTTCACATAAAATAAAAATATTATTGAAATTAATTTCACCCACTTCTGAAAGATCCAGGTGAATTTCATCCAATTTTGATAAATAATATCTCATTTTAATCTTTAAAAAATTCATTAAAAGTATGTTCGTTGAATTTTGTTGAAAAAGTATATAATAGAGAATTTTATTTGTTTAATAATGTTTGAATATAATATTATTAACAGAATTCAACGAATTGATTTGTAGAGAAGGTTTCAAAGATTAAAATGAGCTATTATTTATCAAAATTGGATAAAAATTACAATTGTTCACAAACTTTAAAAAAAAACACAAAATGTTAAATAATTATTAATTGTTAACAAATTTTGTATCAACCTAATTTTTTTAAGAAAATGTAGAACTGTATCTTTCAAAATTGAGTGAAATCAATTTTAATAATATTTTTATTTTATGCGTGAAAAACCATTTTCTAGTTTGAGGTTATGTCAATGGGTTGAAAATAATCTTTAACTCTTAAATTTTGAAATAATTGTAATTTAAAACTTTGAATAAATTGAGGTTTGGGATCAAAAGTTTTTTTTAAAGTTTATTACGAATTCCCAGATTTCTTGAAAAATAGGGGATTTAGGGAAACATTTTCAAAATATGGGACTTTTATAGGAACAATGGTAGATTTCATTCAATTTAAAAATAAAAATGTTTAGAAAATTATTTTAAGGAAAATAGAAAAATGTTTAAAAAAACATAGAAACAAAGTTGAATAAAAAACAAAAAATATTGAATTAAAACTTTGCAAAAATAAAAAAAATATATGACAAGAATTGAGAATATTTAAAAAAAATGTATAATTAATAAGAAAACCTATCTTAAAAATAGAATATTTATGGAAATAACTTCTGTTTGATAAAATAATATGAAATACAATTTTTTTCTAATATTTATACAGTGAATTACAAATTTTAAAAGTTGAATTTTTCAAATAAAAATCTGCCATTAATTTATAAGAAGTTTTTAACTTATAAATTAACTTTATTTCCTTTTTCAGAGTGTCCAGATACTTTTAAAAAATAATTCAAGAACTTTTCAAAGTCCTCAAGGTCGAAAAAAAATATCCAGGTCCATTTCTTAATAATTGAAACAATAGTTAAACATATTTTTAAATAGAAAATAATAATTCAAATTGTAAAAAAAATAATTAAATTAGGAGATAAAATTTGAAAAAATTAAGTTACAAACAAAAATTGACGAAAAAAGTAAATTAAGAAAATAGTTGAAAATGTAATTAAAAGAAATAATAGAATAACATTAAAATTTGCCGAAAACAGTTAAAAATTTAAGAATGAAGAAAATACTTTTTAAAGAATAATTTAAAATACAATTAAAAAATAATAAAAATAATTTTTCATTTTGATAAAGTTAATTGAAAATTGAAGAATATAACTGTAATTTGAAACAAAAAATGATTAAAATTAAAGAAAATAATTAAAAAATTATAATAGCAAAAGATTGGAAATAAAATACAATAATTGATAAATGAAGGATTTAATATTGGGGTAAATAATTTAAAAATTAAAGGATCTCATGAAAAAATTAAGGAAAAAATAAAAAAATTTCTGGTAAATAAATCAAGAATTAAAGAATATAATTGTAATTTGAGAAATCAATTTAAAATTGATGAATAAAATTGAAGGAAAATAATTGAAAATGAAAGAGAATCATTGAAAAATTTTAAAAAACATTTAATAATACTATTTTAAAATAAGAAAACAAATAAAAAACAAAAATTGAAAACATTCAAATTGGTAATTGAAATTTGCATTTATAATTAGAAATTGAAGAAAATTGAAAAAAAGAGAGATTAATTTAAATAAGACGACACTAATTAAAAAATATTAAAAATGGTAAAGTAAAATTAATTGAATTGAATTAATAAAATCAATTGAAACAAATGAAGAATATAAATGTTATTTCAAGAAAATGAACATAAAATTATGAAAAAAAAATAGAAAATCAAATTGTATAATAATTGAAGTTTAAAAAATCAATTCTATATATTGAAGAATAATAACAAGCCGTAACTAAAATTATTAAAAATTATAGAAAATAATTTAAAAATTGAATTATTATTATTATTGTTATTATTATCATTATTATTTTAATATAGAAGAACAAAAAAATGAATATAGTATGACAATATTTGAAAGCAACAAAATATAAAAACTATATATACCTATAGGTATCTGAAATTTGTATGAAAATAATTGAAAATTGAAGAAATTAATTAAAAATTGAAGGATATAAATATTATTTAAATAAAATAATTTTAAAAATTGATGGAAATAATTGAATAATGAAAAACATAAAAACTTTAAAAGATTTGACAAGTTAAGGAAATAATTAAAAATTAATAAAAAACATTAAGAAAATTAAAAAATACAATTGACAATTCAAAAACAAGAATTAAAAATTTAATAAAAACAATTATAGCAAAAAAAAAAAAAAATGTAAATTTTTAATATTTAAAATTGATTTAAAAACAATAATTATGTATTTAATAATATGTATCGAAAAAAAATTGAAATTTGTAAATGTTAAGTGGAAAAAGAATAAAATGATTAAATACTAACGAAGCTGAGTAAAACATTGTAATAACTAATGAGTACTAAAGATATTAATTGAAAATTTGTTAAATGAAAAAGGTGATTTAACCAAGAAGGAAATAATTAAAACTAAAAAAAAATTGAAAAAAATCATAGAACATAATAAAAATTTGCGTAAAGTAATTTAAAATTTGAAAAATGAAAATCGATTAAAGTTCGAATAAAATAAAATTCTCATAAATTTAAATTTTTTGCTTTCCTGATTCTTTCTTAAATCAAAATTTTAATTTTTTCAAACTTTCAAATACGAATTAATCCAAATTTCAATATTTAAAAACTATTTTGTACATTAATTGATTTTATGCAACTTTTTTAATTTTTAAATAGAATTTTTCACTAAATTTAAAATTTTCCGACTGTTTTTCTTTTTCAGTTCTTCATTTTTTGACAATTTTTAGAAAATATTTATTTTATTTATGTATTCATTTAAAAATATAAACTGACATAAAGTAAATATCTAAATTTTATCTGTTATCATTGTTTGAAATTTTAATAAAATTCTAAATTTTATCGTCATTTTTCTATTTCCTTTAAAATTTTCACATTTTGCAAAACTGTTATCTTTTTTTATAATTTTCCAGCTTCCTTCCAATTTTCTCGTTGATTTTTCATTCCTTTCTCTCCTTTTTTTGTTATTAGAATTTTCTTTAATTTTCTTAAATTCTTACTCAAATCATTGTCTTCATAATAAATTTTTGTTTCCATAACATGTGTCAAATTTCCACGTTTTTTCGTTGATTTTAAAAATTTAGCTCAATAATGTTTTAAAAACGTTGCGGTTAACTTTTCGCTCTTTCAATTTTCTATTTCTCAAATACAATAAATTTTTTCCTTCTCTTAATTTTTGTCTTCTTTTCCAATCTTTCAGTCTGTGTATTATAATATTGTATCGATTAATTGTATATTTAAAAATCTTTATATGGCGAAGATTTTATTAAAAAGTTTAAAACTATAATAATTTTTTTATACCATGAGAGCAGAAGTAGAATTCGGAAATCCATGAACAATTAAAACCATTTTCCTAAAAATAAACATTTTATTATTAATGTCGTATTTATACGTAGATTAAAAATGCACATTTTTATTTTATTTTCGAATAAAAAAATGTACACAATGTTTTTATTATATTTTCAGTACAGAAAAATTGTTTACAAATTGAAGAAAAAAGTCCAAAAAACTATAAATGTTAACTTAAACAAATTATTTACTATTTTGCAGACTTAATTCGAACTTAAACAGTAATATTAGAAAAAGAACTTGAAAATCATTTTTAAAAAATTGAGGTTATGTTTACCAAGGTCCTCGATTACTTGTTTTATAAGCGCCTCCGAATTTGGCACCCTTATTATGTTGTTTCAGACGTCGATTTGGATCCACAGTGTATCCGATATAAGTCCTACCTTTGTATTTTTCATTCATACAATACAAAAGATAAACTCCAAAAAAATGTTCTACCACTTCAGGTTCTTCCATCACTATAGATAAGTCGAATATCCGATCAAAATTAAAAAAAACAACACTAATCACTTATTTAAGAGCAAATATTAACTGCATTAGAATGATACAAACATTTTCTATAAGATTAAATAATTTAAAAACATAACTGACATTTATTTAAAAACTGATTTGTTTTGCTGACCAGCTGATTTTTGGCGGGAAACTACATACAGAGAATAGGTAACATAATAAAATAAAAGTAAACATAAACTTTTTCAAATGAACCAAATCTGTCGCAAATTAATTTAATAACAAATTTCTAACCGAAAATAAATTTATTTTATTATTAAAACTTTATAAAAGTAGCACTTCGTTTAGCATTTCAAGTTAAACATTACAAATTTGTTGATAGATTTTGTTTTATGTATTGGCATCACTGTCGGAAATGCGCAATTTGCGGAGTCTGCGCAGACGAATCTTTTCTGGAAGGCGCGAAGAATTCCTCAAAATTTTAATTTCTAGATGATTTAAAGCAATTTTTAAGTTTTTCTTTTGAATTTTGACCAGATTTTATAATAATTCTTTTTCTAAAAAAACGTATTTATATTACTAATTTCTTGTGGAGTAGAAATGTCGGCATCAAAGCAACGAGAGGAAGAAACTATTCCAATTTTTGAGGAAAACCTTGAAAACGACTTTAATATTTTTCCAAATTTTTTAGATGATTCATTTTTACATCAAAAGGTTCATTCTCCAAAACCTGGAGATGAACCGCCTTCTCCGTCAATATTTTCTGCTTTAGCTGTAAGTTTTAATTTTTGTTTTTAGAAAACAAAAAAATTTATTTTTATCGTTATTTATTTAGTTTATTTATAACAATAATTTTAAGGTTATGTTATAATCTCTTTTTTTTTGTGATAAAACTTTTAAAAAAATTGCTTCATTTCAATAAAAATAAATTCAAAATTATTAAAAAAAATAAAATAGTACAATTATATATATGCACAAAACAAACAATAATTGCAAATTGAACAACTGGACTGAAAATCGAAAAAAATAATTGAAATTGAAGAAAATAATTGAAAATTGAGGTAATAAATTTGAATTTTAGGAATTAAATTAAAATTTGATAAATAATTGATCGTTCAAAAAAAAATTTGCAAAATGACGAAAATAATTGACAATTGAAAACAAAATTCTAAAAATGGCTAAAATAAAAAAAAATATGTAAATCAAAGAATAATTATAAAATTTTACGATAATAATTGAAAATTGAAAAAATTGTAGGAAATAATTGAAAATTGCGAACAACGATTAATAATTGAAGAAAATAGTTGAAAAATGACGAGAATAATTAAATATTGAAAAAAGTAATTAAAAATTGAAAAAAAAATTCGAAAAATGGTGAGAATAATCGGTATTTGAACAAAATTAGAAATTGAAGAACTGTATTGAAATTTCAAGAAAATAATCGATAATTGAGAAAATACGAGAATTTTTGATTATTAAATAAAATAATTGAAAAACGAAGAATGCAATTGAAAATATTAAGTAACTTTGAATTGAAGAAAATTATTAAAAATTTAAGAAATTCACTAAAAATTATAAATTTAATTAAAATGTGAAAAAATAATTGATAATTGAAAACAAATTTACAAAATGACGAAAATAATTGACAATTGAAAACAAAATTCAAAAAATGTCGAGAATAATACACAACGGAACAAAATAATTTGAATAATCAAAGAATAATTACAAAATTTTTGATAATAATTTAACAATAAAAAAATTGTAGAAAATAATTGAAAATTGCGGAAACTAATTAATAATTGAAAGAAATAGTTGAAAAATGATGAGAAGAATTGAAGAATTGAAGAAAATATGTGAAAAATGACGAAAATAATTGTCAATTAAAAAGAAAATTTGAAAAATGGCTTGATTGATAGACAGCTGTAAAAAATAATGGAAAAAATTAAACAAGAAATATAAAATTTAAAAATAATAATTGCAAATTGAAAAATTAAGAAAATTATAGGAATAATTGTTGGAAATAATTGCACATTTACCAACTGGATTGAAAATCGAAAAGAATAATAAAAATTGATAAAAATAATGGAAAATTAATGAGAATCGAAGAAAATAATTAAGAATTGAAGAAATAAATTGAAAATTAAAAAATTTAATGGAAATTTCAAGAAAATAATTGAATATCAAAAGAAAAATTACAATATGACGAAAATAATTATATATTGACGAAAATAATTAACTATGAACAAAAATAATTAACAATTGAAAACAAAATTCAAAAAATGGCCAGATTAATACACAATAGAACAAAATAATTTGAATAATCAAAGAATAATTACAAAATTGTATGATAATAATTTAACAATAAAAAAATTGTAGAAAATAATTGAAAATTGCGGAAACTAATTAATAATTGAAGAAAATAGTTGAAAAATGACGAGAATAACTGAAAAATTGAAGAAAATATGTGAAAAATGACGAAAATTTAAAAATTTGCTTGATTGATAGACAACTGTAAAAAATAATTGAAAAAATTAAACAAGAAATATTACATTTAAATAAAATAAATGCAAATTGTAGAATTAAGAAAAATATAGGAATAAATGTTTTAAATAATTGCATATTTAAAAACTGGATTGAAAATCGAAAAAAAATAATTGAAATTGAAATTTAGTTGAAAATTTATTAAATTAAAACTTAAATATATCGTTGCTTAACTATTAATTTAGATTTCCAATAATAAATAATTATTTTGAAATTTTTAAAACCTCTATTTCCAATGATCTGTTAAGTAATTTTTGTATTGATAAAATAAAATTTTAATTTACTAAAATTTTAGTAGGTATATCGAAATTTTAGTTCAATATTTTAGAGTAAACTATATTTTTTATCAATCTTATTTTCTGCGCAGTTAAATTGATTCTTATCAAAATTTACTCTAATTTAAATTGATCTCTTTTATATAATTTTTAATTAGGAATTAAATAAGTTCAATAATAATTTGCTCATGCAATAAAAAAGAAGCATTTTGAGATCTAGAATACAACATTCATTTTAAAAAAAATTTAATTTAGTACATTTTTTAAATAAAAAGTAACGTTGGAAGTTTTGAAACAAAAAAATTTTTAATCATGAAAAAATGATTTTAGAAAGGTGTTTAAGACAGTTATAAAATTTATAATAAAAGGAAATTAATAATTAGATACATAAAATAGAAACTCATCTTATTTATAAAAAATAATTTAAAAATATACATTTTTTCAAACGTAACTGATTTAAAACAAAAAAATATTTAAATGCCAAACTTTAGATGTGGACAGAATGAAAGAATGAATCTTGTAGATTATTATTATTATAAATTTTTTTCTTGTTTCAATTTTAAATTAATTGTCAATATAATTTTTAAGTCTATTTAAAAAACTACAATCGATACAATTAAAAAATTAAAACTATTGAATTCACTTATTTTAAATCTATTTTTAAAATAAAAAAACTATAAAAAGTTTTGAATTTTGTGTAATTTTAAATTCTATTAAAAGTAATAATACAAAAACTTTATTTTTAAATGCAATTAAATCACATGAATAGTTTTTTTTTTTTTACAAAAACTGTGATTTCTACATCCATTTTATAAATTGAAAATTTTTTGTTTCAGAATGCTAATAATAACGAAGAGTTATCCGAATTGTTTTACCTCGTAAATCCCATAAATGGGTAAGAATCTTTTATTTTTAATTTGAAACTTAGTTTTTGTAAAATTTTTAATAATTTGCCAATTTAAACGTTCTATAAATTTGCTAATTTACAATTACTATTAATTAATAAATGTTTTAATGACTGAATAACTTAAAAGTGTCAAGTTGTTTAATATTAAATTTAATTTAGAGCTTTAGAAGAGGCCAAACCGAATGTCAAGGAGGCTGTTGAAAAAGAATTTAATTTTGAGGAAAGCTTATTCGAAATTCCAGCGAAGCGTCAAAAGCTTTCACATTATGAAGAAGCTCTTCTGAGAAATTTCAGCCAAGACATGAAGAAAGAGCAGAAATTATTAGCCGAAGAACACGAGATGAAGATGAAACTCTGGGATCTTCAGATGCAAAGTAGCCAACAGGAACATGCCTTAAAAATGGCAATTTTAAAAGAACAACTCGAGAAGGTGCAACAAGAAAAGAGAAATCTAGAAGTTCCACAAAACTTAAAGTATCTCAGTAAATTCAAAAGCGGACCTATTTAAGTCTTTCACTTTAAATAAGTTTTATATTTAATTTTATTAAATTAATCGTTAAGTTTCACTTCATTATCTATTTTTAATCGAAAATGTTTAAAAAATTTGTTAATTTTGCGTTGAAAAAATAGAGATAGAATAATTTTGAGAGGAAGGTTTATAGTAAATGAGAATTCAAATTATCCTCCACAGTATATTTAGTGATCTAAATTAAAATGAAAATATCAGACAAACATCGATGTATGAGATATTTGTTGATTAAATCTCTAATACAAGATTCACATATAATGTAATTAACGTTATCATAATACAATAATCGACTCGTCGACTAATCAACAACATTCATGTAACATGTGAATTTATCCGTTTTGTTTTGTTTTTTTATAATATACAATTGTTGTCAATACGACACAAATTTGTTGTACACGTGCGCGTGCGTACTGAGTTTTTATTTCATTTATCGAGAAAATATAACACGTTAAAAACACGTATACGTTTAACTATTTATATATATATATATTTATTTATTTATTATTAAGAATAAAGATAGAATTTGCAAAATCTCGCGAAACTTGTCGACAATCAGATTTATCGGGCCTGATTCTAGTTTTTTTTTTGTTCTTGTCCTTTTCCGTCTAGGCAATTAATCGTTGAGCGGTTACCAATTAAAAATATTTTCAGATTTAAAATACTTTTAAATCCCGTCGCGACCCGTATTTTTAAAGCAAAATAGACTCAAAATACAGGAACGAGGAAATGAAAAAAAAATTAATTAAAAAACAACTAGAAAACTAAAGCAAAAGCTTCTGTTTGAAGTTGTGGATTTGAATAATTAAAAATGTACATTTTTTTTGTCATAAAAAGAGAAATCAGTTTAAAAGGAGTGAATCTCGATAAATGATGGTTTTTTTTTAAGAATAACAAGCGATGAAGAAACGGATTTTGACTCCCTTTCTGCTGAACGAGGCTATTGTCCGCTTTTTTTTTTTAATCAACAGGCATTTCTTCTATTTTTTGATGTTTGTAACTGTTTAATTAACAATTTAGTACGCGTGGTTTGCGACGAACAAAGCTGCGTCTCCTGCTGCTCCTGCTACACCTCCTGCGTATTTTCCAAGTGCCGAGTCGCTATTGGCCTGAGAAAAGAAAAAAAATTAATTTTAATTTTTATTGTTGAAAATTTAACTAGAAAAATTGAGGTATTTGTATGAGAAATTAGGATTTTTTTTATTTATTAACGTTATTTTTTGACACAGGATAGTTAGCAAAACTTTAGAACAGAAAAAATGCAAAAATCAAAACATCTAACAAGACAAGGGAAAAGATGTAGAGAGATCAGAAATCATTTCAAAACATTAGAAAATTTTTACTTTGTAATTAATTTTCTTTGTGGAATTATTCAGAAAATGAGAAATTTAAAAAAAATGTATGAAATCAACTTTAAAAAATTAAAAAAATGTTGAAATATTAGAAAAATTTGTTCAAAATTTAAAAAAGAAATAAAGAATTAAAGAAAGACAGAAAAAAGATACTAACAAAAAGTGAGAAAAATTTATTTAATAAATTTAAACAAAATTTCAATTAATCTAAACTTATTGATTCAAAATTCAGTTTATTCTAATTTACATAAATTAGAATATTATTATTATTATTATTTATCAAATAGAATTAAGTATTAATGCAGAATAACGAATTTTTTGACTTTTAAAAGTGTTCTTAGAGTGAGTGCAAAACTTAAAAAACTGTAAATTTGTACATCTTTTCAATTTGCAATATAATTCGCACAAATTTGAAAACCCAGTTGAAGACCTTTAAAAAAATGTTTTGAAATGATTTTTGAGGAAATGTTATAGAGGAGTACTTACGTCAAACAAAAAAACGACAATGAGAAAATGTGCGAGATTTAATAGGCGTGAGATTTGATGAAAAGGGAAGAGTCTCCAGCTTTACTGGAGATGCTACCAGATACGTATTTTCCTTGGCAAGCTGCACCATTCGCCTAAATAACATTACAGTAAGAATACAAACATGCAAAAATAAAAGAAACTCAGAAAATAGAGCGTTTTCCATTTTTCTTTCGTTTAAAAGTTTAAAATGGAAAAATCAAGAATAAGATTTTCTATTAGTTCACAAAATAAATAAAAAATATTAAAATAAAATAATAAATAGAAAGTATAAAATAAAAATATAAAAAAGAAATTGTATAAAGTTAACCTTCTTGTTTAAATAAAATTTAAATAAAGTTAACGTACTTTTTAATCGTTTTAAGTAAAATGAATTAACATAAAAAAAATTACTAGATTAAAAAAAAAATAAAAATAAAATATTATAAATAAAAATATTTGTAATAATTTGTAATTGGATTTATTAACGAAATAAGAATTTTAGCAAAGTACTAAACGGCATGCACATACTTAATTAACATAACAAATTTAATTAAAATAATTAAACTTAATTATAATACTAAATTCAAATAATAATCTAAATTGAAATAAAACTAAATTACAATACACCAAATTAAAATATTAAAACTGAAATAAAACATTAAATTAAAACAACGAAACTCTATTATAATATTAAATAAAACTTATAGTTATAATACGAAAATTTATAAAGTATTAACTTAAAATAAATAAATTAAAAAACAGCCTTAGAAAATAAATAAGCTTCTATCTATATCAAATTCAAAAATTGGTCTCTTAAAAAATCCACTTTTTTGAAATAAAGGAAATATTTTTTAAAAAAAATACACGAAATGAAAAAATGTTTCTAAAAAGATAAAAAAGAAAAACACATTTTACTAAAAAGTCTTCACTAAAAGTGAAAAACACTCAGTTGAAAAACTAGTTTAATTAAAAAATTCAACTTGAAAGTAATAAAACAAAATGCAATTTAAGCAAGGAAAAATAGAAATTAAATAAAGAAAAGCTAGAAATGAGATTATTAAGATAATAACTGTAAACAGTAAAACAGTAAGTAAATTAGAGCGACCTTTAAAGAAAATGATTTAAGGTACATTTTTAGCTTAGCATGACATTTAACGTATTTCGTGAGCGATTGTAATAAATAGAGCAAATCAATTTTTCTAAATAGCTGTCAGTATTATCTACATAGACATATAGGAATGTTAAATAAAAATTGGGCAAAAAGCTTAACTGCAGAAAACTAGGTTTCAGGAACAAAGTTTTGCAAATAAGGATGCAAAAATGTATGAAAATCATTGCTATTTAATCGTTTTGCCGTCGAGGCGTTCAGAATGGCGTCGCACGCGACTGTACCAGAAACGATAAAAATAGAAAAAATAGAGTTTCGATTTTTTTTCTAGTCTATAAAGTTTAATTAAATTTATTGGAACATAATATTTTTATGTTTCAGAAGACAAGAAGCAAAAATATGCGATGAAAAAATTTTTTAATAATTTTTTTAGTACTTTTTGGAAAGTTAAATATTGTCAATTTTTAAAGATAATTCAAAAGAAAGAATTTGAGATAGTGTAGAATACCTATAAATAAAAATTAAATAAAGAAGTAAAAAAATTCAAGAAAATAAATTTAAAAATGAAGGAAATAATTCAGCAATAACGCAAGTTATTTAAAATTGAAGAAACTAAATAAAAAATTTGAAATCATCTAGAATTAAAGAGAGAAATTAAAATAAAAATTGAAAATTTTAATTAAAAGAAGAGAATCATTTTGAAAATAAAAAAAATATTAAATTTTTTTTTAAATAAGCATGCATTGAAAAAATTAACTGAAATATTGAAGAATGCAATTGTAATTTGAAGAAAATATTTTATAATTAAAGAAAATAATTGAAAAATGAAGAAGAAAAAATAATAAAATAATTGAAATAAGAAAACAATTCAATAATAATTGGATTTGAAAGAAGGTAATTTAAAAAATCAGAAAATAAAGGAATAGGAAAAAAAAGAAAAACATAGGAAATCAAAAAACAATATTGAAAATTGTCAATATTCAATATCCGAAAAAGCACTAAAAACTTTAATAACAAATTTTTTATTGTCATATTTATGTTCTTGGATCCTTGAAACATAAAAGTATTACGTTTCAACAGAATGAAACTAGCAACAGACTTTAAAAGTCAGAACGTTATTTTTTACGCCCGACAACAATCATTGGAAAGCTTTTCTGGTGAAGTAATTAATTATAATAAAAAAAATTCCTTAGTATTTTTTTTTTATTTTTATTTAGTTTCCTTTTTTTAATAACTTAAGAAATATTAAAAATATAAGCAAAACTTTTTTCATGACTATTGTTCTTGGATCAAAAAAGAAAAGATTCTATCAAGATGCACTAAAGTTCAAACACTGAAAACAAACTTTAAGAATAGCACAAAAGATTGCACGATTATTCTCGAAACATTAAAAAATTTAATAAGTAAATATCAGAGTTTAAGGATGTTCAACCTATTGACATAACCTTAAACCAGAAAATGGTTTTTCACGTAAAAAAATATTATTAAAATTTATTTCCCCTATTTTTGAAAGACTCAATTATACATTTTTCAAAAAAATTACGATGGGACAAAATTTGTTATCAAAAACTAATATTATTTAACATTTTGGGTTTTTTCTTTTAAGTTTTTTAAAACAGTTACAATTTTCATACAATTTTGACAAATATTATTTCATTTCCATCTTCGAAAATATTTTGTTTTCAGATCTTTTTGAGTCTCTTTGTTGGATTTTCTTAAGAATATTTTGTTAAAAAATTATTAAACAAATTACATTTTTGCTATCATAAGTATATTTTTTGTAAACAAGAAATATTTTAACAAAATCCAACAAACACATTTGTAGAAAATGTTTCAAAGATCAAAATTAAATGTTATTTGTCAAAATTAGATAAAGATTACAATTGTTTTCAAAATTCAAAGAAAAAACATAAAGTATTGAATAACACAATCACACGAAAAGAAGTTTTTGTTCGAGTTTTCTTTTATTCCTACATATTTTTCTTTGCTGAATTTGAATCCGAAGTCAGAATTTCTAGATTGGTTCTACTTTTTGAGATAATTTCAAAAAACTTATAAAAATTAAAAACAAAAAATATTTTATGTCCGGGACATTACGCTGGTGTATTGCTACGTATTTTCCTCCGCTAAACCCGAATCCAAAGTCAGAATAACCAAATTGGTTAAAATATTTTAGATAATCTTAAAAAAATAAAAAAAACTGCTCAATAGCTCAAAAAAAAAAAAAAATAATAAACATTTTTTTTGTCCGGAACAATATGCTAGTGTATTTTTCTTCGCTGAATCTGAAACCAAAGTCAAAATAACAAGTTTACCTAAATTTTTAAGATAATCTAAAGAAAAACACGAAAAATGGTATTTTTGAGATTATCTCAAAAATTTTTTAGATAATCTGATCATTTTGATTTTGGATTCGGATTCAAGCGAGAAAAATTCGTAGGAATACAGTAGCGTAGTGTTTGGGATAAAAAAAATTATTTTTTGGGATTTTTTTCGTGTTTTTGAACAGTTTTTTGAGGTTATCTTAAAATTTTTAGATAATCTGTCTATTTTCACTTCGGATTCAGATTTAGCGGATAAAAGTACGTAGAAAAAGACTGGTATATTGTCCTGGACAAAAAAAATATTTGTTAAGTTTTTTTTTAAAATTATTTCAAAAATTTTAGTCAATCCATCAATTCTGACTTCAGATTCGGATTCAGCGGATAAAAATACGTAGAAAAACACTGGTATATTGTCCTGGAAAAAAAATTTTTTTTCGGGTTTTTGAGATGATTTTTGGGATTATCTCAAAAATGTTAGCCAATCCAGTAATTCTGACTTTACATTCGAATTTAGTAAAGAAAACTACGAAGAAATACAGTAGTGTAGTGTCTCGCCCAAAATATCTATTTTTTGGATTTTTTTTCGTATTTTTCAGCAATTTTTTGAGATTATCTCAAAAATGTTAGCTAATCTAGCAACTTAGACTTCGGATTCAGATTCAGCGGAGAAAAATACGTAGAAAAACACTGGCATATTCTCTTGGACAAAAAAATTTTTTTTTCAGGTTTTTGAGTTTTTTTTTTTTGAGATTATCTAAAAAATGTTAGCCAATCTAGCAATTCTGACATTGGATTCGGATTTCGCGAAGAAAAATAGAAAGGAATACATTAGTGTTGTGTCTTGGACAAAAATTTTTTTTAGGGTTTTGTTTGTGTTTTTGTGCAATTTTTTTGAGGTTATGTTAAAAAGTTTAGCCAATCTAGCAATCTAAAATCACATTTTTCCCGGATTTCTTTTATGTATGATTAATAGCTATAATATTAAGATAGTGAAAAAAGTAAGTGCGTAATACATAAGTTTTTAAGGTAAAATTGATCTTTGAAGGAAATAATTCCAAAATGCCAAAAATAATAGAAATTTGAAGAAACAAAATGAAAGATGAAAAAACTAATTAAAAATTTGAAGAAAAGACTTGTAAAATGACAAAAATAATTGAAAAATGGAAAAACAAAATAAAAATTTGATGTCCATACAAAATTAAAAAATTGGAGAAAAAATTGACCATTAAAGCAAAAAATTAAATAATTAAAAAATAATAAAATTGATAGAATTTTGAAAAAAATACTTGAAAAATGATTAAAATAATTAAAATTAAAAAAAAAAAAACAATTGAGAAATTACAAAAATAATTGAAAATTACAAAAATAATTAAAAAATGGAACAAATAGTCGAGAAATGACAAAAATAATTGAACCTTGAAAAAAAATGAAAGATGATAAAACTACAAAAAATGATGTAAAAAATTTAGTTTTGAAAAAAAAGACGTAAAAAATGACATAAATAATTAAAAAATGGAGAAACAAAATAAAAATTTAAAATAAGAAATTGAAAAACTGGAGATAAAAATTGACGCTTAAAGAAAATAATTAATTAATGACAAAATAATGGCAAAATCCAAAAAAAATTGAAATTTGAAGAAAATACTTGAAAAATGATAAAAATAATTAGAATTAAAAATAAAAAGCGATTGACAAATGATAAAAATAATTGAAAAATTAAATGTAAATTAAAGTAAGAAATTAAAGAATCCATGACAATAATTTAAAAATATAAAAAAATAAATAAAATTTGGAGAAAGTAATAAAAAAATGTCGAAAATATTGATAATACTTAAGAAATTACTAAATGAATTGAAAATTTTAAAAGCAATTAAAAAATGAGAAAAATAATTATAATAGGCAAAAATAATCGAGAAATAACCAAAAAAAAGAAATTTGAAGAAAATAATTGTGAAATCATAAAAAAATTTTAATTTGAAGGTGATATTTGAAAAATAACAAACATAATAAAAATTTGAGACAAATAATTAAAAGATGACAAAACTAGTTAAAAATTCAGTAAAAAATAAAAAATTTGAAGAAAAAACTTAAAAAATTATAAAAATAATTAAAATTTGAAATGAAATTGAGAAATGACAAAAATAAATGAAAATTGAAGTAAGAAATTAAAAAATTCATGACAATAATATAAGATATAAGAAAATAACTATAAAATTTGGAGAAAGTAATAAAACTACGTTGAAAATATTGACAATAATTGAGAAATTACTAAATTAGTTGAAAATTTTTAAAAAACAATTAAAAAATGCCAAAAATAATTGAAAATAGGAAAAAATAGTTAGAAATGACAAAAATAATTGAAATTTGAAGAAAATAAATTGAGAAATCACAAAAAATTTTAATTTTAAGGTAATACATGAAAAATAACAATAATAATAAAGATTTGAGATAAATAATTGAATCATGACATGAATAATTGATAACTGGTGTAAATAATTAAAAGAATGTAAGATTGAAAAAAAAGTAATTGAAATTTAAAAAAAAAATAAAACTTGTAAAAAATAATTGGTGGAAAATATTTAAAAATTATTGATACATAATAATAAAATTATTGAAGAAAATTGCTGAAATTTGAAGAATAAGAATGAAACGTAGAAAAAAATTGAAAACTGTAATAAATTGAGAAATTGATGACCATAAAAAAAAATATTGAAAAAAATTAATGAAATTCGATGAAAATAATTTTTAAATGTTAAAACTAATAGAAATATGCAGAAAATAATTAAAAAATGATAAAAATAATTTAAATTTGATAGAAAAATTGAATGATATATAATTGATGATATATAATAATAATAATAATAATAATAATAATAATAATAGATAATTATTATTTTACTAAGAAAATGAGAAAAGTGATTTTTTTTTAAAGGAAGTAATAGTGAGTGATTTTAAAAAACATGAATAAAAATGATAAAAGTAAGTCACTGGCAGCCCTGAAAATGCTCAAAGTTGGTCGAAACTTGTTACACTTGATTTTGAAAATCTAACTTCAGATTAGTAACCAGGAACATGGATTACCACCGAGTAACAAGTTTGAAGTGAATTTGAGCAATTTTGCAAAATATGTCTGCCATATTGGATCCGCCATTTTGAATTTTGAAAAATTGGTCAATCTGACATCGTTTTTACAATCAGAGACTTCGAAAACGAGTAATAAGTTTCAAGCGAATTTGAAGAATTATGAAAATGAATTAGCTGAAATTTTTAGAAATTCCCGGATATAATTTTTTTTCCCGGGTTTTTTCCCGGAATTCCCGGTGAGTAGACACCCTGTACGAAGGAATACATTTTAGTGTTGTGTCTCGGACAAAAAAATGTTTCTTGGGTTATTTTGTGTTTTTAAGCAGTTTTTTGCTGATGTTATATCAAAAATGTTAGCCAATCTAGCAATTCTGACATTGAATTCGGATTTCGCGAAGAAAAATAGAAAGGAATACATTAGTGTTGTGTCCTGGACAAAAAAATTTTTTTACGGTTTTGTTTGTGTTTTTGTGCAATTTTTTTGAGGTTATGTTAAAAAGTTTAGCCAATCTAGCAATTCTGACTTTGGATTCGGATTCGGCGAAGAAAAATACAAAAGAATACATTAGTGTTGTGTCCCGGCCAAAAAATCTTTTTTTTTTTGTTTTTTTTCGTGTTTTTAAACAGTTTTTCTTTAAGGTTATCTATAAAGTTTTAGCAAATGTGGCCATCGTGGCCATTTTGACTTCGGATTCCTGGAAATTTCGGTGCTATTTGGGTGAAGTCTTTCGGACAAAAATTTTTTTTTTTATTTATGTAATTATTATTTGATAACAAATTTTGCATATCAGTATAATTTTGTTGAAAAATGTTCAACTGGGTCTTTCAAAATTGGACGAAATAATATTTTTGATTTATACGGTTTTATATGAAAAACCATTTTTTAGTTTGAGGTTATGTCAGTGGATATTGAACATCCTCATGTTCAAGTTGAGCTTGAGGAAATGAAATTGAAAATGTGAAAAAAGTACCTTTGCTCTCTTGATAAGTTCGTCCTGTCCGGCACCAATTTGATCCTTTTTGCCGGCCCAGGCACGGAGAACGGAGGCCTGAAGGGCACGGCCGTAGCTGAAGGTAAGTGCCCAGGGTTTCTTGGCAGGGTGCATATTGATGGCATTCAAATTGACGGAGGCTTCCTCCTCGGATTGTCCACCGCTGAGGAAGGTGATTCCAGGAACTGCAGGGGGCACAGTGCGAAGAAGAGCCGTTACAGTGGCATGTGCAATTTCTGTGGCTGATGATCTAGTCGGGCAACTCTGTCCAGGTGTTACCATGTTGGGTTTCAGTAAAGTTCCCTCCAGGTAGACGTGGTGATCAGCGAGAGCCTGAAAAAGATTTTAAGACACTCTTTATATTGGGAGTTGATCATTAAATTTCTCCGACAAATTATTGTACGAAAAATAAGTAGGGGAGACGACCCAACAGTGGATAATAAAAATTTCCAACAGGTGTAATTGTTTCAGATTGAAGTAATTAATAAAACGTCTAACAGTAAAATGAAGCTAATCTATTCAATTAATTAACACAATCAGCAAAATGAGCCTAAAATTAACCACTTATTTATTGTAAGTATTTTTATAATGCGATAAAAATTAACTTAAAAATAATCTCCTGCCAACAGTAGTTAATCGTTTCCTATTTAAAGAATATAAATTGTTTAACAGCTTTCTGCTCGTAATGGAATTCCTTGATAAGTATTCTTCAAAATAAAATCAATTTTTCAACACAAAAGTTTTTTATTCTTTAATAATTAATGAATAAATTAAAAAATTCGAATTGTCTTTCACGTGTTCTAAAAAAATTAGAAATAAAGAAAAAAGGTCAACTTGGGAATGAAAAAAATTACATAAATTAAATTATAATAAATAATAATGTTTTGAAAAGAACGTTGGAAGGAGACATTAAAAAAAATTCAGAAAGTGGAAATTTTCAAGCAAAAGAGGGGAAAATATTTAAGAACCACTGCAGCTTTTTTTCTTCTAACGTCCTTAAAGGAGAGAAAAGAGAGAAAAATGACTTAATTAAAAAAGGGTGTACTAGTAATATTTATGATAATATAAAGTTTTTAAAATGTTAGACACTAATGAATCCTCTGCAGATTTGTTGACTAAAGACTCGTCTTTTGCTGATTAACTTTCTCAAGATAAATAAATCAAAAGATGTTTTAATAAATAATCGAAACGCTTTTAACTTTCGAAAAGTAAACACTTCTTGTGATTCAAAGTTGTTCAGGTTTTAAATAAATTAAATAAAACAGGAAGATTACACTAAGAAATATAAGACTTTATTATAGCGATTATTCGACGTAGTGTTTACACACAGGACGTTCTTGGGCAACTGACTCATTCCCGAAAATGCGATGAACTATGCAATAGAAAAACGTATATCCCTACTCTATATCAATTTACTTTAAATGTACAGTTTTATACTGAAAAGATATCTTCATATCTCCAACACTTTCCCTAAAACTTTACATTTTTAAAAATCATAAAATACATAAAGAACATTCAATTTAACTTTTTAATCTGACTATAACTAATTAGTCCTAACGACGTTCGCAGTTTCAAAAACCTGGGTTTCGCCAGAGCTTTAGTAAACACATCAGCCAATTGTTCATCAGTTGGAACATACTCAATGATTAATTCTCCATTTTCATATAAATTTCGAATAAAATGGTACTTTACATCTATGTGTTTACTTCTCTGGTGGAACTCGGGGTTTTTCAGCAATTTAATAGCGCTCATGTTATCGACGTATAATATATATCTGTTTTCTTTTTCGCAATCTACAAATAATTTTTTCAACCAAATGACTTCTTTCGCAGCTGAAGCCGCACTGACATATTCAGCCTCAGTGGTAGAAAGTGACACACATTGTTGTCTTTTACTTTGCCATACTATAGCTGCACCAGCATACAAACAAACAATACCTGTCGTCGATTTTCGAGTAGCTTTGTCTCCTGCGAAATCTGCATCGCTGTACGCCTCAAAAATATTGTTTTTACAATATAACAATCCTAGGTCGACGGTGCCTTTAATATATCTAATTATACGCTTAACAAGAGACCAGTGATTTTTCGTCGGATTTTCTAAAGCCCTAGATGCAATGTTTATCGCAAAACCAATGTCTGGTCTACTAACCACGTGCAAGTACATTAGGTTCCCTACAGCTTCCCTATACGGTACTGTACCATCTAAGCTTTCCGTTTCATTTAAATCCCAACTCACATCTATTGGCGTCGATACAATATTTGCCTCGCACAAATTAAATCTTTCAACAATTTTTTCAGCATATTTTCTTTGATTAATAAAAATAGACCCATTTTCTAAGCAACAAATTTCTATACCAAGAAAACTATTTACATCTTTTGTACTCGTAGTTTTAAACATTTTATTTAACTCGGTAATAAATTTATCAATAAGAAACTCACTCGAGGAGGCCAGGAGTCCATCGTCTACGTAAATTGCCAAATAAATGTACTCATTATCCTTTTTAAATACATATAAGCACGGATCAGCAGTGCTTCTTTCAAAACCAAAAGATTTTAAAAAAACATTAAAATGATCAGACCAACATCTTGGTGCCTGCTTTAACCCATATAAACTTTTCATCAACCTACACACTTTTTTACTCCCATCATTAAAACCTTCAGGTTGAGACATAAAAACAGTTTCCCTTAAATTTCCATACAAGAAAGCCGTCTTAATATCAAATTGACCAAGATGTAATCTATCACACGCTGCTATCCCCAGTAAAGTTCTTATCGTGTCGAAACGTACTACGGGACTAAATGTCTCCTTATAATCTATCCCCTCCTTTTGTGCATATCCCTTTATGACGAGACGAGCTTTACAACGCATTGATCCGTCTAAATTTACTTTCGTTGAAAATACCCATCGATTTTTAATTACTTTTTGATTAACCGGTTTATCAACTAGTTCCCACGTTTTATTTCCATTTAAAGAATCAATTTCTTCTTCCATAGCTTTTTCCCATTCCTTTTTATTTTTCGAATTAATTGCCTCTTCATAACTTGAAGGCACGGTTTCCGCGATAAAAGAAATGGGACAGCCATAAAAGTCTGTCTGTCTAACCGTCCGTCTGTCTCTCAATTTTCGATCAGTTTCTGGTACCTTGGAGGATGGCAAAGATTCTTCAGTTTTTTCAGATTCTTCTGAATCTGATGCACTTTTAAAAGATTCCTCATCACTATCAAAAGATTTTTCAACATTTTTACTTACTTTAACATTGACATTAGTCGGACCTAAAGCCTCTGTTTTGAAAATAACATCGCGACTTTTTACAACATCTTTGATACTCGGAACATAAACTCTAAAACCCTTGCCATTCTCAATATACCCAACCAAAAACCCTTTTACTGATTTTTTATCCAATTTTTTTCTTTTCTCATCAGGAATATGCACAAAACATTCCGTCCCGAATACCCTTAAGTTATCTATGTTACTTATTTTCCCATACCATGTTTCAAACGGAGTTTTACCCAATTGTTTACTTGGTCCTGTTCTGTTAATAACATATGCTGCGGTATTTATAGCCTCAGCCCATAAATTCAACGGTAATTCTGACTTAGAATAGATCATAGAACGAGCAGCTTCAACTAAAATGCGATTCTCTCGCTCTGCGATACCATTCTGTTGGGGGGTATACGCAACATTTACCGAATGTTTTATCCCTTTACTTTCCAAGAAACTTTGAACACCCTTATTCACGAATTCCTTGCCTCCATCACTGTGAATCTCTTTTACATTTTCACCAAATGTGTTTTCAATTTCTAAACAAAAAATCTTTAATTTTTCAATCACTTCTGATTTTTCGCGAATAAAATAAACTTTTCTAAACCCTGAAAATTCGTCTTTAAAAACAAGTGCATATTTTTTTCTACCTACAGATTCTTGCTGCATAGGCCCACACAAATCAGTGTGAATGACCTCGAGAACTTTTGTGGCACGTTCAACTCTTTTATGAAAACTAGACCTATGATGTTTACCATAGGTACATCCCTCACACAATTCATCGCTCGTTTCAATATCAATGCCTCTAGTTTTTAAAAAAGACTTTACATGTTTTTTGTTTTGATGACATAGACGTTCGTGCCACAATTGCAAAGTATCCACTTTATTTACATTAAAACAATTTTCAGGCATAACTACTTGTGAATTTAGTTTATAAAGACTACCACAGTTAGTACCCATAGCTATCACTTTTTTATTTCGTATTAATAAAAAATTTTCTCCATAATTAGTAATCGAAAAATCAATTCCCTTTTTAGCCGCAATTTTTATAGAAAATAAATTTCTTTTCAAATCAGGTACATACAACACATCATACATCATACCAGGAATACAATCATTGTTTACAAAAGTGTTTATTTCAATTTTACCTTTTCCGTAGGCCTTGACAATTTCTCCGTTTCCAACTTTGACCTTGATAGGTGTTTTGAATTCCTCAAACTCGTAGAACCAATCTCTCCTTATCGTCATATGATTCGATGCACCAGAGTCTAATAACCACCCACTATCATCCACTGTATCACCAGTGCCCATATAAGCCACTTTATCATCTTCCGCACAATTTGCCTGGTTACTTGAATTTGAAGTCGTTCTTTGATTCCTTTGTGGGCATCTTCTCATTAAATGACCTTTGGATCCGCAGATATAACAGCCATGACAATCTTTTCGCTTGTGTCCTTGTTTACCGCATGTATAACATCCAGAATTCGCTTTCCTCATATTATTATCGTCTTGACTTGATTTGCTAGAGGTATTTCTCAAATTATTCGAAGGCTTCGAAAACTTTTGCTTACTGTTTGTAAATAAAGCCATAGACGAGTCTTCGACATTATCTTGCTTCTGATAACGAATCTCCTCAGCCATCAACCTCGACGTTAAATTTTCTAAAGTCCTCTTTGACTCATCTACCGAATCCCAAGCACTATGGAAATAATTAAACTGGGGGGGTAGAATCGATAAAACTCTTGAAACCAATAAGGTATCTGCAATTTTTTCTCCAAGACTTTTTAATTTTGTTGCTAAAAGCTCCACTTTTGATAAATTTTGAGCTACACTCTCACTTAAATCCCATTTGCACTCAAAAAATTGTTTTTGAACTAGAGCCAAATTATCTTCGGATTTCATATCGTAGACTGCCTTCAGTTTTGACCACATCTCCTTCGCAGTCTCACAACTTAAAAGAAGATCCAGAGGTTTCCTCTCAACAGTTGTAACTATTAATTTTCTTGCCGTCCTATCAGCTTTTTCGAATTTTTGAAGGTTTTCAATATACTGTGCCGAACCAGCTGCCGGTCGCACCAACGTACCTTCACACACCGCTAATAAATCGTCTTCATCTTCCAACAGTGTACGAATCACAAATCGCCACTGATGCCAGTTATCTTTGTCGCGAAGTTTCTCAACTTTATAGTGTGTAGAGTCCATTTTGAATACTCTTCTTACAGAATAATATTCACTTAAGAACAATTAAACTTTCGCACAACTTTATATTTATATTGGGACTGGGCCCATAACCTGTTCAGGTTTTAAATAAATTAAATAAAACAGGAAGATTACACTAAGAAATATAAGACTTTATTATAGCGATTATTCGACGTAGTGTTTACACACAGGACGTTCTTGGGCAACTGACTCATTCCCGAAAATGCGATGAACTATGCAATAGAAAAACGTATATCCCTACTCTATATCAATTTACTTTAAATGTACAGTTTTATACTGAAAAGATATCTTCATATCTCCAACAAAAGTAAGTAAGTTAAAGTTATTAGCAGACTAATAATACTCTTCTAGATAAATAAAACTAACGTTACATCAGTTCAAAAACTTGATTAAAAAGAATTTTACTCCTTTCTTGCTTTTTATCAAAAAGATATAGACTTAAGAAAATTGAATTTTATATATTTAAATGGTAAACAGTTAAGAGAAGCCCTTTTTCAATTATTAAAAAAGCAATTTCCTTTGAAATGGAGTTAAATAAAAAATACCCTTTAAAAGTAAAAAAAGACTATTCCACATTCTACAATGAATTTGATGAGAGAAATACATTTTTTGAATAAATTTAAAAATAATAATACAATACGCGTTGAAAATAACCATAAAAATTACTTATAAAATCTACGGTTCATCTAGAACCAAAATTTGTAGAAATAAAAAAAAGGAAATTGAAACAAAAATTTATTTTAAAAGTTAACTTTTGCAGTAGGTATTTTGTAATTTCAGTTTTATTTTTCATTTTTCTTTAGTTTATTACTTCCTCTATGAGGTAGCAATAAACTAAAAACCCGCATAAGAATCTAGATAAAAATATTCAATTTTCTTCTATGAGAAAGCTGTAAACTAAAAGAATGCAGAAGAATAAAATTTCTTATAAAATAAAAAATCGCTATTAATTCTACTAATTTCCGGAAAAATATATACTTTATATATAAATCAATATTTATATAATTTATATATATATATTCAATCATTTATTTTATTTATTTTTTAGTTTATTAATTTATACATATAATCAATTGATTTGTTTTCAGACAAGGAACCTGCTTTTTAACATTTTTTTATTTATTAAGTTGCACTTTTATCATGAAATAAATTTTTCTTGACAAGAACGGTATTTTTAGATAAAAAAAAGGTGCCTATAAAATTTGATTGGGTATTTTTAAAAAGCTCTTAGTCCGACGTTAGATATTTATGAGTTTAAAGAACCTACCAAATTTTATTGGAATCCGTTAAAATGTTCTCAAGATATCCCGACGATAAAAAAAGTTACTACACACACGTACACACACACACACACACACACACATCTGTACATTTGCTTAAGAACGAAATGAATTTTTCGGCCATTTGCAAATTTGGTCAAATGAAAATTTGTCATTTTAAGAATTCTATCGAATATTAATTCGTGTAAATGAAAATTTGGATAAATAAAGATTAGATGACATGAAATTTCCGGAAATTAAAGATTCGACGCCTTCAAATTCTGTTGAATGAGAATTTTGTTAAATTAAAAATTCGTTTAATTAGAATTTTTTAAAGTAAAAACTTAGCTCTTAATGAAAAATTATGTAAAATAAAATTTTATATCACGACTTTAAATAATAAACTTTAAATTTTTTTTTTAATGTTGAGTAAAAATTAGGGTTAATTTAAATAGGATTGAAAGCAAATTCGAAAAATGAAAATTCTAACTAATAAAGTTTATGTGATATTCATATGCTCCAATTTTTGGATTTTTGGATTATTTTGCTTTTAGAAATAGAAAAACTCATTTTTAATCTAATTTTATTTAGACAAAATGTGGTAAATTGAATTTAAAACAAAATAAACCATTAAAACTGAATTGAATAAAAATAAAAAAATTTTTGGCATTCAGAAATAAATGTATAAGTTTTCACATTTTTCTAAAACGTTTCTGAATCTCAAAAATCTATAATTTTCATCTAATTAGGAATTTTAATGATTAAATATTGTTTAAAACTAAATTTTCCCCATTTTATACAAATAAAATTACATTAAATTTTAGTTTTTCTGCTTCAAAAAGAAAAATGATTTCAAACATAACCTCTTTTCGAGTATGTGTCCAATATCTCTTGTAGTAAAAGTTTTACGCTATTTGCAGAAACATACAAAAAAAATTGGGACATAAAATCAAAGAAGTAGTAAAAACTTTTTAAAAATATTATTTATTACTTTATTTTTATTCTTTGACTTCATGAAAATGGGTACGAACTTTGAGAATTGAGTAAAAGTCGGAATAATATTTTCGCTATTTTTCATTAATTCACGCGCGACACCAAATCGGAAAATATATTTTTCCCCACTAGCTTAAAAATATCTATTTTCCCACTTGAGAGGAAAAAGGTCATCATTTGCTTCTTTGTATAGGAAGCTTTGCAAATGTTAAAATTTTCATTTTCATTTACCAAAAATAGGTTTAATCGATTCATTTTCATCCAAAATGCATAAATTTTCATTTTTAGACAAATATCCGGATGCATGTGTGTGTGTGTAGTAACTTTTTGTCGACAAGATATTTCGAAAACGTTTTAACGAATTTGAATAAAATTTGATATGCTTATTAAACTCATAAATATCTAAATTTAGACACAAGGATTTTTGAAAATACCCAATCAAATTATTTTAAACGCCATTTTCATTTAAAAACATTAAATTTTGCCAACAATTTTTCCCGTAATGAAAATGACACTTTGAAAATAAAAAAAATCATGTTCCTCGTCTCAAAAAGAACATATTGACCTATATAATTAACCACAATTTGATGCAATCATTATTAATTTTTCAGTTTTATAGATTAAAAATTTGTTTTAGTTATATAACTTTTAAAATTTTGATTTCATTATTCTAGTTTCGTCAGAAAAAATATTGTAAATTTAAAAACAAATCGATTAATCTGTGCCTAAAGTATATCTTTTACCAAAAATTAGTAGAAATAATGGCCATTTTTTATTATCAAAAAAATTAAGATTTTACTTTTTTAATGTGACTTCTCTATTTTTGTCATTTTTTAGGGATGATTTCTTTACAAACAATATTCTAGAATGAAAAACGAATCGATTGATCTATGTAAAGGATATATTTTCCCTGAAATTAGTAGAAATAATGGCAACTTTTTATTTTTTAACAAAATTGAAATTTTTATTTTTGGTATTCTTTTAATCTATTGCTTGCTATTTTTTGCAAATTTTTTGCATACATGAAAGGAAACTGTCCTTAAAACGAACATAATTTTCAGACTGTTCCACCAGTGACGGAAATGATCATTTTCCACACCAATAAATCTAAATGGTAATTTTTTTGGAAGCCGACATTTTGACCAAAGTTCAATTGACAGAATATGCAATACACCGAAATTTGTTTATCCGAATATTTAAATTCCTGATACTTCATTTGTCGGAATATTCAACTTTCCGAAAATGTATTTGGCAGAAATTGTATTCATCAGATTTACCATTTGTCCTCATATTCAATTTTTTACATTATTTGACTTCCTAAATACGAATTTGTCAGATATTGTATTTATCAAACTTACTGTTTGTTAGAATATTTAATTTCTCGAATCTCCATTTCTCAAAATACTTAATTTTTCAATTTTGCATTTTTTAGAAACTGTATTTATCATATTTACCATTTTCCCAATTATTTAACCTCTCAAAACTCTATTTCTTAGAATATTTAACCTCTCGAATTTTCATGTGTCAGAATATTTACATTCTCGAATATATATTTCACAGAAATTAAGTTTATCAGATTCATTATTTGTCCGAACATTTAACTAATAGAGATTTCATTTATCAGAGTTTTAAACTTCCCGAATACGAAAATTCCGGAATGTGCATTTGTCCGACATACGGAATGTAGAGTTTCTAAAGAAGCTATCTGATTGGTTGGTAATCTTTCCGGAAATATTACGGACCAATCAGCTAGCTCTTTTAGAACCTTTACATTCCATGTGTCTGACAAATGCACATTCTAGTTCTTTAGTACTCGGGAAGTACTAAGAAATATATATTCGAGAATATAAAAATTCTGGCAAATCAAGTTTCGGGAATTTTAATATTCGGATAAGAAGAAAATGACCATTTTTCCCACTAGTGTCAGCAATCGACATTTTTCCACAAGGGACATAAGTGGCCATTTTTTCAATGACGGAAATGATCATTTCTTCTACTATAGCACAAAAATTAACATTTTTCTCACTAGTGATGAAAATTGACAATTTCGAGTGAAAGGATAATTTTTTTTGGCACCTAATGCCAAAATGAAATGAATTAGATGATTAAAAAAAGTTGTAATAAATTCGACAAGTACCTTGTAAACAGCAGAAAGAACTTCTTCAGTGACTTGTTGACATCTTCGAATGTCGTGATCACCGTCAGGAAGGATTTCAGGTTCGACAATGGGAACAATTCTTGCACTCTGGCAGATGGAGGCGTAACGAGCGAGGACATTGGCGTTCTCGAGGATGGCGAGTTTGCTGGGTGTGTCCTTGGTAATTTTTAACACGCACCTCCATTTTGCAAAATGACATCCGTCCTTCTTGTACTGAACGCATCGTGCCTGAAGGTCGTCAAGACCTTGGGTCGTGCACTCGTCATTTGTACCAAAAAGAGGAACCACACCCTTGTCGACCTTGATTCCAGGAAGGATGTTTCGCTCCTTAAGAAGATTCACGAAGGGAACTCCATCATCAGCATTCTGATAGAGAGTCTCGTGGAACAAGATCACTCCCGAGATGTGCTGACTAATCACATCCTGCAAAAATTATTTCAATTTATCATTTATCTAAAAAATTACTTATAGAAATTAATTATAGATTATATATATTTTCTTGTCATTAGAAACGTGTTTGCCCCCACCCCCTACTTTTATCAGACAAAGATTTTGACTTAAGTTGCTCAAATTTGGTACATCTATGTAGTTTGACTTGTAGATCGTGTTGTAAAGAAAAAAAAAAATTTTTTAAAAAGTGCTATCCGCCCCCCTAGCGCACAGATTTTTTAATAGTGCTGAAATGTGGTACGCAGATGTAGTTTTGCGCGTGTTAATATTATTTAGTGTAGGGTATAGTGGGGAAAAACCACCGATTTTTGACTTTTTCGACTATAACTCTAAAACCAAAGTGGTTACAGAGAAAAACTAAATGGTGTTTCAAAGATTGATCCTTTGGTTACATTTTATTCTCAATATACAATTATCGATCTTTTCTAGATTCCGAGTTACAGCCGTTCTACATAACCTTTCCAATTGGTGGTTTTACCCCAATATTTGGGATAAAAATACCAATACCATTTTTCCACGAAAAAAAAACATTAATAAATAATAATTATGCAACAACTATTAGTACAAATAAATGAACAAAATACAATGATCTTTTATTTTAAATTATGAATTTTTAATTATTTTAAAATCGTAGTCTGATCAAACAGTAAAAGACTTAGACATTATGATCCAATTTCAATGTTAATACTGTATTGGTATTGCGGCAGCCATTTTCTCTATCGTCTTAAAACTAAATACCTGTGTGCAGACTGACAAAACTATCATTTACCATGAATGTTGAGTTTGTAAGACGAACAACACAAAAATAAAAGCCAATTGGTGGTTTTGCCCCATTCTACCCTATAATAAAAATTAGTTCTTCCAAAATGTTTCCTAATGAACAATTTCAAATCTCTAGCTCATATAGTTGAAACAAAATTAGAGGTAAAGAACCCTTCGGTTTTGGTACGAGTGTACCTGGTACTTGTCCGGTGTTTTTAATTACAAATATTCATAAAGCAACATTTTAGTTTCTGATGATATATAGCTGGTAACATCCTAAGAAACGTTTTTATAATCGTAATTCAAAAAATTTACAGCATATTTCAAATTACACTACTGGACAGAATTGTGGGACCACTTACAAAACTAGGATTGAAATCATGACCGTCTTGAAATGTTGATAACTTTGTCAGATATTAGCGAATTAAAATTTTTCATAGACCATTGAAAAACTCTTAAAATTTGCCGTAAAATAGTCATATTTTAAAGCTTTTTTGATTAATACACTGAGAGAAATCTGAGGCAATTATTGTATGAAACATATAACCTCGATTAATCATATGGAAGTAGTCGTGACAATTAAAGCTTGAATCCAAATAAAATTTGCAAGAAATCCAACTTTTAATAACACTCAGTTTTGCTTATAAAATTTGCTCGAACGCCAACTAGTTTTCAGGCGAAGTTTATACAACACAAGCTAACCTGCGTGTACACATAAAGGCGCGCAAACGTAAACACAGAAATGTGAGAGCCTTTTAAGGTACGGTCACACCTCGCGGACTATAGGAGTTGCCTATGGCAACCGTGAAAGAGTAAGAAAGACAGAAGATTCTCTGACTCTCTTACTCTTACTCTTACACGGTTGCCATATGCAACTCCTATAGTCCGTGAGGTGTGCCCGTACCTTTATGTGTTCACGCAGGTTTACGGAAGCGCCTATGTGCCACGTCAAGGCGCGTACTTATGTGTTCTGTTTTGTTGAAAAACGAACCAACGAACGCGAGAGCACGTTCATGTGTTCCCTTTCGTAAATTGAGTCCAGGGTTGGTTAATTACAGTCGGATTTGCCAAAATTCATTTATGAAGAAGAAAGAAAGAGAATAATTTAATGACGAGAGAAAAATTAAGAATTTAAAGGTAATTGATTACTTTATTTTTCGTTCCTTTAATTAATTTAGACATTTTCATATGTACTTTTATAAAAATAAACTTTCTTGACGGACATAACCAAAAATTATTTTCAAAAACATTTTATTAAAGTATTTCATTAAAGTGTATTTCGATATAAATTTTACGTGTTGTATTTATATTTATTAAAAAATTGTTATTTTTAAATCATATTCAATTATTAATTCAATTCTATACAACATTTTTCCAACTTGAGTGTACCTATAATTTTAAAAGATCATAAATTTCTTTATTTAACATTTCAATAGGATTGTTGGTTTATATAGGTAAAATATAAATATTTTGTCTTTAAAAATTAGTATCTAGACGTTATAATTGATAAGTTTCTTTTAATTTGTAGATGGAAGCGAAGTCCTCTTGGTACAACGATGTCGTATAGGTAAATCTCAGGACGTAAATAGATGTGATTTTCGTCACTTTCTAATAAGAATGATTCTCCATTAATGGCATAATGGAGTTTAAATCCTTTGGGATAATAATCATTAATAAAACACTTTTTAAGAACGTTATTTTCGACAATAACGTTCTGCACCTCGTCCTTTAATTTTATTTTAATTTGTCTGCTAGACTTCGCTTCCATCTACAAATTAAAAGAAACTTATCAATTATAACGTCTAGATACTAATTTTTAAAGACAAAATATTTATATTTTACCTATATAAACCAACAATCCTATAGAAATGTTAAATAAAGAAATTTATGATCTTTTAAAATTATAGGTACACTCAAGTTGGAAAAATGTTGTATAGAATTGAATTAATAATTGAATATGATTTAAAAATAACAATTTTTTAATAAATATAAATACAACACGTAAAATTTATATCGAAATACACTTTAATGAAATACTTTAATAAAATGTTTTTGAAAATAATTTTTGGTTATGTCCGTCAAGAAAGTTTATTTTTATAAAAGTACATATGAAAATGTCTAAATTAATTAAAGGAACGAAAAATAAAGTAATCAATTACCTTTAAATTCTTAATTTTTCTCTCGTCATTAAATTATTCTCTTTCTTTCTTCTTCATAAATGAATTTTGGCAAATCCGACTGTAATTAACCAACCCTGGACTCAATTTACGAAAGGGAACACATGAACGTGCTCTCGCGTTCGGTGGTTCGTTTTTCAACAAAACAGAACACATAAGTACGCGCCTTGACGTGGCACATAGGCGCTTCCGTACAGGTTAGCTTGTGTTGTATAAACTTCGCCTGAAAACTAGTTGGCGTCCGAGAAAATTTTATAAGCAGAATTAAGTGTTATTAAAAGTTTGATTCCTTGCAAATTTTATTTGGATTCAAGCTTAAATTGTCACGATTACTTTCATATAATTAATTGAGGTTATGTTTCATACAATAATTGCCTCAGATTTCTCTCACTGTAAAAACGGAGATTCAATGTGATAAAGACAGGTGAATTTTTCGTTTTTTGTGAATTTTCATTGTTCAAGTTTGGTAGGCTGCATTTTCTAGAAAAGTAATAGGAAAAATTTGAAATTGAGCTAAATAAAACCTTGAACTTTTAACTTTAAAATGAGCGAAAGAAAACTTACATATCGTGACTGGTTATAAAGTTATAAGTAAATGTATAATACGAAAAAATGCAACGATTCTAGTGCTCGCTCCACTTTTGGCTGATTAATACATGGCAAAGAGGCCGAAAAGAGAGGAAACGAAGGAATTGTTGCGTTTTGTTCTTTATACACATTTCCTTATAACTTTTAAACCAATCAGAATATTTTAATTTTCTTTCGCTTATTTTAAAGCTAATAGTTTAAGATTTAATTTAGCTTAATTTCAAAATTTTCCAAAAGTTTTCTAGAAAATGCAGCCCACCAAATTTGTACAACGAAAATTCACAAAAACCGAAAAATTTACCTGTCTTTATCAAATTGAATCTCCGTTTCTATTAATCGAAAGGCTTAAAAATAGAACCCATTAACAGAGAATTTTATAACCTTTCCAATGGTTTATGAAAAATTTCAATTCGCTAATATCTGACAGAGTTATCAACATTTTAAGAGGGTCATATTTGTAATTCCATTTTTGTAAGTGGTCCCACAATTTTGTCCGGTAGTGTATATATTCACGTATTCAATATTTCAATTATTCTATTTTAATCGTTGATGGGGAAAAGATGAACTGTATCCTCACAAATTGACGAGTTTGCATTATAAAAATTGTCAGTGCGAGTCCAGGAGATTTTGACACTATTTCGGAGCACATTTACAGATTGAAATGAAAATTTGTGGTTTTTTTTCAATAGTAAAAAGTTTAAAAACATTAAGCGTTAAGGAAAAACAATCATCAATTTTCTCCTGAATTTTTTCCTGTGAAGAAAACTCGTCTACCTTTAACGGTTCAAAAGATATGTCCTTTTTAAAATATCCGAGATTTGAATATTTTTATTAAACATAGCAGAAAATATAAACTGTATGTCGAATTCAAACAAATTGACGATTTATTGTTGAAAAGACATAAGAATAACTTTTTTCTTTTCATTCTTTCTTATTATTAATAAATGTTGTAAGTTTTAATTAAAAGATTCAAGTCTGAAAAAAATAGATGATACAAATAAATAAATCAGTTTTGAGGCTATATGGTATTTTCGCATCATATTCATTTTCAAGTTAAAAAATTTTATCTCAACATGGCAAAAAGAAATCATTTTCGCAATACGACATCGTAATATATTTATGATAAATATTTATCAAAAAGCATTTAATATAATATTTTTGCTTCCTCGTAAAGGAAGTATTTTATATTATTCAGTACAAAAAATAAGTTTATTTACAGAGTGTAAATAAAAATATTATTATTAAAAGACGGGTTTATATGATTTAATAGAGGTGGTCGGTGGTCCAATGTAAATACAGAGCATTAAAAATGATCAAATAGAAAAAAATCAAGTTTTGTTGAGATCAATAAGCAATTTATGTATTTAAGTGTTTTAGTTTTATATTGATGCAAGAAGGAACTCAAAATTAGTAAAATTGAATTAATACCATGACTTAAAAAAAACTCGGCTCATTGATGACCACTCTCCTTTACTTTTTTATGTCAACAGAAACATGTTTTTGTCATTTTTGTTAACATGCCCAGAAAAAATCTATAGCAATATTTTATTCATCGATGAGACATAGAGGGTAATAAAGTACATTTTATCGTTTTAGAGGAAATAAAATATACTTTATTGTCCTGGGGTGGCATAAAATACACTTTATCGTCCTGACAAGGATCACAGTAACTTTTTTCCTTAAACTAGGTGAAAAGGTGAATTGTTTTTTGTGAATGAGTAACAAAAAAAGTGTTCCATAAAATCAACTTTTTTTTCTAAAAAATCTCATTGCTCTAAAATTGTTTAATTTTATTTTTAAATTTATTCAGTATTTTGTATTTTGTTCATAATTACTTCATTTTCTTAGTTTTTAAAAGATTTTTTCTTTCTATCGTTTTTAAAATTATTTCTTTATTTTGAAAATTCACTTTAATTTTATATTTTTTACGCAAATTATTTATCATTATTTCATAGAATTTTGTTCAATCAACATTTAATAAACTTTTCTTTTCGTTGATTTTCTTATTTATTTTCATATTTTTTAATAAATGGTTCGATAAATTCTTTAATTTATATAAATATTTTTAGGGGCTGTTCATAAATTACGTAAGACTATAGGGGGGAAGGGGGTCAAAATGCTTAAGAAATTCTTATGTCCTGTGTTCATTTTTAATTTTCACCATAAAAAAATCTTACATTGTGGGGGGGGGGGGGTTAATTTTTTTGTAAAATGTCTTGCGTAATTTAAGTCTTTTTTATTTTACCTTTTGTTAAAATTAATTTTAAAAATTTGTACAGTTTTCATTCTTTACCTTTTTATTTTTTAGAAAAACTATTTTTTCGTTAGTTAAAACAGGTTTAAATATTTTTTTATTTGGGGGAGGGTGAAGATGAAAGGATACAACATTTTCTTAAATTTTCTGATTTCTTTTATATTTGCTCATCTTTTTGTAAATTTATTCAATTTGTTTTCTATTTTCGTCTTTTTTTTCGCAAACGAACTTACACTCTTTCGTATAACATTTTTAGATATTCCTTAATTTTTTGAAGTTATTGTTAAAAATTTCTTTAAAGTTAAAAACACTTTTTTCGTTCAGTTTTCCTGAACTTTTTTATTTTGAAATGACTTCTTTTATTTTGCTTGTTCATTTATTATTTATCTTCTAACATGTTTTTATTTTATTTTTACTACTTTTTTCTTTCTAGTGGATTTTTCTCAAATATTATATACATATTTTTTGTAAGTTTTTTCTTAGTCGATTAGATTTTTATAAAAGATTTTCTCGATTTCTCACATACCTAGTTTTTTATTATTTTTTTTCAATATTCTTAATTTTTTTAAAAACTTTTTTCTTTATTCAATCTATTTTTTTTTTTTAATTTTGTCACTGTAGGGTAATCTTAAATCCAAAATGTTGATAGAAAAAAATTTGGCACCTCTGAACAACGCAATTTAGAAATGTTGAAATTTCCACCCGGGGCCTCCACTTAACAATTAAAAAATTAGTTTATAAAATTATTTTTATAAAAGATTTTCTCTATTTCTCACATACCTAGTTTTTTATCAATTTTTTGTTCAATATTCTTAATTTTTTTAAAAGCTTTTTCCTAATTCAATCTTTTCGACTTCTTAAATTTTCTTCCTTCTTCAATTTTCTAGCTCTTTCATAATTTTTCCCTTTTTAGGAAATTTTTTCCTATCTTTGAAATTATTTAATTTTTATCATATAATTCTAAGTTTTTAAAAACATTTATTTTTAATAATTATTTCATAATTTATTTATTTCAAGATTATAAATGGGCCACAATTATTATTTGTATTTACCCTTAAAAACTTGATAAATTTTTAATTATTACTATTGTTTGATTTATTTTATTTTTAAGGGGAGGCACCGGTGAAATTTTAACCCATCAAAATTTATAACGCATAGAGATGCCAATTTTTTTTCCAGCTTAATTTGGGCAAATAAAATTATCTTATAATGTCAAAAATAAAAAATGAAAATTTGGACATGTTTAAATTTTTTATTTTCGAAAAAAATGGAAACTCTTAAAAATCTATCTCCTTCCACAATTTTTACTATTTTCTATCGACAATTTTTTTACAATTTTGAACAAAATGACTCATGGATTAAAAAAATTTTTGTTTTAAATAATATTTTAAATTTTAAAGCCAGTCTAATTTTTTTTTAATTTTGTCACTGTAGGGTTATCTTATATCCAAAATGTTGATAGAAAAAAATTTGGCACCTCTGAACAACGCAATTTAGGAAATATTGAAATATCCACCCGGGGCCTCCACTTGAAAATCAAAAAATTAGTTTTTGAAAATGAGTTATTATTTCTTACCTTTGCAGATGTAAATAAGAGCTGTCTGTAAGCTTTACGGTTTTCCTCATTATTTTCGACATTAATGTCCTTGAGACGTTTTCCAATTGTAGTTGTAGATTCATCGGCGGCTAAAATTCCTTTTCCGGGTGCGACGATCTGTTGTGCGATCTGGCTTAGCTCCTTTTTCAGCTCAGGTTCGGCTGTGAGATAAGCGTCTTTCGACATGTTCTGTAAAATAATTTTTCAATTTTAAACAAAAGAAAATCTAAAACTCTTCACATAAAATTGTACAAATATATTATAAAATAAACAAAGAAAGTTATATTTTTATGAACAATGAGTCCAAAATCATTTGTTGTAATAGTATATTTCTTTATTTTGTTAAATTAATTACTTGGACCACAGTTGTTTAGTTTTTAAAATTTTATTTTTAAATAAGATTACAAAAATATCAATTTAAAAATTCCTTTTTTTTTGAAAACTTACAAACAATACCAATCACACAAAAAAACAATTTTGGGGTTAAGTTCATTATCCGGGCAAAGGGTGGAGAAAATACAAAAATTCTAAATCAACCTTGTAAAAAAAAAACCCCGTAAATTATTTTGAAATCCCGGCCTTACCTTAAAATTGATAAATTTTAATTGTCAGGCCTCGATTGGTGCCGATTATAAACAAACTTTTCGAGTAGCGAAAGCATCTAAAGCGCAGATTTAACATCGAGAAAAAATTGAAAATTCATCACATTCGCATTTGTCCACCTTTTTCTTGACAATTAAGTATAAAGGGTTGCAGTTTTATTAATTGGAATAATTATCCTGATAAAGACGAACCATGAAGAGACACATTATAAGCGTTTTTAATAAACGCTCTATTTTCTACAATTACAATGTAAATACAACAATTATTTAGCCAAGTGTATAATTAATATACGGCTGTACAATACAGGAGATGAACAACACATTACGTATATTTAAAATTTTTATTTACTTAATTACGCCTAGAAAATCAAGAGCTCGGTAAAAGAGCATTATTGTTTAAAAATGCAAGTGTATTTCTTCTGTTAGAAGAGAAAAAAAATTTGGTGTTCAATACTTTTTGTTGTTGTTTGTTTTTTGAAGAAAAAAAAAAAAAAAGAAAAAAAATTGCCCCTAATTTGACCGCAACCGGATGGACTGGTTCGGTCGCGAATTGCCCTGACTACATTTTGACTTCCGAAGGGTTGGAGAACCCAGAGCAAACTGATAACCGTTGATACAGAACTGTAACAAACATGAAAGGCTCAGCTTGAATTTTACAGCAGAGGCCGTGGGTGGGGGAAGGGGTAGTGGGGTAGTAGGCAACCCGCAATGCAGCACGCGCAGACGTCCTGAGCTTGGCGAATTATCCCCTGCACACCCTGGACTGACCTGAGAACATCGGCCACGAGAAATCCACGTCCTGGCTAGTACCTCCCACCCCAACACTACAAAGAACAAACCAATAAAATCCGCTTTTAAAGCTGTCGCCCACTCATAAACTTCATTCAAACCGGCGCCGTCTGAGACGATTTTTAAAAAGTCTCGTCTTTCCAGGAAAACAAACTTTAACGACGTTAAAAATGTGAGATAAACATCCTGGATGACATTTATTGGGGGAGAAATTTTAAAAACAGATCATTATAGTTTTGATGTGTACCGTAACTTATTGGAAATAACAATTTTAGACGTGGTTTTCAATTTCAAGGACTTGGGGTAAGTCGAGGAGAGATGAAACATGAGGAGAGATGGATCATTTCTCGACATTTTGGAATTTTGTTCACTTACTGATCTGGTTGTTTGTTAGTTAGTGTGTCAGGATATATAGCCTAAGAGTTCAAAAAGTCCAAGATTATTTAGGAACCAATGGGATAATCACTTTTTTATTCGATCAAAAAAGACTCGGAAATTTTTGTCGTGTGTGGAAAGTAATACATTTTTCGTTTAGTCGTTATGATTTGTTACTAAAGTGATGAATGGGTCGAATTGTGGCTGTTATTGTAAGATGATTATACTCTACTGGACAAAATTGTGGGACCACTTGTAAGTAGGACTAAAAACATGATAGTTTTAAAATGTTGATAACTTTGTCAGATATAAGCGAATTGAAATTTCTCATAAGTCTTTGGAAAGGTTACAAAATTCTCTGTTAATTGGTCCTATTTTTAAGCTTTTTCGATTAATAGAAACAGAGATTCAATGTGATAAAGACAGGTGAATTTTTCGGTTTTTGTGAATTTTCGTTGTTCAAGTTTGGTGGGCTGCATTTTCTAGAAAACTAATTGGAAAAATGTGAAATTGAGCTAAATTAAACCTTAAACTATTAGCTTTAAAATAGGCCAAAGAAAATGAAAATATCTTGATTAGTTTAAAAGTTATAAGTAAATGTGTATAAAGAACAAAAGGCAACAATTCCTTTGTACCCTCCCCTCTCGGCATATTTGCCATGTATTAAGCAGTTAAAAATGTAGCGAGCATCATTTAACGGCAAATTTTATAAGCTTTCCAATGGTCTATAAAAACTTTCATTTCGCTAAATGGTGCTCGCTACGTTTTTGGCTGCTTAATATATGGCAAATATGTCGAGAGGGGAGGGGACAAAGGAATTGTTGCGTTTTGTTCTTTATACACATTTACTTATAACTTTTGAACTAATCAAGATATTTTAATTTTCTTTGGCTTATTTTAAAGCTAATAGTTTAAGGTTTAATTTAGCTTAATTTCACATTTTTCCAATTAGTTTTCTAGAAAATGCAGCCCACCAAACTTGAACAATGAAAATTCACAAAAACCGAAAAAGTCACCTGTCTTTATCACATTGAATCTTCGTTTCTATTAATCGAAAAAGGTTAAAAATAGGACCAATTAACAGAGAATTTTGTAACCTTTCCAAAGACTTATGAGAAATTTCAATTCGCTAATATCTGACATAGGTATCAACGGTTTAAGACTATCGTGTTTTTAATCCTATTTTTGTAAGTGGTCCCACAATTTTGGCCAGTAGTGTATGATATTAAACATGATTCTAAAACTTTTTTTTCCTCTCCTTGAAGGATCCATCTCTCCTCGATTTTTTTCTTTTTTTCAAACGTCTTTTATGGTGTAAAATGTTAACAGAAATAAATTCTCATACATATGTTTTTTTTTCACAATAAGTGTTACTAAAACTTGCACCTGTTCAAAATTGAATTTGTCACAAATTCTCGTCTGTAGACAAAAAACAGAAAAAGTGATCCATCTCTCCTCGACTTGCTTTATCTTTCGTAGAAGGAAAGTTATATGTACAGCTAGCTCTATAGTCTTGAGGAAAATGACGATTTTCGGCTCTGGTTGAAAAAATGGTCATTTTTGTCACTAGTGGATGAAATGGACTTTTTTGATCAGTCGAGACAAAAAAACAACCATTTTCGTAACTGTGGGAAAAATAACCATTTTCGTCACTAGTGGGAAGCCCATTACCATTATATTAACCCCTTGACTGTGCTGCTAAAATATCATAAAGTGGACTCAAACAGTGCAGCCGCTTCCAATTTTTTATAATTTTGAATTTTTATACTCTGATATCATATTCGAACTCAGCGACCCAAAAAAACCCCGAGTACCAAGTTTCGCAAAATCTCGTTGATATTTTAAGATTCTCAACATTTTTGGTAGCCATATTGGATCCGCCATTTTGAATTTTGGAAATTTGTCTTTACATTTGTAAACATTAACCAAAAAAAAACCCTAATACCAAGTTTCGCAAAATTACGTTGATATTTTAAGATTTTCAAAAATGTTGTCGGCCATATTGGATCCGCCATTTTGAATTTTGTAAATTTGACTTCATATTCGTACTGAGCGACCTAAAAAACCGCCTAGTACCAAGTCGTATAAAATTCTTCCGAAATAACTTTTTTTGTCACTAGTGGCAGTCATTAGCTTTGCATTTTCGGTTCTGTTTAGGTTCTAAACAGTTTTAATATAGCGTCAAACAGTTCTGAACTAGTTTTAACTAGTTTTCCAAACAATTTCGAACTACTTTCCAAAAGTTCAGAAGTAGTTTCAAACAGTTTTAAACTTGTTGTAAACATTCCTGAAGTAGTTATAAACAGTTTCGGACTAGTTTCAAATAGATTTAAATAATTGTGAACTAACTCCAAACAATTGCAAACTAGTTTCAAATAGTTTTAAACTATTTCCAACTAAAAGTTTTATAGCAGTTTTGAACTTCTTTTAAAACTGTTCTGAACTAGTTTATAGCAGTTTTTAACTAGTTTTATCAGGCTTAAACAGTTATAGACTTATTGCACACAATTTTTAAGTAGGTCCAAACAGTTTCAAACTGGTTTTAGATAGTTTTGAACTTGTATCAGACACTTCTGAACTTGTATCATACAGTTTGAAACTGAATCCAAATTATTTTGATCGGATTTTTTTGAAGTATTTTCAAACTGTTTTAAACTAAAAGTTTTGAACTAGTTCGAAACAATTATCAAATAGTTTTAAACAGTTCTGAACTAGTTTCAGATAGTTCTCAACTAGTTTCGAACAAACTTGAACTAGTTCCTAATTATTTCGAACTAAGAGTTTTGAAAAAGTTTGGAACTAATTTCAAAAAGTTCCAAATTAGTTCTAAACAGTTCTGAATTAATTTCAAACATTTTTGAACTAGTTTTAAACGCTATATATAAGTAGTTTCAAACAGTTTTAAATTCTCTTGTTCGGAACTAGTTTCAAGCAGTTTTTAATATGTTTTTCAAACTATTTCGAACTAGTTTCAAATTGTTTAGAAGTAATTTGAAACAGTTGTGAACTTTTCCACACAGTTTTGAAGTGGCTCTAAACAGTTTTCAACTAGTTTCAGACAGTTTTGAACTTTTTTCACACAGTCTTTGTTTTTATTAATTTTTTTTTTTATTTCATTTTTCTTTTTCGTCATCTTTAAGATTGATAATTTTTAAGATTAATTTACTCTTGAGATTTAAATCTAAACTTGTTTTTCAATCTTTATTACTCAATTTTAAAAATCCTGTAGCCTGTACAAATGGAAGTAATTTTTGTCCCATTCTTTTTCATCAAGGAAATTTTTTGTCACGAGCAGAAAAAATAATAATCCACTGTCAGCATTAAACTTGTGTAAATGGAAATAACGGAAATTACTGCAGTAGAGGCAAAATTAGATAGAGGAAGAAATTCAAATTTCGAAGGATTTATTCCTCAAATTTACTGTCTTATTACTGTCTCTTGGGGAGTAATTTTCACAATGGTTGAAAATAAATTGTCGTATTTTGACTTTTCTCAGCGCAGTTTAAAGATTTACTGCTGACAAGAAATTCTTTCCCTTTCACAGAAAAATTATGTGAAAACTCGCCAGAAATATTCGATGTTCCTTTCCTCGTTCTATAAAAGTTTACAGAAAAAATGCATTTCTCAAGTTAGGCTAATTTAAATTTTTTGATTTCATTTTAAATAAATAGATTATAGGTAAAAATGGATTTTTGTTTAAATTGTCGAGATAAAATTCAAAATATTGTGCATTTTTTTTAAAAAACATGTCAATCTTAATACAGATCTCTTTTTTGGGGATAAAAATTGTGTTTTCGGATTTTTAAGGATCCAATAACGAAAATGTATTTTCAGGGTCTTATTTCTCTGGAGATTCCGGGCTTACCATAAATATATTGATAAAATATAACGTTGGTCTCGGAATCGAAAATGTACTTATGTTAAGTCTCAAGGGACTGGTAAATGTGAGTTATTTTATTTTTTAATTTATAGCTACTTTATTTTTCCTTTGAATAAAATTGTCTCTCTAAATACTTTTCATTATTCTTTTCAATAATTTGATTAAACATTTTTTTATTCAAATAACAAAGTTATAAATTTAGACATATTTATAGTTTAAAATTTCATTTTGTCAAATTCAAAAACATATTTTAAATATTTTATTCATCTCAGGATCGTTAAAATTTACATTTTAGTTTTGAATCCTCGACTAAAACAAATTTATAAAGTTCTTTTGAAAAAAAATCCATTAGGAAAATTATCAACTTATAATTAGAATTATAATTAGTTTCAGTTAATTATAAACTATTATCAACTTCTCTCATTGACCCTGAACTGAATTCTTTCTACGAATTAATTATTTATAGAATTTTTAAATTAATATTTTTTAATTAAATTAATTTTTGTATATTGAGAATTGTACAATTTTTAATTCTAATTAATTTAGCACAGTTTTTAATTTTGAAAAATTTTTATTACGCATAATTATATTTATCATATTGACAAAATTTCGGAAGCAAAAACATTAAGGTAATTCAAATTTGATAAATATTTTTGTATTGATAATAATTGTGCGCAATAAAAATAATGTAAAGTTAAAATTATGACAAATGAAAATTCCGAAAAATTATTACAACTGTGAATGAAATTTATGATGAATTAAGTTATATTTATAAATTAGGTTTGATTACGTTCTGTCAAATGAAAATTATGTTAAATTAAATTGGTGAGAACTTTATTACGAAATAAATAATTATAATAAAATAAATGTTGTCAATTTACTTATAATTTTGTGATTCAAATGACTGACGAGTTAACAATTGAAATAATTAAGGTCGACAGTGAAATAAATTTATCTACTTGAGGAGTCAAAAGTTAAAATACTTTAAGACATAAATAGATTTAAATAGCTTTTTATGCCAAAAATAATAAAAGTGGAGAATAAACTACTTCAGAAGTCTGATGATTTATTTCTACTTTAAACGAGATCCATAAACCTTAAAACGCTTTATTCAATTTTTAGTATACAAAAAGTTCAAAATAAGATGTAAAATTATTATTTATATAATACATTTTAATCTTAACATTCTCTTGGTATTGTAATTATTATTACACAAAACTTTTTCATTATAATTTCTACAAAAAATCAACTTTGGTTATTTTTAAAGTTCGCCTTGAATCCCATAAATTTTGAATGTATTCCAAACATAATTTCAACTTTTAGGGTGGTAAATCTATTTTTAGAAAATACATTTTTCTTATATTAATATTTTTAAGTATTCAGATTTTTTGTGAGAAAGTAATAAATAATAAACTGTTTTAATACATAAATCTTATAATTATATTGTTAAAACTCTATATTTCTGAACATTGCTATTTCAATTAACACCGAAATTAGTAAAAGTTAATAAACAATTAAATAAACCTGATTTTAATTATCTAAAATTAAAGTACAATTGATTATGAATATTAATTAGAATCAATATTAAATAAAGTGATATTTTTCAACAAACATTTTTGTTTTTATTTAATTTTAAACATTAAAAAACTAAATTATTGAATTCTAAGTCAAAAACACAGAAAAACACTAACTATTAATTTATTCTCGAAATAGAATTTACTCTCTAAATCTAAATTAGATAAAAATAACTAATTTGAAAGCAAAAACTCTGTCACTAATTCAAATAGTTATATTTCTACTAATAATTTAGTAAAAAATAACTAATTATTAGTCAAATTTATTTTTATGTATGTCAAAATAACTATTACTAATAATTATAATTATTTTTAACTAATTCAGATTTAGAGAGTAAAATAAAATCACCAATATTTTTTCATTCTTTTTTAAAATGGCAAAATTAAGTGGAGTTAATCACATAAGTTGGATAAAATGCACGAAATGGTCAAGGCGTTTGATAATGATTAAATTTTGATAACATTAAATTGATATAATCATGGGATCCAATCAGGAAACAAGATTAAAAGTTAATAAACAAATGGGTGTTTACTTTAAAGTTGCTTACCGCAAATATGCACTGTAGAGACGATAAATAATCGCACAAGACTTGTTATAATTTGATAAACATTCTTTTAATAAACATTTCCAGATAGAAAAGTGTGCAAAGTGCAACTTTCTAAAACTGTCTGGACCATTGATCAGTACGAGTCTTGAGACGACCACCACAGAAAAACGAGACAAACTCAATTATCCATATATATATATATAGAGAGACAGACACATTTTCTAATTTTCCACGGTCAAGATAATTGGAAAATTGAAAACATAATTTACTCGAATTCCGGGAAAATTGGACACTTACTTGACAATACGACTAAAGTAAAAATGAAATCACTATTTAATAAAATAATTTTAAAGATTAGATTAAATTAATAATTATGTAAATTCGACAAAGAAAATATAAATAATAATATTAATTGAAAAAAAGTATGGAAAATATTAAATTTGTATCAAGGATAATATAGTTTAAACATTATATCATAATATAAAAAAAAAAAAGATTATAAAACGTCAAACATATAACTGTCTACAATTTGAAATATTTAATTAATTTATTAAAAATATACTTGCTGTCACATGACAATTGGTAATTTCAATTGAATTTTGATTCTTACCCACTTGGAATCACTGATAGTGATGTGGACATTTAAACCTATACGCGCTTCCATATTTGTAATTAGCTAAAAAAAAACTAATTGCGTTTTTTGTTTCATTGGTAGATTGAAGTCAATGAGAAAAATGACTGGTACCTGGCCAAAGGTTCACTCACAGTCCAACTATTGTCAAAGAATTTATGACGAAATCTGTCAGTGAATTTAAATACTTGCGCACAAGCGCAATGCAAATCTTGCCATGTGTTAATAAATGCCAATTATTTTAACGTCATATGTTAGCAGATGAAAATAATTTCAAGTTTTTTTTTTTTAAAATTATCATTAAATATTAATAATAAGTGATGATGAATGATAAAATTAATAATAATAATTATAGTTGATAAGAATATTAATAATAATAATAATAGTAATAATAATGTTATTACATAAGTATAAGTTATATAAAAAAGTTTGTCTGCAGACAAATATATATTTTTTTAAAAAAATTTGATTTTGAATTACTGAAAAATTACTAATAAAAATAGCAATTGATTTGTTTTGAGATCATGAATATGAATTTTGTATTTCTGAAGGGAAAATGATTTCGTTAAAAAACGATTTTTTTCGATGAAAAAAGATGCTCCAAAAATTCAATTGGGTATTTTCAAAAATCCCTGTGTCCAAATTTACATATTCATGAGCTTAATACATCATCCAAATTTTATTGAAATCCGTTGAAGCGTTTTCGAGATATCCATGTCGACAAAAACGCTATACACACATACACACACACACACACACACACACATCTGGACATTAGTTTAAAAATGAAAATTAACCCTTTTTAGATGAAACCGAGTCGCTTTAGACTATTTCTGGAAAATCGAAAATCTTAACGATCGAAGCGAAAATGACTAAAATATTTAGTGGACAGAAACCAACTAGTGGTTTAACATAACCTCGAAATAGCTTCGACTAATTGAATTAGTAATTTTTAAATAAACTGTAAATACCAAAATTATTATATTTGAAATAGTAAACGAGTTTTAACTGTGAAATTAGTAGTAGTTTTTTACTAATTGAGATTTAGAGGGTAATGGGATTTCTTAAATAATTTCATCATTTTTTTCCAAAACATGAAGATAATATTAAGCTAAAACAAAGAATAAAAATATTGGCAAGGAAAGTTTTCTGATTCTATTAAGGAAATTCTCTCCGTTTACATAACCTCAAACTAACAAAGGTCTTTTCCCATCAAATTAAACTAGTATTAAAATTAATTTCACCAAATTTTGAAAGATCCAGTTGTACATTTTCTGGAAAAAAATTAGGTTGAGCTAAAATTTGATGTCAAATAATAATTATTTAACATATTATTATGTTATTTCTTTAAATCTAGTTAGAATGCGTAATTTCCATCGAATTTTAACTAATAATAGTTCACTTATTTTCTTTGAAACATTCTCTACAATTTTATTTGTTTGGTTTCATTAAATATTTTGTTTAAAAGTTATTAAACAAATAGAAATTGTTTTTTACTTATTGTTTAAACAGAATATTATTTAAGAAAATCTAACAAATAAAATTGTAGAGAATGTTTCAACGAGAAAAATGAGCTATTATTAGTCAAAATTCGATGAAAATGATAGATTTTAATTAGATTTAAAAAAAAAACATAAAATGTTAAATAATTATTGTTTGACTACAAATTTTAGCTCAACCTAATTTTTTCTAAAAATGTACAACTAGATCTTTCAACATTTTTTGAAATTAATTTGAATAATATTTTTATTTTGGGTGAAAAACGACTTTCTAGTTTGAGGTTATGTAAGTGGAGAGAACCTGCTTAAGTGTTAATGACCGCACGAAGTTGCCAAAAATTAATACAATCTTCTTTGTCGTTCAGTTCTTAAAAACATTTAAAAAGTGATCAAAATTAAAAAATCCTAAGTTTTGACCATTTCACAATTGTCTTGAAATAAATTTAAAATATAAAAATATATCATTTCCAAAATTTTTACTATTTTCAATTTTGTTCCTTGATTTTTGAATGATTCTTCAAAATCAATTTCTAAAATTTCAATTTTTCAAAAACCAAAAAATAATTAAAAATAAATAAATAGAACTGTCAAATAAAAAATTTCTCGTAACATACCTAAAATTCTAAATCCAAAATTATGTTAAAAAAAATTGGCACCACTGAGAAATGTGATAAAATATCACTTCCCCCACTCCCATTAAATTCTTACACAAATTTCATTTTTTTTTTATTGCCAAAATGTTTATCCACACTGTTTAATTGTTTAAAAAAAATTTAATTTAAGTTTTTAAAAAATAAAAACTGGTCTAAAATTAAGATTTTTTATTTTTAACCTCCCTGTTTGTTTTTTAAACTCAAATGGCGCAAAAGAAAAAATACAACTTCCTGCGATTATTAAAATTGAAACAAGTAAAAATGGAGGTGGTACACCCCCTTAAAAACTTAAATTAGTAACGATTAATTCAGAATTTTTTCTGGTTTGCAAAAAAGAAAAACAACTTTTCAGTAAATTTACAAAATTAGTTTTATAATAATTAATTTTCAGTAATAATTAAAAATCTTTAAATTAAAAATTATTTAAAATTTTAAATAATAATTTAAAATTTTATTTTAATCGTTAAAACGATTAAAATAGTAATTAATCATATAAACAAAATATTAAAGTATAAATAAAATTTAATACGAAAACAATAAAAGCAAAATAATTTATATTAGAAAAAAATATATAAATTAAACATAAAATTGATAATAATATTAATAATGAAGTTACAGGGTACCTAGTAGCAGGTTTTCACATCCTACGCAAAAAAAATATTAATAATTCAATATTGGTTTATATAATAAAATAATTTTTAATGAGGAATTAGCTGTTTATTATTTGCTTGTAAAACAATTTGTTAAATTGTTTGATTGTCTTTATTTAAAAAAGGATTTGGCATATATAACCTCTATTTTAAATCTGACTTTTAGTAGAAAAACATATAAAAAATAAATATTGATTTTAAACATTTTTGAAAATTCCAAATATATAGTTTTTTTAGAAAAAGTAGTTTGAACTCTCTAGATTTGAATTAGTTAAAAATAACTAATTTGAAAGTAAAAACTCAGTTACTAATACAACTAATATATATAATAGTTATATTTCTACCAACCATTTAGTAAAAAATAACTAATTGTTAATCAAATTCATTTTTAGCTTATTTCAAAATAAAACTAATATTTTGGTAAAATTCTGTTTACTAATTCAATTAGTCAAATTTCAAATAATTCTTAGTTACTTTTTTTTACTAATAAATAGTCATATTTTACTAACAATTAGTTATTTTTTACTAACTGTTGAAACAAAACTCAGTGACGATTTTACTAATAATTAGTTATTTTTAACTAATTCATATTTAGAGAGAATAAAAAAAAAATATATTTAATATGCTGTGTGTTTTGTTTTTAAATTTAGGAAAAACTAATAGTCATTTTTACCTAATTTTTACAAATAATTTAGCTTCTTGAAACATTCTCTAAACTTTATAATTTATTTTAAATACATTTTTAAAAAAGTTCAGTCAACTACTAAATTTAAAGAAAAAAATTAAAATCGTTAAAAATTGTACAATACTTTTTATAAAAAATTGATCAAGTGCACATAATCTTTCAAATTCTGATAAAATCAACGATGATTTTTGTTTTGATTTAAGTACTATTTTTTATTTCACGTTATGTAAAATAAATTTAAAAAAATTATAATTTAAATTTTATAAATTTTGAACAATAATTTATACAGAAGAATTTAACTTTAAAGAATTAAAATATGTAGAAATGTTTTGAATCGTTCAATTTTTTAAATATTTGCCTATCTTCCTAATTTATAATTTCTAAATTATCAATATAAAATACAGTAATATAAACATTAATAATAATTTTATTATTCTAAATAATAATATTTGTTTAATATTATAACTTTATTATTATTTAAAAACATCTTTAATCATATACCTACTTTTTAAATGATTATATCATTTTATTTAAACAATTCTATTAAGGAGGTTCTCTCCACTTACATAACCTCAAACTAGAAAGTCGTTTTTCACCCTAAAAAAATATTATTCAAATTAATTTCAAAAAATTTTGAAGGAACCAGTTGTACATTTTTAGAAAAATTAGGTTGAGCTAAAATTTGTTGTCAAATAATAATTATTTAACATTTAATGTTTTTTTTAAAATCAAGTTAAAATTTGTAATTTTGATCGAATTTTGACTAATAAAAGCACATTTTTCTCGTTGAAGCATTCTCTACAACTTTATTTGTTAGATTTTCTTAAATAATATTCTGTTAAAAAAATACGTAAAGAACAAATTTGATTTTTTTAATAACTTCTAAACAAAATATTATTTAACGAAACCCAACAAATAAAATTATAGAAAATATTTCAATGAGAAAAATGATCTATTATTAGTTAAAATTGAATAAAAATTACATATTTTAACTAGATTAAAGAAAAAAACATAAAATATTTAATAATAGTTTTATTTGATGGAAAAAGACATTTTTTAGTTTGAGGTTATGTCAATGGAAAAAAAATCCGAAATAAATAAATAAATGAATAAATCTGTTTTAAATAGTTTTTATACAAATTTATAAAAAATAAAGACTTCAAACCTGTATATTTTTGTAAAACTGTTTCATTATGTACTACTAATTTTTAAATATTTGTTATAATTTATTATAACAATCATAATCTACAATTATTTTCCTAAATTCAGTTTTATTTATTTTTTCACAAAATTGTCTATGTAAAAATGAAATTAATTTATTTGATTATTATTATTTTTATTAGATTCACAATTTAAAATTTAATTTTAATGAATTTGTAGATTTTTATTTTCTTTCATCTATAATAGCTTACAAGCATTATTTTTCTTAAAAATCATTTGGACTTTACAAATTGAGATTAGAATAGTTAGAGCAGAGTGTTTATTGCATCATTTACAATTTGCGTAATTACTTCCGCCATTTTATCAGGATTAGTCTGTTAAAAATCCTTTATAAACAAATTTTATCAATGTTTATTAACTCAGCATTAGTCAAACTACCTTATTTATTGAAAAGTATGCAATAAATATTTTTTTTAGGTTAGTTTTATTTATTTATTGCAAAAATTCTTTTCTCAGTTAATTTAATTACCATATTGTAAATAAAATCTAAAAAATTTATGAATCAAAAAAAAAATTTAATTATTGCAGTGTTTGTTTATTAAATAAATTTATTTTCTACCTTAATTATTTCACATTCTTAATTTTACTATTTCAAAAATTTATTTGTAGGTTTCATTACTTCACTTTTAATTTTCTTTAATTGACTAAAAATACTTTTTGTTTCGTTATAATAAGATTAAAAAGTTAATTTTTTTTCTTTATATTTTACAGCTAAAAGGTCGAAAAATTATTTTATTAATTCCAAAAAATTGTCGACATACTTATTTATAGTATTTTTAAATTAATTAATAATGATTTATTTATTAAACTAACATTATATAACTTTATTTTCATTTATTATGATTATTATTACTGTAAATAGAAAGAATAATATAATGATTACTTAATAATGTTGTAAACAATCTAAAAATCGTATTTACAAACAAAAAAAAATTTATTGATTCCGAAAACAATTTTTCAAAAAACCATTTTTCACCCTCCTGTATTTTATTAGATCACCGCTCCTGATTTATTTTTACCACACTTCGACTTTCTATTTTTGCCGAGGAAAAATCTATTATAAAAACACCCCATTTTTTTATCCCAACTAAAGAAAATTTTCCCGATCGAATTTTTCACATTATTAAAGGGCGCACACTCGTGACCTTGAATTTCTGATAAGGGGCTTTTACCACCCAAAGGGGTTCTCAAAGGCTGACGTAATATCAGTGCAATTTAAAGGGAAACCAGGAAGTGATTTTTTAAATGTCTTTAAAAGGACATTTAAATCACAAAAATTAATTTACGACAATTCGAAAATCTCTTTACAACTGTCGATTAAATAGTAAGCGTGAGAAATTGAAGATTAGAAGGATAGGCAATTGGAATGTATATACGTGACTGTTAAATGTCAGTCAAGGTTGAATTTTTCAGAAAAACGTCGAATCAGGAAACTGGGACAAGTCATGGGAAAAATGAGTGAAATTGAAATAAAGTGTGAAAAAATGGATTTGACTTACGTGTTTTTAGATGATGAAATTCGTTTGAAGGGGTAGAATTAAAATTTGACGATAGACTAGGTCTGATAGACACCCGGGTGGAAAACGACTGTGAGTCACTAAGAGCAAATGAAGGCCTCAAAGTTCCTCTTGCTTTTGCGCTTACGCCGGCGCAAATGTATTTAGAGGTTCTCAACATTCGTTTAGACAAAATCTAAACACAGGGCGGTAGCAAGTAGATTTTCTTCTGGGATAAAAAAAAAATTGCAAAATTTGCAAATTAAATGATAAAATATAATGAAAACAATTAAAAATTGGCGAAAGTATTTTAAAAAATCATAGAAATGTTTTAAAATTAAAGAAAATAATTTAAATTTCAGAAAAAAATACTTAGAAACCTTAGAAATACATTGGCAAAAATTAGAATAATAAACAATTGGAGAGAATAATTGAAATTGAAAAAAATGATTGAAAATTGAGATAAATATTTAACAATTTAGGAAATCAATTCAGAAATAATGAAAATAATTGAAAATTGAAGAAAGCAATGAAAAAATAATTTAAACAATTTAAAATTGAAGAAAATAATTAAAATTTGAGTAATATAATTGAAAAAATTACATAATATATTTTATATAAAGGAATGTTAAAGAAAATTTCAAAAAAATACTTGAAACTTTTAGAAGTTTATTGAATATTGATATAATTGAAAATATTGAATAAAATAATGGAAATTTGAGATAAATAATTAAAAACTTTTGGAAAATTGTGAGAGAGATAAAAAAAATTGAAAAAATAATGGGAAATTTGAGAAAAATATTTTAAAATCTTAGAAAATAGTTTTAACAAATAAGAACAATTATAAATTGGGGAAATAATTGAAAAATAATTTTAAAAATTGAAACTTGAAGAAGATAATTGAAATATAATAAAATCAAGGATAAGTTGAAATAAATAAATGAGATTTGAAATACATAATTGAAAAAAGTGTAGAATTTTCTTAAATAATAAAAAATAATTGAAATTTAAGAATACTTGAAAATCTTAGAAATTAATGGAAAAAATGAAAATAATTAGAATTTGAAGAAAGATAAAAATAATTGAAATTTAAGGTAATTAATAACAATTCTTGGAAATTATGACAACAAAGGAAAATAATTAAAAATTGAAGAAAATAATTAAAATTTGAAAAAAATCTTGAAATATAATTTTACAAAATGAGAATAATAATGAAAAATTAAGGGAAATAATTGACAAATGACAAAAATAATTTAAAATTGGAAAAAATAATTGAAATATGATGAAAATAATTAAAATTTTTAAAACATAATTAAAATACGATGAAAATAATAAAAATTTCAGATAAGTAATTGATATTTTTGAAAATTATGCCAAAAGAATGAAAATAGATAGAAATTGGAGAAAATAATAGAAAAATTATAGAATTTATTTTTAAGGAAAAGAAAATAGTTGAAAAATAGTTTAAAAAATTGAAAATTGAAGACAAAAATCTAAATTTGAGATATTAACTTAGATTTTAGGAAATTGTTTGAAAAATAATTATAATAATTTAAAGATGTAGAAAATAGTTGCAAAATAATCAATATTGAACAAAATAATTGAAAATATTATATATATTAATTCAGAATTAATTAAAAATAATAATGTTAGTTTAAAAAGATTAATTTAATTTTTCAATAAATAATAATAATTATTTTATTATTTTGCAACTATTTTCTACATCTTTTATTTATTTACAATTTATATTTAAAATTTATAATCATTTTTCAAATAATTTCCTAAAATTTCTGTTAATATCTTAAATTTAGATTATTGTCTTCAATTTTTCAATTTTTTAAACGATTTTTTAAATATTTTCTTTTGCTTAAAAATAAATTATATAATTTCTCTATTATTTTCTCCAATTTCTATCTATTTTCATTCTTTTGGCATAATTTTCAAAAATATCAATTACTTATCTGAAATTTTTATTATTTTCATCATATTTCAATTATTTTTTCCAATTTTAAATTATTTTTGTCATTTGTCAATTATTTCCCTCAATTTTTAATAGTTATTATTCTCATTTTGTAAAATTATATTTCAAGATTTTTAAGTATTTTTTTCAAATTTCAATTATTTTCTTCAATTTTTAATTAGTTTTCTTTGTTTTCATAATTTCCAAAAATTGTTATTAATTATCTTAAATTTCAATTATTTTTATCTTTCTTTAAATTTTAATTATTCTCATTTTTTTCAATTAATTTCTAAGATTTTCAAGTATTCTTAAATTTCAATTATTTTTTATTATTTAAAAAAATTTTGCAATTTTTTAAATTATTTATTTCAAACTTTATATTTATTTATTTCAATTATCTTCTTCAAGTTTAAAATTTTAAAATTATTTTTCATTTATTTCCCCAATTTTTAATTGTTCATATTTGTTAAAACTATTTTCTAAGATTTTAAAATATTTTTCTCAAATTTCCCATTATTTTTTTAATTTTTAATTTTTTTTTATCTTTCTCATAATTTTTAAAAAGTTTTTAATTATTTCTCTGAAATTTCCATTATTTGATTCAATATTTTTAATTATATCTATGATTTTCTTGTATTTTATATATGTTCTGTTTTTTTAAATTATTTTTCTTAAATTTATTAATTTCTCACATTTTTAATTATTTTCTCTTTTTTTTCAATAAACTTCTAAAAGTTTCAAGTATTTTTTTGAAATTTTCTTTAACATTCCTTTATTTAAAATATATTACGTAAATTTTTCAATTATGTTTCTCAAATTTTAATTATTTTCTTTAATTTTAAATTGCTTAAATTATTTGTTCATTGCTTTCTTCAATTTTCAATTATTTTCATTATTTCTGAATTAATTTCCTAAATTGTTAAATATTTATCTCAATTTTCAATTTCAATTATTCTCTCCACTTGGTTATTTTTCTAATTTTTTCCAATTTATTTCTAAGGTTTTTAAGTATTTTTTTCTGAAATTTAAATTATTTTCTTTAATTTTAAAAGTTCTATGATTTTTTACATTACTTTCGCCAATTTTTAATTGTTTTCATTATATTTTATCAATTAATTTGCAAATTTTGCAATTATTTTTTATTCTAAAATTTTTTCAATTTTGTCGTATGTTAATAAAATTTGCTTTATTTATTTTTAAATATTATATTTAAAATATTTATAATTTTTAATTGTTTTTTTTTTTTGTTTTAAATTAGCTACTATTGAAAAAATGTATTTTTATATTAATTATACGATTTTTGATTTTATTTATTTAATTACTAATCTTCCGAAATCTAAAATTTAAATTAATTAACAAATTTATAATTTATTTTTTACAATAATGTAGGTATTAAAATAGAAACGTGTCTTATTTAAATCTACTTTACAAACTTTTATAAAGATTCCAAACATTTAAACATAAGATGTAAATTAATGAAGAAATAAGTATAAATAATTTAATGTATTCAATATTTCAACGTGTTAATTACTTTTATTAATATACAACATAATAAAAAATAAGCGAGCACCGTTTTTAAATGTTAATAAGGCTTTTTATTATCAAAAAAATACGTGCCAAATTAAATATTTTCAAATAAATGTTGTACTTTTTATCTCAAAATAATTATTATTTATATTCTTAAAATTTTATTTGTAGATGTTTAAATTGATTGATATTTAGATTTATGGAAATTAAGATCTGAATATGTTTCAATTTGAATCAATGAAAGAATTTAGAATCGATAAATTTAAGAATTAGTTGATTAAAGTTTGAAATAAATTGAAGTATGAATCGATTTGAAATTTTAAAATTTCTATAACTTAAAACTAATAGTTTTTGAAATTTCAATTGATTTCAAGTTCCATTAATTCTAATTTTTATTTGTCTTATTTTAGTCAAAATTTAATAGTGAAATTTTAATCATAAAAGGATTGATTGAAGTTTTGATGCAAAGCAAAGTTTTTATAATTTGAAGTTTTCATACATTGTGGGTTTTAAATACCTAATTTAAATATGATTTGTTAATAATAATAATTGAAGCATATTATTGTAAAAATCTGAATAATTCAGGGTTCCTACTGATTAAAGATTGAAAGAATTTAAATTCGTATTAATAAAATCAAGTTACAATTGTTAATATGTGAAAGATTCAAATAATTTATTTTCCCACCCTTATAGAAATTAAAATAAAAATGAGTTATAAATCTTAAAACTTTGGTTATATTGCAACTTTGATCAATTGAAATTTAAAATAACTTAAATTTTAATCGATATAGAAGTTGGAAATTTTTTAATTTGGAAAAATTAAAATTTATATTAAATTTATGAATGGTTTGTTATTAATAACAATTTTTATTGTTATTATCATTGCCGTCTATTTTTTTTTCTTCATTAGATTTCTATCGCGAAAAAGGTACTGAAAAAAAATGTCAAACAAAAATTGTATTTTCATTAAAATTATATTAGTTTTTAAAAAATTGCTTATTTTTTTCACTATTTACAAAAATATATTGACAATATTTATTTATTTATGCGAATATTTAATTATTTTTCTTTGTTAACTTACACTAAAAGTTATTTTTTATATTATACGCACCTGTGGAAACCCGTTATAGATTTTTAAACTAACAGTACTGTTATTTTAGAAATTTTTGGAAATGCTAACAATTCTGAATAGGTGTGTAGGTAAAAAAATTATGAAAAAGTATTAATATTAATCGTTAAATTATATATTGATTATATACTTTTTCATATATTATAATGTATAATTAATTATATAAAAATATACCTGGGGAAACAAATATACGTATTGAAAAAAATTGCACAAATTTAAATTGCAAAAAAACTCGTACTTAAAAAATTGAAAAACGTAATAATTAATTTACAGGATCTAAACAAATAATAGTTTACTAAATAAGATGAAAATGAAAATTAGATTTAATTAAGAAATCGTGCAATTTTGATGTACTTGTTACAAAGATTTAAAAAATTGTAAATAGATATAAAAAAAAGTTTTTTCTATTATCTTCACAAAAATTATCTACACCTATTTTTAGGCTTTGCAAAGCTGCGAATAAAAATGCCCTCACCTGATTTCAATGTTGACGCTCGTCACTCTTAAAACACAAGATAAAATAGTCAATTTATAAGAAATAATAGAGTCGCACAAGTGGGTCAACTATAATTTTTTTGCTATAAAAAAGATCTAAATACAATTAATAATTTTTCCAAATTTGGAAAGTAATTTAAAAATAATATTTTGCTCTATTTTATAGTAAAAAAAAATTATAGTTGTGCCATTCTATAATTTCTAATAAATCAACATTGACTAATAATTTATCTTGTCTTTTTAAGAGCGAGAAACGTCAACATTGAAATCAGGTGAGATCATTTTTGTTCACAAATTTGATTAGCCTTAATTTATTTTTTTAATAAATTTAAAAAATTTTAAATAAACAATCATATTCTATTTGTTAAACAAAATAATAATAAATAATAAATATAGAAAATTTTTAGAGGCATAATATTTGTACCAAAAAAGATAAATTCATCTATATAAATTATTGAATATTTTTTTTTTTTGTTTTATTTATTTTATCTCAAATATGCTATTTGCTGCGTTTATAAATTGTCTATAAAATGGGTTATTAAAATTTTAAAAATTAATTTTTTTCAAAATGTACGTAGCATCCTGAAAAATCCTGTACTGTAAACCTTTTTTTCTAAATTTTTTCATAAATTTATGAAAATAATATCAATATCTTTTTTTTCTTTAATTGTTGCAAGTGGTACTTATCTTTTTTTTAATTTTAGTAAATTTCGGTAAAATATTGAAATTTAAGAATGGCGCCAAAATTTTTGAAAATTGATTTCCCGGAAAAATACTGTGATTATAAAGACCAAAAATGCAATAACTCGGCCATTTTACCCCCAATTTAATTTAAAAAAATCTCATTCGACTCAGAATTAAATACACTTTAAATAATTCAGCACAGAAAAAAAATTCTAAATAAAATTGGGCCGTAAATCATTGCCCAAGTTGAGAAATTCCAAAAAATTGCCAATTTGTGAATTTTTTAACTCCTTTTCTACCATAAATTTTATTTAAAACATATAAAACATATATTAGGTATAGAAAGTCTTGTTTCTCAGCTTTAAAATAAAAACAAAAAATTTTTAAATCGGATCAAAAATGACTAAGTAATTACATTAATATGCAATTAACATTTCTACTCATTTTTCCACTATTAAATCTTTCGGAAAGTAATAAAAATTTTATTTCAAACAGTTTGACACAAAAACGTCAAATTTTACTTCAAAAGTGTCAATTGTTTTTTTTTTCTTTGATAAACAAAGTAAAAGATGGCTTCACATCAATTTTTGATTTTTTTACATTGCTTGAATAAAAATTATTTTAAACTCAAGTAAAATCTTAAATAGTTTTTTTTAAGTATGCAGAAAAACTGTTTTTTAGCTCTAAAATGAAATTTTGTGGCCGGGGGGGGGGGGGGGGGATTTAATACCTTTTTTTTTTAGTTTTGACGAACAACTTATGCTAGATCCGATTTAAAGTAATTTTTCACAGTTACACAGTGTAATATTGAAGAAAGCATATAGAGAATAGAATATTTTTTATGGAAATTATATTAGGAACCTTAAAATTATTGAAAGTGGGTCGCTCCTGAGAGAACACCACGTGTCTAATAGTGACTCCGGGGGGATGACAATTCATCGACTACGAGTGTTAAGTGATGAAATTCATGAATGTTACGTGCAGTTACGTGGCAATCGTTCAATTCATTGAAAGAAACTTTTTGAGAACCTCTGTTTTGAAGGTCAGTCAAGGGCACCTTGTTTGACATTGTAAACTTGATCATTAGAATTTCATTGCTAAGGCTATTGGCACCTGTTCTATTTTTTACATAGGTGCTTCCTTTTTTTAAATCGTCTTATTGTTTGTCAATTTAAAAAACAAGTTAAAGTAATACTTAAATCTAATAAATCAATTGGAGTCAACAATCCCGATTTTGTAGTCTATAAATAATAAGCTTCCAAATATTAATAGATAATTTTATAAAAAACAACTTTTAAAATGTTAAATTATAAAGATGTATTATATTTGAAAATAGGAATTTTTCTTACGAGAATTTTAAGTAAAATTAATTTTGTTTTATATATTTTATACATTTTTCTGAAAATTAAAATAATTTAGGATTTTTAAATTCGAGGCATAATGTGTGTTATAAATAAATTATAAGAATTGACAAACAAAATATTTCAAAATATATTTTTAAATAAACTTTTATCTGGGGTTTTGATTTTAATCACGTGCGATTTACATCTTATTTAAAAACAGTTTGTAAGATTAAAAATACAATCAGATTATGTAAAAATTTTTGATTAAATTTATGTATAAATAAATTTGCAAATGTATGTATTCAATTTGAAGAAACTTAAAAATAAATTGTACAATAAATGTAAAATTGGATTAAAATTGTTGAATTTTAAATAAATGTAACTTAGATATTTTAAAAATGTTATTTAACTTGTTTAAATATATTTATTTTATCATTTAGCTTGTTTAATTTTGTATATCCGAAAAAAGTAGAAGAATACTTCAGACATTTTTAATGAAAATACATTTTTTAAAATTCCATTTTTCTATTAAGAAATTTATTTAAAAAACTATAATTTTTGTCCTCTTGTTATAATATAAATTAATCGCAATTAATTAATATTAATAAATTAATTAGGGTTCATTGTTTGTAGTAAATTATTCCATTCTGACAATAACACTAGACGAATTGTTTTTTTGTCCCAACAATATCTTGTTTTTAATTATAGTCATTTATAGTTTTCCTAAAGAAGCCAAAGAAGACTGTTCTGCCTTTTCCAAAAAAACATTTTGAGCCGTTAAAATATTTTTATCTTCACCACTCCAAGTTGTCATTGCCTCATTCTATATTTAAAAATTCAGAAAATCAAAAAAACTAATTTCACAATAAAATTTAAAAATAATTTTGGTAAGCATTTAAATATCTAATAAAAAAAAAAATTGTGTTATTAATAATCTATGAAGTTTCCGTAAGCAAAAAATTTGTTGGAAACATCCAAGAAATGTCCTGCAGATTAATAAAATGTATTATAAATGGGATTTAAAATTTAAATTTTGATGGAAAATGTTGACTTTAATTTTTACCTGAAGAGATCGACCAAAACAGAAACTGAGGGTCCAAGGTTTCTTACTATCATGAAGATTAATAGCATTGAGATTTGAATAAGCCTCAGAATCCTTTTGACCTCCGCTGAGAAAAAATATTGTTGATACTGCAGGTGGAACTGTTCTTAAAAGTGCTCTTACTGTGTGCTCTGCGACCACCTGTTTTAATTAAATTAAAAATAGAAATTTTAATTAAAAAATTAACTTTAAAGTTTTTTTAGCATTTGATTTAATTAATAAACAGTTTTTAATCACTTTTTTACTTAGTTTAAATATTGTTTGAAATATTTAATCAAATACCCCGAAAAAAAAACTTATTGAATAAAATCTCCAGTGAATCAGAGTTTTTAAAAAAACAGATTAATGCTCCACAGTCTGAATAGTTTTGAATCGGAGTTATTTTTAATATATGCGATTCCCTATTAATACAAAATTTATTGAATCGGTTTTGACAATTATGAATCGGTTTGGAAATTTTGAGGTTAGATTGTCATATTTTCACAAAATTTGGAATTTTTAATTAATTGAGCTACTTAAATAAATTATGTGCAGGGCTGTTAGATTTGATAATACTTTTAAAAATGGAACAAATATATAAACTCTTTTTTGAGTTTATTTCTAAAAAATATTATGAAAATGATTTGAATCGGAGTTAATCGGAAATTTCTTTTTAAGAAAGCAGATTCACTTGAGGTCATGACCAATTCAAAAAAAGTTAATAAGTTTTTATTTCCAGGGTACTAAAAATAAAATGGACACCTACTCGAGCAAAGGTTATGTTTGAAGTCATTATTTTTGCTTTTTGAAATCGACAAACTAACGTTTAATCTAATTTTATTTAAACAAAATGAGGCAAATTTAATTTAAAATAAAATAAACCTTGTAAAACTCAAAATTGGATAAAAATTAAGGATTTTCAACATTCAATAAATTTGTTTCTGAATGTAAAAAATCTTTAATTTTTATCAAATTGTGAGCTTTAATGGTTTATTTGGATTTAAATTAAAGTTGCCACATTTCGTTTAAATGAAATTAGATTAAAAATTAGTTTTTCTATTTCAAAAAGCAAAATAATGACTTCAAACATAACCTCTTCTCGAGTAGGTGTCCAATATTCCTTCTTAAAATAATTGACATTGTCTTATTACTTGGGAAAATTATTTTTTGGTTTACTAATTTTTACTAAAATAAAAGAATTATTTAAATATACTTCTGGACTGCAAGTTTCCGATTTATTTCCTGGCAAAACCATTGCAGGTTTAAGAATAATGCCTTCCAAGTAAACATTATGTTCCTTGAAGACATTAAATAAAATTGATAAAACTTTTTCGCAAACTTCCTGGGCTTTTTCAATAGTATGATCTCCGTCGGTCAAAATTTCTGGTTCGACAATTGGTACCAGTCTTGCACTTTGGCAAATTGTTGCATATCTACAGAAGATTTAAAAAAAATTTAACTCTTAAGTTATATAAATATTTATATATATTATTTCTCAAATGATCCAAATTTATAAATAAATTTAACTATAATTGATTTTAAATTAAATATATTTTAAATTTAACTCCAATCACAAGTTTTACAAATTTTACTTTTTCTGTGAAAATACATTTATTAAAACAAGGTATTTTCGAATTGAACTGTCCCCAGTGTCAATTAAAAAAGTGCTTATTTTGTGATTGGAATACAAGTTCCAATCGTTTCAATTAATCATGTTGTATTTCTTACAAAAAATGACAGAAATAACGCTTTAGATTGTATAAAAATATATTATGCAATTATATTTATTTATAAAAATCACTGTTCATTAGAAAATATTAAAAAAATGAAGAAAAGCAATATTAATTGCAAAATATTTTTAAAGCTGCGCGCCTTAATATAATAACGACGTGAATCAATGCAGTGGCTTAATTAAGATGAAACATAACCTCTCTGCTGTAAAAAATCCAGTATCTTTGAACTGTAAACATTAGTCAATTTTTTTATTTGACTATTTATTAGTTTTTCACAAAAAATCTCGTTTCTAATATGATAACAGTGATTATTTATGAATAAATATAATTGCATAATGTATTTGTCATTTTTTGTAAAAAATACAACCTGATTAATTGGAACTTGTGTTCCAATTACAAAATAAAAATTTCATTAGCCTAACGCACAATGAATCGTAATCGCTAATCCTTAATCGTAAGAATGAGAGGAAGCAGGACAGACATATATCTCTGTCCTACTTCCTCTCATTCTTAAGATTAAGGATTAGCGATTACGATTCAAGGTGCTTTAGGCCATTAATTGCAACTAGAGCCAGTTCCAATTAAAAAATACCTTGTTCTAAATCTAAAGGTACGTTAACATGTAAAAAAAATTCCAACAGAAAAATCTACATTGGAGTAAGAGAGACAGACTGTATATCTGTCTCTCTTACTCCAATGGACTTTTCCCGAACTGGACAAGTTTTTCGAATGGTGTAAATAAATATCTCAATTAAAATGTTTAATCTCAGGGCGCAATTACATGTCTGCGTCGAACGCTGCGTTTTTGCGTTGAATAGTAAAAGAGAGAAAGACAGAAATATAGTCACATCTTTGTCACTCTCACCATTCAACGCAAAAACGCAACGTTCGACGCAGACATGTAATTGCGCCCTCAGGCTGAAATCAGATGAATGCGTCAAACTTAGAGTTCCTATAAAGAGAGTTAGGACACGTGAGGTTCAACTTTTGATTGGCTCAGCGTAACCGGAGACGGAAGTGTATTGAAAGTTTTTTCATTGGCTGAAAAGAGCGCGCTGATTTTAAAATGCTTTCTTAACAAACATTTTTAAATTTCGCCCGCCCTTTTTAACCAATCACACAAATTACTTCATCGTCACTTCCGTCTCCGGTTTGTCAACAGGCTAGTGGAAGGGGGCACATGTCCTAACTCTCTTTATAGGAACTCTAGTCAAACTTTGCGTCGTAATAAGATAGAAAAAGATAGAAACATATCTGCTTCTTTCTCTTTCTCATTACGACGCAACGTTTGACGCATTCATTTGATTTCACCCTAAAACTTTTTTTTTGAAATTTTCTTTTCAAAATTAATATATTTTACCGAGCGAGAGCGTGACAATTAGAAATAATTGCCAGTCGACTAGGCAAATTATCAGAAATGGTAAAAACGCATCTCCATTTTGTAAAATGGCAACCGTCTCTTTTATATTGAATACACCTTTCTTTTAAATCATCTAAACCCTGGGTAAACTTTTCTCCTTCGGTTCCAAACAATTCGACTAAACCCTTATCGACTTTTATTCCAGGAATTATATTTTTTTCACGCAATAGTTCCACAAATTCTATATTGTTTCTTGTCTTTTGATACACAGTTTCATGATGCAAGAGAATTCCACTTATGAATTCAGAAAGTTTTGACTGTATTTAAAGAAAATTATATTTTTTAAAAATTTAAAAAGGTTTTTTTTTAATAAATAAATTGAATAAATAAAATTTAAATAAAATAAAAGAACAGTAATATATCATTCAAAATTGAGCTTGTGTTGAAAAAAAAATATGTTTAAGGTGAAATTGGACACATACTCGAGAAGAGGTTATGTTTGAAGTAATTATTTTTCTGCTTAAAATAGGAAAATTAACTTTTATCGTAATTTTATTTAGATAAATAGTATGAAATTTAATCTAAAACTAAATGAACCATTAAAACTCATAATTAGATAAAAATTAAAGATTTTTTCGACACTCAGGAACAAATTTATAGTTTCTCTCATTTTTCTTTGTTTCTAAATGTCAAAAATTACTAATTCTCATCCAATTATGAGTTTTAATGGCTTATTTTGCTTTAAATTAAATTTGCCACATTTCGTCTAATTAAAATTAAATTAAAAGTTAGTTTTTCTATTTCAAAAATCAAAATAATGACTTCAAACACAACCTCAACTCGAGTATGTGTCCAATTGCTTCTTAAAAAAAATTTCGGCATAAAAAAGTTAAGAAAAACTAAGAGTAACAAACTAGGAAAAATTCTTTAAAATAACTTTATCAGAAGAAAATAGCATTTCTCTGTAATCCCTTCGAGTGGTTTCAGAATTTGTCAAATTTAAGGTTTGAAATCTCTTCTCTAAACTTGCAGGTGACTCATCCGCTGCAAGAAGTCCTCTTCCTGGAGAACTTAGTGTCTCCACAATTGATTTTAATTCATTACAAAGAGCAGGTTCCAATTTATTAAATTGCATTGAATTTGACGGTTCCTGTTTTATTTAATAATTTATTTACAACATTTAAAAGCCGAAAATTGTAAAAAAGAATTTTTTAAAATCATTGTCAATAGTTAAAATTTAAATTGAATAGAATTTTTTATTAAATGTTATTTAATAATTTATTTTCAACATTTACAAGCGAAAAATTTATTTAAAATTAATTATTAAAAAATTAATTAAATGTTGAATTAAATAAAACAATTATGTTTTAATTAAAACATAATTAATTAAAAATTATTAATTTTTTTTAAGTTTTATGCATTTATTTATTATTTTATATTTAATAAATTTAATAATAAGTTATTATTTATTAGAGATTTTTCCCAATAATTATAAGCGCAAATTAATTTATTTTTTTAAACAGAAAACTGACTTGCAAAAAATAAAAATGCTCTTGTCAAATATTTATCTTAAAATGATAATAAAGTTGAGAAATATACTAAATCTGGAGATTTGAGCAAATCATTTAAAAAACATTTGATAAAAGCGCGTGAAAATGAATTAATCAGAACAATTTAATTTGGAAAAGTTTGTTATGTAGAAACTAATTAATTAATTAATAATTAAAAAAAAACTATTATACTTCATATAAATTATCTAAATTTTCAAAATTATTTTCCTTGTTTTATTACTAATATTAATTGTAAATTTATTAATCAACTTTTTTTATTTTGATAATGTGTTAATATTAATGTTTAAATTATTTGTAATAATTTTTTATTAATCTTTTCTTATTATTATTGTTTTTATGACTTATTAGAAGAGTTTAATTTTCGCAAATAAATTTTGTTTTTATCATAACTTATTATTTAAATAATCCCGTTTTCAAGGGGTAAAAGTTAATTCTATTTTTTAATAAAAAGTTGATATAAAAAATATTATGAGAAAAAATTCCGGTATTATGAAATTTTATTTAAAGAATTTGTATTTATTTTCAAACTCACTTCATTATTGCATTTACATCCTTTCGCTATCTGTGACATTTTTTAAATTCAACTTTTTAATTTATAAATAATTAAAAAAAGTTATTCCACAAATTGATAAAATTGGTTAAAATCACATTTTGATATTTAAATGAGTGAAATAAATGAAAGTTTGACAGATTTATATAAATTTCAGATTTGAAACAATTTTTTTCAATAAAACCAAAAAATGAGAAGCATTATATAAGTTATTTTTCGTGATTTAGTTAATTTTTTAAAAATAACACATTTTATTTTGATAATTTTAACTCCTTATTGTAAATAACTATTAGTAAAATAAATTATTTAACACTAATTTAAATTTGAAGTATCTTTAAATTTCCCGCCAAATACAACGGAATTCCAACCTTAAATTTATTTTTACTTATTTCCAATAATTCACTTAATTATATAATTCTTTAAAGCTGTACAATTACTGTTAAAGTAAATCAAAAAATTAAAAAACAATTCTGTCAATATCGAGTTTAATAATCAAAGTTTTATTGAATTCATGTTGTCATTTCCGGTTCGTTTTTTTCTCTTTTCCTTGTTCTATAATTTGCCAACAAAGTCTTCCTTTTCCTTCATCTCAGACAGGAAGTTGAAAGTGTAATTTGTTGGGCAAATTTTGCCAAAAATAAACAAGTTTTTTTGCCTTTCATCTACTTTTTTCAATCTGTCTCAATTATCTCTACATTTTCTGGCATTTTCACGAGAGAATTGTGAGTTTTGTATCATTTTTTAACCTAGCGTTTTTAGGTTATGACACATTCTTTATCGAAGCTCCGAAGTTTAATTTGTTTTTTTGGACTATAATCTAGGAATAAATCGATATCATTTTTTATTTATAAACAATCCATATGAGATGTGTAGTAGTTTAATTGAGATAAAGTCTCTAAAAAATTGAAACGGACTTTGAAATGTTTGCAGCGTCTCTAAAATGGTCGCAATGAAAGGTTAATTTGGATTCTATGTATAATGCGCAAAAGGAACTTTAAACGCAGAATTCGTGTATGTTTCTCTGAAATGCTGCATTTCTGAGGTGAGTGCGTTCTTTAATAAATTATTCATTATTTCTCCTATAATCTAGATTTTGAATTATTTTCTTCGTTTTCTTTCATTTTGGCAAAGAAAATGTATTTTCTTTCTTTTAAAAGTCCGTGTTTTAGCTATAGTATTGATTTTGTATTCAAATTAGAAAATTGTGCAATAATTGATTATTTTGAATAAAAAAACTAAAAAAAAAAGATTTGTGTATTATGTAAATTAGCTGAGCTTTAATCAAATAATTTGCTTTATTGCCCTTTTTCAAATTTTGAGATATTTAATTCGTATGCAAGACGATTAAATTTATTGAAAATTCAATTGGATAATTGACACATAAATAGATTGAAAATTGGATAAATTGAAGTTGGTAACAATTGAATTTGAGTTTGTTCTAAATTTATTAGAATAGGTAGGTATTTAAAATTTATTTCTATTTATGAATTTTGATGATTTAAATTCGGATAATTGGAAAACGATAAAAATATCTTAAAATTGAAGAATGGTAAAAATTATTGAATTCTATTTGAAATAAAAAAAAATAGTGGAAAAATATTTTAAAAGATTGAAAATTTATTTATTCAATATATTCAAATTTAAGATTATAACTGAATTTTATAAATTAATTGAAAGATAATAAGAATATTTAAAAAGTGGAGAAAATAATTGCAAAATGATAAAAATAATGAAACATTCAAGAAATTAATTCAGAAATAATGAAAATGATTAAAAATTAATGAAGATAATTGCAAAGTGATAAAAAGTAATTTATTTATTTATTTAATTTATATCCCTGCAGTTCATAAAGGATCATAATAAAATTACAATAAAAAGCTGTAAAAACAATATTAAAGGATAAATAAAGAAAGAATATTAATAATCTCCTTTACGTTTTATTAATTCTAATGGGAAATTTAAAAAATAATTTAAATTTGCGTTAAATAATTGAACGAAAATTAATTAAAAAATAATGAAATTAATAAAAAAAAATTAGGGATAAAATAATTGAAAATTAAAGAACATCATTCAAATAATTGAAAAATACAGTTAACGTTTCAAGAAAATAAATAAAAATTTAATAAAAATAAAAGCAAATAAAACAGTGTTTTTAATATTGTAAAATATAGTTTGAAATAGTCTGATTAAGAAAATCAATTTGACGAAAATAATTGTAATTTGTAAAATTTGTAAATTAAAAAATGATGAAAGAAACTAAAAATTAGTAAAAGATTTAATAGATAATAAAATTTATTTAATGTAGACAAAAATAATTATATTCGAAAAAGTAATTGAAAAAATTAAAGAAAATAGGAAAAAATGGACAATTAATGATTAATGAAAATAATTAAAAATTAAAAAGTAATAAATTACAGAATTGTGAGACCACCCATTTTGAGACGCATGAAAAACGTCTTTAAACGTAAAAAGTATGGAAACTAAAAAAATTTTTTCTTATTTTCTAAAACCTAATAAAATTTTAAGGAAAATAAGGTCATAAGAAAGTTATTTAGTTAATATTTCCATTCGATATTTTAAAAAAATAGTGATTTTATTGTTTTATTAAATTGAAAATTATTTCTGAAATAATTAACGTTATTTAATGATCTAAGGCTTATTTTAATTGTAATTAATTATAGAATTGAAAATAATTATAAACATTAATGTGTGATTTTTTTTTCTAAAAAATGGAAGCTGTCAAAGTTGGACCAAAAAAATGTTGAAAATTATGATTGATTATTTTAACAGATTAATAATTTTGTAAAATATATAAAAAAAAATAATTAAAAAAAAATTATGTAAATTATTTAAAATTGAATTAAATAATTGAAATATCAGATAAATAGTTTAATTTTAAAAAATAAGAATAATTATAACTTGGGGAAAATAATTGAAAAATGATTTAACAATTTGAAACTTAAGAGAATAATTGAAATATGATAAAAACAATGACAAGTTGAAATAAATTATTGAAATTTGAGAAAAATACTTGAAAATCTGATAATTTAATTGAAAAAAATGAGAATAATTAAAAATTGAAGAAAGCTAAAAATAATTGAAATTTAAGGTAATTGATAAATTTTTTTGGAAATTATGAAAACAAATGAAAGTAATTTAAAATTGAAAAAATAAATGAAATTTGGGGAAAATAGTTAAAAATCTTAAAAAATAATTTTACAAAATGAGAATAATAATTATTCAAAATTAAGGAATATAATTGAAAAATGATAAAAATAATTGAAAATTGAAAAGAATAATTGAAATAAGATGAAAATAATTTAAAATATAAACAAGTATTTGAAATATGAAAATAATTAAAATTTTAGATAAATAATTGAAATTTTTGAAAATTTATATTTATTTATATTTATATTTATATATTCTAACTAATGGATTTTAAAACTTATTAACGGGGCTGTTATTGATTTAAATAAAAATATCGGGCAAGTACGAATTACACTCGTACCAAGTCGAAGGGTTCCGTACCGCTCTAATTTTTTTCAATTATATGAGTTAGAGATTATTTGAATAATAATTTAAATAATGATAAATTAAAATAATTTTTTTTATTTTTAAAGAAATTTAAGTATAAACTTAATGATTTTTATAAGATTAAAAATTTCTAATTAAATAGACTAAGCTTTTTTATATAATTTTAAATTTTAAAGCCAAAAAATTTTATTTTTTATTTTTTAACTTTTAAAGTAATTTAAACATAAACATAAACATTTTGTACAAAAAAATAATCTGAAACTATAAAATATTGTAGCTGTTTAGAAGAAAAAATTTTTTTTTTTGGTATAATTTCAGTTTTTTGGAAAAAATGTTATGATAATAAATTTAAACCACAATTTTTATGGTTTTATAAAAAATTCTGCATAAAATTACACATTTTAAACTAATTCCCAACCTTTCAGGATAAATACGCTGAGCTCTAGCATAGGGGTTTTTTGTCATTTTTCAACTTTTCATTAATAACTTTTGAAAATTAAGTCCAGCAACGTTCGCTATATTTTTCCTGTAATCTACACGTAAAAATACCTAGATATACCAAATTTCAAACCTCTAGGTCAAATGGTTTGGAAGATAAGAGGGGGGGGGGGGGGACCCTTTTTTTTTTGAAAAAAAAAAGTTTTTCCTTGACAACGCTATGACCATCACCTCCAATCATGTTCTCTATATTTTTCCTGAACTCTACTCGAGAAAATACATATGTGTACCAAATTTCAATACTCTAGGTCAAATAGTTTAGGAGATAAGGGGGGGGGGGTAAATAGGCATTTTAATGCATTTTTTGAAAAAAATCTTGTTATTTCCTTGACAACGCTATGACAACGCTATTCAATCATGTTCGCTATATTTTTCCTGTAATCTACACGTGAAAATACATAATTGTACCAAATTTCAACTCTATCTCAAATAGTTTGGCCGCTAGGGTGGGGGGGGGGGGGTAATGGTTTTGGGCGACGGACAAACGAGTGAAAACATAAGGGTTCCGTTTGGACACATTGTGTACGGAACCCTAAAAAACAGAAATTTTTGGATAAATCTTGAAAATTTCAACTTAAATAATTTATTCTTTATAAAATTTCAAAAATTGTGCTAATACTGATGACCAAAATCCCTGATATCAAAAAATTTTTTGTGCAAAGATATAGCACAAAATAGTATTAAATTTAAATATATCTTTAAGTCATTATAATTTAAATAAATTCCAAAAATCAATTAACTCATACTCCAATTTGTTCAAACTTTTAAATTTCAATTAATTCAAATTTAAATGCATATTTTTGAATTAATGTAAAATAATTTAATAATATTACTTATTTTTTAAATTCACAATAGGTAATCCTTTTTTTAATTCTTACAATTTTTTTAAGAGGGATCACTTTTTTGAAACTGTTTAATTTTTTTCTTACAATTTCTTATTTTTACAAAATTTTAAGATTTTTTTTTACTTTTTATATTTTTTCTCTTTTAGTTGTCTTTTATTTTAGGATATTCTTTAATGTTCTTTTCTTTATGCAAATTATTTAATATTATTTTACACAATTTTGCTATTATAACATTCACAAAATTTTTTATTTCGTTGACTTTCATAATTATGTATTTCCTAAGATTTTTAAAAATAAATACGCTCATTTTTTAGGGTTCCGTACACCTTCGGTGTTCGGCGGAATCCTTATAACGAGACTCGTGCGTCCGTAGCCAAAAACCATTCCCCCCCCCCCCTTAACTTCTAAACTATTTGACCTAGAGGGCTGAAATTTGGTACACTTATGTATTTTCACGTGTAGATTACACGAAAAATATAGAGAACATGATTCAAGGTGATGTTCAAAGCGTTGTCAAGGAAATAACAACTTTTTTTTAGCAAAAATGCATTAAAATGGACCATTCCCCCCCCCCCCTTAACTTCTAAACCATTTGAGCTAGACGGCTAAAATTTGGTACTCTCGTGTATTTTTGCATGCAGATTATGGAAAAATTATGTTTGGAAATAAAATTGAATATTATGAGGTCACAAAAAAAAAATTCAAAAAATGACCAAAAAGAGGTTTAGACCCCTATGCTAGAGCTCACCCTTATTGTCCTACAGTACCCCGCAAACCAATAAATTTTTTATTTGTGTACTCAGAATTAAAAAAAACGATATAAAACGCAATTGAAAATTGTTATCACTTTTTTTTTCAAAATAATTGAAAAATTATGAAAAAAAAAACAAAAAAAAATGTTTAATCTTATACAAGGCTTGATTAAGGCTGCTGCAGGACCTATAATCAAGACTGTTATAAGCCCTGAAACCCTATAAAAATTTCAGGGCCTCCCCCTAAAAAAAAATTCTTGATTTTTATGTTATTTATATGAAATACAAGCCTGTACCCTTAAGCAAAAGTTTCATGTACTTGAAGGTAGAAGTATTTTCATAATCTCAACGTTCTTAATTAATTTTCTTAATCTGTACATAAAAATATAGAGGCGCATGAATATTCCCTAAATCTCATTTAGCTTAAATCCCATTAAGCCTAAAATCAAAAAGCCTAAAATGCATTCAGCCAAAATTCCATTTAACCTAAATTGCATTTAACCAAAATTTCATTTAACCTAAATCGCGTTTAACCTAAATTCCTTTAAACCTAAATTTCATTTTACCTAAATCCCATTCAATCTAAATTCCATTTAACCTAAATCTCATTTAACCTAAATCTCATTTTACCGAAATTCCATTTAACCTAAATTCCATTTAACCTAAATTCCATTTAACCTAAATCCCATTTAACCTAAATCCCATTTAACCTAAATTCCGTTTAACCTAAATCTCATTTAACCTAAATTCCATTTAACCTAAATCCCATTTAACCTAAAACGCATTTAGTATAAATTCCATTTAACCTAAAATGCATTCAGCCTAAATCTCACTTCACCTAAATCCCATTTAACCTAAATCTCATTTAACCTAAATTCCACTTAACCTAAATCCCATTTAACCTAAAACGCATTTAGTCTAAATTCCATTTAACCTAAAATGCATTCAGCCTAAATCCCATTTAACCTAAATTCCGTTTAACCTAAATCTCATTTAACCTAAATTACACTTAACCTAAATCCCATTTAACCTAAAACGCATTTAGTCTAAATTCCATTTAACCTAAAATGCATTCAGCCTAAATCTCACTTCACCTAAATCCCATTTAACCTAAATCTCATTTAACATAAATTCCACTTAACCTAAATCCTATTTAACCTAAATTGCATTTAACCTAAAACGCATTTAGTCTAAATTCCATTTAACCTAAAATGCATTCAGCCTAAATCTCACTTCACATAAATCCCATTTAACCTAAATCTCATTTAACCTAAATTCTACTTAATCTAAATCCCATTTAACCTAAAACGCATTTAGTCTAAATTCCATTTAACCTAAATTCCATTTAACCTAAAACGAATTGAGCCTAAATCTCACTTCATCTAAATCCCATTGAACCTAAAACTTTACTTGATTCAACTATATTTATTCTTAAATTAAAAAAATTTTTAGGTTCAATGGGATTTAGGTGAAGTGAGATTTAGGCTCAATGCGTTTTAGGTTAAATGGTATTTAGGTTAAATGGAATTTAGACTAAATGCGTTTTAGGTTAAATGGGATTTAGATTAAGTGGAATTTAGGTTAAATGAGATTTAGGTTAAATGGGATTTAGGTGAAGTGAGATTTAGGCTGAATGCATTTTAGGTTAAATGGAATTTAGACTAAATGCGTTTTAGGTTAAATGGGATTGAGGTTAAATGGAATTTAGGTTAAATGAGACTTAGGTTAAATGGGATTTAGGTGAAGTGAGATTTAAGCTGAATGCCTTTTAGGTTAAATGGAATATAGGTTAAATGGGATTTAGGTTAAATGGAATTTAGGTTCAATGGGATTTAGGTTAAGTGGAATTTATGTTAAATGAGATTTAGGTTAAATGGGATTTAGGTGAAGTGAGATTTAGACTGAATGCATTTTAGGTCAAATAGAATTTAGACTAAATGCGTTTTAGGTTAAATGGGATTTAGGTTAAGTGGAATTTAGGTTAAAAGAGATTTAGGTTAAACGGAATTTAGGTTAAATGGGATTTAGGCTGAATGTATTTTAGGTTAAATGGAATTTAGACTAAATGCGTTTTAGGTTAAATGGGATTTCGGTTAAGTGGAATTTAGGTTAAATAAGATTTAGGTTAAATGGGATTTAGGTGTAGTGAGATTTAGGCTGAATGCATTTTGGGTTAAATGGAATTTATACTAAATGTGTTTTAGGTTAAATGGGATTTAGGTTAAATGGAATTTAGGTTAAATGAGATTTAGGTTAAACGGAATTTAGGTTAAATGGGATTTAGGTTAAATGGGATTTAGGTTAAATGGAATTTAGGTTAAATGGAATTTCGGTAAAATGAGATTTAGGTTAAATAAGATTTAGGTTAAATGGAATTTAGATTGAGTGGGATTTAGGTAAAATGAAATTTAGGTTTAATGGAATTTAAGTTAAACGCGATTTAGGTTAAATGAAATTTAGGTTAAATTCAATTTAGGTTAAATGGAATTTTGGCTGAATGCATTTTAGGCTTTTTGATTTTAGGCTTAATGGGATTTATGCTAAATGAGATCTAGGGAATATTCATGCGCCTCAAAATATAGGGGAGAGGGCCCCAAGTTGGACACCCTTTCGTCTGATTGCTGTAGAATCCAAACCAAATAAAATATATTAAAATGTTTTATACCCGATGAAAGTACAATTTATAAGGTAACTTATGGCCACAGAGATAAAATTTTATTTTGAACATAAACATTTTTTAAAGCGTTTTTTCTAATTGTTAAAATTGTCGGTCTAAAAAAAAGTGGCCCTAAGATGGACACCTTCTTAAAAGTCTCTGAAAATTGTAGTAAATAAAAAATTAACATCGTGTAACAATTCTTAAACTAATTTTTAATCATTTTACGGAATTTATCAAGAAATAACATTTCTAAAAACTTCAATTTAATAGCTTAACAGTAAAAAGTAATAAAATATCGAAAATTATCGATATACCATTTTCTCTAACGATAATATCACATTTTATGGTGGAAAATAAAAAATTTGAATTAATTGGATCAAAAAATTATTGAAAAAAGTGTAAAACCGAAAATAAGCAAATAAATACATTGAGATTTTAGGCCTGTCCATCTTAGGGTACATGACACCATTTTTTAATCCCCAGTAAAAAAATATATACGAACACTGAATTAGTAAAATCATTTTAGGATATTATTATACGATAAATAAAGAATATTATAACGTTAAGTACTGATTCTAAATCATAAATTTAAATAACTTTACCAACTTGAGAAAAAACTGTCACAAAACTTTTTTTAGACACAAAATTACGTGGTATGTGTAGAAGAAAAACCAACTGGTTTTTTTTCTTCAAATGTGCATCAAAATCTTCGTCTATACAAACAACAAAAATGACAAAAAGCATAAGGCGCTGTCACCTTAAACAAAAATTTTATACAAAATGTCCATCTTGGGGCCCTGTACATCTTGGGGCCCACTCCCCTACAAATATACCAAATTTTAGCCCTCTAGCTCAAATAGCGTCAGAGTTATAGGGAAAAAACTTTTTTTTCGAAAATTTGCTTTTTTTTTTTTTTTTTTTTTTTTTTTTGATAACGTTTTGACTGTAAATCCAGATAATGTTTCCTATAATTTTCCTGTAATCTACACGTGAAAATACATATGTGTACCAAATTAGAGCTCTCTGTTTGTTAATATGGTATATCTTTGTTTCATAAATGTACGGAACCCTAGATTTTGGTACGGGTGTAACTCGTATTTGCTCGATTTTTTTAATTTTTATCATCATTTTTCCATTTCATAGAAACATTTTCCCTTCATTTAAATTTTTTAGTTTTTATCTTGTAATTACTTACGAATTTTCGAAAATATTTGTTCAATGTTTTTATCATTTTTTAAATTTCCCTATTTTCTACTTTGTTTGCAGACTTTTATTCCTGTATTTTATGTTTTTTAAATTGAAGCTTGAACTACATATTCTCATTTTAACATCGTTCTTCTATTTTATAGAATTTTTTTTCCTTTAAAATTTTTTTTATATGTTCCAAAATTTTATTAATTCTTTTTTTCTTCAATTTGCGAAATAAGTCTCTAATTTTAAAATTTTGTTCTCTTTAGTAATTTATTTTAACGTTTTTTTTAATTATCATTCTTATTTATTTTTTTAATTTAAAAAAAAATATCCGTAAATAGTTTAATTTTTTTAAAAGAGTTCCTACTTTTTTAAATATTTTTATGTCACTGTTTAATTATTGTGTTGTTTTTTTAATTTTTTTCTTCATTAAATAATAATAATCTCCGTAAACTCCTGAAGTTAGTTAATATTAATATTTATTCATCTTTTCTGTCCACGTTTTAAAAACTGAAGTGAAGTTAGTCCCTGTTATTTTATTTTGTCCTGGTTTTTAATTGTCATTTGAATAAAAAAAATGTTTCGAAAAATGATTTAAAAATTTATTATGGTTTTTGAAGAAGTTGAAAATATGTACACATGCAATTAATTTCCTAAATTTTCAGTTATTATCTTAAATTTAAATTATGGTCTTCAATTTTTCATTATATAACGATTTTTAAATTATTTTCTTTTGCTTCAAAATAAGTTCTGCAATTTTTCTCAATTTTCATCAATTTATAATTAAATTCATTATTTTGTCATTACTTTTAAAACTTTCAATTATTTATCCGATATTGCAATTATTTTCATAAATTTTCGTTATTTCTGCGATTTTTTAATTATTCTCTTTAATTAAAATTTTTCAAGTAATTTTGTATTTATTTTTTTTTTTAAACATATACTCTATGATTTTTTCAGTTATTTCTCTCAACTTTTATTGAATATCTTCAATTTTTCATATTTAAATTATTTTCATCATAATTTAATTTTCTTTCCCAATCTTAAATTATTTTCAGCATATTTCAATTATTTTTTTCAATTTTGAATTAATTTGATCATTTTACAAATATTTTTCTCGATTGTTAATCATTATTCTCATTTTCTAAAATTATTTTCTAAGATTTTTAAGTATTTTTCTGAAAATTCAAATATTTTCTTTCATTTTTAATTATTTTCATTTGTTATCAGAATTTCAGATTTTTTTTAATTAATTATCGTAAATTTCAATTATTTTTAGCATTCTTCCAATCTTTTCTCTAATTTTTAGTTATTCACATTTTCTAAAATTATTTTCTAAGATTTTTAAGAATTTTTCTAAAATTTCAATTGTTTTCTTCAATTTTTATTTATTTTCTTTTTTTTTTTAATTGATTTCTAAGATCTTCTTGTATTTTTTTTTCAAATTTCAATTATTTTTTCTTTATTTAAAAAAATTCTGTAGTTTTTTTAATTATCACACTTAAATATAATTTATTTGTTACAACCTATCATTGTTTGTATCATATTTTAATTATTTTCGTCAAGTTTTAAAATTTAAAAACATTTTTCAATTATTTTCCAAAATCTATTTCCTTTAATTTTCAATTCTTTAAATTTGTTTCATAATTTCAAAAATTAATTATTATTTATATGACTTTTCAATTATTTCATTATTTATATTATTTTTTATATTTTTTTTTTCGTTCTTTTTTATAATTGCCGAAAATGTTTACTTATTTCTCTTTAATTAAAACTTGTTCTGTTCAATTTTAAATTAATTTTATCTTTTTTCATTTATTTTCTTTAATTTTTAATTATTTTTTATATTTTAATAAACTTCTGAAAGTTTAAGTATTTTAGTCAAATTTTGTTTAACTTTCCATAATTTAAAATATTTTATGTAATTTGTTTAATTATTTTCTCAAATTTTAATTTTTTTTTTTTTTTTTTAATTTATTTATCTCAATTTTTAACCATGTTTTTTCAATTTTCAATTATTTTCTCTAATTTTTCATTATTCAATTTGTAATTTACTTTTAAGATTCTCAAGTATTTTACTCAAATTTTAATTATTTTCTTTATGTTTAAAACATTTTTATGATTGTTTAAATTACTTTCCCCAATTTTTAATTGATTTAATTTTTTTTTTCAATTAATTTTCAAAATTTGCAAATATTTGTTTAATTTCAATTATTTTTTGCAATTCTTTTTAATTCTAAAATATTATAAATTTTGTCCTAAATAAATATTTATTTTATTTATATTAAATGATTTTTAAATATTATATTTAAAATATTTATTTTTCTTATTACATAAATAGTATTTACCGATTTTTTATATTTATTATTGTATTTTATAATTTGAAAATGTATAAGAAACTAATCGCGCGCTTGCGCGCGTTTTATTTTGCTAGTTTCTTTAATAATGTCGATGACATTTTTGATTTATATGAATTTTCTCATTTTTTTAATAGACTGTTTTCTTATCTTTTTACGTTATTTTATTTTTATTATAATTTATTATTTTTTCGTTGCTTTTACCTAATTTTCTTAATTTTGTGATGACATGAATTCGAAGATATTTTTTGAAATTTTCTCATTTATTCGACATAATTTATTTGATTTTGATTTAATGTTTTATTATTCATTATTTCTTTTTAAATGTTGTCAGTTTGAAAAATAAACTTATTACCAATAAATATTTACCTCTGATTCAAATAATAATTTTTTCTAATGAATTTAATGATTATTTTTTCAGGGTCTTCTTTTTGTTTATTAACGTCGAACAAAATGAGTGATGTTGTTTTAAAGCAAGATTTGAGATCGCAGGATCGGTCAAAGACGAAATTAAGGAGAAGGAATAATTCGGAATCATCGAGCGCAACTGGCTCTGGAATTTCATTGAAACGGCGAAACGCCTGTAGCAAGGACAAACGTAATAAATCGAAGCGACGTAGCAGCTCTTCCGGAAGTTCGAGTTCTTCCTCAACGGCGAGTCGAGGCTCCAGCTCAAGGAAACAACTCAAGGCAAAGGACGGCAATACAATGTCGCAAAAATACCCTCAGTCATCGAGGGATCGTCGCAACGGTGTCCAGGTCCAGGGTGGCAGGGACTCTTACATCCGGGAGCAACGGTCCTACAGTCAGAGGGAGTCTAGGTACAAAGTCGAGAGATTCGATCGGACCTTTTCAAATCGGATGTACAACGATAATCAAGGAGGTGGAGGAGGAGGGATGAGAGGCATGAAGTACGCATTTTTCTTGACGAGTCTTTGAGTTTTTTCTGGGGGAAGAGCGTGAGCCTTGGATTCGAAAATGTTTTAAATTAGCTTTCCTTTTATTAGAGGATTCGAAAGAGTTGTTTGATTTGAAGATAATGGTGAGTCTTTTCTCAACTCTAGAATTTTACTGCTTTTTTTTTCTGTTGTTTAAATCTAGACAATTTAGATCTGCTGTTTGACTCTTCCCCTAACGACGATTATATAAGTAAGGACACGATTTTTAGCGATGACAATCAAAATTAATTCATCATTTCTTTGGTAGAAATTTTCAGCAAAATTTGCTAAAGAGGATGGCCGTAAATACAGGGTGTCTAACACTGTTTGACACAATTTTGTTGCATCCATGAAAAAATCAAGTATTTTCGGAAAGAAGAGACAAAAAAAAGTACACACGTATTTGTCCGTTTTGCAAAATCAATGCTTTTTTTTTTACTGTCTTAATTTTTTAAACTTCCTTCAGATTTAATCAGAGTCCCCGAAAAGTTTTAAATATCAAGTTTCATAAAATTTGAATAATTTTTTTAAATTTCATCCGCTATCTTGGATTTTTAAAAACTGGCTTTAGATTCGTAATTAGCGATTCAAAAAATTCTTGCAAACGAAGTTTTATATGAATCTAAAAATTGTAAAGTTGTTTTTCAATTACCTTTGATTTATAGGTTAAGTTACCCGTAAAAAAAAAAATCTAGAAAAATGGTCAAATACTAGTACTTTTTTTTAACCCTACTTTACGAAAATGCTAGATTTTTTTTTGGTGCAAAAAAAAACGTTAATTTTGTCGGTCGGTGTAACGATCTAGGAAAATGCCGGAAATTTAATACACCTTGAAAAAAACCCGGGAATTTTTAAAAAGATCCGGGAATTCTTAAAATGATTCGAGAATTTATCAGGCTTCACAGGCTATTCCACGTAAAAGTCCCCTTTTTGAAAATTTGTTCCTAATATCCATTATTTTGCACGAAAACTAGGAATTTGTAAAAAAAGAAACTTTAAAAAACTTTTGATCCCAAACTTTAAATTATTCAAAGTTTTAAATTACAATTATTTCAGAATTTAAGGGCATTTGATGCAGTATGACGTCACTGATATAGGCAAAATTTATCCATATCTTTTCTCTTAAAACATTGAATATTTTGTTACGAGATTTGGTAGAGTTACTTAAAATTTTGCCTCAAAATCCGAATTTCGCCTTAACAGAATTTTTAGATCACCGAATTCATATTTAACAGAATTTTCATTTTACAGAAGTTTAGGGTTATCATATTTTTAAATACCAGAATATTCATTTGACGGAATCTTCATTTGTCCGAAATTGTATTGATACGAATTGATATTTAATAGAAAACTTAAAATGCAGAATTTCATTTGTCCGAAATTGCAAATGTCCAAAAAAGTATTCGACAGAAATATTTTGGCGCGAATTTTGAAATTGACTAATCAGAAAATTTGAAGAAAATAGCAATTGGTCAATTTCAAAATTCGCGCCAAAATATTTCTGTCGAATACTTTTTCGGACATTTGCAATTTCGGACAAATGAACATTCTGCATTTTAAGTTTTCTATCAAATGTCAATTCGTATTAATACAATTTCGGACAAATGAACATTCTGTCAAATGAATATTCTGGTATTTAAGAATTCGATTAACCTAAACTTCTGTAAAAGTTGGTTAAAAGGATTTCTGTAAAATGAAAATTCTGTTAAATATGAATTCGGTGACATACAAATTCTGTTAGATCGAAATTCGGATAAATTTATGTTTGATTGAAAACACATTCGGAAATGTGAAATTTCGACTAAAAGAAGATTCTTCCTAATAAAATTCTATGAAACAAATATTCTAAATAATTAATTTTAGTACTTAATCATACGTCCCTCGCTTTTCACCCCAAATAAAAATATTATTCAAACTCATTTCACTAAATTTTGAAAGATCTAGTTGTAAATTTTTAGGAAAAATTAGGTTGAGCTAAAATTTGTTGTCAAATAAAAAAAAATTAAACAAAATATTATTTAACAAAACCCGTCAAATAAAATTGTAAAGAATGTTTTAACGAGAAAGATGAACTATTGTTCGTTAAAATTAGATAAAAAATTACAGATTTTGACTAAATTTAAAGAAAAAATATAATATGTTAAATAATTATTATTGGACAACAAATTTTAGCTAAAAAAATTTTTTTATACAATTTTTGGTTTTATGACATTTCGAAAAATTTATTTACTTTTTTTGATAATTTTCTTATTTAATTTAATAATTTAAGGATAAATTTATAAATCTTTTATAATCTTTTATAATCTTTCTTATAAAATTTTTACATTTCCTTATTTAATTCGTACTATTTTTTATTTTGCAGTTCATTCTTTGATTATTCATATTTTTTAAAAAATTTTTATAGTTTTTCTATTTCTTTATTTTATTCCAACTATTTATATTTTATAGATACTTTTCGTTATTTTTTTTAATTTTTACATAGTTTTCGTTTTTGAAGATTTTCTCCCATTTTTCAATATATTGATTTGTTTCTTTTTCTCTTTTTTTTATCTCTTTAAATATTATTTGATTAAAATTTACTAATAATCCAGTCGTAAATTTATCAGAATTTTAATCTATTCAAATTTTATTACATTCAAATCTCAGTCGATTCAAATTCTCATTCTTTTAAGAACTGTTTAGCTCTAAAGATATAAAAAAATTAATTTTTATACTTCTTACGTTTAAACATGTTTTTATTTATTTCATAATATTAGTAGTTCCACAATTTTGACTATGTAGTTTTATTGTTTTATGTACGTATTTATAAATAAAATATTTTTTATCACAAAAGTTAATAATTAAATAATATTAGAAGAACTATCGTAACTCTTCTAAAATTTCGACTAGAAAATATTTTTGTCTTGCAAATTAAATAGGATATATAATTTATTTATCTTTATTTAATAACTTTTTAAAGTACCCTAAAAGTCCCCTATTTTTATATATTCAGTCTCCTATTTCCCCTAAAATATTTTTCATTGTCACTGTGAAGCCTGATTTATAGAAAAATGCAAACCGTTTCACTTTCAAACTTACATTCTTCGATAATTTTAAAAATTGAATTTAAAATGATCAAAATTGGACCTAAAAATCTTGAGTAGAAAGTCAAAAATAATATTAAATTTTCAATAATTTCAAGTCATTCTAATTTAAATAAATTCCAAACGCCAATTAAATCAAACTATAATTTATTCAAACTTTGAAATTTCAATAGTTAAAAATTAATTCTTTTATTTCATTTTGTCTAACTTTAAATATTTCCAACTTTTTCTAATTTTCAAACTTTGTCATTAACTTTTTTCTCCTTTTAAAAATTTGTGACGCATTATTAAGAAAGGGACCTTAGTAGCAAAAAATTTTAGATTATGTTTGTGATATTTGGAATGAAAATACATAAAGAAGATCAACTCTCAATACAAACCATTGATGTATTAGTCTTCATTCTGTCCAAAATATTCAATTAAAACTGATTTTAATTTTCCAAAATTAAAATGGAACTTTTAATCAAGGTAAAACTATCACTGAACATAACCTAACATTTTTCGTTGCTTAGGTCCCTTTTTTCATAATTGGCGCGACATTTGCTTCGTGTTGTAGATTTTCTTTAATTTTCTTCTTTTACGCAAATTATTACAGTTTATTTTATACAATTTTGTTTTTAAAACATTTAGAAAAATTTATTATATTTATACTTTAGTGAGAAATATAATTTTTTCTTCAATTTTATGATTTTTTTTTAGATTCAGTAGTTTATTGTAAAGTTATTTAGTTTTCTTTGCATTTTGTTTATTTTTTTGCAAATTTATTTTCTATTTCATAAAACTTGTAGAATTTATGAGTTTTAAAAAATATTTTTATTATCAAAATTGTTTTCAAAATATATCTAATGTTTTAAACAAATTTTTCTGTTTTTAAAGTTGTTTCCATAATTAAATTTTCTTCGTTTAGAGCATTTTCGAAAATTGTTATTTTTAAAGAAATTTATTTATTTACAAATGGAAAAAGTAAATATGTAATAGAATAGAACGAATTTGTTATTCTTTTCCTAGACTTTTAACTTGTTTATTTCTTTACATTTTCTTACTTTATTCTTACTCTTTTTTAGTTCATTAGTTTATTTTTCACAATTTTTATATTTTTTATTGTTTCCTTTTTTTTTGCTTTGTTATTTTTTTATGTTCTAAATTTTTATTATTTGTCAAAGTTTATTGACCTCGCCTTTAATTTCTTTAATGTACCTTCAATTTCTTCCTTCATAATTGGTTTATCACTTTTTGAACTTTTCATAATTTCATCAATTTTTATTTTATAATAAGAAATTTTTTTCAAAATATTTATGTGAGATATTTTTCGTATTTTTTCATAATTTAATACTTTTTTAAAAAATTTTAATTACTCTTCTCCCTTTTTTTTATTTTATGTAAATTTGATCTTATTGTTTTTTTATTTCTTAGAAATATTTGTTGTCTCGAAAATGTTTAATTTGTTTTTATTTAATTTGTCATTTCAAAAAAAATGTATTTCTTGTTTTTTTCTTTACTTTTTAAAACAACTTTTACAACGTTATTTCTCATTTGTACAATTTTAACATTTTTAATGGATTTTTTTTCTTAATTTAAAAAAGCATTTCCGTCAATATTTTAATTTTTTGAAAACATTTTCTTTTTATTCTATTGTAGTTTTAATTTTTTAAATTTTACTATTTTTGGTATATTATCACACAGTGTCTTAATTTAAAACAAAAACAATTTAAGCATTTTTTCTTAAATTTTCTAATATTTTGAGATTTTATTACCATTTTTTTTTAATTTTCTGCCTATTTTTCTAATAATTTTTCAACTTTTTCATTTTTAAAAAGTTTATTTATTTTTTGTAGGTTTTTCAATTATCTTTGTACATTTTCTATTTATTTTTAATGTTGAAAATTTAAAGTATATTATTTTCAAGAAATACATTTTTTTTATTTGCATTTACAATAATGTTATTATTAGTTTTTGTAATTTTATCGTTTTGGCATAATTTATTAGATTTATTTGAATGTTTTAATTTTTTCATTGTTCATTAAATGTTCTGTTTTTTTACTTTTTCTGTAATTTCTTTTATTTTTTCGTTTTTTCATAGTAGGTTTTTCTAATGTTGTAAAATTTTTTAAATAATTTGTTTCGTTTTTGTAGTTATTTTTTAAACTAATCTAAATATTTCATTGAAATCACTTAAAATTGAACAAATATTGTTATTAATCATTAAGCAAATAAATCCTGAAAATTCAAAATAATCATTCGTCAGACACCCTGTAAATAAAAGTTTTATTAAATAAGAGAGTCTATTTTTTCCAAAAGGTTTGACACTATTTTTTTACATTGAATAATACAGAAATTATTCAATTTTTGTAATAAAAGTTTCAAACAAATTTCATGATTTAAAGTCAATTGACAGTCTTAATGTAATGAAGAAAAGTTTAAATAATCTAAAAGTGAGGTAATTTTGAAAATGAAATTTTGCGGCCATCCTATTAAAACATCAGCGAAAAATCTTGTTCTTTGACGTGGAGCTCCCTCTGGACAAGCAAAAAAATACTAACGAAATTTTCTCAGTTACAGGCAAAGAGGCAACATGAATCGAAATTTTCGGAACTTTGATGATCGTCGGATGCGTGGAGGACGGGAAATGAATCGGAATTATAATAACTTTAATCGACAGCAGGGCAGAATGAATCAGTCGGGAAATTATGAGTATCGTCGTCGTGGAATGTATCAACGGAACAATGATTTATTTATGAGAGATCGTTACTCGCAGAGGCAGAGATTTTCCAAAGAAAGACCCACGCAGGAGTACAGTAGCAATTCTTATAAAACTGAATCCGAATCGAGACAATATGAAACTCCACGATCAGAGCAGTCGTCATCTCATCCGGTTGAAAGGAGGGAGAAACCGAAAGCTGTTACTCAAGAGGAGCCACGTCCTGCTGAAGATAAAATTCAATTGAAGAAGAGATCAAGATCTTCTTCTGTGTCGTCCTCATCTAGCAGCGAAAGCAGCAGCGACAGTGACGACTCGAGTTCCAGCGATTCCAGCTCAAGTTCCGAGGACGAGAAGAAACGTAAGAAGCGAAAGAAGATCGCTAAAAAGCTCAAAAAAGCGGAGAAGAAGCGCAAGAAGAAGAAGCTCAAGAAGAAGCTTAAAAAGATGAAAACTCGAAAGGATAAGCCTGGCAAGGACAAGAAAAAAATCCCAAAGGAAAAATCACTCGAGGAGTCAGGCGAACAGCCAGTAGACAAGGCTAAAGCGATGGCCCCAATGACCAAAGAACAATGGGAGAAACGGCAAAATGTTGTTCGTAAAGTTTATGATAAGGAAACTGGAAGGCACAGGTAAGAATTATGTATTAATAAAAATAGTTTAGTCAATAATAAATGAGATTGATATGTTTATTTTAAGATATAATAGCGCATCTGTCTCTGATGCTGCTTATGTTCTATTTTTTGTTCTGCGATACGCCATCTGGTGTCAGAAAAAATTATTAAAATAACGAGGGCCGTTTCTGTCAACAGAATTGGATAGTTAAAATTGATTATTTTTATTAAATTGCAAGTTATTGGGATTTTCTGTTTCAAAAATTTTTTCTTTTGAAGAAATAGAATTTAGTAGAATAAAATTTAGGCTAAATCAGGGTGTCTACTAACACCTAAAATTAAGATTTTTTTTCCACTTTTCCCCTTATTTTCCCTTTTTCCAAATAAATTACCTAAAACACCTATAAAACAGGGCTGATAAAAATCATGATTTTTTTAAAAATCCAAAAAATCTGATTTTTGTTTGTTTAAATCGGATTGTTTTGATTTAAATAAAAAATTGCTTTTTTTAAATGTATAAAATCGGTATATAAAATTTTCAAGTGTTTATTTGTAAGTATTTTATATTTAAACTGAGAACATTTAATAAGAAATAATGAAGAATAAAAAATTTAATCAAAAAACAAATTATGAAGAATAAATGAGAAAATTTCAAAAAAATAACAAAAAGCATATAATTGCAAAATTAAAAAAAATAGGTAAAAGTAACGAAAAAATAATAAATTATAATTTATTTATTTATTTATTTATTTACATACATAAACGGGCGAGCAAAAAGAAAAAAGCCCTTTCGTACAAAGTACTTATAAACAATATACATCTAAAAGAATAAAAATAATATAATATAAGAATAAAGAGAAATGGCGCTTGCGAATCAACTGTAATTAGTTTTGTATACAATCCTACGTAATTCTAGTATAAATCTATCCACAGTGACTCCAGAAAAGTTAATAAGAAAAAAACATAAAAACGTAAAAAAGATAAGAAAATAGTCTATTAAAAAAATGAGAAAATTCTTTTAAATAAAAGAAGTTATCAACATTATTAAAGAAATAAAGAAAAATTAAAAAAAAACACGAATGAAACAGTGACATAAAAAAAAGTAAAAACTCTTTTCAAAAAATTAAACTGTTTAAGGACATTTTTTTAAATTAAAAAAATAAATAATAACTATTGTTATTATTAATAGTACCCTGTACAAATGGGCATAAATAATGCCCGTATATATGTAAATAAATAAATAAATAAATAAATAAATAAATAAGAAGATAATTATAAAAATTATAAATTAGAAAAATTAGAGAATTATTTTACAATCAATTTTCTTTTTTACAAAGAATTAAAGAAAAAAAGAATGAATAAACTTTTGGAAAATTTCAAAAAAATTTCAAAAGAAAAAAAATTCTATGAAATAGAAGAAAGATTTTAAAATGAGAATATTTAGTACAAGATTAAATTTACATAATATAAAATGAAAGAATAAATGTCTTCAAAGAAGTAGAATAATGAGAAATTTAAAAAATGTAGATAAAAGTATCGAATAGATGTCTTCAAAAATTCGTACAAGATAAAAACTAAATAATTTAAAAGAAGGAAAAACGTTTCTAGGAAATAGAAAAATGATAACAAAAATTAAATGCTAGGATATAATTAAGATATATATATAATTAAGATGCTAGAAAGGACTAAGAAAATTGTAAAACAACAAGAAAATTAATTAAATAGGAAGAAAATTGAGAAATGTTTTTTTATTTGTAAAAAAGTGTAAAAAGTACAAAAAATAAAAAAATTTGCCAAGAATCTACTAAAAAGTAGAATTAATTAAATTAAAAAATGTATATGAAGGCAAATAAAAATTCCACAAAAGAAATTTAAAAATACAAATTAAACAATAAATTTAAAATTAATTTAATAGGAAAATTAAACCAAAAATATTTTTATAATATTACACTTAACACAAGTTTAACAATAAATTTAGAAAAATAAAGAAAATCTAAAAATTTTATGAATGAATAAGTAAGTTTACAAAAAATAGACAAGATGTGAAAACAAATTGAATAAATTTAAAAAACAATAAGCGTATATATTTTGAAAAATATGGAAATAAAAGAAAATGAACGGAAACAAAAGTTTAGTGAATGTTATAACGAAATTGTGTAAAATACTATTAAATAATTTGTATAAAAAGAGAAAAATTAAAGAAAATCCTAAAATAAAAAGATAAAAAAGTATCAAAAGTAAAAGAAGAAAAGATCTTTATATTTTGTAAAAATAAGAAATTATAAGATAAAAATTAAACAGTTTCGAAAAAATCTTGTGAGAATTAAAAAAAAGATTATTGTGAATATAGAAAATAATTAACACTATTTAATTATTATGCATTTAAATTGGAATTAATTGAAATTTAAAAGTTTGAATAAATTGGAATATGAGTTAATTGAAGTTTGGAGTTTATTTAAATTATTATGACAAGGTGGTTGCAGGTCAGAGAAAAACTGAAAATCAGGGAAAAGTCAGGAACATAAATTTTCCAAAAAAATCTTTAAAAGTCAGGGAATTTTTTTCTTAAAGGAACCACAATTAAAAATTCATGATTTTATTACTTAAAATTCTTAATAAACAAAGTAAGATTTAAAAAATCTGTAAAATTGGTGGTCAGGGAAAATGAAAAATTAGTCAGGGAAAAATCAGGCAATTATGAAAATGAAATTTTGCGGCAACCCTAAATGCCTTAAAGATATAAAAATTTAATACTATTTTTCGTCATCTTCTTACTAAAAATTTGTAGATTGTGGGTATTTTGTTCATCTGTATTAACACAATTTTTTAAATTTTATAAAGAATAAAATATTAAACTTTAAATTTTCAAGATTTATTCAAAAATTTTTTGATTTTTTTTATGGTTTACGATTTTTTATGACTTTTGGAGAATTTTTTTGATTTAAATCATGATATAGATGCAAATTCCCAATAATTTAAATAATGATTTTTACAGCCCTGCTATAAATTCAAGATTTTTCTCCTCTTTGACCTTTCTTTTTCAATATGTGTCTGTTTTTCCCACTTTTCATGTTTTATTTATTACATTTTAATAAACGAAATTTCGTTGTGAAATTATTTTTCATAGTTTTGTAAACATTATATTTTTCCATAGATTTTCATTGTCAGATTAAAGTCTTAACAATTTGCGGATACAGAGAGATCCAACTTAATTTTTAAATATAATTGATTCCTAAAATAGATTTTTAAAAGATTTTCTATTTTGCTTAAAATTTTGCAAACTTTTCAAATAAAACAAATTATTAGTCTTGGCTTGAAGTGTATTAAAGTATATTATCTACTTCTCAAAATAGTTTTTTTGCTTCAATTCTTTTAATTAAAAATGTCATTATTTTTGAAAATTAATTTAAAAGATTGTTTTCTTTCGAATGTAGAAAGAGGTGATTTGAAATACTTTGTGTTATGCACGAAAGTTTTTGTACACAAACTTTTGATTTGAAATACTTTGTGTTATGCACGAAAGTTTTTGTACACAAACTTTTTCTAACAGTGTAATTTTCATCTAATTTTAACGAATCATCTTTCTCATTCAAAACATTCTTTACAACTTTATTTGTTGGGTTTTGTTAAATAATATTTTGTTTTAAAGTTATTAAACGTAACAAATAAAATTTGTTCTTTGCGTATTTTTTAAACACAATACTATTTAAAGAAATCTAGCTTTGATTTGGGAATCGCAGAACTGCGATACTCAACCTGGTGTCAGAAAAAATTATTAAAAAATAATAAAGATTTTAATTTTTAAAGTCAAAACTCTCGTTTATTTAAAATTTAAGAAAAACATTTTATGATAACACTATGAAAGTTTTATTTTCAGCTAATCATAAAAATTACTTGTCATCTAAAATTCTTTAAAAAACGAAATTTAGATAGAAAATTGATTTTCATTTCCGACAATTCCCATGTCTGTCTAATTTGAAATTAATTTAGCCTTACGAAAAACTAAAATACGAGATTTTTGATACTTGAAAATTTCCGAATTTACTTAATTTATTGCAAAGATTGTATGTCCTATTTTTCTAAAAATTTAATGTTATCGTTCTTCCAATTTTAGAGTTTCCCACAGCATCTAAACTTAAGTTTTTTTCCCCCACCAATAACGGAAGTGGTAATTTTCCACACTCGTGACAGAAAAGTTAATTTTCCTCACCAGTGCTCAAAATTGTTTTTATCCCACTGGTGACGGAATTCAGAAATTAAGTTTTTGTTCACTAGTGTTGAAACTGGTAATTTCTCTTACAATTGATAGAAATGGTCATTTTTTTTCTTTCACTTTCCCACTAGTTTCGCAATTATCATTTTACACACTGATGACTAAAACGATCAATTTTCTCACTAGTGATTAAAATTGTCATTTCCCCACTAGTGACGAAAATTGATAATTTCGAGTGAAAACAAAATTTTTTGGTACCTTGTGTCTAAAGGAAAAAAAAGTGCACATTCTACTTATTATATTATTTATGTTTTATATAAGTTACAAACTATAATTATTAAAAAATAGGAATAAACAAACGTGATGAAATGTTATTATAAATAATGTGCAAATTTTCTGTGTAATTTAATAATTAATGTAATAATTTACTGTTTAATTCAGATTAATTAAAGGCGATGGTGAAGTATTGGAGGAGATCGTCAGCCGAGAGCGCCACAAGGACATCAATCGTCAGGCAACAAGGGGTGACGGTGAATTTTTTCAAGCTCAATTAAGAGCCAATCAGTGATACTTTAAATAGAAATATTCTACCTGTGTTTTTTTTTTATAATATTGAATTAAGGTTAATGACAATCTTAGTTTTTCTTTTTTGTCCAAATTGTTATTTTATTATACATTCGTTCACAATACTCCATTAAATGAACTTAAACATTTTTACAATATAATTATCCTGTTTTTACAAATGACATTTTCAACGATTATAATTTACTTTGGACGATTTCTCAACAAAAAAAAGGTTAAAAAAAATAAATAACAAGGAAAAAAAATAGAATCAGTATAAAGTTTTAAAAACTGAAATCAAACATTGAAACTTACGTCAAACATCCAGTCTCATTAAGTTTAAAACTCAGTTTTATCTCATAAATCATCTAATTTTAGAAATCTTATAAATAATCTTAGTTTTTAAATTATATAAATAATCTTAGGTTCTATATATCTTATAAATAAACCTAGTTCTAACTCTAGCTTTGTGTACAGTTATATTACAAGTCTGGAGTTGAAAATTAAAAGATTTATAATTAAAGGAAATTGTAATCACACTTTTTCTTGAATGAATACTGAAAGGATCTGGTACTGAGCTGTACAAATGTTGATTTACTCTCTTTAAAAAAAAAAAAAAAAAAAAAAAATCTTTGAAAAAGAGTTAAAACAGTTGGATAAAGTGGGATGTATGCCCATCTCGATAAATAGGATTGTCCGAAACAGGAGCACGACAGAGTGGACAAGAACGCTCTCGATCCAACCAAGTTATCACACAAAGTTCACAGAATATGTGTTTACAGTGAAGCCTGACCGGCGTTGAATATTCATCATGGCAAATGGTGCATATTCCGCCAGATTCGTCCAATTGATTTTTAGTGGCAAAAGAACCGACATTCTGAAAAAAAATATAAGGTTCTTCATTAGAATTTATGATATAATTAAAAGCAAAAATTGCATTAAAAGAAACTTTGTAATGATGAAGAAATAAATTGTACTGTATTCTAATATTAACAATGTCAGTTTATCACTAAAATCTTAACCCTAATTTTTTTTTTTTTAGAAAAGATTGATTTTTTTTTCATTTTCAGTTAATGATTTAATTTGTAGAGTTGTATATTTAGTTTGAAAACTAACAGGGTGTCTAGTTAATAACTATTTTGGATTTTTCGGATCATAAATTACCATTTTCCCGAATTTGTTTGCTTAAACAATAACAATATTAGTTAAATATTAAGTGATTTGAATGAAATATTAAGATTACTTTTAAAATAACTACACAAACAAAACAACAAATTATTTAAAATTTTTAAAGTTTGTACAGTTTGAATTGCTTAAATTGTTTTTGTTTTGAATCAAGACACCGATAAATAAAAAATGGTAACATTTTAAAAATCAAGAATTAAACAATTTTTTTAAATTTAATTATGCATGCGGACAAGTTTTTTCAAGTTAACAAAATAAATATGAAAATCCTTGAAAAAGAAAACAATAACTACATTTTTTTAAATATGGAAAATTAAACATAAGGTTTTTTTTTTTTAAATAGAAAAAGAAAAATATTTTTAAAGAAAAATTATGATAAAATGAGAAATTTATTGTAAGATTAAATTTACATGAAACAGACAAAAGAAAGAAGTCTTTAAAAAATTATAAATTATGAAAAAAGACATAAAAATGCCCCAAATAAATATTTTGACAAACTTAGTTAGAAATTATAAAATAAAAATTAATGAAATTATGAAAAGTTCAAAAAGTGATAAAAAAATTATGAAAGAACGAATAAATTTAAGGAAAATTAGGGAAATTTAAGGCGAAGTCAATAAATTTTGAGGAATTATGAAAGCTGAGATAAAAAAAATGATAAAGCAATATTTTGAAAAATGAAACAAATCTTTTTTTTTGTAATAAGCTATAAAAACCTTAAAAATTAAAAAAAAAGCAATCAAAATTGTGAAAATTAAACTAAAAAAAATGAAAAACGGTAAGAATAAAATAAGAAAAAGTAAAAGAAAACAAGTTAAGGAAGCTCTCTCCATTGACATAACCTTAAATTAAAAAATGGCTTTTCCCATCAAATACAACTGTTATTAAAATAGTTTCAACAAATTTTGAAAGATCAAGTTATACATTTTCCAGAAAAAATTTGGTTGAACTAAAATTTGTTGTCAATTAATAATTATTTAATATTTTATGTTTTCTCTTTAAATCTAGTTAAAAATCTGTAATTTTTATTTAATTTTAACTAATAATAGCTCATTTTCCTCAATGAAACATTTTTTACAATTTTATTTGTTTGATTTTGTTAACTAATATTTTGTTTCAAAGTTATTAAACAAAATAAATTTTTTATTTACGTATTTTTTAAACAGAAAATTATTTAAGAAAATCTAACCAATAAAATTGTAAAAAATGTTTTAACAAGAAAAATGAGCTATTATTAGTTAAAATTAAATGAAAATGACAGTTTTTAACTAGATTTAAAAAAAAACCTAAAATGTTAAATTATTATTATTTGCCAACAAATTTTACCTCAACTTAATTTTTTTTAAAAATACACTTGTATCTTTCAAAATTTTATGAAATTAATTTGAATATTTTTTTTTTTTTTGGGTGAAAAAAGACTTTTTAGTTTGAGGTTATGTAACTGGAGAAACCCTCCTTAAAAGTCTAGAAAAAGAATAGCAAATTCCTTGAAAAATAACCATTTTTGGGAAATGATACCCAAAATGAAGAAAATTTAATTATTGAAACAATTTTAAAAATATAAAAATATATTTAAAACATTAAATACATTTTAAAAACAATTTTTACAATAATTTTTTTTAAAACATAAATGCTAGAAGTTTTCTGAAATAGAAAATAAATTTGTGAAAAAATAAAAAAAATGCAAGGAAAATTAAATAAAATTCACAAAAAACAAGTAAATCTGAAAAGAATCATAAAATTGAAGAAAAAATTGTATTTCTCACCAAACCATGAAAATAAATAAATTTTTCCAAAATGTTTTAAAAACAAAATTTTACAAAATAAACTGAAACGATTTGTGTAAAAAGAAGAAAATTGAAGAAAATTTGTAACACGAAAAAAAAGATGTTGAAAGAAGGTAAAAATGTATACCTAATAAAGTTAGAAAAATAGAAACAGTTAGAAATATTTGGAATAAGATAATATGAACTGCAGTAGAACTAATTTTTGACTATTGAAATTGAAATTAATTGAAATTTAAAAGTTTGAATAAATTAAAGTTTGATTTAATTGACGTTTGCGATTTTTTTTAAATTAGAATAACTTGGAATTATTGAAAATGTAATATTATTTTTCTACCCAAGATTTTTAGATCTCACTTTTGGCTATTTAAAATTCAATTTTTGACATTATTGTATAATACGAGATTACCATGGAAATTTTTAGAATTTCTCTACGAATTCTTGGAATTTCTTGAAAATTACCGAACATTTTTCAGAATTTTTTACAAATTCCCGACAAATTCCAGACTAAAAAAATATAGAAAAATTTACCAAATAAATATTTGGAAAAAATTAGAAATTATATAAAATGAGAATTAATGAAATTATTATTAAACTGAAAAAATGATCAAAAAAATTATGAAATAAAGAATAAACGGAAGGGAAATTTGAGAAATTTAAGTAAGTAAAATTAAATTAATTTAATTAATTTTAGATTAATTATTCCTAAAATGAAGTAAATAAAATAATATGGAAACTTAAAAAAAATATATTTGTTTAAACATTAGATATATTTTTAAAACCATTTTTATAACAATCGACAAAAAAAAATTTTGTATTACAAAATCCAGAAATTTTTATGAAAGAAAAAATTTATGATAAAGTTAGAAAATGAGAAAAAGTTGGAAATTTTTCAAGTAAGACAAAATGAAATGCAAAAGAATTAATTTTTTACTATTAAAATTTCAAAGTTTGAATAAATTAAAGTTTGATTTAATTGGCGTTTGGGATTTAGGTATTTAAATTAAAATTAGTTTAAATTATAAAAAAAATTAATAATATTATTTATTACTTTCTTTCTGCTCAAAGCTTTAAGGTCGTATTTTAATCATTTTAAGCTCAATTTTTAAAGTTATTGGAGAATACAAAATTGAAATTTTTAGGATTTTTCTATGAATTGTCGGAATTTCTTAAAAATTCCCGAATCTTTTTACAAATTCCCAGCAAATTCTCAGTTTTTTTCATGATGTATTGAAAGGGTGTCTACTAAATTTGGTTCTTAAAATTCCCGGTAATTTCCCGGTTTTAAATATTAAATTTCTTATTGTAAATAAATGATATAACAAATCCTACCTTTTTATTATTTATAGAATTAATTTAGTAGATACCCTGATTAAATTCTCAGCATTTTCCCGGATCGTTAAACACCCTATAATTTATAAAAAATGTTTGTAAACCTACCACTTGTTGCATCATTTTGTTTACTGCGCGTTTAAAAAGCTTCAGTCGAGCAATAATATCGCTGCCTTTGCTCATTGTATAAATTGTAATGAGACCGTAAGCGTAAATTTTTTCTATACCCTCGTAAGCTCCGAATAAAAAATTGAGCCAAAATGGAATTGGAACGCAGCATCGGAAGAGCTGGGAAGTTGCTTCTGACATCAGGTAATATTTGCCCTGAAACAAGGATAATTGATAAAATATAAATCTCAGGATAAGCACTGCTTTCTGACTCGAAAAAAGATAGGCAAACGTATAACTTTTGAGAATAAAAAAAGTTAGAAAAAGGAGCATTTTTATTTTTTTTTGGTACTAATTTCAATTTTTCATGGTTTTTATTAACATCTTTTTTTTGACCCAATATTTTTGTAATTAATTTTTATACACATTGATAAATTTAATTTATTTTCAAAAGTAAGATAAATGAATTCTGTTCAGAAAGATTTGTCTAAACAAAAAGTATTTTCACAGAAAATTCGGAAATTCAGGCTAGAAATTGGTTGAAGTTTTCATACAATGCAAATTTTGTATAATTTAAAGTTTTTATACATTGGTTAAAGTTTGAAATACGAAATATATTCATTGTTAAAATTTTAAAATATTTAAAGCTTCTAATAATAATTTAAACATGAATTGAGTAAAATTTAAAACATTAAAAGTTTTATATAATAATTGAAGTTTATTAGTTATTATAGTTTGTTATTTATTGATTTTCGTATTGTTTGAAAACATTTTAAAATCATATCAATAGAAGTTTGGAATAAATGGAATTTATATAAAAGTTTAAATATATTTTGCTCAAAAAACTATTTAAAAAAAAATATTCTAACTTTTTGTAAATTACTATAAAAATTTGTATTTTCAACTCAAATGGAAATCCTGATTTATTCTCTAAAATAAATCTATTTATTAATTTGTAATAAATATAAATTAATTCACAAAATTTAATCTGATAATAATAATTAATTTAATCTAAATAAGTTAATAGTCTATTTTTTGTATTTAAACTATATTCATTAGCTATAGCTCTTGCGCGCTTTAGGGCACGTACATTTTGCTAGTTATTGAATAAAGTCAAATTTAGATTGCTTAAAATTTGAGTTAATTGAAATTGAAATTAATTAAATTTTGAATCGATGAAAATTTGCATTAGTGAGTCAGTCAGTTTTTTCGGATTTTCTCGGTCATTTAAAAAGAAAAACTACTACACTGCAACTTCACTTATTTAAAGTTTCGCTTATTTGAGGTCGCATTTATTTGAACAGTTCGAAGTCTCACTTATTTTAACTTGTCGACCAATCAAAACCAACTAACATTTTCATTGGTTGCTGCGAATTGGATCAGCCAATCAGAGAAGTTCTCTAAAAGTACATGGAAGTTAAAATAAGTGCGACTTTTGTCATGGATTTGCGTAGACCAGGTTAAAATAAGTGAAGCTTCATTGTAATTTATCTTAAAATACAATTATTTACTTACCCTGTTCTGTAAGGCGATAATCCTTGCAGGGAAGAAAGTAAGGAAAAGTTTGCACAAAATTGTAATTAATTTCATCATAAAATCTGTGATTGCCACTAGCCAAAGTAATTCCCATGCGCTGGTGGGCGACGTGAATTTTGGCAGAATTGGCTGGTCAAAAAGAAGATGGACAAAAATAATGCATCCACAGGTATAAAGTAAAATTCCTATCAACGTCATGTAGCTTCTATTCTGTTGTTTTGATATTTCTCTTTTTAAATCAGAATCAGCTTGAAAAGTCGTTAATAATAGGACCAAAAAGTGGATTATTTTTGTTTTATAATCATTGATGCTCTTAATGAGTAGAATTAAAACTAAAGGAATGTATCTGCGAAGAATTTTGAGCAACTTTCTTGCCTCAGGATTAAGAGAATTGTACTCATTCTGAAAATCACTAATATTGTTTTGATTCTCGTCACCCTCAGTTTCTCGAGTTTCTCGTGAAAAATTTTCGCCCGATACGGAATGTTGACTGTGATCTGTCGACGAATTTTGTGAAGAATTGTCAACTGGGTCAGATTCTGGAACAACTTCCATGTTAATTACAAAATTATCGTCACGTTGAGCTTCCTGAGCTGGAGAAGTTCTTTCTTCGGGGCCCTGTCTCTGTGAGTTTGGCCAAAATGACCATGATATCTGTTAAAAACAAATATATATTTTATTATCAAAATATTTTACAATTTCAGACAAATTTGTCAGACTATATTATTTTTATATTTATTTAGGTTTTAATACAAGATTTCTAAAAACCTCAGAAAGTTTATGAAAAATAAACAAAATCTCAAATGAAAAAATGTTCCAAGAAATAATGAAAAATGGAGAAAACAATTAATCTAAATCCAACAAACAATAAATAAACGAAAACATTTTTGAACTTTATTAACCTTATAAACTTTTGTGAAAAGATACTGGAAAAAGCAGAATGTAAAAACAAAATATAAAAGTGTTGAAAGAAGAGAAAGTTTTAAAAAAAACTATATATAAGAGAGAAAGAAATTGACGAAAATGTACAAAAAACTGGAAAATTCTTTTTTAGCATTAATAAAGGCATTTTTCTTTTTAATTCAGATAATAAAATAAGAAAATTAATGAAAAACGTAAAAAGTCTTTAAAAAATAGAGAAATTAAGAAATGATGAAAAAATATCGAAAAATTGATTTTAAGAAATTAAACTATAAATATAAAATATATAAATTAAATAATTTCAAAGAGAGGTACATATTTTTAACAAATAGAAAAATGATGATAAAATTAAAAAATTTATTACGCCAATAAAATTCATAACGTTTATGATCAACGATTAAAAAAAAAATTTCCTATAGAAATTATTAAAAATTTTAGTGTGGGGGATTTATTTAAACGTTGTAAAAGTTATACAAAAATTAAACGATCACAAAAAATATTAAATTTAAAAATTAACAAAAAATATGTACCTAAAAAGTACTAAAAATTAAATAAGGAAACGTAAGTATAAAGATATGTAAAGAATCTTTGAAAGATATGAAAAAATTATTTAAAAATAAGAAAGTTCAAGAAAACAAAACGAAATTTTTTTTTGTAATATTAGACAAATTTCAAAAACAATAACTTTTGAAAAATGAAGTATATCTTAAATTGTTATGAAAAAGTAAATATGTCTGCGAAAAAATAGACAAAATGTATAAATAAAAAAATTGAATAATTTTAAAAAAGAATTAGCGAATCTAAAAGAAAAAAAAATTGAAGAAAATATTCTTTCTTCGCCCCCCAAACAAAAAAGAGAGAAAAAAAGTTTAAAACCACATTTTAGTTTATAGAGAAATAAATACATTATAAAATAAAGGATGTAAAAATTATTTAAAGAAAAATAAAAATAAAAAACGACTTAAAAATTCTAAGAAATGAAAAGATTTCCTTTTAAAAAGGAATTTTAAGTTATGGTAACAAAATTGTATGAAATAATAATACTTTGCTTAAAAAAAAGGAAAGTAAAGAAAATATTAAAACAAAACAAACAAAAGAAAAGAAATTAATCAAAAGAAGACAAAAATTCTTTAAAAACGAGAAAAATGAAGAAATTATTAAAAAATACAAAGTAATTGAATAAATTAGAAAAAAGAGATTTATTAAAAAGTTTAGGAAAAGTGATATTTCTTTGAAATTTCTAAGACAAATGATTATTTTTAAAATGCAAAATAATTAATTATTGACTTTTGAAATTTGATAGTTTGAATAAATTAAAATGAGTTAACTGATGTTTGGAATTTATTTAAATTGTAATTATTTCGAGATATTAAAATTTAGTATAATTTGTATTTTCTACTCAAAATTTTGAGATGGTATTCTGATAAATTTTAGTTAAATTTTTTAAAAGTTTAAGAACACAACATTGAAATTGATATTTTTGAGATTTATCTACAAACTCCTGGCACTTCTGGCTAATTTTCAGATTTTTTAAAATTTATTTTTATAATTAAAAAAGTATCGGAGTTCAAAAAATTTAAGAAATTCTTTTAACCAACTCTTTATTTAAAAGAATTCCAATTTAAACGAATTTTAATTTAGAAGAATTTTTATTTTACAGAATTTTAGGTTAATCAAATTTTTAAATACCAGAATATCCATTTGACAGAATCTTCACTTGTCCGAAATTGTATTAGAACCAATTGACATTTGATAGAAAACTTAAAATGCAGAATGTTCATTTGTCCGAAAAAGTATCATACATAAATATTTTGGTGCGAATTCGTACTAATACAATTTTGAACAAATGAAGATTCTGTCAAATGAATATTTTGGGATTTAAAAATTTTATTAATCTAAAATTCTGTAAAATAAAAATTCTTCTAAATTAATATTCGTTTAAATTGGAATTCCTTTAAATGAAAAGTTGGTTAAAAGGATTCCTGTAAAATGAAAATTCTGTTAAATATGAATTCGGTGATCTAAAAATTCTGTTAGGTTAAATTCCATAAAGTTTTTAGATATTCTTTATTTTTCTAAATTTATTATTGGACTTTTTTGAACTGTAATATTATAAAAATGTTGTTGGCTGAATTTGCCTAAACTTTTTTATTTTAAAAGGATTTTTAAATTTCTTTTGTGAACTTTTGATTTATCTTGATATATACATTTTTTTATTTTTATTAATTCTAATTTTTTAGTATATTGTAACCAAATTTTATTATTTTTTGTACTTTTTACATTTTTTTTACAATTTGTTAGATTTCCCACTATTTTTTTAGTCCTTCCTTTAATAATTCATTAATTCTGAATGAATGAATTATTAAGTTTTGTCTTAATTTCTCGTTTCTGAGAAATATTTTTCCTTTTTTTAAATTGTTTAGTTTTTATTTTATAATTACGAATTTTTGAAAATATTTATTTGATGCTTTTATCTACATTTTTTAAATTTCTCAATTTTCTACTTTTTTGAAAGCTTTTATTCTTTTATTTTATATTATGTAAATTTAATCTTGTACTAGTCATTCGCATTTTAACATCGTTCTTCAGTTTCTTTTCGTTTTACATTTTTTTTTTAAAATTTTACAAAATTTTATTCACTCTTTTTTTCTTCAAATTGTAAAATAATTCTCTAATTTTTCTAATTTTAAAATTTTGTTCACTTTAGTAATATATTTGAACGTTTTGTTAATTGTCATCTTATTTATTATTTTAATTTAAAAAAAAGTACGTAAATAGTATAATTTTTTTAAAAGAGTTTCTACTTTTTTATATATAATTAAGTCACTGTTTCATTCTTGTGTTGTTTTTTAAAATTTTTTCTTCATTGCATTAATAAACTACTTACAAATAAACATTTGGAGATTTTTGATATTTTTAAAAAAATCATGATTTTTATCAGCCCTGCATTTAAGGTCAATAACTTTTTTAAGTAAATTGTATGAATTTATATAAAACACTTGAAAAAATTTCAAAGAAACATTCAATTCACTTTAATAAATAAATCAATAAATGAAAAACACTACTGTCTGCAACCATTGTTGACAAGTAACTAATCAATAGTATTCAATTTTAGATACATGCAAATCACATTGAAACAATACAAGTAAACGTAAGTAATAATGCCGTATTTTGGAGAAATACAGTAAATCCCATTTTTTCTACTGAGAGTTACTGTATTTTTTAAAAACACGTCAAAATAATAATGACAAATTTTAAACAGATTTAAAAGAAAAAAAATTTAAATAAAAGCTGGATCTTTTTATTTTTTGGTGAAAAACATTTTTGCTATTAATTTATTTTCTTTCATTTGCCCAGAATTCTTGTTACTTAAATTAATAAATTATTGTAAACTGTAATTAAGAATAGAAATTTATAAATAGACTTTTTTGTTTACTTGTCCAATTAAAGGTTGCATTTCTTCGATTGTTGTTGATATATTATTAACGAAAATTCTGGAACGTTCCATAGTCCGAGCTCCAAGATTTAAATTATTTCTAGTTGGGGCTTCTCTTACTGGATCTGCAGTAGCTCTTTGGGTCTCGGTTGAATTATTTTCCACATTCGTTGTTTCTTCAGGCGTGGTATCTGGCATTTTATACTTAAATTCGTGGCCGAGGCTCTTCGATGTTCTATTAATTAATGCAAAAAAATTATATTAACTCAGACATTAAAATTATTGAAATACTTGGTCAATTGCAAATTTCAAGATTTTTGAATTATTATATTATTAATCCTTAAACACACACAGAATTATATTTATATTATTTATAAAAACCGAGATAAAATTCAACTCAATTTACATAAATTACGAGATGGTAGGATAAATATAAAAATAATTAATACAATGAAATATATACATAATTTTAATGTTAGGAATTTACTGTCAATGTTATTAAACTGTGTAGTATTTTTCTTAAAAAAGTAATTTATTTGTAAATAAAATTAAACTAGTTCAATTTGTTGTTTTTGTTAATCAAAAACACTTGAATAAACACAGATAAAATAGGAAATTTATTACGAAGTAAATTTCAAGTGCACATAATTTGAGGTTATGTTTCTAGAAATAAAAAAAGCCAACATATTGAAGACATTTAAACAAGATTTTATTGTTTATTTAATGAGATGATTTTTGAAAATTTTTTATTTTTCAAAATAATAGAAAATTTGTCATAAATAGAAACAATTTTGCAAGTTCAATGACAGATTATGGAAGTTTAACATACCAGTGAATAAAAACAATTGTAACGGATTGTTAGTACAAAATTCTAAAAATAAATATTTTTTAACTAAGTTTGAGATAAATACGAAAGTACCTGAACAAGTCTATGTTTCGTAAAAAATATTTCCAACAAATTATATTAAGTTATATTTGATTCTTGATTCATTTCTTTCCTAGAACTGATAACATTCTTCGCAATGTGATTTGTTGCGTTATCAGCAGTTTATATAGAGCAGATTCTTTAATTCCTTTTTATTATTATTCTTTTGTTAAATGTAGATAAAGATAATAAAATAAACCAATAAACGTCTATTTATTTGTCTCAACGTTCCATCGCGCACAATCGTGAAATGAATTAAAATGAATTAATGAAATCGCAATTTGTATTTGTATAAGGTAATCTATTTTGTGACGTCATTTTCCAATATGGAGGTTTGCTGGATATCAGACGTGATGACGTCATTATCAGGGTTATGCACATAAAACCTCACGTAAATTACGTGGAGTTTTTGACGTATTTTACGTATGCTTACTGAGGGTAAAATCTCATGTGAGCAGAAAGCGCAAAACCGAAAGCAGAAAATCATAAGGGCGCAATTACATGTCTGCGTCGAACGCTGCGTTCTTGCGTTGAATCTTGAGAGAGAAGAAGACAGAAATATAGTCACATCTTTGTTACTCTCACCATTCAACGCAAGAACGCAACGTTCAACGCAGGCATGTGATTGCGCCCTAAGAGTGAGAGAGACAGACATATAGCACTGACTCTTTCACTCTCATATTTTCTGCTTTCGGTTTTACGCTTTCTGCTCACATGAGATTTTACCCTGACCGTAAAGCACAAAGCACAACGAATACGGTTACGGGAGCAGGGCATGAGATAACCGTAACCGTATTTCTATCTGCTTAGGGAGCAGGGATGGGTGCGTATTATACGTGATGTATTATACATGGTTTTCTACAGAATAGTACTTACGTATTATACGTGAAAATTTCGAAAATAAGAGGGAGTGGGGGTTTTCTACGTATAATACGTATTTTACATAATGTAGAAAACCACGTATTATACGTAGAAAACCTCGAGTTTGCTACATTTACCCATCCCTGTTAGGGAGATTCTATCTGCTTAGTCTCAGGGCGCAATTACATGCTGCGTCGAACGTTGCGTTCTTGCGTTGAATGGTAAGAGTGACAAAGATTTCGCAAATTTCGACGCAGGCATGTAATTGCGCCCTCATACGAAGGACTAGAGTATCAGTGAATTAGTATAGACCAATCAAAAAATACTTTCCAATGTGACCAATTATCTGATTATCCTATTCTAATCCACTGATACCACAGTCCTTCGTATGAGACTTCACCCATAGGCCTTAGGGTGAAATCAGATGGATGCGTCAAACGTTGCGTCTTAATGAGATAGAAAGAGATAAAAGCATATCTGCGTCTTTTTCTTTCTCATTACGTCGTAACGTTTGACACATTCATCTGATTTTACCCTTAAAGTACTCGCACAGCTCTTGGCTGCTGTGGGAGTGAAGGGTTCAGACAATTCAAATTTTTATTGTCTGAACTCTTCACTCTCACACGTTACCATGGTAACACCGGCAGGCTGGTAGTCAGCCATAGAGATCCTCAAGGGAGAGTTAAGACAAGTTTCCCCTTCTACTAGCTTTGCGGGTTTTCGGAAACGGAAGTGACGATTTGCAAATTGTATCATTAGTCGAAAGAGCGGGCTAATTTTAAAAAAGCATTTCAAAATGGAACCGCCATTTTGGACCAATGAAACTAACTTTTTATGAACATCCGTTTCCGGAAACCCGCGATTAATCAGAATCCAAGTCAACATGTCTCAACTCTCCCTTGAAGGTCCCGTCCCATGACAGCGTCAAAGCAGAAAACAGAAAGCGTTCAGCCAATAAGAGGATGTTCTACAATGGAAGTTATTCTAATTGAGCATTCTGATTGGAGCAACGTTTTACGCTTTTTCACTTTCACGCTTTGACGCTGTCATGGGACGGGACCTTGAGGATCTCTAGGCAGCCACAGAGGTGTGAGCGTACCTTTAGCCCTAAGCAGAATGAAACTTTAATCTTGAAATCGCATATCGTAAGAATGAGAGGAAGCAGGACAGAGATATATGTCTGTGCTACTTCCTCTCATTCTTACGATTTAAGATTTTTCATTGTGCTTGGGGCTATTAGGGCGGTTCCACTCAGGGTTGTGCAGTAACGCGTCACTCGAGGTTTTTTCCGTAATTTACAGGTATTTTACATAAGTAAAATACCGTCTTTTACCTCCCACTCCCAAAAAATACATTATGTAAAATATTATTGAGGTAATTTATTAAGTATTTTACCGTAAAGTACCACGTAATTTACCTAAGGTATTTTACTAGCACAACACTGGGTTTCACACATGATCAGGCCTAAGCAGATAGAAATACGCTTAGGGGACCAGAGCATGAGTCAGAAAAGGACAGAAACAGTATCTGTCCTTTTTTATCTCATGCCCTGCTCTCGTAACCGAATTCGTTGTGCTTTGGGCTATCGGATCCACACTTTGACGCCAGAAGCAGGGTTGTGCATGTAATATACCTCACGTAAAATACGTGGGGTTTTTGACGTATTTTACGTATACTGTAAAAAATTCGTTGTATTTTTACACCGTGATGGCCTGTTTACACCTTCGAAAAAAAAAATTTCGCATTGGACGGAAGAGGACAGAAAAAATTTGTTGAAAATTGATGATCCCACTGTATATTTTCATTGTAGTGTGAATTTACAAACAACATGTTACGGCGTGCGCTAGTTGGTATAGAATTAAACGAAGGCTCTAAGACCCTCGGTTCGAAAACAAAACTGATGCAAAGAAACAATAAATAAATATTAAATTAATGTTTAATTTAAGTTAATTTTTAACTAAAATCGTTCGATTTAAACTAGTAAAATAATTTAATTTTACTAGTTTAATGATTAAATACAAAAATTGGTATTTTTTTATATTATACCCTGTCGAAAGTAAACCACTCAAAATCCACTGAAAAAACCACTGGCCCAGTGATTTTTCAGTGGTCTGACCTGCATATCTTCAGATAGAATTTTTTTTGGAGTTGGGGTAACAATAGTACAATAGTTTTAAATGCCAAGTAGTTTTGTAGGGGAGTAAACTTCGACTCTTTAACGAAAAAAATTTACAAGCAATTTGACCTGGAAATTCAGGTCGAACACCGATTCCTGATTGTAATTTTTTTTCCTTTTATGGTTCCCGTAACCCAAAATTTTTATGATTAAAAAATTTTGCAATTTCAAAATTTAAAATTTCAAAAATAAAAATATGAAATCTACTTATTTTCACGATTAGGAATATAAAAAAAAATTCTAAAAACTATTAAAATTGAAGGAAAGTAAATTTTCAAAGCTATTTTTATTATTATGAAAAATAACTTTTTTGAGGAAATTTTTAGATATTCTTTATCGTTAGAACACGTAGAATATTAATATTTAATTTTTAAATTTATTAATGCGAAATTAGAGAAATTTTTGTTCCCGATTTTTAATTAAATTCAGGAGTCTTCAAGTTTTATGATCTCTCTGGACCCTTCAACGAGGCCTTGAATATATTAAAAATTGACCTGTGAAAAATTTGTTTCTTAACAAATAAAATTGTTTAAATTTTAATGATAGAAAATTGTTTCTTTTAAATTTAGAATCTGTAAGTTCTAACAATTACGTACATATAAAAATTTCCCCAAAAATCCTAAATTTAAATGAATAATATCGTATCTCATAAACGGTAGCAGATATTAAAAAACTGATGTCATTTTTGGATTTTTGAATAGAAGTTTGTATTATGTTAATAGTAATAACATATATTTATATAAGTGGCTAAATTCTTAAACAACAAATATAATATTGGAATAAATAATTTAAATTATTTAAAATTGTAAAAAAGAAAGGTTATCCTTCCATTTTATGAGGGTAAAGGCCATAAAACGGTTTGGGACTTCCAGGCCAACTGTCATAAATCAACCCTCACAATAGATATTTTGCAGTGGCGAATTGTCCCAAATCACAACTGAGAAACCACTTAAAAACAACTGGGATTTCAGTGGTTCTGTCTCAGTGATTTTTCAGTGTTTTTCTTTCGACAGGGTAGGTTTAAAACTCTTTATTTTTTCATAAAATTCATATATTTCAAAGAATTTTAAAGGATGGAAAAATTAGAAAACTCGAACTGGATTTATTTAGTTACAACTAGAATAATCTAGTTTGAGAAGTTTAACCCGGTTGTAAATCCGTGTAAAAGATCATCTACTGAACTTGTACACGATTCTGGATAAAATCATGCTCAGGTGCATTGACTTGTCTTGTGCATGAACTTGTGAATGGACAGCAAGTGAATTTGAAACAACGAACGTGTACATTTTCATGCACGCACAAAAAAATCTGATACAAGAACATGTGCATGAACGTGCAAATGTTCATGCACATAATTTTCTATACTTTAAATATTATTAACAAATGTTACTTGTTTTATAGTGGTCCTCTACCTTTTATAGCCATTAAAATCTACTGCGCAGCCTTCACTCCCATAGATAACTAATGCGCAACGTTTAAAGTTTAACAAATAATTATCCATTTTCGTGTACAGATTCATGTGCATGTTCGTGTGCATGTTCATGCACATGAAATTACTTGCCTTTAGAAGCATTCATGAACATGTGCATGTTCCTTTGCACGTTCGTTGTTCCAAATTCGTGTGTTGACCATTCGCAAGTTCATGCACAAAACAAGTCAATGCACCTGTGCATGATTTTATCCAGAATCATGTACAAGTTCAGTAGATGATCTTGTGAGTCGGGTCGATTTTTGACCGTACTCGTGCATAGTTCGTTAGCACTGTTATCGTGAGGTTACCTCACACTTTTAGTACTACAGATAGAGAAATACAGGAATATAGGATACAGGAATAATTATAATAATTTTGAAATTTTTAAAATCGACTCTGTTCAACGAGGAAATTATTTTACATGTGATATTTTTGACAACGTTTCGAAACTCTAATGAGTTTTCTTTGCATTTTAATAATTTGGGTTTTGTTTTGACTACGGGGTACAGCACGCTGCGGTGAGCTGGAATGTGTCTCATGATTTCCACCACACAACTCTTTGTAATCAATTTTATATTTTACTCCGATAATATTCGTAATCTGTTTTTTATAATTTTATATTGCAACAGTTTTGTACACCGGGTATAGTTCGCTGCACCGTGCTGGTATACTACGGGTGTCAGGCAGCTTTGTGACTCACAGATCTCTTTAACCTTATTTGTATTTTTCTTAACAATATTTTCTTAATTTTTCTCTCTTTCTTATCAATATAATTCTGACTTGGTATATGGCTATTTAATAAATATCATTTAATAATTAATATCACTCAATTTATCTTAATGTAATTTAATTTAAGTTAATTCAATTTAGTTTGGCTTAATTTAATTTGAAGCAATAGTTTTATTATACATTAACTCTGTTTCTTTATATAACCTAATTTTATTTTATTTTATCCTTTTAATCAAAGGAGATCTGGGATTTTGCAGGGTGGATTGAGACCCCTCCCCCCGGATGTTAAATTTTGTGTGGGATTAGGGGCGAGATTTATCTTCTCTTGTTTGTGGGTTTGATTTTATGTAGAAGAGTGGACTTGTTGAACCGGTTCGAACTGCACACAGCGGGTGGAGTTACTGACTGATTTTATCAAAAGTGACTATTGTAACCCTATACAGCCTCATCCTGGACCCACACATATTTTGATTTAAATTTTTTGTACTTTTACCCTTTGACAATACAACCCAAGGCAGAGGAATTTTATTTGTTTTTTGTTTATCTGAACATACATTGACTCTACACTAATATTTGCTTATTTAATACTCTTGAGTAATTAATCTCGGTGTCTAAGGCCGATTTGGGATTGGATTTTGCCTGTTTTGCTTTATATATTTTAGATTATATCATGGCTCCGTCTCCTGCTCGCAAACCAGGCCCGAAGACGATGGTTAATTCGCCTAAGCTGTCCGCCATTTCCAAGGTGCATGCGCGGGGTAGAGCTAGACCAGGACTTCCGGACTTGAACCGCAGACCCGGGGGTTCGCAATTGAGTAATAGACCCCGGCAGGGGTCAGTAGAAAGAGTGGCTTCTGATCGCTCGAGCAATCTTGTTGGTAATTCGGGTCGCGAGACTCCGCATATTGGCGAGGACGGCATGGTTTCGGGGTCCCATCAAGCGGAGAGTACAGGCAGGGGAGGCGCCCCACCTGAGGCGGCCTACATGGACGAATTTATGGGGACGAGCTCACTTCCGGTTGCTAATGTACTCGCTCCAATTGTGGAAGCGTTGGGCGTCGTTCCGAATCCGACTGTCACTCCCTCTTTAGTTCAGGAAATTAATAGAGACTCAACTACTGGAGAGGGAAATGCCGCTCCCTATGATCTAATTTGGAGGAACCAGCTCTTTGCTGACTCAGCTCGCTTCGGTTCAGGTTCCCCCCCTCCTTACACTTTATTAGTAGAATCCACGGTGGCAAACAGAAAAATTGGAAAATATAATCGAATTGCATTTGCTGATTTGTTGGAAGCATTGGTGAGCGACCCGGAGAGGACTATTGTGGCGAATGGGGTTAATCAGCTCAGGGTGACCTCTACTTGTTGGCGGCTTGCCAACGAACTATTGGATTCCTCTGAGTTGGTTAACAAAGGATACAAGCTGTATATTCCGGCATCGCTTGTTTCTAGGAAAGCCCTAGCGCATGATGTAGACACTGAGCTGTCCCCTCGTCTCATTGGTTCAAAACTGGAGAAGATGACTTTGCAAAAAGTCATCTCAATTCGTAGAAGAACAACAATGGATGGGGAGATGACGGGCTTGGTGGAGTTTGTGTTCGAGGGAGTCTCGATACCTGATCACATTTTGATTTCAAGAGTTCAATTTAATCTAACCTTAGTGATCACTCCACCCAAAAGGTGCTACAAATGCCAACGCTACAGACATTTTGAAACTCAGTGCAGGGCCACTCACCCCACATGTGAGTTCTGTGCGGAACCACATGATAAATCGGCTTGTCCTAACCCTAATCGTATTGCTCTGTGCTCCAACTGCTCTGGTAGACACCCGGCGTCTTCCAGGGAATGCGAGTACTATAAATTTGAACTAAATATTATGAAATGCAGACTTGAAAACAATGTGGGCTACGAGGAGGCTGAATCACTGTTGTTGAACGAAGGCATAACCCGCCCAGGGTATGAGCTGGTGTGGGACGGTCGAGTTTCACCGACGGCTCCTTCTCGCTTGAGCCCAGCCCCCCTTCAGGGGTCTGCTCCGATTCTTGGAATAGAGAATCAGTCTGATACGACTTCAAATTATGCTACAGGGGATGCATCCCCCGGTGAGGGCTCGCGTTCGGAACATGTGGGTAGCGATATGTTGGTCGATGACACCGAGTCTAGTACTTAACCTAAAATTTGGTTTACCCTTAATATTAGTTTTATGTTGTTTGTATTCTATCTTTTGCCTGGTTGTTTATTAGTGAGTATTTATAGAATTTTAATTTTGTTTAGTATTTCTTGGACGATTTGTATTGACTTTGCGCGATGAGCCCCGAGGAGTCCTCTAACAGACCCGTACACAAATCTCTCACACTACTGCTCTGGAATGTCAGAAGCGTTCTTGCAAGACGCGACGAGTTGACCATCCTTATGTGGGAACGTGATCCTGACGTGGTGTGCATAACAGAGACATGGCTGTCCGACTTTATGGACTTTGAGATCCCACAATACATTACAGTCAGGCAAGATCGTCCGGAAGGTAGAGGCGGGGGGGGGGGGGGGGTGATCATACTAATCCGCAAGGAAATAAACTTTGATATTGCCGCTCGGGCCTCCTTTAAAATTAATAACGTGTTCATCGACCTGGTCTCGATTTCGGTAAAGACACTCTTTGGTAATACTCTTATCACGAACGTCTATGTGCCCCCCCCCCCCCGATGAAGACATACCGTGCGAATTTTGGATGAGTGTCTTTGAGGGTCTGCCTCGGGCCACCAATCACATATTTTGCGGTGACTTTAACGCGCACAACACTTGCTGGGGGGACAACGCCACAAACAATAGAGGTGCTTCCTTGTTAACTTTTACGATTCATAAAGAACTCTTTTCAATTAATAATTATCTGCCTACTAGGCCCGGGAACGATCAGGAAGGTGGGAGTAATCTTGATTTGTTATTCTGCTCTTCGGCGGTTGCTCAGTCCTCATCGGTGGAGATATACAATGACACCCACACCTCTGATCACTACCCTATACTGTTGGTGGCTGACGTCAGCCCGGAGCTGATCCTTAATAACTCGAGAAGATGGTGTCTCAAGGAAATGGAGTGGCCTCGGTTTCGGTCCCTGCTAGAGCAGGACATTTTGGTCATGGCAGGTGGTTTGGGCACAGAGGCATCTCCGAATGCAGTTTACGATGAATTTGTAGCCTCGGTGGACTGTAGACTACTGGAGTGTGGTGCTTTTGTGCCACAGAAATCCGCGAGGAAGGCCTTTGCCAAACCACTCTGGTGGAACGAGATCTGCGAAAGGGCTCTTGAAGAAAGACGCGATAATTACAGGTGGTATCAGGCAAACCAGTCAGCAACAAATAGAGCGGAGTTTCACAGAAGAGATGCCGATATAAAGAGAGCTCTGAGGGAGCAAAAGACTCTTGGCTTCAGGAACTTCTGCGAGAGCTTGACACCGACCTCTAGCGTCTCCACCATGTGGAGGACCATTAAAGCTTTGTCATCCCGTTCAAACACCAATATTTCTACGGATCCCCTCTCGCCGGGTTTGATCACAATTAAAAAGGATCTAGTCAGGGAGGATATTCCGCCGCCTAACATTCCTGTGATCGCCGTGCCGAACTCGTTGCGTGGTACAGATTTCCCTCCCTTCACAAAGAACGAATTTGACGCAGCAATAGAGTCATGCAAGCCCAAGGCAGCGCCGGGTCTTGACGGATTTACGGGGGAAATTGTCAGGCGACTTGGCCCTGTTGCGTTGGAGTTTCTTTTGCTTCTTTTCAATAGGATGTTCCTGGCCTCATCTTTTCCTGAGGCCTGGAGAAAGTCAAGAATCATTCTTATCCCGAAACCCGGTGGTAAAGGCTTTCGTCCGATTGCACTTACTTCGGTGCTGTCTAAGCTGTTTGAAAAGCTGATCCAAGGTAGGCTGGAGCACTTTGTAGAGGTGAGGGGAATTATTCCCAAACACCAATACGGATTTCGCCGACAGAGATCATCCTTGGACTGTGTAGCGGCCTTCGTGGTGGACGTTTATAATGGCTTTGCTGATTCTCTAAACACGATGGCAGTGTCGATTGACATAAAGGGCGCATTTAATAACGTTAGGCCGGCCATTCTCAATAGAGCCCTAATAGAGCTAGGCGTACACCCATGTATGATCAATTTTATCACCTTCATCACCGCCAAGAGAAGTATTTCCTTCAATGCGGATGGTTCGGATCCGAAAACCTGCGGGATTGGCGTTCCACAGGGTGGGGTTCTTCCCCCCTCCTGTTTAACATCTATTTGCGCAACATTCAGAGGATCCTGCCCGTCAACTTTAAGTACACTATGTACGCCGATGATTTGTTACTATATGTTAGATTTAAGGATCTGGAAAGGATCAGAGAGGAGTTATCCTCTGCTCTTAATATCTTAACATTATGGTTAAGGAACATCGGCCTTGACGTGGCGCCATCCAAAACGAAACTCTGCATTTTTTCAAGATCAAGAAGGGCTTTTGACGGTGAACGGATCAGCATGGGCGATTTTGAACTGAATTGTGGCAGTGAGCTGAAACATCTAGGAATCACACTAGATCGGAAACTCACTTGGATTCCACATATAAAGTCGATTGCAGATAAAGCAACTAGGTCCCTTAGCATCCTTAAGATTGTCTCAAGGGTCACTTGGGGCTCCTCACCCACATTGGCCCTTATGGTTTACCGTAACCTTATAAGGGCTACATTGGACTGGGGTGCTCCTCTTTTTTCCGACGCATCTAAATCGTCTTTGAAGATCCTAGATAGAGTTCAACATTGTGCCCTGAGAACGGCCTTGGGATGCATGCGCTCCACTCCAATCCCGGTTTTGCTTTCGGAGGCTGGGGAACCATCTCTAACGTTTAGAAGATTATTCCTGTGCAATTCCTTTCTTCTCAGGAATTTCGGTTGGAGAGAAAATCCCCTAATCCCAAAATTACAATTGCTATCGGAGAAGTCACGGAGGAGGTCCTTTCGCATGAACTCGGAGAAATTGTCCTTGCTAAAAACATACTTTCGTACACTCCCTGTTATGAGCTCATTCAGTAGGACGGTTAAACCGTCACACTTTGATTGGCCCTGGGGAACGTTGATCAACACTCAAATCTGTGACCTAGAACTGGGACTGGCAGTAAAGGACGGGTCACTGTCGGCAAGTGATTTTCAGGCCCAACTAAAACTTAAATACCCGCAACATAATTGTATTTATACGGATGCATCCGTGGATCCGGGTACAGGATTGGCTGCAGCGGCAATCTTTGACAGTGATTCCCGGAAGTCAGGTGGAACTCCCATTCAGATGGGTGCTTCGGTACTCACGGCGGAGTTGTATGCGATTTTAAGAGCAGTCCTCTATGCCAAAAGAGCGCGTTTAACTGGGGCGGTTTTTGTGACAGATTCACAGGAGGCTTTGGGCCGAATTAAGAATAACCTCAAATTTAAAGATAATCCCACACTGATTTATAGAATTCTTGAGCATGTCCTTCCGAACCCCTCTGACCATTTTATATTTGACTATAAGTTTGCATGGGTGCCGGCACATTCTGGGGTGTGGGGGAACGAATATGTTGATGGGGTCGCTAAGGAAGTAAATTGTTATAATAATAGGGTTAGCATAGCTCCTGCTTTATCGGACTGCAGACGCATTCTGTTTACTCCGGATAGATTTGCGTGGCTGTCTTATTTCTGGCCCTTCATGGGAGACACTCCGTCTGGGGGGGGATATTTCAGTTACATTTCGTTTAAAACCAGCAGACCTTGGTTCACGGATATTGTACGTCCTCGGGGGTGGGTTAATACGATTACCAGATTGAGAACTGGTCATGTCTTGCTTGCGGAACATTTGGAGAGGATGCACTGGGATCTGGCGGCTGGCTGCGCGTGCGGAGAGGAGAGGAGAACATTGAAACACGTGCTATTTGATTGCCGCTTAACGGAGCCAGGTAGACGGAGATTTTTGGATTTTTTACACAGGTCCTTTCCTGGATGTGAGTCGAATGTCACCTTGATTAATTCGTTGATTTTTTCACCCAATGATGAGGTTGTCAGGGAGTTGGGGGGTTATATTTGTCAGAGCGGGCAGGTGGTCTGAGATTAATCAATCCGCTGTCGGGATGCGTACTTTGGGTGCTTCCCTGTGTAGACCGATTCCTACCCTACCCTGTCCCTGTTATATGACATACTTAATGCTAACGGGGCACCACCTATTAGAGAAATCTGACATGCTGTTTGACCTAGCCTCAAACTCTTCTGTGTCTCATCGCTGGGGATTCATCCGGTTGCAGTTACAAGATCGCTCATTCTAATTCTTCTTTATAATTTATAGTTCTGACAGTCGGCTACGCCAAAAGTCATTTAAGAAGAAGAAGAAGAAGAAGATGAAGAAGATGATCTTGTACACGGATTTACAACCGGGTACAGTCGTCGTAACCGCAAGTACTCTGTGTGGGAGGTTATCCCAACACAGAGTGGACAATTATGTCGGGTGTCCACCCCTATCTGACTTTTTGTCCGACCCGGGTATTTTAATTTCCTTGGCACCTCGCATATCCGAGAGGCCTTCCCCTATCCGCCACCTGGGGAAGCGCCCGATTGGGGTGTCAGAAACCCCATCTCAAATGCCATTCAAGTACTTGACCCAGTCGGCTCAGAAATTCTGTGATATTCCGTAAAGGGTACCACAAGTCCCTTACCAGCAACCCGATCAAATACCTATTCAATGTTCTGTAATGGTCATCTAAGTACTAAGCCAAGTAGGACCAGTGTCTTTGAGCTGCTTGCTAACGGAGTCACCAAGCAACACATTTTCGATAAAAAAATTATCGTAAAAATTAAAAAGTACAACTCATATTTCAAGACAAAATTTTTTTTTTCAATAAACAAAGAAAAAAAAAACATTTAAAATTTAATTTAAATGTACAGAATTGTGTCATAACCTTAAATCTGTCACTATTTCTTAAAGATGTTATAATTCTAAACCAATATAATATAATCTGTTGGAAGTTACCAGAAATATAAACCTCTTCATTCTAAACGTAGAAAAGATGGATTTATTATAAAAATTCATTTATATAAAAATATAGGGGAGAGTGGCCATCAATGTACCAGTTTTTTCAATGAACCATTTCAATTTTCTCAGAAACAATTGAATAAAAATTCTCCTAATTTTAAATATAAATGAAGTTTGCGTAAACACACTACGTCCATAAATTTGAGACGTGTGGATTTATTCTTTACACAGAAAACTGGAAAAAACTGTTTTTGATGTACTGAAGAAAAAATTTACCTAAAATACGAACACGTTTTTTAATTGAAATAAGGCCATTTAAAAATAAATGTACTTACGATTTATTTTGTTTTGGGCCTTAACTACAATATTCTAATGAGATAAAGATTTTGAAATATTGGATTAAGTTATAAAAAACCATTTTTGTTGCAAATGTCATGTTGATTCAATGTACCGGGGAACAATGAACCACCTGGAATTTCAGTGTATTTTCGATTTTCAGAGTGGTATGCTTGATTATAAAACTAGGCATGCATACAGCATGTTACAGCGATTGTTATCAGTACTTTTCTCAACATAGCAAAACTAAAATGCCATTTTAGCTAGTTAACTTAAATTTGAGGTATATTTATGTTATACATTATCAATTAAAAAGTGTTAAGTAACAATTTTTCATAGTATTTGATAGAAAACAAGTATTTTTGCAAAGTGAAAATTGCAATATTATTATTGTTGAACATTTTTAGTATTTTTATAGAGGTGGTTCATTGTGTACCCAGTTTGTTGAAAATGAAAATAGCTTGTTACTTTAGAAAAATCCTAAATTTTATTATTTAATCAAAATAAATCGTGTAAAATATGTGTGCATTACCTAGATAAGTGTTGTAGTTTTATATTGATGCAAAGAAGTGCTTGAAATTGGTGAAATTCAATAAGTACTATGACCTTGAAAAAAACCCGGTACATTGATAGCCACTCTCCCCTACTATATTTTGACAAATTTATACTTGGAAAAAATTTCACTATTTTTCTGAGCTTATAACTTTTTTGTAAAATTTTTTAAAAAATGTGAGGGTTTCAATATAATATTATAATCTACTTGCCTTTAAGATTTGTCGATTGTGTTTTGCTTCGTTAAGGAAATATTAAAATTTTAAAACTTTTCCTCAAAAAGGTTTATTTTAAATTTTAAAGTAAAGATATCAATTTCACATCGCTTCATTTAAATAGAATTTGTATTCAAATACAGGAATGTTAAATTGCTGTGATTCCTGTAAATTTGAAAATTTACTTTTTTGAGTAAAAAACTAAAAATTTAAATATTTCCTTACCGAAGCAAGATAAGTAAATAATATAATAACAATATAAATAATAATAATAGATAATAAAAGTATCTTTGTCTCACAGCATACTACATGTTTTATTTATTTCACTTGCACAAATGTTGGTTTTGTAGAATTAATTCAACTAATTCGAAAAATTTTCTGAAATCTACATTTTTTAAAAATTTTAAATTAACATTTTTTAGGTTAAGTAAATAACTCAATATAATTCCAATTAAGTTTTCTAAGTTATTGTAAAAGAAGTTTGAAAATTAACTTTAACGTAGTTATAAGCCAACGTTGCTAGTCAAATTGGTTTTTTGGACGAAAAGGTTATCAGAACTACATTTAGATTTAGTCAATAAATAATAAAAACATCTTTTAAACTTGAATGATAAACTTTTAACAGGAAAAACTAATTAAATAAAAATAAGTGGGCCTTTTCACGTCAGAAATATCAGAGTTGTCAAAGGGTTCATCGATTTTCTTCAAACTTCGTTTGAAGAAAATACTAACTCATACTGCTATATGAGAAACTTTTTCCCTCCAAATGATTTTTAAAAAAATTCAAACTTTTAGAAGATACGCCATTTTGAATATCAACATTAATTTAACATTAACATTAAAGTCAATAAAAAAAAAAAAATTTCATGTAAAAAAATTAAAAAACCATTTTTAATTCAATTTTTTATTTACTTACTCCTCTGTGACAGAAATTTTATTAACATTTTTAAATTCCTTATGAATTTACCTTTAATTTAAAAAAAAATTGATGGAGACTTTATTAGGTCCCGAGATGTCGCGTCGCATTGCCACGGCCGCTGCAACTACGCGCGGCTGTACAAAAAGTCTTATATCTCGGGACCTAATAAAGTCTCCATCAATTTTTTTTTTAAATTAAAGGTAAATTCATAAGGAATTTAAAAATGTTAATAAAATTTCTGTCACAGAGGAGTAAGTAAATAAAAAATTGAATTAAAAATGGTTTTTTAATTTTTTTACATGAAAATTTTTTTTTTTATTGACTTTATTTTCATTTAAAAGTACATATTTTTAACTAAAACATGTGTAAGTTTCATCAAAATATCTTCATAATATTTTGAGATATTAACAATTTTGTTAAATTAATGTTGATATTCAAAATGGCGTATCTTCTAAAATTTTGAATTTTTTTAAAAATCATTTGGGGGGAAAAAGTTTCTCATATAGCAGTATAATACCACGAAGTTTGAAGAAAATCGATGAACCCTTTGACAACTCTGATATTTCTGACGTGAAAAGGCCCAAGTGTGAAAAATAAACCTAATTTGATTACCGATGTAATTTTTATATAGTTTATAGTGGCAACTTTCCTTTTTAAAGAGGTTAACTTCAAAATTACATTCAATTGTTTTGTACTAATAGTAAACATTAAATGTTTACAAATGTCAAACAAAGAGGTGGAAAATGAAAATTTTAAAATAATTTCTGAATCATTAAAAAAGCGATGTTGCCATATGTATAAACTTTCGATAAAACAAAAATAAAACTTGAAAAATTTAATTATTTATTTAATTTTACTTTCTTATCTTGCGGTGAAATGAGTTAAAATTTAAATTTATGTAATATACGAACCTTTAATTACTGAAATCTAGTTTTTCAACTTGATGCGTATTATTTATCTATTAGATATTAAAATAATTGTCACCAAAAAGACACCTTTTTGGTATTTTTTTATTGTATTTTTTTGTGTAAAAATAGTGACTTTTAAATAGTCATATCTTAGAAGATAAGCCGTAATTTTTTTCTTTTTAGTTATTATACACTCGTTTAAACGACCTTTCAGGCCCAATGAGTGTCCCTCGTAGGGAGTTCCTAGAATTCAGTACTTTGAAATATATTTTCTCTTAAGTGTTTTTGCGTCTACAGAAAGGCTTGAAATTAGGAGTACTCGCATTTGCCTGGACCACCCGGTATATTGGGTTTGCTCGCCAGTGGAGAGGGAAAACTGTAGAAAAGCCTCTCCTGAGTACAACCGGTTTATCGACAGTCGAGCTCTAGTGATCTGCACAGGTCGATTACCGACAGTGCATATCATTATACCTCGACGTCTTTAGCTTTCACTGAAGTTATCTCACAGCCGGAAAAAATCCCAGCTACCCCGGGGCGCGAACCAAGCAAGCTTGACGCTTGACTTGGCGCGACCGTAGAGTCCAGGACCTTAACCAACTGAGCTAACTCCATGGTTATAAGCCGTAAATTAATTTTATATTTTATAGAAATACGTACTGAATATTAAACTTTTTTTGCTGAAAGTTTTATTACTTTCTCTAGGATTTTGAAACAACTAGGTTAAAAACATATAACTAATAATAGCTGTAACTTTTTCAGGTTATCTATTATGTATTTTTTAAACGAAGCAAAACACAATTATAACATCTTTAAGAAATAGTGTAAGATTTAAGATTATGACACAATTTTGTAAATTTAAATTATATTTTAAATGATGTTTTTTTTTCTTTGTTTATTAAAAAAAATTTTTGTCTTGAAATATGAGTTGTACTTTTTAATTATTACGATAATTTTTTTCAATTCGTTTCACTTTTTTCTTAAATTTTAATTTGTATCCAGTATTTTTTTATTTTTTTTAATTTTAAACAATATTATCGAAAAGTATTTGATTATTATTATTATTGTACTCTATAATTACAATATAATATTAATACTAATTTAATTATAAATAATTAATAGTAATAATAATAATTTAATTATTAATAATTAATAATAATAATAATATAATGTGTATTATGTAAATTGTCGCGCAATCGTTGAGTTTGAAATTTCGCGCTGAGAATTCAAGTTTCACTTCAAATCTTGAAATCGAGTTAAGAGCTCGAAAATAAAACTCGCACCGATTCTTCACTCATACACGAAAAAGGTGGACGACTGGTTTATCGACAGTCAAGTTCTAATGGTTTGCACAAGTCAGTTATCGGCAGTGCAAATCATTATACCTCGACGTCAAACCTACCACTAAGGTTACCTCACGAGCCGCGAAAAATTCCAGGTTCCCCGGGGCGCGAACCAAGTAAGCTTGACTTGACGCGACCACAGAGTCCAGGACCTTAACCAACTGAGCTAACTCCGTGGTTAAATACACTTTTACTACCAGGTCTACCATTACATGAATTACATTTGGGGCTACATTCTGTGATAATGCTTATACGAAATCTTAGCATTAATGAAGGATTATGTAATGGGATAAAATTATTAATTTTGGTTTTATCAAATATGTCGATTCAGGGTGAAAGGGACCTTATCTGCAGAACTGAGTTTTACGCGTACGGCCGTTTGAAGTTGAGCTTCCCTATGTTACTGTTAGGTTATGCCTATGTTTCACCTCTAATAACAGAAAAACTAATAGACATAAACAAGTTTTGTTTACTGTATGTGAAAGAGCAACTCAAATTCTATCGATTCATATTAACAATTAAAAATCAAATGTTTTGAATTTTACAAGAAGGGAGTTTGAAGTTGTGCCTCCCTATGTTATTGTTAGGTTATGTCTATGTTTCATAGCTAATAACAGAAAAACTAATAGACATAAACAAGTTTTGTTTACTATATGTGAAAGAGCAACTCAAATTCTATCCATTCATAATAAAAAATTAAAAATCGAGCTAAGGTCCCTTTCACCCCGAATCGACACAAATAATGTTATTAAATGTGAAATATTAACAGGAGATAAATGTGGAAATATTGTATTTTTAAATCGAATAACTTTGTTTTGTGAAAATGTTTATATTTATATTTAAAAGAAGACAATTTTCTCAGGGACGTAACTACCATACAGCGAAACCCCGCATTGCGGGAAGTCCTCGAGCCCAATAACCCTAATGCAAAAAAATTTTTTTAAAAAAATAATTAAAAATAGAAAATATTGACCGAAATTATTCATACACTATTTAAAAAAATATTTGGGGAAAGGGGGGCTCCTGAAAAAATTTGCGGGGGGCCTCGACATTTGTAGTTACGTCCCTGAATTTTCTATAAAATTGTCATTTGCCATGACAATCAACAAATCTCAAGGACAAACAATTGACAAAATATCAAGTGATTTAAGAAAAGATGTTTTCAATTATGGTTAAATGTATGTTGCATTATCTAGGGTACTTTCATTTGATTTAGTGAAAATTTATTTAGGGGTTTTAGAGATCATAAATTTATAAAAAAATTATGATTAAACTGAATTTTTTAAAATAACAATCCTAACATAAATATTTGTAATACTCAAAATTAAGAAATTACATTTTTTACAGTTTCGAATCCGACCTGTTAAAAGGGAACTATTTTGTTTTCATTGGGTTGTCCGTGGCCCAAAAACAGTTTTCTCCCTCGGCGGCCAAAGTATTTGAGATACAGTTCAAACTTAGTATACATATGTATTTTAACGTGTAGACTACAAGAAAAATATATCAAACATGATTTGCGCTGACATTCAGACTGGCATGAAGAAATATAACATTATTTTATTTTCGTAGTTTTTTTATACAATAAAACCTTTTTACTATTAATTTGAACTTGAGAACAATAGTTTACTTTCTCAGATATTTGAATTTAATTGGTTTACGACCACCCTCTCTTATTACTGATCAATGAACAATAGTCTGATAACTGAAACAAATCGATCAGTTTTTATATAAAAACAGTTTCTACTTCTTGTGACACAACAACCACCCTGTATTCGCTGAAAATATTTAATTTATGTAAATTTAATAAAAAAAGAATTTAATTTTTATTTTTAGCATTTTATAAAAGGAAAAAAAAATAATAAACTTGATAAGGGTAGCGGTAGCTGCCAAAACGTCGTTATAAAATATTGTAAATTTTAAAAGAAATGTGAAATTAATAGCCTAAAACTTGTTTTTTATTTAATATTTAATTTATTATAGCACCCCAATTCCTCCTGTTTCCGTTGAAAATTTTTCACTTATTATGGCACCTAACCCCTCATTAAAAAAAATATTGTTTTCTCATAACTTTGACATTATTTGAGCTATCCTTGTCGAAAATAAATCACTTTTACAGCCAACAGAACAATAGTAACAATACTTTTAAATGCCAAGTGACAAATCACTTAAGTTGATTTGCAGGGAAGCAAACGAGAAATTGTAATTCGCTCGCCAAAAGGAGAAGCTATACCTGCGGCCTCTCTCACCTCTACTCAAAGAAACTTCCTTCCTAAGTTTTAACCTTTTTTAATAATTTATTTATTAATATTGCAGAAGAAGGAACAACAGAACAATAATATGTTACATAAACATGTACATAACATGTTTATGTAACAACACGTTCTTCTTTTTATAGCACCCCAACCCCCCGGTATCCATTCTGAAAAATATTTTCTACTCCTTACCGTACCCCAACCTCCCTTGTATTCGTTTTTACACTTCTGGCTACAGGAGAGGAGGATCAGTCTGTAGGTATAATGTCTTCTCTTTGCGAGCAAGTTACATATGAAAAAATGGGTAAATCGCAGTATTTACCGATGCCGTCGGTATAATAGTTACAGAAGGCGCTTCTTATTATTTCTTATAACGCAAGCGTAAATGTATATCGCATCAGTAAACACTGCAATGGGAACATCACAACAAAAATATTTTTTGTGAACTTTTCTGCAAGATTAATATATATATTCTATCAAAATGCGATTCTCACAAATTTAGTTTAGATCAAAATGACTATCGGTGAAATTATTTGCCAAGCAAATAACGATTCTGCAACATTAATATTCTGTACATTTGGTTTCCTGCAAATTTAATATTTGGCATAATTATTATTTAGAAGAATTTATATTCAATAAAATTAGCAGTCTGCAACATTTTGATTTTGCAAAATTAATATTCTGCTAAATTGAAATTTTATCAAAATCTGATTCGCACAAATTGAGATTCGGTCAAAATGATATTCGGTAAAATTAATTTTCGACTAAATAACGTTGCCTGCAATCTTCTCGCGAAAATATGTATGTTTATTAAATTTGAGCACTTTAAGGGAAATAGTTTAGTAGCTAAGGGGAAGGGGGTACATGAAAATCTAAAGTCTGTTCAATAGGGTTCTGTGTGTACACTTGTATTGTAGGGAACCCTAAAAAAATAAATAAAGTAATTGTTTCTTTAATATTTGTATCGGACGTTAAGGTTGTTTTTTAATGTTAGAATTAAAATCATTGACCTTATTAAAAACTTCTTTAATGAAACAAAGTACAGAGGTGCGCATAGCGCGCCATTTTTTGTTTTAGTATCCTCTAAGTGTTTTTGCGTCTACAGAACGGCTTGAAATTAGGAGTACTCGCATTTGCCTGGACCACCCGGTATATTGGGTTTGCTCGCTAGCGGAGAGAGAAAACTGTAGAAAAACCTCTCCTGAGTACAACCGGTTTATCGTCAGTCGAGTTCTAGTGATCTGCACAGGTCGATTACCGATATTGCATATCATTATACCTCGACATCTTTAACTTCAACTGAAGTTATCTCACAGTCAGAAAAAATCCCAGGCTCCCCGGGGCGCGACCCTATCAAGCTTGATGCTTGACTTGGCGCGACGTAGAGTCCAGGACCTTAACCAACTGAGGTAACTCCGCGGTCTAGCGAAACCACTGTTATTCTAGCGAAACCACTGTTCAAGTAACGAGCATGGAAAAAACAGCGGGGATCTCGAGAGTGCATTAATCAAATTAATGCGAATATTTTACACAGAACAAAAGTCTTGTCTTAAAAACTAGCGTGGAGCTGGCGATCGCGGCGAGGAGGCAAACATTCGGAATGCACTGATAAGGCTGCTTCGGTAGTCTGTCGGTGTATTTAACCAAAACTGAGTAGGCTGATAAGGTTCCTTCGGGAATCTGTCGGCTTTGCTCGACCGCTCCCGAGTGAGCTGATAAGGTCGCTTAGGTGATCTGTCGGTTCACTCACACATGAGCGGATTGATGGCTTGCTCCGGTAATTCGTTGATCATGCTCAAAATTTTTGCCTCTTCGCTGCGATCGCCCCCTCGTTAGGCTTGTTTCTAAAGCACTACGCAGGACGTACTTGCGATGAATTCCCTGATGAATTCAAAAGCAATACGCGCGTGAAACTTTGTTGAGCTGCGTAAAGCAATACGCACATACCACTTGTAATAAATTCACTAGTATCAGAACAGTGGTTTCGGCTCCCGGACCCGTAGGGAGACTGGAACGCGTCGCAGGTTGCGGATAGCGAACCCTAGGCCAGTGGGTGGAGCAGAAATGGCAATGACAATTCATTTTGTAAGTTAAATAAAAAAGCTCTCGCGGACAAATAGGGTCTTGGCGAATCCAAAAGCAGAATTATTTAAATGTGAAGAAATTAAGTTGTAATGGAAAACGGTTCGCCCGGAAGTTTTTGATGGTTTGGGGATTGGACCCTGAAAGTGAGCGATGGTTTGCCTGGAGTTGGAGCCCCGATGCTGAGACGAGGGTACAGTATATAAACTAGGTGAGGCGCCCTAGGCCACCGTATAGTACACAGGCCCGGGTTGAGTCCAGCTCAATGACCTGGCTGCCTGACCATGCGGTGAAAATCTCGACGGTGTTGTAGTGACGTGTGATGCACGTATTGGGCCCTGCAGCACTGAATCGGGGGGCTATACACGAGGCCACGTCTCCGTCTGAAGGTCCCTAGCTAGCTCTGGGTCAGCCCCGTCTCACCGGATGGTAACCCTTGATCCGAATTCATCAAGAACTTCTTAACACTAACTTACTAAATATGAAAAATGGAAACCGATGAAATTGATGTTACGAAAGCGCCAAACAATCCTGAGCTCCCAGGCTCAAACAATTCCAATCAATCGATGGAAGGCCAGTCCGCTAGCGGCCAGCCCAACCCATCAACTAGTAAAGGTCCCTCTGGGTCCCAGAGACCAAAGAGACCAAGAAAAGAAACTGACTCCCCGACGGAAGGGAGTGACTCCCCCACGGAAAGGGAACCAGTTCTCGAAAAATTTTAAGGCAAGCTTCGAGGAGCTTACAGATATTCAAAACAAAACGGACAAGATCCGATTGTATCTGAGAGATCTAACTAGATGTAGCCAGCTTCAAAAGGATCAGTTTTTTGATGCCTTTTTAGAACTGTCGAACGCCGCGACCAAAATCGCAGCGAGAAATGTAGCTCTTCAAGGGTACATTAACGGCAAGTCAGAGATTCAAGACTCTCTCTCGAAAAAGCTAGACAAAATTACACTTAACAAAGCACAATCAACTTATGCAGCGGCGACCTCGGTCAATGTTGCTAATCAACCTAGCAAGCCTAAGATTCCACCGGTATCGGGAGTTAGTCGCAAGATTGCTCCCCTACCCAAAGTAGTAATCATAGCACCGCCTCAAGGAGTGGAGACTCCGGTTGGTCCGAATGAGGCACTAAAGACCCAAATTATGAGCTCTCTAAATCCGAAGTCCGAAAGGATTAGGATCAGAGGCGTAAGAAAAAGAGGGGACGGAAAGATCTCCGTGGAAGTCGAGACACAAGAGGATCTTACAAAGATCATGACCAATAGACGCCTAGTTGACGCGGGTCTGCAAATGTCCAACCCGGGTCCAACAAATCCGAGACTTATAGTGTTTGATACACCTAAAGACTTAAAGCCGGAGGATCTTACCTCGGCAGTTTATGAACAAAATGAGCTCAGCCTGGGCAGCCTAAGCAAAGAGGAATTCGCAAAAGGATTCCTGCCGAGGTTTAAGATTGACTCGAGGGACAAGACCCAGGTCAACTGGGTAATTGAGGTCATTCCCTCGATTAGAAATGGTATTCGGGCCAACAGGAAAAGGCTATACATTGGGTGGAGTGCTTGCAGAGTTCAAGACTTCCGAGGCGTGTCACGCTGTTTTAAGACAATAAGGGTCTTGGCGAATTTAAAAGCAGAAATATTTCATTGTGAAGAAATTAAGTTGTAATAGAAAATGGTTCGCCCGGAAGTTCTTGATGGTTTGGGGATAGAACCCTGAAGGTGAGCGACGGTTTGCCTGGAGTTAGAGTCCTGATGCTGAGGCGAGGGTACAGTATCATAAACTAGGTGAGGCGTCCTAGACCACCGTATAGCACACAGGCCCGGGTTAAGTCTAACCAGGTCAATGACCTGGCTGCCTGACCATGCGGTGAAAATCTCGACGGTGTTGTAGTGACGTGTGGTGCACGTATTGGTCCCTGCAGCACCGAATCGGGAGATGTACGTGAGGCCACGTCTTCGTCTGAAGGTCTCCAGTTAGCTCTGGGTCGACCCCATCTCTCCGGATGGTAATCCTTGATCCGAACCCATCGGAACTTCTTTAAACAAACTGGTATACTTTTATGAAAATGGAAACAGATGAAGATAATGTAACCAAAGCGCCAGCGAATATCGTGCCCCTAAGCTCAAATAACAGAACTCCGTTGAGGGACGGACGAACCCGTATAGGCCAGCCTGAGCCCTCAACAAGCAAAGGTACTCCTAGGCCTCAAAGACCTAAGAGACCGAGAAAAGACACGGATTCCCCAACAGAGGGGAACGATTACGCTAGTAACTTCAAAGCGTGCCTAGAGGAACTGACTGATCTCCGTGTAAAAACGGTTACCATACGTCTGCTCCTTCGAGACCTTACAAGATGCAGTCAAATGCAGGATCACATTCTTGATGCCTTCAATGACCTGGCTAATGTAGCAACCCTAATTGCGGCGAAAAATATCGCGCTTCAGGGTTATATCAACAGAAAAATGGAGGAGAAAGATGAAATGTTCAACAAGCTGAACAAATTAAACAAAAACACCATGACATATTCTGCCGCCACTATGGTCAACGCACAGAAACTAGCCAGATTAAAGTTCCGCCAGTTACAGGAGTAAGCAGAAAAATCGCTCCTCTTCCGAAGGTCGTGGTGATCGCGCCACCCTCTGGAATTGAGATCCCTGCTGGCCCGAATGAGCAACTTAAAATCACAGTGATGACGTCTCTAAACCCAGCTACTGAAAAAATTAAAATCAGAGGTATAAGGAAACGTGGTGATGGAAAAATCAGTGTTGGGGTGGCAACACAAGAGGACGTCACCAAGATCCTGACAAATAAGAACCTGGTTAAAGCGGGCCTAATTATGACCAAACCGGGTCCACTGGACCCAAGGCTTATTATCTTTGACGCCCCAAAAGATCTCACTCCCGAGGAATTCACCTCAGCAGTGCATAATCAAAACGAGTCTTGCCTAAATGGCATAACAAAAGAAGACTTCTCTAAAGGCTTCCAGCCTAAATTTAAGCTGGGAGCAAGAGATAAGACCCAGGTTAACTGGGTAAATCAGGCCAGTCCAGTCATCAGGAATCTCATCCGGGCCCATGGAAATAGGCTTTACCTAGGCTGGTTTTCAAGGAGGGTTCAGGACTTTACAGGAGTGTCTCGGTGCTTCAAGTGCCAGACCTTCGGTCACATTTCGAAAAATTGTAAGGGGTTACAGGATACGTGCTCTTTCTGTGCGGAACTCGGACACTCCATAAAGGAGTGCCCAGCTAAAAAAGAGGGTAGGCCGCCTACATGTGCGGCCTGCAAACAAGCCAAAAGACCGTCTAACCATGAGGCTACAAACAAAGACTGTCCCTCATACAGGGCTGCCGTAGATCGAATCATTCAAAGGACCGACTACGGAGCAAGGGATTAATTATCCACCTTTTCGGATTTGCTAAATAAACTTGGCCCGTACTAGAGCTGCTGGTGACGAAACACTAGTCATGGCAAATAAAAGAAAAATTCCAGTCCTCCTCATCCAGGAGCCTCACTCCTACCGGAATGAGGTTGTTGGCCTGGGGAAATACTCCAACCAGATCATGACGGGCAACAAACCCGATGAAAGGCCGTGGTCATGCATCGTGATTGTTGATAAGGATTATTCGGGTACTGTGCTTCGAGATGGAAGCTCTACCCACTGTGTCTGTGCATATATATTCTTTCTATGCGATCTTGGCGTACTTCCAACACTCGTTGGAGGCTGCGCCGATCATAGAACAAATCAATAATGCAATCCAAAAGATTGGCAGGTCGAAAAGAATCATCATCGGAATGGACGCTAATGCTGTCTCACCGATGTGGTATTGGTGTTGTAACGATAGGGATAAAAAGAACATTCCCAGGCCCACTCTACGGAGGGGCTTCTGGCACGATGGGACTTAAATGTCGCCAACGAGAGTGGTCAGCCCTGTACCTACAAATACGGTAGCAGGGATATCGATATTACCTTGCTGAGTTCAGCTTTTATTGACAATAAGAAAAGCTAGAGGGTCACTGATGACCCTGTGTCTACTGGCCACAGGGCTCTAATCACCACCTTTGGCAGCTTGCCCGCGCCACCTCGCGTAGTTCGGACCAGATTCAACGTCAAGTACACTGACTGGTCCTTATTTGACCGAACCTTTGGAAAAGCAGGTAAACAGCCTCAGAAGGGCGTTTCAGTCAACCAGAGACGCAACCCGAAGGGAGCTAATGAAAACTGAATATTTAAATGCAAGAAAAAGCTACACGAACAGACTGACGTAGGTCAGGCTGAGTAGCTGGAAAAACTTCGTCAGCGAAACGTGTAGGGTTAGCCCCTACGGTCTTGCGTATAAGAACGCTTGGGACAAAATGAATATACGTATCACTATGAGTAACGTTACTTCCGTTGATGGTTCTTCCCCGGCCGACTGGGTCGGTAGCGCTTATGCGATACTCGACGGGCTTTTTGGAACAGACACAGCGGAGGAGGAGGAACCTGGCCCCGCCGGTCCCCCAGACGGAGATCCGCCCATAATATGGACGATCGATGACGTCCGCAAAGCAACTAAAACTATTAAGAATAATAAAGCCCCTGGTGGCGACTATCTCGAGGTAGCAGTGGTGAAACACGCCCTGGACTCTGACTATGGATCAATTCTTGTAAAACTTTACAACTCATGCCTCAGACTAGGAATCTTCCTTAAGATCTGGAAGCATGAAGTTTTGAGAGTGCTGCTTAAAGCCAAGGATAAAGATAAGACACAAGCTAAATCTTATAGGCCTATATGCCTACTTCCGATTTTGAGTAAAATACTCGAGAAATTGACGAGAACGGCCTTAGTGCTGTGGATCAATGAGGCAAAATTCTCGTTAACAAGACAGTACAGCTTCAAGCCTGGACGTAGCACCGAAGACGCCATAGAGGAGGTCAAACACGTGGTTCAGAGGACCGGGGATTTCTTGACCCAGTGTATTCTTTTCGACATCACGGGTGCATTTGATAATATTAGATGGAGCTCTATACGGGCTGAGTTTAGACGTAGGGGAACAAATCCGTATTTCCAAAGGCTCATTAACAGCAATTTGCATGATAGCTCGGTCTCAATTAAAGAGACATACGAAAGCGTCTCTAGAAACATATTTAAGGGTTGCCCTCAGGGTTCAATCCTAGGTCCGGACTTTTGGACGGTCTGCATAGACGGCCTCCTTAGCACCCTGCAGGCTGCTGGGGCTAAGGTGGTCGCCTATGCCGCTGATATCATCCTGATCATCTACGACGATAGCAGGAGTAAACTGGAGAGGAGAGCCCAAAAGCTGGTAGACTTAATCTATGATTGGTGTGCCAGCGAGGGTCTCGAAATCTCCAAAAGTAAGACCGAGATGATCGAATGTAAAGAGCCGATCGAACAACGGTCAGAATACGACTAAAAACAGGGCCGGTAAGACAACCGGATCCCTTAAGAATACTGGCAAGGGTGGATTAAGACATCCCATAATCAAGCTGGGTACCACCGATATAAGGTACTCAGCCGAGGTTAGATATCTAGGCGTTTACTTAACACACAAAATGTCTGTCACCTCGCACGCCTGTAAGGCCGCAAACAAGGGCACAGCGCTCTTGACAGCTCTCCCAGCGATTGCTAGGAGGAGCTGGGGTCTGAAGTTTGCGGGCCTTAGAAGAATCTACTTAGGAGTTTTCATCCCCACCATCCTGTATGGTGCAGCCAGAAAAACATACTGTTGTCAGCACAATTACTCGCTCTAAAAAAAGTCGCGAGGGCGCATGATACGTCCTCTCTTGTCTCGCTCCAAGTAATATGCGGGGCGATACCGATTGATCTTCTCGTGGAAGAATACCGGTATCGCTACCTCGCCAGAAAAGGCATCGTCTTACAGGTGGAAGAATTCTCATCGGCTCTGCCCATGATACGCCCTGTAATCCACCGTGCCCTTAGAAAAATATCGATTGACAAATGGCAATCCCGATGGGATGCCGAACAAAAGGGTCGAACTACTTACAAGTTCTTCCCCAACGTATGAGATCGGGTTGCAAGAGCGTACATCGCGATTGATGAAAACTGCGTCCACATAATTAGGGGACACGGGGATTTTCGAGGAAACCTGTTCAGGCTGGGTCTGAAGCCTGATGGCATATGCTCGTGTAGCGAATCCGAGGACTTGCTGCACGTTCTCTTACAGTGTCCTAACCACGATCTCCAACGAATAGAATTCGTGGAATCGTGTCGAGAAGTATATAGTGAGTGGCCACCACCACTCGCAGAAATATACAAAAATAAAAACATAACAAGTTTATTTGCTAACACATGTCATCTTATTATGATAAAAAAGAAAAAGAAAATTGACAGTGAGAGGGACGGCAGCGCCTCCTCCGACGCACTACCAACTTAGTTTTAACAGTCCTCTACATTAATGTATTTTCTAGTCCTAATTTATTATTTTGAAATATCTGACAAGTAGATCCAAGTATCTCTTGAAATCTATGCTAATGCATCTTCAAATATATTTTGTTTTACACACTTGACTAAGATTCAATAAGGATCAGTTTGTCCTTTGTCATATACACCAGGCGTAAGGGAGACCTGAGTAGACCTGTACTTTAACACGCCAATCATGGACCCTCCCGTAAATTTACACCTTTTTAACGTGTCAATCACGGCTGGGGATTCAAAAATAAGTTTGGACCCACCATTAAATAAACTTGGCATAATTGGCTAAGCTAGAAACTTGATGTTGATAAGAAATAAAAAATACAAGTAAAGTCAAGCTTTAGCTTGACACAAAAGAAGACTTGTCTCAGATCCCCCAGCGCAATGCTGGGCCCTGATTATATAAACAACACCTGTAAATAAGCCACCCAAAACATGGAAGTCGGCCATAGCACGAGAAGTGTTCCGTGCTGGTTCAGGTGGAGGGATTTATGTTGTTTCGTCCTATATGAAAATGTGGTACATACTGTACCAAGACCGCATCTTTTTAAACTTGTGCATGCCCATCAATTTGACTTTGGATAACCCAATCCAGAATACTTTGTTTCATCACACGAGCACTACAAAATTGCGCCACTACTCAGTTTGGGCAGGTGAAAAAAACTGTTTACGCGCCTCCTTGTAATAATTAATAAAACTAAAAACGACTCATAAGTTACAACAGCTCTTCTTGCGGCTCGACCTCCACGATGGTCTCCGCTGGTAACGCTTTTCCCGACCCCAACCTAACAGGCTGGCGCCAGGGCAGAGCGTTTTACCGAGCCGAGCAAGATATCCCACAGGCCCTGTGTTGCCCTCTTCTGTGCAACCCAGGGGAACCTGTGGGAAATCTCTGCGAAATGCGAACCCGCCCCTCATCACTCGTCATGGCGGACGGGGGTACCTAGAGGGTAGAATACGGTTTTCTGTGGGTATGAGCTTGCGCTCGAGGAACTACGATACGAAACAACACCACGTATCTTACCGTACACTCTTTATATGTTTGTACAGCCATGGATCAACGATCCACAATGCTCGTCATTATAAAGCTATTGTGCCTAATGCCCAAGGTTGTGGTGATATCACAACCAGAGGGCGTGGAAATTCCTGCAGGCTTAAATGAGGCCCTCAAGGCTAAAATTATCAGCTCTCTGAATCCCACTAGGGAGAAGATAAAAACTAGAGGAGTCAAAAAGAGTGGGGATGGTTAAATAAGCGTCGAGGTGGCGACGCAAGAGGATATCGAGAAAATGATGACCAACAAAAACTTAGTTGACGCGGGTCTTCAGATGACAAAACCTGAACCATCGAACCCCAGACTTATGATATTTGACACTTCGAAGGACCTTAAGACCGAGGAGTTGACGATGGCTGTCCTCGAGCAGAATGATCACTGCTTGGGCCAAGTTAGTAAAGAAGAATTTGTAAAAGGATTTATGCCAAGGTTTAAGCTCGGCTTGTAACACAATACAAAAGTCAACTGGGTCATAGAAGTCTCCCCGTCTGTCAGGAATAGCTTCAGGGCAAGCAGACAAAGGATATACATCGGTTGGAACTCGTGTAGAGTCCAAGACTTTAAAGGTGTATCGAGACACTTTAAGTGTCAGAGTTTCGGGCACATTTCGAAAAATTGTAGAGGAACAACTGAAGTATGCTCTCACTGCGCTGAGGTGGGTCACGCAGTGGGGGCTTGCCAAGCGAAGAAGGATGGCAGACCGCCTATATGTGCCGCTTGTAAGACGGCCAGGCGGAACGCTGATCACGACGTTACGAGTAAGGATTGCCCATCGTACAAGATGGCGATCGAGAGTTTAATACAGAGGACAGATTACGGAGCACAGTAACTGTCCTCCACAATTAGGAGTTTGCCAGGCTAGTTTGGCCCGTTGTAGAGCCGCATGTGATGAGACTATGAAACTAATGAAGGATCGCAATATTCCGGTCCTCCTTGTCCAGGAACCCTACTCCGTAAGGGGTGAGGTTGCTGGGCTCGGTAAATATTCAAATCAGATTATGACCGGTAACCAACTCGGAGAGAGACCTTGGTCTTGTATCGTGATTGTCGACAGAGATTACTCAGGTACGGTGCTTCGGGATGTCAGCTCTACACACTGAGTATGCGCATTCATCTCAGGTCCGTCCGGATCATTTAATGCGATTTCGGTGTACCTTTAACATTCGTTGAAGGCTGCGCCGATAATTTAACAAGTTAATGAAGCAATCCGTAAAATCGGTAAATCGATAAGAATCATCATTGGATGGACGCTAACGCGGTCTCCCCAATGTGGACTTGGCGTTGTAGCGATAAAGATAAAAAAAACCTTGCTAGGGCACAAACTGTCGAAAGCCTTATGGCTCAATGGGACTTAACTGCCGCCCACGAGAGGGGCCAGCCCTGTACATACAAGTATGGGAATAGGGATATCGACTTTACCCTGCTGAGCTCATCATTTATCGATAAAAAGATTAGCTGGACGGCTATAGACGACCCGGAGTCTAGTGTTCGTAGAGCCTTGATCACTACCTTCGGAAGTATACCTAGACCACCTACAATCGCGAGAACCAGGTTCAACGTTAAATACGCTGACTGGTCCAAGTTTGATCGCAACCTAGCCCTCCAAGTGGATGAAAAACACCTAAAAGGATTTAAAACTGAAACAGCTGAGGATGTCGAGGAGTTTGCATCTCTTGTGAGCGAGGCTCTCATTGCGGCCTCAGAAGCATCAATGCCCAGGAAAAGACAGTTTAAAAAATCTGTGCCTTGGTGGAATGCCGAGCTACAGAACGCCAAGAAAGCGGTTAACAAGCTCAGGAGAAAATTGCAGTCAACTCGGGACCCAGCCCGTAGGTCAATGCTAAAGTCTGAGTATGAGACCGCTAGAAGATCGTACACAAAATAACTGACGAGGACCAGGATTAACAGCTGGAAGGTCTTCGTCGGTTCTACGTGTGATAGCAACCCCTACGGGGTGGCGTATAAGATCGCGCGAGAAAAGATGAACGTTAGAACGTCCATGAGCAACATCACCACTGATGATGGTTCTTCGCCGTGCGATTGGGTTGGCAGCGCTAACGCAATGCTGGATGGACTTTTCGGCAAAAATGCAGTGAATGAGGAGGATCCCAGCGTTGCTGGTCCCCCAGACGGAGATCCCCCATTAATTTGGTCGATCGATGACGTCCGTAGAGCTGCGAAAACAATTAAGAACGGTAAAGCCCCAGGAGGCGACTATCTCAAAGTCACCGTTATCAAGCACGCATTGGACTCAGAAATGGGCCCAATCCTTGTGAACCTGTACAACTCGTGTCTCCGAATTGGCCGATTTCCTAAAATATGGAAACATGGCGTACCCAGAGTGCTGCTAAAGGCACAGGACAAAGACCGAAATCTAGCGAAGTCCTATAGACCAATCTGTCTCTTACCCGTACTTACAAGTAACACTAGGGAAGTGCCATACGCCGATTTCTCTGTAACTTGGTGTATAAGCAGTTTTTTAAATACTATTTGACCCGTATATTTTTCTTTTTCCCCAAAAGCTGTTTTAAGAATGTAACTCTCCCTGAAAACTTTGTTATTTGTGTGTTAAATAGTTTTCTCACAATGAAAACACACATCACAACAAATTTTTAAGGGTGAGTTACACCCTTAAAACAGCTTTTGGGGAAAAACAAAAATATACGGGTCAAATAGTATATAAAAAACTGCTTATACACCAAGTTACAGAGAAATCGGCGTATGGCACTTCCCTAGTGTTACTTGTTAGCAAATTTTTGGAGAAACTGATGACAACGGCCTTAGAGCCGCGGATTAACGACCCGCTCTTCTTATCACCTAGGCAGTTTGGCTTCAAAGCCGGTCGCAGCACTGTGGATGCCATTGAGGAAGTAAAGCGAGTCGTGCAGAGGTCCGAGGGCCTTTTGACCCTGGGTATTCTGTTCGACATTACAGGTGCATTCGATAACATACGATGGGGCTCTAAACGGGCCGAATTTGAACGTAGGGGCACAAACCCCTTTTTACAGGCCTTGGTAAACAGTTACCTGTCAGACAGATCAGTAGCTATCGAAGAAACGTACGAGAGTGTGTCTCGAAACCTCTTCAAGGGTTGCCCGCAAGGTTCAATCCTTGGACCAGACTTTTGGAACGTCTGCATGAATGGCCTTCTCAGCGCCCTCCGCTAGGCGGGGGCTGAGTTGGTCGCCTATGCCGACGACATAATACTTATAGTGATCGAAAACAGCCGGTCACTCCTTCAGGAAAAGGCTCAAAGTCTGGTAAACATCATTAGCAGGTGGTGCGCTAGTGAGGGACTTGAGATCTCGAAAACAAAAACGGAGATGATAATGCTCAAGAGTCGGGTGAATATCGGCCAAAACACCACCAAAAACCGTGCTGGCAAAACGACCGGGTCCCTCAAAAAGACCGGTAAAGGCGGACTCAGATGTCCAATAATTAAATTGGATAACACGAACATCCAATACTCTAAGGAAGTTAGGTACCTGGGTGTCTACCTCTCTCAGGAGATGTCCTTGACGACTCATGTGACCAGGGCCGCAAATAAAAGTACTGAAATCTTCAGGCTTTATCAGCTATTGCGAGAAGGAGTTGGGGCGTACAGTACTCTGGCCTTAGGCAAATATATGAAGAAGTATTCATCCCCACGGTGCTCTATGGAACAGGTGTGTGGGGAATAGAACTCACGGGAGCCCAAAATGAAATTTTGCTCTCAGTACAACTCCTGGCACTTAAAAAGGTCGCAAGAGCCTACTGCACTTCGGCTCTGGTTTCACTTCAAGTAATACGTGGTGCAATACCACTGGATATCTTGGCGGAGGAATACCGATACAGGTACCTGTCAAGAAAAGGGATCGCCTTTGAAGTAAACGGATTTGAGTCCGCGTTGCCGATAAAGAGGACGGTCATTCATAGGACTCTTCGAGCATTCTCAATTAAGAAATATTAAAAAATATTTTTCATTTGAGATAAATTGTAAAAATCACGGGGATTAATCAACAACAAACAACAAAACGGTTTATTTCTTAATTACGGCTTATACAAACAAATGCTTGAAACTATTATAAAGTAATGAAAATTATAAAAAGTAACATCCTGACTATAAATTTGTTAATTAAGCTTTGTTTAAACATTAAACAACATAAAACATTAAGACTATTTCCCACATGGGAAAAGTGCCTTAAAATGTTATTTAAGTGTGATACAACCCTCTTAATACTTATAAAGAGGTAGTGAGTCAATCTCTTGCAAAAGTATTTGAAAAACCATACACTGAAGATAATGGAATATTTATATTGCTGTTTTGTGATCTGTTCTGCTTTAGTGATCTCCAATTTTTTAACATATTTTGATTTTTTACTAACACCATGTTTACAGTTAGAAAATTGTTGAAACCGAATTAAATTTAAGTGATTAAAATATACTTTCATTTTTAAGAACAGAAAATTTTATAAAAAAATATTATGGCATTGATTAAGCATGCCAACCAGCACTTATCAGAATCTATTTGACAATCAATTCTATAAAGGAGAGCATACGCTTTTTAATTTGAGAATAACATTTATATTCTAAAGAAGACAATAAGTGGTTCGAAGCTTATCAAACAACAAATATCTAAGAAATCTAAAAATACTTAAAATTTTGTTGGCCAATTCGACTTCTAAAATTTTTTATAGATGTGCCAAAGCTCTCTTACAATTTGATGTGATATACATATTTCTACGTTAAGGGTAATATAACTAACGATCGTTCAAACAAGCTGACGTTGAACTTTTTGTTAGAAGGTCATGTTAAAGTGTAATCGTCGTTTTAAAAGCTTCCAAGTAAACTGCTTTCGTACAATTGCCTTCTCTAAATGTATTAACCTCCGTGTTGACCTTTAACTTCAAAAAAATACAAATAACTTGTAACTTCCTGGAAACTTCCCTGAAACACGACTATGTCCTCGCTTGGAAACTGTCCTTGGTAACTTCCTGGAAACTTCTCTGGAGATTTCTAGAAAAAGTTTCGTCGAAACTTCCTGGAAGTTCCTTTTGCGTTCGAGAAAAATGAGTTAACAGAAGTCAAAATCCGTGAAGGCGGACCCATGCCTTTGGGGAAAATCGTAAAACTTTGTTGAAGGTTTTAAAGGAATCAAAATAAACCAAAGTCTAAAACCAAAGTTTTTGAAACTTAGGGATTGTGTGAACCGAATTGCTCTATAACACTTGGATAAAAGTAACTAGATAATCCGCAGTCTAGTTTCTGTGTTTGTAATATTCTTATTATTATGTGAATAAATTAGCAGCTCTAACAATAAGACAAATGAGCCGCTTGTTCAAAGAACCACCTAATAACTAATAACCTAATAACCACTTTAGACAAACTTTGTGTGTAAAATATATAATTATATTTTGTGTATTTCAGCAAAATAGTTATTTTCGATTCGCTTATTACAGTTCGCCGGAAAACCACTTAAGTGATTTGTGGTAACTAAATGTTTTTAAAATAGTTAAAACAAATGTTGTTCAACATTTTTTATCAAAACTTCTGATTCGATAATGCAGCATCGGTTTTAAAAAAATTTAAATGTAATAATTATGTAAATTAGACATGTAATTTGTTTCCAGATGTTTAATTTAACTTTTTTGTCGACAACCTAAGTCAATTTAGGTGGTTCTTTGAGGGAACGGTTCAAATAGGGTTAAAAGGAATAATGCAAGAACCTTTCACTCGTTTAATTTAAATTTAATGCTAAGAGTTTCTTTAATTTTAAAGTATATTGCTTTAATAAGTATATGGGCAATATGTTAAAGTTAAAATTATGGAGTGTGAGGACTTTAAAATATCAAATCCTCACAATTTAGAAATTTTCAACGGAAGATTTTCGTTACAGCTCGGTAGAAGCGAAACACGCGGCGAGAAAATTTCCCATTGGTTTGAGCTTAACATTTTGCGAAATCCGCCCCACGCCGCGATCAGAAATCTGTTTGGCTCGATTTCAGAACCTCAAAGTCTACAAGGAAGCGTCAATTCTAATATTACATTAACTTGATTACTATGAAACTATAGACAGAAATTCTAAAACTAGTTCTAAATTCTATTTAGAATAAGAATGGTCAAAAAGCTTTTATAAATCTCACTGTGTACCTACCAATAATTTTTAATGATTAAATAAAAGGTTTTAAATGCAAATGCAAGCACCAAGCATTATTCTGGCAGCCGTCCAACGGAGCAGATCAAGAGAGGCTTACTCTTTTGGATTTTGAAGAGTTTTACCCTTCGAAATTACTATTTTAGCAGTTTCAAGATCGAAATGTCTACAAACCGGGATTGGGTAGTAATTTTCAGGACTAGGACAATCTATCTTCTGCGGTTTCAAACTGTCTACGTAGTCGTACTCATACAGTTCTTTTCAGGACTTTTAATAATACGATATATAATTGCAAAGTCCTTTTCAGGACTATTGCTGATTTCAAACGATATTTTATTCGCTACTCGTAATAATGTTATTAATAAAGAACCATCTCTAATCCCCTGATAATTTAAATGCTTTTTTAGGCTTGAGTTTTACGAGAGCAATTGGGTTTTCCCATAATTGTTCGGCAAAGGGTTTTATCCTGAGTCGAAAGGTTTTACCTCGAATCAAAACGCCTTCAGTTTCTTTTTTACATGGATTTATAAAATTTATCTCCGTCATTTAGTTATTCTTTTTTTAGTGTTTTGAAATCTTTCTCAATTAATAATGTGCTAGTTATTTGACATTTAATATAATAAATATTTGTAATTTTCAATCCTTATCATCCCTTTGTTATTATTTTATAACGAACCTTGATTTGGCTAGCTAATCTGTATCGTTAATTTGTTTTTTAAGATCGTTAAGGAGATAACTGTTCGACTTGTCAAATACTAAAAATATTTCTTAATCAATTATTGATGAGGTTTAATACATTAATTAATTATGAAGATTTTACCTCGTACTAAGTCACAAAAGAGCCTGATACTATTTTTGATGCCTTATTTATTTTTAGATTCCAACGGTTTAAAGAGAACACTTCAAATCGGAATCTTTCTGATGGTTTTCAAACCTGGTGTTGTTTTTAGTGGGATATCCCACAAAATGCTCACATAAATATTAGACGGTTATTAAGTATTGAAACATTGAGAAACGTGCGCTCCTCTAAAGTAATGCAGCGCAATGGCTCACCTGATAATGAAGAAGGAGCATCTCCCGATCCAAAAACATTACAAATAATAGTATTTCGTACTTTGCGAGCGTTGTCAGAAGAATCATGCAATAATTAAAACCAAATGCAAAACATACCACGGTATCTCACCGAAAAGGTATGAAGATCAATGAGACGAGAAGTTGGAAGCTTTAGACTCAAAGTGGTTAAAAGACTAATCAAATGAGTAAAGCTTAAAACGGTTCTGTTGCATGAAATACTAAATATCAGTATTAAATTAACATCGGTATTCTGTTTATTATTATAATTATAGACCCACTAAACAGAACTTTATAAAGAAGTAACCCCCCTCCCCATGTGGGTTTTAATGCCGATTGTGTTGCTTGGTGGCACCGTTACCAAACAGCTCAAAGATACTAGTCCTACTTGGCTCAGTACTTGGATGACTATTGCAGAACGTTGTGTAGGTGTTTGATCGAGTTGGTAAGAGACTTGCGGGTTTCCGTTACAGGGTATCACAGGATTTCCGAGCAGACAAGTACTTGAATAGCATTTGAGATAGGGCTTCTGACAACCGCAATTGGGCGCCTCCCTATGTGGCGGATAGGAAAAAACCTCTCAGATATGAGAGGTATCGAGAAAATTGAATACCCGGGGTGGACCAAAGTCAGAGAGGTGAGGGCACCCGATATAATTGCCCAACACTCTGTGTTGTGATAACCTCTCACACAAGAGTATTTGCAGTTAAGACGACTGTAACGCTTCAGTGACTCCACCCGCAATAGGTCTCTCTCGGATGGAAATCAAAGTTCAGTTGAGCGTATCAATATGATAGAAGCCAGGCGACGACTAATTGTAAGTAATGACCACGGACAAGCTCGACTAAGGTTTAAATGTACGGACTAATTTCGGAGGGACATTTTGTTGTATTAGCAAAACAGCTCTCCTAACAGAAGAGGATATTTGCAGAGGTTACATGCGCGATGGGTCAATATGCAGCCTTAATACGTGAAAATGACGCCTCAGTACCTACCCAAAGGGCACGACTTATGGATGTCCTTTGGACATGTGTGCCCACTGGGCAAGAGATCAAGTATACTTTCTGAGAAAAGGGGATATAAAGCTCTTGTCCAAGAACAGGAAAATCTCTCAGAGAACATTCAAGTTTTGTGTGAAACAGCAACGGCAACGCCAACAGTAGAAGATGGAAACATGAGATCGAGGAAAACCAATAGTCACCTCAAGGTTTGCATTAAAATGGATAAAATGTCTGAAGGGAACAATGAACTCTCATTATTCCCAGAAGGTGAAGATCTCTGGACATGGCACTGTGCTGTGTATAAAAAAGCAGTATCCTTGCTTCGCAAAAGTAACAGAAAATCTGTTGCAGAACGCGTTGCTAAGACCTGCAAGCAAGTTAAACAAGCGCAGAACAACTTCGGGATGGCTCGACGATACGCTTCTCAATTTCAAAGTATGATTGCATATCTATAATAATAATAATAACATTAATAATTTTTAGGTTAAGGTTTTTTGTTCTCATCCGTAGACAAATATTTCAAACATACTGGATCAACTTGGCTTGTCTTTTCAATACCTAATGCAGAATATCAAGAATGTTCTTAATCAATTTAGTCAGGAGTTTGGGTTTCCCGTTGCAGGATATCACATCATTAATTTGTTAAGTTGGTTCATACTAAGATTGGCATATGTCCTTTCTTAAATCATAACAACTATAACGATTAATAACAATTTAAGAATTTAAGATGAATAAAATGTATTTAAAAATCAATCAATTGGGATTGATCATACAGAAATGATAAAGAAACACAATTAAATATGATAGAGGAATTTTCTCTCATTCAATCTTTGTTAATCAAATTTTTCAAGAAGGGGTATCACAAACTTACACAACCATTGACTGAAAGCATCTATGAACTGTGGCAGTTTGTGGTATAACTTCATAAAACCCCTCTTTTAGCATAAAAAATTATTACCTCTGCGTGCTTTTAGAAACGATTTTTAGGTTGACGTCTTATACACTGAAAAAAAATTTTGTTAATTTAATATATGATTTGGGTGAAAATTTCAATGCAGCAGAAAGTCACCCATATATGTAAATTTAACATCAAAATAAAGAGACATATAGCAATGAAGAATAAGAATTTCATTCACCTGGAAATCACATACAGCAAAAATCGCAGTTAGTTTTTTCTGTGTAGTAAAGTAAATTGTCATGTAAACGTATCCTTGCATGTGTCATTAAAAATATTATGTGACACGCATTTGTCAAGAGTTTTTTTTCTTAGGATGTTAACAGGCAAATATTAAATTGACTTATGATATATTCTAATCAATCTATCATTCAATTTCCAATTTGCCTAAACTGCCTTGGGCATTTCGCGAAATGCCTGGACTTCGGGTTTTGCCGGTAACATATATATATATACTTTAAAAAAAAATTTACTTTTTTGTTCTAGGTAAGCGTCCGCTCGTTTGGGTACGTTAAAAAAAGGCGTTTTGAAACAATGGCTCTAGAGACGACATTTTGTATTAAAAATTAAATAAAAATTTTTTTTACATACCTTAATAGTCCTGAAAAAATCAAACAGATTTCTTTTTCCATCTTTTCATAAGAAATTACTAAAGTAAGGTCTTTTTTTATGCTTTCGCACTGGTTAAAAAAGTAGTCAGCGTGGGTAATCTACGCTATAAAAAATTACTTAGAGTAAAAATAGGGTTCGTATAAAATAATATTTGAAAATTAATTATTAAATTTCTGATAAATACTAACTATTTATTGATCAACAGACAAAATAATGTACAAATTACAGATTTTTAGAAAATAATAAAGTTTTTTCATTATCTAAATTCCAAGATGCGCTAAAAGATTTCAAACTAAATCCGATTGTCAGTAGCAGCCGATATCTATAAACGATAAAAAAGTAAAAGTTTTAAAATGTTGAACATTTTTAATTTGCTTAAAAAGAAATTCAACTTCTAATCAAATGTAGCTAATTTCATGTAATATGACTTTTAAAAATCGTATTACTTAAATAATATTTTTAAATTAGGTATTTCATTAAAAGAATTATTTTAATGAAATCCAATTCAACGGAATTAAATATTTACAATTCTTTCAAAATTGTTTAATTAAAATAATAGAAGCAGTTTCAACTTTTATCACAATTATGTAACGGATTCATTAGCAGCACAACGTCCCTTGAAAACTATAAAATAACTAAATATAAATAAGTTATAAATGTTTTAAATAAAGCCATTAATTAATTTAAGAGCATATGACAGAGAATAACGTCAGTGGTTACATAAAACATGGTTAAAATTCTAGTAGTCTTGTTCCATAGAACTACTGGATATTTTTACATAAAACGGTGTAGAATTACCTAAAATATTAGCTGAAAGTCTATCCTTGAATTTTTTGGATTTTTTAGACAAACTAAAAAGAAACTGAGGATAGAGTTTCTAGAAAAGATATTTTAAGTAGTTCTACAAATTTAATTTAAAAAGATTCAGTAATTGAAGAAAAAACCGCTGAGAAATTTTGCTTTTTGGTCAATCACATTCTCTTAAATTAACTTTTAAAGAAATATAAGTTCGAATTATTGTAATGGCAGAGATAATTTTTGAAACATCACTTTCATCAAGCAAATGACTTAATTTTTAATAATTTTAACACATGTTAAATTTTTTAACTTCTAATAGTGAAATGTACACTTGTTTATTGAGCTAATTTTATCCTTTCTTTGGCTTCTTCAGAATATTTTTTCATCCCAAAATTAATAAAAAATGTGTTACTAGCAATAAATTCAATTAATTAAAAAAACAGTGCTTTTTACAAACATAACAATAATGATAATAATAATAATTAATAATAGTTATTATTATTAGTATTATATTATATATAATTATATATATTATATATATATATATATACAATAATGATAATAATAATAATTAATAATAGTTATTATTAATAGTATTATATTATATTTCAAAATGAAATGTAGAAAAAATTCACATCAGTGTAAGTTAATCAAATGAATTAAATGTTCTAAAGAACTATTTAAATTAATATAAAAGTCAATATAATTAAACAAAAAAATTTGCAAGAGAAATAAATTAAAATTTTAAATATTCTAATATGACAGATCCTCCCAGTAACAATATTATTTTACTCAATTCAGGCCTACAGTTTGTTAATATCGAAATTGTCAATGTCTCATAGAAATTTTACAAAACGACTATTTTAACATTTCTAACAGCTTAGAGTAGCAACAATGTATTAACAGAACACTTTTTTTTGAACAATTCGTGGATGACTTAATAATTATTTTCTTAATGACAACTCTTTCGTAAGATCTATTTTTTTCAAATAACAATTCGTATTTGTCACGGCTAATGATTGATTTGTATTTTGTACAACTTTTTATTAAGAAACATAAAATATCCTAACGAAGAAAACTGTCAATTTTTTGATGTAATAGCTTAAGCGTTTCAAATAACTACAAAAAATCAGTGTAAAAAGTTACTTTCTTCTGAAAATTGTAAAACGAAATCGAAAAGTTCAGAAGCAGTTTTTTGTCACAGTCACAAGAGTCTTTTTTTGTTTTTTTGTTTCATTGTCAAAGAAGAACGCATTTGTCATTACTGTTTTGCTGATTGGATCTCATTGTTTGAGATGTCGTTGGTGTTGGTGAAGGTGGCTTTCCTTCCACAGATTGAATATTTTTCATTAATTCTCTAAAAACCTGTAATTAAAAATTAACTTTGTTAGACACTTTTAATTTAATTGTTATAAATTATAAAAGCAAAATTCAACAAGTGCTAAAGGATTAATAACATGGCATTTTAAATTACGTTTTACGTTGGTCCATAAAGATGGAAATTCGAAATTTTCTGATTCTCGCCCCCCCCTCCCAACAAGTTTAAAAAATACCCTTTTTTGAAAACGGACAATACTTACGGGTGGCTCAAACCTCTTGAAATTTAACATTAATTTTACATGGGAAAAACGCCCTTTTTCTAAATTCGCTATAAAATCATTTAAAACATCAATACAGGAAATCACATCCTGAGAAGTCCTTAAAAAACAATATTCCATAATTTATTTATAAAATTATTAAAATTAACTATTTTTGATATAGAGTATAAATGTAGGCTATAAATTAATAGGTTCTGGTTAAAAAAAATATATTTATTGATTATAAGTTATTATTTATTTATTTTTTAAACAATCTGTTATTGTTAATTTATAAAATTTATCCGAAAATACCAATCGAGTCGAAGTTTTTTTTTTAACTTTTTAATTTTTTATGTAAGGTAATACCCTAAGGTATTAAGCAAAACTAACAACAACCTTTTAAGTTTGTTTAAAATAATTATTGTTATTAATTGATAATTATTTACAAATGCACCTAGAAAAACACAAATTTTTTTCTAATTTTACAAATTAATGGGCTCTGATTAAAAATAAGAAATACTGATTGAGAATTATTATTTTATAATTGTTTAAACAAATAATTGATATTATTTATTTACATTCCTTAGATATGACCTGCAACTATTGAGTGTTTTTATAATTTTTCGTTTTCTTATCTTTTTATTAGGAACGATTTGCGTCTTTCTGGTGTATTTTAAAAGAATTATCAATTAATGACAAATTGTTAAAACAATAATAAATGTTGGTTGTAATTATTTCTGCTGAATATATAAGGGTTTTACATTTTAAAAAATGAGAAGTTTCAAAAAACTATAGCTCACTAGGTACTTTAGAATAAAAGTTATAAATTAACAATAACAAATTGTTAAATAATGTATTTTACTAATGTTATGATGAAATTCTTATTTGTTTAAACAACTTATTGTTGCAAAATTGAAACATTTCCAGAAAAACTAAAAGAGTAGGAATTTATAAAATATACTTCCTCTATGAGGAAGCAAATTGTTAAATATTTTTTTTTACACAAAGCACCTACAACAGATATTTTTCCTAATTTTACAGATAACTGATCTTTATGCGATTACGAATAAGGAATGGTGGCCTATGGTAGTACCAAGGTTAAACAAATGAAAAAGACAAAAAAATATCTCTAAACAATTTTGTTGAAAAATCCTAAAGAAACTATTAATTAAATGAGTAATTTTAAAAAATGTCAATTTTTGCATTGAAGGAGGTTGTTTCTAACCCTATGAAAAATAGTTAATATTAACAATTTTATAAATAAATTGTGGAATATAGTTTTTAATGACTTCTCATGATATGATATCCTGCATTGATGTCTTGGGTGATTATTGAGGATGTTATAGCGAATTTACGAAAAAGTGTATGTTTCCCATGTAAAATCAATGATACACTGAGAGACTTTTAATTACAGTTCTTGCTTTTTTCAATTTCTATATTTGTAATAAAACGTAAGAATTTAGGGATAATCGAGGTTCGATCATAATAGTTCTTTTAAAAAAAAGAGATTGTGTTGAGCCTTGTTTTTTATTATTGTAATTTCGTGAGAAAAAAATTAATATATATAATTAGAATTAGTATTATTTGAGGTTAGAAAAAAGTAAATGTGAAAAAGCGATATTAATTTTTAACACATTTTGATCTATTTATTATGGCATGTCTAAAATTTTATTAGACTTTTTCTAGGACAGTTTTTCGAGCAGCCATATGTCTCATGAGCTATTCTACCACTTCACAATATTTATTCAAAAATATATTTAAAAAAAAATCGGTCTTCAGAAAAATTTCGTATCATCCGGAATACTGAACACAGAATTTAATTATTATTACCATTTTCACTTCAATTTAGTAAAAAATCACTTCTCAAACCACATGAAACTTTTGCTAGTTAGTATATAAGGGAATTTTAAAACACTCTTTTCTAGCGACGCGCGCGATTATTCGATGTCATCGAAATGTTATATGCTTGTAGCTTAGGATTAAAAGTGTGCGTAATGTATATATCATAGTATAGGTTGTTCGTTACACAGATTTAATCAAATACCACTATAAAGATACAGAATACTTGTAATTATACAAATATCAAAGACGAACTTGCATCTGTAGTATCTCTGACCTGTCAAACAAATACTGCCATCTTTCTTTTTACTGCGCGCGCACCCCATGATTCTAAGTTTCTAACACGCGTTTTATAATTCTTGCAATTCTTTATTTTCATCTCTCTTAAATTCTTTAGAGGTAATATAATTATGTGTCTTATGAAGTATATAACACTTTTACTACTTTTTATCAAAAAGACAACTGTTGCATCTAAAACGTCTTTTCTTAAACAGTGTATTAGTTTTTATAACCACATCTCGATTATCCCTAAACTCTTAAATTTTATTGTACATAATAATAAGCAATAAAGCAGATATTAAAATCAAAAGTTTCTCAGTGTAAATTTCAAGGGGTTTGAGACACCCTTAAATATTGTCCGATTTAAAAAACAATAGGGGTATTTTTTCATTTTGAATCTTTTTGGGTAGTAGGAGCAAAACATTTAAAAAATCTTGTTTTTCTGTGCTTTTTGGACCACTCTATTAAGTATAAATTTGTAAAAAACATTTAGGTACCTGTACTACTCGACAATTATATTTTGCACTACATTCAACGTAACCACATCGCCAGTGTTTGCGAACAAGATTGACAATATCCCTGTGTCGGGTTCCAGGAGCCGCAGGAGCAATGAGTTTATCTTGTTTGTTTCCAACGACCAACAAAGGCACTCCTCTCATGTCCCGTGCCTCGTAAATTTGTTCTCGTAGCGTCCTTATATACTAAACAAGAACATTACAGTTTACTTCAATTTTATTAAAAAATTACTTTAACCTAAAAAGTCACAGTGGAAACAAAGTATTATTAAATTTTAATTAGAAAATTCAGATTCTCAAAATTAATTTCCTCAGGAATTTCACTTCTACAGTCTTTATTAAATTTTGTTGAAATTGATCCCCAAGCTGTAAGTGGGTATTGTTAGATTAAACAGAGATAAATTCTAAATTCATAACTTTAATAAACGGATAGATTGCAACAAAGGGGAATGATTGAAGTTCTCATCAGTGTGGAATAATTATGCTTAATTATTTCAAGATTCAATTAATAGGCCAAAATCTACGTGATAGTTTGGCTAGTGCTGAAGACTCTATTCAATTTTCCCGTCTACCTCAAATTGAATGTCGAGAAACAAGATTAAGGTAACAGGCTCTGAAATTGTGTAATTAAACCATTGCGTTGCAGCCAATGTGAAACAAGTTAATCAAAGTCTCTCCGGGCAACCTTTTAACTGAATGCATTCAGTGAAATGTTGTTGACAAAATTTAATCAAAAATTTTCTTTGTCCGTTGAAACTGCATTAATTAAGAAAATTTAGATCAGTTTAAAAAGCTGATACACGTGCTATCTACAGTATGCACGTACATGGAGAAAAGTTGTGACCTTAATTAACTAACTTTACAGTTTCCTCAACAATTAACTAGCTACTAGTTTGACAATGAGTTCAACAATCCTAATGGAAATTAGTTAGAAATTCTGATTCTCATAGAAGACAGCCATTAATAACCACAAAATTTTTTTTGACTCATCGAACCAGACGATAAACTCCTTAAGAATTTTTAATGGCTGAATCCAAATACTGAGACCGTTTGTCTCTATCGCGTCAAAATTTTTTTAATAATTAAGACGCAAATTTTTAAAACATATTTGAACAATTTTTTTTTAATTTTTTAATTTTATACAGGGTTTTTTTTAAACAACATCTGCCATTTTAACGTCGCCATCTTTAATTTTATTTATTAACTAATGTATATTTTTAATCTTCTAACAGTTTGTGACATTTTGTTACACTTTATTACACATTAAAAAATATTTTTGGTAAGAGATATTGATTAAAATCAAAAAAAAATTTTAATAGGTCGGTACTCTTGAAATTTTATAAATAAAAGTCAACTGCTGTTTGGAAATTATACTCCAATATATAATCTTTCAAATGTCTTATTAATCATAAGTTCAAAAAAACAAACTTTTTTACTTTTTCCCATGGTATAAACATACTGCGTCTAAATACATAATTCTGTATTGAAGAATATGCAAAAATAGCAAAGATTTTGAAGAAATAAATAAAATAAATTGGTTTTTGAATTTAAAATCTAAACAATATATAAAACATTTATAATTAAATAATAATAATCTCCGTAAACTCCTGAAATTAGTTACTATTTATATGTATTCATTTTTTTCTGTCCACGTTTTAAAATCCAGAGTGAAGTTAGTCCCTGTTTTTTTTTATTATTAATTTTGATTCTCATTATCAGAAAATTTTTAAATTGTTTTAGTTTACAGACAAAATATGCAGATGAGATAGCCCTAATGACGAGATATTAATTATAAGTAACAATAATTTTTCTATTACACACTTCTATGAATTTTAATAATAATTTAGATTAATTTAAAGTATCGAATAGTCGAATTTATTAAAAAGTCAAATGACGTTATTTTACTTTGTTGGAAAAAATTAAAAAATTAAATGCAGTTTAAGTTATTCTGTAATTTTTTAAACCATTTTTAAAGTTCCGAAACTTTCATCAAGTTTGATGCAAGTTTGAAAATTTACGGAAAGGTTGCGCTTCAGAATTTAATTTTTTCAAACATCAATAATTATTCTCTTTAGTCTTTAAATTAGTGTCATGAATATTTAAATTTATTACACATGTTTTCATTTACTTCTGTCATTTTTCAATTATTTTCTTCTATCTTTAAATTATTGCCAGGAATATTTAAATATTCAACACTAGTTTCTATTCTATATTTTTGTTAATTTTCAATAATTTTCTTCTAATTTTAATTACTTTCGTCATTATTCAAGTACTTTTGTCAATTTATGATTTTTTTCTTCATATTTCTATTATTTTTGCAATTTTAGAATTATTTTTTACAAATTCCAATTATTATTTTATTCAAATAATATTTAGTGTAGTAATTATTATTGTTATTTAAAATTTTAATTTTATTGTTACTTGAAATAAATTTTTAAATTTTATATTGTAGTGGGCTTTTCCCCGTAAATAAATAAATGAATAAATTTTTATTGACATGAATTTTAAAATTTTTTATATTAGTTTTCAATTATTTTCTACAAATTTCAATCATTTTCTTTATTATTTTTATTATTTTCATGAGTTTATTAAATTTATACATTGTATTTTAATTAATTTCAACAAATTTCAATTATTTTTTTCAAACTTCAATTATTATCCAAAATTTTTTTAATTTTTACACCAGCTTTCAATTATTTACGTCATTATTTAATCAGTTTCTTAAGATTTCAATTGTTTGGTCAATTTTTCGAGTATTGTCTTTAAATTTTTAATTTTATGCACCAGTTATTAATTATTTTTTTCAAATTACAATTATTTTTGTTATTGTTCAATTATATTCTTGTAATTTCAATTATTTTTGAAACATTTCAATTATTTTTTTTAAATTTCAATTGTGTTCTTCAATTTTCAATTTATTGTCAGGAATATCCAAATTTTTTACACAAGTTTAATTCATTTTCGTTATTTTTTGATTATTTTCTTCAGATTTCAATTAATATTATCATTCATAAATTATTTTTGTTATTTTCCAATTATTTTTCTCATATTTTTGTTATTTTTGCCATTTTAGAATTATTCTTTACAAATTGCAATTATTTTATTCAATTTTTTTTATTGTCATGAACTTTTAAATTCCTTATACCTGTTTTCAATTATTTCCATCGTTATTTTTATTATTGTTACGAATTTATTAATTTTTTTACACCTCTTTCAATTATTTTCTTCAAACTTTAATTATTTTTTTCATATTTGAATTATTTTGCCATTTTTGAATTATTCTCTTCAAATTGCAATTATTGTCTTCAAACTTCAATTATTTTCTTCAACTTTCAATTATTTCCCTCAAACTTATAATTTTTTTTTTAACTTTACAATTATTGTCTATAATTTTTTAATTTTTACACCAGTTTTGAATTATTTATTTCAATATTTCAATTGTTTTTGCAAGTTTACAAGTATTTTCTTCAAATTTTTAATTTTTTTTAAAATTATCAATTATTTTTGTCATTTCTCAATTACTTTTTCAAATTACAACTATTTTTGTCAATATTCAAATATTTTTGACATTTTGGAATTATTTTCTTTAAATGTCATTTTCTTCAATCTTTTTTATTATTACCATGAATTTATTAACTTTTGAAGTTCTGTTTTCAATTATTTATGTCATTATTCAATTAGTTTCTTCACATTTTAATTATATCGTTAATTTTTCAATTCTTTTATACAATTTTTCAAATAATGTATTAAATTTTTTGACTTCATTTTTGAATATATTTCTTCTTTTTCATTAATTTTTTTTCTAAATTTCAGTTATTTTTGTCATTATTCAACCATTTTCTAAAAAAATATATTTTTTGATATTTTTAAATTATTTTTTTCAAATTTCAATTATTTTCTTGAAAATTCTATTATTTTTTTCAATTTTTCAACTTTTGTCTAAAAAGTGTAATTTTTACACCAGCTTTTATAATTTTAATTATTTCTGTCATTCTTTAATTATTTTTTTGTAACTTTATTTATTTTTGAAAATTTTCAATTATTTACTTCAAATTCCAATTATTTCGTTTCAATTTATGTCATTATTTTGTGATTTTTAATCAATTTTTCAATTAGTTTTGTCATTTACAACTTTTTTTCAAATTGAATTATTTTTGTCATTATTTAATTATTTTTTACACATTTAAATTATTTTTGCGATTTTCAAATTGTTTTTTTTTCAAATTTAAATGGCTTTTCCTGCTGGCGCCCCCCAATTTAATATTAGTAATATAAAACTATATTGCTTATTCCTTTCTTTTTTAATTTCAAAATTCACTATTTACTCACTTTTTCACTTAAAAACTCATTATTTACTATTTGTAAGTCCACTGGCAGCCTTTCTTATTAGATAAATATTATTCATCAATTTGTTTTATTTATTATTATAGTTTAATTTCTAAAACATATGGAAAAATAATCGCGCGCTTGCGCGCGATATATTTTGCTAGTACATATTAATATAAGAAAATTTTAAAAAGATACATAATGAAAGGAGAATTTTAAAAAAAACAATAGAAAATCTACAGATTTTTATTGATGTGATACACAATTTTTTTCTTTTAGTTTTTTGAAGTAAAAAGTAAACAATACTAGATATTTGTCCCTATACATCCTACCATCATTAGCACCATTATGATATTAATGGAGCATCTACACTGCAGTATGCCCAAGGGAATCTGGAGCCCTTTGCAGAAAATTAGGACAACAAATTTTTCGAATTTCAGGTAAAATTTAATAACTTATAATTTAATTATAAATTTAAGATTATAATAATTTAATCAAAATATAAGACATTTGGAAACAAGTTCTAATGTGTATAAATTTTATAAATCAATTGAATATACCTGAAACGTGTCTTGATTACTAAGATCGAAAACGAGAACATAGGCAGTAGCACTTCTGAGTCCATAATATCGAAAATCGGTCCATTCAAGTTGTGAATTGACCGGAAAGTATGGAATAGTTGGTATATCGGTGATTTTAATTTCATAGAGTCTATCAGTCAAGACGACACTCGGATGGTAAGTTTCTCTCTTTTCCGTCGGTCTGTATTCCTCGGAAAATTCACTCCAGACAAATTGCTGCAATTTAGAAAATATTTCAAAACATTATGTCAATCACAATTTATAGAAAGATTTTTAATATTTCACCGTCCGACAAAATTGAACTTTTTTTTGCACCTATGAACAAATCAAGCATTTTTGGAAAAAGGGTAAAAAAAAAGATACCCTTATGTAACCGTTTTTTGAGATCAATTTGTTTACTATCGTCAACCCCAAAACTACCCTTATTTTCATTTTTTATATAAAACTACTAGGTAAAGCAAAATATTTTTGATTTTTATTAAAAAAATATTTTTGCACAATTATTAGACTTCTTAAGTGCACCGTTTCCGATTTTTTATTTCTACCCCTTATCTCAAAAACCACTCTTATGCATAATCGGTAAATGGAATAAACCCCTTAACAGTTTTATTTTTATAAAATCTTATATTCAAAGGTTTTGGGATCCCCTGATGAAAATCTAAAGTAAATATTAGAAAATTCAAAATTGCGGATTCAATATAGCTGATAAATATTTTTAAATTATTGCCAGAATGTTGGTATCTTAAATGGCGATTGTTTTAAATAAAAATCATATCAAAGTATCACGATAGGGTGGTCCAAAAATGTATGGAAAAAAGTTAAAGTCGGAATTTTAATGCTCTCACCCCCTAGGATTGTTCTGTATTAAAAAGTACTCCTGTCTTTTTTAAATCAAAAAATATTTTTATTTCTAATATTAACTATTTTTGATGGGTCCCCAAAGACCCCTAATAAGAATGCAAAAATACAAAAAGGGTCATTAAAATTGTTTTTTACTATTTTTTTGACAATTTTTTGCACAATTTTCAATAAATAGCATGAATATAGATTTTTAACAAATGTGTTATGCAATTGATAATTTGTTTAAGAAAATTATTATTGTTTATTTACAACTATTTATCAAATTAGGCAACAGAATTGCAACCTTTTCTTAATTTTAAAAGTGTTCTTTCTGAATGATACGAATCACTAACAACAAACTAAAAATAACGATTCTAGCAGTTGTTTAAACAATTTATAATTGCTTAATTTCAACATTTTATCAAATTAAGCTATAGGGTTGCAATTTTTTTTAATTTCGAATTTTTGAAGCTGAATGATACCAATTACTAACAATAAACTAAAAATAACAATTCTATCAATTGTTTAAACGAGTTATAATTGTTTAATTTTAATTTTTTACCAATTTAAACTACAGGGTTCCAATTTTTTCTTAATTTTGCAACTTTCTAAGCTAAATGTTTCCAATTATTAAAAGGAAACTAAAAATAACATTCTATCAATTGCTTAAACAAATAATTATTATTTAAATTCAACTTAATAAAATATTAAGCCACAGATTTGTAACTTTTTCTTAATTGAGTAACTTTTTAAGACAAATGTTACCTGTTACTAACAACAAACTAAGAATAACAATTGTATCAATTGTTTAAACAAATTATGATTGTTTAACTTCAATTTTTTAACAAATTGAGCTACAGAGTTCCAGTTTTTTCTCAATTTGACATGCTTTTAATGTTGGGGAGGTAAGACGTCATTATCGGTTAAAAACTTTTAACTATTTATTATTATCAAAATGTTCCAAACAGACTTTTATTTTTATTACAGTAGCAGAAGTAAAATTTGTGCAATTTTTCCTACTGCGGTTTTTTCAATTTCATCAGAATGAATTTGTTTAAACAATTGGTACAATTGTTAATTTAGTTTGTTATTAGTAATTGGTGTCATTCACATATCACGATTTGATTTGATAAAAATTAAAGTTAAATAATAATAATTTGTTTAAACAATTGATACAATTGTTATTCTTAGTTTGTTATTTGTAACAGGTTACATACGTTTTGAAAAGTTGTACAAGTAAGAAAAATTTGCAACTCTGTGACTTAATTTGATATTAAGTTGAATTTAAACAATAATCATTTGTTTAAGTAATTAATGGAATTTTAATTTTTAGTTTTCTTTTAGTACCTAATTGGTAACATTTAGCTTTAAAAATTGCAAAATTAAGAAAAAATTGCAATTCTACAGCTTAATTTGATAAAAAGTTGGAATTAAACAATAATAATTTGTTTAATTTTTATTTTTAGTTTGTTGTTAGTGATTGGTATCATTCAGAAAGGAATGTTACAAAATTGAGCAAAAGTTGCAACTCTGTAGCCCTATTTGATAAATAGTTGTAAATAAACAATAATTAGTTGTTTAAACAAATTAGCAATTATTTAGCATAATTTTTAAAAGTCTATATTTATGCTATTTATTGAAAATGGTGCAGAAAATTGTGATAAAAATAGTAAAAAATATTTTTTAACGCTTGTTGTTGTTTTTTGCCTTCTTGGAGGTTTTTGGGAACCCATAAAAAATAGTTAATATTAAAAAATGGTTCATTAACCAATTTGTCATTCTTTTTTAAAGTCCCCTGAAGAGAAACAGAGTATGACAATTGAAAAATATTAATTTTCAAGGATTTGATTCTATTTCTACGAAAAAGTTTTTTTTCCATGTAAAATACATGGGAAACTTAGAGCACTCTGAGCGACCTCTTAATATTTTTATAATTAAAAAAAAAGAAAAAAAATATAAAATAACAGGTGTATTTTTTTGACATAGACCAATCCTACGGGTGAGAGCATTAAAATTTCGACTTTCCTTTTTTTGGACCACCTTAGTATCACAATCTATAAATATCTAGATCAGTTTAGAAGCCATCAGTTTCATCGAAAAAATTCTGAATATAGTAGTTTTGCTACTTTGTTGGTATCCGCCATATTGGATCCACCATTTTGAAATTTTCAAAATTGATTTGAGATTTATCATCAGGATACCCTAAGAACCTTTGGATATAAGATTTTTTTAAAATAAAACAGTTCTGGGGTTTATTCCATTTACCGATTAAAACATAAGTGTTGTTTTGCAATAGGGGGTAGAATAAGCCAGTAATCGGAAATGGTGCACTTAAGATGCTTAATAATTGTTCAACAATATTTTTTTAATAAAAATAAAAAATATTTTGTTTCACGCAATAGTTTTATATAAAAAAATAAAAATAGGGGTAGCTGTGGGGTTAAAAACTCAAAATTTATTAAGTTAATGTTTAATGATTGTAAAATACTTTTGAGTAATTTTTGAAGAGAAATCGATCATTTTTCTCGATTTTTTAAAAAATATTTTAGGTCTTTCTATTCATGGGTTGTTTTCGCCCTTAAAAACCGTAAACGAATGATCTCAAAAAACGGCCACATAAGAGTATCTTTTTTTTGGTCTTTCTTTCCAAATATGCTTGATTCGTTAATGGGTGCAACTGAAAGTTGAATTTTCTCGGACGGTGCACAATGTACGATTTTGTAATTTTCATCTTCAAAACCTAATATCTCTTGAAGAAATGGACCAAACTTAATGGTTCTTGGACTAAAATAAAGTCAAATAAATGCAGAATAAAAAAAAATTATAGGGAATTCTTGAAAACATTAAATTACCAAATTCTGTAAGAATTCAAGAATTTTCAAGATTAAGCCCGCCATTTTGGATCCGCCATTTTGGAGTTTTGAATTTGACCTATTTATTTACATTCAGCGACCTCATTTTGGTCCAAAAATTATTAAGTTTTGACCATTTTTTCAAGATATATTATAGGTTTTGAAGATGAAAATTACAAAAACGTACAGTGTGCGGTATTTTCATACAATATTACAACTTATCAACGTTTACCCAGTATTGAAAATGTTTATCTCGAAACTATAGTCAATAAAACTATATTTTTTACCTTAATTTGTAAAAGTATTTCTAGTGAAAAAGATTGATTTAGAAAAATGAAATTGTGTTTTATTGAAAAAAAAAAAAAAAATTGTATAACGATAAAGTACAGTGGGAATTGAGAGAATAGGGAATACTGAAGCGGACTCGTATATTTGAGTTTGTTCCCTAACACGTGATTGAACGTGAATTTAAATGCATTCTTCTTTGCCGTTGCTATCGTTTTGCCGTATTCAATTTATCGAGACAACGGGAGTAAAAAATTGATGTGTGTACTCTACAGCCCTCAATATATGAGATGTGTGTGACTGAACAATTTCCATTGATATTTTTCCTATTATGTGGGAAAATAATCCACAAATTGTCGTCAATGGTTTTAATTTAAGTTAATCACCATTATGCAATCTTTAATTGTTTTAAATTTGCGTGATAAAAAAAATAAAATTGATAACACAAACATTTCATTTAAAAGGTGAAGCAGAGAAATGTCTAATTTTTTTATATAGGAAGGGAAAAATAAAGATTTATCGTACCCTGATGATACTAGTCTTTCCTACCCCGGGAGCGCCTAAAAAAATTACTTTGACTCGTTCCAGACTGTCAGCAGGATTTTCTTCTTCCTTGGAAGTACTGTCCGTGATCTCCAGTCTCCATATGTCACCTCTCCTTTCCAAGTAATCTAAGTCCAATTCTAGAAAAAACAATAAAATAAAATAAAAGTGTGTAAAATAACAAACTATCTTTCGTAGTATTTTTTTATTTAAATCACAAATTCAATGTAATTCGGGTTTATTAAATATTCACAATACCTTAATATAGTGATTTAATACACAACATTGTAAAATTATATATTATAAGTTTTTATACAAAAAATTTTTTTTTTTCATTTAATTTAAATTCAACTTTTTTATTCAATGAATATATCTTGGAAACCCTAAAAGTTAGAATCATGTTCTTTTTGCGAAATTAGAGGCCGCTTAAGAAGAAAAATTATGACCTCGATTTTTTTTTTTTCAATAAAGTCTTGAAAATTTTTTAAGTAGAAATTTGGTTTTAAAAAATTATAGAATGCTTATTAGAAAGCAACATTTCACAAAATGGAAGCGAGTAAAAAAAAATTAGGGATGAAAATTAATTTTGCTGCTATAACGAATTTCTTTTGTTGTATTAGTAATTAGGTTTGTTGTCACGGCAAAATTTAAAATGATACTACAACAATCCCAAATTGTTAAGACAACAAAAAATTTGTAACAACAACAAAATAAAGTTGCTAGTTCTATATTAAGAATTCTATTTGCCCTTTGCTTGTAATAAAATTTCTTCTTCTGGGAGAAAATTGAATTTTTCTCCATTTTCTTTTTGCATATCTGATTTCTGTTTATGTAATAACCTTCGAAAGGAAATAAGAAAATTCTATTTCCTCGATTAAATTTTCAGAATAATCTCATAATTTGTTGAAAGAAGCAAACTAGTTAATTCAAGCAGATAATTATTCTAAATATTCGACAAAAGATTGATTGTAAGTATAAAAATTTATTTTTCATAAAATTAACAATGAGTTTTAAATTTCTCTTATTTTTTCCTAAAATTATAATTTGAAATTGCAAAACACTTTTTTAACATGTCATTTTTGAAAATAAGCATTATTTTACGTCAGAATTTTTTCGTCATTTTGAAAATAACAATTAATAAAAAGTCTGTGATCTTTTTCTCATTACAGTTTTCAAAAGTAATAAAAATTAAAATTTATTTCATCGTTTTCTTTGAAATAACAAAAAAAAGAAAACAAAAAATTTCCTCTATCTTTTTATTTTTATATTATCATTTTATATTTCGCAAAAATTAATATAGAAATAATTTTTGTTTATTAATTCGGATAATGATGAAAGTAAATTTTTTTAGTACGCAACATTAAAAACCTAAGGCATAGTCAATAAAAATAGAATACTTCAAATAACTATAATAACTGTAACGATAATAATAAAAATAATGAAATAATAATTAGTATAGTAACATAATTATAATAATAATAAATACAAAATACCTTTGTGTTTAATTGAAAATTTCTTTAAAAATTAAATTCCAAACAAATTCTTTTTATTAAATTGTTGAAGTATCAAATTCACAAATAAAGTGTTTCGTCTCAGAGTTTCGCGAATCAACTGACAAGAAAAAGGAATTCTGAGCAGCAGATTCTGCAAATTTTCCCACTCCAAGATTCACCCCTTCCTATTTCAACCCCTTTCTCTCATTATATAATAGTAAGAATACTAAAGACTATTGAAAAAGTGAAAAACTGAAGTGGTCTGTCAAAAGGGGTCAATTGTGAGATTTTCCATAGGAGGAATTACGCTTTTTGAAGTCTATTCTTCGGTGCTTTTAATATATAGAGAATAAAAGTATATAATATTAAACTTTTCTTAAAAAGAAAAAATTTAAGAAAATATATTTTTGTGTTTTTAAAATGTGGATAACTTTATGTACAACTGCACTAAAAGATTATTTTGAATGAAAGTTAATTTGATTAAATGAATCGTACTTGAATGTTTTTTTTATACACGGAACCAAAAAGTACACTAAAATTTGTTTAGCTTTTTTTCTAATTTTGGATAGACACAAAGTTCGTAACTCTTACATTAACGTTTTCTGAGGATCCGCAAACTTTTTTTTGTTCACATGCGCAGATATTAAACGCCTGATAGAGAGTTACGAATGTTTGTGGATCCTTAGAAAACATTAATATTATATTGTTCAATTTTAAAAATGAACATGGCAGCTGCAAAAATACGTCGTTATTTAAAGGTACTAATATTAAATAGCTGATATAGAGACAAACAAGCTGCACAATGAGAAGGATAGATTCCATCAGCCTAAAATACCACAAATTTAAAAAAAAAATTTTGAATTTTTTCAATCTCGAGAACATATTTTTCAAAATAAGGATTCCAGATTATTGAAGCAAATTCAAGTTTAGAGCGAACTAAAGCCAAAGAGAAACTGAGAGTACGCACGTAATGCAAAAGATTGTTTCCTGTTATCGTATGCGCTCTTGCGGACAAAATTCGAAGCTTAGGTGGTTAGCTATATATATTGCCTAAATCGGTGAGGCAACACACACACGCAAAACCTAATGGCTAAGCCGAATCTCGTTCCACATCGATCGGGCGTCTTCGTGCTTCTTCGTATGAATTCATGAAACGTAAGGAATAGAACCGTAGCTTGTAAAATAATTGGAATTACTGTTTTTCCAGTTTCTTGACATATTATGTATCAAAACATAACCTAATTAATCAACTTTTACTAATCATCAGTCTAAGTAATTGTTAATATGTTTTTAAGCAAATTATCCCTGTTATAATTAACTAATTTTGTTAATGTAACGCTAAAAGTACAGTCTTTTTTAAAGTCTGTAAAAATTTACGTCATGCTTTGAAGAACGAAAAAAAAGTTTACGAATTTTTACATTTTAGCTAAAATCTCACAATTTCTTAGACTTTTGAATTAATTTAAGAAAAATTTATTCTTTAATAAATTCAAGAAGAATTAATATTATAAAATAAACTCCAAACAATTTTGAATTTATTATAAGCATAATAGTATAATTCCAGAATATCTTGAATTTTCTATTGAATTTTATCAAATCAAAATAAATTCTAGATTATTTTACATTTATTTTTAGATTTTTTCTATAATTGAATAAATTCCAAATACTTATTTATTTATTAATAAGTTCTAAAGTATTTTATCTTTTCTCTATAATTTTTTAGTTTCTAAAGTGAATTCTAGAACATTATTCCAAAAAGAATTCCAGAAAATTTATGATTATTCTATAAAATTATAGAACATTTAATATTTTTTTACAATTTTGGACTCTAAATAAAAAATTGTAGAATTTTCTTGAGAGTTTGGAACAAAAGACCGTATATTTCAGATTCTAGAGTGCAGAAAACTTTAAAAGTTATAATTAATTTCAAAACATTTTAGACTTTTTTATATTTAAATTCTGGATTAAAATCCAAAGTCTTTTAGACTCTAAAATAAATTCTAGGTGACTTAATACTTTAGAATAAATTTTACAGAATTAAAAATTTTATAGTAAATTCTGTAATATTTATGTTTTTTTTTTATTATTTAGATTCTACAGTAATTTCAGAATTCTTGAGATTTTAATATAAATTACAGAAAATTTTAGATTTAAAAATAAATTGAAGAAGATTTGAGATTTTCTTCTAATTTTTAGATTTTTGATAAACTTGTAGAATTTCTTGAGACACTAAAATAAGTTTCAGAAAATTCTAGATTATTTATTAAGTTCCAAAATTGTTTAGATTTTAATTCTGTAAGATTGTTTTTGTTAAGATTTTATTTTTATTTTTACAATTTTGATAAGCAACTTCAAATTTTACATTCTACAATAAATTTTAGAAAATTGTAGATTTTATAATAAATATCTAAATATTTCGATTTTATTTTTATTAGACTTCCCATAAGAGTCTGAAATTAATAGATTCTAATATTTTTAGAATGTTTCATGTTATAAATAAAATGCAGAAAAGTTTAGTTTGAAAAATAAATTCTATAAAGTTATAGAAGTAATAAATTCCAGAACATTTATGATATTAAATAAAATTCCAGTTTTTATAAATTCTACGGATGAATTGTTAAAACCTTATTCTTAGATTCTAGAATAAATATCCAAAAGTTTTTTTTCTTTTTTCAAATTTAAATTTTTTCTCCGTAAAAATATCATATTTCCAATCTTTTTAGACATTATTTGGAAATTTTCAAATTCAAAATAAAATTCTAGAATTTGAAACATTTGAAATTCTAAAAAAAAATACAAACTTTTTAAGTTTTCAAAATTAGCTTCTAAACATTTCAGTTTTAGAATTTCTAAATTAATTATTTAGAATCTATAACGAATTCGATATTTTTCCTAAAAAAAATTATGTTGAAATGAAAAAAACAAATATGAAGTTGTAGGTGTTTATTCTAGAATCTAAAAAAGTTTTGAAATTTCATCCAGAATTTTAAAAATCCGAAATTTTGTATAAGATTTTTAGTGTTCTGGAATTTGTTACTTCTATAATTTTGTAGAATTTATTTATTAAACTAAACTTTTCTGCAATTTATTTATAACCTGTAACATTCTAAAAATATTAAAATCTATTAATTTCAGACTCTTATGGAAAATCTAATAATTAAAAATAAAATTGAAATGTTCAGATATTTATTATAAAATCTACAATTTTCTAAAATTTATTGTAGAATGCAAAATTTGAGGTTGTTTATCAAAATTGTAAAAATAAAAATAAAATCTTAACAAAAACAATCTTACAGAATTAAAATCTACAAAATTTGGAACTTAATAAATAATCTAGAATTTTCTGAAACTTATTTTAGTGTCTCAAAAAATTCTACAAGTTTATCAAAAATCTAAAAATTAGAAGAAAATCTCAAATCTTCTTCAATTTATTTTTAAATCTAAAATTTTCTGTAATTTATATTAAAATCTCAAGAATTCTGAAATTACTGTAGAATCTAAATAATAAAAAAAAACCATAAATATTACAGAATTTACTATAAAATTTTTAATTCTGTAAAATTTATTCTAAAGTATTAAGTCACCTAGAATTTATTTTAGAGTCTAAAAGACTTTGGATTTTAATCCAGAATTTAAATATAAAACAGTCTAAAATGTTTTGAAATTAATTATAACTTTTAAAGTTTTCTGCACTCTAGAATCTGAAATATACGGTCTTTTGTTCCAAACTCTCAAGAAAATTCTACAATTTTTTATTTAGAGTCCAAAATTGTAAAAAAATATTAAATGTTCTATAATTTTATAGAATAATCATAAATTTTCTAGAATTCTTTTTGGAATAATGTTTTAGAATTCACTTTAGAAACTAAAAAATTATAGAGAAAAGATAAAATACTTTAGAACTTATTAATAAATAATAATAGAAAAAATCTAAAAATAAATGTAAAATGATCTAGAATTTATTTTGATTTGATAAAATTCAATAGAAAATTCAAGATATTCTGAAATTATACTATTATGCTTATAATAAATTCAAAATTGTTTGGAGTTTATTTTATAATATTAATTCTTCTTGAATTTATTAAAGAATAAATTTTTCTTAAATTAATTCAAAAGTCTAAGAAATTGTGAGATTTTAGCTAAAATGTAAAAATTCGTAAACTTTTTTTTCGTTCTTCAAAGCATGACGTAAATTTTTACAGACTTTAAAAAAGACTGTACTTTTAGCGTTACATTAACAAAATTAGTTAATTATAACAGGGATAATTTGCTTAAAAACATATTAACAATTACTTAGACTGATGATTAGTAAAAGTTGATTAATTAGGTTATGTTTTGATACATAATATGTCAAGAAACTGGAAAAACAGTAATTCCAATTATTTTACAAGCTACGGTTCTATTCCTTACGTTTCATGAATTCATACGAAGAAGCACGAAGACGCCCGATCGATGTGGAACGAGATTCGGCTTAGCCATTAGGTTTTGCGTGTGTGAATTGCCTCACCGATTTAGGCAATATATATAGCTAACCACCTAAGCTTCGAATTTTGTCCGCAAGAGCGCATGCGATAACAGGAAACAATCTTTTGCATTACGTGCGTACTCTCAGTTTCTCTCTGCTAAAGCGTTAAATAAAAGAAATAAAGTATGATGATTAGAAAAGTTTTTTTGTACACCGAAAAGAGGTTAGGAAATCTGTCAAACTTAGTTCCTTACAGCAGAAGCATTATAACCTCCAAATAACAGCAAATCCACTTTGGTGTTGCTCCTGCATTATTTTGGTACAAATATTGTACCAAACATGTTCCCCAGGACGTAAGATAACTGCTGCTCTAAACATTGGTACGGCTCCCGTACCAAACTGAGACAGCTCTGTTACCAAATTGTCAGGCTCGGATTGGCCATTCAGGATACCGGGAAAAATCCCGGTGGGCCGACGCCAGGCGGGCCGGTATTTTTGTAGGTCTAATTAATAATTTAATTTATGTAATTAAATTTCATTTAACTTTCAATTACTCTTTTCTATTTTCAATTAATTTTACAACATTCAATCATTTTCGGCTTCTTTCTATGTTCTTTTCAAACACAGAAATTGTAGAATTTCAATTAAATTGTTCAATTCTACAACTATTTTTTACAATTCTTATTTATTATTATCTTTAACTTTCAATTCCATTCTTCAATTTTCAATTCCATTCTTCAGTTTTCAATTATTATTTTTTTCTATATTCAAGAATTCTAGACTTTTTCAATTACTTCTTTCAATTTTTAATTACATTTTTTAAATTTCCATTACATTCCTCAATTTTCAATTACCTCCTTCAATTTTTTCAATCCTCAATAATTCTCAAAAAATTTTATAACTAATCTTTAACTTTTTAAATTATTTTGTTCTCTTGACCATTATTTCTTAGTGCTTTACGATATCAAGACGATATCATATTTGAGCAATATTGATATTGATCTCAAAATCTCTTGACCATCCAAAAATGTTCTCGAGTTGATAATATCGACCTAAAATAACTAAAAAATGACGAAAATAATTGACAAATGAAAAAAATTGGAATAATGACAAGATTAATAAATCGACAATTGACAAAAATAATTTAAAAAATTAAAGAACAAATATAATATTTTAAAAAAACAATTGGAAATTAAAAAAGGAAAAAAATTACAGAAATAATAATAATTGAAAAAATTTTAATTTTAAAAAATTGACCTGGATTGAAATTTGAAGATATAATCACAAATTGATAAGAAGAAAATAATATTAAAAAATGCCAAAATAATTAAAAAATGAAGAAAATAATTGTGAATTAGACAGAAAAATTGAGTAATTAAGGAGTTAAATTGAGATTTCAAAAAAATTATTGATAATAAATAATTTACAAATTACTATATTAATAAATAAATAAATAGTATAAAAGAGTGAAAAAGACCAGGATTGGTGAATATTTAAGAAAATAATTGACAATTAAAAACTGAAGAAAACTGTAGGAATAATTATAACAAATAATTGAAAATTGAATGGGATTTCAAAAAGTTAAAGTTGATTGAAAATCGAAGAAAATAATTTCAAATTAGAAGAAATAGTTGAAAATTGAAGAAAAAAATTCAAAATTAAAGAAAATAATAATTGTGAATTTAAGAGAATAGTTGAAAAATTGAATTGAAAGTTCAAGAAAAATATTGTTAATTGAAAAAATCATCGAAAAAAGCCGAGAATTATTAAATATTAAAGAAAATAATTGCCAATTGGAAAAAATTCTAAACATGGCAAGATTATTAAATTAAAAACTGACAGAAATAATTTTAAACAGAAAAAGATAAACATGAAATTAAAAAAAAACTAAAAAAGAAAGAAAATGATAGGAATAGTTCTAGAAACAATTGAAAGTTTAATTGCTTTTTGAAAAATTAAACTTTATTAAAATTTGAAGAAAATACTTCCAAATTGAGAGAATAATTGAAAATGAAAAAAAGTATCAATAAAAGACAAGAATTGTGATTGGATACAAATAATTAAAGAATTAAAGAACTGAATTGAAATTTCAAGAAAATGATTAATAATTGAATAATATGAAAGAAAATAATTGAAAAAAGACGAAAATGAAGGACAATTGCAAAAAATTCGAAAAATTGAAACATTAAAAAGTTTACATTTTAACAGAATTATCTTAAAAGTTAAGAATGTAAATTAAAATTTAGAACAGAAATAACTATGAATAAAAATTGAAAGAAAATTACTGTAGTAATTGTAGAAAATAATTGTAGATTTAATTGGATTATAAAAAATTGAACTGGATTGAAATTCTTGGATAATAATTGCCTATTGAAGGAAACAAGTGAAAATTGAAAAAATAATTGAAAAAAAATCGAGAATTATTGAATATTGACTGAAATAATTAAAAATTCAAGTAAATAATTGAAAACTGAAAAATAATTGAAAAAATGAGAATATTTGAAAACTGAAAAAGTAATTAAAAACTGAAAAGAAATAATTGAAAAACCGACAATATTTGAAAATCGAAGAAAATAATTGAAAACTGAAAAAATAATTGAAAAAACGAGAATATTTGAAAACTGAAAAGAATAATTGAAAAAAACCGAAAATATTTGAAAATTGAAGAAAATAGTTGAAAACTGGAAAAACAATTGAAAAAATGAGAATTATTGAATATTGAAGATAACAATTGAAAATTGATAAAAATATTGAAAGAAGCCGAAAATTATTGAATATTAAAGAGAATATTTGAAAATTGAAAAACATGATTAAAAATTAATTAAAATAATTGTGAATAGAAGAAAATAATTGAGAGTTGAAGAAAATAATTGTAAATTAAAGAAAGTAATTGGGTATTCAAATATTGAAAAAATGATTTTCAGGTGAATGAAAGCCGACTTTTTTTATGCTAAAGGGGGCAAAGTAGATAGAAATTCATTCTGAGCGATTTTTAAAGCCGGGGAATTCGCTAAAAAACTTTTTATTATATTTATTTAATAAAAATTGTCCATTTCTTGATTGAAGATTAGGGAATGATTTTAAAGGGTTGTTTTTGATTCTGAAGGGGTTAAGGTAGATAGGAATACATTCAGAGGAATTTTTAAAGACAGGAAATTCTCTCAAAATTTTTTTATTATATTTGTTTAATAGAAGTTGTCCATTTTTTGTCCTTTAAAATTGGTTAAAACCAGATTGAGGTGTTCATTAAACTAAGAAATTACTGCTGCTTTCATACAAATGGCAGTAGAGAATGCTACTGTTCAAGAAATTCCAAATAATTAAATTATTGATAAGTTTAAATAAAATAATTTAATAATTTAATATTTTAGTTTTAAATGTTAATAAAAATTTTCAATTATATAGAAAGGGGCCGCTTTGAATATTTTTCCCGGGCCGCTTTTAATTCCCAATTCGGCCCTGCAAATTGTAATCATCTATCTATTTTGGTCATTTCGAACGTATCGTGTACTAAACTTTTTTCGGTGTACATCTCATAAGAAACCCCAGAGCATTGGTGGTTGATGCAATCATCGATAGGATATGATCATGAAAATAAAAGTTTTCATTGATCAAGTCTCCCAGATCTTTAGTTTGATACACCCTTGTTAATGCATTGTTATATATTTTATAATCATAAAGAATTTTAATTCGTTTAAATTGGTTTTGTAGTTTTTCAATTTTGTAACCCATTTATGAAGACTGCAGGAATGTTGTGACAAATAATTAAATAATTAAATTAATGAAAGAGTTACGAACTTTGTGCCTGATAAAGTAGAGAACAAGTTAAGCAAATTGTAGTGAACTTTTTGGTTCCATATAGGAGTTTTTGAGCAACACAGGTGATAGTTTGGCATCACTAAAATTGTTGATTAAAGTATAGAGTTTTCCACCTTATCTCTCATATTTAATTTCTTAATATTATAACTGTTTTTCAAAATTATGAATAAAACAAAGATTCATGACACATTTTATGACTTTCTAAGACGATTCAAAGAATTCCAAATCGATATCGTTTTTGTTTTAGGCTTAAATACGTCCAAAAAATTTTACGGAATTTTAAAATGTCGTTAAATTTTCTATGTTTTTTCAATTACCATGTCACAAATTTAGTATAACCTCATTGATTCTACGCATGCGCGAGGTTGGTATTCAACATTTAAAAAATTCTGTTACAACTGTGACATTAAAGTTTCATGAAGGACGTATGGGACACGTAAAGGGACTAGCTAAGCGTTGCGTCGCTGCTCTGGTTGTTCAGCAACTGTTTCTCTTCTCCTCAATAATTAAAAGGGCTGTAGTTAAAAGGTTAAAGGAGTTATATGAGGATACAGGATAAGGGGTCAGAATTAAGAAACAGCTTGTAACGGTTTGTTTTTTGTTCTCTTTAAATAAGCTAAAAGATATGATAAATGAGAACCTGAGGAAGTGTCAGTAAGAAGAAAGCAATTAATATTATTAAACACCTTTATTATTGTCCTAAAGGACCACTACTGATAAAGTGAGAGAGTTTTAATTTTGTATAAATGAATTACATGTTTCTGATATTTTGGTTCCTGTCAAAAAAGTTTTTTAAAATGTCGGGACGCGTTAATGAAGGCAAAGGGAGACTCGTAATATTAAATCTGGGTTTCAATTCTTCTCTAAACCATCAACCCTTTTCAGGACCAATAAGTCTTTTTACGTAAGATTTATACTATTTTTAAACATAAAAATTTATATTGATATCCAGTGTATTTATTTTGTACTATATATTAAAAGCTATACCTTCAATTACCTTGGTTGTCATGCATTTTCTGTCATTTTCTGTGGTCGTAAAAAAATGACAGAAAAAGCATGACGGAAATTTAATGACAGGCTATGGATGTGGGAAGAGAACTTCTATGGTTTAGAAGTGTGGGGTTGGAAAGAGGAAGTAAAATTGCAAAGGATGCAGAAGAGGTTATTAAGATAGGCGATAGGGGTAAGTTGGAACTGTCTGTGGTATTTTATGGAGGAGTTGAGTAGCTAGAAAATGGTCATAAAACATAGTAGAATGACTAGGAGATTTAAGGAGAAGTTGGAGTAAGGAAAAGAAAGCATATAGTTGCAAAAGTACAGCGGCTTGGTTAAGGAGAGGAGAAAAAGAGATAAAAGGGGTCGCAAAGATGGGACAAAGAAAGAATGGAAGGATTAGGAGAGGGAAGGAAACAAAGAAAGAGCAAGAATAAAACAATGGAAAAATGGATTGGAGGGTTAGAGAGGAAAGATGGGAAATAATAGTAGAGTAAATGTATAACAGATGGCATCAGATGGTGAGTTAACAGAAGATATTGGGATACCAAAAAAAGATAAAAACAAGGAAATAGAAATGAAATGGACAGAAGATATAATAAGTTATATAATAGTAAATATGATATAATAGGATGTATGTTTCAAATGGGTGAGGACTGCGAGAATGTAGGTGAAAAGAGGATAAATGTTATGTGTGTGGGTATAAGAGAAAAGACTGGGCACATTTTTGATGTACATAAAGGAAAAAGTGTGGACGAGAGAGTGTTAAGGATGTATAAAATGGACAAAAAGAGAGATGAATGAATGAGTTGGAATGGAGGAGAGAGAAAAGTGAGGGGTTAAATTTAACGAGGGAGGAAAATTCCATGACAAAGCCAGTAGAGGTTAAAAAAGCGCAAAAGGGAAGTCTTAACGATTAAAAATTGATAAACTGTAAATAGATTAAGTTTACGTTAGGTTAATTAAGTTTAGGATTAAAAGAAATATGTGTGGGGTCTCAAACTTTGCAATTAGTAGAGAGTAAATAAAAACAATATATATACCCAGTGAATTTCCATTTGAATAATAAAATTGAATTTCCAGAAATAAGATTTTGATACACATATAATTATTTTTTTTTCTATTTGGTTACAACGATACCATTTTAAACGAATACTTTATTTCTTCATGAATGCAATACGGTTAGTTAGATTTTATTTTAACCACTAAACCGTTTGAAATGCGTCTATGGAAGTTAAAAGCTAGTTACGATTTTACGTTTCACAAAACTGAGCTTTTAAAACGGAAAGAAAAATTTATGAGATTTTAACGTCACGCGCAAAAATTTAATGTTGTATTATTATTTGTTTATATTACTCTCTATTTTCTCTTAAATAATATGCAACACTTTTACGACTTCATTGTTTTTTTATTTAACAAACTTTATTATTATTATTATTATTATTAAATTATAATTAGGTAATAAGAATAATTATTTGATCTCTTTTTTGGCCTATACGACATTTTTTTATTAAGTTTGCGTTTTTACATTTGACGCGTTTCGACGCAAAATATTACGTCCTCTTCAGAATAACTATAACAAAATATATAATATTTTAGATTATGGAACTCATAAAAGAAACTAATAACTATATTATAGAAAGAATATAAATGCAAAAACAAGTGTTTAATAAGTTCAAAAAAAATATAAGCATACCATTAATTGAATATGAAAATTCTTACAGAGCAAAAAGCATTAGCTTATGAGACATCTGAAAAATGAAAATTCCATAAAATATTGAGTTTAAAAAATTACTAATTAATAAAAATGTTGTTAAAAAAATTCTCTACAATAAATACCTGAATGATTAAAATCCATAAGAGAATAATTAAATCTCTGTCAATAAGAGTCACACATTTTTTTGCATTTATATTCTTTCTGCAAGGTACACAGTTAAAAATTTTGTGTAAAATTTAACATATTTTACATGTTCCAAACGATCCACTCAAATCTTTGTGTTAATTCAGCACACGAAAATATGTTAAAAATTATAACCTCTTATTTGACACATTATAGTGATTCTAACTGAATATAGTTGAAGTTTTTAACGTTTAAATGTACGTATTTTCTGCAAAGTTAAAAATTTTGTTTTAAATGTATTATAAATCAAATTTCCCAAACGGTTCACTTCAAATTTGTGTTGATTTTTAATATAAGAATTTGTGTTGTTTTGTTTGTCGACTGATGCTCGGTACGAGTCAAATATAATCGTGATAATTTTAAAGCGTAATTTAACTTTTGGAAGTTAAAATGAATTTTTAATAAGAAATGTATGCATTGAAAAACAACAAAATAAAAGTAAATTACAATGTTACAACTAAAAAATTTATGGTTATGTTGAAGAATCGAATGACATTTGAAGAATGTGTAAAATCAACTCACGAAAAGTGTTAAATTTTAACACAAAAAATTTAACAAGGACTGTTTTCTACACAAATACACAAAATTTTTAACTTTGTAGCGGTACCTGTACTCGATTAATTAATAGTTTAATAATATTGATGCCAAATACTACTTCGAATATTATAAGATTTATTTTTACCAAATTAATAAAACTATTAATTAATTTTGTCTAATTAAATCATCACTGATCGACTATAGATACTGATCGAGTATAGGTACCGTTACCTTAATATAGTATTATTAGTTTCTTTTATGAGTTTCACAATCTAAAACATTATATATTTTTTTTATAGTTTCTGAAGAGGACGTAATATTTCGCGTCGTAACGCATCAAATGTAAAAACGCAAACTTAATAAAAAAGTCATACAGACTAAAAAAGAGGTAAAATAATAATAATTATTATTATTATTACCTAATTATCAATTCACGACTTATATACAAGGGGAAATCTTTTGTTTTTAATTGTTTAATTATGTTTATTATATATATATTATATTAAATATAATTATATTTTACGAGAATACTTAACTTAATTTCATTAAAATTTATCAATTGTAATAACTTTCATAATTAAGACAACTTATAAGTTAAAGTTCTTAATTTTAACATTGCATGTGTGGTAGCATCCATAAATTGATTAAAAATATCAACAAAACGTACTAGAAAGGATAAAGAATGAATTTTCTGAACATTAAGTCGAGGGTTAGTTGACAATTAGTCTTTAATGATCAAGTGGGTGACCTCCAATATTGGAAACGTTAAGAACAAAATGGGCTATCGATCCTCTCAGCTCATCCCTAAGGAGATCTCGGTTAAGCAAATACTAATTAGTCCCTGAACCTAATTTAATTGCCATCATTTACTTCAAAAAGGCAATTTTCACTCGGTAAACAATTTCAGAAATTTATCAATTCTAGCTTTAATCGACTTTTTTTTATTCAAAGAAATTTTAAAAAATGAGAACAATAAAAATAAATAAAAATCATATTTCTATTATTATTTTTGAAAAATAGTTATGTAATCAATTTTTTGCTAGTTTGTAAAATATTTCACTGTAGGTATATTAGTAGTTAAAAAAAAGTATTTCCCACTTTGTCATTAGATATATGTTTTAAAAATATTTCTAGACACCTTCAGGGACAATTTTTGCATTTTATTATTAATTGTAATAAGTGCTGTTTTATCTAAAAATGGAAAAAAATATCTAAATTTTGTTTGCACATTTAGTACTAAAAGATTGTTTTAAAAAAGTTGATAACGTAATTTGTGGTTAAATTGTCGGAAAAAAAAAGAAATACTTGATAAATACTTACGACATTGTCTCTGGGGTTGGAGGCTTTTTCTCCTCCATCCGACTGTTTTGTTCGCAATGATGAAAAATTCAATTAGCCTTCAAACTAGATTTTTTATTAGTCTCACTCTTGTCCCAAGCTTTTGAGATATTTTTAACTGAGTACTATAATAAGTACACTTTCATTTATTATATTTTACAAATTGTAAATAGTTTTTATTGCCACTAATCACTTTAGAATATGAATGTCCATTTTTTTTAGAATATCTTTTATTTCAATTTTTTAACACTAGCTTCATTTAATTATATTACAGATGATTGTTGGAACGCTCATTTCATCACTAATTGTAATGACAATTTTTTTAAGTCAGTTTTTTGTAATAGCAGTAGTAGGAATAGTAACAGTAATATCACTCATAATGTCTAATATTCAGTTAAATATTTTTCATTTTAACGAATTTCAAAAATCTTTAAAAATTCAACAATAAATCCGATACTAAATTTCAGTTAATTCCAACAATATTTTTTTTTTTTTTTTTTTAATTCAAATAATTAACTTTGCCCTGAATGATTATTTCAATTTTGATAAAAAATCGTTTACTTATCAAGATACGAGGAAATATTAGAGATTGTTAGCCAGTAGTGGAGTGATGGTCCATGTGAAAAATCATTGAGTTTCTGTCGGGGGAAAAATGAGAGATTATTGGCAGCTCACTTTTCAAAAAACAGGCTCTTTAAAAAATCGTGTAGGGATGCTGGAACAGCTCCTCGTGTTAGAGCTTAGAAGATCGTTATTTTCAGGTTTTTTTCGTGACACCCCACTTGGACCTGGCCGGAAATAGTCAACGAGGTGCATGACACTGTATCGCGAAGACACGGGTCGCTGCTGAGAATAGCCGTGGGTGTTTTTTTCTGTCATAAAACGAGGGCTTATCGAAAAAAAGCAGTCGCGTGGAGAGGCAACGAGACACGAGGTAACCCTTTCCTTGCCACTTCATCTCTCGCTACCCCCAAGTCGATCGAAACTCCCCTCGTCGCTCAGATTCCAGCCAACTAGTTGCGCATGCGCATCGCGATTCGCGCCAATTTACGACACAAATGTCTACTTTACCCCTCTATAACCTATCCTTTTTCTATTCCTCGCATGCTAATCTAGTTCTTATTTTTTCATGTTTAATGCATTATTTTTATCCTTCCCAGGGATCACAGCCCCTATTGTTAGTAAAAAAGGGGAATAGGGGCAATTTTTTGTTAAAATAGAGGACAAAAAGGGGACACAAAATTCGCTTTAAAGTCTATGATGTCGACTTCCATTGAAAAATTGAAGATGTTAAATATGGTCTTAATAGTTTTTACTTTTTAAATAGAAGGAAATTTAGTGTTTACTAAAATGTCAAACTAATATTTTTTAAAGAAATAGCTTTATTAATATAAACATTAAAATATTATGTATACTAGAAACATTAAAGTGCGCAATAGCGCGCGAGAAACTTTGCATTGTTATTTCTGTGGCTGAAAGGCAGAACATCATAACTGCATTTTCATTGTTTTGAGAAAAATCTGTTTTTGTTTTTTTTCTTGGTTTTGTAAAATCAAAAAATTAACCAATATTTTTGGTGTTTGGCATTGTATCCTATTTTCCAGTGTAGTTTTTACATCTGTTTATCAATTTTAATAAAATATAAACGCTTCAAAGAAGAATGTCAATTCTTTTTTTCGATTTGAATGCAGTTATGTTGTTATGTTATTAATTATTTTCTACGTAAATATTATCATTTTGCATTCAATTTTTTTAATTATCAATTATTTATCTCATTTTTCAAACATTTTTTTTAATTTTAATTTTCTTTTATATTTTCCATTACTTTTTCTCATATTTAATTATTTTTTAATTAATTTTGAATTTTTTTTTACAATTTATCACAACTTGCACTTATTTTTTAAATATACAATTATTTTTATCATTCTGAAATTATTTTCTTTCATTACAATTGTAACAAGTAATTAAAATAATAACAGAAAAGAAATGTTAAAAATTTTAGAATTTTTAAATAATTTTAAATTTACTATTCTCAAAGATTAAAGAAAAGAATTAAAACTTAGGAAATTGAATTAAATATAAGGGGGAAAAAAAATTAAAAATAAAATTGAAGAAAAATGTTTAAAAATGATCAAAATAGTTGAAAATTGTAGCAAATATAATTAAAATCATTAAAAAAAAAAAAAATTCTTAAAAACTGAAGAAATTTTAAGGTAATTTTAAATTTACTATTCTTAAAGATTGTACTAATTAAAACTTTAATCAATGAAATTTCAAATTAATTGAGGTTTGAAGAATTATAATATATATAATAATTGTAATTGTAGTTTTGTTTATCTCAAATATAGTCTAATTTTTTAAATTAATTTTTACAAATGTTTATTATTTTCTTCATTATACAATTATTTCTATCAATTACTTTATTATTAAATTTATTTTTCAATTAATTTTCAATTCCTTTTTCTCAGTTTCAATTATTTTTTTATTCATTTTCTAATTTTGGTCTTATTTATCTCAAATTTTAGTTATTTTTTCAGTATGCAATTATTTTTATCATTCTGCAATTATTTTCTTATATTACAAATATATGTTGAAATTTTTTTAATTATTTTTCACAAACTAAAATTATTTTTTTCAATTTTAAATTATTTTTATTACTTTACAAATATTTTTTCTAATTTTATATTAATTCCACTATTCTTCAATTAATATCTCAGATTTTAAAATATTTTTCTCAAATTTTAATAAGTTTCTTTAATTTCAAATATTATTATTATCATTTTGCATTCAATTTTTTTAATTATCAATTATTTATCTCATTTTTCAAACATTTTTTTTAATTTTAATTTTCTTTTATATTTTTCCATTACTTTTTCTCATATTTAATTATTTTTTAATTAATTTTGAATTTTTTTTTATAATTTATCACAACTTGCACTTATTTTTTAAATATACAATTATTTTTATCATTCTGAAATTATTTTCTTTCATTACAATTGTAACAAGTAATTAAAATAATAACAGAAAAGAAATGTTAAAAATTTTAGAATTTTTAAATAATTTTAAATTTACTATTCTCAAAGATTAAAGAAAAGAATTAAAACTTAGGAAATTGAATTAAATATAAGGGGGAAAAAAAATTAAAAAAAAAATTGAAGAAAAATGTTTAAAAATGATCAAAATAGTTGAAAATTGTAGCAAATATAATTAAAATCATTAAAAAAAAAAAAATTCTTAAAAACTGAAGAAATTTTAAGGTAATTTTAAATTTACTATTCTTAAAGATTGTACTAATTAAAACTTTAATCAATGAAATTTCAAATTAATTGAGGTTTGAAGAATTATAATATATATAATAATTGTAATTGTAGTTTTGTTTATCTCAAATATAGTCGAATTTTTTAAATTAATTTTTACAAATGTTTATTATTTTCTTCATTATACAATTATTTCTATCAATTACTTTATTATTAAATTTATTTTTCAAATAATTTTCAATTCCTTTTTCTCAGTTTCAATTATTTTTTTATTCATTTTCTAATTTTGGTATTATTTATCTCAAATTTTAGTTATTTTTTCAGTAAGCAATTATTTTTATCATTCTGCAATTATTTTCTTATATTACAAATATATGTTGAAATTTTTTTAATTATTTTTCACAAACTAAAATTATTTTTTTCAATTTTAAATTATTTTTATTACTTTACAAATATTTTTTCTAATTTTATATTAATTCCACTATTCTTCAATAAATATCTCAGATTTTAAAATATTTTTCTCAAATTTTAATAAGTTTCTTTAATTTCAAATATTATTATTATCATTTTGCATTCAATTTTTTTAATTATCAATTATTTATCTCATTTTTCAAACATTTTTTTTAATTTTAATTTTCTTTTATATTTTTCCATTACTTTTTCTCATATTTAATTATTTTTTAATTAATTTTGAATTTTTTTTTATAATTTATCACAACTTGCACTTATTTTTTAAATATACAATTATTTTTATCATTCTGAAATTATTTTCTTTCATTACAAATATATGTTGCAATTTTTTTAATTATTTCTCAAAAAATAAAATTAATTTCTTCAATTTTTAATTATTTTTATTACGTTGCAAATATTGTCTCGAATTTTTGATTATTTTTATTACTTTTCAATTATATTTCCTAGATTTTGAAAGATATTTCTCAAATTTTAATAATTTTTTTTCAATTTTTAATTAGTTTTATTACTTTGCAAGTATTGTCTCGAATTTTGTATTAGTTTCAGTACTCTTCAATTAATGATTTTCATTACTTTTTAATTAATTTCATAGATTTTAAAACATGTTTATCAAATTTTAACAATTTTCTTTAATTTCCAATTATTTTTTTTATCATTTTGCAATCAATTTCTTCTTTTTTTTATTAATTTCATTATTCATTCCTTAATTAATTACGTAAAATTTTAATTATTTATCTCATTTATCAATTAGTTTTTTAAATTTATTTTCTTTTATCTTTTTGCAATTATGTTCTCCACCTTTTAAATATATGAATTATTTTTCAATTAATTCTCTAAATTTTTATTTATTGTCTCAAATCTAAGTTACTGTATCCACGTTTTAATTCTTTAATCATTCTTCAATTTTTTTCTCATATTCCAAATACTTTCGACAATTTTTGATTATTTTTTTGTTAATTTGCAATGATTTTCACAAATTTTATATTACTCATGTTTAATGCATTATTTTTATCCTTCCCAGGGATCACAGCCCCTATTGTTAGTAAAAAAAGGGGAATAGGGGCAATTTTTTGTTAAAATAGGGGACAAAAAAGGGGACACAAAATTCGCTTTAAAGCTTTAAAGTCTATGATGTCGACTTCCATTGAAAAATTGAAGATGTTAAATATGGTCTTAATAGTTTTTACTTTTTAAATAGAAGGAAATTTAGTGTTTACTAAAATGTCAAACTAATATTTTTTAAAGAAATAGCTTTATTAATCTAAACATTAAAATATTATGTATACTAGAAACATTAAAGTGCGCAATAGCGCGCGAGAAACTTTGTATTGTTATTTCTGTGGCTGAAAGGCAGAACATCATAACTGCATTTTCATTGTTTTGAGAAAAATCTGTTTTTGTTTTTTTTCTTGGTTTTGTAAAATCAAAAAATTAACCAATATTTTTGGTGTTTGGCATTGTATCCTATTTTCCAGTGTAGTTTTTACATCTGTTTATCAATTTTAATAAAATATAAACGCTTCAAAGAAGAATATCAATTCTTTTTTTCGATTTGAATGCAGTTATGTTGTTATGTTATTAATTATTTTCTACGTAAATAAACATTTAAATCACTTTACCGTTATGAAACTTTAAAGAGCATTACTAAATAAACTCAAATCTGATATTATCTCAAATTCGATAAAATGTTAGTTATGATGTTATGCCTTTCAGCCACAGATTTGTCATTCAAAACTATAAATTTTTGGAAATTTAAATAATGAAAATTAGGAGAATTAAAATTTTTTTTCAAGTAACTGAAAAATAACGAAAATAATTCACAAACGAAAATAAAACTCGAAAAATATTTAGATAATTACACAATCAGGGGCGGCGAATTGTGTACAGTACGTTTGCAAATTCCATAGAGCAAAAAATTCGCCCTATGGAATTCCATATGGCCAAATTACTGTCAAAAAAAACAAATTTCTTAATAAGAATGTGGATAAAAGAATTTACAATTTGAAGAAAATAATTAAAAATTAAAAAAAAACATATTTTGTAAAAATAATTGAAAAATGACTAGAGAAGTTAAAAATTAATTAATAAATAATTTAACTAATTTGATATTGAAGAAAATAATTAAACAACAATTTTTTTAATTACAATTGTAACAAGTAATTAAAATAATAACAGAAAAGAAATGTTAAAAATTTTAGAATTTTTAAATAATTTTAAATTTACTATTCTCAAAGATTAAAGAAAAGAATTAAAAATAAAATTGAAGAAAAATGTTTAAAAATGATCAAAATAGTTGAAAATTGTAGCAAATATAATTAAAATCATTAAAAAAAAAAAAAATTCTTAAAAACTGAAGAAATTTTAAGGTAATTTTAAATTTACTATTCTTAAAGATTGTACTAATTAAAACTTTAATCAATGAAATTTCAAATTAATTGAGGTTTGAAGAATTATAATATATATAATAATTGTAATTGTAGTTTTGTTTATCTCAAATATAGTCGAATTTTTTAAATTAATTTTTACAAATGTTTATTATTTTCTTCATTATACAATTATTTCTATCAATTACTTTATTATTAAATTTATTTTTCAATTAATTTTCAATTCCTTTTTCTCAGTTTCAATTATTTTTTTATTCATTTTCTAATTTTGGTCTTATTTATCTCAAATTTTAGTTATTTTTTCAGTATGCAATTATTTTTATCATTCTGCAATTATTTTCTTATATTACAAATATATGTTGAAATTTTTTTAATTATTTTTCACAAACTAAAATTATTTTTTTCAATTTTAAATTATTTTTATTACTTTACAAATATTTTTTCTAATTTTATATTAATTCCACTATTCTTCAATTAATATCTCAGATTTTAAAATATTTTTCTCAAATTTTAATAAGTTTCTTTAATTTCAAATATTATTATTATCATTTTGCATTCAATTTTTTTAATTATCAATTATTTATCTCATTTTTCAAACATTTTTTTTAATTTTAATTTTCTTTTATATTTTTCCATTACTTTTTCTCATATTTAATTATTTTTTAATTAATTTTGAATTTTTTTTTATAATTTATCACAACTTGCACTTATTTTTTAAATATACAATTATTTTTATCATTCTGAAATTATTTTCTTTCATTACAAATATATGTTGCAATTTTTTTAATTATTTCTCAAAAAATAAAATTAATTTCTTCAATTTTTAATTATTTTTATTACGTTGCAAATATTGTCTCGAATTTTTGATTATTTTTATTACTTTTCAATTATATTTCCTAGATTTTGAAAGATATTTCTCAAATTTTAATAATTTTTTTTCAATTTTTAATTAGTTTTATTACTTTGCAAGTATTGTCTCGAATTTTGTATTAGTTTCAGTACTCTTCAATTAATGATTTTCATTACTTTTTAATTAATTTCATAGATTTTAAAACATGTTTATCAAATTTTAACAATTTTCTTTAATTTCCAATTATTTTTTTTATCATTTTGCAATCAATTTCTTCATTTTTTTATTAATCTCACTATTCATTCCTTAATTAATTACGTAAAATTTTAATTATTTATCTCATTTATCAATTAGTTTTTTTAAATTTATTTTCTTTTATCTTTTTGCAATTATGTTCTCCACCTTTTAAATATATGAATTATTTTTCAATTAATTCTCTAAATTTTTATTTATTGTCTCAAATCTAAGTTACTGTATCCACGTTTTAATTCTTTAATCATTCTTCAATTTTTTTCTCATATTCCAAATACTTTCGACAATTTTTGATTATTTTTTTGTTAATTTGCAATGATTTTCACAAATTTTATATTACTTTGATTATTTGTTGATTAATTCCGAAAATTTCTATTATTTCTCTCAAATTTCCAATATTTTCTTCAACTACCGATTATTTGTATCGTTTTTCTTCAATTTTCAATTACTATTCTTATCATTTTGCAATCAATTTCTTCAATTTCCAATTATTCTCACTATTCATTCCTCAGTTAAATTCCTAAATTTTCAATTATTTATCTTATTTTTTTTCATTTTTATTTTCTTTTACCCTTTTGCAATTTTTTTCTCGACCTTTTAAGTAGATATATTAATTATTTTTCAATTTATTTCCTTAATTTTTATTTATTATCTTAAATCTAAGTTATACTCCCCACTTTTCAATGTTTTTATCAATCTTCAATTATTTTTCTCAAATTTTATCTCAAATTTTAATTACGTTCGTCAATGTTTAATTATTTTTTTTTTCATTTGCAATGACTTTCACAAATTTTATATTATTGTGAATATTTGTTGATTATTTCCGAAAATTTTAATTATTTCTCTCAAATTTCCATTATTTTCTTGAATTTACGACTATTTCTATAATGTTGTAATTAGTTTTCTAAGTTCAATTTTTTTCGACATTTTTCAATTATTTTAAAAAATATGATTTTTATTCTTCAAATTTTCAATGTTTTAATTATTTTTCAATTATTTTTCTCAAATTTTAATTAAGTTCGTCAATTTTGGATTTTTTTAACTTGTAATGATTTGATCACAAATTTTATATTATCTTGATTATTTGGTTATTATTTCTGAAAATGTACTCGAAATCAAATAAAATTGTCAACTTTTGAGTTACAATAATTACGCTAATTAATAAACTCTTTAATTTATTATTGTTTTATTTCTCTCCCCTCCCCCCCCCCCCTCGGTCAATATTAAGTTTGCAGATGGCAAAAATTTACAAGTCGCCGCCTCTGTACACAATTGAAGAAGAATAATTTATAAAATTACACAATAAACATTAAATTTAAACTAGAAAATTGAAAAATTAAGAAAATTATAGAAATAAATGTTGGAAATGATTGAGAATTGAAAAACTGAATAGAAAATCGACAAAAATAATTAAAATTCAAGAAAATAATAAAAACTTGAAGAAATAAATTGAAACTTTAAGAATTGAAATGAAATTTGAAAAAATAAATTAAAATTGAAAACAAAACTCTAACAATGGCCAGGTTAATCCAAAATCGAACAAAATAATTATTGAAAAAATTAAAGAATAATTATAAAATTTTAAGAGAATAATTACAAAAATTGTTGCAAACAATTGAAAATTGAGGGAAATAAATAATATTTGAAAGAATTAGTTGAAAAGTAGATTAATTTACAATTAGAAAAAATAATTCAAAAAATCAAACAATATTAAATTTAAACAAAATAAAAACTATGGAAATAATTGTAATACCTAATTGTTGGAAATCTCGTTGGAAATAATTGAACATTGAACAACTAGATTGCAAATTGAAAAAAATAATTAAAATTAAAGAAAATAATTAAAAAAAGAGGAAAAAATTAAAAAATTAAGAAAATAATTGAAAAAAAACGATAATTATTTAATATAGAAGAAAATAATTGAAAAAAGCGAGAATCTTTTAATATTAAAGACATTAATTTAAAATTGAAAAATGGAATTTGAAATTTAAAGAAAATAGTTGTAGAATTAAACAATTGAATTGGAATTTTGAAACAATTTTTGTGAATGAAAAAAAAAATGGAAAATTGAATTAAACTGAAAAGTTAAAAATTGAATTGAAATTTAAAGAACATAATTAAAAATTGAAGAAAGTATTTTAAAAAAGACGAGAATCATTAAATATATTTAAAAAATGGAAATGAAATTAAAATGAAATATTTAAAATTGAAAAAAAAACATTTGAGAATTGAAGAAAATAGTTGTAAAATTGAACAACTGAATTTAAATTTAAAACAGTCTTTATAATTGAAAAAAATTATTGAAAAAAGTCGAGAATTAAAGAAAATTTTCAAAAATAATTTTAAACTGAAAACATTATTTAAAGTTTTGAAAAATAATTCAAAATTAAAGAATTAAATTACATTTTTAAGAAGACAGATAGATAATTGAAAGAAAAATTACAAAATGATAAAATTATTAAATATTAAAGAAAATAATTGACCAATGAAAAAAATCTTGGAAACTGTCGAGAATAATTAACAAGAGAATAACGAATCAATTTAAAAAGTTAAAAAATAGTTATAAAATTTTGAGAGAATAAGTGGAAATTGAAAAAATTGTTTAAATTAATTAAAAATTGTAGAAAATAAATGATAATTGAACAAATATCTGAAAAACCAAAGTAGTTTTACGCTAACTCCCCCCCCCTCACACTATGTATTACATAGTTTTTTTTCAAAATGCACTTCGACGGCATATGTAACTATTGTCGAATTTCAAGAAAAATCTAAAAATAAATATATTCTTAAACTATTGTTTATAATTTTCTATTAAAAAGAGGCTAGCTCTGCTTTTTTCATTAGGATTTTAAATTACCCGCAGACTTTTAAAAATAACAAAAAAAAAAAAAAAAACTGTGGTCAATCTCCCTCTCTCCCAAATAGCTCAGCGCGATTATTAAATGATACAAATTCAGAATTAAGTAAAAAGTAACTTTGATAAATTATATATTTAAATTTGAAAATTAGAAATAGGGGAAATAGGGGACAAATCTTTAAAATAGGGGAAAACTTAAAAATAGGGGGAAAAAGGGGAATAGGGGACAGTCTGTGATCCCTGCCTTGCTCACTAGGGTGATTCAAAAAATGAAAAATTTCGAATATTGTTTAAAGGACCAAAGAAATCGATTACAGATAAAAAAAAATTACCCTAATTTTTTTTATTTGGATCTGACAATATTAAAAGGGGTGTCGCTTGAACCCCATATTTTCCCATAAAAGATGCATTGGAAAGGTGTACTTTTTTTTTTAAAAATTGTTATTAATTTTATCAAAAAAGATTCACAAGTAACACTACCCTTACGTAAAAGTAAAACATGTGAAGTACGTCATGCACACGTGTCGTATTTTACGTAACGTTTTTTCACGTCGCCCTATACATAAAATGTCATGTCAGAATAATGCGACAGTACAATCGCCAAACTATAAAAAAAAAAACTTGTAGGCTAAAGTCAATTATTTAATATTAATTCAAAAAGAATAAATCACATGCTGTTTCGTAAGAAGTTCAAATGACTCTATTTGACTCAGATACAAAAATTAAAAATTTCAGTAATACCGATTCATTAATCAATTATTATAATTATCAAGAAGTCAAATTTAATTTCTGAAGACCGAAAGATAACAACCCCTAACAATCACACCTAAGTAAAATGACAGACAATAAATATGAAAAAAATTATCAATTTCAAGAAAAAAATTGTATTTAGGTTCTAAAATCGTGAAAGAAAACTAACAATCCCTAAAAACTACCGTTAAGAAAAATAATCGAAAGGGGATTTGAAAAAAATTATATTCAAGTTTTAAAATGGTGAAACCTAATCAGGAATTTGCCTCCTTTTTTTTCAAATTGATGAAAAGAATTAAAGTCTTTTGAAGACAATTCTTAAGAAAAATGATCGAAAACAAATTTGAAAAAAATTATAAATTTATACAAAAAAATTCAAATCAAGTTCTAAAATCTTAAAATATACTTTGGAATATTCCCTGTATTTTTTAAAATTAATAACCAGAATTAACAACCCTTGAAAACCACCCTTAAGTAAAGTACTCAAAAATAATTTTTGAAAAAAATTATGAATTTCTATAAAAAAATTATAAACATGTTCTAAAATGGTGGAGCATACTTAAGAATATGCCCCCCTACTTCCTCAAAGTAATAATAAAAATTAACAATCCCTAAAAACGCCGCTAGTAAAATAATTGAAAATAAAATAGAAAGAAATTTTTAACTTCTACAAAAAAATTATATTCAACCCCTAAAACCACCCTTACTAAAAATAATCAAAAAAGGATTTAAAAAAATGACCAATTTCTCAGAAATATTCTCTACTTTTCAAAATTTATAACAAAAATTAACAACCCTGGAAAAACACTCTTAAATAAAGTACACGAATGTAATTTTTAATTACAAAAAAATTACGAATGTAATTTTTGGAAAAAATTATCAATTTCTACAAAAAAATTATCAATTTCTACAAAAAAATTATAAACATGTTCTTCAAATTGATAACAAAAATTAAAAACTACTAAAAAAGACCCTAGTAAAAAAATTGAAAATAATCTTTTATGAAATTATCAACTCCTACAAAAAAAAATGATATTTAAGTTCCGAAATGATTGAAAATACTCTAGAATAAACCCCCTAATTTTTCCAATTGATAACAAAAAATATCAACCACTAAAAACCACCCTTAAGAAAAATAATCGAAAAAGGATTTGAAAAAAATAACCAATTTCTACAAAAAATTCTAATTAATTTCTAAAATGGTGGAACCTACTCAGGAATATGGCCCCTTATTTTTAAAATTGACGAAAAAAATTAACAACCTTTTAAAGACAAACCTTAAGAAAAAAGATCGAAAATGAATTTCAAAAAAGTTATCAATTTATACAAAAAAATTCTAATCAAGTTCTAAAATCTTGAAACATAGTTTGGAATATTCTCTACTTTTCAAAATTGATAAAAAAATTAACAATTCTTAAAAACCACCTTCAAGTAAAGAATTGGAAAATAATTTTTGAAAGAAATAATCAAATCTACAAAAAAATTATAAACAATTTCTAAAATAGTGGAACATATTTCAGAATATGACCCCTTGCTTCTTCAAATTGATAACAAAAATTGACAACCCCTAAAAACGCCTCTTGTAAAATAATTGAAAATAATTTTGAAAGAAATTATCAACATTTACAAAAAAATTATATTTAAGTTCCAAAATGGTTGAACATAGTTAAGAATATACCCCATAATTTTTTCAATTGCTGAAAAGAAATATCAACCCCTAAAAACCTCCCTTAAGTAAAGTAATCGAAAATAATTCTGATAAAAATTATATTCAAGTTCTGAAAACGTATTAAAAAAATTACAGGGATTATTCCGTCGTATGTTTCACCGTTTTGGAATTGAAATATAATTTTTTTGTAGAAATTGATTAGTAATGATTAGTAATGATTAGTAAGTCATTGCTGAAATTAATAATCTATTTCAAATTTTTATTAAGAAGTGGTTTTAAGGGGTTGTTAATTCTAGTTATTAATTCGAAAAATGAATGAGAATGAGAATCATTCGTGAGATTTTATTAGCAATTTTTTTAAAAGCTTTGAAAAATTTTTCTAGAAGAATTAGAATTAATTTTAAGAAAACTTCTCCAACTGTTGTAGATTTTACCAAAGTATTTCAGAAAGTAACAATTTTTTTAATTTGTGAAAAAAAGTTCCCTCTATGAGTACTTGAACTCAGTTCCTCGAGACTACAAAATAAATACAAAAATATACAAAATAATGTTTATAAAAATTATTTTCGATTATTTTACCTAAGTGTGGTTTTTATGGGTCGTTAAATCTTGCCGATATTCAGAAAAATTAAGTACACTCGTTAATAACTTTATTTTAAGTTAATATTTTTTTTCAATTTTGTTTTGATTATTTTACGTAGGGGTGGTTTTTAGGAGTTTTTAATTGATTTTATTTATTTGAAAAATAAGGTGGCATATTCCTTAGCGTTTAGGAATTGATAATTTTTTTCAAAATTATTTTCGATTATTTTACTTGGGGGTAGATTTTAATAATTGATAATGTTTGATATCAATTTGAGAAAGTGAAAATATGTTCCACATTTTTTTAACTTGATTAGTATTTTCTTGTCGAATTAAATAATTTTTTAAAAATTTTTTTCCCATTATTTTTCTTAAGGGTTGTTTTTAAGGGTTTTTAATTCTTGCTATTAATTTGAAAAATTAGAAGTATATTCCTGAATATGTTTCACCATTTTAGAAGTTGAGTAAAATCTTTTTGTAGGAATTGGTAATTTTTTTCAAAATTATTTTCGATTTTTTTACTTAGGGGTAGATTTTAATGGTTGATAATGTTTGATATCGATTTGAGAAAATATTCCTGAGTATGTTCCACCTTTTTGCAACTTAATTAGCATTTTTTTGACAAATTAAATAATTTTTTTAAAAAATTTTTTCCCATTATTTTTCTTAAGCGTTGTTTTTAAGGGTTTTTAATTCTTGTTATAATTTGGAAAAATTAGGGGGAATATTTCTGAGTATGTTTTACCATTTTAGAAGTTGATTAGAATTTTTTTGTGAATATTGATAAGTTTTAACAAAAAAATTCGATTATTTTTCTTAAAGATAGTTTTTAGGTGTTGTTTTCTTTTGATTAATTGAAAAATTAAATTAATTAACTTTTTGATAATTATAATAATTGATTAATGAATTAATATTACTGAAATATATACATTTTTAAGTTATACGAGAAAAAAAATGGATATTCATGAAAATTGGAATTTAGTATCTACAGATATTCAAACATAAAAAAATTTCGGGGGGGGGAGGGTTGAAATTTTTTTGTGGGTAAAAAGACCTTTTTTCAATAGAATTTTTCGATTTCGGGGGGGGGGGGGGGGTGCGAACCCCCCTCTGGCTACGCCCCTGAACATAATATCTTAGATATTAAGTTCAAATTTTTATTTTTCTCAGTGTAATTCAAATAGAGTCACTAGAATTTGGTGCGAAAAAGCAGGTGATTTATTTTTTTAGAATTTAATTTAAATAATTTATTTTAACCTAAAAGTTTTATTTCTTTAAAGCTAACAATTTCTGAGCAGTGACGTTTTTGTTTAGCGATTTTTCTGTGGTTTTGTTTAAACAAATAAACAAATTATTTTATAAAAAATTTGCTGTCAATTGTTACTAAAGAATCGACAGCTATTATAAAAATTATTTAAATTCATAAACATAAGAAAAACAAATTGTTTAAACAAATTAAAATTATTTAAACAATTGAATGTTTATTGTGAATCTATGGATAAATAATTTCTTTATATACTTCTTTAATGAAAAATACAAAAAACTACATGATTCTAGTTGAATTTAAAGAAAAGTTGGTTTTAAACAATTAATTAAGTTAAATCAACTAAATTATTTTTCCTTCACCATTTAAAAAGTTGTAAGCTTTTAAGATACTTAGTTAAAACAGAAAATATGAAAAAATTGTTTTAACAATTAAAATTTTATTTAAAAATGTAGCGAGTCATGTATTTTGTTAAGTAAAAAAATGTATTAAAAATGTGATGTAAAAAAATAATATTTTAGACCTATATATACTTATAAATGCTGAATTTACTTTTAGGGGTGGTTCTTTAATAATATCTACCATGTCAGGTTAAGGAAAAAAAATTAAAAACCCTCAAATAAAAAAAAACTAATTTTCTAGACCCGTGTTAATTGTTTCTGAAATAATTATTGAATATGATATTTAACGTTTATACGATTTTATTAAATAAATATAATACAGATTTACACATAGACGATTATTCATAATACTGAAAATTATTCTGTAGTTTATCAAGATCTATTTACATTAATTTGTCAAGGCACACGCAAACATTTTCATACCATTTTTTGTAGGTTACACATAATTGAAAAAGAAAATTCGAAGTAAAGCAGGCAATTTTTATAGCGCGCTTATTTTATGCTTTATTTACTTACATTTTTTTTTTGCTTACACTTTGAATAAAAAAATGAATCAATTTATGTAAAAAAAACTGTTTCAAACTGGCAATAAATTTTATAAACAGAAAAATATTGTCAAATTATGAAATGAAAAAAATTGTTAATTAATTTGTATAAAACGAAATTGAATAAATTTTGTAAATTAGCATAAATGAATGTACAGATTTTATAAATAAAAAAGTCACTACATAAATCTCATGAATCATATTAAATTACTCAATAAAGTTTATAGTTACAAAAAAAAAATTGCTGGTTACATATACCAGGGTCAAATTTACTGGCAGGCAATTTGGTCTGAAGCCAATAGCGCAAAAAATTTTCACATTTATTGCTTGTAATGGATTTTTTATTTGTATAAATTTTTAATATTTTTAATTTTTAACAGAAGCTAATTTGGAGCTGCAGTTGAAAGAGCTCCGAATATTTTTAACATAATTCCAGCAGAACTGCATGTAAGTATAAATATTTATTTATATCGGAAATAAAAAAGGTATTGTCCCTGAGGTCATTGTGTACGTAAATTTCACCCTGTTACAAATTAAAATAAATTAAAAAAAAAAAATATTTCTAATTATAACTAAAAATTGATAATCCACAATGAAAAATAAAAATTAAAACAAAAAGTTTTTTTTTAAAACTAAGATAAGCCATTGTGAATAGAATATTATTTTTAGGCACACAAAAAGTTCTCACAATCGAATTATAGAATTGTTAAAAAAATTGTACAATATATTAAGATTATTTTTAATTATCATAAGTTATTAAATCATTAGAGCTAATATGCTGATGTAAGAAAAGTGAAGTTAATACAATATTATAATTATATTTTATAACAATAATTAATTATAATAATATTGTTAATATAATAAATAAATTAATTTGATTGATTTAAACAAATATATTTCTGCGTAAAGTTTTGATTTTTTGTACCTCTCTTCTTAAATATTAAGTGAAAAATTGAGCAATAGAATGGGATTTTTTGGACACTAGACTGAAAGCTTCTATTTTTTTTTTATCTAAAGAGACACATGCGCTAATAGTGACAATAATGCTATATAAATATAATTTTAAAGTTTCGAGTAATTTAAACCAATTTCTTATTAAAGTAGGTACAATATTAAACATGAAACTTCTGCGTTAATATTTTTCGAAATAAAATAGGACAACCTCCCGCCCCTTTTTAACCTGATTCTTCTTAACTTTAAATTGAAATTTTAAATATATTATAGCCATTAAAAATATAATTTATATATTGAGCATATATGAACAAAAATCGTATCATATATATATGAGCATAAATTGACAGAAAAAGTCAGAAGGTTGACCCACAAGGTTGACGTTCTTAAACGAAACTTAACTTATATTTTCTAACGTGAAGCTAATTAAAAGTCTTTATAAGTAAATCAGTAAAAAGTAAATAATTATAAATATAAAAATACAGTTTTAAAAAAATAAATTAAAATCAAAAGTCCAGAGAAAGAAAAAACTTTCTTTAATAAGCATTGAATTTTTCAAGCTTAAAGTAACAATAGCAATGAATTATTTTCAAAAATTTTTTTTATTAATTTTACATACAAAAACAGAGGTAAAAATAAATCCAAATAACTTACAAAAATGTATACTACTTTATCGGATAAAATACACAAAAAAAATAGAAAAGTTTCAAATAGAAACAATTTAGCAAATAATAATTTGTTGTAGAATACATAATTTAAACATTGATTTGACTTTGATTTTTTTTTCTGTTACTGGACTCGTAATGAATAAAAGCAATAAATCGTGAATTAAAAAACATACTGCAATCACAGGTTTTTTTTTTTTACAAAATCTTGAAAGGTAAATTTCCTTTGTTGTTTGTTTGTATTTACATTCTGTTATTTTCTCAGGGAAAAGAAAACGTTTCTTTCACATGATTAATTATAAATAATTTCATTATTTGCCTTTTGTTAAAACGAGAAAAATTATTTTTAAAATTCAATTTATGCTTTACTTTTCCCTGCGTCAAATTGTGTTGTTTTTCTTTTTGCTCGTGGAATAAAATACAGAGTGTATTGTCAACGATCAACATTCATAGATTTACAAATAAATTATTTTAACAGGCAGAGTGGTCATTAAAAATATTTCTTTCCTATTTTTTAAATGATCATCAAATTTTGCTCAGCTCCAGTTAAAAAATTGTCTATTTAAATAATTGTACCTTTTATGAAAAAACAATTTTTTGCCTTCATTTAAATTATCAAAAAGCTCTAAATTACTATAGTTTTGAAAATTAATAATTAAAAACAGAAAATTAAATTTTTTATGAATGGAGCTGAATTTTAGTATTTTTTGTTGAAAAAATTGCAAAGTGTTAGAGAAAGAATATTTTATTTGTAGCATACGTTTATCTAAATCAGCGTAACCTTTCCCCATTGATGAATTTTAAATAAAAATATATCTTTAACAATAAAGTAAAATATTCTTTTAAAATTACTTTCAATAAAATTGAAAATAGATTAAATCAAGACTTCGCCTCGTATAATTACTTTTTAAACATAATTAGCAATTGAATAGTAAGAATTTGCAATTATTTTCTAAAAATTAGTTACAAATTCTCAGATCACTTCTAATTTTAAATTACCTTTAGGAAAAAAAAATGTTATTTAGTTTGTTTTCTCATTTTTCTATATCCTATAATTTTAATTATTCATCAGAAATATATTTAAAAAATCCAGGTCTTTAAAAAAGACTCTGAAGAAAAAATCTTCTTTCTTTTGTACATTTCCTGGAGTGTACAATTTATTAAGTTGGAAATCTATTTCAGTTGCACCAACACCATGAAGTAAGTGACTACAGCTCCCAACACCTATTGATAAATATTAAAATTAATAGTAATAAACAGTCGGTTAATAAATTGATAAAAATTAAAAATAAGCCAATGAAACATTTTTCAATGTTTTTTTTTTTTTACTCACCGAGGCGAACAAGTCGAGAGAAACTGTGAAAAATTTCGCTCCTGATATTGACATAGCTTTTTGACACTGTTGACAAACAATTTGAACAAAAGTTTTTGCTTCTTCTGAACCATCGTACCAATGACAAGAGTAAGCAGCTTCCATGACCGATGAACTCTAAAAAATTTAAATTCATTTTTAGATAAATAAATAATAATTTAAAATGGGTTTTTTTTTGCTTTGTAGAGACAGAAACATAAATTATTATAAATTAAGTAAAATGTAGTTAATAGTAAAAGTTACCTCTTCAATTAGTCGATTACCGAAGATGCAGAAGAGGAATACTTGACCCAGTGTGTACAGTAAGTACCCAATTGTGGAAGCGGCATATACATTGATTCCATTAACCTGTTCAAATAACATTTAATCGTTAAAAATTTGTTGACTTTATAAAAAGCTATAAGAAAAAAAATCTATTCTTTTATAATATTTGGGAGCAAGTTTGAAGAACGAAATGAAAAATTGTACGTTTGTATTTAATGTTGTGAAGTTTGAGAAACACATGCTGTTTTGTGAATTCCACAAACTGATTTGTAAATTTCACAAACTGATTTGTGTATTCTACAAACTAGTTTGTGTACTTTACAAAAAAATTAAAATTTTAAATTATATTTTTAAATTTAATTTTCTAAATTATTTTTAATTATAAATTTTAAAGTTGATCCCTTAAAATTTTTAAATCTTTAAAATTTTTAATAAAAAATTATAAAATAATTTAAAAAAATTTTTGAATTAAATTCATTAGCTGTTTATGGAAACTATGATCTCTATTTGTGGATGACACAAAAGTTTTTGTGAATTACGCAGGAAATATTTTTCCGTGTTGTTGGTTGAAAAAATCAAACATTTGTTTATAATTAAATTGATCATATTTTTTAAATCGGTACCTCCGAGCAAAAAAAAACTACTCGCTTTATACGCCTAAAAACTTCTCTCTGACGTCAGGGGCGTGTTCGGGGGGGGGGGGGATCAAGGGGATCATGACCCCCCACCCCCCTAGAAGAGTTAAATTTATATGAGAGTGAGTTTCTAAAACTTTAGAAGTTAGTTTCCTGAAAAAATTGGAAAAACAATGTGTGGGTTTTTGTCAATTGGCCCCTAAAAGACCCCTTTTTAGAAAACTTTACCCTAAAATCCCTTATTTTTCCATCTTCTTTAAATTTTTATTATTTTTTCTATCTTCAATTATTTTTATCGTTTTTAAATTATTTTCTCCAATTTTGAATTTATTAAATTATATTTCAATAGATTTTCTAAATTTTTAGTCCATCTCAGATTTAAATTATTTTCTTCAATTCACAATTATTTTTATCGTTTATTAATTTTTCCCTACAATTCATACTTTTTTGTATTACTATTTCATTAATTTCATAAACTGTTAATTATTTTCATTAAATTTCAATTATTTTATTCAATTTTAATTATTTTCTTTACTTATTAAATACTTTTCTTATTTTTCAATTATTTTCTAAAACTTGGAATTATTTTCTTACATTCAAATTTTTTTTATCATTTTTTCATCATGTTTATCATTTTACAGTTATTGTATTAAATTTCAAAAATGTTTTGTAATTTTATCACTTATTTTTCAAAAAATTTATTTATTTTATTTAATTTTCAATTATTTCTATAATTTTGAAAATATTTCCACCAATTTTTTGTTTAGAAAAGTATTCTTTCATACACTTTCTACATTTTTAATTTAATCTCAAATTTAAGTTATTTGTATTATTTTTAAATTATTTCTATCATTTTTAAATTGATTTCTTTAATTTTTCAATTTTTTTCTCCAAATTATAATTTTTAAAATTATTTTTTAACTGGTTTACTAAACCTTTAATTGTTTATTTCAACTTTCAATTAATTTAAAAAATTTTTATTGAATTTTAGAATTTTTCAATTGTTTTTTTTCAAATTTACAATTACTCTCGGTATTTTGTAATTAATTTCCTGAATTTTCTATAATTTATCTCAAATTTCAATTATTTTAAAAAAATTATCATTATTTTTGCCATTTTTCAATTATTTCCTTTAACTTAATATATATTCTGTAATTTTTTTGAATTATTTTTTAAAATTTTTCAAAATTCTTTTTGATCTAAAAAATGACCAAGAATGCAATTAATCAATTCTCGATTATTTTCTTCTATTTTCAAATATTTTCTTAATTTTCAATTACTGTCTTCAATTTTAAATTATTTCTATAATATTTTCTATTCCTTCCTTCAATTTTTAATTTTTAAAATTATTTTCAATTTGATTTACTTGATGTTCAATTACATGTTAATCTTAAAATTCAATTCTTTTTTTTTTCAATGTACAATTCGTTTTTTGTTTTATAACCTTCTCATTGATTTCTTCATTTTTAAATTACCTTCATAACTTTTTAAATATTTTCTCATATTTTCAATTATTTTTCTCAATTCACTATTGTTTTCATCAATTTTGAATTTTTTTTTATTTTTCAATAATTTATTCAATTTTTAATTATTGTCTTCAATTTTCAGTTGTTTCTATAATTTTGCAATTCTTTCCTTCAATTTTTAATTTATAAAATTATTTTCAATTTGATTTACTTGATCTTCAATTACATATTAATCTTAAAATCCAATTATTTTTTTTTCAATGTTCAATTTGTTTTTTGTTTTATAACCTTCTCATTGATTTCTTTATTTTTAAATTACCTTCATAACTTTTTAATTAGTTTCTAAAATTTTCAATTATTTTTCTCAATTCTCTATTGTGTTCATAAATTTTGAATTTTTTTTTAATTTTTTAATCACTTTCTTAATTTTTAATTACTGTTTTCAATTTTCAGTTGTTTCTATAATTTTGCAATTCTTTCCTTCAATTTTTAATTTATAAAATTATTTTCAATTTGATTTACTTGATGTTCAATTACATATTAATCTTAAAATTCAATTCTTTTTTTTTCAATGTTCAATTTGTTTTTTGTTTTATAACCTTCTCATTGATTTCTTCATTTTTAAATTACCTTCATAACTTTTTAATTAGTTTCTAAAATTATCAATTATTTTTCTCAATTCTCTATTGTTTTCATCAATTTTGAATTTTTTTTCATTTTTCAATAATTTTTTCAATTTTTAATTATTATCTTCAATTTTTAGTAGTTTCTATAATTTTGCAATTATAGAAACAATTTTTAATTTTGTAAATTGAATTTATTAAATCTTCAATTATTTGTCTCTAATTTCAATTCTTTTTTAAAATTTTTATTAGTTTTATATTCTTTTAATTGTTTTTTTCCAATTTTTAATTATGTTCATAATGTTTTAATTAATTTCATAAATTTTCAATTTTTTTTTTAATTTACCATATTATTCTTATATTTTTTCAATTATTTTCTCTTAGTTCATATATATTCTGTACTCTTTCAAATTATTTTTCTCATTTCTCTATTATGTTGTTCAATTCTCAATTATTTTTATTATTTTACAATTATTTTCCTCAATTTGTAATTATTTTCATAATTTATATTCTAATTATTATCTTGAATTTTCAATTATTTCTAAAGTTCTGCATTCATTTTCTACAATTTTTAATTATTATTTTTAAATTTTTATTTTTATTAATTTAAAATTTTTGTAAACAACAAACATTTTGGTTTTTTTTCGGGTTTTTGAGATGTTTTTTGAGATTATCTTAAAAAGTTGAACCAATCTAGCAATTTTGACTTCTAATTAGGATTCACAGAGGATTTCCGGATAAACATAAATTTTTTTTTTGTTTTTTCGGTTTTTGATCAGTATTTTGAGATTATCTAAAAAATTTTAACCAAAGTCGGTTATTCTGTTTCCGGATTCGGATTTGCCGAGAAAAATGTTATCCCGGGCCAAAGAACAGTTTTTTTTGGTTTAAACTGTGTTCAACATTTTTTTTGGGATTATCTCAAAAAGTTAAACAAATCTAGTAATTTTGTCTTCGGATTTGGATTCTGTGGAAAAAAATACGTAGGAATATACTATTAGCGTAATGTTTTGGACAAAAACTTTATTTTTGTGTGGGTCTGTGTAATCAATATAAAATTTGTCAAGGTCCCGTGCATACACTTTTCATTCTTTTCGTTCTTTAATTAGGAATAGTAAGTTTGTACATTTCATTATTTATTATTTCACTACTACAGGAAGCTTTAATATTTAAATTACCTTAGTTGCTTGATATGCAAGTAAAGTTAGAGTGATAGTTGTAGCCAACATATGCAACAACAGCGCCACACCATAAGCATCACCAACAGCAGTTACCAACCTAGAACCAAAAGAATACCAAAATTTAATTTATCAAATTTATCCTGTATTCAAAATAGTCAATTGTATCAATAAAAGTAATCTAGAGTATTTTCGTCATTATTTTCTTCGAATATTCCTTAATTGAAAATTAATCTCCTTTTCACACAAATCCGAATAAGATCAAATTCTTTTTTCAATAAACAATTACAATTTTTTGAAAAATTCGACGAATTATTATTAAATTCCTAAGGAAAAAATTTAAAAATTAAAAAAACAACTTTAAAAATACATTCTTACTTTTAGTTCCTCTTTTTAATTTAAGCATAGCCTTGAAAACGCGACCAGTTTAAAAATTTATAGTATAAGACTGTTCATTAGGTATATAATGACGTGTACTTGAAAGCTCATAAAATGACATTTACTATTTTTTTAATGACTCGAATCGTGAAAAGCTCAAAAGTTAAACTTAATGAAATTATACATAAAGCAAAGATATAAAACGATCGGTTTGTAAAGAAAGAAAAGTTAACTTACAGCTAAAGGTTAACGTTGGAATTATTAAGCTTGCAAAATAATTTATTTAAACAAGAGTGTGTTGTTAATGTTATTCATTGCCAACTACATGAGATCAATAAATACGAAGTGCAGTGCCTTGAGACGCAAACTCACGTGTGCAGGAAATACACCATTGTTACTTCCTTCTTAGGTCTAAAAAGTTCGACTATGGAATTTTTCATAAAAAAATGAAATTTTTCGTATAATTAAATCATTGTGTTCGCTGGGTCGGTGATCATGACAATTCAAAAACTCTTGTGCCGATCCGATTCATATTGAAAGTAATTAGGTGGATTTTTGCTATTATCTCATGAAATATTCAAAATATTAAAAAATACTTTAGACAAAAGTTGTAGATCTTATAAAAATAAACATTTTATGTTGTATTCATTTTTTACTAAAAGTCAATAGTTTTCTGAAAAAATACAAAAAAACTGTAAACCACTGTGAACATAGCCTATAGTAAAATTATTACTGAATAATAGTCTGGTAAACTGAAATATATGTTACTTATGTAATTTGACTTAAAAACAGGTTCCACCTTTTGTGACCCGAACCCTCTGTATCCATTTAAAAAAAAAACATTTTTTATAGCACTTTAACCCCACGGCAACAGTACATGTTTTTTTACAATCTTTTGCATTTTTCTCGAAAACTTTTCATTTTTATAAAATAATTCATAGTACATGAACTGTGTATTTTTATCAGATCTACAACTTTTATTAAAAATATTTTTTGAAATTCGGATTCTTTATTTAAGATAATAGCAAAAAGGTATGCCGTTTTCGCTTGAGGCCAATTTTACAATAAAACATTAAAATTAATTTCTAGTCCCTACAAAACATTTTTAAAATTATTCTTAAGAGCAAGTAATCATATGCCCTTAATAACATTCATTGCTGAAAATTCACCACTTGTGAGAGAGAAATTTCTAAATTCGATCAAGTATAAACTGCTTTTGAAATTCAAACACAATTGTGAATAAAAACCTTTTCTCGACGTACTTTATTATATTTTGTTGAAAAAATTTCCACAATTCGTTTTTAATTATTGTTAATTAATTTTTTCAGAATACATTTAAACAACTAAAAAATGAATAAACCCGTAAAAATGGAAAATTATAGAAATCTGTGGCTACTACCAAAATAAATCATAACCTCCATAAGGAGGTTTTTTTTAAAAAGAAACCTTTAGATTATTGAAAAAGTCTCAAATTAAAAATTAATTACACATGTGACTCATATAAAATAAGTTTAGTTTAGGTTAGAAAATTGATGTCATACATATAATCGATAATAATCGATGTTACAATTTAAACACGGGAAACAAACGCAGCCGAATAATCGAAGTTATAATTTAACATTTTTAATTTAAAAATCGACAAAATGATTAACATTATAATTTAAACATATCTAAATAATAAACAAAATTAATTGACTAAATTCGATAAAATGAAACAAATTTAACCCATCAGAATTTATTAGTGTTGGAGATTCCGATGCCTTTTCTGAGTTCAGACTAACAAAAGGTTTGACAAACAATCCAAGCATTAATGTCCCTTACGAATATTATTCAATTGAAAATACAAAAAATCGTGATATAAAATAAATCAAGTAAGAGTGTTATAATCCCAAAAATAAAAATGTTACTTAATTATGCAGCATTTGTAAGAAAAACAAAATATAAAATGTCAAGGATTAGTAAAATTTTTACATTCTTTAGTCCCTAAAATAATTTGAATAAATTCACTGGATTATTTACACAAGTCATTTTACATTTGTCACATAAATTCTACGTATTTATAAGAACGAAAAAGAAATAAAAGTTGTTTATAATTTATAATTATACTTTTAACTTTTTAAAAAGAGTTGAAATTCTTCTACTAGTTGTATATATTATAAATTAGCTAAAATAAATTAAAATTCGAGTGAGTATAAAACTTTATTTTCAGAAATTTGAGTGAATTAATAAAAAACATCAAGTTATGTGTGAAGAGGGAGTGAAAGAATATTTCGGGGGTGTGGAAATTTGATGAAAGGGTTATTACGGAGAAAATATTTGTCATATGCTTTAATAATGACAGCATGTATTAGTCTCGGATTATTGTTCACGTTTTTATTCCTCCCCGCGAATTGGTCAGCAAAGGACGTCCCCCGTTGCGGTCAATATCGCGCACTCTTATCATTCATTTTTAATAAACGTGGGAACTTCAACACTCGCAGACTTTCTCCGCGAGTATACATCCCTCTCGAATTGCAAACTAACAGCTCGTGACTTACATGTTGTTTTGTATTACCATTAAATGAAAACAACTTTTAAATTAATTTTATTACATTTTATGTACAAATAAATAAATATTTTTGTTATTATCATTCAATTTTTCCAAGAATTATGAGGTAACAAAATTTTCCGAATTGTAGTCAATTTTTTTCCTAATGTTATTAATTAAAAATTGTGTTGTTGAATAACCTTACAACACTGCAAAAACTGCTGTCTTCTAAGTGTCTTATTTTAAGACATTTTGATGTGTTTTTTGTATCTAAGACGTGAAAAATGTCTCATTTTAAGACACTTATTGCGTCCTAGATACCAAAACGTCTTAAAATAAGATACTTAGAAGACAGTAGTTTTTGCAGTGTTGTAAGGATACTCAACTTCCAACACAATTTTTAATTATAATAACATTAGAAAAAAAATTGAGGTCTTAAATTATTAAAAACGATTAGTTTAGGAAAAATCATCACAAAAGATGGTTATATAGGTGAAAAAGTATGTCAACATTCAAAGGAACAGAATTTTGGAATAAGTTGTGAAGAAAGTTGCAATAGTTGTGAGTAAAAATGTAAGTCAGAAAACAGAATACTTCCGGAGTTTACTGGAAGCTATTGTGCAAGACGACTGACATAGTTTATTATGAATCATTCAGAGCCTACACTTGGAACTGTGTAGAGACTCAAGTCTGACAGTTCGTCGTGTTTATGATATACATGATCACGTGCACTGTTTCGATTTTACATTAAAGTATAAGCAACTAACCTTCGCAGCTTTCAAAGCGTTCATTTCATGTATACTCTGATAGTAATTTATCTTAAGTAGCGATTAAGATTGTTTAAACTTTCGCCAATAAAGAGTTCAAGTTGTAAAATTTACCATTCTTTATATAAGAATCAACCCGAGTCGAAATTTTGAGGCTACTTTAACGCTACATAGTCCAAAATTTTTAGGAAATAGAGGTTTAAAGTAGAAGCAAATTCAATACAATTTAGCTTCTACTTTGGTGCTATTATTGGAAGAAATTTCCTGTTTTTGCGATGAGAGCGTTAAAGTAGAAGCTAATATTCAATTATATTAAGGCCTCTTTTAACGCTCAAGACCCCCTTTTTATTGACCTTCTAAAGTCTAAATAAAGAAAGAATCTGTTTTTGCGAATAAAACTGAAATTAATATGAATGAAATTATAAAAAAAAATATAAAATAAATATTCAAAATTCATGCGCTTTTAGAATTCGTCACACTTAATACACACAAGCTGGAAATAGTCTAAACTTACTAAATAAATTATTATAACGCAAGTGGGGATTCGAACCCACGACATAACGACCTACGCACTTATAATCTAACGCACTAACCACTACGCTACCGACGCTTATGAACTTAATATTTAATTTTCTCAGTGTCCTTATGATACAAATTACGAATAGTTTTTTTAGGACTTTTCAACAAAATTGTTACATATCGCCAATTTCTGAATGTTTACGGAGATTTTTATGTATTTTTCATTTGTTTAAACAATTTATTATTGTCAAGTTACAGGCTGATATTGATTTAAATCATTGAAGCATTTGCATTAAAATCATGATTTAAATAAAAAAAAAACTTTACAATTCTCCGGATGTCTAATACTGCATGTAAAAAATCACAAACCATAAAAAAACCACAAATTTGTGGATAAATCTTTAAAATTTCAATTTTAATATTTTAATCTTTATAAAATTTAAATAATTGGGCTAATATAGATAATCAAAATACCTACGATTTACAAATTTTTGGTATGAAGATAGCAAAAAATAATATTAAATCTTTATATCTTTAGGTCATTATAATTTAAATAAATTCCAAACGTCAATAAACTCATATTCCAATTTTTTCAAACTTTTAAATGTCAATTAATTCAAATTTAAAGACACATTAGTTAATGCAAAATAATTAAATAATATTAATTATTTTTCATATTCACAATAATCCTTTTTTTAAGTCTTACAATATTTGTAATTCTTCTTTAGTTTCTAATTCAGTTTCTTTTTCGAAACTGTTTAAATTTTATCTTATAATTTCTTATTTTTATAAAATTTAAAGATTTTTTCTCCTTTTACTAATGATATTTTTTGTTGTTGTATTTGTCATTTTATTTTATTGATAAATAAATTATAAATAATAAATAATAATTATTATTTATTATTATTTCGTTGAGTTTCATAAGTTTTTTCATATTTTTAAAAATAAATACGCTTATTTTTTTATTAATGCACCTAATCAATTTGTTTTTAAATCTTGGATAGTTTTTGCGAGGTTTTTTGCAAACTTAGTACTTATTCTTTTATAGAATTTTTAGATTTTCTTTATTTTTCTAAATTTATTGTTGGACTTGCTTTCAGTGTAATATTATAAAAATGTTTTTGGTTTAATTTGCCCAAACTTTTTTTTTCTGAAGGATTTTTAATTTTCTTTTCTGGACTTTTTATATACATTTTTTTAATTTTATTTTCATCAATTTTAATTTTTTAAACAAATTATTGCTAGTAATTACTAATTCTTTACAAATACACCTAGGAAGATACAAATTTTTCCTAATTTTACAAATAAATTACTGGGCTCTGGTTAGAAAAATAAAAATTATTGACCATAAATTATTATTTTTATATTTTAAAACAATTTATTATTGTTAATTTATAACATTTAAAAACACCTAGCAAGTAGTAGTTTTTTAATTTGTTTACTTTTTATATTGAAAAAATAAGATATATTCATCATAATTAACAACAATCACCACTCAAAATTGTTTAAACAAATTATTGTTAATAGTTGTTATTTTTTTACAAGTGCATCTAGAAAGATACACATTTTCCCTAATTTTACAAATTATTGGGTTTTGGTTATAGATTAAAATTTTTTCCTCTTAAGGGCTAATCAGAGGAACAATAATAATTGAAGAAAAAGTTAGTTTAACTCCCGTTTTTCTTATATGTTAAATAAAAAAGTATATTTCAATGGAAAAAATGACTGAGTTTCACTTGCAGGTTTAAAGTAGAATACAAATTTTCATTTCTTTATAACTAGGAATGTGGAGCTTTAAAAGAGCTGCTAATTTTAATGATTGGAAAAATGAAACATGTGTATAGACGTAAAGTAGAAGGAAATATTATTATTAGAAGTAAGGAAGAGGCTAAAAATTAAGAAGTCGTTAAGTAGAAGCTAAAGTTCCTCATGAGCTTCAAAGTAGCTTCAAAATTTCGACTCGGGAATTTATCAAATAAAACTTCAAATTAATTGTAGCATAATTCTTTTAAATAAACGTACTTTAATGTAGCAAAGTCATTAAGCTTTCTTTGATATACAGCACAATCTTTTTCAATTTAAAGTTCGTTAATGAAAATTTGCTAAATTAAAAAAAAATTCATAGGTCTTCGAATCTTCTCCTTCTCAACTCCCAAACTTTCAATTTTCTATAGATTTTCGTTGTTGCCAATTCTGACAGTTTTAGTCGAGTTGTTTGTTTTTATGTAACACAGAATAAATCTTTTTAAATTGATAATAAATTCAAATAAAACCTCAAATAAAAAATAAATTAATTAAATTAAGTGTAGTTAATTATCGTAAGGTACCTAATTTTGAAGAAGGTATAAAGTGAAGAAGTAGCAGTGAAAATATAGAAAACGTTAAGAAAGTTAAGTATGTTGATAATTTTGTATTGACATAAGTAAATTAAATTTCATTTGAGAATGTACAATTGCTTCTTAAGAAAATTTTTAATTTCTAGTAAAATATGATTTTATTTTTGATTTAAATAATAAAGCTTTTTTAATATTAGCGAGACAATCTTTTGCTTATCAAAAGAATCATAGGTACTGTGATTATTTACACTCTCAACAAATTAAATTTTTAAAAGTGCTTATTACATTGTTTAACATTGTAATAAAAAGTTTTTATTATACTGTTCAAAATTTTGAAAAATAAATACTATTTTACATTTTTAATTTAAAAGACTTTTTTTGTTGTTTACTAAAAGTCAATTGGTTTTTCTAATTATTATTTACACTCTGTTACCAAAATAGTAAACAATAAAAAAGGTTATCTTTCTAAAATTAAAAATGTCAAATAGAATTTATTTTTTAAAATGTTAAACAATATAATAAAACATTTTCAAAATCGAATTTGATTTGTTGAGAGTGTAAATAATTATAGTATACCTACGATTCTTTTAGTAAACAGAAGGTTGCGACTCTAAAATTGAAGATAAAGAAACTACTGTGCCGCTCAATAAGTTTTGTCTACCCTACAGCATGCAAGGGCATTACAAAAAGTTTTGTATCTTAATTTCTAGTAAAGATAAAACCTTCATCAATTATTAATTTTCAAGCTTATATCTTTGAATTTAACAATGCCTGAAAAAAAATTGAAAAAAAATTTTAATGTTTGTTAAATTGCTTTAAAAAAAAAATCTTCCATTTTTTTGGTAAATTTTTAATTGATGCAATTTTTGACAAAATTACCACATTTTAATTTTCAACATGTCATTTGAAAGCTTATTTTATTACCTTTTAAACGGTCTTTTAAAAATTGTTCTACGATCCTTTTTCAGGAAGATGTGATCATTTGTTTAAAAAAGCCCTTTTTCAATTGTTGATAACTTAACTTTTTTTCTTTTTTCGAAAAAAATATTCACAGACAAAAGTTCCTCTTGTGTAGAATTAGGGAAAAATATTTAAAAATTAAAAAAAAAAAAATTTTATGCTACAGTTTGAGTATTAAAAGTTGGTAAAAATATAAAAAGTATAAGATGAGCAAAAAGGCGATAAAATTTTTTTTTCAATTTTTTTCCTGATTCTACACATGAGAAGGAACATTGTTTTCTCTAAATAATTTATTCCAAAAGTCAGTTGTTTTTAAGTTATCAACAATTGAAAAAGGGGTCACGTCTTTCTAAAAAATAATCCTAGAATAATTTCTAAAAAATCGTTTGAAAGTTGATAAAATAAGCTTCCAAATGACATGTTCAAAATTAAAATGTGGTAATTCCTTCAAAAATTGTATCAATTTAAAATTTTCCAAAAATTCCAGGCATTGTTAAAGTCAAATATATAAGCTTTAAAATGAATACTTGATGATGGTTTTATATGTACTAGAAATTAATATACAAAACTTTTTGTAATGCCCTTGCATGCTGTAGGGTAGGCAAAACCTATTGAGCAGCACTGGAGAAGAAGTAACTGGTTTTCACAGTTACTTCTTCACTTTATATCTTCTTCCAAAGTTGCTCACTACACTTTATTTAATTTATTGTATTTGAATTTACTATGAATTAAAAAATATTTACTCTGTGTTAAGTAAAACAAACAATACAAATAAAGCTTTCAAAATTTGCAACAACAAAAATCTAAAAAATTGAAAGTCTGAGAGTCGCCAAGAAGACGAGGAGATTTGAATTAGGTAATCGTACAGGGAAAGAAAAATATAGCTTTTGTACCATTAGATTAATCTATGGTATTTTCTTATTTGCGTTTGCTTACCTATAAAAGCAAGAATATATGGTTTTGAAGTATTAGGTATCGCCATAGAAAATACCTATTGTAGACTTACTTTTATAATAAGAACACAATAGTTCTTCTTCGGCTGTTAGAGTAGGTATTACTGTTAAAACTCCTAAGTTCGGAATGCCCTTTCATCTTACTGTGCGTTCTCCGGGAGTTCTGCTTCTTCCTGAAGAAGAGCTTCAAATTCTCTTTTTTGTAGATAGAATACCTGATCTCTTAGATACTGAGGCGTCATTTGGACGTAGTGTGGTATCATTTTTGCATGTGCAACCTCAGCAAATATCCTCTTCTGCTAGGAAAGCTGTTTTGACAACACCAGATGCCCTTCCAAGGTTCATTTAAAACTTAATGAAGCTTGACCCTGGTCAAAATCTGGTTGTTGGTTTGGTACTGTCCTATTACAACTCCCAAATGAACTCTGATCTCCATCCACGAGGGATCAATTACAATTACGCGTTACAGTAATCGTAACCACAAATATTCTGTTCGTGATGTTATCCCAACACGGATTGGACAGTTATATACGTGCCGACCCTTATCTGACTTTGGTTTAAATATTTTAATTTCCTCGGTACCACCCATATCTGAGAGGTCTTCTTCTATTCGACACCTGACACGGCTCCCGATTGGCGCGAAGAAACCCCTCCATAAATAACATTCCAGTTCTCCACCAAGTCGACTTAGGATTCTATCATTGGAGTCGAATTTTGACCGTTCTTGAGTGTAGTTCATTAGCTCTTTTCTTTTGTGAGGTTAAACTCACGCCACGTGTTTCCGAACTCTGCAGAACCTGCTTATTCGACTCTTTGGCAAAACTGGTGTTTGTGCGAATTTTTACACGGTGGCGATACATCTTTTCTCCAGATTTATATCCATATCGTCTTCTTCAACATCTAATATTATTCGGTGCCTCAATCGTTTGCCAAAGAATCAGTGACTTGGCCCGGTCTTCAGCCTTTTTTATTAAACATCCTCGGGGAGAAATCGCCAACTTACCAATTCAACGTTTTAACTACATTTTTAATCTACTTGGAAAGTGAAGACACATTGCTCTTGGAGCTTCATTAATTTTCGTGGGCCACCGTCGTATACATGTTTACATGTAACAATAAGACATTGTCTCTCCTTTATTTACTTTCTTCAAGGCCACAAGTTTTCTCATAAAATCTCTATAATTTTACTTTGAACTGGGATTTTTGTTTAGTGTGCAATTGAATTCTCGAACAAATTTTATAATTTCAGGTCTGATCTTCTTTATATAAATGTTCTTAAGGCATTGTCGTCGGTTTAAAACTTTTTGTTGCGGACATTTGGGTAGTTGCTGCTTTCCTTAATCCCAAACAGCACCGTATGAAACTGTACTAATGGCGTTTACTAATGTTTATGTTAGTGTTGGATTATGTTATGATTATGTTAATCCCGAACAGCACCAGATGAAACTGAACTAATGATGTTTACTTATGATTATGTTAGTGTTGGAAATGATTAATGATTAAACTTATAGTCAATTAATTCTGTTCTGGGTTATCGTTTGGTCTTTCTGATTGACCTTTTCCATACAAACTATATTCTGGACCTTTGTTTAAATTTACTTTTTCAGGACAATTGGGTGTAAACGTAGTTATTGTCATTGCTTCGCTGCGTCATGAACTATTGGAATTGACGGTTGGGCTTTTGTTTTCAGTTTGTAGAAGGGTTACCTGTCCTGATGTCTAAGTTCTGACCACCTTTGTTTTGTCTCCCTAATTTTCTTCTACCCCTTCCCGGAGACGCTTTATACATTCAGCGGGCCAGACGTCTTGTGAACCTTCTTATGAACAGACATTTAGTCTGCCGCTCTATACACATGAGGCTAATTTGGATTTTACATTTAGGATACACTAGCATAACGTTGACTATAACGGGTTTTGCAGAATTACAATAATAATTATCTGATTCTTCTTCATTTGTATTGTTCTAACACTTGGCTAAGCTATAAACCATTTAAGAAGAAGAATTCTATCATTACCTCACAATGAGACAACAAAATCTCTAACCAACTCGATCAAGCACCTTCACAATGTTCTCTAATGGTCACCTAAGACGTCACGTGACCAAGATTTTTAAAAAAGTATATCCAGGAGTACAAAAAATTTTGGAAAACTCAGTAAAGTATTTTTTCGATGTGGTAAAAACGAGGAAAGAAAACACTGTAGTGCATAAATTTACTCAAGTGAATGTAACATAAAATGTCGATTACCTAAGCAGGAATGAATAAATAATTGAATCTTACCTTACAACGTGCTTATGTCTTTCAACCCAGTACTTGATGGCACTTCTGACTAACATTTCTTGCTTTTTAGTGAGACCATTCGGCCCCACACCTCCATTGAACTGCATTCCGGCAGTTGGCCTGAAGGTCGCCGTAAAATCTTGACGATTACTGTAAATTCCTCGGACATCCAAATCCAGCATATTATTCTCACCCCCTTCTGTTGGGGGTGGTTGACTTTCTCTCAAATGATCTGCACTTCCAGCCTTGAAAATAAAAACCGTCACGTGTTTAAAACAACTTTTTTTTAATTTGTGTAATTAAACAAAATCTTTTATGAAAAATACTGACTTTGAATAGTTCACTGCTGTTAGGAACAACCGTATCCAAAGTGGCACTGAGCTCCATTAGGGGCTTCATTATTTGTTTGAGATGCTGAAGTTGTTCACATGCGAACAACAGCCACGAACAGAAGAGAACATCCAGTGAGTTTGCGTCTGTCATGGTGATGAGTAAGAAGTAAAATTGGTATATGAGCATCAGAACGTGTTTCATTCCGTGCCTCGCATCAAAAGGATAGAACGTTCGAATCATCAGTCTTGGGATCTAATGTGACGTAAAAAAATTATAATGACCGAAAGGTGTTAAAAATGGTTTAAATAGTCTGTTCTTTAAATTAACTTTGAGTGATTTTAAGGGTGTTCTAGAACCGCCAGGCGGATTTATGTCAAATGTTGCGTTGTCTCAAAAATTTATGTGTAAAAATTGATTCTGAAACACCCTCAAGTAATCCTAAATGTAACAAATGGAAAGGTTCTGAATAAATACCTCAATGACAGACGTTTCATTTGTCACAGGGTCTGTAACAGTTTTAACGGAGTCGCCAATAAAGGTGAGTGTTGTCCAAGAAAGTACTGCTAGACATGTTGCTGCTCCCACACAAAAAAGTAATCTTCGCATTTTTGTTAGGGCTATTGAATGATATCTAGCATTACTCTCGGCGAAGAGTGGATGACTGTTAGGATTGTTCCAAATTGCCAAAGTTCTGTAAAAAAGTTTACTCCTCACACCAAAGTAAATGATTTTGACAACGCTGTGTGTGAAGAAGAGCATTGTGATAGTATTCGCTGTCAAATCGTCCACATCTCCACTTTCTAAAACTAGGTTGAAGGCCATGCAGCCAAATTGGATCAGGATGAGAACCAAGTGAACCTATAAAACGTGCAAATACCAACAATTTACAAATATTTTTTTGAATTCATCTTATCAATTGATTTTTTTAATTACTTAATGTTACAAATGTGCTATTAGTGGTTATTTATGAGGACATTCTGGGACAATGATGATTTGTCTTGGAGTCATCTTAAAGATCTCCAAAATGTTTAAAAATACGTTCCCAGGATGTCCCAAAAAAGTCCCCAGGATGTCCTAAAGACATGAATAAGTTCATGAAGAACTTATTTGCTAATGACAAATATTTAACTTAGACAAAATTCCCGCAACGTAATGGTAGAGCTTAAAATTTTTAAGTCGTATGTCGAAAAAAGGACAAGAATCTGTTTTAAGATTTTTCAAAGTACAGTACCGGCCAAGAGTATGTAGCCACTTATGCGAGACTCGATTAAAAAACATACCATAATATTTTTTACGATTTCACTGTAGCAAAATAAGCTAGACCAAACGTTAAAAAACCTTTGATAGCTTATTCAATTCCACGTAAAACGATATATATTTGAAGTCATTTCGTTAAATAGATTCTGAGTTATAAAATGTGAAAGACAAACAAAAATTAACAAATTTCCACATTTTCAACTCTCTAATTTAACTCCTGAAAAAAATTAGGAAAATATAATAATTTTTTTTTTAAAAACGTATAAATATGCTCTATAATTTCATCTTTTAAGCTTTAGAAAATAAAAAAAAGTTAATCCGTTATCGAGTTATCAATGAAAATGTGAAGGATTACATCAATTTTTCATGAAAAATCACTTTTAATATAAAACTGGATAAAAAATTTCAATCTCGACATTTTCTTGAAAATCCTGAAATGTCACATATAAGCTATCATCATCAAGTTTAAAAAAAATTTGGTTTTTTTGTTTCAGAAAAAAATTTAGAGCGCTAGAATGTACACAGCAAAAATGAGGTGCCATGAAGATATTTTAATAGTAAAAATGTTTTTCTTTTTCTCCAAATATTTTTGTAAACTGTCAAGATATGTATTAAATTACCCTATATAAATTACAAAACATTTGAAGTTATTTTACAAAAAAAAAAAAAAAAAATCCCAAAAATGACGTATTTTTTGAACATCAAGATAAGGTTTCCCCTTAAAGAACACCTTATTGTGAAAAATACTTATAACCATTATAAATTTTTAAGATGAACAAATAGTTACGAATATTATACATTCAGATTATATTTTAATTAATCATTTATAATGTTCTGTATTAATATTTACTATAATATAAGGTAAAAAGTCATTTTTAAACTATTCATTTGCATTACAGAATAAAATTAAAATAACGTAATTCCTATTATTTCATTAAAGTTTAATAATTATTCAAATATAAATAACGTTCAAAAAACTTTAAATGACTGTTAGAAGATAATTAAATTAAATTATCCATCATTATAAGTTCAATTTAATATTTTATTATTATTAATTTAATGATTATTAGTTTCACTATTACTTTTTTATACACATACACATTTTTTAAAATAAAACTTAAAATATTAAAACATAATTCAATGAAAATCATTTTAATAGTTGTCCAAAAGAATTTTTAAAAGTTGTTTAATTAAAAAATTTATAATGGTTATAATTATTTTTTACAAGGAGGTGTTTTGTTTAAAAACAAAAACTATAATGTAAAATAATGATAACAAAATTTCACAAATGATGTGGTGTAACTGGGGGCCCCATTTTCAGACACAACATACCCTCACATTTTCATTGATAACTCGATAACGGATTAACTTGTTTTTATTTTCTAAATCTTATTTTAAAGATGAAACTATAGCGCATATTTATACGTTTTTGATAACTCGATAACGGATTAACATTTTTTATTTTCTAAAGCTTACTTTAAAGACGAAACTATAGCGCATATTTATATGTTTTTGAAAAATTATTTTTATTATAATTTCATGAATTTTTCAAGAAGTTAAATTAGTGAGTTGAAAATGAGGAAATTTGTTAATTTTTTTTGTTTCTCTCACTTTATAACTTAGAATATATTTCATGAAATGACATAAAATATAGATCGTTTTACGTAAAATTTAATAAGCTTTTAAAATAGTTTTAAAATTTTGTTCTAGCTTATTTTGTTACAGAGAAATCGTTGAAAATGTGATATATTTGAAATTATAGAAATTTTAATACAGAAATAATTTTATAGAAACAAAATGTTATAAGTTTGAAGTTCAAAAAACATTTTTGAGACGTCTTCTGAACTTGAAATTTATAAATTTGATTTATTTTCATGTTTTAGACGTCTTTTAGACTAATGTGCCCACTGAGTAGTAATTAAAAAAAATCTATTTTTCTTTTTTAACGAATTTGCATAAAAAAAGTGGATTTTTACATCCGGAAATTTCACGAAAATGTGATCTGAATTTTCTGCGAATATTTTTGTCCATTCTTCTTATAATGCTTTCGCCAAAGTTTCTTGAATTTTCGGATAGAATATTTCGAAAACGTCAGGAAAATTCAGGATATATTCAGCGAATTTAAGGTCCTGTTTGAGCATTTGCAAATTTTAACGAATTTTTTTTCTACAGTGACAAAAACACAGATCTTCAAAAAAAATTCCATCACATCAAGATTTTCTCATAATCTCAAAAAATATGTCTGATTTTGAGGGTCAAACGAACTTTATTAAAGTGACTTTTGGAATCGCTGATTATGAATTCGAAGTCTAATTTTCAAAATCCAAAATAACTAATGAAATGCTATGAACGAATTTTCGGAAAATTATGAATTCTAATGAAACTTGATATTTAGGGATTTTTGGGATTGCTGATCATAAATCTAAAGCAGGATTTTTAAAATTAAAAATTTAGTATTTTTTATAATTTCGTCTGCATTATTTCATTTGACATTTGAATTTTGGAAATTTTAACTTCGCTGATTTTTAATCAGAGACCCAGAAACTCCAGAAAATCAACATTAAAGTAAATCCGATAACAATATATTTAGAAAAATTTATTTAACACTTAAAATCAGACATATGTTTTTTGAGGTTAAAAAAATCTTAAAATGTTATGAAGTGAAACAGACTTCAGATTTGCGTTCAACGACCCCAAAAATATAATACTCCTTATCCGGTTAAAAAAAACTTTAATCGATTTTTTTTGGTCCTTTGTAATTAATTATAAATAATAAAACAAAATTAACGCTCACGTGGATGCATTTTTGATTTTAACGGCTTTGTTTATTATATTAAAAATACTTTTAAAATATAATGATACTATAGTTTTTTATGTAATCATAATGCTCTTTCAGATTCTGTAATTGAAATTTGTTTCAATTCCTTTAAACAAACTTTACAGCAAGTTTTTTGAAAAATCACCAATTTTTTAAGTTTCTATTTTTTAAAAAACGCTTTTTTCTCATTGAAGCGATTTTCAAAATTGAAATTGTATTGTTAACCTTAAAGTTTTTAAAAAACGAGTCTCAGTTCAAAATTCAATATGGCGGCCTCAAAAATTTTGACAATAAATTTTTTTTGAATTTGTTATTAAGAACTTATTCTTTTCCACCATATTCGTAATATATATATAATTATATATGCAACATTTGAGGTCATCATTAGATTCCAAAAATGGCTACAATGTAAAAAACTGTATTTTATAAAATAAATTTCAAGTCGTGGTGTAAAAAAAATTGCAGTAACTTTGCAAATAAATTTTCTTGCGTGAATCTGCCATTTTTCAACTTGACAACAACTTTTCTCGGAGATAGCTTGACCGATCGATAGCATATTTAATTCACTTATTTAAAACAACAATATGTCTATAGAAACATGTCTTGCTTCTCCAAGTGTACGAACTTATCGTAATTTCCACATTTCTGGACATTTTTATTTCTTCTTGTTCTAAAAAAATGAGTTTAATAAAAGTGTCTGACCGTCTGTCTGTCTTTCTGTGGAAGAAATTTTGGGATCAAATAACTCAAGTTAAAGTTTATATACTTCATTTTTCTTATAACAAATTTTCAAAAATCAAAAAAGTAATAATTTTTACAATTTTACAAAAAGCTTCTTTTATTAATTTGATTTTTTTTTAATTTTATAATAAGTTAAACAAGTTATATAAATAATATATAAATAAATACCTAGAAATTTAAAAGTATATAATATGAAATAAATATTTATAATTCTTAGTTCTTGTGTATATAGAAAGCATAGTTTTTATATAAAAGAATTTTAGACTCTGAGAATTAAAGAAAACTAGGACAAACTGTTTTTTTTCACATTTTTTTGAATAATTTAACATTTTTATAATATAATAAATGAAAACTATTTTATCAAAGTTAACTTATTTCTTCAAAAATTCATAACACACAAATGCACAGAAGAAACGTAGGATTGAGTAATGTACTGAATTCAACTTAAAACGCATAAAAAGTAATGCGTCCGAATTCATTTTGATTAATTTCAATTTAAATTAGGATTCTTATTTTATTATGCGTAATTTAAAAACAGAAGAAAAGTCGTAAAACTTGCATTATAAGTCAAAAGTTATACTAATGGAAAAAATAACCATTTCCGTCACTAGTTATGAAAATGATCATTTCCGTTACTAGTAGGAAGAATAATAATTTCTGGCACTAGAGGGGAAAATAACTATTTTCGTCCTTTTTTAAAGGTATACCATATAGCTAAAAATGCCAAATAGAGAAGTTATACGTCAAAAAGAATACACATGGAAATTTGCTCAAGAATAAAAATTTATCTATTTTTGATTAAAATGATTTGATTGAATCTATTTTTGAAAAACATCGAAAATCTTAATGACTACAAAGCTTTTTCGATAAGAATAAAAAAGTTGACAGATTTATAAAAAACTATGACTTTATAAAAAATAAATCAAAAGATTAAGGGGAGGCCCGGTGAAATTTTAACTTAGCCAAAATGGCGCCTAGATGTGCCAATTTTTTTCTAACTTATTTTGGGCACATGCAAAATATAAAATATATAAATTTGGACACATTCAGAATTTTTATTTTCGAAAAAATGAGAATAATTGAAAATTAATATAATTTCCACAACTCTTACTATATATTCTATCCCCAATTTTTTTACATGCTTGTTTTAAGTTGTCGTACATTATATATATATATTTAAAAAAAACAATTTAAAAGATTCAAAATTTTTAAATTTTCTAATATTTATGCATTTGAATTCTATTAAATATTAAAATTTGGATTCTTTAAATTTTGAAGGTTTGATTTAATTAAAATTTCAATTACTACTTGATGTTTGCCGCATTTATTTAAATTATAATTCATTTTTCCTCCCTCATACAGAAATCGTTAATATTTTCGATTTTCAAAAAATAAGTTTAATAATTGCCTCACTTTTATCTAAAATGCGTAAATTTTCATTGTTCATCAAATATCCGGTTGTGTGTGTGTGCGTAAAACATTTTTTTGTCCTCACGATATCTCGAGAATATGTTTTAACAAATTTCAAAAAAATTTGTCAGGTTTGTTAAACTTATAAATACCTAAATTTGTACACACGGATTTTTGAAAATAACCAATCAAAATTTTTCAAGCACCTTTTTTACATAAAAATACCATTTCTTCAAAAAAAAAAATTCATACCACAAATGCAATTTCATGAATAAAAAAGTCATAATCCTCGTTTAGAAATGAATCAATATAAATCTATATAAAATACATAATTCATCGAAAATTCGTACAATAAACCATGATTTTTGTTATTTCGACTTTAACATTTTTTTGTTTTTCCTATAACTTCCCAAATTTTAATTTTATAACTACAGATCTTTTTGGAAGATCTTTTTCCTGATATTTATTTATTAATCTTAAACCATTCTATGATTTTTAAAAACGAATTTCTATATTTTTTAAACACGCTAAAGCAGGGATGGAAATGGAGATTTTCCTAACTAGTAAAGTAAATGATACCTAAGCTAGTAACTAAAATGGTCATTTTTTACACTAGTGACAGAAATAGTCTTTTTCTCACTAGTGACAAAAATACTCCATTAGTGACGAAAATTTTTCCCACCAATGATGGAAATTGTTATTTTTCCCACTAAAATGACGGAAATGGTTTTTTTCCAACTAGTGACGGAACTGGTCACTTTTCACACTAGTACCTAACGAAAATGATCTTTTCTCTCACTATTGACGAAAAAGATAATTTTTTACACTTACGATAAAAATGGGCAAAGCCATTTCGTTATAAAGTAAAATATATCTTTTTTATAATACTTACGCTGCAGTAGATTTTGTGGGCGAATTTTTTGGCATCCCCATAATAATTAAACATAAAGTGTCCACTGATTTGCATCAGACGAAGGTTGGGCATAAGGTCAGAGACCAAGCCCTGTTGCTTGAATTTCATCATCTAGAATTTAAAAACCATTTTCTGTTTTAAAATCTTTTTTCTCAACATCATAAAATGCGTTTTGTTTGTTTATCATTTTTTTAAACCAATTATTTATTATTAGTTTTAAATTACTCTTAGCACACGAAACTCACTTAATTAAAAAAATATTGATCGGATTTGCTTTAAATTTATCACTCAAAGGCTTTCCGTTTTTTTTTATAATTTATCTTCAAATAAATGTAGAATTTTGGTTAATTTTCTTAAATTTAAATTAATTTTATTTTAATTTCAAATAATTGAAAAAATACAAAATGTCCGATCAAAAATGGCGGTAATTATTTTAAAATCGTACTTCAGGTTATTGATTCGTATTCTAAAAAACTTGTGACAAGTTTGAGTAAAATTCGATAAAGTTTTAAATATCTTCCGCCATTTTGGATTTTTAATATCCGACTTTTTATTCATAATCAGTGTCTCCGGAGACATTTTTAATATATCTGTTCTCGATTTTGTCAGAAAAGACAGGGATAAAAAAAAAATAGAATTACCTCCTTTACTCAAATTCGGATAAATTAAAAATATTATGGTTTATGGGCTCGCTGATTACAAAACTTACAAATTTTAAAATTAAAAACGTCGGAATTATTAATTTATTATTATTATATCAAAATATTACCATTTTTTTACTATTATAATTGTAATAATAATAATCATTATTATTATTATTATAAAAATTCTTTGTCAATAAGTTGTAATATTACTTTTTGTTTATAGATTTAATAGAAAAGGTATGCAATAAGAAACCTATAGAAACTTCGCGAAGGGGAATCTATAGATATATAAAGTTCGATTCTGGGTTTTATAAGTGGCATTCACCTGTACGTACACGATTATTGATTAAAATTTCATAATCTGGGATAAAACACAATCAAGGGTGTCAATGAGAAAATTTTTAAATCACGTGTAAATCCATAAGACAAAGGACTGATAAAATTTTAAATACAATGCAAGATTAATTTTACGCTTTTGAAGGAATTCAATCAAATAAATAATCTTAATTTCTTGATTAAAAATCAACATTATTTTAATACCCATCATTTTAGAAAATTTCCATTATAATTGCACATTTTTTCTATCTTTTAATTACCTATATTATTAATTTCAGCAATTTTTGTATTATATTATAAATTTTAGTTATTTCGATTAAATTATCATTACTTTTAGACGCTTTCGATTAAAAAAATGTTTTATTTAATTCAGGATTAGTATCGATTTTAGTTTTAGAAGAAAATAATGCTATGTGGGGAATCCCCGAAAAGCACGCAAGCGAATAAGCGTGTCGAACGGGTTGCCTACTTTTTGGGCAGGGATTCCCAATTTTAAACGTACAAGAAGCGTATTAGCAAAATATTTTCTAAAATCTAAACACAATCGAATGGAAATAAAAAAAAACTTTAATAATACTAATTAAATTCACATTAAATAAAATTTTCTATTTTATTTAAAATAATTCAAAGCTTAATTCATTATTGAAACCTAATGTCATCACTTGAGTAAATTTCAGCGGTTTTATTCTCTGATACACAATAAAAGTAAAAACAATCAATTTTAACGTAAAATTGTCTTTAAAAATTGGCAATGTGTTGAAAAAATTACGACTTTTGATATTGAGAGTCATTTTTTTTTTAAAAAGTGTTTTTTTATTTGTCCCATTTTAAATCCGAGGAATTTAATAATTATTAGTGATTTGAAATGTTGCGTTTACAAAGTTGTCTCAAATTGCACGAATTTGGTAAAGAACCAACTTTTAAAATTTTTACAAAAATATATAAAAATTTTATTTTTTATTTTACAGAAAAAAAAAAAAAACAGAATTAGACATTGTGTACTTTTATGTCACTTTGTCGATTCGACGATTATTTTGGGTTATAAAATTTAAAAAAGTTTGTATACAAAATAGCAAAATAAAAATTTCGATTTTCACTTTTTACAATGTTAGATTCAAACATTGGCTATTTTTAAAGTAATTTTTAGAGTCGATAATAATTTATTATTAATTACTTATTATTGAGTCCTTGATTGTTCACTGCGACCAAAAATTAATTTAATTAATTCTCGACATAACTTTTTATTTTTCTATTATAATTATTAAACTAAAAAATTCTTTGGTTCGCCAACAAATTTTGTGCGAAAAATGCAATTAAACATTTTTCATACAATATAGCAAACGCAAAATTTGTATTGTAACATTTTTGGTAATAAAATAAGGTTTCTAATTACGAAATTGATTTTAAAAATTTCCGACCCAAAATAGAAAATAACTCGGATTTAAAAAACATTTAAACCGACGTTCATTTCTTGTTATTAACCGTTTGTTTCTTTAAATTCGACTAAATTACAAATTGGAAGTTTACTGCAATAATTATATTTAAAAGATTTGTAATCTTATGACCATAAATCTAAATTAAATTATGGCAACGCAAAATTCTTCTGGTTCCAGTCACATTTTTAATATTTATTTTGTTTCAAAATGAAAAAAATGCTCTTGAAATGTAAGTGTCCCCTGTTCGGGCGCCAAAATCAAATTATCACAACGTAAAGATAAGTCTCCGTAAAGGCACAAATTTCCTCGTAACAATAATACAAAATGAGTCTAAACGACAATAAACAAAACTGCTGAAAGTTGTTAAGAAAAAACATTCATTTAGATTTCAGATTGATATTGTAAAATTTTGTCTTCCAATCGCATTAGAAAGCAACAGGTTGTCCGTACCTTGAGGGCCTTTTTTGAACCCGAAGTCACTAAGTGAACGGCACAGTCACAAAAATCACGAAAAACTGAATTGGCTTGGTTAGTAAAAAGTCACAATAAAACACTACTTTTTTTGCACAATTAGAGCGAATATTGCGGATGAACGAGCAAATTTGCCCGCCTCCGTCGCGACGTCTTCGACATCGGTCACTTTTCCTGTAAGGTGCACCCTCTTCTTTAAACCCTGAAGGCTTCTTGAATGCCCCTTCCAAGATGGAATGCTAACCCGACTTGCACCGCTCTACCAGACGTGGACCAATGAGAGCCCGGTAATTGGGCGCATGCGCGGAGCAAGTATCTTGCGCTCGTCCGAAAACCATTCCGTATTGTTGGTCCTAGAGCTAGACTGTGGAATCTCTTTAATTATTCAGTTTAACGACATATATCGATGCCAAGAACGCTTCATCTGGCAAGCTTCGAACTTGAGGTTCTTACTGGCCATTGTCATTAAAAAATTATGAGTTCAATTCTCGACAAGGCATGCGGAAAAATAGTTTTTAATTCACCTTAAGCCTGCTTATAGTCTCGTTTCAACGTGCATTTTTAAATAGAAGGATTTTGATAATAATGTTTATATCTTAAATTGTTCCGATAAATTGACAATATTTCACACTAATTTAGTTTTTTGGCTATTTTTTTAAATTGTGTGTTAATCATTAGTAAAGGAATTATAGATATTAATTTAGTAGATAATTTTTATAATTCGTAATTTAAATTTGTGGTAGAACTTTTTACGAGGTCTTATAGCGAATAAGTCATGAAATAACCTCAAAAATTATTTATTATTTCTTGTTAAATGACAACGTGTTTTGACGTATTTAATATCCTGATCAAATAATAAAGAATTATTCAAAAGAATTAAACAGTAAAAGGTAATAACATAACGACGAATGACAAATCTGCAATTAGAATATAAAGCCCTAAGCACAATGAAGTTTTAAGTCGCTAATCGCAAAATCGTTAATTCTTAATATTCTTAAGAATGAGAGAGAGAGAGAAGGACAGAAGTATTAGGGCTTAATAAATTAGAAGAGAGAAATTAATTAAAACAAAATTGAGCTAATATAACAAAATTCTTATCTCCATAAAGAAGATTCCTTAATTATCAGGAGTTACATGATTAATATAATTAAAAAATTAAATGGCCAATTCAAATTGTAGGTTAAAAAGTCACATGGTAATTTTAAGGTTAGTATAAAACGATTTATATCGATATCAAAACAGTAGTATACTAATAAAATTGATTTCTAAATTGAGAAGATAAAGATAAATCGATAATGAATTTAAAATTTATTATAAGTAAATGCGAATAAGCTTGACTTAATTCATTTATATCAATATTGAAACTAACAGTAGAATTAATGTTTTTTTTAATATAAAAAAATTTCTAAATATCTTTTTTTACAATTATTATTTTCATAATTTAAAGTATTGACATTAATTAATAAAATCAGAATTGCGTACTCATTTAGTGGAATGATATATACAAGATCAGTATTTAAAAGTTTATGATTATTATTTTTCTGTTCAAATAAGTTTTCTTTTTTTTTTTTTCAAAAACATAACCTCTAACTAAAAAATGTCTTTTCACACAAAAAAAAATATTATTAAAATTAATTTTACTAAATTTTAAAGGATCCAGTTGTAAATTTTTTTTAGAAGAAGTTATGTTGAGCTACAATTTGCTGTCAAATAATAATTTTTTCACACTAATAGCAAAATAAAATTAGTTTTTCATACATTTTAGAAATTATAAAATACAATAATAAATAATATTTATCTAATAAGAAGAAATAAATATTTTAAATATAATATTTAAAAATCAATGAATATAAATAAAATAAATATCTATTTAGGACCAAATATATAATATTTGAGAATTAAAAAGAATTGCAAAAAATAATTGAAATTAAACAAAATAATTGCAAATTTTGGAAATTAATTGAAAAAAAAAATGAAATCAATTTAAAATTAGGGAAAGTAATTTAAACTATCATTAAAATGTTTTAAACATAGAGAAAATAATTTAAATTTGAGAAAAATACTTGAGAATCTTAAAAGTAAATTAAAACAAAATTGAATAATGAAAAAGTAGAGAAAATAATTGAAAATTGAAAAAACATGGTTAAAAATTGAGATAAATAAATTAAAATTAAAGAAAATAATTAAAATTTGAGAAAATAATTAAAATTTGAGAAAATAATTAAACAAATTACACAAAATATTTTAAATAAAGGAAAGTTAAACAAAATTTCAGAAAAATACTTAAAACTTTCAGAAGTTCATTGAAATAAAAGAAAATAATTAAAAATTAGAGAAAATAAATGACAAAAAATAAACATAATTTAAAATTGAACAGAACAAGTTTTAATTAAAGAGAAATAAGTGAAAACTTTTTGGCAATTATGAAAGAGAACGAGAAAAAGAATGAAAGTAATTGAAAATTGAAGAAAATAATATAAATAATGAAATAATTGAAAAGTCAGATAAATAGTTAAACATTTTTGAAATTATGAAACAAATGTAAAGAATTGAAAATTGAAGGAAATAAATTTTGGAAAATAATTGAAAATAGTTTTAAATTTTATAACTTGACGAAAATAATTAAAATATGATACAAACAATGATCAGTTGTAAAAAATAAATGACATTTAATTGTGATAATTGAAAAAACTATAGAATTTTTTTTAAAAGAAGAAAAAATAATTGAAATTTGAAAAAATACTTGAAGATCTTAGAAATCAATTAAAAAAAAAAAAGAAAATAACTAAAAATTGGAGAAAAGAACTAAAGAAATGAGCTAAAAGTAATTGAAATATACAATAATTAATAAACAAATTTTGAAATCATGAAAACAAATGAAAATAATTAAAAATTAAAGAAAACAATTGGAATTTTAGAAAATAATTTTAGAAAATCAGAATAACTAAAAATTGGAGAAACGACTGGAAGAATGCTCAAAATAATTGCAATTTACGATAATTAATAAAAGTTTTTGGAAATTATGAAAACAAAGAAAAATACTTAAAAATTGAAGAAAATAATAGAAATTTGAGAAAAATACTTAAAAAATGTTAGAAATTTATTTTATAAAATGAGAAAAACTAAAAATTGGAGAAAAGTCTGGAAGAAAGCTAAAAATAATTGAAATTTACGATAATTAATAAAAATAATTTGAAATTCTGATAACAAATGAAAATAATTAAAAATTAAAGAAAACAATTGGAATTTTAGAAAATAATTTTAGAAAATGAGAATAACTAAAAATTGGAGAAACGACTGGAACAATGCTCAAAATAATTGAAATTTACGATAATTAATAAAAGTTTTTGGAAATTATGAAAACAAAGAAAAATACTTAAAAATTGAAGAAAATAATGAGAAAAATACTTAAAAAATGTTAGAAATTTATTTTATAAAATGAGAAAAACTAAAAATTGGAGAAAAGTCTGGAAGAAAGCTAAAAATAATTAAAATTTACGATAATTAATAAAAAAAATTTGAAATTCTAATAACACATGAAAATAATTAGAAATTGAATAGAATATTTGAATTTTCAGAAAAATACTTAAAAATCTTAGAAAATGAGAGTAATAATTAACAATCGAGAAAAATAACTGAAATATTGATAAAATTAATTAAAAATTGAAAAAAAATACTTGAAATATGCTGAAAATAATAATTTAAGATTGAGAAAGAAAATTGAATTATGATGAAAATAACTTAAATATGAAAAATTGAAAACATTCAATAAAATTTGAGAGAAATAACTGAAAAAATCATAGAATATATGTTAAAAAAAAAAACAATAATTACGAAATTACTTAAAAAAATTTAATTAAAGAAAATAATTAAAAAATCCCAGAAATAACGAAATTTGATGAAAATAATTGCAATATCGGATAAATAATTGAAATTTTAAAAAGTAATGCCAAAATAATTAATATAATTATAAATTGATGAAAATCAAGAAAAATTGCAGAATTTATTCCTAAGCAAAGGAAAATAATTCAAAAATCGTTATATAATGGAAAATTGATGACAATAATCTAAATTTGAGATAATAACTGAAAATTTAGGAAATTAATTACATGTGTATATATTTTAAACTTCTTCAAAAACCATAATACATTTTTAGAGCATTTTTCGAAACTTTTTTTTACACAAATGTCAATCAAAAAGCAGCACAACACGACACTAACGAGAAACAAACTCTACAATTTCACCTAGTCAGATTTTCGAAAAAGTGGATCATTTTTTAAATATAGTAATTTATTTGAAAAAAATATTTCTAAATGTTTATAAACAAACTGCTTTATTTAAAAAATAATCCACTTTTTCGAAAATCTGACGAGGTGAAGTTGAAGAGTTTGTTTTTCTGAAGAAAATAAGCTATTATTTACCTAAATTGAATAATTTTTAAAAAAATGGTATGAAAATATATAGACTTGTAAAAAAGGTATATTTGAAAAACGTTAAAAATTTAACAACATTTGTTAATTTTTGAAACATTTTCGTTAAAAAACTATTAACCGATGGCTGATTAACTATTAACAGAAAATAATAAGTCAAGAAATAAATTATTTTAATTAATAATCGCTATTAACTGAAATACTAACTTTTGGCAGGGACTGCCCATCGGAGAAATACCTTAAGAGCGAGAAATTCAAAATTAAGATTTGTGTTGATATGTTTATCGACTGTTTGACAGCAGTAAAATAGAATCGTGATGAATTAACACGTAAATTTTATTCATAATAAATAATAATAATAATAAAAAATAATAATAAATAAATTATACTATTAAACTTTACCTTTTGATTATTAAGATGAATTTTCAGTATTAAATTCATTTTTTATAACAAAAAATAAATGTAAATTACAGTCTTCTTACTATGGAATTGGAGGTTATGTTCAAGAATCGAATGACAGTTGAAGGTTAACCTCAAAATTACCATGTGACTTTTTAACCTACAATTTTATTTTTACATTTAATTTTTTAATTATTAATTAAGGAATCTCCTTTATGAAGGTAAGAATTTTGTTACATATTAGGTAAATTTGGTTTTAATTAATCTTATTTCTTTCTTCTAATTTATTATATTATTCTAATTGCAGATTTCTACAATTCGTCGTTATAATTTTATTAACTTTTACTGTTTAATTCTTTTAAATATTTATTTATTGTGTGACCTGATAAGGACATTAAATATGTAAAAATATGTTGTTATTTAACAACAAAAAATAAATAATTTTTTAGGTTATTTCATGACTTCGTTATAAACTTACTCGTAAAAAGTTATATATTGTTTCTGAGAAACGCTGTTTTGAAGTATATAGAAATAAGTAAAAGTTAAACTGTATAATTATTAAATTCACTGAACTATAAATAATCAATTTTGTAGTCCCGATTATTTGTTTTTGTCTCTTATATTTTTGAATTTTTATTTATATTAAATTTAACTTTATGTTATTTTACTTTCATATAATTTTTAAAGTTTAGTATAATTTTTGCTTCCTCATAGAGAAAACTTTGTAATAGTTAAGATTTTTAATTTTTCAAAAATAGTCTAAATCGACTCAATTTTATGTAAAAATCGTAAATTTTCATTTTTAAGTAAATTCAACGGATTTCAATAAAATTTAAAAGGTTTATTAAGCTCATAAATATCTAAATTTAGACACAAGGATTTTTGAAAATATCTAATCAAAATTTTTCAAGCACCTTTTTTTCATAAAAAAAAATCGTTTTTGCCAAACATTTTTTCCTGGCTAAAAATTTAATTTAATAAATATAAGAATCATATTCCTTGTCTCAAAACGAATTATTTTATTTATTTTTTATTATTATTTTTTATTTGTTTTTAACAAAATTTAAATTTTCATTTATTTTTTGTATTATTTTAAACTATTGCTTTTTTTACGAGGAAGCAAAGTTTTCATGAATAAAGTTTTCCGATACTAGTGGAAAAAGTGTCTAATTTCGTTTCTAATAGAAAAATTGACCATTTTCGAAACATGTGGGAAAAATTAACTTTTCTGTCACTCGGGAGAAAAATGGTCCCATCTGTCACTGATGAAAAATTGTTAATTAAATACTTTTAAAAATCTGCTGTATATATAAATCTGTTAAACGAAAATTGTGTTAATAAAAAAGTTGAAGATATAAAAATGACTTGTTTCAATAAATTTCTGCGAATTGGAAATAATGATGAACTGAAATTCTACAGAATGAAAATTCTGAAAAATAAAAATTATGCAAAGTAAAAAATTGTGTTTAATAATTACTTGGATAAATTCTATTCAATGATTATTTGTTTATAGGAATTATAGATTGAATGAGAATTAAGATATTCGGTAAAATAAAAATTGTGTTAAATAAGGACTCGGAAAAATATTAATTCTGTTTAATTAATACTCGGTTGAATGAAACTTGTGTTGAATGAAATCTCTATTACATAAAACTTATGCCTGATATACATATATTCTGATGAATAAAAATTCTAGAAAACCATAAAATAACATATTTGATATGAATTTCTCAAAATAATAATTTTATTATTTTTATTTTTTCATTACTACATTATATTGTTATACTAAAAAATTACTATCCATATTAATTTTTTGGAATTCGAACAAGGTAATAGCTCTTTTTTTAAGCTAATTATTAAATAATCGAAAATTATAAAAACTTTGTTTAAGAAAAAAATTATGAAAAATATGTTATAATTAATATTCCATAATCCAATTTTTCGCAATTTCTTCTAACAATTACAATATTTTCCTTTTTATAAAAAATAAAAAATCTCAAAATTCTCAACATTTATAGCATTTCTCAGGGAATTTTTGTAAATTCAGCAAAATTGAAATATCAACAAAGGTGAAATTGTATAAATTATATACGAAAAGAAAATAATATAAAATACTAACATAAAAAAGTATAATATTTAAATAATTAACCTAAAAATAGGGAAAATCGAATTCTTTAATAAATTAAATGAGCATTGAAATTAAATAATAAATTGCATAATACGAATTATTTTTTTAATATGACTCTAATGTAATTTAGATTCGAGGAAATTTAAATTTAAGGATAGTTTCAAGGTCACTGATTAAAAATAGAGCAAAAACGTCAAATAGTTCTATACAAATTGACCTATATGTTGCTGTAATTATCAAATATATACCGTCAACATTTTTATCGACTTAGTCATGATACGTACTTCTTAAAGAGAACTTATAAAGTTCAATTAATTATTGAGGGTTCTAATTTACGTGTCAATAAGGATCCTTTGAAATTACCAACCACAAAAAGGCAAATATATTTTACGAACGTTAATGACCTTAGAAATTAGTTTGTATTGTTTTCTTAATGAAAAATCAATTAATTGGAATTTTTTACTCTCATTTTATTGTCATTGTCAAAATGTATGTCACCTTTATATGCTATATGTGTATTTATTTTAATTATATTTGTCATAAAATGTATTCAAAATATCACAGAAAAAAAAACATAATTAATTTTCATTGCACCACTGTTTTTTTATTCTTAACATTAACTAGTTGGTAAATTTTTATTCGTCACTACATTTCAAGAATTAATGTTGTAATTAATGTTGTATGTTAATATTAAAGTAAAAATTCCCTTTCTTTCCAGAAATCGAAAAATTTTGCGTTTTTTTTAAATTCCAAAAATTCACCTTCCCCTGAAATAAATAAAAATTAAGGAGAACTTTATTTAAAGCTCTCTTTGAAATTTAAAACCTCCCCAAAATTTCACCCCTTCTCTAAACTCGAAAGAATTGTAGGTAAATTTTTTTAAAACATTTTCCGAAATTTGAAACCCCTATAATATCCGCCCCCCCCCCTTCCCTAAAATCGAAAATATTTTAAATAATTTTTTGAAATACGCCCCGACATTTGAAACCTCTTCAAAATTCCACCCCTTCTCTAAATTTAATTTAGAGGTAATTTAGGTAATTATTTAAAATATACCTCCCAAAAATTGAAACCACCCCGGTATTTCCCTCACACTAAAATTGAAAAAATTTTAAGTTACTTTTCTAAATATCTCCCCGAAATTTGAAACCTCTCCAAAATTCCACCCCTTCTCTACACTTGAAAAATTTGGGATACATTTTTTTAAAATACTCCCCTCAAAACGATAAAATTTTATGTAAATTGGTTTAAACACTCCTCAAAATTTCCAATCTCTCTAAAATTCTCCCCCCTCTTTCTAAAAGCGAAAAAAAATTTTTGTAGATTTTTTTAATAATTCTCGCCTAAAATTGAAATATCCCTAAAATTCCTCTCTCTCCTTAAAATAAAAACAAATTTACGAAAACTCTTTTATAACTCTATCAGAAATTTAAAACCTCCCCAACAATGTACCCCTACCTAAAATATAAAAAAATTAAGGTAATTTTTTAAAAACTTTTTCCATAATTTATCCCCTCTTCTCCGAAATAACAAAAATTTAAGGGAAACTTTGTTTAAAGCACTCCTCGAAATTTGAAAAGTTCCTAAAATTTCAACTCTTTCGTGAACCCTAAAAAATGTTTAGTTAATGTTTTAAAACAATTTTCCGAAATTAAAAACCTTCCAAAAATCCCCTCCTTTACTTTAAGTAACAAAAATTTAAGTACTTTTTTTAAACATTTCCTTAATTAGAAACCTCCCAAAACTCCCCTCCCCCACTTTAAGTAACAAAAATTTAAGTAAATATTTTAAAACACTCCCCAAAATTTGAAATCTCTTTAAAATCCTTCCCATTCTCCCTGAAATAAAAAAAAAAAATTGTAAATCTTTTTCAAACAATTCTCGAAATTTCCCCCCTCCCTGAAATCGAAATAATTTTAGGTTAACTTTTTAAAACATTTTCCGAAATTTATTTCTCCCTAAAATAAAAGAAATTTAAATAAAACTTTGTTTAAAGCACTTTTCGAAATTTGTAAATTACCCAAAATTTCATCTCTTCCCAAAATTCGAAAAAATTTTATTACTTTAATTTTTTAAAACTGTTTCCCGAAATTAGAAACATCTTGAAAATCCCCTCCCCTACTTTAATTTAAAAAAATTCTAGGTAATATTTTACGGCAATTCTCGAAATTTGAAGCCTTCCAAAAATTCCCTCTTTTCCAAAACTCGAAAAAATTTTAGGTAGATTTTTTTGAAACATTTACCGAAATAATAAATCTCCAAAAAATCCCCTCCTTCACAAAAAATATTAGGTAAATATTTTAAAACACTCCCCAAAATTTGAAACCTTCCAAAAATTTCCCCTATGTCAAATCGAAAGATTCTTAGGTAAATTTGTTTAAAAAATACCCCGACATAAGTAAATTTTAAATAATGTTTTTTTTAAAAATTTCCAGAAATGTTAAATCTTTCTAAAATCTCTCCCCCCCTTTCTTGACACGAAAAAAATTTAGGTAAATTTTTTTAAATCCATACCGCTTTTATTGCAAATCATTAAAAACACGTGTAAAAAATTGTCAAAAGAAAAAAAGAAAATTATACAAGAAGTTTAATATTTAGTATGAGGCCAATTAAATTAAACCAGTTGCTTAGGGGTGTCTGTTTTTTTTCTGCCCTAATTTTGGATCTAGAATTAATATAATATAATTTATATGATTTAAAAAAAAAAAATTTCCATTTTTTGATACATTAAATTTCTTTTTAAATTGATACGTTAAAAATCATTCAAAAAGCGCGTCGAAAAATTATTGGCGGAAAATTCTGAAAAAAATTATTTAAGAGTTTCGTAAAAAACTTTATACTACGATGATGGAGAAGGTAATTTTTTTTGTTACACAAATGGTGTTCCAGAAGTTTAGAAAGGGTCAAATATCTCGGGAAATATTGATTTTAAAGAAAAAGTGATTGAGACAAGTTTTGTTCAGTTTAATAACTTATCAAAGTATAAACTGTCGTACGATATAAAAACTTAGGTAAGTTAAACTATACCTTATCTACGTTTTTATATCGTACGACAGTAAAACTCTGAAGGATTGTCTCCAAGCTACTGTTTTCTGAACTTTTTTTTTCTGGAATCTGTGCTCTCGAGGTATTTGACCGACTTTAGAATTTTAGAACATTCAGGATACAAATTTAAATTTTAAAAATACTATAAAAATTAAATTATTCTCATAATTCTGAATTTTTCGACTTGATCAGAAATGGAAAACCTGCTTGAAAATAAAGTGTTGGAAAAATTTAAATATTTGACAACTATTTTTAAATTTTCGCGCGCAAATCAGAGCAACATTATGTTTTACTGACTTTTAGGCAAAAGAAGTTTCTACTTTATCGACATTCTCTGCCTGAAATTTTAATAAATAGAAATGTTATTTGTCAAATCTCTTTTATCAAAACGTTAATTATCAAGAATTTGATATTTTATTTTATTATTTGACATTTTCTCAGATATTTATTTAGCAAAAACATCCTTTATCCGAAATATAAATGTTCTATTGTCAAAAATGTTATTTAGCATAAATGTCGGTTTATCAGAATTTTTAATTATCGTAAATTTCACTTACTTAAAATTTAATTTATCTAAAATTTAATTTATCAGAATTTGAAATATTTAATTTATTAAAAAAATTATTTTCAACCGAGTTTCCCATCTCTGATCAATTTAGAAAATTGAAAATTTTAAAAGCATTTAGTTTTATAGTATTTTTTAAATAATATTGAAAATTTGTAATCTATGAAAAAACAGAAACTTTTAATTTAAAATAAGTAAAAAATTAAGTGAGCTATTAAATTGATTTAAAATTGGAAAATTTATTTTCTTCTGTTTTGAGTTTGCAGATAAATTTAGTTTATTTATACTTGTAACTCGTTTAAATGTACAAGTCTTTATTTAATCTTAAAGTCAATCATTAACATTATTAATATACAAAATTATCTATATTTTGTTCTTTTGTTAAAGAAGTGAGATTTACCCCAATTCGATAAGTTTTAAACATTCATTTGTTTAGGTTGCCTTGGTAACAATTTCTGTTTTACGTGTTTAGTCATAAAGTGAAAAGAAGGTATTTTTTACGGAAAGCTGAAGCAGATTGTCAAAATAATTTCAAATCAAAACTTCGGGATATTGAAAGTTTTTCAAAATTTCATCACTGTGAATATCAGGTGAGCTGTAAATTTAAAATAAATTTCTAAATTTGAAATTGCATAGCTATTTACTATTGTTTGTTTTTTTATAAACATTAAAAAAAAAATTAATACACTAATATTTTACTAACAGATTTTCAAAGCAGATTAAAATATTTTTAAATTATTTTTAGTTGACGAAATGAACATTTCTCTGACTTTGCTTGGAATTTTGACGTTCGTGTCAATCTGTCAAGGATTTTTCTTAAATCGATCAGGTACATATTATTTTGGATTAATAAATAAATAATTAAATAATAAAATTATCAAATAAATTTATAATACAGTAACAAAAAAATTATAATTGAATAGTAAAATTATTCAATAAAGTTATAATTTATGGTAGAAATTATAATTTTGATTACAGTTTTTAAGATGAATTTTATTATTTTACGATATTTATTTATGCTATATTATTAAAAACTTTTTTAATATTTTAAATTTTTTATTTAGAAATACCTGTTGGAAACGTAGCTGTTCTGAATTCGAATCACGAAGATTCAATTGAAATAACATCAAGAAAACATGATTTGTAAGTTGGGAGAATATTTGATCATTTTAGTGATTTTTATACATTTTCTGATTTTTATCAAGAATGAATTATTTTTACTGAATTCCAGTCAATTTTTTTTATTTTTAGTAAACTGTTTTTATTTTCAGAAATTATTAGCCTAATTTCAGTAAATTTAAAAATTTTTGAATTATTTTTTATTATCACAACTTCTTTATAATTTTAGATAAATTTAGCATAATAATTGTTTAAAAAACATAATTTTTTAGTTTTTTAAAAATATTTATAGGATTTCTTTAATTAAATGAAAATTTGTTTTGTTTTAATTTAAAGATTTTCTGATGATCATTTCCTGATTAAAAAAAAAAATTGTTAAAAAATAAATGAAATTTTCTACTCCTTAATGATTTTTATAGAATTTTTGTCATTTTAATGATTAATATTAATTTTTTTTAAATTTTACGAGTTGTCAAATCCTGATAATTCTTTATGATAATCGCTTCAAAAAATTACACTCACTAATTTAAAATAATTGTTTTGTTAATTCTTAACGCTTATATTTGTTTTAAAAACATCACCGTTTGAATGATTAGGAAATTTGGTTTAATCTTGATGATGTTCTGATGATGATTCAATGATTTTTAATGATCTTTTGATACTAAAAATAAAATTCTCTATTTTTGAAAGATATAAGCAGATATTATTTGTGATTTAATGAATTATATTTTGTTATTTCAATGATTTATATTAATTTCTTTTAAATTTGATGATTTATCAAATCTTGATGATTCTTGATGATCTTCGCTTTAAAAAATTACATTCACCATTTTAAAATAATTGTTTGCTGCTTGTTAATTCCTAATTCGCATATTTGTTTCAAAAACATCAGTTTTTCAATGATTCTAAAAAAATTTTTAAATTTCATGATGTTCTGATGACGATTCACTGATTTTTTATGATCCTAAGAAATTAAAAAATAAAATTCTCTAATTTTAAATAATTTATAATTATAGATATTATTTGTGATTTAATGAATTATATTTTGTCACTTTAATGATTTATATTATATTCTTTTAAATTTGATGATTTATCAAATCTTGATGATAATCGCTTCCAAAAATTACATTAACTATTTTAAAATAATTGTTTGCTGCTTGTTAATTCATGCACATATTTGTTTCAAAAATATCACTTTTTGAATGATTCTAAAATTTTTTTAAACTTGTTGATAATGATTTGATGTTTTTTTGATGATCCTAAGAGATTAAAAAATAAAATTCTCTAATTCTGAATGATTTATATAGATATTATTTCTGATTTAATGAATTATATTTTGTTAATTTAATGATTTATATTAATTTCTTTTAAATTTAATGAATTGACAAATCTTGATGATTCTTGATGATAATCGCTTCAAAAAATTACAATCACTATTTTAAAATAATTGTTTGCTACTTGTTAATTCTTAATGCACATATTTGTTTCAAAAATATCATTTTTCGAATGATTCTAAAAAATGTTTTAAACTTGATGATCTTCTGATGATGATTCAATGATTTTTGATGAACCTAAGAGATTAAAAAACATAATTATTTAATTTTGAATTATATATAGATAACTTTTGATATAATGAATTATATTTACTTTTTTGAACTTGATGATGATTTCCGGATTTTTCATGATTGTGGAAAAATAATTTAAATTATTTTTAAAAATGTAATTATTAATTTAAATTCTAGTATTTAGTGGTTTTTATCGATTGTTTGTGGTTTAATGATTTATATTAAATTTCCTGATTTTGATGATGATTTGATGATTCTTGATAATTATTCTTGTTGCTAATAATTCTTTCATAAATAATAGTCTTTAGTTTTTTATGATTTTATTCAATTTTTTATACTCGAATAATTATTAGTTATTCATTTCATTTAATGACATTGTTAATGTTGATTCATGACTCCCGTGTTTAATAATTCTCATTTATTTATCGTGGTTTAATGATTTCCATAAACTGTTTTGAATTATGTTATTTCAATGATTTTTATAAATTGTTTATGATTCAATGATTTATATAAACTTTTTTGAACTTGATAATCATTTGATGAATTTTTGACTTTTGACCACCATAATAATTGTTTCAAAAATGACATTCTTAATTTTTTAATAGTTAATAGATTTTGTCTTGTTTTAAAGATTTATTGTAATTTTTTAATTTGATGATGATTTGACCATTTTTGATGATTTTCAACGTTCAAAATTGTTTTAAAAATGTCATCTCTAAAGTTTATTTTAAAATAATATTAATAGTATTTTGTCATTTAAATGGTTCATATTAACTTTTTTAATTTTATTAATTCTGATTTTAATAATTGCTTGAAAATTTTCACACCGTTTTATGATTTTAATGATTAGCTATAACTTCTTTTGCTATAATAATGATTTAATGCAGATTTGATAAATCATTAATTCGAATCTTGAATTCTTTATGATTCTTGATAAACATAATTTTTAAAAAAAAATGAAATCTTCTAGTTTTTAATGATTTTTTTTTTGGCTCTTAATGATTTATAATAGTCCTTTTAAATTTTATGATTCTCGATAATTTCTCATTTTCATAATTGTTTAAAAAAAAGAGATACTCTAATTTTAAATTATAAATAATTTTAGGCTGTGAGCTCTGGTATTACAAATAAATAAATAAATAAATAATAAAATGCAAATTTTACAGATTTCTGTAATTTTAATAATTAATTATAACGCTCTTGAATTTGATAATGATTTTATGATTCTTGCTAATCACAATTGTTCTACAAAATTGTTTTTCAACTTTTTCATAATTTTATCAGCATTTAAAAATAAAAACCTTTTTTTTTAACAGAGATTTCTTAGCAAAAGCTAAAATAAGAGAAACACTTGACTTTTTTCCAAGTTTGGTCGAAGAATTTGTTATTCCAATAGACGAAGATGCAGTGAAAATAATAAATTCTGATGTCCCACGAAATATTATTCTGCTCTTTATTCATGAATCTGGACTTGATGGAGACAAAATCTGGAATGATTTAAAAGAGTCCCTCAATTTTCCGGTTTGGGGATTTCTTAAAGTTAGTTACATTTTTTTTTCTTTAATTCAGTGTTAACCTACTTTTTTAAATTCCTATGTAAATATTGTTTTAATATTAAAAATTTTTCCATTTACTAATTCACATTTTCACTTGTAATTAATCTATTCATGAATATTTACGAATATTTTTAGAGTTGTCAAAAGGAGAAAAATTTCGACAAATTTCCACTGGAAGAGAGTATGAGTTTTGAAGAGACTCAGTGCTACTGCGAAAAGTTTCTCAGAGCGAATGTAGAAAATTTACTTGATTGGGCAAACCGTGCCAAAATTGAAATTTCCATTAATAAGGACAAATTGAAGCATCTTCTTGAGCAATATGGTACAGTAAATTTAAAAGTTTTGCAGTTTAAGTTTTTTTTTATTTATTCAAAATTGACTATCATTACAAAAATAATAATGAATTTAGTTAATTATTAATTTAATTTTTATTTAAAAATAAATTTTAGCGCTGAATGTTAATTCCACGATTTCTTCTTCATCGGCAAACGACGCTCCAAATTTGAACCAGAAATCGTATAGCGAGGCTTCGAAGCACAATAATGATTGGAAATTGATAGATTTAAATAAAGGGAAATTTAATCCATTTTCAGAAATGAGTTCCTTGCGAGAAGGTAAAATGATTGATGAATTTTTCGATAATCTTGTTTTACAATTGAACAGTAGCATTTATTAATGTAATAGAATATTTTCAAAATAGTCTGATAAAAAATAATTAATATTTTTCTTTCAGCAGATGACATGTGGGATTTTTTCGAACCATTCTCAGTCATCAGAATTGCATTTTTCCAAAAATGGCTCGATTCTCTTTACAGAAATAATGCAAAAAGTGAACCCATGAATGCAAATTTGTTAGAATTAATGAAAGATTCGATTGACAGATCAAAATCGTTTTCAAACGATGAAAGGTTTATCTTGATTGCCTTCTCTCCAGGAAATGATTTATCATCCACCATTGATTTTCTACAAGAAAAGGTACTTTTTTATTTTTATTTACATTTATTTTATCTACAATTTTAATACATGTAGCGTCAGTAAGTTAATTTTAAACGAATTTAATTATAATTATAATTATTTTAGTAATTTACAATTTTATTTGTTAATAGATTCGTGATTTAAATTTATTTATCCCTCATCACTTATTATTTGTATAAAATTAAAATTTCTTGAAGTTTACAATTCGTGGGTATTTTGAGCTCCTTCCTTGTCGCCTTAGCCTGAAAAATGTTTTTTCTATTTTAAATATTTTTTAATAGAAAATAGAGATAGAAATTTAATGTTACTTGTCATAAGGTTTCAAGTTTCAATTAGAAAATCCATGTTAAAAAATTAGATTGTTAATTATAAATTATAAGTTTAATGATAGATTTCAGGAAGGGATACTTTATTGTTGGTGTCGGGAACTTGCTCCCAGAATAAGAAAGAGGTTCCCTTTTTTGCCCAAGGACCTGGTTCCAAGTATTTTTATGAAGCAAATTCAATTTGGGATCTTCCACTTTTGGTAAAGAAAGCTGCTTCTAGTTGTGATGGTCTCTGGTGCAAAATTAAATCGCTTAACTCGAAATCGGACTTGAAAAGCAAGACTTTTAAACGAACTGCTAGAGACAAAGGCTCTGAAACAGAAGTATGTAAATTTTTATTAATTTAGAATTAACAGTTACTTATTGTTATTATATTCTTTTACAAATATTTTTTTGTTAATTAATTCACTAGCTTCTTTTCTAATTATTGTCTAAACTTTCTTCTTTTCAGAAATATTTTTAATATATCCAGTAAAATTGAAAACAAATTATATTTCTTTAGGAAAATTTCGAATACAAGTCATTTTATTTTCCAAATTAATTTTCTGTCTTCTCTTATTTCGTAATGACCCTTCACTTTTTCTTTGTCTTTATTTTATTGGCGTCCTGTTTCTATTTATTCTTCATCTTGTTTCTTCTCTTTTCTTCTTCTTCTTGTCCTTCTCCTCCTGATCCTCCCGCTGCTTCTTCTGTTGCTTATTCTTCTTCTTCTTCTTCTTCTTCTTACCCTTCCTCTTCTCTGCCTCCTTTTTAAAATTAATTATTTATTTTTATTTTTTTTGCTTTTTATTTTTATCTTTTTCTAAATATTCTCCTAATCTTCTTTATTTTCTTCTTTCTAATTTTTTATTTAGGATTTTTTTTCTCTTCTTTGCTTTTCCCTCTTTTTGTTCGTCGTCTTTCCTTTTCCTTCTTCTCCTCCTGATCCTCCCGCTGCTTCTTCTGTTGCTTATTCTTCTTCTTCTTCTTCTTCTTCCCCTTCCTCTTCTCTGTCTCCTTTTTTAAATTAATTATTTATTTTTATTTTTTTCTTTTTCTAAACATTCTTCTAATCTTCTTTATTCTCTTCCTTCTAATTTTTTATTTAGGATTTTCTTTCTCTTCTTTGCTTTTTCCTCTTTTTGTTCTTCGTCTTTCCTTTTCCTTCTTCTCCTCCTGATCCTCCTCTTACTGCTTCTTTAGTTCCTTCTTCATCTTCCCCTCCACCTACTCAATTTCTTTTTCTGAATGACCCACTTTTACAATTCATTTTCTTTTTTTTCTTCTAAACATTCTTCTAATCTTCTTCTAATCTCATTTATTTTCTCCCTTCTGATTTTTCATTTAGGTTTTTTACCCTCTTCTTTCCTTTTCCCTCTTTTTATTCTTCGGCGTCCCCTTTCTTCCTTTTCCTTCTTCTTCTCCTCCTCTTGCTGCTTCTTTAGTTCCTTCTTTATCTTCCCCTCCACCTCAATTTCTTTTTCTGAATGACCCACTTTTACAATTCATTTTCTTTTTTTTCTTCTAAACATTCTTTTAATCTTCTAATCTCATTTATTTTCTCCCTTCTGATTTTTCATTTTGGTTTTTCCCCTCTTCTTGGCTTTTCCCTCTTTTTGTTCTTCGTCTTTCCTTTTCCTTCTTCTCCTTCTAATCCTCTTCCTTCTATTCCTTTATCTTCTCTATTTTCTTCCTTCTGATTTTTCATTTTTGTTTTTCCCCTCTTCTTTGCTTTTCCCTCTTTTCCCTCTTTTTGTTCTCCCGCTTTCCTTTTCCAACTGATCATCCTCCACCTACTGTTTCTTCTATCCCTTCTTCATCTTCCTTTTCTCTTCTCAATCTCTTTTTCTAAATGACCTATTATAACAATTTATTTTTTTCTTTTAAAGATTCTTCTAATCTTGTTCTAATCTTCTTTATTTTCTCCCTTTTTATTTTCATTTAGAAATTCTTCCTCTTCTTTCCTTATCCCTTCTTTGTCTTTTTTCCACCTTCTCCTTCTCCACCCACTACTTTTTCTGTTCCTTCTTCATCTTCCTCTTCTCTGTCCCCTTTATAAATTTCTTATTCTTACAATGACATTTAGATTTACATTGTCTTTTTACATTTTTGGTTTTCTCCTTCTAAACATTCTTCTAATCTTCTTTTAATCTTCTTTATTTTCTCCCTTCTGATTTTTCATTTAGGTTTTTTCCCTCTTCTTTCCTTTTCCCTCTTTTTTTCTTCGGCGTTTTTCTTTCTGAACCTACTCTTCTCGCTGCTCTTTCCTTTTCCTTATCGTCCTAATCCTTCTTCTATCGCTGCTTTTTTATCCCTTCTTTATCTCCCGTTTCTTTTCTCAATCTACTTTTCTAAATGACCCATTTAGAATTCATTATAACAATTCATTTTCTTGTTTTCTTCTTCTAAACATTCTTTTAATATTTTTCTAATCTTCTTTATTTTCTCCCTTTTGATTTTAATTTAGGATTTCTTCCTTTTCTTCCCTTTTCTGTTCTTTGTCATTTTTCTCCTTCTTTTCCTCCTCCTTCTCCACCCGCTGCTTCTTCTGTTCCTTCTTCATCTTCCCTTTCCCCTTTTCTCTACTCTTTTTAAATTTCTTATTCTTATAATGACATTTACATTGTCTTTTTACATTTTCTTGTTTTCTTCTTTTAAACATTCTTCTAATTTTCTTCTAATCTTTATTTTCTCCCTTCTGATTTTTTATTTAGGAATTTTTCCTCTTCTCTTTTCTCTCTTTTTGCTCTTCGTCGTTTTCTTTTCTCCTATTCCTGCTGCTTCTTCTCTTACTTCTTCATCTTCATCTTCTCTCTCCTTCTTTAAATTACTTATTCTTACAATTGGTTTTTTTTCTTCTACACATTCTTCTAATTTTCTAATCTTCTTTATTTTCTTCCTTCTCATTTTTAATTTAGGATTTTTCCTTTTCATTCCTTTTTCCTCTCTTTATTCTTCGTCTTGTTTTATTTCCTCCTTTTCCTTCTGACTCTCCTCCTCCAACTACTTCTTCTATTCCTTCTTCATCTTCCCCTTCCTCTTCTTTGTTTTCTTCTTTAAACTACCTATTCATACAATTCATTTTCCGTTTTTCTTCTAAACCTTCTTCCAATCTTCTTTTAATCTTTATTTTCTCCTTTCCGATTGTTCATTTACGATTTTTTTTGTTTCCTTCTTCTCCTCCTCCCGCTGCTTTTTTGCTCCTTCTTCCTCCCCTACCTCTTTTCTATCTCCTTTCTTAAAGTACCTATTCTTACAATTCATTTTCTTCTTTTCTTCTTCTAATCTTCTAATCTTCTTTATATTCTCCATTATATTGGTTTTTCATTTCAGACTTCCTTTCCCCTTCTCTTCTCTTTCCCCATTTAATGTTACACTGCAGTTATTCCTTTATATTCATATGCCTTTTTTAGTGCACCTTTCTGACATTCTTTTTTTAAAATTAGTTTTTCTTCTGGGTCTTTTTATAACCTTTTTTCTTTATTTTTCTCAATTTTTATCTAAGACTTCTCTTCTTCCTTTTCTGTACGCCACTTACCTCTATTTCTGATGCTCCTTCTTTTATCTTTCTTCTATTTTTGAATTTTTGTATTTTTACTCCCGCTCTTTCTACTCTTTCTCTTCATTTTTGTTCTACATCTTTTTTCTTCAGCTTCTTCTTCTTTTTCTTTTTCTTCTTATCATCTTCTTTAACTCTTCTTCTTCTTCTTCTTCTTCTTCTTCTATCATTGTTTTTTTTAAACTTTTACTATTATTACTCCGTCTCTTCATTTTTGTTCTAAATATTTTTTCTTCATCTTCTTATCATTTTTTACTTTTGATTCGTCGTCTTTCTATGACTTTTAGCCTTCATCTTCCTCTCCTATTTCTCCTTAATCTTCTTTTTTTCTTCTCTTTCTCCTCCTTCAATACATCGTTCATTTTCTTCTTTTTTCTACTCCTCTAACTGTTAGATTTCCACTTATTCATTTTTCTTCTTTTGAATCTTCTTTCTCATGGTATTTTTCTCCTCTTCAACCTTTTTTCCTTCTACTTCTTTTTCAACTCATTTTACTCTTACTACTCTTGTTATTCATTTTTCTTCTTATACCTTCTTCTCTTTCTACTTCTTTCTCTTGTTTTCCTTCTTTTTCCCATGTTTCTTCTTCAAAAAATTCTTTTTGTCTTTACTTTTTTCATACTCCTCTTCCTATCCCACTTCATTGTTTTTCCATCTGTTTCTTTTGGCTTTTTCCCTTTTTTCCCTTTCTTTTACTTTTTTTACTTCTTTTTCTCTCCTACTCATATTCTTATTTCACCTATTCCTTTCTTCCTTCTTTTTTTAAAACTTCTTCTTTTCAAAAATGTAATTAATACATGTTATTTAAAAAAAATTAATTTCATTAGGAGAATTCTTAGAAGAAGGTAAACGAAGAAAAGGAACTGTAAAAATAAGTCTTTTATTCTTATTTCTTCTCATTTTTCATAAAAGCCTTTTTTCCCTCCTTCTTCTTCTTTTCCTATTTTTCTTTTCTTTACACCCTTCTCTTACTCCCATTCTTCATTTTTCTTCTAAATCTTTCTTCCTTCAACTTCTTCTCATACTTCTCTTCTTTTTAACTGTTTTATTGCTCTGTCTCCTTGTCCTGATTCTCTTATTTTTCCTAATAATTTTCTTTTTCTTCTCTTACTTGTCCTTTAATCTTTTTTATTCCCTTCTTCTTCTTCTTCTTCTTCTTCTTCTTCTTCTTCTTCTTCTTCTTCTTCTTCTTCTTCTTCTTCTTCTTCTTCTTCTTTATAATTTCCTTCCTCCTTTTTACACTTTTTTTCTTAATATCATTCTTTACCTTATCTTTCCTCTTCTTTAACTCCTCTTCTTTTTCTTAATTTTGTTTTGTTTTGTCTGTTATCTGTTCTTAGAACTATTGTTCTTCATTTTTTTTTCTAAACCTTTTTTCTTTTTCTTTTTTTTTCTGAGTAGGAGGAGGAAGACAAAATTGAAAAGAGTAAATGAAGATTTAGTAAAAACCTACTGATTTCGCAGTGGAAAAACGTTTACAATAATAAATATTAATTCTGCTTCCAATAATGTAGTAAAAAATATTAATTCAATTTGTCAAAGTGATTTTGAGGTTATGTTAAACAACTAAATAAATTAGTAGATTTCTTTCTACTTTATATTGTAGTTATTTTTACTATTATTTAGTCAAATTTTTTACAATTAATTAGTTACTTTTTAATAATTGGAATACAGAAAAATTGTTTACTACTTTACAATTAAATTAATAGTTTTTTACTAATGTCAATTTAGAGACTATTTTTCTATTTCTTCTTTTTTCTTCTTTTCTTCTCACCTTCCCTTCTTATTTTACTTCTTTCCCTTCTCTTATGTCTTTTTCTTTTTTTTTTTAATAATCTTTAAAAAATTCTTTTTTCGTTTATTAATTTATTATTTATTAATGTTATTATAAATTTAAAAATATTTATTATTTTCGATTATTTTTTATTTATTTAATAATACAAATAATTCTTTTTTTCACATTAATTATTTTCAATTTTCTTATAGGCTAAAAATTCTACGGAGACAAAAATTTTCGATAGCAATTACAACAGCACGATTACTACCAATTCAACCGACGAAAAAGTTCCAGTGAAAGAGTCGGTAATTATAATTTCTATTAAAACTAAAATTACAAATAAAAAAAAAAAGAAGAACACACTTTAACAATTAATTATTAAATTATACTTTTCAGTTCGGTAATTTAATTTAATTCGTGAACCTTTTTCTTTTTCTTTTTTTTTACAAATGAAGCAGGAATTTTTATATCGAATTTTGTTTGAATTCTTACTGACTGTATAGTTGCCTTATTAATTATATATAGTAATAAATTAATTTACTTTTATTAATCACAAAATTTACAGTTAATAATTACAAAATTTGACAATTATTAATTTTAAGCAATTGAAAAATTCTACCCAAGAAAATAAATCCACTTCAGATGGGAAAATTGTTGAAAACAAAAATATGACCAATTCGATAAATAACACGAATTTCAATGATTCAAAGAAAATAAATAATAAGGTATAATTTTTTTTTCAAAATTTTTAAATAAAATAATTTCCAATATTTGAATGAATTTAGTCATTTCAATAAATAATAATTAAATTACAAAACATTTTTAAAAAGCATTAATGTTAAATGTCCTGAAAATGATTAATTATTTGTAACTTATTGAACTTAATTTCTACTAAATTGATTGTGAATATTAAAGGAAGAATTTTTTTTTCTTTTTGATTTGTTATTATTATTATTTTTCATTATATTATTATCTTTAGACAATGGTTTTCGAGGATAACAATAATAACACGGTTAGGAATGCAACCGACGAAAAAGTTCCCTCAAAAGAGTCGGTAAATATAATTCCTATTAAAACTAAAACTATATATAAAAAATATTATTATTATTAAAAATATAAATATTTCATATATGAAAAATTAATTAAAATAATATTTAATAAAAGTATTATAGGTATATGTAGTATATATATTTTTTTTATTTCGCTCAATACGCAATGACTACTTTGACACCCGGGTCTTGTGCCCCCCTTGCATCCCCCCAGATCCGTTGCTGAAAAATTAAATGAAAAAAAATTTAAAAACCAGTATAAATCATAATATTTTTAAATTTAAATAAATTCTTTATTTAATGCAATTTATTTGTAAAAGTATAGATTATTTCTAATTAATTTTATAACAGGTAGAAAATTCGATGAAAACTGAAAATAAATCAGCCTCTCTTATTGAAAAAATGACCATGAAAACTACGTCTAATATTACGCATTTATTTGTTGTAAGTACAGTAGAAAGTTCTTCAATTCCTGAAGTGATTCCGTTAAAAAAATCGGTAAAAATTAATATTATTATTTATTTATTTATGTAATATATATTATTAATATTTTTTATAAGATTACAAATAATATTAATAAACAATAAATAAATATGTAATTTATACCTATATGTTAGTTAACAATTATAAATATTATTAAAAATAATATTAATATTTATATTATAATATATTTTATATAAAAATATATTAATATTAATAAAAATATTATATTTATATATTCCTAGAATAAATTATATTTATTTTAAAATCCGGGTCTTGTGCTCCCCTTGCCTCCACCCAGATACGTTGCTGAAAATTAAATGAAAAAATTTAAAAACCATATAACCATATAAATCATCATATTTTTTATTACAGTTATTCATAAAAAATATGTATAAATAAATTCTTTATTTAATGCAATTTATTTGTAAAAGTATAGATTATTTATAATTTTATAACAGGTAGAAAATTCCACAGCAGCTGACAATAAATCTATTTCTCTCACTGAAAAAACGACCATGAAAACAACCTCCGATAACTCGAATTTAATTGTTGGAAGTACAGTAGAAAGTTCTTTAATTCCTGAAGTGATTCCTTTGAAAGAGCCGGTAATAATTTTTTTTAAATTAAAAGTGCAAATCTACAAATAGAAATAAGTAAAAAAAATTTTCTAATTTTAAGGAAGCGAAATTACCAATTGAAAAAAAGGACCAAGGAATTGAAGCTACTCGTTTCAAATCTGTTGAAAATCACGAGAATTCATTAAAAGAAAAGTCCAAGGTATTATATTTTTCAGTATTCGTTAATACTTTTTTTTAAATAAAATTATATTTAAGTTATTAAAAGTAACAACAATAATCAAAATCCTTATTTATTAAAAGCCATATTATAATAATGATAATTTTTATAATTTAAAAAAATTAATTTTGGCGCCTTTTGGCCCTCTTTAGTGACGCTATAGAAACTTGTTATTTTTTCCTTTGTTTCTGGAAATTAAACACAAATGAAGCCTTTCTTTTACTGTTAATAATCTAATTTAATTTAGTTTAGATTAATTATTATTTTTATTTTTTTTATAACTTTTATGTAATTTAATTCAGATAATTTATTATTTTTATTTTATATTCATTATTTAAAGAAAAGCAATTCTCGAATATACAAGTGTTAAAAATATATATTTTTTAATAATTGCCTTTCAAAAAATTACGTAATGTATAGTTTTGTAACGAAATTTGTCATTGAAAATCAATTTCTTTTAGAATGAGACGATTAAAGAAAATGACGAGAAATCATTAAAAGAAGATGATGCTCATTCTGAGGCACCTGGAAACTCGCTGCAAACATCGTCTGCAATTATGAGCGTCGCAATGTCCTTCGCATCAATCTTAATTTTCCATTTCTAATGTTCCATACTCCGTTTATCTTTAATCCTTGAAGTTTATTTCACTGCTCATTTTTTCATAGTGAGAATTTCTTCTTTTTTTTTTCTAATTTCAAAATTAAACATTTTTGCAAGTTATTGGACTTTTTCATACTTTTGTCCGAGAAGATTTGTATTCTGTAAAAGTCAAAGAAAAATAAAAAGTGTAAAATAATGCTTAACCTTTTTCACTGTAAATACAGGCTTTCAATAAATTTTTCTAAATTTAATAATTTGGATTTTAATAATTGGAATGAGGCTCATTGTATTTAAAATAGTGAAGTAGAATAATTTATAGACTATAGTTTAATATGATTAATTTAAAATAAAGTAGAATTTGACAGTTTTTGTTGATTTTCATTTGTTTAGATTTTAGAAAATATTTTGTGATTTTTATCAAATTTTTGTCAATTTCTATTTGTTTAGAGAGATTTTCTTCCTGTCCTTTTCTTCCTTGTCTTATCTTCAACTTCAACTTCATCTTCATCTCTATCATGGTCATTATTATTATTATTATAGTTATCGTCATCATCTTCATCTTCCTCTTCCTCTTCATTTTTATCTTTATCCTTTTATCTTCTTCATCTTCTTTATATTCTTCATCTTCTCTTTCCCCCTCTTAATATTAATTTTTTTCTTCATTATCGTCAACATCATCTTTTTCTTCTTTTTCTTCTTCTTCTTCTTCTTCTTCTCACGATTATTATGATCGTCATTATTATTATTATTACCATTGCTTAAAATTATTATTTTTAAACAAACTTTCGGTCATTGAAAACAATATGGGATGACTTCCATAATTAACTTTATTGTTATAATAAACGCATCTATAATACTTTTTAATATATTAAATGTTTGGTATTTTCTGTTCAATTTTCAGTCATAATAATTAATTTTTGAGTATGTATTATTAAATGTGTTATTATTATTAATAGGCTGTTTTTTAATTTACAATTTTATTTTTATTTTATTATTTTCATCTTTACTTCAATTGCTTTATTCATTATATTTTTTCAAGTTTCTTGTAGTTTCTTACAGTTTTATTTTTTCTATTTTTTCAAACCTTGTCTTCTTCTACTTTACCATTACATTATATCTTCTTCTCATTCTTCTTCTTCTTCTTCTTCTTCTTCTTCTTCTTGTTTTTTGTCTTCTTTGTTTCTTCCTATTACATCATTAACTTATTTTTATTAATTTAAAATTCTGCTTGAAATATATTCTGAATTGAATTTTTTTGAAATTCATTTTCATCAATTATAGTGTATGTATAATTTTTTGTTAATTAAAATCGTTTACAGAGATTCTTGTTTTTCTATTTTTCTTTCTGCCACTTCTATTTTTTCTTCATCTAGTTTTTTCTTTCTCTATACTTTCTATATATATATATATTTAGTTTATTTAAATCAAAATGGAATAACTTTTACAATTAATTTTTTTTTATTATATTTCATAAAATTTTTTTATAACATTACATTTGTAGTATTTTCTATTTTCATTTTCCATGATAATTATATTTTTGCGTAACTATATTGTTTTCTAATAATTTCCCTTGATTTTTATTAGAGACTTCAATTGACTTTTTCGTAATTTTTGTGTACTTATCAAAAACAATTATTTATTTTGGAAATATTTACATATCGTTAAATGTCTTATTATTATTGATATTGTTTTATTATTTATTATTTCATTTTTATATTTATTTGTTTATTTTAATCTTTATTCCAATTTATTGCTTTATTCATTATATTTTTTTATAGTTTCTTGTAGTTTCATTCAATTTTCTTTCAAATTGAATTTTTTAAAAATTCATTTTCGTCAATGCTAATGGATGTGTCATTTTTAATTAATTTTAAATCGTTTGCAGAGATTCTTCTTTCTCTATTCCTCTTTCTGCTTCTTCTCTTTTTTCTGTATCTTACTTTTTTTCTTCAACTTTTTTCTTCTTTTTCTTATGTTTTTTTTCTGTTTTCTTCTATTTTCTTCTTTTTTCTTCTTTTTTTCTTCATCTTCTTCATTTTCTTTTTCTTATTATTACTATCGTCACTACTCTGATTATTTTATTTATTATACTTTTTTTAGTTTCTTATAGTTTTTTCTTTTTCTTTTCTTCTTTTTTTTCATCCTTATCTTCTTCTTCTAATCTACTAATCATTTAATAAAGATGCTAATTATTAATTAATTTCACTTTTAGGTTATGTCAAAATAACTGATATTTTTGTAAAATTCTGTTTACTAATTTAATTAGTTAAATGTTAAATATTTTTACTTATATTTTTACTAATAGAACCAGCCATGTTTTACCAATAATTAGTTGTTTTTCACTCATTTCTGAAATAAAGATTTTTACTAATAAGTGTTTAGTTATTTTAAATTAATACAGATTTAAAGAGGGGATTTTTCATTTTCTACTTCTTTTTATTATTAGGGTATTTAGAATTTATTCTGATACGTAAATTAATATTTAGTGACTTTTAATAATAATTCCTATTATTCGAAAATGCAATTAATATTTGTTCTACACTTTCTGGTAATTTTATTTGATTCTAGATAATTGTAACTGATGTTTGACAAAAATTATCTTTCAATACTCTTTAATTTTTAAGATGATTTGTACTTATTTTTCATTAATTTTGATTGATTGACTGAAAAAAAAATCTCGTTACATTAACCTCGCAAATGGTTGATTAAAACGATTACTACTTTTTTAGGTTATATTAACCATGAATATAGTTAACTTTACCATTTTCATGGTTACTTTTGGATAAAATTTTAAAAATATTTCTATTAGATAATACTTTTTGTTAAGATTAAGAAAATCCCAATTTATACTATCGATTTTTTAAAAAGAAAATTTATTTTAAAATTCCCATTTAATGACTCAATTTATATGACTCATGTATGTTAAGATTTACAGTGAAAGTCTATTTTGACATGTAATGTTTCCGGTTATCAATTAAAATTACAAAATGCCTTGTAATATTAATTGGAAAAAAAGTACAATTTAGATGTATTAGAATATAAAAAAATTAAACTGAATATACATACGCAATTTTCAAGTGTTTTATAAAAGTTGTAATTTTTTATTTTTAGGCAATTAGAGAAGCAATTTCCAATAATAAATTACAAAATCGTTTAGTGCAGTGTGTAACTTGAACAACACACGCGAATCACTTTCATCATTTCGAGCAGAATTATATATGCTGCAATTCATGATCTTGATTACGCTTCATAAGCAAGACATAGCAACAGAATATATTTACAAGTGATACAGTGTTAGCTTCATGTAACGAAAACACTTGCTTCAAAGCCAACGTATAAAATTTTAATCAAAATTAACGTTTTACAATTTCCTAATGAATCTAGAAAAGAATGAAGTAATTTATTTGTCTGATTAATCAATCCTTCTGTTGTATTCACATGAATTTTTTTTATATTGCTTTCTCATAGAGAAAGTTTTATTTCTCTTTGTCGAATCTTTATACAGACTATAATGCCCTTTCAATTTTCCGCGTTTTTTTCTTACTTTTTTTTGGACGTCAACATCAACTGTTTTTATGTTAACCTTCTATTACATAACTGTGTATTATTTCAATAGAAGAAATATTAAAATATGATAGAAAAGTATTCTTTCGCCTTGTTATACAAATGTAAAAGGTAAATTTTCTCAAAACCGAAGGCATTAATTTTCGATTTTTTGAAAATTTTGTTTGTTATTTTAGACTTGTGAGAAAAAGTTCCTAGCTTATATCAATGACTATATTAAAACATAAAATCAAAAATCCAAGACTCACGTTTTCAAAAAGTCATTTTTTAGAGTTAAATTCAATTTTTTGATTACTTTGGTAGACAGACAGACAGACAGACAGACAGACAGACAGACAGACAGACAGACAGACAGACAAACAGACAGACAGATGAACAGACAGACAAACGGACCGACACCAAAGTTTCTTTTTCAAGTTTCCTTAGGTCACAAAATCATAAAAATAGTGATCTAATTTATTGCAGAATTCGATTCCTGCAAAATATTGCTCTCTAACTTGTCATGGTATTTTCCACTTAAATTTAGTAAAAACGAAAATTCATTAAAAATTCATAAATTGTAAAAGTGATAATTTTTTGTAAACATAATTGAAACAGAATATATAAAAATTCATAAAAAGGACAATAATGTACGGACAGATAGACGGGCAGACGGACACTAAAGTTTCTATAAAACATTTTCAGCTCTAGCTCACGAAATCTTGAAAATAGTGAGATAATTTATTGCAAAGTCCAATTTTAGAAAAATATTTATGTCTGGCTTACATGGTATTTTCTACTTGTATTTAGTCAAAACAAAAATTCATTAACAATGAAAAAAAATAAATAATAATTATTAACAAATAATAAATAATAAACAAAGTAATAAATAATAAAAATAATAATAACTAGTTTTTAAACAGTTTCAAACAGGTTTAAACTGGTTTTGAATGAATGAGATAATAAAACTCATTAATTGACATAAGTCATAATTTTAGTGTCAACATATTTTAAACATAATTAGAAAAATTCATAAATAAACCAATAACGGACAAGCGGACAGACATACAAATCCTAAAAATAATGAGATAATTTATTGCATAGTCTAATTCCAGCATATATTGCTGTCTGACTTAGCATGGTATTTTCTACTTACATATATTTAATTCGAAAGACAATCCTTATCTTACTCATCATTCTCTAAATCTGAATTAGTGGAAAGTCTGTTACTAATTCAAATTAATATGATAATACGAATCCAATGACCCTAAAATTATAAAATAAATTAAAATAAAATTCTTGGAGTTCTTGAAAATATTTTATGAATTTTTGTTAACAAGAGCAAAAACTCAATGAATAGTTTGTGTCTTATTAACATGAAGCAGTTTGTGGAGAAACCGCACAAGTCCATAAATCGAAATTGTTCCGGAATCAATAAAAACGTTTTTTCTTGTAAATTTGCGAATTTTTTTCAATTCTGCTTTTTGCATTATTTTCTACTAACCTATAAGTTTAAAAATTCAATACGATTAATTTATATTTTAATTAATGTAAGGTTTAAAAAAAAGAAATAAACTTTTGGACTTGTGCTCGTTTCTGCACAAAATGAAATGAAAAACACAGAAAAATTATTGAATCAAGTAAAGTATCACAGTTTTATTAAATGCTTAGTAACATTTATTATAAATTTTTAATTTGGATAACTTTTATTAACATTTTATAAAAAATAAACATTTTTTAAAAATCACTTTTCAACATTTTCTTAACAAATATTATATAATTCACTATTATTGTTTTCTGCCTTGCTTTGAGTGCATTTTATTTATAATATAAATTGTTTAATAGAAATTATTTAACAACGTTTAAAGCACGTCAAGAATATCACAAAAGTAGATATTATTTCCTCCACAAGCAAAATAAAACGCGCGCAAGCGCGCGATTAGTTTTTCATACATTTTAAAAATTATAAAATACAATAATAAATATAAAAAATCGGTAAATACTATTTATCTAATAAGAAGAAATAAATATTTAAAAATCAATTAATATAAATAAAATAAATATTTATTTAGAACAAAATTTATAATATTTTAGAATTAAAAAGAATTGCAAAAAATAATTGAAATTAAACAAAATAATTGCAAATTTTGCAAATTAATTGAAAAAAAATGAAATCAATTAAAAATTGGGGAAACTAATTTAAACAATCATAAAAATGTTTTAAACATAAAGAAAATAATTAAAATTTGAGAAAATACTTGAGAATCTTAAAAGTAAATTAAAACATAATTGAATAATGAAAAATTAGAGAAAATAATTGAAAATTGAAAAAACATGGTTAGAAATTGAGGTAAATAAATTAAAATTAAAAGAAATAATTAAAATTTGCGAAAATAATTAAACAAACTACATAAAATATTTTAAATGAAGGAAAGTTAAACAAAATTTGAGAATAATACTTAAAACTTTCAGAAGTTCATTGAAATAAAAGAAAATAATTAAAAATTAGAGAAAATAAATGAAAGAAGATAAAAATAATTTAAAATTGAACAGAACAAGTTTTAATTAAAGAGAAATAAGTAAAAACTTTTTGGCAATTATAAAAAAGAACGAGAAAAAGAACGAAAGTAATTGAAAATTGAAGAAAATAATATAAATAATGAAAGAATTGAAAAGTCAGATAAATAATTAACAATTTTTTAAATTATGAAACCAATGTAAAGAATTAAAAGTTGAAGAAAATAAATTTTGGAAAATAATTAAAAAATTTTTTTAAATTTTAAAACTTGACGAAAATAATGAAAATATGATACAAACAATGATAAGTTGTAAAAAATAAATGACATTTAAGTGTGATAATTAAAAAAAATACAGAAGTTTTTTTAAATAAAGAAAAAATAATTGAAATTTTGAAAAAAATAACTAAAAATTGGAGTAAAGAATTGAAGAAATAAGCTAAAAGTAATTGAAATTTACGATAATTAATAAACAAATTTTGAAATTATGAAAACAAATAAAATTAATTAAAATTTGAAGAAAACAATTGAAATTTTAGAAAAATTCTTAAAATTTTAGAAAATAATTTTAAAAAATGAGAATAACTAAAAATTGGAGAAACGACTGGAAGAATGCTCAAAATAATTGAAATTTACGATAATTAATAAAATTTTTTGGAAATTGTGAAAACAAAGAAAAATAATTAAAAATTGAAGAAAACAATTGAAATTATAAAAAAATTCTTAAAAATCTTAGAAAATAATTTTAGAAAATGAGAATTACTAAAAATTGAAGAAAAGACTGGAAGAATGCTAAAATTAATTGAAATTTACCATAATTAATAAAATTTTTTGGAAATTATGAAAACAACTAAAAATAATTAAAAATTGAAGAAAATAATAGAAATTTGAGAAAAATACTTAAAAAAAATTTTAGAAATTAATTGTATAAAATGAGAAAAACTAAAGAACTAAAAATTGGAGAAAAGTCTGAAAGAAAGCTAAAAATAATTGAAATGTACGATAATTAAATAAAAAAAAAAAATTTTGAAATTCTGATAACAAATGAAAATAATTAGAAATTGAAGAAAATATTTGAATTTTCAGAAAAATACTTAAAAATCTTAGAAAATAATTTTAGAAAAGAGAATAATAATTAACAATCGAGAAAAATAATTGAAAAATTATAAAATTAATTCAAAATTGAAAAAAAATTGAAATATGCTGAAAATAATTTAAGATTGAGAAAGAAAATTGAATTATGATGAGAATAATTTAAATATGAAAAAATTGAAAATATTCAATAAAATTTGAGAGAAATAACTGAAAAAATCATAGAGTATATGTTTAGAAAAAAGTAATAATTACAAAATTACTTAAAAAATTTTAATTAAAGAAAATAATTAAAAAATCCCAGAAATAACGAAAATTGATGAAAATAATAATTGCAATATCGGATAAATAATTGAAAATTTTAAAATTAATGACAAAATAATTAATATAATTATAAATTGATGAAAATTAAGAAAAATTGCAGAATTTATTTTGAAGCAAAAGAAAATAATTAAAAAATCGTTATTCTAACTAACTTTAGAAGTTTACGGAGATTATTATTATTATTTAATTAATTGCGTATCTTTGTGCACAACTTCGAATCATGTACTTGATCTGTTTCTGCACGAAACAAAAATTTAAATATTTTTTTTCAAAGGGTTTAGAGTTTAGTAACTTGTGTAATATTTTACTAGCTCTGTATTAGCCAAAATAGTGACTTTTTGTATTTTTGAAAAAAAAATTCTTCTGACTTTTACGACACTTTAGTGTACAAACCAAACCTATTTTGAAAAATTCTCTTTTAGATATAATAACAAGAAAAGAGGTTCGAAAATATAAAAGATGATGTTTTTGAGAAAATCGAGTTTTTTAATTTTTCGAAAAATGACTGACATTTTATAAATTTTAAAAAATTTTCAAATTTACAAAATTGCAAAGAAATAGCATCTAAAGCTCTATTTAAATAAAAAAATAGAGTAAATTTATGAATAATACATGGATCAGTGTTAGCCAAAGTAATAACTTTTAGTATTCAGAAAAAAAAAATTCTTGTGCCTTTCGCAGTGTTTTTGCGCACATTAAACCTATGGGAAAAAATTATATTTTTATCTAGTAACTGCAAAAAAAATTTAAAAAACTAAACAGTACCTAAAAAAAGCAAGCGCATTGCGCCTACAATCGTGTTGATGATAGGCTATTGACTGTGAACGACAGACGGACGGACAGACGGACGACAAAGTCTCACTATAAGGGTTTCGTTCCTGAACCACGAAACCCTAAAAATGATGTTTTCGTTAAAATCGAGTTTTTTGATTTTCAAAAAAATGGCCGCCGTTTCGTTATTTTTAAAATTTTCCAATTGCTAAGAAAGAGCATCTAAAACATTAGTAAAATCAGAAATCAAAATTGAAAAATATCGGTTTTTGAAAAAACTAGGGAGATTTTTAAAAATTTTGTTAGCGAAATGAAACTTTGTTCTAAAATTTCCAAATGTTCGTAACTCTGCAAAAATTTTTTTCTTTTCGCAAAACAAAAAAATACGTGTTTCTTTATTTGTCCCCCCAAAAAAAAGTAAATTATCTTGGATCTCTGTCACCAAAATTTTCAGTTTATAAATCTGCTTTGCTATTACTAACGAAATAGCTTTCTTCATGCGTTAGCAAAATGGATCTTCGATTAAAATACATGAATTGAGAAATAGCGAAACTCTAACAAAAAGCGAATAAATTTCGAGTAATGTTAAATATCACAATTCGATTTGGAAATCTAGGAGCCATGTGAATTTTCGAGAGTGGGGGATTACCTCAGATATAAGGAGAACCGGTCCAAGAAATTGCGTTTTCACTGCATGGAGCATTCTCTAACTCTTTCCCACTTGAACAGTGCGCGGTCGTGAGTCTTGCAGTTTCGCGTGTAATCATCAATTGTCATTCATTAACAATCACATTATCAAGGTAATTTTTATCATTGTAAAAAAAAAAAAAAAAAACACGTCAACAAAACCATTTTTTTTAAAGTGCAATTTTTTAAAATAATATTTTCCAAGTTTTCACGAAACTTTTCAAATTAACAAATTCCGGCATAATTTTTAATTCAATATTTAATTACACTTTCTAAATCTGAATTAGTGATTTTCTATTAACGAATTAGCGAAAAAGTGAGCTGCTATTAAAATTAAGAATTTTACTAATTTTTTAGTAAAAAACTACTAATTGAAATAGTGACATTTTTCATATTTCGCTAATACATTAGTAGAAATCCTCTAATTCAGTTTTAGAGAACAGTTTTTGTTCGAGCAATTTGTGAAAAATAACTAATTATTAGTAAATAGAATTTTATTCAAGTATTAGTTATTCTGACATAACCTAAAAATGAATTTAACTAATAATTAATTTTTTTTTTATTAATAATTAGTAGAAATATAACTATTTAAATTAGTGACTGAGTTTTTGCGTTCAAATTGGTTATTTTTAACTCATTCAGATTTAGGGAGAATTTTGTATTTTTCTGAATAAATTAACCTTTTAACTAAATACCAAGATCTCTAAATCTAAATTAGTTGTAAATAAATATTTTGAAAACAGAAACTCAGTCGCTGATTCAAATAGTTATATTCCTACTAATTATTTAATAAAAAATAACTAATTATAAGTCAAATTCAATTTTAGGTTATGTGTCGAAATAAGTAAAATTCTGTTTACTAATTTAATTAGTCAACTTTTTACAATTTTTTAGTTATTTCTTTTACCAATAAAAAAATAAAAAAAAAATTACAAATTACAAATTTGTTATATTTCACTAATTGCTAAAACAAATCTCAGCCACGATTTTACTATTAATTAGTTATTTCTAAATAATTCAAATTTAGAGAGAAACTAAATAAAATTAAACATTTGATTCATAGGCAAATAAAAAAAAGTTTCTCCAAATTTTTTTGTGTACAATTTCCAATTGTTTAAAAAAATTATTTAAAATTTTGATTATTCATTAACTATTTATAGAAATTGATTCTATGAGAAAAATTCAATAAAATAATTTTTTTTTTAATTTATATAAGTCAATCGATTTTATGAGAAAAATGATGAAAATTTGTAGAGATAATTTTTTTATACCATTTGTACTTTGATTATAAAATCGATAGGCATAAATAGTTTTTTGAAAATTTAATTTTTCAGTAATTTGTTTAAACAATTGGAAATTGTAAACAAAAAAATAGGGGTAACTTTTTTTTTTTGCTTTTTATTTTTATTTTATTCTAGTAGGGTTAATTTTGTCTTGGTATATTTAATAAGTTAAAAAACTATTTTGTTCTTAATTTTTACTTAATTCTTATTTTTTAAATAATTTTAAATTATTTTAAATTTTTAACATTGCATAATAATTTTTTATTATCTGAAATATAATTATCTAATGAAACAAGAGATTAAAATCTTTACCTGCATCTATTCATTACATATACTTAATTTTAAGTTTAAATGTAAAAGTGAAAGTGATGTTAGGAGAAAAAATAGATTTTTCAGACTCAACGAAATGATTCTATACTCAATTGACTGGCAAAGAAAACAAAAATTATGGAGAAAGGATAGTTTAAACTTTGAACTGTTTTTTGAAAATCTGGAAATATTGCTTTTGTGTGTTAAAATTGCAATGCCAGAATCTTAGCCAGGACCATGACGTTTCGAGAGAGAAAGTTTTGATGAAGCAAGAGGCCCCATTAATTTCTCATAAAAGTCCACGTAATATCTTGATCTTTGATCCATATAACGCTCCTGTTGCGAGTTAAAATTAATTACAAAAATTGCATTCTTTGTTAATTAAAAGATTGATTGATAGTCAATTTTTTTTGTTATTTTATTATTATTATTATATAATGTGTAATATAAAAATAATAATACACCTTCGAAGCATACATTTAAATTGAAAAAGTTTTTGTAATTCTGGATCTTAATTTATTTTAAATTCAGGTCAAAACGAGTTTTCACGAATGTTTAAATGCATTTGTAGTGCATTATTGTAATTATAAAAAGTTGTGAAAGAAATGCTGTTCCGACTTGATTCTTTTGATAGCTACAATGCTTTATAATTTTATAATTACGTCAGGCTTTATTTTAAAATTCTTTGCACATGAATATTTTCCGTTATAAAACAGTTTTTATTGTTGTTTCTTTCAGTAACAATTTGATCTGTAATTAAAAATGTTACTAAAAATAGATCCTAATTTTTTAAACCTCGGGGAAAAAAGCTAATGATCGAAATGACTTTCAATTTGTTGAGAAAAAGAAAATTTATGACTTTTTAGAATAAAAAAACTTTTACTTGGATAAAAACGCTCATTTACGGTGAAGATTCATTTTGTGAATTATTGCTGTCAATCCAAAAAGGTTAAAACTTGACACTTAATAAATTATGATTGAAAATATGTTTTTCATAAAGAAACTGAAATTAACTTTTCTATTTTTAAATATCGTATTTATTATTTTTAAATAAATAATCAGAAAATTAATTTTAATAAAAGTGTGAAAAATAAAAGTATTTGAATTTATAACAAAAGCGTATTTTATAATTTTTTTTTAAATTACGTAGTTTCTCGTTTAGAACGTTTTTTGTGTAACGAGTCATGCGGCCTGAAATTTGGAGTGGGGGAAAGCGTCGTGTTTGCGGCGCAGCGCCCCTTCCATCACTTTTTAAAATTAGCCGTTGATGTCTAAAATATTAAAATGGCTATAAATCAGAGACTATAAACTATCTAAAAATTTCAAAAATAATCTTTTATCCTGTATTTAGTGCAAAATAGTACGTACGTCATATTGATGAGAAAATGTATGTTTCCAATTCTAGATGTTGTTAATACATCCAACTGAGGAAATGTCGAAGATGATAAGGGGAGAGTTGAATGAGAACATTCAGACTCGGGACAATGACGTGGAAACAATTAAGGAATGGCTGGCTAAACAACCACATTTACCGGAGTTTAATGGTAAAATTACAAATTAATTGATGATAATCTTAACATTTTAATAATTTTTCTTTATTAATAAATTCAGTATAATTTCTTTTTAATTTACATTTTCCTTTTTCTCATATTTCATATTAGTGTTTATGATTTCCTCATAATATTAGGTTAATTCTAAAACATAAAAAAAATTTTTTTTCTTATTATAAATGGCCTATTTTGAAATTATTATAACTTGAGAACATTATACATTTTTTAAAATTTACATAAAACATTTTTTGCTAAATTTTGGTTTATTTATCTTTTTTTATTTTTTCTTCTACACTTGAGACTTATGAATTATTTGCTCAATTTTAATTGTAATGTCAAAATATGATGTTAGGAAATAAAAATTATAAATATAAAAAAGTTTGGAAGCAATGTGCCAAAGAATGAATAATTTTTATAAAATTTTGTATTGAAAAATTGTCATTTTACAGTTCTTTTAACAATTTTAAAAAAATCTTAAAATTATAAAAACTTTAAATTTAATTGAAATCGGTATAACCAAAAATAAAATTTAATAATTGATATTTTTATTTGTTTTTTTCTAAAATTGACTTTTATTAGTTATTTTTAAAATTTTATTGTTAAAATATGTTGTAACGAATTAAAAAAAATGTGATAGATTAAGAAGTAATCTAACAAAAAGTCAGTAATTTAAAAATTTTATATTTTTTAAATTCTTTATGTCTTACAGTCTAATAACAATAAAATTTAACTCTCCAAGCTTTTAAACTAACTAGGGCCAATACCTAATGGGCCACCAAGTCCCTTAAATCGTTTTAGCTTTTTAAATTTGAATGGCGTACAAACTGTTGTTACAAACAGACAGACAAAACAATTTTTTTTAAAAAAAATTTGACATTTCTTTAAAAAGTTTAACTGAAGGTAACCTATAGATTATGTTTCTGATTAACTGATCTTTTTTGACATAAATATTCGTCTTGAGCATTAAAAAATCAATAAATTACCATAAAATAATTTCATGTCTGTTTGTCTGTCTGTACAACATACTTTGTAGACTAATCATGAAGGGGCTGAATCGATTAAAATGAAACTTGGTGGTGTATTAGGTAGTGATCCATGTTAGGTTTATAAGCTTAGAGAGTTAAATTATTTTAATTAGAACAAAAGATATGAAAGATATTTAAAGAAACAATAGACAACATCAATTTTTTAATTTTATTTTTGGCTATACCTATTTCAATGAAATTATGTTTTATTATATTCATTTACAAAAGTTATTATTATTTTTATGACCTTACAGTTTATACAGTTTAAAAATTGTTAGAAGAACTGGAAATATGACAATTTCCCGATAAAAATTTATTTTATATATTATTTATTCTCTGTTATACATTCTCCCTAAATCTAAATTAGTTAAAAGTAGCTAATTTGAAAGCGAAAAGGGCTAATATAACTTTCTATATTAGTTCTATTTCTACTAATTGTTTAAAAAAAAAATACTATTTATTAGTTAAATTCATTTTTAGTTTATGTCAAAACAATTAATATTTTAGTTGAATGCTGCTTACTAATTCAATTAGTCAAATTTTAACTACTTTTTAGTTATTTTTTTTACTATTACTTAATTATTTTTAACTAATTTAGATTTAGAGAGTTGGTTCCAAACATTCTGTATTTTTTTTTGTCGTAGCAACATATTTTGACTTTAAAATTTAAATTCAGACTATAAGTGATGAATCTCAAGTGTAGAAGAAAAATAACAAAAAAGTAATTTAATTAAAAATTGTAACACTTTTTTTTAAATTTAAGAAATTTATAATAGTCTTAACTTATAAAACTTATAACTTAACCTATAAAACTAAATATTAATAATAAACGAAAATCCACAATAATAGAAATTGTTTAAACAAATTATTATTGTCTATTTGCAACTCTTCATCTTATTAAGCTTAGGAGTTAAAACTTTCTTTTAATTTTGCAACTTTTTAAGCCTATGAAAGCTGAATATTAATAATAAACGAAAATTCACAATTATCAAAATTGTTTAAACAAATTAATATTGTTTATTTGCAATATTTCATCTAATTGAGCAAAAAGTTGAAAATTTCTCTTAATTTCGCAACTTTTCAAACCTATGAAGGCTTAATATTAATAATAAACAAAAACCCACAATTCTAAAAATTGTTTAAACAAATTGATATTGTTTATTTGTAATTTTTCTTCTAATTGTGCGACAGACTTGAAATTTTCTCCTAATTTTGCAACTTTTCAAGCCTTTTAAAGCCTAACATTAATAATAAACGAAAATCCACAATTATGAAAATTGTTCAAAGATATTAATATTGTATATTTGTAATTTTTCATCTAATTGAGCTGGAGAGTTGTATTTCTTTCTTAATTTTGCAAACGAAAATCCATAAATATGAAACTCTTTTAAACAAATTAATATTGTTTATTCGTAACTTTAATACAGTTGGGAACTGTATTACAATAATAATATTAACAATATTAATTTGTTTAAACAATTTTTATAATTGCTGATTTTACTTTACAATTAATACTGGGCTTTACTAGGATTGAAAAATTGCAAAATTAATAAAAAGTTACAACTCTGTAATTCAATTAGATGAAAAATTACAAATAAACAATGTCAATTTGTTTAAACAATTTTATAATTGTTTATTTTACTTTACAATTAATACTGGACTTTACTAAGATTGAAAAATTACAAAATTATAAAAAGTTACAACTCTGTAACTCAATTAGATGAAAAATTGCAAATAAACAATTTTCATTTGTTTAAGCAATTTTTGTAATTGTGGATTTTTGTTTATTATTAATATTAATCTTTTGTAGGCTTGAATAGTTGCAAATTTAAGAAAAAGTTACAACTTTCTAGGTCTATTAGATGAAAACTTGCAAATAAACAATATTAATTTCTTTAAACAGTTTTTATAAGGTTATATTTTAGCTGGTTACTAATATTGGGCTTTACTAGATTTAAATAGTTGCAAAATTAGAAAATGTTACAACTCTCTAGCTCTATTAGATAAAAAGATTCAAATAAACAATATTAATTTGTTTCAACAAATTAAAAAATGCATGCACTAATTGTTAATAACTAATTCTTATGTAATTAAAGGAAATTTTGATGGAAAATGTTGTAAAAACTAAACTTATTTTCTTTCGTTTTTCTTTTTTTTTTTTTCTTTTCTTCTTCTACTTCATCATTATTATATCTTACTATTCTTATTATTAATATTAAAATCATTATTTTTGTTATTATTATTACTATCATATTACTAATATTTTTATTCCCAAAATAAATTTGGGAGAGGAAAAAATGCAATTACGCACTTGTTTGTGTGGAACTCGACCACGTTCTGTGCTTATTATTATTATTATTATTATTATTTCAGATGACTATAGAATAATGACCTTTTTACGAGGTTGCAAATTTTCATTAGAAAAATGTAAAAGAAAGCTGGATATGTACTTCACAATGCGAGCACTTGTACCTGAATTTTTCTCCAACAGAGATGTTACCAATCCAGATATGAAAGAAATCACGTCAATTGTGTGAGTAACTTGAAAAAATAAATTATTATTTTACATATTAATTAATTTAATGTTTTACTTGTAACGCGCTACGAAGAAAGGGATCTAAAATTATAGGTTATGTTCAGCGATAGTATTTTACTTTGATTATAAGTTCTCTTTTAATGTTGGAAAATCAAAATCAGTTTTTATTCAATATTTTGACTGCAATGAAGACTATTTGTATTGAGACTTAATTCTCTTTGTGTATTTTTACTCCAAAAATCACAAACATAACCTAAAATTTAGTCTCTTTCTTCTTTAGCGCGTAACATAGGTTTAAATATTAACTTAATGTTTCTGTGTGTTGGAAAATTTCCAGTCAAGTTCCTCCATTGCCAGGATTAACGAAAAATGGACGCCGAGTTATTTTAATGAGAGGAATTGACAAAAATCTCCCAACTCCGAATGTTGCGGAGGCAATGAAACTAGTTTTAATGATCGGCGACGTCAGATTGAAAGATGAAATTGTCGGTGTAGCTGGTGACGTGTACATTTTAGACGCCAGTGTCGCGACACCCAACCATTTTGCCAAATTTACTCCAGCACTGGTGAAAAAATTCCTGATTTGTGTCCAGGAGGCCTACCCCGTGAAATTAAAGGAAGTTCATGTTATTAATGTCAGTCCGTTGGTCGACACTATTATTAATTTTGTCAAACCATTTCTCAAAGAAAAAATTCGAGAGAGGATATTTGTGCATAGCACCATGGAAACACTTTATGAACGCATCCCACAAGAAATGCTTCCTGAGGAATATGGGGGTAATGCTGGTCCAATACAGGCCATTCATGGTAAGAAAAAATTTATTAAGAACTTTTTAGTATTTTTGCAAATCAGAATTAAAAAAATATATTTTAATGTGTGTACCTACTTCCGAATAATGGGTTTTTTGAAATTATCTTAACGAATATTAAATATCTCAAAAATTATTGTTTACAAAACTTGTAGGTCTTCTTAAAATACATATTTTATGTACTATATATTTTTTTGATATCTCTAATAGTTTTCGAGAAAATCGATATTAAAGTTGCTCGCGCAACGCTAAGAGCGGCGAAGGGAATTTTCAGTTTTTTTGCAATTGTCTCAGTAAATATTAAAAATTTTAAAAATTGTTTTCTACAAAAGTTGTAGGTTTTCTTAAACTACATATTTTATGTTCCATGTATTTTTTTACTATCTCCAATAGTTTTCGATAAAATTGATATTAAAGTTGCTGATGTAGCGCGTTGAGCGGTGAAGAGAAGACAGGATTGCTGTATTCTTTCTTTTTGTAAAAATCACTGTCGATTTTCTCGAAAACTATTAGAGATATCAAAACAATACATCAAAAATAAAATATATATTATATTCCCAAGGGTTTTTTTTTTATGGTTTTTACCATGAAAATATAGTTTGCGCAAATTTGTACTATAATATTCATAATCAGCGCGTAAAAATGCGTAAGTATACCAAGTTTCATAAAAATCGGAGACGGGTGTAAAACTGGCCTCCTCACACGGTGTCGCTCGTGCCTTCTCTTCGCGTTGCGCGAGCAACTTTAATATCGATTTTCTCGATAATTATTAGAGATATCAACAAAATACATACAACACAAAATATGTATTTTAAGACGACCTACTACTTTTGTAAACAATGATTTTCGAAATTTTTAATATTTGTTTAGATAATTTCCAAAAAACAGAATTTTTATGGGTTTTTTTATAGTTTTCAACATGAAAATGAAATTAGTGCAAATTATCACTATGATGTTCTTAATCAGCGCGTCAAAATAAGCAACTGTACAAATTGTTATTAAAATCGGAGGATAGGCCTCAAATTAAACTGGTCTCCCCATACGGTCGCTCCTGCCTTCTCCTTGCGCTACCCGAGAAACTTTATCATCCATTTTCTCGAAAACTATTGCAGATATTAAAAAACTTTTACTATATAAAATATGTATTTCAAGCAGACCTACAACTTTTATAGAAAACAATTTTCGAAAATTTTAATATTTTTCAAGATAGTATCAAAGAAACCGAATTTTTAAGGTTTTTTAAGGTTTTCACTATGATAATCAAATTTGCGCCAATTTGTACTATTATATTCGTAATCAGCATGTCAGAATACGTAGGTATACCAAGTTTAAAAAAAATCGAAAGTTTATCTTTTAATTTTTTTAATGTAGGTATTTCAATGCCATTTTGTAATGCTGGTAATGCATAAATTTTAATATATATTTTTTATTATTTATCAAATTTTCAAATGTATTTCTATACGCTAATAAATATTTTCTCAATTTAATTGTAGATTCTTGGTTAAAAAAACTGGAGGAATATGGACCGTGGTTCAAGGAGCAAGAATCTGTGAAGGCAAACGAAGCACTTCGACCTGGAAAACCAAAAACTTACGACGACCTTTTCGGACTTGACGGATCCTTTAGACAATTAACAATCGACTAAGAATAATTATTTATTTGCAAAAACATTATTTTCTTAAATTTTTATGGTTTGTAATATTGTAGAAATGATTGACTTAGTATTTAGATTCAGAGGTAATTATTTGTATAATAGTCACTATTTTTTAAATATGAAACGAAAAATTGAAAAATACATATACATTATTTAAAAATTACCAACAAATCAATTCCTTAGTTTAAATTTAATTTTTCTAGATTTGATAAAAGTTAAAAATAAAAAATACCGAAAAGTAATTATTCGAATAAAAGTAAGTTTGTATGTAAACAACAATAAATTGTTATTTGGATTTTATTTTGAATTGTTTATGAAATATGTATGTTTTGTTTGATAAAAATTGAAGCGAGTGTGAATGTATACTTTTGAAGTCTAAAATGATACACGAATCGCATTAAAAAGTACGAGGCTAGTGAATCGCAGAAGCGGTCACCAATCCAATTACTGACCGTACTGGATATTGCTTAACCTCCAAGAGCACGGTGCAAAGCGTCTTCATCACTTGATTTATGTCGTTGATTGAATTTTAAACTAATATGCTCATCTTTGTTTAAAAAATTATAAGCTTTGAAATAGACTAAAACTTAAAATGCGTCTTTCTCACAACACTATTGTTTAAAACTGCAGACTTGATAATTTGAAAACTGTTTGACCGATTTTAAAATTTATTTTTGAATTTTATTCTCTGAAAGTATCCTCATATACTGAACCTCGAAAATGCTAATTCATCTATAACACAGGCACACAAAAAAATAAAGTTCCCTGATCTGGGTATGAGAGCCATCATCAGAATTGGCACATCAAGTTTTGACTCTAACCTCAAAATAAATAAAATGGTACTTTTTGTTCGTTAGAATTTGAACCCGACTTAAAGTCCGATATTTAAAAACCAGGATAATTATTTTAGAAATTTTTTTTTATTATTATTTACCTGCTTAATTTAGTTTTTAACAGTATTTTCTATAACAATTCCCGCCATTGTTCCTATGATTTTTTATGACCGCGAAAAAGTAACTGAAAAGAATATGATAAAAAAAAAAAATTTAGACCTATTATAGGATATTCGAGTTATAAATATTTATAAGGGTGGGCTCAGTTTCGTAATCTCATGGTGAGGTTTTGACTCATATATTTACCAGAAAAAAGTCTTCTGTCGGTTTTTAGTATTGTTAGACACACTATAATATTAATTTTTCAAATAAATGAAATTAATAAGTAAAATAATTCTAAGGAATTAAAAATTATTTCGTAGTTGATTTCAACAGAAAAGATTAGACTTTTTCTTAAATTGCAATTTCCTCAATGAATTTTTTCTTTCTCAGTTATGCAAATTACATCACTTATATTCTGTCCTCTTCTTTCATTCTTTCACTGTGCGGTGCACCGGCAATATCTTTGGTCAATCACAACTGTTAGTAACCGATTGATTCTCAATGTGCCCAGACGTTCTGCAATTATTTTTCAAATTATTCTAATACACTTATTTAATATTGAAAAAATAATTTAAAATATAAACAATTTACAGAATTTTGTTGTGATATTTGGGAAAACAGTGAAATTTTAATTACAATAATTGTTTTGTAAAATAAAAGGAAATATTAGTTTGCGAATTGCAAAATGTTTTAACATTTAGGAAAAAACTTTAGGTAAGTAAAAAAATTATGAATATAATTAACAGCTTTTGCAATTAATTTTCCATTTTTTAGTTTAAATGTAATAATTTGTTAAAAACACAATTTATAATATTTTTAAAAATATTATTAGTTACAAATTTTTCCAATTTTTTAGTTACTGCATTTTAATTATTTTTAAATGTTGTGAGAAATTAATGTTTCTTTAATATATTTTTATTTAAAATTCTTAAATTAAATAATATGTTTTTTATATGTATTTTAAATCCTATTAAATTACATATTTTTTTTCTTTTTAGCTAAACGAAATTTTAACTCAGAAACAAACGAATTATCTTTTCTAGAAACAATTTTTTATATTTTAAAGTAAACTAGAACTTAACAATATTTATTGAAAATCTAGAATATATTAATTTCATGCATCTAAATACCAACTAAAGATAATAAAAAAAATTTTTTATCGTCACATTTTTCAAGTTTATCATTTTTAAAAAAGAATATATGGAATAAACATTGTGTTTGATTAATGACTTCTCGTCGGTATTTAATTCGAGTTTTATCACTTTTGGAATGTCGGTGTTACTCTCGTCAGACATAAAACTTTTTTATTTTGTCTCTTACCTTCAACAATATCAAATTTCTAATTTACCGAGATATAGTTTGATATTAATATTTTCTTTGTCCTTTCTCCGACTCTTTTTTTTATCTTTGAAAAGTACGATGGCGAAGTTTACAATAAAAAATTTAAAAGAACAACACTTTTTTGAAATATATTTATAAATTTGCATAAAAAAAAATTATTATTTCATAATGTTTACACTTACACTTTTTTTTTTAATATATAGGTGTCAAAACTTGTCATGAGCCTAAAAACGATTTTCGGATCCGCTCTCAAGAGCAGTTGCTTTGATATTTTGACGTAACATCTTCATCAAAACGATTCCACGAAGAATGATTTCTAAACTCTTTGCCACGTGCAGCATTGTGAGTCTATAATTTAAAAAAAAATTATTTTCCATTCCTACATTACTTCAGGTTAGTTGTACAATTGTTTATTCGTTTCAAATTTTTAAAAGGAAATTTTTTTACATTATCTGAAAACTTGGTTTTCTTAAAATTCCCTACTGAAAAATTTTTAGATTATTTTCTTTGCTTTTAATTTTTTATTGATTTTATTATTTTTACTTATATTTAAAAACATGTTAAAATTCTTTTTTGCTTTTTTATTTATTTTGTAATACAAACTCTCTCAATAATTTTTCTCAAGTAAAATTAAAAAATTATTTCTTGTTGAATTCCAGATAAAAATTTTATTTAAAAAAAAAGTAAAACTGGAATATCAACTCACTGTGAATTTTTTCTCTTAAAATACATTGAGTTAAATTTGCATAATTTGTTATAAAAAAATCACCGGCTGATTAGTTGGTTCGCAGCAAATTAAATATGAACGTCGCAATCGTTAATTTTTTATTACTAATTTTATAATAAAAAAACAAGAATTTCGCAGTTCAATTTTGAAAATATGATAAATTATTATTCAACAGAAGTTTTAGCTTATATGTTTTCATTTTGTTTCTCTTTGTTGTAGTTTGTTGATCTTTATAGGAATAATTATTAAAAGAAAGAGGATAAAGAATTTTTTAAAAAATTTAAAAATCCAAACAAATTGAAAGTGTAATCTTTAAATAATACTATTGTGGTTCCATCTCCGGAAGTAGCTATGAGACGTCAATTTCCGGTCTCCATCCCTCCTAAGTAGATAATTTGCTCTTCACGCATTTCTCACTTGAAGACGTAAAAATCTTTGCATATATTATTATTAATTAAAATTAAACAAAGAAGAGCTACGAAAAAAATGTTTTATTTTTACGTAGTTTAATATTAATGGTGAAAAAAAATAATAATAAAAATAAAGAGAATGAGAAAAATAATAATAAAATTAAAAAATTAAATTTGTAAATATATACAAAAATATTGTTTTATTTAAAATTATTTTGTGTATTTTATACTATTTATTTTTAATGTATAATGTATACATTTTTTAAAAATAATTTAAATATTTACGGAAGAATGCTGATGCCTTCTAATATGCAACCCGTCGTACAGATTAGTATCCGTTTGCATATTGTCAGGCATTCTTATAAAAATTCTTATTAAATTTTAAATCTCTTACTTTCAAGTTAAATTCAATTTAATTTAATTCATTTACGAGTTTATTAAAATTTGAATTATTATCAAAAAGAAATTTATAATGAAAATTATTATTAATTAAGTATTATTAAAGAAAAATGAAAATTTTTATCAAAAATTGTTGTTCCTTGAAAGGTTAGTTTTTAAAATAATTATATTAAAATAAATTTTAAATTTGTGTATTTCAACGATTTATCTACATTTTATTTTTTTACTTCCCTTTCATTTGTTTGCTGTGTTCGTAATATTTATTTCCAAAGATTAAAATACTTTTTTTTTTATTTTTGTCATGTCTTTGTAACTTAAAACTCTTAATATTTATAGAATAAGATTTTATGTTATTATAAAATTACAAACGAAAGTGGTTCTGGTTAGAATAAATACACAGTATTAAAAATAAACATTTTAAGCTTTTTTATTAAATAAAACTATTGAAAATCCTAATTAAACGAATTAGTTAATTGAATTAATGTTAATTTTATATTTGTTTAAAATGATTTTTAAACTTCTATTAAGCCTTTCTGATTCTGAGTTTCGCACAGCTCAATTCTTGGAAAATGTGGAGTTCGTTGTCCGGATAATTTCTGCATAACAAGTGCCAATACACATTGCAAATATTCTCGTGTACGTTTCTTTTTTAAAGGATCTCAAAGCGGCGATCCTTTAATCTTTTCCGACCTAAAAGTTCGTCTAACGAATTTGTTTTGTTTAGAAAATTTGTTTTAAAAAGTGTTCCTTGAAAGATAAAACAATTTTTTTTTTTTTCTAAAAATAAATAGGTGGTAAAAATATATCTTTAAGAGCATGTGATGGATTATGACGTCATTGCTATAGGCAAAATTTGTCCGTAACTTTGGTTTTAAAATATTAAATATTTTGTCACAAAACTTGGTACAATTACCTGAAATGTAATTAGGAAGGTCTCTCTGACCTGAGTTTGTATAAATTTTGAAAATTTTCTAAAAATCGCAAATTTTTTAAAAATTAATTTTTAGTCAAAATTTAAAAAAATTTTGGCCAGAGAAACCTTCTTAATGATATTTTAAGTAATTCTAGTTCTACAAAATATTCAATATATTTTAAGAGAAAAGTTAAGGTCAAATTTTGCCTTTATCAGTGACGTCATACTTCATCACATGCCCTTAAAGCTATATTTTTACTATTTATTTATTTTTAGAAAATTAATTACATCTATTAATATCCAATAGTTGCGCTATTGACAAATTGATTGATATTCATGGTTTATCCTAATGCAAAGCACGTGTCATGCAGCACCCATGATCAAATGAATTTTGCATGATTTAAAGCTTCTCAGGCGTAGATTTAAGAGTCTATAAAACTCACACTTTACCATTAACGACTTGACGTTGTACTTAAAATAGTCATTTTCTCAGAAAAAGCACTTCACAATTTGTCATTCTTCAATATCAGAAATTCATTCAACGATAAAGTATTTAGAAAATGGAAACCAGAAACTAATGAATATTAATTGATTGGAATGAATTATTAAAAAGAACGGTAACATTATGTGGGAAAGTTTCAGCAATGTAATATTGCTATGCAATGTTGCTGCAAAGTTGATGCAAAGTTGCTGCAACGTTAAAATGTAATGTTGCTACAATAATGTTGCAATGTTGCCATGTAACATTGCTGTAATTTTGCAATGTAATGTTGCTGTTCTGCTGTTGTGTAATGTTGGTACAATCTTGCAATGTAATAATGCTACAATGCCACTGTAACCTTGCTAGGTATAATCTTGCTGCAATATTGCTGTGAAACTTTTTGAAATGTTGCTGCAATGTTGTATTGTAATGTTGCTGTTACGTAGCTGAAATGTTGCAATGTTATATTGCTGTATTGTTATTGTTTAATGTTAGGATAATTTGTCAATGTTATATTGCTACAATGCAGCTGTAACGTTGCTATGTTATGATGCCGTGAACATTTTTTCAGCAATGTTGCTGCAATGTACTTGTGTAATGTTACCATGTAATGTTGCTACAATGTTGCTGCATTGGTACTGCAAATTTGCTGCAATGTTGCAATGTAATGTTGATGCAACTTTGCAATGTAAAGTTACCACAATGTTGTTGCAATGTTGCCATGTAACAATGATGTATTTTTATGCAAAATTTCTATGTAATCTTCTTATGTAATGTTGCCATGTAATGTTAATGAAATGATGAGTTTCCCTCAAGTTTATCATGGAAAGTTTCTGTAAATTTATTTTCCAATATTGCTGCAACCTTACAATGTAATGTTGTATCCCTGCAGACATATTTTCTTTTAAAAAAAAACTGTTTTTAGGTTTTTGCCCTTACCTCAGCGGCCATTATTGAAAGAAAAACTCCTGCCGTAAATGTGAAGCCGATTGAAGAAGAAGATGACTATGCCAAGGTTCTGGAACTTTCTCTTCTGTTCTATGAAGCTCAGCGATCAGGAAAATTGCCGTCTGATAACAGAATTTCTTGGAGAGGAGATTCAGCATTGAATGATCAGGGTGACAACGGAGAAGACCTCACCGGAGGGTATTATGATGGTTAATAGTTTAATTGATTAACGAGTTTAATACATTAATTCATTTACAAACCAAAATTGCTTCATATTTTAGTAAATATTAATTAATTAAATATCTTAATTTGAATAAATTGATCAATAAGAAAACTTTCAGCTGGTGACTTTGTCAAATTTGGTTTTACAATGGCTTGGACGACGACGATTTTAGCTTGGGGAGGAGTAAGTTGGCCTGAAGCGTACTCGGCTGCTGGTCAACTAGAGGAACTTCGAAAGGCTGTTAAATGGGCTACTGATTACTTTATCAAATGTCACATTAATGAGACAACTTTTTATGGTCAAGTTGGAGATTTTGCTCTTGATCACAGCTTTTGGGGCAGACCTGAAGAATTGAATACATCCAGGCCGGCTTTCAAAATTGATGCTGAACATCCAGGTATGCATTGTTCGAACAAGACGAATAGTTTTAACAGCATTGTCATTCTTTTTACTTCCTGAAAATCTAATGCTAAGCAAGATATACTATATATAGATCAAAGTTGGTGTTGTTTTCTTATAGCATCCTAGGTCGGTATTTCCACATAAATACTGATGTATAATAAATAAAATAATATAAATTGTGTTAGGTTCTGACCTGGCAGGAGAAACTGCAGCAGCCTTGGCAGCTTCCAGCCTCCTTTTTAAAGAGTCGAACCCTGAATATAGCTCCAAGTGTCTTCAACATGCCAAAGAACTGTATCAATTTGCCACTGATTATCGGGGCCTTTATCATCAAGCCATAAAAGGAGCGACCCAGTATTACGAAAGTACGGACTACGGGGATGAATTAGCTTGGGCTGCCGCTTGGCTTTATAAGGCAACAAAACTAACGAATTTTCTGGATGAGGCTGAATACTATTATCAACATTTCTATCTCAATGAAAGGCCCAATTCTTTCTTTTACAATAAAAAAGTTGCTGGAGTTCAGGTTTGTCTACAAGTTTAACTTATAGGGGCAGACCTAGTTGGGACATCCAAAAATAGCTCTTAGGGTTTTCTTAGTCGCACATTAAAATAATTAATAACAAATGCTTTTCCACATGAAAGATATGTAATTGAAGAAAGTATTATAAATTTTTTAAAATTAGATATTGAGAAATATGTAGAATACATCTAGTTTGCGAAAAGTCCAAAAGAAACGGTTTTGTCGTGATCACTGCAGTTCGTCACTGGAGCATCTGAAATCAAAACAAAAAGAAGGAATCATAAGTTAATAACATATAGCTCTTGATGGTCGAAGGGATTTGAAAAATTTTAATTTTTTGAAAAATGGTGGATGTTGAAGTTCAAAGTTGATTATTGGACCAAAACTTCACTAACATTTTTGGCTTTAGAGTATTCCCTTGATTAACGCTGGTTCGGTTAAAGCCGCTGTAAGGCGGTTGAGATAATTTAATTCAATCTGGGAAAGTGGTACCCGCTTAGCGAAAACCCCTGAAGTTCTCCCCACTTGAAGCTAAAAACTTCGAGTGAGAGATCGGCTTGAATCAAATCCTTCAGTCCCGCTGCCCGGCATTAATCATGGGACCACTGTAAAAAGAAAATAATCGTCAAAAAAATCCTTCGTCTATCTGGAGGACGATTATATACATAGAATAAGAGATACAAATTTAAAATTGATCATAAAGCCATTCTCAAGTTACAGTGATCACCGACTTCAAGAACATGGTTTCGAGAAAAACGCGTTTAAAGTTTTGAGTATGATTTGCATGTAGATAAAAAATTTGTTTTGGAACTTAAACTGAATCGCCTATTTCATATACATATGTATATATACGTGTGCAGATTTCGACGTTTCACAACCAACTGCTGCTAAAACACTAGGTACGTTAAAAGGGCCTACAGTTCCTAAGGTAGCCTAGCGCATAATTATCACTAATTGCCTAAAATATTCAGAAAATACTTTTGAAATATTCTACTTTTATAAAATGCAAGAAGAAAATAGTTCTTTTTTAGAATTCTAACTAGGTCTGTCCCCTTAACCATCTACTTAAGTTAATTACCTAAACAGTGATGAAATATTTAAATCAAATTATTTTTGCAGATTCTTCTGGCTCAGTTGACTGGACGGGATGTTTACCAAAACTCTGCGAAAGACTTCTGCCAGTTTTCTATTAAGCGGCAAAAGAGGACACCTAAAGGTCTCCTTTATATTGAAAAGTTTGGAACACTTTGCCATGCGGCTAATGTGGCTTTTGCTTGTCTGCAAGCTGCTGATTTGTCGGAAATTACAAATCGACAAGATTATCGAGATTTTGCCAAGCAACAGATCTCTTACATGCTTGGTAGCACGGGTAAATATTATTATTACTACTTATTTATGATTATTATTAAATACAATTGCTTTAAGGATAATTATAGGTAGATTGAAAAAATATAATGCGATTAGTCTATATCAAAAAATAAGGTTAAACCATCATTTCGGCAATCCACATTCTTATACACAAGATTTAACATCCTGGATCATCATCCCCGTTGCCGGATTATGATATTCTATATTCCGACTTTCTGGGCATTCCAGGCATCTATCTAGGATAAAGAATCTGGAATTCGGTTTGAAAAATCCGGAGTGTGTCCCAATTAAAAATTCCTTTACAGGAACTTTTAAGGATCGTGTCATGAACCTTTAAGGAACTTTAAATGTTCCTTTAAGGATCCTGACAGGTCCTTTAAGGATCCTCAAAGGTCCTACAATAATTCTTTGAAGGATCCTGACACGATCTCTTGATGGAATTTAGAACAACGATCCTTCACAGGTTCCTAAGCTGTACTATGGTCCTACAAAGGACTCGTTAAAGAAACATAAGTAAGTTCTATGACGCATTTTTCCAGATTATGTTTGATGTTTAATGTTTCTTAATTTAATTTTCAATATTTTAACAAAACCAAGTAAACAATATAAATACAAAACCCGGACACCAACAAACTACGAATTTAAATTAAACCACAACACAACAAATTTATTAAATGGGAACCATTTCAAAAGGTTACAAGAAATCAAAAATAGCCGGCCGCATGGCACGGACATTTACAAAAATACGCGCACTGAACACTGACTCTAAATTTAATGTCTATTATTGGAGATCGACTCCATCACAGAAAAACAAATAAATTGTTAATATAAGAGCTCACCTGGGCGGGCACAATAGTCACGAAAGGAGCCCCGTCAGTAGTATTAAATACATCTTTACAAAGAAAGTTTTACACTTTTAATAATGCATGACCAAACGGTCAAACACACCAGTTCAGAATACCTCGACAGCGAGAACGCGTCGTCGACAAGTCAATATGCGGCGATACGTGCGCCGCCGTGCCGCTCTCACGAATCACATTTCAAAATGCACTCTTCAGAGTACGGGTCTCACATCCGGACCCATGGGCTAGGACGATGCCACGACGATCAGGAACACTAACCACGACGATGACGACCACCAGGACTACCTTTTTGACGACTCATTATGATGTGGAATACTCCACATCGGAGCAAGCAGTGTTCGTGCGTGTAAAATAAAAGTGCGAACATTTAGTGTTTATTGCCCAAAACAAATAATTGTCCGATCTGACAAGTTGGCAGGTAAAAACCGGAAGTTTAAATAATAACATTATCCAATCAATTTAATTAATTAAATACAAAATCAAAATAGAAATAAATCTTAATTTAACTAAATCTCAAATTTGACAAGAATCAAAATAAATATAAATTAAAGTGTATCTTAAATATTTAATAAAATTATATAATGTAAACTCAAACTAATAACAGGCACAAATATTGTGCGCGGTAACTTTTTATCACGTCACAGTTCCTATGTAGGAACATGTATTTTTCAAAGAACTGAATACATAAGAACATTTATACATTGTGCGTTTCTTCGCGGGAACCGGTGAAGGATCGTTGTTCCAAATTCCGTCGAGGGATCGTGTCAGGATCCTCTAAGGAATTATTGAGGACTTTTGAGGATCCTTAAAGGAACATTTAAAGTTCCTTAAAGGTTCATGTCACGATCTTTAAAAGTTCCTTTAAAGGAAATTTTAACTGGGTGTGACCAGGGGTATTAAATCCAGAATGCAGAATCCGGATTTTTCAGATGCCGGATTCTAAATATCTTATTTCAGATTGAGCGTTACATGTTACTAATTCCACATTCTCGATTTCTTATCCTGGATCCAGAATCCGATTCCACATTTTAGATTCCATATATCTAACATCCAACAAACTAGATTTTAAATCCCACATGCCGGATTATTATTAATTTCTAAATTTTGACAATTACGACATTTAAAATTTTACCATTCTACTTTCCGTATATCAAGAATTCAGATTCCGAAATCCAGGATGTGGAATCGTTAATATGAAATTCGGTATGGTCAAACAATTATATTTCAACTAAGTCGGTCGTGCCCTATTTTTTGAAATTTTTTATTTTGTAATATATTAAAGATTAATGTTTTAGTAATTTATTTCTGACATTAACTTAAAAAAATATCTAATAGACTAATAGAAAATTAATTTTTTACGTTTGAAGGTTCAGAAATAAAGTACTAAAAAATACGTTTTGCTTCATTTAATTACAATGATAAATAAGAGTATCCTATTTTTTGAAAAAACCTTTTTCTCAATTGCATTAAATATTAAATCAATTTTTCCATTTAAGGAAGAAGTTTTGTAGTCGGCTGGGGACAAAATCCGCCAACCCAACCTAATCATGCGGCTTCTTCTTGTCCTGATAAACCAGAACCCTGTGGCTGGACCGAATTAGATCGGAAATTTCCGAATCCGCAAATTCTATATGGTGCTCTTGTTTCCGGACCTGATGAAAGAGACAAATTTGACGATAATCGTCAAGACTATATTTATACTGACGTCACTCTCGACTGCAATGCGGGGTTCACAGGGACTCTTGCCGGATTGCTTCAACTTCGAGTAAAAGCATCGTCTTAATTTTTTTATTTTCAAGACAAAATTTGATTTTTAAACTATTTATTTAAGTTTTCTGAGAGTTAAGAAATAAGAATGGAGTAAAAGTAATTAATAAGAAACCTGAAGAAAATAATAATGAAACAAAAAGTAAATAAAAAAAGTATTTTAAAGTTGATCGATGGAAAGAATGACAGTGGTTGCCAAACACTTTCCCCTCCTTTGCTGAAAATTTGCACTTTGACAATTTTTTTTTTAATCGTGTTATCTGACAAAACTGCAGAGAATAAGGGGATTTTAAAAACATGGACTTTTTGTTGTTAGATACTTTTACGAGCAAAAAACGAAAACTGAGATTAGAACTGACAGACTTGCTGTTAAAATGTTCGCCACACGTCACACAAATATTTTAATAGACTCACCACGCAGGAAATTTACTTTAGTCGTGATTCCAGTTTACCATGAGCTATAAGAAGCTTTCGACGGAAACACATAGATGGCGCCTTCTTGTTCTACGCAAAAAGTCTTTGTCAGTTTCAGTCTTGAACTTGACTCGCCATCTATGTGTTTCCGTCAAAAGCTTCTTATCTCTCATGGTAAACGGGAATCACAACTTAAGTAAATTTCCGGCGTGGTGAGTCTATTAAGATATTTGTGAGACGTGTGGCGGTCATTTTAACAGCAAGTCTGTCAGTTCTAATCTCAGTTTTCGTTTTTCTGCTTGCAAAATTACCTAACCACAAAAATTCTATGTTTTACAAATTCTTTATTCCCTGAAATAAGACAGATATTACGGTTTCTTCGAAAAAGTTTTTAAGTACAAATTTTCGACGATGAAGGGGAAAGTGTTTGGCAACCACTGTCATTTCCATCGATCGTCTTTAACGTAAAGCCTTTTTTTGAGAAGACTTTTTTTTTTTTAAAGTTTACAAAATTTTGTCATTTGTTTTAATATAAGTTCTGTAGATATAAGGTTTTTTTTACTAAAATGTGATAGTAAAATTAGATATTAAAAATTTTTTTATAGAAATAGTGAAGCAAAGAATTAAATTTGTGATCAGAAGATCATTTTATTTTCTTTAAATAGTTTGTAATGAAGAAAATAAAAATGTTGTTTGTCTGTAAGCAACTATTAATAAAAAGCAGTATTTTTTAAGTACCAAAGATGTTAAAGATATTGTCGACAAAATTCGAAAATTTTTAAAAATTCAATTCTAGCTTCTACTATTTATGAAGAGTTATAATTTTGGTAATTCTAGTATATAAGACGAAAAAAATTTATATTGTAAATTTATTTGTTTTCCAGCGAATAAACTTTTTTCATACAAACTTAATGGATTTTTATTTTTAAAAATTTACTACATTTTCTCAATTGATAGAACAATGTAAGCTAAATTACGTCGCAATTATTCATTGACTCTTAATAATGTCATTGGGTGTATTCCTATTTCACACAACATCTTATTAAATTACATAAAATTATTGAAAATTAACTTCCTTTGTGTCATCTCCGATTACATGAACAAGGAAAGGAAATAATCAAGCTCTGTAATTGATACGAAATTACTTAGTCTTCATTTCTCACCTCGCTATGAACTTTAAGTTTCGATTTGTATATAATGTGAAAGTTTTTATTTTATTTACCTTAACAGTGTTTCCATCAAATCAACAAACTCCAGGTGAAATAATAATTTTGGTTTCATATTTAAAATTAGTAATTAATTTTTATTGATATTTATTTAATGCTAAATATTTTCTGTTTACTTATTTTTTCCAATTCCACTTAATAATCAATAAATACGTTTAGAGGTCTTGAGAATACCGTCAACGTGTAATTCAATTCAATGTAACAAAGGATACTATTGTCTTGTCAAAGTTCACAATTGTAGCTGGGGAGAAAGTAAGAAAAAATTATTTCAATATAATTTAAAAATAATTACAAAGTTTTATTCCCAGTAAAAACCTGAATAAAAAAGCCTTTACGTAATTTTTCTAAGACGCATGGTTTTAATTTTATTGAAATTTTTATTCAATAATAAAGTACTTCGTTCGGCGTTCCCCGCTACTGCTTGCTGTGCGCAACGCTTGCCGCACGTAACTAAATATTAAAATCTTCCTAAATCAAAAACTATTCATGGCAGAAAAATGCAGTAAAGGACTTTTTTCCTTAGTCTTTTACGATTAATAAAAATGCATTTTTAACTATTTTTGAAAAACTGAAAAACATAGTACTTTCGTCAACTTTACTAATTATTTTCATATTTGCATAGATTGTATGCAAAGGATAGCAAGATGCGTACCTGAAGAAGAATATTACACAACTACTGCTTCTTGCGTAGATTTTCAGTGCCCTGAAGGACATAAATGTATACTTAGGGAATCTCTGTGTGACCGACCGCCTTGTAAAGTGCTAAAAAGTTGTGCTAGAAATACCGGTATTTAAAAAAGGGTGTAGTTTCGAATAAGAGGGACCTCCGATTGTAATGAAACTTACGTATTTTGATGCACTGATTACGAAAATTATGTTGAAAATTGTAGCAAATATGATTATCATAGTAAAAACCATAAAAATACATAAAAATTAAATTTTTTGCAAATTATCTCAATAAATATTAAAATTTTTTAAAATTGTTCTTTACAAAAATTGTAAGACTTTTAAAAATACACATTTCTTGTTTTGTGCAATTTTTTGATATCTCTAATAGTTTTCGAGAAATTTGATAATAAAGTTTATTGTACAGCGCGAGAAACGGCGAAGAGAAGGCAGAAGCGACCAGAGTGGGGAGATCACTGTTACCCGGGTATCTTTTGGTAAGAAAAACACTATAGGTGCCAAAGAAACCTTTTTGTATCCTTCTGTAGAAAGGGACTCTAAAGATTTGATTATTTAAATTTGTAAAAGAGGGTGCAGTTCTGAAATGTTTAGAGTAACTTTAATATCGATTTTCTCGAAAACTATTAGAGGTATAAAAAAATGCATAGAACATAAAATATGTCTTTTAAGAAGACCTGTAATTTTTGTAAAAAATAATTTTCAAAATTTTTCATGTTTATTGAGATAATTGCAGAAAACTGAATTGATATCAGTGATGAATCCAGAGGGGGGGGATGGAGGTTATAACCCCCTCCCTAGAGCTAACTTAGATTTGTATGGGAGAGAGAGAGACAACACTATAGTGTTGTCTTTTTCTATCTCATGTATGACCCCCTCCAGAAACCAAGTCTGCACCCGCCACTGATTAATATGAGTTTCTTTAAATGGATTTTACCATGAAAACTAAATTTGCGCAAATTTCCACTATGATATTCTTCATCAACAAGTCAAAATACGTAAGTATACCAAGTTTCATTAAAATAGGTGGGGGCGTAAAATAAAACTGGTCTCACCACACGGTGGCTTTTGCCTTCTCTTCGCCGCTCTTCGCGTTGCAGGAAAAACTTTATTATCGATTTTCTCGAAAACTATTAGAGATATCACAAAATTGTAAACAACATAAAATATGTATTTTAAGAAGGCCTACAACTTTGGTAAAAAGCAATTTTTGAAATATTTAGTATTTATTGAAATAATTGCAAAAAAATGAATTTTTATGAGTTTTTTGTAGTTTTCATCATGATAATCAAATTTGCGACAATTTTTAATGTTATTTTCGTATTCAGCGCGTCAAAATACTTTAGTACACCAAGTTTAAAAAAAAATCGGAGGTACCTCTTATTCGGAACTGTACAAAAAAAAATTCAATTTTTCATTGTATTTTATTATCCAATGTGTACTTTCTAAATTCCTTCAAAAATAATAATCTAGTTGCTGAAAACTGGTTTAAAAAGTGCAAACAATTAGGCTGCACTTCTGAATATGAATGTTTTATTAGAAGACCGACTGACAAGTGTGATAGTAACAGTTGTAAGCATACCCCTGATTGTATGCTGCCTTCTGGTACGTATTATCAAAAAAAATCTTTATCACATTTATTTATTATTTTTCTTTTTCTCTGTACTTATATTCAGAATAGATTTTTTAAAATCTATTAATTTAGATATTTGTTATGTTTTACAGTACAATGTTTCTTTTAAAAAATAGTAAATTAAAAACAAATAAATTCAAGGTCGTGAGTCAACAAATTATTATCAAACAATAAATAATACTGATTGACAATAAATAAATGAAACAATTATAATACAATAATAAATTTTTAAAATAATAATTCTTAGAGATTTTAACTTTTAGAAAATGAATTAAACAAGCGATGTAGAGGTTGGGTTTGTCCATTGAAGCATGAATGTTTGGCACACGAAATCGAGCCATGCCAAGAAAATAATTGTCAAATTTTTCGAACATGTAGATCCACAGAGGTTAGTTTAAATAATTAAAACATTAAAAATAAAAAAATAAACATTCAATATAATTTTAAGTTTTAAGTATTTTTAAGAATCATGTAGTAATGTTTATTTAAAATTTAAAAAAAAAACTGTTTTTTTCAATTGTATGTTGTTTTATGTTTATTTTAGTAAGTTAATGACCTGTTATCAGTTACTAGTCATTTAATATAATATTAAGGAGGGTCTATCGTAAAGAGAATTAAGGGCATGTGATGGAGTATGACGTCACTTGTATAGGCAAAATTTGTCCGTAACTTTTCTCTTAAAATATTGAATATTTTGTCATGAAACATTGTAGAATTAATTAAAATGTGATTAGGAAGGTCTCTCAGACCCGAGTATGTTTAAATTTTGGCTCAATATTGATTTTTTAAAAATATTGCAATTTTTCGAAAATTTCCCAAAATTAATTTTGGGCAAAAATTCAAACAAAGTCGGGTCTCAGAGACCTTCCTAATGACATTTTAAGTAATTTTACCAAGTTTCATGACAAAATATTCAATATTTTAAGAGAAAAGTTGCGGACAAATTTTGCCTATACCAGTGACGTCATAATCCATCACATGCCCTTAACATTACCATTTTCATCATATTTAAAAAATAAATAATGTTAATATAGAGTTAATAAATACAATTGTTTAATTATATATTCCTAAAATTAAATTTAAACCTAACCTCAAAATAATGGTCTCTGTTTTGACTATAGTACCGTCATACCATAGAACCTTCTTAACTATTATTTAAAATCTATTTTTAATTTAAAATTATTATTAAATAAATCTAAAATAAACTACAAAAATGAAAAATCATTCCAGTGGGCAAAAAAAACCAGAAGACGTCCTTAAGACGTCTTTTGGACATGTGTGCCCACTGGGATAATTTATGTTTGAATTAAAAGAATTAATTTGTACTTTATAGCCGCCTAAGATAAAATTAAAAACTTTACCTGAACTTGAAAAAGATTGGTTTTTCCAAGAAGAAGCAAAATGGAAATTACAAACATTGTTGACAACAACTAAGTCAATTATAGATAAGGTACGACGAAACTTTTAAGATAATTATTAAAAGATATTAAATTGTAATATTAGTAGTTAGTACGTTAAAAAGATAAAATATTTTGTAAGTCATTGTTTACTTACTCATATATTTATTTCTAAATATTTCATTGTAGGTGCCCGGTTATGACAGAATGAATCAATTATTTTTTAAACCAGTAAATACAATTTCAAGGTAAAATGAGTGTTTTTTCTAGATGTATCATATTTTAAAACAAATTCAACCCGAAAATATTGCCGACTTTTGCTTCCTCATAGAAGAAGCTTTGTATTTAATTAGAAGCATTTTAAAAAAATTTTAATTTGAAGGAGGTTGTTTCCATTTCAAATCATACAAGCCGAATATATTCAAAATTCAAAATCATGTTTCACATGATTTTTATTGTTTTTTAGGGCAAATAACGAGACACATATTTTTTTGTTTTGCGAAAAAATTTTTTTTCGCAGAGTTACGAGCATATGAAAGTTTTAAGACAAAGAGTGATTTTTTAACGAAAACGCTAAAAAATGTTTTTAAAACATCTCTAGTTTTTTCAAAAATTGATATTTTTCAATTTTGTTTTCTGATTTTACTAATGTTTTAGGTGCTCTTTCTTAGGAATTTTTAAAATTTGAAAAATTTTCAAAATTAACAAAATGGCGGCCAATTTTTGAAAAATCAAAAAAGTCGAACTTCTCAAAAACGTAATTTTTTTTTGAAATTTTTTTTGTAGTTACTAGATAACAAAAAGAATTTTTTCCAGTAAGTTTATTGTGCACTAAACACTGTGAAAGGCGCAAGAATTTTTTTTTTGAAAATACAAAAAGTCTTTATTTTGGCTAATGCAAAGATATTTTTCAGTTGGAAAAAATGTAATTTTTAATTCCTTTTTCTATCTAGTAAATAGAAAAAATTTTTAAAGAAATAAAAAATATTGTTCTTGAGAAACTTGAGCTTTTTTATTTTTGAAAAATGGACACTTTAGAAATTTTTAAAATTTCTTAATTTGTAAAAAAAGCATGTCAAACATTACTAAAATAAAAAAGAAATGGAATAATTTATGGCGCTGGTTGAGCCAAAGTAATGACTTTTAGTATTTGAAAAAAAAATTGGCTCCTTCCACAGTGTTTAGCGCACATTAAACCTACTGGAAAAAATTATTTTTGTTATCTAGTAACTACAAAAAAAATTTCAAATAAATAAAAAATTTCAGAGAGTTTTAAGAAGGTGTCCATCTTGGAGACACTTTATTTCAGATCGAAAATTTTTACCAATTAAAAAGAATGCTTTAAAAAATGTTTATGTTGAAAATAAAATTTTATCCCTGTAGCCATAAGTTACCTAATATATATGTATAAAAATTTTTAATGTATCTTATTCAGTTTTGATACTACAATATTAAATCGAAACTATGTCCATCTTAGGGCCCTCTTCCCTATAAAAAAATCGAGTTACTTGCTTCAAGACAAATCGATTGACCTATTTAAAGTTGATATTTTGTCAAAAATTTAAAGAATAAATAAAATGTTTTTAAAAATTAACTTATTGCTTTCTTTACGAGGAAGCAAAATGTTCATTAAACAAACTTAAATTTTGGCTTTTTATAATTGTAATTCAAAAAGAGAGTCCTTTATGTTTTTAATTATTTTACTTAAAAAATCAGTTTTTTTAAACAATTCAATTTCATGTGTCTTGAACTTGTTAAGGGGCACACCTAGTGTAAGCGCCTAAAAAAACGGTGATTTTTAGGAATTTTTTTTGAAGAATGTATTGCGTCAAATGTTTTGAATTTTTTTTACCTTTATTTGTCTATAAATCAGTTATTAATTTTTTTTTTGTAAAGAAAAATACATATTTTTTTAAAAGTTATGTCCCATCTCGCAAGTGTAAAAAAAAAAAGTTGTCCCACTGCTGCAGTGATTGCGGCCTTCTGAGTGACTGAAATCAAAAAAACCAAAAAAATGGCGGAGTTTTGAAAAAAAATTATAAATTTCGACTAAAAAATTCGATAGTTTTTGGCATCCCAAAATTTTATTTTTCATAAAAAAAAAAAAAAACTGGAGCCTCATAGTACGGCAAATATCTTCTAGTTTAATAATCTTTTTGGTTTTTTTGATTTCAGTCACTCAGAAGGCCGCAATAACTGCAGCAGTGGAGAAACTGGTTTTTTTTTGGATATAGCGAATAACTCTTTAAAAAAAAGATATTTTTCTTTGCAAAAATTACAAAATGTTCACTATTTATACAAATATACATGTACAAAACTTTAAAAAAAATTAGATGCAATAATTTCCCTGAAAAAAATTCCTAAAAATCGACGTTTTTTTCAGTCACTCACACTAGGTGTACCCCTTAAGGTTTTCTTTCATTGGATATATAAAAAATAGATAAATTAAAAATGACAGAATATTTAACAATGTACGAAATAAACACGCAATAACTATTACTCACGATGCGTGAAATTTATATTTATGTTAACATATAGCAATATATAATTTAAATGAAGTCACTTAATAATGAAAAAGTAGATTATATTGTGCTGATAAAAATGTTAATATTGGCAATATTTTAAAGCGATTATTTACTTGGCGATTTACGTAGAAGAATATTTAAATTATATGAATGGAAAATTTAGAAAATTTAGAAAATTTAGAGTTTATTTTGTTCAGTTTTAAATGGCTCAACTGATCAAAATATATATAAGCATTAAATAATTAAGGAATGTTAATCGAATATTTAAATATTAATACCAATTTGTAATTGGATGATTCTTCTGAAAGTGTCACTTTTATAAGTTTCTAACTTTGAATGCTGATAATTTTGTGAATTTTTCATCTAAAAGGGTCCAAGGCGTTTCAAAATACTCAAAATTTAATGAAAAATATGACCATATAGATAAGTCTAATAATGCCAAATTATACATCACAAAACAATTTTAACCTAAAACTGGATACCAGGGGCAGCGACTTTTGTATGGTACGTCTGCAAATTCCATAGAGCAAAAAAATCGCTCTGTGGAATTCCACATGGCAAAATTACAGACAAAAAATAAATGTCTTAACAAGAATGTGGATAATGAAATTTACAATTCGAAGAGAATGATTAAAATTTAAAAAATAAAAGTCATATTTAGTAAAAATAATTAAAAAATGACGAAAGATGTTGAAAATAATTTAATAAACAATTTAACTAATTTGATATTGAAGGAAATAATTCAAAACTGACAAAGTTTTATTTGAAAAAATTAAAGAAAAGAATTGAAACTTGCGGAAATTGAATTTAAAAAAAAAATAGGGTAAAAATTGTAAAATAATAGAAATAATTAGAAATTGAAGAAAATTGTTGAAAAATGATAAAAATAGTTGACAATTGTAGCAAATAATTAAAATCGTTAAAGAAAAGAATAATTGATAAAAATGTAAGGAATTTATAAATAATTTTATATTTACTATATTCTCAAAGATTAATGAAAATAATTGAAACTAGGGAAATAGAATTTAAAAATGAAGGAAAAAATGAAGTATAATTAAAATAAAATTGCAGAAAATTTTTGTAAAATGATAAAAATATTTGCTAATTGTAGCAAATAATTAAAATCACATAAGAAAAGAATTCTTAAAAATTTAAGAAATTTTTAAATATAATTTTAAATTTCCTATTCTCAAAGAGTGGATTAATTAAATTTTTAATCAATGAAATTTCAAATTAATTCCAGTTCAAAGAATTATAACATATAATTGTAATTATAGCCTTGTTTATCTCAAATATATTCTGCAATTTTTTAAAATTATTTTTTACAAATTTTTATAATTTTCTTCAATTTACAATTATTTTTTTCAATTATTTTATTATTAAATTTATTTTTCAATTAATTTTCAATTATTTTTTGATTAATTTTCTAATTTTTTTATATTATTTATCTCAAATTTTAGTTATTTTTTTCAATTTACAATTATTTTCACCATTCTGCAATTATTTTCTTTTATTACAAATATATGTTGAAATTTTTTCAATTATTTTTCACAAACTAATATTATTTTCTTTTATTACAAATATATATTGAAATATTTTCAATTATTTTTCACAAACTAATATTATTTTCTTTAATTTTTAATTATTTTTATTACTTTACAAATATTTCCTCCAATTTTTTATTATTTTCATTATCCTGCAATTAATTTCTTAAATTTTAAAATATTTTTTTCAAATTTTAATAATTTTCTACAATTTTCAAATATTATTGTTATCATTTTGCAATCAAGTTCTTCAATTTTCAATTATTTATCTCTTTTTTCAAACATTAGTTAAAAATTTTTTTTTTCTTTTATATTTCTGCAGTTATTTTCACCACCTTTAAATTAGATATACATTAATGATTTTCAATTAATTTCCTAAATTTTTATTTATTATTTCAAATCTAAGTTACTGTATCCACGTTTCGATGTAATACCGGAAATTTCAATTATTTATCTCAAATTTCCATTATTTTCTTCAATTTAAGATTATTTCTATCATTTTTCCATTACTTTTTGTCATAATTAATTTTTTTTTTTAATTTTTCAATTTTTATATAATTTATTACAGCTTCCACTTATTTTTTTAATGTACAATTATTTTTATCACTCTAGATTTTAAAATATATTTCTCAAATTTTAATAATTTTCTTCAATTTTTTATTATTAATATTATCATCTTCCAATCAATTTCTTCAATTTTTAATTATTTTTATTACTTTGCAAATACTGTCTCGAATTTTTTTATTATTTTCATTACTCTTCAACTAATTTCCTAGATTTTGAAAGATATTTCTCAAACTTTAATAATTTTCTTCAATTTTTAATTAGTTTTATTACTTTGCGAATATTGTTCCGAATTTTTGTATTAGTTTCACTACATTTAAAATTTTTTTTTTCAAATTTTAATAATTTTATACAACTTCCAATTATTTTTGTTATTATTTTACTATCAATTTCTTCAATTTTTAATTATTCTCACTATTCATTTCTCAATTACTTTTGTAAATTTTAAATTATTTATCTCATTTATCAATTATTTTTTCAAATTGATTTTCTTTTATCTTTTTGCAATTACTTTCTCCACCTTTTAATTTGATATATTAATTATTTTTCAATTAATTTCGTAAATTTGCATTTATTACCTCAAATCTAAGTTATCTCGTTTCTACTTTTCAATGTTTTAATCAATATTCAATTATTTTTCTTTTTTAATTAGGTTCGTCAATTTTTACTTATTTTTGTTTAATTTGCAATGATTTTCACAAATTTTATATTATTTTGAATATTTGTTGATTAATTCCGTAAATTTCAATTATTTATCTCAAATTTTCATTATTTTCTTCAATTTTCGATTATTTCTATAATGTTGTAACTATTTTTCTAATTTCAAAATTCTTGAAATCATGTTCTAATATAAGGAACTTTCATTTACTTTACAAATATTCTGTATTTTTTAAAATTATTTTTTTAAAATTAGAATTAATATCTACAAATTTCAACTATTTTTATAACTTTCCAAAAATTTTTCTTCAACGATTTTTATGACTCTTTAATTTCCCCCGTAAATTTTAAATTTAACTTCCAGAAGTTTCAATTCTTTTTTTTTTTTAATTTTTTCAAATAAACTTTTTCAGTTTTAACTATTTTCTTCAATATCAAATTAGTTTCATTATTTATTAATTAACTTTCAATTTCTTTCGACATTTTTCAATTATTTTAAAAAATATGATTTTTGTTCTTCAAATTTTCAATGTTTTAATCATTTTTCAATTATTTTTCTCAAATTTCAATTAAGTTCGTCAATTTTTAATTTTTTTTTTTTAACTTTCAATGATTTTCACAAATTTTATAGTATTTTGATTATTTGGTTATTAATTCCGAAAATGTACTCGAAATCAAATAAAATTGTCAAGTTTTGCGTTACAATAATCACTCTAATTAAGAAATTCTTTAATTTCTTATTGTTTTATTTTTCTCCCCCCCCCCCCCGGACAATATTAAGTTTGCAGATGGCAAAAATTTACAAGTCGTCGCCCCTGCTGGATACAAATTTTAAAGGTTTTTATAATCCAGAAAGCTGCAATCTAAAGTTTTTAAACATTTGCATAAAAGTTAAAAAAAAATATAAGAAAACATTCAAAACTTTAATATAAAGATAGAAATCGTATTGAAGACATTAACAAAAAGACTTCGGTGATGAAATCATTTTATTTTATCAATTTGATTTAGTCAAATGGCCTAATTTTCTTTTATAATAAGTAAACGCTGCATTTTATCTATGGATATTGACAATATTTTGATTCATCAGTATTTTTTATAAAATTAGTCAGAACATCCAGAAAGTCACTTTCAGAAGAATCACCCATTTGAGAATTACATTATCCAATTATGGTTATCATTTAAATTATTAAATTTAATTTCCACCTCATAAGTAAAAACATTAAGTGAATAAAAAAAAAACTAAAAATTCAATTATTATAGAATAAGAATCGATCTTTATTGTTTTCTATCAATCACAGAAATAAGTCGTTTTGCTTCCGGTTGCAGCTTTTATTTTACTTCCGTCAATGTATCCTTGACTTCTCATTTTAAGTATTTATTGTTTATTTATAAATTGTTACATGGTTAATTGTTTGCAAAACCGCAAACTCTGTCCAATAATGTCCTTTAATTCATTTTTATCTTTCCTTATTACACTTTTTATCTCCTACTTGTCTAGAAAATATTTTAATAATTTTCAAGTAGTTTATCGGAAACACATTTGTGTCTTTTTTATTTGGGTATACTTCCAAATAATGGGTACCCCCGATTTTTTTTAAACTCGGTATACTTACGTAGTTTGATGCATTAATTACGAAAATCGTAGTGAAAATTTACAACTGAATCATTTTCATAGCGAAAACCATAAAACTTGAGTTTTTTGAAATTATCTCAATAAATCTTAAAAATATTAAAAATTAAAATTTATGTAAGAGGAAACATTGATAAAGATAAAATAAAACAAAATATAATTATTTTTAGTATTCAGGGCGACAATTTAGAAGCTCTAAACAGGGCTCGAATTATGCCAAATTCTCAAAACGTGCCAATTTATAAAAATCCTACCAGATCACCCTTGTGGCTAAAATCATTGATATCAAAGACTGGAGTTGAAATTATTAATTTTTGGGTAAAGGAAGCCGAGCGAAATCAACACCATGAGGTGATTTATCAAATTTCACTAATTTATTAATTCATAAATGTTTATCTGATTGTTTCTGGAAGCTCAATTTATACACTGAAAAAAATGTTTAGTCATATCAGAAATAATTTATTTACATTTAGGAATTTCATCAGTGGCTCGAATCAATTAGAATAATGTTAAGTCCAGAGAAATATCGAATTTGGTTGGAAAATATTCGATCGCAAACTTCTCACAGTAAAAAATTTCAACACTGGCTTCCAATTCCTGTTCCTATTAAAAATTACAACAATAATTTCGGCTATTTTTCTGATTTTGACACAAAAATGAATGACATGGAAGGAGAAGTTCTTTCCACATTTCCAAAATCACAATTAGATAAAACATTTAAGGTGACATTGTACTTCAATTAGCTTATGATAAGTCATAATTTATTTCATTATAAAATAAAAAATATTGTAATCTTTATTACACGCAATAAAAATTATTTTCATGTTATCACCGCAGCAATATTTATTTCTTAAAATTCATTTAATCTAAATAGTTTATTTATAGTTTCTAGAATACAAAGAACAAAAGAATATTTTAACAACTGTGAAACCAGATAAAAAATTATCAAGCGTCGGTACCAGCATTGCAACAGTATCAAAATCTGTAAATGACTCTTTAAATAAGTCTGAGGTAAATTTATAAATTAAAATTTGCCTTCAACAATTGATCCAATATACAAATTTTAAACAGAATCATGTATTTTTTGTTAGTTAGAAAAAAATTCGCTGATTCCTGCTTTCATTATAATTCAAACCTCACCTCGTGAAAGTCCAAATCTTTCCAGTTCGCAACAATTAAATCAACAAATTCTCGGTAACTATTGTTTATTTTCATAAATTATTTATTTACTGAAAACTATTATCTTGTAGAACTTTTAAGAAATATCTTTACAATCTTTTTAATCTTTTCATTAAAATTTCACAATCTTCTTAAATTGCTTAATAAATACTTTCATACTCAATAAAACTGAACAAAAATCATTTCAGATCCAAGTCTGACTCAGGTGAATTCGAATCAACAATTCCAAGTATCGCAGCCGGTATTTAGTAATTTTATGACTGCAATTCCAACTTATCATTACCGTCCAGAAAATAATTTCCAACAATTAAAATCTTTTCTTCCCTATTTTCAATGGATGAATCTTGTTAATTCGGTTCCTTCGGCAACCGTTTCGCCACAACTAAATAATAATTTAATTCCACCAAATTATTTGCAAAATTATATTCTTCCAACGCAAGGTCAGAGGTCAATTATTTATTGGTATCATCCAGATTTCGGATATGGTAACATGCAACCACAATATGACTTTAATCAGGATGAATCACGGTTTGGAGATTATGACCAGATGGAGGATTACTTTGAAGAACCCGAGTCGAATTTTCATTCTCGTCGAAAAATTAATTGGAGTGGATTTTCGGCAAACAGAGAAAAAACTAATTTCCATAACTTGAGAGACGAGCATCGAAGATCTAAAATTGATCGATTTCGGTACACTGAATAAATTTTTTCAAAATCAAAACACTAGTATAAATCAACCTGAAATTAATTCAAACTTTAATCTATGTGCTCGGAATTTAAGATTTAGATTTGAAAATTTTAAACTATTCGAATTGTTAACCCATAATTTATTTTGCAGAATTTTTATTTTAATGTAAATTTAGAAAATCATTCTTGTTAGCAATAATTTAGCCTAATTTACTTATTACATGAAATTAATTTTGTCTTTTACTATTTTCACTTTATTAGAATTATTAACTGACATACGTTTAAATATATTTCATTCCGTATAATCACATAACCTAAAAGTTATCTAATATAATCAACATCTGTCAAAATTTCGCAAATTATTATTTCCGTTTTATAATACCAATACAGCAGAAACAAAATAAAAATTATCCCATCAAAAAATCCCAAAAAAAATAGATACCTCAAAAACATGTTTTATTGTAATTAGGCACCAGAAATCGAAAAGGAAAGATTTTTCCAAAATTAAAAACTCGGAAACTGAAGATAACAGAGAGATACAGGAGGAGGAAATACAATTTCTTAAAAAAATCCTGCAGGGAATTCTCGATTACAATTTAGATGACACAGATGAAAAAATGGAAAATGAAAAGAAAGAAAAAGGAAGTCAGGCAAAACACCAGAGACGGAAGAAAAATGAAAATGATAATGAAAAAGTGAAACGTAAAGAGAAGGATTCAGATGAGAAAAAAGTGAAAGACGAAACAATCATAGAAGAAATTGATAATAATCCTGATGATGTTTTAATGGAGACTTTATTTAATTTAATAAAAGAACAATTTAAAGATAACCAAGAAAATGTAAGTTTTGTTTGGTCCCTAATAAATTCATAATTCTTTTAAAATTCAATGTCATCGCCCTCTATCTGAGAAAACGAAAAAATTGCAAGAAAATATTTTTTTAATTGTAGGTTTGTTTTCACGTACAAAAACCTTTTTTAAAAAAGTTTGTTTTAATTCTAAAGATCTTTAACTTTTTTCTCACTCTTATTTTTGAAAATTCCAAAAAAAAGCTGATTTCACTGTTAATAAAAAATTTGTTATTTTAAAATTATTTAAATTGTAATTTATATTCCAGATAACAGATAAGTCAGACCAATCTTCAGACGAAATGGGAAACGAAGCGAAAAATGAAACAAAAGTTTTGGAAGAAGAATTGCAAAAATTGTTTGGAAATTTTGACGAACCCTTAGAAAAAGACGAGAAAGGTATACAAAATTCTTAATTAAATTATTTTCAGCATATTTCAATTATTTTTTTCAATTTTGAATTAATTTTATCATTTTTCAATTATTTTCCTCGATTGTTAATTATGATTCTCATTTTCTAAAATTATTTTTTTTTAATATTTTTAACTAATTTTCTGGAAATTCAAATATTTTCTGCAATTTTTAAATATTTTCATTTGTTATCAGAATTTCAAATTTTTTTTTTTAATTAATTATCGTAAATTTCAATTATTTTTAGTTTTCTTCCAGACTTTTCTCCAATTTTTAGTTTTTCGCATTTTAAAAATTAATTTCTAAAATTTTAAAGTATTTTTCTCAAATTTCTATTATTTTCTTCAATTTTTAATTATTTTTATTTGATTTCATAGTTTCCAAAAAATTTTATTAATTATCGTAAATTTAAATGATTTTTAGCATTCTTCCAGTCTTTTCTCCAATTTTTAGTTATTCTCATTTTCTAAAAGTAATTTCTAAGATTTTTAACAATTTTTCTAAAATTTCAATTGTCTTCTTCAATTTGTAATTATTTTCATTTGTTATCAGAATTTCAAATTTTTTTTTTTATTAATTATCGTAAATTTCAATTATTTTTATCATTCCCAGTTTTTTCTCCAATTTTTAGTTATTCTCATTTTCTAAAAGTAATTTCTAAGATTTTTAAGAATTTTTCTAAAATTTTAATTGTTTTCTTCAATTTGTAATTATTTTCATTTGTTATCAGAATTAAAATTTTTTTTTTTATTAATTATCGTAAATTTCAATTACTTTTAGCTTTCTTCCAGACTTTTCTCCAATTTTTAGTTTTTCTCATTTTCTAAAATTAATTTCTAAGATTTTTAAGACTTTTTCTAAAATTTCAATTGTTTTCTTCAATTTTTAATTATTTTCATTTGTTTTCATAATTTCAATTTTTTTTTATTAATTATCGAAAATTTCAATTATTTTTAGCTTTCTTCCAGACTTTTCTCCAATTTTTATTTTTTCTCATTTTAAAAAAATAATTTCTAAAATTTTAAAGTATTTTTTTCAAATTTCTATTATTTTCTTCAATTTTTAATTGTTTTTATTTGATTTCATAATTTCCAAAAAATTTTATTAATTATCGTAAATTTTAATTATTTTTAGCATTCTTTCAGTCTTTTCTCCAAATTTTAGTTATATACTCATTTTCTAAAATTAATTTCTAAGATTTTTCAGAATCTTTCTAAAATTTCAATTGTTTTCTTCAATTTTTAATTATTTTCATTTGTTTTCATAATTTCAATTTTTTTTTTATCAATTATCGTAAATTTCAATTACTTTTAGCTTATTTCTTCAATTCTTTTCTCCAATTTTTAGTTATTTTATTTTTTTAAATTGATTTCTAAGATCTTCATGTATTTTTTTCAAATTTCAATTATTTTTTCTTTATTTAAAAAAATTATTTAATTTCTTTAATTGGCCCACTTAAATGTCATTTATTTTTTACAACTTATCATATTATTTGTATCATATTTTAATTATTTTTGTCAAGTTTTATATTTAAAAACATTTTTCAATTATTTTCCAAAATTTATTTCCCTCAATTTACAATTATTTATATTTGTTTCATAATTTCAAATAATTTTAACTATTTATCTGACTTTTCAATTATTTCATTATTTATATTATTTTCTTCAATTTTCAATTACTTTCGTTCTTTTTCATAATTGCCAAAAAGTTTTTACTTATTTCTCTTTAATTAAAACTTGTTCTGTTCAATTTAAAATTATATTTATCTTTTTTCATTTATTTTCTCTAATTTTCAATTATTTTCTTTTATTTCAATGAACTTCTGAAAGTTTTAAGTATTTTTCTTAAATTTTGTTTAACTTTCCTTTATTTAAAATCTTTTATGTAATTTGTTTAATTATTTTCTCAAATTTTAATTATTTTTTTAATTTTAATTTATTTATCTCAACTTTTAATCACGTTTTTTCAATTTTCAATTATTTTCTCTAATTTTTCATTATTCAATTTTGTTTTAATTTACTTTTAAGATTCTCAAGTATTTTTCTCAAATTAAAATTATTTTCTTTATTGATTTAATGAATTGAATTTAATGATGAATTATTTTCGTCATATTTAAAACATTTTTATGATTGTTTAAATTACTTTCCCCAATTTTTAATTGATTTCATTATTTTTTTCAATTAATTTGCCAAATTTGCAATTATATATTTTGTTTAATTTCAATTATTTTTTGCAATTCTTTTTATTTCTAAAACTAGCAAAATATTGCGCGCGCGCATGCCCGTGTCTAATTTGTAACAATAAAATGTAAGGCTAATATTAGAATGTATTTCATTCTTTATTTTAAGAAGTAGCTAAGTTTAAAAAGTTATAATCATATTTATTACTAAAAGTAAAAATAATAATTTTTTAAATTTATCAATTTGATAAATCTAACATAAAATCTTTATTTGTCCTTCAAATTTCATGTAAACAGTAAAAGCACTTCTTAGTCAAAAGATAAACTGTAAATGTACGGAATCCTAGATTTTGGTACGGGTGTAACTCGTACTTGCCCGATTTTAAATATTATATTTAAAATATTTATTTCTTCTTATTAGATAAATATTATTTACCGATTTGTTATATTTATTATTGTATTTTATAATTTCTAAAATGCATGAAAAACTAATCGCGCGCTTGTGCGCGTTCTATTTTTCTAGTTGAAAGAATAATCTAATTTGCAATACTGAAGAGATTAATTGTAATTTAAAGAAAATAATTATTATTTGAACACTAATTATATATTGTAAAATGTGTAATTGAAAAACGATGAAAGAAATCAAACATAAAAATACAATAATAAAAACAATGATAAGTTGAAAAAAGTTAATGAATTTTGAAATAAATAATTCAAAAAATTGCAGAATTTTTTTTAAATGAAAAGAAATAATTGAATTTGGAGAAAAATATCTGACAATCTTAAAAATGTATTGAAAAAAAATTAGAATAGTTTAAAGGTAGGTATTTGAAACTTTATAGTTACTATGTTTAATTTCATTGTAAACATTCAATAAAATGTAAAAAACATAGTTTACATAATTTGAATAATCTCTTACGATTATTTTGTAAGTTTAAATGTTTTTGCACTTTAATTTTAAAATATTGCAATCATAACTATATTATTAAAATATAAAATTTCATTGATAAAAGGAAATAAAATTGTTAAGTTCAAAATTTATTTCAAAATTCCCGCTCACCTTTGTCACTTTTTTTAGAAAATTTTCATAATAAAATTGAGGTTATATGTCTTATCACTTGTATCTGCTAATACCAGAAAGCTTAATTTATGTCATTTATTTGTATTTTAATTCTCAAATGTAGACCTAAAAAGTTTATTTAATATTTGACGGGTAGAAACATTTAGTTTTTTTATTTCCACAGTTTTCTCTGAGAGTACATTTTTTCTGACTCGCGAACTGTATTCTCTTTATTTCGCCCGTATTTTTTTACCATGTATTTTCTCTGACGGACGAACTAAAGTATTAAATTTAACGCTAAATTTGGCGATTAACCTGATGAAAATGACAAACATTTTTAAATTCATTTATAATTTCTAAATTTATGTTTCATCAGACTAATTGTCAAATTTAACGCTAAATTTGACGATTAGCCTGATGAAGATGACAAACATTTTTAAATTCATTTATAATTTCTAAATTTGTGTTTCATCAGGCTAATCGACAAATTTAACGTTAAATTTGACGATTAGCCTGATAAGGATGCTTATTGCGTTTTCAAAATCTTTCAAATTATTTATAGTGATTGTTTTCCTAAGTGATATTTGACTTGAATGGCACACTTTATTTTAATGAGTCATTTTATTTTTTGGGAAAACCATTGAGAAATATAAAAAAATAAACGAAATTTTCGGATTTTTATTTTTTTTACCTTATAGCAAATATTTATTTCTAATATATAATAAAATAAATACAAATAAGTATTTGTAAATAAAATTTATTTACAATTATAATTAAAACAAACAATATATAGTTATCTTAAGGATAAAGGCTTTTAAATAATTATTTTCCTCGTTGTAATCTTTTACAGAAGCAGACTCTGCCAGCTGAACATTTTTTAGTCGCACCTGTGGACTTGAACAAATATTTAAATAAAATACCAGAAATTTGCATTAAGAAATAAACTGAATAGTATGTACATATATTGTTTTTTAAACTAAGAAATAAAAAAAACCAAAGTTTAAACAAACAACCTGCTATCTATTTCTTTGCAATTAAACGTAAAATTATTTTTTCAACGCCAAAAATACGTCTTTCAGTGAAAAATGGAAAAATCAGCAAAAAATTAAGATTAGAGGTGTAAATTGTATCAAAAGAGGAAACCAATAAAAAAATGTGACGGAATAGTTATTGTAATTTCCAATTTGTAAGATACGAGACCATCAAATGCAAATTACGTAAACTCACTAAAGATTTCTGTTTCTTTGTGAAAAGATAGTGACGCAATTAGTGGGAGCTTCCCAATCACGATTATACATACATTTAATCGTTCATTGGGTTTTCACAGTTAACAACTAATTTGTATCCCCACTTTTTTTTTCAAGAATCCGTAAACTATTATAAAAACCTGCACTTGTTAACAACTTCTAGCATAATCTAAGTTTGAATATTTACTGACTGATACCAACAGTGACTGGAGATTACCTTCAAGGTGAGAAATAAAATTACAAGTTATTGCAACGTAAAGTTTTCCTTAAATTAATATTTATTTTTTTTTTGTAAATTTAGATGTTTGTTTAACATTAAATTAAATTTGTACAGTTTTTTTTTTGTTTTTTTTTTTGGAAATATAGAAAGTTTTATGAAAAGTTACCCCTAGTTTTCAGTTTAATTTCTGCACACGAAGAGGAAGGTTTTTGTGAATATGTAAATATACCAAAATTAAATAAATGCGATTAAAATAATTGCTTTTATTTATTATCCATTATTTAATATTTTTTATTTCAATCGAACATTGTTGTTGTATTTTTAAGATATAACATTACAGAGTGTAATTATTAAAATTTTTCTGTGTTTATTCACTCAAAGTAGATGAAATTTTGAGAAAAATAAGACCTGAGTGAAGTGATTTAGTCAATTTTTCATTGAAATATGTTAAAAAATCTGGAATTTTTAATGTTTTACAAAAACTAAAATTACTCTCAAAATAATGAAGGTTTTTTTAAAGTTCCTATGTTTGTTTTAACTAGCATTTTCTGAAGAATAAGATTATTGTTTAAGCATTGAAGGTCAGTTTTTTCCCTAGAACATGCAAAGCTCAAAAGTTGATCCAAAAAATTTATAAAATTTTGAAGACATTTTTTGTCATAAAAATAGGTTTGAAAAATTTAATAAAAATATTATATTATTTTTTTCCGATAGTTATTGACAATTATAACGTTGGTATTTTTTATATAGCTGTATTTGATATCAAGATATAAAGAATAATTCTATCTTTTTTGGTCCAACTTCCGAGCCTTTTGCATATTATAAAAAAAAATTGCACTTTAATGTTTATACAATAATCTTATTCTTCAGAAAATGCCGGTTAAAACAAGCATGGGAACTTTATAAAAACCTTCATTATTTCGAGAGTAATTTCAATTTTTGTAAAACATTAAAAATTCCATATTTTTGAACATATTTCAATGAAAAATTGACTAAATCACTTCACTCAGGTCTTGTTTTTCTCAAAATTTTATCTACTTTGAGAAAATAAAGATTATAAATAAAGAAAATAAATTATTATTTTTTAAACTTAAAGAATAGATTTGTCCCAACTTCAAATCGACATTTAATTTTTGATCTAAAATTATTGTGTTATTAAAAATTGGAAAAAATAACATCATCTCGTTTACCCCAAACTATGCTTAAAATTTTGTTAAAAGAATAACTTCTTTTTTCTAAGAAGAATTTAAAGAATATTGATTCGTGAACAATTTTAAAAATCGTAACTTTTTTGAAGATCGAAAATCTAATGGAAACAGCATTTTAAATATAGTTTTACGTTTTTATTTCTTAATGAAGACTACATTTAAAAATGAAAATTATAAAAAAGCTGAACTTGCTTGTAGGTATTTACGAAGTTTGGAGCATTGAAAAAAATATAATCTTGAAAAATTAAAACACTTATGCTTTTTTTAATTGAAACTTATTAAACAACAGATTACTGTGTTCTTATATAAGCCAGTAGTATTTTATCTATTTGAAGAGATTGATAATAATTTCCTCTTTTTTATTGAAATTTACATCCAGTGATAAATTCATATTTATCAATATTTTTATATTACTTTTAAGGAGGAATTGGACACATATTCGAGAAGAGGTTATGTTTCAAGGCATCATTTTGTTTCTTAAAAGAGAGAAACCAATTTTTAATATAATTTTATTTAGACAAAAGATGGGTAATTTAATTTAATACAAAATGAACCATTAAAACTAATAATTGGATAAAAATGAAAGATTTTGGACATTTAGAAACAAATCTATAGATTCTTTCATTTTTCTAAAAAGTTTCGGAATGTCAGAAATCTTTAATTTTTATTCAATTACGAGTTTTAATGGTTCATTTTGTTTTCAATTAAATTACCCACTTTTTGTCTAAATAAAATGGTATTAAAAAATTGTTTTTCTATTTCAGAAAGTAAAATAATAACTTTAAACATAATCTCTTCTCAAGCATTTGTCCAATTCCTTTTTAAATTTAAATTGAGTACTCTCTAAATCTGAATTAGTGGTTTTCTACTAATGAATTAGCGAAAAATGAGCTACTATAAAAATAGTAAGAATTTTACTAATTTTTAGTAGAAAACTACTAAGAATTAGTAGAAAACTACTAATTTTGTAGTAGAAAACTACTAATTAAATTAGTAAAAAAATCTACTTTTTTTAAAAGTAAAGTTTCACAATTTCAATTAGTAGTTTTCTACTAAGAATTAGTAGTTTTCTACTAAGAATTAGTAGTTTTCTACTATATGAATTAGAGAAAAATGAGCCATGAATTTGACTAATTCATAGTAGAAAACTACAAATTCAGATTTAGAGAGTACTTTTAAAGGATTTAAAAAACGAGTACATTGTTGAGAAAATGAATAAAAATAGGATTTACTGTTAATGTTACTAGATTTATTTAAAAAAATAATAAATATTCTTTGCTTAAAAAATTATTTTTAATGTACATTTTTATTAAACAATTTTTATTTAGAGATCATGCAAAAACTGTGTAATATTTCCGGGGTAAGGGAAAGGGGCCATAACTGACTGTCGAATTGTCGAAAAAGGCCAATTTGTATGTTGCAGAACGTAATTTCGGGTAGAAAGATCACAAATGAGTCTTAAATAGTATGTCGTAGTTTGTGGACAGATCCTTTCACGGTTTTAATAAACGCAGTTGAAAAGAAAATTTCAAGAACTGTAATTTAAATTTGCTTTCAAAATCTTTCATAAAGTAATAATAATAATAATAATTTATTTAAACCACTGTTTATGTCCCGTTTTGTTTACAAATTATTATCATTTAAAAATTCAAGAGTTATCAACAAACAAGTTTTTGTCGTAGTTATAGAAGCTCAAAATTGATTAGAAATTTACCAAGAGGTTTGGCAAAGTTCTCAATACAAAGTTTGTTTATTTATAAACTATTCCATATTTTCTGATCATTCTGACTGTATGAAATCTTTTCTGTAGAATAGAGCAAAATAATGAAAAAATAAGCAAAAATAATTTTTCTGTGGAAATTGTTCAACAAATTTGAAAGTGAAACACTGACTTTTTACTGAAATGTATATTTATTAAAAATGGACAATTTCGTTTTTAAATTACATCTTACCCAATTAAAAAATAATAAGCTTTATAAGTAATTTTAAATAAAAGAATCTTAAATTTGACTTCAAAAAGATGAATACTAATCAAAGAAATTAATTTTTTGAGGTTATGTTATACTATTGTAATGTTATACTTTGTTTATTCGTTAATCGTTACAATTTTTGATATTCAAATAATAAGTTTTATTGACTCATTTTTATATTTCCGAGTTTACATTAAAAAAAAAATGTTCTCTGATTTTTTACAAAGAATTAAATAATTACAATTAATAAGCTCTTGATAGTTCATGTATCACATTAAAATTCAAAAATGTTAATATAATGATTTTATTGATTAGAACCGAACTTATAGGAAACTTACCCCAGAGATTGGAAACTTTGCCGGTTGGCGAAAAAATCTCGGAAAATTGTAATTTTTTATCAAAATCTAAGTGTCAAACTCTTATTTTTTTAAAATACACACATTACAAAATTCACTAATTCGACAAATTATTTAGAAGGTATTTCTAAGTCTCCAGAGCCTCATTTATTTTATTTCATCTTAGAGATCCGAATTCAAAAAATTACCATAAAATTGGTCCTTCCTTTCCTTTATAGATAAGGTTGTTTTTTCAAATGGATTTTAAAAAGATGTGTTTTACTAATACTCTTGCGAAAAAGAGGGGAGAAAGAATTTTTCTGAGATCAGCTCTCAGCGAACGATTATTTTGCCAGTTGATTTACGAAGTTTGTTAGGATAAAATGTACCTCAGGTCTTAAAATTAGTTTAAAGAAAAATTTTTAATTTTTCCATTTTTTTGGTAACAAAATAAAAAAATCTTTAAATGTTATAAATCTTTTTTTATTGATTTATTTTTAACGTTCGAGTAGGCATCATCTCATCTTCAAGGCTACAAGATTAAAAATATATAGAACAAAGTTTTATTTTATTTAAGTTAGAATGGTATGTTTTTTTAAATAATATTTCTAATCACTCATAATTTTATGAAAAATTTATTTATTTATACACAAACGGTAAAAAAAAGCACTGAAAAGTTGTCATTTCCTACAGTAGAAGTGGTCTAAATAAAAAATATTAATTTAATGTGCCAATAGTTTAATTATAACAACAACAAAAAATTATTAAAACATAAATTATTGCGCAGTTTTCCGATTAATTGTTTTATGCAAAATTTGAAAAGAATAATATTGTATAACATTAAATACACACAACTGCGAAAAATATTTTCACAATTGAACAAATAAGTTTAGATAATTAATTAAATTATTTAATAAAGTTATAAATTAAAGAATACAAGCATGAGAAGTATATATTTAAGTAAATTAATTAAACTAAATAAAGTTGAATTTAAATAAGTTAATGTAAAAAATCTAAATATAAAAGTAGTTTAACAATTGAGTAGTTTATTTAAATAAATAAAAAAATACAACTTTTGATAAGAACTTTTACGTGGAAAACTGATAATTGTCAAAGAGCTAGTAGAAGAGTTGTCAACAATTAAAAACAAATGAAAACAATTGTATTTTTTTAATTACAGATGTTCTGCAATTTTTGTCATTTGACAACTAACAGTATCGGTAGTACAACATTGGCCTCAACATGCGGAGGAGCCACCTTTTTACTATTCATGGGAATTTTGGAGAAGTTTATTCGAAGACAATGTGACCTCGAAGATCCCTGTGGTCGAGTAAAATCACGTGCCTCTCCAGATTCAAGGTTTGAACACTTTGTCACCTCATTTTCATTAAAATAACAATACTTATATTCTCGTTCAAAAGAAATGGTAATTTCTTTATCGCAGAAGGGAAGACATAAATTAGCATAACGACAAAATTAAAAAACTGACAAGACTAAAATATTCAACATTTAACATTCTACTAGTCTACAAATGCGAAAAAATATATTATCTATAAAATTCATTCATTGTTTCTACAAAAAAAGAACGCTTAACACGAAAATTTAGGGAATCTTAAAGTGCAGTGCCAACAAATGTGAAACTGTAATTTTTGATCATTTTCAAGAATGATTTAAAAAAAGTTTTATTTAACATCATTATTAAATTAAAAAAAAAAAAATTTTTGCTATTGTCAGGTTAATAATTTTTATTTTTGTATTTTGGAATAAAATAACTATTATTATTGTTTTACTGCAAAAAATTAGACAGGAATTTATAATCAAAAATAATATTTATGTCTGAAAGGTTGCAACCAACAGTTTAAAAAAATTGAATAAAAGTCAGAAAATCATTTTTGCAATTCTCACTGTTTCGGGTACAGTCACGCGCGACGCAATTTGTAACGCCTCATCGGCGAAATGGTTAATAATTTTTTCTCAGATTTTTCAATAGAATTGTTTCAAGTTGAAAACTTGTAAACTTTTACTCATGTTTTCAAGTATTTCTAATTTGTTTAGACAATTTGTTATTCAAAAGATGATAATTCTATAGTAGGTTTTAACAATTGTTTAAACATATATATTTTATGAATAACTTTTTGGTACCAACTGTACTTTGTTTATAAAACATAAACAAAAAAGTATTATTTTCTAATAAAATTAGAAAATTATTTGTTTGAAAAATTGTGAATGCCATTTGATTCTATAAGAAAAATGATGAATATTTTGTATGTATCAATTTTTTGTATCAGTTGTATTTTGTTCACAGAATTGTAATTAATAAATAATAGTTATTTATTTATATCGATTTTATAAACAAAGTAAATTGGCACAGAAAAATTATTTCTGCAAAATCTTCTCAGTTTTTCTCATCGAAACGATTGTCATTAATAGTTTTTAAAAAATCAAATTTTTTAATAATTTGTTTAAACCATTAAATATTGTAGAAAAATAAGGGTCTTTCTTTTAATGTTTTTGGAGTCGCTGATTACGAATCAAAAGTATATTTCTATACTTAATAGGAGTTGCTTGAAACTTATTATTCCGAGATTTTTGGAGTCGCTGATGTTGAATCTCATATTAGAATTTCAAAATTCAAAATGGCGGATGATATTTTTAAAAACTCAGTTAAAAATGCTTAAAACATGTTACCCTAAGATTTTTTAGATTGCAAAATAGGAAAATAACATCAGAATTTCAAATTTCAAAATGACGAATTCAATTTGGTGGAATATATTTTTTAAATTATTTATAATTACTTAAACTTATTACCCGGGGGTTTCAGAGATTTTAAGGGATGTGCAATACCAAAAACCCCCGAGTAAAAAGTTTCAAGCAAATGCCAATAATTTTAAGAATTTGTCCGACATATTCAATCCATCATTTAACATTTTTAAATTTTGGTATGATATTCGTCATCAGCGACCCCAAAAACCCCCGAGTATCAAGTTTCAAGCAAATCTAAATAATTTCAAGATTTTCGTCCGCCATATTGGATCCGCCATTTTGAAGCTTGAAATTCTAATAAGACATTCGTAATTTTCTTTTTTAATTCGCCAGTTTTTTATATTCAATTTTGTTTTTTTAGTTATGACTTCATTGTGATTGGAGGAGGAAGTGCAGGAGCTGTTGTTGCCTCTAGATTATCAGAAGAAAGATGCTTTTCAGTTTTACTTTTAGAAGCAGGATTAGACGAACCTGCGTGGTCTCAAGTACCTTCATTTTTCTTTAATTACTTGCACTCTGACATGGATTGGCAGTATACAACTGAAAGTGAAGAAAATGCTTGCCTCAACAAGGAAGACAGAAAATGCTACTGGGGACGGGGAAAGGTTTGTTTATTTTTTTTTTACTAAAAAACATCTCTAAAATTTAAATTTTATAAGTAATTCCTCTAATATTTTCTTGCATAATGCAAAAATGAAACAATTTTTAAAGATAATGTTGGGTTAAAAAATTAACCTTAATTACTAATTCTCTAGAATCTCAGTTTAAATTATTCTAAAATTAAATTTTTCTTTATTGAACCAAATTTTTGATTCTCGTTTTGTTGCCAGCAGGTCATTTCAAATAAAATAAATTTTTTCAAGATCATGATGACTAACAATTGTTTCAGGTTCTTGGTGGAACAAGTGTTATGAATGGGATGATGTACATGAGAGGATCAAGAAAAGATTACGACGATTGGGAGAAGTTGGGAAATAAAGGTTGGTCTTATCGAGAAGTTCTTCCGTTTTTCAAAAAGAGTGAAAATAATTTGCAAATGGATAAAGTGGATTCTGGATATCACAACAGAGGAGGTCCACTCCCTGTGACTCAATTCAATCATCATTTTCCATTTAGCTATGATGTTCTGGCAGCTGCTAAAGAATTAGGTAATTAATTTAGAATGCGAATTGTATTAATTTCAGTTTAAATTAAATTGATTAGAGTTTAAATTAAATGTTATTATCTTCTTAAATAGGTTACAACACCGCGGATTTAAACGGAAAAAATCATACTGGTTTCACAATTGCTCAAACGAATTCACAAGGAGGCTCACGGTTTTCTTCTGCTCGATCTTTTGTTCGACCTGCTCGAAACCGTCCAAATTTTCATGTTATGTTGAATTCCACGGTCTCAAGAATCATTTTCGATAACAACAAGAATGCCGTGGCTGTTGAATTTTATAAAGATGGAACATTACATAAAGTTGGCGTTAATAAAGAAGTGATCGTCAGTGGAGGTATTTACATAATTTAATTACAAGAATATTGTCAATGTTGTACAAATCTTATAAAATAATTGAAAAATCAGAGTAAGAGTTTTTACATTTACATTTTTTTTGTATTTTACTCTTTAGGTGCGGTAAATTCACCTCAGATACTTTTGAACAGTGGAGTAGGACCGAAAAAAGAATTGGAAGAAGCGGGAGTTCAAGTAGTTCATGATTTACCAGGAGTTGGCAAAAATCTACATAATCATGTTTCATTTTCTCTCTCGTTTAGCATAAATGAGACTAATTCTAATACTATGAACTGGGCATCGGTTATGGAATATTTGCTTAAAAGAGATGGACCACTTTCTGGAACAGGTAAACATTTTTGTATTAATTTTTCGATGATTATTTACAAATAAAAATCATTTTTGAAAGTTTTTGCGAATAAAGTTAATAGAATAGAAATTTTCAAGGAATCTTGTCTTATCATCGATAAGTTGTACTATTTAATGGCCATAATTTGAATTAGCATGAAGACCATATAGCTTTAATAGTTCTTGGAGACTAGATAGCATCTGGAATTAATTACCTTAATTATATTTTCAGGAATTTCGGAAGTGACAGGAATGATAAATACCAAATATGCAAATCCTAATGAAGATCATCCAGATGTTCAGTTGATTTTTGGAGGTTATTTGGCAGCTTGTTCCAAATCCGGATCAATGACTGAGGACGTAGCCCAGAGAACAGACATTGGCATCTACCCAACTGTGTTGCATCCAAAAAGTAAAGGATATCTTCGTTTGAGAAATAATGATCCCCTTTCAAAGCCCATGATTTATCCTAAATACCTGACACATCCTGACGACATTGGAGCTCTAGTTGAAGGAATTAAGTTTGCTATTCGATTGATGGAAACGGACGCTCTTAAAAAGTACGAAAATTTACATAATTTTAAGAATATTTTCCACACTTAATGAAGGTGAAAACGGAAAAAATCTAAGTGATATTGAACATTAAAACATTTTCTTGAATTTACAGGCATGATGTACAATTGAACAAGAAGCCGGCTAAAAATTGCGAGAATTTGGAGTTTGGAAGTGACTCTTATTGGGAGTGTGCTGTGAAACATGACACGAATCCAGAGAATCATCAGGCTGGTTCATGCAAAATGGGACCTGATTCGGACCCATTGGCGGTTGTCAATGAAGAATTGAAAGTTAAAGGAGTCAATGGTGTTAGGGTTGCTGATACCAGCATAATGCCCGATGTTATATCCGGCAACACTCATGCACCTGCTGTCATGATTGGCGAAAGAGCTGCAGATTTCATCAAGAAATGCTGGAACTCATACAAAAACCAATGTCATCAACCGAAGAATAATTTTAATCATCGTTTTTCAACATTTTAAGCATCACTTTCATCATTATCATCATCAACGGGGAATTTAAAGTAGCTTGAAAATAATAATTGTAATAGGTATCAAAAATATTTGTCATTATCCTTATATATGAAATTTTAAAATCAACTGACAAAAATCACTCTCAATATTTTAATCATCATTTGTCATTGTCACTAGTAAATTAATAAATTTATTGTTACTTGAGAAATTGAAATTCTGATTTTTTAAATTTAACGAATAATCTGAGCTACCTTTACTGTCCAATTTATAAATCTCAAAAGCTTGGGATAACCTGGTAATAAATTTTGTGTACAACGTTAAATTGTACACATCCTTATGACAATAATATACGTTTTTTAAAAAACCTAAACAAAAGCAGACTCGCATCTAAGAAAAAATATGTTCTCAAAAACTACTCGACACTCAAACCCATAAATTAAGTAAAAATTTTAACTTTCCTATGAAAAAGCAACATGCGTGAAATGTCAGGTCAGAATTAGTGCTTATATTAAAATTATAGTAAATATTATTATTTATTAAAGCCTATGAATCGAATCGCAATAGATTGGAAAATCATCTAATTAAGTTTATGAACAATGCAATTTTTTATATATGTAAAATTAATTTTCTACAGACTCTGATTTGAATGTTGGTTCGAAAAGCTTATAATTGGGAATCATTCTCTTAAAAAAGTGGAACCCCTATATAAAGAATTGGAAAATAATAAAAAATTCTGATACTTAAAATATATTCGTGAAATTATATAGAACTTGGCAAACATTTAGGAAAAACTCTAGAAAAGTCGTGGAGTTAATCCTATAATATTCACCACATTTTACAGAACTCAGTTGCGTAAAAGGCTGTGCATGCGAATTTTTCATGAATTATAACACAGCCCCACAAAAAAAAAAAAAGTGTCATGTACTTTTGACTGGAATACCTTAGCCCTATGTATTTTGACGCGCTGAACACGAATCCGAAGTCCATTTTGCTCCATCACGTCAGGATTTTTTTCTAACCTCAAAAAACATGTCGGATTTTGAGAGGTAAACGATTTTTTAAAAAAATTTATGGATTTACTTCAAACTTGGTATCTGGTGGTTTGTGGGGTGACTGATTGCAAATCTGAAAACAGATTGTCAAAATTCAATATGTCAGTTCTGAAGTATATAATTTTCCTTTATTCCTTTTTATGGTAGCGCACTCTTTTGTTTTCGAAAGATCTGTGTAGCGGTTTTCTCTTTAAGTTCACACTACCTGGTACAACATCCCTTTTCAGCATCCAGCAAAAGTCGGCCATCATATTTACGCCCCACCTTCCTTGATAACGACGTTCCATTTCTTTAAGGTCTTGATGAAATCGCTCTCCCTGTTCCTCACTGTAGTCTTTTCGGGGAAGTACTTTAGATGTGATTCTAAGAAATGTAGCTTCAAGCTCATCAAGCATCCTTGCTTTCCGAAGTTTGTTATCATATTATTTGCCATTTCTTCCCAATTCTCGCTTTTGTTATTCCCCAGAAAATTTTCAACAATTAGTTTAAAACTAATCCATGCATTTTTCTCAGTTTTACTCATGTTTCTGACAAATTTCTCATCTTTTAATAATTTTCGAATTTGTGGGCCATCAAAAACTCCCTCATTTAGTTTGGCATCAGAGACCTCAGGGAATTTTTGTTCTAGGTATTTAAAACATTTTCCATTTTTATCTAAACTCTTAACAAACTGTTTTGCTGCTCCTAGTTTAATGTGCAATGGTGGAAGCAATACCTTTGAGGGATGAATCAATGGCTTCTTAATGATATTTTTCGATCCTGGTTTATAAGATTTTCTTTTTGGCCATTCCTTTTTTTTGTAATGATTCTTTCTATCTCTACTATCCCACAGACACAAAAAACAGGGCGTTTTTGTGAAACCTGCTTGTTGTCCAAGCATAATACTTAAGAACTTAAAATCCCCACAAATTTGCCAGTTATGTTCTTGATATTTTATTTTATCTAAAACTAGTTTTACAGATTCATAGCTTTCTTTAAGTTCTGTAGAATGAGCCATAGGAATCGAACCATAAATATTAGTATTATGAAGTAATACTGCTTTTAAACTTCTTTTAGAAGAGTCTATGAATAACCTCCAATCTTCATCTTTGTATACGCCAGGTTTTAATTGATCTATTAACCCATTAATGTCAGAACAATATACCAAGGACTGCTTTTTGTCTTCTGTAAAATATTTTCTAAATTCCTTTTCCCTATCGCGATAAAAGGAAGATGTAGTTCCTTTCGATAGCATTTTTTTCTTCTTAAGAACTGATGCAAGATATTCTGCAACATCTTTTGGTAGTTTTAAATCTCTGATGAGATTGCTGAGTTCTTCTTGTGTGAACTTTTCAGGTATTTCTTTTTCCTGTTCACCAGTTGGAATGTAATAGTCATCTTTGTCATCAATACTCATGTCGTCATCTATATCACTAAATACATCTTCTACTTTTGAACAGTCGATTTCAAAATTTTTTGAAGAAGAAGGTGTATCACAAAAAATTTCTGGTTTTGTTGCAGTTGTCACATCAGCGTACAATATTTTTCCTTTATTCTTGTTATTATAACCTTCTACATTGGTCATGCAAAAGTAACAATCTTCTTGTTTCAATGGTTTTTTCCACAGCATTGGTTTTTTAAATTTAAAGTACTTATCCTCCTTAGTATTATTCCAACGAGTTAACATTATGTGACAGGATAAGCAAATTTTGTGTGGAACCCAATTTTCATTTTGATCGGCTATCTCTAAATCAAAGCAATCTTTGTAAATTTGTCTAATATTGTCATTGATTGGTTTACAATTCTTTGGAACATCGAACTGTCCACATATATAACAAAATGCATCTGCATTGCTATTGCATATGTGTTTTGATCTTAATGCTTTAAAATTAATTTTTGAAGCATTTGAAGTTTTTGTGTTGTTTTGATTTTGAAAAGCCATGATTTATTGAATAACCCGCACGTTAGGGATCCTGGTCCGATCACAGGCGAGTCCACCGTCCTAGGGGTGATAACTCTCATACCTCCCCAAGCCTAAGTATGAGAGCTTTCCGACTTTGACGAGGACAATGTCAACTCGTCGTCGGACACACTACGGTATCATCCTCACACCCTAACGCCCACCTGCAAGGCAGCGCGCCTACGCAGGCTTCGTTACTTCGATAAACAGGAAGCGAATCATTCTACACATCCCCTTTCGGGGCAGTTGTCATCGCCTACTACATTTATCGAAGCAGCAGGATTTAAATTGTGCCAAAGCTCAATAAGAACGTTAGACATAGAATGACAATGATATGTCCATCAGGAATAAGATGCAGAATGGAACAATGTACTTTCTTATTTGGCTTCTGCACCAAACATATCCAATCTGTTACCAAGGAATATTTTATGATAAAATTGTAATAGAAGTCATATTTGAAAATGTGAGAAACTCGCTTCGAAATCACACTCAGCAACTTAAAAACCTGAAGATACCAAATTTCATAAAAATTTCGAAAATATGACGTCAGATTCGCAATCAGCGACCCAAAAAACCCCCAGATACCAAGTTTGAAGTAAATCTTCAAATTTTTTCAAAATTCGTCCGCCATATTGGATCCGCCATTTTGAATTTTGAAAATCTAACTTCAGATTCGTAATCAGCGACCCAAAAAACCCCCAGATACCAAGTTTGAAGTAAATCCATAAATTTTTTTAAAAAATCGCCTACCTCTCAAAATTCGACATGTTTTTTGAGGTTAGAAAAAAATCCTGACGTGATGGAGCAAAATGGACTTCGGATTCGTGTTCAGCGCGTCAAAATACATAGGGATAGGGTATTCCGGTCAAAAGTACATGACACTTTTTTTTTGTGGGGCTGTGATTATTAATTACCATCTGATTTCTTGTAGGTATGTTTTTGTTATTCATTCTTTGCACTTTTTAATATAAAATATATTGATGTATTTTATTGGCACTTTAATTAATATTTAAAAACTTATTCTCTGTAAATTCAAATTAGTGATTTTCTACTAATGAATTAGAGAAAAATCGGTTATTTATTGAAGCAGTGTAGTAAGAATCAGACTAATCTTAAATTAATTCTGGTTTTTAAGAAAATGTATTTCAAAGATTTTAAATGAATTCAAAAATACCTTGTACCATTTGTTATAAATTGACATTCAGAACGCTCTTTTTTTAAAATAAATTAAATAATTATGATGCCTTGAGAAGAAAGTGACCTAAAAACAAAAAATATTATATTACGTTTGTGATTTATGAAATTAACATAGTCAAAAAGAATCAACTCTTAATAGAAATAATTGATGTCTAGGTCTTCATTCCATCAAAAATATTTTAAAAAAAACTAATTTTGATTTTACATGAAACATAAATAAACAGAACCTTTTAATCAAGGTAAAACTAAGGTAATGGTATCTATACTCGATCAGTACCTATAGTCGATCAGTGATGATTTAATTGGATAAAATTAGTTAATAGTTTAATAATATTGATGCCAAATACTACTTCGAATATTACAAGATTTATTTTTTAGTTTTTGAAAAACCGATTTTTCGGTCTACAAGACTAAAATACGGATTTTATAAAATTATTTGTAATAAATAGGTATTATTTCTATTGATTCGTTAATAAGATATGTTCATTGTAGAAAATGGTTAGTGTTTTAGTCAAACGATTTTTTAGTTAAAATCGTAAAACTGTGGACAAGGTTGATATAATTTAATAAAAAAAAATAAAAATGATAGTTAAATCTCTACAGATTAGATAGAAAATATGCAGATAACTTTTAAAAATGTCTTAATACCCCTATAAAAATTTTCGAAAAAGTTGTGAATTCATTTAAGAAAATTTATTTTCCTTTTACTGACAACAAAAAGGGTTGAAATCGGTATCGTAGTCGACGAAGTTTACATAGTATTTACTTCTGATTTTGATTTTTAATTAAGCATCAGAACGTTATTACTCTTAATAATTATTTCCTGTATTCTTCAAATATAACCTCTAAATTGATTATTATTTCTAATAATATTTTTTATTATATCTTTTATTTAAACTATTCAATTAATTTATTTTGATTTTTTTAACTGAAATTTAAATTTATTAAGAATAAATAATATAAAAATTAATCCAAAAATAAATTTATTTAAATTTAAATGATAACAAATTTTTTTTCTATTTTGGAACCACGAAGTATTTGGAACCAATAACAAATTATGTAATAGCTTTAAATTGATTAAGAATACTACTTTTTTTAATATTTATAGTGCAAGTGGATTTTAAATCATTTCTCATAATTGTTAAAAAAAGAAAAGAATTATTATGCAACTTGATAGTTTCCGATTATTATATTAGTATAAAACTACGATTTTTCGTAAATTAATTCAAGTAAATAATATACTGTTAATAACATAATAAAAAGGAATCATAAAATGAATAATAATTAATTAATAATATATGTTAATAATATCATGGACTGTAAATCATCTACTTTCGATTTTATCTTCATCATACAAAGAAAAAATTCTATTAATTTGATCCAAACACAATGTGGTCAAATTTTTTTAAAGAAGACGAAAGGTAAGTCAAAACGATTTTCTAATAAATATCTTTTGCGTAAAGTGAATAAATATATTTGTTTTAAATTTATGCTTTTGTATATCGCTCACAGTTTTAAATATTTTGTCCTAATAATATTATAAATATTATTTAAATAGTCAATAATTTAAAAAAATAATAAATTATAATATTCCTAATAATATTTAATTAAATTTAAAAATTATGCTTCTAAGTTTAAATTGCACTATTATGACATATTTTTTCAAAAAAAATGAATTTTTGAAAATTGTAATTTTTAAAGTATCACTTCATTTTTTAATATTTATTGTCATGTTTTATATTCTTATTTAAATACGTTTTTAATTTTAAAAATTTTTTATTTCTTGCAGTTTTTGATTGATTATTGAAATTTTTTGTTAAATTTTTATTACGTCCAATATCTCAAAAGCTACAGTGCTTAGAACTATGTTTTTACGAAATTATAGGTTCCTCAGCGGGACAAATTATGATATACGTTTGAACCCGATCGATCAATTCTAACTTTTTTTTGCATTTAAAACTTTAAAAAAAACGTTTTTTTTTGCAAAATTGAATATTTTTTTCAAAAAAATTAAAATGTAAGTAATTTATTCGTTTTTTTTTGTTTTGAAAACGCATTGATTGAGCTTTTTAGCGAACCCTCTAGTGCCATTTAATCCAAAGTTATTAGAATTTTAAAAATCAAAAATTTTGAAAATCTTTTTTTTTAATAAATTTATTTTTATATATTTTTATTATTATGTAGGTGATTAAAAAACACATCGAATGAGCTATTTGCAAATCTTGTTTTCAAATCCTGTTCCGAGTTATCAAGGTTTCAAAAATTGAAAATTTTTATAAAAAATATTTTTTTTTATGTTTTTTTACTTTTTATATATATTTTACGAAGAATAATTTTTGTTCGTTTTGTAGATAATTTAAAAATGCATTATTTGGCCTATTTAATATTTTTTGCGAGCTATTAATTAAATACATTTGGAACATCTTTTGTAATTTTGTAATTTTTTTTAGAACTCTTGATTAATTATTGAAATTTTTTGTGTACTTTTATTTTCTGTTTATTGAATTTTTAATAATTTTAAATATCGACATTTTTCGTGCGTACTTTCTGAATATTTTATTGAAAATTCAATAATCAAAAGAAAATAATAATAAAAATAAAAGAGTTGATCAATCAAAACTAAAAAAAGAATTTTCATATTGAATAAATATTCCATACATAAAATGGAATAATTCACTGTTTTTAATTTTGATTTTAATAAGCAATTCTTTAAACGTTATACAGAATAAAATAATAATTTAAGGAGCAAGGAAAACATGAAAATAAACAATTACGATAATCAAAACTAATAAAAACTATAAAAAATATGATTATAAGATTAATGTCTTCGTATGTGTTTTTGTGTCAATTTATGTTTTAATTTATATTATTTATTTATATATTGGATTATTTTGTAACGCACTGTTGTTGCAAATGCATGTAAGTCTTTCATTGTTATTTTATTTTTATTTTTATGTTCATCAATGACTTCTATTTCCATTTCTGTATATTGTTAAATTTTTTAAGTGGTGTTTCTGAAAAATATTTTATAAACATTATTATATTTTTTCTCTGTAGTCCTGATGAGCTGTGTTAACGGCGAAAATGCATTCGAATAATAACGTAATGTCAAATTAAACGTTGTAAATTATTATTACCACGGACCTAAGGCCACAAGTGTTGATCACAATTTTTTACTCTAATTTTAATATTATTTCATTTCAAGGATCTTAAAATTAAATAAAATTAATATTTTTATGAAAGCCCTTACAACATTTTAATCTTAATAAACAAAGTTTCCCGTTATTTTTTAAGTTCTTAATATTTTATTTTGAAATATTTTAAGCAAAAAAACTATCTAACACTAAAAAGAAAACAGTGACATTAGATAGGTTTTTAAAGCCTTCTCAAAAGATCTCATTAAATGATGACAATTCTTCTAGCACTAAAGACATTTCAAGCAGTTCAACAAAGAAAATTAGCTTAATTTTTAGGGTTCCGTACACCACTAGTGTACGCACAGAACCCTATTGGAAAGAATTTGTCGAAAATCGTATCCCCCCCCCCTAGCCGCCAAACTATTTGACTTAGAAAGTTCAAATTTGGCCTACATATGTATTTTCACGTGTAGATGAAAGGAAAATTATAGAGAACATGATTCTAGGGGTTGATCATAGTGTTGTCAAGAAAATAACAAGATTTTTGAGAAATTTTGATATTTTTTGGCTGATAACTTTTGCCATTTCTTTGACAGCGCTATCACCACAACAATCTCTATAATTTTTCTGTAATCTACATATGATACTACATTTTTGTACCAAATTTGAACTCTCTAAGTTAAATATTTTGGCAGATAAGAGGGGAATACGGTCACTTTTTTGAAAAAATGCGTTTAATTTGTACCATTCCTGCCCTTTATCTGACAAATTATTGTACTTAGAGTGCTGAAATTTGGTACACATATGTAGTTTGACGTGTAGATTACAGAAAAACTATAGAAAACCTTGTTGCAGGCTGTTATCATAGCGTTTTTCAGCAAAAAAAACCGATTTTTTTTTTAAAATATGCTAAAAAATGGTCGTATGCCCCCCCCCCCCTGAACTTCCAAACTATTAGACTTAAAGAATTCAAATTTGGTACACAAATGTATTTTCACGTATAGATTACAAGAAAATTATAGAGAACATGATTGTATGTATTGAACATAGCGTTGTCAAGGAAATAACAATATTTTTGAGCATTTTTTTAACATATGGGCCATAGTTTAGTGTTATAACTTTGACAGCGCTATAATCATCACTTTCTCTATAATTTTCCTGTAATCTACACGTAAATCTACATACGTGTACTAAATTTCAGCATCCTAAGTCAAATATTTTGGAAGATAAGGGGGGGGGGATACGGGCATTTTTTTAGCAAAAATGCACTAAAACTGTACAGTGCCACCTCCATATCTGCCAAACTATTGTACTTAAAGTGCTGAAATTTGGTATACATATGTAGTTTGCCATATAGATTACAGAAAAACTGTAGAGAACTTTGTTGCAGATCGTTATCATAGTGTTTTTATTCAAAAACCAACGATTTAAAAAAAATGCTAAAAATGACCGTATCCCCCCTCCCACAACTTCTAAACAATTTGACTTAGAGAGTTCAAATTTGGTACACAAATGTATTTTCACGTGTAGATTACAGAAAAATGGTAGAGAACATGATTGTAGAAGTTGATCATAGCGTTGTTAAGGAAATAAAATGATTTTTGAGTATTTTTTATGGATATTTGCTAAAATCTTTGGATTTTTCGTTGAGAGCGCAATCACCGTCATGTTCTCTATAATTTTTATGTAATTTACACCTGAAAATACATTCCTGTACAAAATTTGAACTCTCTAAGTAAAATATTTTGGAAGATAGGGGGGGGGGGTGGTCCATTTTGTATAAAAAATCCATTATATATTATATTTTATATATTATATTATATTATATATAATATGTATAATATATTTATATATTTAATAGTATTAAATATATTAAAAATTATTTTGTTTTGTGTACGGAAACCTCGATTTTAGTGCGAGTGTAACTCGAACTTGCCCGATTTTTTTTTCTTTCAGACACAAGTCATTGTAAATCATATTATTCAAATTCATGTCATTCTGAATTAAGTTCGTTATTTGAAACAGACAACACTGAACTTTGTAATTTTGATATTGAATCAGTGTCAAAAGTATCTGTGTGTCAGGAAAAAATAAAGAAGGTTTTTCAAAAGCTGACAACCAAAGCGATGCTTATCCACATTACGATATAGGGCATTTTGTTGATAAACCTGTAGATGACTTTATAGAACAACAATTACTCTTAAACCATTGGCAACCGCCTAAAAACTACAAATTTTCCTTTTCTGTGCATAAGAAAGGAGCAAAAATTGAAAAGAGATATGACAGTCACAAGCATCTCCGTTAGTACTCTTGATTGGTTTTTTCAGACGTTTTGAAAGGATATTTTTGTCGTTACTGTGCTTTATTTATACGCGAAAAGATTGGTCATAATAAAAGTGTCAGTGCTGCTAAGTTTGTAGTAGAGCCAGTTTTCAAATTTGCGAAATTGTTTGGAGATACTGGTTATTTTTTGTCTCATGAAACCACTGATTACCATAAAATGACAATAGAGAAAGCTAACATTTTCTTAAAAATTTCTGATAATTCTGAATTATCTATCCAAAATCAAGTAAATAATATTCGACAAAAAGAAATTGAAGAAAATAGAAAAAGGTTAGTTCCAATTGTAAAGACTATTATTTTTTTGGAACGTCAAAATATTTCTTTCAGGGGTCATCGTGATGATGGACCTCTCAATAAAGAATCTTGTGTGAACGAAGGAAATTTTAGGGAATTACTTCGGTTTCGTGTAGATGCAGGGGATTTAGTTCTTGAAAATCACTTAAAACGGCAAACTCTCGCGCTACATACATCAGTAAAGTTACCTAAAATGAATTAATTATTATATTTGTGGAGAACAAATATTGTCCGTAATTATTAAAAGAGTACAAGATTGTAGATTATTTGCGATAATGTTTGATGAAACATCGGATGTTGGGAAAGTGTCACAATTGACCATTGCTCTTCGATATGTCTTTGAACAAGAAATTAGAGAAGATTTTATAGGTTTCACAAATATTCGTGAAAATGATAGTCTTGAAGAAGAACCTAAAGTTACTGGAGAGAAACTTGGAAAGCTTGTGATTTCTATTCTTAAGCAAAACTGTTTAGTTTTAGATAATTGCATTGGTATTGGAACTGATGGCTGTATTTAATTAATTCAAATCCTTAATTAATTTTGATTTTTAAAATTATCGTAAACAAATTTGTAATTCTTTAAAAATTCATTTTTTCAACAATGAAGAAATAATTGTATTCTATTAATTTAATTTTAGATATGTAAAAAAATTTGCATACAGCTTCAAAATGAATCGATTTGCCTATATAATGTATAAATTTGCTAAAAAGTTTAAAAATTATAATTGGTGTTTAAGACAAAACGAATAGCCAATAGCGAAATAAAAATATTCAATGTAAGACTTTTATTGTTTATAAATTTTAAAAAATATAAATAAAATTTTATAATATATTCCTAAAAATGTTAGTAAATGGAAAAGTAATTTACTAACAGTTTTTTAATGTCGGTTTCTAGCAACTTAACATTTAATTATATAGACCCTTGATAATTTTCACTTATAACATTGTCATGTACCTAATTTAATTTATTGTATAATTTTTTTGACAGCAGTAGGTGAATGTTTTTTCATGTATTATAATTAAATTATTAGAATAAAATTATTGTTTACTATAATTTACAAAAAAAAATGAAAATTAATGAGGGAATTAAATTAATTAAGGAATCCAAATTAATATAATATGTTATGTAAAATATAAATTACAATAAAATTGTTGGTGGCTTCCATTTCCGGTACCGATAAGTAGCTGACGCGTTTGTGAAGGGGAAATAGTTTTATTTAAAATTTATTAATAATAACTGAAGGGTGGGCAGTGGAGTGATTGGTAAGTGTAGAGTGAAGTGCGAAAGTGTGAATGAAAAGAGTGTATGAAGAGATAATTAAATGTATGAATGGTAAAAAGAAGTGAAAAAGAAGGAAAAAATAGTGAGGTTATGGTGAGAGCGGGCTGAGTGAGAGTGACAGGTAGAGAGAGTGACAAAGATAAAGATAGCGAGAAATTGTAGATAAGGTAGGGCGTAAGAATGACGGAGAGCAATGAGTCGAGTAGTGAAAGAGTGAATGATGACAGGGCGCGTAAATTTGAAAAGGAGGATATCATTAAAAGTATTAAATGTAAAGATTGTCAAGATTTACTTAGAGTAATGAAAAGCTCAATGAAGGAGTTGAAAGAAAAATTTAATGAAGCTTGGGAGGAAATGGAAGATTTTAAGGAATTAGAGGAAAAAAGGTCTTGGTCGATTGAAATGTTACGAAAGGCAGTGAAAGAGATTTTAAAGCGGTTTGAAGAGTGGGAGGCAAGTTGGGAAGAGGAGAAAGAGAGTATGTGGAAAAGAATAGAGAATGTACAGAAAGGAATAAGTATAGGTGAGAATGAGAAGAATTTGCAGAGAGAGAAGGTAGAAATAGAGACAGTAGCATTAAATGAAGCAAAAAGGGGTAGTAAGGGTAGTAGAGGAATAGGAGATGAGGACCTGAAATTTAAAATGGAAGAGGTATCGAGGCGAGTAGAACTTATGGAAAGAGGGAAATGAAAGAGAAATATTCTGATCAGAGGGATGAAGGTAGGGTAGATGGAAGGTAAAGAAAAAGTAGAAGCACTGTTGTCAAGGATTGGGGCTAAGGTTAAGATCAGAAATGTTAAGGGGGAAAAATTGTGGATTGTGGAATTAGAGGATGAGGAAGATAAGAATGAAGTTATTAGATTAAAGCGTAAGTTGAAGGAAGTGTTGAGAGGATAGATGTGGATAGAACGTGGAGAGAGAGAAGGAGAAGGTGGATGTTGGAACAAGCAGCGTGGACGGAGAGAAGAAATAGAAGTGAGGTAAAAATGGACAGAGAAAGTGTTTGTGTGGATGGTGTAAGATGGCAAATGAAAGAGAATACGGAAGGGGTTATCAGAGTGGGTCCAGAAATAGGCTTAGATATAGAAAGGAGAAGTTAAATAGATCATGGAGAGGAAGGAAAACGTATAAATGGAAGAACGATGAGGTTAGGATGATGTGAGGATGGCACGAGAGACATTGAGAGAAAGTTAGTGAATGAAAGGGTTAATGCTAAGAAGATGAAAAAAGAAAGTAGAGTTCGATTTTATAAAAAAGGGTGAGCGATGAACGGGATGAACCCATTATGGCAAAAAGGAACAGGAAACGAAAGCCCAGCCACTTGTCAGTTAGGTGGTTTAAGAGATGAGAAGAGCGGCGGTTAGGTTAAGTTCATTATGTATTTAGAGTAAGGTTAATTAAGGTTAGTTGTAAGCGTTACTTGTATCTAGATGTAAAGGGAACGGAGGCCCTCGAACCCGTAAGGGATGAGTAAATAAATGTTGTAATAAAATTGTTGGTAAAAGTAAATTATTCCAAATTGCTAAATTCTATTCTTCACTGTTTTTCAGAAATGTAATTTTTATTAATTACAAGTATTATTTGCTCTGAATTTTATAAATCATAAGTTTTGTAGAATTTGATATTTAATTTTATAAATTTCATTTTTAACAACTTTTTTGAATTTGAATTTTCATTAATACATATTTTTTTATAAATAATAGAGTAGGGGAGACCGGGGCTACTTGGCGCACTTTTCACTTTTTGTTGATTGGTTCTGCCAATTTTGTGTACATGAAAACTATATTGTACAGAAACTTTGCTTAATATCTCAACTTTGATTTCAAATAATAAAAGTTCCAAAAAAAGTTGTACTTTTTTTTTAGAACAGACTTTTTGGAGAAAACCAATGTGCTCCAGCCAGACCCGGCCCGGGGCTGCCTGGCGCACTACCTGGGGTTACTTGGCGCATGAATTAAAATGTGTGATTAATAATCAAGCAATATGTTTCATTGTTAAAATAAGTCTTCTAAGGAAATATTATCTTGAAAAAATGTGAATTAATTCAAAATGGAAGGTTCATCTTGTTCAAAAAGTGAAGTTCACGAACCTAAAAACTAGAAATATCTGGAAACGTAAAATTATGAGATTATAATAATAATAATAATATATATTAAACACTTTTTTATCTTAAAGGGTTATTCTTGGTACTGATAATAAAATAAAAGTGTTACCACATTGAATTTAATAAATTTTTATTAGTCACTAGATGTAGCTTATAAACTTCTAGCGTTCCCAGCGCGCCAATCAGCCCCGACCCTACTGCGCCAAGTAGCCCCGGAGAGACTATTTATACATTTTCTTTATTTTTATGAAAACTGTAAATATAAATCAAAAATGTTTAATTGTTTCTTAAAAGCAACTGTTCAGAACACAAAACCTTAATTTTGATTTTTTTCTGATTGCATTTTGTAAAAAGATATAACAAAAAAATGAAGGCGTCAAAATTTACTTTTGAGTGCCAAAATTGGTTTTTTGAATTTATGGTCCAGAATAATCAATCAATAATAATGAAATTATTGATTATTAATAATTGAAATTATTATTTCACTTTTGAATAAACTCAAGTGCGTCAACCAGCCCCTGCGCCAAACAGCCCCGATCTCCCCTAATCTTTGTTTAAATTTTTTTTTATTATAACATTAATTGAAAGTCTAAAAAGTAAAAAATTATGACTATTGATATTTGAAAAGAATTGAATATTTTCTAAATATGTTATTTATAAAAATAAAAGAATTATTATAATTTTGAATCGAAAATTTGATTTGTATTATTCTATGTTATATTGTAATTAATATTTAATAAAACAATACTTAAGCTACCAAAAAAGTTAATTAATAAATAAAATTAGGTAAAACAAAATTTAAATAAATAAAAATTTATTTTATTTGTTATTTTTCGGATTTTAAATAACTTTCATTATCATGCAATTAGTTTTCTAAATTTTCAATTAATTATCACAAATTTCATTTATATTTTTTAATTTACCATTTTGTAAAATAATTTTTAAATTATGTTTTATCACTTCATAAATATTACCTACCTAATTTTTTAAATTAATTTTTCAAATTTTATTCTTTTTCTTAATTTTTCCATGCTTTCATCATTATTCAATTATTACCTTCAATTTTTAGTTATTATAACTATTTGTCTATTAATTTCCTAAATTTTCAAATATTTATCTCAATTTTAAATTATTTACTTTTATTTTTGACATTTTAAATCATTGTTTAATTTTATTTCAAGTATATTATAAATTTTTTCAATTATTTTTCTTAAATTTCAATTATTTTCTACAATTTTAAGTTTGCTCTATAATTTATTTATTATTTTCTTTTTTATTGTTTTCATTTTAATTTAAGTAAATTCCTAAATTTTTATTAAATTAATTCAAATGTCATTTATTTCTTTTAAATTATAAGTTTTAAATTATTTCTCTTAATTTTTAGGGTTCCGTACACGACAAGTGTACGCACGGAACCCCATTGGAAAGATTTTGTCGAAAATCATATGGGGCATTCTTCGTATTATTTACATTCAAAAATTAGATTTGCCTGGAATAATTTTTTTTGGAGTCTATACTGAAAAATAATACATACGTATTTTCTGTATTTCGTGATTTGATAAATATTAAAGAAGTTCTAAATTATTGAAATTTGGTGTTTTCAACAAAAGGGTATTTTTTGAACGCATTTTTCTCCCTTATTAACGAAAAATTGAAAATAATGTGTTGCATGAAATTTGCTGGAAATTTCATGAATTTTTCAGATATGCAATAAAAACTCATGTATTTGCCATAAAAGTAGCCCTAAAATTAAAATTAAAGTCAAAAAACGTTTTTTCTCAAAGAAAGACGTTATTGATTTTTAAAGTTTTCGTGTCAACATAAACTTTGCAAAATAAGAAATGTTTTCCCATTTATGCGAATATGGAGATCTTTTTCATTTATTTCATATTTGCAATTTTGTAGCTCAATACACAGAGAATAGAGCTGTATTGTATAACAATATAACTTATTTTTGTTTTATTTCAAAACATATTACTTTCAACACATATAAAACAAAACTAAGTTATATTCTTATATAATACAGCTCTAATCTCTGTGCATTGAGCTACAAAATTGCAAATATCAATTAAATGAAAAATATCTCCATATTCGCATAAATGGGCAAAAATTTCTTATTTTGCAAAGTTTATGTTGACACAAAAAATTTAAAAATCGATAACGTCTTTCTTTGAGAAAAAACGTTTTTTGACTTTAATTTTAATTTTAGGGCTACTTTTATGGCAAATACATGAGTTTTTATTGCATATCTGAAAAATTCATGAAACCACCATCACGTTCTGTATAATTTTTATGTAATTTACACTTGACAATACATTCCTGTACAAAATTTCAACTCTCTCCGTAAAATATTTTGGAAGAGAGGGGGGGGGGGGGTCCATTTTTTATAAAAAAATGCATTATATATTATATTATATATAATATGTATAATATATTTATATACCATATATCTAATAGTCTCAAATATATTAAAAATTATTTTGTTTATTGTACTGAACCCTTGGTTTTAGTGCGAGTGTAACTCGAACTTGCCCAATTTTTTAATTATTCTCATTACTTTCCGATTCATTTCTAAAAATTTGAATTATTTTCTTTAACTTTTAATTACCTTTTTAATTTTCATAATATTGTTTTCAATCTTTTATTTTTTCCAATTACTATTTTTCTCAAATTTAAATTATTTTCTTCGATTTTAATTTATATCAATTATTTTTTAATTATTTTAATTATTTTAATTATCTTTCAATTAGGGGAGACTAGGGCTAAAAGTTAAATTTTTGGAAAATATTTTTTTTGAGCCACTAAATCCCCAAATCCATATATGTAAACTCATGTACTTCTTAAGAAATAGATAAGTTAATGAAAATATTAACGATAAATTTAACAAAGAAAATTTCTGTTTTTCTTGAAAATTACCCATGATAGAAAAAGAAAAGTGAACAGCTCTCAGTTTGTTTTATTTTCTTGTGGTTTTTCGCTGCAGAATTGACTTTTTCTTGTTACTTCTTGTTTATTTGTTCTATGCACAAATATTCGAAATGTCTAACAAAGGCAATTCGTTGATTACAAAAAATGACCGAAACACAAAAAAAAATGGAAAAAAAGGGAAAAACCCATTTAACATTTAGCCCCACCACGTTTTCAACTTTTAGCCCCACGGTATGTTTTTGGTTTCTACATCAGCCGCACAAAAAATGACTACAGATATACAAAAACAGTTTCGGATTCGTGTTCAGCATACCCAAATTAGCCAGAAAATACTGATTTTTCTTAGAATATATCAAAAAAAGTAATCAAAAGTCGAAACTTTCGACATCGTAAAAATTTACGAGGAAGTGCTCAAAATAACCATGGACGTTTGTTTTTAGTCACAAAAGCCTTCTATGGTCAAAAATGTAGCTTTGCAAATGTTATCATTTGAAAGATAATGCAATTTGAAGCTTTTGACAATTTAACTTTTAGCCCAAGTCCCCCCCCCCCCAGATTATATATTTTTAAAATATTTTATTTATGAAAATTAAAGAATTATTATTATATTAACTTCAAAATTTGATTATATAAAAGTAATTATTTTGTAATTAAAAATCAAGAAAAGTATAAATTTATTCATCGCAAAATTAATCTAATTTTATATTTATGTAAAGTAATTTAGCTAAAAATTATTAAATATAACTAAAAAAGAAAAGTGTAAACAGACAATTTTACTCTTTTTAAATATTAGGCATTTCTTTAAATTATATTTTCTTAGTACCTAAATATATTACACCTGAATTAAAAGAAAACAATAATAAAGTATTTTTTAATTTAATCTATAAACATTAAGAACATCTTAAATTAATGCTTTCCTAGTACTCCCATGTATTGATTATGATAAAACATTGACAGTAACTTTTTAAAATTCTTCTTTAAATATTAAGAATTAAAAACATTTTAAAAATAATGCTTCTTTATCAATTAAAATTACAATTAAAAAAAACATCAATACACTTTTTGGTAAATCTCATATATAAATATTTGGAATATCTGAAAATTATGCTTTGTTATTAATCTCATATTTACTCTTAATAAAACATTAACATACGTTTTTTGATAAATCTTCCTTTACATATTAAGATTTAGAAACACTTTTAAATTATGCTCTCTTTGGAAAGGTGCCTTTTATAAAATGTAAGCAATGTTTTTCGTTTCTTAGTACTTAAACATTAGTTAAATTTGTAAATGGTGTTCGTGATAATATGTTTTCATTGGTGGTAACTAGTAGTCTACTTATTTCACTTGTCATAATCTTAGGTAGAACGTTACAATTTAAAGCTTTTCTTTCTTGTGTAAATATTTTCACTGATTTTGTATACATTTCTTGCCAGGGTACTACTATAACTTTATTTGGTACTCTCTCGTAATTTGTAACAATTTTTCTTTTTCGTGTGCTTTTTTTCTCTGGCTCCACAGAAATTTTCTGACAAGGTATTGTCAGTTCTTCAGTCTTATTTAACTCCATTGCAACTTTTTTTGGTGCTCTCTCGCAACTTGTTGAAATTTTTCTTTTTTGTGTGCCTTTTTTTTCTAGTTCCACAGAAATTTCCTGACTATTTTTTGAACCTATTGTTTTTTGAGTGATCTTTTCCATTAACTCCAAAGGAATTGCCTGACAAGGGGTTGTCAGTTCTCTAGTCTCATTTAAATTTACGACATCTGTTTTTAGTATATCTTCAATTCGAAGAAACGGAGAATAGGAAGATCGTCCATTTTTCCTTCCCAATTCTTCAATATAAATTAGACCATCAAGATGATAAGGACAGTTTGAGTCTTTTATAATAGTCAGTACATCAGTCACAGTGCTCTGGAGCGAATTTAAATAAAATTTTAAGGTAAATAAAATTTTCAAGTGGATTCTGTTTCTAGGTGATATTAGAAAAAAAAATAAACGTAAAATGAAAAAATCCACTTAGCGCTTTTTTTACAGCGAAAATAAGATTTTTTGCTTCATTTTCAAACCTTGATCTATAGCTTCTTTTGAGAAATAATATTATCACCCTAGCAATGCATTTTAAGACAAAAGTTTCCGGTATATTTTGCAAGTAGTAAATCTCAGCTTTCAAAAAAGCTTGTTTGTGGTACTAAAATTATGTTTTTCTGGAAAATTAGAATTTAAATCGTAAAATTTGCAAAAGTTTTATCGTTTTTCGACTTTTAGAACCAATTAAGTCAAGAAAATGAATTATTAACAGAAAAAAAAGCGTATAATATATATACTATGTATAGATCGATAAAATGGTAATACTTTTGGGAATGCATTACCCGAGGACGTGTGCAGTATGAAAAAATACGAAGTACTTTATGAAGGTGTAGCAAATAAAACAACTGATGGGAATAAAAAAAATTGTGAGACTATTTATTCTTTAGAAACACAAGACATAACGTTCGCATTAGCTGAGAAAGCTAGAGAAATAATTTGTGGTTATAATTACGAAAAACAGAGCATCCTAAATTAATTATTGTAGAAACAAGACCAGGAAGATCACCTTTACAAAATAAAAAACCTTTAGTGCAAAACATGGATATATTTTCTTATATAAATTCTAATTTATTTACGTTGAACGTCATATAAGGAAAGAAATGTATGAGATTTGTCAGGATGTTTTAACCAGGATGTTTGTCAAATGGAACAAAAAATATTTAAAAATGCATTGATTCTTGCAACTCAAGCACTAGATGAATTCGCCTTCCATATAATGAAAAAACGAGGGTATATGTGGATCTTATCCGGGGAAGTCATACATATGATAAAATGTTTAGCAATAAAAGTAAAATTCAGATAAACATCGGAATGTTATATGCAACTACCAGTAAGTCGAGAAAAATCTGGGTAACATTTACTAGCTTCGGGACAGTAAGCGCGGGTTTTATAGAAATATTGATTCTTTTAAAAAATGTAAAATTTATTGCTGACACTTTCCTCCACGGTTATGCATTATATAGTATTTTGGATGGTATTTCCATCTTTTGGGTTCTATATGGGACTCCGTGACTAATGTATTATTACATTTAGGTACAAACAATCAAACAACCATTACTGAAACTACGAACTCGACGACAGCAAACAGTGAAGAAGCCTCGGCATCACAAGAAGAAAAATAAGTATTAACAAAATCAAAAGGTAATATTGACAAAGAGGAAGAAATATAACTTTATCCTCAACTAGATCCTAGCAAAAATCCTAATAAAAAATCAACCACTTTCCACTTGTAAAAATGTAAAATATTAAAGTAATCAACTTTTTAAACATTTTAAAGGATTTAATAAAAGAAAATACAAAAGAAGAACTTTCAATTAAAACTACGCGTTGATCTTTAACTAATGCTTTAACTAATGATAAACCTCAATTTATTATCGAAATAAAATACAAAAATCACGTAATTTGTAGTACGTGTCATAAAAATTTCTTATCAGAAGAAAATACAGCACACCAATTATTGAAAATTTTAACGAATAGTAAAGATTTATTGTTGAATCACATAATCACAATGTTTAGAATACAGTCGATTTAGAAATTAAATCAATATAACTGTGAGAATAATAAGGGGAATCCAAAATTTGCAACTATAAAAACAAAAATATTAGTGGACACAGTAAACTGTATAGTAATATAAACTGTGGGAAAATTAAGAAGATCATCATTATCAACAAATCCTTTATCAGCAAAATCAATAGCAGCATTAAAAGTTTTAGCTTCCTTACACAACATTAGTAAATGTCAAGATTCTTTAAAAAATTTAATAAGCGAAGCATTCGATAAAATAACTATCACAGAAGAAAAAACTAATGGCAGTTGAAAAGCACTTTTGCAACCAATTATTCCTTCAACTTCCCAATCCTGTTCCACAAGAGAAAATAAAAGTTTTAAAAAATGTTATTATTGCGGAAGTCGCAAACACAACACTTATCATGAAATATAAAAATAATATGTTTTCTATGTTTTAGGAAATGGACTTCAAAACGACTTATTTATTTTATCTTATTCTAATAAAAATACTTAAAATCACCTCGCAATAAGAACCAAAGGATATACCATTTTTAATCAACCTGGATTATTCTTTGAACCTTTAAAGTTTTTGAAATTTCCAGTAGGAAAAATAGAATTCATTTTTTATATTAACTATCAAAACTTTTTTAATCAATTTCAAGAGTTTAACAAATCATTTGAGAAAATCAATAAAATCTGCCTGGAAACCCAAAATTGCGCCAAAAAAAAAATACTAAATGAAACTTAAATGCAAGAAATCAAGGAAATCATTTCAGCCACCAAAAACTTAATACAGGTAACAACAGAAAAATCAACAAAAAATATCATGGTTAATTTTATTTAAAGTAAAGGAACAACTAATAACATAACCCTCAAAACAGCAGATAGCAATACGTCCATAACACAAATTTCATTCCAAACATTTCTGATAAATCCAAATGATACAGATTATTACAAACAAATTACAAAGTTCTATAGGAACACATCTAATTATTTGTCAACTCTAGAATTATTGGAAAAAGCCTTAATTGCATCTTTAAGCAATCAATGACATCCATTAATACCGATAAATAACATCTTACAAGTTCAAAATATTACAATTAAAAACCTTCCTAAATTATTAGAAATTCAATCTCTTAGATCAGAAAAAAATCTATTCTTTATATACTCCGTACCTAAGTCAATGTCTGAAACATTTCAAATATTTAAGATCTATTCATACCCCATTTTTTACAATTTAATTAAAATTTTTATAAAAAGTAACTACAAATATATAGGATTATCAAGTGATAATAAGAAATTTTTTTCAAACACTGCTTTAGAAAAGATATTTATACCAAATATTAAATATACAGATTTAAACCCAAGTTGTGAGTCAAGTTTATTAACAAATACAGCACCATTTGAATATATAACATTTGTTAATCTATAAAAATACCCAATATTAACACCTGTGTCAATGCACGACGCATGGTTGTATATATTTTCAAAATCAAGTACAGTTAACGTTTTTTGTTAAAAAAAAATCCTCTCATATTACAGAAAATTCAGATATTGTAGAATTACCCTTAGGATGTTCAATTAACTATGACAACAAAACTCTTTCTATAGAAATTAATGAATTATTTGATAGTCATGATCGATGATTGCAGGCTAACTTCCTTTTTTTTTAATAAAGTCTGAAATACTGAAAACAAGAATTGAGGCAGTTGGTGCAGAAACCGCAGAAATCCATTTTTTTTTAAAATCACGTTCTTATGGAAAATTTATCTTTAAGTGAAGCTCTACGATCTAGTAAAATATTACATAAGTTACAAAACTCTAAACCCTTTGAGAAAAATAATCAAATTTTTGTTTCGTACAGAAACAACACAAGTCCATGGTTCCAGGTTGCGCACAAAGATGCGCAATGGATAAAATAATATTTATTTATGATATTTTTGACACGTTTTAGACGTTGTTAAATAATTTATATTAAACAGTTTATATTATAAATAAAATGCACTCAAAACGACGCTGAAGACAGTAAAGTGAATTATGTGATATTTGTTAAGAAAATGTTGAAAAGTGATTTTTAAAAAATTTTTATTACTTATAAAATGTTAATATAAATTATCCAAATTAAATATTTTTAATAAATGTTATTAAACATTTAATAAAACCGTGATACTTTACTTTATTTAATATATTTTCTGTGTTTTTCATTTCATTTTGTGCAGAAACCGCACAAGTTCAAAAGTTAATTTATATTTTTTATACGTTATGTTAATTAAAATATGACTCAATCATTTTGAATTTTTAAACTTATAGGTTAGTAGGAAATAATGCAAAAAGCAGAATTAAAAAAAAATCTCACAATTACAAAAAATCAATTTCTAGTGATTCCTGAACAATTTCAGTTGATGGACTTGTGCGGTTTCTGTACAAACTGCCTCAGTTACATGATTAATTAAAAATAAAATATATGTTTTTTCTCTCTCTTTTCTCTCTTTCATTTCTCTCTTATATATAAACTCACTCTTTTTACAAGATCGCCGTCGATACAACATTTAACAAGCCCTGCTTAAAAAGGTGAATGATATGGATCAGTACTAGTAAACAAATGTAACTTCAGACAAGAGAGGCCCTCGGCCACATTAACGTGAAAACCCACGTGCCACCCATAGAGTAAATAAAACTGCATTCCACAAACAATCATTTCCGCTTTTTTCAAATCATCTGACATTCGCTCACCAGATGGTAAAAAACCACTCATCGTAATGAGAAACCTGCAAAAAAAAAACAACACAAAGATTTATATTTATAAAATTCATAACAATATTGTTAAAATTTGTTTCTCTTTGTTTGAAAAAAGTTATATTAACCTAACAAGAGAATTCCCAAGCACAATTAATTTTCTCTTGTATAAAATAATCTCTTCTTGGTTTTTAAAAGCTGAATTAAGTATATCCTTATTTTCTGCAACTAATGAGTTAATTTTCCAAATTCATAAGGTAACCGTATCATGCGTTTATTAAAACGAAAATGGTAAACCTTTCTCTTACCTACCATCCACATAATAGATTCACAATCCACCTTTAACAAAATTACAAAAGAATTAAGTTTAAAATTTTATTAATCGAAATTATTTTTTTTTAATTTTTAGTTCTATACAATTGTCAATTTTTTAAAATATGGAAAGTTTATAATAACAAAATTTTTTCTAAATTACACATAAAATAAATTTTCCTCTTTCAAATTTTTTTTTATTTTATGAAAAAGTTATAAAACCCGAATTTTGTATAAAAAATAAAAGACGTTCTTAAAAATCTTAAGAATAATTGCAATTTAAATAAGTTAGATAAAAACTTGAATACATTTTGATAATTAATTAATAATAATAATCGCAAACTTCATTCTTTCATTCTTTCATTCTGTCCACACCTGAAGTTTGGCACAATAGATGTTTTTTGTTTTAAATTAATAACTTTTGAAAAAATGTATTTTTATGTCAATTATAAGATTTCTAATTTTATTTATTTATTTATTAATTCTCCTGAATCTAAATTTGAAATCAATTGACAAATTTATGTATTTTATTTTCAATAATAATAATAATAATGTATTACAATACAAACATGTCTTATTTAAAACTACTTTACAGATTTTAATAATGATTCAAAACACTTTCAACATAATATGAAAATTAATGTATATTTTATATTATAATTTATAATAATATATGAATCATTTTCATAATAATATTTTGTTCTTTTAATTACTTCTAAAAAATATAATATAAATAAGAATAAAGAAGGAAATATCATGATAAAATTTGAAAAAAGCGAACACTGTTTTCAAATATTTCTTTTAGACTTTTAAATGCCTTTTTTATAATTTATTCCTCTTTTAATCATATTTTTTTTAATTTAAAACTTTCTTCCCTATTTTAAATAAAAATACGTACCAAATTAAATTTCTCCAAATAAATGTTGTATTTTTTATTTCAAAATGCTTATTTTTTATTGGTAAATTAATAAGCTTATTTAATTTCTAATTGTATTATAGGTTTCAAATTAGGATCAATTATAATTTTAATTAGTTCAATTGGAAGAACAAAAAATAAGATTGACTGAAATATACTTTTCCCTATATTACAGATTATGAATTTTAAAACTTTAGTTATATTTCAATTTTGATTAATTTAAGTTTAAAATAATTTCAATTTGAATAGATAGAAGTTGGAAATTTTTTTATTTGGAAAAATGAAAAATATTGATAGAAATTTTCAAGAATGGTTTATTATCAATTGAATTTTGTAAAGAAATTTTAAGACTAAGGAATTCTTATTATCAAAAGATGTTTGGAGTAAATTAAGTTTGCATAATAGTTTAAATATATTTTGTTTAAAAAACTATTGAAAAAGAAATATTTTTACTTTGTGTAACATACAATAAATTTTTTTATTTTTAACTACCCAAGTAGAATCTAAACCAGAATCCTTCAATGGCCCATCTATGGAAGCCATGTTCCATGTGTGGGCCATAGATGGCCGCCATGCATGGCCCATACGAGTTTTGTAACATTACGCCGCAGTTTTGCCCGGCATCCTAATTTTAACGAGATTACACATCCTGGTCGTTCCTAACGTCCATATTCTATCCTGCGTTGTCCAGGTATCGAAAAAAACAACTTTCATATAAATAAAGGAAACCATTATCAGGGTACTATGCACTAGGTACTAAAACAACATCTTCTTCTGGTATTTCCTGTTCAAAATCAAAGCAAAAACAACATCCAACGGGTACCAGTTGATGCCGTCATCCTAACAATTATTTAAGGTGATCTAGGTATCAAATTAACATGTTCTCCAAGAATTTCTTCAGGAAATTGTAATTTTATATTATTTCTAACGTGTTTAAGTGGATGCCGTCATCCTAATACATTAATACTGTGCTCTAGGTGTGAAATCAACATCTTCTCCTAGGAAATTTTAAGAAGACTAAAAATTCATAACCTTTTTTGCATTTTTAAAAGGATGTCGTCATCCTGACAAATAATTTTATTAATCTAGGTAATTACAAAGTCATTTCTCCTGGGAATTCTAGCTGAAAATTAAAAAGTATATTTCATTTATCATACACAAAAGATTCCCGCCATCCTGACAAATCGATCAACTGATCTGGGCGAGGATCTAGGTGTAAAATCAAAATCTTCTACGAGGGGTTTTTCAGGAAACCTGAAAATCATATTATCTGTATCGTAGCATTTGTGCAGATATGACGTCATCCTGACATAAAGTTGATTAATCTATGTAATGATTTTTTGAATTGTCTGTTTTGCTTCTTGAAGCATAAAGTTAGAATACTTATATTTCTATTAAATTTGTATTAAATTAATAATAACGTTGTGTTTGAGTTATCCTTAAAAATTTTATATAAACCCAACATCAAGAAACTAAAACCTAAAATAATCCTAACGATTCAGGTTTGTAAACATTGAGTTGTCAATTAGAGGGTTATGTTGGAGGGTTATGTCAAATCGTTATTTATATTTTCTCTTTTCTTTACCTTTTATTACATTTTTTTACAAAAAAAAGTTAAAATACTATTCTTTTCTTAATATCCATTTAATTCTGATATTTTTTTCAGATATATGCGTCCAAAAAATAAAATAAAAAAATAATATTTTTCGGGAATTCCTTAAAAACATTTACATTTATAAACGATCCACTATTTATAAAAGGTAATCTTCTCAGTTTGTTCTTGATATCTAAAAGTAAAAAAAAATATTCTCCATAAAAAAGTTAAAAATATTATTATCTTTGTAGTGCTATTTTAAAGAAATAATGTTGATTTTATATTAACCGTCGCCGACATCTAAAAAGCATGTATTAAATTGAAATGGATGTACAGCAAAATTAATAAACAAATAAAACTAGTATTTTAACTAGTTTATCTATTTATCCGCCTAAGCAGACGTGTCTTTGTATCCGCTTGCCTTTTTTTGAGTTTATTTTGGTGTTTTTCGAGTTTTGGAGCCTTGTCTGTGTGTGGAGTAGTGCTGGAGTGTGTGGCCTTTGACTTGCTTAAAATTGCACTTTGTTTTATTGACCTGTTCAGTTGTGGTGGTTATTTTTTAATTATTTTAACTAATTTTACACGTGAGTGCAATGGCACTGTGCCCTGCTTGTCAGCTGGCTGTAGTGAGAGGAACTGATTCCTTGGTTTGTTCTAAGTGTGGGTGTCTTGTGCATACCCAGTGTATTAATTTTAACATTCCTAAAAAAGATTTTGAACAAATAAAAAAGAATCCATCAGATTTTTTGTGCCTAAAATGTAAAAGTATCACTGCGGGCGACACCTCTGGGAACAAATCAATTACTAATTCTGTGAAAATCTCTACTCGTTCAAGTGATAAGTCTGCCCCGATGACAACACAATCTGCAAATATTCCCCTTTGGGATACTTTGTCACCTATGATCACCGACACTGTACGGGTTGCCGTTGAACAGGCGCAGAACACTGCTCTGAATGACGTTAAGAATTACTTTACAGAAATGTTTAATCAATTTAAGGCGGATCAAAAGAAGTTTAATGAAGATCTTAGTAAATCTGTTGACTCAATGAAAACTGATATTCTTGCTAATTCCAATAAAATTAAGTCTCTTGAAGATGTCACTACCAACCATGCTGAGCTACTGCTTGCTGTCAAGACTGAAAATAAAGAGTTGGAAAACAAAATCGGACAACTCGAGAAAAATCTTAACTTTCAAGAACAATTGGCACTGCAGACAACTTTGGAAATTCATGGAATACCTTTCAAAACTAACGAGGACCTGTCAGATATTTTTTATGGTATTACTAAGGCGCTTGACATCCCGACTGAAATTGATGAAATTTCCAATATTTATAGAGTAAATAGAACTAATAATCATGAGGGCACCCATCGGCCCCCCACCATTGCAGTGAAACTTTTTAAGCAGAAATTAAGAGATACTATTTTAAGTAAGCGTCGACTTAAACAAGATTTTTCTACTGTTAATTTGGGATGGTCAGCAACTGAAAAATACTCTATTTACCTGAGAGAGCCTCTTTCTCCATTAAATCGACGTATCTATGCCGCTGCTCGCCCACTAAAGGAATGCGGAAAAATAAAATATCTTTGGACAGCAGGAGGGAAAATATTCTGTCGCCGTGAGGATGGAGCACTCAGACTGCAGCTCACCTGTATGCAAGACATTGACCGATTAAAATAGCAACCAATGTCTTCCAGTTTTTTTTATGTTGGCTACTTAATCTTATTTATCATGGTCTGTTCACATTTATATTTTTATTTTTATATTCAATAGGTTATTTATTTTTCTAGCGCAAGTATTGTAATAAGTAAAAAGTTTAATAAGTTATGGTTACTTTCGAATTTATTTATTGTTGTATTTTTGCAAATTAAATATTTACTTTTTTGGCTCTTGCGACTGTGGAGGCATGCTCTGATATATTTGGTTGATTTTTGTTATTTAAATGTTTATCAAATGATGCGGCTTGCAGTGGATTGTGCTTACTTTCAGTTATATGAGCTTTATATCTTTTATTTATTTGCTTTTCGCTTGTTCTTAACTTTGGTGAAATGGCAGCTTTAACTCTTTGTCACGTTAATGCACAATCGCTTTTAGCTCATTTTATAGATTTCAAAAAATTTTTTGACACTCGTTCTTATCATGTAATTGCGGTGTCAGAGACGTGGCTCACCAGTGATGATTCATCGTCTCTTGTCGAGCTCGACAATTATGTGTTACTAAGAAGGGATAGGGAGAGATGTAGAGGTGGGGGGGTTTGCCTTTATGTTCACTCGAGTTTGGACGTCGCGAGAGTTGATATTAGTTTCGAAACATACTATCCTACCGCGGAATTTATTTTTATTGAATTAAAAACTCAACATGACAAACTATTAATTGGAGTGGTATATAAACCCCCTAAGGCCTCGTTCGGTAACGATTTGGAAATCCTTTTGTATAACTTGGCTTCTAATTATGAGAATATAATTGTCGCCGGAGATTTTAACAGCGATCTTAATATTGTTAACAATCAATCTAAATATTTAACAACCTTGCTGTTCACTTCGGGATTGTCGATAGTACCCCACTCCTCTACACACCATACTACAACATCTAGTACTAGACTCGACTTGTTTGCCGTTGATAATCTTGAAAAGATCTTAGATTATTCGCAGCATCCAGTGTCATTCCTTTCTTGTCATGATTTGATTGGAATTGAATACAATTTTCGAGGAACTCAGGCACTTAATGATTTTACGTGGGCACGTCCTTTCCGTAACTTGAGGAGGATTGATGAAGCCGCACTTTGTCAATTTTTATCAGAGCAGGACTGGTCGGCTATCTTTCTTGATTCAGGTGTAGATGGTAAAGTTGATAAGCTCACAAGCATTCTTACGACCGCCTTTGATATCTATGCACCCCTGCATGTTTCTCCTCCAACATGTAAACGTTCGCCTTGGATGACCTTCGAAATTAATAATTTAATAAAAAAAAGAAACAGATTATATCGATTATTTAAGAGAACCAAATTGCCCCAGATCCACCTAGAATACCGTAAATTTCGTAATCTTGTAAAGACAAAGATAAGAGATGCTACTCACAAATATAATTACGAACTGATTAGAAATGCTAATAATTCCGAGAACATATGGCTTACTCTTAAAAGGCTTAAACTTATACCTTCACATAATGACTCTTTGGACCATACTTTCCCTTTAAATGAATTTTTAAAAAATTTCTCTGTCTGTCCTTTACTGCCTCCTACATTGACGGCACCCTCAACATTGCACGATACTTTTGACGATACTAAATTTTTTTTCTCAGATATAACCCCTTTAGTGCTTATTACTATTTTCTCTGAAATTAAAACTAATGCTTCTGGAATTGATGGCATATCGATGAAGATGATTCGTCTTGCCCTTCCTATCATTTTTCCGGTTCTCACACATATTTATAATTACTCTCTGCAGGTAGGAATTTTTCCTAGTCTCTGGAAACATAGTATAATTCGACCTATTCCTAAATCTACTAAACCTACATGGATTGCTGATTTTAGACCAATTTCCATTCTGTGTGCTCTGTCTAAACCATTAGAACGTATAGTTCATAAACAGCTTACTAAATTTCTAATAGATAATGATCTTAATGATCCAATACAATCAGGCTTTTGTAATAGACACAGCACAAGTACAGCCTCACTTAAATTTACATCAGATATTAAAATTGCCATGGATTCTAGAGAAATAACATTAGCTGTGTTTTTCGATTTTTCTAAAGCATTTGATCTTGTTGATCACAATTTGCTAATCAAGAAGTTACATTCACTTAAGATATCGAAATCGGCTATAAATTGGTTGGAATCTTACATCAGTAATCGTATGCATAGAGTGGCTAACAGCAAGGGAGCTTTTTCAGAGTGGGCAAAGGTTAAATGTGGCGTCCCGCAAGGCTCTTCGCTTGCTCCTTTATTGTTTAACCTATTTGTTTCCGATTTGGGTAAGGACCTCCTGTACTGCAGATATCACAAATTTGCTGACGATTTTAAGCTCTACCTTTCTGGCCCGTTGTCTTCTTTATTGTTACTGATTACCAAAATACAGGAGGATGTCAATCTGGTGGTTGACTGGGCGGGTGATAGTGGCCTTCTCCTTAATTCTACTAAGATGAAGGCTATGATCTTTAGCCCTTCTAACTACCCTACGATGGATAACCTAAAAACTTTTCCCTCCATACAAGTTGGGGGCCACACTATTGAATTTTGTGAAACTGTCAAAGATCTCGGTCTGTCATTGGATAGACAGCTATCTTGGAGAGATCATGTGAGTGGGATTTGTCGTAAAACGTACATTAATCTTAGACAACTGTTTAGAAATAGACAAAGTTTTTCTACGTCAACCAGGGCGCTGTTAGTCAAGAGTCTAATTTTGCCACTTTTCGATTATGGGTGTGTTGTGTATGATGACATAACTGACGAGCTCAACAATAGATTGGAGAAATCACTGAATGCGTGTATTAGATTCATTTTCAATCTAAAAAAATGGGAACACATTACCCAATATAGAGTAAAAGCGGGGATGCTTAACGTCGCTAAAAGAAGACAGTTTTTTATGGGAAATTTCCTATTTTCTCTTTTTCAACATGAAATTCCTACATATTTATTTAATTTATTTGAGTTTAGGAATGAAAATGAGTCGATAATGAATAGACTCCGCGTGAGATATTCTGTTCTTAAGATTCCAGCTCATCGTACCTGCAAGTTTCAGCGGTCGTTCATTGTAAGGGGCTCAAGACTTTGGAATAAAATTCCGTCAAATATTAGAAATGCCAGTTCAGCGAATACCTTTAAACGTTTATTTTTTAAATTTCTTACTAATTTAGAGAGCGTTATTTTTGAAGTAACTTATTGGTAACCAGCATTAGGTGCTTTTATTTAATTTAATTTTATACTTGGTTATTGTAAACTGCGTTATTACAGAGACACTGATTATTTTTAAGATATATCTTATTTGTTTTTTCTTCTTTTTTCTTAATCAAGACCATAGACAGTTATATGATATTATGTACTCAACCTGTTCTAATAAGGGCACCTTGCCCTAAGAACTTTGTATTTAATAAATAAATAAAATAAATAAATAAATAATAATTTATAATACAACTTAAGAATAAGAAAATAAAATTAACCTAAACCTAATTGACAACTCAATGTTTACAAACCTGAATCGTTAGGATTATTTTAGGTTTTAGTTTCTTGATGTTGGGTTTATATAAAATTTTTAAGGATAACTCAAACACAACGTTATTATTAATTTAATACAAATTTAATAGAAATATAAGTATTCTAACTTTATGCTCCAAGAAGCAAAACAGACAATTCAAAAAATCATTACATAGATTAATCAACTTTATGTCAGGATGACGTCATATCTGCACAAATGCTACGATACAGATAATATGATTTTCAGGTTTCCTGAAAAACCCCTCGTAGAAGATTTTGATTTTACACCTAGATCCTCGCCCAGATCAGTTGATCGATTTGTCAGGATGGCGGGAATCTTTTGTGTATGATAAATGAAATATACTTTTTAATTTTCAGCTAGAATTCCCAGGAGAAATGACTTTGTAATTACCTAGATTAATAAAATTATTTGTCAGGATGACGACATCCTTTTAAAAATGCAAAAAAGGTTATGAATTTTTAGTCTTCTTAAAATTTCCTAGGAGAAGATGTTGATTTCACACCTAGAGCACAGTATTAATGTATTAGGATGACGGCATCCACTTAAACACGTTAGAAATAATATAAAATTACAATTTCCTGAAGAAATTCTTGGAGAACATGTTAATTTGATACCTAGATCACCTTAAATAATTGTTAGGATGACGGCATCAACTGGTACCCGTTGGATGTTGTTTTTGCTTTGATTTTGAACAGGAAATACCAGAAGAAGATGTTGTTTTAGTACCTAGTGCATAGTACCCTGATCAGGGTATTTTCATGATTAAACAATTGATTTTGTGATTCCTTAACCCAAAAATTGAATATTATTGATTTGCAATTTTTATTTATCATTGCAATTATTATTTTATACATTTTACCATTTTTGAGGTTATGTTATTTAAATATTTATTAATTTATAAAACTTACTTAATGATTTCCAAAATAATTCATAAACCTTATTTATAAAACTAAAATTAATGTTCAATTATTCTACATGATCCTTTCCATCAATTTTCATTTATTTTTATTCATAACCTCAAAATTTTATAAAATATAATCAATATTAAACATATATTGAAATAATAATTGTAATTACACTTACGGTAATTCGTATGAATTCCTAAGTCGTATAAACACACACACCAGATAAAATATACGTATATTAGAACTATTATAGGTTAGGTTAAATATTTATAATTAAGAATATAAAATTATAGGTATAACTATTCACGACATATATTTTTAAACGGTAATATTAATTACAATCATGTTCTAGATTAATCAAGAGAAATAAACATTCAATTTTTACCAGTAACTAACATAACCTTGAAATTTAGGTTATTAACAATTCAAGATAATAAGATTTGTTATTTAATTTAGATCAAGATTCCAATTATCCACTAAAATTAAAACCAATCATGCATATCTCTGTTCCCTAATTAACATACACCGTTGTTACCAAGAATTACCATTATTTACCAATTACATGCAATTTTATAAATACAGAAAGCCATGATTTTACAAATTTGTAGTATAATCTAGAATACAAGTATTCCAGATATAGTATTCTATTGTATTGCCTGATTTAGTATAATGGGGTTTTAAAAGGGGTTATTAACTATACATTAAGATTGCTTACTAGTACCTGAAATATGCAGGTCTATTCATGTATACAAATTCTGTGATTCGGGCAGGTGCAAAATTCTATTATGCTCGAAGATGATCTTTCGACTCAGTTTCTATGGTTTACAAGTTAGGTATTTGTAAATTTGTACAATTCTAATAAACGATTTAGTTTTGAATTTACATCAACTGTTCAATTATTTTATGGTTATTTTCTGAGTTTCAGAAAATAAGTTCCAAATAAGGTGTGTAAAATTCATAAAAATGAGAGTCACAAGGACCATCTTCAAGGAGGTCTTTTAGAAAGGGCGGAAATGTTTATTGCAACCAAATGTTGCGTTTAGTTTTTTTTTTTCGAGAGGAGACAATTTCTGAAACACATTGATTGCCGCAGCATGAAATTTGAGTTTCCGTCAGTGTCTGAGAACCGAGTTTCTCAGGGCCTGTTATTTGTCAACTCATTTTATGAGACAGCTGGTTGTCGAGTCTAGCCTTTAAAATTCCCGATGCGACTTTTTAGGGTGCGATTGATTTTACGGTTTTATGGGGCTAGGTTCGAGTTCTTTTCCGTTGAAGGACCAAGATCTCTTTCCCAGGCCCATGGAGTAGTTGCACATGTTGCATCGCCTTGAAAATTCGTGTCTAGAGGCGATTTATATTTTCCAGATTTCGACGAGTTTATTTCTTTATTTCGGTGTTTGTAAAAGATAGTCCTCGACTCGAAAATTAAAAGACCTTTTAAAATGTTTCAATTTCAGGATTCAGAAAATATCAGAAAAGAATACTTCCTTATACTTTCTGGACTCCTGGTACCTTCAAGTTTAGAAAGTTACTAAAAATTATGTTAAATAAATAATTAATTAAAAAACGGCATGATAACTAGCATGACGTTACACCCCCACCGTAAAATGGTTACTGGAAGGTGAAACTCTGAAAGTAACCATCACCAAAATAAAAGTAACTACAATTCACTGTCATGCTTCTGATTAAGAAAAAGGTCTCGACAAGGTTGCAGAGAGCAATTCACAAGATCAAACTAGACCATTGGATATAAGTTTCTATTGAGGCTGGTAGTTCTTTCAACAGGTTGCAAAGGTGGTGTTGTTGATTGTTGTTGAGATATGACTTCCGGTGTTGGAATTGTAACCGCTTCATTGATCGTGACGGTTCTTGATTGTTGAAGAGTTGCTAATTGTGTTGGTGTATGCAAAACTATTGCTTGGTTTTCGGGTTCACTTGATTCCTCAGGATTAGGTCTTTGGGGAGCCATATGTACCAATAGGTGTGCAATAGAGCTGAATATTGCGTCTAGCAAATGAACTGACCATCCGTAGACACTATGTATAGTATATCCATGGACTATGACATCCACGAGAATCTTGATTAAATTGAAGATGGTTAGAATACCAAAGAATCCGGCGCTGATAGTTCCGAAGATCATCATTTTACTCCAGATTCGTTCCCAGGTGTTCTCGACAAATATCTCGATTACTTCTTCATTGAAAAGTTTCAGGAAACCACCGCCAGAATTTGAAGTGGCGTATCCATCCAAACCTCGAGCTAACTCGTTTAACATTGCTGGTCGTTCGACGGGAAACATAATTGTTTCTCGCATTTTCCTAATATCATCTTCTGTGTAAATTCCACTGGTTGCCAGGTGGGCTGGGACGACGTATTGTCATGATTTCCTTTGACCGGGCTTAACCTCGATTGGACTGTGTACTTCAGTTGGTGTAGGGAGAATTTTGTACCAACTACTCCCTACTTTAAATATTGCTGGTAGTAATTTGTTGCAGGTTATTTCTGTTCCCTTAGACTTTAGAATATTGGTTCTAGGGGTCATGAAATAAGTTTTATTACTATGAGTTACTTGTAGTTCATTATAACAAGAATTACCCAGCTCAATTCTTACCTCCACTGGAACGCATTTGATTATGTGAACCACATCTCCTGCAACCAGTGCCATGTAACCGGGATTCTTCATAAAATCGTACGCAAATTGATCAGGGTTTTGGATTCCTACAGTTAAAGCCGTTTTCAGAATTTGACGTTCCAGATTACAATTCTGATTGATTATATCTTGGTAAAGTAATTGCATTTGCGTTCGGATATGTCATTCAATGTACACAAATTTAGAGTTTATATACGTAAATAAATCCAAATTTGATACAGATACTTGATTAAAACCGGCAAAACTTTCACCTTTGGTGGTTTCAAAGATAACAAGTTTGGGGTGTTCCGTCCTGGCAATCATATAGCCGCAAATTATTTCCTTATCTTTTATGGTTAAACCGAAAGTAACCTCGTGAGACGTTAATGTATAAACTGTTTGAGGTCTTATTGACTCTAAATCGATGAGTTTATTAGCATACCCTTCATACAAAATACTAAATTTATTGAAATTGCATCTACATATCGACTGGCAATGAGTTCCAGAAAGTGTATCCTCCCTCTGAATCTATACAATTTCCTTCGGATAGAGAGCAAACAGTACCTGAGCGAAGGTGAACAGTGTTAGAAGCAAGTTATACTCTAGGTGTATAATCCGTTAAAGTTATTTTGGCAAAAATGTGTACAACTACATTACTAAGTGATCCGCGACCATCATTATACGATCCTCCAAAACATTCGTCATTTTTAGTAACAGAGCCTACTAAATAGAAACCCAAGCTTTTGGTATTGTTAGCTTTCAAATTATGTATTGGATGACTTGACGATAGGTTCATAGTACCATGCAAGAATGCGTCATCACATGTACGCTTTTCGATCTCCTTAAGATATTCGTCATAACCCGCTGTTGTTAAACCTATATGAGAGAACATTCCACAATAATAAATATGTCTCTTAATTTCGACTTTAAATTGTCGTACATACAATTCATTATTTTCGTTAATTTGCAGTAGTTGGATATAAGATCGGGTGACATTGACTGGATTTTCAGGTGTATCGCAGTCTCCAACGTCTCGTAATGATATAGTGGTTATATTTAGGTTCCTTGACCCGCAGTCATATCCTATCAATCCAGAAGTGACTTCTAGGAAAATGCAAAAAGTTAGGAAAACGAGTTTCATCTGTAACACACCAGAAATAGGTTAATGATCATTGTTTATATAATTTTTAACACTCTGATAAAGGGTTAACTTTCTTTTTAGGTTTAATGGTTTGGTTAATATAGGATATACAGAGTCTGTTCATGTGGACTACCTTAGTGAATTTTCCCATACTAATGCGTACATTTGTTTTTCCGATTTTTTCTAAAATTTTATGTGGGCCAGTATAATGGTCCCCGAATTTTTTTGGTTTAGGTCCTTTTAAGAGATTTACATAATCTCCTACTCTAAAGTTCCTTGGATTAATGTATCGGTCATAATATTTTTTTTACCTTTCCTTAGAACCTACTAAATTATCATTAACTAACGTTCTTATACCGTGCAATCGCGGAACTAAATCTATAAAGTATCCTTTGTAAGTAGGAACTACTTACACTTAACTTCTTTGTATACTTAACTTCTTGCTCTAATTTGGATTTAAAAGATTTAAATTCCCGATTTAAATCAATAATCTGATGCTGAAGATCCTCAGTACCCAAGATAAAGGATGTTCTAGCAGCTTTCTTAGTTATGATTTGCTTTGCGTTCAAATTATTTACTATTAATTCCAAATATGCTAACCTTCTACTTAAGTTATTCATTTAAAAGTTAAATTTGTAATTTAAAAAATATTTTAGGATATTCAATTATGATAAACATTTGACTTTAAAAATATTAATATTTTAAACTTTACGAGAGATTTATTTCAATTAAACAAAAGGAATTTAATCGCGCCCTGAAAAGAGGAAAGGTCTTAGAAATGATGACAGGGTATAAATTTTATTGATTAAATTTATTTAAAATAGCATTAACTAACTAAAAATAAAGATCTATAATTTATTTAAATTTAAAGAAAATAATGCCTCCTAATGAAATAGTTACTATCCCTAACAAAATTTTTTGTAATTTTATGAGATCATCAACCGAATGTTTTAACTCAAGACTCCGGCACATTTGATTTTTGTGCCACCTAGAAAATGTCTCTTGTGTCTTCTCGATTTGCCCTATTCTCCGCCAGATTGATTTTATATCCCTATCAGTCGCACGAGTTAGACGGTTAATTTTTTTCGTGCTTCTCTCGCGGTTTTGTCTGGTTTCCGTCTCAGCTAACAGAAATCTGTTTTCTAAATCTTGCTCCTGCTCTTTTTGTTCAACCTCTAGGTTCATCAACCTTCCGTTAATATTTTCCAATGTCCTCCTGATATTAATTCTTCCGTTATGATGGAACATCTACAAACAAAACCATTTGTTTTATTCACAGGTGCTTCATCATGAATATAAAAGTGAAAATGTATCTATATACTTTATCACATAAAAGGATATTATTTAAGAAGATCAATAAAGTTTATCAATATCGCTAATTGAAGATAAATAGAAGGAAGAGGGAACAAATAGCCAAAATCACTAGATTTAAACGGTATTCTAACTTAGATTTTCCTAAAACTAATTGGTTAAAGCTACTCTCTAGAGATTTATTATTTTCATCTAGAATTTTAAAATATTCTAAGTTTAATATTTTAATCGTGGACGAAGAAATTTCGGTTTCTATTTTATTCCTAAGCTCGGAAAATTCCTTGCGCAAGCCTGCGAAACGATTTGTTAACCTATCTTCTAATGATTCTAATTCTTCATAAAAGAAAACTAATTCTTCCTTCTTCTTCTAACAACGCCTGATCTACCCTATCTATGTGAAAAGATAAATCGACCCCTATTTGAGTACCTAAAGTTGGTATCATTTAAAGAGAAAAAAAAATTTAAACAGGTTCGAATAAGTTAAATAACTATATTTGTGGAAAGGTACATAGAAAATATTTTTAATTAAGAATTTTATTCTTTTATTAATTTACCTATGAGTACATATATTAGTAATATTACTATTATTAAAAGAAGTTTCTTAATTAATTGATTTTCGGATTCTAAAATTTGTATTCTATTTTCTATTTCAACAGGTATTCTAGCTACTTTTACGCTGTCCTGGATTCTTTCAATCTCGGACCTTAAGGTACTAATGTCAATCCTATTATCGACAATCTCCCAATGACGATTTTTAATTTCCAGATCGTTTGAGCTAATGCTTTCCTCTAATCGTTTCGTCAGAAGCCGCAGTTCTTAGTGTCGTTCTTGGCAGACTTCGTTAAGGTTGTCCAAGATTGGACAGAAGTTACCGTTAAAGGAGAAACGATCCAACATCTAAACAAACAGTAACGAGAGAATTTTATTATTACTCAGTTTTGTTACTGTTTAATACTAAACAACGATGGGAGTAGGAGGAACAAACAAAATGATTATTATTAAATATATATATTTATTTATTTATTTTTATTTTTTTGAATGAAGAAAATCTTTGGACACAAAAGCAAATTATTATTTAAGAATTAATAAAAAGATTATGACTAAGAATAAACTGCTAATTAATATTAAAACGAAATCGAGATCTTTCCTTAACACTCGGTTTTCTAGTTCTAAAGCTAAAATTCTATCTACTAATGGCTGGTAGTTGAGAATTCGAACTCGATGTTCCTCGACTTTAGATTCCAAACCACTTAACCGTTTTTCCTATTCTCTAGAAAACAACTTCAATCCACTGAATCTACAAGATAGAGAATCTATGGAGTCAATAAAATTTTCAGCCGCAGATACTCGGTTTTCTATCTCCTGGATACCCGATTGAGCCTCCTCTAACCTATCGCCGAAATCGTCAACTTCATTCTCCACTATGTCAAGAAGAGACAGAGTCTCGTCATAAAACTCTTGAGTTTGGTTTTTATACTGATTTAAATCCCTTTCGAAATCTCTGCTATTGACTCCTAGAGCATCGATGTCATAGTCGTGGGCATCGACTTTTTGTCTTAAATTCTCGATCTCCGCGTCTCTAGAGTCTAGAGAATTGGTTCAGAATTGGAATAGTTCAGAATTGGAATAGTTTGCGCACATCTACCAAAAGAAGAAAGAAAAAAAAATTATTGTAGTTAAAAATAAAAAAAAATTTTTACCCTTCACCACTAATTTCTAATTAAATTTCTGCTTATTCCACCACCGCTTATTTATAGAGGAGAGGAGAACAGGTATAAAACTTTCTATTACCTAACCTATTATTTTTGTCCTTTCGGTATTCTATACCCGGAGTTGTTTTTCATGAAGCATGCGTAACATGCCTCATTAAAACGCCCGTTTCCTAAACAAGAACTGCAAAGAGCTCCACGGAAGGCTCTCAATTTCTCCTCAAAGCTCAGAGGAGGAAGCGGCGGATTAGGGGCTGGTTCCTCCCTTGGCAAGGGTGGAGGAATATTCCTGGCAGCTTCCACAGCCCACTTCGCAGCTCGCTCCGCAAGCTCGAATTTCCTTATCTGTCGTTTTTTAATTCCGTCGATTTTCCGATGGCGCTTATTTTTCCTATTAGATCCATAGAGATATAAGAATAGAGCGCGCGAGTTGGTTAGATTCCCATGAGAGTCGGCGACAGTGGTTTTAGAGCGAGACAGCTGCAAAGGAGGCCCCCTGAGTGTGTCCTTCTACTACACACAGGGGGCCTCCTTTGCAGCGGTCTCGCTCTAAAACCACTGTCGCGCATTCGGGCCACTCGCGCACTCTATTCTTATATCTCTATGATTAGATCGGAAAGATCTATACCCCTCGTTTTCCACTAAAATAATAAATTCCTAAATCTCAAATTCAAAATGAACTAACTACTAAAGAAAACCTACTAGACCCGACTCCGCTACTATAAAAAGGATAGGAAGAAGGATTACGGGAATATTGTTTATAAATAACTACAATTTTTGCATTAACTTGAAAGTTCTTTACTGATTATTCCAAGTTATTTATTTCTATAAATGATTTTCATTAAATTGTTAAGAGAAATTCAAATAATTCAAAATAATATATGAACGTTACGTTTATATTGACAATAGATTGTCCGATTTTTTTGTTCACTATAGTGGCAGTTATTTTATTCTGTAATTGATTGTGATTATCGATTGAAATTTCGATTATCCTAAATCAATATATCAATTTAATATTGATCGATATTTACTTAATTGTCACCAAATTGACCTATTGTATTTATTGACTCGTTTTATTTATTAAGGATTATATTGAGTATCTAATTTTTTAATTCTGATTTTATTTACTAACAATTATATTTTTATTCTAATACTTACTTTACTTGAACTATTTATTTATGCAATTTGTTAAACTTGTTTATTATTATTTTATTTATTTTCTTATTATAAGACTCTTATCAATAATACGTTTATTATTGTCTTATTACTTTTATTAGAAGCAAAATATTCAAATTTGAATAGGTTTGGTGCACAAAGATGGAGTATCAGTGGTTAACCAATCAGAACGTTGTTGATCTTAATTCTTAGGGCGCAAATATATGTCTGCGTCGAACGCTGCGTTCTTGCGTTGTATGGTGAGAGAGAGAAAGACAGAAATATAGTCACATCTTTGTCACTCTCACCATTCAACGCAAGAACGCAGCGTTCAACGCAGACATGTAATTGCGCCCTTATTTATGAAGTTTTTTAAATGGATAATTTTAGTTAAACTTTTATTATTTAATGATGTTATTTATTCAAAAGATTAATTTTAGTAATATATTAGAATAAGTAGATAAATGTTTTTCTTTTTATTGAAATTTTGCTTACGTATTACCAAATTTTACGTATATAGCTAGCTATCCTTGTTTATCTATATTTACTAAAATTTGGAATAATTCCTTTGTATTTTCGATAATAATTATATTAATTATTATTTAAACTATTCAATACTTATTATTTATTATTATTTTTATTTATTTTTATAAAAACTTGAAAATTCTGGTACTAGAAATATTCCTAGGTAATTCCAAATTTTTAATAGGTAACGTTACTTACGCAATGACTTGCTTGATTTTATTTAAAAAATTATTATTATTATTTGTAAGTATTAGTTATTAATAATTTTCACTTGAAATTTGCTTTTTTATTTATTTAGATGCTTGTTATTTTATTCTTAGTAATAAAAATTCGGAATTTAGATGGTTTAACATAAAACGCATTCCGCAACAAGTTAGCGTCTTAAAGGTCAGTCCACCAGAGTGGTGTTGCTTGAAATTTCAAAATTATTTTGTTTAAGAGTAAAATTATATTATTTTATTTCGAATATTTAAGTATTATTTATTGTTAACAATAGGTATTTATTGATTTAAATTGATGAAATAGTCTTTTTTTCAATTTGGATTTGCGTAAGTTTAACGCGAGAAATAACGAGAAAAGATTCGACCAATCAGAGAGCAGATCGTCTGTTTCTCTCACTCACACTACTGAGTTCAAATCCTATCTGTAAGTTAAATTACGTATTAGTACGTAAATTTTGTAAAATATTTAGATTGTTATTATTTTGTTTTTAATTTTTATTATTATAACAATTACTCTTATTATTATTTAAATTTACTTAATACTTATTATTTATTATTATTTTGTTTAAATAATAGTTTAATTTTTGAACTAAAAAGTAAAATTTAATTGCACACATTTCGATTCTTTTTCTTTTTTATTCCTTTTTAAAATTTTTGCTTCCAGCCGTACATCAGCTGGACTAAACAAAGATCTTTTCCTACCCTTTAATTTTACAAACGGAGTATCAAATATCGATGGTTCTACAATACTTTTTTTTAGGTACATTACTTGTTTCTGGTAGTGGTATAGAGTTTACATCCACAATCTCTACTACTCTAAGTTCTGGTAGTGGTGGAGTATAACTTGTAGAAGGCTGCGCTGGTTGTTGTGATGGTGTTCGTGGAGGTGTTGGCGGTGGTGGTGGTGGGGGGAGATACACCCAATGCGGAAGAGGATTAGCACGCTGTATTGGTGATCTCGGAGTCTCTGCTGGTGGTAGTGTTGCTCTGGATGTTGGTGTTTTACACCCACTTTCATCTACACGACCATCGGACGTCACAGGTACTGGGGGCTCTGCAGGTGCTGGTGGTAGTGGTATGTACAACCACCACGGTTGAGGATTGGCAACAACATTCTGCTCGAATGAAACAACCTGTTACAAAACAGAAAAACATGATTTTGAAATTTTAATACATCTTCAAAAATTATATAACAATATACAAAATATATACTGTATACTTTTTTGAAACAGTTAAGTACTTACTTGGGACATTTCCACCAGTCTATTTGGTATTTGCACATAGTATTGTGCAGGATTATTAGATATCTGAATAAGAAAAAAACATGCTATTAGGGGAGAGTCGAATAGCCCCGGACACTTAAGCTTTTTTAGTTATAAATTGTAAAATAATGTTCATAAAACTAATGTTTCAGGTTTTTTATAAGTTTAACAACATTAGTAACACTTTTAAAAAGCAAATTTAAAAAATAAACAGATAGGAATTAATAAAATTAAGGAAATATATTACGCTAAAAATGGTTATAAAAAAAAAGTGTCGGGTAGCTCCGGACACTCAGAAAATTGTTAATTAAAAATTTTAAAAAGTACTTTTGAAGTAGAATACCTGATTTGTAACTATTATTTATACATTTCCTATACTTTTATTATAGATTAATCACTTCTTCTTAATCTTATATGTTTCGCAATAAACCAAATATAAACATTAAAATTTTATTCTGACAGAAACAAGTGACTTCTACTATGTAAATTATGTCTGGTAGTATACGACAAAATATGTCCGTGGCTACCCGACGATGATATATTTCAGTAAATTTGCTATAAAAAGAAAGAAACTTTAAATGAACAAACAATATTAACAGATTTCATTGTCTGAAAGTACATTTAGGCATTGCTGAAAAGAAAGAAGTTTATATTTGAGATTTTGAAGTAAAAATTGTACATTAAATATGGTCTTAAATTCTTAAAAAGTTACACAGCCCCACAAAAAAAAAAGTGTCATGTACTTTTGACCGGAATACCCTAGCCCTATGTATTTTGACGCGCTGAACACGAATCCGAAGTCCATTTTGCTCCATCACGTCAGGATTTTTTTCTAACCTCAAAAAACATGTCGAATTTTGAGAGGTAGGCGATTTTTTAAAAAAATTTATGGATTTACTTCAAACTTGGTATCTGGGGGTTTTTTGGGTCGCTGATTACGAATCTGAAGTTAGATTTTCAAAATTCAAAATGTCGGATCCAATATGGCGGACGAATTTTGAAAAAATTTGAAGATTTACTTCAAACTTGGTATCTGGGGGTTTTTTGGATCGCTGATTGCGAATCTGACGTCATATATTCGAAATTTTTATGAAATTTGGTATCTTCAGGTTTTTAAGTTGCTGAGTGTGATTTCGAAGCGAGTTTCTCACATTTTCAAATATGACTTCTATTACAATTTTATCATAAAATATTCCTTGGTAACAGATTGGATATGTTTGGTGCAGAAGCCAAATAAGAAAGTACATTGTTCCATTCTGCATCTTATTCCTGATAAATCTTCAAATTTTTTAAAAATTCGTCCGCCATATTGGATCCGCCATTTTGAATTTTGAAAATCTAACTTCAGATTCATAATCAGCGACCCAAAAAAACCCCAAATACCAAGTTTGAAGTAAATCCATAAATTTTTTTAAAAAATCGCCTACCTCTCAAAATCCGACATGTTTTTTGAGGTTAGAAAAAAATCCTGACGTGATGGAGCAAAATGGACTTCGGATTCGTGTTCAGCGCGTCAAAATACATAGGGCTAAGGTATTCCGGTCAAAAGTACATGACACTTTTTTTTTTTGTGGGGCTGTGTTATTGATTTGAAAGGAGTAAACATCAAAATACGATTTTTTATTAATCCCATTAATGATAATAGACAATATTTTCAAAATTACATTTGATGAACATTTTAAACGATACAAATGTGATTTTAGACTTAGAAAGTAATTGGTTTATTCTATTTCACGTGTGTCCGGGGCTGCCCGACTCTCCCCTATAACTTCAAAATTAATACAATTTTTCTTTTTGTCAAAATAGAATTTGAATAGATTATGAATTAATTCGTAATAAACAAAAATATGTATAGAATATTTGATAAAATGAAATATACATAATCTTACCTGACAGTCTTTTTTATAATTTACTGTTCTCCGCCTCATTTGCAACCCGAATTCGGGTAAATGTAAATCCATGATTCTGCTTTCATTATTAATAATTCGAGGATCCATTTCTTGTTTTTAAATTTCTTTTATTTTACTCAAAAATTTTCTTAAATAGCACTTGACGCTTCTAATAACGTTATTCTAACAACAATGATGCTATGAATACGTGTCACAAAACCCTCTCCTCCCGCTACAGGGTTGATTCCAAGCTATGAGGAATACATTCGACCAGAATATTTCTTTATTTCATTTCATAAAAAAAAAAATAAAACTCATTTTTTAAAACTGAATTTAACATACTTTCATATTAGTTTCATCACTACACATATGTGAAATTGAATTTAAATATAGAGAACAAATACAGTATCCATTATTAAATAAAATTTTACTTCCCAAACATAGCATTGGCAACTTAGGTAAAAGTTCTACTGCCTCACATAGTATTCAACACTGTCAGCCAATAGGAAAGGTCTGTGAGTGTGACTCCAATGGAAACGATTGGTCCCATTGGTTTAGAGTGTTGTACTATGATTTTTATTGTTTGGAATTGAAATCGAGTTAGTAAATTTTTAAATAACTTTTAATGTGTCTAATACCAATTCTTTCATTAACAAGATTTTGTTTCATATACCAAACATTTTGTTTTATATTAAAAAAAGCTGAAAGTATTGGACGCATGAAGAGATTTTTAAATGAAGAGCATAGAACCAACGATGACTAATGTTGTTGAAGTTTTATTTTTTATCCATTTGCAGAAATTTACTGATTTCAAAATTTGTTTAAAACTATTCGCTTAAATTACAACTAATATTACAAACTAGTAGTTAGGTTTTTAAAATAAAAGAATTATTTTTACTTTATTTATATATATAAAACTGTTTATTAAAATATTTTATTTCTCAATTTATACATATTTTTTATATTTACAAATTTATACAATATATATATACATTTTTTTATTATTATTTTTTTCCTGTTCATATTAACATTTTCAATTGTCTGTGCATACGTTGTAATCGACGATTTTTTCGACGTTCACATTGATTGCATTGATGGTTCCTTCTAATGCGATTAATGTGATGTCTTTGGTGATGTCGTCTACATCGTCTACAATCCACCTTAACCCGATCATTTGAATGTTGGTTCCTTATACTTTCTCTTAGATGAGATAATAACAGATACTGCAACTAAAAATGATTTTTTTTTATTTAACTTTTATTTATATACTTAAACTTTTGATTTTTATAAAAGAATGAAAATATAAACAATTCTTACCTACATCTATAAGTTCAATGGAAAGAAATTCTTCAACTGAGACGCCCAAATATTTTGCAATTTCTGCTGGTGTTACACCAATGCCTGCCACCTGATCTGCATTCAGAATAAAATCGTCTACGGCTGGAATGTATGGTTGTATAAATGCAATCCACATCTTCATCACGTTCAACATAATAGTTGAGATTAAATAAGATGAATGCTGGATAGTCTTGGTTTGCATCCTCATCTATTTGCCTAATCTATTTCCCACTGTCGTCGTCAGTAACATTATGGTCCAGCACCATACTAACATCCTCCCCAGCATCCTCCCCTCTCTCTAGCAGAAACACAGCAACCTCCTGTGGAACTTCCACATTGCTTCCCTCTCCCCTCTCAGGCAGATGCCCCGCAGCATATTCAGGGAGTCCCATGTTGCTTGCCTCTCTCGGTGGGGTATTCTCATCCCTCCTCTCGAACTGCTGCAACACTGCATGCCTAGGATCTCGAGTGATGCTCTTCCAATGGTTTGAACAGCACGTTCTGAGAGTCTCGGGTGACGCTCTTATCACTCCTCTTCAACTGATTTACCCTGACATCAGAACGGTTTTGGACAGCGCTCTCCTGTCCCGCCTCTAACAGATTCACCAGGGCCTGTTGTTGATCAACGGCGACGCTCTCACCAACCCTCTCCAACTGATTCACCCTGACATTAGGACGGTTTTGGACGATGCTCCCCTGCCCAGCCTCTAATAGATTCACCAGGGCCTGCTGTTGGTCAACGGCGACGCTCTCCTCCCGAAGGTCTGGGGTGCTGCTTTCATGCATCCTCTCCACAAGATTCATGACAGCATCCTGAGGATTTTCCACCAAAGTCATCTCCCGCCTCTCCACCAGGTTCACCAGAAGAGCCAGAGAACGTCTTACCATGTCCACGCAGGCAGCATCCATGCAGTAGTCAATCTCCAGAGAGTAGAAGTAGAATCACAAGAGTCGGGGATGATAGGTAAAAATACTGACTCTGCATCTTCTTTATATACCAGTTCATCCCACTATTTTGAAAATCCAAGTCCCAATACATTAGTTTTGGTATGTAGGTAGTGGGGTGTTGGATGGATAGTTACAGTGAAAAGATATGCTAGATTAGTGTTTGGTTGGTTGGGTTGGGTGGATTGGTGGGTTGTGGGTGGGAGGGGGGTGGGTGGTAGATTGAATAGTTAAAGTTAACTTTTAAAAAAGTTAAAGTTAACTTTTGAAAAAGTTAAATGCAATAAACATGTAAATCCCATGAGAGATGAAGTTAACTTTTCGAAAAGTTAAAGGTAGCTTTCGGAAAAGTTAAACTTAACTTCTAGAAAGGTAAAGTTAGCTTTTGGAAAAGTTAAAGTTAACTTTTAGAAAAGTTGAATGCAATTAACATAAAAAGCCCATAAGAGATGAAGTTAACCTTCGTAAAAGTTAAAGTCAACTTTTAAAATAGCTTAAGTTAACTTTCGGAATAGTTAAAGTTAACTTTTGGAAAAGTTAAATGCAATTAACTTGTAAATCCCATAAGAGATGAAGTTGAATTTTGGAAAAGTTAAAGTTAACTTTCGGAAAAGTTAAATGCAATTAACATATAAATCCCATAAGAGATGAAGTTAACTTTTGGAAAAGTTAAAGTAAACTTTTGGAAAAATTAAAGTTAACTTTTAGAAAACATAAAGTTATCTTTTGGAAAAGTTAAAGTTAACTTTGGGAAAAGTTAAATGCAATTAACATATAAATCCTATAAGAGATAATGTTAACTTTTGGAATAGTTAAAGTTAACTTTCGGAAAAGTTAAAGTTAATTTTTGGAAAAGTTAACTTTCAGAATAGTTAAAAAACTTTTGGAAAAGGTAAATGCAATTAACATGTAAATCCTATGAGAAATGAGGTTAACTTTTAGAACAGTTAAAGGTAAGTTTCGGAGAAGTTAAAGTTAATTTTAGGAATAGTTAAAGTAATAGTTAACGTTAATAGTTATGTGTTGCTGACATTAAGAAATTCCCTACCTTATTGACACCCCGAGAAAATTTAAATATTTTTCAGTGTAAAAGAGGAAGGAAGTATTATAAGTGAAGGTAAAGTTTTTTTGAAAGGTAAGGTATTATTTTTAACTTAGTTAATAATCAAATATTTAGAATTAAATATTTAAATATTTATGTTTCCTAAGAATTTGAATCAAAGTTTTTAAGTGAATATTTTTTTTTCTTTATAGTTCTTGAGTCACGAGTTTTTCTCATTTTCGATTGCGGAAACTGACCTGGCAACCTATCATAAATTCCTTTTTTCATTTTTAAGCTAAGAAATGCAATTTCTATCATTATTCAAACGGCGCGGCGGATGTCAGTCCAAATAATTTTGTCAAACGATTCAGACGTTTAGTCTCAGACGTTTAGTTCTAAAATTTTTGAATTTACAAAAATAACTTTTTTCCATAATTTTATACAATAGAAAGACGCTCATCTATAATAAGATTTGGTAGTTGAGTTGACGACGACATAAGGTTAATACATTTGTCGAACAGAGGTGACAATAATTGTGAAAAAATGAGGAAAATTCAAGATCCTCGCTTGCATAATGGAAAAACGATCAAAACGCTGAAGAAAATCTACCCCAGTGATTAAGGCCTACCTTCAAACTGGGCTAAAACGGTAAGCAAAATTAGAAACAAAATTAATTGTTTAGAATTGTTACTCTCTAAATCAGAATTAGTTAAAAACTACAATTTAAGGGTTAAAATCTTGAACGAGTTTTCTCTTTTTCAATTAGTAAAAATAACTAATTGATAGTAAAAAACTATTAATTCAACAGTTAAATTTAACTAATTAAATAGTAAAAAATAACTAATATAATTAATAAATAGAAATCTACTAATTCTTCAGTGGTTTAACATAACCTAAAATTACTTTGACTAATTCTATTAGTAGTTTTTTACTAAAGCTTTAGTAAAAAATTACTATTTGAAATGGTAGACGAGTTTTGACAGTAAAAATAATAGTTTATTAAAAAATAATAGTTTATTAAAATAATAGTTTATTATCAAAGTTTACGCAGTTGTTTTTACTGTGCAATTTAAAAAACAAAAACAAAAAACAATAACAAAAAAAAGCTTAAAGTTCGATTTTAACCTATATAATATTATAATTTATTTTTATTTTTTCAGAGTATATTGAATGAAAAAGCGCCCAAGAGGACGCGTTGAGATATTCCTGAGGAGCCTCCCCGCAGACCTTTACCACCGCAACCTCAGCATCATGCAACGACAAGTATCAGGAGACCCCGCCACCTCCCCAACCTTCGCGGCATGCTGAGATAGCTGCCCGTGCTGCAAGCCACGCCTTGGCTGTCAGAAATTTATACCTTCAGCCTCCATGAATACGAAGAAGGACGTGTTCAACAAAAATAGTGTCAAACAAATAATGTATTAAACTAGGTTTTTTGTTTTATATATTTTTAAAAAAATGTATAGTAACAAAATTTTAAAAAATTAAAAAAATTAGTATTGTTTTATATAATTTTATAAATGTAAAAATATGTATAAAAAACAATAAAACTAATCATATTTCCATTAAAAATAAATATATGTTTGTATTTTACCTTCTTTAATATTTTTTATTATACTAAAACTAAAAAAAGAAAAAAGAAAAAAGAGAAAGAGAAAAAAACAAAAAGGAAAAAAATAAAAAGAAAAAATAAAAAAGAATAAGAAATAAACAAAAAAATATGTATAAAGCTTCTTACCAACAATTGATAAAGTGCCTCTTAACGGTTACACAAAAATAGTTTTTTCCTTTATGAGATAAATTATCAACTGCAGGTAAGAAAGATTTTGCTTATTCTCAAAGGATAAACTACCACTGAAAGATAAGAATCAGTATTTTTGTTTTTTATGTTAGAGGAATAAATTATCTCTTGTGGGTATTAATCTAGAGAAAAATGCTCTTTTGTAAGTAAAGATAAAAGATCGCACGCGCACATATACTGCGCACCTTTCTCTTTTAGGCTAGACGCACTATGCATACGCGCAGCCTGCAGCAGCATGCCGTGCAGAGTTGCATGAGCTAGGTGCTAGCGCGGTCCACGCCCACCCACCCACTTGAGTCGCCCACTCATGTCCGAGCGTTAATATCACTTTCCCTTGAATTCTTACGATTTTTATTATGATTTTTGAAATTTGAGAACGTATATGCAAAAATGGGTGGTTTTAAAATTTTAAATCCCAATACATTAGTTTGGTAGGTGAGCTGTAGGTGACGGGTAGTGTTGAGAATTAGATAGAGATATTTAAAACATATACTAGATGGGTGGTGGGCGGTTGATGATAAGTGGAGTGGGTACCGGGAGAGGGTAGGGTAGATACACTGGAAACATATACTGGTGGGTGGTAGGGCCCCTCGTTTCTTGCCACCCACATCCCAACCACCTCCTTACACCACGCAGAGTTGTGGGTGGTGTGTGGTGGTGGGAGGAATGCATATAAGGTGAGTCAGTGGAGAGTGGTGGAAAAGGGTTAAAAACAATACATAGCTTATGCAAATTAAGTGGGGGGGTAGGTGATATGCAAATTAGACAGATTAGGTTATTGCATACTAATGATATGCAAATTAGTTCTTACATAACACTTTATGCAAAATAAAGGGGTTAGCATTCTAAAAATAAAGGGGTTAGCATTCACTTGTAGACGGCGCTGCAGCGCCGTCTACAAGTGGGAATCCTTGCTTGAAATACCTAAAAGTGGAAAGTAAATTTATGCAAATCATATTTGATAGATACAATAAAAAAATATATACTAGATAGGTGGTGGGCGGTGGGTGGGGTGGGGGTGGTGTAGATACACCGGAAACATATAGTGATAGGTGGTAGTGCTAAAAGACATGTAAATTAGTTCTAAGATAAAGGTTAACAACAATTTATTGTTTATGCAAATTAGACAAATTGGATGGTTGAATAGTAATGATATGCAAATTACTTATAAGGTAAAAGTTAACAACAATACACAATTTATGCAAATTAGGTTGGTGGTATTAAGGATATGCAAATTAGTTATTAGGTAAAAGTTAACAACAATACACAGTTTATGCAAATTAGGTTGGTGGTATTAAGGATATGCAAATTAGTTCTTTGGTAAAAGTTAACAACAATACCCAGTTTATGCAAATTAATTCTTCGGTAAAAGTTAACAACAATACGCAATTTATGCAAATTAGCCGCATGGGTGGTATTGCATACTAATGACATGCAAATTAGTTCTTACATAATACTGCACTGAGAAAAATATATTGCTATTATTGCACCAAGGACTGTTACTACTTTTACAAGGTATAATTTAATGCAGAAATCGTACAAAACTGGAGACACTCTTACACGAAATCGTGAGTTTAATGCATATTAATGCTTCGTGTGAGAATAGTAACTCTATATTACTAATTAATCTCCAAGTTTTTACACCAAATGCAACACAAATGTGCCAAAAATGCTCCTCACCTTTTTATCCAGCGTTGCAAGGAATCGGTGTAATTTCTACATGGTTTTTTTGCCACTTAGTCTTAAAACGATGTGCGCAGGCGCGGTCCCTTTAAACGAACAACGATACAACTGAAATTCGCCGCGCATGCGCATTTAAATTCTAATCATGTTTGCTAGAAACTCATGCCAAAATCTCACAGATTTTTTACAATTTTTTCACTGAAAGCTGGAGAGCGTTTTCGGCAAGACTTGTGAGAAGAGTCCGCACATGTTTTCTTACTATTAGTGCACTGAAACTTTTCATGAGCTTAAAGCACGTTTTTGAGCAAGAAAGGCAAAGTGTATGTGTTGCAAAATGCGAACGGTACGTATTCATGCGTTATTCGCAATAGATTTTTCTCAGTGTGTATGCAAATTAAAGGAGTTAGCATTTTAAGTTAAACTTGGCGCGATTCGATTGCAGCGCCGTCTATCAGTAGTGGCCGATGCGCTAAAAAGTAGGGAAATCCCCGTTTGAATTACTTAAAAGTGGGGGTAATTTTTAACTTACCGCGCAAAAGTGGGGGTAAAAATTCAAAATGGAGCGGGGAATCCCTCACACAGCGCCATCTGTTCGGTAACTGGGGTAAAACAGATTCCTACCTGGCGTAACAGATTTCTACTCGCGGCCGGTAAGGCAGATTTCTACAGGGTGAGTGTTACGGAATCGGTATAGCTCTACTACTAATCCCATATCCTTCATATCTAAATTTATAATAGGTATAATTTTTTGTAATATGTTCTGGATTCACTCTTTCACTGTCCATATGTGCAGTTGGGTATTCAATATTGTAAGAGTCCAAGTTTATACTGTAATTGTAATCTGTAATACAAGCAAAAACCTGGCCTACTTTTCCTTACAATTTCATTTCTCAAAGAAAGATTGAGCTTTGTTATTCCAGTGACTACACATTTCTATATATATACATATATATATATACAATTACACAGCCTCGCAAAAAAATAAAAGTATCGTGCGCGGTGGACTAAACTAGTCATGTATTTTGACGCGCTGAACATGAATCCGTCATCGGAAACTGGTGTCATGACTGTTTCTTGATTATTAATATCTGTTGTGATTTTTTTATATTTGTAAACATAGTATTCTTATATTTTAGAATTCAGTGATTACGAATAAAATACTAAAAATTCAATTTTTTAAGGTCCTCATTGTTTTTTAGCAAGTTGAATATCGACAATTTTCAATAACTTTTGCGAATGGCGTCATACGTTTATTCAGTTATTGTCCTTGATTTTCGGTTTATTTTTTTTAAACTTATTTTTATCAACAAATATCTCAACTCCGGATGACCCACCGGGGGTCATTTTTATGTGGGTAGGGGGATTTGCACCCACGTGAAAATTAAAATCAAAAAATTTAAACCTTATTTTTTTCAACACATATCCCGTTTTAGGATGATCCACATGGGGTCATTTCTATGCAGGAGGGGGACTTGCACCCACATGAAAATGATAATCAAAAAATTGAAAACTTATTTTTCTCAATCGGGGGAAGGGGCAGCGGGAGCATTTCTATGTGGGGGTAGGTAATGCTGGACGATATATTTGCTGAAGAAAAAGGTTTTTAATTTTTTTTTTAATTTTCACGTGGGTGCAAGTAAACCCCTACATTGAAATGAACCCCGCCGGATCCTCCTAAAACGGGATAATTGTTGAGAAAAATATTTTTTTAATTTTTTGATTATAATTTTCACGTGGGAGCAAGTCTCCCTATTTACATAAAAATGCCCTCCGGTGGGTCATCCTGAGACGACATATTTGTTGATTTTTAGCATTATATTTGTGATCACTGAATCCTTAAATATAAGAAAATTATCATTACATACATAAAAAATCACAACAGATGTTATTAATCGAAAAATAGTCATGACGCCATAATATTCGCCATTTTTCTCATTTTTTACCGCTTTGGACCGCTCCACGCATGACGCCAATTTTGGCGTCATACCGACGAAGTGGTTAATTTTATAAACTTTTAAAATTCTATTAACTCCAAAATAGTGACGATTTCAAAATATAAACAATGATCATAGTAATCACAAAGGCAAACTGACATTTCACAAAAAACTTTGAAAATCGAACTTGCATTTTCGTTTTCATTTTCGGTTTCGTTTTCAAAATTACGTGATAGGTACCCTGGTAACTAAATAGCCGCATATTGGTTTTTTTTCAGTTAGACCGAAAGTGACATCATGTGTTGTTAAGGTATAAACTGTTTGAGGCCTGGCTACATTTAGATCTACCAGTTTGTTAGCAAATCCCTCACATTAAACACTAAATTTATTGAAATTACATTTGTCATCGGGCAATGGGTTCTAAAAAAGATATCCCCCCTCCTCAATTTATATTGGTTAGAAAGAGTTAGCACCATAATGTTATCTCTTTCTCTCTTATACAAATAAAGATTCTAGAAGGGGGAGGGGGGATTTGCTCCCAGTGCCCCCGCGTAGATCCGCCACTGTTATTAAACCTATATGAGAGAACATTCCACAATAATAAATGTGTCTTTTAAATTAGATCTTACATTGTCGTACATAAAGTGCATATATATAGTTGTATATATAGTTTTTTAGTATCGGATACGGTTTCCTTTAGGGTTGATAGTTTGCTTAATGTAGGATATACGGAGTCTGTTCATGTGGAATACCTTACTAGATTTTCCCATACTAATGCGTATATTTGTCTTTCAAATTATTTCTAAAATTTTATGTGGACCAGTATAATGGTCACCGAATTTTTTTGGTTTAGGTTCTTTTAGAAAATACACATAATCCCCTACCCTAAAGTTTCTTGGATTAATATGTCTGTCATAATATTTTTTTTACCTTTCCTTAGAACTTAGTAAATTATTATCATAAACTAACGTTCTTATACTATGTAAACACGTCATTAAATCTATAAGGTATCCCTTATAAGTGGCAACTACGTCGCTTTCTCTAAATGGTTCGCTCAAAGGTAATCTGGCTGATCTCCCAAAAACTGTTTCGAACGGGGTAAACTTAGTACTTTCTAAGACGCAAGTGTTATAATTTAACATCGCAATGTCTACCCATTCATTCCCTTCATTGTCGGCGGTAGCATATTGTTTTAGAAATTTGCATAGCAAATGATGTGATCTTTCTAACGATCCATTGGATTGTGGATGGAACGCAGTAGTTCTAATCTTTTAAATTTAAAATCGCTTTGCTAGGCGTGCCATCAATTTACTAAGAAAATTTGTACCTCGATCCGTAAGTATTACTCAAGGTGATCCGAATATGCAAACAAATTTCTTTAGGAATGTATCAGCTATAGTCGTTGCTAGAGTGCTCTTTAGAGGTACAGCCAAACAGAATTTAGACAGTTGATCCTGCGTTGTAAGGATAATTTCATATCTGTTAGAGAAATGAGCTGAATTTGATGTCACTTTCTAGTTATGGTTTGAATAGTGATATTTTTTGTCTGTATTAATATGTCTTCGTTCCTTCCAGGCTACCCCCTTCCTGTCTATTCAGGCCCTACTCCTAAAGGACTCAGCTCCTCTACCCCTACCTCTACCTTTTTCGTCTCTTTTTCTAATTATTCAGTACCTTTTAAGTCGCATGGCAAGTGAGTTTTCGCGAATTTTTTAAGTTTGAAAGCTCATGATTTTATAATAACTAATTGTGCTTATTTCTTATTTTCGCTCTTCGTAAATCCTATAATTACATTCGGGTGCCTCGCACGCCCTTTTTTATCTGCTGACGTTGTGCATTGGTGTTAAAACAGTAAAAGTGAATCAGCATAACAAAAGTGATTTCTCTCATTTGAGTTTTTCCCTACTGTGTCTCCTCAGCCCTATCTATATGTCTTCTTGCACATTAACGTCTATGTAAACTCTATTAATTATATACTAATTAATAGACCGCGTAAACAAGACTTTATTCTTACTGTATCTGTCGGTACAATTAGAAGACGACGAAGTAAAAAATTGTAACGTTACTAAGACGCACTAATATGATAATGAAGATTCCGAAAAAAATATCTTCAAATGTGTTTCTTCACTGATTTGAGACAGAAAACCATATACGCGAGCAATACGTTTCAACTTGTACACTGCAGCTTTATTTTTGGGTGTTTGAGACTAATTGTTGCAAATAAAGAACTCAGATTGACTTTTTTGTCTCTCACAATTGAGGTAATAAAAAGTACTTTTTCCTTATTCGTGGTAAAATGAGAAAACAAATTTTCGGATACATGAAAATAGTTACGCACCTGTTTTGTGTGTATGTTTTAAAACGAGAAAGAAGTGAAACATTCTTTTGCCTTTGAATTACTTTAAATTATACGTTACCTCACGAGATGGACTTGCCTTTTTCTAGAAAACTTAAGCATTTTTCAGATACAAACTAATGCTTTTAGAGATGGAAAATTTATTAAACTGCAAATTCATATTCTGTATGCAGGTAAAATACAATTTAAAACACAAAAATTGACACACAGATACTCTGCACTGTAATGATTATTTCAAAAGTGAAAAGTGCTATCAACTTTCTCGTATTACTCCTAAGGTCAATTGCTGTGTACTAAAACTGTATAGGAGGAAGATGCTAAAAACCCCTTGGTTACTGGAGTAATGAAGTTGAAGAATATATATGTAACATTTATTGATAAAAATGGTAATTATTCGTTTAGAAATACTTAAGCATTTGCCAATTGCAATGATTAATATAGAAACATTGACATCGATCTTACGGTTTGAAAACCGGTTAACAGAAAATATAAACATTTCAAACGATAAAGGAGTATCATTTAAAGTAAACAAAAAAACTGTCTCTGAAGAATAAATTATGAGAGAGAAGAAAAATGGTAGCTACACAACTAACAGTTCTGCAGCTTAAATATATAAAAACAATCTATCAGAAATAGGACACATAGTAACCATAATTTCAAATATTTTTGAAATTGTCATCTGCACAATGCTGCTTCGTTTAACCATCTGTAATCCAATTCTACAGACTGTAAAACTGTGTTTGGATTTAACAGGGTAAATACTTTATGTGTTTATACTTCATCCGCATTTGAATATGATAGAAACAACAAAGAAGCAGTTCTAAACAATAATTTAGGAACTTATCTGAAAGGAGAAACATGATAGCTACACAACCAATAGAGATTAAGATTTCGTTAGCCTCAATAAATTTAATTTTTCAAAACTGCAACATGTGAAGCAAATTAGTTTTCAGAATGATACCGAAAGAGATGCGGATGTGATAGTTCTAATCAAGTTAAACGACTTTAAATTTCACAATTTGATAGTGCAGTTCATTTGATTTTTGAATTTACAATATTGGTAGTTTTACTGATAGATATGGCACCACGAGTGAAAACTTTGTTGATGAAATAAGAATATATAAAGATGCAGGTTTCTCATTCAAGTAAAAACAACTTAATGTTGATTTTGAAGTAGCAATTCACAATGCCCTTCAAGTGGCTTTGATTTAATATTACTGGACACATAAGGTTTAAAAGATTGTTTTGTTTTTGAATTATTGCCAATTATCATAGATTAATATTATGGAAAATGATTAACAGAGATTAGAAGAAGGTTTGATAAAATTCACAGAATGACAACAGAAATCTTTTGAGCTGTGATTTTAATAACAGGAGGAAACACAGTTATAATTTATGATTAAAATTTAGCCACTCTCTGAGTCTGAATATGTAAAGTTTTAGCGAATTAGCTCTAGCAGCACAACCTTATGTCTTCTTGCACATTAACGTCTATGTAAACTCTATTAATGATATACTCCTTAATAGACCGCGTAAACAAGACTTTATTCTTATTGTATCTGTCGGTACAATTAGAAGACCACGAAGTAAAAAATTTGTAACGTTACTAAGACGCACTAATATGATAATGAAGATTCCGAAAAAAATATCTTCAAATGTGTTTCTTCACTGATTTGAGACAGAAAACCATATACGAGAGCAATACGTTTCAACTTGTACACTGCAGCTTTATTTTTGGGTGTTTGAGACTAATTGTTGCAAATAAAGAACTCAGATTGACTTTTTTGTCTCTCACAATTGTGGTAATAAAAAGTACTTTTTCCTTATTCGTGGTAGACTGAGAAAACAAATTTTCGGATACATAAAAATAGTTACGCACCTGTTTTGTGTGTATGTTTTTAAACGAGAAAGAAGTGAAACATTCTTTTGCCTTTGAATTACTTTAAATTATACCTTTTAATAACAGAATAATTGAATTTGCTGACTACTTAACTAAAAACTACTTTCTCCTAAAAGTTTTTGGGCGCAGTCTAAGAAAGGAGAAAATTTATTAATGTATCAGGAGCAATGTGTTCGTCTTCCTTAAACTTAAATGCAGTGAATATATGCATATTCTGCAAAGAAATACAAACGATGTAGGCTCTGATTTACCTCCTTAAGCAGACGATACATTACCTCACGAAATGGACTTGCCTTTTTCTAGAAAACTTAAGAATTTTTCAGATATTACTAATGCTTTTAGAAATGGAATATTTTTTAAAAAACAAATTCATATTCTGTATGCAGGTAAAATACAATTTAAAACACAAAAATTGACACACAGATACTCTGCACTGTAATGATTATTTCAAAAGTGAAAAGTGCTATGAACTGTCTCGTATTACTCTTAAGGTCAATTACTGTGTACTAAAACTGTATAGGAGGAAGATACTAAAAACCCCTTGGTTACTGGAGTGATGAAGTTGAAGAATATATATGTAACATTTATTGATGAAAATGGTAATTATTCGTTTAGAAATACTTAAGCAATTGCCAATTGCAATGATTAATATAGAAACATTGACATCGATCTTACGGTTTGAAAACCGGTTAATAGAAAATATAAACATTTCAAACGATAAAGGAGTATCATTTAAAGTAAACAAAAAAACTGTCTCTGAAAAATAAATTATGAGAGAGAAGAAAAATGGTAGCTACACAACTAACAGTTCTGCAGCTTAAATATATAAAAACAATCTATCAGAAATAGGACACATAGTAACCATAATTTCAAATATTTTTGAAATTGTCATCTGCACAATGCTGCTTCGTTTAACCATCTGTAATCCAATTCTACAGACTGTAAAACTGTGTTTGGATTTAACAGGGTAAATACTTTATGTGTTTATACTTCATCCGCATTTGAATATGATAGAAACAACAAAGAAGCAGTTCTAAACAATAATTTAGGAACTTATCTGAAAGGAGAAACATGATAGCTACACAACCAATAGAGATTAACATTTCGTTAGCCTCAATAAATTTAAGTTTTCAAAACTGCAACATGTGAAGCAAGTTAGTTTTCAGAATGATACCGAAAGAGATGCGGATGTGATAGTTCTAATCAAGTTGAACGACTTTAAATTTCACAATTTGATAGTGCAGTTCATTTGATTTTTGAATTTACAATATTGGTAGTTTTACTGATAGATATGGCACCACGAGTGAAAACTTTGTTGATGAAATAAGAATATATAAAGATGCAGGTTTCTCATTCAAGTAAAAACAACTTAATGTTGGATTTGAAGTAGCAATTCACAATGCCCTTCAAGTGGCTTTGATTTAATATTACTGGACACATAAGGTTTAAAAGATTGTTTTGCTTTTGAATTATTGCCAATTATCATAGATTAATATTATGGAAAATGACTAACAGAGATTAGAAGAAGTTTTGATAAAATTCACAGAATGACAACAGAAATCTTTTGAGCTGTGATTTTAATAACAGGAGGAAACACAGTTATAATTTATGATTAAAATTTAGCCACTCTCTGAGTCTGAATATGTAAAGTTTTAGCGAATTAGCTCTAGCAGCACAACCTTATGTCTTCTTGCACATTAACGTCTATGTAAACTCTATTAATGATATACTCCTTAATAGACCGCGTAAACAAGACTTTATTCTTATTGTATCTGTCGGTACAATTAGAAGACCACGAAGTAAAAAATTTGTAACGTTACTAAGACGCACTAATATGATAATGAAGATTCCGAAAAAAATATCTTCAAATGTGTTTCTTCACTGATTTGCGACAGAAAACCATATACGAGAGCAATACGTTTCAACTTGTACACTGCAGCTTTATTTTTGGGTGTTTGAGACTAATTGTTGCAAATAAAGAACTCAGATTGACTTTTTTGTCTCTCACAATTGTGGTAATAAAAAGTACTTTTTCCTTATTCGTGGTAAAATGAGAAAACAAATTTTCGGCTACATGAAAATAGTTACGCACCTGCTTTGTGTGTATGTTTTTAAACGAGAAAGAAGTGAAACATTCTTTTGCCTTTGAATTACTTTAAATTATACCTTTTAATAACAGAATAATTGAATTTGCTGACTACTGTCACGTCGGAAGGACAATAACACTCAACCATTTAAAAATATATTTATTTAAATTTATTCGAGCCTACAAACGAATTTGTATTAGCTCGGGAAATCGAATTTAATTTCATTAATTGGTGATTCCTATTTAAATACAATGAATTTAATTTACTTTTTATTATCCAAGCCTAACGGGTTTTTCTAAATTTCAAAAAAATAAAATAAGGTGGGGCCACACTCTATATGTAAGGGGAACCCTGCAGTAAAAAAATATAATTTACGAAAAAAAACCTACGGGACCAACTCTAGCCAACCAGAACCTAATCGGTACCAGAGTTGGGAAACTAAACCTGAAAGAAACGGATTAATTGAAAAGAGGAAAAGAAAAGACAGAGTTTAACTGTATACTGAATGAATTTATTGTCTTACTTTTGTTTTGTTTTTGTAGAATTTAACAAGAAGAAGATTCAGGAAATGGCAGCAGGGCAGCAAGGCAGCAAGTCAGCAAGTCAGATCCTGATTGATGACGAATGTTTTGATTCCCTTTTTATTTTGATAAAGTCCTTTTTTTTCTTCTATTTTTATTCAATGTCCGTATCACTTTTATCTAAGGTCCTTATAACACTTTCAGTAACTTCCGTTAGAATAGATCACAAAATTTTTAATAATGTAATGCGTAACTGCGTAGCCGTGGTTGGCTCCGTAAAATATTCGGTAAACTTTTAGTTCAAAAACTTTGATAAAAATATTCGGTAACTTTTAGTTCAAAAACTCTTGTGGAAAAATGCGGTATGCGTAATGCGTAAAATTTCTTGTAAACTTTTGAAGAAAGAAAATGCGGTGACTTCTACAGGGTGCGTCGATATTTATGTTCTTCTTCCCACTATTTTCGTAAGTCGAAGAAAGTGGAAGAAAGTGGAAGAAAATTGGAAATTGCCAATGAAAAGGGCCTAAAGTGGATTTGGCGAAAGAGAAGTGGAAGAAAGTCCATCCCTGCAGGCGGAAGAAAGTGCGGGGGAGTTCGGAGAGAGTGAGAGAACGATAGGAAGAGAGAGAAAGAGCGATGATGGGGGTGGCGGCAAGTGGGACTTGTCGCTGCGTGGGGGTGTGAGTCCCGTTAATGATGGCGTACAATGCATTAGGGAAGTTAAGGGATCGTCCATTTTCCTAGCGCTGATTTGCTTCTTGGAAAACTGTCTTGCAAGAAAGTGGGTGGAGAAAATCCGCCCAAAACTGTGTTGTCCTGATGCGTGCTGCCCTCATTGCCACTTTCCGGAATCTCTGTTACAATGTTTTTAAAAGTTTTACATAATATTAAGAATAAAATGACATTGAAATTACAAACAATAATAGGAATAAGACATACTTTTACAATACAAATGGTTATTAACTAATTTAATTAACAATTTTAGTATTAGATTTCAAATTCTTCTTAAATTTTATTTATTTCACTTATTTTTGTAAAAAGGATAATGCAGATTAATTATTCAAATAATTTGCTTATTAAATATTTATTTTTAGGTTATGTTGCGACAAATAATTGAATTACATGTATAATTCATAATTGCCATGTATTTGTTTGATAATTCATTTTGGAATGTGTACTTTCTTTAATTATTTTACATTATAAACAATAATTTCAATAAATTTCAACTTCTGGTTAAATTACGTAAAATTACGTAATTGCGTAATTGTATGTTCTGTATTTTAGAACCTGGTATCAATATTTAACCATTTTATAGAGAATACGTTTAATTTTTTTATGTTATTTGATTTAACAACATTTTGATTTATTTGTTATTTATTAATTTTCAACTTTTTGGTTATGTTTTAAATAATTTTATGATTAAATATTGATTTTTGAATATTTAAACCAAAAATTGAATTATTATTGATTAGGAAGTTCTCATTCGTATTTACTATTATTATTTTATGTATTTCTACCATATTTGAGGTTATGTTATTAAAATATTTATTGTTTTCCAAAATTTTACTTTATGGATTCCAAAATGACTTATAACTGTTATTTTTGAGATTAACGTTAATGTTTAATTATTCCACATAATCCTTTTTAATTAATTTTTCATCCTTTTCATTCCTAACCTCAAAATTTCATAAAATATAATTAATATTAACCATACGTAGAAGTAATAATTGTAATTACACTTACGGTAATTCGTATGAGTTCCTAAATCGTATAAACACACACACAAGATAAAATATACGTATATTCAACCCGTTATAGGTTATGTTGAATATTCATAATTAATAATACAAAATTATAGAATAATTGAAATTTTCGATAAGTGATTAAGTGATACAGTTAATTCTAATCATATTCAAATGAGTGAATCCAAATAAGAGGTTAAATTTTATAAGTAAATAATATAACCTCTATTTTTAGGTTATTAACAATTTAGGAAGTTAAGATTTGTTATTTTAACCAACCTATTTTGATTAATTCATTTATAATTTCTACTTGTATCTAAAAATCTAACTAAACATGCGAATTCTATTTTCCCTATTGTTATTAATAACATTCACCATTATTTACAGTAATTTACCATTATTTACCGATTTCATGCAATTTCTAAGACATTTGAAATCATGAATTTACATATTTACTGAATGATCTAGAATACAAGTATTCTAGATATAATCTTCTATTGTATTGCCTGATTTATTATAATGAGGTTTTAAAAGGGGTCATTAACTATACATTAAGGTTGCTAACTAGTGTCTGAAATATGCAGGTCTATTCAAGTATACAAATTCTGTGATTCGGGGCAGGTGCGAAATTCTATTATGCTCAAAGATAATCTTTCGACTCAGTTTCTATGGTTTACAAGTTAGGTACTTGTGAATCTGTATAATTCTAATAAACGATTTAGTTTTGAATTTACATCTACTGTTTAATTATTTTATGGTTATTTTCTGAGTTTCAGAAAATAAATTCCAAATAGGGTGTGTAAAAATTCATAGAAATGAGAGTCAAAAAGACCATTTTCAAGGGGGTCTTTTAGGAAGGGCGGAAATGTTTATTGCAACCAAATGTTGCATTTAGTTATCTACTTTTCGAGAGGAGACAATTTCTGAAACACATTGATTGTCGCAGCATGAAATTTGAGTTTCCGTCAGTGTCTGAGAACCGAGTTTCCCAGGGCCTGTTATTTGTCAACTCATTTTATGAGACGGCTAGTTATCGAGTCTAGCCTTTTAAATTCCCAATACGACTTTTTAGGGTGCGACTGATTTTACGGTTTTATGGGGCTAGGTCCGAGTTCTTTTCCGTTGAAGGACCAAGATCTCTTTCCCAGGCCCCTGAAGTGGTTGCACATGTTGCATTGCCTTGAATATGCGTGTTTAGAGGCGATTTATTTTTTTCAGCTTTTCGACGAGTTTATTTCTTTATTTCGGTGTTTGTGAAAAGATAGTCCTCGACTCGAAAGTTGAGAGACCTTTTTAAAAATGTTTCAATTCCGGGATTCAGAAAATATCAGGAAAGAATACTTCCTTTTACTTTCTGGACTCCTGGTACCTTTAAGTTTAGAAATCTACTAAAAATTATGTTAAATAAACAATTAATAAAAAAAATACGGCATGGAAACTGCCATGACGTTACACTCCCACAGTAAAATGGTTACTGGAAGGTGAAATTCTGAAAGTAACCATCACCAAAAGAAAATAACTACCATCTACAACATGCTTCTAGGTACATAATGGTTTTGGCAAGGTTGTGGAGGGCAATTCACAGGATCAAATTAGACCATTGGATATAAGTTTCTATTGAGGTTGATAGTTCCTTCAGCAGGTTGCAAAGGTGGTGCTGTTGATTGTTGCTGTTGAGATATGACTTCCGGTGTTGGAATTGTAACCGCTTCATTGATAGTGACAGTTTTTGATGGTTGAAGAGGTTCTAATGGTGTCGGTGTATGCAAGACTACTGCTTGGTTTTCGGGTTCTCTTGGTTCCTCAGGGTTAGGTCGTTCAGGAGCCAAGTGTACCAGTAAATGTGCTATTGAACTGAATACTGCACCCAACAAATGGATTGACCATCCATAAACACGATGTAAGGTGTATCCATGAACTATGACGTCCACGAGAATCTTGATCAGGTTGAAAATGGTCAGAATACCGAAAAATCCGGCGCTGATAGTTCCGAAGATCATCATTTTATTCCAGATCCGTTCCCATGTATTGTGTACGAATTTCTCGATTACTTCCTCATTGAAAAGGTTCAGGAAACCTCCGCCAGAATTTGAAGTAGCATATCCTTCTAGACCTCGGGCTAAGTCGTTGAGCATCGCTGGTCGCTCGACAGGAAACATAATTGTTTCCCGCATTTTATTGATATCATCTTCGGTGTAGATTCCACTTGTTGCTAGGTGGGCTGGTACGACGTATTGCCATGATTTCTTTTGACCGGGCTTAACTTCGATTAGACTGTGTACTTCAGTTGGTGTAGGGAGAATTTTGTACCAACTACTCCCTACTTTAAATATTGCTGGTAGTAATTTGTTGCAGGTTATTTCTGTTCCCTTAGACTTTAGAATATTGGTTCTAGGAGCCATGAAATAAGTTTTATTACTGTGAGTTACTTGTAGTTCGTTATAACAAGCATTACCGTGTTCAATTCTTACCTCCACTGGAACGCATTTGATTATGTGGACCACATCTCCTGCAACCAATGCCATGTAACCGGGATTCTTCATAAAATCATACGCAAATTGATCAGGGTTTTGAATTCCCACAGTTAAAGCCGTTCTCAGAATTTGACGTTCCAGATTACAATTCTGATTGATTATATCTCGATAAAGTGATTGCATTTGAGTTCGGATATGTCTTTCAATATACACAAATTTAGAGTTTATATACGTAAATAAATCCAAATTTGACACAGACACTTGATTAAAACCGGCAAAACTTTCACCTTTGGTGGTTTCAAAGATAACAAGTTTGGGGTGTTCCGTCCTGGCAATTTGATAACCCCAAATCGTTTCCCTATCCTTTATAGTTAAACCGAAAGTAACCTCATGAGACGTTAAGGTATAAACTGTTTGGGGTCTTATTGATTCTAAATCAATGAGTTTATTAGCATACCCTTCATACAAAATACTAAATTTATTGAAATTGCATCTATCGACTGGTAATGGGTTCCAGAAAGTGTATCCTCCTTCCGAATCTTTACAATTTCCTTCGGATAGAGAGCAAACAGTACCTGAGCGAAGGTGAACAGTGTTAGAACCAAGTTTTACTCTAGCTGTATAATCCGTTAAAGTTACTTTAGCAAAAAGGTGTACAACTACATTACTAAGAAATCCGCGACCGTCATTATACGATCCTCCAAAACATTCGTCTTTTTTAGTAACAGAGCCTACTAAGTAAAAACCCAAGCTTTTGGTACTGTTAGCTTTCAAATTGTACATTGTATGACTTGACGATAGGTTCATAGAACCATGCAAGAATGCGTCGTCACATGTACGCTTTTCGATCTTCTTAAGATATTCGTCATAACCCGCAGTTGTTAAACCTATGTGGGAGAACATTCCACAATAATAAATATGTCTCTTAATTTCGATTTTACATTGTCGTACATACAATTCATTATATTCGTTAATTTGCAGTAATTGGATATAAGATTGGGTGACATTGACTGGATTTTCAGGTGTATCGCACTCTCCAACGTCTCGTAATGATATCGTCGTTATGTTTAGATTCCTTGACCCGCAGTCATATCCTATTAATATTCTGAGCCTAAATCTCCGAATAGTTGGGTTATTGTTTTAGTAGGGGCGTAAATTGATTTTATGTAGAAGGTGAGAGCATCGACTGTGGCAAATTCCATACCTGCTATACATTGACGTGCTTCACCTTTGATTTTACTTCTAATGAGTTTAACCAAGAATGCTTCGGATTCATTCTCAGTCATTGCTTTGGCTTCATTGCAGCCTTCTATAAAATAGCTACAACTGACTTTTCCATCGAATTCAGGGATTACTAATACAGCATCCCTAATGGATACTGTTTGTGTGTGGAGAGGAGCTTCGTTTGCCATGTTTGGATTTTGTTGATTTCTACCGAGATTTGAGTTTAGGTTAGGCGAACCGTTTGGAGGGTTATTAGCCGAAGAATTAGTTCTAATGGTGTCGGTGTATGCAAGACTACTGCTTGGTTTTCGGGTTCTCTTGGTTCCTCAGGGTTAGGTCGTTCAGGAGCCAAGTGTACCAGTAAATGTGCTATTGAACTGAATACTGCACCCAACAAATGGATTGACCATCCATAAACACGATGTAAGGTGTATCCATGAACTATGACGTCCACGAGAATCTTGATCAGGTTGAAAATGGTCAGAATACCGAAAAATCCGGCGCTGATAGTTCCGAAGATCATCATTTTATTCCAGATCCGTTCCCATGTATTGTGTACGAATTTCTCGATTACTTCCTCATTGAAAAGGTTCAGGAAACCTCCGCCAGAATTTGAAGTAGCATATCCTTCTAGACCTCGGGCTAAGTCGTTGAGCATCGCTGGTCGCTCGACAGGAAACATAATTGTTTCCCGCATTTTATTGATATCATCTTCGGTGTAGATTCCACTTGTTGCTAGGTGGGCTGGTACGACGTATTGCCATGATTTCTTTTGACCGGGCTTAACTTCGATTAGACTGTGTACTTCAGTTGGTGTAGGGAGAATTTTGTACCAACTACTCCCTACTTTAAATATTGCTGGTAGTAATTTGTTGCAGGTTATTTCTGTTCCCTTAGACTTTAGAATATTGGTTCTAGGAGCCATGAAATAAGTTTTATTACTGTGAGTTACTTGTAGTTCGTTATAACAAGCATTACCGTGTTCAATTCTTACCTCCACTGGAACGCATTTGATTATGTGGACCACATCTCCTGCAACCAATGCCATGTAACCGGGATTCTTCATAAAATCATACGCAAATTGATCAGGGTTTTGAATTCCCACAGTTAAAGCCGTTCTCAGAATTTGACGTTCCAGATTACAATTCTGATTGATTATATCTCGATAAAGTGATTGCATTTGAGTTCGGATATGTCTTTCAATATACACAAATTTAGAGTTTATATACGTAAATAAATCCAAATTTGACACAGACACTTGATTAAAACCGGCAAAACTTTCACCTTTGGTGGTTTCAAAGATAACAAGTTTGGGGTGTTCCGTCCTGGCAATTTGATAACCCCAAATCGTTTCCCTATCCTTTATAGTTAAACCGAAAGTAACCTCATGAGACGTTAAGGTATAAACTGTTTGGGGTCTTATTGATTCTAAATCAATGAGTTTATTAGCATACCCTTCATACAAAATACTAAATTTATTGAAATTGCATCTATCGACTGGTAATGGGTTCCAGAAAGTGTATCCTCCTTCCGAATCTTTACAATTTCCTTCGGATAGAGAGCAAACAGTACCTGAGCGAAGGTGAACAGTGTTAGAACCAAGTTTTACTCTAGCTGTATAATCCGTTAAAGTTACTTTAGCAAAAAGGTGTACAACTACATTACTAAGAAATCCGCGACCGTCATTATACGATCCTCCAAAACATTCGTCTTTTTTAGTAACAGAGCCTACTAAGTAAAAACCCAAGCTTTTGGTACTGTTAGCTTTCAAATTGTACATTGTATGACTTGACGATAGGTTCATAGAACCATGCAAGAATGCGTCGTCACATGTACGCTTTTCGATCTTCTTAAGATATTCGTCATAACCCGCAGTTGTTAAACCTATGTGGGAGAACATTCCACAATAATAAATATGTCTCTTAATTTCGATTTTACATTGTCGTACATACAATTCATTATATTCGTTAATTTGCAGTAATTGGATATAAGATTGGGTGACATTGACTGGATTTTCAGGTGTATCGCACTCTCCAACGTCTCGTAATGATATCGTCGTTATGTTTAGATTCCTTGACCCGCAGTCATATCCTATTAATATTCTGAGCCTAAATCTCCGAATAGTTGGGTTATTGTTTTAGTAGGGGCGTAAATTGATTTTATGTAGAAGGTGAGAGCATCGACTGTGGCAAATTCCATACCTGCTATACATTGACGTGCTTCACCTTTGATTTTACTTCTAATGAGTTTAACCAAGAATGCTTCGGATTCATTCTCAGTCATTGCTTTGGCTTCATTGCAGCCTTCTATAAAATAGCTACAACTGACTTTTCCATCGAATTCAGGGATTACTAATACAGCATCCCTAATGGATACTGTTTGTGTGTGGAGAGGAGCTTCGTTTGCCATGTTTGGATTTTGTTGATTTCTACCGAGATTTGAGTTTAGGTTAGGCGAACCGTTTGGAGGGTTATTAGCCGAAGAATTAGTTCTAATGGTGTCGGTGTATGCAAGACTACTGCTTGGTTTTCGGGTTCTCTTGGTTCCTCAGGGTTAGGTCGTTCAGGAGCCAAGTGTACCAGTAAATGTGCTATTGAACTGAATACTGCACCCAACAAATGGATTGACCATCCATAAACACGATGTAAGGTGTATCCATGAACTATGACGTCCACGAGAATCTTGATCAGGTTGAAAATGGTCAGAATACCGAAAAATCCGGCGCTGATAGTTCCGAAGATCATCATTTTATTCCAGATCCGTTCCCATGTATTGTGTACGAATTTCTCGATTACTTCCTCATTGAAAAGGTTCAGGAAACCTCCGCCAGAATTTGAAGTAGCATATCCTTCTAGACCTCGGGCTAAGTCGTTGAGCATCGCTGGTCGCTCGACAGGAAACATAATTGTTTCCCGCATTTTATTGATATCATCTTCGGTGTAGATTCCACTTGTTGCTAGGTGGGCTGGTACGACGTATTGCCATGATTTCTTTTGACCGGGCTTAACTTCGATTAGACTGTGTACTTCAGTTGGTGTAGGGAGAATTTTGTACCAACTACTCCCTACTTTAAATATTGCTGGTAGTAATTTGTTGCAGGTTATTTCTGTTCCCTTAGACTTTAGAATATTGGTTCTAGGAGCCATGAAATAAGTTTTATTACTGTGAGTTACTTGTAGTTCGTTATAACAAGCATTACCGTGTTCAATTCTTACCTCCACTGGAACGCATTTGATTATGTGGACCACATCTCCTGCAACCAATGCCATGTAACCGGGATTCTTCATAAAATCATACGCAAATTGATCAGGGTTTTGAATTCCCACAGTTAAAGCCGTTCTCAGAATTTGACGTTCCAGATTACAATTCTGATTGATTATATCTCGATAAAGTGATTGCATTTGAGTTCGGATATGTCTTTCAATATACACAAATTTAGAGTTTATATACGTAAATAAATCCAAATTTGACAGAGACACTTGATTAAAACCGGCAAAACTTTCACCTTTGGTGGTTTCAAAGATAACAAGTTTGGGGTGTTCCGTCCTGGCAATTTGATAACCCCAAATCGTTTCCCTATCCTTTATAGTTAAACCGAAAGTAACCTCATGAGACGTTAAGGTATAAACTGTTTGGGGTCTTATTGATTCTAAATCAATGAGTTTATTAGCATACCCTTCATACAAAATACTAAATTTATTGAAATTGCATCTATCGACTGGTAATGGGTTCCAGAAAGTGTATCCTCCTTCCGAATCTTTACAATTTCCTTCGGATAGAGAGCAAACAGTACCTGAGCGAAGGTGAACAGTGTTAGAACCAAGTTTTACTCTAGCTGTATAATCCGTTAAAGTTACTTTAGCAAAAAGGTGTACAACTACATTACTAAGAAATCCGCGACCGTCATTATACGATCCTCCAAAACATTCGTCTTTTTTAGTAACAGAGCCTACTAAGTAAAAACCCAAGCTTTTGGTACTGTTAGCTTTCAAATTGTACATTGTATGACTTGACGATAGGTTCATAGAACCATGCAAGAATGCGTCGTCACATGTACGCTTTTCGATCTTCTTAAGATATTCGTCATAACCCGCAGTTGTTAAACCTATGTGGGAGAACATTCCACAATAATAAATATGTCTCTTAATTTCGATTTTACATTGTCGTACATACAATTCATTATATTCGTTAATTTGCAGTAATTGGATATAAGATTGGGTGACATTGACTGGATTTTCAGGTGTATCGCACTCTCCAACGTCTCGTAATGATATCGTCGTTATGTTTAGATTCCTTGACCCGCAGTCATATCCTATTAATATTCTGAGCCTAAATCTCCGAATAGTTGGGTTATTGTTTTAGTAGGGGCGTAAATTGATTTTATGTAGAAGGTGAGAGCATCGACTGTGGCAAATTCCATACCTGCTATACATTGACGTGCTTCACCTTTGATTTTACTTCTAATGAGTTTAACCAAGAATGCTTCGGATTCATTCTCAGTCATTGCTTTGGCTTCATTGCAGCCTTCTATAAAATAGCTACAACTGACTTTTCCATCGAATTCAGGGATTACTAATACAGCATCCCTAATGGATACTGTTTGTGTGTGGAGAGGAGCTTCGTTTGCCATGTTTGGATTTTGTTGATTTCTACCGAGATTTGAGTTTAGGTTAGGCGAACCGTTTGGAGGGTTATTAGCCGAACCGGTTAGAGAAGATTGGTTTTCCGTCGGGTTTGGAATTTGGTTATCCGAATCAGATGGAGGTGTTTGACAATCTGTTGGACTCGGGGGTTGATTGCTCGGACCAGGTGGAGGAGTTTGATTACTAGTTGGGACTTTTTCTTTAATCGTCTGGGATAATTCTTCGCCTGTTAATGTCGTTTCGAAGTCAGTTAATGATTCCTCCGTTAGGATTGGAGTTAAATCTAAATTCTCATTGATGGTTTTATCATGCAATGGGGTAGAATTTAATAACTCGGAATTTGTTTCCTCAGGTGGAGGGTTTACTGATTCTTTTTCCGCAGATGGTTGGGTTTTAAATGGGATTCTGGGTACTTTACCTCCTGCTTTAAAAGCTTTGCTATCGTTTGCCCAATCGGGGTGTGTGAATTGTTCTCCAGTTACTTGTTCTGTTTGTTTCACAAATTCCTTTCTTGTTTGGCTTCGAGTTTTTCTGTCGGTTTCCGACATGTACTCATACAAACAAAACAGAAATACAAATACCAATAACTAATAATAACCACCACCAAATTACAAAAAAAAAGATGTAGAAAATTAGGATTAGAAGGAAGAAATTTCTAAATGATCCAATACTAAAAAGATACTTAAAATTACTAGAACTAGTGCTAAAACCACCACCGCTATAACCAATAATTTAATATTACTTTCTACCTTATTCAATCTACCGTTTACATTCACAATATATTGATCAGTGTACTTAACCTCATCAATCAATTGTGATTTAAAAGATTCAAATTCTTGATTCAGTCCAATGAGCTGTTGTTGAAGATCCTCCGTGCCTAAGATGAAGGAGGTTCTTGCGGCTTTTTTATTTAGGATGTATTTTGCGTTCAAATTGTTAACAAGAATTTCCAAAAGACCTAATCTTTGATATCAATTATTCATTGAGAAAGTAAATTTTTTTTTTTTATTTAATTTTTATTAATTATTCTATAGAGCTATTTTAAAATAGATTTTAACTTTAATATTCTAATATTCAGATTTTATTAGGTCTAAAGAAAAATTTTATTTCTAAAGAATTTAACGCGCCCTGAAAATCGTTAAAATAAGGAAAGGATATAATATAACACAATTGATTAATTATTATTATTTTCCTTATTTATTTAATGAAAATTGAATTTCCTAATTTTCATTTGAATTTGAAAAACCAAATTCCTCCTAGAGAAATGGTTACTAAACCTAACAATATCTTTTGATTTTTAGAAAAATTTCGAAGATAGTTATTAAACTTAATTAATCGGCACAAGTGGTTCCTGTGCCATCTAGCCAGTACTGTCTGATTTTCGTCCACTTCGCCTATCTTGTCCCAGATAGCCTGAACGTCCTGGCTTGCTGCTACAGCTAAATTATTTAAATTATCCGACTGATCCTCAAAATTTTCCTTTATTTTAGCGTCAAGCGTCCAATCTATATTTACTATTTCACGCTCTAATTCTTCTTGTTTATATTCAATTCTATGCAACCTCTGAATTATATGTTCTAAGGTTTTTTTCGAACTGAATTTACCTTGATGGTGGTACATCTGCAAACAAAACCAGTTGTTTTATTTACGGGTGTTCACCTTGTTTTAAAAGATAGATTAGAATTTTCTAAAGGAATAGGGATTTTTCAAAGGATAACTTTTTAGGAGAGGAAAAAAAATGAAAGGTTGGAGTATTGTTTTGTGATAAAACTATCTTTGCCTGGCGACCTACTATAATTGCAACCTTTGAATTAAGATAAATTAAGAAATAAACTAATTGCTAAAAGATTTTAAAACTAAATCCCTGATTTGTGCTCTAAGGTTTTGAATATGATGAAGAGGTATATCAAAAGATTAATTACATATTATTCGAGTAAAACTTATCTATTTATTAAAAATTCACAAAGATAAAAGGTACAAATTGAATTATCTTTTAAATATAAGATTGGTTAAACTAAAGAAGCAAATTCCCGATAAGGAGATTATTGCGACTGCTCCTAATGTATATTTAAATTCTGATCGTTTATTCTCTTCAAGAGCGTTTTTTAATAAAAGCATTCGGCACATCTGGTTTCGGTGCCACCTTGAGAATGTATCCTGTAAATTTCCTATTCTCTTCAATCTATCTTGGACCGAAGCTAATTCGTAACGAGTAGCTACGCCTAAAGATGTTAAGGACTCCTGAATATTTTCTACTCTATTAATTAGACTGTTTAATCCTTTGATATCGGCTGCTCTTTCGTCCTTATCGAGAACCCTGTTTGAATGGACCTCTAAAAATCGATCCTGTATGTCTTCTTTTAGATTATCGAGCTCTATCTCGATATTAGTAACGTTTATACGGATTGCATTGCAGGTCTCGTATGAGCTGAATTTTCCGTTGTTATATTGCATCTGCGAATGAAAACATTTTCATTTAACAGTGCAATGCAAAGTGAAATTGATCTAGGGGAAAGGAAAGGAGTAACTTTACTTAGTTACAGAAGATAGGATCCATAAGCAATACAAATTAAACTATGAAATTTGATAGAAATCTGGATTTATCTTTTATAATTATTTCTAATTTGGCTTTAGGAATCTGAGATTATAATTCTGGCATCATTTATATGCCAAGGATATAGAGAGAATCTTTTGTATTTGCTTATTATTTTTAAATTTAGTAGATTTTACTATAAATGATAAAACACATGAAAAGAAAGCAGATTGCCAAAATCATTAAATTAAGGCGGTATTTTAATTTAGAATTTTCTAGCTTTATTAATCTAAGACTATTTTCAATAGATTTATTATTATCATTTAAGATTTCAAAATACGTTAAGTTTAAATTTTTGTTTGATAATGAAACGATTTCTGTATCGATTTTATTTCTAAAATCAGAAAATTCCCTACGCAAATCTACGATACGGTTTGTTATCCTATCTTCTACTGATTCTAATTCTTCATAAAAGAAAACTAGTTCTTCCTGACAATCTAATTTACTGATTTTATTATCCATTAAAAATATCGCTAATTTCAAAGCAGAAAGTTGTTTTTGAAGTGAGGAAATTTCTAACAATGCTTGATCTACCCTATCTATGTGAAAAGATAAATCGATCCCTATTTGAGTACCTAAAGTTGGTATCATTGAAGAAGAAAATGTAAAAAGGTACCAAATTTGTTAATAACTATTTTTATGGAGGGGAACTTAGGAAATTTTTGTAAACGTTCTTAACTTTAGAAATTTTATTCTTATAGTAATTTACCTATTAGTACATGTATTATTAGCACTGCTATTATTAAAAAGAGTTTCCTAAATAATTGGTTTTCTGATTCTAAAATTTGTAATCTATTTTCTATTTCAAGTGGCGTTCTAAATAATTTTATATCTTCCTGAATTCTTTCTATCGCATTTACAATATCTATCCTGCTATCATTAATCTCCCAAATACGATTATCTAGCTCTAAATCTCGATCAAACGCTATTTCTCTAAAGCGCTCCAATGAGGACTGCAAATCTCCGTGTCGTTCCTGGCATACTTCGTCAATATTGCCAATGAAGGAATCTATGTTTCGGTTGGAGATGAAGCGATCGAGCATCTAAACAATAATAACAACAACAAAAAATATATTGCTTCAGTTCAATGTCTTTAGTATGATAACAGGATGACAAAAGGAATGGTTAGGACAGAGAAATTCTTTAACCTTGTTTTTGATGAAAGGACAAGAATCGTTTAGAGTGTTATTTATTGTTTAAAAATTAATATAAAAAGTACAGCTAACAATAAGTTTATGATTAATACTAAGACAAGATTGAGATTCCTTCTTAACACTCTATTTTCTATTTCCAAAGCTAAAATCCTATTATCTAAAGGTTGATAATTTGAGATTATATTATGATGATTCTTAACCTCACTTTCTAACTTATTTAAACGCTTATCCTGCTCTCTATTAAATAAACTTAAACCTCTGAATTTTCAAGATAAAGAATCTAAAGAATCTATGAAATTTTCTGCCGACGACACTCTACTTTCGATCTCTTGGACATCCGATTCAGTATCCTCGAGCCGACCGTCTATTTCCTCAATTTCGTTATTAATGGTGTTCAATAGTGAAAGAGTTTCGTCATAAAATTCCTCCGTTTGGTCTTTATATCGCTCGACGTTCCGCTCAAAATCTTTGGCGTTAACTCGGATGGTATTGAGATCGTAGTTGTGTTCATCGATCTCCTGCCTTCGATTCCTGATTTCCGCGTCGCTAGCGTCTAATCTCTTTTCTAATCGTTTGGTTAAAAAGAGTAAATTAGCGTACCGGTCTTCGCCGTTTTCGAATTTGATCTCAGGGATGCGTTCGTCTTGCATCTAGTGAACAAATATCAAAATTTTAAATAACTTCATTTTAACTAATTTACTAAAGAGAACCCAACACCGATAGAAATGAATCGCAAGAAAAAGTATTCCTACTTGGAAAAAGGAATTTCCTAATAGAAGATATTCTTACCGAAACTTCTGTGGTCCTCTCCTCTGGTGTGTTTTTCTTTTTTTTTTTTTATATTCGATCTATAATATATGTTTTTTTTATTATTTTTTTTTATCAATCTCTATTTTGTTATTTGATGATTTAGTAAATTTATTCTACTTTAAAATTTTTTTGTATAAGAAGAAGTTAATTGTAATAAAGTAATAATATATTTTTTTTTCAATTGACTATATATATATTTTTTCCTGAATTTAATCTTTAGTGAATTAATTTATCTAAAAGATTTAAAAATGAAATTTATTACTTTGGTGGTTGGAGTAAAAGTTATGGGGTGAGAAAAAAAAGATATAAAGTTTATTTTTTTTTTTTTAAATTGTTTATTAAAATATTATATGATTTTATTATAATTAAAGATCTTACAAATATATATATAAATATAAATAAAATTATAATAATTATAAACCTAATTTAACTAATTTTCCTTCCAATAATTTTAATCTATTCTCTAAAAGTTTCTCCCTTTCCTTAGATTCACTAAGCTCTACTTCTAATTTCTTAATTATTTTTTTCTCTTCTATTTCTAATAACCTAATAGTCCTTTGTAAATGTGGAGGTATCTCCACAACCTTAGGTTTTTCCTTTAATTGGGCTGACTCTAGTTTCAATGTCCTGCTGGACAGTTCTTTTAATTTTTTAAAAATGCCGCCAATATTCCTATTAGTGGAGACCTGATAATCCTCAGTTTCTTCCCTAAACCTCTTATCCGGGTCGCACCAGTCTAGGAATTTTTGTAATTCGGAGTTGGAGTGGTTTGCGCACATCTATCAAAGAAAAAAAAATTCATTAATTAAACAAAATTTCTAAACCTTCACCATTAATTCATAATTAAAATTCTATTATGCCGCCACCATTTATTTCTTTAGAGGAGAGGAGAACAGATATCCCCAGGAAAAAAAAAAAATTTTTTTTTACCGAATTTATTGTTTCCGTCCTTTCAGTATAGTGAAACCTGCGTTATTTCTCATGAAGCATGCGTAACAAGCCTCATGAAAACGCCCGCTTTCTAAACAAGAGCTGCAAAGAGCTCTGCGAAAAGCTTTTAATTTCTCCTCTAAGCTCAGAGGAGGAAGCGGCGGGTTTGGAGCTGGTTCCTCCCTCGGCAAAGGTGGAGGAATATTATTAGCAGCTTCCACAGCCCACTTTGCAGTTCGTTCCGCAAGTTCGAATTCTTTTTTTAGTCGTTTCTTAATTCCCTCAATTTTCCTATGACGCCTGTTACGTCTGTTAGATCTGAAGGATCTATATCCCTCGTTTTCCACTAAAACAATAAATTTTTTCCTAAATATTTCAAATTAAAAAGAGACATCTACCAAAGGAAACCCTAAAAGACCCGTTTCCGCTACTAGTAAAGGATAGGAAGTAGGATTAAGGAAAATTGCTTATAATTAACTACAATTTTGTATTAACTTGAAAGTTCTTTAGTGATTATTCCAAGTTATTTTTTTATAGCTCCTCTTCCAAAAAGTTATATATATAAAAAAAAAATATTCAAACAATTTAAAATAGACTACGAATCTTACGTTTTTACGACAACTGATTATTCAATTATTTTGTTCCCTATAATGGCAGCTATTTTTATTTAGTAGTTTGAAAGTAATTATCAACTAAAAATTTCGATTATCTAAAATAGATATATTGATTTTTTTTTTTGATCAATTTTTTTATTAAATATAGTAACAGAATTGAGCTGTTGTATTTACGGACTCTTTTTATTTATTAAAATTTATATTGAGTATCAATTTCTTCTGATTCTGATTTTATTTATTACTTGAATTATTTATTTATAAAATTCGTTAAATTCGTTTATTATTATTTTATTTATTTTCCTTATTATAAAATTCTTATCGATAATAAGTTATTATCGTCTTATTAGTTTCTATTATTTAGAACAATATTCAAATTTAATATTTTTGCCGCACAAAGATGGCGTATCAGTGATGTACCAATCAAAACACTGGTCTAAAGTTTATTTCTTTTCAAAATAAATTCTTAGTTTATTTATTTGTTATTTTATTAATATTACCTTATTTTCAGATTGTTTAAACAATATTGTTATTGTTAATTATTTATTACAATTTTATTTATTAATTAGAATAATTGAAAAGTGTTAATTTTTTTATGGCTTTATCAATTAAATTTTAATAATAAACAATTTATTTTCTTTATTATGTAATTATTTGTATATTTAATAATTTTCTTTATTTTATATGTCAACAATATTTTGTAATTGTTGTTTAAGTATAATTTTAATTTGTAATATAAATTTAACGTATTAGTAGTTTAAATTTAAAAATTCCCGCGTACAAAGATGGCGTCTCTGGAGTAGCCAATCAAATCGTTGTGGTGAATTAACCTTAAGTCTCTGCCTTGGTAAAATATTTTTCTTTTAATTTCATTAATCTTGTATAATTTCTTTATTATGTTATTACAAACAATATTATCTTTTTCAAAGGATTTATCTTCAGTAATAATATTGAAATTAATTAATTTAATGTCTCTTTTCTTATTTATGAATATATTTTTATATTTACGTATTACGCGTACTTACGTACATACCTCACCGACTCTGGTTATCTTAAAGTAATTTTCTTTTATTATTTTTAGTTTATTTTAATAATTATGATTAGCAATAAATAAATCAAAGTAATATTATTTATTTATATATTTAGTTTAGTTTTATTATTTATTACCAGTAAATTTATCTATTAGCTTAGAAGCATTGAAAACCAAGATGGCGTCTCTCTTGACAACCAATCAAAATCATGTATTTTTAGTGAACCATAATTATTATATATATATATATATTTTTATTCTTTTCTTTTCTTTTTACTTATTTCTTTAATAGTAATGATAGTAACTTAATGTTTATTATTAATTTTAGCTAACAATTGATTTTTGTATAGTTTTAATTTCTCAAAGTTGAGTTTCAAATTTGAATTTAGATCAGTTTAGCGCTAAATATGCCGGGAGGAGGGGTGGCCAATCAGAGAACAGGTTGTCTGTCTCTCTCACTCCAATTGCTCCGTACTATATTATCCGTTATTTTAAATTTATTTAATATTTATGTGTTTATTATTTTATGATTATTTTAAATGTTTTAAGATAATAATATTTCGTGATTATTAATATTTATTTAGTAATTGTTTTCCAAAAATATTATTATTCTTATGGGAAAATTTATTATAAATCTTAACGTTATTGTTTTCAGGGTACTAGTGCCCTTAGATAATTCAAAGTATAACAGAAAATGGTTAAATTTGAGAAAACCCTTTGATTTAGTCGTTAAAATTAATATAATTAAATGATTAATAATTTAAATTAATATATTTAAATGATTAAATTTTATTATTAAAAATAATAGACGTTAAAGTGCTTAATTACTTTATTTATTTTATTGTTTTATCTCTTTATTTTTTATTTGATCTACGTATTTGTACGTAACTACGTATGTACTTGTTTTTAACTTAGTTATATTTATATTTTTTTATTTAATTCCAATTGTTCTAATTCTTTTAGATTTCTATTATAACAAATATTCTATTTATTATTTAAACTTGTTAATGTTTATTTATTTACCGTCTATTGCGGTTATAGCGAAAACGCATTCCGCAACAAGAAGGCGTCTTAAAGGTCGGTCCACCAGAGTGCTAATGTTGCTTGAAATTTTCGAAATTATTTTGTTCAAAAGTAAAATTATATTATTTTATTACGAATATTTAAGTATTATTTAGTGTTAACAATAGGTATTTATTTATTTAAATTGATTAAATAGTTTTTTAATTTGGATTTGCGTAAGTTTAACGCGAGAAATAACAAAAAAAATTCGACCAATCAGAGAGCCGGTTGTCTGTCTCTCCCACTCACACTACTAAGTTCAAGTCCTATCTGTAAGTTGAATTACGTATTAGTACGTAAATCTTGTTTTTAATTTTTACTATTATAGCAATTACTCTTATTAATATTTAAATTACTCAATGCTTATTATTTATTACTATTTTATTTAAATAATGGTTTTAAATTTTGGAGCTAGAAGTATTTCTAGTTACTTCCAAAAATTTCCGATAGACAGCGTATCTTACGCAATGTCTTACTTGTGATATTATTTTTAAATTATTATTACTATTATGCAAATTTTCAATTATTATTTATTATTAATTTTTACTTAATATTATTAACAACTTATGATTAATAGTTGTTTTGATTTAGTTAAACAAAAATTGATTCGAGAATTTAAATTTGAGTAACTTAGGCGCGAGAAATGCCACGAAAAGAAATAGCCAATCAGAGAGCAGATCGTCTGTCTCTCTCACTCCCACTGCTAGGTTCAAATTTATTTGTGAGTCAAATTGCGTATTAATACGTAAATTTTGTAAAGTTAATGTAAACCGGATTATTTAAATCTTAAATAGTTGTTAATATTTTGTTTAAAAGATTATATTTATTATAATATTAGAATAATTAATAAGCTGTTTGTTTTTATTTTTTTTATTCTTACGTATTACGGTATTTGCGTATATATCTAGCTGTCCCTGGTTTATTTTATTTATCCTATTTATTCTATCCTTAAGTTACAATTATATTTATTGTTATTTATTACAAGTTACAAAAAAAAAAATATTGACTTTCAAATTTGAATTTATTTATGTTTGGCGCGAGAAATGAGGTAGCCAATCGGAGTGCAGATTGTCTGTCCTTCTCACTCTCACTGCCAAGTTCAAATTTGTTCGTGAGTCAAATCAAGTATTTATATAAATATTGTAAAATTTTCAAATTAATATTATTTAAAGAATTTAATAAAAATATTTAACTTATTATAATTGTTATGAATTTAGTTATTTATTAGTTTTGAAAAATTTTAAACTGGATACGTCACCAGTCAATACTAGATTTTTCCAGTAGATAGCGGTATTTACGTATTACTTCCGGTTACAAAAATTTCAACTTACAATTATTATGCAAAGATTTGCAATTCTTAGGCGTAACTTACGTAATTTATGTAGTAATATTTTATTTATATTTTAGTTTCTATTTATTATGATAATTATTGTTATTTAAAAAAAAAATTTTTTTTTTAAAGAAAATTATTAATATTCAAATTTGAAATTTCTAATCAAAATCAAAATGGCGGCTATTTGTTAGCCAATCAAAAGTGTTTATTTTATTTTCCAATAACTTTTCCTAGTTATTTTCTTTTAAATAACTTTAGTTGTTTTTGTTTATTTACCTCCTAATTTAATATTTATCTACTCTTTTTCTTTAAAAAAAAATTTATATGATTATACTTCTTTTAGAAATTAAGCCTCTTCAAATTGTGATTTCCTCGGAAACGCGGGTATAATTCAAATTTGAATTTAACACGACAATACTAAAAACAGCCAATCAGAGCGCGGTCCTACCCCTTTTACCTTTGGATACAAAAAATTGGCAAATTATAATATTACCAAAATCCAACGGTAGGTGCGTGGCAAGCTCCCGCAAAGTTTGAAAATTTCCCTATGTATTGTTATTCTTTAAAATTAAGAATGGTGTCAAATTAAAATAAGAAAATAAAACACGTTTAATTGATTTTCCTTTTTTTTAATATTAATTCTCTTTATTTTATTCAATTTTTAACTCTTATTATTTTTATTTACTATTATTTCTTTTAATCAATTATTCAAATTTGTTTATTTATTGGTTATAATAATTTTTAAATTATTAGCATTCAAATTCTTTATTTATTATTCGTTTATTTAAATCATCTTTATTTAATTTTTTATATTAACCGATACTTATGCTTTATTTGTTTATTCTCATAAATTTACTTTCTTATATTGTTGTTACCTTTAATTATTTATCAATTCTCATACTTATTTATTCCATCTATTTAATTTTATGTATTAAATTTTATTACCAATGGTTTACTCTTTTTACCTTACATTGACTTTAATTACGTTACGTAACTTATTATTTATTATCTTTAATTATGTAATTTTTAATTATTTATTCATCCGCAATTATTTACTCCTTTATTTCCTATTCATAATTTTCTACTATCAATATTTATTATTTTGAATTATACTAATGAGCTAATTTCATTAAATATTGATATTTATTATTTTCTACTTATTCGTGATTTATTATTTTCCTTAATGAATTTCAAATTTCCAAGTTACGAACTTTTAGAAATTCTTAGTCATAGATAGACTTATTTCCTACTTTATTTCTTTTAATTCTTTCCTTTTAATTCATTTTCCTAGACTTTATTTCTTATTATTTTTCCTTAGTGTTTCTTTGTAATCGTTAAAATATTATTATTTAATTCTTTATTTTGCTTTTCAATTTATTTATTTAATTAATTTACTTTTTGCTTTGTTTTACCGTTTCATATTCTTGTTAATTTTATTTCGTTCTTGGTTTTTTTCTTTTTGATTTAATTTTAATTTCGACCGCGTTATTTTGTTCTTTATTTTATTCTTATACTTTTAATTTTTGTTTGACTTTTATTTATCCTTTTAATCTCAAAATTTTGTTTTTACTTTTCGTTTCACCCGTTTAATTATTTAATTTCTTTCATTACCTTTTTTTTCAATTATTTTAACCTCAAACCTTTATTAACTTGATTTTTATTTCTTTCTGTTATTAATTCGTTTTAATCTTTTATTTATCGTTATGTTTTTTGACTTTAATTACTTTCCTCGTGCATGTGATTCCTTTTGATTTATTTTGACTTTTTAAATCGTTTCTTTTTATTAAATTCTTTTTCCTTTTAGTTTATTTTCCGTTAATTTTGTAACTTATTTCGCTTTGATTTTTCCGCATTAACCGTTTTGTTTTTAATGTGTTTTCATTAGTTTTATTTTAATAAATTCTTTTTCTTTTACGAATCACTTTAATTTATTTTTACCACATTTAGTCGTTTTTATTATTTATTATTTTCTACACTTTTTAATTCAATAATTCTTACTCTTCTCTTTTAATATTTTTCTTTTTTATTTTAACCGTATTTACTTTTTATTCTACGCACCTTTTATTCTTTTAACTTTAGTTTTTATTTTCCTCAGTAATTTCTTTCTAGTTTTATTCTTTTATTCCTTTTTACCTTTAAATTTTATTTCAGTTATTTTATTTTCCCTTTTAATATTTTTTTTAATTCTTTTCGGTATCTTTACTTTGTTTGTTCAAAGTTTACCTTTTTATTTTTCTTACGTTTAATTTTATTTCATTCCTACAACCGCTCTTTGTCATTAAATTTTGTTTATTAATAATTTGTTTATTCTTTATTTCTTTAATTTATTTATTCACGTACTATATTTTTCCTTTTACGCGTTTTTGTTTATCTTTCTCTTGATTTATTCCTTTATTTAATTCAATATTTGTCCCTTTTTTTCTTTTGATAATTTCCTTGTTTCTTTTATTTTGTTTTATCTTGTCCGCCTTTATTTTTTCTTTTATATAACTCGCGTGGGTTATAAAAAAAATTTAATTTTTTTATTTTACTTACTTTCTTTATAATTTCACTTGCATGTATTTTCCTTTCTTTTATATTTTACTCATTTATCCAACTTTTCAATTCTTTTTACTTAATTTTGTTTTACTTTCATTTCCAGCTTATGCTTTATTTTCAGGGTTTTTTTTTCTTTTTATTTACTTGTTCAATAATAAAATCTTTGTTTTATTTATTGCTTCATTTATTTTATGTTACCTTTATCCGTTATTTTCTTTTTCCCGTTTATGTAAAACTTTCATTTACTTCTTTTAGTTTTAACTTTCCTTTTAACAGTTTTTTTTTCAAGTTTTTATTTTTACCGCATTTATTTATTTATTCTTTTTCAAGTCAACTTTTTATTTTCTTATTTTGAATATTTTGACACTTTTATTTTATTTTCCAATTTCGAACTTTCTTTTAATTTTTTATTAATTAGACTTTTAACTTCAACTTTTATTTCCACGATTTACCGCTTTTATTATTTTCCTCTTTATTATTTTTGTTTCCAAATTTCGATTATTTAACTTTTTCTTTTAATTTTATTCTAGTCAACTTTCTTTAATTATTCTCACGATTTATTTAATTTTCAAATATCAGTTTTATTTTATTTTTTATTTTTATATTTCTTTATTTTTAGGTTTCACTTCTTTTTACTCAAACTTATTTTATTTCAAAACCCGTTCTTATACTTAAAATCACTGATTTTTATTCACTTTTATTTTCCAAAAAAAAACTTTTTCTAAATCAAATATCTTTCAACTTTTTTTTCACTTTTATTTATTTCTCAATATTGCACTTATTATTTTAAACACTTTTTTTTTTTCTATTATTTTTCTTAAAACCTTTTTTAACTTTTCAAATCACAAAGATTTATTTTCAAAAAAAACAAAATCCCTGCCAAAATTTATTCTTTTTATTTTTATTATTTTTAAACAGAATCACTATAATTTCAATATTCTTTTTCTTTTATAACTTTGAAAAATCCCAAGAACAATCAAGAACACAATTTATGTATATATTTTTTTCAACTTCTAACTACATGATAGAAAGATAGAAAGATAGAAAAGATAGAAAAAAGACACATAGGAAAATAAAAAGCACCAAAATTAATCAAATCAAATCTAATCCCTCTGGGGGCCTCCAATTTTTATAGGTTATAATGTCACGTTGGAAGGACAATAACACTCAACCATTTAAAAATATATTTATTTAAATTTATTCGAGCCTACAAACGAATTTGTATTAGCTTGGGAAATCGAATTTAATTTCATTAATTGGTGATTCCTATTTAAATACAATGAATTTAATTTACTTTTTATTATCCAAGCCTAACGGGTTTTTCTAAATTTCAAAAAAATAAAAAAAGGTGGGGCCACACTCTATATGTAAGGGGAACCCTGCAGTAAAAAAATATAATTTACGAAAAAAAACCTACGGGACCAACTCTAGCCAACCAGAACCTAATCGGTACCAGAGTTGGGAAACTAAACCTGAAAGAAACGGATTAATTGAAAAGAGGAAAAGAAAAGACAGAGTTTAACTGTATACTGAATGAATTTATTGTCTTACTTTTGTTTTGTTTTTGTAGAATTTAACAAGAAGAAGATTCAGGAAATGGCAGCAGGGCAGCAAGGCAGAAAGTCAGCAAGTCAGATCCTGATTGATGACGAATGTTTTGATTCCCTTTTTATTTTGTTAAAGTCCTTTTTTTTCTTCTATTTTTATTCAATGTCCGTATCACTTTTATCTAAGGTCCTTATAACACTTTCAGTAACTTCCGTTAGAATAGATCACAAAATTTTTAATAATGTAATGCGTAACTGCGTAGCCGTGGTTGGCTCCGTAAAATATTCGGTAAACTTTTAGTTCAAAAACTTTGATAAAAATATTCGGTAACTTTTAGTTCAAAAACTCTTGTGGAAAAATGCGGTATGCGTAATGCGTAAAATTTCTTGTAAACTTTTGAAGAAAGAAAATGCGGTGACTTCTACAGGGTGCGTCGATATTTATGTTCTTCTTCCCACTATTTTCGTAAGTCGAAGAAAGTGGAAGAAAGTGGAAGAAAATTGGAAATTGCCAATGAAAAGGGCCTAAAGTGGATTTGGCGAAAGAGAAGTGGAAGAAAGTCCATCCCTGCAGGCGGAAGAAAGTGCGGGGGAGTTCGGAGAGAGTGAGAGAACGATAGGAAGAGAGAGAAAGAGCGATGATGGGGGTGGCGGCAAGTGGGACTTGTCGCTGCGTGGGGGTGTGAGTCCCGTTAATGATGGCGTACAATGCATTAGGGAAGTTAAGGGATCGTCCATTTTCCTAGCGCTGATTTGCTTCTTGGAAAACTGTCTTGCAAGAAAGTGGGTGGAGAAAATCCGCCCAAAACTGTGTTGTCCTGATGCGTGCTGCCCTCATTGCCACTTTCCGGAATCTCTGTTACAATGTTTTTAAAAGTTTTACATAATATTAAGAATAAAATGACATTGAAATTACAAACAATAATAGGAATAAGACATACTTTTACAATACAAATGGTTATTAACTAATTTAATTAACAATTTTAGTATTAGATTTCAAATTCTTCTTAAATTTTATTTATTTCACTTATTTTTGTAAAAAGGATAATGCAGATTAATTATTCAAATAATTTGCTTATTAAATATTTATTTTTAGGTTATGTTGCGACAAATAATTGAATTACATGTATAATTCATAATTGCCATGTATTTGTTTGATAATTCATTTTGGAATGTGTACTTTCTTTAATTATTTTACATTATAAACAATAATTTCAATAAATTTCAACTTCTGGTTAAATTACGTAAAATTACGTAATTGCGTAATTGTATGTTCTGTATTTTAGAACCTGGTATCAATATTTAACCATTTTATAGAGAATACGTTTAATTTTTTTATGTTATTTGATTTAACAACATTTTGATTTATTTGTTATTTATTAATTTTCAACTTTTTGGTTATGTTTTAAATAATTTTATGATTAAATATTGATTTTTGAATATTTAAACCAAAAATTGAATTATTATTGATTAGGAAGTTCTCATTCGTATTTACTATTATTATTTTATGTATTTCTACCATATTTGAGGTTATGTTATTAAAATATTTATTGTTTTCCAAAATTTTACTTTATGGATTCCAAAATGACTTATAACTGTTATTTTTGAGATTAACGTTAATGTTTAATTATTCCACATAATCCTTTTTAATTAATTTTTCATCCTTTTCATTCCTAACCTCAAAATTTCATAAAATATAATTAATATTAACCATACGTAGAAGTAATAATTGTAATTACACTTACGGTAATTCGTATGAGTTCCTAAATCGTATAAACACACACACAAGATAAAATATACGTATATTCAACCCGTTATAGGTTATGTTGAATATTCATAATTAATAATACAAAATTATAGAATAATTGAAATTTTCGATAAGTGATTAAGTGATACAGTTAATTCTAATCATATTCAAATGAGTTAATCCAAATAAGAGGTTAAATTTTATAAGTAAATAATATAACCTCTATTTTTAGGTTATTAACAATTTAGGAAGTTAAGATTTGTTATTTTAACCAACCTATTTTGATTAATTCATTTATAATTTCTACTTGTATCTAAAAATCTAACTAAACATGCGAATTCTATTTTCCCTATTGTTATTAATAACATTCACCATTATTTACAGTAATTTACCATTATTTACCGATTTCATGCAATTTCTAAGACATTTGAAATCATGAATTTACATATTTACTGAATGATCTAGAATACAAGTATTCTAGATATAATCTTCTATTGTATTGCCTGATTTATTATAATGAGGTTTTAAAAGGGGTCATTAACTATACATTAAGGTTGCTAACTAGTGTCTGAAATATGCAGGTCTATTCAAGTATACAAATTCTGTGATTCGGAGCAGGTGCGAAATTCTATTATGCTCAAAGATAATCTTTCGACTCAGTTTCTATGGTTTACAAGTTAGGTACTTGTGAATCTGTATAATTCTAATAAACGATTTAGTTTTGAATTTACATCTACTGTTTAATTATTTTATGGTTATTTTCTGAGTTTCAGAAAATAAATTCCAAATAGGGTGTGTAAAAATTCATAGAAATGAGAGTCACAAAGACCATTTTCAAGGGGGTCTTTTAGGAAGGGCGGAAATGTTTATTGCAACCAAATGTTGCATTTAGTTATCTACTTTTCGAGAGGAGACAATTTCTGAAACACATTGATTGTCGCAGCATGAAATTTGAGTTTCCGTCAGTGTCTGAGAACCGAGTTTCCCAGGGCCTGTTATTTGTCAACTCATTTTATGAGACGGCTGGTTGTCGAGTCTAGCCTTTTAAATTTCCAATACGACTTTTTAGGGTGCGACAGATTTTACGGTTTTATGGGGCTAGGTCCGAGTTCTTTTCCGTTGAAGGACCAAGATCTCTTTCCCAGGCCCCTGAAGTGGTTGCACATGTTGCATTGCCTTGAATATGCGTGTTTAGAGGCGATTTATTTTTTTCAGCTTTTCGACGAGTTTATTTCTTTATTTCGGTGTTTGTGAAAAGATAGTCCTCGACTCGAAAGTTAAGAGACCTTTTTAAAAATGTTTCAATTCCGGGATTCAGAAAATATCAGGAAAGAATACTTCCTTATACTTTCTGGACTCCTGGTACCTTTAAGTTTAGAAATCTACTAAAAATTATGTTAAATAAACAATTAATAAAAAAAATACGGCATGGAAACTGCCATGACGTTACACTACTTAACTAAAAACTACTTTCTCCTAGAAGTTTTAGGCGCAGTCTAAGAAAGGAGAAAATTTATTAATGTATCAGGAGCAATGTGTTCGTCTTCCTTAAACAATTACAATTTAAAACACAAAAATTGACACACAGATACTCTGCACTGTAATGATTATTTCAAAAGTGAAAAGTGCTATGAACTGTCTCGTATTACTCCTAAGGTCAAATGCTGTGTACTAAAACTGTATAGGAGGAAGATACTAAAAACCCCTTGGTTACTGGAGTGATGAAGTTGAAGAATATATATGTAACATTTATTGATGAAAATGGTAATTATTCGTTTAGAAATACTTAAGCAATTGCCAATTGCAATGATTAATATAGAAACATTGACATCGATCTTACGGTTTGAAAACCGGTTAACAGAAAATATAAATATTTCAAACGATAAAGGAGTATCATTTAAAGTAAACAAAAAAACTGTCTCTGAAGAATAAATTATGAGAGAGAAGAAAAATGGTAGCTACACAACTAACAGTTCTGCAGCTTAAATATATAAAAACAATCTATCAGAAATAGGACACATAGTAACCATAATTTCAAATATTTTTGAAATTGCAATCTGCACAACGCTGCTTCGTTTAACCATCTGTAATCCAATTCTACAGACTGTAAAACTGTGTTTGGATTTAACAGGGTAAATACTTCATGTGTTTATACTTCATCCGCATTTGAATATGATAGAAACAACAAAGAAGCAGTTCTAAACAATAATTTAGGAACTTATCTGAAAGGAGAAACATGATAGCTACACAACCAATAGAGATTAAGATTTCGTTAGCCTCAATAAATTTAAGTTTTCAAAACTGCAACATGTGAAGCAAGTTAGTTTTCAGAATGATACCGAAAGAGATGCGGATGTGATAGTTCTAATCAAGTTGAACGCCTTTAAATTTCACAATTTGATAGTGCAGTTCATTTGATTTTTGAATTTACAATATTGGTAGTTTTACTGATAGATATGGCACCACGAGTGAAAACTTTGTTGATAAAATAAGAATATATAAAGATGCAGGTTTCTCATTCAAGTAAAAACAACTTAATGTTGATTTTGAAGTAGCAATTCACAATGCCCTTCAAGTGGCTTTGATTTAATATTACTGGACACATAAGGTTTAAAAGATTGTTTTGCTTTTGAATTATTGCCAATTATCATAGATTAATATTATGGAAAATGATTAACAGAGATTAGAAGAAGGTTTGATAAAATTCACAGAATGACAACAGAAATGTTTTGAGCTGTGATTTTAATAACAGGAGGAAACACAGTTATAATTTATGATTAAAATTTAGCCACTCTCTGAGTCTGAATATGTAAAGTTTTAGCGAATTAGCTCTAGCAGCACAACCTTATGTCTTCTTGCACATTAACGTCTATGTAAACTCTATTAATAATATACTCCTTAATAGACCGCGTAAACAAGACTTTATTCTTATTGTATCTGTCGGTACAATTAGAAGACCACGAAGTAAAAAATTTGTAACGTTACTAAGACGCACTAATATGATAATGAAGATTCCGAAAAAAATATCTTCAAATGTGTTTCTTCACTGATTTGAGACAGAAAACCATATACGAGAGCAATACGTTTCAACTTGTACACTGCAGCTTTATTTTTGGGTGTTTGAGACTAATTGTTGCAAATAAAGAACTCAGATTGACTTTTTTGTCTCTCACAATTGTGGTAATAAAAAGTACTTTTTCCTTATTCGTGGTAGAATGAGAAAACAAATTTTCGGATACATGAAAATAGTTACGCACCTGTTTTGTGTGTATGTTTTTAAACGAGAAAGAAGTGAAACATTCTTTTGCCTTTGAATTACTTTAAATTATACCTTTTAATAACAGAATAATTGAATTTGCTGACTACTTAACTAAAAACTACTTTCTCCTAGAAGTTTTAGGCGCAGTCTAAGAAAGGAGAAAATTTATTAATGTATCAGGAGCAATGTGTTCGTCTTCCTTAAACTTAAATGCAGTGAATATATGCATATTCTGCAAAGAAATACAAACGATGTAGGCTCTGATTTACCTCCTTAAGCAGACGATACATCACCTCACGAAATGTACTTGCCTTTTTCTAGAAAACTTAAGAATTTTTCAGATATTACTAATGCTTTTAGAAATGGAATATTTTTTAAAAAACAAATTCATATTCTGTATGCAGGTAAAATACAATTTAAAACACAAAAATTGACACACAGATACTCTGCTCTGTAATGTTTATTTCAAAAGTGAAAAGTGCTATGAACTGTCTCGTATTACTCTTAAGGTCAAATGCTGTGTACTAAAACTGTATAGGAGGAAGATACTAAAAACCCCTTGGTTACTGGAGTGATGAAGTTGAAGAATATATATGTAACATTTATTGATGAAAATGGTAATTATTCGTTTAGAAATACTTAAGCAATTGCCAATTGCAATGATTAATATAGAAACATTGACATCGATCTTACGGTTTGAAAACCGGTTAACAGAAAATATAAACATTTCAAACGATAAAGGAGTATCATTTAAAGTAAACAAAAAAACTGTCTCTGAAGAATAAATTATGAGAGAGAAGAAAAATGGTAGCTACACAACTAACAGTTCTGCAGCTTAAATATATAAAAACAATCTATCAAAAATAGGACACATAGTAACCATAATTTCAAATATTTTTGAAATCGCAATCTGCACAACGCTGCTTCGTTTAACCATCTGTAATCCAATTCTACAGACTGTAAAACTGTGTTTGGATTTAACAGGGTAAATACTTTATGTGTTTATACTTCATCCGCATTTGAATATGATAGAAACAAGAAAGAAGCAGTTCTAAACAATAATTTAGGAACTTATCTGAAAGGAGAAACATGATAGCTACACAACCAATAGAGATTAAGATTTCGTTAGCCTCAATAAATTTAAGTTTTCAAAACTGCAACATGTGAAGCAAGTTAGTTTTCAGAATGATACCGAAAGAGATGCGGATGTGATAGTTCTAATCAAGTTGAACGACTTTAAATTTCACAATTTGATAGTGCAGTTCATTTGATTTTTGAATTTACAATATTGGTAGTTTTACTGATAGATATGGCACCACGAGTGAAAACTTTGTTGATGAAATAAGAATATATAAAGATGCAGGTTTCTCATTCAAGTAAAAACAACTTAATGTTGATTTTGAAGTAGCAATTCACAATGCCCTTCAAGTGGCTTTGATTTAATATTACTGGACACATAAGGTTTAAAAGATTGTTTTGCTTTTGAATTATTGCCAATTATCATAGATTAATATTATGGAAAATGATTAACAGAGATTAGAAGAAGGTTTGATAAAATTCACAGAATGACAACAGAAATGTTTTGAGCTGTGATTTTAATAACAGGAGGAAACACAGTTATAATTTATGATTAAAATTTAGCCACTCTCTGAGTCTGAATATGTAAAGTTTTAGCGAATTAGCTCTAGCAGCACAACCTTATGTCTTCTTTCACATTAACGTCTATGTAAACTCTGTTAAAGATATACTCCTTAATAGACAGCGTAAACAAGACTTTATTCTTACTGTATCTGTCGGTATAATTAGAAGACCACGAAGTAAAAAATTGTAACGTTACTAAGACGCAATAATATGATAATGAAGATTCCGAAAAAAATATCTTCAAATGTGTTTCTTCACTGATTTGAGACAGAAAACCATATACGAGAGCAATACGTTTCAACTTGTACACTGCAGCTTTATTTTTGGGTGTTTGAGACTAATTGTTGCAAATAAAGAACTCAGATTGACTTTTTTGTCTCTCACAATTGTGGTAATAAAAAGTACTTTTTCTTTATTCGTGGTAGAATGAGAAAACAAATTTTCGGATACATGAAAATAGTTACGCACCTGTTTTGTGTGTATGTTTTTAAACGAAAAAGAAGTGAAACATTCTTTTGCCTTTGAATTACTTTAAATTATACCTTTTAATAACAGAATAATTGAATTTGCTGACTACTTAACTAAAAACTACTTTCTCCTAGAAGTTTTAGGCGCTGTCTAAGAAAGGAGAAAATTTATTAATGTTTTAGGAGCAATGTGTTCGTCTTCCTTAAACTTAAATGCAGTGAATATATGCATATTCTGCAAAGAAATACAAACGATGTAGGCTCTGATTTACCTCCTTAAGCAGACGATACATTACCTCACGAAATGGACTTGCCTTTTTCTAGAAAACTTAAGAATTTTTCAGATATTACTAATGCTTTTAGAAATGGAATATTTTTTAAAAAACAAATTCATATTCTGTATGCAGGTGAAATACAATTTAAAACACAAAAATTGACACACAGATACTCTGCACTGTAATGATTATTTTAAAAGTGAAAAGTGCTATGAACTGTCTCGTATTACTCCTAAGGTCAAATGCTGTGTACTAAAACTGTATAGGAGGAAGATACTAAAAACCCCGTGGTTACTGGAGTGATGAAGTTGAAGAATATATATGTAACATTTATTGATGAAAATGGTAATTATTCGTTTAGAAATACTTAAGCAATTGCCAATTGCAATGAATAATATAGAAACATTGACATCGATCTTACGGTTTAAAAACCGGTTAACAGAAAATATAAACATTTTAAACGATAAAGGAGTATCATTTAAAGTAAACAAAAAAACTGTCTCTGAAGAATAAATTATGAGAGAGAAGAAAAATGGTAGCTACACAACTAACAGTTCTGCAGCTTAAATATATAAAAACAATCTATCAAAAATAGGACACATAGTAACCATAATTTCAAATATTTTTGAAATCGCAATCTGCACAACGCTGCTTCGTTTAACCATCTGTAATCCAATTCTACAGACTGTAAAACTGTGTTTGGATTTAACAGGGTAAATACTTTATGTGTTTATACTTCATCCGCATTTGAATATGATAGAAACAAGAAAGAAGCAGTTCTAAACAATAATTTAGGAACTTATCTGAAAGGAGAAACATGATAGCTACACAACCAATAGAGATTAAGATTTCGTTAGCCTCAATAAATTTAAGTTTTCAAAACTGCAACATGTGAAGCAAGTTAGTTTTCAGAATGATACCGAAAGAGATGCGGATGTGATAGTTCTAATCAAGTTGAACGCCTTTAAATTTCACAATTTGATAGTGCAGTTCATTTGATTTTTGAATTTACAATATTGGTAGTTTTACTGATAGATATGGCACCACGAGTGAAAACTTTGTTGATAAAATAAGAATATATAAAGATGCAGGTTTCTCATTCAAGTAAAAACAACTTAATGTTGATTTTGAAGTAGCAATTCACAATGCCCTTCAAGTGGCTTTGATTTAATATTACTGGACACATAAGGTTTAAAAGATTGTTTTGCTTTTGAATTATTGCCAATTATCATAGATTAATATTATGGAAAATGATTAACAGAGATTAGAAGAAGGTTTGATAAAATTCACAGAATGACAACAGAAATGTTTTGAGCTGTGATTTTAATAACAGGAGGAAACACAGTTATAATTTATGATTAAAATTTAGCCACTCTCTGAGTCTGAATATGTAAAGTTTTAGCGAATTAGCTCTAGCAGCACAACCTTATGTCTTCTTGCACATTAACGTCTATGTAAACTCTATTAATAATATACTCCTTAATAGACCGCGTAAACAAGACTTTATTCTTATTGTATCTGTCGGTACAATTAGAAGACCACGAAGTAAAAAATTTGTAACGTTACTAAGACGCACTAATATGATAATGAAGATTCCGAAAAAAATATCTTCAAATGTGTTTCTTCACTGATTTGAGACAGAAAACCATATACGAGAGCAATACGTTTCAACTTGTACACTGCAGCTTTATTTTTGGGTGTTTGAGACTAATTGTTGCAAATAAAGAACTCAGATTGACTTTTTTGTCTCTCACAATTGTGGTAATAAAAAGTACTTTTTCCTTATTCGTGGTAGAATGAGAAAACAAATTTTCGGATACATGAAAATAGTTACGCACCTGTTTTGTGTGTATGTTTTTAAACGAGAAAGAAGTGAAACATTCTTTTGCCTTTGAATTACTTTAAATTATACCTTTTAATAACAGAATAATTGAATTTGCTGACTACTTAACTAAAAACTACTTTCTCCTAGAAGTTTTAGGCGCAGTCTAAGAAAGGAGAAAATTTATTAATGTATCAGGAGCAATGTGTTCGTCTTCCTTAAACTTAAATGCAGTGAATATATGCATATTCTGCAAAGAAATACAAACGATGTAGGCTCTGATTTACCTCCTTAAGCAGACGATACATCACCTCACGAAATGTACTTGCCTTTTTCTAGAAAACTTAAGAATTTTTCAGATATTACTAATGCTTTTAGAAATGGAATATTTTTTAAAAAACAAATTCATATTCTGTATGCAGGTAAAATACAATTTAAAACACAAAAATTGACACACAGATACTCTGCTCTGTAATGTTTATTTCAAAAGTGAAAAGTGCTATGAACTGTCTCGTATTACTCTTAAGGTCAAATGCTGTGTACTAAAACTGTATAGGAGGAAGATACTAAAAACCCCTTGGTTACTGGAGTGATGAAGTTGAAGAATATATATGTAACATTTATTGATGAAAATGGTAATTATTCGTTTAGAAATACTTAAGCAATTGCCAATTGCAATGATTAATATAGAAACATTGACATCGATCTTACGGTTTGAAAACCGGTTAACAGAAAATATAAACATTTCAAACGATAAAGGAGTATCATTTAAAGTAAACAAAAAAACTGTCTCTGAAGAATAAATTATGAGAGAGAAGAAAAATGGTAGCTACACAACTAACAGTTCTGCAGCTTAAATATATAAAAACAATCTATCAAAAATAGGACACATAGTAACCATAATTTCAAATATTTTTGAAATCGCAATCTGCACAACGCTGCTTCGTTTAACCATCTGTAATCCAATTCTACAGACTGTAAAACTGTGTTTGGATTTAACAGGGTAAATACTTTATGTGTTTATACTTCATCCGCATTTGAATATGATAGAAACAAGAAAGAAGCAGTTCTAAACAATAATTTAGGAACTTATCTGAAAGGAGAAACATGATAGCTACACAACCAATAGAGATTAAGATTTCGTTAGCCTCAATAAATTTAAGTTTTCAAAACTGCAACATGTGAAGCAAGTTAGTTTTCAGAATGATACCGAAAGAGATGCGGATGTGATAGTTCTAATCAAGTTGAACGACTTTAAATTTCACAATTTGATAGTGCAGTTCATTTGATTTTTGAATTTACAATATTGGTAGTTTTACTGATAGATATGGCACCACGAGTGAAAACTTTGTTGATGAAATAAGAATATATAAAGATGCAGGTTTCTCATTCAAGTAAAAACAACTTAATGTTGATTTTGAAGTAGCAATTCACAATGCCCTTCAAGTGGCTTTGATTTAATATTACTGGACACATAAGGTTTAAAAGATTGTTTTGCTTTTGAATTATTGCCAATTATCATAGATTAATATTATGGAAAATGATTAACAGAGATTAGAAGAAGGTTTGATAAAATTCACAGAATGACAACAGAAATGTTTTGAGCTGTGATTTTAATAACAGGAGGAAACACAGTTATAATTTATGATTAAAATTTAGCCACTCTCTGAGTCTGAATATGTAAAGTTTTAGCGAATTAGCTCTAGCAGCACAACCTTATGTCTTCTTTCACATTAACGTCTATGTAAACTCTGTTAAAGATATACTCCTTAATAGACAGCGTAAACAAGACTTTATTCTTACTGTATCTGTCGGTATAATTAGAAGACCACGAAGTAAAAAATTGTAACGTTACTAAGACGCAATAATATGATAATGAAGATTCCGAAAAAAATATCTTCAAATGTGTTTCTTCACTGATTTGAGACAGAAAACCATATACGAGAGCAATACGTTTCAACTTGTACACTGCAGCTTTATTTTTGGGTGTTTGAGACTAATTGTTGCAAATAAAGAACTCAGATTGACTTTTTTGTCTCTCACAATTGTGGTAATAAAAAGTACTTTTTCTTTATTCGTGGTAGAATGAGAAAACAAATTTTCGGATACATGAAAATAGTTACGCACCTGTTTTGTGTGTATGTTTTTAAACGAAAAAGAAGTGAAACATTCTTTTGCCTTTGAATTACTTTAAATTATACCTTTTAATAACAGAATAATTGAATTTGCTGACTACTTAACTAAAAACTACTTTCTCCTAGAAGTTTTAGGCGCTGTCTAAGAAAGGAGAAAATTTATTAATGTTTTAGGAGCAATGTGTTCGTCTTCCTTAAACTTAAATGCAGTGAATATATGCATATTCTGCAAAGAAATACAAACGATGTAGGCTCTGATTTACCTCCTTAAGCAGACGATACATTACCTCACGAAATGGACTTGCCTTTTTCTAGAAAACTTAAGAATTTTTCAGATATTACTAATGCTTTTAGAAATGGAATATTTTTTAAAAAACAAATTCATATTCTGTATGCAGGTGAAATACAATTTAAAACACAAAAATTGACACACAGATACTCTGCACTGTAATGATTATTTTAAAAGTGAAAAGTGCTATGAACTGTCTCGTATTACTCCTAAGGTCAAATGCTGTGTACTAAAACTGTATAGGAGGAAGATACTAAAAACCCCGTGGTTACTGGAGTGATGAAGTTGAAGAATATATATGTAACATTTATTGATGAAAATGGTAATTATTCGTTTAGAAATACTTAAGCAATTGCCAATTGCAATGAATAATATAGAAACATTGACATCGATCTTACGGTTTAAAAACCGGTTAACAGAAAATATAAACATTTTAAACGATAAAGGAGTATCATTTAAAGTAAACAAAAAAACTGTCTCTGAAGAATAAATTATGAGAGAGAAGAAAAATGGTAGCTACACAACTAACAGTTCTGCAGCTTAAATATATAAAAACAATCTATCAGAAATAGGACACATAGTAACCATAATTTCAAATATTTTTGAAATTGTCATCTGCACAATGCTGCTTCGTTTAACCATCTGTAATCCAATTCTACAGACTGTAAAACTGTGTTTGGATTTAACAGGGTAAATACTTTATGTGTTTATACTTCATCCGCATTTGAATATGATAGAAACAAGAAAGAAGCAGTTCTAAACAATAATTTAGGAACTTATCTGAAAGGAGAAACATGATAGCTACACAACCAATAGAGATTAAGATTTCATTAGCCTCAATAAATTTAAGTTTTCAAAACTGCAACATGTGAAGCAAGTTAGTTTTCAGAATGATACCAAAAGAGATGCGGATGTGATAGTTCTAATCAAGTTGAACGACTTTAAATTTCACAATTTGATAGTGCAGTTCATTTGATTTTTGAATTTACAATATTGGTAGTTTTACTGATAGATATGGCACCACGAGTGAAGACTTTGTTGATGAAATAAGAATATATAAAGATGCAGGTTTCTCATTCAAGTAAAAACAACTTAATGTTGATTTTGAAGTAGCAATTCACAATGCCCTTCAAGTGGCTTTGATTTAATATTACTGGACACATAAGGTTTAAAAGATTGTTTTGCTTTTGAATTACCTTTTGCAACTCCTCGAGATACAGAAGGATCTCGAGATACAGAAGGACCTCGAGATACATAGGACCGTCGATACACTTCTCCAGGTGTCGAACGACCTCCTGACTTTGCCTGTAGTGTGGAGGGCCGTCGAGATACTTCACTAGGTGTCGAACGACCTCCTGACTCTGACCGTAACTTCGAGGGCCGTCGACATACTTCTCTAGGTGTCAAACGACCTCCTGACCCTGCTTGAGAAGTACTTTCTGCTTCTCTCTGGAAAAATATTAAGCATACATATTAAAAATAATTCCAAATAAAAATAGTTATATATTATAAATTATTAAATACCTACCTTTCTTTTTTCAGAAGTTCTCGTTGGTGGACTTTGTAATACTGGTGGTTCTCCTGAAGTTTTCTTTGATGTTGGTATCTTAGTTAATTTTGTATGTTTCAGGGAGCTTTCAAATAATGGTGCGGCTGATGATAATGATTTTGGTTTTCCTGACGCTTTCTTTAATTCTTTCTTTCTACTTGGTTTCGTAACCTTGGTCACAGAGCTTTGTGTCAAGGATGAGGCTGTTGGGTTTGTTATTAATTTTGTAGTGTATAATGTTGTCAATCTAGTGTCAAACTTTCGTGTTGATGTTATTGGTGCTGTAGTTGTTGTTTGTGTAACTAAAGCTCCAGATATTCCCTCTGTCGTTGTCGGCTGCGGCGCAGTTTCTTCTCGGATTTTTTCTTCGCGAGTTATAACTATTTTAATTACTGAACTCGGCAAGTTCAGATAAATAGTTTTGCTCAAAGAATCACTACACATAGCACTCAAATCATGATTTTGTCCGTTTGAAGACATAATTTAAAACACTTTAAACTAAGTTTTTAAGAAACTTTAAACTGTATACTGATGCTACATAAACGTTATAGCACTATTGTGCACATAGATGACTCATCCTCGAAAAAATGCTGGCCCCCCCTAGCGCCCTCTTTTCATTTTGCTTTTTCGGTAAATGATTTTGTTTTATTAAAATAACACTCTTAATATTTAAATTTTGAAATATACAATTTTATTTCATTTGAATTTGAATTTGAATATAACTGAATTAGAGCATATATGACAGTATAGCCAACATATGTGACTCTATGTGAATGCTGATTGGTTGTTTCCTTCAGCATGAAAAATGTTATTTTTAAATACCTTTTTTTTAATAGAAAATTTAATTTCATAAATAAAGCATAAATTTTTAATGAATAACTTTCACGTTACTAACTTATTTAAATAAATGTATATATATTAATAATAATAATAATAATTAACATACACAAGGAAAGCAGACGACAAGATTTTCTCCTGAATATTGACTTCAGCGCCATAGTTGGAGAAAAGCGGAACTTTGAAGCAAAGTTTCCAATGATCCATCATTCAGTGATCAATATCTTACCTACTGAAACGTTACCATGAACTGATACACTACTGAAATCTGTATTACCGACATAAGTTAATACTTACAAGGTAATACTAGCGAAGGATGAGAACGAAGGTTAGAAACTGTAGAGAACAAACAACCCAACACAGAGAACATCTTCAAGTATGCAGCTCAAACGAAGTAGATGAATAATGAATTTTAATTATTTATTTACACAACATTATTACTAACGCTATTTAAATCTAATGGGTAAAGAAACTAAATAAAATGTACAGTCATTACGTTTAATACTTTTTTATTAAATTATATAATTATATATATATATACATATATACAAAAAGGTTATACAATGTGTATATGTGTATGTATGTGTGTATATATATATATATGTGTGTGTGTGTGTGTGTGTAAGTTTACATGTTCATGTAGGTTTATTTAATTTATTTATTTATTTTTATAAAAACTAATTTTCATTTTCTTCTCGATGTCGGCGACAGTGACGATGACGATGACGATGACGGTGGCAGTGGTGGTGGCAGTGGCGGTGGCAGTGGCGGTGGCGATGGCGATGTCTCTGCTGGCGGCGTTTGCATCTTCTACATATTTCTACAGCATTCGTTTGCGTCCCCACAGTACGCTGTGCGTTGCTTCTCTCTAAACGCGCCATGAACAGATGTCCCAAAGGGAGACCAAAGAGCTTCTCAATTTCCCAGTAGGTTACTGGAACGTTGAAAAAAGTGATAACATTGGGGTCCCTTTCCGCATCAGGCTCCGCAGGCTCCGCCGTTGACTCCCCACCACCACCACCACTAGCATACCCCGAGTCATCCCTACTCGAGGTTGGCGACAACGGGGCATTCTCCACGTAGAAGCCAGGCTCCATTTCCACGAGTCTTGGCTCCTCATCAACAATCAAGTTGTCCTCCTCACTGTCACCTTCAAGCTCCCCCTCCTCCTGGTTGCCAGCTTTAAGCTCCCCCTCCCTCTCTTCTATGGGCTCATAGAACAGAGTTTCTGCATCGCTGTCAACCTCCTCTTTGACAGCAAGCAGTTCACCCGCTTCCTGAGCCACCGCCACGTTTTCAACGTCCACCACGTTCTCGGCCTCTGCAACGTCCTGACCCTTCATCAGAGCCTTCACCACGTACTGAGGTTCCACCAATTCCCACCAAGGCTTCGGCTGCTGCTGGTTCTGGTCCATTCTAGTTGACTGGAGATCCTTCTTGTTGAGTAGCTTGAAGATGTTATGCACCTTGCATCCCTTGAGCCCTTTATATAGTCATTTACACCGATACATACATTCTCAAAAAACGCGCGCTCGAACCTACCCTTACACAGATTTACACATTTAAACAAACTCAGGAGATCGAACGTGAGTTGAGTTGAGTGAGGCCCAACGCGGCCCACCCCCAATCCACCCGGCTAATACTGCGCGGTATCTCGCGATTCAGCCATCCCTCGCGGTTTTTATTATGATTTTTGAAATTTGAGATCATATATGCAAAGTGGGTGGTGGGTGGTATTTTAAAAATTCAAGTCCCAATACATTATTTTCGGTATATGGGTGGTTGGGTGGTTTTGCGGGGGTATGTTGGGTTAGGTGGTTGGTTGGGTGGTGGGTGGTAGTACTAAAGTTAACAACAATATATTGTTTATGCAAATTATAAATCCAGCGCCATCTAGAGGTAACTTACCGACAGAAATCTGCACAAACCAACCGAGGGTAATTATAAAACTAGCGCCATCTAGCAGTAACCATTTCCGACAGAGATCTGCATTACCAACCGAGGGTAAATCTACCTTACCGACGCACGGTAATACCGACTGAGGGTAACAGCGCCACCTGGTGGCGAACAATGGAACTGTGGGCTGGAACCCGCCTTGTTACACTACTTGTGTGGGTTCCAAAATGTTCAGAAAACTTTTCCAAGACAGTGACAAACTAGATCGAATCGAGAGTGTTTTTTTCTAAATTAAGCAGCCTCTCTCTCTATTCTGCAATGTCTGAGATTCTTGCATCAATTCGCCCAGAATCTCGAAAAGAATTCTTACACATCATTGGAATAATGATTAACAAAAGTAAAGCTTTCGATACTCAATTGTTGATTCCACTTGGTTTTAAAAAGACTTTATTTAGCTTATGAAGAGGAAATTTTGAACGAAGCTATATAAATTTAAAGCAGATATTTGCAACCTTTGTTCTGAAGTTGAACCAGAAGAAGGATCGAAAATTTGTAAAAATAATTTTTTAAGCCACTATTGCAAAACTGTCCAAATTTTCTCAAAATAGATTGCAAAACTTGCAAAAAAAATATATTTCTTAAATCGAAAAAGACATTAAAATCTTGTTGTAAAAAGCACAAACTTTCAATTATAAAAGCTAAAAACTGTTTTTGTTTTAAATAGCTATATATATAATTCTTTTATATTTAATTATTATTATTATTTTTTGTAATCATTTAAATTTTGACACAATTAAATTCGGAAGCATTAGAATTCAGAAATTCAATTTTAGACATAATGACAATTGTGACGCGTTATACAAAGAAAGGGGCATAAAAGGCTAAAAATGTTAGGTTATGTTCAGTCATAGTTTTATTTTTATTAAAAATTCTTTTTTAATTACGCAAAGTTAAAATCAGTTTTTATTGATTACTGTAGACGGAATGAAGACTAATACATTGATCATTTGTAATCAAAGGTGATCCTTATTTTATATTTTCATTCGAAAAATATCAAACATAACCTAAAATTTTCTGCTTCTAGGTCCCTTTCTTTGTAACGCGTCACAATTATTTCAAAAATTCCTTTTTAAAAATTTAAAGAGACTGCAATTTTACTACATTTAATTTTCAAATTAATGACAATAATACGAAAATTCTTGAATATTGAAAACTTTTTAAACAATTCCCAATTACCTAAAATTCCGAAGCATAAAAATTGAAGGCATTTAAATTTGGAAGCGCTGGGAAGAAAAGAATTTTAATTTATAAATAGCGGTAAGAATTAAATACCTTGACGCTTTAAAGCGTTAAAAAATGCTTTCAAATTCGTATTCGTTAAAAATTAAATACTTTCAAATTTAGAAACATTGAAAATTGAATGTTTTGTAATTCTGGAAGCATTGAAAATTGAATGTTTTCTAATTCGTGAGCAATGTTTTTCAAATTCGCAAATGTTGAGAATTTGAAATAGTGGAAAATTAAATCAAATTAAAGTTGAAAGCGTCAAATATATAAAATGATATAAAATTCAGAAGCGTTGACAATTTGATTGCATTTATATTCGTAAAGCATTAAAATATGGATTTTTTTAACGACCAATTTTTAACTATTGTCAAAAATTTAATCTATTCAAATTTAAAACTCGAAAATTTTAGTGAATTCACTTTTGAAATTATCGACAATAAAACGCAAAGAAAAGTTCTTAAATATTAAAAACTGAATTTAAAATTTTTTAATCTTTGAAATTCCAACTATTTCAGGATTAAGTATCCTAATTACCATCTCTGTTTTATGAATTAACTATTGGCAAATTTTCGTCAATATTTCAATTAGCATAAAAGTTTTGTTTTTATTTCTATTCATTATCAAAATTTCGACAATAAATAATAATAAAAATGTTCTTAGTAAACAAACATAATTCACACCACCTTGTTTTGCATTGTTTGATATATTTTACATCCAACAATATGTTATGCAATTTTTTCGAATCATTTTATTTTTTTGATTGTCATTAGTCATAGTCATAAAATAATCACAAACCCAAGTTTGTGAACCGTTTAAAGAATCAAACGGTGACAACTTCCTGCCTGCTATTCTTGCAGAAATGCAAATTTGAATAAGGCAGTTTACGATTTTTGTGTTAATCATACTCGAATAATCGGGTAAATGAAAAACCAACTGACATTAATGATACTAAATGACCAATCATATTTTTACTTTTGTTCTTGATGGTGTGAAATAAAACACAATTTGAACACTTTTAATATTCATTAGCAGGAAAATCGATTGATAATAAAAGATAAATTTATATATGAATCCGGAAACATAAAACAGAGATAGAAACTGAGAATCTTTGCCCTAAAATTTGAAAATCATTCGGATACAAATTCAAATATTCTGAAAATTAGTTTTTTTTCAGAATATTGGAATTTGCAAAAACAGATAAAAATCATTTGAACATTAAATTGGTAAAAATTGAATTCACTGAAATTTTAAAATGTTGAAGTTCGAACGCACTGAATTTTAAAATCATTGAAAATTTCATAAAAAGTAAACTATAGACAATAAAATAAAAAAAATAAATAATAAAAAAAAATAATAAAAATAAAAAATAAATAAAAAATTGAAACCTTTTCGATTTTAAATTTTAAAAGCATTTAATTTCGGGAACTATCAAAATTGGTTACTAAGTTCAGAATATCGAGAATTTAAAACTAAAATTAGATAAAGTTCAATTTTTTTATTTTTAAATTTCAACGCATTCGAATTTAAAAGCTATAAAATTGGTTTTTTTGAAAATTCTGAAAATGATGAATTTGGAGGCGCTTCCAAAATATTTGAAATTGACAACTTTGAGATTGTGGTTAGATTTTAATTAGGATTTAAAAATATTAAAATTTCTATGTCTACCACTTTGTAAACGTTAAATATTGTTTCAAATTGGTAGCAATTTCAAAATTTGGTCAATTTTTCGAACTATGTATACGATGGAACTTCGTATATTTTGAACTAAAAATTCAAAAATTAAATGTACTGAAATTGGTTTTATATATTAAAAAAATTAACATCGAATGCAACCGAATTTAATTTATAGTCAAAGTAAGAGAAAAAAAGCAAATTTATTAAACTCGACTTTCAATTTAAGTAATTAAATAATTTGTGCTTCTTCCTACAGAACATATTTTAAAATAAAAATGGAAATCTTTCTTTTGTTACATTTTGGGAAAATTTGTGGAAATTTCTGCAGTTTTTAAGATTTGTTTCCAATTCTGCCGTGCTAAGGAAAAAAGTCTCTAACTCCATGGATAATGAAAATGAGATATTCGTTAAAAACTGACTATAAAATTTATCCAAATATGCAATCATATAATTTATAAAGTAAATACATTTTATTACTAAATGGGACATCCTCTTTTTAGTTATGCAACAAAAAATTCGATTTTTAAATATTATCTCTTAGAAAATTGAAGATAATGCTTTTCGTTTACCAAATACAAGAGAAAAACTAGTTAATATCACTTAATGCTTTTTTACTTTGTAACATTGATAGGGCGTTTATTTGCATCGCTTAACGAAAAAGTCTTAATTTCACTATAAATTACCTATATATTTTGTCGGGCTAAGAAAAAAGTCTGAAACTGACTTTTTTATAAAAAAACATTGATAAAATTCAAATTGAAAAATTTAACTTGGCACTGGTTTTTATATGTGTAAATAACTAAGTATATGTTACTTCTGAGGAAATAAAGTAAATTATTAAAATAAATTCTAATTTTTATTCGAATTTATTAATATTATTAATATCATAGTCATTAATATATATTAGATTAAATTAGTTACAACGATAATTGTAAATTTATAAAAGTTTTATTGCATCAAGTTAAAGCAATTTTTTTTTTCTTATACATAATTCAAATTGAATTTATTATAACTAAAATAAGTAATTAACAACTAGATATTAACAAAAGATTATTTTGCATATTTCAAATTTATTAAAGATCTTTATTAATTTTAACAAAACGTAATAATGTGAAAAAATAGTACTTTTAGTAGTTCAATGATTAATAATTGACGTCAAAAATTCAGGGAAAATTTGAAATAGTTAAAACTAATATGACACCGATATAGGTGAAAAAGACTGTAAGAAGATGTAACCAGTGACCCTGCGTAGCTCAATGTTAGAGCATTCGACCGGCAATTGAAAGACCTGGGCTCGATCCCCAGCGCAGTAGAGGTTCATTTTTTCACAGTTTTTCAATTTTAAAAATTAATTATCAGTCATCTGGGTGGCAATGACCATATCTCTGAATTTTCAAACGTGCCGATCAGGTAGGTTTCTAGTTCACAAACCCAAGTGAATGTTACTCCTGATTGGCCAATAAGTTTGACGTCAAAAATTTAGGGAAAATCTGAAATAGTTGAAACTAATATGACACCGATATAGGTGAAAAAGACTGTAAGAAGATGTAACCAGTGACCCTGCGTAGCTCAATGTTAGAGCATTCGACCGGCAATTGAAAGACCTGGGCTCGATCCCCAGCGCAGTAGAGGTTCATTTTTTCACAGTTTTTCAATTTTAAAAATTAATTATCAGTCATCTGGATGGAAATGACCATATCTCTGAATTTTCAAACGTGCCGATCAGGTAAGTTTCTATTTCACAAACCCAAGTGAATGTTACTCCTGTTTGGCCAATAAGTTTGACGTCAAAAATTCAGGGAAAATTTGAAATAATTGCAATTAGTTTATCTAAATTAAGGTTATAAAAAAATATCTATCAAATTTTTAATTTGTGGAAATAATTAATGAGCAAATTATATATACTTTAAATTAACAGATGTTTTCAATATACTGAGAAATTTCTTACCTTCATTGAAATCCATTATTTTCTTTTTTATATCATAATATGTGAAACTCACTAAACTGACGTTTCTGTAATCGTAGTGTATATAAGACAAAATATTTTGACATTTGACAAAATCTATACATCGATATCTCGAATCTAAATTTAAAATTTCAGTTATTAATGCTTTTCAGTTTGTATATATGAACTTCGCTCGTAACCTTTACTATGAAAGAAAACCCTAATAGCATATTTTTGTATTTTATTGTAACACGATGCTTTCTCGGATGATTTTACTTAAAGAAAAAGGCTTAACGACTTATAATACTTTTTTCACTTGCATTTTGTATCATCTCTTTCACATTTTTGTGTATTATACAAATTGTTGTTTACTTAAGGCTCTTAATTTGTAATATTCTAAAATTTTTTAACATTAAAATTGTATTTTGAAAGCTTTTAATAAGATTTTTATATTTCTATCAACAGAACTAGATGCGGAAAATTTTTACAAATCTGATGGTAAAAAAAACAAATTTTTTATAAAAATGTCAGTTAGAGACTTTTTTCCTTAGCACGGCAGAATTATTTTAATGCTTACAAAAAAGTCGACTGAACATCGTTTTGAATGATTGAGTATCAACAATTGCTGAATTGTTTTAAATTGATGCCAATTAGAAAAAATATTTTGATAATCGATTTGAAATTTAAAAATAATTAATATTTTTATTTAAGAAGAATTTTTGTCCAGAGAAAAATTTTTGGATTTAATTCTTTTGATTGAAAATACATCTTGTTATCAAAATTAATATTTAATAATAATTACTTTCCAGCCTTTTATGTATAGTAGAATCCTCTTTCTAATCTCAAAATTTTTTATCTGAAAACTTCGTCAAAGTTAACCGTGTTAACAAAAACAAGGAAATATGTAAGAAGGCAGTGAAAAAGTTAATGTTTCTGCGTTTGTCTTAAAATTAATGAAGAAATCGAAACGTATTTCTAAATATTTTGAAAAATAAGTCAAATTCTTGCTATTTACCTAAAAGCGTGATATATTGCACATATATAGGCTTATTACAAGAATAAACATGTTCTTGGTAATTTTACAATATTAAAAATTGCATGAATGAAATTGAATTAACCTTGAGTAATTAATAGTACCTATATTACAACATTATTATCACTGGGAACTTTTTTTATTTTGTTTTAATACAAATCCTTGTTTTTTTGGTAATTAAAAGAATTTTAGATTTAAAGATTTTCTCTGCTTTGACATAACCTCAAACTAGAAAGTGTCTGTTTGCATCAATTAAAAATATTGTTTTAATCTTTAAATCTAGTTAACCAAGTTTGACAAATAATAGTTTAATAGCTCATTTTTCTTTTTGTAACATTCTCTACAATTATTTTTGTTAAATTTTGTTAATAATATTTTGTTCAAATTAAATTAATTCTTTTTATACTAGTATTTTATAAAATCTAACAAATAAATTTGTAAAGATTAATTTTTTCAGAACAAAATGAGCTAATATTTGTCAAAATTAGATGAATATTACAAATATTTACTAGATTGTAACGTCGTCTGAAATATTAGAAAAAAGAAAATTATATATATAATTAATCATAAAATCCTATCTTTCTAATTGAAAGAAGCGTGTATCACACTGACTATTCAAAATCGTGCTTTATATAGGGTTGTTTTACAATTAACTGAATCTTTCGATACCTCAAATTTTGATTCTGAGGTGAATGAATTAAATGGAGCATTCAAGCGTCTAAACGTTAAAGGATAAAATTTTTTTTTCTCCATTTTTCTGATTTCTCACTTGAATTTAAAAGAAATTTATGTGAACAATATTGCTAGTAGTCCAAGAAAGGAAAATAAAATTTTGGTTTTTTTTAAAAAGGGAAATTTCTCGTTCTTTTGTTTCTCTTAGTGGAAAATCCTGGGTACAAGGTTTATCGAAAAAACCGCACGAATAAGCGACACAGAAGAAATTTTGCTAAAAAACTAATAGCAAGAAAAAGAGAAGAAGTTAGAATTTGGGCAGTCGAAGCCTATGAAAACCTGCCCCCTCCACTACCCAAGGAAGATCCTCCTTTACCCCCACCACTTCCCCCTTTAACCTTTGAAGAAAAAATAAAAAGGTTCACAAGTTCCCTTTGCGGAAACTGCTTGAAAACAGGATTCAAGGAAATGTGCATTGCTTGCTACGAAATCCATCAACCTGGATTTAAAATCCCCAAGAAAAATAAAAATTTTTTTTTTCTCTCCTATTTGTTGCTTCTTCCTCTTTTGGGGTAAATGCAATTTCTTTTTCCTGATTTTTTTTTATCATTTTATGGCCTTTAGGTAATAATCAAAATGCATTCTTCATTTTTGTTTTTTTTTTGTAGATGGATTTTGATTCCGAATCAGATGTCGATTTAGACTTTGGAGATTCGATGTACATTAATAAACCTACTTTTGCCCTGTTTTCTCAACAAGTAGTCAATAAACTTAGGGAAGTAGGTGAGTTTGCAAACGACTTGAGCAGCCAATTGGAAGCCCTCCAAAGGAAAAAACAAGATAATCTAATTCTCGTGGATTATTCTAAGATCGAGTACGAGCTTAGGACCTTTAAGTGGCAGAATAAGGCCCAACTTTCCACCATTGCTCAGTGGAAAATTCTCTTCCAGCAGCAGCAGAAAATTTCACAAAGACAAACCCAGGAGATTATAAAATATCAAAAAGAATTGGAAATTTTGAATAATACGCATAATAGAATGAAAGTAAATCTAGACTTGTTAAAAAACGAAAACGAAGATTTGTATCTGATTTTGGAACGTCAAAAGGCGTTTATCAGAAATATCGGTTTAACCTGCGGATTGTCATTAATGGGTATTGGTTTTTGTGCAGCGTTTATGTTTGCTCTTTATAAAAACTAGAAATTTATTTCTGTCATTTTTTTTTATTAAATTAAAGATTTGTTACCTTGTATTTTTTATATATATATATATATTTATGTCATTCGTTTTATTGAATATTTTTTCCTCGGGTAAAATAAATTTCATTGTTTATCAAATGTTTTTGATACTCCGAACCAAGACAACCGGAACGGAAACCCGAGTTACCGGAAGTAACAACGAATCTTTTAACAGAGTTGTTACCATAAAATTACCAGAAAAAGGTAATTTAATGCCATATTTAAATTTAGGGAATTCTACAACTGGTTCGCGACTAAATTTCCTATTAGACACGGGTGCTGAGGTAAGTATATTAAAACAAAAATCTGTCCATAGCGGACTAGTTATTGATAACCTGGATATTACGTATATAAAAGGGATTGATCCGGATATTATTCCTTCATTAGGTAGTGCAAAAATGATGTTGTTAGGAAATATTATTACTTTTGCCATTGTACCAGATACAATAGACTTAGATTATGAAGGAATAATTGGGTCGGACTATTTCAAGGGGTATGGCGTGTCGTTTGACTTCCGCCAGAAATGTATATATAACAAAAATGGAAGTCTGCCATTTTCCCAGAATAAAACATTAAATTTCGAAAATTTAATAGGTGGTATTAGAGACTGGAAATCAAAATTAATCGAACGAAATTTGCCTTATATTGATATTTTTCTCCCACTATCCGGTCATTTAGGTCAATTACTTATCGATACTGGATCCGAAGTAAATTTAATCAAAGAAAGTATATTACCCACCGAACTTGACATTGATAACTATACCTCTGTCTTATTGAAAGGTATTGGTTATGATAGGTATTTGACTTTAGGTTCCATTGAATTAACCGTTCATAGTCATACTTCCAAATTTTATGTAATTCCTGGCGAATTTGATGTTCATTGCGAAAGTATTTTGGGTTCCACTTATCTCACCGAAATCAAAGCATTAATCGATTTTGGTAAAAGAGAAATTCACATGGGTGAGCTAATCTCGAAGTTAAACTTTTGTGAACTGACTATGGCCAAAAGCAAATGATCTGTGATGTTCCTAGAGATCTCTTTGATTATTCCCTACAGGGTAATTATGAGGAGGATCTTGATGAAATATCAGACATTCAGGAATCATGCCAGCCAAATGATTTCTCCCCTAGTTTTAATAATCCAATTGCGAGGATTTCCATGAAGCGAAAGTATGTTATCAGATTAATTCATCCAGTTTGATTGGTATATCTGATCGTTTAAATCTAGATCATTTAAATTCGAAAGAAAGGGAGCATGTATTAAAGTTGATTAACGAGAATCATGATCTTTTTTATATGGAAGGTCATCCTTTGCAAATGGCAACTTCCATATTACACCGAATTCCAACGACTGATGATGAACCTGTTAACATAAAACAATACAAAATTCCAGTATCTTTACAGGATGAAGTTGAGAGACAGGTGCAAGATATGCTAAGAGAGGGTATCATTAGAGACTCCTGTTCTCCGTACAACTCACCCTTTGTTGATAGTGCCTAAGAAAATCGATTCGAGCGGCAAACAGAAATGGAGACTTGTATCTGATTTTCGTGCTTTAAATGAAAAAACTATTGCTGATCGTTACCCTATCCCTGATATGAATCAATTTATTAATCAGATTGGTGGTCATAAATATTATACCACATTGGATCTAGCAAAAGGTTTCCTTCAAATTCCAATGGATCCTCAAGATGCTCACAAAACTGCTTTCAGCACTCCTTTTGGTCATTATGAGTACGTAAGGACGACCTTTGGTTTGAAAAATGCTCCCCCTACATTTCAAAGGTATATTGACAACACCTTTAAGGGTCTTTAGGGTAAAGTAATATTCACTTTTATAGATGATGTTATTATCTTTGGAGATACTCTGGAAGAAATGGAGGAAAAACTCAAACTGGTAATGTAACGTTTAAGACAAGGTAATCTTAAACTAAATCCCGATAAATGTGAATTTTTAAAAGATAAAGTAATTTATCTTGGTCACATTTTAAGTAAAGAAGGCATCACTCTTGACCCAAACAAAATCAATGCTGTTATGAACCTTCCACGCCCTAAAAATATTAAAAACATTCGTCAGTTTTTAGGCTTAGCCGGTTACTATAAAAAGTTTATACAAAATTTTTCTCAGTTATCTAAACCATTAAGTAGATTATTGCAAAAGGATGTTGATTTCCTATGGGATGAAAAAACTGAGAAAGCATTCTCTTTGCTTCGTGACGAGCTATGCAAATCACCTATTCTCCAGTATCCTGATTTTTCTAAACCTTTTGTAATCACTACCGATGCTTCTGGATACGCTATAGGAGCTATCCTATCGCAAGGCGAAATTGGAAAGGACTTACCTATTTCCTTTTTCTCTCGTGTACTTCGAGGTCCAGAATTAGCATATGAGGTTTATGAGAAAGAAGCTTTAGCTATGGTTGAAGCGGTTAAAAATTTCCGAGACTATATTTATGAAAAGAAATTAACAATCGTAACCGATCATCAACCCCTCACATGGTTTAAAACAGCTGATTGCAACACTAGAGTGCAAAAATGGAGATTCAAATTGTCGGATTTTGATTATGAGGTTCTCTATAAACCTGGGAAAATTAATTTGAATGCCGATGCTTTATCAAGAAATCCAACTGAACCCATTGAGGAATTAGCATGTAATGTTGTTACTCGTAAACAACTACAAAACAAAGCTAATCAACCAAATGAATCTGAAAAAAATTCTAATAATTGTAGTATAGTTCCAATGGAATTTACTGAAAGAAAGGAAATCCTTTCCAAAATTCGCGAATCTCTTGATCCAGAATCTTGTGAGTCCACTAAAAGGATGTCCACCGAGTATTCCCAGGTTCAAAAAGAAAACTTGAAAACCCCCATCAAAAAGACTAATCAGATAAAAAATTCAAAGCGCAAACGACCCAAAGTTAACTATAAAGAATTTGCCTCTGAAGATGAGAATTCGAATATCCTTTTCGAAAAGGATAAAGTAGAATTTCCTTCTTATCTACAGGAACTTAAGGAAAACAACTATGATAATACCAATAAACCATCAATCTCAGAATTCTCATCCTCTTTAAGTTTAAATGAATCAAATTTATCAGATCCCAATCCCTACGCGAAAACTCGAAAATCTAAAATAAAAAGCAATGAAGAAAGCTCAGAACTTTCCTCATTTAGTATGTCTACGACAGAATCAAAAATTTCTAAAAAACGTACTGGGTCATCTTCTATATGTAAAAAGGACAACAAATTTGTTAAAGTTAAGGATATGATACAATTTATTCCCACTAATGGTAGTCCATGCGATTTAGGCGCTACTAGGTTGTTGGAATTTGGAAAAATAGAATCAAATATTGATTTAGAGTATTTATCTGTAAATAGTTTTAGACGGAGTAATAAAACTTATCTTTTTTCTCTCTCTCTGCATAAAAAGGGACGAATCAGAATCTCTTCAAATTACGAAGGAAAATTTTTTTAAACATTACGGAAGCTAAGGGATTTTCTTGTAGATAAATCAATCAAGGAAGTTAGTATCGCAAAAAGTGAATTCATTGAAGGATTGCCTTGGTTTGAAGTTTTAGAGATTTTAAGAATAGTGTTTTCCGAAATTGAGGTTAAGGTTCTAATCTGTAAAGAAACATTACAATTTGTTGAAGCTAAGGATAGAGACAGAATTTTTGAAGAATTCCACTCTTTGCCTATAGGAGGACATAGGGGAGTCTCAAAAGCTTTTAATAGGATTAGACATTTTTATTATTGGCCGAATTTAGAAGACGATATCCAGAGAAGAATACAACAATGCATAGGTTGTCAATTAAAAAAATTAGTTCGTTTAAAAACTAAACAACCAATGGTGATTACGGATACTCCTGGAATGGTTTTCGATAAAATCGCCCTTGACATCATGGGTAATGAATGAATCTAAAATTAATTTTATTCTGTTACAGAAAGAAATATGATTCTAAATTTGATCGCTTTTATCACCCTGTTCTCCTCAACTTCTGGGTTGATAGGATTTGATTGTGGATCACGTCAGCTGAACGTCACTACTTTGTCCCTGCTTCACGTCGGAGATTGTGACATCGCTGAACCATCTACCAACATCACAGAGAAATATATACAGCTCTTACAAGCTACAGATTATCCGGATCTGATGGTCTAGCAATCTAAAGTAGAAATAAATAGATTAATTTTTCATTGCGGAATGTTTTCCCATGCCTCACCCGTCAAAGGAGGTTTAAATTCTTACATCATGAAAGTTAGTAAACAGGCTTGCGAAAGTGCCCACCTACATGGGTCACTTAATATTTATAATGTACACATAATGCAAGGCCTAAAAGTTAATAAGACTGTAAGTCACGGAGTGACATTAGCTGGTAGCGACGATATGGACGGTGATTGTGATGGAGCAAGCCATTCGGATCCGTTCGGCACTTGGAAAGATGTGGTAGTACAAGCTACAGTTTCTGTAACACTTACTGAACAACTTGCCAGAGTGAGAACGAGTTCGGATACAATCCATTTGCGTTCGGAAACCATATGTCCCCTTTCTAGTGGTAGTTGCATTGATCAGGAGGGAGGGTACACTTTTTGGAGTCAATTGCCGACGGATTCTTGCAATTTCAATCGTTTTGGAGTATTGTATGAGGGTAAAGCTGATAAAATTGTTGATGTGGATAACGGAAATTCTCAAACCGTTTACTCTGTTTCAACAACTGATTTAACTTTTGCTCTGGCCGCGAAGGGAAGAGAATCGGTTTGTGGTTACGTCATTACTAAAACAGAACACCCTAAGTTATTTATCTTTGAAACTAAAAAGGGTGACACTTTTGCAGTGAATAAAAAGGTGTCTGGTTCTAATATGGATATCTTTGCCTACAACAATTCTAAATTTGTGAATGTGGAGAAGCATATTCGAACTCAAATTACCTCTTTATACAGAAATGTGCTTACTCAAAAGTGTCTACTAGAGAAACAAACCTTGAAAAATGCCTTATCTTTAGCCACACAAGCTCCTGATGAGTTTGCTTTCGATGTTATGAAAGGACCTGGGTATATGTCAGTGATTGCCGGTGAAGTTGTACACATTGTTAAATGTGTGCCTGTGGAAGTAAAAGTTCAAATTGGAGAAGTTTGCTACAATGAACTACCAGTTACAAGTAACAACTAAACATTCTTTATGACACCAAGGACTCATTTTTTAAAGAAACAGGGTACTGAAGTCAAATGCAGTAGCCTGCTTCCGGTCATGTATGAAATTGGAAATAGTTGGTACAATCTGTCTCCAAAGCCAATCAAAACTACCAAACCAGATGGTCTGAAACCTGAAGAAGTTGGAGTTTGGACCTATCAAAGCCCTGGATCTCTAGCAACTAGCGGTATCTATTCTGAAATGGACATCGAGGAATTAAGGGAAAGAATTATGTTCCCTGTTGAGAGACCTGCTATGATAAATGATCTAACTATGGAGATGAAAGGATATTCCATCATGAACTCAGATGGCTCTGTTATGAAACTTTTTAACGATAACGTAGTTGATAAGTTGGTTGAAAGTACGTGGGGAAGAACTTGGTCGAAGATGATCACTTTCGGTACCTTGAGTGCTGGGGTAATAGCTATCCTAACTATTTTCCACCTCATCAAACTGGTGGTAGATACTGTCATCCACGGATATGCTCTACACTCTGTATATGGATGGTCGGTCCATATTATTGGAGCACTTTGGGGTTCTCTAACTTTCTTGCTGATGCACATCGCAGATGAACCACCGAGACAGAAAGAACCAGAACAACATCCTTCAACAGAAGGATACACCAACCACAACTGAAGTCTCTGTTATACCCAATAAAACTGAAGCAACTGCACCTGACTCAAGGCATCTGTACTCAATGGTCTAAGTTTTGCAATCTGTGCTTCGCACTGGGAATCACTGATCTCCATTGTCCTGAAATAACTAGCTAAAAAGGGAAATATTTCCTATTATAAAATAATACTCAAAAAAATACCAACAAAGGCAAGCCACATGCTCTACCACTCTTCCTATCCTCGGCTCAGAGGTATGGTAACTGTTTTCATTTACACTCACCAGTAACCATTTCACGATGGGGGTGTAACGTCGTCTGAAATATTAGAAAAAAGAAAATTATATATATATATATATATATATATAATTAATCATAAAATCCTATCTTTCTAAAGAAACAAAGAAACGAGATGTTTTTAGACTGCAAAGATATTTCAAATTTATGAGATATTTCCGCGCAAGATATTTTCTTTTTTCTAGAATTTCGAGAACAGCGTTTTGAAAAATCAATATTTGATCTAAATGGAACTATCTAAAGTTTGAGTGGAAATGTATCTTCATATTTATGGTTATTTCTCCGTTTTTCTAAACAACCATAAATATGAAGGCTGAAAAACTCATAAACGAATCGGTTTATGAAGATACTGCCAAGAGTTTCTAGCCAAGATAAAATCGGCCGTGCGCCGCACAAAAGACGTTCGGAGTCTAATCCGCAAATAATACGTCTTTAAGTGCTTTTAAAAGTGTACTCTCCGACCATGTTTACCTTGAGAGTGAGATATAACAATGGATGGCGCGCTCGCTATCGAAGAATTTACAAAGCAAGTACTTTTAAACTATTCTGTAAATTCCATTAGTTTAGAAATATTAAACTAGTAAATTAAGAAATAAAAATTAATCGATAATTTGTCTAATAGGTTAATTAAGACTAACAATTTCTACAAATAAAAAAAAATTGATTTAGAATTTAAATTGATTATTTAACTAATATTTGACATATTAAATCTAATATTTAGTTTATAATATTCTAATATTTACTTTATAATATTCTAATATTTAGTTTATAATATTCTGATATTTAGTTTATAATATTCTAATATTTAGTTTATAATATTCTAATATTTGGTTAGAATATTCTAATATCGATGTTAAGTAAAATTATCAATAAGCAGTCAATGAAATTGTTTATAATATTAAAAATATTGGAAATTTTGTTTAAAACCTACAAATACTCGAATTTATAGTTGAATTAAAATATTTAGGTTATGTTCAATTTTTCCAATAGATAAATTGTTTTTAGATATTATAGTGATACTATTAAAGATAATTAATGAAATTATGCTACATAAAAATAATAAACCTAACCTACAAATGTTATTTTGAGGTTAGAACTAAAAGATAAATCATCAATATATTAATATTAATTAGGTTTGTTAGAAATTGTTAATAAATATGAAAATAATGATAAATTACTCTATAGATCAATGAAATACTAGATTTTGAGGTTATTTAACCTCTAAAAATAATAATAAATAACATTTGTAGATTAGGTTTACAAATTTTAATTATAAATAAGTCCAATTATTAATTAAAAGATAAAATTCTAAGAATATAAGTATACCGAAAAAATTGCGTTTAGAATTAAGAATTTATAAAGAAATCAAAGTTATAATGTAATTTACGTGTGGTTTTTAAGAATTTGAATATGACAAAATGGTTAAAAATTATTATTAATCATATTTTCAAAAATGTGAAAATCAGGACTCTGGAGGAACAAGTGGCGACATCGTTTATTCGTACACGAAATTCTATACTCCCACTACAAAAAGAGAAAGTAAAATGGGCAGGAACTGGCCCTTTGTTAATTTCCACTTCCTTATGAAATTTAGCCCTTCCTCAAGGAAATAGCAACAGATTTTCCTCCACCCTTAAAAATCTTGCTTCCTCTGCCCTCAGAGGTGCACTTCACATTTTCCAAATTTCACTCTCTTCTGAGCTTCTAAAAAGAGTGGTTGCTAAAAATCCACTTTCTACAAGTTAATATCTACAAGTTCAAGTTTCAATTTTTACAAGTTCAAGTTTCAATTTCTACAAGTTCAATTTCTACAAGTTTAATTTCTATAAGTTCAATTTCTACAAGCTCAAGTTTCTATAAGTTCAATTTCTATAAGTTCAATTTTTATAAATTCATTTTTTATGAGTTTCAATTTCGACAAATTCAACTTCAACAAGTTTTCAAAGGAACCAGTTCCAGAATCAACCCGCTAAATTCATCCGATTTGTCTACGAAACCTACAGCCAAGCTGTGCAAATTAGCTGCAAATTCCAGTCACACTTGTGCCGCCAAATTTTTGATTCTGTTGGATTCTTTCTATTGGCCAAATCAGAAATAAAAAGTAAGTCTAATAAAATTTAATTTAAACTAAATTACTCTTGATAGATAAAAAAAAGAGAAATATTAAATTTGTTAATTAAAATTAGTCATTCATTATTTCACTTCATTTAAAAAGTTTATTGTTTCCAAGTTTAAAATTTAAATTTTCATTAAATAAAGTAATAATATATTATTCATTTATAAAAATTCTCGTTAAAATGTTTCAAGTATAAAATTCCAAAATTCTTTATAATTCAATACTTCTTTTTATTTAAATGTTTTTATTGTGTCTATGTAAATAAAACATAAGGGACAAATTTCATGGTTCTATGTTTTATCCTGTTTTTTCCTTCCTTAATAAAATAGTAGTTTAAAGATTTGGGTCCGCGAAATATGCCGGAGACCCCTAAGGGAATTTAGATTAGTTCCTTTCTTTCCAAAAATTATCCAAACCTTCTATTTTTAAGTTTTATTGCTTAATTTCATTATTTTTCGAATATTAACATTTCTTAATAAAATGAAGTTATTTTACATGATTTGAATGGAACAATAGTTCTATGAAAACCATTCGATTTCCCAAGCTAATGGAAGAAATTCCAGGCTTAAATAAAACTAATTCCAAATTCAGTGAAATCAGTTTTAATAATGTTTTTATTTGGTGCAAAGAAACACTTTCTGTAGTTTGAGATTATGTCAATAGAGAGAACCTTTTTAAAGAAAACTCTAAAATTCCTCATTGTTTATTAAAATGGGTAAAATTTCTGGTTTCCTGATTACTTGTGGTTTAAAAAATTTGTAAAAGTAGAAACTTTCCAAGAAAGTATTATTATATAATTCTTTAGTCTTCAAAAAATTTCCTTTTAAATAATCTTACAATTTTTATATTTAGAATAGGAAAAAAAAAAATTTTAATCTTAAGAGACTAAGCGTGTTTCTTATAATATTTGTAACAGTTCAAAGTTTTTGGAAATAAGATAAAATTAAATTATATATTTTTTCTTTGATTTACTCTTCAATTCTAACAAATGAGAATAAATCTTTAAATAATTCAAAAAATCTTGAATTTGTTTAAGGTTAAAGTCCCAGTTTTTAGCCATGTACCATAATATACATTATTAGGGGGCGTTCACAAATTACGTAACGTTTTTTAGGAGGGGGGGGGGTCAAAATTTTCCGAAAAAAAACGTTACGTAATTTGTGAACGTTCCCTTATATGTTATATATAATAAGTTATAAATTTTTATAGCTTCAGTAATAAACATTCAATATTAAATTCATTTCGTGAATATGTTAAGTTTTTAAAGTTAAAATAATGTTTTAGTCAGTGTCGTAAAATTCCCTTTGGGTCGGTAAGCATTTCTTAGCTTATAGGCAGGAAATTCCTATTCAGTGTTAAGATGATAACTATCGAAATACTGGGTCTTTAGGTATAAGTAAAGCAGCTTTATAATCCTTAGAATATTTTTTATGAATATAAAACGAAATAATGCAATTTTTAATCATTTTTATATTCTAAATTTACGCGGCTACGTATTGGTACGTAAAATTTCCACTTGACCAGAAACTAGCCTGTCAGCAATTTTTTTACATTTTATTATTATATTAGCAAGTTTCAATTGCAATTATCGTAAGTAATTATTAAATATGTAATTTTAAGCTTATTTGATACTGTTCAATATTATTCACTGTTCAATATTTTCCATAATTATTTTAAAAGAATTTATCACTCGGTGAAGTTATTAATTCATAGGAATTTATCAATCACTCCGAGTCAATAAAACACACATATGTTTTTTTTTACATTTCGGCAGCTATGCTGTCCTCATCAGAAACATTAACAGATTTGTTAAAAATCTTTGAGTTGATAGCCTTGTGCCGTTGTGGCAACTTGTCTACAATATTTATATTTAAAATTTATTGACTTCATAATGATTGTACTTTATATATATTTTTTTTTAACAAATCTGTTAATGTTTCTGATGAGGACAGCATAGCTGCCGAATGTAAAAAAAACATATGTGTGTTTTATTGACTCGGAGTGATTGATAAATTCCTATGAATTAATTTTCCATAATTATTTAGCATGTAGTCAATATTTTTAGAAATGGATTTAAAATCTCAAACCATGGATGTAAGTCGATGCGGCATGCCTCAAACTAGTAATACTTGAATAGTAATCAAATTTCCCAAAAATCCATGTCTCAAACTGTCTTTTCTCATTTCATCTCATCTCGAACCGTCTCTTCTCGTTCTCGCCTCAATTTTTTGAGAAATTTTTGCCAGATGTTGCTTTAAGGTGTTAGATGTTCATCTATAGTACATGTGTGCGCCAGCGGACAGGCACTCAGTTTTTAGTGTTAGTTTGCCAGTGGAGCTAAAAGTTTGTCTACTGTAGAAAGGGATCGAGAACGCTAATTTTTTTCTTACAAAAGTCCAGACTGAAAAAGTACCACTGAATGGCATTAACTATGGACTCTTATACACAACGCATAGCCGTACATCGAGTACATATATAAAAATATACATTAATTGTCTAAAAAAGTGTTCAAAAGAAATATATTGTAGAACCCGCATATATTGGATTCCCGCTTACATCGGATTTTTTTACGCGTCCCTTGGATTTATATACGATTGAGTATATTACGTATCTTTACCCAAATAAATCGCATTTACGCTTATATCAGAAAATTGGCTCGTTCCCCTGAAATTCGTTATATGTGGATAGATATACCGGAACATTTATTGAAAAAATAAATATTTTCTAAATATGTAGATTTTTTAATTATTCTGAATTCTCGTTTTTAAAAGTTCCTAAATTTTATTAATTATCAGTTAAATTTATTATAGTAAACAAGTAAATTTAGTACTTAGGTGACGAAAGTAATTTTAGAAAAACTTTGTATTCAATATTTGTTTGCAATACACTCGAACCTGGATAAGTGACATTCCAAGGGACTGAAAATTTTTTGTCACTTATAGAGGTTTTTCGCTTACAGATGTTTTCACTTATAGAGGTCGAAGAGCAGCCTCTGTCACTTATAGAGGTTTTGTTAATCTACAAGGAATACGAAATTTAATTATTTGAATAATTGATTTAAAGAAAATTTGATCAAACAGTAATTCGCCAATTTACATAAATATTAATTAATCGATTGAAAAAGGTCTGTCAGTTTTGTTTGTTTTTGGACTTTACTATTATTTACATGCATCTCAAGTTCATAAATTTTGTCAAAAACGGATTTACCAATTTTCGTCAAAAATTCAAAAAATCTATTAACCGTTTCTAGAGCAGCTATGGTACACAAAACTAAATTAATCCTAGGAAATAATATTGCGAATATTTTACTGTATTTCTTCAAGGACTAATGAAAACCCAAAATAGTTAGTAGATTTTGCTAGACAAAGTATATAATTATATTGCAGAATAAAAGTAATATATCTTGTTTGAATAAAATACGCTTTGTGCACGGTCACGAAGTGGAGTTTTTACGCTATGTAAACATGAATATTTCCAATAATTTAAAATTCTTCTTTTCTTTCTCATGTAATTTGGTTAAAGGACGTTGAATACTATCCTATGACCAGCACAGTTTTTATAAATTAAAATTATTTTTTCGAAAAAGTGACGTGAACGTGTCATTTGTCCTTTTTGAAAGAATGACCCCTATATGAACTGATGTGTTTTGCATGGAGTTTCTCAGTAAATATTTTATTTAAGATTTCTGTAAGAGTTCTACAAAAATCAGTTGATTTTACAAATAAATTTCTTATTAGACACAAGCTAGGAAAAATCTGTTTTTTTTAGAAAAGATCAGAAACATTGTTCTCTGGGTAAATAATTTAAAAGAAGTTTTTATTAATGTTTTTTATAAATTAAAACTGAATATTTTAATCATCGCCTGAGCCTTCCCTGCGAGTATCAGTTATAATTTCTTGATCATCGCTTTCTACATCACTTTCTTTATCTTCCTCATTCTCCTGTTCTCATGTTTTTCCGTTTCCTCCCTTATCTCCTTTGTCTCCTTTATCTTCCTCATTTTCTTTATTTTCTTTTTTACGATTCGCTCCAGAAATTTTTTTTAAAATATGTTATAAAGAACTTAATTAATAGCAATTAATGACGATTCTAAGCATACTTCTATAACCACTATATGCACTCTAAATTTGAATCAATAAAATTTTACTAACAATCAGGGAAATAATCACTGATTCTCAGTAATATTTCTTTATTTCAATCAGTTAAATTCAACTAATTGTAAGTATTATTGGAATTTCACTGTTTGACCGAAAGATTTTGACTAATAATTACTAACTCCATTTATTCAACTAATCAGTGGAAACAAATTTACTAATTCAAAAAAAAATTGGCTTGAGAATCGGCAACTTTATTTTCACTAATTAACTCAATTACAAAAAGTTACAGATGTCAGTTAAAATTTACTGGTCAACCAGTGAAATTCTATTGATTGTCAATTAAAAATTTAACTGATTGACAAAAAGAAAAAAATCCAGAAAAAATTACTGAAAATCAGTCGATATTCACTGACTGTCATTAAGTTAAAATTCTGTTAAATCTGGATGCTGCTAAAATGATATTTGGTTAAAACAATAACGGAAATTCTTTAAATAAAAAGTCGGTCAAAAAAATGTCTGCCATTTAAAAAGTATGTCCAATAAAAATTAAGTGACCTAAAAATACTACTTAGTAAAAATTCGGATTAATTTATATTTGAGAGTGTCCAAACTCTCATCACGCCTGCAAGCAGGCAAAACGACGAGCATAGGAGCAGGGAGAAAAGCACGGGTAGCCTATACACAGGGAAGCAGGGAAGACGCCAAGGTTACTAAGTCTCTAAATGCGCTGTTGCCGTTGTTAGAGCCGCGGATATAAAAGTAGTGGATCCTCGTGTCAGGGGGTTGTCTCCAGACAGCTCTTCTCGAGCTACTTTCCAGGAAGAGAACTGTACTACCTTGGATAGTAAATTGGCTTTCCCCTTTTTACTTTCTCGAGACGTCTCTCTCTCGTGGAAAATACAAAGTGGAGATTTAACGCTATCCTGGTCAGAGAATAGGCGCTACCCTTTTCTCTCTCTCACTCAGGAAGCAGAGTATCTCAAGCTCAGTGAAGAAAGTTATAATTATCTTCCTGCCCGGCAAGAAGGCTGGAACAGTAAAGAATTGAAAAAATGAATTCCACTTAGTGCCTGAATTTCCCTCTTTTTTGCGACTCGCGTAGTGGAACAAATGTTACTAAACTTTTATTCCTTTTAGTCAATTTTAGGAGTAACCTAAAACGGTATTTAAAGGAATTCATCAAACCTTCGGTGACATTTTAATTCCTAACAAAGAAAAAGAAGTGGTTCAAGCTGAATTCCTTTAAGGTCATATATACAGTAAGAACTTTTTTAAAGCGGAATTGAATGATAATTAAAAATTCTCAGTAATAAATAATTTTTTTTAGCAGACTAAAAAGTATATCTGTTTTTTCCATTTCTTAATGAATATATATGTTATAAAATGCTTGTTTATACAATAAGAATAATAATAATAATAATAGTTTGACACAATATGACAATAGTATATTACTAATAATTAGATATAAAATAAGTTATTTAAAAAACTTCATTTTGACAATAATCAATTTGAATGTGTAGCTTTTAAAACATGTGTAGCTATTATGAAATATAAAATATAGGATTTATTAATAATAATAATAATGATGATGATATAATATTCATAATAACAATAATAATACACAATAATAATTATCATAATAATAACAGAGTAATAATAATAAACAACATATTATTGCTATTGTTTGGTTTATATCAATAAACTTATAACTTAAAACCCACATGAGCACTTTTTAGAGTATAATTAAGAATATGAATATAATTAACTGCTTATAGAAAATATTACAACTATTAAACTTTACTATCAAAACTTAATTTTAATTAAAGTTTAAGCACTTTGTGAAAACAAGTATAAAATTCACGCGAACTTCACTGTTCGAAAGTCAAAAAGAAACTGACCGTTAGCGACAGAATACAAAGAAAAAGTAGGTCCTTTTGTTGGAAATTTAGAGCCACATGTCTTCCTTCACATTTTCGGTTAGGAATTTGACACTCTCATAACCGGTTTCGAGCGGATTGAGGAGGGGAGTCATGCAAGTAGTTATTTATCAACTGCCCTTAGTGAATAATTGGATCAAAAAGAATTGAAAATATTCGGTTCACAACATTTTTCTCAAAGGATTTCAATGGGAGTCAAAATATACTGAATGAATTCCTTTAGTGGAACTCGTTTTTCCCAACCTATAGCTGATCTGACGGAATATTTCGAAATTGAAAGTGACTGAAATGAATCCCGTTCTACGGTATAGGATATACGCTTTGGAATAATGAAAAATTCACGTCGCTAGGTTTCGAGTTCTATTTCGTGACCATGAAATTCGAGGAAAATTCAGGCATTAAGAAGAAAAGATATTTTTGAAGTTTCGGGCGCAACTCTGTAAATTTGAATTCTTTACTATTCCAGCCTTCTTGCCGGGTGGTCTACCAGAGGCGTTCCCCTCTTGTGTACTCTCAGGAGTTTATTCTGCTAATGAGAATAAAACTATTTCATAAGATTTATTCTTTATGTTTAAAAGAAAAGGATTGTGCAATAATGCATATTGGATGTAATATGTCTTAAAATTCAAACAAGCAAAACAACGAATCGATATATATGTTGATCTCTATTTTTTATATTACTAAGAAGCGTTTTTTTACAAAGATTATTAGTATTTTTCTTTAGTGAATATCAAAGACTTTAGAGGCATACCACCCGGAATTAAGGACTCTAAGTATTTTGTGTTTTATTTGTGAAATAATGATCATTAAAGGTGTGATCAAAAGAAAGTAAGGACTCTTAAGTGTTTTTTTTTATACCTTTGCTTCGTTTTAGAAAGTGTGAAATAATTATTCGCAGAAGTATTTGTAAGGATCCTAAGTGATCATACTCTATAGTATTCTTTTCTTGTATTAATCACATACTAAATTTTAATAAGTCTTCCTTCTATAATAAATGTTAAATAATCCCGATTTGAGTAAATTCAACTAAATATATGTAAAGATTAGCAATTTTGTAATAAGGCATTTATGATTGAATAAATATGTGTTTAAAGGTATCTGCTTATCTCTTACTTTAGAGACCTCACCTCATTATTATTATCATTATTATATAAAATATCTTTCGAAAGCAATATATCAATTTCTAGCATGATCTCATCTAACATTCAGGTCTTTACTATTTTATAAAAGAAAAAGTAAAATCTAACATATTCGATTATAAACAAATTTTGTAAAATAAAAATTCGACTACAAGAAAGTTCTGTTTAGTGAAATTTTGCGATCTGTTAAAATATTATACGTATTTTTTAAAATAATAAAATTCTTACATTTCTCTATCCAACTTCGTTTTTGAACAAGCAAACCATCGAGCTCCTGCAGCATTAATGTCGTATTCTTTTTCATCGGGGCAAGATATTTGCACACTTTCTGAAATTAAGAAACTGATTAAGAAATCTTTTCTAAAATTTGACAAAACCGTCAAAAGGGGTAAAGTCGGCCAGTATTTTGAAACATTTTAAGGATTGACGATTACTTTTTTAAAGTGAAAATACAAGTTTTATAATTTTTGCAAATAGAATAAATTTTAAACTATATTTAAAATATAATAGTTTAGTATTTAAAATGCTGTCCGAATTTTTCCCACAAGGACTACTGTACCCCATTTTACGTTACTATTTGAACTATTTAATTTTAATTCGTTTTCTACAAAAAAAAGTAGTAGTAAACCACTGATAAAAAACCATTAATTTTATCAATTTACGGGATAATATATATCCCATTACAGACCGATTTCTTTGATTTTTAATCTAGGATATTTTGTCTAAAGGAACTATGGGTAAAAATAAAAATTAAAAAAGTTATTAAGGGGAAAAGAATTTGAAATGCCAAAAGAACTGAAGAATCTCTTAATTTTTATGTTAATTTATTGTAAATTTATCAATTGGAACTTCAGTTGATTCGAGAAAGGATGAAGGAATGTATGAATCCTGCAATTAATTCTCAAGTTCTTCTACTTTTCTTTCAGGTTTCAGGTTTGTAATATTATTTAAGATATATTACAATCTCAAAAATAAATAAACAAGATTCTCTAAATTAATGTTAATTCAATATAAATTAACTTTTCTAAATCTGAATTAGAAAGAATCTTTCTCTATTACTCAGCTTATTTAATTCTCTTCAAATTATAAGTGGTTTATCTTTAAGTAAATTTTAAGAAATAACTAAAATAAATTGAAAAATAAACATACGTTGAACAATATGATGAGAGTTGTACAGGAAATAGATATATATGACTGTCCATGAGAAAACGTGCCTTAGCTCCCAAACGTGAACTTTACAAGGTGAGCGTTTAAAGTTGCATCAATGCATTGAAGCCAATGGAACATGCCTACGCTTCTTGTTTAATAACACCAAAATTTCTTCAAAACAACAAGTTTTTATTTTTGGAAATGAAAGAGCAAATAAACATTTGTCAGTTGGCATTAAAAAATAAAAATTTATTTTTTGGAGCTAAGGCACGTTTTTTCATCGACAGACACATATATATATATAACTTTTCTCAATAAATGTATTTAAGTTTAATGTATAGAAACATGAATTAGAACTACATAAAAATGCAAGATATATTCTAAAACTATAAAGCTTAATAAATTAAAATGAAATAGAATAAAAAGAATTTAAAAGACTTTGTTTCAAAATAAAATCTGGAAAGACAGTTTTTGGGTGCTTTTATTGTTTTTGGTTTGTAGGTTTTGCCGACTTACCTGTAAATTTTTCGTTAAAATTCAAATTCAAATCATATTCCTTATCTAAAAAACCGATTAAACTACTTAAATGTATATAATTCACAAAAGTTAATATAAAAATTTAAGATTTTTCAGTTCTTTTGTCATTTAACCTCTTGACTGTAGATGACGTGTATACAAGTCACGAAGAAAAACGGCCCAAACTGTGGATGACGTGTATACACGTCATGATGAAAACAAGAGAATAGCTTAACGAATTTTTATAAAACTTGGTACCAGGGGGTTTTTCGGGTCACTGAGGACGAATTTGAAGTCAAATTTCCAAAATCCAAAATGGTGGATCCAATATGTCCGCATTTGAATTTTTAAACTTTGATATCAGATTCGTATTCAGCGACCCCAAAAACCCCTTAGCAATAAGTATCTCAAAATTTTGTTGACATCTTATGATTTTCAAAAATTTTGGCGGCCATGTTGAATCTGACATTTTGAATATTGGAAATTTGGAAATTTGACTTCAAATTCGTTCTCAGCGATCCGAAAAAACCCCTAGTACCAAGTTTAATAAAAAATTAATAATTAGAAGTGGCTGCACAGTTTGAGCCCACTTTTTGATATTTCAGCAGCACAGCCAAGGTGTTAAAATTCTTTTCCCTTTTATAACTTTTTTAATTTTTATTTTTAGTCATAGTTCCTTTAGATAAAATATCTTAGATTGCAAAACAAAGTTATTGGTATGTAATAGGGTATATATTTTCCTGGCCTGCAAGGCCGACTTTACCCTATTTCACGGTAATTGAAATAGTAAATCACTATATTAATTTAAAAAGTCAAGTTTCAATTAATATTTCAATTAATAGTTTTGTATTGAAGATTATATTAGAAAACTACTAAAAATCAGGCAAATTCTCACTATTTTAATAAGTAACCAAGTATGTTCTATAAAATTAAGAAGTGGTCAGGTATGCAGAGAAAACATTTTTTTATAAGCACTTAGATCAGGTAGCCGCTGTGCCTTTTTCAAGGTGTACCTTGCAACGCTTGCAGCCATAAAGCTTAAATAGACGGTATATACAAAAATATCTACGTCTTGTGTTTTATTAAAAAACTAGAACAACAAAGGGCGCGCGACGCGCGCCTCTGTACTATTTCATTAGAGAAATGTAAAAAGCAAATAGTGGGACGTTGACCCATTAACTTCTAACCAAAAATTATCACTTTCAGAACAATTTACAAAATAACAATGAAAAGGAGGATATAACACCAAAACTTTGATAAAAATAAAATTTGTAGGTTTTTACAATTTCTTTAAAGAAAAATTGAGGGCTTAGATAGAAAAAGTGACTTTACCTCTTTATGTAAAAGAATTGTCCAAGTGACTACAGTTTCAAAGTTGTAAGAATAAAATTTGAGACATAGAATGAAATTAAGGACATATGTAACCACTTTGGCGGTAAAACGCTGTTAGATCGTCTGTATTGCTTTTGCCTATTTCTAGTAATTGGATATTTATTTGCCCTAAAGTGAGTGCTTAACTTTTTGCCAGTGTTAAGATCTTTGTGAATTTTCTTTTGGATTTGATTTTTATGTCATATTATTGTCGCAGTAAGTGATTGTGTTGCTGACCACGTTTTACCGGCTATTTGGATTTTATTCACCACGAACTGCTACGACTATTAGTCATATTTATCATGAGTCAGAAGTCGTCTACAAGTGCATCTAACAGCCTAAATCCATCGCTTATCTCTTCACAAATACATACAGATGACGAGTTGTGCTTTTACTGTGGCAACAGAGCTGTCAAGGCTACTACAAGGTGTCCTGTTTGTTCAGCACTCTATCATATCTCTTGCGCTGGAAAAATTACTGTGCTTCCCAATGGTGGTCTTAAAAAGTGTTGTGGTCCTCCTTCGCCGTCAGTTGTTGTTCAGTCTACTAATTTTCCGTTTTCATTGAAAGATATGAAGCAAGCAATTGTGGAGCAACATACTAAATTGAGGCAGCAATGGCAAAATGACATCCAATTGTTAACTACCAGAGTTGAATCCTGTGAAACCAGAATCAGTAACCTGGATGGCAGAGTTTCTACAATTGAGGAAGGCATCAATAACAATACTGAAAAATGTAATAAGTGTCTGACTGAATGGGAGGATCGCCTTAGACGAAGGAATAACTTAATTGTTTTTGGACTTTCCGAAGTTGATCCTTTTTCAGTCCCAGATGCTCACGATAAAGATCTTTCTTCAGTTAAAAATATTTTATCGAAACTAAATTCTGGTGTGTTGCTGGATAATATCAAAATATGGCGAATTGGTATTTTTTCTTCTGCACGTAGCAAACCGAGGCCTATTTAGGTCATTTTACCTGATGATCAAATGGCCTTACAGATTCGAACTGTTTTTCGAGAACTTGCTGTGTCGAAGAGTCTACCGCCAGAAATATCATCGCTGTTCATCGCCCCGGATCGTACCAGTTTTCAACAGAAGGAATATCAACGAATCAAACGAGAATTAATTTCAAGGGCCTCGCAAGAAGAGATGAATTTGGTGATTCAGTTTCGTCTTGGAGAACCTACAATTGTCAAACGCTAGTGTCACGTGTCGGGTAGTTTCGTATTTTTTTTTTTTGGAATGTGCGTGATTTATATATTATAAAAAAATCATATTTTTTCAGTTGACTTTTTCTTTTGATGTTTTTGAAATCACCGAGACCCGACTCAAAACAGTGGTTAGTTTGCAAAAATATTTTAGTTTAAGTCTTTTTATGTGTTCAGGAATAATCATTTGGGGAGAAGGGTGGGTGATATATTCTCGCTGTTGACTCTGACTATCAATCCATTTTCATTCAATTCAATGGTATTATTTTTCGTTTAATGGGATTCATACATCGTTTCTAAATTTACCAATTTTTGTCTGCTCTCCTTCCCTATCCATCCATTTTATTTATTCCTGCTAAACGTAAATTTTCTTCAATCCAATTTTTCAGTATATTTTTTAGTCTTATCAACGAACAATCTTGTTTCAACTTTAGAACAGCCATGTTATGTTATTTTGTTTATAATTTAAGTTTAAACTTTTTATATATTGTATACTAAATTTAATTTAATTTAATTTAATTTTGCTCAATACTTTGTAACCCATTTATGGCCCTTTTGGGCCGCGGGAAGGATTGTGTGAATAAATAAATAAATAAATGAATAAATAAAACGCCAAAATTGGCGTCATAACTATTTTTCGATTATTAATGTCTGTTGTCATTTCTTTAGTATATAATATCAACGATTTTCAATACTTTTCGCGCATGGCCTCATATGTTTTTTTAGTTATTATCCTTGATTTTTGGTTTATTTTCTTGAAAAAACCTCTATTTATACACTCTTATATAATTAAAGGTAAGTCTTATCTCAGTGATATATCTTATATCACTCTTATCTATTTAAAGAAAATAAACCGAAACTCAAGGATAATAACTGAATAAACGTATGACGTCTTTCGCAAAAAGTATTAAACATAGTTGATATTCAACGTGCAAAAAAACAATGGAAACTTCAAAAAATTGAATTGCTAGTATTATATTATATCCTAAAATATAAGAATACTATGTGTATATTAAAAAAAAATAAGAACAGACATTAATAATCGAGAAATAGTTGTGAAGCCATTTTGCTCACTTTTACCTCTTTGAGACAGGTCACGTTTGACGCGAATTTTAGCTTCTTACTGCCGAAGTGGTTAAAGAACAATAACAGAAGCGATTAATGAACTGTAGTCACAAATTGGGAGAGGAATGTACATTATAATTTTTGGTAAAGTCTATAAATTGATATTCATTATTATCTTAAACCAAAAACACAGAAAAGTGACAAATGTCAAGCAAAACCTCCCATTCGTAGTGGGCGACGGTAAAAACTCCTGGAGAGAAAGCGGAAGCAAATGGGTTATTTAAAGAAAATTATACGCCACATTGGATTTAGCGTTTTGAATTTTAAAAATATGACTATTGATAATGAAAAACCTTCCCGCCACACTCTGTAAATCTTAATTAGTGGTTAACTACTAATTAATTGGCAAAAATTAGGTTACTATTAAATAATAAGAATTTTTCAAATGTTGGATTAAGAAACCACTAATTGAAGTTGTAGAAAATTACTAATTGAAAAAATGAAAAATGAATTTCTAGTATTTCAATAGTTTTTTGTTGTTTTCTATTAAAACATCAGTAAAATTCTTACTATTGAACTGTAGCTTACATTTTGCTAACTCATTTGTAGAAAACCACTAATTTAGACTTACAGAGCAAGTTGAAAATGAACAAAATGCACTTATTAATTATTTATTCAACATGCAACGTGCTTTTTCTTTTTATCTTAATTTCATAAACAAATTGTGTACATTTAAACTTCTCTAAAAAAATAAATAATTATAGGCTTTGAAATAGAACAAAATATACCTTATTTTTGTCCAATTTTGAAAATGATCGACTTCGAAACCTGATTTCATACAAAAAAAAGTTATGGAAAAAATTTAAAGAACCAGTTAATTATTGCTTAATTCCTTCCCAACAAAGTCTAATTGGATCTTTAAAAAAAATTAATTAGTAACATCTTTATTTACGGTAATAAAAGACCATACTATTTTCGGTTCTAACAGGAAGATTTGAGTGAAGCAAATTTTAAATTATAAATAACAAATCCTGTAATATGTTGAACTATTGGGTTTCAAATAGTTTTTTTATTTCTTGACTATAGAGGACTCTTATTGATATAGAGTATGATTCAGTATTTCATCGCCTAAAGTGTTTCTCAACCTGAATGTAAAGTGGCTGTGTTGGTTACTTTAATTGGACAAGACACTTATAAATCTTTAAAGGATTTGTGTGACCTGTTTTACCTTCAAGTAAAACCAACGAGGAACTTTGTGTAATTTTAAAGGGACAGTTTTCTAAGCGTGTTTCCATTTGCCGTGAGCGAACTGAGTTTTATGATTTACGACAAAATGATCAAGAATCGATCAACGAGTGGTTCATTCGGATTAAAAATAAAGCAGCAACTTGTGAATTCGGTGCGCTTTTGAACGATATGACCAAAGACAAGTTTGTCACTGGTCTTAAAAAAGGAACAATTCTCGATCGAGTTTTTGAAGAAGAGCATACAAAAGAGTTGGATGCGATTTTGGAAATTGCCAGAAATCGCGAGGCAGCTGTATTAAATGCTAAACGAGAAGTTCCCGTGTATAGTTTAAATTCGAAAGTTAATAAAAATACGAGAAACAAGTTTGTGCCTAAAAGTTCGGATGATAAACATGAAAAACCGAAATTCGCTACGTGTAATCATTGTAGAGGCTCAAATCACGACTACAAAATTTGCAAATACAAAAAATATAAGTGTAATTTGTGCAAGAAGATTGGACATTTAGCAAAAGGGTGTAGATCTAATGATAAACGAGAATCTCAAAATCATCTTATAGAAGATAAAGTGCATTGTTCTGTCATGGATTATGATAACTATTTTCGTTTAGAGATTCTGAGGAGCCTCTTTTAGTGGACATTTTTATTGGTGATATTGCTGTTAAAGCCTAAATCAACTCGGGGGCGGGTAGATCTGTCATTCCCGAAGCTTTTTATCACGAAAAACTTTCTAAATTTAAATTAGAAAAAATTGAAACAAGCTTACGTTTTTATGATGGCTCTACTGTCAAACCGATTGGACAGATTGAGGTTATGTTATCCAAGGGTAATAAGAGACACGTGGTAAATTTATTAGTCGTCAAACGCGGTTATCGAGTGTTATTAGAAAGAGACTTAATGAAACTTTTGGGGTATAAAATCACAGAAATAAATTCAGTGAGTGATTGCAAGAAGTGCTCCGAGATTTTAAACCACTTTTTGATGGAACAACCGGTAAATATAAATTTAGCAAGGTGGAAATGAGTGTGGTTAACGGAACCAAACCAATTTTCTGCAAACCTAGACCTGTGCCATTTGCTTTCAAGGATGAAATGACCAGATAAATAAGGGATTTGGAAAGAACGCCTTTGGTTCCAGTCTTAAAAAAGGATGGTGGACTTCGTGTATGCGCCGATTACAAGGTTACGATCAACAAATGTCTGGAGGATGTCAAACACTCTACATCGAGGATTAAGGAATTATTCGCTTGTCTTTCCGGTGGTGTGAAATTTTCAAAACTTGACCTTCAGAATGCGTTCAATCAGCTGGAAGTGACTGATGAAACAGCAAAATTATTGACTTGGAGTACACATCTTGGATTGTTTATGGTTAAAAGAGAACTTTTCGGCCCGAAGACTGCTGTCGCTATTTTTCAAAAAATTATTGAAAAAACTTTACAAGGTATTATTTTTATGACTATTTTTTGTGCTGACCTTGTTATTACAGGCAAAACCGATAAAGAGCATTTACAAAATTTAAGGCTTGTTTTAAAGAAGCTGTTAGATGCTGGTTTTAAGCTTAATTTAAACAAATGTAATTTTTTTCAAGATGAAATGATGGTTGAGGCTATTCGTGCTGTCAAGAACCCGAAAATGTCACCGAATTAAAATTATTTTCGGGAATGGTAAATTATTATGGAAAATTTGTTCCGCATTTGGGTCAGATGCTTAAACCTTTCTACGATGCTACGACGAAACAATATTGGACATGGACTTCCAAGGAGGATACTGCATTTAACGACATCATGGAGGAGATTGCTTCGGATAGATGCCTGGTGCATTTTGACCCTGCAAGACAAATAGAATTGGTCGCTGACGCGTCAAAAGTTGGAATTTATGCTGTCCTTTTACATGTTTTTTCTAATAGAGAGGAAAGGCCCATTGCTTTTGTCTCGAGAGTTCTGCGATGTTCCGAGAAAAACTATTCTGTGATTCACAAGAAAGCGCTTGCCATCTACTGGTCGGTATGTAAATTTTACCAATTTCTAGTTTAAAATAATTTTTTGCTATGTTCACATCATAAACCATTGTTGGCATTATTTGGAGAAAAAAACGGCATTCCTAAGATGGCTGCTGGCAGATTGCAGCGTTGGTCTGTTTTCTTGTCTTCATTTAAATATACCTTGGAATTCATTAAAGGTTCTGAAAATGGTGCTGCTGATGGACTGTCAAGATCCTCGAGGCAAGTTTCCTCTGGATATGACGAATCCATTGATTATTTCAATTTCATCATTGAAGAAAAGTTACAGATCAAATCTGATGATTTGAGACGCGAAATGAGAAAGGATCCAGTTTTGATTAAGATTTTTTTGCTTGTTCGAGATGGATGGACAAATCATGTTGATCCTGAATTTAAAGCTTTTTTATAAGAAGAGATGAATTAAGCATTGCCTGTGGTTTACTGATGTGGGGATTTCGATTAATTATTCCTTAAGTTTTCAGATTGTCTTTGTTAAAGGAAATTCATGGAGGACATTTGGGAATTGTCAAGATGAAGGCGCTTGCTCGACAGTACTTCCGGTGGCCAGAATCGGACCACGATATCGAAGTTTTTGGTAAAAACTGCCAAGCTTGTCAACCAACTGCTACAAACCCGGAGAAGGCGGAATTAATAAAATTTAACGGAGTTGACGAACCTTTTGATCGGATTCACATTGATTTCCTTGGACCATTCCATGGTAAAAAATTGTATTTTTCATGGCATTTTTTGGTTATCGATGCTTATTCACGTTGGCCAGAAGTTTTGGAGATGAGTCGAATTGACTCAAAATCTACAATTTTGAAATTACCACCCTTCGACCAATGGTTTAGCAGAGAACGCTGTTGGAAATTTTAAGAGAGAAATTTCGAAGACTATCTTCGAGAAGGATGTTTCTACGACGGATTTTCAAACTTGTATTTTGAGGTATCTATTTTATTATAGAAATGCACCTCATTGTTCTACTGGGGAATCGCCTGCAAAAAAATTTCTCGGTAGGGAACTTAGAAATCGACTCGACTTGTTAAGAGCTAGGAAAAATGAATCTTCATTGGAGAGTCAAATTAAATTTTTCAAAGGACACAGAGATGTTTCTTTTTTGGAAGGAGAAAATCTTCTTATACGAAATTATAAGAACCCTTTAAAACCTACGTGGTCTCCTGCGAATATCCAGAGGGTTTTAGGAGAAAGGACATATCTTTGCAATCCTGATCCTTCAAATCCAGAATTTAAGTTCAAGAGACACACTGATCAGATTATTAGTTTCGGTACTCAGGAGGGAAGAAGATCCATTCTACAAGGTCCTTCGGAAACTCAACGAAATTACCCTGAAAATTTGAGTGAAGCTGACTCTTTACTCGAACCTGTATCAAGAATATTTATTTCAACGAGGGGAAAAGAGGACAACGATTCTTCAAGTTTTGCTGATAGATCTTTGTGTGATGTGTTATCCATCGTTTCCTAATTATCGCAGAACAAAAAGTTTAAGAGGTTACATGGGTTTCACAGCTTTAAAAAATCGAATTTTTTTTATTGTCTTAATAATTTCTACAACATCTCGAGAATATTATCCTAAATTTTCAAATCGATCCGAATAAAAGTTTCGGAAAAATAGCCTTGGGAAGGTGCGCGCTCGAAGACAGGCATTATGTGTGCGCAGCTGTAAAAAATCTGCGAACGAGACTCGCGAAGCCAGAATATGTCATAGACAGGAGCAAAAAGGTGCCCTGGAAACTGCAGCTGCTGCAGGTTCTTTACTTTATGACCCAGAAGTAAAATACGAATTTTTTTTCACTTCAAATGATCCTGTCAAGAGTTCTACTGTTTACGCGGATGCACCTTTTTCCGAGAGGTCACCGGAAATGACGTAACAATGACGGAGTTATAAATTTTTTTTTAAATTTCAGAAATTCTTGTTTAAATATACATCTTTAAAACAGTAAACAGTTTGAATAAAATATTTTATTTTTTATAGTAAAAATAAATTGTTGAAAATAGACCTTTTTTCCTCGAGTAAACTCATGTAACCACTCAAATAAAAATTTGTGTATTATTTCATTGACTTTAACATCTGTATAATTTATTTTTGTCGAAAATCGCATAGTAATCGCAAAAATGGGAAAAAGAGATTTCTAACGCCAATGGTTTATGGAATTTTAAATTATAACTCAAGAAATATTAATGTGAGAAAAAAATGTTTCAAACAAAACGATAAATAATTTTAATCTGAATATAATTAGTAAGAAGTATTTTTTGCGTTAATGCTCTAGATTACGAGATATTTGCGATACCAAATTTCACTTCTTTTTCAAGATGGCGGGCAAAGTTACCAGCCCTCGAGATCGCACACTTAAAGTTAAACTCAGGAAATGTTTCTCTTTCCATTACAATAAACAATGTCGACCTCGGATTAATGCATTATACAAATTTTTTTAAACAAATTTTTATAAACAAATGGAAGAAAAATAAAAAAATCAGGGCTGCTACTGATTTATCACTTTGATTTAAATCATAGCATCATCATTTATTATAAGATTACAACATTCAATAAATAAATGTCTATTTTTTTGTAAACTTAATCATTCTTTCCTAAACATTTTTGATTGTCAACAATTTTTTAAAATTGAATTTAGAAGTGTTTTAAGAATATTATTATTAAAATATTTTTGGTTTAATTTTCCTAAACTTCTTATTGTTGAAAGATTTTTACATTTCTTCTGTAGACTTCTTTTTATCTATTTAAATTTAAAAAAAATATTTTTGCTGCTTTTAAATTCTGCTAAATGAATTAATAAATGACATTTTTAATGTTTTTAAAAAAATGCAATGATTTTCCCCAACGGTTGGGGAAACTCTGGGCAAGGTTGGGCTGACCTCTAAAATTAAAGTCTCCCAAACTATGTTTTACGGAATTTTGCCAACGGTCGGGGAAACTCTGGGCAAGGTTGGGCCGACCTCTAAATTTAGAGTTTTTAACCTGTGTTTTACAGAGTTACCCCAACGTTTGGGGAAACTCTGGTCAAGGTTGGGCTGACCTCTAGAATTAAGGTCCCCCAAATTATGTTTTACGGAGTTTTGCCAACGGTTGGGGAAAGTCTGGGCAAGGTTGGGCCGACCTCTAAATTTAGAGTTTATTAATCTGTGTTTTACAGAGTTTCCCCAACGGTCGGGAAAACTCTGGACAAGGTTGGGCCGGCCACTAAAATTAAAGTCCTCCTAACTAAGCACGTGCCAATCAATTCAACATGGAGGCTGCAGAAACAAAACTAACCACGATCCAATGAGTGAATTGATAAGTGGCATCACTTATATTCAACTGACCAATGGCACACATTAGGCATTCATGGCATATAGCCAATAGCAATCATAACACTATATAAGACTGTCCAATAGCCATCATAACGCTTTATAGGACTGGTCAATGGCACGCGTTACATTTTTTATGGCATGTAGCCAATAGCACGCATAACACTGATGTTTTATATATAGGATTATATTTTGTTAAACATGTCTGCAAAAAGTACTGCTTCAAATTCACACATGGAATTCTTACAGGAAATTATTTGAGAGCCTTTCTGTGAGCACACTGCTATATGGAGCCCAGATATGGAGTCTCGATCACTTGGATCTCTTAGAAAAAGTCCAACTTTCTTTTTATAAAAGGCTCTTATCACTACCTACTAATACTCCTAACTATGCGGTCAGATTGGAGACTGGTTCCCTTCACCTTTCTCACAAAGTCTTATCATCAACATTGAACTGGATTTGTAAAATTTCTGCAATGAACTCTTCTAGGTATCCCAGACAGTGTTTTGAAGGACTGAGAGAGATAGCTTTGGAGGGACCCAGCTCAAGATCTAATTGGTTCGCGCAATTAAAGGTTTTTTTTGAAGGGTATGAACAATTGGACTCCTGGAGATCCTTATCCTTGGACTCAGTAGGTGCGAATAGAGAGGCTATTCTTAGACAATATGAGCGGCTGCTCCGCTCCCAGGACCATGAACGATATATAGCATCGGAAAGTTTGATAGTGTACCCTCAAATTTTACTGCAGAGACAAACACAGCAGTACCTTATGTCAAAGCTCCCGTTATATTATAAGAAAATAGTTGCACAAATTAGATTACTAAATGTACATATTTGCAGAGTGCAGCTGGGTCGTTTAAAATATGTTTTCAGACAGGGAGAAATTTGTCGCTCGTGTAAGTTGGAGGAGGAGAGCCTGTTTCACATTTTAAATAGTTGTCCCGCTTGTGCTCATTTATGTCAAGAAGCTATTCCAGAAACTTACCGCGAGCAAGATCAGAATGCGGTTTGGCTGAGAATTATATCTTCCAACGATATAAATGTTATTAAAAGATTTGTAATTTTTATAACTAATATTTTATCCAAAAGACTATGTACAGAATAGCAAAAACCGTCTTGTTTATTTGTGTGGGTGTGAGTAATCGTTTATGTTTAAGTCGCTCTTTAGCAAATCTCCGCTTGTTGATTCTTTAAATAGACAAAGAACAAGCGTAATGTATGTATTTATTATTATTATTATTAATGTAATTTATGTCTATATTATAATAAATACTACTACTACTGCTTCAAATTCGCGAATTAGGTGGTAATCTTTGAGTCATATTTTTGAATTTCAAACATATAATAATAGCAATAAAAGTGCAGTGTGCAAGCTTTGTAACTCAAGTTTGAAATCTGTACCAATTAAAATGACAGACGGCAATACATCAGGTGTTTTAAGATATTTAAAAAGGTTTCATCTTAAAGAATATCAGTAAGCTCTTCCTAAAGTTAGGGTATGTGTTTATATAATTATTAAGAATTTTATTATTAAAATAATGTAAATAATATTGTGATAAAATTGCAATATTTAATTTAAGTTTGCTCTCTAAAATTAGTCATTAATGACTAATCCATAGTCATTTTTGACTAATTCAAATAGTATTCAAAATGTAAATAACTGAAAAACCAGGATTTTGCGAGTTCTTTTGTAAATTCTTTAAAATCAATTATTTTTCAAAACATTGTTTTGTAGTTAGTAAAAAAGACTCTACACTGAGAAAAAATGTGCAATATATTTTACATTAAAATAATTTAGAGGTGGGATATCTTGCGATAGATCAAATCCTCCCACATGCGATATTTATTTTCAAATACTTTAAAAAATATATTCGTAAGGAAAAGTTTTGTCAATGTGTAAATCAATGTTTTTTTTTTGCAACGTTAACCTCTAAAGTTGAATTTTACACATGGAATATAACAATGCGTAAAGTAATTTACTTTACGCATCGCTTGTTACTAAAAAAATGCGGAATACTGTTTTATGATAATTCCACATTCGGAATTATCATAAAATCTACATTTTTGTTAAATTGCAGTGTTTTTTCAAATTAGTTAAACATTGGATATTACATTAAGATTGACTTTGTTCTATTTGTAGTCTACAATTTTATTGCATTTTATTAAGATTCAGTGTAATTTAACTACAATAGCTTTTATTTTACTTCCAGAAAATATATTCAAGAGATGAATTTTGTCAAGATAAATTTAACAAAATGTTGGTCGAATGGATGGCAGTAAAAATAGTAATAATAATAATAATAAGTCATATTATGGGATTACTGCACATTATATTAATGATGATTGGAATTTACATTCCATTGTTTTAAATTTTCTTCCGTCTCACGAAAAACACACTGGGAAGGACATTGCCAATATCTTCTTCAAAGCATTAGATGAACATAATTTAACTTAAAAGATTCAAGGAATAACAGCCGATAACACTGCCTTTAACTATACATTTATAAAAGAACTGATGAAATTAATAGATGTCTACGATAACACATTATTCTTTGAAACTGATAATTATTTCCAGTGTTTTGAACACATTTTTAATTTAGAAGTGCAATCACTATTACAAACAGTTGGAAAAGAACTGAGGGAAGAAGTCTTTTGGATTTGGAAACTATTGATAAAGCAGATGATGACAAAGAAGATGAAGATATAGATGATAATGATGATGGCGAACATGATGAGGATGATGATGAAGATAATACTACCCCAAATACCATTATAGGAAAACTTCGTGAACTCCTTAAAAAAATTCGAAGATCAGAAATGCTTTTTAATAAATTGAAGAGTTGTTGTGCATCCTACAACATCAAACCACTAGCAACAAAAAATAGCTTATACTATCTCGGTTTAAGTGATAGTGATTGGGGTCTTTTTAATCAAATTCAAGGATACCTTCTTAACTTTGAATATATTTCGACCCATCTTGGAGGTGATAAACATGTCACGTTACCCTCTGTGATCATGTCGATTAACCTATTATTGGACAATAATATACAACAATTACGTCAAAAAAATAATATAAGTAACATAGATGAGATTATAGCTTTATAGCTGATGCTTTACAATCCGAAATAAACAAAATTATGAAACATTACACTAAATCAAACTGGATTTATTGCGTTGTACTAATTTTAGATCCTCGACATAAGGTAGAAACATTTAAGATGACTACTTGGGGGAAAGATGCAACTGTCAATTGAAAAATTTAAAAACATCTACAAAGAACACTATTATCGTATTCTAGATCATTCTAATCAAAAAAGTTCCGAGTGTATGAGCAAAACAAAAAAATCAATGTTATAAACATGAGAGACCTTCTCACTCCTACTTCCTCAATACTGTCCGATTGCAGTGGATCATTCTCTGATACTACTTTACAGTGACGAAGTAAAATAGATGATTACCTGGCAACAAAATGAGCAGATTACGAACAAAATATTTGAATGTGGTGAAAATCTCATGAACAAATTTATCCAAACTTATCTCGAATGGCAAAGGATTTTCTTAGTACTTTGGCTATATTCGTTCCTGAAGAAAGACTGTTTTCTCGAGCAGCACTGACCATCAGAAAGCATAGAAATAAACTAAATCCTGATTCCGCAAAGTACTGTGTTTAAATTTTTGGTTAACTTGCACTTTATCAATGAAAATTAAAAAATAAATGAACTGGCCTTCAATTTTGTTCTAGAAAAAAAAACTAAAAAAGTAAAATTTGGTAAGTAAAAAACCATACCCGGGATGCATAAAAACCTAACTCTACGAGGTTGAATCAACAGAATTACACTAAATTTCGTTTACCTAATAAAAATGTTGAGACCTATATTCTATAACGACCTTTCCCTCCTAGATTCTAATTAAAGCGTGAAATCGCTAATGAGCCAAATTACCCGCCAGTTCGGATTGACTCAATCTAAAAGGGAGATAAATAATAAATGAGGAAGGTAATTCAGAGAGAAATAATTTTAAAAATTACAGAATATAATAACATAAAGTTATTACGGAAATTACAGAAATTACAGAATTTATTTTAAATAAATAAAAGTTATTAAAAAAAAATTCTTGAAAATTTAAAAAATTAATAGAAAAAATGAGAATAATTAAAAATTGGAGAACATAATTGACAAATAATAAAAATATAATTGTAAATTGAACAAAATAATTAAAAATCATCGAAAGACATGTAAATTAAACAAAATAATTTAAACTTCAGATAAATAAATGAAATTTATGAAAACTTATACAAAAAATGAAAAATAGTTAGAAATTAGAGAAAATAATTGAACAAAGAATAAAAATAATTTTAATTTTTAAAAAATAGTTGCAAAAATTATGAAATATATATTAAATACAGAAAATTACAGAAATAACTTCACCATAACATAAATTTTATTATTTATTAATTATTGCATTCATTTTCAATTTTTTCTCATTTTTTTCATTTATTTTTACAATTATTTTTCATATTTAAATTATTTCCTTTAAATTGCAATTAATGTCTTCACAGTCGAATTCATAATGCTAATTTAATTATCTGATTCAATATTAATTTCCTCAATTTTCAATTATTTTGATCATTTTTCATTTACTTCCCCCAATTTTTAGTTATCTTAAATATTTCTAATTCATATCCTAAATTAAGAATTATTTTTCACAAAAAAAATTAATTTTTTCAATTTTTAATTATTTTTGGCGTTTTGCAAATATTTTTTCCAATTTTTAATTACTTTAATAATTTTATGAATAATTTCCTAAATTTTCAATTACCTATTACTTTAAATTTAAATTAGCTTCTTTAAATTTTAGGGTTCCGTACACTACAAGTATACGCACGAACCCTATTGGAAAGAATTTGTCAAAAATCGTATTTCCCCCCTAGCCTCCAAACTATTTGACTTAGAAAGTTCAAATTTGGTACACATATGGACCAAATCGCGAAAAATCAAACCACGGGAAAAAAATGTTTCTTTCGAATTCCATGGGTTCTTGATTATTTGCAGGCTATATACATCTCAAAGTATTGAATGAAAAGAATACTAACGCGAAATCGGTTGTCTGTTCAAAAACTCAGACTTGTTTCATTGTAGTATCTAGATTAATAAAATTGAACAAAAACGTAACACGAAACAAAAAGTTGCATTTTATTGAATACATGTTACTTTTTACGTAATATCCGTTATTTTCGGATAGAATTAAGTTAACTAAAACTAAAAGTAACTAAATTAAATACTTAAAAGAAAAAGATTTTTATAACATTTGCAATGCAAAATAATTCAGCCGCTTTTTTTAAGGTAACGTAACAGTCCAAAATCCCAAAAAGTTTTTTGACCCAAAATCTATCACGTCAACTAAATACAATGACTTAATTTTTTTCGAGCATATTTATGTTATTCTCTAAATAAAATATAAAATCAACAACATACCTTATGGTTTTTGTTTTTAGAGCCAAAATCAATTTGTAACGTAACATTCTTTTTTCACCCATATCACAACATCCCAAAAAAAGTATCTTGATCTGTGAATAAAAACCATATATTCCTATGTGTTTTAAATATTTTGATGCACTGAATCTGAAATTGACACAAATTTTTTGAACATTAAAAATATATATTCAATAAGGGCATGTGATGGATTATTACGTCACTGGTATAGGCAAACTTTGTCTGTAACTTTTTTCTTAAAATATTGAATATTTTGTCACGAAAAATGGTACATTTACTTAAAACGTCTTTAAGAAGGTCTCTTTGACCCGAATTTGCTCGAATTTTGTCTCAAAAATTAATTTTGGTAAATTTTAGAAAAATTGCATTTTTTCAAAACTAATTTTGGGTCAGAAAGACCTTTCTTATAATATTTTAGGTAATTCTACCAAGTTTCATGACAAAATGTTCAATATTTTGGCAGAAAAGTTACGGAAAAATTTTGCCTAAACCAGTGACGTCATATCCATTACATCACCTTAATACATTATATTTTAAAAAAGCGACGCAAAAATAGCGCAAAGTGTACAAAAAATAGAAAATGTCATCCACGTTAGATCAAATTTTATATTATTGATTAAAATTAATAAAACCCAGTATATGGGGATTTTTGGGGTCAGTGATAATGAATTCATTCATAATTTTTCAAAATTCAAACCAGCTGATGTATGATGGCGGACAAAAAAGCATAATTTTCTACAAACTTAATGAAATACAGTATTTATGGGTTTTTGGGATCGCTGATAACGAATTTATTCATGATTTTTCAAAATTTAAATGGCAAACAAAAAATTTTAATTATTGATTAAATTAGTGAAACTCAATATAGATTCTTATCGTATACTATTTAAGGTCAGGATTTATTCATATTCTTGAAAATGTTGAACCTAGATTCTAAACATACATCCAATTTTGAGTTTTATTAACAAAATTTATAAAATGTTAGTAAACTTATTGTTCATTGAATGTTTAATATTTTTTTTTTCAAATTTTTTATATTCTAATAATTTTTATTGTCATATTTTATAATTATAAAAATTTTTAAAAATTAATTATCATATTAAGGGGGAGGGGATATGGTCTCACGGACGAAAAAAAACACCTTTTAAACACCACGTCGTCGGAGTTGGGCAACATTGTATAAAAAATATATATAATAGCTAACATTGGAAGGGTTTAAAAAGCAAAATATGCTTCACAAACAATTTGTTAAATAAAACTTAAAAACAATGTATTAACACAAAAAAGTATAAAATGTATTATTTCTAAACCAATTATTTCAAAATGTAAGAAAAATATACTTAAAGTAGGATACAAAATAAAAAATTAATCTTTAAAAACTAATAAAAAAAAATTGCGCGTAGGTTTTTGTAGATTTAGCACATGCGCAGCATTTTTTTACCAACATTAAACACGTTCTACAAACGTTAGGTTTGCGCAGTGGTAAAAATTGCAACAAATAATGATTGTTTAACAATATCAACATGAACTGAAATTAAATAACATGTTAGCAAAAAAGTTTAATCCAATGTTTAAAACATATAATTTTGAAGACTAAATAGCACGCACAACATTTTACAAGTGTGAAATTGAAAAAATAATTAAAAATTGAAGAAATAAATTGGAAATTGAAGAATGAAATCTAAATTTGAGAAAATAATTGATAATTAAAAGAAAAATTACAATATGACGAAAATAATGAAATATTGACGAAAATAATTAACTATTAAAAGAAAATAATTAACAATTGAAAAAAAATTCAAAAAACGGTGAGAATAATCGGCATTCGAAAAAAAAATTTTTTAATTGATGAATAATCGTAAAATTGAAGGAGAAAAATATATTGTCAATTGAAAACAGATAAAAATAATAATTGTATTGAAATTTCAAGAAAATATTTAATAATTGAGAAAATGACAGAATTATTGAATTTTGAATGGAGTAATTGCAAAACGTAGAATACAATTGAAAATTGAAGAAAATAATTGAAAATTACAGAAAATAATTGAAAATTAAAGAAATAAATGGAAGATTAAAGAATTAAATTAAAGATTAAAGATTTAAATTGAAAAAAAACTAGTTGATAATTGGAAGAAAAATAACAAATTTTTTTCAATTTACCATTGTTTTTATCATATTTCAATTATTGTTTTCAAGTTTCAAATTTTAAAATCATTTTCCAAGTATTTTCCACAAGTTTTAATTATTCTTATTTTTTAAAATTATTTTCTAAAATTTTTAAATATTTTTCTCAAATTTTCCATTACTTTCTTTAAAACTTGTAATCGTTTTCAATTATTTAATTCAATTTTCAATTATTTATATTATTTGTTTATTATTTTCAATTACTTACGTTCTTTTCCATAATTTTCAAAAGTTTTTTTATTATTATTTATCTGCAATTTTCATATTTCTATTCAATTTTCAATTATATTCACGATTTTCTTGTATTTTATGTACCTATTCTGTATGTTTCGCAATTATTTATCTTAAATTAAAAAATGATCTTTTCAATTTTAAATTCTGTTCATATTTTTTTATTTATTTTCTCTACTTTTTAAATATTTTATTTTATTTTTTTAAATGAACTTCTAAAAGTTTTAAGTATTTTTCCGACTTTTTCTTTAAATTTCCTTTATTTAAAATATATTATGCAATTTTTTTAATTTTTTTTTTTAAACTTTAATTATTTTCCTCAATTTTAAATTATTTATATTATTTCTTCATAATTTTCGTAAATTTTTAATCATTTTCATCATTTTCTGAATGAATTTTCTAAATTTTTAATTATTTATCTCAATTTAAATCATTTTTTTCAATTTTCAATTATTTTCTCAAATTTTTCATTACACTAATTTTTTTCATTTTATTTCTATGATTTTGAAGTATTTTTCTCAAATTCAAATTACTTTCTTTCATTTTAAAATTGTTCACAATTGTTATATTTAATAATAATTTTTACACTTCATTGACATAGAAAATTCTCATAAATTCTCCGAAAGGAGAATATTCTCGGTCATATTCTCGAGAATGTAACCGGATTTTAAATTACCGAGAATTTTGCAACTCTAAGTATAGGCAAACTTTGTCTGTAATTTTTCTCTTTAAATATTGAATATTTTCTCACGAAACTTGGTACATTCACTTAAAACGTCTTTAAGAAGGTCTCTCTGACCTAAATTTGCTCGAATTTTTGCCCAAAATTAATTTTGGCAAATTTTAGAAAAAATGCATTTTTTCAAAACTAATTTTGGGTCAGAAAGACCTTCCTAATAATATTTTAGGTAACTCTACCAAGCTTCATGACAAAATGTTTAATATTTTGGCAGAAAAGTTACGGAAAAATTTTGCCTAAACCAGTCACGTCATAATCCATCACATCCCTTTAAAACATTAGATTTAAAAAAAAGCGACCCGAAAATAGCGCAAATTGTACAAAAAATAGAAAATGTCATCCATGTTAGATCAAACTTTCAAAATTGAAAATAGCTGATGTATGATGGCTGTCAAAAATCCTGGTTTTTCACACTTCTTTCTTAAAATATACAGTAAAAAGTTATAGCGCATCACGTGTAGACCATAACAACTAAATTGTCAACAAGTTTTTTTAATACTTTTAGAAACACTATTAAACTTCCGGAGATCTGAACAGATCTTGAGAATTTTGAAAATTTTCAGCTTGATTTTCAAGATTTTACGATTTTCTTTTCTAACTTCTGATAAAAAAAACAACTAAATATAAAGATTTTATTCATTAAAAATTATTAATTAATATTAATTTACACTTTACTCACCCACTTGTAAGAAATTAAAAGTGTGCACTGAAAAAAATATTTCCGTTGAACTGCGATAATTTTGACAAAATTTTATTGCTATTTTGGGAACTTCCACCATACGACTGTGTAATGCAGCACTTGATATTTGTGAAACAACGAGTGACATTGTAAGGTTACTTAAAATCGACAGTGAAGCACAGATGCATTATTGGAAATTCATACTTAAATTTTTCAAACTTCTACATAACCTGTCAACCATAGTTAAATGTTTAATCTGAACCTAGTATTTTTTTTAGTGTATTAATATGGCACTTCAGAAATTTTTTTCACCATTTTTAAAAATGTACTTGCACTTTACACTGCACTGTGCAGAATGAATTGAGTTGAAAACCCTTTGGGCCTAAACGTGCCCGTCTGAATGAGTTACTCGTATACAATTACTAATTGAGTATCAGTAATGGTGTTATAACGAGATTTTCTATATAAGAAAGAAATAGCTATTTAACGACATCCTCGTAGACAGTCGAATATTTTAAAACGCTTTCTTCAATGTCTAATGATTCTACGAAAGAAATTGTAAATGAAAATGAAATATAAATTTTGTATTGGGATATAACTGATTTTGTTAATCCATTGTCAAATATATAATTGAAAATTCCGGTTAAAATTCTCCAATTGTTTGAAGAAGTTATTCTGGACGTTATTCTACTAAACCTAAACCAAAACCTTCTACTAACCCAAAAGAAATTGTAAATGAAAATGAAATATAAATTTTGGATTGGAATATAATTGGGGTTTTTTAATCCATTGTCAAATTAATAGAATGTTTTGTAAAAAGTATGGTTAAAATTTTCTCAGTGTACACTTCAGGAATTTTTACTCATATATTCCTATTTTTCTAATTATATACAATGTTAAAAATTCTTCGAATCTTTATTTTTAAGTAATAAAAATAACTGTAATAATGGAATAAATAAAGAAAACCTTGTTTAAAGAAGAGCGTGAAAAGGACGATTTTACAATAGTTTTTTAAATAATAAACAGAAACTGTTATGCATTTTATCTACTATTTTTTTTAATTTAAAAAAATTGATTTCTAAATAAAAATCATGATTTTTATCATCCTTACCTGCATCCTTGATGATTTTATCATCAAACTTACGTGAATAACTTTTTGATCCTAAATTTGGAAAACGTATATTATCAAAATTATTACTTTGTTATTAGTTATTATTAAAAAAAAATTTAACTTTCCTTTGTGATTAAAGGCATCTTTAAATATACCATGCAATATTTAAAAGATTTCGTTCATTTTTAAAATTATACTTAATAAAGTAGATATAATTTATGATCGAATAAACAAAAAGAATTAATTTTTCAAATAAAATTTATCTTTTTATAAAAATTATAAAAACTAGTCGACTGTAAATGTCACTTGCATTGAAATTATTCCATAAATATATATATTTATTTATTATAATTGCAATCTATTATTTATGTAATAAGTAACTCTTTTTTCAAATTATTTACAATATTTATAAGAAAGTTACAAAGTTTTTCATATTTCTTGAATCAACTTGAGTTTAAAGAAAAATGCTTTACATGTATTTATACAAATTTTGCCATTTTTTAAAGATAAAAATAAAATATTGCAATTTTAAGAAATTAAAATAATAATTTATTGAAATGACTTTATTATTCAGATTGTCAATTTTAATAATTTTTATTTTTTTAAAGAAAAACATCATTTTTTTTAAGAAATACACTAGATATGGAAATATTTCTCAAATAAAAGTTGTTTGTCTTTAAAAAATCTAAAATAATGTCTTTTGTCATTTTTCTCAATTTTGCGTTTTTTCAGTGAATTTTGAAAAAAATCGATTAAACGCTCACATTTGTTGTGTTTTTAATTTCGGTAACAATATTTTTTCATTTAAAGGTATTTTCATTACCAAAGATAATGGTTACGTTATTTTTGCATGGAAATGTCATTATTATTTTTGTTTAAAGATCAAAAGAGTTTAACAACAGAGAGTTGAATCGATTTTTTTCAGAATTCACTGAAAAAACCCAAAATCGAGAAAAATTACAAAAGACATTATTTTAGATTTGTTAAAGACCAGCAACTTTTATTTAAGAAATTTTTTCATATCTAGTGTTTTTCATGAGAAAAATAATGTTTTTCTTTAAAAAAATAAATAAAATTTTTTTTCTCTTGTACCATAATTGGACACAAGTTAAATTCTTATGAAAAATATTTCTCCCTATGACCACAATTCCCCAAAAAATGGTGAGCAAAAAAAAGTTGGGGGTTTTGAGTAAATTCAATTTTAAGTTTTTTAGCAAAATGAACAAAAGCTTTTTTAGACGCAAGAAGAAAAAATAAATTATCTTAATTACTTATAAAGTTCCAACACTTTAAAGAATTTTCCTCCTAAATTTTGTCCTAAACTCATTTTTCTCAATGAATACTCAGGTACTATCCAATAATGTTGTTTTTAACAAATTAGTTTTTTAAATGTCTAATTATTCAATCAAATTTCAATTACCAATTCCAATGTTTTTAATTACAGTCTTCCATATTTAATTATTTTAATAATTTTTATTTACTTTCTTGAAATATTAGTTTTATTTTCTTCAATTCTCTTTAATTTTTCAAATCAATAAATGAATAAGATATCTTAGAATTTTAAATTCTAAAAATTTATCTTGAATTCTAAATTATGTTCTACAATATGTCAATTATTTTCGTCAATTTTTAATTGTTTACTTCTTTTAAATAAATTTCTAAAATTTCAATTTTATTCTTCACCTTAAAAAATTTTTTCCATCAATTTTAAATTATAAGCTTTTCAAGTTTTTCGTCGTTTAAAATTTATCTTCATTAAGTTTAAAACATTTTCCTTTAATTAAAGTTTAATATATTCTTCAATTTTTTCGATTAACTTCTTCAATGCATAATAATTAATTTCTTTTTTTTTACCAGTTTCATCATTTTCTCTTTTCTCTAAATAACTTTATTAATTTTAAATGGTTTTCTTTTAATTTAAAATTGTTTTCAAATGTCAAAGTTCTTGAATTAATTTCTCTTATTTCCAGTTGGTTTCTTAAATTAAAATCATATTACGAAAATTGTTTTTGGACTTAAGGAGGTTCTATCTTAAAAAGAATTAACATTACCATTTTAATCAAATTTGGTCCACTGGTAGATAATGGTTTTATAATGATGTAGTTAAATTTTTGAGACCTCAAGGTACTTCTGAAAATACATGTAAAAATATGGATATATATGACAAACAACTTAATTCCCATAAAACTCAATGTAAAATGTTAAAAATGAAAACCCTTTCATTTTATAATTTTTTTCTTATATAGGTATCGTCACCTTAATAAGCAAACCTCGTAACTCCACTTTTGGTCGAAATTGACTTTTTGATGTTATAATCGATTCCTCATACATGAACACATTTGTACTTTCAATGGCACAACTCTCAAACGGAAAACAAACAAAAAAATTCAGTCATTAAATTCGATCAAGCAAATCTCGTAACTCCTTCGCGAAAAATTGTTAACGACAAAGCTCTTAAGAAATAACTCTTTTTCAAATTGTTTATAATATTTATAAGAAAGTTACAAAGTTTTTCATATTTCTTGAATCAACTTGAGTTTAAAGAAAAATGCTTTACATGTATTTATACAAATTTTGCCATTTTTTAAAGATAAAAGTAAAATATTGCAATTTTAACAAATTAAAATAATAATTTATTATTGAAATGACTTTATTAGTCAGATTGTCAATTTTACTAATATATGACTGCTTATAAGACTAGTTTAAGGAAAGACTCAAAATCTGTTAAGATTTAATTAATGTCTTCTTCTAAGAAAACTGATATCATTACAAATAAGTCATTAGGATAATGATGGTTCTTTTAAATCTTTGTTCTGTACACAATGAAATCTTTTCCTTGCTTCGTTTAAACTATCTTTCAGTGAAATTCTCTGAAACATTTAGAAACATTTTTTATACGTTTTTTTATAATATAAAAAATAAATTATTTTACTAAATTTATTTGTATATGGGTGATTCTCCACAAAACCGATAATTTGGTTACTGTTATTTTAGAAAATTTGTTTTCCAATTAAAAGAAAAATCGTAATATAACTTTAACTTTCAAATATGAGATAGTCAAGAATGAAATATCTATACGATGCGCCGGACAAATTGTCTATAATTTTTGTATTTTTAAACAAATTAGCTGTTAACGCATCTATGCACAATAATCGGTTGCAGTATAACAAAATTGATAGTTGAATTTATAAGAAAGTTATTCGCATTCTAACTTTTAAATTTTCTATTGTTAAACAATATTTGTTTAAACAAATTATGAAAAAGTCACATTTAATTAAAACTATGGATCACAATCGATTCTACAAGAAAAATTAGAAAGATTTTGTTATGATCAGATTTCATTTTATGGCATAATTTGTTGATAAAATCGCTATAAACAAATAAATAAATCTATGGTATTAGTTTATGTGGTAATTTATGCAAATATTGAGGTAATATATAATAATAATGCAAACGAAATTCAGGATTTAAAAAACTGATGCAAGAAATTTATGTAGTAATTTATGGTAATTTATGGTAATTTATAAAAATTTCGAGGTAATTTTTAATAATAATACAAAACAAAATTTAAGATTCAAAAAACTAATGCAAGAAATTCATTTCGTAATTTATGGAAATTTATGGTAATTTATGCGGTAGTTTATAGTAAATGAAAGAAAGTTTTAAAAACTAATGTTGGAAATTTATGGAAATTTATAGTGTAATTTATGGAAATTTATGTGGTAATTTACGGAAATTATGTTAAAATTTATAAAAATATATGCTGTAATTTTATAAATTATTTTAAAAACCTTTATTGTAATTTATTAACATATAATTTGAATTTTTCAAATGACAGCAATTTATAAAAATGTATACAGTAATTTATGGAAATTTATAAAGTAATTAATGTTAAACTTTTTAAAATTATCACAGATTAAGTAACTTCTATTTGTTTAATTTTATTTGAACACAATTACTCAATTTTTTTAAATTGTACCATGAGTGGACCGCTTAAGCTTTTTTTCGAATAAATTCTTTATGAAAGTAAATTAATTGTACTTCTCCATTCCAAGCTTTAGTTTAGATCCCTAGATAAGAGTTTTTGTCATGAGAGCTTTGATTTTGTTATTTAGAAAAAATATAATTGGCGTAAAAAAATATGCACTTTTTTTGAGGAATAAAAGAAATGTAACCTTGAGTGGACCACTTTTGAAAAATTGCAAGAAACAGTCATAAAATCAATAGAAACTCAATAAATTGCAAAAGTTTTTTATGATTTTTAATTTCTTTCAGTCAATTATCTAGTTTTGACTCCCTATTATTCTATACTGTTTTCGACAATACCTATTTAGAAATCACAAAAAATATTAATAAAGAACATAAAATATATTTAAAAACAAGTTTATTTTCAATTTATATCTATAACAATGGTAAATTAACATTAAAAATTAAAAAAATTAGACAGTTCACTCAAGATTATAAACAATGGTCCACTCAAGGTGACATGTGACTTTTTAAGGGAGCCACAAACATTTTTTTTTCGAGGCAAAATTATCACTTAATTAAATTTAGACAATCAATTTCAATGTCCAAACAAATAGCAAAAAGACTTAAATTTGTGCGATTTTGAACTTTTGCTAATTTCCACATTTCACGAAGTTTTGAGACCTCCTGATTCCAAGAAAATGGGTTTTATGAAAGTTTCTGTCTGTATAAAAAATTTTGAATTCGGATAACTTGAGTAAAAATTCATCGGTCAAATTCATTTTGGTATACATTTTAAGTGACCAAAAATACAGATCGAAATCGTCATCCAGCCATTTTGGACCAAAAATGTCAAAAATAGAACATTTTTAAAAATCAAAAGAGTTCCAGTTTTTTTAATTTGTAAAAAAAATGCTTTCTCTAATTTTTTTCTTAAAACACAAGTAAAATAAAACAATTTTTTCATTTAAATGTTTTTGATATACACGGAAAAAAAAAATTTTTCGAAAAATTATTTTAGTAGTCTTGGATAAATCGCTTTACAAAGCAAAGTTTCATATTGTTTACTAAATTTTCTGCTCTTAATGTCAAACTGTTCTGAACTATTTACGAAACTTTCTGTACATTTTATAAAACAGGTCTGTAAAAAAAACTTCTGTAATTCATATAAAACTAATTCAGCAAAAGTTATCAAATTATTTTGTGGAAAGTACAAAATAGTCCTATCTAAATATCAAAATGTCCATTTGTACGAGTTACGAATGAGTGTCGTAAAATATTTGACTGTGCGCTATTTGACTCGCGCTCAACCCACTAATTCGCATTTAACTGTGCAATTTTTTAAAAAAAATTTATCAAATTTAAATTATTGTTAAAATTGTCATTACTGCTAATAGTCTGACGTCCTTTTTTTTAAAAAAAGAGACAGGGGCGGACCAACATATTTTGCTGCCCTAGGCAGTTATTAAAAATTGCCGCCCTTCCAAGTATACTTTTTTATTATTAATATTAAATTTTTTTTAGTGTGGCTTATCGAAATCTGCTGCCCCTTAAAATGTGCCGCCCTAGGCAGCTGCACTGAAAAAATTACTAACTACGTTTACTAGGAATTGACTAAAATTCTTAGTCACGAGAGGAACCCACCAAGAAATCCTAGTCAAAATGACACTTTAAAATATAGTCAAAGTGACTAGAAAAATTAACTATTGTAACTAGTTAGTCCGCCACTGAAAAGAGACGCAATTAATTATGTATAACTAATTTTTTTACTTAACGTTTCTGAAGAAGACAGCGGTGCTTTGAAACGTATAAGAAAATTTTGTTTTTTTCTTTTTTTACCATCCTTGACTCACAGTAAATAATATATCTTCACCTTGACTATTAAATTATTGTTTTTCTATTTTTAATTATTTTTATCAGTTTGCAATTATTTTCCCTAATTTGTAATTATTCTTATTTTTGTCAACTGATGTGCAAGATTTTTAATTATTTTTCTTGAAATTTAATTATTTTCTTCGAATTAATAATAATATTTCTATAATTTTTTTAAACTACTTTCCCCAATTTTTAATGGCTTTTATTAGTTTGTAAATTCATAAAATTTCAATTATTTTTTTCTATTTTTATTTATATTTAGATATTAATCTTTTAAAATTATTTTTTTTTCAGTTTTCAATTAAATTTTTCATGTTTCAATAATGTTATTCAATCATTCTATTATTTTCTTCACATTTTAATTATTTTTGTCAATGTTGAATTACATCCTTAAATTTTCAATTACATCCTTAAAATTTTTAAAATCATTGCTTTATTTATTACATTTTTTTTATTTATCAATAATAATTTATATTTAAAAAAGTATTAAATAAATAATTTAAAATTGAACTAAGTTTCTGATTTTTTCTATAATTATGTATTTATTTTCTTCAAATTACAATGTTACACTGAGAAAATAAGCTTCTAGCCAATTTCTAGGTTAAGGGACTCTGAACAAAATAAAAAAGCTAAGAGTTAGCTACCTTAGCTAACCTTAATTGCTATTATATGGATATCTATTTTTGTTAGCTAACATAACTAATAATTAGCTTTCACAGCTAATGTTATTTGCTGTCAAAGCTAATTTTTAATTGTTTACTTCATTTAAATAAATTTCTCAAATTTCAATTTTACTCTTCACCTCAAAAAATGTTTTCCATTAATTTTAAATTATAAGCTTTTCAATTTTTTCGACGTTTAAAATTTATCTTCATTAAGTTTAAAACATTTTCCTCAAATTAAAATTTAAGATATTCTTCAATATTTTTCATTAACTTCTTCAATCCGTAATAATTAATTTTTTTACCAGTTTACTACACAAAATTTTCAAAAAAATAAGCATTTAATAAAAAGAGACAAGGAAAAAAAAGTTAGTCCTACCCCTGAGGCAAATAATCGAAAAAAAATGTAAAGATTATCAACTTAACCATAAAAATTCTAATAAAGTTCTAAAATGTCAGAATGTACTCAGAAATATGTCCCCTAATTTTTCAAGTTGAGAACCAGAATTATCAACCCTTAACAATAACCCCTGAAGAGAACATGCGAGAAATAATTTGAAAAATTATTCAATTTCTACAAAAAAATTTAAATGAGGTTCTAAAATCGAAGAACATATACAGAAATATGTCACATATATTTTCCAATAAATAACTAAAATTATCATCCCCTAAAAACAACCGCAGATGAAAATAATCGAAAAAGAATTGTAAAAATTATTCAATTTCTACAAAAAAATTCCAATGAAGTTCTAAAATGGTAGAAGATAATCAGGAACAAGTTCTCTAATTTTTAAAATTGATAACCAGAATTATCATCCCTTTAAAACCACCCTTGATGAAAATAATCCAAAAAAAAATTGAAACAATTATGAATTTCTACAAAAAAATGTTAATGAAGTTATAAAATATAAAAACATACTCAGGAATATGACCCATAATTTTTCCAATTGATAACCAGAATTATCAACCCCTAAAAACCACCCTTAATGAAAATAATGGGAAAAAAATCGAAAAAATTGTAATGAAGTTATAAAATGTCAGAACGTATTCATGAATTTGTCTCCTAATTTTTCCTATTAAGAACCAGAATTATCAACCCTTAAAAATATCCCCTGAGGAAAATATAGAAGATATAATTAGAAAAATTATTCAAATTCTGCAAAAATAGTCTAATGAGGTTCTTAAATGTCAGAACATACTCAGGAATATGTCCCCTAATTTTTCCAATTTGGAACCAGAATTATCAACCCTTAAAAATAACCCCTAAGGGAAATATGCGAGAAATAATTAGAAAATTATTTGATTTCGACAAAAAAATTTTATGTAAGTTCTAAAATGGGAGAAAATACTCAGGAATATGTCCTCTAATTTTTTTAATTGATAACCAGAATTATCACCCTCTTAAAATCAAATTCAAATTCTTAATTGTTGAAAATAATCGAAAACAAAATTGAAAAAATTCTAATGAAGTTATAAAATGTCAGCACGTACTCAGGAATATTTTCCCTAATTTTTCCAATTGAGAACCAGAATTATCAACCCTTAAAAATAACCCCTGAGGAAAATATGCGAGAAATAATTAGAAGAATTTTTCAATTTATACAAAAATATTCTAATGATGTTCTAAAATGGCAGAACATACTCAGGAATATGTCCCCTATTTTTCCCAGTAATTAACTAGAATTATTATTCCCTAAAAACAACGCCAGATAAAAATAATCGAAAAAAAATTGTAAAAATTATTATACAAATTTATTTATACAAATTTTGCCATTTTTTAAAAATAAAAATAAAATATTTTGCAATTTTAACAAATTAAAATAATTATTTATTGAAATGAATTTATTAGTCAGATTGTCAATTTTACTAATATATGACTGCTTTTAAGACTAGTTTAAGGAAAGACTCAAAATCTGTTAAGATTTAATTAATGTCTTTTTCTAAGAAAACTGGTATAATTACAAAGTCATTAGGATAATGGTTCCTTTAAATCTTTGTTCTGTACACAATGAAATCTTTTCCTTGCTTCGTTTAAACTATCTTTCAATGAAATTCCCTGATTAAAATAAAATAAAAATTGTAATATAACTTTCAAATATGACAGTCAAGAATGAAATATCTACGATGGGCCTGGCCCAGTTGTCTATAATTTTTGTATTTTTTTAACAAATTAGCTGTTAACGCATCTATGCACAATAATCGGTTGCAGTATAACAAAATTGATAGTTGAATTTATAGGAAAGTTAAATAAAAATCATTCGCATTCTAACTTTTAAATTTTTTATTTGTTAAACAATATTTGTTTAAACAAATTTAATAAAAATCACATTTAATTAAAACAATGGATCACAATCGATTTTACAAGAAAAATTAGAAAGATTTTGTTATGGTCGCAGATTCAATTTTATGGCATAATTTGTGGATAAAATCGCTATAAACAAATAAATAAATTATGTTAAAATTTATAAAAATATATGTTGTAATTTTATAAATTATTTTAAAAATATTTATTGTAATTTATTAACATATAATTAAAATTTTTCAAATCAGTTGCTAGCAATTTATAGAAATTTATACTGTAATTTATGAAAATTTCTTGTTAAACTTATTAAAATTATGACAGTTTAAGTAACCTCTATTTGTTTAATTTTACTTGGACACAATTACTAAATTTTTTTAAATTGTATACTTGTTTAAAGCACAAATTCAATGAAAGACAGCCAATAGGCTTCAACATGATCATCATTTAAAAAAATTCGTCCGCCATATTGGATCCTCGATTTTGAATTTGTGAATCATGTCGAGAAATATATATTGTTTTTTGATTTATTCATTTTTAATATAAAAATACGAAATTTGAATACAATTGAATCATTCATACCTAATTTATTGATGAACTTCAGGAAGTATTATTTTCGAGAAAAAGTATCCAACTTTACAAATTTATTTAGGATGCTTCTACTCATCAGACAAGGTTCTAAATAGTCTTTTTTTATTCCTAAATGAGCCATTTTTGGACCTTGCGGTCTGAAAAATTTAACTGCATAATTATAAAACCATTATCTACCAGTGAACCAAATTTGATTAAAATGATAATTCGAACCAAAAAAGGTTAATGTACTCCAGATTTCCATTATAATTTGATAAATCAATTGAACGTCGTAGTACTACGACTTTTGATAATAAAAAAATGTATCCAGATGAAATTTTGTTTTCTTTTCAATTGTTTTTTTCAATTGATTTATCAAATTAAAATGATAATGTTAATTCTTTTTTCGATAGAATCTCCTTAAAAGTCACTTCTCAATGAAATAATCGAAAATAATTTTGAAATAATTTATCTTTCTCTACAAAAAAAATGTGGTTAACTTTCCATATCGAAGAAAGCTACTTGAGAGGATAACCCCTAATTTTTTCAGAGTAGAACAACAGTAAGATATAGTTAAACGTCAACCCTTCATAAAATAACACAGCTTCACAAGAAAAAAGATTTTTGGAATCCGGAGTTTGGAAACTGGAATGTGGAATCTGGAATGACATATCATGTATAATAATTTTAAAGGTGCAAAAAAATTTTGTGAAAAATTTCAAAATCCAGTTTTTGAAGAAATTTGTTGAAGGTTTTTCACAAATCGATTCAAGTTCAATCAAACAAAATGTTTCTAAGCATTTCAAAAATATTTCACAATTAATATTTTGACAATTATTTTTCTAATCTGAATTGAAAAAAATGGCTCAGATTATTTGGTCCCATGACCGTTAAGTCGTTCTTGGAGAAAAATTTTCCAGTTTGATTTCGTAAAAAATACTCAAACTCAAAAGATATTTTGATGTAACTATTACATTACATTCAATAATACATTAAAATTATTTTAATACGAAGTTAAGCAAGATATTTTATAGAAGTAAATCATAAAATATTTTACAATATTCTAATGTTAGTATAATTTCGATATATAAATAGTACTATATGTACATATTACATTTATTTTACAATAATTTAAAATGAGCTGATATTTCGTATGACTGCACCTCCAATAGACCATTACAAAAGGATAAAGTACCTATATTATAAGTTCATTAGCATAGTTCATTAAAATTTACTTAAAATCTTTGTATTCAGACTAAGTACGATTTTTAACGACTACAAAATTTTTCCTGGTTTTAAATTCTAGTCCAACTGTCATATGAAAAATAAGGTTATTTTTATTTAAATATCGGTTTGCATGTAAAATAAATGACTATTTATATATCGAAATTATACTATCATTAAAATATTGTAATACATTTTATGATTTACTATTATAAAATATCTTGCTTATCTTTGTATTAAAATAATTGAAATGTATTATTGAATATAATGTAGTAGTTACATCAAAATTATTAAATAAACTCTAGTTTGTATTTTTGTTTTTTATTATGTCAATATCCAGTGTCAGTTGACTGTTTATTAGCAAATTTTAAGATCAATTATTATAAAATAATTATTTTGATGTTTATTTTAATCAATATTATTATTTCAAGCATTTTGTTCAAATTAAACAATAAAAAAATTACAAACTAAAATTTGTAAACAAACCTTAACAAATTTAGTTGTATATTCTATTTTTATTAAAAATGTGGAGGTATATAATAATAATATATAATAATAATAATAATAACAATATATATATAATGATATATATTTAATAATTTAAAAATTTGTTCAATTATTCTCTTTATTTTTAGATGCTAAATTAATAGTGAAACTTTTAAAAGAGGTTAGATTCTATATCATAGCGATTCTTTATTTGATTATTAAAGACAAATTAAAAAATTTACATGAATGAAGCTTATATTATATAATATGTATATTCTCTAAATTTGAATTTGAAATAGTGAAAAATGACTATTTGAGAGTCATAGTTTCTAATTAAAAAATAGAAAACTCGGTCACTCTCAAAATAGTGGAAAATAAAAAAAAATCGTCAAAGTTGTAATTTTATCAAATAAAATTCATTTTCTTCATACACCCAACACAGAAACAATAAAATTGATGTCTTAAACGATCTAACTTAAGTACTTTTCTTGCAGATTACGAATCTGATGTATACAAATTTTTTTTAAAAAATGTCTAATTCAAAATAGAGGTAGAAAGTGTCATAATGATAATACGAATTTAAATAAAACTCGTGTTCTAAAGGCTTTTGGGTTTGCCGATAACGAGTCTGAACTTAATAACGCAAAATTCAAAATGGCTGATTCAATATGGCTTGTGGAGTTAATAATTGACAACTCTAAGTCAAAATCTGAAACCTCAAAAAATAGAATGAAAATTTTGTTTCTATGTAATTGACGCAGACCGGCAGTAATACCAGTACAGAGATTTTTAATAAATTTGTTGCTTTTAGGAATAAACAATTTCTTTTAATATTTTATTTAGTTATTTCTACTTCAATAGATATAGTTTTATTAAAATTGGAAGAGAGGTTGGAGGATATTTTGACATAAAATATTGTATTAGCCTTGATTTAAAATTTAACACAGTTCTTACAATCTTTTATTATTCTTTGTTATCTTCCCCACTTTTTTTTCAAGGGAACAGTGAATTCTTTTTAAATCGCACTGTTGTTATCATTTGTTCGTTTTTACCAATACCAACGCAGTGTCTGCAGAATTATTCTAAAGGTAATTACATGATTGTTAAATAGCTTAAGAAGCGAATTTTTTTTTAATAAATTAAGGGTGAAGAGACCTTAGGTTCACAACGAGTGACCTCACAGTTTCTTATTTATTGAATTTTATAAAATATTGTATTATTAGCAAGAATGACCTTTGGAAATTGAAATAAATTTAGATATTTTGAAATTTATCAGCCAGACCATGACATCGAGTTTTTGTTAAAGAAATTTTTAAATTTGTATTTTAGATTTGCTAATTATAATAATATACGTAACTTTCAATTAGAAATCATCCTAAACATAATATTAATTAATATTTTTCAAATGTCTTAAGTTAAAACATATTAAAACAGGACGACAAGACTTAAACAAATTTTTAATTTTATTTTAACATTTTGAACATGAAAAAAGCCTATTTTAGCACTATATTGGACTTAATTATATTAGCATATTCTTTATTAAATTTCGAATATTTTGAAAGGTTTTAGATTCTTTTAGATAAAAAATTCGCGAAGTTACAAAAAATCAAAGTTAGAAGTATCAAAAACATAGTTTTGAACAAAACCCAGTTGGACGTTCGGGTTTACCATTAACTCTCATGAAAATTAAATATAATATTAATACATATTTTTAATTTTGAAAAAGTTATGTTAAATGCATGATTCGACCTAGGATACAATGTAGTTTGCTTTTCATCAATAAAAAAAAATCTGAACAATTTTTGGAAAAATGCGAAAATCTCGGTAAATTAAATCGACAAAATGGTTCCATTTCACGTGTACTTGCACATATAGTATTATTTTTAAAATTTTATTGTTAAACAATATTGTTGTTTATTAACAGTACAGATGAATTGTAACAATTGTTTATCACCTATTACCAGTGGAGCAACTCTGGCTTTATCTTGTGGTGGTGCATCATTGATGTTATTTCTAAAAATTTTGGAAACTTTTATTCGAAAACAATGTGACCTTGAAGATCCATGCCATCGAGTTATGCCACGTGATAATCCTAATGCAAGGTCAGATATATTTATCTTTAAATAAAGAACACAAGTTGTCACAAATTCACAGGGTACCCTCACAAAAAATATCTTAGTCCTGCAATATTGACAATATGTTCAATTTACAAAAGCAGGATAAATGTACCAATTACTGCGGTGTGAAATCGAAGTCCGGTAAAAAAAATTCAAAAAGAAGATAAATATTTAAATGAATGTTAAAAATTTGACTGATTTTAAAATCATTCTTGTTATTTGTTAAAGTAGAAACCACTAAAATTAAAATGTTAAAAGAAATTATGTATTCTTAAAAATAAAAAAATTATAAAAAATACTCTTTGCTGGCTACTGACTTTAGAAGAAGATTGCTTAATTTAGGAAAAAGATACAGACTTGAAACTTAAATTGTTTAAAATATATGTTTTTGATATGTTTTTGAAAATATTTTTGTAATTTTGTCATTTTCGATTACTTAGTTTGAGACCCTTCATAATCTAGAAGAATTGAAGGAACATTTTAAAACTTATATGTACCCTTAATGTAAAGAAAAAATTGATAGCATCCCGAGTCGAAATTTCGATGCTCTTTTGATCCTCTTGATGCTCTGTTGGTCCTCCTTTTTCTCTTTTGATCTTCTCAATAATTTTCTTAATATTTCCCATGCTCTTTTAATTCTCTTGATGCTCTTTTGATTCTCTTGATACATTTTTAAAAATTTATACATTACTTTTATTTTATATTATTTTTGTTAACTAAGGGTAGATATAAAACAATTACAAATTAACATTTATTTTAGTGTTCAAATAAAAATAGAAAAAGTTAAGAAAGCCAAACATGTATAATTTAGGGTATATAAATAGATAACTGTAATTAATTATAATTAATACTTATTAGCTCTAGGAACTTTGACTTTCTAAATAAATAAAAAATAAATAATTTTAAAATATTCAAATGTGTAAAACTTTAGGTGCTTTGAATTTTATCTCTTTATATAAAAAATATCTAAAATTGCTTTCGACAAAGTTGTGGATCTAATTGGAATATGTGTTTTATGTTTTTTTTTGTGCTTTTTTAAAGAAAACCGACTATAAGGTTACGAGATTATTTTTTTATTTAACAATCTTTCACGCAGTCATAGATACAAGCTTTATAGGCGTCCCTTATTTTACCTATAAAAGTCCCCTATTTTTCACAAAAATCTTTTTAAAGTCAGGGTATCTAATGATTCAAAAAATTGCTAGCAATTTAGAACATCAAATATAAAAACTGGACGTATATAAAAAGATTAAAATTTTTTTAAAGTGATCCGGAAATTTTTAAGAAATACCAGGAATTCGTAGGTTACGGAAAATTTTTGTTATAACAGTGAAGTCATAATCCGTCACATGCCCTTATTCAAATTTCGACGAAACTTGGAGAAATTTTTTATAGAAATTTAGAGAAATACTTAGTCAAAAATATCAAGAGAAACTGTTTTTTAAATTTTTTAAAAAGGAACAACCAAAATTTGGCATAAATTAAATTCTTATGAAAAATAATCTTTACTATGACGGCAATTTGCACAAAAAAATGTAACCAAAAAGACAGTGGGGTTTTTGAGTAATTTCAATTCAAATTTTAGTAAAACAGGCGCTATTTTGTTACTTTAAAACATTTTTAAAATTTTTAAATTTTAGTGTAAAAAAAAAAAATTATTCTTTTATAGTTATTCTTTTTTAATTTTCAAAGTAATAATAAAAGTATATATATAAAAGTATATATATATATAAGTATATATATAATAAAAGTATAGTGGCCGTCTAAGTGTGAAAAATCGTGTTTTTTCGTTAAAAGTAAAAATTTTTTTTTATACTTTTTGGGTTTTTGATACTTTTAATAAAGTATATTTATTATTTGCTAGCTGTTTTTTATAGCTTAAGGCATATAGAATTAAGTTAAAAAAAAGTTTTTTCAAATACTTTTAAAAGAACAAAAATATTGCGCATTTATTATGAGATGACTGGGTGGGGCAAAACCGGACGAATCAGAATTGCTAATATTGAATGTTGACGTAAAACTCACAGTGATTTTCCGTTAACCACTAATTATATAATTTCTTAAAAAAAGTGTTGCATCGATCTAAATAATGAGTCTGAAAACAAGGAAAGCTTTTTTTAGCCTTTTTTGTCATTTTTTGTTACTGACATGTTTCATACAATTACTATCAGTCATTAATTTCAATAATATTTCTAAGAAAATAATATATTTTGTATTAAATGAGTTAAATATGTATCAGGAAAAACTGTTATTGAATTTTTAAATTGAAAGAATGCATATTTGAGTTTCAACCTTGGCTAAATTTGAAGTGTCCGACTTAGCCCCATAGGTTGTCCGGTTTAACCCCAACATTTTTGGGATTTTTGTTTTCGAGGTGGTCATATTCAAAACGGCTTACCAACAAAACTATCTATTATTTTAAAAATGGAACAACTGTATTTTTTAGTTAAAGAAACAAGCTTTAAAATGGTATATTACACTTTGGCAAAAAATATGTCTTTATATGTTTTTTTTTTTTTTTTGCAAAAGACCAAATCCGTCCGGTTTAGCCCCAGTCTCCCCTATAGGGGTGATCTATTTTGGGACAACAATTAAGTTGATTAAAATTAGAATTGACCCTACTTTCAAACCTACAATATAATTAGAATAAATAAAATAAGTTTAATAATTTACTCACGCAATAAAAAATAAGCAGTTTGAGATAAAAAATACAATTTTTTTGAAAACATTTAATTTTTCAGGTATTTTTATTTAAAATAGTGAAAGAAAGTTTTAAATTATATAAAAAAAGAAAGTTCTTAAAATAGAAACGAATTATAAAAAAGGCATTCGAAAGTCTTAAAAAATATTGGAAAACGTGCTCGCTTTTTTCAATTAAATTTCATGATATATTTATAATCATTTAAAAATCATTCTTTGATTTTTTTAATGAATTTTTAATGTACCTAATAGGGGAAAGTCGGGCAGCCCCGGCCCCTTAAGCTTTTCGGTCAATAAATTGTGTAAATATTTCAAGAACAATAATTAAATTGTTTCATGGTGAAGACAAACTATTTGTCAACACTTAAAATGCTTCCAATAATAAAATAAACATATTAATTAAGAGATACATAAGGACAAATATGAGGAGTAAAATACTAACCCTCAAAAGTTCATCGGGTAAGTCCGGCCACAGTAAAAGAAACTTTTTATTTTAATTATATAACTCAGTAAAGTAACAACAAATTATGTCTTAAATAATCGTCAGAGAATCATTTATGGATATCAATTGAAAAATAAATTCAATAGTGTCAGAAATTACAAATATAATATCATTTTTATATGACGTTCAATGCGACACTCATTTCTTAAATTTTCCAAACACTTTAAGGTTATATTTACAGAATAGTAGTTTTTTATAAAAAAGAAATGAAATAATGGAGTCACTATACTAAAAAAATAAGTTCAATTAAATGATACACCATTTCTAATTTGTTTCAATGATAAAAATATGGCATTATACATAAAATAAACTAATCAATTTTCTATTTTTTGGAAATTTTTAAGAACTATTATTTTTTCAAACTATTAACAGAGAATCAAGCGATGCTCTGTTGATCCTCTGTAAGTCTCTAAAGTTGCAGATTTGGAAATTTCCGCGAAATTCGAGCATCCACAGAGCATCGAGAGCATCGAAATTTAATGCGTTTGTTTCTGTCTTGATACTCTGTTGATCCTTTGTTACAGAGGATCAACAAAGCATCAGAATTTCGACTCGGGATTTTTGAATTTATAGATGCCAAAAGATGCCAAAACATAAAAGTGAATAAAATCGCATAAAAGTAATAAAAGTTCATAAAAAATAAGTGTTATGTTGAAATAAACATTTAATATTTATTTTAAATATTTCGAAACAGCAGGTACTATAATCCTTCAAATTTATGAGGGTTAGTCATAAGTCGACCCTTTTGCAGGTAAAAATTTTTTCCGAATGTTTGGAAATTTTTCCGGATTGTTCGGGAACTTGGCTTCCCGAACTTTTAGTTAATTTTACCGAAAAAATCTCTTACAGTGCAGATGTACAAATATTGTACTTACACTGTTAAAAAAATGGTGTATGCGCTTACAACTTTACACCGGTGTTAAGAAATCGGTGCGATTTTGGCCGTGCACTACACCGGCCGAGTGTAAACTTAAAACAAATTGGCATTTACAACCAAGCGGTGTAAACGGACTTTCAAATCGCACCAAAAAGTGCGATTGTCAGTTTCTTTGTCTAACTGTCCCTCTCTTCGCCCCCTTTGTCAACATCTGAGAATAGCCATTTTTACGTTTTCTTCTAATTTTCGTTTTCACTGAATCCACTAGCAGACAACTATATATATGACATGACTAGAAGTTTCCGATGCGCGAACGCCAGACATGTTTTTCCCACGTTCAAAATTGAAACAGCCCATTACTAGTAAACTAAATGATTACTAAATATTTAAATATGATAAATCCAGTTTATCAAAAACATAATATACCTAATGTAACTTAATATATAAAGTGAAAAACAATAAAATACAGAAGTAAATAAAAACAAAAAAAGATCACTCGACGACATAACCTAAACAAAGTATTGAAAATAATGTGATATCAATTTATTCAATTCTCTAGTCTATTCTATGTGGCATATAAATTTCCCGAATATTATTTCAGCTTCTTTAAGATATTTTAAATTCAGAATTGTATTTAAAAACAATTGGAATTTATTTTTATAATTTAGAAAAACAGGAACAGGTTTTATAATAGAGAAAAATATCAATTGTTGTAGAATCGAATGTTTTTTACAAAATGTATTCTATGTGGCAAATAAATATCCAAAATATTGTTTTAGTTTTTTTAAGATATTCCAAACTCAAAATGTATTTAAAAAAAATTGGATGATATTTCTATAATTTATTAAAACAAAAACAGGTTTTAGAATAGAGACAAAATATCAATTTTTGTAAAACCGAATACTTTTTCCAAATTCTATTCTATGTGGTATATAAATTTGCTAAATATGTTTAGCAATTCCTTAGGCTGTGTTAAAATAAGAACGTATTAAAAAAAAATTAGATTATATTTTTAAATTTTATCGAAACAAAAACAAGTTTTAGAATAGACACAAAATATCAATTTTTGTAAAACAGAATATTTTTTCCAAATTTTAATCTATGTGTCATAAATTTCCCAATTATTTTTTTAAATCCTTAAAGATATTTTAAATTTAGAATTGTATTTAAAAAAATTAAATGATATTTTTATAATTTATAAAATACATTTCTGAATTTAAAATATCTTAATGAATCTAAAATAATATTAAGGAAATTTATGTGCCACATAGAATAAAATTCGAAAAAAATATTCGGTTTGACCAAAATTAATATTTTGTCTCTATTCTAAAACCTGTTTTTGATTCCATAAATTATAGAAATATCATATAATTTTTTTTAAATACAGTATTAAAAATTAAATATCTTAAACAATAACAATTAAAATGTGGGAAATTTATATGACACATAGAATAGAAATTAGAAAAGATATTCAGTCATACAAAAATTGATATTTGGTCTCTGGTCTAAAACCTGATTTTGTTCGCATAAATTATAAAAATGTCATCTATTTTTTTTAAATTCAATTCTGAATTTGGATTTTCTTAAAGATTCTAAAATAATATTTGGGAAATTTATTTGTCATCGAATGTGTAAAAAATATTTGATTCTACAAAAATTGATATTTGCTCTCTGGTCTAAAAAATGATTTTCTTCTCATAAATAATAAAAATATCAGCAATTTTTTTTAAATATTGTTCTGAATTTGAATTTTCTTAAAGATTATAAAATAATTTTCAGGAGATTTATTTTCCATAGAATGTTCAAAAATATTTGATTCTACAAAAATTGATATTTGGTCACAGGTCTAAAACCCGATTTCGTTCAAATAAATTGTAAAATATCATCAATTTTTTTTTATTATTCTGAATTTGAATTTTCTTAAAGATTCTAAAATAATATTTGGGAAATTTATTTGCCATCGAATGTGTAAAAAATATTCGATTCTATAAAAATTGACATTTGCTCTCCAGTCTAATACCTGATTTTCTTCTTGTAAATAATAAAAATATCAGCTATTTTTTTTTAAATTCAATTCTGAATTTGGATTTTCTTAAAGATTATAAAATAATATTCAGGAGATTTATTTTCCATAGAATGTGTAAAAAATATTTAATTCTACAAAAATTAATATTTGGTCTCAGGTCTAAAACCTGATTTTCTTCTCATAAATAATAAAAATATCAGCAATTTTGTTTAAATATTGTTCTGAATTTGGATTTTCTTAAAGATTCTAAAATAATATTTAGGAAATTTATTTGCCATAGAACGTGTAAAAAATATTCGATTCTACAAAAATTAACATTTGGTCTCTGGTCTAAAACCTGATTTTCTTCTCATAAATAATAAAAATATCAGCAATTTTGTTTAAATATTGTTCTGAATTTGGATTTTATTAAAGATTCTAAAATAATATTTGGGAAATTTATTTGCCATAGAATGTGTACAAAATATTCGATTCTACAAAAATTGAAATTTGCTCTTTGGTCTAAAAAATGATTTTCTTCTCATTAATAATAGAAATATCAGCAATTTTTTTTAAATATTGTTCTGAATTTGAATTTTCTTAAAGTTTATAAAATAATTTTCAGGAGATTTATTTTCCATAGAATGTTCAAAAATATTTGATTCTACAAAAATTGATATTTGGTCACAGGTCTAAAACCCGATTTCGTTCAAATAAATTGTAAAATATCATCAATTTTTTTTTATTATTCTGAATTTGGATTTTCTTAAAGATTCTAAAATAATATTTGGGAAATTTATTTGCCATCGAATGTGTAAAAAATATTCGATTCTATAAAAATTGACATTTGCTCTCCAGTCTAATACCTGATTTTCTTCTTGTAAATAATAAAAATATCAGCTATTTTTTTAAATTCAATTCTGAATTTGGATTTTCTTAAAGATTATAAAATAATATTCAGGAGATTTATTTCCCATAGAATGTGTAAAAAATATTTAATTCTACAAAAATTGATATTTGGTCTCAGGTCTAAAACCTGATTTTCTTCTCATAAATAATAAAAATATCAGCAATTTTGTTTAAATATTGTTCTGAATTTGGATTTTCTTAAAGATTATAAATTAATATTTAGGAAATTTCTTTTCCATAGTATGTTAAAAAATAAATATTCGATTCTACAAAAATTGATATTTGGTCTCAGGTCTAAAACCCGATTTCGTTCTCATAAATTATAAAAATATCATCAATTTTTTTTATTGTTCTGAATTTGGATTTTATTAAAGATTCTATAATAATATTCGGGAAATTTATTTGCCATAGAATGTGTACAAAATATTCGATTCTACAAAAATTGACATTTGGTCTCTGCTCTAGAAACCTGATTTTCTTCTCATAAATAATAAAAATTTCAGCTATTTTTTTTAAATTCAATTCTGAATTTGGATTTTCTTAAAGATTATAAAATAATATTTGGGAAATTGATTTGACATCGAATGTGTAAAAAATATTCGATTGTCCAAAAATTGACATTTGGTCACTGGTCTAAAACCTGATTTTCTTCTCATAAATAATAAAAATATTAGCTATTTTTTTTTAAATTCAATTCTGAATTTGGATTTTCTTAAAGATTCTAAAATAATATTTAGGAAATTTATTTGCCATAGAACGTGTACAAAATATTCGATTCTACAAAAATTGACATTTGGTCTCTGGTCTAAAACCTGATTTTCTTCTGATAAATAATAAAAATATCAGCAATTTTGTTTAAATATTGTTCTGAATTTGGATTTTCTTAAAGATTATAAAATAATATTTAGGAAATTTCTTTTCCATAGAATGTGTAAAAAATATTTCATTCTACAAAAATTGATATTAGGTCTCAGGTCTAAGACCCGATTTCGTTCTCATAAATTATAAAAATATCATCAATTTTTTTTTATTGTTCTGAATTTGGATTTTCTTAAAGATTCGAAAACACTATTTGGGTAATTTATTTGCCATAGAATTTGTAAAAAAAAATTCGATTCTACAAAAATTGATATTTGGTATCTAGTCTAAGACCTGATTTTGTTTTCATAAATTATAAAAATATCATCTTTTTTTTTTTTTTTTTTTGAATTTGGATTTTCTTAAAGATTCTAAAATAATATTCAGGAGATTTATTTCCCATAGAATGTGTAAAAAATATTCAATTCTACAAAAATTTTGATTTGGTCTGTAGTCTAAAACCTGATTTTGTTTCCATAATTTATAAGAATATCATTAAATAGAGTTTTGAATTTAGAAAATTAGAATATCTTAAAGAATATTTGAAAAATATGTAGCAACTTTTTGTGCCATGTTGAATAGAATTTCAAGTAAATATTGTGCTTTACAAAAATTGATATGTTGCCTCTAGTTTTAGAACCGTTTTTGTTTCCATAAATTATAAATATATTTTTGTTAATTTCTTCTTAAATTTTGTTTTTATTTGAACATATGTTCAAGAATTTAAAAAATACTTAGGATCTTTAAGTGCCACATAGAATAGAATTTGAAAAATATATTCTCTTTTACAAAAACTTGGTATGTCATATGGCAGGGATCACAGTGGTTTCTTCGTTCAATTTTAGGTAAAAAAGGGGATTTCGATTTTCAAAAAGGGGATTTTGGAAATTAAGAAAAAAGGGTTATATTAATAATTTAGGTTTTCTTTTACAAAATTTTAATGTTTCTTTTTTTCAAAACAGTTTTATTAAGTAATTTAGTCTTTTTTTGTTTAATTTGTTAATGAAAATTTCAAAAGAAAGAGCACTTTCGGAAATACAAAAATTTATCTTTTAATAGGTTGTCTGTTCAATGACGAGAAGATGGTTGTTGCAATTAAATATTTTTAAAAATCATTTTCAACTTCAAATGGTTTTTTAAATTATTTATTTAATAATTAGATTTTAAACAGGAAACATAAAAATCTGTGATGTAAAATTTTCTGATATAATGTTAAAGAAATTAAATTAAAAATCTTTCAGCGAAATATAACAAAATCAATTCAAATTATTTTTATTAATCTCTTTTATTGTACTTTTATATTTTCTAATTCAAAACAATTAATTTTTGTTTGAAATAAATAAATATATTTCATAAACAATTTTTTTTCATCTAATAAAATAAATTTGATGTATTTCAGCAAGAATACATGGTTTTATTTTATGATGCAAAACTAGTAATATTTGTTTAAAACGAGTAAAAAATATTTATTTAAAAATTTTTTTATCCAATAAATTAATTTGCTTTAATTAATAAATTAAGAATACATGGTAATAAGAAAATTATATAACTTTTTAAAATAATTTTAATTTATTTATGATTTTTTTATGTTTCCTGTTTAAAATGTAAATAAGTTCAATAAATAATAATAAAAAACCATTTCAAGTTAAAAATTATTTTTAAACATTTAAATTCAATAACTACTTTCTCATCATTCTACAGACACCCTAAAAAAGGATAAATTTTTGCATTTCCGAAAGTGAAAAAATATAAACTTTTTTAAAAAAAGAAGGTCAAAGAAGAGAAAAATGTTGATTTTAGGTGTTTTAGGTGATTTTTCTAAAAAAAAGGGGAAAATAAGGGGAAAAGGGGGAAAAAAGGGGATTAGGTGAAAAAGGGGAGAAACTGTGATCCCTGCATATGGTCATATGTTATGTTTGCGTTGTCAATTCTGTTGAGCATAACCATTAAAACGTTTGTGGCTTTGTTGTTTAGCTGTGTGTAATATCATTTGTGCTCTTGACAATTTTAAATATTAACTTGAGTGCAGGCCCGTGCGCAAGGGGGGGGTTTTGGGGGTTTAAACCCCCCCCAGAGAGGTCTGAACTTGCTTTAAAAATTTTCAACTTTTTTGATTAAAAAATTATTTTTAATAAATAACAATGTTTACACAATTTATTTTTTGAAAACCCCCCCCAGAAGCAAATACTGCGCACGGGCCTGCTTGAGTGTATGACTTTTGAGTAAAAATGTGTATTGATAGTTTAGAATTTGTGTTTTTATGGATGTGATTGTAGGTTATGTGTAATCGCGAGTGGCACTCGCACCAATCAGTGTTGATGTCTCATGTGTCATAACAACTTCGCACCGTAACACTGGCGTTGCAATTTAAAAGTGTAACTTACAAAAAATCAACACTTTTAAGGATGCATTGCATTTTCTTCGCACTTTTTGGTGTAAAGTACGTTTCTTTTTTTTAACAGTGTATTGGCATTGATTTTAAACATTAAGACCCAGTTTAAAAATTTTATTAATAGACATTTCTTATGGCTCAGAAATCGCTCTTTCAAGTAGTTTATTGGAAAATATTGCAAATTTAAAAATAAACAAATTACAGCTGATTATTTAATAAGAAACTTGAATTTTGAAGCATGGACCAACGGACGCTCAAATATTCATAACTTTGTCAATTTTGCTTCGATTGACTCGAATTTTTAACACAATATTCTAGAGATATTATGCATTCAAATAAAAAAAAATGCGAAAAAAAACAACTAATTTGTCAACAAGTATAATTAATTATGTTTATAATTTTGTTGGTTCATTCAGTGATTTATTAAAAATTCTATTAAAAAATATATAATTATAAATTGCATTGTATAATCGATAAATTTACTAATCATCTGAAGGAACTTTGTAAAGTTACTTTTAAGAGAAATAATTTTACTAGATTAAAATGTTATAAACGCGTTTACAGTTAAATTGTATTTTATTACATTTTTTCTCAAAGTTTGACTATTTCTAGCTATGCTTGTAGAAACATTCAACGTTTGAAATTTTAGAAATTTTAAAAATATTTTTACAATTCTACTTACATTTTACATAGTAGTTCAATTGGTAATTCACATTGCATGAAACAACATATTGCACAATTTTTTATCACTTCAAATTGTTGCTTTGTTTTCTAGAAATTTGTTAACATTAATTAGATTATTTACTGAAGTACACACGATTTTAACAATTGATGAAAAAACAATTCATTTAGAGATATTTGAATGGAGATTTTTTGGTCAAGAAATCGAGTTTTTTCTATTTAAATTGTTTAGTTTACTTGCTTAATAATAACTATTAATTTTTTAATTGACGATTAAGGGGTGATTTTAAGGGTAGTTTTCAATGCAGAAGGAGGTGAGGTAGATATACCTTCTGAGCAATCTTTAAAACTTGGAAATTCTCTCTAAAATGTTTTAATTTATTTGCTTAATTAAAATTGGCCATTTTTTGTATTATTGTTTAAGGGATGATTTTAAAAAAACTTTTTTTTCCTTGTAATGTGTTTTCCCTCCTCAAAAACCGAGATATCAGTACCTATTTGTATTATCAATTTTCACAGTTACGACTTCATTGTGATTGGATCCGGAAGTGCTGGTGCTGTAGTTGCCTCGCGATTGTCAGAAAACGAAAATTTTTCAGTTTTGCTTTTGGAGGCGGGATTAGATGAGCCAGCATGGATCCAAGTTCCATCCTTTTATTATAATTCTTTTCATACGGAATTAGACTGGAAATATAGTTTTGAAAGTGAAGGAAGTGAATGTTCCAGTAAAAATGATATTAAATGTTATTGGGGAAGAGGAAAGGTGAGCCTTATTACTGTATACACTATACAGTTTAACCCTTCTAAAAACGTTATCTAAAAGTGCTTCTTTACTGTTAAATTTTAGGTTCTTGGTGGTACCAGTTCAGTTAATGGAATGACGTACATGAGAGGATCTCAAAAAGATTACAACGATTGGGAAAAAATGGGTAATGAAGGTTGGTCTTTTCGAGACGTTCTTCCATTTTTCAAAAAAAGTGAAAATAATTTGCAAATGGATAAGATGGATTTTGAATATCATCAGAGAGGAGGACCCCTAACTGTCACCCAATTTAATTATCATCCCCCAATGAGTTTTGAAATTTTAAAAGCTGCAAAAGAATTAGGTATATTGTTTCAAAATATTTAAATTTATTAAAAAATAATCTATTAAAAAACAATTATTATTATCAATAGCAAGTTAGGACTAACTTTTGAGACATGGTAACTGATGTAGTTTAATCTAACCATTTAGCAAAAATGTATTTTTAAAAATTAACCTCTAAATTATAATCGCTGACAAAAATAAGTGATTATCTATAAATATTTTATTATATTAATCAGGTTATAATGTTGTGGATTTTAATGGAAAAAATCACACGGGATTTGCAATTGTACAAACAACTTCATACAAAGGCTCTAGAATGTCAACTGCTCGAGCATTTATTCGACCTGTAAGAAAAAGAAAGAATCTCCATATCATGATAAATTCCACTGTCACAAAAATTATTTTTAATGATCATAAAACAGCGGTTGCTGTCAAATTTTTTAAGAATGGAAAATTACATGAAGTTGGAATTGATAAAGAAGTCATTGTCAGTGGAGGTGATTAAATTAACTATTGTTACGTTTAGGTGGAATTAAAACTAAACAATATATTATCCATTTGAGTTTCCCTCTCGGAAAGTCTTCTTATTTTCATGTATGGAACTTTCTCTTAGGTATTGTGAATTCTCCTCAGATACTTTTAAATAGTGGAATTGGGCCTAGAGAAGAATTGGAAGCTGTAGGGATTCCAGTGATTCATAATCTTCCAGGTGTTGGTAAAAATTTACATGATCATGTTTTGTTCGCCCTATCTTTTTCCATCAATGAGTCAGACTCTAACACTTTAAATTGGGCTTCTGCAACAGACTATTTGCTGGATAGAAAAGGACCTTTGAGTGGTTCAGGTAAATAATCATGACATGAACAAAAAACCATCAATTGCTAATAAAAAGGAACAGATAAATAAAACATTAAAAAATGTACCTATTTATTGCTAAAAAGTATTTCAAGTGAATTGTTATTAAACTTAACTCCAGGAATTTCGGAAGTGTCAGGAATGATAAATACGAAATTTGCCAATCCTCAAGACGATCATCCTGGTGTGCAGTTATTTTTTGGAGGATATATGGCAAGTTGTTCTCAGACTGGAATAATTCATGAAAACCCTAATTCAAGAAGGTCAATTTTTTTCTTTCCGACAGTTCTTCGTCCAAAAAGTAAAGGATATCTGCGTTTAAGGAATAACGATCCTCTCTCAAAGCCGCTGATATATCCCAAATATCTGTCTCATCCTGATGACGTTGCTGTTTTAATCCAGGGAATTAAATTTGCGCTTCGATTGGCTGAAACAGAGACTTTTAAGAAGTTAGTCTTTTTTCGTTTTCGGTAAATTGTATCCGATGAAACTTGTGTTTTTTTAATAACAAACAATTGTTTCAATTTTTAGGTACGATATCCGGTTAGACAAGACACCTTTAAAAAAATGTGAGCACTTGGAATTTGGAAGCTATTTATATTGGGAGTGTGCTGTAAAACATGACAGACGTCCAGTACATCATCAAGCGGGTTCCTGTAAAATGGGTCCTGCTTCGGACGCTTTAGCGGTAGTTGACCATGAATTGAGAATAAGAGGTATTAAAGGTGTTAGAGTCGCTGATGCTAGTATAATGCCGGAAGTAACTTCAGGAAATACCAATGCTCCCACTATCATGATTGGTGAAAGAGCTGCACATTTTATTCTCAATTTTTGGTCCGCTTTTAATAACAAATAATCATTCGAGGCATTCTTCATCAGTTGAACCTGATCAGTTTAAATTATGAACATAATAACAATAAGAGCTTGGTAGATTTAAAAACTATTGCTATCAAAGATAATTCGGCGCAAAAGTAGTTTAAACCTTTTAATATTCGGCTCAAATAAATCAATGCTATCAGCTACGCAATTAGCCTCTCTGCTTAATCTACTAATTAGAGAGTGAACTCCATAATTCGTGCTGTGAAATGATATAAAAAACATTGGAGAATATCTGGTTGCTATAGGTGATACATATAATATTATTAATGATTGTAAGTGTTTACAAGATAGATATCCATTAATTAATTTATGAAGAAAAAGAATCTTAGTGTACAAAAATCTTGAAGTAATATTCCCAAATCACGAATTCGATTTACCCTGATTAACTCAACCGAATCAATAGTATAGCAGTATAAACATGTCTTTTGTTTTGCAAAGGATATTACTGAACTTTTTTCTAAATTAATAGACATGTGATTACTGCAGCATGACACAGCAAGTCGATCAAGGTCAGAATGCAGTTGTTGGGAGTCACGACAAGGATTATCTGAATGAATAGTTTTGTAAAATTTTAAATCATCAGCAAAGAACAAAAAAGAAGAGTACATAAAAACAGATTTTAAATCATTAACGTATATGATAAATAAAAGAGGTCCCAAGTATGACCTCTGAGGAACTCCCGATGTAGACTGAAACGGTTCAGAATAGTCGTGCCAAACTCTAACCAAGTGAAATCAATGAGCTTCTTAAAAATGAGACTAAAGTAGGCATGTCCATGAGTTTCAGTTTACATAAAATTATATTATGATCTATTTTATCAAAAGCCTTAGCAAGGTCAACATGGATTGCATCAACTTGCTCACCAGATTCGAGATGTAACATTAGACAATTTGTGTATATGCCAAGATTAGTGACAGTTGATCTGCCACGTACAAAACCATGTTGTTCCTCTATGATGTAAATTGAGATATCCGAAGAAATTGAGTCGTACAATAAACATTCAAAAATTTTCGGTATGGCGCTAAGAATAGTAATAGGACGATAGTTCGCAATATTAATCTTATCTCCACTTTTATAAGCAGGTACTATTATATCCTTCTTCCATTCGAACGGAAATAAATTAGTATTCAAAGATAAATTAAGTAAAATTTTTAATAGTTTAACAAAGGAATAACAGAACGTCCGAAAAAAAGTAAGGTGGTATTTTATCTGGTCCTGGATTTTTATTAACATCAATATTCATTAATTTATTTATTATATTATTCTCAGTCACGGTAATGTCATGAAAATCAATTTTATTTATAACATTATGTGCAGATAGTGGACATAATGTAGTGGACATAATAGAACTCCACTACTCTTGCGGTAGTGGAGTTGTATATACAGAACTAAAATTTTTTGCAAATAAGTTAGCAATTTTTACTGAACTATCGCCTACCTCAGTACGGAGATACATATGCTTTGGAATGCGTTTTGTTTTACGATTAGAGTTTATATAATTCCAAAAAACCTTCGGACTTTCAATTATTGAATTTTCAGTTTTCCTAATATAACTATTATAACATAAAGTTGAAAGTGATTTGCAACGAGATCTCAAATCAGAAAATAGCAAATAATTTTTATTATTCTTATTCCTAATATAATTAGCATGTGCAGTCTTTTTCTCAATGACAAGTTTTTTTAATTCAGAGGTAAACCACGGAAGATATTTGGATTTAAATATACTTTTCACAGTAACAAACATATCAAATGCACAATTCAAAATATTATAAAATATATCAACAGCTCTATTTACATCGTCCACTTTAAGTTCCAGGTCCCAATCAATTGAGTCTAAATATAATAATAATTCAGAAAAATTACAATTATCAAAATCATATTTCAAATCAACATCATCCACAATAGACTCAGAATTGCAGTCATATAAAATATTAATTAAGAGAGATGGGTAACAAGGCAACAGTAACACAACGAGGATAGCCAAAGATTAAATCGAGTACAGAATTATATTTGTTGATAATATTATTAATCTGGGACAAATCCATAAATTCCAATGTGTCAGATATCAAAGAAGCTATAGATTTTTGCTGAGTTGAAAGATTTGTGTTTACTATACATGTTAAATTATTTGTGTCGTTATACTTCCAATCAGTAAAAGGTAAATTAAAATCTTCCACTATACATAGTTTTAAAAGTGGAAAAACCATAATAATATCTTCAAACATCTGACACATATTCGTATATACAGTCAGTGACGAGTTGGGGGGTATATAAATACAATTAAAAACATGTAAAACATTTTTAATATAATATTTTAGGAAAAAATGTTCAATAGTTTCACAGTTGGTCCTAATTAATAAACTTTAAAAATCTTTTTTAACCGCTATCAGTACCCCGCCACCTCTCAATTATTTGCTGGTTTTACTGTTTCTGTCAAATCGATAAACATCAAAATTAAAAAACCCCAGCTCCTCCGAACCAATATCTGAACTTAGTCACGTTTCACTTAGAGGAATAATTCTAGAAGGAAAAGCAAGAATATTCTGACGGAGATCATGAATTTTTGTTCGTACGCCCCTGACATGCTAATAATAAATTTGAAATAATCCCTGAGTACGAGTAGAGGGGATAGCAGTAACAATTTTTTTATAACTAATGGAAAATTTGTTGTAACAATAATAAAAATACATTAATTGTTGACATAAGAATAAAGAGAACTCTATTTGTTGAATTTTTGAAATGGTAGTTTTTAAAACATTTTAAATTTCCCGCTAAAGAGATTTTAATCATTTTTTACAAATTGGTCCGCCATATTGGATCCGTCATTTTGAATTTTTAAAATCCGACTTCAGATTCGTAATCAGCGACCCCAAAAACTCTCTTGTACCAAATATGATTAATAATTAGAAAGTTTTTAAAATTTCTTACATCTTGTTAGGATTATTGTTAGTTATTATAAAACTGCCTGTAATTTGTTTATTTATAAATATAATTAATTTTTTATTGCAGAATCTAAAAGAGCGATACTTGAGCAAAAAGAAATGCCTATAGCCAACTTTATCTTGTTATGATTTACTACAAATAAATTTTTTTTTATGCAAATATTTTGTACTTTTGATCGAAAAAATGAAATCAAACTTTTTTTTTACTTTTTTCGGGTTAAATTTTAAAAAAAAATTTTTGTCTTATATGTTGGTATATTATTTATAAACACCATAAATATGAACAAAATTTATTAAAATTCCTCAAAGATATTCGTTTTTGAAATAAAACGGTACTTAAAATTTTGACACCCTGTAAAAACCACAATTTTGAAAATTTTCAAAAAATATTTTTTGTGCAAAACTTCTGTCATATAATACTATATTTGCACCAAGTTTCATAAAAATTAAAAGACCCGAGACCAACTTTGATTTTGTTGAGAAATTTTGACCCATTTAATAAATAATTAGTGATTTTCAACAGCAGCAGAAAGAATGCAATTTAGATTCATATTAACATTTATGGAATCACTTTAGATATTATAAGAAAGATGAACAAAAACCATGTCAAAAGATTATTTTCTTTGCAATTTGAGATTACAGACTTTGTAACATTTTTTATAAAGTTACTAGGATTTTTTTTTCTTTTTTTATTGACGAGCAAGTCCTGGAACCGCAGTTACAGTTAGTTCTTTTATCTGAAAAAATGTTTTTTTTCATTTATCATTCTTGTTCTTAAAAATTCTAAACTAAACACAAACTGTAAACTAAATTTTTTTTAACTCTTAATTATTAAATTAGAAATATTTTGTTTTATACCTGCACATGAGGCGGAGTAGATAAGGCAAAAATTATAGTATCGCTAACATCTTCGGCATATATGTAAGGAATAACATCATATGCTTCTTTTTGTGGCATTTCGGTTTTAACTAATCCTGGAAATATAGACTAGAAATGGAAAATTATAATTATTTTCAAAATTTAAACACGAAATTGTAATAAATAGAAAGAGCATTAGAAGCTTACTGTAATTTTAGTAGGATTATTGATGTGTTGCAATTCTTGTTCAACAATCCGGCTGAAAGCCTTCAATGCAAATTTGCTAGGACTGTACAAGTTAAATGATACATTGTTGAAAAATTCCGCATTTTGTCCTAAAATACTGTACAATTGAAAATTAGTTGGAATTTTTTCATCAGGATTATTCACTGAATTAAAAATAAATTAAGAATTCAACTTTTAAATTACACAGCACCACAGAAAGAAAATTTAGTCCGAGACATTACACTAGTGTATTTCTAAACATATTTTTCTACGCTGAATCCGAATCAGAAGTCAGAATAAACATATTGCCTAAAATTGTATAGATAATCTAAAAAAAAACTAAAAACACAAATTAAAACCAAAAGAGCAATTTAACATAACCTCAAAAACATTACAAGATTTATTATTACCAATGTAATAAAACTATTTATTAATTTTGTCTAATTAAATCATCATTGATCGACTATAGGTACTGATCGAGTATTGGTACCGTTACCTTATGCTTCTTATTTAAAGAATTATTTTAATAATATTATACCCTTAATAGAAGAATATTTTATTCTTAAACTTAAGAATAATTTTCAAATAAAGAATACTGTTTTTTCAGTGTAGTGTAGCATCTAGGACAAATTTTTTTGTTTGTGCTGGGTTATTTATCTACTCAGCCAATAAAAGATACCTGTTAATATTAATAATATGACCCACTGTATTCCTCATTCTCATTATTCTCACAGCTTCTCTGGTACAGACACTGGGAGCAATTAAATTGACGTTCATAATGTTTTTCATATTTTCTGTTGTACTTTCTATAAGAGAAAAAAATTTTCGATTAAGTGGAAAATAATATCAGACACAAAATCTTACTAAACTGTGCTCAAGCCAAAAAGAAAATGCAAGAAAAGTTTCGAATTTTTATTTTTTATTTTTATTATAATAATAATAATAAATTGTCACCTATGCACATTTCAGGGGTTAGAATTCCAGCATTATTAACTAGAATGTTGACACTTGGAAAATTTTTTTCCACCCAATGAAAGGCTTTTAGAATATCCTCTTCTTTACTAAGATCACATTTTATTGGGTAAAAAGTCCCTTTCTCGTTTTTTAGTTCATGCTTTAACCTTTCCATATTTTCCAATCTTCTGGCCAACCCTACGACTTTAACATCTTTGCTCACTAAGCTTTTTATCAAAGCTTTACCTATCCCTGAACTGGCACCAGTTACTATTGCAACTTTATTAATCCAACGTTCCATATTGTTAGATAATTTACAACACACTACAATATTGAATTCTGTCTACATTTGATTATCAATAATAATTAAACGCAGCAATATTTAAATAAAAAATTATGTAAAAGTCAGCCTTCAGTTTAAAAAAATGACGAATTCATTATATTTCATGATAAAAAAATTATTCTAGAATCCAAAAAGAAAAAAACATGTAGAATAAATTAGATAAAAATTAAATTACAATTTAATTTAATTAGCTACGTACATTTTTTTATCTTATATAAAAATTGTCATTACTCTTTCTTTCACTCTTGAAGTTTGTTACTTGTTGTTTTTTGTATTAAATCAGTTATGCTTTTAAAAAATGTATTTACAAATTAATTAAATCACATGCTATTATATATTGTAATCGTCAAAATTATATAATTATTCAAAATTATAACTGTAATTTAAACAATTAATTTCGGAAACTGAAGAAGGAAAACGGAGAGCAGACTAGAGTCTTTTTCTTCTCACAAACTTGAAATATTCTTGAAACAAGCATAAGTATTATTTCTTTCAAGGCAATCAATGTAAAGATATTTTACTCCTTGGTAAAAAAAATCTTTTCTTTTATTAAGTCTACATTCTTTTGGTCTGACAGATGGAGATTCTGTATGTTTAGTAGTCGGAGCTTTAAAAGTTGTGACAAATGATGATTTGGAGAGTTCAGTATTCTGATAAATAAAGATTCGGAAAGTTTAATATTCTGACAAATAAATTCCCGTCATTTGGAAATTCTGTCAATAGAGTTTTGGAGAAAATGATGGCGACCCAATAAAATTGGTTATTTTTTACTAAATGATTAGTAGAAAAATAGCTATTTCAATTAGTGGCTGACTTTTTGCTTTCAAATTAGTTATTTTTAACTTATTCAGAAGAATATTATATCTAATTATATTCTTTAGGCAAAATAAACTTAATTACTGCGTACATTATATGCAAATGAAAAACAAAATAAATTCATACTGGATACTCAATATTTTGAAGCATAACTTAAATGATAAGAATAAAAAATGGTAATCAGTTAAGTCATCCTACATGACAAGTAGTAATCATAGTGAATTTATATTTAGAACTAAGAACAGCATTTTATTATTCATATTCATTTTTAAAAGTTTTTATAGATAATTTTTATATAACAGAATTTAATTTTTCATGGCCAATTCCACTTCAATCTATAGGTAGAAAAACCATGCGTAATCTGCGTATAATACATTTGAAGGAGGGGGGAAGGAGGGTAAGGCTTTGAAATAGTATTTAAAATAATGCATTTAAAATTGATGAATAAATCTATTTAAAATTAGTTATTTAAATTAAATTAAAGGAGTTTGTTACTTAAATTAACAAAAGAAAGTTTTAAAAAATAATTTTGGAATACGGAAAAACTCTAAAACCCTTGGTGTTTTACAGTATCTTGCCTTTTTTCACTTCTCATTCCTCCTTCCATATTCTGGATTTCAGACTTCAGATTCCACATTTTACATTCAAAATTCCACGTTTAAGACGTTTACAGACTCTGAATTCTAGATTTCAAGTTCCACATTACACATTCCAAATTCTTTATTTCACATTCCAGATTCTAATAACACCCCCTTACGAAAGTTTATGACATAAAATGTATGTCATACGCGCTTGACGTAAATTACATGACGTTTTTTCGCGACGTCAAGTAAATCACGTCAGAAAAATTACGTCAAAAAAAAAAAATGCCACAAATCGCTAAAATAAATGATTTTTTAAGAAATAAACGATTCTAAACAGCAAAATACAAAAAACAATGAACAGCTTGGGTTGTAAACTACACATAAAGGTTATGTGTAGCTTAAAATTAATAAAAGTTATATTTCAGTTAATAAATACAATTTTTAAATTTAATAAATTAAAAAAGAATTTTAAAAATACAAATTACTATAAAAGTGAACGAATTAAGATTAATTGTTGCTACAATTAACTGCGAGAACCTCACATAATGAGGATATTTTTTAAAAACAAATTTGGGGGGACAGGGAATCGAACCCGGGTTCGCCGCACGCAACTAACTAAAACCTAACGCCTAACCAACTGAGCTATCTCGATTAACTTCTATACAAACAACAAATCTTTTTCTTAAACTGCAAGTCCATATTATGTGTTTTGCTGGAAAATATGTAAAAAAGCAAAAATCTAAATTCCTAAACGACTTATTATGATAAAACTTATTGTTTTAAAGAAGCCAGACAATATACAAAGAAATAAATAGTTTATTTCTAAAAGAAAACATAAAGAACTGAATTCCGTCAACCCAAAACAAAACAACAATATAAAATGAGTTCAAAATTATTGCAAATGATTAATGGATGCCTCCTCAATCAGATTGCACTTGCACAATCTTTAAAAATTGGCAAATTAATAATAAAAATAGCGAAAACAAGTAAGTTGTTTAAGCCAACTAATCTGCACAGATTGACCACCAATCAGAGGAGGTCACGTGCTTTTCCGCACGAAAATCAAATCACTCTTGTTGACTTAAAGAATATATCAGTACAAAAATCAAAAGTTTAAACAAAAATAATTGATTAATCAATTCTGATCATTATTGAAAGCATAATTATTTCATTTCTTAAGAACAAAATGTTAAAATTAATAAAATTAAATTTAAAAGTAAACTAATTAAATCCAAACAAAAATAAAATATTTATCTACCACAAAATTAACAATTAAAAAAATAAAACTTTAATTACACAAAAAAAAATTGAGATATTAAGATAACAAAAATTAAAATGTACGACAGGTAGTAGCAGAAAGGGGCACAACAATCAATTTGCACAAAAAAATCTAATCAAAATCTAAAATGGTTGATCATACTCAAAAATATACAATTTAATTATTTGAATTAATAAAAAAAATGATCAACCCATGAAAACCACCCTAAAGGATGATATTCTAACAAAATTATTAAAAAAATAAAAATTCGTTCAAAAAAAAATCTAATCACAATCTGAAAGAGTAAAACATACTCAGAAATATACACCCTAACTTTGTAAATTAATAACAAAAAATATCAACACCTGAAAACCACCCCTAATAAAAACATTCGGATAAAATTAAAAAGGAAAATATCAATTTACGCAAAAAAATTGTAAAAAAAATTTGAAATGCTAAAACATTACCTATATCTGAAACAATAATTTTGTCCGTTTATTATACATATGGGAACATTCCTTCATAATTATGCCTTGCCAGAAATTATTGGCAAAATACACTAAAAAAATTTCAGTCAAATATCAATTATTTTCCACATTTCTAGATCTAATTTCAAACTTTTTCATCTCTAAACAAACAAAATTAAACATAAATTGAGCTACTGCGCATTGATTTCAACTTGTGAAAAAATGAAAATTCAATGCATTTTTGCCTTGCCAGAAATATTTGCCAAAATACTCTAAAAAATTTTCAGCCAAATATCATTTATTTTCCGTACTTCTAGATCTAATTTCAAACTTTTCCATATATTACCAAACAAAATTGTACAAAAATTAATCGACTGCGCATTAGTTTAAACTTGACAAAAAATTAAAATTCCATCAATTTTCGCCTCACCAGAAAATTTTAGCAAAATACACTAAAAAATTTTCAGTTAAATATCAGTTATTTTCCGTGTTTCTAGATCAAATTTCAAACTTTTTTATATATTAACGAACAAAATTGTACAAAAATTAAGCGACTGCGCGTTACATTCAAATTGTCAAAAATTGAATATTTAGTCAATTTTTAACTTGCCAGAAAAATTTAGCAAAATACAGTAAAAAATTTTCAGCCAAATATCAATTATTTTCCGTGTTTCTAGATCTAATTTCAAACTTTTTTATATATTAACGAACAAAATTGTACAAAAATTAACCCAGTGCGCATTAGTTTTAACTTGTCAAAAAATTAAAATTCCATCAATTTTCGCCTTGCCAGAAAAATTTGGCAAAATACACTAAAAAATTTTCAGTCAAATATCAGTTATTTTCCGTGTTTCTAGATCAAATTTCAAACTTTTTTATATATTAACGAACAAAAATGTACAAAAATTAAGCGACTGCGCGTTACATTCAAATTGTCAAAAATTGAATATTTAGTCAATTTTTAACTTGCCAGAAAAATTTAGCAAAATACAGTAAAAAATTTTCAGCCAAATATCAATTATTTTCCGTGTTTCTAGATCTAATTTCAAACTTTTTTATATATTAACGAACAAAATTGTACAAAAATTAACCCAGTGCGCATTAGTTTTAACTTGTCAAAAAATTAAAATTCCATCAATTTTCGCCTTGCCAGAAAAATTTGGCAAAATACACTAAAAAATTTTCAGCCAAAAATCAAGTATTTTCCGTGTTTCTGGATCTAATTTCAAACTTTTTCATACATTAACGAACAAAATAGTACAAAAATTAGGCGACTGCGCGTTACATTCAACTTGTCAAAAAATGAAAATTCAATCAATTTTCGCCTCACCAGAAAATTTTAGCAAAATACACTAAAAAATTTTCAGTCAAATATCATTTATTTTCCGTACTTCTAGATCTAATTTCTAACTTTTTCATATATTAACGAACAAAGTTGAATAAAAATTAACCCAATGCGCGTTACATTCAAATTGTCAAAAAGTGAAAATTTAATCAATTTTTGCCTTGCCAGAAAAATTTGGCAAAATACACTAAAAAATTTTCAGGCAAATATCAATTATTTTCCGTGTTTCTAGATCTAATTTCAAACTTTTTCATATATTAACGAACAAAATTGTACAAAAATTAAGCGACTGCGCGTTACATTCAAATTTTAAATACATGAATATTTAGTCAATTTTTACATTGCCAGAAAAATTTGGCAAAATACAGTAAAAAATTTTCAGCCAAATATCAATTTTTTTCCGTGTTTCTAGATCTAATTTCAAACTTTTTCATATATTACCAAACAAAATTGTACAAAAATTAATCGACTGCGCATTAGTTTAAACTTGACAAAAAATTAAAATTCCATCAATTTTCGCCTCGCCAGAAAAAATTTTCAAAAAACGCAAAAAAATTTTTAGCCAAATATCAATTATTTTCCGTGTTTCTAGATCTAATTTCAAACTTTTTCATATATTAACGAACAAAATTGTATAAAAATTAAGCGACTACGCGTTCATTCAAATTGTCAAAAAATGAAAATTTAGTCAATTTTCGCCTCACCAGAAAATTTTAGCAAAATACACTAAAAAAATACACATCTAGAAACGCGGAAAAGAATTGATATTTGGCTGAAAATTTTTTAGTGTTTTTTGCCAAATTTTTCTGGCGAGGCAAAAATTGATTGAATTTTCATTTTTTGACAAGTTGAAACTAATGCGCACTGGGTCAATTTTTGTACAATTTTGTTCGTTAATATATGAAAAAGTTTGAAATTAGATCTAGAAACACGGAAAATAATTGATATTTGGCTAAAAATTTTTTAGTGTTTTTTGCAAATTTTTTCTGGCGAGGCAAAAATTGATGGAATTTTAATTTTTTGACAATTTGAATGTAACGCGCAGTCGCTTAATTTTTGTACAATTTTGTTCGTTAATATATGAAAAAGTTTGAAACTAGATCTAAAAACACGGAAAATAATTTATATTTAGCTGAAAATTTTTTACTGTATTTTGCTAAATTTTTCTGGCAAGTTAAAAATTGACTAAATATTCAATTTTTGACAATTTGAATGTAACGCGCAGTCGCTTAATTTTTGTACAATTTTGTTCGTTAATATATAAAAAAGTTTGAAACTTGATCTAGAAACACAGAAAATAACTGATATTTGACTGAAAATTTTTTAGTGTATTTTGCTAAAATTTTCTGGTGAGGCGAAAATTGACTAAATTTTCATTTTTTGACAATTTGAATGTAACGCGTAGTCGCTTAATTTTTGTACAATTTTGTTCGTTAATATATGAAAAAGTTTGAAATTAGATCTAGAAACACGGAATATAATTGATATTTAGCTGAAAATTTTTTAGTGTATTTTGCCAAATTTTTCTGGCAAGGCGAAAATTGATGGAATTTTAATTTTTTGACAAGTTAAAACTAATGCGCACTGGGTTAATTTTTGTACAATTTTGTTCGTTGATATATAAAAAAGTTTGAAATTAGATCTAGAAACACGGAAAATAATTGATATTTGGCTGAAAATTTTTTACTGTATTTTGCTAAATTTTTCTGGCAAGTTAAAAATTGACTAAATATTCAATTTTTGACAATTTGAATGTAACGCGCAGTCGCTTAATTTTTGTACAATTTTATTCGTTAATATATAAAAAAGTTTGAAATTTGATCTAGAAACACGGAAAATAACTGATATTTGACTGAAATTTTTTTAGTGTTTTTTGCAAATTTTTTCTGGCGAGGCGAAAATTGATGGAATTTTAATTTTTTGTCAAGTTTAAACTAATGCGCAGTCGATTAATTTTTGTACAATTTTGTTTGGTAATATATGAAAAAGTTTGAAATTAGATCTAGAAACACGGAAAATAACTGATATTTGACTGAAAATTTTTTAGTGTTTTTTGCAAATTTTTTCTGGCATGGCGAAAATTGATGGAATTTTAATTTTTTGACAAGTTAAAACTAATGCGCACTGGGTTAATTTTTGTACAATTTTGTTCGTTAATATATAAAAAAGTTTGAAATTAGATCTAGAAACACGGAAAATAATTGATATTTGGCTGAAAATTTTTTACTGTATTTTGCTAAATTTTTCTGGCAAGTTAAAAATTGACTAAATATTCAATTTTTGACAATTTGAATGTAACGCGCAGTCGCTTCATTTTTGTACAATTTTGTTCGTTAATATATAAAAAAGTTTGAAATTTGATCTAGAAACACGGAAAATAACTGATATTTAACTGAAAATTTTTTAGTGTATTTTGCTAAAATTTTCTGGCGAGGCGAAAATTGATGGAATTTTAATTTTTTGTCAAGTTTAAACTAATGCGCACTGGGTTAATTTTTGTACAATTTTGTTCGTTAATATATAAAAAAGTTTGAAATTAGATCTAGAAACACGGAAAATAATTGATATTTGGCTGAAAATTTTTTACTGTACTTTGCTAAATTTTTCTGGCAAGTTAAAAATTGACTAAATATTCAATTTTTGACAATTTGAATGTAACGCGCAGTCGCTTAATTTTTGTACAATTTTGTTCGTTAATATATAAAAAAGTTTGAAATTTGATCTAGAAACACGGAAAATAACTGATATTTGACTGAAAATTTTTTAGTGTATTTTGCTAAAATTTTCTGGTAAGGCGAAAATTGACTAAATTTTCATTTTTTGACAATTTGAATGTAACGCGTAGTCGCCTAATTTTTGTACAATTTTGTTTGTTAATATATGAAAAAGTTTGAAATTTGATCTAGAAACACGGAAAATAATTGATATTTGCCTGAAAATTTTTTAGTGTATTTTGCCAAATTTTTCTGGCAAGGCAAAAATTGATTAAATTTTTACTTTTTGACAATTTGAATGTAACGCGCATTGGGTTAATTTTTATTCAACTTTGTTCGTTAATATATGAAAAAGTTAGAAATTAGATCTAGAAGTAGGGAAAATAAATGATATTTGACTGAAAATTTTTTAGTGTATTTTGCTAAAATTTTCTGGTGAGGCGAAAATTGATTGAATTTTCATTTTTTGACAAGTTGAATGTAACGCGCAGTCGCCTAATTTTTGTACTATTTTGTTCGTTAATGTATGAAAAAGTTTGAAATTAGATCCAGAAACACGGAAAATACTTGATATTTGGCTGAAAATTTTTTAGTGTATTTTGCCAAATTTTTCTGGCAAGGCGAAAATTGATGGAATTTTAATTTTTTGACAAGTTAAAACTAATGCGCACTGGGTTAATTTTTGTACAATTTTGTTCGTTAATATATAAAAAAGTTTGAAATTAGATCTAGAAACACGGAAAATAATTGATATTTGGCTGAAAATTTTTTACTGTATTTTGCTAAATTTTTCTGGCAAGTTAAAAATTGACTAAATATTCAATTTTTGACAATTTGAATGTAACGCGCAGTCGCTTCATTTTTGTACAATTTTGTTCGTTAATATATAAAAAAGTTTGAAATTTGATCTAGAAACACGGAAAATAACTGATATTTGACTGAAAATTTTTTAGTGTTTTTTGCAAATTTTTTCTGGCATGGCGAAAATTGATGGAATTTTAATTTTTTGACAAGTTAAAACTAATGCGCACTGGGTTAATTTTTGTACAATTTTGTTCGTTAATATATAAAAAAGTTTGAAATTAGATCTAGAAACACGGAAAATAATTGATATTTGGCTGAAAATTTTTTACTGTATTTTGCTAAATTTTTCTGGCAAGTTAAAAATTGACTAAATATTCAATTTTTGACAATTTGAATGTAACGCGCAGTCGCTTCATTTTTGTACAATTTTGTTCGTTAATATATAAAAAAGTTTGAAATTTGATCTAGAAACACGGAAAATAACTGATATTTGACTGAAAATTTTTTAGTGTATTTTACTAAAATTTTCTGGAAAGGCGAAAATTGACTAAATTTTCATTTTTTGACAATTTGAATGTAACGCGTAGTCGCCTAATTTTTGTACAATTTTGTTCGTTAATATATGAAAAAGTTTGAAATTAGATCTAGAAACACGGAAAATAATTGATATTTGCCTGAAAATTTTTTAGTGTATTTTGCCAAATTTTTCTGGCAAGGCAAAAATTGATTAAATTTTCACTTTTTGACAATTTGAATGTAACGCGCATTGGGTTAATTTTTATTCAACTTTGTTCGTTAATATATGAAAAAGTTAGAAATTAGATCTAGAAGTACGGAAAATAAATGATATTTGACTGAAAATTTTTTAGTGTATTTTGCTAAAATTTTCTGGTGAGGCGAAAATTGATTGAATTTTCATTTTTTGACAAGTTGAATGTAACGCGCAGTCGCCTAATTTTTGTACTATTTTGTTCGTTAATGTATGAAAAAGTTTGAAATTAGATCCAGAAACACGGAAAATACTTGATATTTGGCTGAAAATTTTTTAGTGTATTTTGCCAAATTTTTCTGGCAAGGCGAAAATTGATGGAATTTTAATTTTTTGACAAGTTAAAACTAATGCGCACTGGGTTAATTTTTGTACAATTTTGTTCGTTAATATATAAAAAAGTTTGAAATTAGATCTAGAAACACGGAAAATAATTGATATTTGGCTGAAAATTTTTTACTGTATTTTGCTAAATTTTTCTGGCAAGTTAAAAATTGACTAAATATTCAATTTTTGACAATTTGAATGTAACGCGCAGTCGCTTCATTTTTGTACAATTTTGTTCGTTAATATATAAAAAAGTTTGAAATTTGATCTAGAAACACGGAAAATAACTGATATTTGACTGAAAATTTTTTAGGGTTTTTTGCAAATTTTTTCTGGCTAATTTAGAAATTAGATCTAGAAGTACGGAAAATAAATGATATTTGGCTGAAAATTTTTTAGAGTATTTTGGCAAATATTTCTGGCAAGGCAAAAATGCATTGAATTTTCATTTTTTCACAAGTTGAAATCAATGCGCAGTAGCTCAATTTATGTTTAATTTTGTTTGTTTAGAGATGAAAAAGTTTGAAATTAGATCTAGAAATGTGGAAAATAATTGATATTTGACTGAAATTTTTTTAGTGTATTTTGCCAATAATTTCTGGCAAGGCATAATTATGAAGGAATGTTCCCATATGTATAATAAACGGACAAAATTATTGTTTCAGATATAGGTAATGTTTTAGCATTTCAAATTTTTTTTACAATTTTTTTGCGTAAATTGATATTTTCCTTTTTAATTTTATCCGAATGTTTTTATTAGGGGTGGTTTTCAGGTGTTGATATTTTTTGTTATTAATTTACAAAGTTAGGGTGTATATTTCTGAGTATGTTTTACTCTTTCAGATTGTGATTAGATTTTTTTTTGAACGAATTTTTATTTTTTTAATAATTTTGTCAGAATATCATCCTTTAGGGTGGTTTTCATGGGTTGATCATTTTTTTTATTAATTCAAATAATTAAATTGTATATTTTTGAGTATGATCAACCATTTTAGATTTTGATTAGATTTTTTTGTGCAAATTGATTGTTGTGCCCCTTTCTGCTACTACCTGTCGTACATTTTAATTTTTGTTATCTTAATATCTCAATTTTTTTTTGTGTAATTAAAGTTTTATTTTTTTAATTGTTAATTTTGTGGTAGATAAATATTTTATTTTTGTTTGGATTTAATTAGTTTACTTTTAAATTTAATTTTATTAATTTTAACATTTTGTTCTTAAGAAATGAAATAATTATGCTTTCAATAATGATCAGAATTGATTAATCAATTATTTTTGTTTAAACTTTTGATTTTTGTACTGATATATTCTTTAAGTCAACAAGAGTGATTTGATTTTCGTGCGGAAAAGCACGTGACCTCCTCTGATTGGTGGTCAATCTGTGCAGATTAGTTGGCTTAAACAACTTACTTGTTTTCGCTATTTTTATTATTAATTTGCCAATTTTTAAAGATTGTGCAAGTGCAATCTGATTGAGGAGGCATCCATTAATCATTTGCAATAATTTTGAACTCATTTTATATTGTTGTTTTGCTTTGGGTTGACGGAATTCAGTTCTTTATGTTTTCTTTTAGAAATAAACTATTTATTTCTTTGTATATTGTCTGGCTTCTTTAAAACAATAAGTTTTATCATAATAAGTCGTTTAGGAATTTAGATTTTTGCTTTTTTACATATTTTCCAGCAAAACACATAATATGGACTTGCAGTTTAAGAAAAAGATTTGTTGTTTGTATAGAAGTTAATCGAGATAGCTCAGTTGGTTAGGCGTTAGGTTTTAGTTAGTTGCGTGCGGCGAACCCGGGTTCGATTCCCTGTCCCCCCAAATTTGTTTTTAAAAAATATCCTCATTATGTGAGGTTCTCGCAGTTAATTGTAGCAACAATTAATCTTAATTCGTTCACTTTTATAGTAATTTGTATTTTGAAAATTCTTTTTTAATTTATTAAATTTAAAAATTGTATTTATTAACTGAAATATAACTTTTATTAATTTTAAGCTACACATAACCTTTATGTGTAGTTTACAACCCAAGCTGTTCATTGTTTTTTGTATTTTGCTGTTTAGAATCGTTTATTTCTTAAAAAATCATTTATTTTAGCGATTTGTGGCATTTTTTTTTTTGACGTAATTTGTCTGACGTGATTTACTTGACGTCGCGAAAAAACGTCATGTAATTTACGTCAAGCGCGTATGACATACATTTTATGTCATAAACTTTCGTAAGGGCCGGCACACAAAAAAAATTGATGCTCTGAGCTCGAGATCAGACCATGACTACTTTATGTTTTTAGGGTCGCAGAAGCCGAATCTAAAATCTATTTAACCATATCACATTATACTTTTGACATAACCTAAAAAAAAGAAACACAAAATTTGACCCAAAAATTTTGAAATCAAGAAAAATTTAGATTTTTAAGTCTAGCTATGACAGCTTTATGTTTTTGAGGTCGCTGAAGCCAAATCTAAAATTCATTGAACACCATCACGTCATACTTTTGACATAAACTAAAAAAAAAACCCAAAATTTGGCCATAAAATTTTGAAATCAAGAAAAATTCTGATTTTTAAGCCTGACTATGACTATTCACTACACGAATAATCAAATCTAATTTTATAAAAATCCATTTTTCTTTTTATCTTCACCAAAAGAAAATTTCTTAAGCAAATAATGTGCATTTTGCATTTTAAAACTGCTTCACTTGTTTCAGAACGTCAAAGAAATAACGTAAGTTAAAAATAAAATATTTCTCTTATTATCTTAAGATTATATTTACTTTATTTCAGACTGCAAATTTATTGAAAAGACATGCTAAAATTATCTTTCCATCTACAAAAAATAAACATCAAATGTTTGCAGTTTGTGTGATATAATTGTTTATTGTATTATTTATAAACCTTTACATTCTTCTGTCCTGTTTAAAAAAAATTGAAAAAATGTTTTAATATTCGTTACTGAACATTTACATCTGTTTGTTACCGAAAGACAATATAATTTTTTCTAAAATCATAAGCTGACGTCTCCTAGACAAGTAAGCATTATATATTTATAAGTATAATTTCAAACATCATTTTAATTATTCTGAAAAAAATTTTATTTATAGATGAACTGTGAAAATTGTCCCCTGCCCAATACTAGTGGAACCACTTTAGCTTCAACATGTCCTGGAGTATCATTTTTATTATTTATGTCAATTTTGGAATTTTTTATACGAAAGCAGTGCGATCTTGAAGATCCCTGCGGTCGAATTTCATCACGTGATTATCCCGAATCTAGGTCAGTATTCTGATTAAAATATCTATTAAATTAATTCCTGCTATTATATATATTGATGCTCAAACTAATTGCTTCTCAATTCTATTTGGGTCAAAATTTCTCACAAAAATCGACGTTGATCTCGAATCTTTCCATTTTTATGAAATATAGAGTAAATGTAGTATTATATCATCAAAAGTCTTGGCAAAAACTATTTTTTGAAAATTGTGATGATTGTTTTAAAGGAAGTTAAAGTGTAAGTATTTTATTCCTTTTATTTTTGGAACTGCATTGATTTTATTACAAGCGAACCCTCTATAGAGCAATTTTTTTTAAAAGTTACTAACATTTTAAAAATTGAGAATTTCTAAAACCCTGTTTCTTGATTATTTTATTTTCATATTGTGTCGCTTGTTTTAATAGATGTATTTTGATCAACTTGAAGGAAATTAAAAAAATTTTATACATCGAATGAGCCATTTGCGAATCTTCCAATTGAATTTTGTTAAGTTATCAAGGTTTCAAAAGAAGAGTTTACTCCCTGAAAATAAATAATTGAGAACTTTTGGCGGACATTTCTTCTAGTAATTTTTGTATTAAAATTTCAATGTAGAAACCAATAAATTTGATTTAAAATGAACATTTCGCTGATATTTTTATAAAAACATAAAAAATGTACATTTGTGTAGTCCACAAATTTAAAGGGAAAGATGCACTTTTTAGTAGGGTTCTCATACAGTTTTGGTATATATTATTTATAAGCACCATAAGTATAAACAAAATTTATTAAAATGCCACAAAGATATTTGTTTTTGAAAAAATGGTACTTAAAATTTTGATGCCCTGTAAAAACCAACATTTTCAAAAAATATGTTTTGCCAAGAGTTTTGTTTAGTAATACTACATTTACACCCAGTTTCATAAAAATTGAAAGACCTGAGACCAACTTTGATTTTTTTAAGAAATTTTGACCCATTTTTCATTTTGCAGTTATGACTTTATTGTAATTGGTTCAGGAAGCGCAGGCTCAGTAGTATCCTCACGATTGTCAGAAAATAAAGATTTTTCGGTTTTGCTTTTGGAAGCAGGATTAGACGAAGTATCATGGACTCAAGTGCCTTCTTTTTTTCGAAATATAATAAACACAAATCTAGATTGGCAACATATTGGCGTAACAGAGAAAAATTCCTGTTTGAACCTGAAAGATAAAAAATGCATTTTGCACGGAGGAAAGGTTTTTATCGTTTTTAGATATATTGCTATTGGGATCTGAAATAGTGACGTCATTAAGCAAAAACACAAGGAGGTCGATTTTTTGTAAACAGTTGCAAACTTGTGTTAGAAATCAGAGTTTTTAATTATTGATATTTATTAAAGCAAATAGTATATGTAGATAGATTATGTAGTTACATGTAGCTGTTATAACAAACAACTAAGACATATTTATATTTTATTTTGTTTATTTTGCATCTTAAAATCTATTGTATTTCTTTAATCGGCTTAAATTACTTTTCGCAATATATTTTATTTTTGAACAATTTAAGACACCTGTTTTTGCAGTGTAACAGAGACTTCTTTTAAAGCTTCATTAGGTTTTGTTTCTTGCTCATCGCTAATAATTAAGAATTTTCTAGTTTTATAAAACTTCTAGGTCTTAGGGGGATCGAGTTCAATTAACGGAATGATGTACATGAGAGGTTCAAGAAAAGATTACGATGATTGGGAAAAATTGGGAAATGAAGGTTGGTCTTTTCGAGACGTTCTGCCTTTTTTTAAAAAAAGTGAAAATAATTTACAAATTGATGAAATGGATGCTGGATATCACAGCAAAGGAGGTCCCCTTACTGTAACCCAATTAAATTATATGCCTCCTATAAGTTCTGATTTGTTAAAGGCTGCAGAAGAATTAGGTATGTATTTGAAAATAACATATTAGGACCACAAAAAATTGTTTTTTACTCATGGAAGCGGATCATGAATTTCTAAAGCATTTTTGGTCGTTGAATCACAATTCGGAGCTCGTCTGTCTCCATCACGTTAGGATTTTAATTATTAACAAATTTTTGAAAATATAAACAATTTCTCAGATTTTTTTAAAGAGTACGACCATTATCAAATATATAGTCAACCAACATGCAAAGTTTTATAAAATACACTACCGTCAGAAATTGTTGGTCCGATCGATTGGAGCGGATCAAAAAAATACAGCTCAAATAAGACCACGATATCTTGGTTAAAAATTAAGATAGAAACTTAACGTTTAAAAATTTGAAAAAATTATTAAATTCTGCGTTAGAATACCTATTAGTTAAAATATTTTAAAAATCCAAAGTGATTATATTACTTGATGTGTTAGAAAAAAAAATTCTCAAATTTTTCAATTATCGTTCCATATGTTCAGTTCGTTGCCTGATGTAGAAAAATTGAATAAAAAAATTGAATTTTATATTGTTCTCTTCGTTGAATTGCTAGCTTTAATTTGAGCTAAGGGAACTTGAAAAATATTGAATGGTTCACGAGATATGACTAAAAACGTCCGAGCATATTTTTCTCAAAAACCTTCATTTTTAGGCAAAAACCACGTTTTTGATTGATTTTCGAGAAAAACATGCTCGGACATATTTAGTCATATCTCGTGAACCATTCAATATTTTTCAAGTTCCCTTAGCTCAAATTAAAGCTGGCAATTCAACGAAGAGAACAATATAAATTTCAATTTTTTTATTCAATTTTTCTAAATCAGGCAACGAACTGAACATATGGAACGATAATTGAAAAATCGAGAATTTTTTTTTCTAACACATCAACTAATATAATCACTTTGGAATTTTAAAAAATTTTAACTAATAGGTATTCTAAGGCAGAATTTAATAAGCTTTCCAAATTTTTAAATATCAAGTTTCTATCTTAATTTTTAACCAAGATATCGTGGTCTTATTTGAGCTGTATTTTTTTGATCAGCTCCAATCGATCGGACCAACAATTTCCGACGGTAGTGTATTTGAAAAATTAAAAGAAGTATAAGTTATGCAACTTATTCCATATAGTAATTAAAATTTGAACACACTTCTAAAAAGGACCCAGAATGCAGAAATACACACATTTCTATTAGTTTACATAAATTTGAAGAATCTTAAAAATATACGAGCATTTAACTAGGTGTACTTTCTTTTAAGTTACCAAAATTACACCTGAAAATCATCCGGTAATACTTAAACATAGGTATGAACCAAAACCAAAAATGCTTTAGGAATTCATAGTCCGGTTCCATGAGTCAAAAAAAAAAAAAATTGTGGTGGGGGTTATTTGCTTTAATATTCGTTAGTTGTTTTATGATTTACGTACTATAGCCACTGAATTTGTAATATTGATTTATATCGTGCTAATATAATGTTTCTGTATTATTGTTATTTTTAGACAGGCCCGGATTGGCCATTCAGGATACCGGGAAAAATCCCGGTGGGCCGACGCCAGGCGGGCCGGTATTTTTGTAGGTCTAATTAATAATTTAATTTATGTAATTAAATTTCATTTAACTTTCAATTACTCTTTTCTATTTTCAATTAATTTTACAACATTCAATCATTTTCGGCTTCTTTCTATGTTCTTTTCAATCACAGAAATTGTAGAATTTCAATTAAATTGTTCAATTCTACAACTATTTTTTACAATTCTTATTTATTATTATCTTCAACTTTCAATTCCATTCTTCAATTTTCAATTCCATTCTTCAGTTTTCAATTATTATTTTTTTCTATATTCAAGAATTCTAGACTTTTTCAATTACTTCTTTCAATTTTTAATTACATTTTTTAAATTTCCATTACATTCCTCAATTTTCAATTACCTCCTTCAATTTTTTCAATCCTCAATAATTCTCAAAAAATTTTATAACTAATCTTTAACTTTTTAAATTATTTTGTTCTCTTGACCATTATTTCTTAGTGCTTTACGATATCAAGACGATATCATATTTGAGCAATATTGATATTGATCTCAAAATCTCTTGACCATCCAAAAATGTTCTCGAGTTGATAATATCGACCTAAAATAACTAAAAAATGACGAAAATAATTGACAAATGAAAAAAATTGGAATAATGACAAGATTAATAAATCGACAATTGACAAAAATAATTTAAAAAATTAAAGAACAAATATAATATTTTAAAAAAACAATTGGAAATTAAAAAAGGAAAAAAATTACAAAAATAATAATAATTGAAAAAAATTTTAATTTTAAAAAATTGACCTGGATTGAAATTTGAAGAAATAATCACAAATTGATGAGAAGAAAATAATATTAAAAATTGGCAAAATAATTAAAAAATGAAGAAAATAATTGTGAATTAGACAGAAAAATTGAGGAATTAAGGAGTTAAATTGAGATTTCAAAAAAATTATTGATAATAAATAATTTACAAATTACTATATCAATAAATAAATAAATAGTATAAAAGAGTGAAAAAGCCCAGGATTGGTGATTATTTAAGAAAATAATTGACAATTAAAAACTGAAGAAAACTGTAGGAATAATTATAACAAATAATTGGAAATTGAATGGGATTTCAAAAAGTTAAAGTTGGTTGAAAATCGAAGAAAATAATTTCAAATTAGAAGAAATAGTTGAAAATTGAAAAAAAAATTCAAAATTAAAGAAAATAATAATTGTGAATTTAAGAGGATAGTTGAAAAATTGAATTGAAAGTTCAAGAAAAATATTGTTAATTGAAAAAATCATCGAAAAAAGCCGAGAATTATTAAATATTGAAGAAAATAATTGCCAATTGGAAAAAATTCTAAACATGGCAAGATTATTAAATTAAAAACTGACAGAAATAATTTTAAACAGAAAAAGATAAACATGAAATTAAAAAAAACTAAAAAAGAAAGAAAATGATAGGAATAGTTCTAGAAACAATTGAAAGTTTAATTGCTTTTTGAAAAATTAAACTTTATTAAAATTTGAAGAAAATACTTCCAAATTGAGAGAATAATTGAAAATGAAAAAAAGTATCAATAAAAATCAAGAATTGTGATTGGATACAAATAATTAAAGAATTAAAGAACTGAATTGAAATTTCAAGAAAATGATTAATAATTGAATAATATGAAAGAAAATAATTGAAAAAAGACGAAAATAAAGGACAATTGCAAAAAATTCGAAAAATTGCAACATTAAAAAGTTTACATTTCAACAGAATTATCTTAAAAGTTAAGAATGTAAATTAAAATTTAGAACAGAAATAACTAAGAATAAAAATTGAAAGAAAATTACTGTAGTAATTATAGAAAATAATTGTAAATTTAATTGGATTATAAAAAATTGAACTGGATTGAAATTCTTGGAAAATAATTGCCTATTGAAGGAAACAAGTGAAAATTGAAAAAATAATTGAAAAAAAATCGAGAATTATTGAATATTGACTGAAATAATTAAAAATTCAAGTAAATAATTGAAAACTGAAAAATAATTGAAAAAATGAGAATATTTGAAAACTGAAAAAAATAATTGAAAAACCGACAATATTTGAAAATCGAAGAAAATAATTGAAAACTGAAAAAATAATTAAAAAAACGAGAATATTTGAAAACTGAAAAGAATAATTGAAAAAAACCGAAAATATTTGAAAATTGAAGAAAATAGTTGAAAACTGGAAAAACAATTGAAAAAATGAGAATTATTGAATATTGAAGAAAACAATTGAAAATTGATAAAAATATTGAAAGAAGCCGAAAATTATTGAATATTAAAGAGAATATTTGAAAATTGAAAAACATGATTAAAAATTAATTAAAATAATTGTGAATAGAAGAAAATAATTGAGATTTGAAGAAAATAATTGTAAATTAAAGAAAGTAATTGTAAATTAAAGAAAGTAATTGGGTATTCAAATATTGAAAAAATGATTTTCAGGTGAATGAAAGCCGACTTTTTTTATGCTAAAGGGGGCAAAGTAGATAGAAATTCATTCTGAGCAATTATTAAAGCCGGGGAATTCGCTAAAAAACTTTTTATTATATTTATTTAATAAAAATTGTCAATTTCCTAATTGAAGATTAGGGAATGATTTTAAAGGGTTGTTTTTGATGCTGAAGGGGTTAAGGTAGATAGGAATACATTCAGAGCAATTTTTAAAGCCAGGAAATTCTCTCAAAATTTTTTTATTATATTTGTTTAATAGAAGTTGTCCATTTTTTGTCCTTTAAAATTGGTTAAAACCAGATTGATGTGTTCATTAAACTAAGAAATTACTGCTGCTTTCGTACAAATGGCAGTAGAGAATGCTACTGTTCAAGAAATTCCAAATAATTAAATTATTGATAAGTTTAAATAAAATAATTTAATAATTTAATATTTTTATATTTTAGTTTTAAATGTTAATAAAAATTTTCAATTATATAGAAAGGGGCCGCTTTTAATTCCCAATCCGGCCCTGTTTTTAGAATTGTAATGAAATATTGGAATTTTTAGGTTATGCTACCGTAGATTTGAATGGTAAAAATCACACTGGATTTTGTATTTCTCAAACCACTTCAAACAAAGGTTCTCGTCTTTCTGCGTCTCGGGCTTTTATTCGTCCCGCAAAAAATCGTCAAAATTTACATGTTATACTTAACGCGACTGCTACAAAAGTTGTTTTTAATGAAGAAAAGAAAGCTGTCGCTGTGGAGTTCTATAAGAATGGAAAATTATACACAGTTGGCGTTCATAAAGAAGTTATTGTTAGTGCAGGTAAACTTTTATTAGTTAGTATATTGTGCAATAGGGTACACCAAAAAAAGATAAAAGTCCGAAATATTTTGCTCTGACCCCTCAAATTTGTTCGAAATTGAAAATATACCCCTTTTTATATCAGAGAATATTTACAGATTGCTCACAAGCCATGGCATTGTTTCTTTATGTGAAAAACTTAATTTTTCGTAAATTTGTTATAGAAACACAGTCCCACAAAAAAAAAATGTTTTTGTCCGTGACAATATGCTAGTGCATTCCTACGTATTTTTGTTTACCGAGTCCGAATCTGCAGTCAAAATTATCAGATAAGATACATTTTTTTAGAAATACACTAGTGTAGTGGCCAAAAAATATTTTTTTTTGTGAGGCTGTGTAACTTTTATTATAATTAGCGTAAAAAATGCCGTTTTCTTCTGATATTTTAATTACTTAAACCATCTTTAATAAAAAAATGAATTCTGCTTCTACTGAGATAATTATTATTTTAACAAATATTTAAACAAAGAATTACTATTGGCTTTTAACTTTTATGAGAATGAATTTAAAACAGTGAAATTTATTCATAATTTTACAATTTAGTAATCATGTAATATTTTTTAAAATTAAACTAATTAGTTAATTCATTAGCTGATTATTATTAATTTAAAACAAATTATTGTTGTTAATTGTTAACTTGCATTTAAATTAACATTAGACATGCTTTTAATCAATATTTGCTTATTTATTTTTAATTATTCCTTTATATACTTTGACTTCTTTTAAAATGTATTCAATATTTTTTTGTAGTTTTATATTATATTTAAAAAAATAGGTTTTCAATTAAACAAATGTGGCGCGTTACGGAAAAAGGAGACCTAAAAGTCAAAAAGAACATAGAAATTTTTTATTTAATTTCCTTTTTATCTTTATTTTTCTTATTATTAGGAGCTATAAATTCACCCCAGATTCTCTTAAACAGTGGAATTGGACCGAGAAAAGAATTGGAGGATGTAGGTGTCTCTGTGGTCCATGATCTTCCAGGCGTTGGAAAAAATTTACACGATCACGTTGCATTCTTTTTGAGCTTCACAATAAATGAAAAATACGTGAATTCATTAAATTGGGCAACTGCTTTAGATTATCTACTTTATAGAAAAGGAGCGTTATCTGGTACAGGTACGAATTTTTTCGTAATTTATATTATTTATATCATGCCAGATCTAGGAGCCTTATTATATTTATATGAGAGAGAAAGAGATAACACTATATATTGTTATTTTAATGTGACGTCAAAAGTCAAGAAGGTTAGATCATTTTGTCAGAAAAGTTAGGCTCAGACCCAAATTTCTATTAAGTTATATATAGAGGGATTTATATAATTAAATTTTTCAAAATTTCCAAAAATTCCTGGAAAAATCCATATTTTTTAATGCAGTTTTATTAGAGGTGATGAAATAAAGTATATAGGAATTTCCAGGTTTTTAGCAGTTAAATGGTTAGTTTATTGTTAGCTTCTACTGCAGTTGAGTAAGATGAGAATGCGTCAAAAGTTTGCTGACCGATTTTTACTTCCCTCCCCCCCCCCCCCCCCCCTCTTCTCACCAAACAAGACTTTTACACAAGTGTAAAACTTAAAAACTGCATAACTTTGTGGGTTTGCATTATATCGCAAACTATAAACAGAATTTATTTGATTTTACTGGTACTTTCAGAAAAAAATTCGAGAAATTTTTTTTTGTGAAAATTAAAAGTTTTTTGAATTCTAAAAATGTTCTATTTTTGATAATTTTGGACGGAAATAGCTGGATAACGAACTCGACCTGTATTTTTGTACCTAAAAAAAGTGTACCAAAGTTGAAGTTGATACGACAATTTTTACTCAAGTTATCCGATTCCGAAATTTTAGTCTACAGATAGACAGACAGACAGACAGACATACAGACATACATTTTCGTAAAACCAATTTTTTCGGAATCAGGAGGTCTCAAAACATCGAGAAATGTCATTTCCAAAATGTCATTTTTAACGGCCACCCTAACATATATATATATATATAAATTATATATTATTCTCTGCGAAAAACGATGTTTGTTGTTAACACAAAATATATTAAGCATTAACCAAACAACTAAAACAAATAAAACGGATTTTCTGTAGGAATAGCCAGAGCACATAGGATCAACTATTCGTACTCATAAAAGCAATTTTCTGATTAGTCGAGATTTTCTTTACGAATTTCTGATGAGTCAAGATTTTCTGTACGAATAGACACTGCGTAAATGTTTACACATTTTGAATTTGAGGTTATATAGTAATTTCCAGTTATTTTAATTGACACTCACTAGTTCCAGATAAAAATATTTTGATGCATGATGAGTTTGGAATTTTTAAAAATCTTTATTAAATTTAAAAAAGAAGTTTTTATCGTAAACTTTATAAAATTTATAAATATAAAAACTTAATTTTAACTTTTTCAAATCACATGGTTGTGCTACCATATTTTATTTTTTTAACCTCTAAAATTCTACGTAATGACAGGTTCTTTCCCTGAATAGAAACTATTTTCTTGGAATTCTTTCATTTGTGTAAGACGCGTACTATACTGTCAGGGGTACAGAATTACTTTATGTTCAATTTTATGAGATCATGATAAACGATTGAAAGGTTTGCTGAGCCAGATCTAAAATTTACTGAGTTGTTGCTTTTTACAATATAAAATAATTCCACAATATTCCTTTTTCTCCAATTAATCTTTAAATCATGAATGCGGACGTTTTTTTTTTACTTATGTGTTAAGATTTGTTACGTGGCCGAGTGCTCTGCAGCAGGCCAATATTGTTGTTATAGTTTGTGCTATATAAACTCTATTGCAATCTTTACAATTTAATTCATAAATCACATCTTTCTTTTTAAATTTGAGAATCTCATGTAGGAGGGTATGTTGTAATTTATTTTTTATTGAGAAAATAACAGTGATATTTATTTTTTTACAGATTATTTGAATGGATTTTGCGATTTCAGGAACATATGGGAAAACCAATATTTTTGTCTGTCAAAACTATTATTAAATTCAATGTTGTTATTATTGTTATTACTCCTGTTTTTTGTGTTTATGTAATTTATTCTTTTATCTACATTTTGTTTTATAAAATCATAAGGATAACTAATCTTTTGTTATGGCCGGAAGGGGCATTCGCAGTCTACAAACTTATTTATTTTAATATTTATCCCTGATTCATTTACAAAGCCAGCGGGCTTTGAGCTAAGGGAACAGGGCAGAAGAAAGTCCACCGAACAATGCGTTAGGAAGCGTGATAAATTATTTTATTTATCCAAATTAGATAAATCGTGGAGTTGAAATAGGATGAGAGGAAGAAATCGTCATGAGAATCTGAATCCTTGTTTTAATCGTCCGGACAACTGGAACAAAGCAACTTGTTAGCTTAAGGCATCAAAATTACGGGAGAGTAAAAAGGAAATAGATTGTAAAATCTTACTTTATTAGTGAATCTAGTGCGTGTGAGATGTTTCTTCAAAATCTCCAAGTGAAACCCCCTAAGGGGGTTGAGTATATTGATACAGATGAGTATATTGATGAGGGGTCGTTGATCCACAATTTCTTGATTCAAGGTTTCTTAGAGACGAAGATTCAGGATAAAGGGTTAAATTTGATGGAAGGATAAAGGATCAAAATTGATTGCAGGGTTAAAAGGATTTAAACTGATTAAAAGGGTTCAGGATTTAAGTTAGTTGAAAGGGTTAAATGATTAAAAGGGTTAAGGGTTAAAAAGGGTTAAAATCGTTAAAGGGTTAAGGATTAAAACTAATTACTGACATGTTATGCCAGGAGTTCTACGCTTCCACTTTTCTTTCTGTTTTCAATACAATGTTCACAAATACAATGTTACATTTAATTCGCAGACTCACTACAATATACGCAAGATTCTTCACGACCGATACAATTGAAATCGATGGTTTATTCGCAAAATTATTAACTCGAAAGGAGTGTATACAGTGCTCGAATATAGGACTTGATGATTGTTGCCGAGATACAAGATTTAAATTGGCGCGTTACAAGACCAATACTGGGGAGATACAATACTCGCGAATATAGAACCGTTGTAGAGCTTTTAAGAGAAGAGAACCGTTTCAGAGGATGTTGGACGAAGAACTGATTTTAGTTTTCATCGAATTTGTAAAGAAACCTCGGTTTCATGTATTCTCATCCCTTCCAAAATTTTGCGTGGGCTACACATCGCATCGCTGAGTGAAGGGTGCAACTTCCTCGCAACGCCGAGTGGGAAGGTCCAACCCGTCGCAGCGCCGAGTAGCGTGAACTACTTCCAGATTTCGGGTGATAACTTGCGATGCTGATTAAATTCGAGGGTTATCAGAAGCTCGAATGTAATGTTTCCACCCTTATGATAATATCTTATTCATTTTCTATATTACACAACAGAACGTGGAGCATTTGAGAGCAATTCTATTTATCGCCGCTTCCACATTTCGGATTGTTTAATCATAATAAATTTGAGAGATTTTATAAACCCTAAATATAAGGTTGACATCCTTATAAAATACACTATTGATTTTATATAGTACATCACGGGAACGTGACACTTTGTTAAAATTCCGAATTAGTGAGATTGTTATTAATAATATAATCCAAGGTAAATAAAATGTCAACATCTTCTAGTAAAAAAATGGATGCAAAGTTTGAAATTTTAAATTTAGAATATATGTTTAAAGAAGGACAGACAAATGCGCAACCCGCTAAGTTGTCTGCTTCAGATTTAGAGCAGTCGGTAAAAAAGAAAATGTGTTTAGGGAAAATATGATGTGTTAGGTCTTTAAATAGGATGGAGGAATTTTTTGAGGATTGTAGTGATTTACCCATATCAAAAAGAATCTGGGGAGTGAATAAATGATCGTCGTAGAGGAATTCGAAATAAGGATCCAGATCCCTATTCTATCCGGCAAAGGATAGAATTTTGGATTTTGTATAAGTACTTTTTTGCTAGAAAATTAAATCTTGATCTAAAAGATGGTTCACAGCATTCTGCTAACATCACATTAATAGGGGTGCTCTTCCTATAGCCTACGGCTAGTCTTTTTCTAAACGCGAAAAGTTTTTGTGATACTTAAAATTATAAGCAATTGATCCGTAATCTATACGACTTCTTAATAATGAATCATAAATTTGAAGGAGAACTTTGGGATCAGGTCCCCAAGACGTGCCTCTAAGAACTCTAAAGATAATTAAAATTTTAATGCTTTTATCACATAAATAATTGAAATAAATATCAGAGGAACCAGATGATTGAAATTGTATACCTAGATATGTTGCTGAAGGTGATGGTTTAATTAAATTTCCGTTTAAAGTTAAAAAAGGGAAGGGTCATCCATATCAGGTTGCTTGTTACTAAAAATTACAAGTTTAGTCTTTACCGGACAAACATCCAGGCCTCTATTACTTAGATAGGGAGAAAGAGTATCAAGAGAGTTTTGGAGAGAAGTTATTATTTAATTTATGTTGGGGGATTGACATGTAACGGCATATCATCCGCCAATTCGTTAATTTTATAATCAGGAGGAATTTTGGTGTAAAGATTTCTGGTGTAGATAGCAAAGTTAAGTGGGCTAAGGATACAACCTTGTGGAAGACCAATAGTACTGCTTCTTGGTCCAATAATTTCACCGTCAATTTTAAAAAACATATTATTACATTTAGTGGAGTCACAAATAAAACGTGCAATTGATTCTGGGATACCTATCTTGCGGAGATCGCTGACAAGAATATTTGGAATTACGCTAGGGAATGCACCTCTTATATCAAGGAAGAGTGCTCCTGTGTATTCGCTGTTAGCTAAACCAGTCCAAATTTCTGTAGATAGAAGGGCTAGACCATCTGAACAGGATCTGTCCTTTCTGAAACCAAACTGACTAGGACTAAGGATTTTATTGCGTTCTATAAACCAAGTTAGTCTATTGTAAATAAGTTTCTCCGAGATTTTGAAGAGACATGAAGCCAAAGAAATAGGTCGGAATTTACTATGTAGAGGATGACTTTGGGAGAAAAAAGATTAGAAAATTGTTCCAAGAAGAGGGAAAACCCCCACTTCTGGGAAGTGTTGATTAATATTAAAATTTATTTTATCAAGTCCTGGGGATGATTTGATTTTGCATGCATTAATAACTATTGAAAGTTCCGATAACGAAAAGGGTGTATCTAAAAACTGATTTGTATTGAAGTTACTTGGAAATTTTTCGTGGAAAACTGTAGGAGGGCAGAATTCATTTATTAAAGAGTGAAGTTTATTTATAACCGTTGTATCTGCAGAGCAAGATGTGTTGGCTGGTTGATTAAATCGATTTTTGAAGCATTTAATAGTAGACCAAATTTTTGTGATTGGTGTATGTCTATCTAGGGTATCGCAGAAGTTTCTAAAAGATTGACGTTTGGCCTCCTTGACTGCACGCCTGACTATAGCTTCACGTCTCTTCAACTTTATGAAGTTTGGGTAATTTGAAGTTGTTTTGTAAATTGACAGGGCCATTTTCCTATCTTTGACTGCTTCTTCACATTCATTGTTCCACCATGAGGCTGGAACAAAGGGCTTTTTAGGTTTGTTAATGTTAAAGTTACTGTTCCTATTAAGTTTTGGTTTACGTTGAGGACATGAAAGGTTAATTGCTGTATCTACAAGTTTTACAAAATGGTCGTAGTCAGAGACTGGGTTATCAGTGTTTAATAGGTCTGGATTAGATTCTATGGACACTTTTAGTGAGGCAGTAAACGAAAGCCAGTTTATTGTTTTTAGATTGTATTTATGAGACAGAAAGGTAAAAATAGGAATTGTTACCCCTAATGAAGCAAAGATAGGAAAATGATCACTTCCCAGCGAGTGGCAGAATCATCATTCAAAAGAATTATTTCTGAATCTTCTAATCCTTTGTATAAATTATGATCATTGGGACAAGTGAAAGAGCTACCCCAAAGGGTACCATGACAATTAAAGTCACCTCCCATAAAAACAGCGTCAAAACCAGAATTTTTAATTGAACTAAATAAAAGCTTCCAGTAATTAACAGAAGTGAGTTTACCAGGAATTCTATAAACAGAGACTATTAAAAATTTACACAGTGAGGAATCAATAGAAACAGCGAGTCTTTCAAGTTCATCCTCGCGATTAAAAATGTTTTGAACCTTTGAGAAAGTTTTATTTTTTCGGATAGCTATCGTAAGACCACCACCCTTATTTATTATTTTATCTAGTCTAATTATATTAATTTCTTTTTAAATAAGTAAGTTGTAATTATTTTTAGGTTTGAAAAGGGTTTCACAAAGTAAAATTATATCATTATTTTTGGAAAGTTTTTAGAGATCGTGTGCCTTTTTAGAGACACCACGACAGTTCCATTGAATTAATTTTAAATTAGTGATATTAGCCATTATTTGGAGTTAAAGGGTTGAGCAAGAGCCGGAGACTTTCAGTTACCTTCGAGAGGTGGTCTTGGTTATGTTTTGCTATTTCAGGAGATGAGTTAGAAGCTAGTTGTGAGACTTGGTTGCTAAGCCAAGACAGGAAAAAGGATATCGAGTCGCCGTTGAAGGATAAAGAAGTAACAGGAATTGCTAAAGAACGCGGTGCAGAAGGGGAAGATAAGGCGCAACCATTGGGAAGGCTATAACTTTCCCTACCATTATTCCACTGCTCTGCAAAGAGGAGTTGTGGTGAGCTGTTCTTTTACGTGGTTGTTTTGATTCTGTCTAAGAAATGCCTTGTGACAGTTTCGAATTTTTTGTGTTTGGAGAAAAGGAAAAGGATATTGCTGCAAACCAGCGATCAGGAAGAAGGTTCCTCGAAGGGTTGTTGAAAGACTCAGCAGATGGAGCAGGAGTGTTTCCCAACACTGGAAAACTCGAGAAATTGAATTGGTTCTAGTTCCGACGCTTGTTCGGTCGAATGATAGTTTTAGCCTCATTAAAAGAAATTTTGTTTAGTGTAGCGTAGGTTCGAATTTCTTTTTGAAAAGAAAACTCAGGACAATCTCTAGACGTTGCCAGATGAGTACCTGAACAGCTGACACATTTTGGAGGATCAGATTTTTTCGGACAAGGATTGATGGTATCATGAACCGCGTTTTCTGGACAAAAATTACATCGCTGTTTGAATCGCCAATGCTTGGCAATGTGCCCAAATATGAGACACTTCAAGCACATTCTTAGGTCCGGAATGTAAGGACGAATAGGACTAGATCCTTTGAAAATTGCTACTCTTTATGGAAGAACCGTGCCTTGAAATGTCAAAAGAACGGTTGTGGATGGGATGTACTTGACAGCTTTAGTACTGTCGTCAACCGTTCTCCTGTTGAACCTGCGAACTTGCAAAGTTTTAATGTTTTTGACGTGTGGGCCCACGATTTCAGCATTTGTTAGAATTTCGTCGTCTGTAATGTCTACAAGGACGTTATTCATAATGCCTTGACATGAGACAAAAATGTCAGGGATTAGTGCAATTAAACCCTTGGATTTAATTGCTGGATCTTTTAAAAGTCTGTTGGCTGCTTTGCCTGAATTTAAAGTTACTCTAACCTTACCTCTGCCACTTTGGTGAATGTCAACAACGCTCTTAGGATAAGAGAAATGAATCGTACGACCGACCAACATGTGATTCAGTTCCTTTTTATAATCATTCGATTTGGGATCTCGTTGAATGAAAACCGTGCATTTGCTCTTCAATTGATCGTCTTAACAAATGGAATCTGAAACATTCTCTACGTTTGTTCTTATTGAATTAGAATTAGTGTGCGAAAGCGTGTTTTTTGATGGTTTGTGTGTGTGTTGTGTGCTGCTTGTTTGTTTTTGTGTGTCAAAAGTTTTTTGTGTATGTTTCGAATTCTGCTTGAGAGAGTCTTGGTCATGACAGTGACGTTTTGCGTTCTGGTTTGCACCATCTGATTGATTTAGATCGCGAAGAAACAAAAGGTTGTTTGCAGCATCTTCAAATTTCATTTGCGAATTAGGGGAAAAAGGGATCTCATAGCCCTTCTCCTTGTCGGAGTCCATGTTTGTTAAACCGGAGGATAAGCCTCCATTTATAAAATGTTTGTGCCAAGACAGGTTAAAAGTTAATCAAAACATGAAAAATTAAAAACAAATACTCAAATCTAACAAGATGGCTACGCCGGCCAGCAAGAGTGACGCTCGACGTCGAATTGTCTGGAAATCACAAATGTGTTAAAAGCACGGAGATTCCTAGGAACTCCCGATGCAAGCAAGAGTTGTTATTACTTCGTTACTGATTGGAATTTAAGTAAGCTGTGTGCTCATAAAAGAAAAATCACGAAAACGTAAACTGCTGTACATACACGATGCGTTCGGTAGCAACGTACGCGAGAGACTCCAAGATAAAAGGTATTGTGATGCCTGTCATACGCATGCGCGAAAGAAGTTCATTCACTGTTCAGTAACGTGCTGTTATTGTTTATATTGTGAGTTTTATTTATTATTATTAGTGTAAAGTGATATTGTTTTATTTGTTTCAGTTGTTTGGTTTATCCTCAATATATTTTATGTTAACAACAAACATAGTTTTTTCCCAATAGTTCAAAAGCAGGTGTTTTGTTAATGTCTTGCGGTAAGACATTAAGACATTTGCAAGCGTCTTATGTCATTCTTATGTCTTTGAAAAATGGCTTAAACAAAATACTAAATTTCATGTAAGACGCTATTAGTGTTTTAAGCCATAGGACATTTTGATAGATGAGACACCGAAAAATGTCTTAAAATAAGACACCTGTTTTTGCGGTGCATTTATTAAAAAAAAGATAATATTCCAATGTTCTTCCAATTTACCTACTACTTTTCAAGAATTTCAAATTTTTTTTTATATTCAATTAAGCAAAAGTGTTCAAAACCTCAATATATAACTTTCACATAATTTGATTTTATTTTTTCATTTGAACATATACTTTATACTTGTAAAAGAATTAATTTTTTTGGATCCCCAAAAAAGAGAAGTATTTTTCGACGTCACATTAAAATACTCTAGTCAGCAAGTGGTTTTCTTAACTTTCACGAGCCTTTTAACCAACAAACGAACATTATAAGAAAATAATTAACAAGATTCTAACAATATTTAGGCACTTCGACCGTAACCGGGATGATAAACACGAAATATGCAAATACTCAAGAGTATCAACCTGATATACAACTAGTGTGCGGAGGATACTCAGCAGAATGTTCTAATTCTGGAGCAGTTAACAACGACACACTTTTGAAAAGAAAACTTATTCTTACGCCATTTCTTCTCCATCCGAAAAGTCAAGGATACGTTCGTTTAAAAAATAACAATCCACTCTCAAGAACACTTGTCTCTTGTAACTATTTCTCCCATCCTGATGACATTGCAATTTTAATCGAAGGAATTAAGTTTGCGATTCAATTCACTCAGACCGAGGCTCTTAAGAAGTAAGTTAAAAAATATTTTGTAATATTTCTCTCCTAAAAAAAAATTTCCAATATTACCAAAAGCCATCAAATCGTGATTAAAAATGACGAAAATTTAGCATATTCTACTTTAACTTAAGTTGAAACAATAATATTTTTAATTTTCAGGTACGATTTTCAGTTAGACAAAATTCCAGTTAAAAATTGTGAGAACATAGAATTTGGAAGTGATTCCTATTGGACATGTGCAATTAAACACAATACAGTGACAGGGAGTCATTTTGTTGGGTCTTGCAAAATGGGACCTGATACGGATCCATTGGCAGTAGTTGATCAAGAGTTGAGAGTTAAAGGAGTTCAAGCTCTCAGGATTGCAGATACCAGCATAATGCCAAAAGTTACTTCTGGAAACACTAATGCCCCTGCTATAATGATTGGCGAAAGAGCCGCAGATTTCATTAAAAAATGTTGGAGTTCCAAAAATCACTGTTATAACAGAAACTAACTAAAGTAACAGAAATTTCCCGAAAATTTTCCGGGTATATCCCAGAAAGATCCCAAGGATTCCCATAAGAATTCTCCAGAAATATCCCAGGGATTTTTCAAGAATTATGGAGACCCCTAAAAATCATCCCCCAATCATAATTTTAAAAACTTTTTATTTTTTATTTAAAAAATTGACTGAACAAATTTGAGTACACTCTATGAGGACCAGAATTTGTTCAAAACATATTTCAATGTAATAAACTTACATCACCAACCCTTAAAGTCTACCCTTCTTAGATATTTTTGTCCCTTAGCACATTAAATGAATTTAACAAACCAAATGATTTTTTTACATTAGTTTAAAAATATATAATTTAGTTTTACAATAAAATTTTTTATTTTTTATTTGGCATTTTAGAAAAAAAGTTTTAACCTTGACTACCAAAGTAGTAGATTCACAGTCCTGAAATGTACATTTACTGAAAAATGTAATATTACATTGCTGAAAGCTGTACAAATTCAAGTTGATTGGTATTATTGCTACTTTCCAAAGAGTTATATTACAGAAAGTTTCTAAGTAACATTACAATACGAACCTAAATTTCCTGAAGTATTTTTTACAGTGTACTTTTAATATAACCTCAAAAAACCCAAAACTTGACCTTAAAATTTTTAAATTAAGAAAAATTCAGATTTTTAAGTCTTACTATAATTGCTTTATGTTTTTGGAGTCAAATTTTGGGGTTTTTTGACGTAATGTCAAAACTATTCATGAGGTTAATTGGACTTCAGACTCGGCTTCAGTGACCTCAAAAATATGAAGCAGTCATAGTCAGACTTAAAAATCAGAATTTTTATTGATTTCAAAATTTTTAGATAAAAATTGGGTTTTTTTTAGGTTATGTCAAAAATATGACGTGATGGGTTTCAATAGACTTCAGATTTGGCTTTAGCGACCCGAAAAACATAAAACAGTCATGGTCTGATCTCGAGCTCAGAGCATCAATTTTTTTTATTGTGTGATCATTTCACATTTTCAATTGCCCATTTTTTATTCCAGATTCTGGATTCCAGATTCTGTATTCTTACTTTCTGTACTCCACATCTCACATTCCAAATTCCAAGTTATTTTAACGACAAATAACTAAACAAAATAACAAAAACAATAGACTAATAAATTAAATCAAATTACTCTATTTATTAAAATTAAATTAAAACTAAAAAGCCAGGACTAACCAAATTGCCGGAGAGTGGGGAGTAAGAAGCAGCAACAAACTAAGAATTTAAATTAAACCACAATATAATAAAATTAAATGGAAACCATTTCAAAAGTTTACAAGAAATCCAAAATAGCCAGCCACATGGCACGGCCATTTATAAAAATACGCGCACTGAACACTGACTAAATTTTAATGTCCAATATTGAAGATCGACTCCATCAAAGAAAAACAAATAAATTGTTAATATAGGAACTCACCTGGGCGGGCACTATGACCACAAAGGATTACTCGTCAGTAGTATTAATTACATCTTTTCAAAGAAAGCTTTACACTTTAAATAATATATGACCATACGTTCGAACACACCAGTTCAGAATACTGACGATAGCGGGAACGTGTAAAATAAAAGTGCGAACGTTTAATATTTATAGCACAAAACAAATAATTGGCGGATCTGACAAGTTGGCAGGTCAGAGCCGGAAGTTTAAATAATAATATTATACAAATCAATCTATTTAATTAAATACAAAATCAAAATAGAAATAAAACTTAATTTTACTAAAACTGAAATTTGACAAGAATCAAAATAAATTTAAATTAAAGTGAATTTTTAATATTTAATAAAATTAAATAATGTAAACTCAAAATAATAACAGGCACAAATCGCTAAGTTTACATTAAGGCTGAACAATAGCCTAGAATTAATTCCAGACTGGTGTGTAATAACTTATTTTTAATTTAATTTAAAAATATTGTGCGCGGTAACTTTTTACCGCGTCTCAGTACATATTAACATATTTCTTGATTACAGATTTCAGATAACTTTTGGTAAAAAATGTATTGAACATAAAATGTGTATTTTTCTACTGCAAATTTTATCTGTTTTTGAGCGGAAAATATGGCACTTTTTTAAAAAAATCTAAAACTAAAAAATTGTAATTTTTTCCATGTTTTGACGGATCACTGCAAAACTCTGTGTACTTAGCTCTTTTATTTTGATAAAAATAATTAAATTAATTCATATTTTAATATTAAAAATAAAATGGAAAAATAAATTACAAATTTACATTTCAAATTTCTACAAAATTCAAAAAATCAAAAATTTTAATAATTTTTAAAAATTTTTGTTTGTTTGAAACCAAATTTGACAGAGTTTTAGGTATTGACTCAAAATGGGTTTATAAATTAACAAAATTGAAAAATATTAATAACAACGGGAGATATACTATTTTTTCGGAAAATGAAAAAATCAAAATTTTTCAATTATACATTTTTTGATGAACTGCTTTTAGACTTTCTACAATTGAGTATTACATGTGATTTCGTCACATTTTAGCAGAATTTTGCAGAAACTATATTCTATATTTGAGATAAAACATAAAATTGTTATCGGGATAAAAAAATCGAAAAAATTATAATTGTAACGAATTACTTTGAAGCATAATTGAGTTGTATTGTTGAGGTCTTTCATTAAGATTTTGACGTCGGAAGAATACATTTCAAAATTACAAATTCAAAATGTCAGATTCAAATATTTGAGAGTTATTTAATTGTCACGTCCCCGTGACTTGTTGAGTTTAAATGTAAACAAACTTATGTTATGATCCCATGAACCATACAAAGTGCAATGTCAATGAACTTCACAAGTTCATTCTTGAGTTCGTCTAAATCAATATTTGATCATTGATTAGTCTTAGAGAGTATGGGGTATGACAAATAATAAGAGGGGGCAAGGTGCGTGCGTATTCGATTATTACCAAGAGGGGACAAGATGCGTAAGAAATTGGTTTTTCTGTAGTGGGGGAGATGATTAGGAAAGAAAGGGTAAGACATGCGTAAAATCAATTTTCTTTAGTGGGAGTAAGATCCTAGGTCATTTTTGCATCTTTGACCTTGGGAGGTCAAACTCGTGTCTACCTTGTGATTGGCTACCGCATGCAAGGGTTCCATGTACCCTTTCAATGCTGTATGGTAGAAGGGATGAAAATACAAAGAACCGAGGTTTCTTCAAAAATTAAGTGAAACCAAAAATCAGTTTCTCCTCTGACATCTTCTAAGCCGGTTCTCTTTTTCAAGAGCTCCTAACTAACATCATAGGACTCTGGTAGAGTTCTTGTTTCACCACGGTCTTCTCCAGTTCACTTTTTGCTAAGATTGTCTTCGGCTCTCAATTTCAAATATCGCTGGTAGCAAAGTCTACGAGTACTAAGTCTTGAATTTGAGCATAGTGCTCATACCTTTCGCGACATTATTTTGCAAATAATTCTGCCAATACTTATTGTATCGGCCGTGAAATTGTACATGTGTTGTAGCGAGTGTGTGAACTAATTGTAAAACTTGTAATTGTGAAACTGCATTATTGTGAAAAAAACTGAAAGTGTAAAATTAGTGGAAGCGCAAGAACTCCTGACATAACTTGTCAGTAATCAATTTAATCCTTAAACCCTTTTATCAACTTAACCCTTTTTCCAATTTAACCCTTTTATCAATTAAACCCTTTAATCATTTTAACCCTTTTTATCAATTTAATCCTTTCAATCAAATTAGTTCCTAACCTCTTTAATCAACTTAACTCATTTTAATCCTTTATCCCTTTATCAATTTGTTAACCCTTCATCCTGAATCTTTGCCTCGAAGAATCTTTTGAATCGAAGAATTGCGGATCATTGACCCCTGATCAGTATACTCAACTGCTTCAACGACTTCTGCTTCGAAAAGGAACTTGACCCTGAAATTTGAGACTACTAGGACACAAACTATTTGGGTCACTACAAATATTTTTCCGGTGACTGGAACCTTTTCACTTACTACATTATCTTGAGGCCAATGCGGGTTCACCCCATAAATTACCCCTGGGTGTCTCACGAATCTGTTGTTGGAGTTTTGAGGGGACAATTAACACGCTACAGATTCATTCAAAGAGTAAGATTTTTACATCCTATTTTTTTGCCTCTCACGATTTAATGCCTTAAGCTAATAAGTCGTTTTGTTTCAGTTGTTGTGACGAAATTGTACAAGGATTCAGGTTTTATGAAGATTTCTTCCTCTCATCCTTTCAACTCTACGATTCATGTATTAAGATAAATAAAATAATTTATCACGCTTCCTAACGCATTGTTCAGTGGACTTTCTTCCCCGTTCCCTTAGTTCAAATCCTTCTGGCTTTGTAAATAAATCGGGGGTTTAAAATTATAATCTTTGTAGACTGTGACTGTCCCTTCCGGACATAACATAATAGTAAAAGAAAGAAATTCAATTATTTAATAATTGAATTCATTAAATAATTAATTCAATTATTTAATGGATACAAATTAATACTTAAATAAAAAATTGTAATTAGTTGAATTTAATTTTGAAATGGGAGATACAACATAATTTTGAAAAATGTACATTTTTAGATTTGTTTCTTTTATACAATGTTCCTTCATTGACAGAACTTTAAAAATATTTAAAAAGAAAGATTGAACAATTTCTCTAACAATCTAAAAATATTCTTAAATTTATTATTATCTAATATACATCACTTCTAATATTTGTAACTAATGTGAAATAAAAATTTTATTAACTAAAATTAATTTCATTTAATTTTAAAGTTGGGATTAAAACAGATTTGCATAATATATATTATAAATATTCTTATGATAAATATAATATAATGTAAACAAAACAATACAAAACTATTCATTTTCGTCAGATTTTTGCTTTTTTGGTTCTTTTTAGGTAAATTATACTTATGAATATAAATTGGCCTTTAATATGTGACTACTCTTAAGAGATTTTTAAATTATTTTTGAATATGAATGATTGGTTACTTTCACGTGACACATCTTAGAAACAAGATCATAGAAAATAAACAAAAATAAAATAAAACATTTTTGAATCTCATAAATTGTAAAGAAGATTTTGAGCAATGTAAAGACAAAAGTGAAATGTATCAGTAGGAACTAAAACCCGTCGAAGACGGGTACGACAGCTAGTTTTAAATATTTTACGAGATTATAGCAAAAAATCGTTTAGTATATATTTAGATTATGTATATTTTGATGAGACCTAAAACTTTTTTTTAAAGAATCTTTTGAAATTTTTCTGATTTCAAGAAATAAATGCAAAAAGCCATTATCAGTTTTTGGAAATGTATACATTACTTCACAGGAACAAGATACAATGTTCAAAGACACTAAAAAACATTTAAAGATCGTCCTTATAGAACGTTCTGTTGACCACTTTTTATTGACTTTTTTGCAAAAATATAGTTACACTTGAGTATTTATATAGCATCACTACACGAATAATAAAATCTAATTTTATAAAAATCTATTTTTCTTTTAATCTTCACCAAAAGAAAATTTCTTAAGCAAATAATGTCCTTTTTGCATTTTAAAACTGTTTCATTTGTTTCAGAACGTCGAAGAAATAACGTAAGTTAAAAATAAAACAATATTTCTCTTATTATCTTAAGATTATATTTACTTTATTGCAGACTGCAAACTTATTGAAAAGACATGCTAAAATTATCTTTCCATCTACAAAGAATCAACATCAAATGTTTGCAGTTTGTGTGATATAATTGTTTATTGTATTATTTATAAACCTTTACATTCTTCTATCCTTTTTAAGAAAAATTGAATAAATGTTTTAATATTCGTTACTCAACATTTACATCTGTTTGTTAACGAAAGACAATATAATTCCTTCTAAAATCATAAGCTGACATCTCCTAGACAAGTAAGCATTATATATTTATAGGTATAATTTCAAACATCAATTTTAATTATTCTGAACAAAAATTTATTTATAGATGAACTGTGAAAATTGTCCCCTGCCCAATACCAGTGGAACGACTTTAGCTTCAACATGTCCCGGAGTATCATTTTTATTATTTATGTCAATTTTGGAATTTTTTATACGAAAGCAGTGCGATCTTGAAGATCCCTGCGGTCGAATTTCATCACGTGATTATCCCGAATCTAGGTCAGTATTCTGATTAAAATATCTATTAAATTAATTTCTGCTATTGTATATATTGATGCTCAAACTAGTTGTTTCTCAATTATATTTAGTGCAAAATTTCTCAAAAAAATCGACGTTGATCTCGGATCTTTCAATTTTTATGAAACATATAGTGTAAATGTAGTATTATATCACAAAAGTCTTGGCAAAAACTATTTTTTGAAAATTGTGGTAAGTATGATTGTTTTAAAGGAAGTTAAAGTGTAAGTATTTTATTCTTTTTATTTCTGGAACTGCATTGGTTTTATTACCAGCGAACCCTCTATAGAGCAATTTTTTTTAAAAGGTACTAACATTTTAAAAATTGAAAATTTCTAAAACCCTGTTTTTTAATTATCTTATTTTTAAATTGTGTCGCTTGTTTTAATACATGTTTTAATCAACTTGAAGGAAATTAAAAAATACATCGAATGAGCCATTTGCGAATCTTCCAATTGAATTTTGTTAAGTTATCAAGGTTTCAAAAGAAGGGTTTACTCACTGAAAATAAATAATTGAGAACTTTTGGCGGCCATTTCTTCTAGTAATTTTTTTTATTAAAATTTCAATGTAGAAACCAATAAATTTGATTTAAAATGAACATTTCGCTGATATTTTTATAAAAACATAAAAAATGTACATTTGGGTGGTTCACAAATTTAAAGGGAAAGATGCACTTTTTAGTAGGGTTCTCATACATTGTTGGTATATATTATTTATAAGCACCATAAGTATAAACAAAATTTATTAAAATGCCACAAAGATATTTGTTTTTGAAAAAATGGTACTTAAAATTTTGATGCCCTGTAAAAACCAAAATTTTCAAAAAATATGTTTTGCCAAGAGTTTTGTTTAGTAATACCACATTTACACCCAGTTTCATAAAAATTGAAAGACCCGAGGCCAACTTTGATTTTTTTGAGTAAGTTTGACCCATTTTTTATTTTGCAGTTATGACTTTATTGTAATTGGTTCAGGAAGCGCAGGCTCAATAGTATCCTCGCGATTGTCAGAAAATAAAGATTTTTCAGTTTTGCTTTTGGAAGCAGGATTAGACGAAGTATCATGGACTCAAGTGCCTTCTTTTTTTCTAAATACAATAGACACAAATCTAGATTGGCAACATATTGGCGTAACAGAGAAAAATTCCTGTTTGAACCTGAAAGATAAAAAATGCATTTTGCACGGAGGAAAGGTTTTTATCGTTTTTAGATATATTGCTATTGGGATCTGAAATCGTGACGTCATTAAGCAAAATGGCCGACACAAGAAGGTCGATTTTTTGTAAACAGTTGCAAACTTGTGTTAGAAATCAGAGTTTTTAATTATTGCTATTTATTAAAGCAAATAGTATATATGTATAGATAGATTATGTAGTTACATGTAGCTGTCATAACAAACAACTAAAACATATTGATATTTTATTTTGTTTTTTTTGCTTCTTAAAATCTATTGTAGTTCTTTAATCGGCTTAAATTACTTTTCGTAATATATTTTAACTGAAATTGTCTTCTATAAAGAAGTCATTTTAAAAACGTCAATAGTTATATCTTGTATATAAAAAGCAAATTTTCATACATAGAGTCACATAACACAAAATTTTATTTTATTTTACACACTTATACTCTTTCAAAAGAACACATTTTCTAAATTAGGTACTTAATACAAATAATTGGTTTAAAATGTTAAATAAAATGCTGTTTACAGAATCGGACCTTCTTATTTTGAAATTTTTTTCTGACACCAGATGGTGTCTCACTTTATTTCAGATCTCAGTACTTCTTTCAAAACGCATTGAAAACGCATTCTTCAAACTTATAAATTTGTTTTTATAAAAATATTTCTTTATTAAAATCACTATCAAAATTATCGGAAGACATTCACTGAATAAAATATAGTATTTATTTTTAAAATATGTTTAACCCTAGAAGGACTAACTTACTTTTCTCTAACTTACTTACTTCAAATCTGGTAAGATTTGCATTTTACCAAAAACAGCTTTTATATAGTGAATTTTTCTCGATTTTTATTAAGGAAGAAGATGGTGTAATTTATTTTTTAATACAATAAAAACAAATCTAAAAATATTGTAAAAACAAAAAAAAAAAGAACCAAATTTTCTCAAAATTGGCATTTTTTACAAAAAATATCGTAGTTTTTCAACAAATTGACCAATTTAGAACAATCCTGTGGATTTTAAAAGCTGAATAGACATGTTTAAAGAAATTTTTATGGACCTTTGAATTATTTGAAAAAAGTATAATTATTTGAATAGATGAAATTCCAATAATTAATAAACAATTACGCATGTGAAATTTACCAAAATCAACTATAAAAAAATTTTATTTCTACTCAAAATATTTCTTTTTTTTTAAAATACTTGTTTTTACAAGTATAGTCATTACATTTTTGCTTTGTAGGTTCAATTAAACCGTTTTAATAAAAAAACAGAAATTTATTATCCTGACTTTTTTGAAACGTAAAGGACTAACTGGGGTATTTTGGGACCCCAGACTTACTTTAACTGCATACTGAAGAGAGACTTGCGCACTAGTTAAGGTCCCCAACCGAAATTGACACTGTATGGGTCAGGAGCCTACTTTAAATTTCGCGTGGGGTACAAAAGGACCACAGTTAGTCCTTCTAGGGTTAAATATAGGATGCATGTACATCAGAAATTAACAGAGACTTCTTTCAAAGCTTCATTAGGTTTTGTTTCTTGCTCATCGCTAATAATTAAGAATTTTCAAGAAACATTATATATGTATCTTTTATAAAACTTCTAGGTCTTAGGGGGATCGAGTTCAATTAACGGAATGATGTACATAAGAGGTTCAAGAAAAGATTACGATGATTGGGAAAAATTGGGAAATGAAGGTTGGTCTTTTCGAGACGTTCTGCCATTTTTTAAAAAAAGTGAAAATAATTTACAGATTGATAAAATGGATGCTGGATATCACAGCAAAGGAGGTCCCCTTACTGTAACCCAATTTAATTATATGCCTCCTATAAGTTCTGATTTATTAAAGGCTGCAGAAGAATTAGGTATGTATTTGAAAATAACATATTAGGACCACAAAAAATTGTTTTTTACTCATGGAAGCGGATCATGAATTTCTAAAGCATTTTTGGTCGTTGACTTATGTATTATAGCCACTGAATTTGTACTTGATTTATATCGTGTTAATATAATGTTTCTGTATTATTGTTCTTTTTAGAATTGTAATGAAATATTGGAATTTTTAGGTTATGCTACCGTAGATTTGAATGGTAAAAATCACACTGGGTTTTGTATTTCTCAAACCACTTCAAACAAAGGTTCTCGTCTTTCTGTGTCTCGGGCTTTTATTCGTCCCGCAAAAAATCGTCAAAATTTACATGTTATACTTAACGCGACTGCTACAAAAGTTGTTTTTAATAAAGAAAAGAAAGCTGTCGCTGTGGAGTTCTATAAGAATGGAAAATTATACACAGTTGGCGTTCATAAAGAAGTTATTGTTAGTGCAGGTAAACTTTTATTAGTTAGTATATTGTGCAATAGGGTACACCAAAAAAAGACAAAAGTCCGAAATGTTTTGCTCTGACCCCTCACATTTGTTCGAAATTGAAAATATACCCCTTTTTTATATCGGACAATATTTAGAGATTGCTCAAAAAAAACTTAGGAGTTTTTTATTTAATTTCCCTTTCATCTTTATTTTTCTTATTATTAGGAGCTATAAATTCACCCCAGATTCTCTTAAACAGTGGAATTGGACCGAGAAAAGAATTGAAGGATGTAGGTGTCTCTGTGGTCCATGATCTTCCAGGCGTTGGTAAAAATTTACACGATCACGTTGCATTCTTTTTGAGCTTCACAATAAATGAAAAAGACGTGAATTCATTAAATTGGGCAACTGCTTTAGATTATCTACTTTATAGAAAAGGAGCTTTATCTGGTACAGGTACGAATTGATTCGTAATTTATTATATTTAAATCATGCCGGATCCAGGGCATTGTATTTATATGAGAGAGAAAGATATAACACTATAGTACCGTCTCTTTCTTTCTCATGTAATACCTTTTTCAAAAACCTTGTCTAAATCCGCGACTGATTTCAATATTTCTCCGAGTTGAACAATAGATTATTTTAATGTGACGTCAAAAGTCAAGAAGGTTAGGTAAATATCTAAGTTAAGATATTTACAATTTATATATAATAATACATACCATATTTTATTTCTTTAACCTCTAAATCTCTAAAATTCTACGTAATAGGGTTGGAAAACTCGACTCGGAAGTTAATATAACATTAATATAACATATTCATAAATATATTTATATTCAATTAGAATGTATTAGTAACTTTAATATTAGGTAAAGGTAATAATTTTTTATTTTTATTAACAAAGTCGGAAAGTCGATTAAAGTCGACTTTCAGATCCGATTAATCGATTTTCAAAGTCGAAACGAAAAAACTCGATCGGAAAGTCGGACTTTGTTTTCGGCTTATACCAACCCTACTACGTAATGACAGGTTCTTTCCCAGAATAGAAACTATTTTCTTGGAATTCTTTCATTTGTGTAAGACGCGTACTATACTGTCAGGGGTACAGAGTTACTTTATGTTAAATTTTATGAGATCATTATAAAAGGTGTAAATGTTTCCTGTGTCAGATCTAAAATTTACTGAGTTATTGCTTTTTACAATGTAAAACAATTGCAGAATATTCCTTTTTTTCAATTACTCTCTAAATCATAAATGTGGACATTTTTACTATTGTAATTAATCTACTTTATGGGTAAATTCTGTAGTGTGTTTACTTATGTGTTAAGATTTGTTACAAAGTTCTGAATATTTGTGTTGATAAATTCTATCTTTTAATTGTTATTTAGTTTGTCCTATATAAACTCTATTGCAATCTTTACAATTTAATTCATAAATCACATATTTATTTTCAAATTTGGGAATCCCATCCTTAAGGGGAGGTAGGAGGGTATGTTGTAATTTATTTTTTATTGAGAAAATAACAATAAAATAAATAAAATTTGGCGGACAAATAAAATTTGTCCGCCATATTAGATTAGACATTTTGTATTTTGAAAAACTAACATTGTCTTCGTAATCAGCGACCCAAAAAACCCCAGAGCAACAAATTTTAGGCGAATCTAAAATGTTTTAAAAATTCGTCCGCCATATTGGATCCGCCATTTTGAATTTTTGAAAACTAATACCGGATTCGTAATCAGCGACCCCAAAAACTATAAGACAATGTGCAAATGTTCTTCCAATTTTCCCATTACTTTTTCAAGAATTTCAGAATTGTTTTTTATATACAATAAAGCAAAAATGTTCATAACCTCAATAAACTTTCACATAATTTGATTTTATTTTTTCATTTGAACATGTAATTTATATTTGTAAAAGAATTTAATTTAATTTTTAAAAAAATTTCCTCTAATTTAAAAAACATCTCTGTTCAAATTTTCTAAAATTAAACAAAATAAATATGACGTAGAAAAAAACGTCTTTTTTAACGTCATTTTGGATTCCAAAAAGAGAAGTATTTTTCGACGTCACATTAAAATACTCTAGTCAGCAAGTCGTTTGCTTAACTTTCACGAATATTAACCAACAAACGAATAGTATAAGAAAATAATGAACAAGATTCTAACAATATTTAGGCATTTGGACCGTAACCGGGATGATAAACACGAAATATGCAAATACTCAAGAGTTTGAACCTGATATACAACTAATTTGCGGAGGATACTTAACAGAATGTTCTAATTCTGGAGCAGTTAACAACGACACACTTTTAAAAAGAAAACTTATTTTTATGCCAATTGTCCTCCATCCGAAAAGTCAAGGATACGTTCGTTTGAAAAATAACAATCCACTCTCAAGAACACTCGTCTCTTGTAACTATTTCTCTCATCCTGATGATATTGCAGTTCTAATCGAAGGAATTAAGTTTGCGATTCAATTTACTCAGACCGATGCTCTTAAAAAGTAAGCTAAAACAATATTTCGAAATATTTCTGTCCTAAAATTTTCCAATTTTACCAAAATTCATCAAATTGTGATTAAGATTGGAGTAAAATTAGCATATAATACTTTAACTTAAGTTGAAACAGAAACATTTTTAATTTTCAGGTACGATTTTCAGTTAGACAAAACACCAGTTAAAAATTGTGAGAACATAGAGTTTGGAAGTGATTCCTATTGGACATGTGCATTTAAACACAATACAGTGACAGGGAGTCATTTTGTTGGTTCTTGCAAAATGGGACCCGATACAGATCCATTGGCAGTAGTTGATCAAGAGTTGAGAGTTAAAGGAGTTCAAGCTCTCAGAATTGCAGATACCAGCATAATGCCAAAAGTTACTTCTGGAAACACTAATGCTCCTGCTATAATGATTGGCGAAAGAGCCGCAGATTTCATTAAAAAATGTTGGAGTTCCAAAAATCACTGTTATAGGAAAAACTAACTAAAGTAACATAAATTTCCCGAAAATTTTTCAAGTATTTCCAAGAAAGTTTTTAATTTAATTAATTTTTCAAGAATTATCAGGGATACCCAGAGATTCCCTAGGAGATTCTCAGGAATCCTTATGGATTTTCCAGGAATTTTCCAGAAATTTCTAGAGATTTCCTCAGAATTCCCAGGGGACTTCCTAGAAATATTTAGAAGATTTTTAAAAAATTACCCAGGGATTCCCATGAATTCTCTAGGTATATCCCAAAAACTTCCAAAGATTTTTCGGAAATTCCTAGGAATTTACCAAGAATTCGCATAAATTCCCAGGGATGTCCAAGAAATTTCACAAGGATTTCTAGAGATTTACCAGAAATTTTTTAGAACTTCAGGAGTTTTCCAGGAAACACTTGGGTCAATATCATAAAACACTACTGCACTTGTGTAAGTAGCATAGAAAACTTAAGCTCATGTGTAATTATCATAAAAAAAACTAGTTTAGTTACAAGAATGATGTTATAAGTAAACAAAATAAATAAATACATATTTATGAATACTTTCGTATTTTACTTGTAATTTATAATATTGTCGCAAATTTTGTTATTTATACTTATGCGTAACCTTTATCTGTATGACATTTGTTCATTGTTTTGACATTTTTAATTTTAACCAGCTGACACATTTAACGACATCTTTTCTGATATAGCTTAAAAAACCCCAAAAGTTGTTACCTCTGCTGTTTCTACTCTTCCTGCACTAGATTTTCCGACATTTGATTGGCAAATCTTTTGACACAAAAATCAAAAAAATTGGAAAAAAGTGATGTTAAGCGAAATCAAATCAAATTAGATAATCGACACCCAGTGATTTACATAGAATTTCCCAGAGACTCCCAGAAATTTCCCAAGAATTCTCGGGGGATTCCAGAGATTTCGAACGAATTTTCTACACTGAAAAAAATTGGAATGGCATTATTAACTAAAACCTATAGTCAATGTTAAGTTGGTTAAGTTAATAAGGATTCCTAATTAATTTTATTATGTACTTATGGTTGATTTCACAAATTAGAAAATAGCAATATTAACTTTGAATTTCCTAGTCAAATCAGCTAGGAAGCTTTATTAATAAACCTATATGATACTTGTTGTAGTTTGACACACGTGAATAATTATAATTATAATATTTTTAAACGATTTTTACTTACGCGTCCTGGTAATAATCTAAGTTTTAAGATGAACAGGCTTTTTCATCTTATTTTTAGTCAATAAAACATCCAGATATGTATATATAATATACTATGTCATATTTTAGGTTAAGTTATTTATTTATTTTTTGTTGTTAAAAAATTAGTACAAATCTAATTGTTTGTTTCAACTTTGAATTTTTGCAACGTTACTTTGATAATATGAATATATAAAATTATACATATAAATACATATTATTGAACTTAGCCCAGTATTAAAAATGTAAGTTATATTATAAAAAAAAATATTTGTTTTATGACGGAAATACCTATATGATATTATGTATTTTTACTTCAAGATCTCCCTTGGTCGAGTGCGTTAACGCGCATTCCCAGTACGGTTGAGTTCGAACGTCAGGGGTTCTAATCTCGAGTTTGCAATAAGACATCTATCAACACTATAAACTCCCGTGAATGTTGAGGATAGTGTTTTTTTTTTTTAATAAAATTTTTTATTGTAAATTAATTTAATATATGATGGTTTCTTAATTTATTACGGCTTTATAAACTATTAATTTATTCAAAAGTAAACTAAAAGCGATTTGCACGTGTTAAAAACAAACCTAGTATCATTAGTCAAATTGACTATTTCCCTAGTTACTTTAATTAATTTTCCTAGTCACTTTAACTATATTGGAAGTTGTCACTTTGACTATGATTTCTTGGTGGGTTCCTCTCGTGACTAGGAAGTTTAGTCAATTCCTAGTAAACGTAGTTAGGAATTTTTTTCAGTGTAGATATACCTAGGAACTTAGCAAGGATTTTCCAGGAACTTCCAGGGATTTATCAGGAACACCAACGGACTTCTAAAGAATTTCATAAGAATTCACAGGAATTTCTTAGAATTTTTCAGTGACTTCAAGGGATTTCTCTAGAGAATCTCTAAAACCGCAAATGTGCTGATATATTTATTGTGTACGACGAACGGACGCCAATGTGTCGTTATAATGGTTCCGACCCTCGACCACAAGATGCTAAAAAACATCTACAAAAAACAGTTATATCTCTATTTCTAAGGCAAAAGAGGAGTGTATAATAAATAATTTTAATAAACAATTCGTGGGAAATTCTTAAAGATTCCCATGGATTTTCCGTGAATTTAACAGAAACTTCTGCCTCGAATTTCCAAAGAATCTTAATAGGATTTCCAGGAACTTATCAGGGATTCCCAAGAATTTGCCTGAAATTTTTCATCGATTTCCAGGGAATTTCACATGGATTACCAAGAATCATCCTGGGAAATCCCAGGGACTCACAGAAATTTCCAAAGAATTACCTAGAGATATCCCAGAAACTCCCAGGGATTTCCTGAAAGATTCTCAGGAATTCTCATGAATTTTCTAGAAACTTCCGGGTATTTCCAAACAATTTTCCTAGGATTCCCAGGGATTTTCCAGAAATGCTCCATGGATTTCCAAGCAGTTTCACTTGAGTTACAAAGAATTTTCCAGGGACTACCAGGAAATTCCCAAGAATTCACAGAGATTTCCCAAGAATTCCCAGGGATTTCCAAAGAATTTCACAGGGATTATCAAGGATTTCCTAAAAATTCTCTAGGGATTTCTAAGATATTTATTTAGGGATTTTAGGGATCCTAGAAACTCTCAAGGATTTTCTTTAAGATTCTCAGGGGTCCCCATGGATTTTCCAGGAATTTCCTAGAAACCTCCGGGTATATCCAAAGAATTTTCCAGGGATTTTTAAGAAATTTTCCAGGAATTCCCAAGAATTCTCCAGGAATATCCCAGAGACTCACAAGGATTTCTCAGATATTCACAGAAATTTCCAAGGAATTGCTCACGGATTTCTGTGAATTTTAAAAGAATCACTCAGGATTTCCTAAGGATTTCAAGGAACATTACAGAATTATCCCAGTGTACCCAGGGATTTCCAGTGATATCCCAGGGAATTTTAAAGATTCACTACTAATTTTCAGGAAATATTTTCGCATTTCGCAGAAATTTCCAGGGATTTCAAAATAATTACTCAGGGATTCTCAGGGATTTTCCAGAAATTTTTGAGTGATTTCCAAGTAATTTTTTAGGAACTTAAAAGGATTTATAAGGGACTTTCAAAATTATTACGTAGGGATTTCTAAGCATTTCCCAGGAATTCCCCAGGGAATCCTAAGAATTTTCCGGATGGTTTCTAGGATATCCCAAGGGATCCCACAGATTTTCAAACAAAATTTCCAGGGATTCTCAGGAATATCCCAAAAATTCATAGGGACGCCTTGAGATTCTAAAAGGATTTCCCAGGGATTACCAGGAATTTCCCAAAGATTTTCAGAGATTCTCCAAGGGTAATCAAGTGACTCTTAAAGATTTCCAATGAATTTTTCATGGATTTTTCAGGAGTTTCCTAGTAACTTCCGGGGATTTCCAAGGAAGTTCTCAGAAATTTACCAAAAACTTTTCAGTGATTTCCCAGGGAGTTCCAAGAATTTTTCATGGGTTTCCTAGAGACTCCTACAGACTTTCAGGGATTCTCCAGTAACATCCCAGGGATTTTCAACGTATTTCTAAGGGTTTTGTCATGACTTTTCTAGAAATTCCCAGAAATTTCAAAAGAATTACTCAGGGATTCCCAGAGATTTCCATGACTTCTCTAAGAATATCCCAGGGACTCCCAAAGATTTTCAGAAAATCATAAGAATTTCTCAAAAAGTCCCAGAAATTCCCAAGGATTTAAAAAAAATTTTCAGTACTTACCAGGATTTTTTCAGGAATATCATAAGAACTCCTAGAGATTTCCCAGAAATTCATAGTAATTTTCCAAGAATTCCCAGGATTTTCCCAAGAATTGATAAGAACAGCTATTTTCTGAGAAATTCTCAGGGATTCTTATGTGTTTTCCAGGAATTTAACAGAAACTTCCGCGCCAGATTGCCAGGAATTTTTCAGGGATTCCTAGAAATTTCTCTAAAATTCTTCATCGATTTCCAAGAAATTTTACATGGATTACCAAGAATTCTCGAGGGATATCTCAGGGACCCTCAGGAATTGCCAAAGAATTACCAGGGATTTTGAAAGAATTTCACAGGGATTTCTAAGAAATTTTCCAGGGATTTCCAAGTATTCACTAGAGATATCTCAGAAACTCACAGGAATTTCCTACAAGATTCTCAAGGATTCTCATGGATTTTCCAGAAATTTCCTAAAAACTTCTGAGGATTTCCAAAGAATTTCACACCGACTCCCAAGAATTTTCTAGGTATTTCCTGGAAGATTCTTATGGATTCTCATGAATTTTTCCAAGAATTTTCTAGAAACTTCCGGGTATTTCCAAGGAATTTCCAAGGATTCCCAGGGATATCCCAGAAATTTTCTATCGATTCCCAAGCAATTTCACATGGATTACTAAGAATTTTCCCAATAATTCACAGAGATTTCCCAAGAATTCCCAGGGATTAACCAAGAATTTCACAGGGATTACCAAGGATTTCCCAAAAATTCTCCAGGGATTTCTAAGAAATTTTCCAGGGATTTACAAGAATTCGCCAGGGATCCCCATGGATTTTCCAGGAATTTCCTAAAAACTTCCGGGTATTTCCAAGGAATTATCCAGGGATTTCCAAGAAATTTCCCAGGAATTCCAAGAATTTTTTAGGGATTTTTCAGAGACTCAGATTTCTCAGATTTCTCAGATATTCACAGAAATTTCCAAGGAATTGCTCACGGATTCCCGTGAATTTTAAAAGAATCACTCAGGATTTCTTAAGGATTTCAAGGAACATTACAGAATTATCCCAGTGATTCCCAGGGATTTTCAGTGATATTCCAGGGAATTTCAAAGATTTACTACGAATTTTTCAGGAAATATTTTGGCATTTCCCAGAAATTTCCAGGGATTTCAAAATAATTATTTAGCGATTCTCAGGAAATTTCCAAAAATTTGTTAATGATTTCCAAGTAATTTTTTAGGAACTTCAAAGGATTTATCAGGGACACACAGGGATTTTCTAGGAATTTCACAGAAATTCCAGAGAATTTCAAAATTATTACGTAGGGATTTCTAAGCATTTCCTAGGAATTTCCCAGGGAATCATAAGAATTTTCCGGAGGGTTTCTAGGATATCCCAAGGGATCCCACAGATTTTCAACATAATTTCCAGGGATTCTCAGGAATATCCCAAGAATTCTTGGGAACGCTTAGAGATTCTAAAGCGATTTCCCAGAGATTACCAGGAATTTCTCAAAGATTTTCAGAGATTCTCCAAGGGTATTCAAGGGTCTCTCAGAGATTTCCAACGAATTTTCCAAGGACACCCAGGAATTTCTAATGGATTTTTCAGGACTTTCCTTATACCTTCCAGGAGTTTCCAAAGAAGTTCTCAGGAATTTACAGGGATTTACCAAAAACTTTCCAATGATTTCCAAGTTTCCCAGGGATTCCCAAGAATTTTCCATGGGTTTCCTAGAAACTCCCACAGATTTTCAAGGTTTCTCCAGGAACATTCCAGGACTTTTCCCAGGAACTTTCAGTGATTTATCAGTGACACAGAGGGGTTTTCTAGGAATTTCCCATAAATTCCAGAGAATTTCAAAATTATTACGTAGGGATTTCTAAGCATTTCCCAGGAATTTCCCAGGGAATCATAAGAATTTTCCGGAGGGTTTCTAGGATATCCCAAGAGTTCCCACAAATTTTTTAACAAATTTCCCTGGGATTCTTAGGAATATCCCAAGAATTCTTAGGGACGCCTAGAGATTTTAAAGGGATTTTCCAGGGATTCTGAGGAATATCCCAAGAAATCTTAGGGACGCCTAGAGATTCTAAAGGGATTTCCCAGGTATTACTAGGAATTTCCCAAAGATTTTTAGGGATTTTCCAAGTGTATTCAAGGGTCTCTCAGAGATTTCCAACGAATTTTCCAAGTACTCCAAGGAATTTCTAATGAATTTTTCAGGAATTTCCTAGTATCTTCCGGGGATTTCCAATGAGGTTTTCAGGAATTTACAGCAATTTACCAAAAACTTTCCAATGATTTCCAAGTTTCCCAGGGATTTTCAAGAATTTTCCATGGGTTTCCTAGATACTCTCACAGACTTTCAGTGATTCTTCAGGAACATCCCAGAGATTTTCAACGTATTTCTTCAGGTTTTGTCATGACTTTTCCAGAAATTCCCAAGAATTTCAAAAGAATTACTCAGGGATTCCCAGAGATTTTCCAGGACTTCCAGGGATTTCCCAGGGACACTCAGGGATCTCCCAGGAACTTCTAGTAATTTATCAGGGATACACAGGGATTTTCCAGAAATTTACCAGAAAGTCCCGAGAATTTAAAAATAATTATTCAGGTATTTCTAAACATTTCACAGAAATTTTAATAAAAATCTTCAAGGGATTTTCCGAAAATTTTCCAGGGATTCTCAAGAATTTTCCAAGTATATCTCAGAGACTCCCAGGGATTTTCAAGGATTTTCCAGGAGTATCTCAGGGATGTTCAACTAATTTCCCTAGGATTTTTAAGGACTTTCCCGGAAATTTCCATGGATTTTAGAAGAATTACTCAGGGATGCCTAAAGGTTTCCCATAAAATTCCCAGGGACGTCCAAAAATTTTCCAGGGATATCCTAAAGATCCTCCTAGATACGCATCTTGATTTTCAGGGATTCACCAGAGAATCTTAGGAGTTTTCCAAAAATTTCTAGGGACACCTAGAGATTCAAAAGAAATTTTCCAGGAATTTTAAGGGTTTCTCCAGAGGGGTGTCCCAGGGAATCACAGAGATTTCCAACGAATTTTTTAGGGATTTTTCAGAAATTTTTCAGAAATTTACAGGGAATTCAAAATAATTACTCAAGGATTCCCAGGGATTTCCCAGAAATTTTTTAAGGATTTCCAAGGAATTTTTCAGGAACTTAAAGGGATTTATCAGGGACACACAGAGATTTTCTATAGGAAATTCCCAGAAATTCCAGAGAATTTCAAAATTATTACTCAGGGATTCCCATGAATTTTCCAGGGATATCCCAAGGTATCCCACAGATTTCCAACGAATTTTCCAAGTATTTTCAGGAATTTCCCAAGAGTTCTCAGGGACACCTAGAGATTCTAAAGAAATTTCTTAGGGATTCCCAGGATTTTCACAAAGATTTCCAGAGATTGTCAGGAATTTCTCAGATATTTTAAGGGATTCTCCAGAGATATCTTAGAGAATCCCAGAATTCCTTCAAATTTTCTAGGGTAATTGCAGGGACTCCTAGGGACTTCCGAAGAATTCACAGTTACTTTTAGTGATTTCTAATGAATTTTCAAGGATTCTTAAAAATTGCTTAGGAACTTCAGGGGACTTTTCGGGGACGCTTATGCACTGAGAGACTTTTAATTACAGTTTTTGCTTTTTTCAATTTCTATATTTGTAATAAAACGTAAGAATTTAGGGATAATCGAGGTACGATCATAATAGTTCTTTTTTATCCCACAGGCACAAACATGGCGCTTTTAGATGCCTGTAGGCAGGGTCTAAACGCATTCATTTGTTCGACCGGGTAAAAATGGCTTCCATTTTTTCCCTAGGGAAAAAATGAACAGCTGATCCATACATTTTTTCCACCACAGGGCAAAAATGGCCGCCATTTTTATACGGTCAAACAAGTGAATGCATTTAGACCCTAACCTACAAACATTTAAAAGCACCAAGTTTGTGCCTTTGGAATAAAAAGTATCGTAAGCAACACGGGTTTCAAGTCAGTCCAATTTGTTTACAATGATGTTTGTGTAGGGGAGAGTGGCTATCAATGTACCGGGTTTTTTTCAAGGTCATAGTACTTATTGAATTTCACCAATTTCAAGCACTTCTTTGCATCAATATAAAACTACAACACTTATCTAGGTAATGCACACATATTTTACACGATTTATTTTGATTAAATAATAAAATTTAGGATTTTTCTAAAGTAACAAGCTATTTTCATTTTCAACAAACTGGGTACACAATGAACCACCTCTATAAAAATACTAAAAATGTTCAACAATAATAATATTGCAATTTTCACTTTGTAAAAAAACTTGTTTTCTATCAAATACTATAAAAAATTGTTACTTAACACTTTTTAATTGATAATGTATAACATAAATATACCTCAAATTTAAGTTAACTAGCTAAAATGGCATTTTAGTTTTGCTATGTTGAGAAAAGTACTGATAACAATCGCTGTAACATGCTGTATGCATGCCTAGTTTTATAATCAAGCATACCACTCTGGAAATCGAAAATACACTGAAATTCCAGGTGGTTCATTGTTCCCCGGTACATTGAATCAACATGACATTTGCAACAAAAATGGTTTTTTATAATTTAATCCAATATTTCAAAATCTTTATCTCATTAGAATATTGTAGTTAAAGCCCAAAACAAAATAAATCGTAAGTACATTTATTTTTAAATGGCCTTATTTCAATTAAAAAACGTGTTCGTATTTTAGGTAAATTTTTTCTTCAGTACATCAAAAACAGTTTTTTCCAGTTTTCTGTGTAAAGAATAAATCCACACGTCTCAAATTTATGGACGTAGTGTGTTTACGCAAACTTCATTTATATTTAAAATTAGGAGAATTTTTATTTAATTGTTTCTGAGAAAATTGAAATGGTTCATTGAAAAAACTGGTACATTGATGGCCACTCTCCCCTACTCGTTTTGTCTCGGGCTTCGCCCTCGACTGTCACTCGTACACAAACATCAGCGTAAACAAATGGCTGCCTTTAACCCCTTGTTGCTTAATATACTATTAAAAAAAAGAGATTGTGTTACCTTGTTTTCTATTATTGTAATTTCGTGAGACAAAAAATTAATACATATAATTAGAATTAGTATTATTTGAGGTTAGAGGAAAGTAAAGGTGAAAAAGCGATATTCATTTTTAACACATTTTGATCTATTTATTATGGCATGTCTAAAATTTTATTAGACTTTTTCTACGACAGTTTTTCGAGCAGCCATATGTCTCATGAGCTATTCTACCACTTCACAATATTTATTCAAAAATATATTTAAAAAAAAATCGGTCTTCAGAAAAATTTCGTATCATCCGAAATACTGAACACAGATGTTAATTATTATTACCATTTTCACTTCAATTTAGTAAAAAACCACTTCTCAAACCACATGAAACTTTTTCTGGTTAGTATATAAGGAAAGTTAAAACACTCTGTTCTATAGCTACGCGCGCGATTATTCGACGTCATCGAAATGTTATATGTTTGTAGTTAAGGCTTAAAAGTGTGCGTTATGTATATATCATAGTATAGGTTGTTCGTTACACAGATTTCGTCAAATACCACTATAAAGATACAGAATACTTGTAACTATATAAACATCAAAGGCGAACTTGCATCTGTATCTCTGACCTGTCAAACAAATACTGCCATCTTTCTTTTTACTGCGCGCGCATCCCATGCTTTTAAGTTTCTAACACACGTTTTATAATTCTTGCAATTCTTTATTTTCATCTCTCTTAAATTTTTTAGAGGTAATATATTTATGTGTCTTATGAAGTATATAACACTTTTACTACATTTTATCAAAAAGACAACTGTTGCATCTAAAACGTATTTTCTTAAACAGTGTATTAGTTTTTATAACCACATTTCGATTATCCCTAAACTCTTAAATTTTATTGTACATAATAATAAGCAATAAATCAGATATTAAAATCAAAAGTTTCTCAGTGTGAATTTCCCAGAACTTTCAGGGATTTATCAGGGACACCCAGGGATTTTGAAGGAATTTTGATGGAAGTTCCCATGGATTACCAGGAAGTTGTTAGGAATTTTTAATGTATTTTTCAGTGACTTTAGGGAATTTTTCAGGAGTTTTTAGAGATTTCTCTATAGAATCCCCAAACCGCAAATGTGCTGCTACATTGGCTGTGAACGACAGACGGACGGACGGACACCAAAGCCTCTTTATAAAGGTTTCAGCCTTGGGCGACGTAACGCTAAAAAATTTTTACGGAAAACACTTGTAATTCTAGTTATAAAGCAAAAGACGAGTGTATTATTAACAAATAAATAAAAGATAATCCGATTCCTTGTGATATTTGTCTCGTAATGTAGGATTAAACAAATAAACGCTTTTTCACGACAACAAAAATTTTCTTTTCTAATGAAAAAAAAACTCATTTAGAAAATCGCTCTAATCAAATATTTCACTACTTCTTACAAGTTTCGGAATAGCTTGACATACGGTTTAAGATTATACAATCGTCTTGTTTCATTATTCATTACGAGAGAGTAGATTATTTCCTCCAAGTGACTATACAGTTGCGTGGATGTTTTAGGCCTGAGAAGAAAATAAAATAAAATAATAAAAATTATCAAAAAACATTTTCTTGAGTAAACAATATATACCTAGATATAAATACTTCCTGGGGGTCTGTCAACAGTCATGCAATCGGAGATGCAATATACATATTATATAACGGTATATACTATAAAACAATGTAATATGTATACTTATGGCTTTGTGGCAGGCATGAGATTTTTATCAGCGTCGCCGTGACAGTGATTTAAATTGCGAAATTAGTGTTACGTTCACCTAAAGCCTATCAACCATCCGAAACAAAAAACGCCATCAATTTCTCTAATTTAAACCTTGCAATATTCATATTGACAGTGAAAAATTGTATTCATGATCGATTTAGATAAAATTTAATTAAGGTTATTTTTCGACCCTAATTAATTAATAATAATTAATTGATATTGACTTAAGTCGACATAAGAACGACTTAAGTAAATAATTAAATATACAAGATTAACAAAACAACATTGAATTACCAACTAGTAAATATTAATTCAATTATCAACACTTGTTTTTGTTTGATTCAGGATTTAAAATTTAAAGTCTCATTAGAATGGCCCTGAAAAAAAATCAATTTTCCTTAGTGTTACCCTTCAATTTTGTTTTCCTAATTTTGCAACTTTTGATTCTGATTAAAATTACGTAAAACCGATTGTACTTATAAAAATTATTTTAAAAAAGGCAAGAAAAAGTTTTACATAAGATCAAAATAATTTTATATTAATGAAAAAATGATAAAATAATAGAAAAATATATGAATAAATGAAAATATGAACTTAAAAAGTAATTATCGACGTTTTTGTTTGTTTTGAATCATTTGTTCTTAAATTTAAATAATAGGATAATATGCTTTTATTATTACCTAATAAATGCTTTAAATTATCGATGGATATTCTAGAATTTTGAAATATTAAAAACTGTTATCGCAATTATATTATTACCATTTTTTTATTTCCTTAATAAAAAATTTTCAACTATTTTCTTCAACCTTACAATTTTCTTCAATTCTTAATTATTATTGCAAATTTCAATTATCCACATCAATATTTTCAATTATTGTCATCTATATTCAGTTTCTAATTTTTCCATTCGAAAATTGTATTTCTTTTCAATTATTTTATCAAATTTGTATTTATATTTTTGGAATGCCAAATATATTTTTTCAATTTTTCTATATTATGATGTTCTTTGATTTTGAATGATTTTTTTCTATTTAAAATATATTCTTTAATTTTTTCAATTATTTTCATAAAATTTCAATTATTTCCCTCAGTCTTAAATTAGTTTCTTTAATTTTTAATATAGAGTTTCAATATTTCAATTATTTTTTTTAATTCAAAATTAATTTTGTCAGTGTTCAATAATTGCATTATTATTGATTTCTGAAATTTCAATTATATTCTACATTTTTTAAAATATCGAATTTCAATTTTTAATTTCTACTCTTTAAATTTTTTAATTACTTTTTCAAAATAGTATATACGAAATTTTTATTAAATATTCAAAATGTAATTCATTTATTTTTTCTAATTTTCTATTTTTTGTAATTATTCATTTCTTTTCTTTAAATTAAGTAATCCTTAATTTTTTCAGTTAATCTTAGCAGTACTTATTTTTAGTCAATTTGAATTAGTGTCGTCATTTTTTAATTTTAGATTAATTTCTTCAATTTCAAATTATTAATGTAAATTTTAATTATTCATAAAAACATTTTCTTTACTTCCTTTAATTATTTATTTCCTTTAATTTTAAACTGATTTCTTAAATTATTATTCCTAAGTGGAAAAAAAATTTAATATTGAAAAAAATAATTCAATATTTGATTAATTTTCTATTTTTATTTGTAATTTTTCATTTTGTTTCTTCAAATTTCAATTATATTCTTCAATTTTATGAATTAATTTGACCAATACTAAAGTGTTTTTAATTCTTTCTTCATTCATTTAATTTTTTAAATGTCTAATTATTAAAGCAAATTTCAACGGTCAATTTCATTATTTTATATTAATGTCTTCCATATTCAATTATTTTAGACAATTTTTTTTAATTATTCTCTTCAATCTTTTGCATAAATAAATTCACAACTATTTTCTTCAATTTTCAATTATGTTTTTCTATTTTTTAATTATTTTCATCAATTTTCAATTCTTTTCCTTATTTTTTAATTGATTTCTCAAATTTCAGTTATATTATTCAATTATTAATTTAAAACATTTTTTTCCTTGATTTAAAATTATAAATTTCTTTCGTCATTTTAAATTTTCAAATTTAAATTACATTTTTTAGAATTTTTTTTTTGTTTGAATTATTTGATTAATTAAAAAAAAAATTTCTTCTACTGTATTTTCAACCATTTTCTTGTTTTTTGTTTTTTTTTTTTCGTTACTGTCCAATTTTTTTTCAGTCTAAAATTATTTTCATCGAATTTTAAATACTAAACTATTTTACAATTAAGAGAATAAGAAATAAGTGATAATAAGCGTGAAAATATAATTATCCTAATTAAAATTCATAAAATATAAAAGAAATCTAATACTCCAGTATTTTTTGCATAAAATTTTATTCCAAAATTTTTTTTTTTTGAGGACTCAATGTTACAGGCAAACAGACGTATTTAAACCAAATGGATTCTTAGTATAAGTTCATGATCGATTATAATTTTTGTCCGGAAGAAATGTCATAAACATGAAGAGAAATTTTATTTCTATAGCTTAGGGCTAAGAATCAGAAATAATGCTGTTTCATCTGCATTATCGTGATCACTGGCAATAATCATTGAAGCCAATCAGTTTAGAAACGCGACTAACCTGTCAGTAACGAAATGTCTTTCCTTATTATCTTTTAAACCAAATCATCAATTTCCGATGCCTGAATAAAGAATCTTCGAGTTTGCGCGCAACGATTTTTTTCCGCTAACCAATGACCAATCGCCACACAATTTAAAAAAGAACAATTCGTAATATTTTAAAATCGTCCACCATTAATACCATATTATTAAACAATAAATGATTAACAAATAATTATTATTCTTTTTCTTTTGAGATTTAATAGTATTTTTACTTTGAATTATAGTTCGGAAAATTTCGGTTTGGTTCGGAAATATTCGGCTCTACTTGGCAACTTTCAGGATTGATTGGAATTTTTTGGATAAGTCCGGAACCGTTGGAGAATTCTCAGAATCGTTCGGAAACGTGTGGGTTCCAAAATCTAAATTGCATTGGCTGTGTACGACGGACGGATGGGCGGACGGATTGACAGATGGACGGGCAGACGGATGGACGGACGGATGGAGGGACGGATGGACGGACGGATGGACGGACGGATGGACGGACGGATGGACGGACGGATGGACGGACGGATGGACGGACGGATGGACGGACGGATGGACGGACGGATGGACGGACGGATGGACGGACGGATGGACGGACGGATGGACGGACGGATGGACGGACGGACGGACGGATGGACGGACGGACGGATGGACGGACGGATGGACGGACGGATGGACGGACGGACGGATGGACGGACGGATGGACGGACGGATGGACGGACGGATGGACGGACGGATTGACAGATGGACGGGCAGACGGATGGACGGACGGATGGAGGGACGGATGGACGGACGGATGGACGGACGGATGGACGGACGGATGGACGGACGGATGGACGGACGGATGGACGGACGGATGGACGGACGGATGGACGGACGGATGGACGGACGGATGGACGGACGGATGGACGGGCGGACGGATGGACGGACGGACGGACGGATGGACGGACGGACGGATGGACGGACGGATGGACGGACGGATGGACGGACGGACGGATGGACGGACGGATGGACGGACGGATGGACGGACGGATGGACGGACGGACGGATGGACGGACGGACGGATGGACGGACGGACGGATGGACGGAAGGATGGACGGACGGATGGACGGACGGATGGACGGACGGACGGATGGACGGACGGACGGACGGACGGATGGACGGACGGATGGACGGACGGATGGACGGACGGATGGACGGACGGATGGACGGACGGATGGACGGACGGATGGACGGACGGATGGACGGACGGATGGACGGACGGATGGACGGACGGATGGACGGACGGATGGACGGACGGATGGACGGACGGATGGACGGACGGATGGACGGACGGATGGACGGACGGATGGACGGACGGACGGACGGATAGACGGACGGACGGACGGATGGACGGACGCATGGACGGACGCATGGACGGACGGATGGACGGACGGACGGATGGACAGTAAAGTCTCGTTATAAGAGTTTCAGGTATTGGCTTTAAATCCAAAAAAAAAGAACAAAAATTTATTTAATTTTATCTTCGTGCTTTTTCAGCTTCAGTAAATTAAGGACCATTAATAAATATTGCGATTTTTCAAATGTTTAAACTTCGTAATATTTCTTAAAAATAAAATAAATAATCTTGTAAAGTGGGAACAAGGAAAGTATTCTGGGGTTCATTTTACTGTTACAAGGCACATACTTCCTTTGAGATAAATATGCAAGATGCACAGTGTCCGTATTTGCAAATCAAGTGACATAGAATTGAAAAAAGCTTCTTTTAAAGAAAAAGGTAAACTTAAAAAGCAAGTCATTAAACTGGTCATTCCTCTTTGAGTCCTATTCACGATTCTGCTATGTTCATTGCGTATGTAATGGTCGGATAAATATTATCATTTCTGGTTTGACGATTCATTCTGCAAGAGGCACTTACGGCCGACAACTATATAGTCATCTTTGCTCTTCTTTCGAGTGTAAATGTATCAGGTAAACTCTCATTACTATTTCATTATTGATTTATTATTGTAATCATCCTTAAATTAAAAATTAATTAATTTTATTAATTAATCATCTAATTCATTAAGTAATTAATCATTTAATTTATTAAATATTTCTATTAATATTCATTGACTCAATAAAATAACATTTTGAATAATTTTAACCCTTAATAAATATGACGGTCAAGATAGTAAATTAATTTAAAAATAATTCCATAGTTGTGTTTTAATTTAACACAATTTTCAGAAACTTTTAAGACAGTGTTCGTTGACACTTTTTTGAAAATCGAAAATTTTAACAATTTAGAAAAATTCTGAAAAAAATGTTTTTGTTAAAAATAAATATTTATTTTTGTGGTCAGAAGATATTCAACACATTATGCCTTCATTCGGCATACAACATTTTAATATATCTTATTCGGTTTTGATTCTATTGTAAATTAATCGAAATTATGTCCATCTTGGAGCAATCTCCCTACTGAATATAACTTTACTGAGAATCTTTCTAAACTATTCTATAAAAAAAAGTGTCAAATGTAACTAAAGAAACCTTAATTTTAATGAAAAATAATTTTTAAGGTTGTGTTGCACCCAGTGAAAAGTTCCAAATTACTTATATATTTTTTACACACAAAAAAAACAACAAAAATGTACTAAACCGATGCAATAAGATCTTCTGTACTTATATAACGAATCAAAATTTAATTGTAAATTAAAAATATATATAAGGGTTTATTATTAATAAGGTGTTAAATAATAACTTGAGAAGAAATATGCCCCTAATACTTGCATAATAAAGTTTTTCTCATTTAGGAAATTGTAAAATGCATATAAATAAATATACACATTACAAAGTTTATAATTTGCATGAATATATGTTACGAATATAATTGCACATGTAAAAATGCTAATTTACATAAAAATCATAAAAAAGAATGGATTGATATAAAATGACACATAAAACTGTCAATTAACATAAAATGCGTAAAAAATATCAATTTACATAAAATTTACAAAAAAATAACAGTTTACATAAAATTGCGTATAAAATCATCAATTAACAACACGAAAGTTTATATTTATTGATACGTTATTACGGATTAGTAATATTTTCTGAAAATCAAAAGATTTAGCGTTTCAGTTTGCTATTACTAAAAATTAGGATGAGAATAATTCATTTCAATGATTAAATTTATCCTTTTCGGAATTATTATTGTTACAATAAATAAAACCGTCTATAGTTAATAATTAATTCAAATTCATGAAATAAAATTTCTTACCTCTGAAGGGATTCGAACTCGAAACCTGCACCATTAAAGGACAACGATTTTACCAATACTCTAATTTAATTTACAAAATTACTTTAATTAATTGCGTTTTATTGTCTCCTTTTCATACAAACTAGGTGAAAATTATGTCCATTTCGTGAACAATTTCTCTTCCACGTAAGCAAAAAAATTTGCCTATTCATAGAGGAGGCAATAGATTCATAATATAAAAGTTATTCAAAGAAGTTATTAAAAAAAAAACTTTTAATAAAAAGAAAAAAATCGAACTATTTTTTGATCAGTTATAAACTTTATATAGGTCAATCGATTCATTTTGAGATAGAGAATATGTTTTTTGTGTTTATTAAGTTGTACTTTTACAATGGGAAAATATTTTCGGGAAAAACAATTTTTTTCGATAAAAAAGGTGCTCCGGATTCGGATTCACAATTCAGATGAGAATAATACGTAGGAATACACTAGCATATTGTACCGTACAAAAAATTATTTTTTTAGATTTTTTTGGGGGTTTTGAACAATTTTTTGAGATTATCTCAAAATTTTTTTTCCCAATCTGGTTATTCTGACTTCGAATTCGGATTCGAAAAAATATAAGTATAGCAATACACTAGCGAAGTGCCTAGTATAAAAACTTTTTTTTGGGAGGCTGCGTTATTATTATGATTTTTACAATTCAAAATTGTTGACTTTTTTTAAAAATGTAAAATACCTGTAAAAAAAATTTGACAATAAGTTTGAAAATTGTAACTTTTGGCAAAATTTGACAAAAATTACCAAAAGGGTTGAATGGCTTTCTGAAGAAGGATTTCTTGGCGTAAAAGTGGTAAATGCCCGAGGTGGTGGTAATTGTCGAATATTACTAGTAAGATAGAGAATGGTACCAGTCTAGTCGCTTGCAGGTCGTGGGACCGCAAACTAAAACACAATCGGTTGTTCTTTCGCGAGTGTTCGATTCACTAAAGGATACTCTTCAGAGTAAGTTTCAAATTATCACATAAAAATGCCCCAATTTTAATCGCAAATATGAATAAAAATTATTACTGTAAATGAAAATTTTGTATTTAAAATATTTCTATATTTAATGAAAAATCAGTAAATTTCACACGTGGCAATAAGTAATTAAATGTTTTATTTTTTGTGTTAAACTAGAATTATTTAAATTTTATAACAAGCTTTCAATCTATGGTATCGTTTTGATTAATTTAAAATAAATTTTTCTTTCATGAAAATGTTTACTTAATACGAATATCATTTCTTTGATTTTAATAAATTTAGCTTGATTCAAGAAAAATGTATATTTTCTATTTTTCTTGTTTTTTTTAACTTTTTTAAATTCTTGCAAGATATTTTTTTCTTTCGAAAAAATTGTGTGACTGAAAAAGTTACATGAATAAAATTTTAATAATTTGTAATGAAATTGCAATAAAATAATAATAAAAAAAATTATGATAATAATGATAATTTTTTAATTTATAATTTATTGGTCCAAGCTGTATCGAAAATAGTCAACTATTATAGAAAAGCCGCTTTTTAAAAAAATCTCTTAATATTGTAAATGTGGTCGTTTGTTATAAAAACAATAAAAAATAATAAATGAGTAAAGATCGTAAAAATTAAGAAATAGGTTTATAACTAGTAACAATTGTAAATGTTTTCCATAATTATAATAGAACAAAAAATTTTTTTATTTATTACACTTTTTGAGTTAATATTACTTTTTTTTTTTAATTTTAATTTTATGAAAAATTACATGCAAAATTATGTCAACAATATTATTACTGAATCATTTAAACTAATTACCAATTTTTTTTTAAGATTTTCGGGAAAACCGGGTAAATTGACCTATGAAACCCAAACAGTCAATTTACCCGACTCTCCTTTGCCATATGTTAATAATAATATTAATAATAAAAATAAAAACAATGCTTTTTGCATTTTGTTACGAAATTTAAAATAGAAAAGAGTCGGGTAAATTGCCTGCTTGATTTTCTTGGACAATTTACCATATTTTGCCCTATACAGAAATATAAACAATAAATCCGTTAAAAAACGAAGGCATTTTTTTTAATGTTTAAAGCTCAAATAAATTAAACATCTACTTAAATAATCTTCAGGTGAAATTGTTAAAAACATGTTTTTTTGGCGAAAGACTGTAAATTAATTTTTTTTCTGACAGTTAAATTAATGAGAAAATATACTATCTTCTCGTGTCCAGTAGCCAATAAATGTCATAATACTCTAGTATGAATTATATTTATCTGCAAGCAGTGTAAAAAATGTATACTCAATAATTATCGTCTTTTTACAGAAGGTTATAAAATTATAGAAAATTTATGAGACAAAAGTTTTCTTAGTTTAAAAATATTTTATACAAAATTATAATTTCTATTAGGTATTATTATGTTATAAACATTATTATTATCGACTTTATCATTTTTTAAATATTAATATGTTATGGATATCATTTGTGCTAGTATTATTATATGATTATTATTATTTTTTTTACAAGTGTGAAAGAAGAGATTATTATTATTATTATTATTATTATCATATTAGTAAATTTCTTAATATCCATGAAACAAAATTTGCATAATACACTATATTAAATAATGAAAAAAATATATTTATTTTACATTACTCTTGGAATGCATTATATAATTATAAAAAGTAAATTTATATTTTTTTCTTAAAATAATTTTTATAATTCACGAATTTTTTTCAATGATTATTATTTATACTGTTATTTTGTACTATTTTCTATTATTATTTTGTACACCTATTAATAAAAAATAGTACAACTAATGTAATATAAAAATATAAAATTATATTTAATATACTATATTGTAATATTGTATTATTTTACATTATACAAAATTTTTTAACATTTCCCGCATCGAAAGTGAAATTTAACAAAATTATCTCAAAGATAATTGAAAGTCAATATTGAAAAACAATTTATCAATATTTTTGATTAAGTGATTAAAGAAACTGATGAAATAATTGTAACTTACTTTAATTGATGGTTATTTAACATTTTTAGACTTCAGAAACAGTTACATGATTGTTTGTAAAAAAAAGTCCTGACACAATATTTAAATTTTAATTACAGTGTTTGGAAATTTTTAATCTAGACTTATTTTCATTCCCTGAAAATCGAGGTCAGCTGCAGTCTCTGAAATTAAGAAAATGACTGTTGTAACGTTAATTTTGCCTGTGTTTTTGTAGGAAAATATTTCTGCTCATTTTAAGCATATAATATTCATAATTTTAAGAAAATTCGCCAAAAAAACATTTTAAATAATTAAAATGTCGAGAATAAATAAAATATATCTTCTTCCTTTTTAAAAACATTTTTGCTGCAAAAATTTTACAAAAAGTATAAAATGATTTTGATTGATTTTTTCGGCAATAAAATTATATAAAATAAACTAAAAGGAGAGTCAATGGAGTTTTTCATTGGGCGCCATTTATAACCTAGATTTTAATTATTCTTAATTATTCTTGACTAAACTAAACATTTTTTTCATTTTTAACATTTTCTAAGTTTGGAATAAATATAAATTAAAATAATTTGGACTAATAAAAGTTCACTTAACTGTTCCAAGGATGTTCTGTCTAATTTTTCACGTTTGACGGGCACTCAGATAATTTTTAAACTCATGTAGCCTAGAAGTAACAATAATTAATAAATATCGAAATTAATTTAAAATAAACGGTTTTTTTTTCATTTAAAACTCATTTAATTCAATAAAATTACCTTATTAGGACATTGTGTTGCTCACTTCATTGCACCTAACCAAACACAGTGTAAAATTATGCAAAATTGCAGAAAATTTAATTTTCCCAAGTGTTGTAAATTATTCGAGTAATTAAATTTAATAAAGAGACCTCTACCATCTTGTATGGAATTTAAAATTGTGAAACAATTGAATAAACATTTCCAGTGCTGAAAGAACTTTTGCAACAATCATTATTATTAAAATATTTTTGAAGTTTTTATAATTTCGATAAACACACCTTTATCACGTTCGCTATTTTAAAAAAATGGCGGAAAAAATTTTCGTCCAAACTCTTAATTACATTTTAGAAAATATTTAAATTAAACAATAAACAGTCAATGTGAAAAAAATGTGATATAAATAAAACATAGTATTTAAGAATTAAATCGTGTAATTATCTTATCTTCTTTAATGGGACTTTTTTATTTATTTGTTTTTTTTACTACGAAATAACAGAAATTAAATAATAGAATTTAAGAAATAATTATATCTTTGATTAAATAGGAAAGAAATGGAAAATATGTTAAAAACTACTTTTAAAAAGTCAAACAACATGTAATTTAAAAAAAAAATTACAATTTCGTCATTTCGTTTTTTCATAATTAATTATGTATTAATTACTTTAAAGAATTTTTGGGCGCAACAAATTAATTTCGATAATCATCAACATCAATTATATAAAGGTCAGAGATGCAATATTCGCGAGAAAAATCAACATTAATGTGATTTATTGCACCATATTATGATTAAAAAGAGTAATTTTGTTTTGGGCATGACACCTTGACATTAAGAAATAGTATAGAAGCAACGCACCTTTCCCTTGACATATTCTAAGAAAGTTCGTCGTTCTCTTCCATCGTTACTCCCTTCTTCATTATCCATTTTTTAAGAATAAACATTCAAGATTTTTGTGACAGTAATTAAAAGAAGCAATACCTAATAATTTTTTATTAAAATTTTAAAATCATATTTTTATTTTACAAACTTTTATTAATTTCTTTTTACATTAATTTTTTCAATATATTTCCTTGTTTAATTTAGATTTTTAATTGAAATTGACTAATTACATGAATGGTAAACAAAAAAAAAGAACTATTTTAATGGACAATTCTTGTGTTTCTTTCATCACGACAATAAATCATTTAATGTCCTTCAGGCTCTAGTGATTCAAATTTTCATTCTTTCTATTGTTCTCGCAGTAATAAAATCACTTTTAATGTAAATATTAATTTAAACTAAATTAAGGTCGAGTGCAAAAAAATATTTTGTCAACCTTACAAACAGCTTATTCAAGTTATAATTTCTATTTATAGTTGGAAATTAAAGAATACTTATTATGAAGATAATTACGAGAGTCAAAAGTTAGATGACTTTTTTAGGCAGTTATAAAAATATGCGGCATTATTACATTTGAACTTAATGTGTGCATTATTTGATCATTATTAGATTCATCGGTTTACATATAATTTTGAAATGGAGTATTGCAGAAGAAATTTGGTAGCAAATTTAATAGCGTATGTAGGATGTTTTATTGTTATGATTTAAGAGAGAAAAAATTACCTTAAATAGCACGTAGTACTAGTGAAACATTAAAATTATATTGCAGCATCATTACAGAAAAGATGTACAATGTTGCTGTAATGTTGACATGTAATGTTGCCATGTTATATATTGGCATGTAATGATGAAATGTAAACTTAAAATGTAATGCTGTAATGTAATGTTTTCATTCAATGTTGCAATGTAATGTTAATGCAATATTAATAAATGTTATGTTAATGAGAAAAAAGTGTTGTAGCTAGTAAAACTGTAGCAACATTGTTGTCCAATTATGTCCTACAATTTTGCTGCAATTCTTCCAATGCAATGTTGTCATGCAATGTTAACATATAATGTTGACATATAATGTTGACATATAATGTTGACATATAATGTTGACATACAATATTGAAATCTAATGTTACCATGCGGTGCTCCTATGTAATGTTACAATATAATGTTGACATACACTGTTGCAATGCAAATTTGTCTTGTAATGTTGCAATGTAATGTTCACATGTAAGATTGCAATGTAATGTTGCAACATCATGTTTCAATGTAATGTTGTAATGTAATGATGTCACGTCATGTTGACATGTAATGATGCAATGTAAACCTACAATGAAATGATGCAATATAATGTTGACAAGTAATGTTTCAATGTTAAGTTGTAATGTAATGTTGACATGAAATGTTGTAATGTGATTTTGACACGTAATGTTGACATGTAAAGTTGCATTATAATGTTGCAATGTAATGTTGACAAGTAATATTGCAATGTAATGTTGCAATAATAGATTGCAGTGTAATGCTGCAATGCAAAATTTCAATGCAATGTTAACATATAATGTTGCAATATAAACCTGCAGTGAAAGGTTGCAATGTAATGTTGACATGTAATGTTGTCTTATAATGTTGCTATGTAATGTTGCAACGTAATTTTGACATATAATGTTGCAATGTAAACCTACAATGCAAAATTGCCCTGTAATTCTGCAATGTATTGCTGTAATATAATGTTAACACGTAATGTTGCAACAAAATATTTCAGTGTAATGTCAACATATAATATTGCAATATAAAAGTATCACTCAATGTTTTAATGTAATGTTGTTATGTAATTTTGCAATGTAATGTTGTCACGTAATGTTGACATATAATGTTGCAATGCTAACCTGCAATGCAATGTTGCAATGTAATGTTGAATGGTAATATTGCAATGTAATGTTGCAATGCATTGTTGACAAGCAATGTTGTACAGTATTGTTTACATTTAATGTGGCAATGAAATAATGCTGAGCAATGTTAACATGTAATGTTTCAAGATAATACTGACATGTAATGTTGCCGTTTAATATTGTCTAGTAATTTTGTCACATAATGTTGTCACGTAATGTTGCCATATAATGTTGTCATGTAATGTTGTCACATAATGTTATCTTGAATGTTGCTAAATAATGTTGCTATGTAATTTTGCAATTTAATGCTTCATCCACGGAAAAAAATTGTTTTTGTAAAATATCGATTTAATTGATTTTCTTCATTTAATGTCCTTTTCTTCCTATATTGCTTGAAAGCAGGGAAGAATCTACATAATTTGCCAGTAAATTACAAATAAGACATACTTTCTAAATTCATTGATAAAATTTTAATTGTACAGTTTAGATTATTAATTATTTATATATTATAAATTAGTAAGTGCATAAATCCTATCTCTAAGTTCTTAAATTAAAAATAATGATGTAATTATAATTACATATTATAAAAATACTTTATACAAGTAGGATTATTCGAAATATTTCAGATTGCATAAAATAAATTATGAAACTTGATGAGAGTAAGAAAACTATAAATAATCGTAAACAGAGTTGTTTTAGCATTTAAATCTCTTTTTCTTGAAAAGTTTCATTGAAAGCGATATACACAACAACGAGATCTCGATTATTATCGTAGAAACGTGCACTAGTTTTCTTCGTTTATATAAGCCCCGCTCAATTGACGACGAAACCATTGAAGAGGCAGTAGATTTCAATTTACGAAACATTACAAGACATTTCTAATTCATTTTATAAATTTTCGTTATCAATTTTTTGTAAATAATAAGAATACTATAACTATGTTCACCAGTTCAGTCATATCATTTATTCACAATATACAGTGTGCAAAAAAATGTATCAAAATTGTATTTTTTTTTACTAATTTATTAAAATGTTGCAGATTTATTTGCAATAAAAGAGAAAATTTCTCAAATTCATTTTCATTTACAATTCAGTCCAGTGCTAAATTTTCATTAAAAAAATTCTTAATAGAAAAAATTAAAAAATTTTCAAACAGTTATAAACTAGTTTTGAACTGTTTTAAACTTGTTTCAAACAATTTTGAATCTTTTTCAAACAGTTTTAAAGTAGTTCTAAGCAGTTTTAAACTAGCTTTACTGAACAAATTCGAAACACTTCAAAACTATTAAGAAATATTTTCAAATTAGTTAAAAACGGGTTTGAACTAATTTCAACAAATTCTGAACTAGTTTTTAAAAATCTTAAACTTGTGTAAAATAGTTCTAAACTAGTTTGGAATAATTCTAATGTTCCAAACAATTTCGAACTAGTTTTAAATAGTACGGAACTGGTTTAAAGAATTTTCAAACTAGTTTGAAACAGTTTCTTACTAGTTTGAAATAGTCCGAAACTATTATAAAACTAATCTAAACTAGTATTAAACAATTCTGATCTAATTTAAAACAGTTTAGAACTAGTTTCGAAAATTATTTATTTCTTGTTTTAAATTATTTCTAAACAGTGTCGAACTGGTTTTGAACAATTTTTAAGTTTTGAACTAGTTTTGAACAGCTTCGAATTTGTGCCAAATGGTTCCAAACAGTTTTAAACTAGTTTTAAACAGTCGTTTTCGAACTAGTTTTAAACGATTTCAAACTTGTTTCAAACAATTTTGAATTTTCTTCAAACAGTTTCCAGGTAGCTTTAAATAGTTTCAAACTAGCTTTGAAATAGTTTTCAACTGACTACAAACAATCCCGAAATAGGTTCGAAAATTACTGAACAAGTTTAAAGCACTTCCAAACTAGTATGAAATAGTTTCAAATCAGTTATAAACAATTTTGAACTAATTTCAACAAGTTCTGAACTAGTTCTAAAAAATCTTAAACTAGTGTAAAATAATTCGAAACTAGTTTTAAAAAATTCTGATCTTTAAAAGAATTTCGAACTAGTTTCAAACAGCTTGGAACTGTTTTCGAACATTTTCGAGCTAGTTTTAAATGGTTTCAAACTAGTTTCAAATAGTCTAAAACTATTATAAAAACTAATCTAAACTATTATTAAATAATTCTGATCTAATTTGAAACATTTTCGAACAAGTTTGAAACTGTTCAGAACTAGTTCCAAACAGTTTTAAACTAGTTTTAAACAGATTTGAACTGGTTAAGAATATTTTGATTTAACTCAGCTGGCGTTTAAAATTTAGGACAAATTAATTTTAAATATATTTATAAAATTTTTTTAATGTAACATTGACGAAAGTCTTCATTGGAGGCGATGTCTATTTTTCGTTCTGTTTCAAAAAATTATAAACTCTTCTTTAGGACTAATTTTATTGTTTAATTATATTGTCCATTTTTCTTGCAATAAGGAACTGAGAAAAATATCTATTTTTAAGTTATTTCTTGTGAGAACAATACATGACTGAGGGTCATTGTTTCGTCAAATGGAGAAAAAGGATAATACTGAATTTCTTAATCACTGAGTCTCTTTCCACGATTTTATGGTTCTGTGAAGGTTTTTTTCCTTCTCGAAGGAAATAAAGAGTAACAATCTCTTGTTTTCACACGTAATGATCGAGTTCTTAAACATTTTTTTTTAATAACATTTTTTATTCTATTTCTTATGTCATTGGTTTCTTTTCACTGTTTTCTTGCCTCGGTTTCATTTTATTCTCTTTTTTTACTTCTTCTTGGAAAAATAAAAAAATAAGTTTTGCTTTTGATTTGAATTTGATTAATTGCGAGAAATTGGGAGAAGCAGTTTTTGATTTGATGCCAATCTTTATTAGTTGGTGATCGTTTCCAATTTTCCTATTGAGTATAATTTTTTTTCAGTGAATTACTTGTTGGAACATAAATTAGCATCTTTTTTAATGTCATGTATTATGTTTATTCAGCAAACTTGAAGATTTTTTCCTTATTAGTAAATATCGAGTGATTCTCGGTCGAGGACGCGACTCAGTGTATACTCTGGTTTGCGATAGTGATCTTACTCTTGCAGTAGCAACAAGGAAAGAACGACGTGAAAAAAAATGAAATGCGTGACTTTCGTAATCGACATCTTGGAGCACGGTTCTCGGTCAGTGAACGTAACGGTATTACTAGGAGTATACACATCACCAGATTGCGAAGTCGTCACAGTCTCTCTTACCTATTCGCCAATTCATCTTCGCAGATGATTCATAAAATTAGGAGTGAGAGTGAATTATTACTACTTAAGAGAAGATAAAATAAAATAAAAAAGAGTTTTAATATCTGCACTTTAGATATTTCTTTCTATTTTATCTTTATTTTAATCTGTATTATGTCGCTTTTTAGGTTTCAATCTTTATATTTTCCCTTTTATTCTTCTTTTTCTTCTTCCTATTCTATTGTCTTCTTCCCTTATTCCTCTTTTTATTTTATTTTCGTTACCTTCTTCTATTCTTCTTTTTTGTTTATCTTTTTGTTTTTACCAATCCACTGCTTTCTTCTATTTCTCTCTGTAATCTTCTTTTTTTTCTTCAACTTTTCTACTACTTTTTCTAATCTTTCTACTTCTTCCTTCCTCTAGTTTTCTTTCCTACTTGTCCTTTTATTCTTCCCATTCCATTGATTTCTTCCTTGATTCCTATTCTTATTTTATTTTCTTCTTCTTCTTCTTCTTCTTCTTTTCTTCTCTTCTTTTTTACTTTTTATTTCTTTTATGCCATTGTTTTCTTTCTCTATTATTTTATTATCTTTTTTCATTTTCCACTTCTTCCTATTTTCCATGTTCCCTACCTTTCTTTTATTTTCTTCTCTGCTTGTCCTATTATTCTTCTAATTTCATTTTCTTCTTCTTTTATTCCTATTCTTGTCCTCTTTTCTTCTCTTCTTTTTGTCTTTTTCTTTCTCCTATTCTATTGTCTTCTTCCTCTATTACTTCATGATATTTTTCTTTTTCCACTTCTTCTTATCTTTTTACAACTGGTCCTCTTCTTACTTTCTTCTCTACTTGACCCATTATTCTTTCCATTCCATTGACTTTTTCCTTTATTCCTTTCTTTACCTTCTTCTTCTTCTTCTTCTTCTTCTTCTTCTTCTTCTTCTTCTTCTTCTTCTTCTTCTTCTTCTTTTTCTTATACTTTGCTTAATTTTTAATCATTGCATTTAGTTGAGATCTATTCCTCTTTGTAATTTCATTATTCTTCTTCAACTTCTTCTTATCTTTAGCCTAAATGCCTTCCTTTTGTTTCCTTCTCTACTTCTTGTTCCTTTACTCTTCCCATTTTATTGTCTTCTTCCTTTATTCCTCTTTTCATTTCATTTTTCTTCATTCTATTCTTCTCTTTTGCTTATCAATCTGTTTCTCCCACTCAATTGCCTTCTTCTTCTTCTTTTTCTTCGTCTTCTTCTTCTTCTTCTTCTTCTTCTTTGCTTAATTTTTAATCATTGCATTTAGTTGAGATCTATTCCTCTTTGTAATTTCATTATTCTTCTTCAACTTCTTCTTATCTTTAGCCTCAATGCCTTTCTTTTGTTTCCTTCTCTACTTCTTGTTCCTTTCCCCTTCCCATTTTTTTGTCTTCTTCCTTTATTTCTCTTTTCATTTCATTTTTCTTCATTCTATTCTTCTCTTTTGCTTATCAATCTGTTTCTCCCACTCAATTGCCTTCTTCTTCTTCTTCTTCTTCTTCTTCATCTTCTTCTTCTTCTTCTTCTGTTTCTTTCTTCCCATTCAGTGTCATTTTCTTTTTCTGTTTTAATTTCATTTTTCTTCTTCCCCTTCTTTTTCTCAATACTTTCCTCTTGTTTCCTTCTCTACTTCTTGTGCTTTTCTTCTTCTCATTCTATTGTCTTCTTCCCTTATTCCTCCTATTTTTTATTTTTCTTCTCATTACCTTCTTCTCATTACCTTCTTCTATTCTCGTCTTCTACTTATTTTTCTATTCTTCTTACTCCTCAGTTCATGGAGTAGTTCTTTCTCTAATCTCTTCTCTAATCTTCTTTTTTTTTTTCCATTTCTTGTTACACGTCTTATCTTCTTACTTCTTGCCTTCTTCTTGTTTTCTTCCCTATTTGTCCTATTATTCTTCCCATGTCATTGTCTTCATCCTTTATTCCTACTCTTATCTTCTTTTCTTCTCTTCTTGTTGTCTCTTTGTTTCTCCTATTCCATTGTCTGCTTCCTCTATTAGTTAATTATGTTCTCCTTCTTTTTCCATATCTTGTTATCATTTTACTTCTGGCCAGGCCCGGATTGGCCATTCAGGATACCGGGAAAAATCCCGGTGGGCCGACGCCAGGCGGGCCGGTATTTTTGTAGGTCTAATTAATAATTTAATTTATGTAATTAAATTTCATTTAACTTTCAATTACTCTTTTCTATTTTCAATTAATTTTACAACATTCAATCATTTTCGGCTTCTTTCTATGTTCTTTTCAATCACAGAAATTGTAGAATTTCAATTAAATTGTTCAATTCTACAACTATTTTTTACAATTCTTATTTATTATTATCTTTAACTTTCAATTCCATTCTTCAATTTTCAATTCCATTCTTCAGTTTTCAATTATTATTTTTTTCTATATTCAAGAATTCTAGACTTTTTCAATTACTTCTTTCAATTTTTAATTATATTTTTTAAATTTCCATTACATTCCTCAATTTTCAATTACCTCCTTCAATTTTTTCAATCCTCAATAATTCTCAAAAAATTTTATAACTAATCTTTAACTTTTTAAATTATTTTGTTCTCTTGACCATTATTTCTTAGTGCTTTACGATATCAAGACGATATCATATTTGAGCAATATTGATATTGATCTCAAAATCTCTTGACCATCCAAAAATGTTCTCGAGTTGATAATATCGACCTAAAATAACTAAAAAATGACGAAAATAATTGACAAATGAAAAAAATTGGAATAATGACAAGATTAATAAATCGACAATTGACAAAAATAATTTAAAAAATTAAAGAACAAATATAATATTTTAAAAAAACAATTGGAAATTAAAAAAGGAAAAAAATTACAGAAATAATAATAATTGAAAAAAATTTTAATTTTAAAAAATTGACCTGGATTGAAATTTGAAGAAATAATCACAAATTGATGAGAAGAAAATAATATTAAAAATTGGCAAAATAATTAAAAAATGAAGAAAATAATTGTGAATTAGACAGAAAAATTGAGGAATTAAGGAGTTAAATTGAGATTTCAAAAAAATTATTGATAATAAATAATTTACCAATTACTATATCAATAAATAAATAAATAGTATAAAAGAGTGAAAAAGCCCAGGATTGGTGAATATTTAAGAAAATAATTGACAATTAAAAACTGAAGAAAACTGTAGGAATAATTATAACAAATAATTGAAAATTGAATGAGATTTCAAAAAGTTAAAGTTGGTTGAAAATCGAAGAAAATAATTTGAAATTAGAAGAAATAGTTGAAAATTGAAAAAAAAATTCAAAATTAAAGAAAATAATAATTGTGAATTTAAGAGGATAGTTGAAAAATTGAATTGAAAGTTCAAGAAAAATATTGTTAATTGAAAAAATCATCGAAAAAGCCGAGAATTATTAAATATTGAAGAAAATAATTGCCAATTGGAAAAAATTCTAAACATGGCAAGATTATTAAATTAAAAACTGACAGAAATAATTTTAAACAGAAAAAGATAAACATGAAATTAAAAAAAAAACTAAAAAAGAAAGAAAATGATAGGAATAGTTCTAGAAACAATTGAAAGTTTAATTGCTTTTTGAAAAATTAAACTTTATTAAAATTTGAAGAAAATACTTCCAAATTGAGAGAATAATTGAAAATGAAAAAAAGTATCAATAAAATACAAGAATTGTGATTGGATACAAATAATTAAAGAATTAAAGAACTGAATTGAAATTTCAAGAAAATGATTAATAATTGAATAATATAAAAGAAAATAATTGAAAAAAGACGAAAATAAAGGACAATTGCAAAAAATTCGAAAAATTGCAACATTAAAAAGTTTACATTTCAACAGAATTATCTTAAAAGTTAAGAATGTAAATTAAAATTTAGAACAGAAATAACTAAGAATAAAAATTGAAAGAAAATTACTGTAGTAATTGTAGAAAATAATTGTAAATTTAATTGGATTATAAAAAATTGAACTGGATTGAAATTCTTGGAAAATAATTGCCTATTGAAGGAAACAAGTGAAAATTGAAAAAATAATTGAAAAAAAATCGAGAATTATTGAATATTGACTGAAATAATTAAAAATTCAAGTAAATAATTGAAAACTGAAAAATAATTGAAAAAATGAGAATATTTGAAAACTGAAAAAGTAATTGAAAACTGAAAAAAATAATTGAAAAACCGACAATATTTGAAAATCGAAGAAAATAATTGAAAACTGAAAAAATAATTGAAAAAACGAGAATATTTGAAAACTGAAAAGAATAATTGAAAAAAACCGAAAATATTTGAAAATTGAAGAAAATAGTTGAAAACTGGAAAAACAATTGAAAAAATGAGAATTATTGAATATTGAAGAAAACAATTGAAAATTGATAAAAATATTGAAAGAAGCCGAAAATTATTGAATATTAAAGAGAATATTTGAAAATTGAAAAACATGATTAAAAATTAATTAAAATAATTGTGAATAGAAGAAAATAATTGAGATTTGAAGAAAATAATTGTAAATTAAAGAAAGTAATTGGGTATTCAAATATTGAAAAAATGATTTTCAGGTGAATGAAAGCCGACTTTTTTATGCTAAAGGGGGCAAAGTAGATAGAAATTCATTCTGAGCAATTATTAAAGCCGGGGAATTCGCTAAAAAACTTTTTATTATATTTATTTAATAAAAATTGTCCATTTCCTAATTGAAGATTAGGGAATGATTTTAAAGGGTTGTTTTTGATGCTGAAGGGGTTAAGGTAGATAGGAATACATTCAGAGCAATTTTTAAAGCCAGGAAATTCTCTCAAAATTTTTTTATTATATTTGTTTAATAGAAAGTTGTCCATTTTTTGTCCTTTAAAATTGGTTAAAACCAGATTGATGTGTTCATTAAACTAAGAAATTACTGCGGCTTTCGTACAAATGGCAGTAGAGAATGCTACTGTTCAAGAAATTCCAAATAATTAAATTATTGATAAGTTTAAATAAAATAATTTAATAATTTAATATTTTTATATTTTAGTTTTAAATGTTAATAAAAATTTTCAATTATATAGAAAGGGGCCGCTTTGAATATCTTTCCCGGGCCGCTTTTAATTCCCAATCCGGCCCTTCTTCTGGCGCTCTACTTATTTTCTCCTCTACTTGACCCATTATTCTTCCAATTCCATTGACTTTTTCCTGTATTCCTTTCTTTACCTTCTTTTTCTTCTCATTTCTCCTTCTTCTACTTGTTTTTTATTCTTCCCAACCAATTGTTATCTTCTTTTATTTCTCTTCTTTCACTCTTTCTTATTTTTCTTCTCAATACCTTTCTCTTGTTTCCTTCTCTACTTCTTGTCTACTTATTCCAATTCAATACACTTTATCCTTTACATCTTGTCTTATATCTTATTTTCCCTTTGTATTTTCTCTTAATTTTATTCCTCCTGATTTCTTTTTTAATTCTTGTCTTTTTATCTTCTTATTCCATTGCCTTCTTTCTTTATCCCTTTTTTTATTCTCTCCTGTTCTTATATATTTTTCTCTTCTTCTTCTCATAACCATCTTCTTTTCTTCTTTTCTACTTCTCTTTTTGTTGTTCCCATTCCATTGCTTTCTTCTTCCACTCCTTATCCTTCTACTTCTTCTTATTTTCTTCTCTATTTGTCATATTATTCTTCCCACATTTCATTGTCTTTTTTCTTTATTGCTTTTCTCTTTTTTCTCTATTCTCTATTCCTCTTCTTTATCTTTTTCTTATCTTTCTACATATGGGCGATTCCATATCAAATGTACAGTCCACGTTTTGAAATCGATTAAAAACTAATATTTTTTTATAAGGAACAAATAAAAAATAGATTCAATCGAATTTAAATGTGGACTGCAAATTTGATATGAAATCGCGCATATTCCATGCCCATTATTTTATTCTTCACTTGTCCTTTTCCTCCCACTCCTTTGCCTTCTTCCTCTATTTCTCTTTTTATTTTCTTTTACTTCTTTCACTTGGTTTTTAATTTCTTTGTATCTTTCTTCATGCTGCCTTCCTTTAATTTTCTTCTCTTTACTTGTCATTTTCTTTTTTCCGTTCCATTGTCTTCTTCTTTTACTTCTTTTCATATCTTTCTTTTCCTTCTCATTACCATTACAATTTCCTTTTCTTCTTCTTTTTCTTCTTGACATTTTCTTCCTCTCAATCCATTGTTTTTTTTATTCACGTTCTTTTCTTTTCTTGATTCTTCTCATATTTTATCTTAACCTTTTTCTTTTCTTCTTTTCATCTTCTCCTTCTTCTGCTCTTTATTCTTCTTGCTTTCTTTTCTACTTCTTATTCATTGCTCTTCCCAGCACATTGTCTTCTTTCTCTTTCCTTTTTTCCTTTATTAATCTTCTTTTTCTTCTCACCACCTTTTTTTCTTTTCTTCTGCAAGTCATTTTGTTCTTCTCATTCCACAGCTTTCTTCCTCTAATCCTCTTTCTTATTTTCTTTGTCATCTTTTTTTCTTTTCTTCCACTGTTCCTCTTTTTTAACTTCTTTTTCTTCTTCCTCTTATTTTCTTCTCTTCTTATTGTCTTTTTGTTCGTTTTATTTAATTTTTTTCTTCCTCTATCCCACTTTTTAATTTTGATATTTATTTTCCACATCTTTTAATCTTTCTTCTTAATTTTTGTCCTTTCCATTCAATTGTCTTCTTTTTCTATTCCTCGGTTTTATCTTCTTTTTCTTCTTATATTTGTTCTTCTACTTCTACTTATCTTTAATTAATTATTACTTTCCTCTTCTTTTCTTCTCTACTTGTCCTTTTTTTCTTTTCATACCATTAACTTTTTGTATTTCTCTACTTTTAATTTTCTTCTTTTCTTCTCCCTGCTTGTTATTTTGTTCGTCGCATTCGATTGTATTTTCTTTTATTCATCGTCTTCTTTTCTTTGTCTTCTCATAACCTTCTTCTTTTCTTCTTTTTTAATGGTTCTTTGTTTTTTCTATTCCACTGGCTTCTTCCTCTATTCCTCTTCCTTCTTTTTTGACTTTTCTTTCTTATCTTTCTACTCATTATCTTCTTTTTCTTTTCTTTTTCTTCTCTTTTTGTTCTTGTCATTTCATTATTCCTCTTTCATATTTACTTTATTACCCATTTTTATTTTCTTTCTCTATTCCTCTTTTAATCTTCTTTTTTTTCTTCCACTTTTTCTTCCGTTTTTTTTTTATCTATTTATTTTTCTTATCTTCTTACCTTCTTTTCCTTTTTTTCTTCCGCCTCTTCTTTTTTTCTCATCACCTTCCTCTTTTATTCTCGTCTTCTTGTCTTTTTCTTCTTCCTGTTTCATTTTTTTTCCTCTTTCCCACTCTTTTCTTCATTTGTTCTTTCTTTGAACTTCTCATATCTATCTATTCTCTCGTCTTCTCTTGTCTTTTTTCATTCTCTTCTCATGGACATCTAATCTTTATCTTCCGTTTATTTAATATATTTATTCTTCTCCTTGTAATTTTGTTGTAATATTTTTTACTTTTTTTTCTTCTTCACAAACTCTTCCTTTTTTTATTCTATTTTTCTTTCTTATTTCCAAATTATTCCTATTGTCTTCTTTGTTTCTTCCGTTTATTCTTAGTTTTATCATCTTCTCATTATTATATTATCCTTATTTTTCTTAACTTTCTACTTTTTGTGTTATTTTTATTTTTTTCTCTTCTCTTTGTCTTCTCCTTCGTTTCTCCATTTTTTCTTGATTTTTTCTTTTTCATATATATCTTCAATCATTAAACATACCACTGTAATCGGTTGTTAATTAAAATCTACTTTATAATCAAGAACTGATTATTTTTCAATGATAATTCGAAAATTTTTTTTTTTCTTTACAGTATTTCAGAACATTTTTTAAAACACTCTTTTTAACTGAGCGGATGGCACTGAATTTTTATTGAGGCTCCGAATAAAGGAAATAAGAAAAGAAAACAAGAGTTTGTTTACAATTTACCTCCGGTTGTGATATAGCTTACGACTCTTATACAATTCCATTCATTCTTTCTTATATTTCATAATACGAAATGAAAAATTGCATACACAAGTTTTTGTTTTAAAAGTGAAATTTTTTCAATAAAAAGTTTACAGGTAATATAATCTAAAAGCTTATCTCTACTTCCCAAAAGATGTATTTCTTCAAGTTACAAAATCATCATACAATTTAAATATTTATTTTCAATAAAGATTTACCAGCTGAAATTTTAAATAATAAATTATTGGATATAAACAAACAAATTTCTTGTTAAATTATAACAAAATTGACACGTGTCGGTTTTCCTAACCTCAAAATACATAGATTTTTTTTAACATATCTTGTAGAAGATAAATGTGAACTAAATTTGAAGTTCTAATTATAGATCGAGATTCAGTGTTTCAGTTTACATAAAAATTGGCTAGATTTTCAAAATTAAAAATATCAGATTTAATATAAAGATTTTAACAAAACGAGTGTTTTTTTTAAATTGTTTGAACTCATTTTATTTACAGATGAGCTGCAATTGTCCACTGTCTGCAGCTACTGGACCCACTTTGGCCTCGACATGTGGAGGCCCATCCTTCATGCTCTTCATGGGCCTTCTTGAGGTCTTCCTACGCAGCCAATGTGACCTCGAAGATCCTTGCAATCGACCTATGCCGCGTGACCGTGTAAATTCAAGGTCAGTCTCAATATAACATTTAAAACTCAATGATATTTCACTACTTTACACCAAGTTCCTGAATTTGCCTACGATTTATCATTTTATTAAAATACAAAAAAATATTCTATATTACATGTTTAAGAATAAAGTCAATAAAAATTAGAATGCGTGAAAAATGTTAATGTTAAAGTAAAATAAAATCAACAATGAATTGTAAATGAACTATTGTTCTGTGTATCGCAGATAACTATTATATAATTCCATTATATTAAAATATATCTTTTAATCAGATATTTGGTAGCTACCCAATTTTAAATATTGTTTACATTAGAGAAATTATATAATATCAAGAAGTCTAGTATTTTGCAAGAGGTTCTTTTTTATTATTATTATTATTATTATATTCGCCCTTCTTTCTCTTTTCTCTCTTTTGTGTGGCAATCGATAGAATGTTATATGGAAACTCAGTTGCATTTACAATTTACACTTACGACCCAAGACTTACGTTTGACTCTCACGCTTATCTGTCAGAAAGGCAAGCCCTGAGAACAGCACCTTTCGCTAAAGTTGGGTGTTCTCGTCGAATAAGATCCCTTCTTGTTCCGCTAACCCAGTTTCCATTTTCAACTATATCATGAAATAATAGTTCCTGTCCCCATGACTAATTGCAAGCTTCGATTAATTCACGAGCTCACTTCGCAATCAGATATCGAGAAAGTCAATGACTTTTACTCAAGACAGTTATAATTCCATTGTCTTCATTTCTGTCATTATGTAATTAAATTTTTATTTATTTTTTTGTGTAACCATTTATTAATCACGGGTTGGAATTATCCTTTGGCCTTGTTCACTGCAAGGAATAATGGCAGTTTTGAGCAATTTTAATTTTTCGACAGATAAAGTGGAAATGTAGTCAATTCTTTGAGAAGGGTTATTTTTATTTTACATTTTTATAAAATTACCCGTGGGAATTATGATTTTTGTTATTAATTCATTGCTGAGTCTAAAGGTTGCTCGTAACAGAAAAATTGATGGGGATTTAGATTCCAATTTTTACGTACCGAATTTTATAACTCTACATTCCAGATTCCGAATTCCAAAACCCGAATTCCACATTCCAAATTTAACATCTCGATTTTCACATTCCGAATTTAATATCGGGAATTCCACAGATAGAATTTCACATTCAAAAATTCAAGATATCGAGTTTTACGTCACCAATTTTATATTCCAAATTTTCCATACCGATATCCCAATTCTGAATTCCACCTGTCAAATTCCACATACAGGATTCCAAATCCCGTGTTTAACATTTCAGATTCCACATATTAAATTTCTTATTCTTAATTTCATTAATTCCAGTTAATTATTATTAATTAATAATAATTTAATAATTCCACTTCTTTTTGGGATTATACATCCAGAATTTCAAAACTGGAATTCAATCCAGTTCAATTCCATATTCCGTGTTTCACATTCAAGATTCAGCTTATTTAATTTCTCATTCTTAATTCTACTTTCCGGATTCAATATCCTGAATTCCGAAACCCTACTTCCATATTCAAAATTTATCATCCCGAATTCCACATTTCGAATTTTACGTCGAGAATTCCAGAGACAGAATTCCACATTTCAGATTTTATCATCCGGATCCAACACATCGCGTTTCTTCTCCTTAATTTCATATTTCGAATTTCTTTTGATGCATTGAACATTTTATCCGAAATTTCAAATCCGTAATTTGTAATTTCACACTCCGGAACAAACGTCCCGAATTCCAAAACCCAAATTTCACATTTCTAATTTAAAATCTCGAATCTCAAGTACGGGATTTCACATCATGATTTCTCATTACTAATTCCACTTCCTGGAATAAACATCCCGAATTTTAAAACCCTAATGCCACATTCCTAATTTTAACATACCAAGTTTTTCAACCCTAATTCCAAATTCCGAATTCCACATTCCGAATTCAATATACCGATTTTCTCTTCCCTAATTTTATATTTCAAATTCCATTTGCTGGATTGAACATTAGATCTACTCTATTTCACACCAATATACTTTCATATTCCGGATTAAACATCCCTAATTCCACATCCCAAATTTTACATTTAAAACATACCGAATTTAGTATTCCTAATTTCATACTCCATATTCTTAATTATAAAATCTACAAATTTCTGGGAAGCGAAGTTGGACATTGAATTCCTGGACATCGAATCCGGTACTGAAACACGAATATCGAATCTATAGTATTTTAATTCTTGGATATCCAGTACAGAATTGGAATTCCTGGACGTGGAATTTGGGATGTGAAATTTTGTTATTTAAATTCTGGAACTTGAAATGTGGTTTATGAAATATGAAATGTGAAGATTGTGAAGCTTGGTTTTGACATTTCTGGAAATTAAAACTGCAATTAGGAAACTGGGATAAAAATATCAGTATTTAAATTTTGGTATGTGGATGCCTAAAAATACAATTAAGGGTGTGTAATCTGAAATTTAAATTTGGATTGTTCTATATCGAAAAAAAAGAGACTTTAAAGAATATTGCTACATTGTTTATTTAATCATTTTTTAATATAAACTATTTTTTAAAGAGGTCCCAAAAACCACATAAATTACAAAATTACGAAAAAATCGTTAAAAAATATTTTTTACTGCTTTTATTAAATTTTTTTCATAGATTCTGAATAAATAACATAGATATTGATTTTTAATCATTATTCCATGTAATTGTTAATTTGTTTAAACCAATTATAATTGTTTATTTACAACTTTTTATCAGATTGAGCTACAAAGTTGAGATTTTTTCTCAATTCTGCAACTTTTAGGCCGAATATAACCAGTTACTAACAACAAACAAAGAATAACAATTTTAAAATTGTTTAAACAAATTACTATTGTTTAGCTTCAACTTTTCATCAAATTAAGCAACAGAGTTGCGATTCTTTTTCAATTTTGCAACTTTTAAGGCCGAATGTAACCAGTTACTAACAAAAAATTAGTAATAACAATTTTAAATTGTTTAATCAAATTACTATTGTTTAACATTAATTTTTCATTAAATTGAGCTGCGGAGTTGCAATTTTTGTCCAAATTCTGCAACTTTTCGAGCTGAAAATAACCAGTTACTAACAACAATCTAAGAACAATAATTTAACCTATTGTTTAAACAAATTACTATTGTTTAACTTGAACTTTTCATCAAATTAAGCTGCAGAGTTGCGATGTTTTCTAAATTTAGCAACTTTTAAAGCTGAATGTAACCAGTTACTAGCAACAATCTAAGAATAACAATTTAACCTACTGTTTAATTACTATTGTTTAACTTGAACTTTTCATCAAATTAAGATACAGATTAACTTCTACTTTTTATTAAATAACATGCAGAGTATTAATTTTTACTAAATTTTGCAAAGTTTGAAGCCGAGCGTAATCAGTTACTAACAACAATCTATAAATAACAATATATAAATTGTTTAAACAAAGTATTATTTTTTAACTTCTTCTCTTTATCAAATTGAGCTACAGAGTTGCAATTTTTTCTCAATTTTGGAATTTTTTAAGCCGAATATAACCAGTTACAAACAATAATCTATAAATAACAATATATAAATTGTTTAAACAAAGTATTATTTTTTAACTTCTTCTCTTTATCAAATTGAGCTACAGAGTTGCAATTTTTTCTCAATTAAACATTTTTTTTGAGAGGTAAGATTTAATGCAATACCTAATTATCGTGTAAAAATTATCAACAAATTATTATTATGAAAATGTTATATACCAAAATTGTTATTTCCATCATTGCTTTTAGTAACGTCTGTTTATTAAAATCTAAGAACTGCTCATGGTCTTCTTTAATAAATAGTAGTAAATACTGCTTCTGTTACTCGACTCTAGTAATTGGTTTATTAAAATCGAAAAATAATTTGTCACCGCTCTCCGCGAAATCTTAGATTATTGTTATAGTAGCTAGTTACATTCGGCTTAAAAAGTTGCAAAATTGAGAAAAAATCACAACTCTGTAGACTAATTTGATGAAAAGTTGAAATTAAACAACAGTAATTTCTTTAAACAATTTTAAAATTGTTATTCTTAGTTTGTTATTAGTAACTGGTTACATTCGGGCTAAAAAGTTGCAAAATTTAGAAAAAATCGCAACTCTGTAGCTCAATTTGACGAAAGTTGAAGTTAAACAATATTAATTTGTTTAAACAATTAATTAAATTCTTATTCTCAGATTGTTGCTAGTAACTGGTCAGATTCAGCTTGAAAAGTTGCAAATTTGAGAAAAAATCGCAACTCTGCAGCCTAATTTCATGAAAAATTAAAGATACCTAAACAATTATAATTACTGTAAACAATAGGTTTAATTGTTATTCTTAGATTGTTGTTAATAACAGGTTATATTTGGCTTAAAAAGTTGCAAAATTTAGTAAAATTGCAGCTCTGCAGCTGAATTTTATGAAAAGTTGAAGTTAAACAACAGGAATTTGTTTACACAATGGGAATTTGTTTAAACAATTTAAAATTGTTATTCTTAATTTGTTGTTAGTAAGTGGTTACATTTGTCCTTAAAAGTTACAAAATTGAAAAAGAATTGCAAATCTGTTGCTCAATTTGATGAAAAGTTGAAGTTAAACAATATTAATTTGTTTAAACAATTGGTCAAATTGTTATTCTTAGATTGTTGCTAGTAACTGTTGTTAGGGGCCATACTTAAATTACGTAACGCTTTTTTCAGGAATTTTTAGACCCCCCCCTCCCCCCTGTAACAGTTTTTATAATGTAAACATTTGACAGTTTACACAGGTGTAACAACTTTTCAGAACCCCCTCCCCCCTTCTAGAGCGTAACGTAATTTAAGTATGGCCCCTTAGTAATTCTAGTTACATTCGGTCTTAAAAGTTTCAAAATTGAGAAATATCGCAACTCTGTAGCTCAATTTGATAAAAAGTTGTAAATAAACAATAATAATGTATATAAACAAATTAGCAATTACATAGAATATTGATTAAAAATCAATATTTATGTTATTTATTCAGAATCTATATGAAAAAACTTGCATAAAAGTAGTAAAAAATATTTTTTAACGATTTATTCGTAATTTTGTAATTTATGGGGTTTTTTGGGTCCCCTTTAAAAAATAGTTAATATTAAAAAATGATTACATAAACAATTTAGCAATATTCTTTAAAGTCTCCTGAAGAGAAACAGAGTTTGCTACAGGAAAAATATTCATTTTCAAGGGATCTTTACCATTTATACAAAAAAGTGTTTTTTCCCCACGCATTTTACATTGGAAACTTTGAGCGCTTTGAGAGACCTCTAAATATTGTGTGATTTTCAAAAAAAAAAAAAAATTTTCTGTATTTTTTTTCGATATAGAACAATCCTAGGGGGTGAGAGCATTAAAATTCCTACTTTACTTTTTTTGGTCCAACCTAGTAAGGGGCCGTCCATAAATTACGTAAGGCTTTTAGGGTGAGTAGGTGGTCAATAGGGTGGTCCAAAACAAAAAAAAATTTTTTTTTAATGCTCTCATCCCCTAGGTTTGTTTTATATCGGAAAAAAATACCCCTATTTTTTTTTATTTAGATGGAACTCAAAGCGCTCAAAGTTTCCCATGCAAAATGCATGGGAAAAACAGGCTTTTTCGTAGAAATGGTATAGAATCGTTGAAAATAAATATTTTTCAATCGACCAACTCTATTTCTCTTCAGAAGACTTCAAAAAATAATGCCAAATTGTTTATTTAACGATTTTTTAATACTAACTACTTTTTAAAGAGCCCCAAAAAAACCCCATAAATTACAAAATTACGAAAAAATCGTTAAAAAATATTTTTTACTATTTTTATGAAAGTTTTTTCCTAGATTCTGAATAAATAACATAAATATTGATTTTTAATCATTATTCCATGTAATTGCTAATTTGTTTAAACAAATTATTACTGTTTATTTACAACTTTTTATCAAATTGAGGTAGAGAGTTGCAACTTTTTCCTAATTTTGCAACTTTTTCCTAATTTTGCAACTTATCGAGGCCATTGGAGCCAAAGACGAACAAAAAAGTTAAAATAATAATTTAAACAATTGTTTAAACAAACTAAATTGTTTATTATCAACTTTTTGTTAAAAAGAGGTGCAGAGATGCAACTTTTTCTCAATTTTGCAACTTTTCGAGGTCAGTCAAGCCATGCAATAACAACAAACTAAAAATAATAATTTTTACAATTGTTTAAACAAATTATATTGTTTATTTTCATGATTAGCACAAATTGAGCTACAGAGTTGCAACTTTTTCTGTTTTTTGCAACTTTTCGAGGTCCGTCAAGCCATGTACTAAAAACAAACTAAAAGTAATGATTTGTACAATTGTTTAAACAAATTATATTGTTTATTATACACATTTTATTAAATAGAGCTACAGAGATGCAACTCTTTCTCAATTTTGCAACTTTTCGAGGTCAGTCAAGCCATGTACTAACAACAACCTAAAATAATGTTTTTTACAATTGTTTAAGTGCATATCTCTGGAACCTTTAACTTTTATGTCCCTTGCATATATTTTGATAATTTTAATCAATTTTTACCTGGTTTTTGTTGGAAATATTAACATTTGATACGATGAACTATTTCCAAAAGATTACACATTGATTTATTAAATAGATAAATAATTATTCCAATTTGAACATCCGATTTTTAACAATGTTTACTTGTCCCTAACCATACTTTCGAATGGTTTATACGTTGAAACTTTGTAATTAATAAAAATTACTAGTTAGATGACACATGTTTTTAAAGTTAATTAAACGATGAACACATTTGTGCATGAAAATTAATATTTTGTTTATTGTGAAGAAAGTTATATGTTTTTAAAAGTTGTCCCTCATTTTTAACCTTTTCGACCGTAATCTTCTTATTTATCATTTTTCTTGAATAAGACTATTGGCACACCAAAATAGTTTATGGAAAATAAAAGTTTAAATAATTAGAATTATTTTGAGACATACTAAATTGATGTGCTTCATGTCTTCAAAAAACTATTCTAATTTAAATAACAGAAAACACGTGTGTACAAAATTTGACAACGATCGTAATACGAGTGATACTTCACGAAAATGAAATAAAAGTATTCAAAAAGTACTTACATATATTTTTACGAGTACCATTTAACATTGTGTGAATGTGCTTTGAGAAAAAAATACTTTATTGCAATGATAATGTGAAAATATTTATCAATTACGGTCGACCGTAATCGACCGAAATTTTTTAGAAAGAAATTTTTAAGTCTGAAGTTGCCGATTCTAATGTTTTCAACAGAAATTGTCATTAATTAAAACTTGAAGGTTAAGTTTTAATGTTTATTTCGAGATTGATTTTCACACAAAAATGGAACTTTATTCCTTTATTCCTAGTGTAGTATTATTAATATTTTACTATTCTTATAAATATTGAAAATATTAAACAAACTTATCGTTTTTTAAAAATGATAACCCCTCAAGCAATTCATTTCAACTGTTTTTCATCCTAAAAAGCAACCACCTGTTGAATATTTTTATGTTACAGGTTAAAAATTATTTGTAATTTTAAATAATTTATAATTTCTTGAAGACAATTTGATTTATTTGTCCATTTGTATAATTTGAAAGCTTAGCACTTGAAGTTTATGTAGACAAAGTTTCAATACTGTGCTACAAAAAAAAATAAAATATTTTTTCTTATTAAAAAGTTAAATGTTCCAGAGATATGCCCTTAAATAAATAAATAATATTCATTTTCAACTTTCCATTAAATATAGCTCGAGAATTGCAACTTTTTATAAATTTATCCATTTCTGCCTTCAGAAGCTCATTTTATATTCAGTTTTAGTGGTATTTAAATGTTGCATCCTTTTTTATTTTATTTTTTTATTTATAATAACCAACCCATGTATTTATCATATTAAAAAAATAATTATTCTAGAATTTTGTACTTAATTATTATGTCTTACAGTCATTCCTACCCCTCCACAAAAGAAAATTCGAAAAATTGAGAGAAAGTTGCGACTTTTTAGTTCTACCTAATAAAAAGTTGAAAGTAAATATTAATAATTTATTTAAACAATTGTAAAAAATATTATTTTAGGTTGATGTTAGTACATGGCTTGACTGAGATCGAACAGTTGCAAAATTGAGAAAGAGTTGCATCTCTGTAGCTCTATTTAATAAAATGTGGATAATAAACAATATAATTTCTTTAAACAATTATAAAAATCATTACTTTTAGTTTGTTTTTAGTACTTGGCTTGACTGACCTCGAAAAGTTGCAAAAATAAGAAAAAGTTGCAACTCTGTGACTCAATTTGTGCTAATCATGGAAATAAACAATATAATTTGTTTAAACAATTGTAAAAAAACAATGTTACTTTTAGTTTGTTGTTAGTGCATGGCTTGACTGACCTTGAAAAGTTGCAAAATTGAGAAAAAGTTGCATCTCTGTAGCTCTTTTTAACAAAAAGTTGATAATAAACAATATAATTTGTTTTAACAATTGTAAAAATTATTATTTTTAGTTTGTTGTTGGTACATGGCTTGACTGACCTCGATAAGTTACAAAATTAGGAAAAAGTTGCAACTCTCTACCTCAAATTGATAAAAAGTTGTAAATAAACAATAATAATTTGTTTAAACAAATTAGCAATTACATGGAATAATGATTAAAAATCAATATTCATGTTATTTATTCAGAATCTAGGAAAAAACTTGCATAAAAGTAGTAAAAAATATTTTTTAACGATTTTTTCGTAATTTTGTAATTTATGGGGTTTTTTGGGGGCCCTTTAAAAAATAGTTAATATTAAAAAATCGTTAAATAAACAATTTGGCATTATTGTTTAAAGTCTTCTGAAGAGAAATAGAGTTGGGCGATTGAAAAATATTGATTTTCAACGATTCTATACCATTTCTACGAAAAAGCCTTTTTTCCCCATGCATTTTGCATGGGAAACTTTGAGCGCTTTGAGCTCCATCTAAATAAAAAAAAATCCCAAATTCCATTATATGGAATTTGGGATGTGAAATTCCGAGTTTAAATTTCAGAAGTTGAAATATGATAAGTGGAATCTGGAATATGGAATTCGATGTTAAAATTCTGTAAAACAGAATCCAGAATTTAATTCCTGAATTATGAATGTTTTATTTAAATCCCAGAATGTGGAATCAGGGATGTGAAACCCGAAATGGAGATTTAAAAATCTGTTATCCAAATTGTGGAATTTTTAATCTGGAATGTGGAATCAGTAATGTGGAATCGAGGACGTGGAATCCAGAAAAAAATTTCAATAAATTGTGCCTAAATTGAAATAATTGTTGTTTATTTTAAGCAGCCTAAAATTGTCGTTATTAAAAACTTATTTAGTTCTGAAAGTAAAAATGATACAAATTTGAAATACGATATTCTTTAAATTTATTCCAGGTACGATTTTGTAGTGATAGGGGGAGGAAGTGCGGGGGCAACAGTGGCCTCGAGATTATCGGAGGATAATCGATATTCTGTGCTGTTAATCGAAGCCGGATTGGACGAACCAACTGGAACACAAATACCATCATTTTTCTTCAATTTCCTGGGATCTGATATCGACTGGCAATATACAACTGAAAGCGAAGATGACGCTTGCCTTAATAAAGAAGATCGGAAGTGCTACTGGCCTCGGGGAAAGGTAATTTATATTTATTGTGACGCATTTATAATAACTGGTAAATTTTAATTACCTAAAACTGTCATTACTTATTGTTAGTAAAAAAAACTTCAAGAAATGACAATTTTGTTTGTAATAAAATGAGTATTTTGAGGTTTCGAAATATTACCCCTCAAAGTCAGAATTCGTGAATTTATTGTCACCTTTATGAAATTTTCATTATAATATAATCTGAAAATTTCGATATTTTAACTTTAATATCTATTCATACTAAAAAATATTGTAAATTAACCTACTTATTATTTCAGAGGCCAGATATGTGATAATAACGGAACCAATTCTTAAATATTTATGAAAAGAAAATTACATGTAATTTACAAATGAGAGATAAAATGTGCAAGCATGATTCGATATAAAATTAAATAAATGTAAATAATAAAATATATCGATTTACAATTAAAAAGAAGGAAGATATAAATTTTCAATAACTCCTGAAGCACGTTGTTTAAAATAATTTTTATGAAGTAATCGAGAAAAACAAAAAGAAAGAAAAACAATAACAAAATTTACTCAGAACTTTTTAATTCGAAAAAATGCTTTATTCCCACTGATAATCTGTATAAAGATATATGTTTCTTTGAAAATTTATCAAATTAATGATAAATACCACTTTTTATGAAACTGTAATTATTACACAGTATCTTTTACAATTGTTATTTTTAAATATCAATTTCTTAAGAATACAAAATCTACAATAACAAATGCATAAATTGTTCTACATAAAGTAAAAATATTTCACCAGAAATTTATAGATATTTTATTCAAATAAAGATGCATGAATATTCACCTAAACCCAAGTGACATAATTCTCATTTGACCGAAACTAGTTTGGCCTAAACCTTATTTGTTATGATTCATATTTTACCGATAAATTATATGACCTCATATTCATTTACCCTAATTCTTATTTAACTCAATTCCTATTTGGCCTAATTCTTATTTAGCGTAATTCTCATTTGCCCTAATTCATATGTAACCTACTTAATATTTGGCCTAATTCTTATTTGGCCTAATTCTTATTTGGCCTAATTCTTATTTAACCTTATTCTTACTTAACCTAATCCATATTTGGCCTAATTCTTATTTAACCTAATTCTTATTTAACCTAATTCTTATTTAGCCTAATTCCTATTTAACCTAACTCTTATTTAACCTGATTCATATTTGGCACAATTCTTATTTACCCTAATTCTTATTTGGCACAATTCTTATTTACCCTAATTCTTTATTGGCCTAATCCTTATTTAACCTAATTTATATTTGACTTAACTCTTATAAAGCCTAATTCTTACTGGAGAAATTCTTATAACCTAATTCTTATTGAGCCTAATTATTTATTAACCTAATTCTTAATATATTTAAGCCAAATAAGAATTAGGGTCAATAAAACTTTGGTTAAGTTAGTACTAGGTCAAAGAAGAATTGACTTAAATAAGATGTATGCTAAATAATAATTGAATGAAATAAAAAAAATATCAAATTCATTTGATGAAATCAAATCAAAATTGAAATAATAAGAATTAGGCCAAATAAGAATTAAGTTTAATATGAATTAGGCTAAATAAGAATTAGATTAAATAAGAGTCAGGTCAAATAAGATGTAGGTAAAATAAGAATTAGGCTAAATAAGAATTAGGCCAAATTAGAATTAAGTTTAATATGAATTACGCCGAATAAGAATTCGATTAAATAAGAGTTAGGTCAAATAAGGTGTAGGTTAAATAAGAATTAGGCTAAATAAGAATTAGGCCAAATTAAAATTAAGTTTAATATGAATTAGGCCAAATAAGAATTAGATTAAATAAAAGTTAGGTCAAATAAGTTGTACGTTAAATAAGAATTTGATCAAATAAAAATTATGCTAAATAAGAATTAGGACAAATAAGGTTTAGGTTAAATAAGAATAAATTTAAATAAGAATTAGGCCAAATAAAAATGCGGCTTAATAAGAATTGAATCAAATATGATTTAGAGCAAATAGGAATTAGGTGCAAATAGAATTAGGCCAAATAAGAATTAGGCCAAATTAGAATTAAGTTTAATATGAATTACGCCGAATAAGAATTTGATTAAATAATTGTTAGGTCAAATAAGGTGTAGGTTAAATAAGAATTAGGCTAAATAAGAATTAGGCCAAATTAAAATTAAGTTTAATATGAATTAGGCCAAATAAGAATTAGATTAAATAAAAGTTAGGTCAAATAAGTTGTAGGTTAAATAAGAATTTGATCAAATAAAAATTATGCTAAATAAGAATTAGGCCAAATAAGGATTAGGTTAAATAAGAATAAATTTAAATAAGAATTAGGCCAAATAAAAATGCGGCTTAATAAGAATTGGATCAAATATGATTTAGAGCAAATAGGAATTAGGTTCAAATAAAATTAGGCTAAATAAGAACTAGGCAAAATAAGATTTAGGCCAAATTAGAATTTGGTTTAATAGGAATTAGGTCAAATAAGAATTTGGTTTAATAGGAATTAGGCCAAATAAGAATTATGCTAAATAAGAATGAGGCGAAACATGATTTAAGCCAAATAAGAATTAGAGTTAATAAGACTTAGGTTAAATTAGAATTAGGCCAAATAAGAATTGAGGTAAATAAGATGTATGTTAAATAAGAATTGAATCCAATAAAAATTAGGCTAAATAAGAATCAGGCCAAATAGGAATTAGTTTAAATATGAAGTAGGGTAAATAAGAATTAGGCTCAATAAAAATTAGGCTAAATAAGAATTAGGCTAAATAAAATTTTGCACACATAAGAATTAAGTTTAATATGAATTAGACCAAATAAGAATTAGGTTTAATATGAATTAGGCATAATAATAATTAGGTGAAATAAGATTTAGGATAAATAAAAATTAGGTCAAATGGATTTGATCAACGGGTCAAATCTGAATTATGTCTCTTGGGATTCGGGGACTATTCATGCACCTAATTCAAATTTATCTATGTTTTATTTATTAAAATTTTCTTCTGTTTTTTCCAATTTTTTTTCAACTTATTGTTTCTTCTGTGAAGATGCAAATTTTATTGTTTTGGTGGAAGCAAAATTATCATGAAATGAATATAATTTTCAGTTTTTTTTCTAGGTTTTAGGAGGGACTAGTGTCATGAATGGAATGATGTATATGCGAGGATCAAGAAAAGACTTTGACGACTGGAATTCAATGGGCAATCCTGGATGGTCGTACAACGAAGTTCTTCCCTACTTTATAAAAAGCGAGGACAATCTACAGGTGAACGATATGGACTATGGGTTTCATGGGGTTGGAGGACCACTCACCATTACACAATTTCCATATCATCCACCTCTCAGTTTTGCTCTTCTCCAAGCTGGACGGGAATTAGGTATACAGACAATTTGTTTGAAATTTTTACAGATATCAAGGCCTAATATCATTTTTATCATCATCATTATTATTATTATTATTTTTATTCTTATTAACAAAATGCATGCCTTCTCAGAATCTCTAGTCTGCAAAGGTTTAATTTTCTACCACGTTTTCACGTCGGTATTTGAAGTAAAATTCCATTTAGATAAACCCTAAGATTTCGTTGAAACTTAGTATACATACGTATTTCAATGCACTGATTACGAAAAAAAACAATTGGCGCTATTTCATCTTCATGGTAAAAACCATAATTTTTATGTCCTTGTTACTTAATATACTATTCCCCTACCATTGTTTAAAAACACGTTCCACTTTTTATGAAACCCTAACCCTCCTGTACCCGAGGCGCATGAATATTACCTAAAACCCATATAGCCTAAATCCCACCCAGCCTAAAACCATATAGCCTAAATGCATTCACCCTAAATCCCATTTAACCTAAAATGCACTCAGCCTAAAACACATTTAACCTAAAATTCACTCACCCTAAAACCCGTTTAACCTAAAATGCATTTACCCCAAAACCCATTTAACCTAAAATCCATTTAAACTATAATGCATTCAGCCTAAATCCAATTTAACCTAAAATGCATTTAGCCTAAATCTTATTTAACCTATAAATCTCATTTAACCTAAAATGCATTTAGCCTAAAACCCATTTAACCTAAAACTAAAATTCTTTCAGCCTTAATCTCATTCAACCTAAATTCCATTTAACCTAAAATGCATTCACCCTTAATCCCATTAAACCTAAAATACATATAACCTAAAATAATTTTTGCTGAATTTCATTGAAGCTAATTCATAATGTGAATTTTAGGTTAAATGGAATTTAGGACAAACGGTTTTAGGCTATATGTATTTTAGTTTAAATGGGATTTAGGCTGAATGCATTTAAGCTTAAATGGAATTCAGGTTAAATAGAATTTAGATTAAATGAAATTTAGACTAAATGAATTTTAGGTTAAATGGGTCTTAGACTGAATGAAATTTAGGTAAAATGAGATTTAGGTTTAATGTAATTTAGGTTTAATCAGATTTAGGCTGAATGAATTTTAGAATTAATTGATATTTGTTAAATGGAATCTAGGTTAAGTGGGTTTTAGGCTGAATGCATTTTAGGTTAAATGGGATTTATGCAGAAAGCATTTTAGGATAAATGTGTTTAAGGCTGAATTCATTTTAGGTTATGTGGGATTTAGGTTAAATAGAATTGATGTTAAATGAGATTTAGATTAAATGGGTTTTAGGCTGAATGCATTTTAGGTTAAATGGGATTTTGGCTGAATGCATTTGAGGTTAAATGTGTTTTAGGCTGAACTCATTTTAGGTTGTATAGGATGTAGGCTGAGTGAATTTTAGGTTAAATGTGTTTTAGGCTGAGTGCATTTTAAGATAAATGGGATTTAGGCTAAATGTGTTTTAGGGAATATTCATTCGCCTTCTGTATCCTACTTAAATTTTTTTTCCCATTTGTAACAGCAATTCAGGTCTTTACACCAACACTAAAAAAAACCCTCCCCTCCTCCCCCGGGTTTTGCTATTCTTAAAATTCGGCCGTTTTCAGTCTTTCAATGTTTTTTTTGCATTTTTGTCAAAAAATATTCACTTTCATAAAAAATTGTATGGAATACAAAATTTTTATCTTAATAAGATCATAAACTTTTGTCTCAAATATTTTTTAAAATTGTGTTGTTTTTACGAGTTAAACGCAAAAAAACAACAATTTTTTTAGTTTTTTATGGTTTCTCCCATAATGATAAAATAGTCGCCAATTTTCTCTAGCATTTCTGTAATCAGCGCATCAAAATACGTGAGTATATGTAGTTTTATTAAAAAACGCGGGTAAAACTATTTGAAACTTTATCCCAACATTATACTAAATAGCTAAATATCGACGCACAGTAGTCCTATTGGCAAAATTTTGTATCAAAATTATAGAACCCTAAACAGATTTAATGTATTTCAATGTTTTAAAAAATAATTTTTAAGGTTAATTTCCTACAGAATAGAAGAAAAATGGAGAATAAAAGCCGTAAGGGATTTTCTAACCTATCAAAAATGACCCATAAAGTTGGATTTGTATGCACAATAATTACTATTTTGCCTATGGTCGCTGATTACGAATCTGATATTCAAAATTTAAAATTCAAAATGGCGGATGCAATATGGCGGACAAAAAAAATGGGTAATTTCATCAATATCCGAGAGAATTACACATGTTTCTTCCGCTATATTGCTTTCGCCATTTTGAATTTTAAATTTTGAATATCAAATTAGTAATGAGCGACCCCAAAAACGTATATTAATAACATGTTACCTAAAATCGAGACAATTGCCGATTTTTTGTCCGCCATATTGCATCTGCCATTTTAAATTTTGAAATTTGGATATCAAATTCCTAATCCGCGACTCCAAAAAAATTTAAGAGGTGCCTTCAATTTAAATCTGAGGCTTTTTTGAGTTTTAAATCGCCATATTGAATCCGTCATTTTGAATTTGAAATTATGTCTTCAAATTTGTATCCAGTATAACAAAAAACGTAATTTATCTCATTGAGACAGATTTATCAACATGTTTCTACCATAAGCAAAATACCCATTTGTTTTTGCCTAACAATTCAATTTCTCGGTCATTTTTGATAGGTTAGAAATTTTTTTTTTTAGATTTTTCCTCTATTCTGTGGAAATTAAACTTTCATTTTTTTCTGAGTTGTACGATTTAGAATCAAAATTTTCCCAAAGGTTCCACTGTGCGACGGTAGAGGCATATATGATATAACACTGCTCTACAAAAAAAATAAATGAAATAAAAAATAAATAAATAAAAAAAAAATAATAAAATTTGACCAAGACGCTACACTAGTGTATTCCTACGTATTTATGTTCGCTGAATCTGAATCCAAAGACAGAATTGTTAGATTGGTTCTACTTTTTGAAATAACCTCAAAAAAAATTTAAAAACACAAATCAAAATCAAAAGAATTTTTTTTTTGGCAAAACACTACGCTAGTGTATTCCTACGTATTTCTCTTCACTGAATGCGAATTCTAAGTTAGAATAATCAAACTGGCTAAACTTTTTGAGATAATCTCAAAAAACTGCTCAAAAGACCTAAAAAAAAAAAAATTTTTTGTCCGGAACAATATTTTAGTGTATTTCTACGTATTTTTCTCCGCTGAATCCGAATCCGAAGTTAGAATTGCCAGATTGGTTCAACTTTTTGAGATAATCTCGAAAAACTGATCAAAAACACAAAAATATCGCATGTTTGAGATTATCTCAAAAATTTTAGCTAATCTGATAATTTTGACTTTGGATTCGGATTCAGCAGAGAAAAATACGTAGAAATACACTAGGGTAGTGTTCCGGAAATATTTTTTTTTTTATGTTTTTGAGCATTTAATTATTTAAGTTAAATTTATATTTAGTCAAAATTATATAAAAAATGTTAGCTAATCTGGTTATTCTAACTCCAGATTTGGATTCAGTTGAAAAAAATACATAAGAGTAAAAAAAAATTTCTTTTGGTTTTAATTTGTGTTATTGACATTTTTTTGTTGAGAATATCTCAAGAAGTAGAATCAATCTATCAATTCTGACTTCGGATTTGGATTCAGCGAAGAAAAGTGTAGTGTCTCGGAAAAAATTTTTTTTTATGGGGCTGTGTAATTGATGATTGAAGAAGAAAGTTTATTTTTCCTAGGTTGGTAATTTTCAGTGAACCTAGCGGTGAAGGTCATTTACAATTATAATTTCGGTAGGTTACGAAACGGTGGATTTAAATGGTAATTCTCATACTGGATTTGCAATTGCTCAAACTACCTCAAGAAATGGTTCTCGACTTTCTACTGCTAGAGCTTTTCTTCGACCTGCTCGAAATCGCCACAATCTACATGTTATGCTGAATTCCACTGTCACGAGAATTATTTTCGATCAGAGCAAACGAGCTGTGGGCGTCGAATTCGTCCATAATGGACAATTGCAAAGGGTCTCTGTTGCCAACGAAGTCATCATTAGTGGAGGTTACACAATTTTTCATTTATTTCTTTAAACCTTCCAAATTATCCTCCATTAGAATTCATCGCAATTTACTTCTAATCATGCAGTCTCTCATCACTACCTTGCGTTATTATTATTATTATTATTATCATTATCATTATCATCACCACATTATTATTACTATTATTATTTTTAATTTTTATATATGTATTTTATACATTTAGAAAATGATACTTCTCATGTCCCATAAAAAAAATTCTTTTCATAACCATTACATTAATGTATTTTTAACAAATTAGGAGAATTTTTATTTAACTGTTTCTGAGAAAATTGAAATGGTTCATTGAAAAAACTGGTACATTGATGGCCACTCTCCCCTAATTCATTCAAATTTACAAATTTTGTAAAATGCTCTTAATTAAATGCCTTTTCTCTATCGAGAAATGCGTTATATGCAGGACTGATAAAAATCAGGATTTTTTTAAACTAAGAACATTTAATAAGGAGTAATGAAGAATAAAGCATTTAATCAAAATCAAACAAATTATGTGGAATAAATGAGAAATTATCAAAAAAATATCTTCAAATTCATATAATTGCAAAATTAAGCAAATTAGGTAAAAGGAACGAAAAAAAATTTTATAAAAGAAAAACGTAAAAAGATAAGGAAACAGTCTATTAAAAAACTGAGAAAATACTTTGAAATAAAATAATTTATGGACATTATTAAAGAAATAAAGAAAAATTAAAAAACTATACAACACAAGCATGAAACAGGGAAATAAAATTATATAAAAAAGTAGAAACTCTTTTCGATAAATTAAACTATTTGTGGACATTTCTTTTAAATAAAAAAAAATAAATAAGAAGATAATTAAAACATTTTTAAAGTTAGAAAAATTAGAGAATTATTTACAAAGAATTGAAGAAATAAAGAATAAACAAAATTTTGGGAAATTTCAAAGGATAAAAAATTCTATGCAATAGAAAAACGACTTTAGAGTAAGAATATTTAGTACAAGATTAAATTTACATAATATAAAAAAAAAAGAATAAAAGACTTCAAAATAGTAGAAGAATGAGAAATGTAAAGAATGTAGATAAAAGCATGGAATAAATTTTTTCAAAAATTCGTAATTAAAAGATAAAAACTAAACAATTTAAAAGAAGGAAAATGTTTCTGAGAAATAGAAAAATGATGACAAAGATTAAAAAATTAATTAAAATTCAAGGAAGGGCTAAAAAAATTGTGAAACAATAAGAAAATTTAATAAATAGCAAGAAAATAGAAAAATGTTTTTTTTCTTAATCTAACAAACTGTAAAAATTGTACAAAGTAAAAAAATAAAAAATTTTTGGTAAGAATCCACTAAACATTTAGAATTAATATGAATAAAATAAAAAAGTGTATATAAAGATAAATAAATAAAAAGTCAAAATTTATAATATTAATTACTACACTTAAAAAAAGTCCAATAATAAATTTAGAAAAATAAAGAAAATCTAAATATTTTGTAAAGAATGAGTAAGATTGCAAAAAATAGACAAGATGTGCAAACAAATTGAATAAATTTACAAAAAAATATGAGCATATTTATTTTTAAAAATATGCTTATAGTTTAAAAAATCAATGAAATAAAAAGTTTAGTGAATGTTATAAGTTATAATAACAAATTTGTGTTAAATAATATTAAATAATTTGCATAAAAAGAAGAAAATTAAAGAAAATCTTTACATAAAAAGACAAATACAAAAAAAAATCTCAAAAGAAAAAGAAGAAAAAATCTTAAATTTTTTTAAAAATAAGATATTATAAGATAAAAATTGAACAGTTTCGAAAAAGTGAAATCTCTTAGAAATCTTGTAGGAATTAAGAAAAGGAATATAAAATATTTGAAGATGGAAAATAATTAATATTATTTAATTATTATATAATAATGCATTTAAAATTTAATTAATTAAAATTTAAAAGTTTGAATAAATTGGAATATGAATTAATTAACGTTTGGAATTTATTTAAATTATAATGACTGAAAGATATAAAAATTTAACACTATTTTTTGTTATCTTCATGCTCCCTGCTTTTCACTAATTTAAATTTTAGAGAGTTTTTAAAAATTATTATAATTCTGTTTAACACCATTACAACTTGTTTAGTATAAAAACAAGATGTTCCAATTTATTTAAATTTTATCATAGGGAAATTTTAATTTGTGCAATTTTCGAGTGATCGAAATATTTTATTTAGTATTTAATTTATTAAATTTAAAATTATTTACGTTCTGAATATTTTAATGTATATGCAAATTTCAAATGCTTCAAATCTATTTACTTTTTAAATATTCTGAAATTTAAATTTGTCCAACTCTGTATTGATTCGAAACTGAAATATTCTTTTTAGTGTTCAATAATTTATCCAATTGAAAATTTATGCAATTTTTAAATTTAAAATTAGTCACATTCTGAATAATACAAAATTTAAATTTGTACAACTTTGACATGGTCCAAATGTAAAATCCAACAGTGATTAACTCAAATTGAAATTCTTTCAATTTCCAATTGGTTGTAAATGTAAATTTATCCAGTTTCCAATTGATCCAGATGTTTTATTTTTATCCAGAATTTATTTTACTTTTTATTTCCAAGTGTCCAAATGTCCAAATTTCCTTCAATTTCTAATTGATCTAATTAAAAAATTATCCAAACATAGATTTATCTAATTGTCAATTGATCCAATTATTTTATTTAGTTTTCAATTTATGCAAATTTGAACAATTTCTTATTTCCAAATGTAAATTTTCATCAAATTCGAATTTATCCAAATTTAAATTTCTTAAATTTTCAATCTATATCGACGAAGGAATCGTCCATAAATAGCATTCATTTTTACACGAGAAAAAATAATTTCTCAAATTTTACAAAACTTTTTTGTACTCTTGGATAAAGCCATTTAAGAAACTCAGTTTCGAGTTATGTGCAGAACAATTTTGTAAAATATCCTGAAATTTTAGAAAAAAAATGCAAAATTATTTATTTAAGAGTACAAAAAGGTTTTGTAAAATTTAAAAAATTATTTTTTTCCGTGACCCCAAAAGTATTAATATTGTCATTTGTTAATTTTAGTTGTGGCAAAAGGCTCATAGAAAAAGTTTCACTAAATAAGGCAACAAAAAACCGTAAAATTTTTAATTGACTTCTTTACTAGATCGAATTTTTATTTCTATCTAATTAAATAGTTTATTAATTAATTAGGCAGGAATATAATTAATGTATAATTAATTCCCTTTCAATTAGTATTAATTTTGTATTAGTATAATATTCATATTGTTATTAGTCTAACTACATTTTAGGTGCCGTAAATTCACCACAAATCCTTTTAAACAGTGGAATAGGTCCAAAGGAAGATTTGAAAGCAGTTGGAATTCCAGTGATCCAAGACCTTCCAGGAGTTGGAAGAAATCTTCATAATCATGCCGCATATACTCTCGCCTTCACCATAAATGATACAGATACGACTCCATTAAATTGGGCAACTGCCATGGAGTATTTACTATTTAGAGATGGTCTTATGTCTGGAACAGGTGAGTTTCATTCGTTTTTCGTTCAAATTTAAAAAATGATTGCAATTTCGCGTGAAATTTATATCCAATTTTGACTGAATTCTAATATTTTCAAAAAAAAAATCCAATATAATTGATGAAATTTCTTTGAGACTAAGTTGGAAAAGTATCGTAATTCTTTTGGAAATTTTGTGGAATTTTGTCGAAATTTTGTTTTAATTTAGTCTCAATTACTTTTGAACATCTTCAGAATTTTGCTAGTTACTGGAATTCGTGTAATTACCGGAATTTTTAAAATTATAAAAATTATAAACTTAATGGACATAGCGAAATGTCTTCCCCCTTTAAAATTTTCCGTAAACTTCCCATGGAAACTTTATGTCAACTTCAATTGAAAACTTCCTGGAAAATTCCCGGAAACTTCCCTTGGGAACTTTTTGAAAACTTCCCGGAATCTTCCCTAGAAACTTCCTGGAAACTTCTTGAAAACTTTCCGTAAACTTTCCGTCAAAATTTCCGAAAACTTCCCTTGGAAACTTTTTGGAAACTTCCTGTTATCATCCCTTCGAAACTTCCGGAAACTTTACTTGAAAACTTTTTGGAAACTTTTTGAGAAGATCCCTTTGAAACTTCTTGGAAACTTCCCGGAAGCATCTCTTCAACACTTCCCGAAAATTTCCCTTAAAAAATTTTGTTAACTTACCGGAAACATTCCTTGGAAATTTACGAAATCATTCCTTGAAAAATTTCTGAAATTATCTTGGAAACTTCCTAGAATCTTTTTGAAAACTTGCCGCAAACTTCCCTTGAAAACTTCCTTGAAAATTCCCGAAAATATTCCTTGGAAACTTTCTGGAATCAACCCTTTGGAAACTTGCTGTAAACTTCCCTTGTAAATTTCTTGAAAACTTTCCGGAAACATCCCTTGAACACTTCCCGGAAATTTCCCTTAGAAAATTTTGTTAACTTACCGGAAACATTCCTTGGAAACTTTTCAAAATCATTCCTTGAAAAATTCCTAAAAACTTCTTAGAAACTTCCTGGAATCTTTTTTAAGGCTTGCCGTAGACTTCCCTTAAAAACTTCCTTATGAATTCCCGAAAACATCTCTCCGAAACTTTCCGGAATCATCCTTTGGTAACTTCCAGAAAACTTCTTGGAAACTTTCTGGAATATTCTTGGAAACTTGCCGTAAACTTCCCTTAAAAACATTCTGGAAATTTCCTGAAAACATCCCTTGAAAACTTCCCGAAAACTCCTTTTGGAAACTTTTAGATAACTTCCTGGAAACATTCCTTGGAAACTTTCAGCAATCATCACTTGGAAACTTCATGGATACATTCCTAGGAAACTTCCCGGAATCATCCCTTGTAAACTTCATGAAAACTTTTAAGAAACTTTTCGGAAGCTTTCCATTGAAACTTCTATTAGACTTTTTTTAGAAACTTCCTGAAAATTTGTTGGAAACTTCCCGGAAATTTCCCTTGAAAAATTTTTTTAACTTAACGGAAACATTCCTTGTAAACTTTCCGGAATCATCCTTTGGAAACTTCCAGAAAACTTCTTGGAAACTTGTTGTAAACTTCCCTTGTAAACTTCTTGAAAACTTCCCGGAAACATCCCTGGAACACTTCCTGAAAACTTCTTGGAAACTTCTTGGAATCTTTTTGGAAACTTGCCTTAAACTATCTATAAAAACTTTCTTGGAAACTTTCCGAAATCATCCATTGAAAACTGCCTGGAATATTCGTGGAAACTTGCTGTAAACTTCCCTTGTAAGCTTCTTGATAACTTTCCGGAAACATCCCTTGAACATTTCCTGGAAATTTCCCTTGGAAATTTTTCTTAACTTCCCGGAAACATTCCTTGGAAACATTTCGAAATCATTCCTTAAAAACTTCCTGGAATCTTTTTAGAAACTTGACGTAAACTTCCCTTGAAAACTTCCTTGAAAATTCCAAAAAACAGTCTTTGGAAATTTTCCGGAATTATCCATTGGAAACTTCCAGATAATTTCATAGAAACTTCATGGAATGTTCTTAGAAACTTGCCGTAAACTTCCCTTGAAAACATCCTAGAAAATTCCTGAAAACATCCCTTGGAAACTTTTAAATAACTTCTCGGAATCATCCGTTGAAAACATCGTAGAAACATTCCTAGTGAAATTCCCGGAATCATACCTTAGAAACTTCCTGAAAACTTCCCCGAAGCTTTCCATTGAAACTTCCATTAGACTTTCTTTAGAAACTTTCCAGAAATATCCCTTAGAAACTTCCTGAAAACTTATTGGAAACTTCCTGGAATTTTTTTGGAAACTTTCCATAAACTTGCCTGGAAAACTTTCTTGGAAACTTTCCGGAATCATCCTGTGGAAACTTCTAGAAAACTTCTTGGAAACTTCCTGGAATATTCTTGGAAACTTGACGTAAACTTTCTTTCAAAACTTTCTGGAAAATTTCCTAAAACATCCCTTGGAAACTACCCGGAAACATTCCTTGGAAACTTCCCGGAATCATCCGTTGGAAACTTGATGGAAACATTCCTAGGAAACATTCCGGAATCATTTCTTGAAAACTTCTGGGAAACTTCCTGGATTTTTTTTTGGAAACTTGCCATAAACTTGCCTGGAAAACTTCCTTGGAAACTTTCCGGAATCATTCTGTGGAAACAACATGGAAAATTCCTAGGAAACATTTTGGAATCATTCCTTGAAAACTTCCTGACAACTTTCTTGGAAACTTTCCGAAATCATTCTGTGGAAACTTCCAGAAAACTTCTTGGAAACTTCCTGGAATATTATTTGCAAACTTGACTTAAACTTCCTTCGACAACTTCCCGGATTCATCAGTTGGAAACATCATGGAAACATTCCTAGGAAACATTCCGGAATCATTCCTTGAAAACTTCCTGAAAACTTCTTGGAAACTTCCTGGGATTTTTTTGGAAACTTGCCTGGAAAACTTCTTTGGAAACTTTCCGGAATCATCCTGTGGAAACTTCTAGAAAACTTCTTGGAAACTTCCTGGAATATTCTTGGAAACTTGCCGTAAACTTCCCATGGAAACTTCTTTGAAACTTCCCGGAAACTTCTCTTGGAAACTTTTTGATAACTTTCCGGAAACATTCTTCGGAAACTTCGCGGAATCATCCCTTGGAAACTTGATGGAAACTTTTTGTAAACTTCCTGGAAACTTCCCGTAAACTTGCCTTGACAACTTCCTTTGAAAACTTCTTGGTAACATCCAGTTTTTTTCAAACTTACATTGATATACAAGCTTTAAACTTTGAGAAAAGTTGTCTTTTACCTTCTTTTTAACATATATTTTTGGCAGACAGATTTGTTTGGTGCGCCATAGTTAAAAGTAAGGAAATATTTTTGTAGGCCTCTCATATTCATGTATATACATTGTAACCAGGGGCCAACTAAATAATTCGTTTTTAATCAATGTAAAGCGTATTCATTATAAATGCTTAGGTCCCAAAATGTTTTTAAAAAGAAAAATTTAATTTTAATTGAACAATTTTCTCGTTTTCAATAATAAATGCTTTTTGTTTTGATTCAGTTTGTAAAATAAATATTTTATTTATTTTATTTACTGGGCAACTGCATAGTATTTAATGTTCACAGACGGTCTTATGTCTGGAACAGGTGAGTCTAGGAAAGTTAATAATGTTCGTTTTTCCGACTGAGAAATTAAACAGGAAATTATTTATTATGTGGGGATATTAATCAACCTACCTTACTTCATATTATACTGTGTACTATGTCATATATATCAAAAAACGGGTTGGAACCTAAAGGCACAATTTGAGCTATGTAGTAACTTTGTTAGGAAAAAGTAATATATAAATTATTTGTGTAATTAATGTCAAATTGAGAAAAATGATAAACTGAATGGGCAATCCTTCAAGAGTTCATTAACTGCGCTAACGATTCTGTCGTTTAGCCTTCGGGTATCACAAGTGCTGAATACTTCTAATTCGCTTAAGGAAAGTTTCTTTCGCAAAATGCGACTAATTAATAAACAAAACAGGATAGTGGAATAATTGGTCTGGACTATTTTTATCTACCGAATCATGTATTTTCTACAAATTAGCGATTAAATTTACCTTTAATTTTCATTCATTTTCGATTAAATTTCCCTTTAATTTAATATCATCTTTCCCTTTATTTTCCATTTAGAATAGATCCATTCTTAATAAAAAAAACATGATTTATTTGCATTTTGTAGTTTTGTCATCTGCTACTACAACTTTTCCAAATTACTTTTCATTTTAATAATTGACTACTAGTATATTATTTTAATAAACAAAACTTTTAAGGTAGTATTATACTTTGTAAGTTGTCAAAGATGACTTTAAAAAATAATTTTTTTCTCGGTGATGATTTTATTTAAAGCAATGAAAGTTTTTGCATCATATTTTTGACATTTTTGTCTGTCAAAAATGAAGAAATAATTTTTTTTTACTGTGCCTGTCATACTAGAGGGCGCCAAAGTCAAGATAAAAAAAACTATAAATCGGCGGACAAGCTACAGCTTCACAGAAACATCCGATCTGAAAAATTCAAATGTAGTTTTAAAGCTGATACATGTGGTTAGGCATCCCCCCTAACCCCGATAAAAAATATTAAAAAAAAAAAAAATGGCGCCAATTTAAAAAAAAAAATCACAAAAAATGAGTATTGTTTTGGTCATTTTTGAGTTGTTAAAAAACAAAACAAAAATAAAGTAGACAATCGGATTAAGGGGGGATGCCTGAAGAATTTCATAACGAAGAAATTGATCTAAAGTTTTTTAAAATCGATTAAAAAGAACTTGAGTTATGCTGTCCGCCAGTTTAAAAAACATGGTTTTAAGAAAAACGCGCTTAAAGTTTTGTGTGTAATGAGCCGATGTGCATATGTATAACTTTTACATGCGTATAACTTTTTTATTTCTTCGAATTTTAATTTGCAATTTGGGAATTATATTCTTGAGATAATGTGGACCACAAAAATAAAATAAAAAAAAGTCGATTTTTTGATGGATGCAAAGTATAATACTACCTTAAAAATAGTGAAATGTCACCGTAATTATGTGTAAGACGTTATTATTTAAATAAAAGCCGTCTAGAATTAAATATTCAAATATTACCGTTTTTCTAATTTTTTACCAGAAATTACGGGTCAGAATTTGGTATTACTCATTGTCAGTAATACTAATAATTAATAATAATAATCCCAATAGTCTAGGTTATGAAAGGATGTCAAAGTAATATAGTTAAACAAAAATATTAGTATTAAGGATAGAAAAATTAGTTTAAAGGAACATTGTCTAAAAAGTATAATATTAATATAATAAGGTTGTCAATATTAACAAAAAATAGAAATACGAAAATAAGGGTGAAATCACATGGGACCGTCTAGAGTTACGAAGAAGTAATATTACCTGGAGAACGATAATGAGAACGAGAATATAACCGGGAATATAACCGACCAAAATTCTAATCGAGAATTTAGGAGAATTTCAGTTTTTTATTTATTTATCAAATTAAATCAAAATTTCTCAATCAATGTACGAAAATAAAATCTCAAGTGTCATTCTTATTAGTAATGATCTGAATTTTAATGACCAATTTTTGTTGGTCATTTAAAACTGTAAATTTTTGCAAATTCAAATAATGAAAAATACGAAATTGAAGAATATATCTGAAAAATGACGAAAATAATTGACTGTTGAAAACAAAATTCGAAAAATGGCTACATAATTACACAATTATTGAAAAGAATAGTTTAAAATAATAAACAAAATAAATGTATTAAATTTAAACAAAATAGTTAAAAAATTATAGGAATAACAGTTGCAAATAATTGCAAATTAAACAACTGGATTAAAAATAAAAAATAAAAAATTAAAATTGAAGAAAATAATAAAAAATTGAAAAAATTGTAGGAAATAATTTGAAAATTACGGAAAATAAATAATAATAATTGAAGGAAATAATTGAAAAATTGAAGAAAATATGTGAAAAATTACGAAAATTATTGTCAATTGGAAATAAAATTCAAAACATGACTAGATTAATAGACAACTGAAAAAAATAATTGTAAAAATTAAACAAGTAATATTAAGTTGAAAAAAAATAATTGCAAATTGAAGAAAGCAATTAAAGATTAAAGAATGGAATTGAAATTTTAAGAATATACTTCAAAATTTAAAAAAAAAATCGCAAAATACCAAGAATTAATGAATATGGAAGAAAACAATTGAAACTGAAGAATGGGAATAAAAATTGAAAAAACTTAATGATAATTGAAAAAAATAATAGAAAAAAGGCGATAATTTTTTAATATTAAAGAAAATAATTAAAAATTGAAACGTGGAGTTTAAATTTAAAGAAAATAACTGAGAATTATTTAAAGAGAATAGTTCTAGAATTGAATAATTGAATTAAAAATTTAAAACATTTTTTAATGAGTGTAAAAAATAATTGAAATAATAAGAGAATTATTGAATATTGAGAAATTAATTGAAAATCGATACAAAAAATTGAAGATAGAGGAAAAAAATTGAAAATTGAAGGAAATAATTAAAAATTGAAAAAATAAATTGGAAATTAAACAATTAAATGGAAATTTCAAGAAAATAATTGATAATCAAAAGAAAATTTACAATATGACGAATATAATTAAATAATAAAAAATATATTAATATATTAAAACAGATAATTAATATTTGAAAAAAATTCGACAAATATTGAGAATAATCGTCATTCGTACAAAAAAAAAGTTGTAATTAATGAATATTTATAAAATTGAAGGAGAAAAATAAATTGCCAACTGAAAACTGATAAAAATTATGGAAAAAATTGTAGAAAATAAATGAAAATTAAAGAAATCAATTGGAAATTCAAGAAATGTATTGAAATAAAATAATTGATATAATTTAGAAAATTCGAGAATTAATTATTAAGGAATTAATGGAAAATCGATCAAAATAATTGAAATTTAAAGAAAATTTTTGGGAATTGAAAAAAATAATTAAAAATTGAAGAAATAAATTGGAAATTGAAGAATGAAATGTAAATTTCAAGAAAATAATTGTTAATTAAAAGAAAAATTACAATATGACGAAAATAATGAAATATTGACGAAAATAATTAACTATTAAAAAAAATAATTAACAATTGAAAAAAAAATTCAAAAAACGGTGAGTATAATCGGCATTTAAAAAAAAATTTTTAATTGATGAATAATCGTAAAATTGAAGGAGAAAAATAAATTGTAAATTGAAAACAGATAAAAATAATGGAAACAACTATAAAAAATAAATGAAAGTTAAAGAAATCATTTGGAAGTTAAAGAATTGTATTGAAATTTCAAGAAAATATTTAATAATTGAGAAAATTCGAGAATTATTTAAGTTTGAATAAAGTAATTGAAAAACGTAAAATACAATTGAAAATTGAAGGAAATAATTGAAAATTAACGAAATAAATGGAAGATTAAAGAATGAAATTGAAGATTAAAGATTTAAATTAAAATTTTAAAAAAATAGTTGATAATTGAAAGAAAAATAACAAATTTTATTTTCAATTAATCATTGTTTTCATCATCTTGCAATTATTGTTTTTAAGTTTCAAATTTTAAAATCATTTTCTAAGCATTTTCCACAAGTTTTAATTATTCTTATTTTTTAAAATTATTTTCTAAAATTTTTAAATATTTTTCTTAAATTTTCCATTATTTTCTTTAAAATTTGTAATCATTTTCAATTATTTAAATCAATTTTCAATTGAATTAATGTATGTTTTGCAATTATTTCTCTTAAATTAAAAAGTGATCTTTTCAATTTTAAATTATGTTCATGTTTTTTTATTTATTTTCCCTACTTTTTCAATATTTTAGTTTTTTTTTTTAAATGAACTTGTAAAAGTTTCAAGTATTTTTCTGACATTTTCTTTAAATTTCCTTTATTTAAAATACATTATGCAATTTTTTCAATTATTTTCTCAAATTTTTCATTACACCAGTTTTTTTCATTTTATTTCTAAGATTTTGAAGTATTTTCCTCAAATTGAAATTACTTTCTTTCATTTTAAAACTGTTCACAATTGTTATATTTAATAATAATTTTTACACTTCATTAACATAGAAAATTCTCATAAATTCTCCGGAAGGAGAATATTCTCGGTTATGTTCTCGAGAATGTAACCGGATTTTAAATTACCGAGAATTTTGCAACTCTAGGACCGTCAAACGTTGCGTCGTAATGAGAAAGACGTAAATATATCTTTGTCTCCCCCTCTCTCTCATTACGACGCTAAGCTTCACGCATGTGATTTCACCCTCACAGAAAAATAATAGAAATTAGATTTCAGGGCCGGATTGGGAATTAAAAGCGGCCCGGGAAAAATATTCAAAGCGGCCCCTTTCTATATAATTGAAAATTTTTATTAACATTTAAAACTAAAATATAAAAATATTAAATTATTAAATTATTTTATTTAAACTTATCAATAATTTAATTATTTGGAATTTCTTGAACAGTAGCATTCTCTACTGCCATTTGTACGAAAGCAGCAGTAATTTCTTAGTTTAATGAACACCTCAATCTGGTTTTAACCAATTTTAAAGGACAAAAAATGGACAACTTCTATTAAACAAATTTAATAAAAAAATTTTGAGAGAATTTCCTGTCTTTAAAAATTGCTCTGAATGTATTCCTATCTACCTTAACCCCTTCAGAATCAAAAACAACCCTTTAAAATCATTCCCTAATCTTCAATCAAGAAATGGACAATTTTTATTAAATAAATATAATAAAAAGTTTTTTAGCGAATTCCCCGGCTTTAAAAATCGCTCAGAATGAATTTCTATCTACTTTGCCCCCTTTAGCATAAAAAAAGTCGGCTTTCATTCACCTGAAAATCATTTTTTCAATATTTGAATACCCAATTACTTTCTTTAATTTACAATTATTTTCTTCAAATCTCAATTATTTTCTTCTATTCACAATTATTTGAATTAATTTTTAATCATGTTTTTCAATTTTCAAATATTCTCTTTAATATTCAATAATTTTCGGCTTCTTTCAATATTTTTATCAATTTTCAATTGTTTTCTTCAATATTCAATAATTCTCATTTTTTCAATTGTTTTTCCAGTTTTCAACTATTTTCTTCAATTTTCAAATATTTTCGGTTTTTTTCAATTATTCTTTTCAGTTTTCAAATATTCTCGTTTTTTCAATTATTTTTTCAGTTTTCAATTGTTTTCTTCGATTTTCAAATATTGTCGGTTTTTCAATTATTTCTTTTCAGTTTTTAATTACTTTTTCAGTTTTCAAATATTCTCATTTTTTCAATTATTTTTCAGTTTTCAATTATTTACTTGAATTTTTAATTATTTCAGTCAATATTCAATAATTCTCGATTTTTTTTCAATTATTTTTTCAATTTTCACTTGTTTCCTTCAATAGGCAATTATTATCCAAGAATTTCAATCCAGTTCAATTTTTTATAATCCAATTAAATTTACAATTATTTTCTACAATTACTACAGTAATTTTCTTTCAATTTTTATTCATAGTTATTTCTGTTCTAAATTTTAATTTACATTCTTAACTTTTAAGATAATTCTGTTGAAATGTAAACTTTTTAATGTTGCAATTTTTCGAATTTTTTGCAATTGTCCTTTATTTTCGTCTTTTTTCAATTATTTTCTTTCATATTATTCAATTATTAATCATTTTCTTGAAATTTCAATTCAGTTCTTTAATTCTTTAATTATTTGTATCCAATCACAATTCTTGTGTTTTATTGATACTTTTTTTCATTTTCAATTATTCTCTCAATTTGGAAGTATTTTCTTCAAATTTTAATAAAGTTTAATTTTTCAAAAAGCAATTAAACTTTCAATTGTTTCTAGAACTATTCCTGTCATTTTCTTTCTTTTTTAGTTTTTTTTTAATTTCATGTTTATCTTTTTCTGTTTAAAATTATTTCTGTCAGTTTTTAATTTAATAATCTTGCCATGTTTAGAATTTTTTCCAATTGGCAATTATTTTCTTCAATATTTAATAATTCTCGGCTTTTTTCGATGATTTTTTCAATTAACAATATTTTTCTTGAACTTTCAATTCAATTTTTCAACTATCCTCTTAAATTCACAATTATTATTTTCTTTAATTTTGAATTTTTTTCTTCAATTTTCAACTATTTCTTCTAATTTGAAATTATTTTCTTCGATTTTCAACCAACTTTAACTTTTTGAAATCCCATTCAATTTTCAATTATTTGTTATAATTATTCCTACAGTTTTCTTCAGTTTTTAATTGTCAATTATTTTCTTAAATATTCACCAATCCTGGGCTTTTTCACTCTTTTATACTATTTATTTATTTATTAATATAGTAATTTGTAAATTATTTATTATCAATAATTTTTTTGAAATCTCAATTTAACTCCTTAATTCCTCAATTTTTCTGTCTAATTCACAATTATTTTCTTCATTTTTTAATTGTTTTGGCATTTTTTAATATTATTTTCTTCTTATCAATTTGTGATTATTTCTTCAAATTTCAATCCAGGTCAATTTTTTAAAATTAAAATTTTTTTCAATTATTATTATTTCTGTAATTTTTTTCCTTTTTTAATTTCCAATTGTTTTTTTTAAATATTATATTTGTTCTTTAATTTTTTAAATTATTTTTGTCAATTGTCGATTTATTAATCTTGTCATTATTCCAATTTTTTTCATTTGTCAATTATTTTCGTCATTTTTTAGTTATTTTAGGTCGATATTATCAACTCGAGAACATTTTTGGATGGTCAAGAGATTTTGAGATCAATATCAATATTGCTCAAATATGATATCGTCTTGATATCGTAAAGCACTAAGAAATAATGGTCAAGAGAACAAAATAATTTAAAAAGTTAAAGATTAGTTATAAAATTTTTTGAGAATTATTGAGGATTGAAAAAATTGAAGGAGATGATTGAAAATTGAGGAATGTAATGGAAATTTAAAAAATGTAATTAAAAATTGAAAGAAGTAATTGAAAAAGTCTAGAATTCTTGAATATAGAAAAAAATAATAATTGAAAACTGAAGAATGGAATTGAAAATTGAAGAATGGAATTGAAAGTTGAAGTTAATAATAAATAAGAATTGTAAAAAATAGTTGTAGAATTGAACAATTTAATTGAAATTCTACAATTTCTGTGATTGAAAAGAACATAGAAAGAAGCCGAAAATGATTGAATGTTGTAAAATTAATTGAAAATAGAAAAGAGTAATTGAAAGTTAAATGAAATTTAATTACATAAATTAAATTATTAATTAGACCTACAAAAATACCGGCCCGCCTGGCGGCGGCCCACCGGGATTTTTCCCGGTATCCTGAATGGCCAATCCGGGCCTGAAATTAGATTTGAAAGAAAAATCGAGAATAATCGAAGAAAATCGAAACAAGTTCAACCAATGAAAATTACAGTTGGAATATCAACCAATCGGAAAGGCGTTACAGAATTTCGAGAACAGAGATTTTATACATAGGATTCCCTGAACTGAACATGGTTCTATTTACTCCAGTCCTTGAACTAGAGGTGCAATATCGGTAAAAAAAAAAAAGTATCCTCTCTTGTTAAATATCAAAGCAATCAGGTTCTAAATGGTCCTAAATATTTATCTTAATCTGGCGTTACCTAATTAGAAAAATGGTTTTCTACGCAAGAAGTGACTCAACTTCTTTAGATCCAAGTCGGACAATCCGCTTCTTCTGCATCAATGACGAAGTATGACATAAGAGTGGTAATAATGAGGCTCGTTTTTATGTCGATCTCTTGGGATATGATAGATGTAAGAAATATGCATGTATTTTGCGTTCCTTTTGAATCATCGTCTGCCCGGCGATCCGTTGCATCTCGATTAATTCCGAAACTTCGTGCTCGGCTAGTGAAAGCCGATTGCACAATGATCTCGTTCGTGTTGCCGATCAATGATGGTGCAACTATTTGCCGATTTGACCGGGTCGACGAGGTGAACCTCGGTCAGGAAAAGAATTATAAACTACTCTAATTCCGGTACTTCCTTCGGGCGTCTCATTCTCCGATCCTATCTACCTATTTAGACGTAATAATAAAGCCCTTTCTAATTCAATACAACTGTAATTTCGGATCATAGTTCGAACATAGTTCCAAGAAAAAGAAGATATTATTGACATGCCTTCAGCTATTGTTAACCATTTCTCCCTATTCTCGCAGAATTTTTTTATTTAATTTTAATTTTGAGTAAAATATGTTAACCCTTTGCGTTTATTGTTTATTTGTTTATTGTTAACAAAATAAATTATATAAAGAAATGAACTTGAAAAAAGCGATATACATAAAGTAAACTGAGGATTATGCCTAAATGTTTTTGGGGTCGCCTATTATGATTTTCGTACTAGTTTTAAAAAATTCAAAATGGCGGACGAATTTTTTTAAACTTGTTGAATTTGCTTGAAACTTGTTGCTGGGAGATTTTTGGGGTCGCTGATTACGAATCTGAAGTCCGATTTTCAAAATTCAAAATGGCGGATTCAATATGATCTAAGGGTTCTTGAGGTTGCTGATTACTAATCCAATCTACGGATTTAACACTTGATATGGAGGTTCCAATATAGAATAATATAATATAAATATAAAATATAATATTAAATATAGAAATATTAAAATTTTATTCTATTTGCTTGAAACTTGCTATCTGAAGGATTTTAAGGTCACTGATAACGAATTTGACATCATTTTTCAAAAATGCAAAATGATCTGAAGTCGAGAGGTTTTTTGGGTTGCCGATTACGAATTTGATTTTAGTTTTTAAATATTTACAATGGCTAATGCAATTTACTTTTAATGATGTAAAAAGGTTTTTAATTTGTACGTAATAATAACTGCAATAAATTGTATAGTTTTAAACAAATTCTATTGATTTTAAATTTCATTTTCGCTACACTGGATTTGCAATTTTGAATTTTTAAAAACTGATGCCACATTTCTAGTCGGTGACCATAAAAACCTTTAGATAGAAAATTTCAAGCAAATCGAATAAAATTTTAATATTTCGTTCGCCATTTTGAATTTTTAAAAACTGATGGCAGATTCGTAATCAGCGACCCAAAAAACCTTTATATAGCAAGTTTTAAAAAAATCCGGAAAAAAATGATATTTTTCATATGAAGACTCAACTTTAACGCGATTTTTAATAGGTTAGAATTTTTTTTTTTTCACTTTTTCCTTATTTTTCCTGTATTTTGTAGGAAATAATCTTTTGGTTGCCGTTAGATTTATTAAAATTAATTACTCCTATCAAAAGTTTGATTTTGACTCAAAAAAGAGTATTTTTGACAAATGTGCGTCATCTGAATTGGTCCAGAGGATGTCAGTTTAGACCTAACCTCTAAATCAATAAAATGATACTTTTCGTTCGATAGAATTCTAACCCGACTTATTATGTACATGTCTGGGGTCAATTGACAGCTTGAATTATACCTAATATTTAAAACACTTTTTTAAAAATTATTCTACGATAATTTTTGACAAAGATATAAATTAAAATTCCGTTGATAAAATGCTTATTCAATTGTCAAAAACATATAATTCTAATTCAAAGCTCAGTTCAATATGAAGCTAGTTTATGGTCCGTGTAATATGATTTCTATTCAATGTTCAGAATAATATAATGCTAACTCAAAATTTCGTTTAAAATAATTAAAATTCAAGTTTACGTAAAATAAATTTTAAAATACTAATTAAACTATAATATTCTTGTATGCTTTTCCATTGTTAGGTGCAAAAATAATAATACTTTTCTAATTATTATCAACAATTTAATTAATGATATTTCAAGTTTATAAACAAATAACATAAAATTAAAATCTTATAAACATTTAGATTTTTTAAAAAACTAACTTTTTTTTAATCTTTTAATTAAAAATATTAACATTTTAAACAGATCTTAGTATTATTAATTCTAGATTATTATAACTACTAGCAAAATAGAACGCGCGCGAGCGCGCGATTAGTTTTCCATACATTTTAGAAATTAAACTATAATAATAAATAAAACAAATCGATGAATAATATTTATCCAATAAGGAGGGCTGCAGATTAAAAATAGAGAAAAAAAAGACTTTTTAATTTAAAAAAGTGAGTAAATAGTGAGCTTTTAAATAAAAAAAGTGAATAAGCAATATAGAGTTTGATATCACTGCTATTAAATTAGGGGGCGCCATTCAAATTTGAAAAAAACAATTCGAAAATCGCAAAAATAAATGAAATATGTAAAAAATAATTAAATAATGACAAAAATAATTCAATTTGAAAAAAAGTTGTAAATTTGAACAAAAGTTTGAGACTGATGTAAAAAATGTAAATTTTTGCACAATAATTGAGATATTGAAGAAATAAGTAAAATGTTAAGAAATAAATTGAATAATGACATGAATAATTATAAAAGCTGGTGTAATAATTAAACTTTTTAGACAATAGTTGAAAAATTGAAAAAATAATAGAATTTTCAAGAAAATATTTGAAATTTGAAAAAAATAATTAAAAAAATATCAAAAAAATGTATATAGAAAATAGTTGAATAATGACAAAAATAACAGAAATTTAGAAAAAAAAATTAATGAAGAATGAGAAATATATTTAAAAATGAAGTAAAAAAAATTAATACATTAATTTAAAAATTGTATAAAATAATTGAAAAATTAACGATATAATTAAAATGTAAAGAAACTAATTGAATAATGACATAAAGAATTAAAAACTGATCTTCAAAAGTTAATAAATTCATGACAATAATAAAAAGATTGAAGAAAATGACATTTAAAAAAAATAATTCCAAAAGTCAAAAATATTTGAATACTGACAAAAATTGTTGTAACTTGAAAAAATAATTGAAAAATGAGCAAAATAATTGATAATTTTAAAAAAATTAAAAATTTGAAGAAAATACTTGAAAACTTGACAAAACAATTGAAATGCTGAAATAAATTATTGAAAACTGGTGTAAAAATTAACAAATTATAGACAATAATTGTAAAATTAAAAAAAAAATTATAAGTTTGAGGAAAATAATTGAAAGTTGAAGAAATTAATTGTAATTTGAAAACAATAATTGCAATTTAAAGAGAATAATTAAAATGTGGAAAAACGCTCAAATATGAAAAAAGCAATTAAAGTTTGAAAAAAAATAATTGAAAAAGGTGTAAAAAAATTAATAAATTCGTAACAATAATAAAAATAATGATGAAAATAAGTGAAAACAGGTGTAATGAATTTAAAAGTTTGTGCCAATAAAAAAAATTGAATCAAATAATTGCAATTTGTAAAAAATAATTCTAAAATGGCAAAAAGAACAAAAATATGAAAAAAATAATTGAGAAATGACAAAAATAATTGATAATTTTAAAAAAATTAAAAATTTGAAGAAAATACTTGAAAACTTGACAAAACAATTGAAATATTGAAATAAATTATTGAAAACTGGTGTAAAAATTAAAAAACTATAGACAATAATTGTAAAATTAAAAAAAAATTATAAGTTTGAGGAAAATAATTGAAAGTTGAAGAAATTAATTGAAATTTGAAAACAATAATTACAATTTGAAGAGAATAATTAAAATGTGTAAAAAAGCTCAAATATGAAAAAAGCAATTAAAGTTTGAAAAAAAATAATTGAAAAAGGTGTAAAAAAATTAATAAATTCGTAACAATAATAAAAATAATGATGAAAATAAGTGAAAACAGGTGTAAGGAATTTAAAAGTTTGTGCCAATAAAAAAATTGAATCAAATAATTGCAATTTGTAAAAAATAATTCTAAAATGGCAAAAATAACCAAAATATGAAAAAAATAATTGGAAAATAACAAAAATAATTGATTAATGATAACAGTAATTGAAATTTGAAGAAAATAATTGAAAAATAACGAAAGTGAATTAAACTTGTGTAGAAAATTTGGATATTCCTGACAATAATTTGAAAATTGAAGAACACAATTGAAATTACAAGAAGGTAATTGAACAAAAACCAAAATAATTGTAATTTAAAAAAAAAATTGATATCTGGTGCATAAAATTAAAAATTTAAAGACTATATTTGAAAAATTGACCAAACAATTAAAATCTTAAGAAACTGATTAAATAATGACGTAATTAATTGAAAGCTGGTGTATAAATAAAAAATTTATAGAGAATAATTGAAGTTTGAAGAAAATAATTGAAATTTGTTGAAATTAATTAAAAAACAATGTACAAATTTAATAAACTCATGACAATAATAAAAATAATAAAGAAAATGATTGAAATTTTTAGAAAATAATTGAAAACTAATATAAAAAATTTAAAAATTCATGGCAATAAAAATTTATTTATTTACGGGCAAACGCCCATTACAATATAAAATTTAAAAATTTATTCCAATTAACAATAAAATTAAATTTTGATATTTCAATAATAATTACTATATTAAATATTAATAGGGCGCATTGAATAATTTGAATAAAATAATAATTGAAATTTGTAAAAAATAATTCTAAAATTGCAAAAATAATAGAAATATGAAGAAAATAATCATAAAATGACAAAAGTACTTGAATAATGACGAAAGTAATTGAAATTTAAAGAAAACTATTGAAAATTACCAAAAATACAGAATAAAAACTGGTGTTGAATATTTAAATATTCCTGGCAATAATTTAAAGATAGAAAAAAATAATTGAAATGTTGAGAAAATAGTTGAAAAATGACAGAAGTAAATGAAAACTTGTGTAATAAATTTAAATATTCATGACAATAATTTAAAGAGTGAAGAGAATAATTGATATTTGAAAAAAATGGTTGAAAAAGTTACAGAATAATTTAAACTGTATTTAATTTTAATTTTTTCCAACAAAGTAAAATAACGTCATTTAAATTTTTAATAAATTCGACTATTAGACACTTTAAATTAATCTAAACTATTATTAAAATTCATATAATTGTGTAATATATAAATTATTGTTACTTATAATCAATATATAATCAATATCGTCATTAAGGCTACCTCATCTGCATATTTTGTCTGTAAACTAAAACAATTTTAAAAGTTTCTGATAAAGAGAATCAAAATTAATAATAAAAAAAACAGGGACTAACTTTACTCTGGATTTTAAAACGTGGACAGAAAAAGATGAATAAATATAAAAACTAATCAACTTCACTTCAGGTTTTAAAACGTGGACAGAAAAAAATGAATAAATATAAATAGTAACTAACTTCAGGAGTTTACGGAGATTATTATTATTTAATTTTAAATGCTTGATATTGAAAATATAATTTTTGGTAATTATTAATAAATGATAATCGAATATAAGTTTAATAATCAATTTTATTGATTAAGAAAATTATATTTTAAATATCAAGCATTTAAAATATTTATAACCTAGAATAATAATACTAAGAATTATTTTGATATTTTTAATTAAAAGATTTAAAAATTTGATAACTTGGTTTTTAATTTTAAATTTAAAAAGTTTAAAATCTAAATTTAAAATTATTTGTTTATAAACTAGAAATTCCATACATTACATTATTCATACTAGCAGGAAAAAGTAAATTATTTTTACATCTTGAATTAAATTTAATCTTGTAAATGAATAATAGAAGTTTCAGATAACTTATTTTCAAGTAATTTATAATGAGAAATATCATGCATTAAATTATTTATAACAGGGAAATTTAAATTATTTTTACATCTGAAGATGAAAACGAGTTATATAATATCATAATTAAAGTATGTATTTAGTGTATTTAAACTTGAATTTCAATTATATTAAAAGTAACTTTGAGTTAGCATTATATTATTCTGAACATTGAATAGGAATCATATTGTACGGAAAACAAACTAGCTTCATATTGAACTGTGCTCAGAGTTAGAATTATAAATTTTAGTCAATTGAATATAATCATTTTATCAACGGAAGGCGTCGATATGATGTTTTATTAAAAATATGATTATTTTTCAAATGTTAAAAACACATCAATAGTGAGTTATGAGAAAAAATGATTTTAAGGTTAGGTCCGAACTCAAATTGTCTAGACAAATTCTGATGTCGGATTTGGATTCATATCAAGAAACTCTATTGGATTTTTGTCAAAACATCTTTTTTACTGGAATTACACTACAAAGAAGAATTCATTACAAAATTGCATGATTCCTTTGTCGTTGGAATTTGATTAATTATCCAAATTTACAATTGGACTTTAATCGTCGTTGAAATTTCCATAATTACTGATGTGTTAATAAAAACCTGAGTTTTGCATGATAATCCTTGGCATTTCTTCAAAATTTTGATAATTACCAAAATTCAAAGATAATTAAATTGAGTCAACGATTTGTGAAATTTTAAAAAATTTATTAACTCAATGTTTTTTAAAATAAAACAATATAAATATGTTTAAAGTGCACCTGTTTTAACGAGCAACTATAATTTAAGAACTTGGAATTGAATTGCATGTCATTCAAATGTATTCAACTTTTCACCAATAGTAGTCGATTGGTGGAATAATATTAATCGTATAGAATTGTAATATATTCGATTAAACTAAATTTATTTTAACCATTAAACAACGATTTGAAATTAAGATTAGACAGTGAGATAAATCAATTGTGAAATTACGATTAAGGGGCAAACCTAGTTGGGACGTCCAAAAAAACTCTTATTCAGAATTTTTTGACCCCACATTAAACTAATGAATAAAAAATGTTTTTTCATATAAAAGATATGTATTTAGAGAAAATATTATAAATTTTTAAAAACTAAATATTGAGATATACGTGGGATACATCAAATTTGCGAGAGGTCCAAAAAAGAGGATTTTGTCGTTATCACTGCAGCTCGTCACTGGATCATCTGAAATTCAAACAAAAAGAAGGGATTATTAATTAGTTCACACTTTCGGATATAAAAAAAATAATCGACAAGAAAAAAATCCTTCTTATATCCGGAGGACATTTATACATAGGATAGGTAATAAAAATTTCAAATTGATCGGTAAAGCTGTTGTCAAGTTTTTAGAAAATGCAAGAAAACAATCGGTTTTTTTAAAATTGAACTAGGTCTGCCTTTTTAAACCAAGCAAAAACGATGTTTCCTTTGATAAGTGTTTATTAAAATTCTTATGACATTTTAGGTATTTCAGAAGTGACGGCCATGATAAATACGAAATATTCAGATCCAAGGGAAGACAATCCCGATATACAATTGATTTTTGGTGGATATTTGGCGGATTGTGCGGAGACAGGAATGGTCGGAGAGAAGAAAGGAGCCAACAGGACAATTTATATAATTCCGACACTATTGCACCCAAAAAGTAAAGGGTATCTTCGATTAAGGAATAACGATCCACTTTCAAAGCCATTAATTTATCCCAAGTATCTAACTCATCCTGATGATATTGCTGGACTCATAGAGGGCATCAAGTTTAGCATTCAGTTGGCAGAAACACGAGCTCTTAACAAGTTAGTACTATTAGATCAACTTAGAAATTAAAATGATGGGTTAAAAAGTCCGAAGCTTAAATATTTTTTATGCTTCGTTTACTTTCATGCGCTGATTACGAAAATCGGGTGCAGTTCCGAATTCAGATTTTTTTAGACAGTTGGAAATTGATTATTATAAATGTTACTAATTGTACCCGCGTAAGGAAATAACACTGGGTCAAATCAAGCAAACTATGGGCTAAATCATTTGCCAATGAATAGCATGATTTCACCCACGGTCCGACTATGGGAAATATCAAGCCAACCATTGCTTATTTTCCATACACTCTGTCAAAGACTCCAAAAGCTATAAAACGACAAAAAATAATGCCAAGGTAATTTTTCAGAACATAAAACACTAATTCCACTTAATAATTTTAATCTTTCCAATTTTCAAAATTTACAACACCAAATAACAGAGTCCATGGCGCAAATCGTGACAACAATGGGCACAAAACTCCAATTTCTCCTCATTTCTTATACATTAAAAAACATTCTAAACGCCACCAAAATTGAATTCAAACATAAAAATTACATTTTTCAAATTATTAAAATTTACAAGTCAAAGTCCAAAGGACCATGGCACAAATCGTACCAAATATGGTTCTACAAAAAAGTCAAATTTCAATCTCCTATACAACTTTTTCAACAGCAAAGATGATACAGAACTATTAAAAAACGATTATGCCCGAAAAAAATTATCTTTTACAATTTTTAAAATATGTAAAAACAATACTGTAAGAACCATGGCACAAATCGTACCAAACATGGGCATAGAAAAACGGGAATTTTTAATCTCCGCTTCCATTAGTATATATTAAAAAAATATTCTAAGCATGTTAAAAAATGTAAATACACATATAAAATAAACTTACCTTATCTATATAATTTACAGGTCCAAACAAAGAGAAACATTAGGAAAATAAACCATATTTTTCAAATTTAAAAGTCCCAAAAAACAAGATCATAGAGCAAATCCTACCAAACATGCGTAAAGAAATGTCAAATTTCAACCTCCTATTCAATTTTTTCAACACCAAAGATGATACAAAACAATTAAAAAAAGATTATGACCAAAAAAATTATTTTTCACAAGTTTTATAATATACAACAACCAAACTTTAGAGTACAATGGAACAAATCGTACCAAACGTAAGTCGAGAAAAAAACTGCTTTTTCATTTTTTAAATTGTAAAAATAATACAGAACAAAGAAAAAATATTATTATGCCGAAAGAATTTATTTTTTTACAATTTTCAAAATATACAAGAACCAAATTCAACGGGCCATGGTACAAATCGTACCAAACGTAGGTCAAAAAAAATCTGCTATTTAATTTTTTAAACATTAAAAATACTACAGACAATAGAAAATATTATTAATAAAAAGGAAAAAATTATTTTTTACAATTTTTAAAATAGCGAAGATCCAAATTCTAAGGAACATGGTACAAATCGTACCAAACATGGGTCAAGAAAAAATCTGCTATTTAATTTTTTAAATTTTAAAAATATTACAGAATGGAGAGAAAAATATTATTATGCCCAAAATATTTATTTTTTACCATTTTCATAATATACAAGAACCAAAACCAGAGGTCCATGGCACAAATCGTACCAAACGTGGGTCAAAAAAAATCGGCTATTTAATTTTTTAAACATTAAAAATACTACAGCCAATAGAAAATATTATTATTCTGCAGAAAAAATTATTTTTTACAATTTTAAAAATAGAGAAGATCCAAATTCTAAGGACCATGGTACAAATCGTACCAAACATGGGTCAAGAAAAAATCTGCTATTTAATTTTTTAAATTTTAAAAATATTACAGAAGGGAGAGAAAAATATTATTATGCCCAAAATATTTATTTTTTACCATTTTCATAATATACAAGAACCAAAACCAGAGGTCCATGGCACAAATCGTACCAAACGTGGGTCAAAAAAAAATCGGCTATTTAATTTTTTAAACATTAAAAATTCTACAGACAATAGATAATATTATTATTAAAAAGAAAAAAATTATTTTTTACAATTTTTAAAATAGAGAAGATCCAAATTCTAAGGTCCATGGTACAAATCGTACCAAACATGGGTCAAGAAAAAATCGGCTATTTAATTTTTTAAACATTAAAAATTCTACAGACAATAGATAATATTATTATTAAAAAGAAAAAAATTATTTTTTACAATTTTTAAAATAGAGAAGATCCAAATTCTAAGGTCCATGGTACAAATCGTACCAAACATGGGTCAAGAAAAAATCTGCTATTTGATTTTTTAAATTTTAAAAATATTACAGAATGGAGAGAAAAATATTATTATGCCCAAAATATTTATTTTTTACCATTTTCATAATACACAAGAACCAAAACCAGAGGTCCATGGTACAAATCGTACCAAACATGGGTCAAGAAAAAATCGGCTATTTAATTTTTTAAACATTAAAAATTCTACAGACAATAGATAATATTATTATTAAAAAGAAAAAAATTATTTTTTACAATTTTTAAAATAGAGAAGATCCAAATTCTAAGGTCCATGGTACAAATCGTACCAAACATGGGTCAAGAAAAAATCTGCTATTTGATTTTTTAAATTTTAAAAATATTACAGAATGGAGAGAAAGATATTATTATGCCCAAAATAGTTATTTTTCTAACATTTTTATAACAAACAAGAACCAAAAACAGAGGTTCATGGCACAAATCGTACCAAACATGGATCGTGAAAAAATCTGCTATTTAATATTTTAAATTGTAAAAAGAAAACAGAATGGGGAGAAAAATATGATAAGACCCAAAATAGTTATTTTTTACAATTTTAAAATATACAAGAATTAAAACCAGAGGTCCATGGCACAAATCGTACCAAACCTGGGTCGTGAAAAATACTGCTAGTTAATTTTTAAAATTTTAAAAATAAAACAGAACCTAGAGAAATATTATTATGCAGTATAAAATTATTTTCTACAATTTTCAAAGGTACAAGATCCAAATTCTGAGGACCATGGTACAAATCGTAACAAACATGGGTCGAGAAAAAATCATCTATTTAATTTTTTAAATTGTAAAAATAAAACAGAATGGAGAAAAATAACTATTTTGGGCATAATAATATTTTTTTCTTCGTTTTGTTTTATTTTCACAATTTAAAAAATTAAATTGAAGATTTTTTCACGACCCACGTTTGATACGATTTGTGCCATGGACCTCTGGTTTTGGTTTTTGCATATTATGAAAATGGTATAAAATGACTATTTTGGGCATAATAATATTTTTTTCTTCGTTCTGTTTTATTTTCACAATTTAAAAAATTAAATTGAAGATTTTTTCACGACCCACGTTTGGTACGGTTTGTGCCATGGACCTCTGGTTTTGGTTTTTGCATATTATGAAAATGGTATAAAATGACTATTTTGGGCATAATAATATTTTTTTCTTCGTTCTGTTTTATTTTCACAATTTAAAAAATTAAATAGAAGATTTTTTCACCACCCACGTTTGGTACGATTTGTACCATGGTCCTTAGAAGTTGGATCTTGTATATTTTAAAAATTGTAAAGAATAATTTTTTCTGCAGAATAATATTTTTTTTTATGTTCTGTTTTATTTTTTCTATTAAAAAAATTAAAAAGCAAATTTTTTTAACCATATTTAGTACGATTTGTGTCATATGGTCCGTTGAATTTGGTTCTTGTATATTTTGAAAATTGTAAAAAAATAAATTCTTTCGGCATAATAATATTTTTTCTTTGTTCTGTATTATTTTTACAATTTAAAAAATGAAAAAGCAGTTTTTTTCTCGACTTACGTTTGGTACGATTTGTTCCATTGTACTCTAAAGTTTGGTTCTTGTATATTATAAAACTTGTGAAAAATAATTTTTTTGGTCATAATCTTTTTTTAATTGTTTTGTATCATCTTTGGTGTTGAAAAAATTGAATAGGAGGTTGAAATTTGACATTTCTTTACGCATGTTTGGTAGGATTTGCTCTATGATCTTGTTTTTTGGGACTTTTAAATTTGAAAAATATCGTTTATTTTCCTAATGTTTCTCTTTGTTTGGACCTGTAAATTATATAGATAAGGTAAGTTTATTTTATATGTGTATTTACATTTTTTAACATGCTTAGAATATTTTTTGATATATACTAATGGAAGCGGAGATTAAAAATTCCCGTTTTTCTATGCCCATGTTTGGTACGATTTGTGCCATGGTTCTTACAGTATTGTTTTTACATATTTTAAAAATTGTAAAAGATAATTTTTTTCGGGCATAATCGTTTTTTAATAGTTCTGTATCATCTTTGCTGTTGAAAAAGTTGTATAGGAGATTGAAATTTGACTTTTTTGTAGAACCATATTTGGTACGATTTGTGCCATGGTCCTTTGGACTTTGACTTGTAAATTTTAATAATTTGAAAAATGTAATTTTTATGTTTGAATTCAATTTTGGTGGCGTTTAGAATGTTTTTTAATGTATAAGAAATGAGGAGAAATTGGAGTTTTGTGCCCATTGTTGTCACGATTTGCGCCATGGACTCTGTTATTTGGTGTTGTAAATTTTCAAAATTGGAAAAATTAAAATTATTAAGTGGAATTAGTGTTTTATGTTCTGAAAAATTACCTTGGCATTATTTTTTGTCGTTTTATAGCTTTTGGAGTCTTTGACAGAGTGTATGGAAAATAAGCAATGGTTGGCTTGATATTTCCCATGGTCATACCGTGGGTGAAATCATGCTATTCATTGGCAAACGATTTAGCCCATAGTTTGCTTGATTTGACCCAGTGTTATTTCCTTACGCGGGTAAGTACTTCATTAGACAAAAAGTGTTTATTTACTGTATTTAAAACATCATTTTAATGAAACTTTTAAAATCAATAAATATAAGATTATTAATAGAAAGGAAATAATTTGTTCAATTAGTAAAATTTAGTTTTTAAGTAAAAATCCCATCAATTAATTTATTTGAAAAAAATTAAAGAAAATATTTGAAACTTGCAAAAATTAAATTTAGAATTTAGGGGAAAAATTAAAAAATAATGAAAATAATTAGAATTGAAAGAAAATTTTTAAATAATCATAAAAATAGATGAAAATTGTAGCAAATAATTAATATCATAATAGTAAATAATTGTTAAAAATTGAAGAAATTTTTAATCAGTGAAATTTCAAATTAATTCACGTTCGATGAATTATAGTATACCTATAATTGTAATTGTAGTCTTATTATCTCAGATATATTCTGTAATTTTTTCAACTATTATTTACAAATTTTTATTATTTTCTTGAATTAACAATTATTTCTATGAATTATTTTTTTATTAGATTTATTTTTCAATTAATTTTTGTCTTTTTAAATTATTTTTTAATATATTTTCGATTTTTTTTTATTATTTATCTCAAATTCTAGTTATTTTTTCAATTTACAATTATTTTATTTTATTATTTATAACTATATGTTGTAATTTTTTCAATTATTTTTAAAAAACTAAAATTATTGTCTTCAATTTTTCATTATTTTTATTACTTTGCAAATATTTTCTCGGATTTTTTATTACTTTCATTATTTTTCAATTATTTTTTTAGATTTTAAAATATTTTTTCTCAAATTTTAATAATATTCTTTAATTTTGAATTATTATTTTTATCATTTTGCAATCTATTTCTTCAAATTTTAGTTATTCTCAAATTTCATTTCTAAATTCTTCACCTTTTAATTAGGTATATTAATTATTTTTTAATAAATTTCCTAAATTTTTACTTAGTATCTCAAATTTAAGTTATTGCATTCACTTTTTCATGTTTTAATCATTCTTCAATTTTTTTTCTCAAATTTCAAATACTTCGTAAATCTTTAATTATTATTTTTTTAATGCATTATTTTCACAATTTGTATATTATTTTGAATCTTTGTTAATTAATTCCGAGAATTTCAATAACATATCTGAAATTTTCATTTTCTTTAATAAATTTTCGATTATTTTTATAATGTTGTAATTATTTTCCTGAATTTAAAATTCTTGAAATCATTTTGTAATACTTTTACTTTATAAATATTCTGTATTTTTTAAAATTATTTTTGTATGATTGCAATTAATATCTACAAATTTCAACTATTTTTATCATTTTTCAAATTATTTTCTTCAATGATTCTCATTATTTTTCAATTCTTCCCCTAATTTTTAAATTCCAAATTTCTGCAAGTTTCAATTATTTCTTTTACTTTTTCAAATAAAACTTTTTCAGTTTAAATTATTTCCTTCAATATCAAATTAGTTTCATTATGTATTAATTAACTTTCAAATTCTTTTGTCATTTTTCAATTATTATTTTTACAAAATATATGAGTTTTTTTTTTTGTATTTTTCAAGTATTTCAGTTATGTTCTTGGATTTTGAATCACTTTCTTTTACATCAAATAAATTTTGTAATTTTCTCAATTTATGTTCTTAAATTTCCATAATTAACTTTAGTTTCCAATTATTTTTATCATTTTTAAGTAGTCTTGCTTATTTCAAATACATTCTGTAATTTTTATAATTACTTTTTCACAAATTTTTATTAAATTCTTCGATTTTCAATTATTTTTATCATTTTTAAATTAGTTTTTGTCATTTTCAATTATTTTTTAATAAATTCTCTCACTTTTTTTTATTATTTATCTCTAATCTCAATTATTTTTTCAATTCACAATTATTTTTATTATTATGCAATAATTTTCTTTTATTATAACTATATGTTGTAATTTTTTCAATTATTTTTAACAAACCAAAATTATTGTTTTCAATATTTCATTATTTTTATTATTTTGCAAATATTTTTTTGGAGTTTTTATTACTTTCATTATTCGTCAATTAATTTCCTAGATATTAAAATATTTTTCTTAAATTTTAAAAATTTTCTCCAATTTTCAATTATTATTGTTATCATTTGCAATCAATTTCTTCAAATTTTAGTTATTCTCATATTTCATTCTTCAATTGAATTCCTAAATTTTCAATTTTTTATTTTTTTTTTTTAATTAGTTTTTTGAATTTAAATTTTCTTTTATCTTTTTGCATTTATTTTGTCCACTTAATATTAGATATATTAATTTTTTTTCAATTTATATCCTAAATTTTCATTTATTATGTCAAATCTAAGTTATAGTATACACTTTTCAATATTTTAATCATTTTTCAATTATTTTTCTCAAATTTCAATTAAGTTCGTCAATTTTTTTTTTTTTTTAATTTTTAATGATTTATTTTCACAAATTTTATATTATTTTGATTATTTCATTATTAATTCCGAAAACTTACTCGAAATGAAATAAATTGTCAACTTTTGTGTTAAAATAATTGCGATAATTAAGAGACTCTTTAATTTAATATTGTTTTATTTCTCTTCTCCCCCTCCCTCCACCGGTCAACATTAAGTGTGCAGATGGCAAAAATTTATAAGTCTCTGTCTCTGATTAAACATATTTTTTAACTTCTATGAAATATAGGAGGGGTGGGGGGGCGCAAAAATATTTATCTCGCACCGGGCGCAAAAAACATAAGTTACGGCTCTGATTTTTACGTATTTTGATGCGCTGATTACGAAAATAATAAAAAACCTTGGCGACTATTTCATCTTCGTTTTTAAAACCATAAAAACGTATTTTTTAGTTTTTTTCAGTTTAACTCGGTAATTATTAAAAATTTCGAAAAATATTTACGACAAAGATTGTAGATCTCATAAAAGTACACATTATAAGGCCTATAAATTTTTGTTGGTATCTTTAATATTTTTCAAGATAATCGATTATGAATATATCTAAGCACGATAATGAATAGAAAAAAAAAAAAATTAAAATCTTTTGAATTCTTATTAAAATAAAACAATTTATCCATGACAAATTTAATAATTTATAAGATATTAATATATCAAGAATAAAAAGGAAACATTCCTATTTTTATTAATAAAACTAAAATTATAAACCATATAAAATTTATTTGGTTTATTATTAACCTAATAGAATAAAATAATATTATTGAAGATCTAATTGTTTGAATTAAAAAATATTTCATAAATCTGTCATTATATTTATTGTTATTATTATTATTATTAAATATAGTAAAAGGAATACAAGAAATTATATTCATCTCAATACTAATTCAAAAATATAAAACTGAATTAGAATTAATCCCAATTATAATTCTAAGTATTAAAAGAAACAAAATAATATTAAATTAAAAATTTTATTTAATTTTATATTAATATTGATGTTATCAACGGGACAGTCGAACGAAAAATACAGAACTGAACTCCCTGACTCGAATTATTTCAAATCATTACAAAACAATTAACACCTTTCTCCTCCTTCTTCATAAAACTCAAAATTTGCAATTATCGGCATACTTGAAATTCCCAAATATAATTGCTCTCAAAGGAACAATAAACTTTTATTATTTCATTTCAATGAACCAAACCTTTACTATTTAAGGCTATAGATTTCACTGAAAGATATAGCCTACTACAAATTCCGAACTTTAATAATCTTAAGACCATATTTAATATTTCAATTTTTCTATTAAAGATCATTTCTGTCTCTTACAATTGATTTGTGGAATCAAAAAAATACTAATATTTTAAATAATTATTTTTGATTATTTTTTTTTTTAACCTTTAGAACTTTAATATTATTAATAAAAATAATTTTAATTCCCAGTACGTATTTAACAAATTCCCAACTTTTCCATGAAATTTCCCACAGTTTGCAATTATTTCTTATAATTTTAAACATAAGGAACAACAATAAGTAATTGCTTCTAATTATTATTTAAAAATCCTAAATCCTATTTAAAATCCTAAAATAAAATCCAACTTTAATTATGGCTACATTTTTAGGTAGTTTTTATTTTTATGGTTAGGTACTTTACACTTCAATATTTATGATACAAAAGGAACAGAGATGTATCTCAATGTTATATAAATTAGAGAAATAATGAAAAAGGACTTAATTTTCAATAACTGGACCACTGTTTTAATCAAATAGTGGACCTTCGTGTTTTCAACTTTTTATTAATCGATAGCATTTATTACAGTCAATGAAGTCGTTTCAAATTGCTTTTCATTTATTAATTTGACACTTTTTTAGTTACACTATTATTATGTTTACAAATTTTTTAACCAAACATATACATGTCAAAAATGTACAGTAAAAACAACTTTTTGGAATGTTTTGCTCTTACCTCCCAAAAAGTTTCAAATTCAAAAAAGAATATCTCTACTTTTTTTTAAAATCTGACAATATTTTGGGGTGGCGCAAACCCTTTGAAATTTACCATTTATTTCACATGAAAAAAACGCATTTTTTCGTAAACTAGCTACAAAATCCTCGAAAATCACTGAAAACATCAATACAGCGAATCACATTTTGAAAAGTCCTCAAACATCAATATTCCATCATTTACTTAATAATTTATTAATACCTATTAACTATTTTTTATAGTATAATAAACAACCCCCTATAAATGCAAAAAATAGATAATTTTTTAAAATTACAAATTAATAGTTTCTTTAGGATTTTTCAACAAAGTTATTACATATCGTCAATTTCCGAATGTTTATAGATATTTTTATGTACTTTTCATTTGTTTAAACAATTTATTATTGTTAATTCACAGTTATTATTCAATTAAACCTAGCGAGTTGTAGTTTTTTCTGACTTAACTATTTTTTATTTTTAAGATTAAAAAAGTATTCGGTAAAATTAACCACAACAACTGTTTGCAATTGTTTAAATAAATTATTGTTAATAATTATTAATTCTTTACAAATGCACTTAAAAGGACAAGACTTTTTCTTAATTTTACAAATTTAATGGGCTGTGGTTAGAAGAAGAAAAATTATTGACTATATAAATTATTATTTTTACTTTATTTAAACTATTTATTATTGTTAATTTATAACATTTATTTTAAAACACCTAGCGAGTTGTAGTCTGCAAACATTTGTATATACAAAAATAATATAATAATATATTATTTTTTTTTATGAAAGAAAACACTGCATAGTTAAAGATAAATTCTGAAAAAGCAATTTTATTATAACAGCAACTATTTGTTTAAAATTTTAAAATTAATAATTTGTAGTCAATAATTTTAATATTTCTAACCAGAGCCCACTAATTTGTAAAATTAGGAAAAATTTGTGTTTTTCTTGGTTTATTTACAATTAATAGTTATTAACAATAATTTGCTTAAAAACCATTACAATCGGTAGTTGCGGTTAATTTTGCTGAATATCTTATGGTCTTATGTATAAACAATTAATAGGTTAACAAAATTATAACTAGCTAGGTGTTTTAGGATAAAAGTTATAAATTAACAAGAATAAATTGTTTAAACAAAGTAAAAATAATAATTTATAGTCAATAATTTTTCTTTAAAGCCCTTCTTTAAGCCCATTAAATTTGTAAAATTAGGAAAATGTTGTGTCGTTCTAAGTGCATTTGTAAAGAATTAATAATTATTAACAATAATTAGTTTAAAAAATTGCAAATTGTTACTGTGGTTAATTTTATTAAATACTTTTTTTAATTTTGAATATAAAAAATAGTGAAGACAGAGAAAACTACAACTCGCTATAGGTTTATTTGAATAATAGCTGTAAATTAACCTCATTATAATTGTTTATATAAATGGAAAATACATAAAAATATCTGTAATCATTCGTAAATTGACGATATGTAATAATATTTGTTGTATAATCCTAAAGAAACTATTAATTTGTAATGTAAAAAAAATTATTAGTTTTTTTGTATTTATGGGGGTTGTTTATAACCGTATAAAAATAATTAATATTAATGAATTATTAAGTTAATTATGGAATATTGTTGTTTCAGGACATTTTAAGATTCTCTGTATTGATTTTTTAAGTAATTTTTTGAGGATTTTGTATGCGAATTTACAAAAAAGTGTGTTTTTTCCATGTAAAATCAATGGCAAATTTCAAAGGGTTTTTTGCCACTCCTAAATATTGTCCGAATTAAAAAATAGGGGTATTTTTTTGATTTAAAATATTAATATTAATACTAATATTCAATATTAAAATTCTGGGATATTTATTTAATATTTTATCATTTTTGAAGTTATTTTTAAAAGTGGTCCACTCATTAATACAACATTTTTTGGACCAAAAACGAGCGTTCAAACAAAAAAAATAAACTGTTCCAATGAAAGTATAAAATTTCCACTTTCATCGAAAAATATTCATTTTTATGAAAAATTATATGTAATATAAAATTTGTATCTCAATAAGATTTTAAACTTTAGTCTAAAATATTTGATAAAATTTTGCGATTTTTATGATTTAAACGCAAAAACCCATCATTTTATAGTTTTTGTCATGAAAATGAGCATATCGCTAATTTTCTCTACAATTTTCGTAATCAGCGCATGAAATGAAATTATTATACTAAGTATCAAAAATATTTGAGGGATAAACTGCCGAATAATGGATAACCACGATTTTTTTTAAAACTTGGTATTCCTACGTATTTTGAAGCATTGTTTACAAAAATCGTAGTGAAAATTGGCGACTAGACCATTTGCATGGTGAAAACCATAAAAACCCATAAAAATTGAGGTTTTTGCAATTATCCCAATAAATCTTGAAAAAGGTCAAGTTTTGCCAAGCGGATCGGCTAAAATTAAACTGAGAAAATAAGTTGATTATAAATATAACCAATTTTTGGTTAAACTAATTTCAATTAATCTATTGGCATGCATAAGTTATTCATTATATGTATTTGTTCTAAAAATAAATGAGTTAGATTGTTCATAAATTTTAAAGTTGGCCATAAACGGTACATCCACTCTAATTTTAAAAATCCCTGTGTCCAAATATAGATATTCATGTGCTTAATAAGTCATCCAAATTTTATTAAAATCCATTTAAGTCGCCAATTTTCACTACGATTTCCGTAATTAGCGCATCAAAATACGTAGGTATACTACCGACCAAAATTGTGGGACCACTTACAAAAATGGGATTAAAAACATGACTGTCTTAAAATATTGATAACTCTGTCAGATATTAGCAAATTAAAAATTTTCATAAACCATTTGAAAGCTTATAAAATTTGCCGTTAAATGGTCCTCTTTTAAAGCTTTTTTGATTAATAGAAACGGAGATTCAATGTGATAAAGACAGATGAATTTTTCGTTTTTTGTGAATTTTCATTGTTCAAGTTTGGTGGGCTGCATTTTCTAGAAAAGTAATTGGAAAATTTTGAAATTAAGCCAACTTAAACTTTAAACTATTAGCTTTAAAATAAGCCAAAGAAAACTTAAATATCTTGACTGGTTCAAAAGTTATAAGTAAATGTGTATAAAGAACAAAACGCAACAATTCCTTTGTTTCCTCCATTCTCGGCCTATTCGCCATAGCAAGCACTAGAATTGTTGCTTTTTTTCGTATCATACATTTACTTATAACTTTAGAACCAGTCAAGATATTTAAGTTTTCTTTGGCTTATTTTAAAGCTAATAGTTTAAAGTTTAAGTTGGCTTAATTTCAAAAGTTTCCAATTACTTTTCTAGAAAATGCAGCCCATCAAACTTGAACAATGAAAATTCACAAAAAACGAAAAATTCACCTGTCTTTATTACATTGAATCTCCGTTTCTATTATAATTGAAAAAGCTTTAAAGTAAGATCATTTAACGTCAAATTTTATAAGCTTTCCAATGGTCTATAAAAAATTTCAATTCCCTAATATCTAACAGAATTATCAACATTTTAAGACAGTCATGTTTTCAATCCCATTTTTGTAAATGGTCTCACAATTTTGTCCGGTAGTGTATACTAATTTTAAAAATAAATCCGGGTTACCCATTATTCGAAAGTACACCTAGAGTTGCGAAAAAGTAATATTACCTGGAGAACGGTAATTAGAACGAGAATATAACCGGGAATATAACCGACCAAAATTCTAATCGAGAATTTATGAGAATTTAAGTTTTTTATTTGTTTATCAAATTAAGTCAAATTTTCTCAATCAATGTACGAAAATAAAATCTCAAGTTTGAATTTTAATGATCAATTTTTGTTGGTCATTGAAAACTATAAATTTTTGCAAATTCAAATAATGAAAAATACGAAATTGAAGAATATATCTGAAAATTACGAAAATAATTGAGTGTTGAAAACAAAATTCGAAAAATGGCTACAGAATTACACAATTATTGAAAAGAATAGTTTAAAAAAATGAACAAAATCAATATACTAAATTTTAACAAAATATAGTTGAAAAATTATAGGAATAACAGTTGCATATCCAGTTACAACTGGATTAAAAATAAAAAATTAAAAAAAATAATAAAAAATTGAAAAAATTGTAGGAAATAATTAATAATTAAAGGAAATAGTTGAAAATTTGAAGAAAAAATGTGACAAATTACGAAAATTATTGTCAATTGAAAATAAAATTCAAAACATGACTAGATTAATAGACAACTGAAAAAAAATTGTAAAAATTAAATAATATTAAGTTTAAAAAAAAATAATTGCAAATTGAAAAATTAAGAAAATTATAGGAATAATTGTTGCAAGTAATTGCACATTTAACAACTGGATTGAAAATAAAAAAAAAAACAATTGAAAATTGAAGAAAGCAATTGAAGATTAAGGAATAGAATTGAAATTTCAAGAATATACTTCAAAATTTAAACAAAAAATTGCAAAATACCAAGAATTAATGAATATGGAAGAAAACAATTGAAAACTGAAGAATGGGAATAAAAATTAAAAAAACTTAATGATAATCGAAAAAAATAATAGAAAAAACGCGATAATTTTTTAATATTAAAGAAAATAATTAAATATTGAAACGTAGAGTTTAAATTTAAAGAAAATAACTAAGAATTATTTGAAGAAAATAGTTCTAGAATTGAATAATTGAATTAAAAATTTAAAACATTTTTTAATGAAAGTAAAAAATAATTGAAATAATAAGAGAATTATTGAATATTGAGAAATTAATTGAAAATCGATACAAAAAATTAAAGATAGACGAAAAAAATTGAAAATTGAAGGAAATTATTAAAAATTGAAAAAAAATAATTGAAAATTAAACAATTAAATGGAAATTTCAAGAAAATAATTGATAATCAAAAGAAAAATTACAATATGACGAAAATAATTAAATAATAAAAAATGTATTAATATATTAAAACAAATAATTAATATTTGAAAAAAATTCGACAAATATTGAGAATAATCGTCATTCGTACAAAAAAAAATGTTGTAATTAATGAATATTTATAAAATTGAAGGAGAATAATAAATTGCCAATTGAAAATCATGATGAAATTTTTTCTGATGAATTCTGATGAAAATTAAGGAAAAAATTGTAGAAAATAAATGAAAATTAAAGAAATCATTTGGAAATTCAAGAAATGTATTGAAATAAAATAATTGATAATTTAGAAAATGCGGGAATTAATTAATTTTAAGGAATTAATGGAAAATCGATCAAAATAATTGAAATTTAAAGAAAATTTTTGGGAATTGAAAAAAATAATTAAAAATTGAAGAAATAAATTGGAAATTGAAGAATGTAATGTAAATTTCAAGAAAATAATTATTATTTAAAAGAAAAATTACAATATGACGAAAATAATGAAATATTGACGAAAATAATTAACTATTAAAAAAAAAAAATTAACAATTGAAAAAGAAATTCAAAAAACGGTGAGAATAATCGGCATTTAAAAAAAAATTTTTAATTGATGAATAATCGTAAAATTGAAGGAGAAAAATAAATTGTCAATTGAAAACAGATAAAAATAATGGAAACAACTGTAAAAAATAAATGAAAGTTAAAGGAATCATTTGGAAGTTAAAGAATTGTATTGAAATTTCAAGAAAATATTTAATAATTGAGAAAATGCGAGAATTATTTAATTTTGAATAAAGTAATTAAAAAACGTAGAATACAATTGAAAATTGAAGAAAATAATTGAAAATTAAAGAAATAAATGGAAGATTGAAGAATGAAATTGAAGATTAAAGATTTAAATTAAAATTTAAAAAGAATAGTTGATAATTGAAAGAAAAATAAAAATTTTTATTTTCAATTTATCATTGTTTTCATCATATTTCAATTATTGTTTTCAAGTTTCAAATTTTAGAATCATTTTCCAAGTATTTTCCACAAGTTTTAATTATTCTTATTTTTTAAAATTATTTTCTAAAATTTTTAAAAATTTTTCTCAAATTTCCCATTATTTTTTTTAAAATTTGTTATCAATTTCAATTATTTAATTTAATTTTCAATTATTTATATTATTTGTTTATTATTTTCAATTACTTACGTTCTTTTTCATAATTTCCAAAAAGTTCTTTAATTATTTATCTGAAATTTTCAATTTTCTATTCAATTTTCAATTATATCTACGATTTTCTTGTATTTTATGTACCTATATTCTGTATGTTTTGCAATTATTTCTCTTGAAAAGGGGAGGCACAACCCTTTGTTTTGACCCCCTTAAATTTTCATGACCTTAGTAAGCTATATTCTTTTTCTTGCATCTTTTGGGTCCTACAAATATGCAGATTGACCAAAAATAAAAGATCTTAATTTTTGTTAATTTTAGAATTATTATTTTTTGAAAAAATAAAAAAATTTTATATTCCATGCGAGAGATTCGAAAGAATCATTTAAAAAGCGTATAAAAAAATTTTCATTAAAAAATAATGAAAATTGTAAAAGAAGTTAAATTTTTAAGGAGACAGACCTAAAAAATATCAACATATTTTCAGAGGTGCTAATTTTTTCTTTGACTTAATTTTCCATCTTAAATTATAGTAAATCATCAAAAATTTAGAAAAAAATTATTTAACCATTTTAGGATTCTTCAAAATTTTTTATTTTTTGAAAATTGAAATTTTGGAAAACCCATGCGAGAGATTCAAAAGAATCATTAAAAAAGCGTGTAAAAAAAATTGGCGATCAAAAATACTGAAAATTGAAAGAGAAGTTCAATTTTAAAAAAATTAATTTTTTTAACACTTTGAGTTCTATACAGGTTAAAAGTTCAGAGTATATATTTTTGACCTCCTTGTATGTTTTTAGGACCCAAAAGATGCAAGAAAAAAAATATAGCTTACTAAGGTCATGAAAATTTAAAGGGGTCAAAGCAAGGGGTTGTGCCTCCCCAAAAAATGTTTTCCTCAATTTTAAATTATGTTTATCTTTTTTCATTTATTTTCTCTAATTTTTAGTTATTTTCTTGTTTTTTTTTTTTTTTTGCAATTATTGCTCTTAAATTAAAAATTGTTTTTCTCAATTTTAAATTATGTTTATCTTTTTTCATTTTTATTTTCTCTACTTTTTAAATAATTTAGTTTTTTTTTAATGTACTTCTAAAAGTTTCAAGTATTTTTCTGACATTTTCTTTAAATTTCCTTTATTTAAAATATATTATGCAATTTTTTCAATTTTTTTTTAAATTTTAATTATTTTCTTCAGTTTTATTTCTAAGATTTCGAAGTAATTTTCTCAAATTTAAATTACTTTCTTTCATTTTAAAATTGTTCACAATTGTTATTTTTAATAATACTTTTTACACTTCATTGACATAGAAAATTCTCATAAATTCTCCGGAAGGAGAATATTCTCGGTTATGTTCTCGAGAATGTAACCGAATTCTAAATTACCGAGAATTTTGCAACTCTAAGTACACCCAGCGGCTAAAAAGTTTGTCCATCTTTGTAATGTTATTCTAATGTTATTTTCATTTTTCCAGATATGGCTTCCAGTTGGACAAAACCCCAGTGAAAAATTGCGAACATTTGAAATTTGGTTGTGACGCTTATTGGGAGTGCGCCATAAAACACGACACGGCACCAGAAAATCATCAAGCCGGTTCCTGTAAAATGGGATCCAATTCGGACCCAATGGCAGTTGTCGATCATCAATTAAGAGTCAAAGGCGTCAGGGGAGTCAGGGTCGCCGATACCAGTATAATGCCACAAGTCACTTCCGGAAATACTAATGCCCCGGCAATCATGATTGGTGAAAGGGCCGCTGATTTTGTGAAAAGATCGTGGGTTGGCTGACTTGGTACTTGTAAAATTTAGCACACCTTCACGAAAAACTGAAAAATTGAGAAACGTCCATTTGAACTGATTCTAAACAGAAAATGGATTCTCCAAATCAATTTTGCGCCTTTGAGAAACGTTCGTAAAAGAAAAACTAGTTTTAAGTTCCAATAATTCCAAGAAACTTCCTATAGTTGAACTGTTGTGTGTGTGTTTTTCCGCAAATTGGACTTTTAAAGACGTTCCCAAATTGGGATATTATAGCTTGAAATGTGTACAATTTTCTTGGAATTTTTGTAATGTACCGCAGAACGATAATTAGCATAAGAAATGGAAACGTTAATCTTGCATCACAAATAACCAGTGAAAATATGAACAAGCGAGTCGACGTAATTGAATTGCGCAATGTGTGTACAAAAATAAGTTGTTTCAATCAAACCTAGAGTAAACGGATAGTTACACGTACGTAGAAATTATCATATCAATTACTTTTTCATCATTCACAATGAGGACCCTGTTCAGGAAGGGAGGAGAGATTAATTTTATAACCTGTACTTAGACGGTGAAAGTACCTGCTGCCTAATAAGGTACTTCTCCCAGAAATGTAGATTTCAGATTAATCATTTACCGGAAGTCATTTATTGGTTAAATATTTTATAATCGAACTTGTAAACAATTGTGCAGAACTACAAGTTTTTATTTAATGAGAACAATTAAAGCTGAAGTACTTTATATAGTGAAATTTGGTTATAATTATCGACTTCATTTTACCAAACACGTATATTTTTGTATTTTGTTGAAACATGAAAATACTCAAATTATTATTAGGAATATTTTCTAAATGTTAATTATGATTATTTGTAACTAATAAATAAGTCGTCAAATTTTATTATTATTGTCTTGATTATTTTAATGTGTGTGTCCCGATCAATGTTTTAACCGTTAAATTACTCAAGTTTTTGAAATTAATAAACTGATAATTGTTTAAATTAAATTAGTTTAGAAATGTAATAAATGAGGAATCGGTTACTTTCGGCGTTGCTGGTTCCAAAATAAAATTGATTCGTTGGGTGTCGTATAAAATTCAAAATAATTAATCAAGGAATAAACTAACAATTTACTTTAGCAACGACGGAAAATAACAGATTTTTATTAAACGAAATATCGAAAAGTAAAAATTATTTAATAAGTATGAATTGGTAATGAAAAAAAATCAAATTTCTTGCTTGTGGTCTTTTGTGAGATCACTGAAATCTAAGATCGGTTAACTAAATTAATTATTTAACTAAATTCACAAAATAAGCTTTGTGTCAAATTGATATTTTCTCATCAGAAATAAACACGAAAAAATCACAATTCAATTAATTAAAGTGAAAATCAGGATAAATACTTAAGAAAATTAAATGGTGAAAAATCAAGAATTGGATCATAAACAATAAATGTCTTACAATTACTCAAGATTAAATTAATATCAAATTAAAACACTACTACAATATAATAAGTTAAAAACGTTTACAAAAATAAAGTAAAAAAATTTAGTGAAGGAAAAATTGACTCGATACAACACAAAATGATTGACAAAATTTGAGGCAAATGAATAATCCCAAAAACCAAATTAGGCTAAATCACATTCAACCTAAAATCATATACCCTAAAATGCAATCAGCCTACATCCCATTTAAACTAAAACGCATTCAGCCTAAATCTCATTAAACCTAAATTGCATTCAGCCTAAATCCCATTTTGCCTAAAATGCATGCAGCCAAAACCCAATTAACTTAAACGCATTCAGCCTAAATTCCATTTTACCTAAAATGCATTCAGCCTCAAACCCATCTTAGCAAAAATGCATTCAGAATAAAACCCATTTAACCTAAAATTCATACAGCCTGAAATCCATTCATCATAAAATGTATTCACCCTAAAACCAATTAAACCTAAAATGCATTTAGCCTAAATCCCATTTAGCCTAAAATGCATTCAGCCTAAATCTCATTTAACCTAAAATGCATTTAGCCTAAACTCCGTTTTACCTAAAATGCAGTCGACCAACCGCCTATTTAACCTAAAAGTCATTAAGCCTAAATTCCATTTAGCCTAAATTGCAATCAGCTTAAGTCATATTCTTCGTAAATGCATTCAGGTAGGCTGAATAAATTTAGCCTAACTTCCATTTTAGCTGAAATGCGATTAACCTAAAGCCTATTTAACCTGAAATGCAAATAGCCTAAATTCCATTTAACCTAAAATGCATTCAACCTAAAACCCATTTAACCTAAAATTCATACAGCCTGAAATCCATTCATCATAAAATGTATTCACCCTAAAACCAATTAAACCTAAAATGCATTTAGCCTAAATCCCATTTAGCCTAAAATGCATTCAGCCTAAATCTCATTTAACCTAAAATGCATTTAGCCTAAACTCCGTTTTACCTAAAATGCAGTCGACCAACCGCCTATTTAACCTAAAAGTCATTAAGCCTAAATTCCATTTAGCCTAAATTGCAATCAGCTTAAGTCATATTCTTCGTAAATGCATTCAGGTAGGCTGAATAAATTTAGCCTAACTTCCATTTTAGCTGAAATGCGATTAACCTAAAGCCTATTTAACCTGAAATGCAAATAGCCTAAATTCCATTTAACCTAAAATGCATTCAACCTAAAACCCATTTAACCTAAAATTCATACAGCCTGAAATCCATTCATCATAAAATGTATTCACCCTAAAACCAATTAAACCTAAAATGCATTTAGCCTAAAATGCATTCAGCCTAAATCTCATTTAACCTAAAATGCATTTAGCCTAAACCCCGTTTTAAAAGCTTAAATTTCATTTAGCCTAAATTGCATTCAGCCTAAATCATATTCTCCGTAAATGCATTCAGGTAGGATGAATGCATATAGCCTATATTCCATTTTAGCTGAAATGCATTTAACATAAAGCTTATTTAACCTAAAATGCACTTAGCCTAAATCCCGTTTTACCTAAAATGCAGTCGACCAACTGCCTATTTAACCTAAAAGTCATTAAGCTTTAATTTCATTTAGCCTAAATTGCATTCAGCCTAAATCATATTCTCCGTAAATGCATTCAGGTAGGCAGGCCCGTGCGCAGTATTTGCTTCTGGGGGGGGTTTTCAAAAAATAAATTGTGTAAACATTGTTATTTATTAAAAATAATTTTTTAATCAAAAAAGTTGAAAATTTTTAAAGCAAGTTCAGACCTCTCTGGGGGGGTTTAAACCCCCAAAACCCCCCCCTTGCGCACGGGCCTGCAGGTAGGATGAATGCATATAGCCTATATTCCATTTTAGCTGAAATGCATTTAACTTAAAGCTTATTTAACCTAAAATGCACTTAGCCTAAATCCCATTTGACCTAAAATGCATTCTGCTTACATCTCATTTAACCTAAAATGCATTAAGCCTAAACCCCGTTTTACCGAAAATGCAGTCGACCAACCGCCTATTTATCATAAAAGTCATTAAGCCTAAATTCCAGTTAGCCTAAATTGCATTAAGCTTGAATCATATTCTACGTAAATGCATCTAGGTAGGCTGAATTTAGGCTCAATATATTTAGCCTAAATTCCATTTTAACTGAAATGCATTTAACCTAAAGCCTATTTAACCTGAAATGCAAATAGCCTAAATTCCAATTAACCTAAAATGCATTCAACCTAAAACCCATTTAACCTAAAATTCATACAGCCTGAAATTCATTCATCATAAAATGTATTCACCCTAAAACCAATTAAACCTAAAATGCATTTAGCCTAAAATGCATTCAGCCTAAATCTCATTTAACCTAAAATGCATTTAGCCTAAACCCCGTTTTACCTAAAATGCAGTCGACCAACTGCCTATTTAAGCTAAAAGTCATTAAGCTTAAATTTCATTTAGCCTAAATTGCATTCAGCCTAAATCATATTCTTCGTAAATGCATTCAGGTAGGCTGAATGCATATAGCCTATATTCCATTTTAGCTGAAATGCATTTAACATAAAGCTTATTTAACCTAAAATGCACTTAGCCTAAATCCCATTTGACCTAAAATGCATTCAGCCTAAATCTCATTTAACCTAAAATGCATTTAGCCTAAACCCCCTTTTACCTAAAATGCAGTCGACCAACCGCCTATTTAACATAAAAGTCATTAAGCCTAAATTCCAGTTAGCCTAAATTGCATTAAGCTTGAATCATATTCTACGTAAATTCATTCTGGTAGGCTGAATTTAGGCTGAATACATTTAGACTAAATTCCATTTTAGCTGAAATGCATTTAACCTAAATCCTATTTAACCTAAAATGCAAATAGCCTAAATTCCACTTAACCTAAATTGCATTCAGCCTAAAACCCATTTAACCTAAAATGCAAGTAGGCTAAAACCCATTATACCTAAATTGCATTCAGCCAAAATCCCATAAATTAGGTACAGTGGAATTGTTTTAGGCTATATGCAGTTTAGGTAAAATGCGATTTAGGATGAATACATTGTAGGCATTATGGGATTTAGGCCGAATGCAAATTAGGTCAAATGGAATTTAGGCTGAATTCATTTTAGGTTAAATTGTTTTTAAGCGAAATATATTTTAGGTTAAATAAGTTTGTGGCTGGATTCATTTTAGGTTAAATGGGACTTAGGTTAAATGCATTTTAAGTTAATTGGGTTTTAGACTGAATACAATTTAAGTTAAATAAGATTTAGGCTAAATGAGTTTTAGGTGAAATAGGCTTTGTTAGACTGCATTTTAGGTGAGATACGATTTAGACTGAATGCATTTTAGTTTAAATGGGATTTGGGTTAAATTCATTTTAGGTTAAATGGGATTCAGGTTGAATGCATTTTAGGTAAACTGGGACTTAGGTATTTTTGGTAAATTGGGATTTAGGCAGAATGCATTTTAGGTTAAATGGGATTTAGGTTGAATGCATTTTAGGAAAAACGGAACTGAGGCTGAATGTATTTTGGGTAAAATTGGATTTAGGCTGAATTCATTTTAATTTTAATGGGAATTGGGCTGAATTCATTTGAGGTTAAATTGTTTTTAGGCGAAATACATTTTAGGTTAAATAAGTTTGTAGCTGAATTCATTTTAGGTTAAATGGAATTTACGTTGAATGCATTTTAGGTAAATTGGGATGTAGGCTGAATGTATTTTAGGTAAATTGGGATTTAGGCTGAATGCATTTTGGGTAAAATTATAGTGTTGTCTCTTTCTCTCTCATGTATGACCTCCTCCAGAAACCAAGTCTAGATCCGCCATTTCCTTAAAAACTATCGTAGAAAGATTTTGAAAAAGTCGTTTTAAAGGTGATAAAAAAGCTTTCAGAATTAATTTTTAAAATTAAAATGCAATTATTTTTTCAAAAATAATACCAATTTGAAATTTGACCAAAAAAATTGGATTTTTTTTTTATTTTAAGCAATTTAACAATAAATAAAATACATAAATAGGATGAATTAATCAATCACTCCGAGTTAATGAAAAAACACAGCTTTTTAACTTTTCGACAATTTATACTCCCCTCTTCAGAAACTAAAAATTTATTAACAAATTTGTACATTGCTATATTATAACAAAAAAATTTTGTATGAAAATTACAAAACAATTTTTACAATTGAAATACAAAAATAGAAAATATATTCACCGAGAAAATAATGTTTAAATTTTTTTAAAAATAATATTAAACTGACAATTTCATGTTATTAATGAAAAGTCGAGAAAATAAAATTATTAGACACGTCGATTAACACAGTTCAATTCAAACTAAACGGAAAGTCATAATGTAAAAATAAATACAAATTAATTTGCAAGTCATAAATCGTAAATTGCAAGTATAAAGGCTTATTAATAAATTACTATTGTCTTAGAATTAAAATTTTAGAAATATTTTCGGAATATTTTTGCTCAAATTTCTAAAAATTGGTAAATATAAGAAGAATAGATGTGGAAACAATTATTAAATGCACAATTATTAATAACTTAAAAAAAAATACTTAGCAATTAACAAAAGGTTCAATTAAAAATATTACAACAACAAAAAATAATAAACAAGATATAATGTGAAGAAAAATGGAAAAGAAATTTTTGCTTCTTTAAGAAAAAACATTAAAACAAAAAGAAGGGATCATTAATTTATGATATAATGCTCCAGATGAACCAAAGGATTTGGAAAATTTTGATTTTTCGTAAAATGCCGGATATTAAAATTGAAAGTTGTTTATTCGACCAAAATTTCATTTACATTTTCGGCTATAAAAAAAAGTAAGCGTCAAAAAAAAAAAATCCTTGGTCCATCTAGAGGACAATTTATATATAGAATTGATATAAATTTCAAATTGATCGGTAATGCCGTTTTAAGTTACAGTGATTACCGACTTCGATAACATGGTTTCGAGACAAAAAATTTATTTTGGAGCTTACACAGAGGTAGTCGAGCTCACAGTTGCCGCTACCTGCCTACTTTTATAAATTAAAGACAGATCCATTCAAAGTCATTTATCTTCATAAATAATAGTCCGATTTGTCCGAAATGTTCAGAGAAAACTTTTGAAATATTCTACTTTAAGAAAATGCAAAAAAAAAAAAAAACAATCGATGTTTTCAAAATTCTAACTAGGTCTGCGCTCTTAAATATTGATAAATAGATTGGTGTATAGTTTTGTTTAATAATATATAATATACAAATATTCAATTGTTTTATTGGTAGTAAATAAAAAATATATTGTGTAGTTTTTAAGTTAAATAGATTACAAATATTCCGCGCATGTCTAAGTTCTATGTTTAACTACGTCTAAGTTGCATTTTTAATTAATGCGCAGATCTGAATTATTTCACAATACGTTAGTGATTAGTTAAACTTGTGTGATATCATTGAACATGTGTTTTTACAGTTTGCAATGTTTTTTTCTCCTGGGTTCTTGAGTCTTCTTTAAAACAAAATAAATAAAAACAGGTGCTATTTTTCACATGTCATAACTTTAAAGTACATTGTTTGATTATAAAGTAATAAATTAAAAAATTAAATAAACAAAAACTCCTGAAAGAACGTAATTTTTTTCGGTTTTATATTTCTTTAAAATAAATTAAACTCTTCCGTCTCTGACAAAATAAAAGCTTGTGAAATAATTGTAAATAAAAAATAGATTGTGCATTTTTTTTTAAACATTGATAATTAAAGAATGTTGATGTAAAGTATTCTTTGTTGAAAGTTTTAAGCTGTAATTTTTTCTGAATTATATCAATTATCAACCAAGTTTCCTAGTTGTAAAAGTATGTTTCTTAAAAGAATTAATTGTTAGTTGTGATATTTATTTTCGTGAAAGATAACACTTTTAACAAAGAGTAGTAAGTATAAATACATTGTCGAGGAAAATCTTATTAGTTAAGACATTATGTTTTGAACACTCTACTCAAGCCTTTATAATTATAATTGCAAAAGAGCATTACAATTATTCCAATAAAGAAGACTAATAATTGTTTTCTGTGTATTGGTTTTTTTTAATTTGTGGGAGCTTAAGTAATTAAAAAGTTTATATATTAACAAAGTAGATATATTTTTAAGTAATTTTTTTTTTTTTTATGAAAAAGGATACTGTAATTTTTGTAATTTTAGATGAATTGTAAATGCTCTTCGAGTCCAAATACCGGGCCAGAATTGGCGTCAGTCTGTGGCGGTTCAACTCTTTTGGTCTTTATGAGTATTCTTGACAATTATCTTCGAGCACAGTGTGATATCGACGATCCCTGCGGTCGAGTTTCACCTTTAACAGACACTGAATCACGGTTTTAATAATTATATTATTCAATTGTTATTATTAATTTGTCATTTGATGTGATTTTTAATCCTATTATTAAATTATGCAAAGAGAAAACTTGAGTTAATATTTTTCGTGACAGGCCACGAGTGGAAGTGAATTTACAAGTTTGCTCCTCTCTCCGGCAAAATAAGGAAAGTGTTAATTATGATGAAATGTGTCGAAATTAATTTGTCTTGGCAAAGAGGGGAGCAAGTTTGCAAAATCATAAAACAAGAACAAAAATCCAATGATTTAATTCTTATCCCAGTTTTTGATTCTTAGATACGATTTCATCGTAATAGGAGGAGGTAGTGCGGGATCACCGGTGGCTGCAAGATTATCAGAAGATGAACGTTTCTCAGTTCTTTTGTTGGAAGCGGGACTGGATGAGCCTCCAGCAACACAAGTTCCATCATTCTTTGGTAATTTTCTTGGTAGCAGTATAGATTGGAATTTCACTACAGAAAAGGAAAAAGATGCATGTCTTGATGCCAAAGACAAAGGATGTTTCTGGCCCAGAGGAAAGGTTAGTAGTAGTTGAATTATTATAAGCAGTTAATTTTAAACTTTAGAATGTCCGTCATCGAGGAAGCTTTCAATAAAATCTCCAGGGAAACTTAAACCGTAATCTTTGAAATATCCAGGGAAGCTTCCACCGAAATAATGATGGAAACTTCTACTGGAATCTATAGATGAACTTCCACCAACATTCCCAAAAAAGCTTCCACCGAAATAGTTATGGAAACTTCTACTGGAATCTACAGATGAACTTCCACCGAAATTCTCAGGGAAGATTTCGCCGAAATCTCTATGGATTCTTTCACCGGAATCTTCAGTAAGACTACTGCCGGAATTCTTAGAGTAGCATCCTCCAAAATCCCCGTGGAAGCTTGTACTGGAATCTACAGAAATATTTCCATTGGAATTAACAAGGAAACATTTACCGGAATCTCCAGTGAAGCTTCTACCGGAATCCTTAGAGTAGATTCCACTAAAATTCCCAGGGAACCTACCACCGAAATTTCCATAGAATCTGCTATCGGAATTCCCGGGAAAGCTTCCACTGAATTCCTCCTGAATCTACAGGGAAATTGCCACTGGAATTATTAGGGAACCTACTGCCGGAATTCTCAAAGAAACTTTTACCGGAATATGCAGGGATTCTTTCACCTAAATCTCAGTAAAACTTTTATTGAAATCCTTAGATTAGCTTCCACGAAAATTCCCAGGGAAACTTTCACTGAATTCTTCAGTGAAACTTCTGTCGGAATATGTAGGGCATTTTCTACCAAAATTTTCAGGGAAGATTCCACTCAATTCTGTAGGAAAATTGCCGACGAAATTTTCAGTGAACCTGCTCCTGGAGTTTCCAAGGAACCTATTACCAAAATTTCCAGTGATCCTGTTATCGGAGTATCTAAGAAAACTTTAACCGGAATCTCTAGTGAAGCTTTGGCCGGAATCCTTAGAGCAGATTCCATGAAATTTCCAAGAAAGCCTAAAACGGAATTTCCAGTTAAGCTTTTACCAAAATTCCCAGGGAAGACTTTACCGGATACCTCCTGAATATACAAGGAAAATACAACTTAAATGATTAGGGAACCTACTGCCGGAATTCTCAAGAAAACTTTTACTGGAATGTCTAGAAATTCTTTCACCAAAATTCCTAGGTTTCTAAATTCCTTAGTTTCCACCGGAAGATTAGATTGTTCGCCCATTTAGGAAAAAAAAATGATTGATATCGTAGAAATTGGTACGACAAAAAAAGAAGAAGCCAAACAATTTAGAATTTTACCTTCTACACGGAGAAAAAATCTAGCTTTTATAGTAAGGAACAGTCACTGAATTTACAGTAAGAGTTTGTCCTTGCATTAACAGCATGGAAGCGGCAGAATAAAAGAATGTTCCCATGATATTTTAGCGTGATAGTGTTCACTGAGAAAATAAACCTCTAGCAAAGCTGCTTAATATCTCGGCTAAAGGGTTATTATGTAAAAACACATAAGGTATGACTAACGAAAAATAAATGATACTTGCTGTCACATCCGAGTTGAAATGGTTAAAATCCAATAGCTAAAAGTAGCCATTTGAAGATATTGCGGTAACCAAATCGACGTTAGCACAATTTTTACTATTAAAACTGCATACCGGGTTGTTTGTATACAAACAGCACGATTCTGGTGCGCTAGATTTCTGATGGCCACAGCCAGGGTTGGGTGCATATATTACCTGATGTACATATATTACATGGTTTAAGGGTGAATTCCCATATAAGCAGAAAGCGTAAAACCGAAAGCAGAAATCATGAGAGTGAGAGAGGTAGGTAGATATCACTGTCTCTCTCACTCTCATGATTTTCTGCTCACATATGGGATTTTACCCTTATACTATATACTGTATAATACGTACGTATTATACTAACTCTGTCCTACTCTCTCTCAGTCTTAGGGTAAAATCCCATGTGAGCAGAAAGCGCAAAACCGAAAGCAGAAAATATGAGAGTGAGAGAGACAGACATATATTACTGACTCTCTCACTCTCATATTTTCTCAGTAATATATGTCTGTCTCTCTCACTCTCATATTTTCTGCTTTCAGTTTTACGCTTTCTGCTCAGGGCGCAGTCCAATGATGTGGAATAGTAGAATAGTGGAATAGATTTCAGCCAATCGAAATTTAGTCTCTGGCAGTAAAGTAATGTTTTCTAATAGAGACTAAATTTTGATTGGCAGAAATCTATTCCACTATTCTACATCATGGGACTGCGCCCTCACATGAGATTTTACCCTTACGGTACGGCCACAGCTATTGGCTGCCTGCAGGTTACTATGGCAACACATATAGAATCTGAGAGAGAGTACTCTCTCTCTCGGTCTTAAGTTTTCAGTTTACGCGTTACGATTTCATCGGCTTTGGCCTAAGCTGTGACCGCCCCATAACCTAACCTCAGAGGTGACAGACGAAAACGTCAAAAATACAATAATATATTTTGATTAAAATTGTGCTACACGTAAACTAGGTACTTTTACTCAATATGTGTTTTAAATATAATTTCTGTATCTATTTTAAAAATACGTATACTTTTTAACAAACAAAGCAATCCAAGAAATTTACTAACGCATTTTGGATATTTTTAATAAAGAAGGTATAAGCTATCTTGACCGATTAAATTAACAAGATTCTACAGAGACTCATAACCATATAATTTTATTCGGTTACGATAAACAAAGTGCTTTGCAGGTGCTATATTAGCAGCCATACTCGGTTAATATTAATCAAATAGTTGTTATATTTAGTCAACTTATTTTCTCAGTGTTCCTTGAAAAATAAGAAAAAAGACCACGACTTTTTAGGGATAAGAAGTTGCAACAGAGCTATTTGGTCACGCCTAAATGTTCATGCGTATGGGTGATTATTTCTCAAACGTCTCACAAGTAAAACTACCCAAATGTCAGACGCCGAATTTATTGAAACTTTGCATACGTCAAGAGGGATAAAAAATAAGATATACGTGTTTTTTTATATCGGCGGTAACTGACTTTAAAGGGTAGAAACTACCCTTTTAATTTTAAGGGATGTAAATTCAATAGTCATCTTAGAATTGCTTAAATTTGCTGGAAACTGGTTACTCGGGGGTTTTTGGGGTCGCTGATTACGAATTCGATGTCAGTTTTCCAAAATTCAAAATGGCGGTTCCAAAATGGCGGACGAGATTTCTAAAAAAACCCCAAGTAACCAGTTTCCAGCGAATTTAAGCAATTTTTAGAAATCTCGTCCGCCATTTTGGAACCGCCATTTTGAATTTTGAAAAACTGACATCGAATTCGTAATCAGAGACCCTAAAAACCCCCGAGTAACCAGTTTCCAGCGAATTTAATCAATTTTAAGATAACTATTGAATTTACATTCCTTAAAATTAAAAGGGTAGTTTCTACCCTTTAAAGTCAGTTACCGCCGATATAAAAAAACACGTATATCTTATTTTTTATCCCTCTTGACGTATGCAAAGTTTTAATAAATTCGGCGTCTGACACTTGGGTAGTTTTACTTGTCAGCTCAAAATTAAAAGTTTTTGGATTAGCTTCATATTTTGGTAAAATGTTGTCCTATACTAAGGAAACAAATCCCTAAAATGTTAACTTGTTTTTTAAAAATTTGTAAAAAATAGGGGGGGTTGAATTTTTGACTTTTTATGTTACCTTGTTATTTTCAATTCCGTGTAACTTTGACAAAACTTTATGGATTTTAATTTTTATATAGTGCATTTTAAAGCATTTTTCATGCACTTTTTCATACTTATAACAAAATTTTCAACAAAAAAAAATTTCCCCCCTTTTTTTCAAAATTAACTTTTTTTTTCATTTTTGACCCATTTGGATGATTTTTTTTTTTTTTTTTTTTCATTAAAAAGCTAAGATTTTTTCCTATAAAGTATGTAAATTTGAAAATGGTCTGGCGATATGTTTGCGAGAAAATTAATAACAAACTAAGCGACGCGCCCAGCGTCACTGACGCCACACAGTGAGGCAAAATAAATGTTTTTGGACAAATCAACTTTCAGCCCGCAATTTTTAATCGATTTACAAGTTCTTTTTTTCAAATTAAAGCTAATTAAATTTCAAATCGATACAACGAGAGACATTTTTTAAAAAAAAATTTTAAATCATTGTTTATTTAACAACAAATTTGTTTTAAAAAAAATTTTGACTTTACGGTGCCACCATTTTCTGGAAAATTTTGATATTTGATCATGAATTATTATTCTCAATTCAAAAACTTCTTAGAAAACAAGATTTATAAGGGCCAAGAAAAAAAATTTTTTTTTTAAAAGTTATCAACAAATTAGTAAACAAAAACAATATCTTAATTATTTGTGATATTTAAACACTTAAAAAAACTTATTTCTTTTTTTTAATGGAAATAATAATTCTTACTAAAAGTTTTGCTATTTTTTACAATAATTTTCAATTGTTTTTAACAATTAGTAATTTTTTATAACAATTACTAATCGTTTTTAGTTACTAACGATTGTTATATTGTTATAAACAACGTAATACAATTTTATTTTTTATAACAATTAATTGTTATAAACAAAATTCATTGTTTATAACAAACAAATTAATGAAATACCAATTTTTAGGTCTCTAACAAATTCTTTTAAACTTTAACAACTACAAGTATTTTATCAGTGGTGTTTCACTGATACATATTTATATCAGACGACAATTGCGCATTGTTTAAACAAATTTAATTAACAAATTCATAAGTTGGATACTTTTAGGAGAATAACTTTCGTTTTTTCCGTAAAATCAATTACAGATTAATGACCTTTAAAAATATTTACTGTAATACTTCTCATTTACTTTTTTTATAACAATTGCTAATTTTCTAAACAATTTTAATTAACAAATTCATGATTTTCCCATTTTCAATGAAATCATTTTTTGAAAAATCAATTGCAGTATGGTAGCACTCAAAGTGGAAACTATTGTAGAAACTGTTGTAGTGCTACCATATTGCAATTGATTTTTTAAAAAATGTTTTCGTTGAAATTAGGTAAATCATGAATTTGTTAATTAAAAATGTTTAAAAAATTATCAATTGTTATAAAAAAAGTAAATGAGAAGTATCACAGTAAATATTTTTAATGGTCATTAATCTGTAATTGATTTTACGGAATATATTGTTTTTGTTTACTAATTTGTTAATAACTTTTAAAAAAAAAATTTTATTTTCTTGGCCCTTATAAATCTAGTTTTCTAAGAAGTTTTTGAATTGAGAATAATAATTCATGATCAAATATCAAAATTTTCTAGAAAATGGTGGCACCGTAAAGTCAAAATTTTTTTTAAAATAAATTTGTTGTTAAATAAACAATGATTAAAATTTTTTTTTTAAAAAATGTCTCTTGTTGTATCGATTCGAAATTTAATTAGCTTTAATTTGAAAAAAAAACTTGTAAACCGATTGAAAATTGCGGGCTGAAAGTTGATTTGTCCAAAAACATTTATTTTGCCCCACTGTGTCGCGGTGCTGTGTGGTCAATGGCGTCAGTGACGCTGGGCGCGTCGCTTAGTTTCTTATGAATTTTCTCGCAAACTTATCGTCAGACCATTTCCAAATTTACATATTTTATAGGAAAAAATCTCAGCTTTTTAATGAAAAAAAATAAAAAATCATCTAAATGGGTCAAAAATGAAAAATAAATGTTAATTTTGAAAAAAGGGGGGAAATTTTTATTTTTTTGAAAATTTTGTTATAAGTATAAAAAAGTGCATGAAAAATGCTTAAAAATGCACTATATAAAAATTAAAATCCATAAAGTTTTGTCAAAGTTACACGGAATTGAAAATAACAAGGTAACATAAAAAGTCAAAAATTCAACCCCCCCTAATTTTTACAAATTTTTAAAAAACAAGTTAACATTCTAGGGATTTGTTTCCTTAGTATAGGACAACATTTTACCAAAATATGAAGCTAATCCAAAAACTTTTAATTTTGAGCTGGGACGTTTGAGAAACAATCACCCATATGCACTAACACTTCCCGAGGTAGTCGTTTAGTGAGAGTTGGGCGTGGCCAAATAGCTCTGTTGCAACTTATTATCCCTGAAAATTCGTGGTCACTACGCGTATTTTTCAAGGACCATAATCACGCTAAAAAATATCATGTGAACATACTTTTATTCTGCGACTTCCATGCTGTTAATGCAAGGACAAACTCCTGCTGTAAATTCAGTGACTGTTCCTTACTATAAAAGCTAGATTTTTTCTCCGTGTACGCTTTCAGAGGCGGATCCAGAAAAGGATTTTGGAGAGGGTTATAAATTAGATAGAAAGAGACAGCGCTATAGTTGTCTCTAGTGCTATCTCTTTCCCTCTCATATAAATATCTTTTTCTCTTTCCATAGATTCACCAATGAACGCTTTCCAATATTTTAAAAAATAAAGATCAGATTCTTGGACTCAATTTTAATAAAGGAAAAAAAAGGTTTCTTTAATGTGAGTTTTCACACCTTGAGGAAGTCGTTGGCAACTATTTTTTAACTCTCACGTTTATAGAAAATTTACTTGACAATATGCACATTGGAGTGCACTCAAACAAAAATAATTCAAACTGACCTCTTTTGGAAAAGTGAAAAATAAACTTTTAATAATCAATCTCTTGTTCCTTTAAATTGTACCTGATTTTTAATCGAAAAATAAAACTTTCGATAAATTAAACTTAATTTCTTTGAAAAATAATTTGTGAAGAGTCGACTGTATCTACATCTAAATCGAATATTTAAAGGTCCTAGGAGGTACAAGCGTTTTGACTGGAATGATGTACACCAGAGGGACAAAAGAAGATTATGACAATTGGGAACAAATGGGCAACACTGGATGGTCCTTTAAAGACGTTCTTCCATATTTTATAAAAAGTGAGGATAATTTACAAATTGATGAAATGGATGCAGGATATCATGGAGTTGGAGGACCTCTCCCTGTCGGCAGATTTCCATACTACCCACCAATCTCTGATGATATTCTAAAAGCTGGAAAAGAATTAGGTAATTTTTATCTACCTAAAATAAGAAAATATGCAAAAAATAAAATCTGGGACTATAATATCCAGATGATTTTAAAAAAAGTCTATTAATCTTGTTTTAAATATTGTTATTGTTTGATAATTTAATTGTTTAAAATTTTACAGGATATGATATAGTGGACTTAGCAGGAAAAAGTCAAAATGGATTTGGAAAAGCTTTAACTACCTCAAAAAATGGGATTAGGTTTTCTAGTGCTCGTGCTTTCCTTCGTCCTGCGAAAAATCGGACAAATCTGCACGTCATGCTGAACTCAACCGTGACGAAAATTATCTTTGATAAAGATAAGAAAGCGTCAGGTGTTTTATTCCTTCACAATGGGAAATTAAAACAAGTTTCTGTTGCAAAAGAAATAATCATCAGCGCAGGTTGTCATTTTTTTAAAAATTATTTCTTTATCCTAATTTAGAAATTATATAAATTTTACCATTCATTAAATAACTGATCCTAACTTTACATTTGTTAAAATAATTATTGTCAATGAAAATATTTTCATTTCCAAAGGAGCTATAAATACACCAATTGTACTACTACATAGTGGAATTGGCCCAAGAAATGATTTAGAACGTCTAGGAATTGACGTAGTCCAGGATCTTCCAGGAGTTGGAGAAAATCTTCAGAACCACGTCTCTTTCTCTGTGGATTTCTACCTTAACGAAACAGATTCGAACATACTAAATTCTACTTCTATGAAGCAATATTTAAATTTTAGAAATGGGCCTATGTCTGGAACAGGTGAGTTTAATTTAAAAAAAAATCACAGAATGAGAGAAATTATTTATACCAAAATTCCAATACTGAAATTAATTAGAATTTTATTTTTAAAGGAACCACCGGTATTACTGCCATGATAAACACCAAGTACTCGAATAATTCGGATATTCAATTATTCTTTAATGGATTTTGGGCTGACTGTGCAAAAACAAACAGACAAGGAAAACGGCCTTTTGCAATTGCTCCAATTGTTTTGAATGCAAAGAGCCAAGGATATATTCGTTTAAGGGACAAAGAACCCCTCTCGGCACCAATTATTGTACCCAAATATTTTTCACATCCAGATGATATGAAGACTCTTATTGAGGGAATAAAATTTAGCCTTCGATTAGCAAAGACTCAAGCTCTTCAGAAGTAAGTATCTTCTACTTGTATTTATTATTGTACCTATTTAAATTGACAAATGTCTATGATTTTTATTTTAGACACGGTTTGACAATTAACACCACGCCGATAAAAAATTGTGAGGGCTTTGAATTTGGTTCAGACGCTTATTACACGTGTGCCATTCGACACAAAACAATTCCTGAAAATCATCAAGCTGGTACTTGTAAAATGGGTCCTGATTCAGATCACCTGGCAGTTGTTGATAGTAAATTAAAAGTTAAAGGTGTTGAAGGTGTTAGGGTTGCTGACGCTAGTATAATGCCTATGGTTATTAGCGGTAATACCAACGGACCTGCAATCATGATAGGAGAAAGAGCAGCTGATTTTATAAAAAACGATTGGTATAAATAAGATTCAATTTAAGGATAGCACTATTTAGAAAATGGATTTATTACTTGTTACCGAAATGTATCATGCGAATTACCATTATTTATAAATCTCAGAAACAATCTGAGAATATTTGTTAATTAATAAATAATTGTCTCAAAAGTAATGAACAATTTAATCTGAGTGACTTCATTATCCATGATATATTATACTAATCCATTTTAAAATTTAATTTGAATTTAAAGGTCAACTGATCTAATTAAATCAAACCTATAGGTTTTGTTTTAAAGAATAGGGAAGCGGACAGATATTTTTAGCGTTTAGTAATACACTTTAGAAGTACAACTAAACCTTTACGTTTATTTTCCTTCATTCTCAACTAGCTCAAAGAAAATCGGGAAATGATTTGGAAAGGTCACAAGGAACACTAAATTAAAGCATCTAATTGTTTAAGATACAACACATAATTTATTTAAATTTAGAACAATATTTACATAAGGCAGTACGATCTCAAATGAAAACGGCGTTGAACTCCAAGATGCTCCAAGCAAGGAAAGAGGCGACGATAAATAGACAATAAATAAATTTCTAATAAATATACAATAAATAATTTTATCACAAATATACGATAAATTTTTTCTGATAAATAGACATTAAATAGTTTTCTAATAAATATGTGAAACTGATCAAAGTAAACTTTTATATATTATTTACATATTTTATGATATACTCCTAAAGCCACTGAAACCATATTTTTTTAGCGCCAACCGAATGGGTAACATTTGTACTTAAGATTAACTTTCTTAACATCATTTTCACTAAATCCATAACGTTGTCCTAGAACTTTATTTGTTACTTGCTGAAATAAATAATTACATTTTATTAACAAAATTACATATTTGTACATCATTAGGGTTGTCTACGAAACTAAATAAATAGTACATTATTCTGCTAAAAATTTTGTATGAATTCCGGACTAATTCCCCATAAATTCTGGACGAAATCCGGAAACAGTCCAGAATTGGGTAGGTTTCTGGGATTTAGACCGGAACTGTCCAATATCTGTTTGACCTAACAGATTTGCCTAACCCAGATTTGCTCCGCTAGAGTATGCATCAATTTGGTATGCCGATCTGGATTTAGAAAGACAACATTCGGAATTTCTTTGGTTCAACGGATTTACCTAATTCGGATTTAGTCAGGTAGAATCCGAAATTAAACTTGCCTAGCAAAATTGCTTAATCTGGAATTAGTCCGGCACTATCTGGCATTAGTTTTATTTAGAAAAAGCAAAACCTGTTGAGTGCTTTGTATAGTTACTTTTCTTTCCCGAATCCTGTAAGTCCACATTTTGATATTTCGGATCCCCGCGCACAAATTTCAAATCTCGCATCCCATAATTCCACATTCTGGATCCCGCGACTTTCAATACCAATATCCTAATTCCCACCAACCCGCATTTCAAAATATTACATTTTAGAGATACACATGCCGCTATCCCAAATCCTGACAACTCACCTTCGGATCCCGTATCTCATCATTCCACACCCTGGATCACGCCACTCCCAATTCTAATCCCCTAATTCTACCAACTCGCATTCTGAAATTTCATATTCTAGAAATACAGATGCCATCTCGATTCCCAAAATCTCACCTGCAGGATCTCCTATATCATCATTTCGCTTCCCGGATTCCGACACTCCCAATTTCCACGAACCCACATTTCGTAACTTCACTATCTATAAATACACATGCCGTGATCCGGATTTTCGAAATCTCAATTTCCGGATCCCGTAAGTCATCATTTATTTCCCGGATGCGCTAATCCCGATTCCAAAATCTCAATTCCCACAAACCCTTATTTCGAAATTCCACAATCTAGAATTGCACTGATCTCTGATCTCTGACACTCCCAATTCTCATATCCAAGTTTTCACTAACCCGCATTTCAAAAATCCACATTCTAGAGATATACGTGCAAGAAAAACAAAAATCCACTATGCTTTTCCCCTAACTTATCATTCCTATTCCCGGATCCCGCTACTCCTGATTCCAAAATCGGAATTCTCACAACCTGTATTTTAAAATTGAACTTTTTAGAGATACACATACCGCGATCCCGATTCCACAAATCTCACCTGCCGAATCTCGTATATCATCATTCCGCTTCCAGGATCCCGACACTCCCAATTTCCGTGAACCAACATTTCGAAACTTCACAATCTTGAAATACACATGCCGCGATTGGAATTTCCGATATCGCACTTTCCCACCAACCCGTATTTCGAAATTTCAGATTTTAATATTGCATGTACAACAACGTCGGGAATCCTGATTCCCGACAACTCGCCTTCTGGGTCCCGTAACTCATTATTCATCTTCCTGGATCCCGCTACTCTATGTTCCAAAATCCCAATTACCACCAACCTGTATTTTTAAATTTCCCTTTTTAGAATTGCACTTGCTTCTATTCTGAAGCCCGACAACTCACCTGCAGGATTCCGTATTCCTCTTCCGGCAACCCGACACTCCCGATTTCAAATTCCCCATTCCCACCAACACACATTTCTAAATTTCACGTTCTAGAGATACACATGCCGCTATCAAGAATCCTAAGATCTCACTTTCCGGACCTCGTAACGCATCGTTCCTCTTCCCAGATCCCGCTACCCTCGGTTCCAAAATTCTAGTTTCCATCAAACCAACATTTCGAAATTTTAACATTCTAGACATACGCGTGCCGCTATCCCGAATCCTGACATCTCACCTTACGAATTCCGTAACTCTTCATTCCTCTCCCCGGATTCCGCTACTTCCGACTCCAAAATCTCAATTCCCACCAACCCACATTTCGAAATTACGCATTCTAGAGATACACGTGCCGCTATCTCGAATTTTAAGAACTCACCCTCCTGATGCCCATCTCATCAATTCACTTTCCCGTTTCCGCCACTCTTTGTTCCAGCATCCCAATTTCCACCATCTCGTGTTCCAAAATTTTACACCATAGAGATGTGCAAATTGTTCAAATTTGAATCGCAACCTGCTGATCAGATTTGATTCGAATTCAAGAGGTTTGAAAACCATCTATTCGAAAATTTGGAATCAATACAGTTTTAATTCAAATTGACAACGTTATCAACAATAACCCAGTACAGATCGATTTCAAATGATGTAAATTAATTTGAAATAGATTTAAATCATAATCGTATTTTATTCGACACGTAATTATCCTGATCAAATTTGATTTAATTTGAAATAATTTTATTCTGTTTGAGATCTAAACTTCCAGATTCGAAGGCCTCTATCCAATTCCATCCGAGACATGTGGGATCTGGGAAGCCAAATTAAGGGCAGTTAATTAACTAAGAACTCGGGCTGTGTCCTGTAGAATTACTGTATTCCTGTATTAATTATTATATGTAATTATTATATTAGTTATTATATGTCAAAATGTAAAATCGCAGATCCGGAATGCTTTCTGCACATAACTTTATGGAAAAAATTATACGACATCTTCCCAAGCTCACCCAAAAAGACTTTTAGATTCCGTGACAACCCCTATAGCATTGATACTACATAATAAATTGAATGACACTGAAAATAAAGGTTCCGATTGTAAAAAATGTTATTACCCTTGGAAGAATAGTAGGTTCTCCATTTTTTGAGAAGGCGAACGTCGAATAATGCATAACACTCCCATAATCATACTCAACTCCTAAATCGTCATTAGGAAGCGATGATTTATCAAAATGGATTTGCGCTTCTGAAAAAGTAATTCATGTGGAACAATTATACTCTCAATACATTTTCAAAGCAGGTACAGAGTCTGGTATTTATCCCAGAATAAAGAAAAGCTAAACTTGTCAATAAAAGAATTTACCTGGTTTAATATTTGTCCACAGAACATCAATATAAAAATCCCTTTCAGGCCTGCGGTGTTCGTGAAAGAAACCTATCGTGTGCATAAATTCATGAATAACTGTTCCTTTTTTCTTTAAACACATCGGAATCTGGAGATTAACTGTCTGTCGTCCACCTTGTTTTCCCACATAACTCCAACATCCTTTGCCATCAGATTTAATTTCAATATAATCATTTTCTATCGTATGTGGGACAAATCGAATGCAAGTCATTCGTTCAAAATCTCTCATTGCCTCAAGAATTATATTCAGTTCAGGCTGATTTTCATCTGCAAAGTCAAATGATTAATTATAATTTAATTTAAAGAAAACATTTTCCAAAAGTAATTAATTGTTGTATTTATAAATCGTTTGAGAATGTGATGTGCTTAAATGTAGAATCTTCCAAGACAAGTGAAAAGATAGACATTTTATGATTATAATTAAATACTTACAGAATTCCGAACTAATTCTATATGGAATTATCCTATTATTCCATAAAAGTGGAATTTCATTATCTTCATAGTCGTCCATGTGCTTTTTAGGTGTCAAAACAATATCTCCTTCAATATAATTCCCTAATTCATCTGGATTAGGAGTCCTTTGTTTATAAAAATTTGGATTCTTCAGGTACCGTAAGTAAGAAGCTAGTCCGTTCGGATTATTAACCACATGGCTGTAGTGAGTGTAAGTATGTAATGGTGTTATTACTCCTATAGTAATGACCATTACCATCTTCATCAGTGGATCCATTAACTTAACCATGCTTAATTTTCCAATTCCATTTGTAATTGAAAAGAAACATTACATACAAAAATTAATTAGGTCCAAAATGTATAAATAAAGTATTGTTTACATTTTATGTTCTGACTTTCCAAAAAATTTCCAAATATAAAATAAATATGTGTTACGCACACTGGTGCGAATTTGACTTGTTGGCTTTGCTCATACCTATCTATGCAGTCTAGTAAATAAGATTTCTTATGATAGTGTTTAATTATAAGAAAACGTTGATGGGAGACCAAATTATTTAATTGGTAACTAAAAATACTCGGACTTAGGCACAGGAACGTAGTGAAGACAGAAATTAATCGCCAGGCGCCTTACTCTACTGTCACTCGTGGCTCACGCAGAACGCGCTGACCGAACGCGCAACACAGCTGCGCAAACTTTCTCCCTCCACTGCATCCTGTACCCCTAGACTCCGGGAGCTCTCTTGCAAGGCCCTTGGCCCATATAAGGTGGCCCTTCGACGTTCTTCGTCAGTTCTCCTTAGAGCTCGCTTAAGGTTGGTTGTCTCCCTTAGTCAGCTCCCAGGGTTGGTCGCCACCTTGCTCTAGTGTGCCAATAAAGACGTATACATCGCAATACTCATGGGAAAAAAAAAATCCGCGGAACGCTCGTGGGCTAGAAGCCAATGCCGCCATCGACAGATCGCGGCCTACCCGGGTTATTTCACGGCAGAACTTTGTAGCGTTAAAACTTTCTTTTTTGTTAACTGAAATTTTGCAATAATTTTTTTTATTATTTAAACAATTTTTAAAAACAATTGCACTGCATGGACTATTTTGGGAATAAGTGAATCGATTTTTTTACGAATAATGTTTAATCTAAGCCGCCCATAGATTTTCCTTAAGAAACAGTCATTTTGCAATTAATTTGATCATTTTTATGAATAAATTATATAAACAATTACACATCACGGAAAGTTTAGTCTAAAAAATTGTTCTTTTTACAAAATTGCTTTGGTTTTTAGCGTTTTAAGTTTCTTTTTGTTAAACCGAACTTTTGCGATAATTTTTCTTAATTGTTTAAACTATTTTTATAAACAATTGCATTGTATGGACCTTTTTGGTAAAATAATATCTCTGAAAAAAATTCTAGTCAGTCTTATTTAACCCATTAACGCCCAAGAGGACACAAATTTTACCAAATTTTCAAGACTATTCCTTAGCAATGAAAAAAAATTTGAAAAATTTGAAACGAACCATTTCCGACTTAAAATTTATCGCTCTTTCAGATTCTGTTATCAAAATTTGTTTATAATAAACATGCAAAAAGTTATAAACAATTGTTTAAAAAAAAACACGATTTTTTGCATAAGAAAAATTTTTCAATCAATTTTTTCATGCAGAACAAGAAACGAGATTGGGTCAAAGCCTCAAAATATCGTGTCTTTAAGTTCTCAGCCGTAAATATTCGGAAAAACATATACAAAAATACAAGATGGCGGCTCCAATATGGCGACTGAACTGACTTTTTTTTTACAAAATATGAGCTTAGTGTACCAAACCTTCAAAAATTGTCCGAATTCGATGACACTTGGCACCCTTAGGTTTTTGGGGTCCCTGAATACGAATCTGAAGTCATTTTTCAAAAATTCAAAATGGCGGATCCAATATGGCGGACGAGATTATAAAATTTCAATTTAATTTCATGAAACTTGGTATATGGGGGTTTTTGGGGTCTCTGATTACGAATCTGAAGTCATTTTTCAAAAATTCAAAATGGCGGATCCAATATGGCGGACGAGATTATAAAATTTCAATTTAATTTCATGAAACATGGTATATGGGGGTTTTTGGGGTCTCTGATTACGAATCTGAAGTCATTTTTCAAAAATTCAAAATGGCGGATCCAATATGGCGGACGAAATTAAAAAATTTCAATTTAATTTCATGAAACTTGGTATATGGGGGTTTTTGGGGTCTCTGATTACGAATCTGAAGTCATTTTTCAAAAATTCAAAATGGCGGATCCAATATGGCGGACGAGATTATAAAATTTCAATTTAATTTCATGAAACTTGGTATATGGGGGTTTTTGGGGTCTCTGATTACGAATCTGAAGTCATTTTTCAAAAATTCAAAATGGCGGATCTAATATGGCGGTCGAAAATGAAAAATTTCAATTTAATTTTATGAAGCTTGGTATGCATGGTTTTATTGGGTTCTCTGATTACAAATCAAAATCTTGTATAAAGTATTTCGTCCGTTAGCCGTCAATATTACAGTATTGTCGTTTCCCAGCTCTTACCACGAGGAGGTGGACGTTTATAAGAGCCTTTTTTTTTTTGTTTTTTGTTTTTTTTGTTTTTTTTGTTCCATAATGTTACATAATATTACATATTATGTATTATATATTATATTATATATTATATATTATGGCTTCCATAATATTACAGATACTAGTGCCACAAGTTTGCAACTTCGCCAATTAAAGGCTGCAGGCGCTAAAAAATATTGTCACTACCATGCAAAATGTAGTAAGAGAAGTAAAAGCATATGCGTTCAATGTAATTTCTTTCAATATTCAATATGTTTTAAGACTGTGCACAGTTAGGCTATATAAACACTATTTTTCATAAAAGAAAAAAGTAGAAACTGAGACAAATCTAATACTAAACTAATATATCTGTTTATAAATTTATAAATGTGTGTACAATTTATTAAAAACAAACAAAAATGGTATTTATGAACGTCCACCTCCACGTGGTAAGAGCTGGGAAACGACAATACTGTAATATTGACGGCTAACGGACGAAATACTTTATACAAGATTTTGATTTGTAATCAGAGAACCCAATAAAACCATGCATACCAAGCTTCATAAAATTAAATTGAAATTTTTCATTTTCGATCGCCATATTAGATCCGCCATTTTGAATTTTTGAAAAATGACTTCAGATTCGTAATCAGAGACCCCAAAAACCCCCATATACCAAGTTTCATGAAATTAAATTGAAATTTTTTAATTTCGTCCGCCATATTGGATCCGCCATTTAGAATTTTTGAAAAATGACTTCAGATTCGTAATCAGAGACCCCAAAAACCCCCATATACCAAGTCTCATGAAATTAAATTGAAATTTTATAATCTTGTCCGCCATATTGGATCCGCCATTTTGAATTTTTAAAAAATGACTTCAGATTCGTAATCAGAGACCCCAAAAACCCCCATATACCAAGTCTCATGAAATTAAATTGAAATTTTATAATCTTGTCCGCCATATTGGATCCGCCATTTTGAATTTTTAAAAAATGACTTCAGATTCGTATTCAGGGACCCCAAAAACCTAAGGGTACCAAGTGTCATCGAATTCGGACAATTTTTGAAGGTTTGGTGCACTAAATCATATTTTGTAAAAAAAAAGTCAGTTCAGTCGCCATATTGGAGCCGCCATCTTGTATTTTTGTATATGTTTTTCCGAATATTTACGGCTGAGAACTTAAAGACACGATATTTTGAGGCTTTGACCTAATCTCGTTTCTTGTTCTGCATGAAAAAATTGATTGAAAAATTTTTCTTATGCAAAAAATCGTGTTTTTTTTTAAACAATTGTTTATAACTTTTTGCATGTTTATTATAAACAAATTTTGATAACAGAATCTGAAAGAGCGATAAATTTTACGTCGGAAATGGTTCGTTTCAAATTTTTCAAATTTTTTTTCATTGCTAAGGAATAGTCTTGAAAATTTGGTAAAATTTGTGTCCTCTTGGGCTTTAATGGGTTAAACAAGTCTTGTAAACTCAATTTCATTTTACCTAAATTTGTTCGTCAGATTAAATTGTTAATGTTATTTATTTATTAAAATAAGAAATATTAGGGCAAAACATTTTTTTTAGTAGAATAAAGCTTATTCGTCTGATATATTATTAATTTATAAAACGGAGATTAATATTTCCATAAAAATATTTGTAATATGTCATTGTTTACATAATTTGTTTACATAAATTATACAGTTGAATGCAAATTGACTTGTTCACAAGGAAAATCTCTGGGCGGATTAGATTTAACATTATTCGTAAAAAATTTGTTTCATTTATGTCCAAAAATGTCCCTACGGTGCATTTGTTTATAAAAATTGTTTAAATAATTAAGAAAAATTATCGCAAAAGTTCGGTTTAACAAGAAGAAAGTTTAATTATAATAATTAAAAGCAACCCAAGCAGCACGTAATATTACATGAATATCACAGTGACATCATATTGTAATATTGGTAATATTACGGGGTGATATTACAGAGATATTGACGTGATATTGAAATGTCCGCCTCAAGATAATATTACAAGTAATATTACAAATATTTATTTATTTCAATATTTATTTTACATTAAATAAAATATTTTAAAAAAACCAGGCTCACACGGTGTTCGAACACGCAACGTTCGACACGACGTGAATACGCCTTGTACCTCTCGGCCATCTAGATCTTGGAATGTATTTCAGAAAGTGTTCTTCGTGTAGTATCTTAAATTCTCTTTGGTACAATATGAAGAACACTTTCTGAACTATATTCCAAGAGCTAGATGGCCGAGAGGTACAAGGCGTATTCACGTCGTGTCGAACGTTGCGTGTTCGAACCCCGTGTGAGCCGGATTTTATAAAATATTTTATTTAATGTAAAATAAATATTGAAATAAATAAATCTTTGTAATATTACCTTAATATTACTTGTAATATTACCTTAAGGCGGACATTTCAATATCACAGTAATATCACCCCGTAATATTACGAATATTAGAATATGATGTCACTGTGATATTCATGTAATATTACGTGCTTCTTAGGAAATTTACAAAAAAAAACAAATTTTTTTAGACATAACTTCCCGTAAAGTGTAATTGTTTATATACATTGTTTATAACAAATTTTATGAGAGAAAACTTTTTTTGTACAACTAACACATCCCCAAACATTAAATGCATTCATTATTAAGTTTACAAAACAAATTTTGTGCAAAAGAAATCGATAACTGTAAAAAATCAGTTTTTTATACTTTTTGTATTAACATTGAAAATTTATAAAATAGTAATTTAAAAATCGACTTTCACAGATCTCTTTAGAATTTAGTTCTGCGTTAGAGGAAAGAAAAATTTTTTAATTTGGTTTAAAATTGCGGTCTAAAAGTAAATTTGAACCAAATTTCATCATTTTATACCACTGTGCGACGGATGATCACAAATGGAAGCAGATGAATTTAATATTTAAATGTTAGTAATTAAAAATACCTAATACAAAAATGTGTAAAAGTAATGACAAATAATATAATAAATTGTTGAGAACAATTTTATTTCCTAAAATTAGTCAAATTGACAATTTTGATAGATTTTATAACTTTTTGGCGCGCTAACCTTGCCTAGGTGGCGCAGCCAATTTCCGTCTTCATTACATTCGTCTGTTCCGACTTGAACACAAAGTCTCTCCTTTTTTCTACTCAATTTTATAGTTTATTTAACTCAGGCCCCTGAAAGTCGGTCTATTTTGCATGGGCTTAAGTGGTACTGAGAGTTGACTAAGGCCACCGCGGCGCTGCCTGTCAGTTGGGCTGAGATTTAAATTATTGCCTTGCGTAACACACAAAAAATTAATTTTATCTTATTAAGAACTATTTTATTCCATTTATTTTTGTTGAATGACAAAATAAAATTATTAAAGATATAAGCAAAGAAAAAAAAACCTGACAAAACATTAAAATATTCAATATATCAGCAATAATAAAACAATATTCTTGACTACACAATTAATTTTAAACTATTATACGCGCGGGAATAACAATGAATAAAATGAAAGTAATCAATCAATCAGGTATTTTTAATAAAATCTCTTCTTTGACAGTTATTCTGTTATAAATACAATTTATTTAATAATACAGCAGTAATTTTAATATTCACTTCCATTATAATATAATTAACATTTGTTCTAAAACATTAAAACCAGGGCTGTTATTGATTTAAATTATTTTGATTTAAATATTGAATTAAATCATGATTTAAGTCATAGGGACATTTGCATTTAAAATCATGATTTAAAAAAAAAAAAATTACAATTTTCCGGACGTCTTATACTGCATGTAAAAATTCACAAACATTAAAAAAGCCCATAAATTTGTGGATAAATCTTAAAAATTTTAATTTTTATATTTTATTTTTTATAAAATTGAAGAAATTGTGCTAATACTGATAATCAAAATACCTGCGATCTAAAAATTTTTGGTATGAAGATATGGCACAGAATAGTATCAAATTTATATATCTTTAAGTCATTATCATTAAATAAATTCCAAACGTCAATTAACTCATATTCCAATTTCTTCAAACTTTTAAAATTCAATAAAATTAAATTTAAATGCATAATAATAAAATAATCAGTGCTGATAAAAATCATGATTTTTATTAAAAAATCAAAAATTCATTTTTTTCAAAATATAATCAGTATTTAAAATCTCTAAATGTTTATTTGCAAGTAGTTTATTAAAGAAATAAATAAAAAATTAAAAACACAACAGAAAAATGAAACAGTGTCATAATTATTATATAAAAAAGTAGAAACTCTTTTCAAAAAATTAAACCATTTACGAACATTTTTTAAATTATAATAACAAATAAGAAGATAATTAAAAAAACGTTAAAATATATTACTGAAGAGAACAAAATTTTAAAGTTAGGGAAATTAGAGAATTATTTGACATATTGAATGAAAAAAGAATCAATAAAATAAAATTTAAAAAAAAAATTTAAAAGAAAAGAAATTCTATGAAATACAAGAACGATGTTCAAATGAAAATATTTAGTACAATGAGTAAATTCATATAATATAAAATAAAAGAATAAAAGCTTTCAAAAAAGTAGAAAATTGGGAAATTTAAAAAATGTAGATAAAAGCACCAAATAAATGTTTTCAAAAATTCGTAATTATAAGATAAAAACTAAACAATTGAAAAGAAGGAAAAATGCTTCTTAGAAATGGAAAAATGATGACAAAAAGTAAAGAATTAATTAAAAAGCAAGAACACTGCAAAAAGTAGGTATTTTAGTTGAAGATACATTTGTAGTCACTTTTAAGATGTTTCCGAAAAGTTAGCAAAAGTATCTTAAAATTCATTAGTTTTCTAATATGGAAGCTGAAATATAAGATACTTTAAACGTTTTAAAAGTGACTACAATGCATTTTAAGATGTTTCTTTTTACAGTAAAAGAACTAAAAATAGTGAAACATCAAGTAAATTAAATAAATAGAAAGAAAATAGAGAAATGTTTTTTTTTCTTAATCTAACAAACTAAAAAAATGTAAAAAGTACAAAAAATAAATATATCAAGATAAATAAAAAGAAAGTCCACAAAAGAAACTTTTAAATCCTTTAAAAATAAAAAAGTTTAAGCAAATTAAACCAAATACATTTTTATAATATTACACTTAAAATAAGTTCAATAATAAAATTAAGAAAAGTAAATAAAATCTGAAAACTTTATGGAAGAATAAGTAAGTTTGCAAAAAATCTCGCAAAATATAGACAAGATGTGAAAAAAATTGAATAACTTACAAAAAAAAAAATTAAAAGTAAAAGAAGAAAAAACTTTTAAATGTTGTAAAAATAAGAATTTATTAAGATAAAAGTTAAACAGTTTCGAAAAATGAAATCTCTTTGAAATCTTGTAAGAATATTAAAAAAAAAAGGTGATTGTGAATATGAAAAATAATTAATATTATTTAATTATTTAGCAGTAATTAATAGTACCTATGCACTTAAATTTCAATTAATTGAAATTTAAAAGTTGGACCCTATTGGAATATGACTTAATTGACGTTTGGAATTTATATAATTATAATGACTTAAAGATATAAAAATGTAATACTATTTTTTGCTATCATACAAAAAATTTGTAAATCGTACGTATTTTGACCATCTGTATTAGCACAATTTTTTAAATTTTATAGAGATTAAAATATTAAAATTGAAATTTCCAGGATTTATCCACAAATTTCTGTCCTTTTTTTTAATGTTTGCGATTTTTCACATGTAGTATTAGGCATCTGGAGAATTGTTAAGTTTTTTTTATTTAAATCATGATTTTAATGCACATTTTCCAATGATTTAAATCGTGATTTAAATCAAAGTGATTTAATTCTAGAACAGCCCTGAAAATAATATTAATTATTTTTCATATTCACAATAATCTTTTTTTTTTAATTCTTACAATTTTTTAAAGAAATTTTTCTTTATTAAGCTGTTTACTTGTTATCTTCTGATTTCTTATTTTTAGAAAATTTTAAGATTTTTTCTCTTTTTGCTTTTGATATTTTTTTTTTTTGTATTTGTCTTTTATTTTAGGATTTTCTTTAATTTTCTTAATCTTATGAAAATTATTTAATATTATTTTACACAATTTTGTTATTATAACATTCACTAAATTTTTTTATTTCGTACCCAGACCTTCATAATTATGTATTTTCATATTTGTAAAAAATAAATACGCTCATTTTTTTGTAAATTTATTCAATTGGTTTTCTCATCTAGCCTATTTTTGCGAGATTTTTTGCAAACTTACTTATTCCTTCATAAAATTTTCGGATTTTCTTTATTTTTCTAAATTTATTGCTGGCTTGTTTTAAGTGTAATATTATAAACATATTTTTGGTTTAATTTACCTAAACTTTTTTATTCTTAAAGGATTTTTTAATTTCTTTTTGTATATACATTCTTTTATTTTATTTTTATTAATTCTAATTTTTTAGTAGATTATAACCAAATTTTATTATTTTTTCTACTTTTTACTTTTTTTGCAGTTAGTTAGATTAAGAAAAAGAACATTACTATATTTTATTTGGTTTGATGAATTTATCATTATTATATCACCATCATTATCATATTACTCCATTTTCTTCCTATTTATTTAATTTTCTTGACGTTTCTCTATTTTTGTAGTTCTTCCTTGCGTTTTAATTAATTTTTTAATTTTTGTCATCATTTTACCATTTTATTAGAACTAAATATTCTCATTTTAACATCGTTCTTCTATTTCATAGAATTGTTTTTCTTTTAAAATTGTTATTAATTTTTTTTTCTTCAATTTGTGAAATAATTCTCTAATTTTCCTAATTTTAAAATTTGATTCTTTTTAGTAATATTTTTTAACGGTTTTTTAATTATCTACATATTTATTTTTTTAACTTAAAAAAATATGTCCGTAAATAGTTCAATTTTTTTAAAAGAGTTTCTACTTTTTTATATATTTCTATGTCCCTGTTTCATTGATGTGTTGTTTTTTAATTTTTTCTTCATTTCTTTAATAATGTCCATAACATTTTTTATTTATAAGAATTTTCTCATTTTTTTATTAGACTGTTTTCTTATTTTTTTACGTTTTTTTTTACAATTAATTATTTTTTCGTTGCTTTTTTGTATGAATTAGAAAATATTTTTTGGGAATTTTCTCATTTATTCGACATGGTATATATGATTTTGATTAAATGTTTTATTATTTATTATTTCTTATAAATGTTCTCAGTTTGAAAAATAAACTACTTACAAATAAACATTTGGAGATTTTATATACTGATTGTATTAAAAAAAAAACAATTTTTGATTTAAATCAAATAAATTCGATTTAAATTAAAAAAAACCAATTTTGTTGATTTTTTAAAAAAATCATGATTTTTTTCAGCCCTGAGTAAAACTACATAGTATCAAATATTTAGTTCATATATCTCTTTATCAGTTTCATTAGATTGATATTTTCAGTGTAAAGCTTAGAAATAATTAATATTTAAAAATAATATTATTTTTAAACAGATTTAAAGTTTGTACAGTTTAATGCTTATAAATAATTAATATTTTTAAATAATACTGTTTTTGAATATAATTTAAATATTTAATGTTAGACTTTTCTTTAATATAATATTTTAAATAAAATTTTTAACAATTATAATTTTTAAAATATATAAACTTCAATCTGACATAAGTTAGACAGGTTTTTTTCTTTTGCGCATTTGATTGTGTCCTTTGATATTTCGAATTTTAGAAAACTGTCGCATTCGTGTTCCTAAATAAAATGTGATGACTTTTTAATTACTTCTGGATCTTTTGGAACTAAAACGAAATTCACTTTTTCCCGCAACTATATCACAGCCGGAATTGCATCCAAAAACTTTGCATTTCGCACCCATTTTAAATAAAAGCTCTTATTACATTTGTTTAAAAATACTCAATATTTTTAATATTCTTCAGAAAATATCAGTTAAAATAAATACAATTTAAAAAAAAACAGTATTTTTCACGATTTGTTTACTGTTTGCCAGCCATTGTCAGCTCGAGTCAGCCCAACTGACATGCAGCGCCATAGTTTCGCTTAGTCAACACTTGTGTCTTTTTCAACTCGAGAGTTTCAGGGGCCTGATTTAACTGTTTTCTTAAAAAATGTCGAATTCTAGTGATAATGGTAGTTCAGAAGAGGATCGGGGAAGTAAGAAAAAAGGCAGATCAGAGAGTGTGGAGGATTTTCGAGCAGAAGGAAGCCGTTTCAGTAAAATAGAGGTTAGGCATTCACGTACACGTCGACGACTTTCGAGGGATTAATTTTCGTCATTGAACTCCGATAGTAATAACCAAACCGGGAAATTGCCCCAGCTCCTATATTCAAATAAAACGAATTTCCGTAATTATCCCAAAACAAAATCTTGAAAAAACTAATCTTTACGCTCGAACGCAAAAAATGTAAGCAAATATCTAATGTTTGCGAATTTTTCCAGTTTATGAACGCAGATAAAGGTTCTACTTACCTGTCAGTTGTAAAAAAGAACAAACAATTATGGAGAAGAAATATTTTTTGCTGTTTCGAGTGAAAAATTAGTATTAGCATGAAAATAAAAAACAGAATAAAAAACTTTATCTACGAAATGAAAAATAAACTGTTTAAAAAAGTTTTTTTGAAAAATTGAATATCTTTTGACAAACATTTAATCTTACAGATTCAACATAAATCCTTTTTTACACATAAATCTATCTTTAAAAATTTTGTAATGGTCCATCAATGTCTCATAAATTTAACGAGGACAATTCTACAACTGCCTTATGAAGTTGTTTTGCGTACTTTTCATCTCCAATAAAAAAAAACAGACGACGATTCTCAAGCTAACATCGCGAAAAATAGATGGCTATGTTGTCTGATTTCTCAGCTACAGGTATACCTTCTAGTGCAGCAATTCTGTTCCAAAAGACGCAAAAAATAAAAATTACAAATATTTGCTTACATTTTTTGTGTTTGAAAGTGAAAATTTGGTTTTTTTAAGATTTTGTTTTGGGATAATTACGGAAATTCGTTTTATTTGAATATAGGAGCTAGGGCAATTTGCCGGTTTGAAAATTTGGAAAATATAAGCCGAATCTTACAAGATTTCGTAGGTCAAAGTTGGATCCATTTTTGTATAACTTTTCTCAACAAAAAATACCTAGTCCGCCTGTTTTTGCAGAATCTGAATTTCAAGCTTGTCTATTGTTAGTGAAAATGTTGTTACTTACAGGTAGTATAAGACAGTGTAAGCCGTGTAAAAATCAATTTATTGCATCTTATTTTTTAGTGGACAAACCTAATGGTGACAAAAAATTTATTCTAAATTTAAATTCTAAATTCTAAATTCAGAACTGATTACCCCAGAATCTTTTATGGCATCAATTGATTTACAAGACTCGTATTTTTTAGTCCCAATTTCAGAGAAATGTAAAAAATTTCTTCGTTTTCAGTTTAATAACCTATTTTTTTGTTTTTGCTTTTTTTTAATATTTAGTGGTCGCTCAAAGCGCACAAAGTTTCCCATGCAAAATGCATGGGAAAAAAAACTTTTTCGTGGAATTGATATAAAATCCATGAAAATTAATATTTTTTGATCGGATAATGCTGCTTCTCTTTAGAAGTGTTCAAAGAATAAGATCCAATATTTTATTAAACAATTTTTTATTATTAACTATTTTTTAAAAGTCCCTAAAAAACCCAAAAAATGAAAAAAAAACGTGAAAAATCGATAAAAAATATTTATTACCACTTTTGCTTCGTCATAGAGGAAGCTTTGTGATCGTTAAGATTTTCGATTTTCCAAAAATAGTCTAAATCGACTTATTTTCATCTAAAAAGCATAAATTTTCATTCCTAAGCAAATGTCCAGATGTATGTGTGTGTGTGTGTGTGTGTGTGTGTATAGCGTTTTTTGTGTACAAGATATCTCGAGAGCGCTTTAACGGATTTCAATAAAATTTGGACGACTTATTAAGCTCATGAATATCTAAATTTGGACACAGGGATTTTTAAAAATACCCAACCAAATTTTTTTGAGAACCTTTTTTCATCCAAAAAAATCGTTTTTTGCCAAAAAAATTTTTCATGCTCAAAATACAATTTAAAGAATACAAAAATCATATTCTTTATCTCAAAACGAATCGATTGACCTATATAACTTTTATAATTGATCAAGAATTCGTAAAATAATTCATATTTTTACGTTTTTTTGCATTAAAAATTTTTTTTTCAACAACTTCCCCAATTTATTTACATATTATTAATTTCTTGCTTCCTCTATGAGGAAGCAAATTATTTTGCTTACTTGGAAGCGAAATGTCCATGAAACGGACATAATTTTTTACAATATTTTCCACTAAAATTTCGTTTCATTACATGCAAATAATTTCTAACAATTACTGCATGTGTTTTTTAATTTGTTTAAACAAATTAATATTGCTTATTTGCAACTTTTCATCTAACAGAGCTAGAGAGTTGTAACATTTTTCTAATTTTACAACTATTCAAACATAGTAAATCCCAATATTAGTAAAAAACTAAAATATACAATTATAAAAATGGTTTAAACAAATTAATTTATTTTATAGGCAACTTTTCTTGTAATAAAGCTAGAGAGTTGTAACTTTTTCCTAATTTTGCAACTTTTCTACTTTTATGTTTAGGATGATAAGAATAAATGTAGCGAAAACTGTTAGTCGCTTTAGGATCAAAATATAAGATTAAATTTAAACGATAATAATAAAGTATAAATTCTGAACCATTTTTTTTTTTAGCAGAACTCAACAAATACCATTAATTAGATGAAAAGTTACAGACACAAAAATTAGTTATTTTTTCAAACAATTTTTATGATTGTTGATTTTACTTTACAATTAGTTCTGGGCTCTACTAGGCTTGAAAAGTTGCAAAATTAGGAAAACGTTACAACTCTTTAGCTTTATTACAAGAAAAGTTGCATATAAACAATACTAATTTGTTTAAACAATTTTTATAATTGTATACACTGTAAAAAGAAACATCTTAAAATGCATTGTAGTCACGTTTAAGACGTTTAAAGAATCTTATATTTCTGCTTCCATTTCAGAAAACTAATGCATTTTAAGATACTTTTGCTAACTTTTCGGAAACATCTTAAAAGTGACTATAAAAAATGTATCTTGAATTAAGATAACTACTTTTTGTAGTGTATTTTAGTTTTTTACTAATATTGGGATTTACTAGGCTTGAATAGTTGCAAAATTAGGAAAAAGTTACAACTCTCCAGCAATGTTAGATGAAAAGTTGCAAATAAACTATATTAATTTATTTAAACAATTTTTATAATTATATATTTTAGTTTTTTTACTAATATTGGGATTTACTAGGCTTAAATAGTTGCAAAATTAGAAAAAAGATACAACTCTCCAGCAATGTTAGATGAAAAGTTGCAAATAAACTATATTAATTTGTTTAAACAATTTAAAAAACACATACAGCAATTGTTAAAAATTATTTGCATGTAATGAAACGAAACAGACAGAAATGAAATTCATAAGGATTGAATAACTTACTACTTTCTATGAAAAGGTAAAAATTTACCAATTCTTTTGATTTTCTCGATTCTTATCGGGAGCTCACAAACTTGAAATATTCTTGGAATTCTTTAAACAAATGTTTACTTCATTTGTTTAAGAATAATTGTCAAATTTTTTGCTTCATCATTAGGGGATGATTTAAAAGGGTAGCTTTTTATGCTGATAGATGTAAGTTTAATTGGAATACATTTGGAGAGATTTTTAATGCTCCTGAATTCTCTAATATATTTTTTGGTCTATTTGTTTAATAGTAATTGTCAATTTTTTGGATTTATTATTAGGGGATGAGTTAAGAAAGTCGTTTTAATGCTGTTGTGTGTAAATGTAAGATGAATATATTCTGAGAGGTTCTTAATGTTCATGAATACTCAAAAAAAAGTTTTAGTCTATATTTGTCTAAGAATAAGTATTAAGTTTTTTAAATTTATTATGAGCGAATGATGATAAAGAGTGGTTCTTGATGCAGATGAGGGTAAGTTTGATTTAAATATATTCTGAAAGAATTTCAACGCTCAAGAATTATTTAAAAAATTTGTTAGTCTATTTGCTTAAGAATAATTTTCAATTTTATGAATTCATGATAATGCGATGATTTTAAAGTTTAGTTTTTGATACTGATAGGTGTAAGTTTAGCTGGAATATAATTTTTTTTATTAATAAAAGAAGCGTATTCAACGTATGCAAACTAATCGATTTGAAAATAGTTAATAATTTTAATTAAAATAATAATTAATAATTTTTTAATTTAAAATATTATTTTTACATAAGATTAGTTCAGAACAAGGTACAAAATACATTATGTGATCCCTGATTGTTTGTTAACAATATTTGCATTAACTATCTATAAATAAATAAAGAAACAAATTTTCATGTCTTTTTAAACAGAAAAAATCGTTTATTTTTTTAAATAGTTTTCAAAATTAACATGGAAACATTATAAATTTTTTCCATAAACAATTTTCTTGATCTATATAAACAAATTAATGAAAATTTTCAACTTTTATTTCGAAAGAAGTGTTCTAATAAAATGTTAGTGAGAAACAAAATTTAAAGAACAAAACAGTTTATAATCCAATATTGTCTAATATCAATATTTATTAGGTTTCTAAACAAATAAATAAATTCGATATCTTCGTCTTCTTAACTAATAAAAGTTCAGTTTTTATGCATAATTATAAAGCAAACTTTTTTTCTGATTTAATCTTGTATAAAATCAACTTTTTTAACGAAAAAAACATGATTTTTTCATTTGTTTAATACAATTAAGAAAATTATTACTATAGAAACATTAAACCTCATTATTAATGTTTAGATCTTAATTGTAGAAACTCTTAAATATTTTTTTCTATTGGCATAATTTTTATTCTTCCGTAAAATTATTTACTATAAATTTTACTTTCCCGAATGGTCATTATTGTTTTTCTGAAAAGCCACATAAAATTTTATTTTAACGAATAGCATATTATTTTAATTTTTAATATTCCAAATTATCATTTACCATAACTTTTATTTTCCCAATTCACCCTCTATGTCATAATTTTCAATTTTTTAATATGTTTATTACCCATGTAGTAAAATTCATTATTATTAATTTAAATTTGACACAGTTTTTATTTTTCATTTGGAAACTTTTCAGAAGTCAAAACATAAACGAACATGACCGATTTCCGTATTTTTTTACCACTCTCATATTTTATGCATTTGTGTTGAGTTTATTATACAATTCATGACTAATAAACATTTCTGATTAATTGACAGACTGAGAAGAGAAAAAAATAATATTTCCTTATTGTGAACAATTTTTATTAAAACACAAAACACATAAAAAGTCATGAAATTAATCGTTTTCAATGGAGCTCATAAAAGTGTAAAAGTTCAAGTATAATTTTATATATTATATTAACAAGATATTTTAATCAAATAAAAATTAATAATAATTATAAATATCAAAATTATTGATAAATTACCTTATGCAGATTATTATTAAACACACAGTTTGCTAATTGTAAATTCTTAATTACTAAAACGTTATGGATTAAAAAAGAAACAAATCGTCGTCTAAATTACAAGAATACACTGTACAATTTTCACAAAACAGATTAATAATAATGATGAGCATTTCATTAGCCATTGTTATTTATATATTACGACTTTTTGAAAATTATCTGGTGGGGTACTAATCACTTGCTGAAATACACACGTGCTCAAAAACAAAAAAAAAAGTTTCTTTATTTAATTAGGAAATGATAAGGTGCTAAACTCGTGTTACAAGAAGCCGCATGCAAAAAAAAGAAACTGATAATTCTGTCTTAAAAAGTAAAAATGATCACGATTTTTAATCAACTTCTAAATAAAAATCAAGACTTCCTTGATCAATGATTTCCTCATTTGATAAAAGTATTTTCTACTCTCAAAATCTGAAATTGTAGAATTTTTACCCATTTAATTAGTAGTTCACTGTTTGACTAAATTAATTAGTATTTTATTCTGTTTTAACTAATTGAAATAGCATTTATTTCAAAATGACTAATTCAATGACAATAGTTATAAACTTCTATTTTTTGTTACATAAAATGATATTCTTCCATTATATTATACTACTTCCTTCATAATTTTTACTCTATAAATTTGAATCAGTGATTTTCTACTAGTGAATTAGCGAAAAATGAGCTACCAATAAATAGTAAGATTTCTTACTAATTCTTTAGTAGAAAACTACTAATTGAAATAGTGAAACTTTACTGCAAATAATATAAATTTTAAAATACTTACTTTTTAATATTAGCTCACTTTTCGCTAATAATTCATTAGTTTAATTATACTAATAATAATTAAAATTGAATAATTAAAATTTATAATTAAAAATTATAAATATATATAATTTATAAATTATAAATTTATACGATATCTACTAATGAATTAGGGAAAAGTGAGCTACAAACAAATCGTAAGACTTTTACTTATTGTTTAGTAAAAAAAATTCTAATTGAAATAGTAAAAATAAGTAGTTTTCTATTATTTCAATTAAGTAGTTAGTAGTTTTCCACTTAAAAATTAGTAAAATTCCTACTTTTTAATAGTACATCACTTTTCGCTAATTCATTAGTAAAAATCCATTAATTCAAATTTCGATAATAAATAAACAATGTAACTTTTGCAGTAGAAGTATTATGTAAATGTATTTTAAAATTATAAAGAATTGTAAACAAAAAATTAAGAATATAATTACTCTCTAAAACTGAATTAGTTAAAAATAACTAATTTGAAAGCAAAAACTCCGTCACTAATTCAAATAGTTATATATCTACTAATTATTTAGTAAAAAATAACTAATTATTAGTCAAATCTATTTTTAGGTCATGTCAAAATAACTAATATTTTAGTAAAATTCTGTTTACTAATTCAATTAGTCGAATTTGAACTATTTTTTAGTTACGTTTTTACAAACAATTAGTCATTTTTTACTAATAACACAGGCACACAAAAAAAAAAAAAGGTCAAATACCAGAGGGCAGACCAACATATTCCTAGGTTTTTGGGGTCGCTGAAACCGAATATGACCATGAAAATATTATCTGCTTGCCCATTTTCCCCCTAGCCCCCCCCCCTTACACCTCTCGGGGGGTAACATTTCAGTTTTTCCAAAAACGTCGAAAAGGCAGTCTATTTCTACGTTTTTTGGGGCGCTGAATCCGAAAAAGTCCACCAAAAGCCAATTGGCCCTCCCCTTCACCCCCTATCACCCCCTGGTAGGGGGTTGGAATTTCGAATTTCACGAAAAGTCGAGTTCGGTGTCCATTTCTATGTTTTTGGGGGCGGTGAATCCGAAAAAGACCACGAAAAGAAAATTCCCCCTCTCCTTCACCCCCTATCACCCCCTGGGAGGGGGTTGGAATTTCGAATTTCACGAAAAGTCGAGTTCGGTGTCTATTTCTATGTTTTTTGGGGCGCTGAATCCGAAAAAGACCACCAAAAGCCAATTCTCTCCATCAAATTTAAAGGTATGATGTCTCCTAATCACGCTATATATCCAAGTATTCCGTCTTTCACCCCTCCAATTTATAATGACGATGATGATGTTTCAGATGATGATGTCAAGATGGATGTCACTGCTGATACAGTGGAAGTTGAAAGTCAAATGGACCTTAATGAGCCAACTGTGGATTCCAACAGTACTTATTCCGGAAGTGAAGTTGACTCGAATTCTGACAGTGATGAAGGAGATGTTCGCTTCAAACGAGATCGACCTATAAAACTATGGGATCAAAAAAAGCTCAATGATGTGGTAAGAAATTTGGGTTTAGCCAAAGATGCAGCTGAGTACCTTGCGTCGAGTCTCAAGGAGGACGGTCATTTGGCTAAAGGTACTAAGGTTTCTTCTTTCCGAAATCGGGAAAAAGAATTTCTTCCCTTTTTCAAAAAAGAAGAAAGTCTTGTCTACTGCACAAATATTCGGGAGCTTATAAATTCTTTGAAACCAAACATTTACAAGAGTGAAGAATGGAGGCTTTTCATCGACTCTTCCACCCGCAGTCTAAAAGCAATACTCTTGCACAACACCAATGAATTAGCCTCGATCCCAATAGCGCATTCCGTTAATATGTCAGAAGACTATAATTCTTTGAAGCTGGTACTCGAAAAAATAAAGTACACGGAACATAACTGGCAAATTTGCGGGGATCTGAAAATAATAACAATTCTTTTGGGTCAACAAAGTGGGTTCACAAGTCATCCGTGCTTCTTATGCCTTTGGAATAGTCGAGATCGAAAGAACCATTATAATAACTTCCAATGGCCTGCTAGAACCTCTTTTGTTCCTGGCTTGGCAAATGTCCTCAAAAATCCTCTTGTATCACCGGAAAAGGTTCTTCTTCCTCCATTGCATATAAAGCTTGGGTTGATGAAGCAATTTGTAAAAGCCTTAAACAAAGAGGGAAAAGCTTTTTTATACCTCCAGGAGAAATTTCCGAAAAAGTCGGAACAGAAACTCAAAGAAGGGATTTTTGATGGGCCAGAGATTCGGAAGTTGTTGCGCGACGCTGAGATTAAAAAATCAATGACAGTTGTGGAAAGAAATGCTTGGGTTAGCTTTGTAAATGTAGCAGAAAATTTTTTTGGCAATAAGAAAAGTCCAAATTACAAAAAGGAAATAAAAAAGCTGCTGCAGAACTACAAAAAACTTGGATGCTTGATGAATCTGAAACTGCATTTCCTGGAGTCCCATGTAGACTATTTTCCGTCGAATTTAGGGGACTATAGCGAAGAGCAAGGTGAAAGGTTTCACCAGGATCTAAAAGAAATGGAACGTCGTTACCAAGGGAAGTGGGATGTGAATATGCTGGCCGATTACTGTTGGACACTAAAAAGGGATTCACCAGAAACAAAAAGGGCTTAGAAAAGAAAACCTCTCAAAAGGTCATTCGAATCCAAGCGAGTACGGTACCATAGGCAGAAATGAATGCCAAAAAACTAGTGATGCATTTCGAGAATCTGTCCTTTCATAAAAGATAAAAGAGACGAAAACAGTACATTCATTTGTTTCCAATGCAATTTTCACGAGATTCTCATTTTTTCGAGACTTTTTGAGAAGAGATCTCGCTCAAATGCATCACTATAAAAAAACTAAATGAGCGAAATTCGTTCTAAGGAAAAACACATTAAAGCAGCGCCACCAATCGTGAGAGGCAAGGGGACTCACGTTAAAAAAGCACCCCAAAGGGAACAAAAACTACCACGTCCACGCCGTTGTTCCTGGGTCGCGCTAAGTGTAGTAAAATCAAGATCCATCAAATTGTGCTGGTACATACTTGTGTAATCATCGGTGCCTACCTAGTTATTATTTATTCAAATGCGTAAAAAAAACATTGCTTATTCTTCTTAATTACACATAAAAGAGAACATATCAACCCCCCTCCCAGTGTTAGTAACTAGATGCTAAGAGGTGAATAACGGAACGAATGTACCTTTGGTGTCCTTTTCCAATTTCACCGCCCCCAAAAACATAGAAATGGACACCGAACTCGACTTTTCGTGAAATTCGAAATTCCAACCCCCTACCAGGGGGTGATAGGGGGTGAAGGGGAGGGCCAATTGGCTTTTGGTGGACTTTTTCGGATTCAGCGCCCCAAAAAACGTAGAAATAGACTGCCTTTTCGACGTTTTTGGAAAAACTGAAATGTTACCCCCCGAGAGGTGTAAGGGGGGGGGGGCTAGGGGGAAAATGGGCAAGCAGATAATATTTTCATGGCCATATTCGGTTTCAGCGACCCCAAAAACCTAGGAATATGTTGGTCTGCCCTCTGGTATTTGACCTTTTTTTTTTTTGTGTGCCTGTGTAATCAGTTATTTTTAACTAATTGCTGAAATAAAAACTTAGGCACGATTTTACTAATTATTAGTTATTTTTAACTAATTCAGATTGTTTTCTATTATTTTAACAGTAGTTAAAACAGTTTAGTTTTCTTTCTACTATTTAAATTAGTAGTTTCTACTAAAAATAAGTATTTTTATACTAAAAAAAATTAATAAAATTTTTACTATTTAATAGTAGCTTACTTTTCGCTAATTCAATAGCAGAAATTGAAGTTACTGTAATTGTTCAATTGAAACTCTCTACATCTGTATTTTAGTAGGAAACTTCTAATTTGAAAGTCAAATATCTATTAATTAAAAAAGTAAACTTTCACCATTACAATTAATAGATATTTCACTTTCAAATTAGAAGTTTCCTACTAAAAATTAGTGAAATTTTTTACTATTTAATTAGTAGTCTTTTACTGAAAAATAGTGAAAATTTCCACCATTTAATAGTGACCGAGTTCTTGCTAATTCATTAGTAAAAAATCACTAATTCATAAATTTAGAGAGTGGTTTTCTACTAAAGAATGAACGAAAAGTGAGCTTCTATTAATTAAATAGTTATAGAATGTTACTAATTTTTTTAGTAGAAAACTACTATTTTTTAATAGAAAACTATTAGTTGAAGTAGTAGAAAAATAGTAATTGAAATAGTGAAACTTTAAAATTTCAATTCGTAGAGTTTTCTACTATTTCAATTAGTAGTTTTTTGCTAAAAATTAGTAGTTTAGAGGAATCTTGGCATTCAGAGTTACTAATTTCATTAGTAGGTTTTCACTATTTTGAGAATAAACGAATTTTCTTTTACATTAGTAAAAAATAACCCTTAAATAGTTATTTTTTAGTATTTCAGATTTAAAGAGTGTAACGACAAAGTTATATGAAGTTTCTCTCCTTATTCCCATTTCTTCATCTTCTAAATCTTCTGCATCTTTTTTTCCGTTTTCTTCTTATTCCGTTCCTGTTTATATGTCTTCTGGTTTATGCAAAATATAACCAGCAGTTTTCGCTGGCCCAATTAATTTTTCTGCTGCTTCTTCTTTAAGTTTTTGAAGTTGAGGACATTCGTATAGATAATTAATGCTATAAATGTTCAAAGGACTTAATTTTATTCTTTGTCCCATGTTTTTATGTTCTTCCTAAAAACAAATTTAGACAAAAGACAAATTTAGTGAAAAATAGAGTGATAAAATTTTTATTTTTTTTTTTTATTTTTTATGCTTAGGATTATACTTTATCGAAAAAAAATATCCCTATTCTAAAACCATTATCTACCAGTGGACCAAATTTAATTAAAATGGTAAAGGGGTCGTTCGTATACCACGTGGACAATTTTTAATCATTTTTTGATCCCACCCCTCTGTAAATGTCCACGTGGACTTTTTTTTGAAAAATAATATGATGTTCTATGTTATGAGAAATTATAACTATAAAGAAGGATTCTTGTTTTAAAATGGTAAATAAATTAATATTCAATTACTTTTTCCTAACATTGGCTTAAGACTTAAAATTTTTGCGTATCAGATGAGAATGAGTCAGTTTAGACTATTTTTGGAAAATCGAAAATCTTAAAGATCACAAAGCTTCCTCTAGGAGGAAGCAAAATCTATAAATTGAAAAATAAAAATTGGAGAAAATGACAAAACATGATAATTAAAAATTAAAAAACATAATTGAAAAATGATGAAGGCAAAAGAAAATTGAAGTAAATAAGTAAAATTTGAGATAAATATTTAGAAAGTTTAGAGAATTAATTGGAAAACAATTAAAATCTTTAAAATTTGAAGAAAATGATTGCAAAATAATGAAAATAATTATAATTTAAATTTAAGATAAATAATTTAAAATTGAAGAAAATAATTACAATTTTGAAAAAAAATAAGTCATAATACTTCCCATATGAGAAAGCAAAATCAAAAAGTTTAATCGAAATTAAAGAAAATAATTGGAAAATGGTAAAAACAATGAAAAATTAAAGAAAGTAATTTATATTTAAAGAATTCATTGAAATTAGTGATAAACAATTGGAAATTTAAAAAATTAATAAAAAAATAATTAAAAATTGGAGAAAACAATTGCAAAATAATAAAAATATTTAAAAATTAAATAACATAATTGAAATTTCAGGTAAATAATTGAAATTTAGAGAAATGCAAATAAAAATAATAAATACCTATAATTCCTTTATGAAAAAGCAAAATCAAAAAATTTAATTAAAATTAAAGCAAATAATTGAAAAATGGTAAAAACAATTAAGCATTGAAAAAAGTAATTGATATTTACGGAATTAATTGAAAATTGAGAAAAATAATTAGAAATTTGGAAATTTCACTAAAAAATAATTTAAAATTTGAGAAAACAATTGCAAAATAATGAAAATATTTAAAAATTGAAAAAAATAATTAAAATCTGAGGTAAATAATTGAAAATTGAAGAAAATAATTGAAATTTTGAAAAAAGTGATAAAATCACCAAATTAATTTGAAATTGAAGAAAGTAATTGAAATATGGGAGAAATAATTGAAAACTTAGGAAATAAATAAACAATTGGAAAAGTCATAGAAATTTTAAGAAAAATAGTTTAAAAATGATGAGAGCAATTAAAAATTGTAGAAAATATTTGAAATTTAAAGAATCAATTAAAAGAGTGGGTAAAAATAATAGGTAAAATAATAACAATTGAAAATAGAAGAAAATAATTAAAAGTTGTAAAAATAATAATTGAAAATGTCTTAAATTAATTGAAAAAAATAGAAATATTTGGGATATTAGTTAAAAAATAATTAAAATATTAAAAAATTGCAGAAAATAATTTTTTAATGGTAAAAGTAATTAAAAGTCTAAGAAATAATTAAAATTTATGAAAAATGTTTGTATAAAATTACTAAATATATTTAAAATAGAAAAAAATTATTAAAAAACTTAAATAAAAAATTAAACATTGATAAAAATTAATGAAATATGAGATAAATAATTGTAAATTAAGGTAATTGACTAAAAAATATTGAAAATTTTTGCAAATTGAAGAAAATAATTTAAAATAGAAAAATATAACTGAAATTTATGAAAAATAATTGAAAAATTTAGAAAAAAAAGTATTGAATATAACTTAAAATTTGAGAAAACAATTGCAAAATAACGAAAATATTTAAAAATTGAAAAAAATAATTGAAATTTGTAATAAATAATTGGAAATTAAAAATAATATTAGAAAAATAATTTTAAAAATTGAGCATTGATAAAAATTATTAAAATTTTAGATAAATAATTTTGGATTTAAAATTACCCTTAAGTGATAAAATTTAAAAAAAAACATTTTTTTTGAAGTTTTTTGAATTTTAAATTTTTTTCAAAATTAAAAGTTTTTTTGCTACGTAATTGTGTTCAGAATTCAATACTTGAATCTACATTTTTCAACTACAATTATTAATTTTACAAGGTTTTTACAAACATCAGAAAATTAATTAGGAATCTTAAAATTGTGCCCATACCGAACGCGATTTATTATATAACTATGTAAAACAGATAGACAGACAGACAGACCGACATTAGTATTCTTTAAAAGTATTTTTAAAATCTTGCAAAGTGGTTCAACTTGCCCCAGCCCGGGCTAGGTTGATTCATGTACCAAATATGTTTTAAATTTTTTATTCTTTTTTATTGATACTGTAAATATAAATTAAAAGCTCTTCAACGCGTTCTGTACAAGCAACTACAGAGGAATATCGATAACTCGAATCACCAAGGTAAACAAAAAAAATCGAGATATCGAAAATTTGAGTTATCAAATATTATTCAAAATTATTTATTTCAAGAGAAAAATGTCATATAATTTAATATAGCAGAGTCATAATAAAACGACTTATGATATGGATTATAATAGTAAAGCGTCTTTGTCAATTTAAAAAATTTGTCACTTTTGTCTTTCTCTCATCTAACATTTAAACAAAAAACAGAAATTTTATTAAGATTATAGAAAATCTCCTCCTGGATATTATCATGTTCTTGAATGAATTTCTGTGCAACGTTTAGCGTCCAATCCAATGTATGTTTATTGGTAGTTTAAATTTACAAAAACACCCCTATCGGTTACTTCAGGAACTATCCAATATGGCCGCCGACAGAGAGAAAATTTTTATTGTACATAAAAATTTGATATTTATTTTAAAAACAAACTTTTAAAGTGTTTGTGAAAGTGAATTATAATTTTATAATAGTGAGAGTGATTTATTTTGTGAATATACAATGGAATTCTCGATTTTTTTCTCTAGCTCGGCGAATATATCGCGTAATATAAAAACAAAAAAGTTATCGAGATTGCACTGTATTTCATAAACTCAAAACTTGTTGTTTAAAATTTTTCTATAAACTATTACTCAGAAAGATAATTACAATAATTACCTTTGGCAGGATGGTTGGACTTTTATTTCCGGAGAAAGCGTAAGTGGGGTACATCAATATACTTTCCCAATCAAAACGAACCTCCGGAAATACCTTTGTGGGGCGTTTCTCAAAATTGAATCTTTGGTCTGAAAAAAGTTTAATGAAATTTTCTATTAATATTATAAATATGTACATATTTGTGGTTTACACTATTTAGATAAAAATACCGAAAGTGACCACCAGTACATCAAGTTTTCAGTTTTAGGGGGAGACACACCTAATTGTAAGGCAAAAAAGCAGGTAGTACCCTGTACTAACGGCCCTAAGTAATTTAAAGATTGAGAGAGGAGTCAAATTAGTGACTGTTAGTGCGAGAAAAAGTAGTGATGTCTGGCAATGCGAGAAACTAGAAAAACTAAGCTTTCTATTCACATAAGATTTGAAAAAAAATGAGGAGTGTTGTTTTGAAATACCATCTTTTAGCTTATACAAAATAAAATGAATGTTAATATGCAAACTCAGTTACTTTCAGGAATACGTGAATATATTATTTGGACGTTTTCATCTCTATCTTGTCTACCATGCTCGTGAGGAAATCCTAAAACGTGCATCAGTTCATGAAGTGTTTTTCCATACACATTCGAGTCCGAAAAGTCCAGGTAAACGTTAATCACCTGATTTTTTTTATATCCAGTCGCAGATGACAAAAAATTATGTGAATTAGTAATATGTACATAACCGTTCAATTTATTGTTATCTTCAACGAATTTGATACAAGTCAAATTCTGTATGTTGTCCATTGCTTCTATTACTGTAGATTTTCTAGTACTCGATTCTAAAAAAGAATAGGTTGATAGGTCAATTACGTATTTTTTAAAGTTGTACGGCATAAAAAATATTGTTTTTTACCAATATTATATAATTCACCAAAAATTCATGATTTTTCACTTTTTTGACATTTAAAAATATTTTTTCTTCTATAACTTCTTTAATTTTTATTCTTTAACCATAGTTCCTTTGAATAAAATATTCTAGATTAAATAGCAAACTAATTGATCTATATAAAGTATTCATTTTACCTGAAGTTTGTAAACAGCAATTTTTAAAAATTAATCAAATTTTCCAAAACTTAAAACTTTTGTGTTTAATCAATAACAAAAAAAGTGACAGTTATGTGAACTTGTCCTTATGGTACCCATAACTTATATATATATGTATAATGGTAAATAATAATTACAATATATTAATTTAGAATATATTTGACTTACGTCCCTCTGTAATACTTTGATCCAGTTTATAGTAAATTGTATTATGAGGCCATGTAAGAATATCACCTCCCATTACTTTGTGTACAAATATGCTCAAACATATAAAGCAGAAAACTTTTACTGCAACAAGAGTTTACTTCATTTATATCATCTTTTCAAAATTACAAATATGAACACAAGTAAACAAATATTTTTGAATGTGTACTATTTTAGCTAATTAACATTAATTGATAACTTGACAAATGTTCAGAAGTCATTTTGACAGTGAAATAAATACCTGATGAGTTTTTCATAACTTCTTGAAGATTTAATACGAAGGTGGCAAAGCACTTGTTAAACTTAAGCTTTCTTTGCTCTTATTCTTTTCAAGTAATTTGCGATTTTATATATAGGGCTGAGAAGAATATAAAATTTTATATTTATGAAATATTTTCACGTCTTCTTGATACTGTTGAGTTGATACGGACTGACTTAAGCGCAGAAAAATGAATGTACGTACATAGATTACTACTAATAGGTATAAAGAATTTCTAAGAGAAGAAAGATTCTCAATTATTTTTTTTTCAATTTATTTCTCTATCGTCCTTACATACATATATGTACATATATACATAACAAAAATTGTTTTTAACCAATTTTAAACTTGTCATTCAAAAGAAGAGATCACTTAAACTAAAACTTTTTCTTCCTCCACATTTGTACATTCTACGAATTTTCTGAATATCTCCTTTGCTTAATCCAATTCGTTGTCCTATTTTTGTATCAATTGTTCCCTGTAAAGCAAAGTTGTAAAAAATGTATTTATTTGAAATAGAAGTGAATAGAAATATAATAATAAAGATTTTACGATAAAAAATAATCGAAAAAAATAAAAAGTTTAGACCCACTTTTGGAAGAATAGTTGGCAGTCCATTTTTTGAAAATGCTCCTGAAGAATAATGCATAACACTTCTGTAGTCATAACCAATTCCAAAAGCATCAGTCGTTCGTCTCGAGGCTTTTTCAAAATTTCTTTCATGTCCTTACAAAATAAATTGCAATTATTTTTAATTAAAACTATTCATTTTGATTTTTCAGAGCCTTAAAATGTCTTTAAACAAGAATTATTTAAACAATAAAAACTTGCGAGAAATTATATCAATTTAAATTTACATTTAATATATTACATAAATATTTTGTAACACATTTATGGTTCTTTGTACCGTGGGATATTGTAATTAAACAAATAAATAAAATGATAAAAACAATGCTTAATTGAAAAATAATTAAAGTAATTAAAAATTGGGGAATATAATTGAAAAATGATTAAAAAAATCAAAAATTAAAGAAAATAATCAAAATTTGAAGAAATAATTGAAAATTTAGGAAATTAATTAAAAAATCATTAAAATCATTAAAAAGTGGAGATAATAATTGAAAAATAATACAAATAAATGAAAATTCAAGAAATTAAAAGAAAAATGATACTAATAAAAAAATTTTAGAAAAGAAAAGAAAAATAATAAAATAATGCTAAACTGAAAACATACGTTTTAGACCATTTATTCCACATGTTACATTTTTTTTAATTATAAAAAATTGAAGACAATAAAATCCAAATTTTATTGAAACTGTTTTCATACAGTAAAACATGATAAAAGGTAAAAACATCATCTTCTATACTTTTCTAATTCTTTTAATTTACTGAATACAAAACGATATAACACACTAGTATAATAAAATTAATAATTGAAATTTTGAGAAAAATAATTTAAAATTCTTGAAATTATGAAAAAGAATGAAAATAATAATTAAAAATTGAAGATGATAATTAAAAAATAATATATGTAATTTAAAATTGAAAAAATTCAAGAAGATATTTGAAATAAAAAAAAAATAATTGAAAAATAATTTTAAAAAATGAAAATTGAAGACAATATTTAATCTAAAATGCATTCAGCCTAAATTCCATTTAACCAAAATCTCATTTAACCTAAATTCTCTTTTACCTAAAATGCATTTTGCCTAAATGTCATTTAACCTAAATCCCATTATATCTAAAAAGCATTCAGCCTAAATTTCATTTAACCTAAAATGCATTCAGCCCAAAACTCATTTAACCTAAATTCCATTTTACCTAAATCCCAATTTATCTAAAATACATTCAGCCTAATGTCCACTCAACCTAAAATGCGTTCAGCTTGAATTCCACTTTAAATAAATGATTTAGCCTAAAACCATTTATCCTAAATTCTGTTTTACCTAAATTTTACATATATTTTAGGTAAAATGGAATTAAGGATAAATGCTTTTTGGGCTAAATGCATTGTAGGTAAAGTGGAATTTAGGCTGAATGCTTTTTAGGTTGAATAGGATTTAGGTTAAATGGAAGATAGGTTAAATGAAATTTAGGCTGAAAGCAGTTTAGGTTAAATGGGATTTAGGTAAAATGAAATTTAGGCTGAATGCATTTTACATTAAATGAGATTTAGGTTAAATACATTTTAGACTAAATGGGATTTAGGTTTAATAGAATTCAGGTTAAATGTGATTTAGGTTTAATGCAGTTTAGGCTAAATGCTTTTTAGGCTTAATGCATTTTAGGTTAAATAAAATTAGGGCTGATTGCATTTTAGATATAATGTAATTTAGGTTAAATGGTTTTTAGGTTAAATGGAATTTAGATTAAATGGGTATTAGGTGAAATGGGATTTAGGTGAAATGAAAATTAGGCTAAATGCATTTTAGATTAAATGCATTATAGGTTAAATGGGATTTTGGTTAAATGGAATTTAGGTTAAGTGGACTTAGGGCTGAATGCATTTTAGGTTAAATGGGATTTAGATTAATGGGGATTTAGTTTAAATGTATTTTAGATTTATTGAGATTTAGGTAAAATGAAATTTAGGCTGAATGCATTTTAGGTTAAATGAGATTTAGGTTAAATACATTTTAAACTAAATGGGATTTAGGTTTAATAGAATTTCGGTTAAATGTGATTTAGGTTTAATGCAGTTTAGGCTTAATGCTTTTTAGGCTTAATGCATTTTAGGTTAAATAAAATTAGGGCTGATTGCATTTTAGATATAATGTAATGTAGGTTAAATGGTTTTAGATTAAATGGAATTTAGATTAAATGGGATTTAGGTGAAATGGAAATTAGGCTGAATGCATTTTAGATTAAATGCATTTTAGGTGAAATGAGATTTAGGTTAAATACATTTTATATTAAACGGGATTTAGATTTAATAAAATTTAAGTTAAATGTGATTTAGGTTTAATGCAGTTTAGGCTAAATGCTTTTTAGGCTAAATGCTTTTTAGGCTAAATGCATTTTAGGTTAAATGGGATTCAGGATAAATGAAACTTAGGCTGAAATCATTTTAGATTAAATGCATTTTAGGTTAAATGAGAATTATGTTAAATACATTTTAGGTTAAATGGGATTAAGGGTTAATTGAATTTAGATTAAATGGTATTTAAGTTGAATGCAGTTTATATTAAATGCATTTTAGTTTAAATGGTTTTAGGTTAAATGAGATTTAGGCTAAATGGGTTTTAGGAAATATTCACGCGCCTCTTTGTCCCTAATGTGAAAGAGGAAAAGAATGCCATGTCATCTGTCACTTATTTTGCTCTACTGGTTAATAAGGCAAAAATTTTAACGCATGCGCACTAAATATCTCTTAAAAATGTCTATAGCCTAACGCACATTGAATCGTAATCGCTAATGTAGGACAGACATATATCTCTGTCCTGTCTCTGTCCTGCTTCCTCTCATTCTTACGATTAAGGATTAGCGATTACGATTCATTGTGCGTTAGGCTAATTCCAAAAATCACATAACCTAACATTTTTTCTTCTTAGATATACTTTTATCTCCATATTGCGTCACATATATGTTTTTGGGAGGGATAAAAAAATTCTATCCCATTCTATTCATTTCTATCTTTTCACTTCCAGCGGAATATAATACACTGTTATTTTATTTATAAACTTAATATTTGTACTTAAAACCTTTTAAGTATTTACCTTGTTGAATATTTCGCCACTGTACGCTGACAAAATCGTCTCTTTCAAATCTACTTTGTTCGTGTAGGAAGCCAATTGCGTGCATTAATTCATGAATCACTGTTCCTTTTTTATAAACACAGCCAGGAACTTGAAGATTAACTTCCTGCCTTCCACCAATTCTCCCAACGTTACTCCAGCATCCCGTATTGCCAGCTGTAATTCGAATGTAATCAGCCTCCTTTCCATTATATGGTTTAAATCGAATGCACGTGTATTGGTGAAAATCATCCATAGCTTCTTTAATTAAACGCAGCTGCTCTTTTTCTGAAATATCACAATTATTTTTCTCTCCATTAATACATTTTATTTCGTATAATTCAAATTTCCCGCCATTTTAATGACTCACGCGACTTTACCGAGAGAGTCGTTACGTACGATACGTATCTGTGTGAATAAGCGGGAAATTCGAATGAAAGAAAGTGATTTTAGTCTTTTTAGCGATTCTATACGAGTAAAATAAAGAAAATAAACAAAAATTTCTTACTGAAATATGGACTGATCAAGTAAGGAATTACTCCATTGGGCCATCGAGCAGATGAAGCCTTAAGACCGTTCCTGCCCATTGTGTTTGGAAAAAGAATGTCACCCTCGATATATCCACCGAGTTCTTCCGGATTTACTCCCATCCTCTCGTGCCACTGTGACACTTTTCTGCCAGTTTCTGCATTAGGTTCCGAAAAAAGTTTTCCCCCTAATTGTGTCAAATAGGAAAGTACATCTGGACTGTCAAAGGCATTATCCAGGACTTCAGGTTCATATAAAGGCCACGCAGCAGACGCTGATCCCAATATTATTATTGTTATTGATAACCACCAAACGAACATCGCTGAATCAGAAAATTTTAAGGTTATGTTACACATCAGTGGAATTTTCAAGAAGGTTTCTACAAGTTTCCCATTGGCCACACCTGGCCACAAAATAGAAGAAGAAGAAGAAGAAGAAGATGGAAATAATGATAAAAACTTTCTATTCATTGGAATCTTTTTTAATCTCCGAAATTATAGAAGATAAACTTTGTATATTTTTTTCTATTCAGGTCTATCTTTTTCTATCCTCTGTTTAATCCCATCAAGCCATTTGAATTTCTACTTCTTCGGGTCACAATATATATTTTTTTTAATCCCAAAAACTTCACTGAGAAAATAAGTTGACTAAATATAACAACCATTTGATTAATATTAACGGAGTATGGCTGCTAATATAGCACCTGGCAACGCACTTTGTTTATCATAACCGAATAAATATGGTTATGAGTCTCTGTAGAATCTTTTTAATTTAATCGGTTACGATAGCTTACCTTCTTCATTAAAAAGTATACATATTTTTAAAATAGATACTGAAATTATATTTAAAACACATATTGAGTAAAAGTACCTAATTTACGTGTAGCACAATTCTAATCAAAATATACTATTGTATTTTTGACGTTTTCGCTTGCCACGTCTACGGTTAGGTTATGGGGCGGTTACAGATTAGGCCAAGGCAGATGAAATCGTAACACGTAAACTGAAAACTTAAGAATTAAACTGAGAGAGAGTAGGACAGAGATATTGTCTGTCCTACTCTCTCTCAGTTTAATTCTTAAGTTTTAGGTTTTACGTCTTACGATTATAAATGCGTTGCCATAGTAACCTGCAAGCAGCCAATAGCTGTGGCAGTACCGTAAGACTGAGAGAGAGTACGGGAGAGTAGCAGGGCATGAGATAATAAAGGACAGAGAATGTTTCTGTCCTTTTCTGTCTCATGCTCTGGTCCCGTAACCGTATTTCTATCTGCTTAGGCCTTATAATACGTATGTATTATACAGTATACAGTATAAATGGTAAAATCCCATGTGAGTAGAAAATCATGAGAGTGAGAGAGACAGTGATATCTACCTACCTCTCTCATTCTCATGATTTCTGCTTTCGGTTTTCGGTTTTACGCTTTCTGCTTACATGGCATTTCACCCTTAAACCATGTAATATACATCAGGTAATATACGCACCCAACCCTGGCTGTTTATATACAAACAACTCGATATGTAGTTTTAACAGTAAAACTTTTTAAAATTGTGCAAACGTCGATTTGCGGTTACCGCAATATCTTCGAATGGCTACTTTTAGCTATTGGATTTTAACCATTTCAACTCTGATGTGACAGCTAGTATAATTTATTTTTCGTTAGTCATACCTTATGTGTTTTTACATAATAACCCTTTAGCCGAGATATTAAGCAGCTTTTCTAGAGGTTTATTTTCTCAGTGTTTATTCAAATTCCAAACCAATACCAAACTTTAACCATTTGAATCTCTTTATATTCATCTCTACCCTCTATGTTAACCTATTCAGTTTTATCTAAAAATTTTTATCCAAATTTATCCTTTTTAGAGTTCCGTATCGTAAAACGGAACCCTATTAAAATCACTATGTGTGTCCGTTTTCGCACCCCCTCTAACTTCTAAACTATATGAGCTAGAGTCTTCAAATTTGGTACACATATGTAATTTCACCTTGGATTTACGAAAATGATATGGAAAACGCGATTCGAGGTCATAAACATGCCGAAATTCAGCAAAAACCACTTTTTTGCCCTAAAATGCAAAAAAATTACCATATCCCCCCCCCCCCCTAAACTTCAAAACTATTTGAATTAGGATGCTGAAATTTGGTACTCGTATCCCACATAGCACCAGAAATTCCCTGAATTTCCCCTAAATATTGGTCCACATTTCCCGAATATTCGAACCTAATATTCAGGGAAGTTTCGTGGAAGCATCAAAATGTCCGCAATGGGGAATATTGGACGTGAAATTTCCCTGATAATATATTTCTAATTTTCAGGGAATTTCTGCATCTAATATTCCTTCAATATTCACAGTATTCGTAAATTCACTGTACATGATGCGCACTGGTCGAACTTGGTTCCTGTGACACTTACGACTGCGCAGTAGTTTTTAATGTTCTAGAATCCTACGGGTGTCAAATATAACATATAATTTTCATCAATTACCAGATCAAAAAAAAATTTGGAAATTTTTTTCAACTTTCCCTGAATATTCTAGGAATATAAGATGCAGAAATTCCCTGAAAATTAGAAATACATTTTTAGGGAAATTTCGCGTCCAATATTCCCCATGGCGGACATTTTGATGCTTCCACGAAACTTCCCTGAATATTAGGTTCAAATATTCGGGAAATGTGGACCAATATTCAAGGGAAATTCAGGGAATTTTTGGTGCTGTGTGGGATGTAGATTTACGTATAGATTACAGGAAAATTATAGAGAACTTTCGTAATTTCATTGTGTTTACTATGTTTGAATAATAATTGGTGAATTCCTTATTTTTTGAAAACATATTTAAAAAATGACCCTGACCCCCCCCCCCCCCAGCTGCAAAAGTTTTGGCTTATATTGCTAAAAATTTGTACCAATATAAAATGTTATTCAGTGTATAATAAAAAATATTTTTAAAAATGGTTTCCTGGTGGAAAATTTTAAATCTCTACCTCATACAATTGAAGAAAATTAGAACGGTACGGAACACTTCGACTTAGTACGAGTGTAACTCGTACTTGCCCAATTTTTTTATTTATCCATACCCTTACGTAAAAGTAAAATTTTGAAAGTAAAATTTTGATTTTAACAGATAGCAGTCTTCAGTGCTATCTGTTAACTGAAATAGTGAAATCTGTTGGATTAAAAATATAGAGTTTTAATGAAAAAGTCACTCTTCCAACTGGAATAAAAACAATTGTATAATAATTAGATTGGGTTAGAAAATAGTAAAAAACAAAAATTATGAAATAAATGAAATTTTTTACGATTCACACTTTTAGGTTATTTTATCAATAATTTATTAAGTATTTCGATTAAACACAAATCATTGCGGATATCTAATAGTTATACTACAAAATAAAAAACTGATAAAGTCAGCAAAATGAAAGCTGACAATGTTAAATAAAAACGTAATTATCCATTGTTGACAATTCTGCACATCCATTCCTAAATTATACAGACATTTTGGAATGACTACGATGCCAAAATGTCTGTGTCCTAGAAATCCTTAAATACCAAGTTAAATTAAAATCCAATAATTTTTCAAAATTCGTCCGCCATTTTAATTTTTGTAATTCTGACTTCAGATTCGCAATCAGCGACCACAAAACCCCTTAAATATCAAGTTATAATACAATTAAACAGTTTTTAAAATTCGTCTGACATATCGGATCAGCCATTTTGAATTTGGAAATTCTGTTTACATATTTTTAAAAATCAATGAACCTAAAAACCCCTAAATACCAAGTTACATTAAAAAACCATTTTTCAAAATTCGTTCGATATTTTGAAGATGACAATTCTGACTTCAGATTCGCATTCAGTGATCCAAAAAACCTCTAAATACAAAGTTATATTAAAAGCCAACAAGGTTTTCAAAATTTGTCCGCCATATTGGATCCGCCATTTTTAATTTGGTAATTCTGACTTCAGCTTCGCAATCAGCAACCCCGAAGACCACTGAATACCAAGTTAAATTAAAATCCAACAATTTTTCAAAATTGCGGTTCATTGATTTTTAAAAATATGTAAACAGAATTTTCAAATTCAAAATGGCTGATCCGATATGTCAGACGAATTTTGAAAAACTGTTGAATTTTAATATAACTTGATATTTAAGGGTTTTTGGGGTCGCTGATTGCGAATCTAAAGTCAGAATTACAAAATTTAAAATTGCGGATGCAATATGGTGGACGAATTTTGAAAATATTTTTAATATAACTTGGTATTTAGGGGTTTCTGGGGTCGTTGATTATAAATATGAAAACAAAATTTCCAAATTCAAAATGGCGGATCCAATATGGCGGAAGAATTTTGAATAATTCTTGATTTTCAATATAACTTGGTATTTAGGGGTTTTTGGTGTCGCTGGTTTTCGAATCTGAAGTCAGAATCGCATAATTCAAAATAGGGGATCTAATATGGCGAACAACCCCCTCGTGGTGTCACCTTGTCGTGGTGAGGGGGCTTAGGAACGGCCAGGCGCTTGTCCTTCGGACGCCATCACTGGACGAGCTGTTCGGCTCTTCCCAGGACTTATCCACTCCCGATGCCTGGCGAGTTTGGGCACAGGGGAATGAACGGGACCCCGTTAATTCGGGTAGTCGCCGTTTTTCGAACCTGTGCACTAGCTATCCTGTGCGGATGATGTTAATTCGGATTCCAAATGGGGGCTAACCATCTTTGTCAGCTGTGGACGACATGGGTTCTGGCAGGAATGGGACACTCCTGCCTTCTTGGTTTCTCTAAGTTGGTGTGGAGTAGCCTCGATCCAGGGTTGGCGCCCAATGGACCGGTTGTCTGTTCGGTCTGACCAACGACACCAAACTAGTAAAAATGGAAAGTGCGGATCAAAACACACTACCCCAGGCAGGCCCCTCTTCTGAGGGTGGTCCTGCCGTTGGTTCCGATCAGGTGAAAGCCCCGATGGCCAACGCTGGCTTCAAGGATTCTGGGGAGAGCCAATCTCACTTGCTGTCTAGTACAGCCGAAAATAGTATGGAGATCGATGACCAATTTATGTCGAATACGAGATTTTTGGAAATTATCGCCAACGAGTTGGCCGGTGTTCCAAAGATCTTCGAGGTCATAAAAAAGGGCATCGGAACCCAAAAAAATATAAAAAAGGAGGTCCAAAAAGGCATCCAAGACCTAGCGGACGTTTTTGATAAAATCAGCAAAAATTTGCGATTTGTCCAAATGCCGACCCAGAAGTCGGCAAAAACGTCCGCGAAGAATGGTCCTCAGGAAAAAATAGGAGTAGAAAAAAAGAGCCCGCGTATCGAGGGGGACAGCCCAGATGCTAGTCGCTCGATAGAACGGGAAAAGAAACTTAGACGCAGGGCCCCAGTTGCAGCGAATCTGGAGAGGGGGAAACCGAAAGAGCAGATTACTGCTCTGGCAAAACCTCCTGCCAGGACCTATGCAGATGTGGCACTAGGGTCAGCTCCTATGGAGAGCGACGGCTTTATACCCGTCAGAGATAAGAAGAAAAAGGCCAAGGAAAAGAAGGCTGCTGAGAGAAAGATCCAATTGGCGGAGAAGAAAATAGCTTCTAAGCCGAGGATGACGGAGGCCGTCAAAATCTCAGCAGAGTCTTCGGAGGCCTACGACGAGATACTCCGCGCCATGAAATCGTCCATTAATCCGGACCAGTTCGGCGCAGAGGTACTTAAAGTCAGGAGGACCATCAAGAAGGAGGTCCTCATTGTCGTAAAAAAGGGAGGAAAGACCTCAGAACTTGCTGAAGCTCTTACTGCGGTATTGCAGAATAAGGCGGAAGTGTCCGCCCTAATTAACAAAAAAACCGTCGAGATCCGAGATCTCGACGAGACAACCACGGAAGAGGACGTTGTTACTGCTCTAAGGGCTAAGCTTGAGAACGCCCATCCGGACCTGACCTGTCGCCTTATCTCGCGTTTTGGCGGAATGAAGATGGCATTGGTCCGCCTACCAGAAGGAGAGTGTGATACTCTCCTGAAGATAGGCAAAGTCCGGGTTGGCTGGATTAATGCAGCAATTATGCAACACGTCGAAGTCCCGAGGTGCCAAAAGTGCTTAGGATACGGACACGGGACTCGCGCATGCAAAGGCCCCGACAGGGTTAAAAACTGTCGGAGATGCGGCGGCGCGGGTCACCTCGCCAAGGCCTGTAGCGTAAACGAGCCAAAGTGTATAACGTGCTCGGACTTGGGAAAATCCGACCTCGGACATTGGACTGGTAGCAACGCCTGCCCGGTGTACAAGCAGGAACTACAGAAGCTTAAAAAGGCAAAAGCCTAAAGTTTTTGCAGGTTAACCTGCACACAGCGAAGAAAGCCCAGGACCTGATGCTGGTGACAGCCAGTCAGGAGGGGATCGACGTTCTGTTCTGTAGTGAGCAGAACAAAAGAAACGATCTCGCCTGCTGGTACCAGGATTCATCGGGTAGGGCAGCTATTCAGGTCTACAATCCCGATTTGAGGGTAGACAAGTTCCTGGAGACGAGCAGTGGGTTCGTGTGGGTGGAAATTTCAGATATACGCATGTATAGCTGCTACTTCTCACCCAACGACCCACTGACAACCTTCGAAGCGGAGATAGACGAACTCGAGTCGAGCCTGCGAGAATCCAGGCTGGATGTTCTCGTCACAGGCGACTTCAATGCGAAGTCGCCAGACTGGGGCGAGACAAGGCTCGACAATAGAGGAATTCTAATCGCAGAAATGGTCTCCAGGAACAATCTGATGGTTGTTAACCAGGGCCATAAATGGACGTTTAGGAGAGACCATAATATCGGATCAATTATCGATCTAACGATAACAACATCTCTCCTAAACAAGTGCATTACAGACTGGCACGTCTCTGAGGATCATACCGAAAGTGATCACCAGTATATTAAGTTTTCAGTCTCAGGAGGAGACACACCTAGAGCAAACAAGCAGGTTGTTTCCTGTAAGAAAGGCCCTAGGTGGAACATTAAGAAACTAGACGTCGAAAAGTTCGGTCGGTCCCTTGAAGAATCCCGCCTCATTGAGGAACTTGGATGGGTAAAGAGACCGAACAATCTGGATGGGGAGGTGCGGCCGGTGATGAACATGATAATCGCCGCATGCGACGCGTCAATGCCGCGTCGTAGAAGTACCACTCCCAGAAGACGTAATGTATACTGGTGGTCAGAGGAGCTGGCCTCTTTGCGAAAAGCATGCGTCAGAGCAAGAAGGATATACACCCGCTCTAAGGGAGATCCTATGCTAAAGGACGCATATATAGAGGCCAAGAGGATCCTCAGAAAGGAAATTCGAGCTTCACAGCGAAGGTGTTGGAAGACCCTGATCGAGGATGTCGAGAAGGACCCATGAGGTCTGGGCTATAAAATCGTCACCAAGAAATTGGTAACGAACCAAAAGACCCCCGGCCTGGACAATCCCGATTGGGTGCGTCAAATAATCAGGGCCTTGTTTCCACCAGCAGAACCATGGCCTAGGATGGACTGGAGTGACTGTCAAGTCCGTGAGGAGGAACTCTTCAATCTTGCAGAGCTCCACCAAGCCGGCAGAAGATTGAAGCCAGGCAATTGAAGCCTGGAATCGATGGGATAAGTAACGAGATACTTAAACAAGTGATCGTTGCTTCACCCCAGATTCTCTTAAATTGCTTCAACAATTGCCTAAGAAGAGGAGAGTTCTTCCGGGACTGGAAACGACAGAGGCTGGTCCTCCTAAGAAAAGGTAACAAACCTCTAGATAATGTCTCATCTTACAGGCCAATATGCCTGTTAGATACGATGGGCAAACTTCTGGAGGACATGGTTCTGCAGAGGATGCAGCTCCACTTAAATGGAGAGAATAGTCTATCCGACTACCAATTTGGTTTCCGTAAAGGCCTGTCCACAGTAGATGCCATACAAAAGGCAGTGGACCTAGCCAAGGAAGGAAAGGACAAATTGGGTCCGGGGAAGAAGAAGAGCTTCTGCGCTTTAGTAGCTATAGATATACGCAACGCGTTTAATACCGCTAAATGGGAAGATCTCATCAAGTCGATGAGAAACAAAGGAATACCGCCCTACCTGTTGCGGATAATGAATAATTATCTTAGCGACAGGTGGGTAATATACGAGGGGGACACCTGCACTCTGAAGGAAGAGATGCAAAGAGGTGCCCCTCAAGGCTCGAGGATAGGACCATTCGTATGGAACGTCTCGTACGATGACTTCTTGCGAATGGGTCTACCCGAAGGTGCGGTGATCATCGGCTTTGCGGACGACGCGTTGATCGTATGCTCTGCCGAAACTGCAGAAGAGCTCGGAATCTTGGTGAACGAATGTCTGCGACGAACAAAGAGCTGGCTGGATGCCAGAGGCCTTCAAATGGCCCTGGACAAAACTGAAGCGCTCATGGTCACAGACAGACGTGGTTACGAACTTCCCCGGATCGAAGTAGACGGATTCGAGGTCAAGTGGAGCACGCATATAAAGTATCTTGGTGTACAACTCGACAAGTTTTTGAATTTTAAGCACCACATTGCTGTGGCTTCCCACAAAGCTGCAGAATGTGCACTAAATTTAACCCGTATAATGCCGAACGTCGGTGGGCCTTTTGAAATGAAAAGGAGATTGGTAGCGAGTGTGTTCCACTCAAAGCTGCTTTATGCAGCACCAGTGTGGGCTCCCTCCCTGCGAACAGACAGAAGCAAGACCATCTTGGAGAAGATACTGTCCGTGCAAAGGATTATAACCAAGCGTATAATCTCTGCCTATAGGACAGTATCTGCGAGTGCTGTTCAGGTCCTTGCCAGCGTCCCGCCGGCAGATCTTTTGGCGCAAGAAAGGGAGGAAATTTTCCTCCTTTTCAAAGATAGGATGTCCACCCGTTATACGGATGACAATAGACCCAGCAAGGACCAAATTACCCGAGATGCGAGAAGCAGACTCGTCGAAAGATGGCAAGCAAGATGGAGCGGGGATGAGAAGGGTCGATGGACACATCGGCTCATACCTACACTCGCCACCTGGATAGATCGAAAACATGGAGTAGTCTCATACTACCTCACCCAAGCGCTCTCAGGTCACGGGTGTTTTAACTCGTACCTAGAGCGCTTCAAAAGACGACAAAGTTCAGAGTGTGCGTACTGCAAATCCCCAAAGGATGATGCAGAGCACACACTCTTTACATGCACACGATGGAACGACGAAAGACGGGTTATGTTCGCCGGTGTAAACTGCGAAGTTACACCGGAGAACATGGTCCTGTTAATGACTCGATCCAAAGAGAATTGGCGGCACATCGAGACCTTCATCCAACATGTTATGAGGGTTAAGGATCTCGATGGCCGCCAACAAAGGTAGTTCCAGTAGGTCGAGGAATGATATCGTTTAGGCGATAGAGGTGGGATATAAGACCATTCCTGAAGGCGATACGTCAGTAAACTGGCTCTACCTGGGAGTGGTCTTAAGGTCCCAAATAAGGGTGTGTTTTTAGCGGGTCGGCAGAACATCGCCACCCCCGCATAACCCTGTAGTACGGGCTACAGGGTACCTGAAGGCAGGTTTTCACATCCTACGCAAAAAAAAAAAAAAAATATGTCGAACAAATTTAGAAAAATGGTTGATTTTTAAATTAACTTGGTATAAAGGTGTTTCTGGGGTCGTTGATTATAAATATGGAAACAAAATTTAAAATTCTAAATGTCGGACGGATTTTAAAAAATTGTTGATTTTAATATAAATTGGTATTTAGGGGTGTCTGGGGTCACTGATTGCGAATTTGAATTTAGAATTGCAAATTTTAAAATGGCTGATCCAATATGGCGAACGAATTTTGAAAACTTGTTGGATTTTAATATTACTTGGTATTTAGGGGGGCGATAAAGACTCGTCTCTAGTTTGCTTGAATTATGATTTAAAATTTAATTCTTAACGTTTCCAAATATCAGCGTATTTTTTTTAAATCCAATTTTTAGGTGAAATTGAAAAAAAAATGGGTCAGATAGACCTTCCTAATGATATTTTAAGTAATTCTACTAAGTTTGGTGTCAAAATATTTGGTATTTTACTTTATACTTTATACTTCTGAATTTTCATTTTCAGTTATCATTTTCGTAATCAGCGACTTCAAGAACCCCTAAATACCAAGTTATATTAAAATCAACAATTTTTCAAAATTCGTTCTCCATATTGGATTCGCCATTTTTAAGTTTGTAATTCTGACTTTAGATTCGCAATTAGCGACCCCGAAAACCCTTAAATGTCAAGTTATATTAAAATTCAACAGTTTTTCAAAATTCGTCTGACATATCGGATCAGCCATTTTGAATTTGGAAATTCTGTTTACATATTTATAATCAGCGACACCAAACACCCTTAAATACCAAGTTATATTTAAGTATAACAATTTTTCAAAAATTGTCCGCCATATTGGATCCGCCATCTTGAATTTTGTAATTCTGACTTCAGATTCGCAATCAGCGACCCCGAAAACCCTTAAATACCAAGTTATATTAAAATCCAACAATTTTTCAAAATTGTTTTTGTTGTGAATTAAAATCAATCTCTTTTAATCCCTCCTTTCCGTATGGAAATAAATCTTTTTGTATTACACCTAAAAATTCTGTTAATCACATTATTTTATTTAAAATTATAAAACAGTATATAGATTTTTGTCTTCGATTTTTAACGCATCTTCTCTTTATCGACGTTAATTTTTTTTTATTCCTTCTAATTCTAAATAACAAACAATCTATATCAATCTCTCCCTATCATAGCAAAATAAATCATTTTGAATTCCACCTAATTCTTTCATTCTTTCATTTAAAACTACAAAGCAGTATTTACATTTTTATTAATAATTTTTTATCATATTTTATATTTAATCCTTTTTATCTCTTCTCAATTTGAATAACTAATTTTTTTAATTTATTTTATTTTAATCCTCTTTTATCTATTCCAAATCTTAATATTAATTAATATTCTCTAGGTATCGAAATAAATATTTTTGAATCCCGCCTAAATCTCTCTTTATTCTATTTAAAAGGTCGAAAGATAAGAAAGGTTAAAAAAGTAGGGATTAAAAAATTAATAAGGTTTGAATTCAACTGGACAGAAAAATTTTTTAGGTTGTATTCAGACTAAACTGGATAAAATTTCTTTATCAATTTGTATTCACGATTAATAGAAAAAGATAGACTCTGTAGATAGGCATGGATAAAAAAATATAAGAAAAAAAGATTCAAAATGTGTACTTGGATAGAAAATTTCAATCTTATAATTTTTTTTCCATTTTTTCACTTAAAAAGCAATGTAAAATAAATTTTTTGTAAAAAAGTTTTTCGAGTTTTCTTATTTTGGCTAATTTTTAAATTAAAATTCTAAGACGATAATAAGTAATTTACTGTTCACTTGTTTATCACTTCTTGTCTGTCTAAATTCTTTTTTTCTTTATCATCATATGTCATACGAATTTTTTCACACGTGCTGGAAATTGATTTAAATATAATAATAAATTCTTTTGGTCATTTTTTCTCTTTAATAGAACAGAATTAAAAATTATATTTAAGGGCATGTGATGAAGAATGACGTCACTGGTATAGGCAAAATTTTTCAGTAAATTTTTTTCTAAAATACTAAATATTTTTATACCAAATTTTGTAGAATTACTTAAAATACCAATATTAAGGTCTGTCTGGCTCAAGTTTGTTTGATTTTTGATTTAAAATTTATTTCTTAACGTTTCCAAATATCAGCGAATCTATTTATAATTTAATTTTTAGGTGAAATTCAAAAAAATTTGGGTTAGATAGACCTTCTTAATGATATTTTAAGTAATTCTACAAAGTTTGGTGTCAAAATATTTGATATTTAAAAAAAAAATTACTGACAAATATATGTCTATACCAGTGACGTCATTCTCCATCATATGCCCTTAATAATAATTTTTAAATTCCCTTATTTGAAAACTGCGCTGCTAAAGACAACAAACGAGGGAAAAATAATTTATTATTATTATTATGATTTCTTCGAACAATTTTCAACACGTGTAAAAAAAACTGATACGACACGATGACACAGAAAAAAATAATTTAAAACAGACAAGAATTAATAAACAGGAAGACAATAAATTATTATCGTTTTATATTTATGAAAAAATTATCTAAAATGAAATGCGATAAAGTCGGAGATTAATGTTTCTCAAATATTTAAAATTATTTAAAGTATAATATTATTTAAGTATTATATATTGAATCAATAAACTGCATGTACATTTTGTTTCATTTTTCTCCCTTTTTGTATTAATTGTAATTTTTTCTTCTTTACTTTCATAATTTTTTTTTAGATTAAACAAAATTCTAAGGTATTTTAATACATCTATTCATTTTCTACATTTTGTTTAGTTTTCTAATTTTTAGAAGATTTATCACCGTTATAAAAAAAAAATTTTTTTTACTCTTCTATACAATTTTTCGTTTGGTTTTTGCTTTTTTTTACAATTTTAAAAAAATAGTTGCTACATATTTTCCTTTTAAAATATTTATTTTTTTTTCTTTTTTAATTTTTGTTTCTTTATTGACTTATTTTTATTATACTTTTCAATTATTTTTTATATACATTTTCTTCAATTTTTTCGCAACTTCATTTACTCTTTCATAAAATTATTATTTATGTCTTTATTTAATTTTGTTGTATATATGGGTTTTTTAAAAAAAAACTATTAATTAATTAATTATTAATTAATTAAATAATAATAATCTCCGTAAACTCCTGAAGTTAGTTAGTATTAATATTTATTCATTTTTTCTGTCCACGTTTTAAAGTCTGAAGTGAAGTTAGTTAGTATTAATATTTATTCATCTTTTCTGTCCATGTTTTAAAAACTGAAGTGAAGTTAGTCCCTGTTATTTTATTTTGAGCTGGTTTTTAATTGTCATTTGTGTAAAAATAAAGTTTCGAAAAATGCTTTAAAAATTTATTATGGTTTTTGAAGAAGTTTAAAATATATACACATGCAATTAATTTCCTGAATTTTCAGTTATTATCACAAATTTAGATTATTGTCATCAATTTTCTATTATATAACGATTTTTTAATTATTTTCTTTTGCTTAAAAATAAATTCTGCAATTTTTCTTGATTTTCATCAATTTATAATTATATTCATTATTTTGTCATTAATTTTAAAAATTTTAATTATATATCCAATATTGCAATTATTCTCATCAGTTTTCATTATTTCTGCAATTTTTTAATTAAAATTTTTTAAATAATTTTGTAATTATTATTTTTTTTTAAATATATATTTTATGATTTTTTCAGTTATTTCTCTCAAATTATATTGAATGTTTTCAATGATTCATTAAATTATTTTCAGCATATTTCAATTATTTTTTTCAATTTTGAATTAATTTTATTATTTTCCAATTATTTTCCTCGATTGTTAATTATTATTCTCTTTTTCTAAAATTATTTTCTAAGATTTTTAACTATTTTTCTGAAAATTTAAATATTTTCTTCAATTTCTAATTATTTTCATTTGTTATCAGAATTTCAACTTTTTTTTTTATATTAATTATCGTAAATTTCATTTATTTTTAGCTTTCTTTCAGACTTTTCTTCAATTTTCAATTTTTCTCATTTTAGAAAATTAATTTCTAAAATTTTTTTAAGTATTTTTCTCAAATTTCTATTATTTTCTTCAATTATTATTTATTTTTTTATATAAATAAATAAATAAATAAATAAAATAAATTTTTATTTGTTTTCATAATTTCCAAAAATTTTTTATTAATTATCGTAAATTTCAATTATTTTTAGCATTCTTTCAGTCTTTTCTCCAATTTTTAGTTATTCTCATTTTCTAAAATTATTTTCTAAGATTTTTAAGAATTTTTCTAAAATTTCAATTGTTTTCTTCAATTTTTAATTATTTTTATTTGTTTTCATAATTTCAAAATTTGTTTATTAATTATCGTAAATTTCAATTACTTTAGCTTATTTCTTCAATTCTTTTCTCCAATTTTTAGTTATTCTCATTTTCTAAAATTATTTTCAAAGATTTTTAAGAATTTTTCTAAAATTTCAATTGTTTTCTTCAATTTTCAATTATTTTTATTTGTTTTCATAATTTCAAAATTTGTTTATTAATTATCATAAATTTCAATTTCTTTAGCTTATTTCTTCAATTCTTTTCTTCAATTTTTAGTTATTCTCATTTTCTAAAATTATTTTCTAAGATTATTAAGAATTTTTCTAAAATTTCAATTGTTTTCTTCAATTATTAATTATTTTTATTTGTTTTCATAATTTCAAAATTTGTTTATTAATTATCATAAATTTCAATTTCTTTAGCTTATTTCTTCAATTCTTTTCTTCAATTTTTAGTTATTCTCATTTTCTAAAATTATTTTCTAAGATTATTAAGAATTTTTCTAAAATTTCAATTGTTTTCTTCAATTATTTTTATTTGTTTTCATAATTTCAAAATTTGTTTATTAATTATTGTAAATTCCAATTACTTTAGCTTATTTCTTCAATTCTTTTCTCTAATTTTTAGTTATTCTCATTTTCTAAAATTATTTTCTAAGATTTTTAAGAATTTTTCTAAAATTTCAATTGTTTTCTTCAATTTTTAATTATTTTTATTTGTTTTCATAATTTCAAAATTTGTTTATTAATTGTCGTAAATTTCAATTACTTTAGCTTATTTCTTCAATTCATTTCTCCAATTTTTAGTTATTTTCTTTTTTTTAATTGAAGTCTAAGATCTTCATGTATTTTTTTTCGAATTTTAATTATTTCTTCTTTATTTATTTAATTAATTTAAATAATTTAAATGTATCATATTTTAATTATTTTCGTAAAGTTATAAAATTTTAAAATATCTTCAATTTCTAATTATTTTTATTTGTTATCAGAATTTCAAATTTTTTTTTTATTAATTATTGTAAATTTAAATTATTTTTAGCTTTCTTTCAGATTTTTGTCGAATTTTTAGTTATTCTCATTTTCTAAAATTATTTTCTAAAATTTCTTTAAGTATTTTTTTCAAATTTCTATTATTTTCTTCAATTTTTATTTATTTTTATTTGTTTTCATAATTTCAAAATTTGTTTATTAATTATCGTAAATTTCAATTACTTTAGCTTATTTCTTGAATTCTTTTCTCCAACTTTTAGTTATTTTCTTTTTTTTAATTTTCTTCTAAGATCTTGATGTATTTTTTTCAAATTTCAATTATTTCTTCTTTATTTAAAATAAATTCTGTAGTTTTTTCAATTATCACACTTAAGTGTTGTTTATTTTTTACAACTTATCATTGTTTGTATCATATTTTAATTATTTTCGTCAAGTTTTAAAATTTTAAATATTTTTTAATTTTTTTCCAAAATTTATTTTCTTTAATTTTTTAATCTTTACATTTGTTTCATAATTTCAAAAATTGTTTACTGTTTATCTGACTTTTCAATTCTTTCATTATTTATATTATTTTCTTCAATTTTCAATTACTTTCGCTCTTTTTCTCGTTCTTTTTCATAATTGCCAAAAGTTTTTATTTATTTCTCTTTAATTAAAACTTGTTCTGTACAATTTTAAATTATTTTTATCTCTCTTCTTTTATTTTCTCTAATGTTTAATTACTTTCTTTTATTTCAATAAACTTCTGAAAGTTTTAAGTTTTTTCTCAAATTTTGTTTAACTTTCCTTTATTTAAAATATTTTTATGTAATTTGTTTAATTATTTTCTCAAATTTTAATTATTTTTTTTAATTTTAATTTATTTATCTCAATTTTTAACCATGTTTTTTTCAATTTTCAATTATTTTCTCTAATTTTTTTATATTCAATTTTGTTTTAATTTACTTTTAAGATTCTCAATTATTTTTCCCAAATTTTAATTATTTTCTTTATGTTTAAAACATTTTTATGATTGTTTAAATTACTTTCCCCAATTTTTAATTGATTTCATTTTTTTTTAATTTTCAAAATTTGCAATTATTTTGTTTAATTTCAATTATTTTTTGCAATTTTTTTAATTTTAAAATATCATAAATTTTGTCCCAAATAAATATTTATTTTATTTATATTAATTGATTTTTAAATATTATATTTAAAATATAATTATTTCTTCTTATTAGATAAATAGAATTTACCAATTTTTTATATTGGTATTTATATTTTTATTTATTACAAGAGACATAATAATAAGAATAATAATAATAATAATAATAATAAGTCCCAAACGAACAGGTGCTTAAATGCATTTTTTCCTATCCTAAACTTGTTTCGAGAAAAATAATAATAATATTAATTAATTAATAATAAATAATAATAATAACTTATAAATGATATGAAAAATTACCAAAAATAAGTTTTTTTAGAAACCGGAAGTCTTCAGCTTCTAATTCCAGAGGAAACTGACGAGGTTTATAATGTCTGTGAATTTATATTATAGAGGTCGTTACCCCCTTTTGTGATAATTTTGCAAATATGGAAATTTCGGGGATAACCCATGATATCCTTGAACTTTGTAAACCGGAAATAACGATTTATTCAAATTTTTTACCTTCCAACTTAGACAAATATTATCTCAAAAATTAATTAGTTAATTAATGTTAAATAAATAATTTTAAATTTTCACTCATATATATTATTATCATTATTATTATTATTTTAACATAACCAAGAATCTAACTATCTTAATTATCTAATTAATTTGCGTAATTTTAGCAGTTCGGATAATTTAATTGAAAAGGAATTTAATAATTAAATTTTCAAATAATATTGTTCAAATAAATTTTGCTCTATCTCAACTAAAAATAAAAAAAAATTTATTTGTTTTTATTATTTGTTATTTATTAGGGTTCATTTATTGTTCAATAATAAATTAATTATTAAAAAATAATTTTTGGGTACATTTTGTAGATTAAAATTGATTATTAGCAATTTCTATTTTTTTTTTATTTGATTACGAACCCGAAAATGGAATGGACGACTTCATTTAAATATAAAAGATTTGTCAAAACAAATATAGATATTATGTAATCATTGTACAGCCTCGATAAATATTCAAGGTCAGCTGTAGAGACGATAAAAACTTCCGTAAATCATCAATCTCAAAAACGGAAAGAAGAGTTTAACAAACTTCTATAAAAAATATATTTATATTTATTATTTATACTCTGGTGAATTAACAAACTATTTTATTTACAGTTTTTAAAAAAAATATTCTATTTTGAAAACCAAACTTGTTTAAATAAACAAATGTTTACAATTGCCGTTTATTATTTACTTTAATTAATAAAAAGAATTGAAAATTGTCATTTCTGTCACAGATCAGCCATCTTGTTTAATGACGTCATAATTTCAGAAATTCCAGCTGATGATACATATAACAAAAAACAAAACTCATATATTTTGTAAAAATAATTGAAAAATGACAAAAGAAATTGAAAGTTAATTAATAAAAAAAAATTTATAATAATTTAAAATTAAAAAGAATTGCAAAAAAGAATTGAAATTAAACAAAATAATTGCAAATTTTGCAAATTAATTGAAAAAAAAAAATAAAATCAATTAAAAATTGGGAAAAATACCAATCATAAAAATGTTTCAAACATAAAGAAAATAATTTAAATTTGAGAACAATACTTGAGAATCTTAAAAGTAAATTAAAACAAAATTGAATAATGAAAAATTAGAGAAAATAATTGAAAATTCAAAACATATGGTTAAAAATTGAGATAAATAAATTAAAATTTGAGAAAATATTTAAACAAATTACATAAAATATTTTAATTAAAGGAAAGTTAAACAAAATTTGAAAAAAATACTTAAAACTTTCAGAAATTCATTGAAATAAAAGAAAAAAATTAAAAACTAGAGAAAATAAATGAAAAAAGATAAAAATAATTTAAAATTGAACAGAACAAGTTTTAATTATTTATTTATTGAAAAAAAATGAAATTAATTAAAAATTGAGGAAAGTAATTTAAACAATCATAAAAATGTTTTAAACATAAAGAAAATAATTTAAATTTGAGAACAATACTTGAGAATCTTAAAAGTAAATTAAAACAAAATTGAATAATGAAAAATTAGAGAAAATAATTGAAAATTGAAAACATATGGTTAAAAATTGAGATAAATAAATTAAAATTTGAGAAAATATTTAAACAAATTACATAAAATATTTTAATTAAAGGAAAGTTAAACAAAATTTAAGAAAAATATTTAAAACTTTCAAAAGTTGATTGAAATAAAAAAAAATAATTAAAAATTAGAGAAAATAAATGACAAAAGGTCAAAATAATTTAAAATTGAACAGAACAAGTTTTAATTAAAGAGAAATAAGTAAAAACTTTGGCAATTATGAAAAAGAACGAAAGTAAATAAAAATTGAAGAAAATAATATAAAAAATAATATAAATAATGAAAGAATTGAAAAGTCAGATAAATAGTTAAAAAATTTTGAAATTATGAAACAAATGTAAAGAATTAAAAATTGAAGGAAATAAATTTTGGAAAATAATTGAAAAATGTTTTTAAATTTTAAAACTTGACGAAAATAATTAAAATATGATACAAACAATGATAAGTTGTAAAAAATAAAAGACATTTAAGTGTGATAATTGAAGAGACTACAGAATATTTTTTTTTTTTAAATAAAGAAAAAATAATTGAAATTTGAAAAAAATACATCAAGATTTTAAAAATCAGTTAAAAAAAAGATAATAACTAAAAATTGGAAAAAAATTGAAAAAATAAGCTAAAAGTAATTAAAATTTACGATAATAAATAAATAAATTTTGAAATTATGAAAACAAATATAAATAATTAAAAATTGAAGAAAACAATTGAAATTTTAGAAAAATTCTTAAAAATCTTGGAAAATAATTTTAGAAAATGAGAATAACTAAAAATTGGAGAAAAGACTGGAAGAAAGCTAAAAATAAATGAAATTTACGATAATTAATAAAATTTTTTGGAAATTATGGAAACAAATAAAAATAATTAAAATTTGAAAAAAAATAGAAATTTGAGAAAAATAATTTTAAAAATTTAGAAATTAATTTTATAAAATGAGAAAAACTAAAAATTAGAGAAAAGTCTGGAAGAAAGCTAAAAATAATTGAAATTTACGATAATTAATAAAAATTTTTGGAAATTATGAAAACAAATAAAAATAATTAAAAACTGAAGAAAAGAATAGAAATTTGAGGAAAATACTTAAAAATCTTCGAAAATAATTTTAGAAAATGAGAATAATAATTAACAATCGAGAAAAATAATTGAAAAATTATAAAATTAATTAAAAATTGAAAAAAATAATTAAAATATGCTGAAAATAATTTAAGATTGAGAAAGAAAATTGAATTATGATGAAAATAAAGAAGTGAGTGAAGTGGTACGTGGTACGTGTGAGAAAAGGTAAAAAAGAGGAAATAAGCGGGCTAGGGAGTTTAAGGTTAGGAGTGACCGTACTCACGTACTGGCATGGAAGGAATGCAGAGCAGATCTCCGCCAGGAGACGACAGATGGCGACAAAAGGTAGATAGAGAGGAAAAAGGCGACAAGAAAGACGAGGAAGTAGAAGGGGGAGATGAGCAGCTAGAATTTAGCACGCCGGGATCAGGCAGATTTGTGGTAAATCCAAAGGCGGGAACAGAGACAGGCAGGAGGAAGGGTAGAAAGACGTTGATACAAATAGAACAGGAGAGATTAGGTAAAAAGGGAGGGTCAGGAGATATAAGGGTATTGCTGCAGATGGACAAAGTAGAGAATGATGAAAAGGTAGAAAAGGAGGAGGAAGAAGAAGGGGTGGAAAGGTTAGAAGGGGAGGAGGGATTGGCAGGGCTGATCCAAAAACTAAATGATAAGGTGTTGACTCAGATGGAAGGGCTCAAGGGAGAGATAGGAGGAATTAAGAGTATGTGGAAAGTATGGGAGGCGAAGTGGGAAGAGGAGAAAAATTGGTGCGGGAAAAAATGGAGGAAATGAAAAAGGAGCAAAATGAGGAGGTAGGAGAAATTAGAAAGGAAATGGAAGAAATAAAAGGAAGGGTAGAAAATGTAGAAAGGAGTATGGAAGAGGGAAAAGGAGAGGGGGATAAGTCCAAAGTAGAAGAGTTAGAGAATAAAATAGAGCAGATGGGTAGAAGAATGGAGGGGTTAGAGAGAGAGAAACGAAAAGGAAAAATAGTGGTAAGAGGTTTGAAGGTCGACAGAAAGGATGGGAAGGAGGCAGTGGGTAGGTTGCTAGCCGAAATCGGGGCAACGGTGGAGGTAAAGGAAGTAAGAGGAATAGGTGGAGAAGTAGAAGGCAAACCGAAGATTTGGAGGGTGGAGTTAGGAAGTGAAGAGCAAAGAGGGGAGGTAATGAGAAAGAAAAGTAAGCTGAAGGGGAGAGAGATAAGAATAGATGAAGATAAAACCTATGAAGAAAGAAGAACAGGGTGGCTGCTGGAAGAGAAGGCATGGGAATTGAGGAGAGAAGGGAAGGTAGTAAGGTGGGGAAGAGAATGTTTCTGGGCTAATGGGGAGAGATGGGCGGTGAGAAAAGGCTCATCGGAGGTTGTAAGGGAGGAAAGAGAACAGGTTTTTGGCGAGGAAAGGAGAAGAAGGGAAGGACAAAATACGGACTAAAAATTGCGTTTTGGAATGTGTCAGGTTTAGCGAATAAGGAGGAAGGTTTTTGGAGAACGTTAGGTAAGTGGGATATAGTGATGATAAGTGAGACGTGGGTGGAGGAAAAAGAGTGGGAAGGAATAAAAAGAAAGCTACCGAAGGAATTTAAGTGGAACATGCAAAAGGCGAAAAGAGAACATAAAAAGGGTAGGAGTTCAGGAGGAATGATCTCGGGAGTAAGGCTAGGAATTAAAGAGAGGAGGATAGAAGGTGGCAAAGATAGAGATGGAGTAATGGTAAGAAGGATAGAAGTAGGGAAGGAGGATTTAACAGTAGTGGGGATGTATAGAAGAAGAGGGGAGAAGGAAGGTTGGAAGGCATTAGAAGAGTGGATGGAGGAGGGGATAAAAAAGAAGGTGGTTATAGGGGGAGACTTAAATGCCTGGACTGGGGAACTAGGAGGAGGAGAATGGAACGAAGAAGAGGAAAGATTCGTAAGAGTATCGAAACATAAAGAAGTAGATGACGAGGGTAGGAAAATGCTGAGTCTGATAGGGGAAAGAGGATGGATGATTTGTAATGGGAATACGGAAGGAGACGAAAAGGGTGAATTCACATTTACCGGAAAAGGGGAAACGGTAATAGATTATGTGCTAGTAGAGGAAAAAGTCAAAAAGTTAATTAAAAGACTAGAAGTAGGATGCGAAACGGATTCGGGACATTTTCCAATGGTGCTCGAGTTGAACATGAGAGGGCCAGACAGGTCAGGGAAAACAGGGGGTGAGAAAGGAAGAAGGCAGAAAATGGGTAATTGGAGGATAGATAGGTTAAAAGATTTTGAAGGTAGAATGGAAGAAAGAAGGAATGAGTGGGGAGAGGAAGGAGGGGTAGAGTTCAGGGTGAAGAGAATGAGAAAGATAATGGAGGAGGTTAGAAGGGAGATGGAGACAAAGGAGGAAAATGAGGGAGAGAAGGAAGGAAAAGGTTGGTGGGACGTGGAATGCGAAAGGAGTAGAGAGGGTCTAAGGGAGGATATAAAGAAATGGAGAAGGGGGGAAATGTCGAAAAAAGATTACAATAAGAGACATAAAGAGCATAGTAAGTTGGTAAGAAAGAAAAGAGAACAGGGAAAAGAGAGATTCCTGGAGGAGGTGGAGGAAGCAATAAGGGAAGGTAGGGAGTGGGAGGTAATCAATAGGGAAAGGAAAAGAGGAAAAAAGGGGAACGGAGATATTAGGATAGAGGAATGGACGGAGTATTTTAAAAATTTAAGTGGAGGATCAGAAAAGGCAGTAAGAGGAGAGGGTAGGAGAAGAAGACTGGATAAGGAAGTAGAGGAAATCAGTAGGGAAGAAGTAGACAAAGCGATAAATAGGTTAAAGAAGAACAAAGCGGCGGGAGAAGATGGAGTAGATGGGGAATGCTTAAAATTTGGGGGGGAGAGCGTTAGGGAAGAGATGTGGAGGATAGTGAATGCGGTGTGGAAAGGGGAAGGGTTTCCAGAAGATTGGAGAACTGGCCTGGTGGTACCTATATTGAAGAAAGGAGAGGGAAAGAAAGTGGAAGAATTCAGAGGGGTGACGTTGATGGCAATAGGATATAAAGTATACGCGGAGGTAATTAGGAAGAGGCTGGAAGACAGGGTGGAGGAGTTAGAGATTATACCACATAATCAAACAGGGTTCAGAAAGGGAATGGGCACGGTAGACAATATATACGTATTGAACTACCTGGTAAACAGGAACTTGGGGAGGAAAAAAGGAAAATTGTTAGCGGTTTTCGTGGACTTAAAGGCGGCTTTTCCATCGGTCAATAGGGGGATTTTATGGAGAGTGTTAGAGGAGAAAGGGATTGAACAAGGATTAGTGGAGAGAATAAAAGAACTGTATGAAGATACCAAAGAAAGAGTTAGAATTGGAGGAAGGATGGGAAAAGTATTCTGGTTAGCGAGGGGACTGAGACAAGACTGCCCCCTGAGTCCAATCTTGTTTAATCTGTTGACGGCTGATCTAGAGGAGAGGATGAGGAAGAGAGGAAAAGGTGGAGTAATTTTAGGGAATGGAAGAGTGTATACACTGGCTTACGCGGATGATGTGGTGTTAATGGCTGAGGATGAAAATGGAATGAAACTGTTGTTGAGAGTGTTTGAGGAATATGTAAAGGGTAAGGATCTGTGTGTGAATGTGGAAAAAACAAAACTGTTGAGGTTTCGAAAGAAAAAAGGTAAAAATGAAGAGGAGTGGAAGATGAATGAAAGGAATTTAGAAGAAGTGAGCGAGTTTTGTTATTTAGGATATTGGTTTAAATATAATGGTGGACAGGAGTTGAATATTGAGAGAAGGCTTGAAAAAGGGGGGAAAGTAATGGGACAGGTATGGGGGATAGGAGAAAGAAGATTGAAGAATGACTGGAAAAGGAGAGTGTGGTTGTTTGATGTGTTAGTATGGTCAGTGGTAAGTTACGGAGTAGAAGTATGGGGTTGGAAAGAAATAGGGAGATTGGAAAGCATGCAGGAGAGGTACTTGAGATGGACGATGGGGGTGAGCTGGAACTGTCCCGGTTAAATGGTTGTGAAGCAAAGGAGGAGGACAAAAAGCTTTGAGGAGAAAATGGAGCAAGGGAAGGGTAGTAAATTGGCGCAAATGTGTTGGGGCTTGGTAAAGAAAGGAGAAAAAAAGGGCTTAAAGGGACTAAAAGGATGGGAGAAGGATAGAGCGGAAGCTATGGGAAAGGGAAGAGAGAGAGGAGAGAGTGAGGGGAAGGAGATAGAGAGATGGTGTAGAATGGACAGAGAGGAAAGATGGGAAAAGATAGGGGAGTCTAGGTACAACAGGTGGTACAAGAGGGTGAAGGGGGAGGGGGTACCAGAATACCTCGAAAAAATGAAAAAACAGGCGAAATGGAGCAGAGTATGCAAATTTAGATTAGGGGAAGGAGTTAGAGAATGTAAGTATTGGATGGAGGAGCAGGAAAAACGGTGCAGGATATGTGGGTTTGAGAAAGAAGACTGGGCGCATGTGTTAGAAAGATGCAGGGGAGATAGGGATGAAGAGAAAAGTGTGGAGGAAAAAGTTAAATGGATACTAGATGAGAACGGGCAAGGGGAGAGATGGATGAATGAGTTAAAAAGAATGAGGAGAGAGAAAAGTGAGGGTTTAAAATAAAATAAAAATAAAATAAAAAAATAAAATAAAAAAAAGGGAGGAGACCCGGTGACAAAGCCAGAAAGGGCTAAAGGAACAGGAAACGGAAGCCCTGGCACTGGTGGCTTTAGGAGATAGTTTTAAATTATAAGTGTAAATAAGAATGCGTTAGGTTAAGGTAATAGATTGTATTTGCGAATATAGGTTAAGATAGAGTGTATGTATAGAGTCTCGAACTCTGCGGTAGCAGAGGGAGTAAATAAATATTATTATTATTACTTAAAAAATGTTAATTAAAGAGAATAATTAAAAAATCGCAGAAATAACGAAAATTGATGAAAATAATGAATATAATTATAAATTGATGAAAATCAAGAAAAATTGCAAAATTTATTGTTAAGCAAAAGAAAAATAAATAATTGAAAATTGAATTAAATAATTGAAAACGATTAAAAAATAAAGAAAATGAGAATAATAATTAACAATCGAGAAAAATAATTGAAAAATTATAAAATTAATTAAAAATTGAAAAAAATAATTAAAATATGCTGAAAATAATTTAAGATTGAGAAAGAAAATTGAATTATGATGAAAATAATTTAAATATGAAAAATTGAAAACATTCAATACAATTTGAGAGAAATAACTGAAAAAATCATAGATTATATGTTTAAGAAAAAAAATAATTAGAAAATTACTTAAAAAATGTTAATTAAAGAGAATAATTTAAAAATCGCAGAAATAACGAAAATTGATGAAAATAATGAATATAATTATAAATTGATGAAAATCAAGAAAAATTGCAGAATTTATTGTTAAGCAAAAGATAAATAAATAATTGAAAATTGAATTAAATAATTGAAAATGATTAAAAAATAAATAAAATAATGGGAAATTTTTGAAAAATATTTAAAACTTTTAAAAAATAATTTTAAAAAATAAGAATAGAAAATTAAAACTTGTGGAAAATAATTGGAAAATGTTTTCAAAATTTAAAACTTGAAGTCAATCATTGAAATATGATGAAAACAATGATAAGTTGAAAAAAAATTAATTCTTTTTCTTGCAATTATCAACTGATTTTTTTAAATTTCTATTTAAATCTTTAATCTTCAATTTAATTTTTTAATCTTCCATTTTTTTTAATTTTTAATTACTTTCTTCAATTTTTAATTGCATTCTACGTTTTTTAATTACTTTAATCAAAATTCAATAATTCTCTCATTTTCTCAATTATCAATTATATTTTCTTGAAATTTCAATACAATAATTTTTTAACTTCCAAATGATTTCTTTAATTTTCATTTATTTTTTACAATTTTTTCCATTATTTTCATCAGTTTTCAATTGACAATTTAATATTCTCCTTCAATTTTATGATTAATCATCAATTTTAAAATTTTTCTTTTTCTAATGCCAATTATTCTCACCATTTTTCGACTTTTTTTTCAATTTTTTGGTTTTATAACTTTTTAAAAAAAAAATATATATATATATATATAAAATGTTGCGTTCCTCCAAGTTTGCTCCGCCCGTGGAGTTTGCGGAGTGCCTAGTTACGGCACTGTTTAACTATAAAAATATTTTAAAGACCCTTATTCATTGATGTTTTAATTAATAAATGACAATTTTAATTAATTCATTACTTTTGAATTTCCCGCGCTGCTGCCACCTGTTGGCAGATTGTGAAATTACGAGATGTAAACAGTTGGCACATAACCTCAAAATAAACATATAAACGAAAAACGCGTGTTGTTTTTGTAAATAATTCTAAAGATTTATCTGAGATTTTTATAAATATTTTTTAAAAAAAATGATTACCGGAGATACTTGGCAAGAAATTGCAACTGCTGCCAAGGAAAATCGCCACGAATTAATCTTGAGCGGGCCTGAAATATCGAAAAGAATTTCATCGGGAATCGATCCGGCATTGTTTAACCTTGAAAATCTCAATTATTTAAACATTCATCAAACTGAATTACAACAATTGCCAGATGAAATAGGAAATCTCGTTAATCTGACGACTCTTGTACTGCACTCGAATCATATCACAAAACTTCCGTGTACAATTAAAAATCTATCGAAACTCAAGGTGTTTGATTGTTCGAGGAATAAGCTGGAATATCTTCCGCAGGAATTCAGCAAATTGCCACAATTAACAACAATCAATTTAGGATCGAATCTTCTCAGTGATTTACCAACACAAGCTAATAATTTAAAACTTGCCTCGCTGGATCTTTCCAACAATAAATTCGAAAAATTCCCCGACGTTTGTTACAGCGAGCTTGCTCATCTTGCGGAAATTAAAGTTAATGGAAATTTAATTCAGGAAATTCCAAATAATATCCACGTTCTGGGAGCTTTGAAACTTTTTGATTTGGCGGATAATAAAATATCGGGTAAGTTTTCAAGTAAATAATAATTATTTACTTAAGAAATCCAAAGATTCGGGAATTAAATAGCTCTTGAAACAATATACAAATATTACAATTTAATTATTATTATTATAGTACGATAAAGAAGCATACGGAGCAGAAAAAAGTTTTTAATTTAATAAATCTATAATAATAATCCCCAAGATTCATTTTGTCCACACCTGAAGTTTTTTTTTTGTTTTAAATCAGTTACGTTTGAAAAAATATATTTTTTTAAATTAATTATAAATCCTACGAATTTTTATTTTATGTATCTAATTATTAATTGCCTTTTATTAAAAAAGTAGAATGATAAGTAATATAATAATAATAATATGACGCTGAAGTTTGTAAAAACGCAACATTTCTGAGAAACGAACAAAAAGAATAAATTAAAAAAATATAAATAAAGATGTAAGATTTGTTTGGACTAAAAAAATATATTTTTAAAACATTTCTGGTCAAAGGAAAGTAATATTACCTGGAGAACGGTAATTAGAACGAGAATATAACCGACCAAAATTCTAATCGAGAATTTATAAGAATTTAAGTTTTTTATTTATTTATCAAATTAAGTCAAATTTTCTCAATCAATGTTAAATTAAAATTTAAAAAAATAAAAGATAATTGAAAGAAAAATTACAAAATGGCAAAAATAATTGAAAATTGAAAACCAAATTAAAAAAATAACTAGATTAATACACAACCGAACAAAATAATTTAAAAAATCAAAAAATAATTATAAATTTTTAAGATAATAATTAAAAGGTGAAAAAATTGAAGGAAATAGTTGAAAAATTGAAGAAAATATGTGAAAAACTACGAAAATTATTGTCAATTGAAAACAAAATTCAAAAAATGACTAGATTAATAGACAACTGAAAAAAAAATTGTATAAATTAAACAAGAAATAATAAGTTTAAAGAAAATAATTGCAAATTGAAAAATTAAGAAAATTATAGGAATAATTGTTGGAAATAATTGCACATTTAACAACTGCATTGAAAATCGAAAAAAATAATTAAAATTGAAAAAAAATAATTGACAATTGAAAAATTAAATTGAAATTTATGGAATTTACTTAAAATTAAAAAAAAAATAAAAAGCCGAAAATTAATAATTACAGAAGAAAACAATTGAAAACTGAAAAATGGAAATATAAATTGAAAAATCGAATCAAAAATTAAAGAAAATAATTGAACAATTGTATTGGAAATTAAAGAAACTTAATGATAATCGAAATAAATAAATAAATTAAAGAAACTTAATGATAATCGAAAAAAATAATAAAATGAAAGCGATAATTTATTAATATTAAAGAAAATAATTGAAAATTTAACAATGAAATTTAAATTTGAAGAAAATAACTGAGAAATGAAGAGAATAGTAGTTCTAGAATTGAATAATTGAATTAAAATTTTAAAACAATTTTTATCAGTGAAAAAATTAATTGACAGTTGCAAATAATTGCAAATTGAACAACTGGATTAAAAATCGAAAAAAAATAATTAAAATGAAAAAACAAATAATAAAAAATTGAAGAAATAAAATAAAAATTTAACAATTAAATTAAAATTTGAAAAAATAATTGATAATTGAAAAAATTTACAAAATGACAAAAATAATTGACAAATAAAAACAAAATTCAAAAAATAGCTAGATTAATACACTAACGAACAAAATAATTTGGAAAATCAAAGAATAATTGAAAAATTTTAAGATAATAATTAAAAATTTAAATAATTGAAAATTGCGGATAATATTAATAATTGAAGGAAAAAGTTGAAAAATTGAAGAAAATATGTGAAAAACTACGAAAATTATTGTCAATTGAAAACAAAATTCGAAAAATGACTAGATTTAAAGAAAATAATTGCAAATTGAAAAATTAAGATAATTATAGAAATAATTGTAGGAAATAATTGCAAATTTAACAACAGGATTAAAAATCGAAAACAATAATTAAAATTTGAAAAAAATAATTGAAAATTGAAGAAAGAAATAAAAAATTGAAGAATTGAATTAAAATTTATGAAATATACTTAAAAATTAAAGAATATTAATTAAAAAAAGCCGAGAATTGTAAAAGAAAACAATAGAAAACTGAAGATTGGAATTAAAAATTGAAGAATATAATTAAAAGTTAAAAAAAATAATTGAACAATTGTATTTAAAATTAAAGAAACTTAATAATAATCGAAAAAATAATAGAAAAAACGCGATAATTTTTTAATAATTAAGAAAAGAATTAAAAATTTAAAAATGGAATTTAAATTTGAAGGAAATAACTGAGAATTGAAGAGAATAGTTCGATAATTGAATAATTGAATTGGAATTTTAAAACAATTTTTATGAGTGAAAAAAATAATTGAAAAAATAAGAGAATTATTGAATATTGAGGAATTAATTAAAAATCGATAAAAAAAATTGAAGATTAAAGAAAATATTTGAAAATTGAAGAAATAAATTGGAAATTAAAGGATTAAATTATATTCATATTAAATATTCATATTCATATTAAAAAAAAATAATTAACAATTGAAGAAAAAACTTCGACAAATGATGAGAATAATCGTCATTCGTTAAAAAAAAATTCTGTAATCAATAAATATTCATAAGATTGAAGGTGAATAATAAATTGCCTATTGAAAACTGATGAAAATTATTTAAAACAATTGTAGAAAATAAATGAAAATTAAAGAAATCAATTGGAAATTCAAGAATTGTATTAAAAAAATAATTAATAATTGATAAAATGCGGGAATTAATTAATATTAAGGAATTAATTGAAAATCGATAAAAATAATTGAAATTTAAAAAAAAATTAGAATTTAAGAAAATAATAAAAAATTGAAGAAATAAATTGGAAATTAAAGAATTAAATGTAAATTTCAAGAAAATAATTTATAATTAAAAGAAAAATTACAATATGACGAAAATAATTAATTATTAAAAAAAATAATTAACAATTGAAAAAAAAAGTCGAAAAATTGTGAGAATAATGGAATAATGGAAAAAATTGTAAAACATAAATAAAAATTAAAGAAATCATTTGGAAGTTAAAAAATTATTGTATTGAAATTTCATGAAAATATTTGATAATTGAGAAAATGCGAGAATTATTGAATTTTGAATAAAGTAATTAAAAAACGTAGAATGCAAATGAAAATTGAAGAAAATAATTGAAAATTAAAAAGAAATGGAAGATTAAAAAATTAAATTGAAGATTTAAGATTTAAATAGAATTTTTAAAAAATGAGTTGATAATTGCAAGAAAAATAACAAATTTTTTTTCAACTTATTATTGTTTTCATCATATTTCAATGATTGACTTCAAGTTTCCAATTTTAAAAACATTTTCCAATTATTTTCCACAAGTTTTAATTTCCTATTCTTTTTTAAAATTCTTTTTTAAAAGTTTTAAATATTTTTTTCAAATTTCCCATTATTTTATTAATTTTTTAATAATTTTCAATTATTTAATTCAATTTTCAATTATTTATATTATTTGTTTATTATTTTCAATTACTTACTTTCTTTTTCACAATTTTCAAAAAGTATTTAATTATTTATCTAAAATTTTCATTTTTCTATTTAATTTTCAATTATATCTACGATACTCAATTTCAAATTATGTTTATCTTTTTTCATTTATTTTCTCTAATATTTAATTACTTTTTTGTTTTGTTTTGCAATCAACTTCTAAAAGTTTCAATTATTTTTCTGAAATTTTCTTTAAATTTCTTTCATTTAAAATATATTATGCATTTTTTTCAATTATTTTTTAAATTTTAATTATTTCCTTAAAATTTAAATTATTTATATTATTTCTTCATAGTTTTTTTAAACTTTTAATCATTTTCATCATTTTCTGAAATAATTTTCTAAATTCCTAATTATTTATCTAAATTTTCATTATTTTCTCAAAATTTTCATTACTCTAATTTGTTTCAATTTATTTCTAAGATTTTAAAGTATTTTTCTTAAATTTAAATTACTTTCATTCATTTTAAAATTGTTCATAATTGTTATATTTATTAATAATTTTTACACTTTATTGACTTATAGTTAATTTGTAATGATAATTAATTTGTTATTTATCCATTTTTTTAATAAATTGTGTGTGTTTCAAAATAGTGGGGCTCATTCAAACATAGAAAATTCTTATAAATTCTCCGGAAGGAAGCAGCAGGAAAAGTCATTCAAATTTGAAAAAAACAATTCGAAAATCGCAAAAATAATTCAATTTAAAAAAGAAAGTTGTAAATGACAAAACTAATTGAAAAATTGATTAAAAATCAAAAAATGATAACAAACATTGAAACGAAATAATTGGAATTTGAAGTAAACCATAATTGAAAAGTTTCAAAAATAATTGAAGTTACAAAAAAATAATTAAACTTTGAAACAAAAGTTTGAGGCTGGTGTAAAAAATTTTAATTTTCTCACAACAATTGAGATATTGAAGAAATAAGTAAAATGTAAATGACTAATTGAATAATGACATAAATGATTATAAAAGCTGGTGTAAAAAATACACTTTGCAGACAATAGTTGAAAAATTGAAAAAAATAATAGAATTTTGAAGAAAATAATTGAAAATTGAAAAAAAAAACTATCAAAAAATGTATAATTTGTAGAAAATATTTGAATAATGACAAATATAACTGAAATTTAGAAAAAAAAATTAATGAAAAATGAGAAATATTTTCAAAAATTAAGTAAAAAAATAAAAAATCTAATACATTAATTTAAAAATTGTATAAATGTCAAAAATATTTGAATATTGACAAAAATAATTGTAATCTGAAAAAATAATTAAGAAATGACAAAAGTAATTGATAACTTTAAAAAAATTAAAAATTTGAAGAAAATACTTGAAAACTTGACAAAACAATTTAGGGGCCGTCCATAAACTACGTAGCCTCATTTTTTGGAAAATTTAACCCCCCCCCCTCCCCCTCCAAATGAAGATTCTGTCAAATAAATAATCTGGTATTTAAAAATTCGATTAACCTAAAATTCTGTAAAATAAAAATTCTTCTAAATGAAAAGTTGGTTAAAAGATTTCTGTAAAATGAAAATACTGTTAAGAATGAATTCGGTGACCTAAAAATTCTGTTAAGTCAAAATTCGAATTAATTTATGTTCGATTGAAAACATATTCGAAAATGTGAAATTTCGACTAAAAGAAGATTCTTCCTAATGAAATTCTATGAAATAAATATTTTAAATAATTAATTTTAGAACTTAATCATACGTCCCAATAAAAATATATGCCTTTAAAAACAAATAGGAGATTTTTTAATTTTATTAATCTTATATTTATATTTGTAATTTGCAGTGGTTCCTGGAGAATTAGCCGATTGTGTGAAATTGAAGGAGCTGAATCTAAAAGGCAACTGTCTCTCGGACAAAAGATTGTCAAAACTTGTGGATCAATGTCGCACAAAACAAGTTCTAGATTATGTCAGGCAACATTCTTCAAAATCGAGCGGTGACTCTGAATCTGGAAACAAGTCCAAGAAAGGGAAAAAAGGACGCAAACTTTCCGAAAATGAACAGACTGGTAATGCAATCGAAAAGCTAACTCATGAGTTAAAAGTTCTCAAATTAACGGACGAAACACCAAAAATTGAAATTTCTGAAAAAGTAAAGTCCGTTCGTTCTCACATTATCGGCTGCATCATTAGAAATGTCACTTTCACCGAGGAGAGCTTCAAAAAATTCATCCAGTTACAAACAAAGCTTCACGAAGGAATTTGCGACAAAAGAACTGCTGCCACTCTAGCTACTCATGATTTAAATCTTATTGTTCCTGGTAATATGATTTAGTTTTTATTTTTCTTGTAATGATTTTAAACTCCTTTTTCTATATTTAATTTAAACTTAATTTAGATCTTTTTTGTTTTTATCAGTTCTGATAAAAATCATAATTTAAAAAAAATCCGATTTTGTTTATTTAAATCAAAAATGGATTTTTTAAAAATTTAATCAGTGTATAAAATGTTCCAATGTTTATTTGTAAGTAGTTTATTAAAGAAATGAATAACAAAATTTAAAAACGACACAAGAAACAGTGACATAAAACTATATAGAAAAGTAGAAACTCTTTTAAAAAAATTAAAGTAATTACGGACATTGTTTTTAACAGGGTGTCTACTAACCGGGAAAACCGAGAAATAACCGGGAATTTTTCAATAGTTTTTTTCAATTATCGATTACCTTCTTGAAGCTTCAATTCAATTATTCAACTATTTTCAGAAATTCACAATTATTTTCTTCAATTGACAATTATTATTTTCAATTTTCAATTATTTTCTTCAACTCTCAATTATTTTCTTCAATTTCCAAATATTTTCTTTCATTTTGAATTATTTTCATTAATTTTAAATTATTTCTTCATTTCTAATTTATTTTCTACTATTTTCTCCAATTGGCAATTATTTTCTTAAATTTTCAATTATTTTCATCAATTTCTAATTAAGATCTTTACTTATGAAATATTTTCTACGATTTTAAATTATTTTAATCAATTTTTAATTTTTCTCTTCAACTCTATATTATTTTTTCAATTGCCAATTATTTGATTCAATTTTAAATTATTTTCTTCAATTTTCAATTATCTTCAATTTTTTATTATTTAATTTAATAGTCAATAATTCTCGACTTTTTTCAACTATTTTTTTCAATTATCATTTATTTATTTCACATCTCAATAACTCCTCCAATTTTCAATTATTGTCTTCTATAATCAATAATTCTCGGCTTTTTTTAATATTTTTTTTTCAATGATCAATTATATATTTGAAACTTCAATTCAATTCATTAATTATTATTAAACAATTTTCACGAAATCACATTTTCTTCAATTTCAAATTATTTTCTACAATTTTTAATTAATTTCAGGGATCACAGGTTGTCCCCTATTCACCTTTTTGACCCTATTTTAAAATTTTGCACCTATTTCCCCTATTTTAAAGAATGGTCCCCTATTTCCCCTTTTTCTAATTTTCAGTATTAAAGTTTATAGTTATAGTCAAAATCGATAGAAAATCCCCATTAAAAATACATAATGAAAAATAATCTTTTAAAAGATCATATCTTTTAAGAAATGATGTTTAAAGAAATTAAATTTTCAAAATGTCGTATGTTACAAAAAATATTTAGAAATAATACAGGAAATTCAACAAAATTTCAAAATTTTGGATATACATTCAAAATTGTGACTTTCTATATTTTCGAATTAATCATCTTGAATCACGATTGCCGAGGATTTTCGAGGCCTCCCAAATGACAAATCTCGTGTAAAAAATTCAGTTTTCAAAGAAATTACATTACATCATCAATTTTTTAAATATGCAGTCTACAAGTATTTAATTTCTGCATCTCTTTACAATTATCTTTTTTATTTTTAAAGTACTTTTGTCAATTTTCAAGTATTTCTAAGATTTTGAATTTCATTTTTTCGAATATCAATTATTTTCTTCAGTCTTTAAATTCTTGTCAGGAATAGTTCAATTTATTACACGAGTTTTCATTTATTTTTGTCATATTTAAATTATTTTCTTAAAATTTCAAGTATATTCTAAAATCTATAAATTATTGCCAAGAATATTTAAATTTTCTACACAAGTTTCAATTTACTTTTGTCAATTTTTAATTATTTGTTTAAAAATTTTAATTGCTTTTGGCATATTTCTTAGTATTTTCGTTAATTTCAAATTATTTTCTTCATATTTCTATTATTTTTGCCATTTTAGAACTATTTATAAAAATTTCAATTGTTATATTCAATTTTTTTTGTCATGAATTTTTAAATTTTACACCAGTTTTAATTTATTTACTTCAAATTTTAAAAATTGTCTTCATTCTTTTTATTATTGTCACGAATTTATTAACTTTTTACAACTTTTTCAGTTATTTTCTATGCATTTCAATCATTTTCTAGAAACTTTAATTACTTTCTTCTTATTTAAATTTTTTGACATTTTTTAATTAGTCTATTAAATTACAATTATTTTCTTTAAACTTTAAATTATTGACAGAAATATTTAAATTTTCTACACAAATTTCAATTTAGTTTTGTTATTTTTTAATTATTTTCTTCAAATTTTAATTAATTTTGTTATTATTCAATTATTTTTGTCATTTTCCAAATATTTTCTTCATATTTTTATTATTTTTGACGTTTTAAAATTATTTTTAATAAATTTAAATTATTTTATTCAACTTTGTTTATTGTCAAGAAATTAAAAAAAAATTGACACCAATTTTAAATAAATTTCTTCAAATTTCAATCATTTTCTTTATCCTTTTTATTATTCTCATGAATTTATTAATTTTTTTCCAACTCTTTCAATTATTTCTACAAATTACAATTACTTTCCTTATATTTAAATTTTATGACATTTTTGAATTATTATCTTCAAATTTGAATTTTTTTCTTCAGACTTCAATTAATTTCTTAAACTTTCAATTATTTTCCTCAAATTTCCAATATTTTTTTCAATTGTTCAATTATTGTCTATAATTTTTTAATTTTCAAACCAGCTTTCAATTATTTATCTCCTTATTCAATTAGTTTCTTAATATTTCAATTGTTTCGTCAATTTTTCAATTATTGTCTTCAAATTTATATTTTTTCATACTTTTTTTAATTATTTTCTACAAATTTCAATTCCTTTCCTCATATTTAATTTTTTTTTGACATTTTTGAATTATTCTCTTTAAATTTTAATTATTTTCTTCAAACGTCAAATAATATCTTCAACTTTTCATTATAATATTAATTATAATATTATAATATATAATTTTTATAATATAATTATAATATTAATTTAATAATTAATATATATAAATATTATATTTAATTATAAACTTTTAATATTTTTTTAATTTTTCAATAATTGTTGTCTATAAATTTTGAATTCTTTACATCAGTTATCAATTATTATTATCATTTCTCAATTATTTTTTTCAAACTACAATTATTTTTGTCATTATTCAAATATTTTTAACATTTTGGAATTACCCAAGTAGATATCGCCACAGTTTTGCCATACTTACAAACAGGGCCCATACATGGAAGCCATCGATGGGCCATCCGAGTTTTGTAACATTGCGCCGCACTTTTGCCCGACATTCCAATTTTATACAGATACTCATCCTGGTAGTTTCTTACGTTGTTCTAACGTTTATAATCCATCCTGCGTTGTCCAGGAACTAAGAAAAACATCTTTTACCAAAATATAGAAAATTATGATCAGGATGTCTGCACCAGGTACTAAATTAACACCTTCTTCTGGTAGTTCTTGTTCAAAATCAAAGAGAAGACAACATTTATGGGGTACAAGATGACGCCGTCATCCTGATAAATATTTCCAATGATCCAGGTGTGAAATTAACATCTTCTCCTAGAATTTTTTAAAGAAATTAGAATTTTATATCTTGTCTAATGTATTTAAATGGATGTCGTCATCCTGATTCATTATCTTACTGCTCTAGGTGTCAAGTCAACATCTTCTTCAAGGAAATTTTAGGGAAACTAAAATTTTACATCCTTACTTGTATTTTCAAATGGATGTTGTTATCCTAACACACAATTTTATTAATCTAGGTCATAAAAAAATAAGTTCTCCTGGAAATTTTTGCTGAAAAATAAAAAATATAAAGCATCCATTGTGTGCAAAAGGTTGACGCCGTCCTTACAAATGAATTTAGTGATCTAGGTGTCAAATTAGTATTTTCTCCGAGAAATGTTTTTGGAAACATAAAGTTCATATCTCTTCTGAAGTATTTGTACAGAAGACATCATCCTGGCACTAAAAGTTCAATAATCTAGGTAGAGGTTGTTATGAGTGTCCGTTTTTGCTTCTTGGTGCACAGGATTTAAATATTTTTATTTTTTTAAGTTAAATAAAAGCAATTAAACATTTTGCTGGTGTTATCCTTGAAATTTATAATTTAAAATTATATCAAGAAAGTAAAATTAATATAACCCTAAAGATAGAGATTTGTAAACATTGAGTTGTCAAATAGGTTAAAGGGTTAAGTTAATTTATATTTTCCCTTTTCTAGCATGTGCAACAAATTTTGATAAAAATACGGTTAAAATACTATTACTTATTTTGTTCTACATCAATTTCAATAAATTGATTTAAGATATCTGCGCCTGTTAACATAACATTCATACCTTTTCTTAGAAGAACATTCCTATTTTGTAGTTACAGCATTATACCGATAATATTTTTTATATTCTCATGCAGAACTTATTTATTTCATATTTAGATCTTCAAAATAAACTGTGAAAATTACCTTTTTTAAAATAGTTGATCATTTATAAATGTTAATATTTTACAGAAATCCTGGAAGAAATTATTTTTCCAATTTTATTTTATCCTTTTTGACGTATATATCTGAAATAATTTTAATAAATTTAATGGCAAATAAAATAAATAATAGTATTTTAACTATATTTTTATCAAATTTTGTTGTATAAACTAGAAAACGAGAAATATAAATTAACATAACCCTTTAACCTATTTGACAACTCGATGTTTACAATAATCTCTATCATTATGGTTATATTAATTTTATTTTCTTCACGTTATTTTAAACTATTTCTTTTAAGGATAACACAAGCAAAATATTTAAAAGCCTTTTATTTACCTTAAGCGAAAATAAAATATTTAAATCCTATGCACCAAGAAGCAAAAACGGACACTCATAACAATCTTTACCTAGAATATTGAACTTTTAGTGCCAGGATGATGTCTTCTGTACAAATACTTCAGAAGAGATATGAACTTTATGTTTCCAAAAACATTTCTCGGAGAAAATACTAATTTGACACCTAGATCACTAAATTCATTTGTAAGGACGGCATCAACCTTTTGCACACAATGAATGCTTTATATTTTTTCGTTTTCAGCAAAAATTTCCAGGAGAATTTACTTTTTTATGACCTAGATTAATAAAATTGTGTGTTAGAATAACAACATCCATTCAAAAATACAAGTAAGGATGTAAAATTTTAGTTTCCCTAAAATTTCCTTGAAGAAGATGTTGACTTGACAACAATAAAATTCTAATTTCTTTAAAAAATTCTAGGAGAAGATGTTAATTTCACACCTGGATCATTGGAAATATTTATCAGGATGACGGCGTCATCTTGTACCCCATAAATGTTGTCTTCTCTTTGATTTTGAACAAGAAATACCAGAAGAAGGTATTAATTTAGTACCTGGTGCAGACATCCTGATCATAATTTTCTATATTTTGGTAAAAGATGTTTTTCTTAGTTCCTGGACAACGCAGGATGGATTATAAACGTTAGAACAACGTAAGAAACTACCAGGATGAGTATCTGTATAAAATTGGAATGTCGGGCAAAAGTGCGGCGCAATGTTACAAAACTCGGATGGCCCATCGATGGCTTCCATGTATGGCCCATACATGGAACATGGCTTTCATACATGGGCCATAGATGGATTCTATGTTTCGTTTCTACTTGGGTATTTTCTTTAAATGGCATTTTCTTTAATATTTTTATTATTGTTGCCTATAAATTTTTAATTTTAACACTAGCTTTCAATTATTTATGACATTATTTAATTAGTTTCTTCACGTTTCAACAATGTCCTTAATTTTTCAATTAATGTAAAACACTTTTTACTTCATTTTTTTAATTATATTTCTCATTAATTTTTCCAAATTATAGTTTTTTTTGGTAATTTTTCAACTGTTTTCTACATATTTTCTACATATGTAAATTTATTTTATCTTTTTTTAAATTATTTTCTTTTAAGTTTTAATCATTATTTTTCGTCAAATTTTACTTATTTTTGTCATTTTTTAATTATTTTCTTGTAATTACAAGTGTTCTTTAAATTTTTCAAATATTTTCTTTAAATTTCAATTATTTTGTTTTAAATTTAAAATTTTTGTCTTCATTTCTTGATTTTTAATTAACTTTCCAATTAGTTTTCTCATTTAACAAATTTTTGTTTCAAATTTGATATTGGGAGCACTGATTAATTATTGCGGGCCCCAAATTAATATCAGTAATATTTTGTTTTTTATTGCAAATTATTGTTTATTCACTTTTTTCACTTAAAAACTTCCTATTTATTCACCATTTTAAATTAAAAAGTTACTTTTTTGTACTATTTTCAATCCACAAATCCACTGGCAGCCCTGTATAATGTTTCCATATTTAAAATTTGTAAATAAAAAAGTGCTAAAAAATCTTCAAGTATACATAAGTTAAAGCAAATTTTCTATCCCCTTTTTGTCCCCTATTTTTGAAAAAATTCGCACCTATTCACCTTTTTCAATAGCAATAGGTCCTGTGATCCCTGTAATTTGTTCAAATTACAATTACATTCTTCATTTTTTATTGTTTTCTCCAAATTCTATAATTCCTGGTTGTTCAATTCCTTTTTTCTTCAATTATCACTTATTTTCTTCTACTTTCAATCCAATTGTTCAATTCTTGAATTATTTTCTTTAATTCTCAATTATAATTTTCGACATTCAATTTCATTCTTCAATTTTCAATTGTTTTTTTTAATATTTAATAACTCTAGGCTTTTTATAATGATTTTTTTTAAATTCTAAATTATTTTATTCAATTTTCAATTTTTTTCTTAAATTTTAATTATTATGTTCAATTTCCAATTATTTTTTCATATTTCTTTCTATTTCTCAATTCCTTTCAATTTCTCAGTTTCTTTCAATTTTTAATTTCTTCTCAATTTTCTTCAATATTCAACAATTCTCAGCTTTTTTAAATTGTGTTTTTCTTTCAATTTTAATGTAAATTGATAATTTTTAAATTATTTTCATCAATTCGCAATTATTTCCGTCGATTTCTAAATTTTTCAGCTGTTATCAAATATTGTCTTTAATTATTAAGGACTTTTTTTAATTTTTAATTATTTTCTTCAATTTTCAATTATTTTCTTTACTTTTTCATTATTTTGTTCATTTTTCAATTGTTTGTTTCAATATTCAGTAATCTCGACTTTTTTCAATTATTTGTTTTCAGTTGTCAGTTATTTATTTCATGTTTTAAAACCTCCTTCAATTCTCAATTAATTTCTTTAAATAACAATTCTATTCTTCAATTTTTAATGTTTTATTCAATATTAAATAATTCCTGGAATTTTCTATTTTTTTTTTAAATATAAATTATTTTCTTCTTTTTTCAATCCAATTCTTCAGTAATTTTCTTTAATTCTCAATTATTGTATTCGAATTTCAATTTTATTTCTCGATTTTCAATTGATTTTTTTTTAATATTCAATAATTATGTATTTTTCCGATTTCAATTTCATTATTTAATTTTCAATTTATTTTTTCAATTTTGAATTATTAACTCAAATTTTGAATTATTTTTTTTTATTTTCTATCCAGTTGACCAATTTTCAATTATATTCGTTGAATTTAATAACCATTGTTCAATTTTTTAAATTATTGTTCACTTGTAGATTAATATTTCCTTTTTTTTTTTTAATTTTGTTTCTAATTGTCAAATATCTTTGTCATTGTTCAATTACTTCTTTCTATTATTAATTATTTCTTTTGATTATTAATTGTTTCTTTTAATTCTTAATTATTATTTTTTGTAAAGTTTAATATTTAATTCTTCAAATCTCAATTACTTTCTCTGAATTTAAATTATTTTCTTTAATTATCAACTGTTATCTTCAATTTGTTTAGCAATTTCTTGGTCTGTTTATACTTAAAATATATTTTAAGTTAACAAAAGAAAAAACCGGGAAAATTAGGAACAAAAACCGGGAAAAACCGGGAAATGTCCGGGAAAAATAACTAAGATGAAAATTTAACAAAACGTTCAATATATAATTAAAATAATATATCAATAAAATTTCAAAAATTTATTGTTTTAACGAGAAAAATGAGCTATTATTTGTCAAAATTTGATGAAAATTACAGATTTTAACTGGGTTAAAAGAAAAAAATAAAATTTTAAATAATTATTATTTAACAACAAATTTTAGCTGAATCTAATTTTTTCTGAAAAATGTACAAATGGATATTTCAAAATTTGGTGAAGTTAATTTCAATAATATTCTCTCATTTTACATAACCTTAAACTAGAAGGTCGTTTTTCATCCCAAATAAAAATATTTTTGTTGTTAAATAATAGTTATTTAAAATGTTATGTTTTTTCTTTAAATTTAATGAACGGCTGCAATTTTGATCTAGTTGTGACAAATAATAGCTCATTTTTCTCTTTGAAACATTATCCACCATTTTTTTTTTTTGTGTTTTGTTAATAATATTTTGTTTAAAAGTTATTAAAAGAATAAAATTTGTTTTTTACGTATTTTTTAAACAGAATATTATTATCAAAATCTAATAAATAAAATTGTTGAGTATGTTTCATCGAGAAAAATAAGCTATTTGTAAGAATTGGATGAAAACTGCAGTTCTTAATTAAATTTAAAGAAAAAACATCAAATGTTAAATAATTATTATTTGACAACAAATTTTAGCTCAACCCAATTTTTTCTGAAAAATGTAAATTTGGATTTCTCAAAATTCGGTGAAATTAATTTGAATAATATTTTTATTTAGGATGAGAAACGACTTTATACTTTGAGGTTATGTAGATGGAGAGAACCTCCTTAATTTTTATCTTATAATTTCTTATTTTTACAAAATTTTAAGATTTTTCCTTCTTTTACTTTAAATATATATTTTTTTTGTATTTTTATTTTAATTTTATTTTAGGATTTTCTTTTATTTTCTGTTTTTATGCAAATTATTTAACATTATTTTAAACAATTATTACAAAATTCACTAAAATTTTTATTTCCTTGATTTTCTTAATTATTTCCATATTTAAAAAAAAATACGCGCTCATTTTTTTGCTTTTATTATTTTTTTTATTTTTGATAATTCTAATTTTTTAGTAGATTTTTACCAAATTTTTTTATTTTTTGTACTTTTAACATTTTTTTACCGTTTGTTAGATTATGAAAGAAAAACATTTCTCCATTTTGTTCCTACTTTTTTAATTTTCTTGTTGTTTCACATTTTTTAGTCCTTCCTCAGAAACATTTTTCGTTCTTTTAAATTGTTTAGTTTTTATCTTGTAATTACGAATTTTTGAAAACATTTATTCGATGCTTTTATCTACATTTTTTATATTTCTCAATTTTCTACTTTTTTGAAAACTTTTATTCTTTTATTTTATATTACGTAAATTTAATCTTGTACTAAATATTCTCATTTTAACATGTTTCTTTTATTTTAAAATTTTACAAAATTGTATTTATTTCTTTTCTTTGATTTGTAAAATAATTCTCAAATTTGTCTAATTATACAAATGTTTTCTCTTCAGTATATTTTAACGTTTTTTCAAATATCTTTTTATTTATTATTTTAATTTAAAAAAAATGTCCTGAAATAGTTTAATTTGTTGAAAGGAGTTTCTTTCTTTTTTATACATTTTTATGTCACTGTTTCATTCTCAATTATGCGACATAATTTGTTTGATTTTGATTTAATGTTTTATTCTTCATTATTTCTCAGTTTAAAAAATAAAGTACTTACAAATAAACATTTAAAAAAAGTATATACCGATTTTTAGTATATACGTATTTAAAAAAAAATCAATTTTTGGTTTAAATAAAAAAAAATCGATTTACTTAAATCAACAAAATCATGATTTTTATCAGCCCTGATTTTGACTTCCTAAATCATCTCCTGTTTATGTGTTAATTTCTTATATTCTTTATATGTTTTTATTCTGTTTAATTTTACATTTTCGTCATTATTATTATTATTTTTGCTATAATCATAATTTTTTTGTTCAGGAAACCTCAAGTACACTGCGAAGGCACCTACAGAAATTCAAATAAAACCTCTGATGCGAAATAAAATGTATTCTGGAGCCGCACTTTTCCAGCAATTGCAAACTGAAGCCGAAAATCTACGGAAGGAGAAAAAGCGAAATGCTTATTCTGGAATTCATAAATACCTGTACCTGATTGAAGGAAAGCCACTTTTCCCGTGTCTTTTGGACAGTTTAGATCAAGTGATTTCCTTTCCGCCAATCACCAACAGTGACATCACAAAAATGTCCTCAAGCACAAAAAATATGTTTGTGGAAGTGACTAGTGCGACTTCTCAAACAATTTGCAGGTAAACTTTTTTTTTAATATTAAGAAGATTCATCTCATTGACATAATATATTCCCATGTATTCCTAAATATTCTTTAGTATTCCCAAATAAATACACAATTAAAAAAAAAATATTAAAACATTAAACAATAAATATTAAATTCAAACAAAATAATTTAAAAATTAAGAAAATTATAGGATTAACTGTTGGATATAATTGAAAATTGAAAGACTGGCTTGAAAATTAAAGAAAATAATTGAAATTGAAGAAAGTAATAAAAAATGAAGAAATAAATTAAAAAATTAAATTGAAATTTGAAAAAATAATTATTAATTAAAAAAAAATTACAAAAACAAAGACGAAAATAATTGAAAATTGAAAACAAAATTCAAAAAATAGCTAGATTAATACAGGACTAAAGAAAATTTTCAAATAAAATATTGAAAATTAAAATTCAAGAAAATGCTACATGCAAAAAGAAAAATTACAAAAATTATAGGAATAATTGTTGAAAATAATTGTAAATTGAACAACTAGATTGAAAGTGGAAAAAGACTGAAATTATTGAAGAAAATAATTGAAAATTAAAGAAAGCAATTAAAAATTTAAGAAAATAATTAAAAATTGAAGAAAGAATTTGGATTTTAAAGAATATAATAAAAGATTGAAAAAAGTAACTGAAAAAAGGGAGAATTATTAAATATGGCAGAGAATTGTTGCAAACTGAAAAATGGAATTTAATTTTGACAAAAAAATTGAGAATTGCAGAAAATATTTGAACAATTGAATTTAAAATTAAAGAAACTTATTAATAATCGAAAAAAAATTAACCAAATTCAAGAATTTAAAAATATAAATGAAAATAATTAAAAATTGAAGAAAGTGATTTAAAATTTTAGAAAAATAATTGAAAAAACCTTTCAATACTACCAAAATAATTGACAATTGAAAAAAAATCGCAAACGGTCAAGAATTATCGATAAGAGAGAAAAATAACAAAAGAAGACAAATTTTAAGAGAATAAATCAAAATTGAAAATATTGTAGAAAATAATTGAAAGAATTAAACAATTGAATTGATAATTTAGAAAACATTTTATTACTGTTAAAAAAAATCAGAGAATTATTAAATATTGAAGAATTGATTGAAAATTGAAAAAAAATAATTTAAAATTGAAGAAAATAATTTAAATTTGAAGAATGGAATTGTAGAATGGAATTAAAATTTGTAGAATATAATTGAACAACTGTATCTAAAATTAAAGAAATTTATTGATGTAGATAAAAATAATTGATATTAGTCGAGAATTTTTTATTATTAAAACAAAATAATTGAACACTTAAAAATGGAATTGGAATTTGAAGAAAATAATGAGAATGTAAAGAAAATAGTTGTAAAAAATTGGAAGAAGAAAATTAAAAAAAAATTGTTGAAACGAAATTTTAAAACAATTTTTATGAATGAAAAAATGTAATATAAAAAGATGAGAATTTTTTAATATTGAAGAGTTAGTTGAAAATCGTACAAATAATTGAAGATTAAAGAACTTAATTGTAATTAGAAGAATATAATTAAAAATTGAAAAAGTTATTTATAAAACCCAAAAATTATTGAATGTAGAAGAAACAGTTGAAAACTTAAAATGGAATTAAATTTTTAAAAACAATTGAGAATTGAAGGAAAGATTTAAACGATTAAATTTAATATTAAATAAACTTATTGATAATGGAAAAAAAATTGAACAAAGGCGGACATTTTTTAATATTAATATAGTAATTGATGCTATATTGAGAAAATCGAGTTTTTTTATTTTTTAAAAAATGGCCGCTATTTTGTTAATTTTTAAAATATTAAAAAAAAAATTTATTTCTCAGAAAGAGCATCTAAGATATTATTAAAATCAGAAAGTATCTTTATTTTTCCTAAAGTACAATAAAAAGCAAGTTAAAATATGATTTTGAATTTTGAAAATATTCAGCCTGCATGATTTGAAATGGAAACAGCTTTGGGTAAAAATTCGTTTTTTTTTTATATTCTATTAAAAAGAAATTCAAAAAATTGAAATTCGACAAAATGGAAATTATATCTGCTGGAATTCTATAAAATAAAAATTATGACTGAATTTGAGAATCTAATCAAGCCACCCCATTTAATTTATTTGGTTTAATAATTAATTTATTAATTATTTCTATAACTGTTAAAATTATCGAAATTTGAAAAAATGGGAAATTAAAACTCTACTTTTTTTTAGGCAAGTAATGGACCAATTCCTGAAGGAGCTCGTAATCTTGGGATTAGGTTGCACTCCGGAATCAAGCGACTCGGAAGAATTTCACAAACTAATCGTAGAACAAGTGAAAGTCGTCGATTCAGAAGGAAATATGAAACAAGTTTATCCTTGCAGGACAGATTTGAACTTTGAGGATAACAGCATTGCGATAAAGCGGGAATAAAAATCTCCAAATGTTTTTATTTTATGTTGTTTTTTTTTTACTTTTTTTCAGAGAACCAACATACGTATATAAACTGAAAAGAGTTTTTTTATAATGTGAAATTCAACTGTTTCTTACTTTTTCATACTGTTTCGAATCGATATAGATATGTTTTTCAAGTTTTTTTTTATGTACGGTTTTTTTTCTACTGTCAACAAAAATGTTGACTTTTTTGACTTGAGTTGTTTCATTCAAATTTCTAGAATGAATAATTTTGGAAAAGAATTTATGTGACGCTGTTCTTTACTTAATTTTGCTTCTAATTATAAATTATTGTTTTTTTTTAGAGAATGTAAAACTTTTAGTTTCGAAAACCTTAGAAAATTGAGAAGAAGAATGATAGCGAATTTTATGTTTATTTTAATAATAAATTGTTTGAAAATTCAAAAATGAGTAAATTTTCTTTTTTATTTTATTGTGAGTTGGTCCTTATCTATAATAATAATCCACAAGATTCATTCATTCTTTCATTCTGTCCACGCCTGAAGTTTAGAACATAGATATTTTACAGTTTTCAATATACAATTATTCTCTTCAAATTTTATAATTTATTCATTTATTTTTTAAAAATATTTTGTTCTGTTGTCGATTATTTCTCAACACTTGTCGGATTTTTCTTTCAATTGTCAATCATTTTCCTCATTTTTCAATTATTTTCTTTAATATTTAATTATTTTAGTCATTTTGTAATTTTTCTTTTAATTATCAATTTTTTTCTTGAAATTTCCATTTAGTTCTTTAAATTCCTCAATATTCAATAATTCTCATATTTTTTCAATTAATTTTTTCACTGATAAAAATTATTTTAAAATTCCAATTTAATTATTCAATTCTAGAACTATTCTCTTCAATTCTCAGTCATTTTCTTCATATTTAAATTTAAATTTTCAATTTTAAATTATTTTCTTTAATTTTTATTTCCATTCTTTAGTTTTCAATTGTTTTCTTCTGTATTTATTAATTTTCGGCTTTTTTTATTTACTTTTATTCAATTTTTAAGTATATTCCATAAATTCCAATTCCATTCCTCAATTTTCAATTATTTTTTTCAATTTTAATTATAAATGTGCAATTATTTCCAACAATTAACCCTATCATTTTCTTAATTTTTCAATTTGCAATTATTTTCTTTAAATTTAATGTTTCTTGTTTAATTTTTTCAATTATTTTCTCAGGTTCTCTATTAATCTAGCCATTTTTTGAATTTGGTTTTCAATTGATAATTATTCTCCTCATTTTTCAACTATTTTTTTCAATTATTAATTATTTTCCGCAATTTTCAACTTTTATCTACAATTTTTTCAATTTTCAATTATTATCTTTAAATTTTATAATTTTTTTTTAATTTTTAATATATTTTGTGCGGTTGTGTTAATTTATCTAGCCATTTTTTGAATTTAGTTTTCAATTGACAATTATTTTTGTTATTTTGTATTTTTTTTTTCAATTATCAATTATTTTTTGAAAAGTCAATTTATATATTTCTTCAATTTTTTTTTTTTTTTCTTCAATTCTTCTTCAATTACTCTTAATTTTCTTAATTTTACAATTTGCAATTATTTTCTTTAAATTTAATATTTCTTGTTTAGTTTTTTCAATTATATTTTCCAGGTGTCTATTAATCTAGTCATTTTTCGAATTTTGTTTTCAATTGTTGATTATTTTTATAAATAGTTAATTGTTTTCGTCGTATTGTAATTTTTCTTTTAATTACCAATTATTTTCTTGAAATTTACATTTAATTCTTTAATTTCCAATTTATATCTTCAATCTTTAATGATTTATTTTAATTTTCAATTATTTTGATAGATTTGAAATTAATTCTTCAATATTCAATAATTTTCTGATTTTTTCAATTTTATTCAATCATAAAAATTGTTTTAAAATTTCCATTTAATTATTTATTTCTAGAACTATTTTCTTCAATTCTTAGTTAATTTCTTCATATTTAAATCCCACTTTTCAATTATTTTCTTTAATATTAAAAGATTATTGCCTTTTTTCGATTAACATTAAGTTTCTTTAATTTTAAATTTCTTATAAATTTATAAGAAATTTCACTTTTTTGAAACTGTTGAATGTTTTACTTAATAATTATTTTGTTTCAAAAAATTTATTCAGTATTTTTGCTTTTAATATCACTTTATTTCTCGTTTTGATTAGGATCATTTTAAGTCTTTGTCTTTTTTTATATTTGAAGAATTTTCAAAATGAAAAAAGTTCTATTGTAGACTTTCTATTGCTTTATTTTTTTTTATTGCTTCTTCTTTTTTAGTTTATTATTACATAATTTTATACTATTTCATTTTTTACAGTTTGTTACATTTTTCAAAAAACTTCTCTAGTTCCCAAATATTATTTTTTATTAAATGTTCCTAATTTGTTTTATTATTCATTATTTTTGCCTTTCTAAATTTTATGACTTTTCCTCTAATTTTCTAGTTCTTTCACATTTTTCAAGATTTTTTTCAAATTATTATTTGAACGTTTAATTTTTAAATTTTATCATAATTTTTCCATTTGTAAGAAATATTTTCCCTTTGAATTTGTTTACTTTATACTTTCTAATTATTTAATAACATTTATTCGATATCATAATTTTCATATTTTTAAATTTCCTTTTACTTAAACTGTTTAATGTTTTTTTTTAAATTTTCAGAAAATTTGTTCATTTTTCCCCTAAATTTTTCTAATTTTTAAAAAATGTCCTCTTTAGTAAAATTTTAATGTTTTTTTCATTAATTATCGTATTTATTTAATTCTTTTTTAATTCGCCAAACACCCTGAATTAAAACCAGACTCGTTTTTAATAACCCATAAAAACTATTCACGAAATAGTTACAAACTTTATAAAATAAAATGAGAAAAATATTTTACGAAGTTTTGTATTTCAAAAGATTACCGTTTATTTTTGAATTTCGAACAGAATTCTGGGTAATTTATGTTCGGTGAAGAAACAATAAAAACTCCGAACAATATACATAAAATAAACATAATTAGCATAATAAATATAAATATCCAAAACTTTTTAAATGTTTCTAGCAAACTAAAAGAACGTACAAGGTTTACTGAAAATAATTTTATCCTTCTTAAAAATAACACTCAATTTTTCATTTTCATGTCACGTGGATCACGTGACTAGAAAAATTTACAACAGCGCCATCTTGTGTTCTCTCAGTTCTCGAAAAACACGAATGTATGCCGGTCGTGTTGTTCAGTTCTTTTATTCATTGAGTGTTTTTCTAATAAATCACCCGTCAATCATTATTTTTAACTTCTTTTTTTGTCGACAAAATCTAAAAACTGTCATCGATTTGGATGCGACTTTGCAAAGAACGAGTCACGTTGTACTTTCTCGAAAAAAATTCACTTTTCAATCGTGAAAACGAGAACTAGTGTGAACTTTTTTCGTCAACGTGCGTGATTATTGTTTGAAGTGTTAATTGATAATATGGCGCCTAAACGTGACTGGACATGACGGTAGAAGAAAAATACGAATTTTGAGGTTAGTTTAAAAAATACTTTCTTTTCTTGTCGCTTAAATTTACACGAGAAATTATACGTCAACTCTAAACAAAAATATGGGACTTGACAACAATTTTTATTTTTAAACACGACAAAATTTTCTAATAAGAATTTGTCACAGTTTTAGAATAAACCGTTGAAAGTCAGATTCTTCTACGATTTATTATTATTATTATGATTATTCTTATTATTATTTACGGGAATAGTTGAAATTTTTAATAGCTCGTTTGAGATGTCCTTGGAAAAAGTGACCAATGAAAATGAAAGATTAAATTTCGAATGGAGACAATTTTAGACTCGATTATGTCAATTTTGCTGATTTGTAGCAGAGGACAGATGATTCATTTTTTCTTTTTTTTTTTTACAATACAAACGTCACGTGGCACTTTGTTGGTTATTTTATGTAAGTTGAAACTACGTCGCCTCATGTTTTTGTTCGATTGTTTTTTTTCGAGGCCTGACAATTTCTGATAATTGAACAGTTAAAGTATTTGGCTTTTAATTCGCAATTGAAAAAAGAGATCTACCTTTAGGTTCTGTTGTTATTGCCAAATCTATAAATAAACAAAGAATTCATCCGTCAAGAGGGTCTTAACCCTCGCAGGTTTTCCTGAAAAATTATTTTTAAACTGATAATAAAGACCGAGCATGACACCGAGTTTTAGTAAATTCCATTTTTGGAAAAACTCGTGGATTCACGAATTTTCTCGATTCTTCCATAGAGAGCTCAAAGAATGCAAATATTTGAGAAATTCAAAAATTAACGTGAATTTATAATGACTTGTAATTGTTCAGTCATGTTTACTAAAACTATAGTATCGTCAAAACAAATATTAATATTTGTATTTAAGAATTTTAATAGGTATTTTAAACAAAAATCTTTTACTGTTATTATTTTTTTATCAATATTAAATTATTTTACTAATATAGGTTAATTTTATTGTTATTATTATTCGTTATTAATTATTATAATTTTGATTTTTCAACAAACTTAATTTTTAATCTTCATTTTTTTTAGTGTATTATGAATTTTGATTTTTAAAAAAATTTGTAATGCATTAATTATTAATAAATTATAAATTACAAATGTTAAAATTTTTAAAGAATAAACAAAACAATTTAATAAAAGAAACAAATTTTAAAATTATAAATTCGAAAAGTAATCTTTTCTTTTTAAACAATTTTTTTTTATAAAATTTTGAAAACTTTGCTAATAAAATAAAATTTTTCTTTTTTGCTAAAAAGTCATCTAAATCACATTATTGTTTAAATATTTAAAAGAAATCGCTTTTTACATCTTTATTATTATTATGTAATAATATAATTTATAAATCGGTAAATTTTATTTATTTATTGTGTTTCTTCTGATGTTCATTTTTCTTTGTGATAATTTATTAATTTTTTTTTTTTTTAATAAATTTTATAACCTGATTCGAATTTTATTTCTGATATGATTCTTATTATTTTCATTAATATTGTAGTTTTTTCATTGTTATTATTTTGTCCAATAATCATAAAATGTCTTTTTAAATTCCTTTTTTATTAAAAAGAAACTAGCAAAATAAAACGCGCGCAAGCGCGCGATTAGTTTTTCATAACTTTTAAAAATTATAAAAATTTTATAAAATACAATAATAAATATAAGAAATCGGTAAATACTATTTATCTAATAATAAAATGGAATAAATATTTTAAATATAATATTTAAAAATTAATTAATATAAAAAAAAATAAATATTTATTTAAAAAAAAAATTATAATATTTTAGAATTTAAAAGAATTGCAAAAAATAATTGAAATTAAACAATATAATTGCAAATTTTGCAAATTTATTGAAAAAAAAATTGAAATCAATTAAAAATTGAGGAAAGTAATTTAAACAATCATAAAAATGTTTTAAACGTAAAGAAAATAATTTCAATTTCAGAAAAATACTTGAGAATCTTAAAAGTAAATTAAAACAAAATTGAATAATGAAAAATTAGAGAAAATAATTGAAAATTGAAAAAAACATGGTTAAAAATTGAGATAAATAAATTAAAATTTGAGAAAATATTTAAACAAATTACATAAAATATTTTAATTAAAGGAAAGTTAAACAAAATTTAAAAAAAAACACTTAAAACTTTTAGAAGTTCATTGAAATAAAAGAAAATAATTAAAAACTAGAGAAAATAAATTAAAAAAGATAAAAATAATTTAAAATTGAACAGAACAAGTTTTAATTAAAGAGAAATAAGTAAAAACTTTTTGGCAATTATGAAAAAGAATGAGAAAAAGAACGAAAGTAATGGAAAATTAAAGAAAATAATATAAAAAATAATATAAATAATGAAATAATTAAAAAGTAAGATAAATAGTTAACAATTTTTAAATTTATGAAACAAATGTAAAGAATTGAAATTTGAAGGAAATAAATTTTGGAAAATAATTGAAAAACGTTTTAAATTTTAAAACTTGACGAAACTAATTAAAATATGATACAAACAATGATAAGTTGTAAAAAATAAATGACATTTGATTGTGATAATTGAAAAAACTACAGAATTTTTTTTTAAATAATGAAAAAATAATTGAAATTTAAAACAATACATGAAGATCTTAGAAATCAATCAAAAAAAAAAGAAAATAACTAAAAATTGAAGAAATAAGCTAAAAGTAATTGAAATTTACGATAATTAATAAACAAATTTTGAAATTATGAAAACAAATAAAAATAATTAAAAATTGAAGAAAACAATTGAAATTTTAGAAAAATTCTTAAAAATCTTAGAAAATAATTTTAGAAAATGAGAATAACTAAAAATTGTAGAAAAGACTGGAAGAATGCTAAAAATAATTGAAATTTACGATAATTAATAAAATTTTTTGGAAATTATGAAAACAAATAAAAATAATTAAAAATTGAATTAAATAATAGAAATTTGAGAAAATTACTTGAAAAAATTTTAGAAGTTAATTTTATAAAATGAGAAAAACTAAACATTGGAGAAAAGTTTAGAAGAAGGCTAAAAATAATTGAAATTTACGATAATTAATTAAAAAAAAAAAAAATTGAAATTCTGATAAACAATGAAAATAATTAGAAACTGAAGAAAATATTTGAAATTTTAGAAAAATTCTTAAAAATCTTAGAAAATAATTTTAGAAAATGAGAATAATAATTAACAATCGAGAAAAATAATTGAAAAATGATAAAATTAATTCAAAATTGAAAAAAATAATTAAAATATGCTGAAAATAATTTAAGATTGAGAAAGAAAATTGAATTATGATGAAAATAATTTAAATATGAGAAATTGAAAACATTCAATAACAGTTGAGAGAAATAACTGAAAAAATCATAAAGTATATGTTTAAAAAGAAATAATAATTACAAAATTACTTAACAAATTTTAATCAAAGAGAATAATTAACAAATCGCAGAAATAACGAAAACTGATGAAAATAATTGCAATATCGGATAAATAATTGAAATGTTTAAAAGTAATGACAAAATAATAAATATAATTATAAAATAAAATCTTCAAAAATCATAATAAATTTTTAAAGCATTTTTCGAAACTTTTTTTTTACACAAATGACAATTTAAAACCAGCACATTATAAAATAACAGGGACTAACTTCACTTCAGTTTTTAAAACGTGGACAGAAAAATATTAATAAATTTTAATACTAACTAACTTCACTTCAGACTTTAAAACGTGGACAGAAAAAGATGAATAAAGATAAATACATACTAACTAACTTCAGGAGTTTACGGAGATTATTATTATTTAATTACTAATTAATAATATTTCAATAGAAACAATTATTTATCTGCATTATTATTTATATAAACATTTTTTTATTTTCTATAAATTTAAATAAGTACAATAATATAATATAACAATAATAATAATCAATTTTTCTTAACTGAAGCCACACTACAACTTCACTTATTTAAAGTCTCGATTATTTTAACAGTTCAAAGTCTCACTTATTTAACTTGTCGACCAATCAAAACTAACATTTTTATTGGTTGCTGCGAATCGGATCAGCCAATCAGAGAAGTTCTCTGTAAGTACATAAAGTTAAAATAAGTGCGACTCAAGTGCGACTTTTGTCATGGATTTGCGTGGACCGTGTTGTTAAAATAAGTGAAGCTTCAGTGTATTTCAATTTTAATCCACTCGTTTCACAATTTAATTAATTAATCACATTATTAATATTAATTTTTCATTAATAAATAAAGTTGAAAAAACCGAATGTATCTTTTATTACAAAGAACAGTTTGGAGGAAAAAAGAATCATTAGAAAAAAGTTAATTAAAGAACTTTATTTTTAACTGACAACACATTTCTTTATTGAAAATTAGACAATATTCTACAACAAAATCTTTCTACTTTCTTCGGGGTTTTTTTTTACATATATATATATAACAGGTACAAGAGAGATTTTTTTAACCGTACACAAAGACACTTTTTTAAAGAATTTAACAATAAAATAAAAATATTAATATATTAATTGGCCAAAACTCGGACAATTTCTTTACATTATTTTCCCTAATGTTTCATAAAATTAATTAATATTAAATATTTTACTGTTAAATTCGGTAATAAAGTGTCCTTTCGTGTAAAATTCGAAAAAATACGCAACGGTATTTGCAAAAATAGAACTTGACACAAATTATTGATATAAATAATTAAAAATGGAATGGAATCTCACAGTGATTGTACATTAACATTGATACATCGAAGTTTCTTACATCAATAGTAATTGTGTTGGATCGAAAAATATAATCTCTCTCCTCTACAATTTAAAAATAATCTGACCAACTATCGATGCTAATTACTTCTCAAACTTTTCTTTTTTTTTTTTTATTAATTGTTCAAATTTTTGCAATTACTAAAGTCGTTTCTACCCTGAATTATAATTGAACTTTTTTTTTTTTTTAATGAAAGCTTGAGAAATAAAATGATCGTTTATATTAATTGTAATCGTGACTTTCTGGGAGAGAAAAATAGACGATTTCTCGTGAAGGCTGGGAAGAACAGATTTTCTTCATCACATTTACGCTGACTAGTTTTTACAAGACAGAAGTACTTTGAGATTATTTATTTGGATTTTCGCTGCTGTTCGCGTTCTTTAACGTCAATTATTCCGAGATTTATGCAGGCTACATAGCCATGAATGAGGCTCAGAATTGTTTTGACGAATGCAACAGGAGCTGAAAGCAGGAGAATCGCCCTGAATAGACTGATTCCGGCCACTGAAACGAAATAATATAATTAGAAAAGAAATCAACAATTGAAAGACTTAATTTAGACAACAATTAAACGTTAAAGCGTCTCCAATTCATATATTAGAATGCTTATTGAAATTACAATGCAATAAGATTCTTATTCAAATTTTCAACTTTATTCATTTTCAAAGTTAATTTTCACTGTTATTATAAGGATCAAATCTTGTGAAGTAGACTCCTTATAATTTTCGTCGAGTCTAAGGATTTTTTCCACTCATATGTATTTTGATAGAACAATATATAAAGGTTTTTTTTCAAAATTTACATTTTTCCAAAAGTTATTAACAATCATAGTTTTTTGCAGTATCTTAGAAAATAGCCATTTATCGATTTTGATAAATTTTGGAATTAAAGCAATAAAAAATTGGAATATTCAATAACTTTAGAAAATACAGCATTTTTACTCTTGAAGAGTCTATTAAAAAGTACAAAATATTTTAAACAAAACAAGTTTTGGATGAGACAATATTCTGTAAATAATTCATGTAAAGTCCTAGAATTTTTCTTTGACTTAATTACACTGTGTTATAAAATTTAAACAAGGAAAAAAATTTCTTATTAGACCTATTGGAAGTTGTAGGTAATAAAAAACTAAAAAAAATGGTTTTTTATATTAGAGCTTTGTTACACCCTCAAAATCTTGTTGTAAAGACAAAAAACAGTTTTCAGGTAGATTCACGTACGTCATACCTCGAAACATCGCCATTTATTATCCAAATTAAAAAGTTTTTTTTGTAATTTAAACCTTACAATCAGCCTTTTAAAACTGTATAGGATTTTCTTCATTATCATTAAAATTCATTTAGATATGGACCAAAAACCATCCAAAAATTTGATTTTTTCATTCCTTTTTCAATTATTTAAATTATATTTTTTCTTAACGTACAACAAAAACGTAGCCAATTTGGTTTTAAATGGACCCAGATTGAATAAAATTTGATGAAAATTGTTCAAACTATGACGCTTTTGACTTTGTAGTTACATCATTAAATTTTGACTTAATGAAGATTTTTTCTTTATTTTCTTCCTTTCATGGTTTATTTTTTTATTGGAATTGACATTTTTAGTTTATAATGCAAATGATTGTATGATAATAAATGTCTTTTATTGTTTATTTTTTGACTCACATATGGGTCCTTCGGTAAAATGCAGAAGATACAGGGCAGCATAGAATGCCTCGTTTCCTGCGCACATGAAGAATAAAACAGTTCGATTCGTATAATAAACTCTCATTATCGGATTTTCAGACATGTCGATGAATTTGTGACTCGTTTTTCCCTGAAGTAACGATCTGTAAATAACAATTTGAATTAATAAAACTTTTCAAAAAGTATAGCAATTATTATAAACATTGCGCATTTTTTAAAACCGTGTAGATTAAGTATTATAACTATTATTGTTATGTTCATTATTCATTATTTTTTTATTTTTACATTTTCAATTTTATGTAACCAAACCGAGTTTAGAAGAGGAACAAATAAATGTATTTATGAGGGACTTGACCACTTCCTATGGCAACATCTATCTATCTACATATCCCATTCTTGTTTCACTTATTCTTATCTACTTTTGCTATATCCGTTCTAGTCGGTAAGCAAAAGTACGAATTATTTGGTTGTTTCATTGTTTTCTCACTGTTTTTTAGTTGTTCTTGACCATTACCATTGAATTTTTTACCCAAAAACATTCTATGATGCCTTTTTAGAACTACAAAAGCATGTTATAAGGAATTATTCTATCAGACCATAATAAGGGAATTCAAAAGAACCTCCAGACAGGATATGACCTGTCAATACATCAGCTTAAAGCTCGTAGTTGGATATTCTCTGCAGTTGCTTCATAAATGGAACTTCCACTTTCTTAAACTGACAGAGATCAAGAACAATCAATCGGATCTTGTATTCTAGATGTGTTTTGCTCAATTCGAACAAAAACTTTTAATACTATGTCTGATTTTTGCTCCCTTTTTGAATGATGTTGATACCAGCAGGAGACAAAAATCTTAGGACCTTATACTTTTATGTTCTCAAAGTACTAATATTAGACTTGGTGATACTGACACAGGAGCGGCGGGGAATAAATTCCAGTAGCCATTGCACTGGTAATTTCTTAACTAAGGGGTCAGATGTCCTAAATGAGAATTCTTTCTCTCTTATAAATACAGCAAAATCGGTTCTTCTTTCATAGAATACCCAATGAAAAACTGAGCAACGATTCAGATGCCTCACACTGAGAGAAATAGATACTACGGGATACCATCTAGATGGTACCAGATACCATATCTGATCTTAAATATACGGACAAGAATCTAGATGGTACGAGATAGCATCTGTATGGTACGGGTTAGCATCTGATAGCATCTGGATGGTACGATGTAGCATCTAGATGGTACGGTGTAGTATCTCTGATGGTAGAGTGTAACATAACCTCTCTACCATCAAAGATAGTAAAGTTCTTACCATCTATTTCTCTCAGTGCAACAATGGTGGCAAAAATTTGGCATAATGTTTTCAATACATGGGAATGCTAACACCTTTTCGTGTTGCCTGTTAGTGTCAGTACTGACAAGAGTACTACAGTGAAAATGCTGATGTTAACGTTGGCTGAATATCGAGATGATGACATCTGCCTATATATCGCCAGAGTAAGCTTCGGCACAACCTAGACATTTCCCATTGGGTACTGGTGTCAAAAATGATAATACAACACTTAAGCACATCATTGTATCTATCTATATTTTTGTAACACGCATGCTTTGAAAATATGACAAATGTATCCGGATATTGTTTGCTTGCTCGATAGTTGTAAGCTATACTTCGACTGGGACAATATCAATGAGACGGATTGTATCTGTCACCATTTACAACTATCGAGCAAGCAAACAATATCCCGATACATTTGTCATATTTTCGAAGCATGCGGGTTAGAAAACTATAGATAGATACAATAATGTGCTTAATGTTGTATTATCATTTTTGACACCAGTACCCAATGGGAAATGTCTAGGTTGTGCCGAAGCTTACTCTGGCGATATATAGACAGATGCCATCATCTCGATATTCAGCCAATGTTAACATCAGCATTTTCACTGTAGTACTCTTGTGAGTACTGACATTGGCAGGCAACACGAAAAGGTGCTAGCATTCCCATGTATTGACAACATTATTCCAAAGTTTTACCTGCATTGTTGAGGCATTTGCGCCGTTGCTTATTTTCCCATTGGGTATGACATAAAAACCCGATTTTTATTCTATAATGTCCGAATAAAGAAGTGCCTCTGTTAAGTCGCTTACATAAGGAGTAATTCCCATAGTTTGATCTATTGTATGAAATAAGACAGGTTTCTAAGGGATCTCATAGGTACAGAGAAGTTAACAGAGGAAATTATTTGTGGACAACCACTGATGACTATAAATAAGAAAATGAGATTCGCGTATAAAAATCTGCTCTAAACCTTAGGAATATTCAATTCCGGATATACCGAATTCCTTCCCGCGGTTAGTTCGGATCCCAAAAATGTACCGAATTCCTTCCGGCGGTCACTTATGGTGCACCTAATGAGCCATTAGCCCCCCAAGGAGCAAACTTCATCGTGCGCTTAATGTATATTCAATGAATTATTTAATAACAATTACACTTGTTTAAATAAATTTTTATTGACAAATTTAGAATCTGTATTTTCTGACGATTAAAACCATATAATAATTTCCCCTAATATTTGAATTTTAAGAAATATCTTGAGGACAAAAAAATTACTATATGGGAAACTGTATAGGAAACTATGGCCAGGGATCACAGGTTGTCCCCTATTCACCTTTTTTCCCCTATTTTAAAATTTTGCACCTATTTCCCCTATTTTAAAGAATTGTCCCCTATTTCCCCTTTTTCTAATTTTCAGTATTAAAGTTTATAGTTATAGCCAAAAATTTTAGCAGTTCAATATAAAAAAAAAAAAATTTATAAAAACCCAGCCCAATTAATTTACATTAATCTGCATCAGTCAATAGAAAATCACCATTAAAAATACATGGGGAAAAATAAACTTTTAAAAATAAATTCCCAACTTTTTTAATAAATAAGCTAAAAACATTTTAGGTCATAAATTTCTTCATTTTTAGCCATATTTTAAGATATAATGTTTAAAGAAATTAAATTTTCAAAATGTCGGGTGTTATAAAAAATATGTAGAAATAATACATTGCAATATGTGCAATCTTTTATCACATAAATATTCAAGGAAATTCAACAAGTCTTATTTGGAGATTTTTGAGGTCGCAAATAAAGATTCCGAAGTCAAAAATTAATTTTTAAAAATTTTGAATATACATTCTCGTGTAAAAAACTCAGTTTTCAAAAAAATGACCTTACATCATCAATTTTTTTAATACAGTCTACAAATATTTAATTTTTACATCTCTTTTCAATTATCTTTTTCATTTTTATTCATTTTTAAAGTCCTTTTGTCAATTTTCAAATAATTCTAAGATTTTGAACTTCATTTTTTCGTATATCAATTATTTTTTCTATCTTTAACTTATTGTCAGGAATATTTAAATTTATTACACAAGTTTTCATTTATTTTTGTCATTTTTATATTATTTTTTTAAAATTTCAATTATATTCTAAAATCTATAAATTATTGCCAAGAATATTCAAATTTTCTACACAATTTTCAATTTACTTTCGTCATTTTTTAATTATTTGCTTAAAAATTTCAATTACTTTTGTATATTTCTTAGTATTTTTGTCATTTTCAAACTATTTTCTTCATATTTCTATTATTTTTTAAATTTTACACCAATTTTAATTTATTTTCTTCAAATTTTAAAAATTGTCTTCATTCTTTTTATTATTGTCATGAATTTATTAATTTTTTACAACTTTTTCAATTATTTTCTACACATTTTAATTATTTTCTAGAAACTTTAATTACTTTCTTCATATTTAAATTTTTTGACTTTTTTTAATTAGTCTATTAAATTACAATTATTTTTTTTAAACTTCAATTACTTTCTTCTAATTTAAATTATTGGCATACATTTTTAAATTTATTACACAAATTTTCATTTATTTTTGTAATATTTCAAGTATTTTCTTAAAATTTCAATTATGTTTTTAATCCTTATTTTATTGTCAGAAGTATTTAAATTTTCTACACAAATTTAAATTTAGTTTTGTTATTTTTTAAATTATTTTCTTCAAATTTCAATTACTTTTGTCATTATTCAATTATTTCTGTCATTTTCCAATTATTTTCTTCATATTTTTATTATTTTTGGCATTTTAAAATTATTTTGATCAAATTTCAATTATTTTATTCAATTTTGTTTATTGTCAAGAAATTAAAAAAAAGTTAAAAAAACAATTTCAATCATTTTTTTAATCCTTTTTATTATTCTCATAAATTTATTAATTTTTTACAACTTTTTCAATTTTTTTTCAATTATTTCTACAAATTTCAATTACTTTCCTTATATTTAAATTTAATGACATTTTGCAATTATTGTCTTCAAATTTCAATTTTTTTTCTTTAGACTTCAATTAATTTCTAAAACTTTCAATTATTTCCCTCAAACTTCCAATATTTTTTTCAAAGGTTCAATTATTGTCTATAAATTTTTAATTTTTAAACCAGCTTTCAATTATTTATCTCATTATTCAACTAGTTTCTTAATTTTTCAATTTTTTCGTCAATTTTTCAAGTATTGTCTTCAAATTTATAATTTTTTACACTTTTTCCAATTATTTTCTACCAATTTCAATTCCTTTTCTCATATTTAATTTTTTTTGGCATTTTTGAATTATTCTCTTTAAATTTCAATTATTTTCTTCAAACGTCAATTAATATCTTCAACTTTTAATTATTTTCGTCAAACTTCTAATACTTTTTTCAATTTTTCAATGATTATTATCTATAAATTATCAATTACTTACATCAGTTATCAAGTATTTTTGTCATTTCTCATCTATTTTTTTCAAACAACTATTATTTTTGTTATTATTCAAATATTTTTGACATTTTGGAATTATTTTCTTTCAATGTCATTTTCTTCAATCTTTTTATTATTGTTGTCTATAAATTTTTAATTTTTACACTTGCTTTTAATTATTTATGACATTATTCAATTAGTTTCTTCACGTTTCAATTATGTCCTTAATTTTTCAATTAAAGTAATAAATTTTTTATTTTTTACTTCGTTTTTTGAGTTATATTTCTCATTAATTTTTTTTTCCAAATTTCAGTTTTTTATGATAATTTTTCAACTGTTTTCTACATATTTTCTACATATGTAAATTTTTTTTATTTTCTTTTAAATGTGAATCATTTTTCGTCAAATTTTACTTATTTTTATCATGCTTCAATTATTTTCTTGTAATTACAAGTATTCTTTACATTTTTCAATTATTTTCTTTAAATTTCAATTATTTTGTTTTAAATTAAAATTTTTTGTCTTTATTTCTTAATTTTTTAATTCATTTTCCAATTAGTTTTCTCATTTAACAAATTTTTTTTTTAAATTTGATATTGGGGAGCCCTGATTAATTATTTGCCTGCTGGCGGGCCCCAAATTAATATCAGTAATATTTTGTTTATTACTGCAAATTATTGTTTATTCACTTTTCTCACTTGAAAACTCCCTATTTATTCACCTTTTTAAAATAATAAGTCACTTTTTTGTACTATTTTCAATCTACAAGTCCGCTGGCAGCCCTGTATAATGTTTCCTTATTTAAAATTTGTGAATAAAAAAGTCCTATAAAATCTTCAAGTACATAAGTTGAAGCAAATTTTTTGTCCCCTTTTTGTCCCCTATTTTTGAAAAAATTCGCACCTATTCACCTTTTTCAGTAGCAATAGGTACTGTGATCCCTGTATGGCGGAACTGTTATTTGGAACACTTTAATTCAATATAAAAATTGGTTGTAAAAATTTGTATTCTGGTTTGTAATGTATATTATTAAAATTCAAATTCTTAAAATTCAAATATTTAAAGAAAAGTTTATATGGTTTTAATCATCAGTCAACATAGATTTTGAATTTTACAAAAAAATGTATATATATATAATTAAATAATAAGTTTAAAATACATTAAGCAAATAATGAAATCTGCTCATCAGGGGGTTAGAAGTCATTAGATGGGCCTACAGATTAGGCTGGAAGGAATTCGGTACTAAAAAGGTACGTAATTAAGTCCTCGAATGACCGCCGGAAGGAATTCGAGTACAATCTTCAATTCAGATCTTAAGCGATCAGAATCATGTAGATATGAATCAAAGATCAAACCAAGTTGTCGTGCAGCAAATCTTAAAAAAGGATTTAACGATTTTGCACTCTTTCTAGTCTAATCATGTAAACATCGTAATACGGAGACCAGATGACCGAAGCATACTCCAACATTGAACGAACAAAGGAGAAGTACAGGACTCTAAGAGTTCTGGGGTTTCTAAACCTCAGTGCATTAGGTTTGACAAAACCAAGTGCTTTATTAGCTTTAATGACCACCCTCGATATACAGTTAGGTCAATTTCATATCGGTCAGTAGAAAAAGGCATACGAAGAACACGTGCGTCTTACTATTGCTTTCTTTTTCTATACTGGCCGATATGAAATTAACCTTATTCAGTATGTTCAGTGAATGACAAATTATGGCAAAAAATAACTCCAAGATCAATAACTTGAGTAGTATACGATTTAATATAGACACGTTAATGCTTTAGTCATAAATGTACGTCGTTTCTTTTAGTAAAAGATATTGTTATACATTTAGCTGTATTTAGAGACATTCGATTCATGACACACCATTATTGAAACATTGTTATGACATCAAACAAACAACAGATGATGGTAAAGGAGTTTTCCAAGAAGACTCCTTGCGTCTTAGTATCGCTTTCTCTTTCTACTTTTTGGTTTGAAATCTTTCTTGCTGTATAGTAGTCTTTTGAGAATGATTTGGTAATCCGAATTGTCTGGGAAAAGTAAGATACAGGTCTCCAATTTATCAGTCATTCCTTTACATCTGTATGACTTTGGAGCTGTTAAGTGGAATGTGAAAGAGTTAAAGATACAAGGAGAGAAGAATCTAGCTATTGTAGTATGAATTTGCTTCATACTTTTTTAGCAATCGTCTTCGCTTACCTATCGGAGTAAACATTTATATATTTATAGTATCAAAAGTGTCTCTACTAAATAGGTAAAAATGTAATAATTCTACCAAAGCAAGAGTAAGCGAATACGACTGCTATAAAATTATGAAGCAGTTTCATACTACAAAAGCTAGATTCTTCTCTCCTTGTATCTTTAACTCTTTCACATTCCACTTAACAGCTCCAAAGCCATACAGATGTAAAGGAATGACTGATAAATTGGAGATCTGTATCTTACTTTTCCCAGACAATTCGGATTATCAAATGTTTCTCTCATGAAAGTTCTGTTTAATGAAATTCTGCCAATTGAAATTTCGAACTAATGAGTTTTAGATCATGCTCATGCGTCTCTTAAGGTAGTTCTCTCGAAAAAACTTTTTCTTTAAATATTTTTCTAATTGAAATATCATATAATAGAACATTCAACGAATACAATAATATTTTTTAAAGGTAGAAAGCGGTGCTACTTATTAAGATATTTGAAAATGAAGTTCAACCTTTTAACATGGAAGATTGTAGAACACATGGTTAAAAAATACAATTTTGCTAACCACGCAATGAATTTTCTTTATGTTTAAAAATAAAAACTACTTACTTTGATTGTTACAAGAGAACTACCTTAACAAGCCTGAAAGAATGTATTTTTCTTACGTGTGTAGAAAAATCCAGTGGCAGGCAATGTCGATTGCCATACTGAGTTGAAACCAAAAAGTGTATGATGGATAAAAATGGGTGAGAGTCACCAAAAGACACATTGTCCCAACTCGATCAGTCAACTGGTCCAAAATAGCTCCAAATTTCGTACTTTGATTGAAATACCTAGCTGCATGTCCATCAAATGCATCCAAAAGTGCACTCGTAATGTAACACCACAACGCTATCACGTGATTTGTTGGCATAAAATAAAAAGATATCAGGGCCAAAATCACTCTTCCATAACCTGTTGAAACAAAATTTTTCATTAAATTGCAACTCCTTAGCTTCATGTCAAAAACACAAATTATAAATAATTTAATTAAGGAGGTTCGCCTCATTGACATAACCTCAAACCTGGAAATGGTTTTCGGGGTCATCCATAAAAAACGTTCCACTGTTAGGGGAAGGGGGGAAGGAGGTAATTTAAATTTAAAACGTTAGTATTTTAGTGTTCTTATTCTATAATATTCTTTCTCATCTTTAAGAGTTTAGCTTAAAAAGGCAACAATAGAAACATTTTTGAAAATTAAAATTATATAATATATATTTTAAAAATTGATTTGAATATTATTATAAAACTAGCAACATTTAACATTTGCATTGTTGTTTGTCATTTAAAACTATAAATTTTTGCAAATTCCAATAATGAAAATTACGAAATTGAAGAATATATCTGAAAAATGACGAAAATAATTGACAGTTGAAAATAAAATTCGAAAAATGACTACATAATTACAAAATTCACAATTTAAAAACTTAAACAATAAATATTAAATTGAAATAAAATAGTTGAAAAATTATAGGAATAATTGTTGGAAATAATTGCAAATTGAACAAATGGATTGAAAATCAAAAAAATAATTGAAATTAAAGAAAACAATAAAAAATTGAGGAAATAAATTCAAAATTAAAAAATTAAATTAAAATTTGAAAAAATAATTGATAAATGAAAAAAAAATCACAAAATGACGAAAATAATTGATAATTGAAAACAAAATTTAAGATCAACCGAACAAAATAATTTAAAAAATCAAAGAATAATTATAAAATTTTAAGACAATAATTGACACAAGAAAAATTATGAAAATTATAGGAATAATTGTTGGAAATAATTACAAGTTGAAATAATTTAATTGAATGAAGAAAAAAATTGAAAATTAAAAAATGAAATTGAAATTTAAAGAATAGGTATAATTAAAAATTGAAACAAGTAATTTAAAAAGCTGAGAATTTTGGAATATAGAAGAAAATAATTAAATACAGGAGAATGGTATTGAAATTTGAAGAAAATAGCAACAAAAAAAAATGAAAAAAAAATTAAAAATTTAAGAGTTAAATTCAAATTTTAAAAAATAATTGTTGATTAAGAAAAAGTGAGAATTATTAAATATTGAAAAAAAACATTTTAAAATTGAAGACTGCAATTTTAAATTGAAAATAATAATTGAGAGGTAAAGAAAATAATTAAAAATTGAAGAATTAAATTAAAGATTAAGGAATTGAATTAAAATTTTGAGAAAATTATTGACAATTAAAACAAATTAGAAAACTGTCGAGAATAATCGACAACAGAACAAAAATATTTAAAAAATCAAAGAATTATAAAACTTTAAGATAATAATTTAAAATTGCGAAAAATGATTAATAATTTAAGAAAATAGTTGAAAAATGACGATAATAATTGAAAAGCTGAAGAAAGCAATTAAAAAATGAAGAAATAAATTGAAAATTTAAGAATTAAATTAAAATTTGAAAAAATAATTAATGATAGAAAAAAAATTAAAAATGACGAAAATAATTGAAAATTGAAAACAAAATAATTTAAACAATCAAAGAATAATTATAAAATTTGAAGATAATAATTGAAAATTGAAAAAATTGTAAGAAAAAATTTAAAATTGCGAAAAATAATTAATAATTAAAGAAAATAGTTGACAAATGACGATAATAATTGAAAAACTAAAGAAAAAATATATGAAAAATGACGGAAATAATTGTCAATTGAAAGCAATTTTGAAAATTACTAGATTAATAGACAACTGAAAAAAAGCATTGAAAAAATGAAACAAGAAATATTAAATTTAAAGAAAATAATTGCAAATTAAAAAATGAAGAAAATTATAGGAATAATTGTTGAAAATAATTGCACATTTAACAACTGGATTGAAAATCGAAAAAAAAGTAATTAAAATTGAAAAAAAAGAATTGAAAATTGAAGAAAGCAATTAAAAATTGAAGAATAAAATTGAAATTTAAAGAATATACTTAATAATTGAATAAATGTAACTGATAAAAGCTGAGAATTAATTAATATAGAAAAGAACAATTGAAAACTAAAGAATGGAAATAATAATTGAACAATTTTTTTATAAATTGAAAAAACTTAATGATAATCGAAAAAAATAATAGAAAAAAGGCGATAATTTTTTAATATTAAAGAAAATAATTGAAAAGTGGGATTTAAATCTGAAGAAATTAACTAAGAATTGAAGAAAATAGTTCTAGAAATAAATAATTAAATGGAAATTTTAAAACAATTTTTATGATTGAATAAAATTGAAAAAATCAGAAAATTATTGAATATTGAAGAATTAAGAAGAAAATCTATAAAAATAATTGAAAATGAAAATAAATCATTAAAGATTGAAGATATAAATTGTAAATTAAAGAATTAAATGTAAATTTCAAGAAAATAATTGGTAATTAAAAGAAAAATTACAATACGACGAAAACAATTAACTATTTATAAAAATAATCAACAACTGAAAACAAAATTCGAAAAATGACTAGATTAATAGACACCTGGAAAATATAATTGAAAAAACTAAACAAGAAATATTAAATTTAAAGAAAATAATTGCAAATTGTAAAATTAAGAAAATTAAAAGAGTAATTGAAGAAGAATTGAAGAATTGAAGAAAAAAAATTGGAGAAATATATAAATTGACTTTTCAAAAAATAATTGATAATTGAAAAAAAAAATTACAAAATGACGTAAATAATTGACAATTGAAAACCAAATTCAAAAAATGGCTAGATAAATTAACACAAACGCACAAAAGATATTAAAAATTAAAAAAAAATTATAAAATTTAAAGATAATAATTGAAAATTGAAAAAATTGTAGAAAACAGTTGAAAAATGCGGAAAATAATTAATAATTGAAAAAAATAGTTAAAAGTTACGAGAATAATTATCAAGTGAAAACAAAATTCGAAAAATGACTAGATTAATAGACAACTTGAGAAAATAATTGCAAATTGAAAAATTAAGAAAATGATAGGGATAATTGTTGGAAATAATTGCACATTTATAATTAAAATTGAAAAAAATAATTGAAGAATGGAATTGGAATTTATGGAATATACTTAAAAATTGAATAAAAGTAATTTAAAAAAGCCGAAAATGAATAAATACAGAAGAAAACAATTTAAAACTAAAGAATGGAAATAAAAATTAAAGAAAATAATTTAAAATTAAAAATTTAAATTTAAATATGAAGAAAATAACTTAGAATTGAAGAGAATAGTTCTAGAATTGAATAATTGAATTAAATTTTTAAAACAATTTTTATAAGTTAAAAAAATAATTTATAAAACCGAGTATTATTGAATATTGAGAAATTAACTGAAAATCGATAAAAATAATTTAAAATTAAAGAAAATTGAAGAAATAAATTGGAAATTAAAGGATAAAAAAATTTTAAGAAAATAATAAATTGAAATTAAAGAAAATAATAATTAATTGAATTAAAAATTACAATATGACGAAAATAACTAAATATTGACGAAAATAATTATCTATTTAAAAAAATGAACAATTGATAAAGATAATCTAAAAATGGTGAGAATAATCGGTACTCGAACAAAACAAATTTTTTTAAATTAATGAATAATCATAAAATTGACAAAGAATAATAAATTGTCAATTGAAAAGTGATTAAAATTATGGAAAAAAATTGTAGAAAATAAATAAAAATTAAACAACAACAAAATTGTTTTTGATATATTTTTTAAAGATTTAAAACAAAATTTATTAGTTTTAAGGAAGTTTAACTGCTGGACATAACCTCAAACTATAGTTTTTAACAACAAATACAATCATTTTAATTATGGCTTCATTTGCTGTTAAAAACCACTTTTTAGTTTGAGGTTATGTCAAGCGATTCTCATTAAATAAAAAGCACAAATAACTCTTAATTGACAACAAATTTATTGACTCAACCTAATTTTTTCTGAAAAATATACAATTGGATCATTAAAAATTAGGTGAAATGAATTTTAATATTTTTTCTTGATTTGAAAAACCATTTTTTAGTTTGAGGTTATAACAAAGGGGTGAACTTTCTTAATTTGTTTAATTAATCTATTGTATTTAACTATAAAAATTCGAGTTAAATAAAGTTTTGATAAATAATCATTGCGAAAATAATTTCGTTCAAAAGAAAAGCATTTTTAGCCAATTATTGTGATTATGAAAATAATCTTTAAACAAAATAGACTGTTAAAAATAAAAATAATATTTATTTGGAAAAAAGTGACCTAATTTTTTAATTCTTATTTATTAAACTATCTTTTTTTTTTTAAACTTGTAAGCTGCGAGCTTATCTTCCACGCTGTTAATCTCGTTTGAATATTTTTTTTAAAATGCTAATTACGATAAATTTATTTTGCACGATTCACTTTATATTTCTCAATTATTATTTTCTCGCGGCACTGGAGTTACATAAAATAATAGCAAACCAAATACAATCAATAGAAGAAGTCTTTCAAATACCGGATACTCGCTTATCTACAAGAAAACCATTCTAAAAAATATAATAAAACGAATAACAATTAAAAATAGAGCAAGATTGAAAGTAAAATATATTTATTTTTCTTAAAAAAGTCCTCGAGAAAATGTTCATTATTATTTAACTTAAAATTTAATTTAAATTTGCATTTTTTTTTAATTAGAATTAAAAAAAAAACAAAAAAAAAAACAATACAATTCTAATTAAAAACTAAAAATATTGAAAAAAATTCAATTTGAAATATAAAAGTGCACAAAAGTAAATTCTGTTAATTTATTTAACGGTTCTAAAAATAAATTGACAAAAATCCATAAAATTGTTTACTTTATAATCCGAGAATTGTTCGTCCGGAAATTATGGAGTAAAAACAGAATTGCTTTTTATTGCAATAAAAACAATTTGGTATGTATTTAAATATTAATATTATTATTCATATTTAATTATTATTTATTTATTAATTATCATTTTATTTACCTATAATATTGGGGACGAAGAGGAAAATATTTTCAGTTTCCGTCATTTTTGAGATCCTTTGCTCCTCTTCACAAATTCTTTACCTGGAAAAAAACTCGAAATCTGATTTACTTTTCAGTAAAGAGAGCGAGAAATTTGATTGTCGCGCACTGATTTCAAGTGTAAACAATGATGTTAATTATTATTCGGACTTTGGTTTGAATTGACGAAAAGGGAAAAAAAACAGTTGAAATTGTACCAAAACACCTACTCACAAATTTTCACTCTCACAAAACTGACCACTGCAAATGGACAACCCCTGCTTACGTCAATGAATCGAGATTTATCGAAATTTCGATAATTTTCATCTCGAGATATCGAGCATTCATTTTCTCAATTTTCCAAAACATCCGAACTTTTGACAAATTTATTCCACATTCCTTTAGACACAAAAGAACCTCCTTATCATAATTAATTTAATAATATTACAAAAATTAAAATATTCGTCTTAAATTCCAAATATCGCTTTCCGAAATTTAAATCTCCCGCCAGAATACCACACCTGAAGTAAAATAACCAATAAAACCTGAATCTTGAATTAAAAATGTAAAAATTCACATTAAAATCAATTTTATTAATAATTAAATTCTCAATCAATTGAAAATCAAGGTAGTTTAGTTCAAAAATTAATCACACGTTTTTTTCCGTCTCGGATAATGGGCCTTTTTTCATACGAGACAGCCCTGAGACCAGACGACATTTTCGGAATCAGAAGGCGGTTTTCGACACATTTGTCTGCGCAAAAGCATTCGCGTTGGACTGTCGCTCGAAAAGACACCCGGGCACAGTTAAAGTCTCAGTTTTTCTCAAAATCTCCCGTGTCCTGTAAATAAAATCCCGCTTTCAATAAGCAACAAATCCGACAATCGCCCCACCGCTAATTTCCCAGCACGAGGTACGTCACTGTTTCGCGAGTGTTGAGTTTGCTCTTTGATTATTTGTCCTTGTGCATTTGTCACAATTATACACCTGTAAATAAAAACACCTATCGAGCCCGCAATTAGGGGGGAAAGAATAAAAGAACAACAACAAGAACAAGCCAGTACTTGGAACACGTGTTGAATTCACTCGCCCAGGAAAATCCCAAAAGCCCCGGAGAAGGTTAATCTCGCCGATCGATAAACTGTCAAGGATATTTCCTGTCGTCCCTTCCTAAAACATACACTCCCGTCAAAATATCAACGATCTTGTGGACTGTGTCTGAAAACTGCTTTCCTCAAAATTAATCGGAATTTCGACTTTTTTTTTTTTTCTCTTCTTTTTTTCCGCGATTTATTTATGAAAACGAGAAACAAATTTGAAAGGGAGATTGAGATTGGCCAAATCTGGGAAATCGATTTTTTGCCAAGGCTCGACCCTGACATCCCTCTCGGTACGAAAACAAGTGTCTCGAGTGTCCCCAAGTGCATCAAGTGATCCCAGAGGAAATCAAGTGCATTAATAAAATTCCGAGTAACTTTGCAAGATAAGCGGCCGCCATTTTGAATTCAGTCCCACTCCAGAGACGTGAAACTTGTTCTTTCTGTCCCTCTCGCATTTCTCGCACTCCGGTTTTGACGTTCCTCCCTTTCGTTGAATTTGAGACTTGGGGGAATTCGCCATGATGGCACTTTTTTCCCGAGAACAATTCGCGGCGACCATAACGTGATTTTCGCGAAATTTTTCAGTTAAACGGCAATTTCTTACCCCGATCAAAATTGGTGATGCCGTCGCGAGGAAAAAGCGCCGTGAAAACTCGGGAATGTCACGAGGGTGGAACGAAATTGAGACTGATGAAAAACTCGAGTTTTTAGGTTAAGATTTTTGCCGAGTGTCTTTTTAAAACGTCACTCTCTGGACGGTGCCATTAAGGGGGAGAAATTTTTCCGTGTTTTAGAGGGAAAAAGGTGTTTTTTTTTTTGGTTTGATTTTTTTTTTTTTTTAAAAGAGTCACAGATTTGACTGGATTCTGTGAATAATTAATGACTCGACAGAATGAAAAGTAATCGAGTTTGGTGTGAGAATTGGGGAGTGTGGATAAAACGTGAATTGGGGTTAATTGTCAAAGGCTCGAGGACGTGGTGAATTTTTTTCTTTGTTTTTGGTTTAATGATGGGAACTCGCGACTTTCGGGTGGTTTTTAAAGGTGTTGAAGGTAATGTGAGAGTTAATAGTGAACTGTCGATTTCAATCAAGATGGCCCCTGGGCCGGAACATCGCCAGGAATCTCTAGCGACTGATAAAAATACGGATAATCGGGTGGTTGAAGTTTCAAGTGAAGCCAATGGCGAAAATCTCGCAGTCAACAATTTAAACAATTCAAACTCCGAACCTGTCGATGCCATTCTCAATACGCAGTCAAGTCCAGTTAATGATTTGGCAGATAATAAACAGGTGAGGTTAGGTTGACTCTTGGAATTCTTGGAATTATCGGGAAAAGAATATATGCGTTTGATAATTTTCGCTCATTTTAATTATTCTCTTTTTTCGCCTGGAATAATTCTCTTTATTTTTTTCGTCCGAAAACCAAATAATAATTTATTAAGAATTATTTCTTTTTTGTAATTGACGAGTTTTTAAACTATTATTATTATCGTTCAGCGTAATTTCTTAATATTCATAATTTCTCTTTATTATAATTAATTAATTATCTTACTATTTACTTCTTTAAAAGGAAAGAAAAATTAGTAAATCTTACTAATTTTAAAAAAAAATTGAAAAATAATACCGAATAATGATGTATGTTACAAATAAAAGAAACTTTTAACGACTCAGTGTTTAAAAATATGAAAAATTGTATATGGGTTTTTTAAAAAGACTGCAATGGATTTAAATAAAAAAGGCTTTAACATTTGACTGGTACAGCGTAGAAAAAATGAAAGTTGGTAAAAAGATCCGGAAATTTGCGAAAAATACGAGAAATTCGTAGAGAAAATTTTCATATTGTATTCTTTGTAAAATTGGAAAATTGTACTAATGAGATTGTAAAGAATATGATGTAAAATTTTTGGGTAAGAAGCAGGACTGATAAAAATCATGATTTTTTTTATATAAATCAAAAATTGATTTTTTAAAATTATAATCAGTAGATGAAATATCCAAATGTTTATTTATAAGTAGTTTATTAAAGAAATGACGAAAAAATTATACTATTTACGGACATTTTTTTAAAATTAAAATAACAAGTAAGATGATAATTTAACAAAACGTAATATATTAACAGAACACAATTTTAAAATTAGAGAATTTTATGACAAATTGAATAAAAAAAGAATGAATTAAATTTTGGAAAATTTAAAAGAAAAGAAATTTTATGAAATAGAAAAAAGATGTTAAAATGAGAATATTTAGTACAAGATTAAATTTACATTATATAAAATAAAAGAATAAAAGCTTTAAAAAAAGTAGAAAATTGAGAAGCTTTAGAAGCACCAAAAAAATGTTTTCAAAAATTCGTAACTATAAGATAAAAACTAAACAATTGAAAAGAAGGAAAAATGTTTCGAAGAAATGCAAAAATGATGACAAAAATTAAAGTATTAATTAAAATGTCAAGGAAGGACTAAAAAAGTAGTGAAACATCAAGAAAAGTAAATAAATAGGAAGAAAATGGAGAAATGTTTTTTTCCTTAATCTGACAAACTGTAAAAAAATGTATAAAGTACAAAAAAAATTTTTTTGATAAGAATTAATAAAAATAAAATAAAAAAATGTAGGTATATATCAAGATAAATAAAAAGCCCACAGAAGATATTTAAAAATAAAAAAGTTTAAGCAAATTAAACCAAAAACGTTTTTATTATATTACACTTAAAACAAGTCCAACAATAAATTTAGAAAAATTGAAGAAAATCTAAAAATTTTATGAAAGAATAAATAAGTTTGCAAAAACTCTCGCAAAAAATAAACAAGATGTAAAAACAAATTTATTGAATAAATTTACAAGAAAAATGAGCGTATTTATTTTTAAAAATAAGGAAATAATTATGAAAATCAAGGAAACAGAAAGTTTAGTGAATGTTATAATAACAAAATTGTGTAAAATAATATTTAATAATTTGCATAAAAAGAACAGGGTTGCCACAGGTCAGGAAAAAGTCAGGGAAGTCAGGGATTTTTATCAAAAGTACTGGAAAAATGCAAAAATCTTTAAAATGGATGAAAAATTATATTCTTCTGAAATTTACTAAATACATTTTTAGAAGTCTTATTTTAAACATTTCTAAAACAATTTTTTACAAATTTTTGTTTTTAATTACAGTCTACAAATACTTCATTTTTACACCTTGTTTCAATTATTTTCGTCATTTTTAAAGTACTTTTGTCAACTTAAAAGTATTTTTGTCAATTATTAAGTATTTTTGCGATTTAGAATATAATTTTTTCAAATATCAATTTTATTTACTTCAGTCTTTAAATTATTGTCATGAAAATTTAAATTTATTACACAAGTTTTTATTTTTTTTGTTTGTCATTTTTCAATTATTTTATTAAAATTTCAACTATGTTCTTCAATCTTTAAATTATTATCAGAAATATTTAAATTTTCTACACAAGTTTCACTTTACTTTTGTTATTTTTCAATTGTTTTCTTCAAAACTTGAATTTTTTTGTCAATATTCAAGTATTTTTGTCATTTACCAATTATTTTCTTCATATTTTTCTATTATTTCTGCCATTTTAGAATTATTTTCTACAAAGGTTAATTATTTAATTCAAATTTTTTATTATCATGAATTTTTAAATTTCTTACATCAGTTTTCAATTATTTTCTTCATATTTCACTTATTTTCTTCATTCTTTTTATTATTGTCACGAATTTATTAATTTTTTTACACCTTTTTCAATTATTTTCTACAAATTTCAATTATTTTCTTCAAAACTGTAATTACTTTCTTTATACTAAAGTTTTTTTTTACGTTTTTGAATTATTCCCTTCAGATTTCAATTATTTTTCTTAAACTCCTAATATATTTTTTCTTTTTTTCAATCATTGTCCATAAATTTTTTTTTATTTTTACATTAACTTTCAATTATTTCTCTTCAAATTTCAATTATTTTCTTTAAACTTATTTTTTTTTTGTCATTATTCAAGTATTTTTGTCATTTTCCAATTATTTTCTTTATATTTTTCTATTATTTCTGCCATTTTAGAATTATTTTCTACAAAGGTTAATTATTTAATTCAAATTTTTTATTGTCATGAATTTTTAAATTTCTTACATCAGTTTTCAATTATTTTCTATAAATTTCAATTATTTCCTACAACTTTTAATTACTCTCTTCATATTTAAGTTATTTTTGCCGTTTTTGAATTATTCTCTTCAAATTTTCAATTATTTTCCTCCAACTTCAATTAATTTCTTCAACATTCAATAATTATTTTCCTCAAACTTATAATATTTTTTTCAATTTTTCAATTATTGTCTATAAATTTTTTGTTTTTACACCAGCTTTAAATTATTTATGTCATTATTCAATTACTTTCTTAACATTTCAATTGTTTCGTCAATTTTTCAAGTATTGTATTCAAAATTTTAATTGTTTACACCAGGTATAAATTATTTTTGTCACATCTCAATTATTTTCTACAAATTTCAATTATTTTTTTCAAACTTACTCTCTTTATATTTAATTTTTTTTTTTGCTGTTTTTGAATTATTCTCTTCAAATTTCAATTATTTTCCTCAAACTTATAATATTTTTTTCAATTTTTCAATTATTATCTATAAATTTTTAATTTTTACAACAGCTTTTAATTATTTATGTTATTATTCAATTAACAATTATTTTTTAACATTTCAATTGTTTCGTCAATTTTTCAAGTATTGTATTCAAATTTTTAATTGTTTACACCAGTTATAAATTATTTTTGTCACATCTCAATTATTTTCTACAAATTTCAATTATTTTTTTCAAACTTACTCTCTTTGTATTTGAGTTTTTTTTACGTTTTCGAATTATTCTCTTTAAATTTCAATTATTTTCCCCCAACTTCAATTAATTTCTTTAACATTCAATAATTATTTTCCTCAAACTTATAAAACTTTTTTTCAATTTTTCAATTATTGTCTATGAATTTTTAGTTTTTACATCAGCTTTCAATTATTTATGTCATTCAATTACTTTCTTAACATTTCAATTGTTTCGTCAATTTTTCAAGTATTGTATTCAAGTTTTTATTTGTTTACACCAGTTATAAATTATTTTTGTCACATCTCAATTATTTTCTATAAATTTCAATTATTTTTTTCAAACTTACTCTCTTTATATTTAAGTTTTTTTTTTTGAAGTTTTTGAATTATTCTCTTCAAATTTCAATTATTTTCCTCCAACTTCAATTAATTTCTTCAACATTCAATAATTATTTTCCTCAAACTTATAATATTTTTTTCAATTATTGACTATAAATTTTTAGTTTTTACACCAGCTTTCAATTTTTTATGTCATTATTCAATTACTTTCTTAACATTTCAATTGTTTCGTCAATTTTTTTTTCAAGTATTGTATTCAAATTTTTAATTGTTTATAACACCAGTTATAAATTATTTTTGTCACATCTCAATTATTTTCTACAAATCTCAATTATTTTTTTCAATCTTACCCTCTTTATATTTAAGTTTTTTTTTTTTGACGTTTTTGAATTTTTCTCTTCAAATTTCAATTATTTTCCTCAAACTTAAATTCATTCCTTCAAATTTCAATTATTTTCCTCAAACTTAAATTCATTACTTCAACTTTCAATTATTTTCCTTAAACTTATAATATTTTTTCAATTTTTTAATTATTATCTATAAATTTTTAATTTTTACAACAGCTTTCAATTATTTATGTTATTATTCAATTAGTTTCTTAACATTTTAATTGTTTTGTCAATTTTTCAAGTATTCTTGAAATTTTTAAGTTTTACACCAGTTATCAATTATTTTTATCATTTTTTAATTATTTTTTTCAAATTACAATTATTTTTGTCAATTTTGAAATATTTTTATCATTTTCAAACTATTTTCTTTAAATGTCACTTTCTTCAATCTTTTTAATATTTTCATGAATTTATTAACACAAGTTTTCAATTATTTATGTTATTATTTAATTAGTTTCTTCACGTTTTAATTATATCGTTAATTTTTCAAGTATTTTATATAATTTTTCAATTAATGTATTTTTGCCATTTTCGATTTATTTTCTTTAAATTTGAATTACTTTTTCTGCTGGCGGGCCCCAAATAAATTAATATTAGTAATTTCAAACTCATTTCTGCTTACTCACTTTTTTTAATTAAAAGCTCACTATTTACTCACTTTTTAAATTAAAAAGTCATTTTTTCACTATTTTTAACTTTGCCAGTCCGCTGGCAGTCCTTTAAAGTAAATATACAAAAAATTAGTTTTAAGAACTCAAAAAAGGCCAGGGAAAAATAAAACAATTTGTCTGGAAATCAGGGAAAAGTCAGGGAAAATTGTAATAAGATATTTGTGGCAACCCTGCAAATTGAAGAAAAAAAAGATTTCTGTAAAATGATAATTCTGTTAATTATGAATTTAATGAGCTAAAAAAAACCTGTTAAGTAAAAATTTGGATTTATTTAAATTCAATTAAAAATCAAGGCCTTTCCTTTTTTTCTTTATGTCCAGGTTATTTTTAAAAATTTTCGATTTATTTTCTTTAATTCCTAGTTATTTTGTCACTTTTTTTTACAAATAGAGTGAAATTAGTGTTAAATTTGTTAGACTATCTATTATTATGGATTAAATATCTCATTATTGGCGCAGAAATTTTTTTTTTAAGTTTAAGGTAGTTTAAGGCATTGCGGTTTAGGGAGTATCTACTTTTCTGGCATCGAGCCCACTTTTCTGTTGTTGGATTCGTTCGAATTTAACGATATAGATTTTCTTTTTTTTCTATCTATTTGGCGTTAACATCCAATTAGTCTAACTCCGGCACCAACTGCAATTTTACACTAAATTGTAACTCAATTTTCCAAAATTGCACAACAAAAATATACATATTAGCTTTTATTCGATTTTTGTTTATTCTCACTTTGAATAAGAAAATATTTGTAATGAATTTTGACGAAGAATGATTTATTTTAATACTTTATCATAAAATTTTAGATTTGCTTTAATTTATAATTTTTGTATGATTTTGTAATATTTGTTCATATGTGTTTCTTTGATTTGGTATATTAATTTCTCATAATTTATTTAATTTAACGATTATTTATTCACATTAATTTAGTCTGAAAAATTATTATCAGATGTTGAGAAAGCTTATTCGATTTTTGTATGTACATATTTAAAGAAAAGATTGTTAGGATAACAGGCTTTTAGTATAATGAAATCTTTAAATATTGTAGTCAAACATCGCGTGCACAGTACTGTATTTTTTAAAAAACTTTTAATCTTGAAAGAGTCGATAATCGACTTGTAGAAAAGTTTTTCTTCTTTTGTTTTTCACAGAAATCAAAAGATAAATTAAGATGGAAAACTAATGCTACCATTTGTCTCAATTCTAACAAATTTTAATCTATTTTTTTTTAACAACATAAATAGTAAAGTACAATGTGTTATAATTAAATTCCTTTTGTTTTACTCTATTATTAGTTTCTTTTTTCAATTTCAAATTTACAATATCATATGTAAAAGCGAAGAGCAATTGAGCTCTGACATAAGATGACCACATGTCATAACAATCCAAATAATAAGGACAATTGCAATTCAGCAAATATGTATTTTAACTAATTAACAACATGTGCTATCGTCTTATTTATTTATTTTAATGTTGTACGTGAGTATAATTATTTATTATTTTGTTCTGTATGTTTATGTATGCATGAGAGACATTCTATTATCGAACATTTATAATTTATAATATAATTATAATTATTAGATGTATAGTAAAAACTCAAGAGGTTCAATTTCGTATGATGAACGAAACATGTCTATAACATAAAAAAGACGAAATGTTTTAAATAAATAACTGTTGAAATAAAACTGATGTGCAATATCTTTTTGGAGAATAATTTCAATTTTAATTAATTGAATTGCAATCTAATGACAAAAAACACAAATTATTCAAATAAAATTCTGTCTTTAATCTCTCTATAAAAATTATTTAACAACTAGCAAAACAAAACGCGCGATTAGTTTTCCATACATTTTAAAAATTATAAAATACAATAATAAATATTTAACAAATCGGTAAATAATATTTATCTACTAAGAAGAAATAAATATTTTAAAAACACTATTTAAAAATCAATTAATGTAAATAAAATAAATATTTATTTTGGGACAAAATTTATAATATTTTAGAATTAAAAAGAATTGCAAAAAATAATTAAAATTAAACAAAATAATTGCAAATTTTGCAAATTAATTGAAAAAAAAATGAAATCAATTAAAAATTGGGGAAACTAATTTAAACAATCATAAAAATCTTTTAAACATAAAGAAAATAATTTAAATTTGAGAAAAATACTTGAGAATCTTAAAAGTAAATTAAAACAAAATTAAATAATGAAAAATTAGAGAAAATAATTGAAAATTGAAAAAATATGGTTAGAAATTGAGATAAATGAATTTAAAAAAAAAATAATTAAAATTTGAGAAAATAATTAAAAAAATTACATAAAATATTTTAAATAAAGGAAAGTTAAACAAAATTTGAGAAAAATACTTAAAACTTTCAGAAGTTCATTGAAATAAAAGAAAATAATTAAAAATTAGAGAAAATAAATGAAAAAAGATAAACATAATTTAAAATTGAACAGAACAAGTTTTAATTAAAGAGAAATAAGTAAAAACTTTTTGGCAATTGTTAAAACGAACAAGAAAAAGAACGAAAGTAATGGAAAATTAAAGAAAGTAATATAAAAAATAATATTAATAATGAAATAATTGAAAAGTCAGATAAATAGTTAAAAAATTTTGAAAATATGAAACAAATGTAAAGAATTGAAAATTGAAGGAAATAAATTTTGGAAAATAATTGAAAAATGTTTTTAAATTTTAAAACTTGACGAAAATAATTAAAATATGATACAAACAATGATAAGTTGTAAAAATAAATTACATTTAAGTGTGATAATTGAAAAAACTACAGAATTTTTTTTAAGTAAAGAAAAAATAATTAAAATTTGGAAAAAATACATGAAGATATTAGAAATCAATTTAAAATAAAGAAAATAACTAAAAATTGGAGAAAAGAACTAAAGAAATAAGCTAAAAGTAATTGAAATTTACGATAATTAATAAACAAAATTTGAAATTATGAAAAAAAAAATAAAAATAGTTAAAAGTTGAAGAAAACAATTGAAATTTTAGAAAAATTCTTGAAAATCTTAGAAAATAATTTTAGAAAATAAGAATGATTAAAAATTGGAAAAAAGACTGGAAGAATGCTAAAAATAATTGAAGTTTACGATAATTAATAAATTTTTTTGGAAATTATGAAAACAAATAAAAATAATGAAAAATTGAAATTTGAGAAAAATACTTTAAAAAAAAAAATTTTAGAAATTAATTTTATAAAATGAGAAAAACTAAAAATTGGAGAAAAGTCTGGAAGAAAGCTAAAAATAATTGAAATTTACGATAATTAATAAAAAAAAAAGTTTGAAATTCTGATAACAAATGAAAATAATTAGAAATTGAAGAAAATATTTGAATTTTCAGAAAAATACTTAAAAATTTTAGAAAATGAGAATAATAGGTAATTAACAATCGAGAAAAATAATTGAAAAATGATAAAATTAATTCAAAATTGAAAAAATAATCGAAATATGCTGAAAATAATTTAAGATTGAGAAAGAAAATTGAATTATGATGAAAATAATTTAAATATGAAAAATTGAAAACATTCAATAAAATTTGAGAGAAATAACTGAAAAAATCATAGAGTATATGTTTAGAAAAAAAATAATAATTTCAAAATTACTTCAAAAATTTTAATTAAAGATAATAATTAAAAAATCGCAGAAATAACGAAAAATTGATGAAAATAATTGCAATATCGGATAAATAATTGAAATTTTTAAAAGTTATGACAAAATAATGAATATAATTATAAATTGATGAAAATCAAGAAAAATTGCAGAGTTTATTTTTAAGCAAAAGAAAATAATTAAAAAATCGTTATATAATAGAAAATTTATGACAATAATCTAAATTTGAGATAATAACTGAACATTTAGGAAATTAATTGCATGAGTATGTATTTTAAACTTCTTCAAAAACCATAATCAATTTGTAAAGCATTTTTCGAAACTTTGTTTTACACAAATGACAATTAAAAACCAGCACAACAAAATAAAATAACAGGGACTAACTTCACTCTAGATTTTAAAACATGGACAGAAAAAGATGAATAAATATAAATACATACTAAGTTCAGGAGTTTACGGAGATTATTATTATTTAATTTTCTGAAAGTTTTTCTAAAAATTGTTCTAACAAACACATTTTTATGGTAAACTAAATTAAAATTATTTTATTATTATAATATTGCTGTATTTAATACAATTTTTATTTAATGCAATTTCTGTTGGATAAAATCTTTGCTATTGAACTCTTGGAAGAAGGTCTAAGGTTAACCGTTTCTTTGAAGAGGGCAGTTTTGCTTTGGCAATTCGATGTGAATCGTGGCTTGAACATCGATAACAATACCGACTCGACTTATTCTTTATATATTTTTTTTTTTGACAATTTTTTCCATTTTTTTCCTTCTTTCTCATTTCAATTTTGCTCCGCCTTGAACAAGTGATATTGGCAATATCGTCAATCGATTACGTTTCTGTCACGTCACTTTTTCCCGGTCTCCAAAGAGCGATGTCCTTATTAATTAAATTCAGTTAGATGTCGATATGTAAAGAATAATACTAATACTAATCTTCTAACTATTTAACTGACAAGGTACGTTCTCGTTTAACTGTTGAAGCTACTGTTCTTCTGGAATTTTAATTAATTCCTGCACTTTTATTTCTTTGATTATATTTCATTCAGTCAAACGACTTTAATTTAGTTAATTTTCTCCATTTCTTTTCTTAATTTTTCTCATTTTAAATATTGCTTTTTAAACAATTGAATTTAATTTTATAAAAAGTCGTATTTTGCCTTGTATTGTATAAAATACTAATTGTTTTTTTTTTTAGTCGGAACGTAAATCTATAAAAAGTCGTATTAAAATGTAGTAATGGTGATTTTATTTATATTAATAATAATAATAATATCAATTTGTGATTTTCGATTAATGTCGGCTCATTTTTAGAGAAACTATTAAATCTAGTCAGAGTAATGATTTTCTAAAACTTTTCAATGTATGCGATAAAGATTTAAATAATTGTATATTGGCTCTTATCGCACTGATGATTAAAGGAACACGTGACAATCTCTTTCTAGTTGAAAATCTGGAATATGGTATCAAGAAGAAATCCTCTCTTTTTCGTGAAAAATTGTACGGCGACGAGACGAGTCAGAAGCAACAAAATTTTAATCTGTAATTTACGCAAAATATATCTTTATTTGAAACAATCAAATTGAGTGAAGTTATATTTATTTTACAATACTTAATTACGAGAATGAAAAATACTCTATAAACTTGTTCACAAAAATCTACCATCTTTCCAGAAACTAAACCAAAATCTGAAAGGTGGTATATATTAAGAAGAAAATAGTCTCTTTTTCGTCAGACATTAAATGACGACAAAACGAGTCAGAAGCAACAAAATTTTAATCTGTAATTTACGCAAAATATATCTTTATTTGAAGCAATCAAATTGATTGATTATATATAATTTTTCTTAAATACCTAATTATTTTAATCTTTTACATTTACAAATTAAAAAGTTTAAACTTGATTTTATTTATTATTATACCTACGATTTTAAATTGTTTTAAATTTTAATTAGTATAGAAACTGCAAGTTATTCACATTTTAATAGATAGGTAATAAACTTCAATTATTTAAAACTTTTAATTCTTTAAATTTTAGTTATTCAAAATTTTAATCAATTCAAAATTTAATTACTAGGGTAAAAGTACCAATTACTGTTATGTGAAATCGAAGTCCGATAAAATATTGGAAAAGAAGATAAATATAACTGAAAGATAAATATTTGACTGATTTTAAAAACACTCTTGTTATTTATTGAAGTAGAAAGCACTAATTAAAATATTAAAAGAAATGATGTATTCTTAAAAATAACAAATTTATAAATAATACTCTGTGCTGGTATTACTACGAACCTGCACCAATTACTGTGTCCCAATTACTGCGACGAGAATAACGTGTATTTGAAGGTTAGGTTGTTCGCAGTAATAGAAACACGTGCATGTTCCAATTACTGCGATAGGTTGTAATTTAAACTTGAATAATTAAATAATCAATTATTTAAATGTACATCTTAATTGGCAATTGTGTTGAGTAAGGTTTTAAATAATTTTTTCAGTTAATTTAAATTAATTTTTAACTCTTAAAAAGTGCATAATAACGTTTTTCAAAACAATTGCAGTAATTGGTGCATTTACAGTAATAGGTACATCTACCCTATAGACTTTAAATGTTTTTAAAATTTAACTATGCATAATAACTATGCATAATTATTTTAAACATTAACCATTATATAAAAACTTCTAATTATATATAAAAATTTTCAATGTATATTAAAGCTTCAATTAGTCCACATTTTTAAAATAATAATTTTGACTATAATTTGATTCAAAGAAAATTGGAACTAATGGAGTTTGAAATTAAGTGATATTTAGATTTAAGAAAAAAAATTGAATTGTGAACAGTTAAAATGTTTAGTTATAATATTCAGGATTATAAAAACACAAGGATTGATTAAAATTTAGATAATTAAAGCCTTAAATTTTTATTAATCTTATTTTATGTAAATGTAGTTAAATTGAATCTTATAAAAATAGACTCAATAATAATAATTTGCTCATGCAATAAAAAAAGCATTTCGGGATCTAAAATACAACATTCATTGAAAGAAATTTAATTTAGTAGGTTTCAGGGATCACAGTCTCTCCCCTTTTTCACCTAATCCCCTTTTTTTAGAAAAATCACCTAAAACACCTAAAATTAAGACTTTACCACTTAAAACACCTAAAATCAACATTTTTCTCTTCTTTGACCTTTTTTTTCAAAAAGTTTCTATTTTCCACTTTCGGAAATGCAAAAATTTATCATTTTTTAGGGTGTATGTACAATGATGAAAAATTAGTTATTGAATTTAAATGTTTAAAAATAATTTTTAACTTAAAATGGTTTTTTATTATTATTTATTGAATTTATTTAGATTTTAAACAGGAAACATGAAAAAAAAACATAATTAAAATAAAATTATTTTAAAAAGTTATATAATTTTCTTATTACCACGTATTCTTAATTAATTAAAGCAAATTAATTTATTGGATAAAAAATTTTTTATTAAATATTTTATACTCGTTTTAAACAAATGTTACTAGTTTTGCATCATAAAATAAAATCATGTATTCTTGCTGAAATACATTAAATTTATTTTATTGGATGAAAAAAAATTGTTTATGGAATATATTTACTTATTTTAAACAAAAATTAATTGTTTTGAATTACAAAATATAAAAATACAATAAAAAAGATTAATAAAAAAAATAATTTGAATTGATTTTGCCATATTTTGCTGAAAGATTTTTAATTTAATTTTTTAACATTATATCAGAACATTTTACATCACAGATTTTTATGTTTCCTGTTTAAAATCTTATTATTAAATAAATAATTTAAAAAACCATTTGAAGGAAAAAATTATTTTTAAAAATATTTAATTGCAACAACCATCTTCTCGTCATTGAACAGACAACCTATTAAAAGACAAATTTATGTAATCCGAGAGTGCACTTTTTTTTGAAATTTTCATAAACAAGTTGAACAAAAAAAGACTAAATTAATTAATAAAACTGTTTTGAAAAAAAGAAAAAAGAAAATTTTGTAAAAGAAAACTTGAATTATTAATATAACCCTTTTTTCTTAATTTTCAAAATCCCCTTTTTATTAAAGAAAATCCCCTTTTTTGAAAATTAAAATCCCCTTTTTCACCTAAAATTGAGCGAAGTAACCACTGTGATCCCTGAGGTTTTTTTTTTAATAAAAATAACGTAGAAAGTTTAAAAAAAAAATTTTAATCATTAGGAAATAAAAAAATTATTTTAAAAAGATGTTTAAGACACTTGAAAAATATTTTAAAATGTTGCTTGTTTTCTTTTCAATTGTATAATAATTGATGATATTCCCTTACTTAAATTATTATGTTTTTTATTATTCTACTTTTATTATTTTACTTTTATAAGTTATATTTGATAAAGTTATATTTATTTTACAATTTAACTTTGAGAATGAAAAATACTCTACGACTACCTGTTCACAAAACTCAACAGAAACTGTAGATAAAAATTAATTTGGTTTGTTTCAGAATGTTTGATTATGTTAAGTAGTTAAATATTAAATTAAAATAATGAATTTTATTTGACAAAAGTCTCTGAAATTAGTTTAAAACCAAAATGTAAATTTTGAGAAAAGCAAATAAATAATAGTCATATAAAATATTCTTAATCAGTGTAAAACTGGAAGTGGTTTAGTATTCAAAAATATTTTTCTTTAATTTTATCATTTGTGGTGTAAACGGTTGCGTAAAAGTTTAAAAATAATTGAAATTAAAAATAAAATTATTATTTAGTGATAAAAGTTACTTTTTAGGTAATAACAACAAATAATTATTAAATTTTTAACAATGATAATAAATAAAGTAGTACATTTGCATTACTATTTTTTAAATAGTAATAAATAAATAATATTGAAAAAAAACATATAATATTGTGTATTATTAAATTCTCAAACGATTGTTTATTTGCAGTTTTTCTTTGATTATTTGCGCGTTTGAATTCGGGTATGGAGCAGAATTTAAAATAGTTTCACAAAACGTGCCTCTGCAATTTCCCAGTATATTTTATTTTTCCACCTCTTCCCCCGACAACCCTCCCCAGTTCCCCACATATATTTTCACAATCATTCACATAAACTAAGAAACTGAAAAAAATATCTATTTTAAATTTAAAAAACTTTTTTATTGATTTATTTACGGTCGTAAACGGATTTAAACGACTTTTTTATTATTTTTATTTTATTTTGAAATATTTCTTTTTTATTACCTAAGAGTAAATTTTCTGATTTTTTAAAAACAGTTTCTTTTTTTCCGTTTTGTTTTTTACTTTTATCATTTTCTGTCTTTTATCTTATTGTGTAGTTAATTTTCTTTTAACTTTTAACATTTATTCTTATACTTTATTTCATAGCTTTCTTGAGTTAATGCTTCAAAAAAATTATTTTTTGTAAATTTAGTTTATTTTTCGTTTTATATAAGTATATAAAAAAATTGTAATTATTTCACACGAAAAGAAAATCAGTTAAAAAATGTATTTAGGAAAAAATGTTTAAAAAAGAAAATTCCAGATATGCAATTTCAAACGTTAAAAAAATTATATTAAATTGGTTACAAACTCTTTGAATGTTTTTTGTAAAATTTAAAAAAAAATTAATGAAAATTTGGCTTTTTGGCACTTTTTTCCTAAATTATTATAAAACATTTTAATACAATTTTTAACTAATATTTTTCTATGTGTACGGAATCTTTTGAATCAATTAACATTTTTTCGTTTCGAAAATAATTGTTTTAATGATTTTTATTTATTTACTTAATTTTTAAATAATTTCAAATTGTTATTTCGAATGATATTTTTTTCTTTTGTGCACTTTACTTTATTAAATCTTTTTGTATTTCAATATTTTTTATCAGAAGTTTTAGTTTTTCGTATTTTTAAATATTTTTTCTAATTGTGTCATTTTTCGTTCTATCAAGAATCTATTTTAATCTTTGACTATTTAATACATTTTATTAATTTTACCATAATTTTTATTTCTTGCAAATATTTTTCTAACCTCAAATGATAGTTTTTTTTTCTTTCAATTTTTCATAATTTCATCTTTTAACATTTTTGTTAATTTTGTTTTTTTATTTTATTTTTTTAATTTTCTGAAAGTTTCTCTTTTCTAATCAAACTATTCTAGTTTATGTCATTCATTTTGGTTTTTGTAACATGCAGTTCAATTTTAACGTTTTTTAAAAAACATTTTTCTCATATAAAGTAACTTTTCTGTATTTTAATTTCTTGTGCAGTTTTAATATTTAATTCTGTAAATTTTATCATTTTTCATATATTATCGGAATTTTTTTTCACATTTCTTTTTTACAAAAAGAAGAAAGCAAAAAAGAAATAAATTTTTTTTTAAACTTTTGAAATTTTTTCGATTTTTTTTTACATTTCTTCAAAGTTTTTTCATAATTTTTTTTAATTTTCTCATTTTTAAAATTTTTTTATGAACTTTTTTATTTTAACAACATTTTTTTCATTTCTTTTAGAAATCTTTTTTAATTATACTTTTTGCTATTTTATTTTTGCATTTTTCAAATAATTTTTCATTGATTACATTTTGTAATTTGATTAACAATTTACCAACTTTTTCTAATATTTACATTTTTGAAATCGATTCTTAGCTTCTTCATTATTTATTTTGTCTTTATTTGAACTTTAAACATATTTATACAAGAAAATTTACTTATTTGAAAAAAAATTCAAACAATTTATTTATTTATTATTTTTTCCACCATTTTTTCGTAATAACACAATTCTCTTAATTTTTAAAAAACGTTTCTTTTTTTCTATGTTTTTAAATTTCTTCTAATTCTTCAATTTGCTTATATTTTTAAAAAAAATTAATTTTATACTATTATCATATTTTTGATAATATTGTTTCTGAAATCTTTAAATTTTTTGTAACTTATCTCTGCTTTAAAATTCTGAAAGATCTCAAAATGTCCAAGAGTAAAAGAAATATAATAATACAGGTGAAAATAATTAATTTATATTATAAAATATTACAAATAATAATAGTAATTTACCAAGAAGTACAGTTTCTTAATTTTAGAATGCTAAATTAAAAGATTTTAAAAAAATTTAATTTTACTTAAAGTCTACTTTTTTCCACATTATATTTATTGTTTTATTTATTTAAATATAATTAATTTGTCATTGTATCAAGTCTGTTTGAATTGAATTACAAATGAGGTAAAATTGAATAAATTGAGGGGTGTTTTTTTTTTTTTATAAATGTAGAAGAGAATATTTATCTTTCCCCCTGAAAAGATTCAACGGAACTGGATTTGAATTTATTGTCTCTCTTTAATATGGGAATGAAAGTTTTGTAACGAAACGTGCACGCGAATTTGCGATTGTGTGCACATGTATTATATTTTGTGTTAAAGTCGATCTTGTGCGAATCTCGACGATCATTTTATCGGTCGCCCCTCGTGTTAAGACGGCCCTGATTTGGCCGTATTTCCAGTGCAATGGCGACGACCATGCCGAACAGTGCGCGCCGCGCCCCCACCTTAAAACGATGAAATTTTACAAATTTTCTCAAAATAATCCATTTTATCGGTTTCGGCAATCGTTACCTACGACAAAGATAAGGCGCCCTCAAATTACGGCCCTACACACTAAACAATCGCAAATTTTCAACAATTAGTGCCTCGAATAATACGTGTGACAGTGACGAGAGAAAAAAAGGAAGAATTGAGAGAAGAAAAAAAATGAAAATTATGTACTTTTAGCACCAGCCAGAAACTCCAGATTAATCACGATCCCGGCGCTCCCCCTCTAAAAATACAAATTTTCAACGCACCAAAGTGTCTCGTGATTTCTTGGTGGTTTTTTTTTTTTAATTTCAACTCCGTAAGTTCTTCTCCAAGTTTTTTCTCCGTTTCCTATTTGCAATACTTGTGTTCCATTGCCACTGATCCGTTTCATAATCGTCAGCAGTCGCTACGTCAGACACAGCTGGTCTCTCGGTTAACAAAACTTTTGTACTTTTGTCAGACGAAAAAAAAAGTAGATGAACTGATTTTTTTTTTTTTTTTTTTAAGACAAAAAAAGTGTTGTAAAATTATCCATTTGGGATTTGAGAGATTTTAGGAGATTTTTAAACTTTTTTTTTTTCTTTTTAGTTTATTGTGTTAAAAATTTTTTTTTTTGCTCCCTTATTCTTGATTAATGATTTTTAAAATATGATTATTAGAGTTGCGGGTTTTTTTTAACTGTAATATTAAAAATGAGTTTTATTTGATATTTTTAATTGATTGTAAATTTAATTTTAATTATTACATTATTTATTATTATGTGCTTTTGTAGTACGGAATAGTAAATAGTTTAATTAATATTGGTTATATTTTTGTTATAATTATTATCAGTTTGGAAAAAATGGAAAATATAATTTAGAATTAGAATTTATTCAATATAAGTTTTTGAGGTTAAGAAAAAAAAAGCATCAATATTGCTATAAGGTAATATTAAATAAGTGACTAATAAAAAATAAATAGAAAGTATAAATTAAAAATTTTTTTAAAAGGTTGCACATTGCTGATATTAAAAGGAATTTTTTTGACGTTCTAGTCTTTTAATCTGTATTAGTAAAAACGAAAACTACTAATTTCACAGTAAAAAAACTTGTTTATCTTATCAAATAGTAATTCTACTATTTAATTTAGTCAAAATGATTTTGAGGTTATGTTAAACCAGAAAATTAAATTGAAGATTTGTATTTACTAATTTATTCAGTTATTTTTTTACTATTAATTAGTTAAATTTTACTACTGAATTAGTTATTAAATAAATTACTTATTAAATAAATAAACTAATTAAATAAATTTAATAAATTACTAATTGATTTAGTCCAAGTAATTTTGAGGTTATGTTAAACCACTAAATAAGTTGAAGATTTGTGTCTAATAATCCTAATAATTTATTTAGTTTTTTTTTACTATTAATTAGTTAAATTTGACTACTGAATTAGTTATTAAATAAATTACTTATTAAATAAATAAACTAATTAAATAAATTTAATAAATTACTAATTGATTTAGTCCAAGTAATTTTGAGGTTATGTTAAACCACTAAATAAGTTGAAGATTTGTGTCTAATAATCCTAATAATTTATTTAGTTTTTTTTACTATTAATTAGTTTAATTTGACTACTGAATTAGTTATTAAATAAATAAACTAATTAAATAAATTCAATAAATTACTAATTGATTTAGTCCAAGTAATTTTGAGGTTATGTTAAACCACTAAATAAGTTAGAGATTTGTATCTACTAATTTATTTAGTTATTTTTTACTATTATCTAATCAAATATGACTACTGAATTAGCTTCTTTCCAGTAATAATTACCAAGTTATTTTTTTACTATTAATTAGTTAAAAACTATTGAATTAGAAAAAATATAGAAAAAACTCATTTACTGTTTTACTATTAAATTAGTAATTTTTTACTAATTCAGATTTGGGAAGTAGCTTCTAATTTGATTTTTTTTTGTTTCTTACCTCTTCATTAATATTAACGATTTTTCAAAATTGATTATTAAAGTTGATTATAATGTAAATTTTTCCCGCCAATGAGGCCCTTTCAAAATTCTTAGCATAAAAAAATGTGGATGTAAAAATTTGTTATTTAAATTTGCTAATAATTACATTTTCTTGTAACATACATTTTAAATTATAAAATACGAATAATAACAAGAACAATAATTATAATAAATATTGATATTTCCTTTTTTGATCAGTAAGCCGTTTTTTATTGAATAATATAATAAATATTACGAATTACCAATATATTTACTACAATTTTTTGTTTACTTTTTGCTCGATTTTGTAATATTGAATAATTTATAGAAGGGCGTTAATGATTAAATTGAAATTAAATAATGCATAATAATAGTAAATATAAATTTAAATTTTGTTATTAGCTATAATAAAAAAAAATCTTTTATACGTGAAACAGATTTAAAAAATTATTTCTCTTTACAAAATCCAAAATGTAAACTTTTTTTAAAAATATTAATTGTGATTTAAAATTTTTTACTTATTTTCAAAATGATCATTAATATTAGTAGGTTTATTTAACGTAAATTTTCGAATTATTTAGTTTTCGAAAATATTTTATTTCTATTTTTTTTTTAATTGTGATAAAACCGGACTTTTATTATTGCGGTTTCGATTATAAATATTTTAATTTTTCCAAAGTTTTTTCGTGCCTATTTTCATTAACTCTGTGGTTTATTTTTTAAAAATCGTACTCACCATTTTTATTTATTTTCAAAATTGTCATTTATAACATAATTATTTACTCTGTAAATCTGATTTAGTCAAGATAAAATTTGAAGTTCACAAATTATTAGTTTTTTCAAAAATTGTATCGCTTGAAAAAGGTACCAACATTGGTGTCAAAATATCGTAAAGACGATTTAATTGATTTTACAATAAACAATGTATCTAAAAAAAACTTCTGATTTATTCTTTGTTAAAATACAATTTAATCATTAGAAAGAGAATAATAATGACATTTTCGATTGAGAAACTTTACAATTATGCCCTCTAATGTTCTTAATTAAAATTTTTTAATTGAGAATGAAAACCATTTAAGATTACTATTTCAAATTTTAATTACAATTTCTTCGAGAACTTTTGTAAATTTGTACCTATTTATGTAAATTACCTTTTTTAATTAATGATTAATAATTTGTACATTATTTTTTTTAATTATTTTCTTTTTTTTTTCATTAAATTATTATTATTTTCTTATTTATATATTTTTTGGTTATTGTCATTAATTTAAAAAATTAAAAATGTCTCGTTTTATATTTATTTGATTATTTATTTATTCTATAATATAAACACAAAAAATTTGTATTTTTCTAAATTAAAGAAATGATCTTTTTTTTAATAGTTGATTTTTTTATTTAATTTTTTTTTTCTTTTAAATTAAGACAGAATACAATCGGAACTGCTATTATATAATTTTAAACCCTAGCGTATTTTTGTTGACTCTCATTTTAATCCAGACTTTATCACTTTGATAAAAAAAATATATTTTAGCCTGACATTCTGCTATAAAGATATGATAAGCCCTGCCATTACATACAATATTATCGTCTGTCAAATAAAATTTTAATTTCATTTGCATAAACTAAGAAATACTCATTTTTCTGCTCTAAAAGTTTGTGAAAACCGTTTTTCTAAAATTATAATATTAGAGTTGAGATTTTTTTAATTTGTTTGCTTAAATTATTAATATAATATTTGCTTAAATATTTTTATATTAAAATTAAAATAATCGATTATGAAGAAATTTTTCTTAAACCCAAGTGTCGTTCTTATTTTTTAATAACTGATGATCAGCCTGGAGACATTTTCATTAATTAGGATGAAATTGATAAGATGAATATTACAAATGTTTTGTTTTTATTTTCCAATATTTGTCCTACTTTTCTATAATTTATAAGGATACATTTTATTTTCTACAAATGTTTAATAATTAGTAGTTCTTTTTGCAAGATTGCATTGAAATTACCATAAATATCTGCAGTTCTAAAATAAATTCTAAACAATTCAAAATGAACAATCGACCTTCAAAAATTGTTAATAATTCGATCTGGATGTAAAGATATTTAAATTCGCATTCGAAAACTCCTTTTAATTAATTCTAAGCTTTCAATTCGTTTTCGTCTCGACTATAGAAATTGTTCTGTATTATTAATTTTTCAATTAATAAGCTTTTTTATTTGTTATATAATAATGATTCTTTACGTTCAACTAAATTTTTTTAATACTTTAATTAGTTGAGTTTAATAATATATAGTTTTTCTATTAAACTAGTTTTTAAAGAAATTTCATAATTAATTAACCTATTTGTTAGTTAATTGATAATTATGCAAATACGCTAATAATTCGTTTCTGAACTTGTGATTATTAAGTAATTTCTCAGTACAATTAGATCCTCTTTATTTAATTACATTCTCTTTTCTAAATTTTTGTTAAATTGGCTCTTTAGTGAATTAATTTGTCATTCAATTAATTTCACAGTTAACCAACCTTGTTAATTAAAAATTGTTTTAATTCCAATAGTTTAGTCTGGACTTTGTTTTAATCAATTATTGAAAAATTTATTTTCTTATAGCAGACAGACTTTCAAATTTTCACCTATTTTATATTTGTCACCTTTTTTTACAAATTCTGTTAATTTTTCACCTATTTTGTTATTTTGTTATTTTTTTATTTTAACTTAACTCCAATGCATTCTATTTTTAATAAACACTGAATTCAATCGATTTTAACTATTCAAGTTTATCCAAATTTTAATTAATTAAATATTAACTAATGAGATTTTTTATTGATTTGAGTTTCAATCAATTCTAAATTTCATTTATTTAAATTTAAATTGATTTGAATTTCTAAGAATTATAATTTTAATTAATGTCAAACTCAATTTATTTAAACTTGAATCAATCTAAATATTTTAATTTATTAAAATATAATAAATAACATTTAATTAGATCCAACTTTTAAAAAATACAAATTTCCAATTTCCATTGATTAAAAATTCTAATAATTAAAATTTTAATTAATCCAAACTTGAATTGTCAATCTTTCCAAATATTAATTTCAATGTTTTTATTTATTATAATTTAAACTTAATTTAAATTTCATTTCATTCCAATTTTGAAAACTTTAAATTATCAATATTTCAATTCTTTTGAAATTTTAATTGATTTAAATTAACATCGATTCAAAATTGAATTAATTAAGCCAAATTTCAATATTTATTCAATTCCTAATAAATTAAAATTAAATCGATTCAAAATTTCTAGTAATCTAAATTTATTTATTTATTTATTTAAAATTTAAGTCGATTTTAATTTTAATAAATCTCAGTTTAAAATAATCCAAGTTTTTGAATTTAATTTATTAGAATTTTCAATTCAATTTTATTCAAAGTTCATTTAATGTTCTATGATTTATCATACTTTTAATGTATTAAAATTTAATTTAATTTTTCAAAAATTGATCCAAACTTTAATTTATAAAAATTAAAATTTTATTTTATCCCAATTTAAATCAGTTTACAATTTAATTAATGCAATTTTCAATCTATCCAAATTTGAATTAATCAATCAATTTTAATTAATTCAAATTTAACCAACTTTGATTGATTTAAACTGCAACTAATCGAATTTTCAGTCTATTCATTATTTTAATCTGAATTTTAATTATTGTAAAATTTAATTTTCAGTATAGTAATATTTTTTAGAATAAAAAAATTAATTAATCACACCAAGTCAATAAATTTTAATTAGTTTAAATTTAAATTTATTTACACTTAATTTGATTTAAATTTTAGTTATTTCTAAATTTAATTCGATCCAAAATAATCACCTGTTGACAAAAATTCTAAACAATATAAATTTTCAATTAATCTATTGTAATTAAAAAAATGTTAATTATAATTCCTTTCAAACTCAAATTTGTTCCAAAAGTTTAATTTATTTAATTTCTAATCTTTTGAATTGATAATCTTAAAATTAAAATTAAAATTCAATAATTTATATCTTTTATTAAAATAAACTTTTAATTGGGGAAATTTCAAACTATTCTGTCTAAATTTAAATTGATTTTAATTTTAATTCAATATACATTGAATCAGCTCCAAATAAATTCTGTTTAATTAAACTTCTGTTTATACACATTTTATAATTAATTTAATTGTACAAAAGTATAATTTCGTTGTTAATTAATTTACCTCTTAATTAATAATTTAATACCAATAATTAATATTCGAAATATTTTTAATTTCTTTTAAATTCATTTTTAAAATTAAAATTTAAACAATAGTTTTACTGTTAATTGCCTTACAATTAACAATAGAATGTAGCAGAATTTATTTTTAATACAAGTTTCTTTAAATTATAATTTTTCTAAGACACCTGACGATATAATAAAAGTGATTTCAATAATGATTCAGACGCAGAGGCAAGGGCAAATCTGATTATAACTACTGACTTCCAAATTCGGAATTACATCTGTAAAAGTTTGGATTGCCAAGACGACACACTTTCCTTATTTGCGGCTAAATTATACAGATGTGTTCTTTTTTCTTTTTTTTTTCTTCTGTGTTTTTTTTTTCTCTCTCGCCATATTGGATTTTCTTGTCCATATTCTCGTTTTACTAATTACTTGAAAAATTCGCTGTTTCATATTTTATGTAATTCTATTCTTCGCAAATAATTATGAGATTATTTTAAATTGACTTCTGACAGTAACATTTTGATTTTAATTAATTTCATGGAGCGATCAGACGAGAAGGGCAATTCTATTTCTGGATTTTCCCACATCTGGAATAAAACATTTTTTATTTTTACTTTATTAATTGAATCTCATGATTTAATTATATAATTAAAATAAGAATATTGTAATTACAAAATTTCTTTATTTTTGTTCTCACCGAGAATTTAAATTTATAAAAATGTAGATTATAAGAAATTTGAATGGAAATTAATTGTCATTTGGAAAAATTTTAAGTTAATTTTATTTATTTTTTGTAGGTATAAATTAAACCTTTTTTTTTTTAATAAAAGTAATACAATTTTGCTCACTTTGACAAAGTTTACAATTATTGATTTCAATAAACTAAAATTTGTAATGAAATATTTAATATAATTCATGAAACCGTTTGAATTTTTACATTGATTATTAATGTATTGCATGGTAGAAAGTCGTGTGCATATATTTGATGACACAGCGAATTTTGAACACATTTATAAACGTTAGTTTCAACACGGAAACGTTTTTTTTTTTTAATTTACAAGAATTGCAAAGAAATAAAATGAAATTAAACGATCATTCTGAACAAAAACGGCTACAAAACTAAAAGCCACATGTTTATCGACAGACTTTTTGTCTTTTCTCTCTTATGCAACTAATTTTTCTTATTCAGTAATCATTTAAAAAATGTAGATATAGGTCTTTATTTTCAAGGTCCTGATCATAGGTTTTATGATAATCTACTTTTTTTCTCCATTGTTTTTTAACAATTTGTAGTAAAATTTAGCAGTTACTTAAATATTTAGATTATTATTGGTTATTTAAAATTTGGTGTTTCTATAATTATAATTTGTAAATGTAATTTAAATTAATTTATTTATTTTTTACAATTTTTTTATCACAGTTTTTATTAAAAAATTTATTACACAATTTATCAAGAAGTGGTTTATTAAATTTGACTCTTTTGTTGCTTTTTTATTGCAGGAAGAACCCGCTACTGTTTCCACATTAAATGAAGGAGAACTAAGGGCATTATTAAACGAAGCTTTAACTTACAAACGTCCCAAAGATCGTGAAGGAAAATCAGATCTTTTTAAGGTATTTTTTTTCACACATGTAGAATTAATTTGATTTTTAATTTATTTTTCTGGAAATTATAATCTAGGTAAAATTCGAATTAAGCAAATTTTCATTTTGATTGATCCGATTTTTGAAAATTTTTGAAAAGAATGAAAGAATTGAAAGAATGACTTTAAACATAACCTCTTTTCGAGTAGGTGTTAATTAAAATTATTACGTATTTTAAATTTTAATTAATTGAGAATTCATTTTAATCATTTTAATTTATCAAAATTTTAATTTCTGTAAGTTTAAATTAGTTTTAAATTAAATTTATCTAAATTTTAATCACTTCAACTTTTAATTAATTCTGATTCTTATTTGTTAATACATTTATTAATTAAAATTTTAACTCCTCAAGATTTAACTCATTAAAATTTCTAATAATCTGAATTTCAATTTATCAGATTCTTACTGGATTAAAATTTCAGCTGATCGAATTTTTAATTTATCGAAATTTTAAACCCTTTAAAATACTACAATTTTCAATCGTATAAAACTCTTTTCAAAGTCTTTTAAACATTTTTTTTTCTTTTTGGAGCGCATGATTAAATTCTAAAATTAATTAGCTAAATTTTTCATTTTAAAGAATTACATTAGGTATAATTTTCTTTTTTCTAGTTTTAATATTTCGAATTTGTTTTCAAACTAATTTAAATAAATCCGAATTTTTATTTAACAGAATTTTCATTTTAGGGATTTTTTTATTCCCCTTTTTTTGGTTCAAACGAATTTGAATTTTTCCAAATTTTTATTTAAAAGAATTCTACTTTAATAGAATCTTATTTAATTTTATATTTAGGCTAACATTTAAAAAAATATGTTACATGTTATGTAATTCTGCTAAAGAAAAATTCGGTTAAATTCGAATTATTTTAAATAAAAAGTTAGTAAAAATAAATTCTCTTAAATGGAAATTTTGTTAAATATGAATTCGGATTTATTTAAATAATTGAAAAGAAATCGAAAAATTAAATTTCGGCCAAAGAAAATTACATGAAATAAAATTCTATAAAGTAGAAATTCTAAATAAATAATATCTAATAATAAAAAATTTTATAACAAAATTCAATAAAAAAAAATTGTAGAGATTTGTTAAAATGGATTTTAATAATAAATTTTTTTTTTAGTGTAAAAAACCATTTTCTAGTTTAAGGTTCAATTGAGTAAACTTTCATGAAAATTTTTCTTTTTCTTTTATTGTTTATTTCAATTTTTTAATTAAAATTTACTTTCTTTTTCATAGTTTTTTCTGATTTTTTTATTTATGCATTTATTTATAAGTTTTTAACTTTTTTCGTAATTTGTTGAATTGTTTTTAAAGATTAAAAAAAAATTTTATATGTGGGTATTTAGTCGTTAAATTTTTGTCATTTTTTCCGTTTATGAGTAGTTTTTTTTTAATTTAATAATTTTTTCGTAAATTCTTGCATTATTACTTCATTTCTGTTACTTCTAAATTTTCTAATATTTTAAAATAATTTTTAAAATTTTTCGATTATCATACTTTTGTAATTTATTTATAAGATTTTAGATATTTTTTGTCAATTTCTCGTTTTTTTATTCCTGATTTTTTGTATTGTTTTCTTTTTTTTTTAGTATTTTTAGACTTTAAGTTTATTGTAATTTTGTTTCTTTTTGCATATGTGCATAGTTTTTCTAAATTCAATCATATTTTCGTAAAATATCGTTTTTTGATTTTTGTTCTTTTAATATCTAAATTTCTATAAATCATTTATTTTCTGAACCTTTAAAATTTTTTCCATCATTTACAGTTCTTTTTGTGTATTTCTTCAATTTTCTCATTTTTAGAAGATTTTTTGTTTTTTATTTAAACAAATTATAAAATCCGATTTTCTTATTTTTTCATTTATTCATCATTTATATATATTTTTGCAACTTGTTTCATAATTTGTCTAATTTATTTTAAAACCTTTCTCTGGATTTTTATACATTTTACCTAGTCTTTTCTTTTTTGTCATATTTTTCTTATTTTTGCAGTTTTAATTCTCTATTAATTTTTGTTATTTTCACAATTTTTCGTAGATTAGCACTTTTTTTTTAATTTACTTTTTCAAGTTCAAGTTTCTCGGATTGTTTCTCAAATTTTCTAATGATAAAAAACTTTTTCGTTCCTTCGAAATTCCTTTCCATATTTTCTTTTAATATTTCCTCATTTTTTAAAAATAATATCTTTTCTTATTTTTATAAAATTTTTTCATCCATTTTGCAGGCTTTTCACGAATTTTGTTTTCGATTTTCTTATTTTTGAATTTATTCCTGTCTTTTTTTTTCCTGTAGTTTTAATTTTTTCTATTTTAGGATGTTTTTTGTTTTAATTTTCTATAAGATTTTGGTAATTTCTTTGATAATTTAATTGTAATTGATTTTTTGCAGGAACTTCTTCAAGAGGTGGAGGCCGATGAAACAGAGGAAGGTCGTCGTGTAATTGCGAATTCTCGTTGTCTTCCTGGTTCAAATCGTCGACGGCACAAAAGAGACTCAGTTTCTGAAAGACTCACCCACGGAGGATCTCTGCAAAATTTAGCTCAGCCAATTAATTCGGAATTTGACAGCAGTTTTGCGTATCTGACATCCGGATCGAGTCACACTTACGGCGGGAGTCGGAGAAGAGGAAAAAAACACACAGGACCCAGTGTTTCCGCGAGGCAACGGGAAGGCGGGTCCCTTCCTTCAAACGTCAACGCATCGCACACTATCGCCTCTCTCGCCAATTTGGATTTAGTCTTTGATAAAAAGGTTTTCATCTAAAACACTTCTTTGTTATTATTATTATGAACAGTGTCCAGTATCACACTTTTTCTGGCGTATGATTATTCCCAAAATTTCCAAGATGCCCACTTGATTGGGAATTAAAAAATTGACCGGGAAATTTGTTACTAAACCAGGAATTTCTTCGTGGATTTAAAAGTTCTGAGAAATTTTATCGAAAATCAATTTTTTTTTTCATATTTCTATAATAACAAATCTATAATAACACTGTCCGACAGAAATGAACTTTTTTTCTGCCCGAAAGATATTTCTTATTACTTTCGATCAAGGCTGTTATGGATTTAAATCATTGGGGAATTTGCATTAAAATCATGATTTCAGGCTTCACAGGCGTCCCCTATTTCACCTAAAAGTAATTTTGCTATTAGAACCTAAAAGTCCCCTATTTAGAAAATTTTACTCTAAAATCCCCTATTTTTCACGAAAATATATTTAAAGTCAAGGTATCCAATGGCTTTCAATTATTTTCAATCTTCTTTAAATTTTTATCAATTTTTCAATCTTCAATTACTTCAATCATTTTTAAATTATTTTGACCAATTTTTAATTTATTAAATTATATTTTAAATTATATTTCCTGGATTTTTAGTCCATCTCAGATTTCAATTATTTTCTTCAATTCACAATTATTATTAAATAACTAACAAAATATAACGCGCGCAAGCGCGCGATTAGTTTTCCTATGTTTTAGAAATTAAACTATAATAAGAAATAAAACAAATTTAAGTGAAAAAAGTGAGTAAATAGTGAGCTTTTAAATAAAAAAAAGTGATTAAACAGTAAGTTTTTAAATAAAAAAAGTAAATAAGCAAAATCTATAGTTATATATAGGCCATACAAAAAAATATTTAAAGAATGACGACATTAATTAAAATTTATAACAAAAGTTTGAGCCTGATGTAAAAAATTTTCATTTTCGCACAATAATTGAGATATTGAAGAAATAAGTAAAATGTCAAGAAACTAATTAAATAATGACATAAATAATTATAAAAGCTGGTGTAAAAAATAAAAATGACACTTTTTAGACAATAGTTAAAAAATTGAAAAAAATAATTTATTTATTTCATCATTTTACAGGCTTAGTAAAACCTTTTACATTAATGAAGAAAAGAGAAAAAAATATTAACATTTTGGCAATATATACTAATATAAAGATACATAACTATATACGAAGAGTGGCTATAATGAATTTAAATATAAAAAATATAACTAATACTTATAACTGTGTTTGCTAATTGACTTGAGAACTTGTATTCAGAGGTCTCAAAGAAGTCTAAATCACGCCTAAATCTGTTCGCCTCATTACATATAATAATAGAATTTTCAAGAAAATAATTGAAATTTGAAAAAAATAATTAAAAAATATCAAAAAAATGTATATGTGCAGAAAATAGGTAGTTAAATAATGACAAAAATAACTGAAATTTAGAAAAAAAAATTAATGAAACATGAGAAATAAATACAAAAATGAAGTAAAAAAATAAAAAATTTAATACATTAATTTAAAAATTGTATAAAATAATTGAAAAATTAACGATATAATTAAAATGTGAAGAAACTAATTGAATAATGACATAAATAATTGAAAACTAATCTTCAAAAGTTAATAAATTTATGACAATAATAAAAAGATTGAAGAAAATGACATTTAAAGAAAATAATTCCAAAATGTCAAAAATATTTGAATATTGACAAAAAAATATTGAGAAAAGACAAAAATAATTGATAACTTTAAAAAAATTAAAAATTGGAAGAAAATACTTGAAAACTTGACAAAACAATTAAAATATTGAAATAAATAATTCAAAACTGGTGTAAAAATTAAAAAATTATAGACAATTATTGTAAAGCTAAAAAAAAAAATTTATAAGTTTGAGGAAAATAATTGAAACTTGAAGTAATTAATTGAAGTTTGAAGACAATAATTGCAATTTAAAAAGAATAATTCAAAAATGGCAAAAAAATTCGAATATGAAAAAAATAATTAAAGTTTGAAGAGAATAATTGAAAGAGGTGTAAAAAAAATTAATAAATTCGTAACAATAATAAAAATAATAATGAAAATAATTCAAAACAGGTGTAAGAAATTTAAAAGTTCATGACAATAAAAAAAATTGAAAAAAATAATTGCAATTTGTAAAAAATAATTCTAAAAAAATAACAAAAATATTAGAAAAATAATTGGAAAGTAACAAAAATAATTGATTAATGACAAAAGTAATTGAAATAATTGAAATTGAAATAAAAGAAAATAATTGAAAATAACGAAAGTGAATTGAACGTGTGTAGAAAATTTCGATATTCCTGACAATAATTTGAAAATCGAAGAACACAATTGAGATTTAAAAAAAATAATTGAAAAGTTTCAAAAATAATTGAAATTACAGGAAGATAATTGAACAAGAACAAAAATAATTCTAATTTGAAAAAAATAATTGATAACTGGTGCATAAAATTATAGAAATTTAAAGACAATACTGGAAAAAGTGACTAAACAATTGAAATTTTAAGAAACTGATTGAATAATGACATAAATAATTGAAAGCTGGTGTAAAAATAAAAAATTTATAGAGAATAATTGAAGTTTGAAAAAAATAATTGAAATTTGTTGAAATTAATTGAAAAACAATGTACAAATTTAATAAACTCATGACAGTACTAAAAATAATAAAGAAAATGATTTAAATTTGTAGAAAATAATTGAAAACTAATATAATAAATTTAAAAATTTGTGACAATAAAAATTTATTTATTTATATATTTACGGGCAAAAGCCCATTACAATTTAAAATTTAAAAATTAATTTCAAGTAACAATAAAATTAAAATTTGATATAACAATTATAATAACTATATTAAATATTAATAGGTCGCATTCGATAATTAGAATAAAATAATAATTGAAATTTGTAGAAAATAATTCTAAAATTGCAAAAATAATAGAAATATGAAGAAAATAATCGTAAAATGACAAAAATACTTGAATAATGACAAAAGTAATTGAAATTTGAAGAAAATTATTCAAAATTAATAAACAAAAGTAGAATAGAAACTGGTGTTGAAAATTTAAATATTCCTGGCAATAATTTAAAGATAGAAAAAAATGAAATGTTGAGAAAATAATTGAAAAATGACAAAAGTATTTTTTCCATTTTACGATTATTTTCTTCATATTTCTATTATTTTTGCAATTTTAGAATTATTTTCTACAAATTTCAATTATTATTTTATTTAAATTATTGAATGCGACCTATTAATATTTAATATAGTAATTATTATTGTTATATCAAATTTTTATTTCATTGTTATTTGAAATAAATTTTTTTATTTTATATTTTAAATAAATAAATAAATTTAATGTTTTTTATTGCCATGAATTTTTAAATTTATTATATTACTTTTCAATTATTTTCTACAAATTTCAATCATTTTCTTCATTACTTTTATTATTGTCTTGACTTTATTAAATTTGTACATTTTTTTCAATTAATTTCAACAAATTTCAATTGATTTCTTCAAACTTCAATTATTCTCTATACATTTTTTATTTATACACCAGCTTTCAATTATTTATGTCATTATTCAATCAGTTTCTAAAATAATTAAATTTTTTAAATTATTTTTAAATTCATTTATGAAATCTTCAATTAATTGTTTTCTTCCAATTATTAATTATGTTCATAATTTTTTAATTAATTTCCTAAATTTTCAATTTTTTTTTAATTTACCATTATTCTTATCTTTCTTCAATTTTTTTCTCTTAGTTTATACATATTCTGTACTCTTTCAAAATATTTTTCTCATTTCTCTATTATGTTGCTTAATTATCAGTTATTTATTTTTTTATTATTTTTTAATCATTTTCCTCAATTTTTAATTATTCTCATCATTTATATTTTTATTATTATCTTGCATTTTCAATTATTTCTAAAGTTCTGCATTCATTTTGTATAATTTTGAATTATTATTTATCAGTTTTAAATTACTTCAAAAAGTCTGTAGTTATTTTCCTTTTTTATTAATTTAAAAATTTTGTAATCATCTAAACGTTCCCTATTTTTGTATATTCAGTCATCTATTTCCCTGAAATATTATTAATTGCCACTGTGAAGCCTGGTACCCTATTTTAAAAATTTGGCCCTAATATCCCCATTTTTTTACGAAAAGTGGGAATTGTTAAAAAAAAAACTTTAAAAAACTTTTGATCCCAAAGTTTAATTTATTCAAAGTTTTAAAGTATACAATTATTTCAAAATTTAACAGTTAAAATTCAAAAATTAATTTCACGAAATTTTGAAAGATCCAGTTGTAGAGTTTTTAGAAAAAATTAGGTTAATCTAAAATTTGTTGTCAAATAATAGGTAATGATTTAATATTTTGTTTTTTCTTTACATTTAATCAACAACTGCAATTTTGATCCAATTCTGACAATTTTATTTATTAGATTTTGTTAAATAATATTCTGATTATGAAGGAATTAAACACGTAACTCGTAAGGATGTTACGCTTAAAGTGTTTTTTATTGCTTTTTGAAATAAAGAAATTAACTTTTATTCTAATTTTATTTAGAAAAAATGTGGCAGAATTAATTTAAGACAAAGTCAACCATTAAACATCATAATTGGATAAAAATCTTCAATTTTTATCCAGTTATGAAATCCAAAGGTTGACTGTCTTAAATTAATTCTGTCACATTTTGTCTAGATAAAATTAGATTAAAAGTTAATTTTTCTTCTTTAAAAAGCAAGAGAATCACTTCAAACATAACCTCTTCTTGAGTAAGTGTTTAATTCTTCCTTAAAAAATACGTAAAGAACAAATTCTATTTGTTTAATAACTTTTAAATAGAATATTATTTTTTAAAAAATCCAACAAATAAAATGGTGGAGAATGTTTTAACGTGAAAAATGAACTATTATTTAACAAAATTGGATGAAAATTGCAGTTGATAGTTAAATTTAAAGAAAAAACATAAAATGTTAAATCATTATTATTTGACAACAAATTTTAGCTAAATCTAATTTTTTCTTTTAATTTTTAAAAGTACCTAATATCGCTATATCCAAATATAAAGTCAACAATTTAATTTCTATTAGAAATTTTTTTTTTTAATTAAGTTTTAATGTATTTCTAAGTTTTACACAGGTTTTTTTTTTAAAGAAATGTATGTATTAAAAAAAGATTTTTAACATTTCATTAAATGTTTAGTATTACATTTACATTAAATTCTTTATTTATGAAAATACTTATTTAATCTAAATGTACAATGAATTACAATTTAATTTTGTATTAAGAAGAAAATATTTCATCATTGTCAAAAATTTTAACTGACTAAAATTTGTATTTATTTCTAGTCATATTGTGTAATTTTAGAGAAAAATAATTAGGCATACTGAGATTACATATTTTTAAAAATAAAAACAGTGTACCTAATTATCTAATTTTAATGTAATAAAATATACTTTTATTTTTCGAAATTAGAAAAAAAATTAAATTGTGAAATAACAATGACAAAAAATTTTTTCATGCTAAAAATACAACTTAAGAAATACAAAAATTATATTCCTTAACTATAAACCAATCGATTGACCTATATAATGTTTATAATCGGTCAAAAATTGGTCAAATAATTCATGTTTTTTCATTTTTTTGCAATTAAAATTCTTTTTTTTTTTAATAACTTCTCCAATTAACTTTTATATTATTAATTTATTGCTTCCTCTATGAGGAAGCAAATTATTTTGCTTATTTGGAAGCGAAATGTCCATAAAATGGACATAATTTTCACTTAGTTTTAAACTATTCTTTACAATTGTGTAATTAGTAGCCATTTTTCGAATTTTGTTTTCAACTGTCAATTATTTTCGTAATTTTTCAAATATATTCTTCAATTTCGTAATTTTTATTATTTGAATTTGCAAAAATTTATAGTTTTAAATCACCAACATTAATGCAAAGTTTGCTAATGTTGCTAGTGGAATTATAATACGTAATTCTTTTAAAATTTTTAAGATAAATTATTGTCCAAAAATTTAGATTTTTAAACTTTAATTATAATTAATAAAATTATAAGAATGTGTACATTTTAAATTTAAGTATTAAGTTATATTTTAAATATAATAATATATAACTTTTAATTTCTTTTGTGGACTATTTATTCATCTTTATATACATTTTTTTATTAATTCTAATTTTTTAGTAGATTCTTACCAATTTGTGCTATTTTTTGTACTTTTTGTTTTTTTTTTACAGTTTGTTAGATTAAGAAAAAAAGTATTCTCCATTTTCTTTCTATTTATTTAATTTTCTTGTTGTTTTACAATTTTTTTAGTTCTTTCTTGCATTTTATTTATTTAGTTAGTTACAATTCTTTAATTTTTGTCATCATTTTCTGTTTCTTCTTTCTTTTCCTTCTTTCAAATTATAATTATTTAGTTTTTATCTTATAATTACAAATTTTTTAAAACATTTATTCGAAACTTTTAACTACAATTTTTAAATGACAAAATTTTCTACTTTTTTAAAATCTTTTTTGAAATCTTCTCCTACCTAAGTTGTTTGATTTTTATTAAATATTCTCAGTTTAAAAAATAAACTACTTACAAATAAACATTTCAAATTTTTATTTGCTGATTTTATATATATTTAAAAAAAAATCAATTTTTGAATTAAATAAAAAAAATTCGATTTAAATAAAAAAAATCGGATTTTTTTAAAATCAAGCATGATTTTTGTCAGCCCTGCGTAAATTTAAATTTTCTGAATTGCTTAATTTCTAATTTAATATTCTCTTTTTTCCGCAAGAAGCGCTTCTCCGAGGAAAGAACCGTTTACGATTGGACAAACAAAGAAAAATCAAAATCACTCGACAAACCTCCCTACTCCAGTTCAAAAACAAAAGTCGAGGATAAGGAAAAAGAAAAGGAGAAAAAGGACACGAAAAGAGAAATCAACGCTGTCGTGAACGAGACCGAGAACGAGGCTCGAGATAAAAGAAATTGTCGAGTCAAACAAGGGACAAATGAAATGCTCGAATCGGATAACCCGACCCTAGACTGTAAACGAGATTACATGGTGATCGATCTGAGCGATGTTGAGGTAAATTTTCGTCGACGTGTAAAGAGCGTCACGGACATCTTTAAAAACGAGCTCAAAAATCAAGTCAGTTTAAACCGATTTGTAAGTCGAATCATAATCCAAGCGCTTCTCCTTCCTTTTGGATTTTTATTTTAATTCTCCAATTGCATCCAATTGGAATTATGTTTTAGATACAATTAATTTTTAAACTAGATTATTTTTACTGGCTACATTGCCGCCGCCGAAAATTACATCAGGGATCAAAGACTGTCACATTTTTAACTTTTTTTTATCATCTGTTTTTTTTTTCTTTTATTTAGCGCCCGGATCTAGTAAATCGATTATTTTTTCATATTTTTAAGATAAATTTTAATTTACAAAAATTATGCACTGTCATTTTTTCAACTTTTTTAATTATTTAATTAATTTGTGTCTGGTTTTGTTGATATTTCACTTTTTTTTGTTGAGGAATTTCAATTAATGATAAAAAATCTTAAATTTAAGTAATATCGATTTTTTTAAATTGATTCTGAATTTAATTTGTCCAAATTATAGACGGTGTAAATTTTAATTTATCGAAACATTTATTGATTAGATTTAAAATTTTAAACGATTTAAATTTCAATTAATGCAAATATTAATCGATATTTCAAGTTCAATTAATAAAAATGTCATCAATTCTAAATTGTATTAGTTTAATCTTTTATTGGAGAGAAATTAAAATTTGTTTTAAATTTAATTCCCTTCAGTTTCAATTGATTTTATTTTTAATTAATCTACATTTTAAACAATCTAAATTTCAATTTGTCCAATTTTTAATTGTTTCTATATTTAATTAAAAAAAAATGTTAATGATTTTTATGTTTTCAATTTTAATTGCAATAATTCTAAAATTTATAATGAAATTTCAGTTACTCGTAACTTTCATTGATAAAAAAATTCAATATTTTTAATTTATCCAAATTTTAAAGAAATTAATTTATTTTCAATTCATCCCTAATTTTATAAATTTTAAACGACTCTAATTACAATTCATTCAAATTCTAATTAATCGAAATTTCAATCAATTCTAATTTTTAATATTTGTATTTTTTATTAAACGGAAATTCAATCGGTTCTTAATTTATTTCCTCCAAATTTTTATTCATTTTTAAAATTTAATTGTCTTTACTTTTAATTCGTCGAAACTTTAAATATATATCAATAGTTGCAAATTTTAGTTTATCTATTTATTAAATCAATTTATTTGTCAAAGAATCCAAATTATTATTACTCGAAATTTCAGTTATTCCTAACTTTTATTCAAGACAACTTTTAACGGGGAATATTTCAATCTAATTTATCAAAATTTCAATAATTGATTTCAATGTCAATTTGTCTAAATTTTAAGCAAACTAATTTTCATTTAATCCTAATTTTACTTAATTTCAAATTTAATCAATGCAAATTTCAAAAATACTTAGTTAAATTCATTATTATAACACTTTATATTGATTAAACTTAAATCGACTCAAAATGTAATATAATTTATTTAAAATTTATATTTCTTATCAAAATTTTATATTTTTTAATCATTATCAAATTTAATTGCCTGCAATTTTAGTTAATCGAAATTTTAATGTATTTTAAATTTTATTCCTCCAAATTTCAAATGATTTACAATTTGTCTTAATTTTAAATGGTCTTAGATTTAATTCTTGGTGATTTGAATCAACTTAATTAAATTTAGTCGGTGTCAATTTAATCAAATTTTAATTGTTTCTACTTTTAATTCATCAAAATTTTAAACGATATAAAGTTCTAATTTTGATTAACAAAAGTATATAATATTTTATATCAGAATATAAAAGAGCGATAAGTTCTTCGTCATTCTTACGTAGATTTTTTCACTTTGTTTAAAGTTTGATAACTTTCTTAATACATTTTTTATTTATTATCGATTTTTTTGCATTTTATTTCCTAATGTTTTTGTCTTTCGTTCTTTGACCGTTTAAAAGATTTTGTAATTTTATTATCTCTTTTTTTTATAACTTTCAAATTTTCTTATTTCATCGAAAAAAAAATTGTTTTTTGTTAGATTTTTTCTAATTTTTACACACTTTCTCATTTTCACGCAAATTTTATTGAGTTTATTTCATGCTTTTTTGTTTTTTATAATATTTTCAATGTTTACTTTATTTCTATAGTTTCTTAATTCTTTTCAAATTTGTTTGAAACTGTTTCCGTAAATCTTTTAAAGATTTTAAAGACTTTTCTTGTTCCTCATACATTTTTTTACTTCTCTTTCAATTTTTTAAATTTTATTTGTTTTCATTTCATTATTTTTCCGTAAATTATTTCATTAATTGCTTTTATAATCATTTTTTTAGATTATCTTTTAGTAAAGAGATTTTCTTTATTTACTTTTAAGATAAATTATTTAATTCATTTTATCTCTGTTTGGTTAAACAATAATAAATTAAATTTCACGCTTTTTATTAATTTTCTTCTATATTTTCATAATTTTTTAAAAATAATTTCCGAATTCTTTTTCTTTTAATATTTTTTCTTATTCGTTGTTCATTTTCTTTACTTTTCTCACTTTTTCTTCAATTTTTCTTTCAATTTTACGATTTTTTTGGTGAATTTTTTAAAGATACGCTTTTTTCTTTCCAATTTTATTTTTACGTAAGTTATTTTAGTTCATGTTTCGTTTCTATAATACGTCAAATTTCATTGTTTTGTTTTTTGATTTTCTTTTTTATTTTCATGCATAATTTTTAAAAAATTCTTCGTAATTTTTCAAATTTTAGTTTTCTGTTTTTATGCGCTTTTTTTTTAGTTTTCTCTCATTTCTTTTAAAATAACGCATCTTTGTGTCAATTTTTTAAACTTTTTTCGTATCAACTTTTTCACAAATGCTTTACTATTTCTTATATATATTTTTTAATTCTTGTTTATTATTTATTTTTAATTATTATAAATTTCTTTAACATTTTTTTGTAAGTTTTTCTAATATTCTTAGATTTGTCAGTCATTCAAAATTATTTTCTTTTTACTTTTCTCTTTTTTGAATATTTTTCTTTAACTTTTTAACTACATTATTTTATTTTTATATTTACATTTTTCCAATTTTTTTTTAATTTTGTCATTCATTTGTAAAATTTTTAATTTCTTTTATAATTTTCCCATTTTTAATTATTTTTCATGTTCTCTAACTATGTATTCTCATTTCTTTCGATTTTTTAAATTTCCGTACTTTTTTTAGTAGATTTTTTCATATTCTTAAGATAATAATTTTTTTTTCTTTTATACCTTTTTTTAAAATTTTCAACCAAATTTTATCATCTTTTTAAATAGATTTTATCCTTTTTTCATCCATTACTCTCATTTTTTTTCTTTTTCACTGTTTTAATAATATTTACATAATTTAGTAAATTTTTCCGTTTCTTGATTGATCACATTTTTTTCTGTTCTACATCTTCTACTTTTCTTTTGATTTAAGTTTTACTTCTCCTTTTTAAACAAACTATTTTACCAAAAATTGAACAAAAATTACATTATTTCCGAAATCAATTTATTTTATGTAACATTTTCACTACTTTCTGTCACCTATGTTTGAAAATATATCATTTACTTTGTCATCCATAAAAAGAAAAAGTAACTATGATCCCTGAAACGAAATTAAATAAAATTTTCATATTTTTTTTTGTTTTTAATTCTCATTTAGTTATTTAATCCTGTTTATTTGATTTTTTTATAATTTAATTTTTTGTTTGTTTTTAGAAAAATCCTTGCAATTCCTTGAAAATGAAGCGCAATTTGTTTAAATGAAGGTGTTTATGGATCGAGAATTGTTTTCGTTTTTACAATAATGAATTTTGTTTGTTATTGCAGCAGGTGCAAGGTAGCAATGAGCGAAACTCGAGCACTCCTTGCGCTGGGGGTGTTCAGCGACCTCGTTCCATTGAAGCGGAGGACGACGAGGGCACAGAACTGAAGATTATCGAGCCAAGGAGACCCGTTCAGTTTATTTCAAGAGCCACTTTTGATATTGCTCAAACACCTGTCGACAGCACCATCGAATTTCCATTTCGCGATCATCAGAAAGAGGAAAAAGTCTCGAAACTCGCTATCAATGGCTCGGACGCGTCGAGCGCACTTCCATTCACATCTTACAATAGTGTCCGCGTTCTTGGTAATTCGTCATCATCGGCATCAAATGCCACGACTCAAGGCAAAGTTATAATGCCCAGCATGTACTCTGTCTTGCCAGTCACGTGGTCATCTTCTAATCTTGCTATGGGTGAGAAAATTTTTAAAAAAGGATCGGACCCAATTGGTAATTTAATAATTTTTAATTTCATACATACTATTATAAAAAATACTCATACAGTAAGGAATCCAAGTATTTTTTATATTTTTTTTTCTAATTTAAATACCTAGTGGGAGGAATTTTCTGCCGCTAAAGCGTAACAGGGTGTAGAGAAATTTTTTTTATTTTATAAAATGTCTATACACTGCAACTTCACTTATTTAAAGTCTCGCTTATTTGAAGTCGCATTTATTTTAACAGTGTTCCAAGTCTCACTTGTTTTAACTTGGTGACCAATCAAAACTAATCAACATTTTCATTGGATGCTGCGAATTGGATCAGCCAATCAGAGAAGTTCTCTATAAGTACATGGAAGTTAAAATAAGTGCGACTTTTGTCATGAATTTGCGTAGATCGGGTTAAAATAAGTGAAGCTTCAGTGTAAAAGTAATATTTTTTCATTTCTTTTATTTGAGTATGCAGAAAGAAGAATAATCAGGCAAACTTTTTTTTTTCTTATTACGTAAATGAATGAGAAAATTTTACTTATTTTTTATTATATTAATCAATTAAATTTTGCGGGAAATTGGGAAAATTGAAAAAAAATCTATTAGCAATATTGAAAATTGAGACGAAGGATTTAAGTTTGATTTTAAAATTTCAAAAGATTCGCTGAAAATTTTGTGAAAGAAAGTAAATTGATGTTTGAAAAAATGGAGAAAATTTACCAAATTTCAGACAAAGGAGAAAATTTAGGTACATTATGCGATAGAATAAAAATTGTACGAAAAACAACAATTAATAGAATTAGTTACCGGGATATTTTTTAAAAATTATGAAAATTAAGAGAAAAAAGTGAAATAAACTAAATATTATAATAGAAAAAGTGCATGAAATAAAATAAAATAATTTGCGTAAAAAAATAAATGAATAAAATTTCCCGCCCCCTTCTCACTAAGAAGAAACTTATAATTTTAGAAACAAGAAAATGCTTTTAAAAAAATAAAAGATTTACGGAAATGTTTCTTTTTTAAATTATGAAATTAATTACAAAAAATTAGAATGTTTGACTAAATATTATAAAAACTGAAATGTATTAAAGGAACTGAATAAAATTTGAGTAAAAATGAGGAAAATATAATAATTATGAAAAATTGTATGCAAGAAATAATGATGAATGAGAAAATGTAAAAATAAGATTAATAAATGTAAAAAATTAATTACTAAAATTCAGAAAATTTGACTAAGTATTATTTAAAAACTAAAGTGCTTTAAAGGAACTGAATGGTATAAAAATCAGAAAAATAAATTAATTTAAAAAAATTATATATGAAGGAGTTAATAATGAGTGAAAAAATGTGTAGAGAAGATTAAAAAATGTAAGAAGATTTGTGAAAAGCAAAAAAAGGAAATGAAAGAAATTGTGTAAAAATTAAATTTAAGAGAATATCCTAATAAATATGAAAAAAAAGTTTAAAAGAACAAAGAAAGTTTATAATTGTAAAAATAAATTTTAAAAATAAGAAAAAATTGAATAAAAGCAACAAAAAATAGAATTACAAAAATTGACAATGAAAAAAAGTAGAAAAATAATACTTGATACATTTTTTTTGTCTATAAAAATAAAACTGCAGAAAGAAGTTTAATTGTTGAAGAAATGAAACAATTTTTAAAAAAATAGAAGTATTATAAATTTATAAAATTTATGAAAAGTTCAAAAAATTATTATAAAAATTATGGAAAAACGAAGAAAATATAAAAATATGTTAAGAATATATGAAAACTTCAGTAATTTATTCAGCAATAAATAAAAAAAAATTGTTTAATAAAAATAATTATTTACAAAATGGAAAACTAAAAAAAAATTGTTAATAACTTTGAAGGAACGAAAAAAAGGATATTAGGAAAATCTTATAAAAATCTCAACCAATTAAACATTTTTTAATTAAGAAACACTAGGTAGAAGGTTTTTAAAAAAAGATAAATTTTCAGACAAAATTTTATGAAAAAATAGAACAAATTATTTAAAAACAGCGATACTAATAAAAATTTGTTAATAACTTTGAAGGAACAAAAAAAAAAGGATATTAGAAAAATCTTATAAAAATTTCAAACAATTAAAATTTTTTTAATTAAGAAACACTAGAAGTTTCTTAGAAAATATTAATATGGGAAAAAATATAAAAAAAAATTTGTAAATTGAGAAAATCTATAAAAGAATTCAGAAAATCGAAGGAAAAATTGGAACTCCCTCTTTCCTCTCAGAAAAAGACTACGGAATAATTTAAAAAAGAAAAATTAAGAATAATAATAATAAATAAAAGAATAAGCAAAAGATGACATTATCCCCGCTTTTCAATAATTAAAAGTACTCAAGAATGAAAAAATGGTTAAAATTGATAAAATTAAAAAAAAAACTATTAAAAAGCAAGTAAATCTTTTAAACACATAAAAAATTTTTCGGGGACATTTATAAAAAAAAAATTAATAATGAATATATTAATATAATAAGAAAATTAACAAAAAAACGTGAAAAAATTAAATGCTATGAAAGCAGAAACGCATGGAGTAAAATAAAATAAATTTTTTGAATTGAAAAAATTTAAAATAATTGAGAAAAAAGTAGAAAAATGTAGGAACAAATGCTGAATAATTTTTTTTTAATGAATGATAATAAATTACGAGAAAATAACAACAATTTACTAAATTAATTATTGGATTTTATTTCCTAAACTTTTTTAAAGCAAAATAATGTTTGCAAACTGAAATTTTTTTTATTTTTCACAATTTTGCATTAATTATAAATATAGGAAAAACTATTAATCTCAAAAAATATCAGGAAAAAAGAAAAAATAAACTCTGAAAATTTAGAGAAATATCAGGGCAATTAAAAATAAAATATTCATAGCAATAAACAATTCTTTTATCATGATTCCACCTGTTAGAAAAGCAGAAAATTCCTATTTCTACTGATACCTTTTTTTTCTAAAATATATAAATTTATATATAATTGGAATGAAATATAAAGTGATTTGAATTAACTGTTGTTTAAAATTATTGTAGAGGCAATGTCGAGATTCACGGCCCAACATATCACTGTGAAAGATCCCTCTTTAACGGCAGAGAAGAAATCTTTGGATGAGAATGGAAACGCTGTTCAGGGCTATAACAACGGAGAAAGGAAAAAAGCTCGCAGGAAGCACACACAGGAGCCAAATGTAATTGTTTATAAGGCTGGAGAAGTTGAGGGTCATCGTAATACTGAGGATATTGACAGTCTTTTGAATTTCATCGAGAACAAGGAATCAAAAGGCAAAAAAGGAAAGACTGGAAATGGCGTTCGTGTGAAAGCTAATTCTGGTGCTAAACCAAGAAATCGTGAGAAAGACTCGAAACGAGAACAAATCCCGGCTAAATTGCACAAGTCAAATTCCTTGGAGGAAATTTCCAAAACTAAACTCGAGGATCTTACCATTGAGAAAAGTACGAGCTCCAGTGGAGCTAGCAGCGTCTCCAGTCAACACAGTAAGTTGATAAAACAACTAAAAAACAACCTATTTTATGTACCTGAACTTCACTACGCGACGTCTATAGCGGAGAAACTAAAAAAAAATATTTGGGTCAATCCACTGACTTTCGTGTTTTTTTTAAAAATCTAGTTTTCAAATATGCGAAACTCAAACATTTTCTGCATTCAGTAAACATATGTGACGCTCCGCGAGAGAAGGGACCTATCGCTGAGAAAGCAAACTTTAAAGAATGGACGGGCAAAGAGGAGGAAGAAAAATCGAGACGCTTAACATGCCCATGTTTAAAGCTTCATAACAAGAAAACTAATTGCAGGAATCAAATTTTGATTTTTGGAACTCAAAAAGCAACTCAAAAACTATCAATTGCCATGAAAAAATCAAACTAATTAATTGTTTATTTCACGGGACGGTCGTTCAAAGAAAAATCAAAAAATGCGATATACTTAGTATGTCTAGGTTTGAAGCATTATAACAAAAAGTGTAATTACAAAAAAGAATTTTTGAAACATGGAACTGAAAGAACAACTCAAAAATTGTCTTTTAGCATAAAAAAATGAAAATTGATTTTTTCGGCGATAAAAATCTTCTCTCGCGGAGCGTCACATATTATCATGGTATACAGTACGGGCCAAATTTGTCAGTCCACCCATTTTTTAAGAATTGCAAAACTTCTTTAAGTGTACAAAGTATAGTTATTAAAACAAATTTATTTTTTTTTTCCTAAAAGAAGATGAAATTCTGAAGAAAATCATACCTGATTAATGTGATTTAGTCCATTTTCATTGAAATATATTTTAAAAAGTGGAATTTTTACTGTTTTACAAAAATTAAAATTTCTGATGAAATAACCTTGGATTTTTGAAGTTCCTATGCTTGTTTTCAAGGTAATTTTCTAAGGAATAAAACTATTATATAAGCATTAAAGTGCAATTTTTATCTTAGAATATGCAAGGCTTGAAATTTTGACCAAAAAAGATAGGAAAATTATAATTAACGTCTTGTTGTCAAATACGGCTATATAAAATATTGGCAAAAAAACTACCACCGCGGTCAGTGAGGCGCCACCTGTTCAAAACAAATATGGCTGCTGACAGAGAGTTTATTCAAAGACAGTCGAATTTGGTTTTACAATAAAAGTTTGTTTCGGAAGTGTTGTTACGGTTAAAAGTATGTTAGTTTCAAGCTTAAACAATTTATTTTTATTCACTAAAGCTACTCCGTCGTCTAGAAATAAGATAGAGGGTCAAAATGTTGTCAATTCTAGTATGCGGAGCTAGCAATAAAACTAGAGAAAAAATCGAGAATTCCATTGTATATTCACAAAATAAATAATACTCACAGGGCTGGAACTAGCTCCGTAAATCCCGTAAAAGTCCGTAAATTTACTTATGGTCCGTAAAAGTCCGTTTTTTAAAAAAAAAGGTCCGTAAAGTCCGTAATTTGTTTAGAAAAGTCCGCAAATTCCGTAAATTCTAATTGTAAGATAAGAGGTCCTAAGCAGTGTAAACACGGTTGAGTTTCAATTTTTCAATTCCTTTCTTCAATTTTTAATTATTTTATTTAATATTCAATAATACTCGCCTTTTTTCAATTATCAGTTGTTTTCTTTAAAATTTAATATGTTCTTCAAGTTCCAATTGATTTCTTCAATTTTCATTTATTTCCTAAAATTTTCTTTAGTATAGATTATCAATTAATAAATTCATAATTTGAAAAAAGTTTTTTCAAATATAATTATTTTCATCCACTTTTATAATTACTTTTTAATTTTTAAAATTACTTTGTTCTAATAACGATTATTCTTGACATATTTCGAATTTTTTTCAACTGTCAATTATTTTCGTCAATTTGTAATTTATCGTTCAATTATCAATTATTATCTTAAAACTTCAATTTAATTCCTTTACATTTAAAAATTCCCTGATTTTTCCAATTATTTGTTTCACTCATAAAAATTTTTAAATTTAAACTCAATTGCTCGATTCTAAAACTATCTCCTTCAATTCTCCATTATTTCCTTCAAATTTAAATTGCATTTTTCAATTTTCAATTTTTAATTTTTTTTCTTTATTATTAAAAATTCTTGCCTTTTGTCCATTTTTTTTTCTGATTATCAATAAGTTTCTATGACTATAATTCACATGTTCAATTAGTTTCTTCAATTCTGAATTTTTTTTCAAATTTCAATTCTATTTTTCAGTTTTTAATTATTTTCTGCTACATTTAATAAATCACGGCATTTTTAAATTACTTTTTTGAATTTTCAATTAAATTATATAAATTTTAATTTCATTTTTCAACTTATAGTCATTTTTTTCATTTTTAAATGATTTTTTGAATTATAAAATTGTTTTAATTTAGCGATTTGTCGAAGTTTCTTATCAGTTGTCAATTATTTTCGTTATTTTTCAGATATTTTTTTTTCAATTCTTTAATTATTCTCGTCATAAGCTGTTTCTTTCAATTATTATTCATTTTCCGCAACTTTCAATTAATTTCAACAATTTTTTCAATTTTCATTCACTCTCTTGAAGTTTTATAATTATTCTTTAACTTTTTAAATTATTTTGTTCTCTTGTTGATTATTCTTGACAGTTTTCGAATTTTTTTCATTTGTCTATTTTCTTTAATATTTGATAATTTTGTATTTTGTTATTTTCCTTTTAATAATCTATCTGTCTTCTTCAAAATTTGATTTAATTCTTTAATTTTCAATTATTTTTAAAAAATTTAAATAATTTTTCCAGTTTACTTTTTTGTTTATAATTTTTCTTAAATTCTCGGCTTTTTTCAATCATTTTTTTCAATTATAAAAATTGTTTTAAATTTAAATTCAGTTTTTCAATTCCACAACTATTTTCTTAAACTCTTAAATATTTTCTTCAATTTTACATTTTTTATTCAAATTTTAATTTAATTTTTAACTTTTCAGTTGTTTAATTCAATTTGTACTTATTTTTTTCACTCATAATAAAAATTGTTTCAAAATTTCAATACAATTGTTTAATTCTACAACTATTTTTTTTCAAATTTCATTTTTCAATTTTAAATTATTGTCTTTAATATTAAAAAATTCTCGCCTTTTTTAAATTTTTTTTTTTTCGAGTATGGCAATAAATTTTTTTAATTTTAAAAGCAGTTGTTTAATTATGTTATCTTATATTCAATAACTATCTTCTTTTTTCAATTTTAAGTTTATTCTTTGAAATTCAATTCCTTTTTGCAATTTCTAATTATTTTCTTAATTTTTCAATTTTTCCCCCTTTTTTTTTGTAATTATTGCTTTCAATTTTCAATCTAGTTATGTTCAATGTTTAATTATTTCCAACAATTGTTTATATAATTTTCATATTTTTAAAGTATTTTTTCCAATTGTCAATTAATATATTTTCAACTATTTCTTGCAATTATTATTTATTTTACCCAATTTTCAATTGTTTGCACACTTTTTTCAATTATTCTCTAAAAATTTTATAATTCTTTAATTTTTTCAATTTTAATTTTTTTTCAGTCCTTTTGTAATTTTTTTTAAATTATTAATTATTTTTCCAATTTCAATTCTGTTCTTAAATTTTCAATTTATTTCTCGAAATTGTTATTATTTTCTTCAGTTTTCAATTATTTTCTTCAAGTTCCATTATTTTGTCGATTTTCAATTCAGTTTTTCAATTTGCAATTATTTCCAACAGTTTATTTTTTAATTTTTCTTGTTTAATTTGAATATTTATTGTTCAATTATTTAAATTATTCTTTTTCAATTGTATAATTATCTAGAAATTTTTCGAGTTTTGTTTTCAATTGTCAATTATTTTCGTTATTTTTCAGTTAGTTTCTTAAATTTTGTAATTATTCTCCTAATTTTCATTATTTGAAGTTGCAAAAATTTATAGTTTTTAATAACAAATAACAATGCAAAGTTTCTGGCGCGCGTTAATGTTGCTAGTACTATAATAAGACTTATAGGTCTATTTAAATGCACAGAAAGCTTTTTTTTTGTGCCTATGTTATAAGTATACTTACAATAATTGTTCTCTTATTTGCGTCAGACTCATTAATATTTTTCTATTTAATATATTAATAAAATTGTCTACAATTTTCAAAGAAATAAATTATTTTAAACATAAAAAATACAATTTCTTTTTACTTTTCTACTGTATTTTAATTCTATCACACTCAAAATAGTCTTTCGGGATACAAAATGTTTATTCGTAACTAGTCCGTAAAAGTCCGTAATTTTGAATTTTTGGTCGGTAAAGTCCGTATTTTTAAGTACTTTTACCGGTTCGAGCCCTGTACTCACTATTATAAAATTATAAATCACTTTCACAAACACTTTAAAATTTTGTTTTTAAAATAAATATCGAATTTTTATGTACTAAATACGTCAATTTTCTCTCTGTCGGCGGCCATATTGGATAGTTTCTAAAGTAACCGATAGGGGCGTTTTGTAAATTTAAACTACCAATAACAAAATTGTAATTGTCAACAAATTTTGAAAAAAAATAATATAATATATTTATTTAAATTTTTAAAATTATTTTTATGTAAATATAATGTTTTCAAATTTTTATAAATTGTTTTGTCCAAATTCGGAGCCTTGCATATTCTAAGATAAAAATTGCACTTTAATGCTCATATAATAGTTGTATTTCTTAGAAAATTACCTTGAAAACAAGCATAGGAACTTAAAAAAACCATAGTTATTTCGTCAGAAATTTGAATTTTTGTGAAACAGTAAAAATTCCACTTTTTTAATTATATTTCAATGAAAAATGAACTAAATCACTTCACTCAGGTCTTATTTTCTTTAGAATTTCATCTACTTTTTGGAAATAAAAATAAAAAATTTTTAATAATTATATTATAGGAAAATACTGTAGAGTAATCTAATGATACAAAAGCAATATTTTTCTTTCTGTGTAGTGATTCGAGAAATTTCCAGCAATTTAGTAGATCAAGATAAAAACTGGGAATCTGTAAAAAGATTAAAAAATTTTTAAAGTTATCCGGAAATTTTTACTAATATCTAGGAATTCGTAGATAAATACAGAAAAATTTAATTTTCATCTTGTATTAACGCTTTAAAAATAGTAAATTTGAAATTATTTAAAAATTTCTTCAATTTTTAACAATTCTTTTCTATTATGATTTCAATTATTTGCTATAATTTTCAACTATTTATTTTCATTTTTCAAAAATTTTCTTCAATTTCTAATTATTTTCGTTATTTTTCAATTTTTCCTTTAAAGTTTAAATTAAATTTCCGCAAGTTTCAATTATTTTCTTTAATTGTTTCAAATAAAATTTTTTCAGTTTTAATTATTTCCTTCAACATCAAATCAGTTTCATTAAGAAATTTAAATGGATTTCCATAATCATTTTCCAAGTATTTTTCAATATTAAAAAACCTGCTTCCTGCTTCATCAATTTCTTCTTTGATTTTCAATAATTTTCTTTTTTATCAAATGAATTCTGTAATTTTTTCAATTTTTTTTTTTTTCTTAAATTTCTATAATTATCTGTAGTTTCTGATAATTTTTATCATCTTTCAAGTACACTACCGGACAAAATTGTGGGACCACTTACAAAAATGAGATTATTATTATTATTAGCGAAATAAATTTTTTTATAGGCCATTGTAAAGCTTATAAAATTTGCCGTTCAATGGTCCTATTTTAAAGTTTTTTTTGATTAATAGAAACGAAGATTCAATGTTATAAAGATAGGTGAATTTTTCGTTTTTTGTGAATTTTCATTGTTCAAGTTTGATGGGCTGCATTTTCTAGAAAAGTAATTGAAAAAATGTGAAATTAAGCTAAATTAAGCCTTGAACTATTAGATTTAAAATAAGCCAAATAAAACTTAAATATCTTGATTGGTTGTAAAGTTCTAAGTAAATGTGTATAAAGAACAAAACGCAATAATTCCTTTGTTTCTTTCTCTCTCGGCATATTTGCCATATATTAAGCAGACAAAAGTGGAGCGAGCACTAGAATCATTGCGTATTGTTCTTTTCTAGAAAATGCAACCCACCAAAACTTGAATAATGAAAATTCACAAAAAAAAACGAAAAATTCACCTATCTTTATAACATTGAATCTCAGTTTTCATTAATCAAAAAAACTTTAAAATAGGACCATTTAACGGCAAATTTTATAAGCTTTCCAATGGCCTATAAAAATTTTTATTTTGCTAATATCTGACAGAGTTATCAACATTTTAAGACGGTCATGTTTTTAATCCTATTTTTGTAAGTGGTCCCACAATGTTGGCCGGAAGTGTAGTCTTGTTTATTTCAAATCAATTTTGTAATTTTTGTCCTTTTTAATTATTTTCATTATTTTTTAATTTAATTAATTAATGAAATTCAAATTTCAATAATTTTTTTCAATTTTTAATTATTTTTACTATTGCTCAGTAAAATTACTAAATTTTCAATTATTTATCTCATTTTTCAATTTTCCGTTTCTTGTATCATTTTGCAATTGTTTTCTCCACCTCTTAATTAGATATGGGTCATTTCGGAGGAAAGTTAAGGTCGATATCTCAGATATTTCTCAATTTTTGTTTATAAGCAGTTTTTTGGGATACAAATAAATATTTCAAGTATTAATTTAAAAATTGTTATAAATTATTCAAGATATTTGCATTGCGAATTTGTTGGTACTTTTTTTTCAATGTGTTATATCTTCGTTAATTTTCAAAATTACGAAAGAAGTCAAGAATCCTTTTTTGAGTAAAAAATACTGAATTTTAATTTAAAAAATTGAGAATTGAAAAATATTGATTTTCTCAATTATTTATTTAAAAATTAATGTTTATTGTTTTTCAACAAAGGCGCAATCACTTTTTTCGCTAAAAAATTTTTTTTCATAAACTTTGGAATGTGTTTTATAAACACACCAATTTTCAAGATGGCATCTGTTTTTGTTTTCAAATAATAAATCTTCAAAGTTTAGACTTCTCATTTGTCGCGTCAGAAAAAATTCAACTATTTTCAGCGCAGCGCGGTATGTATACGTAGCACGCAATTGACATTAACAAATTTTGTTTAAAAAAGAGAAATACAATTTTTTAAAAGTAGAATATCACTACATACGTGTAATATTAAATGTTTTAGTTTGTAGTTATATTTTTTTTAAGTGAAGAAAAGCCCCTTCCTACGCTCTCTCCTGTGAGGTACTGCCAAAAGTTATACTAAATTAATTATTAAATGAAATAATTTCATTTCATTTAATAATTAATTTAGTATAACTTTTGGCAGTAAATTAATACTTGAAATATTTATTTGTATCCCAAAAAACTGCTTATAAACAAAAATTGAGAAATATCTGAGATATCGACCTTAACTTTCCTCCGAAATGACCCATATATTAATTGTTTTTTAATTAATTTCCTAAATTTTGAATTAATATATCAAATCTAAGTTATTGTCTCCACAAATTTTATATTATTATTATTTGTTGATTTATTCCGAAAATTTCAATTATTTATCTCAAATTTCAATTATTTTCTTCAATTTTCAATTATTTCTAGAATGTTTTAATTATTTTCCTCAATTTAAAATTCTTGAAATCATTTTGTAATTATGTCCTTTCTTTTACTTTACATATGTTGTGTATTTTTTTTTTCAGTTTTTCTAAACATGCAATTATTATCTTCAATTTTCCATTATTTTTATCATTTTTCAATTATTATTTCTCGGTATTTTTACACAATTTCTTAATTCTTATCATTTTTTAAAGATTTATATTTCTTTTGCTTCTATAATTTGTTTGGTGTTATAAATTTTATTCTTTTTACTCAAATTTTTTCAATTTATTTTATATAATTTTGTTTGTATTACTTTTCGAAAAAAATTACTTACTTTATCATTGATTTTCTTATCATAATTTGTGGAGGCGTGGGAATACAATTTGTTTTTCATTCATCTCATTATATTTACATTAGCTCTTTTTTTGTAAATTTATTCCATTTTTTTCTTTTTTGGCTATTTATTCGCAAATTTATTTACTCTTTGATAAAATTTCTAGATTCTATGTCTTTTATCAAGTTTTTATTAGTTAAGCCTGAGATCAGTTTCTAAATTTTTCATATTTTTCAATATGAATTTAGCATTTGAGACAAATGCAGACAAACGCGGTAAACTTTTTCCGAGTTTGTCTTTTTCTAATTCACAGTAAGATTAGAAAAACTTTTTCGCATTTTTAAATCAATGCAAAATATTAAAAACATTATTTAAATATGAATGAAACATGTATTTAATAAAAATTTTAGTTTAAAAAAGAATTTTAACTAAAGGTTTACAAAAATTAGATTGCTGAACATCCAAAAAAAATTGTGTTTGATCAAAATTTGAATCTACAAAATGTGAATTTAATAGGAATTAAAATAAAAATTGACGTTTTAATTAATTTCAGATTAAATTTTAATTTAACTTGGAAGTTGCAAGTAATTTTATTATCAACAACTAATTTCTGGTAAAAATACTTCTCTTTCCTAAATAATTTGCTTTTGATCCTAATTTAATAATTAAAATTTATTCTTAAATACTTTAATTTATTTTTAAATCTTAATTTAGTTTGTAATTAAATTTTTCAGTTTAAAGGATTGAAATTTGTCATTTGTTTCAGGTGCAGCAAACGTCTCGCTGAGAAGATCGAAGCAGAGAAGTACCGGAGACTCGGCAGATTCTCGAGGTGATCGCAGATCCTGGGGAACTGAAGAGGGCCAGTCTATTTACTGTAACGACACTGGAGACGAATACACAACACGCAGAAATCCCTCCAAGAAAATGAATGCTACGGAATTGGAAGCTGATCCAGAGTTTCTTGTTGTTACGAAAAAGAAGAAGAGCAAAAAACAGAGGCGAAGTTCCAGTGGCAGTAGGGCACAAAATCTCTCCACTTCTGGCTCTTATCTTCAAAGGTCCAGAGGATTTTCAAACGACTACAGAACACCACTCTCTCCGGAATTAAGGAGGAAGTCTGCAAGCAGCATGCCTCCCAGGTTTACTTTTCCTCCATTTTTTTAAATTAATAAATATAATTAATCGATTATAGGGTAGAGGTACCAGTTATTGGACATTTAGTGGTAGGTCGTCGAATCTTAATTAATTCTTGGAGAATTTATGAAAGATATTAGTGGAAATACATATTAACAGGGATCACAGGTTGTCCCCTATTCACCTTTTTTCCCCTATTTTAAAATTTTGCACCTATTTCCCCTATTTTAAAGAATTGTCCCCTATTTCCCCTTTTTCTAATTTTCAGTATTAAAGTTTATAGTTATAGCCAAAAATGTTAGCAGTTCAATATATAAAGAAAAAAATTTTATAAAACCCCAGCCCAATTAATTTACATTAATCTGCATCAGTCGATAGAAAATCCCCATTAAAAATACATGGGAAAAAATAAACTTTTAAAAATAAATTCCCAACTTTTTTAATTTATAAGCTAAAAATATTTTAGGTCATAAATTTCTTCATTTTTAGCCATATTTTAAGATATAATATTTAAAGAAATTAAATTTTCAAAATGTCGGGTGTTATAAAAAATATGTAGAAATAATACATTGCAATATATGTGCAATCTTTTATCACATAAATATTCAAGGAAATTCAACAAGTCTTATTTGGAGATTTTTGAGGTCGCAAATAAAGATTCCGAAGTCAAAAATTAATTTTTAAAAATTTTGGGTATACATTCTCGTGTAAAAAATTCAGTTTTCAAAAAAATTACATTACATCATCAATTTTTTTAATACAGTCTACAAATATTTAATTTTTACATCTCTTTTCAATTATCTTTTTCATTTTTATTCATTTTTAAAGTCCTTTTGTCAATTTTCAAATAATTCTAAGATTTTGAATTTCATTTTTTCGTATATCAATTATTTTCTTCTGTCTAACTTATTGTCAGGAATATTTAAATTTATTACACAAGTTTTCATTTATTTTTGTCATTTTTATATTATTTTCTTAAAATTTCAATTATATTCTAAAATCTATAAATTATTGCCAAGAATATTCTAATTTTCTACACAATTTTCAATTTACTTTTGTCATTTTTTAATTATTTGCTTAAAAAATTCAATTACTTTTGTCATATTTCTTAGTATTTTCGTCATTTTCAAATTATTTTCTTCATATTTCTATTATTTTTGGCATATTAGAATTATTTTCTACAAATTTCAATTATTATATTTAATTTTTTTTGTCATGAATTTTTAAATTTTACACCAATTTTAATTTATTTTCTTCAAATTTTAAAAATTGTCTTTATTCTTTTTATTATTGTCAGGAATTTATTAATTTTTTACAACTTTTTTAATTATTTTCTACACATTTCAATTATTTTCTAGAAACTTTAATTACTTTCTTCATATTTAAATTTTTTGACTTTTTTTAATTAGTCTATTAAATTACAATTATTTTCTTTAAACTTCAATTACTTTCTTCTAATTTAAATTATTTTCTTTAAACTTTAAATTATTGCCATAAATTTTTTAATTTATTACACAAATTTTCATTTATTTTTGTAATATTTCAAGTATTTTCTTAAAATTTCAATTATGTTTTTAATCCTTATTTTATTGTCAGAAATATTTAAATTTTCTACACAAATTTCAATTTAGTTTTGTTATTTTTTAAATTATTTTATTCAAATTTCAATTACTTTTGTCATTATTCAATTATTTCTGTCATTTTCAAATTATTTTCTTCATATTTTTATTATTTTAAAATTATTTTTATCAAATTTCAATTATTTTATTCAATTTTGTTTATTGTCAAGAAATTAAAAAAATTTTACACCAGTTTTAAATAAATTTCTTCAAATTTCAATCATTTTCTTAATCCTTTTTATTATTCTCATAAATTTATTAATTTTTTACAACTTTTTCAATTTTTTTTTCAATTATTTCTACAAATTTAAATTACTTTCCTTATATTTAAATTTTATGACACTTTGCAATTATTGTCTTCAAATTTCAATTTTTTCCTTTAGACTTCAATTAATTTCTAAAACTTTCAATTATTTTCCTCAAACTTCCAATATTTTTTTCAATGGTTCAATTATTGTCTATAAATTTTTAATTTTTAAACCAGCTTTCAATTATTTATCTCATTATTCAACTAGTTTCTTAATTTTTCAATTTTTTCGTCAATTTTTCAAGTATTGTCATAAAATTTATAATTTTTTACACTTTTTCCAATTATTTTCTACCAATTTCAATTCCTTTTCTCATATTTAATTTTTTTGGCATTTTTGAATTATTCTCTTTAAATTTCAATTATTTTCTTCAAACGTCAATTAATATCTTTAACTTTTAATTATTTTCCTCAAACTTCTAATACTTTTTCAATTTTTCAATGATTATTATCTATAAATTATCAATTACTTACATCAGTTATCAAGTATTTTTGTCATTTCTCAATTATTTTTTTCAAACAACTAATATTTTTGTTATTATTAAAATATTTTTGACATTTTGGAATTATTTTCTTTAAATGTCATTTTCTTCAATCTTTTTATTATTCTTGTCTATAAATTTTTAATTTATACACTTGCTTTTGATTATTTATGACATTATTCAATTAGTTTCCTCACGTTTCAATTATGTCCTTAATTTTTCAATTAAAGTAATACATTTTTTATTTTTTACTTTATTTTTTGAGTTATATTTCTCATTAATTTTTTTTCAAAATTTCAGTTTTTTATGGTAATTTTTCAACTGTTTTCTACATATTTTCTATATATGTAAATTTTTTTTATTTTCTTTTAAATGTGAATCATTATTTTTCGTCAAATTTTACTTATTTTTATCATGCTTCAATTATTTTCTTGTAATTACAAGTATTCTTTATATTTTTCAATTATTTTCTTTAAATTTCAATTATTTTGTTTTAAATTAAATTTTTTTGTCTTCATTTCTTGATTTTTAATTCATTTTCCAATTAGTTTTCTCATTTAACAAATTTTTTTTCAAATTTGATATTGGGGAGCCCTGATTCATTATTTGCCTGCTGGCGGGCCCCAAATTAATATCAGTAATATTTTGTTTATTATTGCAAATTATTGTTTATTCACTTTTCTCACTTGAAAACTCCATATTTATTCACCTTTTTAAAATAAAAAGTCACTTTTTTGTACTATTTTCAATCTACAAGTCCGCTGGCAGCCCTGTATAATGTTTCCTTATTTAAAATTTGTGAATAAAAAAGTCCTATAAAATCTTCAAGTACATAAGTTGAAGCAAATTTTTTGTCCCCTTTTTGTCCCCTATTTTTGAAAAAATTCGCACCTATTCACCTTTTTCAGTAGCAATAGGTACTGTGATCCCTGTATTAAGTATTTCTGTAGATTTACAATTTTCTGTTGGACCTAAATACTTTATATTTTAAAAAGTATGAGAAAATTAAAAAGATAAGTCACTTGCTCCAGTTATTGGACTCGTTAAATTATTTAAAATATTTCAAAGTTAAGTGTTGTGGTTTAATTATCAAACATGGAAAGCCTAAAAAAATCTTTTAAATAAAGAAGAGTAATTAAATAAAATAATTGAAGGCTAATTCATATTTATTAAACAAAATATTGTTAGGTTATAATCAAATGTATAATCTATAATAATAATCGACAAGATTCATTTATGCTTTTATTCCCTAGAAAATAATCACGCGCCTTTTGCGCGATTATTCATTGCCAATTACTATATTATATAATTTTTCAAAGCTTATTTTTATCCTATTAAAATATCCAAAACATCTAAATTTATAGCTTTAATTTGGAACTGCATTAAATGAGGAAAATTATTTTTCTAAAATTAAGACATAGGATTTTTTTATACTTTTGGTACCGTTTTACATGATTCCATGATCGCAGATTTTATTTTTAAATACCAGAAAATCCATTATAGAGACTTTTTGATAAGATAGTATCAAAAAATCACAAATTATTTTTTAAAATCATAATATTTAACCAAAGACATTATTTATGCATTAAATAAAGTGGCATAAAGTGACATAAACTATATTATGAAGATTAAACATATACAGTATGGTGGAATTTGAAAAAGAAGTTAAAAAATTTTGGTAAATATTGAATTAAACTTTATCTTATTAACTAAATTAATGCAACATGTTGTATTAAGGTTATTGGAAAAATGGTGGACGAAATACAAAATACAAAATTACTGGTTGTTAAAAATAAAATCTGAGCTCGGAATCTTGTAGAGCAATTCGAATAATATATAAAGAAATCCAATTTCCAAAACTTAGAATAAAAGAAAATTTTCATCACTTTAAATTTCTGCTTATAAAAATTAGGATTGATTAAAACTTGTAAAAACTAAAATTCGGCTAAATGGAAATTTAAAAAAAAATTAATTAAGATTAGATTATAATTTTGAAAATTATAGTCTGAATTGATTTAAATTTGGATTCAGAAAAATTTTGATCAATATAAATTGTGAAATAATAAAATGTTAATGTTGGGATTAATAGAGCTTGGAAAAATTAAAAAACTGAAGTTTGAATTAATTGAAAGTTAGAGTAACAAAAATTTTAATTCATAGAAATTAACATTATTAAATTTCAAAATTTCCATCAATAGAGTTTAATTTGAATAAAATTAGAACAAACGCTGATTTAGATAGTGTAAAAGTTGGATGAAAGAAATTTAGATTTGACTACAATTTTTGACATTAAATGATTATAATAATTCATTCAAATTTCTTTATACTAAAGTTCTTAATAATTAAAATTTTTATGGAATGATTATGACAGTAATCAAAATTATTATTAATTTTTTAAAATGCATTTCAATTGATTAAAATTTTAATTTATAAATATCATTTCAAATAATTTTAATTTCATAAATAAATTATAAATAAATCTATAATAATAAATCTATAATAATAAATCTATAATTTTTATTTTCGCCACATTTCGAATTTTTCTTTCAATTGTCAATTATTTTCCTCATTTCTCAATTATTTTCTTTGATATTTAATTATTTTAGTCATTTATTAATTTTTCTTTCAATTGTCAACTTTTTTTAAATTTCAATTTAATTCTTAATTTTTCAATTTATTTCCTTAACGTTTAATTATTTTCATCAATTTTCAATTGCATTTTTCGTTTTTCAATTATTTCATTTAAAATTCAATAATTCTCGCATTTTCTTAATTATCAAGTATTTTCTTAAAATTTCAATACAATTCTTCAATTTCTAATTGATTTCTTTAATTTTCATTTATTTTCTACAAGGTTTTCCATACTTTTCATTAGTTTTAAATTAACAATGTTTTATTCTCCTTCACATTTATGATTATTCATTAATTTAAAAAAAAATTTGTTTAAATGCCTATTATTGTCACATTTCTCGAATTTTTTTGCATTTGTTAATTTTTTTTAATAGTAAATTATTTTCGTCATATTGTAATTTTTCTTTTAATTATTAATTATTTTCTTGAAATTTCCAGTTAATTCTTTAATTTCCAATTTATTTCTTCAATTTTTAATTATTTTTTAAAATTATCAAATATTCTAATTAATTATCAATTATTTTTATCGATTTTCAGTTAATTTCTCAATATTCAATAATATTCGGTTTTTATTAATTATTTTTTTCACTCATAAAAATTGTTTTAAAGTTTCAATTATATTATTCAATTCTAGAACTATTCTTTTCAATTCTCAGTTATTTTCTTGAAATTTAAATTCCACTTTTCAATTTTCAGTTATTTTTTTTAATATTAGAAAATTTTCGCCTTTTTCTATGATTTTTTTTATTATCATTAAGTTTCTTTAATTTTAAATACAATTGTTCGATTATTTTCTTTAATTTTTAATTCCATTCTTCAATTTTTATTTTCCTTCTTCAGTTTTCAGTTGTTTTCTTCTGTATTTATTAATTCTCGGCTTTTTTAAATTACTTTTTTTCAATTTTTAAGTATATTCTTTAAATTTCAATTTCATTCTTCAATTGTTAATCACTTTCTTCATTTTTCAATTACTTTTTTTTCAATTTTATTTTTTTCGATTTTCAATGCAGTTGTTAAACGTGCAGTTATTTCTATAATTATCTTAATTTTTCAGTTTGCTATTATTTTCTTTAAATTCAATATTTCTTGTTTAATTTTTTCAGTTGTCTATTAATTTAGTCATTTTTCGATTTTTATTTTCAATTGACAATTATTTTCGTCATTTTTCACATATTTTCTTCAATTTTTCAATTATTTTTTTAAATATTAAATTTATTTCCTCAGTTTGTTCTATTTGCAATTATGTCCAACGTTATTCCTATAATTTAGTAACTATTTTGTTTAAATTTAACATTTATTGTTTAATTTTTTAAACACTTCTTTTAAATTGTGTAATTTTTTAGCCATTTTTTGAATTATGTTTTCAACTTTCAATTATTTTCGTCATTTTTCAGATAGGTGTATTCTTCAATTTCTTAATTTTCATAATTTATTTCTGTAATTTATCTATTCTTGTAGGTCTAATTCAAACTAAGTGACTATTTTTTCTGCGTAAACTGACGTAAATGTTTAAAATTGTTCTTTATTTATTTTTTTTTAAACCAATTAATATTTAAATAATTAGTTAATACCCTAAAAATGTTAGTCTATGATCCGAGAAATTTAAAAATGATGATACACTTAGACATCCTGTATTAATTTTCTGTATAATATTTAAAACTGATTTTCTGTAATATTATTTAATTATAATTGAAATTTAATTATTTTCCAGCGACAAATCTGACAGCAGCGATTTGGATTCGGTTCATTCATTGCCAGTAACATCGAACACACAGAAGCACAATCTGACTAAAACAGCAAGTTCATCGGGCGGAACTCCACAGGCAAGTTATGCGGATATTGCGCGCATGGTTTCCATTAATATGACCAATTCAATTTTGAATGACTCTAATATGGTGCCGAACATGTTAAGTGCCACTAATTGGCCAACTGTTCCCACGAAGGCGCCCTCAGAACCCGACAAATTAACTCACGACTCCTATCCAAGTCTCGATGAAATTCAACACTCGGACAGGAGATCGAAGCAACACAATTTCGCTCAGACTAATCATGTCCAGGGCCTCAGTTTGAGCTTTGATAAACCGCCTTCTCCTGTTATGAAGTCCAAAATGGACAATAAAAAGGCCGAGGCTCGTGAAGAAGCTATTAATAAAAATATTCAAGTCTTCAAGTACGTGCAGGACATCGAAAAGATGCAGCAGAGCTTGACGCAGGTAGTCCATTTATTGGACTTTATTACTATCGCATTCATATTCAAGAACATAAAAAAAAAGATTCTTTTTTTATTTCTTGTTTTTCTCTCAAACTGGCCTTAGTCACACAGAATCATGTAAATGCAACATTTTAGTCTACTTTTAAATACAGGGCTGCAATTTATTTAAATCATGATGATAAAAAAAAATATAAATGTTATGAAAGAATAAGTAAGTTTGCAAAAAATAGATAAGATGTCAAAACAAATTAAATTAAATTTACAAAAAAATGAGCGTATTTATTTTTCAAAATATGCGGAAATAATTAGGAAAATCAAATAAATAAAATGTTTAGTTATTCAAATTGGAAATTGTTAAACTCCGATACGCTATCTGCTGTTGGGAATTTAAATTAAGAAAAGAATCAGGTGAAACAAATAAATAAACACGTAAAAGTTCTGTAAAAGGAGAAAAAAGTGTAATTTTCTAAAATTATGAACTACATTTAATTTTGAGTATGGGTAGATAGATTTCTCGTTGAAACATTTTCTACGATTTTATTATTTGTTGGGTTTTGTTAAATAATATTTTGTTTAAAAAATACGTAAAGAACAGCGTGTATTTGTTTAATAACTTTTAAACAAAATATTATTCAACAAAACCCAACCAATAAAATTGTAGAAAATGTTTTAACGAGACAAAATAAAGATTTGTCGAAATTGGATGAAAAAAAAGGATTATTCATTGAATTTAAAGAAAAAACATACCTAAAATATTAAATAATTATTATTTGACAACAAATTTTAGTTCAACCTAATTTTTTCTGAAAAATGTTTTTTCCAAAATTGGTGAAATTAATTTTTATAAGATTTATTGAATGGGAACATTCATTTTTTAGTTTGAGGTTATGTCAATGGAGACAACCTCCTTAAATAGTTCAAGTTTGATGATTTAGAAAAAATGCCTTAAGTATTTGCATTAAAATCATGATTTAATTAAAAAAAAAACTTAACAATTCTCCGGACGTTTAATATTGCACGTAAAAAATATGTAGGGGAGAGTGGCCATCAATGTACCAGTTTTTTCAATAAACCATTCCAATTTTCTCAGAAACAATTAAATAAAAATTCTCCTAATTTTAAATATAAATGAAGTTTGCGTAATCACACTACGTCCACAAATTTGAGACGTGTGGATTTATTCTTTACAGAGAAAACTGAAAAAAAACTGTTTTTGATGCACTGAAGAAAAAATTTACCTAAAATACAAACACGTTTTTTAATTGAAATAAGGCAATTTAAAAATAAATGTACTTACGATTTATTTTGTTTTGGGCCTTAACTACAATATTGTAATGAGATAAAGATTTTGAAATATTGGATTAAGTTATAAAAAACCATTTTTGTTGCAAATGTCATGTTGATTCAATGTACCGGGGAACAATGAACCACCTGGAATTTCAGTGTATTTTCGATTTCTAGAGTGGTATGCCTGATTATAAAACTAGGCATGCGTACAGCATGTTACAGCGATTGTTATCAGTACTTTTCTCAACATAGCAAAACTAAAATGCCATTTTAGCTAGTTAACTTAAAGTTGAGGTATATTTATGTTATACATTATCAATTAAAAAGTGTTAAGTAATATTTTTTTATAGTATTTGATAGAAAATAAGTTTTTTTACAAAGTGAAAATTGCAATATTATTATTGTTGAACATTTTTAGTGTTTTTATAGAGGTGGTTCATTGTGTACCCAGGTTGTTGAAAATGAAAATAGCTTGTTAGTTTAGAAAGATCCTAAATTTTATTATTTAATCAAAATAAATCGTGTATAATATGTGTGGATTACCTAGAGAAGTGTTGTAGTTTTATATTAATGCAAAGAAGTGCTTGAAATTGGTGAAATTGAATAAGTACTATGACCTTGAAAAAAACCCGGTACATTGATGGCCACTCTCCCCTACCTGAAGTCCTCACAGACAAAATTAAAAAAATATATTTTTAACTTTTGCCGAATAAAAAAGAAACCCAGAAATTTGTGGATAAGTCTTAAAAATTTCAATTTTAATATTTTATTCTGTATAAAATTTTAAAAATTGTGCTAATACAGATGATCAAAATACTTACGCTCTACTAATTTTTGGTATGAAGATAGCAAAAAAGTTTATTCAAACTTTTAAATTTAAATGCATAATAATAATAATTGTTTTCCATATTCCTATTCCATATCCTATTTTTAATTCTGTACATTTTCCAGAAAAAAATTACATTAAGCTGGGATTTGTTGTCAAATAATAATTATTTTACATTTTATGTTTTTTTTAATCCAGTTATATAATCTTTAATTTCGATCCAATTTTAACAAATCATTTGTCTCGTTGAAACATTCTACAATTTTATTTGTTGGGTTATAAAAATTGCAGTTGTTCATTAAATATATTATTTCGTTGATTTTCTTAATTATTTTCATATTTTGAAAAATAAATACGTTTATTTTCTTGTAAAATTATTGAACTTGTTTTCATATTTTGTCTATTTTTTGTAAACTTTTTTATTCTTTCATAAAGTTTTTAGTTTTTCATTATTTTTCTAAGCTTATTGTTGGACTTGTATTCTTTTAATTCATAAATAATGTAAGACATTATTTATTTTATTTTTATCGATTCTAATTTTTAGTAGATTCTTGATAAATTCTTTAATTTTTTGCTCTTTTTACATTTTTTACAGTTTGTTAAAGAAAAAAAAACATTTCTTCATTTTCTTCCAATTTATTTAATTTTTTTTATTGTTTCACAATTTTTTTAGTCCTTGCATTTCAATTAATTCTTTAATTTTTGTCTTCATTTTCCTATTTCTTAAAAAAAATCCTTCTTGCAAATAGCTTTGTTTTTTTCTTGTAATTACGGATTTTTAAAATATTTTTTCGATGCTTTTATATACATTTTTGAAATTTGTCTATTTTCTACTTTTTTGAAGATTTTTATTCTTTTATTTTATATTATGTAAATTCAATCTTCTACTAATTATTCTCAATTTAGCATCATTCTTCCATTTCATAGAATTTTTTCCTTTTAAATTTAAATTTTCATAATTTTATTTTTTTTTATCTTTAATTTGTAAAATAATTCTCTAATTTTTCTAATTTTAAAAAGTTGTTCTCTTTAGTAGGTAATTTTAACATTTTTTTAATTATCTTCTTATTTATTTTTTTAATTTAAACCAAAAATCCGTAAATAGTAGTAATAGTTTTAAAATTGTATATATTTTAAAAAGAGTCAAGTTTTAATTTAAATAAAAAAAAATCGGATATTTTTATTTTTTTAAAAAAATCATGATTTTTATCAGCCCTGTTTAAATACTCTGAAGTCTCTGATTCTTGACTGATTCTAATGACTAAATCATTCTGAAAATAACTGACTCGATTTGATTTTGGTTTCTTTAGTTGGACTGAAAATGGTCTGTCCAAAGTTAAATTCTTTTTTATTCTAACCAAATGTGAATTGAATAGATCGAAATGGAAAATTGTGGAAATTTTAATCTACACAAAAGTTAATCGATTGAAAGTTTTAATTATCTACATTTTTATCGATTTAAGTTTCAATTTATTCAAAATTTAGTTTATTTCCATTTTAATTTATTCAAATTTCAATCTACTTAAAATCTCATTAATTCAAAATTTTATTTTCCCAAACTTAAGTCGATCCGAATTTAAATCCCGTTTAAATTTTCATCGATTCGAGCTTTAATTAAGTGACATTTTAATCTGCAAAATAAACTTTTTATTTTTCATAATTTAAATTAAACTTTAATTTATCCCAATTTTTGTCAATAAAATATTTAATTTATTCAATTTTCGATTTATCTAAAAAAAAATTTAAAAGCATACAAATTTTGAGAATTATTTCATTAATTTGATAAATTAATAATTTATATTTGTTTAAAAAGAAAATAAAAGTAAAACATTACAATGTTTTTCAGAATTTTATCATAATAAATTTATTTTAAATAATAGGTATTAATTTATTAAAATTGGTAAAAAATTGGAGGCTCTAGAATATCATTATAAAGTTTGCTTTTACATTACTGTGTGCGACAGTGTGAGTTTTTTCTTTTTTAAATCGGCTTGCAGCAATTTTTTTTTAAACAGCTTGACATTTTCACTGAAGCTTAATTATTTGATTCTTAACCAATTTGACTGTGAGAACTTTATTTTTGAAGTAATTTACAGTTGAAGAGGTTAAGAAATGTTCGCAGGAGTTTTGTTTTCATTTATTGAAAACTTTTTAACCTTTGTTGGAGGCACACTTTTTTTGTAACGAGAACAATTCTATGAAATCAAAAATTTTTGATTTATCAAAATTTTATTTAAGAGGCGAATTACCTTCTTTTTTTGGAACACAATCAAAATTTCGATTTGGAAATGGCCTAAGGAAAGAAAAATATTGTTCCAAATTTCTACGAGAATCCTACAAAAAAGTAAAAATAACGATGAAATTAATGCGTTCCACATTACCTCTAAAAAGGTTAAATTAAACAAATAATTTAAGGCATTTTTATTTCAAGAAAAAATAGAATGGACTTTTGGATCGATATTCTATCTTGTAAACGTAATAAGGAACTGATTTATTTATTTTCTTACTTTATTTACTTTATTATTAAATCATTGTATCTGTTCATTTATTTCATTCTAATTCATTAAATCAATGTTAAATCAATTCAATTAAAATTGACTGATTTTAAATTTTGTTAAATATTGTTAAATAATTTGTCAATGTAGTTATCTAAAATCAGTTTAAAATTGAAATTGAATTGAAACTATGAACGTGTGAATTTGCTACATTAAATGTATTAATAAAAATTTTAAATTTTTGTACAGGATAACAAAACAAGCAACAACTCTAGTCCAAGTTCCAACGAAACAACACCGACGAATCCAGTGCCACCAAAAATTAATAATCTGACTGTGACCTCCCCGATTGAAATAGACAACAATAGTCCAAACGAGAGTAATAAAGAATCATTGAAAAATATTTCCCGCACAAGAAAAAGTCCTTCACAGCAAGATGATTCAATCTCAAAGAAAATCATTCACGATGATGTAAAAATAAACCAAAATTATGAAATAAAGAATCAACAAATCCCAGAAGCAACAAAAGTGACGTCGTCAATTCCAGAAAAGCCACCACACAATAGCGAGGAAACGGACGTGAAAATGAGGGGAAAATCCTGGACTCCAAGTGCTTCCAATACTCTCTCAAAAAGTGAAAAATTCACCAAAGCCCTCAATCCAAAAGATCAGAGCAAATCAAATCCACCTCGAACTTTGAAAGAAGAGCCCGAGAAAAAATCAAAAGAACCAATTGCCATCAAGTGTGAGAAGGAGCAAAATTCCAACGACACGTTAAAGAAAAATCATCCGAGACCTGCTGTTATTTTAATGGATGAAAATAATTGCGACAATTCGAGAAATTCCGATTCAAGTGAATTGACGTTTGGCTTTGAGATAAACGAACAACTTCTATTGTCCGAAGAATCCGAGGAGACTCCCACGCCTAGTCCTGTATTTTCACCGGGAGTTCCGCCATTTAATAAACCGCCGCCAAACTTCAATCAACCACCTCCAGCTTATCCAAAACACGTGAGAATATTCGACAAATTTCCACCAAACTTCCACATGAATCCGGGACATCCATTACCTCAGGGAATGTCAATTGCGCATGTTATGCAAACTTCACCAAATGTCATATTCAGGTTTCAACCTCCGCCTATGTTTATACGACCGCCACCAATGATAGCGCCCGTCAATCTGGAGAAGTTTATTAATCCACCGAAAGAAGACTTTTCCGCGAGATACATCGCACCGGAAAGAACTGTCAATGTGCAGAATTACAATCATGATAAAATTGTGTCGTTTGTGGGATTAGGTGAGTTTATATCATGTATTTTTATCTTTGTTGTATATTTGATAACGTACGGTGTTGAAAAGATGACTGATATCTTTTTCAACTGTTTTTATTTTTAGTCCTTATAAACAGACTTTGGAGTCTGTCTGTCTGTCTGTCCGTTCTTCCATCGTTTACAGACAATAGCAGCGTATTTAAGGCTTGGGGATTCCCCAGCAGAGGCGCATGAATATTCCCTAAAACCCATTTAGCCTAAATCCCATTCAGCCTAAAATATTCCGTAAATTCATTCAGTCTAAATCCCATTTAACCTAAAATGCAGTCAGCCGAAAACACATTTAACCTAAAATGCATTCAGCCTAAATCCTATTTAATCTAAAATGCATTCTGCCTTAAAACACTTAACCTAAATTGCATTCAGCCTAAAACACATTTAACCCATTTAACCTAATTCTCATTTAACCTAAATCCCATTTAACCTAAAATACGTTCAGCCTAAATCTTATTAACCCTAAATCCCATCTAAATTGCATTCATCCTAAAACCTATTAAACCTAAAACTCATTTAACCTAAATCCCATTTGACGTAAAATGCATTCAGCCTAAAATGCACTCAGCCTAAATCTTATTTAACCTAAAATGCATTCAGCCTAACTGCCTAAATCTTATTTAACCTAAAATGCATTTAGCCTAAAACACATTTTACCTAATTCTCATTTAACGTAAATCCCATTTAACCTAAAATGCATTCAGCCTACATCTTATTTACCCTAAATCCCATTTAACCTAAATTGCATTCAGCCTAAAACCCATTAAACCTAAAACTCATTTAACCTAAAATGCATTCAGCCTAAAATTCATTAAACTTAAATTCCATTAACCTAAAATGCACTCAGCCTAAATCTTATTTAACCTAAATAATGCATTCAGCCTAACTGCCTAAATATTATTTAACCTAAAATGCATTTAGCCTGAAACCCATTTAACCTAATTCTCATTCAACCTAAATCCTATTTAATCTAAATTGCATTCAGCCTAAAACCCATTAAACCTAAAACTCATTTAACCTAAAATGCATTCAGCCTAAAATTCATTTAACCTGAATTCCATAAAACCTAAAGTGCATTCTGTCTAAATCCCATTGAACCTAAAATGCATATAGTCTAAAATCATTTTTCCTAAATTTTATTGAACCTAATTTATAATGTAAAATTTAGGTTAGATGGGACTTAGGTTAAAAGAGTTTCAGACAGTGGCGTAACTGTTAAGGGGCAAAGTGGAGCTGTGCCCCGGGGCTCTTGAGCTTAGGGGGCCCATGGTCAACCCAATAGACCCTTTTGTACAAAAAATTCCAAAAACCTTACTAATTGTAGTAAATAATAATTTCTACATCCTGTGTTAACAACAATTATAAATATTTTGAATATAATATTTAAAAATCAATTTATATAATTGTAAATAAAATAAATATTTATTTACGACAAAATTTATAATATTTTTGAATTAAAAAGAATTGCAAAAAATAATTTAAACTAAACAAAATAATTGCAAATTTTGCAAATTAATTGAAAAAAAATAATAAAATCAATTAAAAATTTGGGAAAGTAATTTAAACAACCATAGAAGTGTTTTAAACATAAAGAAAATAGTTTAAATTTGAGAAAAATACTTGAAAGTCTTAAACGTAAATTGAAAAAATTGAATAATGTAAAATTAGAGAAAATAATTGAAAATTGAAAAAAAATTATTCAAAATTCAGATAAATAAATTAAAATTGAAAAAAATAATTAAAATTTGAAAAAATAATTGAAAAACTTACATAAAATATTATAAAAAGGAAAGTTAAAGACATTCTCAGAAAAATACTTAAAACTTTCTTAAGTCCATTGAAATAAAAGAAAATAATTAAAAATCAGAGAAAATAAATGAAAAAAGATAAACATAATTTAAAATTGAAGAGAACAAGTTTTAATTAAAGAGAAATAAGTAAAAACTTTCTGGAAATTATGAAAAAGAACGAGAAAAAGAACGAAAGTAATAAATTGAAAATTAAAAAAAAATATTATAAAAAATAATATTATTAATTAAAAAAAATGAGAATAACTAAAAAATGGAAAAAAGAATTGAAGAAAGATAAAAATAATTGAAATTTACGATAATTAATAAAAAAAAATTTATTTATGAAAACAAATTAAAATAATTTAAATATGAAAAATTGAAAACAGTAAATAAAATTTGAGGGAAAAAATTCAAAAAATCATAGAATATATGTTTAAAAAAAAAAAATAAATACAAAATTACTTAAAAATTTAATTAAAGAGAATTTTTAAAAAATCGCAGAAATAATCGAAAATTGATGAAAATAATTAAAATTTTAGAAAAATACTTAAAAATCTTAGAAATTGTGAATATATGTTAACAATCGAGAAAAATAATTAAAAATTAGAAAAAGTAATTGAAATATTCTAAAAATAACTTAAGATTGAGAAAAAATTAATTAAAACTTTTTAATTAAAGAAAATAATTAAAAAAATCGCAGAAATAATGTAAAATTGATGAAAACAATTGAAATTTCATATAATTAATTGAAATTTTTGAAAATAATTAAAAAATAATTAAAATAATTGGAAATTGAAGAAATAATAATTAAAAAATTAAAAAATTTCTTTTTAAACAAAAGAAAAAAATTGAAAAATCGATGACAATAATCTAAATTTGTGATAATAACTGCGAATTTAGGAAATTAATTGAAAAATAATAAAAATATTAAAATATGGAGAAAATCATTGCAAAATAATAAGGAGAAATGAAAATTAAACAAAATAATTATTTGAAATATTTGAAAGTTCAGGAAATTAATGTAGATATTATGAAAATGACTAAAAATTAAAGGTAATAATTGCAAAATAAGAAAAATAATTGTAAATTAAAAAAATTTATTTAAATTTGCGATGAATAATATAACATTTAGGAATAAATAATTATATTGATTTAATGTCGAGGATAAAATAATTAAATTTGAAAAAGTGATTGGAAAAATTGAATAAAATAATTAAAATTTGAGGAAGGTAAATTTAAGATTTTGGAAAACAATTTAAAGATGATTAAAAAAATTAAAAATTGCAAAAAATAATTAAAAAATGATAAAAATGGTTCAAAATTCAAATTTAGTATATTTGAAACGTGGATTAATTAAACTTTTAATCAATGCTAGTTCACATTAACTGAAATTTGAAGAAATTAAAATTGCCATACTTTTAAAATTTGAGAACATTTTAAAAAAGTGAAATATGATTTAAAATTCAAAAAGAAAAAAACATCTATATTTAAAAAATCATATAATATAATTGGGGCCCCATTTTCCGTTTTGCCCCAGAGCCCTTCCCCACCCAGTTACTCCACTGGTTTTAGGCTGAATGCATTTTAGGTTAAATGGAATTTAGGTTAAATGAATTTTAGGCTGAATGCATTTTAGGCTAAATGCATTTTAGATTAAATAAGACTTAGGCAGTTAGGCTGAATGCATTTTAGGTTAAATAAGATTTAGGCTGAGTGTATTTTAGGTTAAGGGGAGGTTCTAGTCCAAAGTCCCGAAAATTAACGTAATTTTAAGATTTTTTTTTTGAGTTAACGCAATTATTTTTTGAAATAACTTTTTATGGTATTTATAGGAATAGATTTGAAAAATTTTACAAATTTTTTTTAATGAAAAATAATTAAAAATGGCGGCTCCAGCCCTCCCTGAAGAAAGCCATGCTTGGCGGGAGTCCAAGTGCGCGGGGCACTCTACAGCCCTTCCAAATGATCTGAACTAAAAAAACCAAAAACATTCTTAAACTAGATAAAATTTGGGGGGCCATATGAATCTCCGATTTTTAAAAAGACCCTTTAAAAAAAATTGGGGTTATTTGAAAAAGAAAAACCTGTTTTTTCCCCCTTTTTTTTTTGCTTTATCGTAAAATAAACAATAATAAAAATTTTAAAAAAAAACGCAACCTAGTGGCCCCCTAAATTGAATAAGCTTTAATTTGAGCCATCAAACTTTGAAATCGGTTCAGCCGTTGAAGGTGAATCGTGCCCCGCGCGCAAAAAAAAGGTGTTTAGAGAAAAACGCGTTTAAAGTTTGACGAAGGAAAAATCGTATGTAATGTTTGTTTTTTTAATTTTACTTCTAATCAGCTATTCCAAGACCATATAAGGTTCCTTTCTCATCCTCGAAGAGCATTTTTTGCTGAACTTAAGCACTGATTTTCGGTGTGTTTTGAAACACACCATTTAATAGGCGGTGCGAGAGCGCGTTTTTACTTTTTTTTCGGCCGACGCAATTTTTGTCTAATATGCTATAACTCGTAAAATAAATTAGATAGAGGAATATCATTTTGCATACACATTTTCAAGACCCTAAGAATGAAAATAAAGCAATAAAAAAAAATAATTTTTTTTGTCGATTTGGACTAGAACCTCCCCTTAAATAGGATTTAGGTTAAATGAGAATTAGGTTGAATGGGATTTAGGCTAAATGTATTTTAGATTAAATAAGATTTAGGCAGTTAGGCTGAATGCATTTTAGGTTAAATAAGATTTAGGCTGAGTGCATTTTAGGTGAAATGGGATTTACGTTAAATGAGAATTAGGTAAAATGGGTTTTAGGCTAAATGCATTTTAGGTTAAATAAGATTTAGGCAGTTAGGCTGAATGCATTTTAGGTTAAATAAGATTTAGGCTGAGTGCATTTTAGGTTAAATGGGATTTAGGTTAAATGGGATTTAGGTTAAATGAGAATTAAGTTAAATGGGGTTTAGGCTAAATGCATTTTAGATTAAATAAGATTTAGGCAGTTAGGCTGAATGCATTTTAGGTTAAATAAGATTTAGGCTGAGTGCATTTTAGGTTAAATGGGATTTAGGTTAAATGAGAATTAAGTTAAATGGGTTTTAGGCTAAATGCATTTTAGATTAAATAAGATTTAGGCAGTTAGGCTGAATGCATTTTAGGTTAAATAAGATTTAGGTTGAGTGCATTTTAGGTTAAATGGGATTTAGGTTAAATGAGAATTAAGTTAAATGGGTTTTAGGCTAAATGCATTTTAGATTAAATAAGATTTAGGCAGTTAGGCTGAATGCATTTTAGGTTAAATAAGATTTAGGCTGAGTGTATTTTAGGTTAAATGAATTTTAGGCTGAATGTATTTTAGGTTAAATGGGATTTAGGGTGAATGGAATTTAGGCTAAATTGGTTTTAGAGAATATTTATGCGCCTCCCCCAGCAGAGACTCTAGTGATGCGGGATAATGACAGGAAATATCAAAATTACTGTATTTTTTATATAATTAAATGCACTTACATAACATTTGTAAATGAATTTCAATAAAACAAACAAAAATATTGTTATTGGGATGTGATGTCTTCGAAAATGATGTTTTTCGATTTGTTTTAGAAACTGATTTAGATTTATATTTATTTTCTTTTTTAAGATGAGATCAAATAAAATAAAAATTAATGTTTAGTTCTTGCAAAATTAATTTTTCGAACTTTTTAAGAAATTTTGCTTTTAAATTAGTTTTTCTCTAATTGGAATTTAATGATCTAAGACCTATTATTAATTTGTAGATCTTGGAATACTTTTTAAAATATTATTTCCTGTGAAATGAACTTATTGACAGGATTTTAATGAATATTAATTTTAAACTGGTCTATTATTGTGCTTTTTATAAAAAGTACATTTAAAATGTACGTAAAAAGTATATACTTACTTCTTTCTTGTTTTATTAATAATAATAATAATTAAGAAAACTTATTGATAGTTTATTTATTTTTTCAGCGTGGGAGGACGTAATGAAAGAAATGCCAGCAACAACGACAACTGGTCGAGTGCGATACTACAGTGGTCAGTGAAACAAGTTTTAAAAACTTCTAAAAGAAAACAGTTATTTTAACTAAAGTGCTTTGTAAAATAATTCACGTCTTCAATAATCCGTCGACCGAACGATAGTGAGTAATTAATTAAAACTTACAGTAAGTGCGTCGATTTGGAAACTGAAAGTTCATCTGTGTTCTCTTAATAGTAAACAGAAACTCTTTAGGCGGAAACGCGAAAGAACAATTAATCAAGGAACAGAAATCGAGTATTCAATTAGTCGAGAGAAATGAATAGAAGAGTGTCTAAGAGAAAGGGATGTAAAATTTTAGGGGGAAAAGAATATAAAAAGGAACGCAAAATAGGAGGAATAAAGCTTCAATCGAAAAGATCAATCAATTATTAAAAACGAAAAATCATCTCGTTAAATGTTGATTCAAGCTGTTCACGTTGAATGAACGAAGCCAAGTGGCGCAAAGAGTGCCTCAGGTAGTAAAAACTGTACATAAAAAGAGTGAAATAGTCGAAGCGTTTTCGGGTACTTGCATCCTCAAAAAAGAAATGATTAAGTCCTGAAAGCAGCGAGAAACCAAATAGAACTTAATAAATTCAATTCCAAGGTCGATTCCAGTCGACTCTCCGGAATTTGTCAACCAATCAAAATTCATGCTGTACAGTTTCGTCTGTTCTGGAATCAAGAGAGAAGAAGAAGAATAATAAGAACAAGAAGATGAAATAATAAGAGATAAAAAAGTAAAAGAAAAAAATGATTTCAAGTCCTCAGTCAAATAGATTGCAAAATGTAAATACTGGATCATCCTTGTAAATTTGCAGACTCTTCTGCTCCTGTAGTGCGCGTCTCTTCGTGATTGAGAATTGTAAAATACCCGAAACTAGTTCTCCAGAGAACGATCTATATTCAACTATAGAAACAGACAAAAAAAAACAAAAAACAAGATAGATCTTTAAATTCTAGTAAAATCGCGAGCTGGATTACGCTTAGAGACTTTGTAGAAGTAGAAAACGAGATGTTGTAAAGACGGATTTAAAAGAGAAAGAAAAAGAAGGAGATTTTCAAAGAGATGGAAATTGAGTCAAAATCCAGGACTCGAAATCTGTAAAAAAAAATTAAAAAAAAAAAAGATAAAAGGAAAAAGGGGGAAAAGAAAAGAACTGAGTTTTGAGAAAACGGGGAGAGAGTTGACTTTGTGTGTGTCGAATTCGTGCGAAGGTTGCAACCTTTTTACACAGACTCGCGTATTTAAGAGACTTCTCTGTAACTTGGAGATCATTCTATGTAAAGATCATCCGAGATATGTTCTTTTTGCGAGCGTCAAAAGTGTGTCAGATACGAATGATAGTGTAGATTTGTCGTTGCGATTGTCTTCTCGCGATTGCTGTTCGAACAATTTTAAGATATAAAGAATGCCTGTGTACATATCGCGGGAAGAGCTAGACTGTTTCGTTGTTAGAAATGCTTTAGTCGAGGGTGAATGTTTTAAATGCAAGGAGCGGGAACTCTCACAATTTCACTAAATTCTCGCTCAATTGTCGATCTTTTCCAATTTAACAATTAACTTCCCTGGCTTATAAATTCAAGGCAGTTTTCTCCCCCGAAGATTGTGAATTTTTCTCAATCTGTTTTTGTAAAATAAACAAATAAAAATTGCATTTTTAAGGGTGCTCGAATCATTGGCATTAATCTTACAGTCTCTGATAAAAGTAAAAATAATTATTTATATTAACGTTTATTTATTTCTCTTTATTTATTTCTTTTTATTATTTCTTTTAAATATATATACTTTTTTTCACTGCTAGTCTTGTCAAATAAAGAAGCATTTATTTGCCATGAAAAAGAATTTTTAAGGTTATAATGGGCGTGACTTTAGCCATTGTTGTTCTTTTGACGAATTGCTTGAAATTAATATAATAATATTATTTTTCTGTTTCCAGAAAGATGTACATTAAGTTTGTCTTTTCTTGGTTAGAAAACAATATCTAATTTTGTTAATTTTTCTCAATCCAACCAAAAACTTTTTGGTTAAAGTCACGTCCGTCAAGTGCCTTTTTAAAAAATAATCAAGTCGTTTTAAAAAGAAGTAAAAAAAGAAATCAAAAAGAAAAGTTAAATAAAAGTGACTGAAATATAATTATTAATGCTTTGTTTAGAATTTTTTTAAAAAGGTTAGGGACTGAAATTTTTAGTTATGGAAATTCGATTCATTGACATAAACGTTACCTTATTTCTAACTGAAAAATAAACTTTTCTTATCGTAAATTTTTAAAATATACATTGTTTAACAAGAGATGAAAAAAATAAAATTAATAATTCTTTATTAAAATAATAATAATAATAATTGGAGAAACATTGTTTAAGTCCTAATTGTCGATTAAATAATAGTTATTTCGAAATATTTGCTTTAGAATTTTTTTTTTTTTTTTAACTTGCATTAATTTAATCTCAGTGATTAAGGATGAATTTTATTTAGGTTTATTTATTTATTTATTTTTATTTATTTATTTATTTTACTACTTTCCTTATTTTTGCATAATTCCTATCATAGTTTTTAAATACGTTTCTTTTTTTAAATTAGTAAGTATCATTATGAATTAATATTAAAACATAAAGTTTTTTAAAAAAACGTAAGCATCAAAATCACTTATTATAAATTAATGATGAATATAATTATAAAATAAATTATTAAAATCATTAAACAATATATAAAAACATAAAATGTGTATTTAAAATTTGAATTTTACGAGGATTTTTTTTTCTATTTACAAAAAGATTCATATAATTTTTAATTTATTATTATTATTATTTTGTTATTGATTCTAATTAAAATAATTTGATTAATAATCAAGATTCAATTAAATTGAAATTATTAGGAGAAGAAAAAAAATATATATAAATTACTTTAAAGAGGATAAATTATATTGCTAAATAAGTTTTTTTTTTTAATTTGAAGTTTCTCTTTTAAAAATCTAAATTTAGTTTAAAGTTCTGCAAATAGAACGAAAATTGTAAACTGAATTTGAACACATTTTAAAAGATTTAACACACAATTTACTAAAATTGATTTGAATCGAAATTATTCGCTTCATTATATTTTGTTTTTTTAATTGTTCTAAAAAAAAGTAGTTTTTATCAAACTTTATTTAATAACAGTTCTTTTGTTTAATATTCGGTGTTTTGTTCTTAAAATTTTCAGAAATACGTATTTGATTTGTAATTTTGTTAACAATAAAATGTTTGATTATGAGTGTAAAAAAATGGGTTTTTTAGTGGTATGAATTGTAAAAAAAATTGTTTAAAAATTTATATATTTTGAAAAATATTAAAAGAAATAGATATAGCATAATTAAAAATGAAATTTTGTTAATAGAATTGAAATCAAACTTTCAATAAATCTGAAACATACATTTTTTTTAACTTTCTGAAAATGAGTTGTTTTTGAGCAAATCTTAATAACATATTGTTTGATGTTTTAAAATCAGATTTAAATAGATTTTTGAAAATTCTCAACAAGACTTTTTGAATCAGGATTTAAAAAAGATTTTGAAATATATCTTTGCAAGATTTTTAAAAATATGAAAAAGTTTGAAAAACATGTCAATATTTTTTAAAAAAAAATCTCAACAAGATGGTTTTTTCTCTAAATCTGTACTAGATTTTAAGAAATTGAAATTTGATTTTTTAAAAAAATGCACTTTTTTTAGAAAATCCACTAAAATAAAAGTATACAAACTTCCTTAAATACAAAAGAGAAATAATAACAAAAAAAGAAAACAAATTCCAGATAAAAATTTTTGAATTTCTCTGCCACGATTCTGAATGTTCAAAATAATCTGAGATTGTTTAATCTAAAATTTTCGGGAATAAAACTTTTGAATGTCAGGGAAGGAAAAAGACGGAAAAGAGAAAAAAAAGTAACATTTTATTTGTACGTTATGTTAATATTTATTTTAACATTTTTAATACTGCATGTTGATTATTATTATTATTATTATTAGTATTTTTAAGAATAAACTTTTTCGACAGTTGCGAGTTTGATGGTGAGGTGTGCTCTCGTTCCTGGAATATTTATTGTGTAAAAACGAAAAAGAAAAAAAAGAAAAAAATGTACATTGAAAAGAATCGAAACAGCCCGCTGGATGGGAAGTTTCGAGGTTTTTCTTTTCTATTTTTCTCGTTTTAAGATTTCTTATTTTTTCGTTCTTTTTTGTTTCTTTTTTTGTTTTTTCTTTCGTGGAGAAAAACCGTCGATCGTGTAACGAAAGCAAAGAATTATCAAATGTTCTTCCAAATGTGTAATTAAAATGTTTTCGCGTCCTTCCAATTAGTTCGTGTTGTTCGAACAGCAATTGAAAGGGACAATAAAATAAGAAACAAAAAAAAAAAACATTACAGAATCAACTCTAGAGGACGCGATTTTCAATAAGTCCTCGATAAGCTTTGCTCAAGCATTTCGCAATCCCGGAGCCTAACTTTTTCAAAAAATCGTCGTTATTTTTCGAAATGATAGAAAAAATTTAAAAGATCGTTGATAACTGAAATATTTTTAATATCGCCGTTATTATTATTATTATTATTATTATTATTTAGACTTGTGAAAAATAATTGTTTTTTCTTTATTGTGTACAGAAAAAAAAAAAACAAAAAAAAAACAAAAAAAAATACAATACCATTTTTAGACGTAGATTTGGTCGGTTGGGGGATTGCGACGTGATTGCCTTGTGTCTGTTTTTTAGTATTAACGCTAATTAATCGTAAATTAATTTAAATTCGCAACTCTTACTTCGTGTCGATTTTCTCTCCGGAGATGAAAGAATTAAAAAAAAATAAAATAAACAAAATAAAAGAACAATCGAATATGCGGAAAAGACCTCGAAATGTCGGCTATTGTTTTCAGTTTTGACCGATTTAATTGAGGTCGCCCGTTAATTTCGATTCGGCGGTACAGCTTCAAGAAAGCAACATTTCATTTTTAGCAAAAAATAAAGCGACAAAAAAATTACAGAAAACCAAGAAAAATCAAGAAAAATAGACGTAAAATTTTATTATGAAACATTATTTATTTATGTTTTTTTTACCCTTTTGATTGGCACGTTTTTTCTTTTCGGGGAGAAAAAGAACTAAAGGAGATTGGCTGCCATCGAGAAAAAAATCCGCTTTTTAAATTTAATAGTAAAAGTCATTGCACAGTTGGTTTTTTCCTTTTTTTTTCTTTTTTTTTCTTTCTTTTCTTTTCTTTTTCTTTTTATTCTCTCGTGTACATTCCCGGAATCTCAAAGGGTCAGAAACTGTTTTTAATCGTATCGCGGACTGTAGAGATCTTTTTTACAAATATCATTTTAAGTTATTTTGAACGATTTCATATTTGATGAGAAAAGAGTACGGGAAATTTTTATTTTATTTTATTTTTTTTTTTGTCACATTAAGACAATTTATTTTATATAGGGACTTGATTTCCGAAACTAAATATGTTTCTGAACATTAAAAATCGATCTCTTAACAACGATTATCAAATTAAAGGGTATTTAATCCAATAACATAAATTTAGAATGATTTGTAAGAAGAAAAAAAACCGAAAAATTATGATTTATGTATTTTTTAAATAATACAATATATATAAATAAAGTTCTAAATAATTTTAATAAATTGCAACAGATGAATGAGAAATTTTATTAATATTACAAGAATTAAAGTTTTTTAATATTTTCAATTTTTTTTTTTTTAAACTTGAAACTTTTCTTTAGAATTATTAAGTGACTTTTATTTATTTTAATTGTATTTTTGCTGCATTTTATTTTTCGTTTCGCTATTAATTTTCAGTTGGTTTTATTTACAAAATTGTAATTTATTTTATTTATTTTTTTTTTTTTTGGTTCAATAAATTGTTTAAAATTAAAATTCTTTAGATTGTTTTTGGAATTAAATATTTGTTGAACGTGAAATCAAAATAAAATTTTTGGGGAAAATATATAATGTTAAGTGGCGTCGCGCGTGACTTTGTGAAAATAGCGAAATATTTTTAATATTTCCAATGGCGTCAAATTTTTACTGATTTAATCAAAAACTCGGATTTTTTTTCTTACAACAATCATATTTATACACTTTTCCTTAAAAAAGTATTTACTGTTTTAAAAAAAAAATGTTATTGACATTTTTGTGTTCTTTGACCTCCAAAAAATACTATATTTCAGTTGGTAAAAAACTAGTTGCCGATTTAAAAGAAAAAAAAGTACAATTAAGAACGTTATTTTCACTACTTCACCAGTAAAATAATTTTAATAAGCTTTAATATCAACAAGAAAGAAAGAAAAAAGAAAGGAAAAGAAAAATTGAAGTCATTGTAACAGAAAAAAATTGTTATTACGATTCAATTAAAAAAATGTTTAACTAATAAATAAAAAAAATTTCCAAGATATTGTTTTGAGTTTTTGGCACTTTTGGAGGAGATCGTGGAGCTCATTAATCGATTGTTAAAAACGATCTCAATCCTAGCCTTTGTACTAGTTTATAATTACTTTGTTACTGTAAAACACGATTTATGTATGTAAATATAACATTATAAACGACTATTTATAGAAATCAAGGACAGTCTGTGACGTTTATTAATTATTATTATCGCTATTGTCAAACTATTCGATGACTATTACTATTATTATATTATTATTATTATTATATTATTATTATATTATTACTAGATATTATTTAAAAAAAAAGAACTTATCATTATGGTTAATTAAAAAAAAATGAGAATATGAACTTGTGTATTTGTGTGATTAAATATTTGTGCGCGCGTGTGTGTTTGTGTGTATGTGTGTGAATAAAAAATTTGTTGAAAGAGGCTGTACTGCCCGGCAAAGAGATACACGAAAGGATATTGTTGCCAACTTTTAGTATGTTGCCAAAGTCCCTTTGTGGGTTTTAAAAAAGCGAAATTATTCAAGAAGCGACAAAACGTCTCGATTATTCATCACTGATTCATTATTTTTATTTACTACACTTTTATTTATTATTTTAATTTGCAAATTTCATCATTTGAGACACTTTTTCAATTTTAAATTTTACTAAAAATCAGTTTCTTTTTTTTTTTAAATATATTTTTTCTAACTTATTTTTTGTCTCTACTTTTCTCTGTTTTTAAAAATTAAACTCCTTATTATATTTTCTTTCTCGAAATTTATTTTTGAGTTTTTACTCTTCTAGAAATTTTTTAATTTTTTAAACAAGTTAAAATTCTTATTTTGTCAAAAAACTGACACAATAGAGCGCTTTTTATTTTAATACAAAACTTTTGTTTTTTTATTTTTAATGAAGAGTTTTTAATTTATCGATAATACAAAGTAAAAAATAGTTTTGTTTACAAAAAAAAAAAAAAAATGTTTACATTGGTAATTAATTAGTGCTTCATGAGTGAAGACAAAAAATTTGTTTTCTTTATGTTAATTACAAAGTTTCGCGACTGTTTTACATAAAATTTTAAAACTTGGTCATCTGAAATATTTATTTATTTCTTCCCACTGCCATAAAATGAAGAAAATTCATTTTTTTGAGACTTGATTTTTCTCGTTTCTTGAATGATTTTAGCCAAACATTTGTGGGTTTTGAAAAATCGGTAATCTAGTCCTTTTTCGAAATTAAAAAGAAAAACTGTTTTTCAAAAAATCACGTATACGAGTACTTTTTGTTAATTTAATTGTAGATTTTTGTTCCTTGGACTGGATCTACCAAGAATTCAAAACTTGACCACCACTTAATACTTTGTTACTAATATTAAAAAAAAAAAAAATAATTAAAATAAAATAAAGGAACTCAGAATCAAGCAAAGCTGACGAAATATGAGATATTATAATAATTATATCGACCACAAGAATACTGTATGAAGGGAATAAAAAAAAGAAGAAGATAAACACTATGTTAACGCTATTACAGAAACAAGAATAAAATGAAGTTCTTATTAATTGTGTAAAGAACGATGAGTAGGTTCGTCGATTTTTTTTTCATTTTGGCTTTTAAGCTGTTCTATTCTGCGACTCATAAAAAAGCTTTGCGTACGATACTGTGATATGTCGCTGTTTATTAATTTTTTTTTTTTTGTTGCACACGTTCAAATAAAGCCACTCTCATGTCGGAAGCAACACTGTTCTAAGATTATATAATTACAACAATGAAACAAAAATCCAAAAAATTCATGGAAGAAAAAGTATAAAGGATAAAAAAAAAGTTGTCTTTATTAATGAGTTAATGCATATAATTGGATATTTTTTGTTGTTGTCATTCGTCGATGCGCTAGAACAGTTCCTAAGTTCGCGCTAATCATTCTCTGGATTATTATTTAAATTGAAAAAAGGATAAATAAATAAATGCTTTCACAACAAAGAAAAGAGGAAGGTGGTATTTTCGCTTCTTTATTTTTTATATACGACAAGTTTGTTATTTATATTTATTTTTTTTCTATTGCGACGATTAAATATAAATGCGATTTTATTCATTTCTTTATTCATTTGTCTTCTTGTAAATTTGCTTTTTATTTGTTTATTTTTTGAATATAAGTTTTGGGTTTCAAATAAAATATTCTTTCTTTTCTTTTTTATCTCCTTGTCTTTTTTTTTGGAATGTGCAGCTTATTTTAATTTGATTTTCGAAATTTGAAGTTTTTTAAGTTTAACGATAAAGGTAAGTTAGTTTTCATTGTTTAAAAAAAAAAAGATTTTCAAGTTTTCAACTAGGAATGCGAAATGTTTGACTTTCAATACGCAAAATAGCAAAATGACGGTTTTTATTTTAAATAGTGTCCAGCGATCAGGAAAGTTAGAGAAATTTAACAATAACTTTTGTTCTTGAAAATAATTTTAGAATTCGTATCTTAATTATTATTGTTAGATAATTTTTACAAGGCCTTTTTTCGAGTATAAGGATGTACAATACACACAAAAATCATCTTTTAATTTATTTATTCGACGCACGAGTGTCTTCTATAGGTCTATGAATTTTAAACAATTTTAATAATTTTTTGCAGGTTTCTTCATTAATTTTTAGTTGTTAGATGTTGTTTAAAATGTAAAATATAATCTAACAATAATAACTTTTGTTGTTTAGCAACAGACATTTTTTTAATTGAAAATAATGTTTTTCTGAACAATCAACAGAGGATTTTATTAATATCTGATTTAAAAAGTAAATGAAAAAAGTGAGGAATTTTTTTTATTTTAAATGCGCTGGACAACCTGTGATAAAACTTTACTAAAATAATTACTAAAAAACTCAATGCGAAATATTATGGAAACATAAGTGGTGGCTAGGAAAAATCAATGAAAATGAGGATATTTTGTCAAGAAATGCTAGCAACTGTAAAAAAAAAAATATATATTTTCCAAGGTCAAAATAATATTTATAAGTTTTTGTTTTTTATAAACAGTAAAAATGAGGATATTTTGTCAAATAATATCTCAATATCACTGTAATATTACGTGCTGTTTGGGTAATGTGTCTTTTAAACCTTGACGTTTTAATTCCTATTTCAAGAAAACTAATTTCTTTAATCATTCTTTTTATTTTCTGAGAAAAATCGTACACATTTTAATTTTGATACGATATTTAGAAATGAAATCAATTAAATCTCGTTTTATCCCTGAAAAATATAAAACCAATTAAGTTCCGAAATAGTAGTTGAAAATTAAATCAATTCAATTCCATCTTATGCCTAAAAAAATTTGAAACGAGTTGAATTCCCTTTAGAACGTATAAAGAAAAATAACTGTATATGAAGTAATTTTTTCAATGATCCATATCAATTGGGGATTATATTTTTCAGAACATAAAGTTTATTATATTTATAATTGTTATTATTATATTATATTGAATTATAAAAAATACAATGGATTTTAAAAAGAATTACAAATAAATCACATTGCACGGTATATTGTATTCCTGAAAACTTTAAAGAAGATTTCTCATGGGTACACTGAAAGAAATTTTAAAATTAATATTATTGAATATTGAAAGAAAATTATTTAAGACCTACTGGGAAAAACTAATTGGTTTACTTTTTAACTGTTACAATGAAAAATAGAAAATTTAATAGTGACTATATTAATGTTCAAAATTTAGTTTTCATGTTTAACATACACTGCAAAAACAGGTGTCTTATTGTAAGACATTAACATGTTCTGGAACTTTGTTTGGCCTTGTGCCGTGCTTTCCTCTTAAATCATTTTCTATGAACATTCCAGTTGTTGTTGCTTTCTTATTTTTTATTGTTACCAACCATTGTTTTGAAATAGCTAAAAAGAAAATTTGTTTTAAATTAGAACACTAAGAGAAAAAAATTTCTTCTACTAACGATAAAAACATGCTTCGACAACATGCTTTGATCAAGAATAATTATTTTTGGACTAATTATATTATTTTTAAACCAATAATAATTATTCTTGGACCAAGAATATTATTAATAGAATAATAATAATTATTATTGGATTAAGAATAAATTATACTTAGTTTAAGGATAATTATATTTAATCCAAGTACATATTCTTAATCCAGGAATGCATACTTGGGCCAATTTTAAGTTATTCGTGATCCAAGAATAATTATACTAGGTTCGAGCGTATGAATTAAGCATTTAATCCAATGAAAAAATGCATTGATACAACAATACATTTCTCTCAGTGAATTTATATATAATTGAAGAATTATTGTGTGTCTCAAAAGAATGATAAGTTTCATCAAAATAAATTAATTTTTTCAGAATTAAGTTAATTAATCAGAATAAATTTTTGATTAATTACCAAAAGTGTTTAAAAACATTGTTCGGCACACTGAAACTTCTTTGGTATTTGTTCTTAAAATATACTTATTAGAATTCATTTTGCGTGGATTTTCGTTATCAGCGATTTCGATTTTTCTTTCTTTCGGTATACTGCTTGTAAACATTCTAGCTATATAGTCCCATTGACGATTGTGATCATTTAAATTCCAAAAATTTGTGAATATCCGCTGTCTTTCCACATTAGTTATATTCTCTTTGCATTTCATTCTGCATTCACATGCTGAACCTAAAGTCTTTTCAATGATTAGTTTTCCATTTTTGGATGTACCAGCTAAACCAGAATTTTTAGATCTTTTTGCAGCATTGGATTTCCATTCACTAGAACATCTCTTTCTTTTCCTTGTCTCTGCAGCACAAGAAGTATTTTCAACGTTATCATTAAAAGATGAAGTTCCTTGTGATTTGATGTTTTCGTAAGTGACTTGATTATTATCTATATTTAAATATAACGAGATATCTTTGAAGATATTAACATAAAAAATTTTGTTTTTAAAATTGGTTAAGACAAAATAGAACATTAGCTTCGAAAGAATTTAATTTTTTCAATTAAAAAAAATAATAATAAAGATTCCTGAATTTTTTAAATAATAAATTAATTAAATTCAGTATTATTACCAGACTCTCTTAATCTGAATTAGTAGATTTCTACTAAGAATTAGTAGTTTTCTACTATGAATTAGTCAAATTCATGGCTCATTTTTCTCTAATTCATATAGTAGAAAACTACTAATTCTTAGTAAAAAACTACTAATTATTAGTAAAAAACTACTAATCCTTAGTAGAAAACTACTAATTGAAATAGTGAAACTTTACTTTTAAAAAAAAGTAGATTTTTTTACTAATTTAATTAGTAGTTTTCTACTACAAAATTAGTAGTTTTCTACTAAGAATTAGTAGTTTTCTACTAAGAGTTAGTAGTTTTCTACTAAGAATTAGTTAAATTCTTACTATTTTAATAGTAGCTCACTTTTCGCTAATTCATTAGTAGAAAACCACTAATTCAGATTTAGAGAGGATGGTTCACGAGAATTCTCTAAACTCAATTCTTCTTCATTATTTTCGAGGTTAGAAGAAATAATATTAGTGCACTTTTCAATAGCATTGACTTTCTTAGTTGCATCAAATGGCGTATTTTCAATTTGTGCGAGGGTTACCGTATCGAATTTTAAAGAAGCTAAAAATTAAAATTTGACTTTTCATGAATGAAATTTAATGTTAACATTTATAATAATTAATTAACAAGTGTCAATTCTTCACGAGATAGAAGAAGTTACTAAGTTATATTATTACCAGATGGCTTGCGATAATTGTCTAAACTGATTTCTTTTTCATTATTTTCGTGGTTAAGGGAAGAATAGTATATTATGCACCTATGACACATGGTACATACGATTCTTTATGCAACAAAGGCGTATTATGGTCACTCTACGCTACCTATGCCGGTGCATGCTAAGTTTTTCCATATAGCCCAGCAGGTCAATAAAGTAACCATTATTGCCCTAGGGTAATAATGGGTTCTTTATTGACCCGCGAGCAGGTCAATAATGTGACCATTATTGCCCTAGGGTAATAATGGATACATTATTGACCTGCGAGCAGTCCATAAAGTATCCATTATTGCCCTAGAGTAATAATGGGCACTTTATTGACCGCTGGGCTATAAGGAAAAACTTAGGATGCACCGGCATAGGTAGCGTAGAGTGACCATAATACGCCTTTGTTGCATAAAGAATATTAGAGCAGTCTTGATGGCAATTAATATTCTCAGTTGCATTGAATGGAGTATTTTCGATTTGTTCAACGGATATCGTATCGAATTTTGGAGAAGCTAAAAATTAAAATTTGACTTCTAACGATTGAAATTTAATGTTAACATTTATAATAATTAATTAATAAGTAGCCATTCTTTACGAGATAAAAAAAGTTACTAGGGTATATTATTACCATATTGCAAACGATAATTTTCTAAACTGAATGCTTCTTCATTATTTTCGTGGTTAGGAGAATAAATAACATTAGAACAGTTGTTAATGCAATTAACATTCTCTGTTGCATTGAATGGAGTATTTTCGATTTGTTCAAGGTATACCTTTTCGAATTTTGTAGAAGCTGTAAATTAAGCAATAAATAATATTTAATGTTATTACTTATTCTAATAATTAATTTAGAATTGGCAAAACTTTATTTACCCTGTCGAAAGTAAACCACTCAAAATCCACTGAAAAAACCACTGGCCCAGTGATTTTTCAGTGGTCTGACCTGCATATCTTCAGATAGAATTTTTTTTGGAGTTGGGGTAACAATAGTACAATAGTTTTAAATGCCAAGTAGTTTTGTAGGGGAGTAAACTTCGACTCTTTAACGAAAAAAATTTACAAGAAATTTGACCTGGAAATTCAGGTCGAACACCGATTCCTGATTGTAATTTTTTTTCCTTTTATGGTTCCCGTAACCCAAAATTTTTATGATTAAAAACTTTTGCAATTTCAAAAATTAAAATTTCAAAAATAAAAATATGAAATCTACTTATTTTCACGATTAGGAATATAAAAAAAATTCTAAAAACTATTAAAATTGAAGGAAAGTAAATTTTCAAAGCTATTTTTATTATTATGAAAAATAACTTTTTTGAGGAAATTTTTAGATATTCTTTATCGTTAGAACACGTAGAATTTTAATATTTAATTTTTAACTTTATTAATGCGAAATTAGAGAAATTTTTGTTCCCGATTTTTAATTAAATTCAGGAGTCTTCAAGTTTTATGATCTCTCTGGACCCTTCTACGAGGCCTTGAATATATTAAAAATTGACCTGTGAAAAATTTGTTTCTTAACAAATAAAATTTTTTAAATTTTAATGATAGAAAATTGTTTCTTTTAAATTTAGAATCTGTAAGTTCTAACAATTACGTACACCTAGGTGCATAAATGCCTTACCCCCTAGTAACTTTTGAATTTTCATTATACGCGACGACTCTTAAACTTTTTATGGTTCATGTCGAATCTCATGTTTCGCATCGTGTGCGATGGATATGTTTGCATTTCAAATTTATAAACAAAAATACGTCCAAAAATAAAAAATAGTTTTAATAGAAATGCATAATTATCAGATATATCTTGCAGTAATTAATTTTAAATTAATTGATGAATTTTAATTAACTACAATAAAACATAGCCGTAGATCCATAGCTAGATGTGAAAGCTGGAAATATCTATGAGTAAGTCTTCCAAAATATTACTTTTGCATGTCCTCAAGATTTTCCCAATAGTTATAACAATTTATGACGATTCCTCTCCATACGTCAATAGTTTACAACTTTTAAAAATCCAACAAAAGAATTTATTTATTTTACCATTTTAAGTTACTTTTTTTGTAATTTCTGCTACTAAAAGTTAGTTTTTTAACATGTCCAATGTCAATTTTTCATTCTTTCAAAACGTAAAACAACTATTTAATATTTATAAAATAATACTTTGTAGATATTTTTCAGAAGCTAAGGGATTGTAGAATACTTATATAAAGTATTAATAAAGTAGATCTTACAGATTTTCCATAAATAGAAAATAAATTTTGTCCTCCGGTTTCGCGTCACTCCTCAGTCTTGTTGAATATTATTCAATATTTTTTATATGGCTTGAGCTATTTATTTATTTCCATACTTCATAAATACATTGACATCCCTAATAATAATTTGTCAAGTGGATTATGTAAAAGTTTTGGATTATGTTTAAAGTTAAAGAAATATAGATTGGAGATTTTTTAGCGATTCACAACCTGAATCGTCATTCTTCTAGCTCAAGTTTAAATTAGAATGACAATAGATAATTTTTTTTGCAATTTTCTACAATAAAGTTAATTTATATAAACATGCTGAATTGTTTTAAGTTTAAGAAAAATTGCTTAATTAGAAATAAAATGTGAAAAATGTTGAAATCATTCCTCGGGTTTGTCATTCCTCTGATTCAGGTTAAAAATTAATATGAATATTTATTTATTAATTATATTATATTAATATTAATATTTATATTAATATGAATATTAATTGTTTTTGAAATGTCAACAAAAGATAAACTTTAATATCTTGACAAGTAATTATTGGTGGTCAAAAGATTTTTTATTTTGGTAAGTGTTTTAAAATTTACAAATTTTTTAAATTATAATAATTAATAATAGGTAAATTATAATAGGTAATATTTAATAGTTTTCTAAGAATGAAAAATATTGTGCAAAATAAATTCGAATAATATGAAGTTGTTCTTTACTTAAAAAAAAAACACCTGCTCCAAATATAATTATCGTTGTTTACAAATTAGTTTTTATACATATAATTGAAATAAAAAAAAATTTCAATTTTTTAAAATATCAACTTCTTTTAAATATTAATACGAATTGCTTAAATTACGTTAACCAATAGAAGAAATTTACAAGTACTAATAAGTTCATGAAAATCTCATCAGATATAATTGCTTTTTTTTATTGTATTTGGTTTATCAAAAATTATTGTATAATTTATAATTTTTTTTTTTCTAGAGTAATGTCCGCACACAGATATTTGCCTGAACACAAAATGATGAAAAAAAGTTTTGACACATGTGATGAAATAAATGTGAAAGTTAGACATTATTTGTCAGCAGTTTTAATTGAGACTGATGTTTTTGAGAAAAAACAATTTTTCAATGATGCTGCATAGAAGACTTCATATTCTTTAAGATGTCAATGGAATCAAGTATTCATTCAGCAGTATACGTACAAAAATTGGCAGATTTTAATCCGACACAGGTATGACATGAATATATATTTGTATGGAGTAAAATTATTTTTTATAATTAAATTACATTTTTTAATTTCAGTAACCAGGGTGACCGCAGGCTAGGAAAAAACTGGAAATCAGGAAAGGCAGGGGAATTTGTTAGTTAGGGAAAAGTTAGGGATTTTCCCAAAAAATATTTAAAAGTCAGGGAATTTTTTTCATAAAGGAACCATAATTAACAATTTTTTTTTTCAAATCTGAATTCTTTTCTTGAATAATGAATTGTTAATTATTTTCGTCAATATTTAATTATTTTCGTCATAGTGTAATTTTTGTTTTGGTTATTATTGTTAATTATTTTCTTGAAATTTCCGTTTAATTCCTTAATTTCCAATTTATTTCTTCATTTTTAATTATTTTCTTTAATGCTCAAATATTTTTTTTTATTTTCAATTGATTCCTCAATATTTAATAATTCTTGAATTTTTTTAAATTATTTTTTTCACTTATTAAAATTGTTTTAAAACTTCAATTCTATTATTCAATTCTGAAACTATTCTCTTTAATTCTTAGTTATTTTCTTCAAATTTAAACTCCATTTCTCAATTGTCAATTTTTTTCTTTAATATTAAAAACTTATCGCCATTTCTCTTTTACTTTTTTTGATTATTATTAAATTTCTTTAGTTTTAAATACACTTGTTTAATTATTTTATTTAATTTTCAATTTCGTTCTTAAATTTTCATTTTCATTTTTCAGTTTTTAATTGTTTCTGCTGTATTCATTATTTCTTGGCTTCTTTCAATTACTTTCTTTCATTTTTTAAGTATATTCTTTAAATTTTAATTTCATACTTTAATTTTTAATTGCTTTATCGATTTTCATTTATTTAATTTGCAATTATTTTCTTTAAATTAAATAGGGTAAATGCGGGTAAGTCCGGACAGCACCGGTAGTCGGACACTTTCAGTTTTAAAGTTAAATAAATAATTATTTACTATTGGAATCTTCTCACAAAATTATTTTATCAAATTTGTCAAAATTATAGAATGTAAAAATTACCTGCAGCGCCCTCTGATGATTTTTAAATTAGTTAAAATGCAACAGTTATTTACTCAACCGCGTTGTTTAGACATTTTGTTTGACTCCTTGTTCCGGCCGTCAAGGAGGTAGAGATTTTTATTAGTAGGAATTAAGGTTTTGTAGGTCGTGTTTATGTTTGAAAATATTACAAAGTGATTATAAAAACTCTAATTTTATGTTTGAAAGTGAATATAACCTTAAAATGACTTTAAATTCACAAATAATTGACGTGTCCGACCTAACATGTCAGATTTTAGACTGCTTGTGAAGTCGGACACATATATTACTTGTATTATATCTCGTAATATTTTAGATGCTGAGAAAGTAAATACCATAAAAACAATTGCTTATAGCCTATAAATTTGTTAACTTTCAAACATTTTCTGTATCAACAGAAAAATAACCTAAAATTTGATTTTATACGAATTCCTCCTTTTCACAGAATGATCACAACAGAACTTGACAGATTGTCTTTAAAATGCCATAGAGAAGTATAAAATTTTAAAACTAAAAACTATCTTTTTTTATTTAATATTCACCACATGGGTTTACAAATTAAAATAATGCTTTCTGAGCATTATTTCTGTAATTTAATTTGATAGGTTTTATAGCGCATAAAAACATAAAATATTTTATTATCTTAAAATAGAAAAATGTCCGACTACTGATACAGTTGTGTCCGACTTTACAAGCAAGTGTCCGACTACTGCTGATATCCTGATTTTTTTATTAAAATTGCCTTATTATATTAAATATTGAATTGTTTGTTGCAAATTTATATGAAAATTAATCCCGAATGAGTCCTTTAACGGTTCATGCAAAGCAATATGTAAAAATACTTCTCTATTTTAAGAAAAATATCATTATTTAAGATCAAATCCTTAAGTGTCCGACTACTCCCGCATTTACCCTATTTCTTGTTTAATTTTATCTCTTATTTTTTTCAGTTGCCTATTAATCTATTCCTTATATGAATTTTTTTTAATTGACAATTATTTTCGTCATTTTTCAGATATTTTCTTCCATTTTTCATTTATTCTCATCAGTTTTCAATTATTTCTTTTAATTAATCAGTTTTTTTTCTCAATTTTCAATTATTTCCTACAATTTTTTCATTTTATAATTATTATCCTAAAATTTTTTATTTTTTTTATTTTTTAAATTATTTTGTTCTGTTCTTTATTAATTTAGCTATTTTTTGAAATTTTGTTTTCAATTGTTAATTATTTTCATCATTTTATAATTTTTTTTCAATTGTTAATTATTTTTTTGAAATTTTAATTTCTTTTTTGAATTTTTAATTTGTTTCCTTAATTTTTTATTATTTATTTAATTTCAATTATTGTTTTCGTTTCTTAATCCAATTTGCAATTATTCCTATAATTTTTCAACTATATCATTCAATAAAAACTGTTTTTCTTGTAAATTTGAGAATTTTTTTTAATTCTGCATTTTATATTATTTTCTACTAACTTATAAGTTTAAAACTTCAATGATTGATTTATATTTTCATTAATGTAGGGAATAAAAAAAAAATAAATTAACTTGTGGACTTGTGCGTTCTTTGCACAAAATGAAAAGGAAAACACAGAAGATGTATTGAATCAAGTGAAGTATCACAGTTTTATTAAATTTTTAGTAACATTTATTAAAAATTTTTAATTTGGATAATTTTTATTAGCTTTTTATAAATAATAAACATTTTTTAAAAATCACTTTTCAACATTTTCTTAACAATTATCACATAATTTACTATTATTGTTTTCTGCCTCGCTTTGAGTACATTTTATTTAAAATATATACTGTTAAAAATAAACTATTTAATAATGTCTAAAACACTTTAAAAATATAACAAATAAATATTATTTCATTCATTGCGCATCTGTGTGCGCAGCTTTGAATCATGGACTTGTGCTGTTTCTGCACGATACGATAGTTTGTTTATTTTTTTAAAGGGTTTAGAGTTTAGTAACTTAAGAAATATTTTACTAGATCATAAAGCTTCATTTAAAGATATATTTTTCATAAAAAAGTGATTTTGGAAAAAATATGGACTTGTGCGGTTTCTGCACAAACTGCTTTAATGATAATTAATAAAATTATAAAAATGTATAAATTTCAAATTTAAGTATAAAGTTATGTTTTAATTATAATGAAGGATTTCACAAAATTAAAAATACTCTTTTGAATTGTTCGAAAATTTGTGGCTGGGATGAACCTGTAAATGATCAGGAAGTTAATTTAATAAAAAAAGTGTCCACCCTGAATAAGGCAAGATTAAAAGAACCTGTATAATTTTTTGCAGGCCAGAGAAAATGAAAAATTAGTCAGGGAGAAGTCAGAAAAAAGCCAGGGAATTTTGAAAATAAAATTTTGCAGCTACCCTGAATAACTTAATAAATTATTGTCTATTTATAGGAGAACATTGAGAGGTCAAAGAGTTTCAATGCTAACTGCGAAATCGAGAAATTGATATTACAATCAAGAGACGCAGGAGTTACACTATTTAAAAGCATCGTTGAACGACTGGACGATTCAAACAAGAAGATAGTTAGTGACGAATTAAAGATAATTATAATGACAGAAATAAAGCAACTTCTTACGTACTTTAAGTCAATATAATTTTATAAACAATGTTTTTAATTAAATAAAGTTTTTCACAAGTTGAAACTAACGCGCAGTTGTTTCATTTTTGTTCAATTTTATTCGTTTCTAGATGAAAAAGTTTGAAATTAGATCTAGAATTGTGGAAAATAATTAATATCAGGCGGAAAAATTTTTAAAGTATTTTGCCAAATATTTCTGGCGAGGCAAAAATTGATTAAATTTTCATTTTTTTGCAAGTTGAAACTAACGCACAGTTGTTTAATTTTTCTTCAATTTTATTTGTCGCTAGATGAAAAAGTTCTAAATTAGAACTAGAAATTGGAAAAATAATTGATATTTATCAGAAAAATTTTTAGGGTAGGTATTTTGCCTGAAATTTCTGGCGACGCAAAAATGGACTTACATTTGCTTTTTTCACAAGCTGAGAATGACGCGCAGTAACTCAATTCTTGATCGATTTTGTTCGTTACTAGATAAAAAAGTTCTAAATTAGATCTAGAAATTGGAAAAATAATTGATATTTATCAGAAAAATTTTTAGGGTATTTGGCCTGAAATTTCTGGCGATGCAAAAATGGACTTAAATTTGCTTTTTTCACAAGCTGAGAATGACGCGCAGTAACTCAATTCTTGATCGATTTTGTTCGTTGATAGATGAAAAAGTTCTAAATTTGATCTAGAAATTGAAAAAATAATTGATATTTATCAGAAAAATTTTTAGGGTATTTTGCCTGAAATTTCTGGCGACGCAAAAATGGACTTAAATTTGCTTTTTTCACAAGCTGAGAATGACGCGCAGTAACTCAATTCTTGATCGATTTTGTTCGTTGCTACATAAAAAAGTTCTAAATTAGATCTAGAAATTGGAAAAATAATTGATATTTATCAGATAAATTTTTAGGGTATTTGGCCTGAAATTTCTGGCGATACAAAAATGGACTTAAATTTGCTTTTTTCACAAGCTCAGACTGACGCGCAGTAACTCAATTCTTGATCGATTTTGTTCGTTGATAGATGAAAAAGTTCTAAATTAGATCTAAAAATTGGAAAAATAATTGATATTTATCAGAAAAATTTTTAGGGCATTTTGCATGAAATTTCTGGCGACCCAAAAATGGACTTAAATTTGCTTTTTTCACAAGCTGAGAATGACGCGCAGTAACTCAATTCTTGATCGATTTTGTTCGTTGATAGATGAAAAAGTTCTAAATTTGATCTAGAAATTGAAAAAATAATTGATATTTATCAGAAAAATTTTTAGGGTATTTTGCCTGAAATTTCTGGCGACGCAAAAATGGACTTAAATTTGCTTTTTTCACAAGCTGAGAATGACGCGCAGAAACTCAATTCTTGATCGATTTTGTTCGTTGATAGATGAAAAAGTTCTAAATTTGATCTAGAAATTGGAAAAATAATTGATATTTAGCAGAAAAATTTTTAGGGTATTTTGCCTGAAATTTCTGGCGACGCAAAAATGGACTTAAATTTGCTTTTTTCACAAGCTGAGAATGACGCGCAGTAACTCAATTCTTGATCGATTTTGTTCGTTGATAGATGAAAAAGTTCTAAATTTGATCTAGAAATTGAAAAAATAATTGATATTTATCAGAAAAATTTTTAGGGTATTTTGCCTGAAATTTCTGGCGACGCAAAAATGGACTTAAATTTGCTTTTTTCACAAGCTGAGAATGACGCGCAGAAACTCAATTCTTGATCGATTTTGTTCGTTGATAGATGAAAAAGTTCTAAATTTGATCTAGAAATTGGAAAAATAATTGATATTTAGCAGAAAAATTTTTAGGGTATTTTGCCTGAAATTTCTGGCGACGCAAAAATGGACTTAAATTTGCTTTTTTCACAAGCTGAGAATGACGCGCAGTAACTCAATTCTTGATCGATTTTGTTCGTTGCTACATAAAAAAGTTCTAAATTAGATCTAGAAATTGGAAAAATAATTGATATTTATCAGATAAATTTTTAGGGTATTTGGCCTGAAATTTCTGGCGATGCAAAAATTGACTTAAATTTGCTTTTTCCACAAGCTCAGACTGACGCGCAGTAACTCAATTCTTGATCGATTTTGTTCGTTGATAGATGAAAAAGTTCTAAATTAGATCTAAAAATTGGAAAAATAATTGATATTTATCAGAAAAAATTTTAGGGCATTTTGCATGAAATTTCTGGCGACCCAAAAATGGACTTAAATTTGCTTTTTTCACAAGCTGAGAATGACGCGCAGTAACTCAATTCTTGATCGATTTTGTTCGTTGCTACATAAAAAAGTTCTAAATTAGATCTAGAAATTGGAAAAATAATTGATATTTATCAGAAAAATTTTTAGGGTATTTAGCCTGAAATTTCTGGCGACACAAAAATGGACTTAAATTTGCTTTTTTCACAAGCTGAGAATGACGCGCAGTAACTCAATTCTTGATCGATTTTGTTCGTTGCTACATAAAAAAGTTCTAAATTAGATCTAGAAATTGGAAAAATAATTGATATTTATCAGAAAAATTTTTAGGGTATTTTGCCTGAAATTTCTGGCGACGCAAAAATGGACTTAAATTTGCTTTTTTCACAAGCTGAGAATGACGCGCAGTAACTCAATTCTTGATCGATTTTGTTTGTTGATACATGAGAAAGTTCTAAATTACATCTAGAAATTGGAAAAATAATTGATATTTATTAGAAAAATTTTTAGGGTATTTTGCCTGAAATTTCTGGCGACGCAAAAATGGACTTAAATTTGCTTTTTTCACAAGCTGAGAATGACGCGCAGTAACTCAATTCTTGATCGATTTTGTTTGTTGATACATGAAAAAGTTCTAAATTACATCTAGAAATTGGAAAAATAATTGATATTTATTAGAAAAATTTTTAGGGTATTTTGCCTGAAATTTCTGGCGACGCAAAATGGACTTAAATTTGCTTTTTTCACAAGCTGAGACTGACGCACAGTAACTCAATTCTTGATCGATTTTGTTCGTTGATACATGAAAAAGTTCTAAATTAGATCTAGAAATTGGAAAAATAATTGATATTTATCAGAAAAATTTTAGGGTATTTTGCCTGAAATTTCTGGCGACGCAAAAATGGACTTAAATTTGCTTTTTTCACAAGCTCAGACTGACGCACAGTAACTCAATTCTTGATCGATTTTGTTCGTTGATAGATGAAAAAGTTCTAAATTAGATCTAGAAATAGGAAAAATAATTGATATTTATCAGAAAAATTTTTAGGGCATTTTGCCTGAAATTTCTGGCGACGCAAAAATGGACTTAAATTTGCTTTTTTCACAAGCTGAGAATGACGCGCAGTAACTCAATTCTTGATCGATTTTGTTTGTTGATACATGAAAAAGTTCTAAATTACATCTAGAAATTGGAAAAATAATTGATATTTATTAGAAAAATTTTTAGGGTATTTTGCCTGAAATTTCTGGCGACGCAAAAATGGACCTTAATTTGCTTTTTTCACAAGCTGAGACTGACGCACAGTAACTCAATTCTTGATCGATTTTGTTCGTTGATACATGAAAAAGTTCTAAATTAGATCTAGAAATTGGAAAAATAATTGATATTTATCAGAAAAATTTTTAGGGTATTTTGCCTGAAATTTCTGGCGACGCAAAAATGGACTTAAATTTGCTTTTTTCACAAGCTCAGACTGACGCACAGTAACTCAATTCTTGATCGATTTTGTTCGTTGATAGATGAAAAAGTTCTAAATTAGATCTAGAAATAGGAAAAATAATTGATATTTATCAGAAAAATTTTTAGGGCATTTTGCATGAAATTTCTGGCGACCCAAAAATGGACTTAAATTTGCTTTTTTCACAAGCTGAGAATGACGCGCAGTAACTCAATTCTTGATCGATTTTGTTCGTTGCTAGGTAAAAAAGTTCTAAATGGGATCTAGAAATTGTAAAAATTATTGATATTTGCCTAAAAAATTTTTAGAGTATTTTGCCTGAAATTTCTGGGACGCAAAAATGGACTTAAATTTGCTTTTTTAACAAGCTGTGAATGACGCGCAGTAACTCAATTCTTGATCGATTTTGTTCGTTGATAGATGAAAAAGTTTGAAATTAGATCTAGAATTATGAAAAATAATTAATATTTAGCTGAAAAATTTTTAGAGTATTTTGCCAAATATTTCTGGCGACGCAAAAATTGATCAAATTTTCATTTTTTCACAAGTTGAGTCTAACGCGCAGTAGCTTACTTTTTGATCAATTTTATTCGTTCTTAGATAAAAAAGTTTGAAATTAGATCTAGAATAATGGAAAATAATTAATATTTGGCTGAAAAATGTTTAGAGTATTTTGCACAATTATTTCTGGCGAGGCAAAAATTGATTAAATTTTCATTTTTTCACAAGTTGAGTCTAACGCGCAGTAGCTTACTTTTTGATCAATTTTATTCGTTCTTAGATAAAAAAGTTTGAAATTAGATCTAGAATAATGGAAAATAATTAATATTTGGCTGAAAAATGTTTAGAGTATTTTGCACAATTATTTCTGGCGAGGCAAAAATTGATTAAATTTCATTTTTTCACAAGTTGAAACTAAATAATTCACTAGTTTTTAATTTAATGTAGTAAATGAATTAATAAATGAAATGTAATTTAATTTTTAGTTTCAAAACCTGCAAATAAAACCATACTGAAGTGGGAAACGTTTCTGAGTAACGAATGAAAAATTTTCTTTTTTTTTTCTTTCTTTTTTCGCATTCTTTTTTTACAAAAACAGAATCAGTTCAAAAACGCTTAAAAAAACATTTAATAGTACATTTAAAGGTCGCAACCCCTAAAAGAAATTGTTTACAAAATAAATTTTCATTTATTACTCAGAAACGTTTCCCACTTCAGTCTGCTCAAATAAAAACAATTTTAAAAATTCAATTACATTGAAAACACATAATCACAGTAAAGAATATTTATTTATTTTTAATTTTATTATTAATTTATTTATTTATTTATACTCTACACTTCATTTTTCTAACAATAAAAATAGTAATATAAACAATAAACAATTAGAACACATAATACCTCTCCTGTCACTTTCAAGTATTTAAATTAAAAATTTTATTTTCTCTTCCCTATCGTTCAAAAATAACGAACAAAATTAATAGCAATTGAATTTATCAATTACATTTTATCATTATTACATTATTAAAAACACTATAATTAATTTATAATAACAACATAACCTCACTGCACGTCAACTTTCATTAAAAAAGAGAACAAAAAAACAATAACACACTCACACAAGACAGTTTCTCAATTATTTATTTAAATTATTTAAATAAAAAATCTTATTTTTTAATAATATAAAACAATTTTAACAACACTGACAATCTTGATTATCACAACAATATAAATAACAATTTTTACTTTTTTCACAATAAAATCTTCATAAAAAAACAATTAATTAATTAATTAATTAAACAAAATTTAATAAACAAAAATATAACTATTAACTGTGACTGTAATTTAATTTGTTAATTACATCATTTATTCATTTGCTTATTCAAAAATTGAAAGACAAATACATGTCGCGCCACGAACAGGCAAATTTTAATATTAAATTCGTCCTTTCATACGACAGCGAGCCCATTCTACAGAATGCATTACCACATAATCGATATCGTTCGATATCTCGATTTAGCTTAATATATTTTTAGCCGAAAACACATTCAACCCTCAGAAATTTTTGGCAAAACCTCTAAAAATTTTATCAAACAAATATCAATAACATCTCCATTTTCTAGATCCAATATCAAACTTTTTTATCTATTAATGAATAAAATTTAATAATAATTGTCCTACTGCGCGTCAGGTACATCTTGACCAAAAATCCGAATTTATTCAACTTTTGCTTTGCAGAAATTTTTGGCAAAACCTATAAAAAATGTTTCAGACAAATACCAATAATTTTTTAATTTTTTAGGTCTAATATCAAACTTTTTTATCAATTAATGATTAAAATTAAATAAATATTTACCTACTGCGCGTCAGGTTCAGGTTGACCAAAAGTCAGAATTTATTCAACTTTTGCTTTGACTTAAATTTTTGGAAAAACCTATAAAAAATTTTTCAGACAAATACGGATCATTTTTCCATTTTCTAGGTCTAATATCAAACTATTTTATCTATTAATACATAAAATTAAATAAATACTAACTAACTGCGCGTCAGGATCATCTTAACAAAAAATACGAATTTATCCAACTTTAGCTTTGCCAGAAAATTTTGGCAAAACCTATAAAAAAATTTTCAGACAAATATCAATAATTTTTTCATTTTCTAGCTCTAATATCAAACTTTTTTATCTATTTGTGAATAAAATTGAATAAATATTTACCTACTGCGCGTCAGTTTAATCTTGACCAAAAATCAGAATTTATCCAAGTTTTCTTTGCCAGAAAATTTTGGCAAAACCTATAAAAAATTTTTTAGACAAATATCAACAATTTTTTCATTTTCTAGGTCTAATATCAAACTTTTTTATCTATTAATACATAAAATTAAATAAATACTAACTAACTGCGGGTCAGGTTCATTTTAAAAAAAAATACGAATTTATCCAACTTTAGCTTTGCCAGAAAATTTTGGCAAAACCTATAAAAAAATTTTCAGACAAATATCAATAATTTTTTCATTTTCTAGCTCTAATATTAAACTTTTTTTATCTATTTTTGAATAAAATTGAATAAATATTCACCTACTGCGCGTCAGGTTCATATTGACCAAAAATCAGAATTTATTCAACTTTTGCTTTGACAGAAAATTTTGGCAAAACCTATAAACAAATTTTCAGACAAATATCAATAATTTTTTCTTTTTCTAGCTCTAATATTAAACTTTTTTTATCTATTTTTGAATAAAATTGAATAAATATTCACCTACTGCGCGTCAGGTTCATATTGACCAAAAATCAGAATTTATTCAACTTTTGCTTTGCCAGAAAATTTTGGCAAAACCTATAAAAAATTTTTTAGACAAATATCAACAATTTTTTCATTTTCTAGGTCTAATATCAAACTTTTTTATCTATTAATACATAAAATTAAATAAATACTAACTAACTGCGGGTCAGGTTCATTTTAAAAAAAAATACGAATTTATCCAACTTTAGCTTTGCCAGAAAATTTTGGCAAAACCTATAAAAAAATTTTCAGACAAATATCAATAATTTTTTCATTTTCTAGCTCTAATATTAAACTTTTTTTATCTATTTTTGAATAAAATTGAATAAATATTCACCTACTGCGCGTCAGGTTCATATTGACCAAAAATCAGAATTTATTCAACTTTTGCTTTGACAGAAAATTTTGGCAAAACCTATAAACAAATTTTCAGACAAATATCAATAATTTTTTCTTTTTCTAGCTCTAATATTAAACTTTTTTTATCTATTTTTGAATAAAATTGAATAAATATTCACCTACTGAGCGTCAGGTTCATCTTGACTAATAATCAGAATTTATCCAAGTTTTGCTTTGCCAGAAATTTTTGGCAAAACCTGTAAAAATTTTTTAGACAAATATCAACAATTTTTTCATTTTCTAGGTCTAATATCAAACTTTTTTATTAATTAACAAATAAAATTAAATAAATATTGAACTACTACACGTCAAGTTCATCTTGACCAAAAATCAGAATTTATTCAACTTTTGCTTTCCCAAAAATTTTTGGCAAAACCTGTAAAAAAATTTTCCGACAAATATCAATAATTTTTTCTCTAATATCAAACTTTTTTTTCTATTTCTGAATAAAATTGAATAAATATTTACCTACTGCGCGTCAGGTTCATATTGACCAAAAATCAGAATTTATTCAACTTTTGCTTTGACAGAAAATTTTGGCAAAACCTATAAAAAAATTTTCAGACAAATATCAATAATTTTTTCATTTTCTAGCTCTAATATCAAACTTTTTTTTCTATTTCTAAATAAAATTGAATAAATATTTACCTACTGTGCGTCAGGTTAATCTTGACCAAAAATTAGAATTTATTCAACTTTTGCTTTGCCAGAAAATTTTGGCAAAACCTATAAGAAAATTATCAGACAAATATGGATAATTTTTTCATTTTTTAGGTCTAATATCGAACTTATTTATCTATTTATGAATAAAATTGAATAAACATTTACCTACTGCGCGTCTGGTTCATCTTGACCAAAAATCAGAATTTATTCAACTTTTGCTTTGCGAGAAAATTTTGGCAAAACCTATAAAAAATTTTTCAGACAAATATGGATAATTTTTACATTTTCTAGCTCTAATATCAAACTTTTTTATCTATTAACACATAAAATTAAATAAATATTAACTAACTGCGCGTCAGGTTCATCTTGACAAAAAATACGAATTTATCCAACTTTAGCTTTGCTAGAAAATGTTGGCAAAACCTATAAAAATTTTTTTAGACAAATATCAACAATTTTTTCATTTTCTAGGTGTAATATCAAACTTTTTTATCTATTAACGAATAAAATTAAATAAATATTAACCTTCTGCGCGTCAGGTTCATCTTGACCAAAAATCAGAATTTATTCAACTTTTGCTTTGCCAGAAAATTTTGGCAAAACCAATAAACATTTTTTCAGACAAATATGGATAATTTTTACATTTTCGAGCTCTAATATACAACTTTTTTATCTATTTATGAAAAAAATTGAATAAATATTCTCCTACTGCGCGTCAGTTTCATCTTGACTAATAATCAGAATTTATCCAAATTTTGCTTTGCTAGAAAATTCTGGCAAAACCTATAAAAAAATTTTCAGACAAATACCAATAAATTTTTAATTTTTTAGGTGTAAAAGCAAACTTTTTTATATATTAAAAAATAAGATTAAATAAATATTGCCCTACTGCGCGTCAGGTTCATCTTGGCCAAAAATCAATATTTATTCAACTTTTGCTTTCCAGGAATTTTTGGCAAAACCAATAAAAAATTTTCCATACAAATATGGATAATTTTTTCATTTTCTAGCTCTAATATCTAACTTTTTTATCTATTTATGAATAAAATTAAATCAACATTTACCTACTGCGCGTCTGGTTCATCTTGACCAAAAATCAGAATTTATTCAACTTTTGCTTTGCCAGAAAATTTTGGCAAAACCTATAAAAAATTTTTTAGACAAATATCAACAATTTTTTCATTTTCTAGGTCTAATATCGAACTTTTTTATCTTGTAATGCATAAAATTGAATAAACATTTACCTACTGCGCGTCAGGTTCATCTTGACTAATAATCAGAATTTATCCAAGTTTTGCTTTGCCAGAAATTTTTGGCAAAACCTGTAAAAAATTTTTTAGACAAATATCAACAATTTTTTTATTTTCTAGGTCTAATATTAAACTTTTTTTTATTTATTAACGAATAAAATTAAATAAATATTGACCTACTGCGCGTCAGGTTCATCTTGACCAAAAATCAGAATTTATTCAACTTTTGCTGTCCCACAAATTTTTGGCAAAACCTATAAAAAATTTTTCAGACAAATATGGATAATTTTTTCATTTTCTAGGTCTAATATCAAACTTTTTTTATCTATTAAGGAATAAAATTTAATAAATATTAACTAACTGCGCGTCACGTTCATCTTGGCCAAACATCAGAATTTATTCAACTTTTGCTTTCCCAGAAATTTTTGGCAAAACCTATAAAAAATTTTCCAGACAAATATGGATAATTTTTTCATTTTCTAGCTCTAATATCAAACTTTTTTATCTATTTATAAATAAAATTGAATAAATATTCACCTACTGAGCGTCAGGTTCATCTTGACCAAAAATCCGAATTTATTCATCTTTTGCTTTGCCAGAAAATTTTGGCAAAACCTATAAAAAATTTTTTAGACAAATATCAACAATTTTTTCATTTTCTAGGTCTAATATCAAACTTTTTTATCTTGTAATGCATAAAATTGAATAAACATTTACCTACTGCGCGTCAGGTTCATCTTGACTAATAATCAGAATTTATCCAAGTTTTGCTTTGCCAGAAATTTTTAGCAAAACCTGTAAAAAATTTTTTAGACAAATATCAACAATTTTTTTATTTTCTAGGTCTAATATTAAACTTTTTTTTATTTATTAACGAATAAAATTAAATAAATATTGACCTACTGCGCGTCAGGTTCATCTTGACCAAAAATCAGAATTTATTCAACTTTTGCTGTCCCACAAATTTTTGGCAAAACCTAGAAAAAATTTTTCAGACAAATATGGATAATTTTTTCATTTTCTAGCTCTAATATCAAACTTTTTTATCTATTTGTGAATAAAATTGAATAAATATTTACCTACTGCGCGTCAGGTTAATCTTGACCAAAAATCAGAATTTATCCAAGTTTTCTTTGTCAGAAAATTTTGGCAAAACCTATAAAAAAATTTTCAGACAAATATCAATAATTTTTTCTTTTTCTAGCTCTAATATTAAACTTTTTTTATCTATTTTTGAATAAAATTGAATAAATATTCACCTACTGCGCGTCAGGTTCATATTGACCAAAAATCAGAATTTATTCAACTTTTGCTTTGACAGAAAATTTTGGCAAAACCTATACAAAAATTTTCAGACAAATATCAATAATTTTTTCATTTTCTAGCTCTAATATCAAACTTTTTTATCTATTAACGAATAAAATTAAATAAATATTAACCTTCTGCGCGTCAGGTTCATCTTGACCAAAAATCAGAATTTATTCAACTTTTGCTTTGCCAGAAAATTTTGGCAAAACCAATAAACATTTTTTCAGACAAATATCAATAATTTTTTCTTTTTCTAGCTCTAATATCAAACTTTTTTATCCATTAACGAATAAAATTAAATAAATATTGACCTACTGCGCGTCAGGTTCATCTTGACTAATAATCAGAATTTATCCAAGTTTTGCTTTGCCAGAAATTTTTGGCAAAACCTGTAAAAATTTTTTAGACAAATATCAACAATTTTTTCATTTTCTAGGTCTAATATCAAACTTTTTTATCTATTAACAAATAAAATTAAATAAATATTGAACTACTACACGTCAAGTTCATCTTGACCAAAAATCAGAATTTATTCAACTTTTGCTTTCCCAAAAATTTTTGGCAAAACCTGTAAAAAATTTTCCGACAAATATCAATAATTTTTTCTCTAATATCAAACTTTTTTTTCTATTTCTGAATAAAATTGAATAAATATTTACCTACTGCGCGTCAGATTCATATTGACCAAAAATAAGAATTTATTCAACTTTTGCTTTGACAGAAAATTTTGGCAAAACCTATAAAAAAATTATCAGACAAATATCAATAATTTTTTCATTTTCTAGCTCTAATATCAAACTTTTTTTTCTATTTCTAAATAAAATTGAATAAATATTTACCTACTGTGCGTCAGGTTAATCTTGACCAAAAATCAGAATTTATCCAAGTTTTGCTTTGCCAGAAAATTTTGGCAAAACCTATAAAAAATTTTTCAGACAAATATGGATAATTTTTTCATTTTCTAGCTCTAATAGTAAACTTTTTTATCTATTAATACATAAAATTAAAAAAATACTAACTAACTGCGCTTCAGGTTCATCTTGACTAATAATCAGAATTTATCCAAGTTTTGCTTTGACAGAAATTTTTGGCAAAACCTATAAACAATTTTTTAGACAAAAACCAATAATTTAATCATTTTCTAGGTCTAATATCAAACTTTTTTATCTATTGAGGAAAATAATTAAATAAATATTGACCTACTGCGCGTCACGTTCATCTTGGCCAAACATCAGAATTTATTCAACTTTTGCTTTCCCAGAAATTTTTGGAAAAACCAATAAAAAATTATTCAGACAAATATAGATAATTTTTTCATTTTCTAGCTCTAATATAAACTTTTTTATCTATTAATACATAAAATTAAATAAATACTAACTAACTGCGCTTCAGGTCCATCTTGACATAAAATACGAATTTATCCAACTTTAGCTTTGCTAGAAAATTTTGGCAAAACCTATAAAAAAATTAACAGACAAATATGGATAATTTTTTCATTTTCTAGCTCTAATATCAAACTTTTTTATCTATTTATAAATAAAATTAAATAAACATTTACCTACTGCGCGTCTGGTTCATCTTGACCAAAAATCAGAATTTATTCAACTTTTGCTTTACCAGAAAATTTTGGCAAAACCTATAAAAAATTTTTTAGACAAATATCAACAATTTTTTCATTTTCTAGGTCTAATATCAAACTTTTTTATCCATTAACGAATAAAATTATATAAATATTGACCTACTGCGCGTCAGGTTCATCTTGACTAATAATCAGAGTTTATCCAAGTTTTGCTTTGCCAGAAATTTTTGGCAAAACCTGTAAAAATTTTTTAGACAAATATGGATAATTTTTACATTTTCTAGATCTAATATCCAACTTTTTTATCTATTTATGAATAAAATTGAATAAATATTCACCTACTGCGCGCCAGGTTCATCTTGACTAATAATCAGAATTTATCCAAATTTTGCTTTGCCAGAAAATTCTGGCAAAACCTATTAAACAATTTTCAGACAAATATCAATAATTTTTTCATTTTCTAGCTCTAATATCAAACTTTTTTATCTATTTATAAATAAAATTAAATAAATATTGACCTACTACGCGTCAAGTTCATCTTGACCAAAAATTAGAATTTATTCAACTTTTGCTTTGCCAGAAAATTTTGGCAAAACCTATAAGAAAATTATCAGACAAATATGGATAATTTTTTCATTTTTTAGGTCTAATATCAAACTTATTTATCTATTTATGAATAAAATTGAATAAACATTTACCTACTGCGCGTCTGGTTCATCTTGACCAAAAATCAGAATTTATTCAACTTTTGCTTTGCGAGAAAATTTTGGCAAAACCTATAAAAAATTTTTCAGACAAATATGGATAATTTTTACATTTTCTAGCTCTAATATCAAACTTTTTTATCTATTAACACATAAAATTAAATAAATATTAACTAACTGCGCGTCAGGTTCATCTTGACAAAAAATACGAATTTATCCAACTTTAGCTTTGCTAGAAAATGTTGGCAAAACCTATAAAAATTTTTTTAGACAAATATCAACAATTTTTTCATTTTCTAGGTCTAATATCAAACTTTTTTATCTATTAACGAATAAAATTAAATAAATATTAACCTTCTGCGCGTCAGGTTCATCTTGACCAAAAATCAGAATTTATTCAACTTTTGCTTTGCCAGAAAATTTTGGCAAAACCAATAAACATTTTTTCAGACAAATATGGATAATTTTTACATTTTCGAGCTCTAATATACAACTTTTTTATCTATTAATGAAAAAAATTAAATAAATATTCTCCTACTGCGCGTCAGTTTCATCTTGACTAATAATCAGAATTTATCCAAATTTTGCTTTGCTAGAAAATTCTGGCAAAACCTATAAAAAAATTTTCAGACAAATACCAATAAATTTTTAATTTTTTAGGTGTAAAAGCAAACTTTTTTATATATTAAAAAATAAGATTAAATAAATATTGCCCTACTGCGCGTCAGGTTCATCTTGGCCAAAAATCAATATTTATTCAACTTTTGCTTTCCAGGAATTTTTGGCAAAACCAATAAAAAATTTTCCATACAAATATGGATAATTTTTTCATTTTCTAGCTCTAATATCTAACTTTTTTATCTATTTATGAATAAAATTAAATAAACATTTACCTACTGCGCGTCTGGTTCATCTTGACCAAAAATCAGAATTTATTCAACTTTTGCTTTGCCAGAAAATTTTGGCAAAACCTATAAAAAATTTTTTAGACAAATATCAACAATTTTTTCATTTTCTAGGTCTAATATCAAACTTTTTTATCTTGTAATGCATAAAATTGAATAAACATTTACCTACTGCGCGTCAGGTTCATCTTGACTAATAATCAGAATTTATCCAAGTTTTGCTTTGCCAGAAATTTTTGGCAAAACCTGTAAAAAATTTTTTAGACAAATATCAACAATTTTTTTATTTTCTAGGTCTAATATTAAACTTTTTTTTATTTATTAACGAATAAAATTAAATAAATATTGACCTACTGCGCGTCAGGTTCATCTTGACCAAAAATCAGAATTTATTCAACTTTTGCTGTCCCACAAATTTTTGGCAAAACCTATAAAAAATTTTTCAGACAAATATGGATAATTTTTTCATTTTCTAGGTCTAATATCAAACTTTTTTTATCTATTAAGGAATAAAATTTAATAAATATTAACTAACTGCGCGTCACGTTCATCTTGGCCAAACATCAGAATTTATTCAACTTTTGCTTTCCCAGAAATTTTTGGCAAAACCTATAAAAAATTTTCCAGACAAATATGGATAATTTTTTCATTTTCTAGGTCTAATATCAAACTTTTTTTATCTATTAAGGAATAAAATTTAATAAATATTGTCCTATTGCGCGTCAGGTTCATCTTGATCAAAAATCGGAATTTATTCAACTTTTGCTTTGACAGAAAATTTTGGCAAAACCTGTAAAAAAATTTTCAGACAAATATCAATAATTTTTTCATTTTCTAGGTCTAATATTAAACTTTTTTTTATTTATTAACGAATAAAATTAAATAAATATTGACCTACTGCGCGTCAGGTTCATCTTGACCAAAAATCAGAATTTATCCTATTTTTGCCTCGCCAGAAATTCTTGGCAAAACCTTTAAAAATTTTTTCAGACAAATATCAATAATTTTTTGATTTTCTTGATCTAATATTTAACTTTTTGTCTATTAATAAACAAAATTAAATAAATTTAGCTTATGGTGGTCGGATTCATCTAATGAAAAAAATTGGAATTTAACCAATTTTTACCTTGCCAGAAATTTTTGACAAAAACACTTAAACATTTTTCAGATAAATATCAATAATTTTTTTAATTTCAAAACTACCCTCACAGCACCGAAAATTTCCTGAAAATTTATCAAAGATTTATTTTAAACTTCGGAATATTTAGGTGTATATAAAGCTTAGTGAAAATTTTTAAAGACTTAACTGTCCCTAGTAATCAAATGTTTAGCGTAAAAGTTGACTGAAGATTTGAATTAAATTTTCGTGAAATTTTCGTCGCTAAAGTTTTCTGAACATTTAAATTACATTTTCGTGAAATTTTCGTCGCCAATGTTTCCTGAACATTTAAATTACATTTTCGTTAAATTTTCGTCGCCAATGTTTCCTGGACATTTAAATTAAATTTTCGTGAAATGTTTATCGCAAAAGTTGATTCAACATTTAAATTAAATTTTCGTGAAATGTTTGTCCCAAAAGTTGATTCAACATTTAAACTGAATTTTTGAGAAATGTTTGTCGCAAAAGTGGATTGAACATTTAAGTTAATATTTTCTAAATGTTGAGTGGAAAGTTGACCGAATAAAAAAATTATATTAAATAGAAGTGGAACAAGTAAGTTAAAAAGTAATTAAATTAATATAAACACATTTATTGAATATTATTATTTAACATTTATTTTAGTTTTAATTTTCAGTAACAAAACAAAAGAAATGCAACACACAGGAAATTGTAAGTTGAATGATTGTATTAGATTAAAGATTTGTAAAAAGTTACAGAATCTTCACAATTTTATTCAATAAATGTTTTTATATTAATTTAATTACTGTTTAATTTACTTGTATCCCTTCTATTTAATATAATTTTTTTTATTCGGTCAACTTTCCGCTCAACATTTAGCAAATATTCACTTAAATGTTCAATCCACTTTTGCGACAAACATTTTACAAAATTTCAGTTTAGATGTTTAGTCAACTTTCACGACGAACATTTCACGAAAATGTAAATTAAATGTTCAGGAAACTTTCGCGACGAAAATTTCACAAAAATTTAATTTAATTCTCCAGTCAACTTTTACGCTAAACATTTATTTAATCGGGACATTTAAATCTTTACACAATTTTCACTAAGCTTTGCACCTAATATTTCTAAGTTTGCAAATAAATCTTTAATAAATTTTCAGGAAGTTTTCGGTGCTGTAGGGGTAATATGAAACTTTTTTATCTATTAACTAACATGGAGAAATATATATATATATATATATGTATATATATATATATTGAATATATATATTGAATATATTGAAAATTGACAAATAAAATTCAATTTTAAATAAAGTAATTGATAACTGAAAAACAAATTAGAAAATGACGAAAACAAGTAAATACCCTACGGTAAAAATGTGCGTGAGATCTGACGTAAGAAAGTAGGTTTGTACTTACATGTGTACGCATGTAAAATCTCAGGTGACACAGACGAGATTTCGTATAAGATCTTATGTGAGAACGTAGGTACGAACGCATGTAAGTTTTTATGTTAAGTTCCGTCATACACCGCGTATAACGTTACTCAATATGTAATTGAAACAGCGTTCTTATATGAGTTCTCATCTGCGTACGTATGTAAGAACACAGGTATGGATGGGGAGTGACCGTCATCTGACGTCAGGTGACCGATGACTGTCATCGGACCGTCAACATCTGTCATCGTGGACATCATCTTTTTTCGGGAATATGAAGTAAAATTTAGTGCAAATGAAGTCTAATAAAATTGTAAAAATTAATCTAAATTTGTTTTGTTTAAACGATATTTTACAATAATACATCAAACTAGCGTTAAGAATAAATAATATTTATTGTCAGTTAAAGATGCAACCCGACACACAAAGAGGGTCAAGAAATAGGTATTAAACAGGAGCTGATTGACTGATGCATATGAAATTTAAAAAGTGACAATATTTGCACATAAAATGTTGCCAGGATACTTAAATGACAAAATAATAATGATTTATTATTTGCATTTGAGGATTTTTCAAGAATTATCACAAATTTGCGTAATTTTTAACAACGGTTTCGAGGTTAGATTTCTCAATTAATAGTAAGAACTTGGAAAACTGTATTATCTTTTACTTGCAGACCTCGCTAATGTTATAAATGATTCAGGCGTTGTTTTTGTACTATTGTTAATTCTAAACATCAAGTGTAAATTCGTTAAAACTTGATTTATAACATGATTTCCTCGATGACGGTCAGATTACCGATGACGAGTAATCGGACCGATGACGGTCATCTGACAAAGCGGTGCGCTGTCATCTTGGTCAGTGCACATCCCTAAACACAGGTGCTAACACACTTACGAACTCATGTGGGAACACACCTAAGTATTAAATTAAATATATTATTAGAAAGAAATTTTTGCTAACGGGATTCGAGCGCATCTAACCTGAGCCTAAGTACGCCTTAAACTTCGGCCACCGTCGTTATATACACAACTTTACGAAATATTAGTCATGTTTAATACATAAATTTCTCCAGAAAGACATGACTATAGAAACAATTTACAAAATCTTAGTCATGTCTTTCCGGAGAAATTTATATATTAAACATGACTAATATTTTGTAAAGTTGTTTCTATAACTACGGTGGCCGAGGGGTTTGATGCGTACTTAGGCTCAGATTAGATGGACTCGAATCCCGTTGGCGAGAATTTTTTTTAATAATATATTTAATTTAAAATATTTAATTCAATACTTAGGTGTGTTCGCACATGTCACCTGAGATCTTATATTCGTACACATGTAAGTAAAAAGGAGAGAATTTAATTAAATTAATTTTTGAAACAACATTTTATCAAATTTGAAGACTTTTCCAGGTATTATACTGTTTTGCCTGACTACAAAAAAATTCCATGACAGTTCCAGTTTTTTCAGGTTTTTCTGATATGATTAAGAGCTTCTTTATTTTGCAGGGTACAATTTTTATTTGTATCTAATTTTTTATTTTAATAGGTGTAAAACATGACATTAAAAAAAAGTCGGTTTGGTTTATTATTAATTACATCAAAATCACTTTTTATTTAAATTTAATTTTAAGAAAGTAATAACGTGTGTTCATGTTTTATAAGATATTTTTACCACGAGAATTTTTGAAAGTGTTGTCTCTGCTTCTGAAATACGTCATTTAATATTTTGTCCAAAATCCATTATTAGCAATGACTGCTTCAAAACGACTTGGCATTGATAGGCAGCATTTTTCAATCATTTCTGGTTTTTGGTACAGCTCTCTCCAACTTTCCACTATACGATTGTGTAGTTGATCATGTGTGCGAATGTCACATGATCTCCACGTTTTGGTCATTATTCCCCATACATTCTCAATCGGATTTAAATCCGGAGATTGTGGAGGATGCGGTAGACGATCAATTTCTGGATGCTCTTGAAACCAGTTTCTTACAATATTCGATAAATGAATTGGACTATTGTCTTGAACTAATTTTATCCTAGGATATTCTTCTACCGGGAATATTTCTCTAGCAGTTGGGAGCAAGTGGTTTTGAAATAATTCCACATACTGTTCACCTCTCATTCGCCCATCTATTTCAATTAAATTTCCGACTCCGCGAGAAGATATGAAACCCCAATAACTTTTTTTGACTCGGCCACTGTGTCGAGTTGAAACAACAAAACTTTCGTTGAGCCTATCTTTTCTGGTCCTCCAAACCCTACATCTTCCATCTTCTTGGGTAGAGAATGTTTTTTCATCGAGAAACAGTACATCTTTCCAATAATTTTGCGGATGTATGATGTAGTTTTCAGCATATTGCAGCCTTTTAATTTTATTTTGCTCGCTTAGAATAGACTTTCTTGCTGCTAGAGAAGAATGAATATCATTTTTTTTTAAAATTCTTCTGACAGTATATTTTGAAATGTCATCATTAGTAACACGACTTGCAAAAAGAGTAGTTGAAGTAAACGGATTTTCTCGAAAAAAGTCACATAAAACTTCTTTTTGTCCATTTGTAGCTTTTTCAGGGCGATGATTAACAACTCGATGGTCTTTCAAAGATTCGTGTCCTCCCTGACGATATTTTTTCAACCATAACTTTACTGTCTTTTTTGAGCAAGAAACGGTTCTTGCTACTTCGTTTGTGGTCATACCACCTTCTTTTAATCCAACAATTTTCCCTCTTTCGGATTCTTGAAATAAATTAAAGAAAAATTAAGAATAATATGCATAAGAAATAATTCAAGTATTTATTTAAACTTTATTTTAAATTTATCTTAAAAGTAGATGCAAGACTATTATATTAAGACTGATTGATAAGAAAAATGAAATATTACACTGTACAATTTCTAATAGACACCCGGTAAAGATTATTGCCAAATTCAATAAATTTTAATATTAATTATTAATTTCTTGATTCTGCTAAATATTATTAAAAAAAAAATTTATTAAATTCACATTAAGGCTGATCAAGCCAGTTATTAGTAAAAGGTCTATTCCAACTACAGGGGGTGGGTCTTCTGACACTAGGTGCCTAATTAAAAATGCATTACTTTATAAATCAATTAGTTTGTTCATTAGGGTGGCCGTTAATAATGACATTTTGGAATTTTGTCCATTTCCGGGTCTCATTTTGTCACAAATTGAAAAAAAATAGATACGTATTTTTTCATTTTTTTTTAAATTATTATTTAGTGGTGCCTGTAGGCTATTAAAAATTTGCATGTATTTTGCATGGGAAAAAAACTTTTTTTTGTAGATTTCCTGTAAAATCGTTGAAAATTGATATTTTTTGACCGGACTACTCTGTTTCTCTTCATAAATGTTCAAAGAATAATATGCAATTTTTAACTTATGAAATTTGTTAAGTTTACTATTTTTTACAGGACCCAAAAGTTGACCAAAAAAAAAACTAAAATAGGTTATTATAGGCAAAAATATTAATTCTCAAAAAAACGAGAAATTTAAACTGCTAATTATGGTTTCTATTGTTTTTGAGGTCCCTGATTACAAATCTGAAGTCATATTTGAAAAATTCAAAATGGCGGATTCAATATGGCGGCCATGAAAATTTTAAAATTAATCAATTTCTAGAAAATTTCGTACCAGGGGGTTTTGGGGGTCTCTGATTACAAATTTGAAGTCAGATTTTAAAAATTAAAAATGTCGGATCTAATATGGCGGACATCAAAATTTTTAAATTAATCAATTTTTATGAAACTTGGTATCATAGGGTTTTTGGGTTTTTTTTTAAAAAAATTGCAAACTCAAGGAAATATCAATTAAAAACTATTGTAAATGTAGAAACTCAAGTTGGAGACACGTGAAGTGATCACTTTCAGGAGAATCACCCATCTATAAAATCGTGTCATGTAATTTGTAAACGAACCTTCTCTTGCTAATAAATACTAACTAATTTAAATTTAGATAGAACATTCACAAAAATTTTGTTGGCTACTGGGATAAGATATTACATAATTAAGTTAAAAAAAATAATTAATTTTTTAAACATTATGCCCGCCATATTGCATCCGTCAGTTTGGATTTTTCAAATCTGACTTCAGATTTGTAACTAGAGGCCCCAAAAACCCTACGATACCAAGTTTCATAAAAATTGATTAATTTAAAAATTTTGATGTCCGCCATATTGGATCCGACATTTTTAATTTTTAAAATCTGACTTCAAATTTGTAATCAGAGACCCCCAAAACCCCCTGGTACGAAATTTTCTAGAAATTGATTAATTTTAAAATTTTCATGGCCGCCATATTGAATCCGCCATTTTGAATTTTTCAAATATGACTTCAGATTTGTAATCAGGGACCTCAAAAACAATAGAAACCATAATTAGCAGTTTAAATTTCTCGTTTTTTTGAGAATTAATATTTTTTGCCAATAATAACCTATTTTAGTTTTTTTTTGGTCAACTTTTGGGTCCTGTAAACAGTAGCGGCTTTAGGGGGGGGCGAACCCGGGCGACCGCCCGGGGCGCAGAGCTGAAGGGGGCGCATCCAGGGATGTAGACGTAATATAGAAGAAAATTTGTTAACTGTCCAGGTCAAAAGATATCATTTTTTTAATTTAGCGTAAACTTTACAAGAGTGTTTTCACTGTTAGTGGAAGTGTAAACACTAATTTTTTTCAAATTTCATAAAATAGTTTTTGAGTTACACAGTTTTAAAATTTAAAATTTTTTTAAAATGTAGTTTTTTTAAAAAATTTATTATATGTCTAACCAGATTGAATATTATAGGGGGGGGGGGGGGCAAAATTGAACTTCGACCGGGGCGCAGAAAGTGCTAAAGCCGGCTCTGCCTGTAAAAAATAGTAAACTTAACAAATTTCATAAGTTAAAAATTGCATATTATTCTTTGAACATTTATGAAGAGAAACAGAGTAGTCAGGTCAAAAAATATTAATTTTCAACGATTTTAAAGGAAATCTACGAAAAAAAGTTTTTTTCCCATGCAAAATACATGCAAATTTTCAATAGCCTACAGGCACCACTAAATATTAATTTAAAAAAAATGAAAAAATACGTATCTTTTTTTTTTCAATTTGTGATAAAATGAGACCCGGAAATGGACAAAATTCCAAAATGTCATTATTAACGGCCACCCTATTGTTCATATTCCAATTAAATCGTCAATTTTTTAATTACAGTTTACAAATACGTAATTTTTACACCTTTTTTTCAATTATTTTTGTCATTTTTAAAGTACCTTTGTCAACCTCAGAGTATTTTTGTTTTTGTCAATTTTCAAATATTTTTTCAATTTTAAGTTTAATTTTTTCTAATTTCAATTACTCTTTTCAGTCTTCGAATTATTGTCATGAATATTTAAATTTATTAAACAAATTTTCATTTATTTCTCTCATTTTTCAATTATTTTCTTAACATTTCAATTATTTTTTTCTATCTTTAAATTATTGCCAGGAATATTTACATTTTCAACACAAGTTTCTATTCTATTTTTGTTAATTTGTTTAAAATTTTATTTGCTTTTAATTTTAATTTGTTACTTAAAATAAATTTTCAAATTTAATATTGTAATGGGCTTTTACTCGTAAATAAATAAATCCATAAAATTCAATTTTTTTTTATTGACATTAATTTTTAAATTTATTATATTAGTTTTCAATTATTTTATACATTTTTTATTTATACACCAGCTTTAAATTATTTGTCATTATTGGTACCATTCTTTGGAAAAGTTACTCGGTAAAATTCTTGAGGGTGCATAACTGCACACTCTTTAGAATGTCCACATGAATTGTGATAAAAGCTAAAAAAAACTATTTTCAAATTACAATTATTTTTGTTCTTGTTCAATTATCTTCTTTTAATTTCAATTATTTTTAAAACTTTTCAATTATGTTTTTTAATCGTCAAATTATTGTCAGGAATATCCAAATTTTCGACTCAAATTACAATTATTTTTGTTATTTTTCAATTATTTTCTTCAACTTTCAATTACTTTTGTCATTATTCAATTATTTTTGTCATTTTCCAATTTTTTTCTTTATATTTTACTTATTTTTGAAATTTTAGAATTATTTTTTACAAATTTCAATTATTTTATTTAAATTTTTTTATTGTCATGAACTTTTAAATGTCTTTCACCTGCTTGTAATTATTTTCATCGTTATTTTTATTATTGTCACGAATTTAATAATTTTTACACCTTTTTCAATTTTTCTCTTCCAATTTCAAATATTTATTTATTCAAAATTTAAATAATTTTTTTAACTTTCAATTATTTTTCTCAAACTTCTAATATTTTTTCAACTTTTAAATTATTGTCTATAAGTTATTAATTTTTACACCAGTTTCCAATTATTCATTTAATTATTCAATTATTTTCTTAGTACTTCAATTGAATCGTCAAGTTTTTAAGTAATGTCTTCAAATTTTTAATTTTTTAAACCTGTTATCAATTATTTTTGTCATTTCTCAATTATTTTTTCAAATTACAAATATTTCTGTTAATATTCGAATAGGTATGTTTGACATTTTTCAATTATTTACTTAATTTTCATTTTCTTCAAACTTTTTATTATTGGCATGAATTTATATATTAACTTTTGAAGACCAGTTTTCAATTATTCATGTCATTATTTAATTAGTTTCTTCACATTTTAATTATTTCGTAAATATCTCAAATATTTTTTGTAAATTTTTTTGTAAAAGTATCTTGAACCTTTTAAATTAGTTACTTCAAATTCCAATTATTTCGTTTCAATTATTCAATTTTTTGTTTTCATTTTTTTATTTTTAATCAATTTTTCAATTTGTTTTGTCATTTACAATTTTTTTTAAATTAAATTATTTTTAGCATTATTTAATTAATTAGTTTCTTTATATTTCAATTATTTTTGCGATTTGAGAATTATTTTTTTCAAATTTGAATGACTTTCCTTGCTGGCACCCTGCAATTTAATATCAGTAATATCAAACTCATTATTGTTTATTCACATTTTTATTTAAAAATTTACTATTAACTCAATCTTTTATTTAAAAGCTCACTATTCACTCATTTTTTTTAACTTAAAAACTCACTATTTACTCACTTTTTTCAATATTTTCAATATGCAAGTCTCTGGCAGCCCTGCTAATTAGATAAATATTATTCATCGATTTGTTTTATATATTATTCTAGTTTAATTTCTAAAATGTATTAAAAACTAATCGCACGCTTTGGCGCGTTACATTTTGCTGGTATTTGAAATAAATTGTATTCAAATATCCATATTCACACAGTTATTCAAAAATAATAAAATGAGCTATATACATTTATTACCTTAAAAAAGTATTAAAAAGCAATGAAATATATTTCTGCAAAAGGGCGTCTTTTTATTTGGAATAAAAAAGCATTAAATGCATAACAAACTATTCCTAATTTCAGGAATTAAAAATACTTGGCACAATCAGGGATTAAATAATATTAAAATGATCAAATAATATTAAAATGAATTAGATTTGGCATTAAATTCTAGTAACTTTAATACTCACTAATGCAAGGCTTCTTACCGGGGGATTTTGCAATTTATCTTGTCTTTTAAGAGCGAGAATAGTCAAAATTGAAATCAGGTGAAAGCGATTTTCTTCACAGACACAATCAGCATTAATAGGATATTTTAGAAAAAGTTAGGACTGGTTTATTAATATTTTCATATTTTTACCTGTTAAATTAGCAAAGGGATGACGATTCATTTTTTCGATTGTAATATTATTAGCAGAAGAAATATCGCTACACTTCCTCTTAACCAAGCGCGAACCCACGGTGAAGCTTTGGGGGCTATCATCGCCCACCTCTTATTCCCAAATCCATAAAGATATCAAATTCAACAAATCTCATTTTTATATTTCTTTTAATTCGGGTCATAAAATATTTATAAATAAATATAAATATAAATAAAGAAAAATAAATAAACACATTTTTTACACCCTCAAAGAAAAATAAATACACATTTTTAACACGCCCCCCCCTTAAATTTAGTTTAACAATCCACCCTTGCACCTACCTTTCTTTATACCCTCAAAGAAAAATAAATAGACACATTTTTAACATGCCCCCCCCCCTTAAATTTAGTTTAACAATCCACCCTTGCACCTACCTTTCTTTGCACCCTCAAAGAAAAATAAATAGACACATTTTTAACATGCCCCCCCCCCTTAAATTTAGTTTAACAATCCACCCTTGCACCTACCTCCCTTTACACCCCCGCGGCCATTTTAATTACGCGTCACACTGTGAATTGAACAATGGAGAATTATTTATCAAGAATGTTGCCCAGATATCCAGAATTATATAATAAAAAACATCTATTATATAATAATGAACACTGGATCCAGAATGTTTTAACCAAATTGGCAGAATCCGCTCCAGGAAATTATACATGTAAGATGATAATAATAATAATAACAAAAAAAATAATTATAAGATAATTATAAGAATTTAATTTGAATGATTAACAAATATACTACCTATTTTTCAGTCAAAGAAATGTTCAGCGCAATTGCTGATTTAAGGAAGAGGCATTGCAGAACTTTCCTGAAAGATTTCGATGAACTCGAGGACGAGGATTACGTCTTTTTATCCAAGTTCGAGTTTCTGGAACCGCACATTCCAAAATGTAGAATCCATGTAAGTATAATTTATACTACTCCCTGGTATAATTATTTTATTGATTTCCTCGTGGTTAAATATCCGTTTCAAAAAATATAGACAGGTTCAAATTTCTTTACTGTGTTTTTTTTGTGTTAAAAGAGAATGTGACAAATATATTATATAGGCGATTTGCACGTAAATGTCAAATTTGGCGGCTCAGCTGAAATAATGTTTAAATTATAAAAATATTAACAATCTTATAGGGAAGTTTTAAAGCTATATAAAAGCAAGTTTTAACAAAAAAATATGCAGTTATATGCATTATATAATCTGTATTATTACCTCTCGAAATGTCAGCTTCGTCATATGTGTCGCTTTTTTAATTTACTAAGTTTCACTCAGTAAATGAGGTTAGATTAAATGTCAAATGTCACCTCCGTTTGATCGCATAAAAAATCAGTCCGTCAAAGCTAATTTTGGAAAATTTGAGATGGTGGTATATTTTTTCCTTTTTACACTCATGATTTGCAGCTTGCAACTTGACGCATGCATCTTATTTTACCCTTACGATTAAGAAATAGTGATTATGTGATTATAGTTCATTGTGCGTTAGGCTTATCTGTTATTATATATTTATATTGTTAATGGTTGTCCAGTTCACATATACTCGTTTCACATATTTTATTCATTTTAGAACTTTTGCATTGGAAAACATTCGTCAACAATCCGAAAGCAGCAAAAGCACCTTCAGGAATTCGGGTGGTGGTAGAAGAGCCAATTCATAATAATTACACAATATGTCATTTTTGTATTTTATAAAATAAAGTTTATTTCATGAAATCTGTTAAAGGGTTCTCGAGATATCTTGGCAAAAAAAAAAGTTGTATACACACATATAGCTGGAGATTTGCTTGAGAAAGAAAATTTACGTTTTTTAGTTGAAAATGATTCGATTTAGACTATTTTTTGAAAATCGAAAATCTTAACGATCACAAAGCTTCCTCTAAGACGAAGTAAAATTAATTTAAATATAAAAATTTCTAATTTAAAATCTTTTACTTATTTTTATTGACATTAATGATTAGTATTAATTATAATTTAGAATTAATTTAATTAATAGCAGGGCTGTTATTGATTTAAATCACTTAGATTTCAATCATGATTTATATCAATGGGGAATTTGTATTAAAATCATGATTTAAATCAAAATTTTTTTTTACTTTTCCGGATGTCTAATACTACATGTAAAAAATTGCAAACCATAAAAAAATCACAAATCAAAATCGTTCATCTATTTTAAAAAATTTTGTTTTCTTTACACTGTTTTTAATTTTCCAAAATAGTATATCCATTCTTTTTTTCTTCAATTTCTAAAATAATTTTCTAATTTTTCTAATTTTAGAATTTTGTTCTTTTTAGTAATATATTTTAACCTTTTTTCAATTATCTTCTTGTTTATTTTTTTAATTTAAAAAAAATGTATGTAAATAGTTTAATTTGTTGAAATGAGTTTTTACTCTTTTATATATTTTTATGGTTCTGGTTCATTCTTGTGTTCTTTTTAATTTATCTTTATTTCTTCAATAATGTCCATAATTTCTTTAATTTAAAAAAATTTTATCATTTTTTTTTATTAGACTGTTTTCTTATCTTTCTACGTTTTTATGTTTTTTTATGATTCATTTTTTTAGCTCCTTTTACCTGATTTTTTAAATTTTGCGTTCATATGAATTTAAATATATATTTTTTTAATATTCTCTTTTATTCGATACAATTTATTTGATTAAATATTTTATTATCAGTTTAAAAAATAAACTAGTTACAAATAAACATTTGGAGATTTTATATGTGTACTGATTATATTTGAAAAAAATCAATTTTTGATTTAAATAAAAACGAATGCCTGTTGGTCATTTTAAAATTATAAATTTTTGCAAATGCAAATAATGAACAATTGAAAAAAAATTTGAAAAATTAAAGAATAATTATAAAATTTTAAGAGAATAAGTAAAAATTGAAAAACATTGCAAGAAATAATTGAACAATTCCGGAAAATAATGAATAATTGGAAGAAATGATTGAAAAATGACCAAAATAATTGAAAACTTGAAGGAAATACAGTAAAACTCACGTATATCGGACCCGCATATATCGGATTCCTGTCTACATTAGATATTTTTGCCAGTCCCTTGAATTTATATATCATGTATTTTTACCAGGATAAATCGGACTCCCGCTTATATCGGAAAATTTTCTCGGTCCCTTGAAATCTGATATACGTGAGTTTTATTGTATATAAAAAATGACGAAAATATTTGACAATTGAAAACAAAATAATTGCGAATTGAAAAAATTGTAGGAAATACTTGAAAATTGAGGGAAAAACTAATGAATTAATTAAAAGAAATAATTTTATTTTATTTTTATTTTATTTTATAAAATAAATAATAATATAATAATTAAATATTAAAATAATAAATAATTTTATATTTGAAAAATGAGAATAAATGAAAAATGGAAGAAAATATCTGAAAAACAACGAAAATAATGAACAATTGAAAACAAAATTTAAAAAATGACTAGATTAATAGACAACAAAACAAAGTAATTGAACAAATTGTAGGAAATAATTGAAAATTGTAAAAAATAATCAATAATTGAAAGAAATGATTGAAAAATGACGACACAAATTAAAAAATTGAAGAAAATGTCCGAAAATTTCGTAAAATAATGAATAATTGAAAAATGACGAGAATAATTGAAAAAGTAAAGGGAATATCTAAAAAATGACGAAAGTATTTGACAATTAAAACAAAATAATTGTAAATTGAAAAAGAATTGTAGAAAATAATTGAAAATTAAGAGGAAATGTTAATAATTAAAAGACATAATTGAAAAATGATGAGAATAAATGAAAAATTGAAAGAAAGGTCTGAAAATGACGAAAATATTTGACAATTGAAAATAAAATCTGAAAAATGACTAGATAAATAGACAACAAAACAAAATAATTGAAAAACTTGTAAGAAATAATTTAAAATTGTGGAAAATAATCAATAATTGAAGAAAATGATTGAAATTATGTCCCCATTTGAATTGGGGAAGTTATTGAAAAAAAAAAGAATTTTAAATGCAAAAAAATTAAGAAACATGAATTATTTTACGATTTTTTGATGAATTATAAACTTTATATAGGTCAATTGATTCGTTCTTAGATAAGAAATGTGATTTTTGTATTCATTAAGAGGTTAGTACCACATCTCAGTGACTTTTATTCAACATTTTTTTTAATTACAAAATGTATTTTGTTTACTTTAAACTTTTTGTGTATTAAAAAAGAGGTTTTAAACTATTGAAAAAAATTGTTTATTCCTTGTTTATTAACGATTATCTTGCTGCTATAGCCGCCTGAAACTACCCCTATTTGTGATTAGCGGGCATGATATCTTCAGTTCAAGTGATCTAAAAAACAAAAATTGAACAGTTTCTTGAAAAGTAAGCTTGTCGCTATCGTCTGAACCTCGATAAAATTTTTTTGATAAAGAAACCAGAATGGTGGAGTTTTTTATTCTTAACCTTGTTTTTTCAATGTAAATTGTTTAAAAACACAAAAGAAAATAACTAAAAACTGAAAAATGGAATTAAAATTTCATTAAAATTTATTTTTAACGAAAGTAAGTGAACTCTATTGAATTTAAAATGAAAGAAACTTATTGATAGTTGAAAACAATTATTTTAAAAAGCCATAAATTTTTAAATATTAAAGAAAATAATTGAAAATTGAAAAATGGAATTAAAATTTTTAAACAATTTTTATGTTTGAACAAAATAATTGGAAATTAAAAAAATACTTTAAAATTAAAGAAAATAACAAAAATTGAAAAAATAGTTTAAAATTAAAAAATGTAATTGAATTTCAAAGATAATAATTGATAATTGAACAAGAAATTACAAAATGACGAAAATAATGAAACATTAGGGAAAATACTTGACAATTGAAAAAAAATCGATAAATGGAGAGAATAATCAAGAATATGACAAATATTAATGAAAAAGTTAAAGAATATTTATAAAATTGAAGAGAAAATTAAATTGTCAATTGAAAATTAAAGAAAATTTTTAAAAAAATTGTAGGAAATTTATGAAAATTGAAGAAAATAATTGAAGAATTGTATTAAAATTTGACAATATAATTGATAATTAAAAAAAGGCAAGAATTATTAAATATTAAACAAACTAATGAAAAATGGAGTAAATGTATTGAAAATTGACAAATGAAATTTTGTTTTGGATATTCCCTAACTAACAAATTCCCCTGCCTTTCCTGATTTCCAGTTTTTTCCTAGCCTGCGGTCACCCTGGTTACTGAAATTAAAAAATGTAATTTAATTATAAAAAATAATTTTACTCCATACAAATATATATTCATGTCATACCTGTGTCGGATTAAAATCTGCCAATTTTTGTACGTATACTGCTGAATGAATACTTGATTCCATTGACATCTTAAAGAATATGAAGTCTTCTATGCAGCATCATTGAAAAATTGTTTTTTCTCAAAAACATCAGTCTCAATTAAAACTGCTGACAAATAATGTCTAACTTTCACATTTATTTCATCACATGTGTCAAAACTTTTTTTCATCATTTTGTGTTCAGGCAAATATCTGTGTGCGGACATTACTCTAGAAAAAAAAAAATTATAAATTATACAATAATTTTTGATAAACCAAATACAATAAAAAAAAGCAATTATATCTGATGAGATTTTCATGAACTTATTAGTACTTGTAAATTTCTTCTATTGGTTAACGTAATTTAAGCAATTCGTATTAATATTTAAAAGAAGTTGATATTTTAAAAAATTGAAATTTTTTTTTATTTCAATTATATGTATAAAAACTAATTTGTAAACAACGATAATTATATTTGGAGCAGGTGTTTTTTTTTTAAGTAAAGAACAACTTCATATTATTCGAATTTATTTTGCACAATATTTTTCATTCTTAGAAAACTATTAAATATTACCTATTATAATTTACCTATTATTAATTATTATAATTTAAAAAATTTGTAAATTTTAAAACACTTACCAAAATAAAAAATCTTTTGACCACCAATAATTACTTGTCAAGATATTAAAGTTTATCTTTTGTTGACATTTCAAAAACAATTAATATTCATATTAATATAAATATTAATATTAATATAATATAATTAATAAATAAATATTCATATTAATTTTTAACCTGAATCAGAGGAATGACAAACCCGAGGAATGATTTCAACATTTTTCACATTTTATTTCTAATTAAGCAATTTTTCTTAAACTTAAAACAATTCAGCATGTTTATATAAATTAACTTTATTGTAGAAAATTGCAAAAAAAAATTATCTATTGTCATTCTAATTTAAACTTGAGCTAGAAGAATGACGATTCAGGTTGTGAATCGCTAAAAAATCTCCAATCTATATTTCTTTAACTTTAAACATAATCCAAAACTTTTACATAATCCACTTGACAAATTATTATTAGGGATGTCAATGTATTTATGAAGTATGGAAATAAATAAATAGCTCAAGCCATATAAAAAATATTGAATAATATTCAACAAGACTGAGGAGTGACGCGAAACCGGAGGACAAAATTTATTTTCTATTTATGGAAAATCTGTAAGATCTACTTTATTAATACTTTATATAAGTATTCTACAATCCCTTAGCTTCTGAAAAATATCTACAAAGTATTATTTTATAAATATTAAATAGTTGTTTTACGTTTTGAAAGAATGAAAAATTGACATTGGACATGTTAAAAAACTAACTTTTAGTAGCAGAAATTACAAAAAAAGTAACTTAAAATGGTAAAATAAATAAATTCTTTTGTTGGATTTTTAAAAGTTGTAAACTATTGACGTATGGAGAGGAATCGTCATAAATTGTTATAACTATTGGGAAAATCTTGAGGACATGCAAAAGTAATATTTTGGAAGACTTACTCATAGATATTTCCAGCTTTCACATCTAGCTATGGATCTACGGCTATGTTTTATTGTAGTTAATTAAAATTCATCAATTAATTTAAAATTAATTACTGCAAGATATATCTGATAATTATGCATTTCTATTAAAACTATTTTTTATTTTTGGACGTATTTTTGTTTATAAATTTGAAATGCAAACATATCCATCGCACACGATGCGAAACATGAGATTCGACATGAACCATAAAAAGTTTAAGAGTCGTCGCGTATAATGAAAATTCAAAAGTTACTAGGGGGTAAGGCATTTATGCACCTAGGTGTACATATAAAAATTTCCCCAAAAATCCTAAATTTAAATGAATAATATCGTATCTCATAAACGGTAGCAGATATTAAAAAACTGATGTCATTTTTGGATTTTTGAATAGAAGTATGTATTATGTTCATAGTAATAACATATATTTATATAAGTGGCTAAATTCTTAAACAACAAATATAATATTGGAATAAATAATTTAAATTATTTAAAATGGTAAAAAAGAAAGGTTATCCTTCCATTTTATGAGGGTAAAGGCCATAAAACGGTTTGGGACTTCCAGGCCAACTGTCATAAATCAACCCTCACTAGATATGCGTGTAGCGACATTATCTGGTAAAATTCGAATTCCATAAGATTCATGTCCGTTCAAAAGTCCAGTTTCTAAATATTCGACATTTTCTATTCTCGTACCTATTGTTGGTGCCATTATTGGAGGCAAATCTACATAATCACTTAAAAAGACTAGGAAAAAATGTAAAATAATTACTTTAAATATTCAGAAATTGGTTTTAAAAACCTTTTTTGAAAACTTACGTTCCATATTTTAATTCCTGAATTTACAAATTTTCCTTATATTAATCTGGACAATTCGTATTGAATAAAGGAAACATTTCAATGGTTAATGTCAAAATCAATATTTAGAATATTATACTACATAGTAAAACAATCGCTTAGCGAAAATCAATAATGTGAAGTTGTAAATTTAAATAATTTATAAAGTGTTACCAAACGAAAATTTTTAAAAAAGTAAATATTTTCGACGTGTACTTTTCTTCAACCCAAACGCGACGTATGTACTCTTTTTCAACGCAAATCCGATGTGTACTTTTTTTCCACTAACCCAGCGATTTTATAATTAAATTTTAATAGTATATTTCAAATCATTTCTACCATAATACTTACTTATACACTATATTTTTTGTGCGTCCTTCTTGAGCATATACAAACAAATTATTTTTTGAACCAACCCTTAAACATGCTACATAAAGTTGTCCGTGTGAAAAACATTCAACATATCCAACGTTAATCCCTGCTGTTGATAACGTCTGTTCTTAAGACTTATTCACTGTTATAGTAAAACAAATACTGATTGGAAACTATACCAATATGGTATAGATAAGGAACCCATCTTGCCGTATGCCCAAGGGGATCAGGAGACTGTTGTGGAAAATGATCAGTGTAAGTTCTACTGGAATTTTTCTTTTTCCACCACTCATCGTATCAGTGCTACAAAGCCTGATATTGTACTCCAGGATCATAAAAGTAAGATCATTTGTGTGGTAGAGTTTTGGGCTCCTGCTGAGAGCAACATCATTCAAAAGGAGGATGAGAAACGGACGAAATATCAAGACCTTCTGTTTGAATTGAGTAGAATGTATGCAGGCTACAGGGTCCGGCTAATTGTTCTTGTACTCGGTTGTTTGGGAGGGATGCGAGCTTCATTTGTGAGCCAACTAAGGAAGATACCTAGCTGCGTGCATCGAGCCGATGCATTGGCGGTTCGCATGCAAAAGGCTGTTCTTCTGAACTCTCTCAATCTGGTTCGGCAGCACTGTTCATTGCGGATTAGAGTAAGTAAAGCAAAAATGGGAGAGGTTGTTTTAGTGAGGTATTACCACAGCACGTGGTCGAGTCCCACACGAACAAGTGCGTAAATGCATTTTTTCCTGTCTTAAACTTGTTTAAAAAAAAAAAAAATAATAATAATAATAATAATTATTGCCACAGCACGTGATTGAGTCCCACACGAACAAGTGCGTAGAAGCTTTTTTTCCTCTCCTAAACTTTTTGGTAAAAAAATAAATAAATAAATAAAACTCACCGACATTTGGCCCGCATTTTCTCAACCTTTCTTTGCGGAGAACATCCCGTACCACAGTGGTTGGTGGAAGGTCGAACGGTACTCTTACCAAAATCAGGAGATTTGTCTAATCCAAAAAATTATAGACCGATAGCTTGTCTTAACACCTGTTACAAGCTATTTACTGGCATCCTAAAAGAAAGGATATTAACATCTATAGAGCCAGTTTGGAGTACAATAAGTGAACCACGTGGGTGCAAAAGAGGCCTGGCGGGTTGTAGGGAGAACCTATTAATAGATAGATGTGTGACCCAAGACTCGATATTTTATCGACGCAACCTGTCAATGGCTTGGATTGATTACCGTGAAGCATTCGACTCTACGAGTCATGAGCTGATCATCAAGCTCCTTGATTGCTTACAGATACATCCAAACATTGTGAGATGCTTGAAAGAGCTGATGCTCATGTGGAGGACAAGGTTTGTTATAACTTATAACATCCAACAAAAAGCAGATGATAACTAACATTATCTCTTTTAGGACAGGAGTTTTCCAAGGTGACTCACTCAGTCCTCTACTTTTCTGTATCTCTCTTTTGCCTCTGTCTATTGTGCTTCTAAAAAATGGCTCTAGATACATGTGTGGCAAAACCAAGAAATAGAGTCCATAAGATCAACCATCTGTTTTATATGGATGATCTTAAGCTCTATGGATCTAGTAGAGCTGAACTTAAGAATCTAGTGTTTGCAGTAGCCAAGTATTCCAGAGCAATTGAAATAGAATTTGGATTGGATAAATGTGCTGTTTTCCACTTAAGTAAGGGAAGACGTGAAACATCTGAAACACCAAGCGACTCTGAGGATCTTCAGCTCTTTGGTGGCAACGCCATTCATCATTTTGGTCAAGGAGAAACATACGCATATTTTGGAATTCCACAAGCGGAGACTCAAGATGTGCGTCAGCTTAAAGATCGTCTCCAAACAAAATATCGTGGTTTTCTCAGAAAAATTTGGTTTTCCGAATTATCTGGGAAGAATAAGATACAAGCCACAAATACATTAACCATTCCTTTGCTTCTCTATACCTTTGGAGCAGTTAAGTGGAATGTGAATGAGCTGAAGATGCTAGACAGCACTGTTCACTTCCCCCACAGCACCGAAAATTTATTAAGGATTTATTTGCAAACTTCGGAATATTTAGGTGCAAAGTTTAGTGAAAATTGTGTAAAGATTTAAATGTCCCGATTAAATAAATGTTTAGCGTAAAAGTTGACTGAAGATTTAAATTAAATTTTCGTGAAATTTTCGTCGCGAAAGTTTCCTGAACATTTAAATTACATTTTCGTGAAATGTTCGTCGAAAAAGTTGACTGAAGATTTAAATGAAATTTTCGTGAAATGTTTGTCGCAAAAGTTGATTCAACATTTAAATTAAATTTTCGTCAAATGTTTGTCGCAAAAGTTGATTCAACATTTAAACTGAATTTTTGTGAAATGTTTGTCGCAAAAGTGGATTGAACATTTAAGTGAATATTTGCTAAATGTTGAGCGGAAAGTTGACCGAATAAAAAAAATTATATTAAATAGAAGGGGAACAAGTAAATTAAATAGTAATTAAATTAATATAAACACATTTATTGAATATTATTATTTAACATTTATTTTAGTTTCAATTTTCAGTAACAAAACAAAAGAAATGCAACACACAGGAAATTGTAAGTTGAAAGATTGTATTAAATTAAGGATTTGTAAAATGTTACAGAATCTTCAAAATTTTATTCAATAATAAATGTGTTTATTTTGATTTAATTACTGTTTAATTTACTTGTCCCCCTTCTATTTAATATAATTTTTTTTATTCGGTTAACTTTCCGCTTAACATTTAGCAAATATTCACTTAAATGTTCTATTCACTTTTGCGACAAACATTTCACAAAAATTCAGTTTAAATGTTCAGTCAACTTTCACTACGAAAATTTCACGAAAATTTAATTTAAATGTTGAATCAACTTTTGCGACAAACATTTCACAAAAATTTAATTTAAATCTTCAGTCAACTTTCACGACGAACATTTCACGAAAATGTATTTTAAATGTTCAGGAAACATTCGCGACGAAAATTTCACGAAAATGTAATTTAAATGTTCAGGAAACTTTCGCGACGAAAATTTCACGAAAATTTAATTTAAATCTTCAGTCAACTTTTACGCTAAACATTTATTTAATCGGGACATTTAAATCTTTACACAATTTTCACTAAGCTTTGCACCTAAATATTCCGAAGTTTGCAAATAAATCTTTAATAAATTTTCAGGAAATTTTCGGTGCTGTGGGGGTTTAACATCTTATTTAGTAGCTCTAAAAAAAGCTTTCCAACAACGTTCTCGACCACCGCTTAAGAACATCGGCGGCTATGGGCGAGGACAACAGTGCAAGAAAGATGGAAAATGTATCGAGTAAGTGCATCCCGCTCTTGCAAACCTTCCAAAAATCGTCTTTAGAGGAAAACGCTATTCATATTTTGCAATGTATTTTATAACCTCAGAAAACAAAACTTTAAAATGTTTGAAATTCAAGATGAAATTGCTAAACAGCTTTTTAAGTTTCAACTTTCTATCTCATTATTTGACCAAACTCTCGTGGAACGTGGTGCATGAATATTGCCCAAAATTTATTGGGGACAAATCTTATTTAGCTTAAAACTTATCTGGCATAAATCTTAATTAGCCTAAATTTTATTTGGCCTAAAACTTATCTGTCCTAAATCTTATTTGGCATCATTTTTCTATTTTAATTTTTTTTTGACAATTTTGTGACAATGAGAAATTAGGTCAAATAAGTTTTAGCCCAAATAAGTTTTAGGCTAAATAAGATTTAAGCCATATAAGATTTTGACCATATAAGATTTGGGTAACATTAATGTAACTTAAGTATCTAGCCAAATATTTATTTATTACAAGCAAAATCTTAATTTATGTTGGTACCCTTGACAATCATGCTTTCATTTGAAAATTATGTAGTTTTATTTTTAATATATTTTTACCTAAACGACCTGTAGAATTACTTGAAAAAGTTGATAATAGTAATAATTAAATACTAAAATGTACTAGGATGTACTATATTCTAAACTTCTTTCACATTCGTTTAATGTCGAATGATATTTGTGCCTTAATAAATATGTATAATTGAATGAACTTTAATTGTGAAAATAAGTACAGAATATACACAACTTAAATTGCAAAGCAGAGAGTAAATCATCTAATAAACGAATAACGTCCACAGGGTGAGATTCCAATTTGATTGTTTTTTAAGAATACAATCTTTATATTGAAATTTCTTAATTTGACGCTTGGCAAATATAAAAATTGAAACCGAAATTAAATATGCATTAATAAAAAAATTATACTTGCAAAAGATTAAATATAAAAAAAGCATACATTCTTGTGTTAAGTAAAGTGCAGTTTCATTTTAATTGTTAAAAGTAATAAAGAAAAAACATTTGTGTAAGGAAAACTATGAGATTAGAAAAAGGGGCAGAACTTTAGAAATACCTACAGTTTGCATTTATTGATTTTTTTTTCTCAAGGATAATCAATATGAGTCAGAATTTCTGAAACGTGCCACCTAAAATTCAATAATTTTCTTTTTCGGTAAAATATTGTTTTTCTTATAATAATTTATGTTAAAAATGACTGCCTAAAAGGATTTTGCAAAAAAAAAATGTATTCATGTTATTAACAATTGAATATTATTACTCATTTTTGCAAAAATTAATATCTCAAAAACGTATTGACCGATTTGGATGATCCAAGTGCCATTCTTTTTTTCTTGAATCAAAGTTTATTTGAAAATTTTTGTTATGTAAACATTTTGCTTTTTACTTGTTTAAAAATTTGGTTATTTATAAAAAGTTAATAAAAAATCAAGTTCATCATCGAATTTCTAAATGAAAAAAATACCAAATTATTCTTTGAAGATTTCGAAATAATATTCCGTTGAGAAAAAAAATGGCACGCATTTGATAATTGGTTTATTTAAAGGTTTTTGATATTCGCCTAGTACGATTCACGCGCGAAGTTTCTTAAAACCTTTAAAACAATTGAAATCGTCCCATTCTAATAGAATTTCTCAGAGAGCATTAATTATATTAGTGAAAATTAAATTTGGTCCATGGAAGGAATGTTAAAAATCATAAACAAAGTTATATTTTTTGTCGTATTCTAAGCAATGTTTCGATAAAAAAAGTTCGATAACATCTTTAGGTTATATTTATTGAGAAATAATACGTAAGTTAATAAATCATTTCTAGCAAAAACGTTTTTAGTATAATTGGGTAAAGAACCAAATAAAAAATATGAGGAAGTTAAATAGTTTACAAAATAAATTGCCAAAATTGTAAAACTAATTACATTGACGAATCAAAATACATTAAAAGCACGTGTTAATGATTACAGGAGAAATAGGAGAAAAATTTATTCTAATTTTGGTGCTCATGAATCAAAGTTTAGTCATGAATTTAATTGGGATAATGCTATGATTTTAGACCGTTAAATAGATTATAAAGAACGTGTTTTTTAGAAATGTTGCAGCTAAAAAAATAGTTTTCCTCTTAATAAAACAGGAGATAAATATTATACATCTAATTCGAACTTATTAACTTATATTATGAATTCTCCTTTCTAATATTAATTTTCAACGTTTATTTATACTTATAGGTCATCGACTTCAATTATTCGTTGCTCTGTACTTCTTCTAATTTAATTTTAAATATATTCGGTTTTCAATAACACATTATAAAACGTTAACGGTGTTACCATGTAACGGAAAAATTTTTTTTTTTTTAAAATACTACATAATTTTAATTAATATTTTGATGTTCTATTTTAATTTTTTTTTAATTATTGCTAGAAGTGATTTGTTAATTTACATATTATTTTTATTTTCCAATAAATATATGTGACTTGGAAAGTTAAAAGGGACCTTACGTCAAAAAAATCGATTTTTTTATGTTTAGTTCATTTAAAAGAGTGAACTTTTCTCTTTAAGAACCACCTATTAGTAAAAAAATCGATTTTTTAACATAAGGTCCCTTTTAACTTTCCAAGTCACATATCCTAAAGATGTTATCGAACTTTTTTTATCGAAACATTGCTTAGAATACGACAAAAAATATAACTTTGTTTATGATTTTTAACATTCCTTCCATTAAAAAAATTTAATTTTCTTCAATATAATTAATGCTCTCTGAGAAATTCTATTAGAATGGGACGATTTCAATTGTTTTAAGAAACTTCGCGCGTGTCGGTACGCGTGAATCGTACTAGGCGAATATCAAAAACCTTTAAATAAACCAATTATCAAATGCGTGCCATTTTTTTTCTCAACGGAATATTATTTCGAAATCTTCATAGAATGATTTTGTATTTTTTCATTTAGAAATTCGATGATGAACATGATTTTTTATTAACTTTTTTTAAATAACCAAATTTTTAAATAAGTAAAAAGCAAAATGTTTACATAACAAAAAATTTCAAATAAACTTTGATTCAAGACAAAAAGAATGGCACTTGGATCATCTAAATCGGTCAATACGTTTTTGAGATATTAATTTTTGAAAAAATGAGTAATAATATTCAATTGTTAATAACATGAATAAAATTTTTTTTTTTGCAAAATCCTTTTAGGCAGTCATTTTCAGCATAAAATATTATAAGAAAAACAATATTTTACCGAAAAATAAAATTATCGAATTTTAGGTGGCACGTTTCAGAAATTCTGACTCATATGCAGAAGTCAAGAACAGAAAGAAAATGACAAACATTTAAAAAGTTTTGTGCATAAAATTTATTTTTTAAAATAATTTACAATAATTTAAAAAAATGTTCTGGATGCCTGGCAACAAAATCATCAAAGAAAATCAATCCCAAAAATTTAAAAATATTAAAATTAGCGCAAATGTGATGCAGATTATGAATTTTGTTGTTTTGGCCCAAATGCTTGATAGTTTTTTCTTTTGTAATTCTAATTGCGATGAATTTTTTTTCGTAAAAAGGAATTTGTACAAAAATAAATGAATCTTCGTCTCTGCGTCATGGTGAAGTTTTAAATTTTATTTTTATAAAAATTATAGCTCTTTTTTAAGAAGGTTTTATCAATTTACATAATCTTAAACTAGAAAGTGATTTTTTATACAAATGAATATATTACTAAAATTTATTTCACCAAGGTTTCAAAGTTCTAGTCTCATATGTTTTCAAAGAATAAAGCAAAACTTAACAAATAATGTTTACAGTTATTGATTTTTCACCTTCAGGATAATCGATACAGTAGACAAAAATAGAAATAAGAAAATATCAGTCGCTAAAAAATATTTTTGCAGAAAGTTAAATAAAGAAGGATTTGGCAAAGCTTCTTCTAACCTCACAATGAGTAAAGTTAAAAAAGTTTAATTAAAGAGAAACTATCTTCAAATTTATTTATTGTTAAATAAAATATCCACATAAATTTTAATAATTTAATACTAAATAAAATTGAAAATAATTTTTTTTGAAATAAAATTTTCTTTCCTTTAGTCAGAAAATTAAATTCATTCTGAATTTCTTAATATTAATATTATTGTTTGTTAGATTCAGTAATTTCTTAAAACGAAGGACCTTATATTACTGTTTGTAAACGACGAAATTTCTAATTTTAATTTAGTCTGATATAAACATCGTCAGAATATTACGATTTCGACAAAATAAATTCATTAAAATTTTTGACGTGTTAATATATTTATTTTATTAACGAACTTTGGAAAAAAAGAATTTTAATTTCTTTGTAGTTTTTTATTTATATTTTATTATTTTACTAGTACTTTAATTTCCATTTATTTGTAATTTTAATCGTATAAGCAGTGTAGTTTTAAGGAAGTAATTTTTAAATAAATGTATAGCCTCATGAGGTTTCCAAAAACCTGAGCCAACGAAACGTTGCTTCATTTAAAATAAAACATTTTTGAAGTTTTTTATTTCAGCTCAACTTTTTTAGATTCATGAATCTGTTCGCTAATCATTAAAATTTTATTTTCAAGGGATTTTGAAGATCTTTATTGTTGTACCTTTATTAGACGAGACCGGCGGTCAATTATGTAAAGTCACATTCGATTTCGAATACACCTTCACATTCACGTTCAATTATTAGCTCTAAAATTTATTTATTTAATTTTAATCGTTGTAGCAAGTTACAGTGTTTACATTTCTTAAATATGGTAGTATAGTGTAAAGTATAAAACATGAAAAAAAGTGTGTGACGTGTTAAAATATGTTAAAATTTGTACTGCATTATAATGTAGTGACATGGTGCTGAATATTTGGAGAAGAAAAAATGTTTTGATACATGTAGGTTAGATATCTATTATTAAACAATTATTTAATCAATAATTTAAAAAAAATATTGATGAAGCAAAAACGTTAGATGAATAATAAAAAGTTACAATCATGAAGCAGCCAAAAATAATTCTTTCCTTTAGTTGCTGAGGTTGCTCAGGCAAGAAACCGCCAAAGAAGTTTCAAGTATTCTCTATATGAAGTTCCAGATCGTAATGGCAAAATGAAAAAGCCTTAAAATGGTCCACAACACCAGTGGGATCAAAAAGGTTAACAAAATTAAGATGTACAAAATGTTGTTCAGACTAAAATTTTAAAACTCTTTGTCTTCAAAACTGGGACAATTGCAACATAGTGCTCTTAATCAAAGACAACACTTGCAAGTAACTCATTAGCGCAGATTCTTTTGTTAGTGAATAAAGCTGAGACGCCAATTAATTGCATTTCATTTTTGAACAATTTATTAATCAATCCCGTGTTTTTTCATTATTACATTAAACAGTCCCAAATTCTTCATTATCTGTTGACACCAATAAGTACCCGTAATTCATTACTTCGGAAACTTCTAAAATAAGTTTCCTGTTTGTGAGAGGAAAATGGATTTATTTGATGAATCGTAGCCTCACCCTTGAATACATTTAGTATCGTAACATCAAGAAATAGATTGACCCATAGTGTTTAGAAAAATCCATCGTACTTTTAATCATGACTTGAATTTAAGAGACGACGTATTAAACATTTGGGTCGAATCCACAAAGCAAAATATAGGGAATCAAATAAAATAGTTGCAGAAGATAGAAAGGAGGGGTTTCATAAACAGCAGGAGGTAGAAAAAAAGGTGGAATAACAGTAGTATTTTGGAATGTATCTGGGTTAGGTAAGAAGGATGAGGTTCTTTGGAAAACGAATGAGAAGTGGGATAAGGTATTTTTAAGCCAGACACGACAAAGAGTAAAGACCGGGTGAAAACGAGGAGTAAAATGCTAAGAGAGTTTGAATAGAGTATGCAGGGAGCAAAGAGGAAATAGAGCAAAAGTAGAAGTGCAAGAGTAATGGTATCGGGGATACCATTTCCGGTATCGGTAATAGAAGAGGTTAGCCTAGGTGAGGGAAGCGTAGAAGTAGTAGTAGTTCTATGTCAAAAAGGTTAAAGAGTGGAAAAGATAACAATTCGATAGTTGGTACATATATAAGAAGAAAAGAAGAGGATGGAGGATGCTGGGGGAATAGATGAAAATAGGAAAAGATGAAAAGTACTGATGGCAGGTGATTTTAATGCATGGGCAGAAGAACTTTGAGGAGATAAATGGTGTGAGGAGAAGGAGAGATTCTTGAGAACTCAAAACATAAGGATGTGGTTACCGAAGGTAAAAAGATATTGAGCATTTTGGCAGAAAAAGGAGTGGATGAAGAGGAAAGAGTATAATCGAGTAGGATAAAGACACGAAAAGCTGAGAAAAGATAAAAAAGAGAAGGAAAAAGATAAGATACATTAAAAAGGTAGAAAAAAGGAGGGCTTAAGTAGAGATAAGTATAGAAGAGTGGACAAATTGCTTTATTATAGTTATTTAAAATCTTTTTGAATTCATTTTGATTTTGATCTTTAAATAAAACTAACACAAAAATTTGTTAAAGGAAGTTTCAAATTAAAATACAGTAAACCATTTTCTGTTTAACAGATATACTTTATTCTCAAGCAAAAATTTATACACGCGAAGAAGAAATCTATTGACAATTACTGGTAATTAATGTCATTCAATTAGGCAAAGACAAAAAGTTATTTCCTTGTCGTACCTAAGAATAATTCAATAACAAACGTAAGAAGCGAAATCGAAGCTCCTGTAACCATTACTCCAATCAGTAAAAACTTGATTTTTAACTTATCAGTATCTTCTGGTTTTAGAGAATCATCTTCGAAGTTTCTACCTTCCTCAAGTTGTGCATCATTTTTCAGTTTCCATTTGTAAATTAATCCGAATTCTGACACCGAACGTTGGATTTTTTGAAATTTTTCAACATAAGGAGAACCTGGTTCCATAAAGAATCCAGTTGCTGTAGAAAGTACGAATTCAGGAACAAATTTCAAGAGATGTTTCCTTCTGTAATTTTCGGCATACCATTCAACCTGTGTTTGCTTCATAATACAAGTGATACTTTTGTTATGCACCAAAATATTGATGCATTCATCATAATCTGTATATTCGACGTCACTTTTAGCCAAAGGTAAGAAACCATCTTTTCCAAAAGTGATAGATATAAAAAAAGCAGCATTTGTTGAAGCTCTGAACAGAAGTCCACTTTTAGCCAAATCGCTTAGATTATTTATTGCAATTTCTTCTTCTAGGTAAAAATTAAAATCCGTTAATGAAGCAAAAATGTTAGACGAATAATAGAAAACTACAACAATGAGGCAGCAAAAAATGATTCTTTCTTTCGGTTGCTGAGGATGCTTTGGCAAGAAACCACCAAACAAGGTTCGAGTAATCTCTATAAAGTTCCAGTTCTTAGTCTCGAAATGAAAAAGCCTCGAAATGATCCAGAATGCCAGTGGAATCAAGAGGGTCAACAAAACTGAGTTGTAAAATGTTGTTCCGACTAAAACTGTAAAATTTTTGGTTTTAAAAATTGGAACAATTGCAACATAGTGGTCCAAATCGAAGATTGCAGTGTCGAAGATCTCATTGCTGCAGAGACATTTCATAGTAATGCTTGAAACTCCAATGAATTGAATTTCATTCTTTACTAGTTTATTAATCAATCCAGTGGTTTTTTCATTAATGCACGAAGTTTTTCCAAATCCTTCAACATCTGATAAAACAAATATCGGCATGTAATTCATGACTTCGGAATAAGTTTTGACTAAGAAAGCGTCTGGTCCAGAAATTTGAATTGCATGCTTTGTTGAATTTCGCTTGACCTGAGTAAATGGTTGCCGAGTAAATATTCCGACCTTGATAGGATAACCATTTAGATTTCGTAGTTTGTCTGGAAACAAAATGGTTCTTCTAAAGTAAGTTTCCTGTTTGTAAGAGAAAAATGGATTCATTTGATGAATCGTTGCCTTTCCATTGAATACATTTAGTATCGTGACATCAAGAAATAGATTGACCCATAGTGTTTGAAAAAATTCATCGTACTTTTGAACACGCCCTGAATCTAGGAGGCGAAGTATCAAACATTTTGGTCGAATCCTGACAGTCGACAATTTTCCAACAAAATTCATCAATTCTTCTACTTTAGACAAATCTCCTGGACTTTTAGAGAACTCAATCATTAAAAATAGTGTTGTATCTCTTGGACTGCGCAAGGTACTCCATTTATGAAAACTAGCCATGTTTTCTGTTGTGTACGAATCATTAAAATACAAAATCGGCAGATTTTCCTGAAACTCTTGTACTATATGATTATTGCTTCCATTTTTAGTTTCCATGTTCGTTATCAACATTACCTGGTATATCCTCGGATCATTTCTAATCGATACTATAACGTTATCTAACCAGTAGGGCTGTTTTTTTCTGTAGCTTTGACTATTGCATGCTACAAAGGTGACGATTAGAAAATAAACTATTTTCATGTCAATTAGCATTTTCAAGTATGTTAAATCTTTTATCTGTAAATAAAAAAATTAGTTTTACAATATGAATACGGGATTTTAATTTTTTTTTAATTCAAACTGATTCTAACTTACCGGTTTTTTAAACTTTCCTTTCACGTCGAACTCTAGAACAGTTCTGAACTTCTGAATGTACTTTGTGGTATCAGTTTTTCTGCATTTCAAATTATATGTTCAGAAAAATATACGTTACTGCAGGATTCTTTTCTTGAGAATACTGAAAATACTTTTATAGTGAAATTACTTTAAGACTGGAAAATCGATAAACGAAGAAACTTGTATTGGTAAAATAAAGTTGTACAGTGAGAAAAATTGACAAAAACGTGGCTAAAACCTTGAAATGTATTCAATATTGGGGTATAAAACTTGTTATAAGGGAGTTTTTGTGGTTGTTGATGACAAATCTGGTGTTTAACAAAGAATGGTACACTTAATCTATCAAAAAGTTAGTGATTTTTAGGAGAATTAGTAATATTTGTTAATTTAAGCTATACACATCAGCTTTAACATTAATAATAGCAAAAGTGGATACCTGAAGAATTGCTCTTGACAGGCGGGAGGTAATTAAGTTACGTTTACCGTGAGATTTCTCGAGCTTCAGATGTCGTCTGATTACGAATCTGAAGTTATTTTTCAAAAATTCAAAATGGCGTATCCAATATGGCGGACGAAAGTAAAAAATTTTAATTTAATTTCATGAAACTTGGTGTATGGAGGTTTTTCGGGTCTCTGATTACAAATCTAAATACTTTATTTAAGGAAATGTATTTTTTCCGTTAGCCGTCAATAATACAGAATTGTCGTTTCTCAGCTCTTACCACGAGAAGCCTTTGCAGCTACATTGTTGCTCACTTGAATTCTATTTTGTCTGACAGATTCCGTTGCCTTCAAATCAACTTTTTCTAAATACACTAATAAATCGGGACTAGTAAAATAGTTATCAAAGTATAAATAAAATTGTTAGTAATTTTTTTAGTGTAACTGAAGAAAGAAGATTTTGTGTCATTTGGATGACATCCATATTGGATTCGTTATTTTGAATTTTTAAAAAATGACTTCAGATTCGTAATTAGAGACCCCAAAAACCCCCGTACACCAAGTTTTATGAAATTAAATTGAAATTTTTTTATTTTGTCCGACATAGTGAATCCGCCATTTTGGATTTTTAAAAAATGACTTCAGATTCGTAATCAGAGACTCTAAAAACCCTCATACACCAAGTTACATAAAATTAAATTGAGTTTTTTAAAGTTTGTCCGAAATATTGGATCCTCCATTTTGAATTTTTGAAAAATGACTTCAGATTCGTAATCAGAGGCCCTAAAAACCCCCATACACCAAGTTTCATTAAATTAATAATAATAAAGTGCAATTGAATTTTTGCCTGTTCACGCAATTGTGTTGAGTCAATGAAAGAAACTTGTAGTTTTTCATGTCTCCTAGATGTTTTTTGGGTCGCAGATTATGAGTTTAGGGTAAAAAATGTCAATTTAAAAGTTTTACTGGGTCAAAATCGCGAATAAATGCAAAAAAACTAAAATTTGAGATTTTAATGTTTACACAATTCTGTATTTTTTCTGTCCGCACTGCTGTGTAGAATTGTGGTGTAAAATTAATGACTTTGCTTCTTTATGGAGCTTTTTAGATCGTATATTAAGGATCTGAAGTTAAATTGAACAATTAAAGATTTTAAAGCACCTAAAATGGCTAAAAATCTTTAAAAAAAAAAAAATTGTTCTGTTCGCATTTTTGTGTCAAATTGTGTTGTTAAATTAGTAAGTTTTCTTTTAATACGCAGTTGTTAGATCGACGATAACTGATTTGAAGTTAAATTTGTCATTTTAGGAGTTTAAGGATTGTCACCGGCAATTGAAGGAAATGAGCTAGAAGTCTGAAATTTTGACATATTGTTCCTCAAATCAATTTAGGAAGCCTTGCTTTTTTTTAAAATTTTTCACCACGTAGTTTTTGTTTAAAAAATTAAAATAAATGTGCAATTTAACACAGGTTCTTATGGAAACTCACTTAAATCTTTGAAAAAAATGTGATGGAAATGAGCTTAAATTCTGAAATTTAGATATTAGGAAGAAAATGTCGGCAAATTTTAATTAAAAAAGTTTAGAAAAAACTGACCATGGATTTACTGAATAAATAATTATCAAAGTTGTTTTTCACCAAAAATGAATGATGACCTTGAAACTAGCACTTGCGCAGTAACATTACACTTAATTCAAATGTATAATATAAATTTTTCTTCTACACTAAAAAATGTTAATTGTTTTTGTTAATAAAACAAGTTGTACATCTTTACCTTTATAATATTAAAGTCACTTTTATATTTCAAAACTTCAAGACTCTTTGATTTCAAGAAATACACAAAATTTGAGGTTAGGATTACATAAATACTACGTCTGCGCACAACAAATCTAAAGTGGATATTGCCAACATAATTTCTACTAATTTTTGCAGGAAGCTTATTTAGCAAAATTTGTAACATTTAAATAAAAATAAATTATGCATTATGTATTTTTCCAACTTTTTCAAATAAATCAATCGATAAATATTATATATTAATATTTTACAGCAAGTTTGAGAAATAAATATTTTATTTTCTTTAAGTTGGAATCCTGCGTGATAATGGAGCTAATACACGGGGATTAGCAAACAATCCCCTTACCGCGCATCTCGCCATTGACAATCCTTAAAGCAGTCAAAATGAGTAAAAGTCATCAAAAAAGAAATAAAAATCGTAAAATAACAGAAATTCATTAGGTTTGTTCGCATTAATATGAAAAACTATATTGCTTAATAATTATTTTTCTTTTCAATTAGTTGTTCTTAGATCGCTGACTACTAATTGGAAGATGGAATTATCATTTTAGGAGCTTAGAGCACTCAAAATTAGTCAAAATCGTCAAAATAGCTAAAAAGCTGCCTGTTGGTATTAATATGCAAAACTATGTTGTTTAATAATTATTTTTCTTTTCCATACGTAGTTTCCAGATCGTTAAATACTAATTAGATCTTAAAATTGTCATTTTAGGAGTTTAAAGCAGTCAAAAGGAGTCAAAATCATCAAAATGGCAAAAAATCGTAAAATATAAAAAAATCATCTGTTTTGTCTGGTCGTATTAATATGCAAAGCTACGTTGTTTAATAATTATTTTTCTTTTCTAAGATCGTTAATTATTAATTAGAAGTTAAAATTGTCATTTTATTATAGTTTAAAGCAGCCAAAATTACTTGAGTTGGCAACATTTCAACTAAAATTCGTAAAATACTAAAAATGTATTTTGTCTATTCATATTAAAAATGCAAAACTCTGATGTTTAATTAAATTTTTTTTTCATACGTAGTTTTTAGATTGCTGATTACTGATTTAAAATTTAAATTTCTGATTTATATAGAATTTAGATTGTTGATTACTGATTTAAAGCTGAAATTGTTATTTTAGGAATTTAAAGCAGTCAAAGTCGACAATACAGCTAAAAACCGTAAAATAAAAAAAATTCATTTTGTCTCTCCGCATCGATATAAAAAATTAATTCTAAATAAAATTGTTAAATTTTTATTTAGCGGCTCTTAGTCACTGCATGAAAATCTGATGTTGGTTTGACAAAAACTCCAACAAATATGTTTTAAGCATCCAAGCGATTTCGATAATTTTGTCCGCTCTTTACAACGGAATTAGTGATTTCTACCAATGATTTAGAGATTGTTTAACGGTAGGGTTCATTTCACTGAAAATCAGTTTGTATAAAGTTATTTTTGGCTACCGGCAGCTAACTTTAAGATGCTTCTTTAATACAGCATTTCTATACATTATATATAGAGGTACATACTTCGTTAATAAAAAATTTAAAAGGTCGATAACTTTAGTGCATTGTTAGATTTTTGCGGATTCTTTTAGATTTTAAAGTGAAGTGGGTTAAAAGGTATTAGTTTTAGGTATTAGTTTTAGGGTTCGAATCCTCCAATAGTATTTATAATTTTCATTGCGTTATAGGCGTGCGTTTAAGTCTATTAACACTAAATAAAGGTACTAGGAATAGATAGACATTAAAAAATCAATAAACAATGTAGGGAAAAAAATTTTTCTATTTTTTTTGCAATGACAGACAAAGACGGATAGAAAACGGATAGAAAACAGATTACATATTGACACTCAAAAGTGCTCCGGTTATGTCAGACAAAATCGGACAGAAAACGGAGACAAAACGGATAGAAAACGGACTACATATTGACATTCAAAATTGCATCGGTTATGTCAGACAAAAACGGATAGAAAACGGATTACATATTGATACTCAAAATTGCTCATGTTATGTCAGACAAAAACGGATGGAAAACGGATTACATATTGACACTCAAAATTGCTCCTGTTATATCTGTTTCTAATGTGTCAAGAATTTTTAATTACTTTGACAGATAAGAAACGGATTAAACCCGAGTGATTCCGGTTAAGCTTCGGATGAAAAGCGGACACAAAAACCGTATACGATTTACACTAGAAACGGACAAAAAGCGATTTGTATCCGATTTTTATCCGGTTTCTGTCCGGTTTCTATCCGTCGTTCTAACCAGGGTGTTTAATGATCCTAGAAATCCAGGAAAATGTGAAAAATTTAATATATCATGAAAAAACCGCTAATTTGTAAATGGATCCGGAAATTCTTAGAACAAAGAAATTGTAGATGAATGCTAAAACTTTCAACCTTACTTTTTTTTGGGGGGGGGGGGGGAATTCCACGAGAAATTCGGATATCACAAATAGCTTTTGCTATTATACTTTGTCATTTTTGGTAGTATTTTGGGTGCTAAATAAGTGATTAAAAATGTTGTGAAACTTTTTGGCTACTTATTTAGTATCTAGAATACTAAAGAAAAAAAGAAAATTAAAAAATAATATATATTTTCGATCAAACGAATTTCTCATAGAATGCTCCAAAAAAATAATCGTTCATTAATTTTATCAATGGATTTCGATTCCTTAGAGTTTTAAGTATACTTTAATACTTTTTCCCGCCTTTTAAGAGGCGCAGAACATTAAAAAAGAATTAATTGTTCATAAGGGGTCGTCCATAAACTACGTAGCACTTCAAGGGGGAGGGGGGGGGGGTCAAGCTATTGTCTACGATAAGAGGAGAAATGGCGCTAATACAAAAATGAGGCTACGTAGTTTATGGACGACCCCTAAACAAATTATAAAATTTTTTTTATATTTTTAAAATTGTAAGTGAAAGTCTATTTTATGTCTTTTAATTCTATCCAAATTACACATAAATTGATAAATTCATTTAAGAAATATAAGCTTTTATTTGAAAAGTGATAAAAATTTTCATTTTGCAATAACTTTTGTAAACATTTTTTAAAATTTTTACGTTCGGTAAAAACACTTTCATAATCTAACATTATATTTTTTGTATTATTTCTATAAAAAAGAACAATATCTTTTTTTCTGTGCTGATTTCACAAATTCTGACCCAAATATATATGTATTATATATTATATTATATATTATATATATATATATATTTAAATTTTCTTTATTTTGGGAATAATTTGCTAAAAATTGTTATTTTCAAAAGAATTTTTTATTCTTTTTCTAGATTCTTAACTTACTATCTTTACATGTTCATATTTTATTATTTTTTGATTTTTATTTCACTTTATTTTCCACAATTTTTATATTTTTTATCGTTCTTTAAAATTTTTTCATTTTCTCATGATTATGTAGTTTAAAAAAATTTTATGTTTACTGATTTTTCTAGTAATTACTTATAAAAATCTAAAACAATTTAAATTTGCGAATTTTAAAAACCACCGCATCTGTACATCACGCGTGCGAGATGCAAGGAGTGCGGGCAATATAAGTCGCATATGAGGACGCATCTGCGTGATCCTGTGAAGGCACGCGGTGCGAGTCAATCGTCATGAGTGCGGGACATATCACAAGCACAATGCGCGCATTTTGCTATCTAGGTTACTTATCCGTAAAATTTGACTTAATTTAATTTTAACCCGTAAAATATGAACATAAACAAACACATTTGGTTAGAAGCTTGATACTTTTGTTTTTTATATAACTGTTCCATCTTACCAGGAAAAAATTGTTTCGTTTCTTCTGATTGTCCGAGAAAGATAAAACTAAAAAAAATATATATTCCCAGTTTCAATAAAAATTGTAACTTATACATACACATAAAAAGATGTCCAAACTTGCCTAAACTCACACGAACTGAAGTAAAATCCATCAATTAAAAAAAAACACACACACATGTAATATTAAGCTAAAAAACTTTGGGTTCTCACGACGCTCGATCTTATTAACGATGGTCCATCAGGAGTGGTCATATATCATATATCATATATCCCCTACCGTCAATTCGCTCTAAAAACGCTTCAAGAGGAAGAAAACTTCCTCTGAGTTTTCCTGCGACTTAGGAGGCCCTGAAGCGGCTACGCTTCAAAGCCTCTTCTCTTTTTGCCTGTTGCAGGACTCTCCTGAAACAGGACCGCAGGCCTTGTGACCGTATAGGCCAGGCACCTATGGCACCTGGTCACTATCAACCTCCTCCTAATGTGGCAGCTTAAAAATCCCACCTTTACCCTTCCTTCTTCTTCTAACCTTTTAGCATCGTCTTGGTCCACGACTAAGATTGCTAACTTTACCCCTCTTACATTTGGACCCAAGACCTTGACTTCCCTCTTTTCTCGAGGAGTCCGTAAGAGCTCCTCGAGGGCTACTACTACCTCTTCCTTTTCGGTAAGGCCGTTCAGGTCTCGGATCTCCAAAGTTACCCTTTGGTCATCCGGGGCCCTGACAGTTCCTATGCCTTTTACGGCCTCGGCAACCTTGGCCGTGAAGACCTTTCCATTTGAGAAGACCTTCTCCTAATCATAGGAGAAGGTTACCCTGCTTTGTGGGTATTGCACTCACCACCGTGGACTCACAGGAGCCAGGGTCCACCTCCTTTCTAAGTTTCCCAAGGGCAGAGGCGTATGTCTGTCCCTGGGAAACCCGCACCAAGAGCGTCGTTTTTTGGGCCTCATAGGCTCCACTACTACTTTGAGAGGAACAATCGGAGGTACCTCCTTCATTTTAACCCTCTTTAGAGCCTTAGCCTTATCAGCTAAGGTCTCCGACGGCTTCCTGGGCTTCTTGGTTTTTGGAGGTGACCCTCCACCGTCTTCTCTTTTTCTCTTACACTCCAAGATCAGAGCTCTCATTGCTTTGGCCTGGACGCACTCTCTTACTTTTTGCCTTTCGGTTCGATCGATTTCGCAGTTCTTCAGGCCAATATAAAGCCTAGAATCTGCCCTATTGAAAAAACTCATATGAGACCTCATATGAGATCATATGTGGTTTCCTATATAGAAACTCATATGAAAACTCATGTTCATATAGGAATTCATGTGTGATCTTATATGAGATCGCATGTAAAATCGTATATGAAATTGAGACACGATTTGATATGTGAATTCATATGGGAAATATAGTTGTGTTTTTCACAAGAGATCTTAAATAAGATCTCACATGAGATCTCATATAAGATCACACATGAGATCTCATATACGATCACACATGAGACTTCATACGAGATGACACATGAAATCTCATATGAGATCGTACATGAGATTATACAAATGAATATGCGTTTCTATAAAGAAACTCATGTGGATTCCTATTTGATTTCGTATGTGAATTCTTATGTTAAATCTTATATGAAATCTCATATCGAATTCCATATCAAATCTCAGAAACTCTTAATGAACAACAAATATTTAAATGTTTTCGTCTAATACTTATCTGACAAGTATTATTCCTCTGCAAAGATTTTGTTTTTCCATGATTTGGGTCTCTATGTTCTAGTCTTCTTATATATCTTTTCCTCCTCATGTCGATAGTGAGAGAGGTTGAACATACAGCCACCTTGCGATGATTGTCTTAACTAAGACCTACATGAGATTCCACATGAGATTCTACATGAGATCTCATATAAGTTCTCATGTAGGTCTTAGTTAAGACAACTGTCACAAGGTGGCTGTATGTTCATCCTCTCTCACTATCGACATGAAGAGGAAAAGATATATAAGAAGAACGAGAACATAGAGACCCAAATCATGGAAAAACAAACTCTTTGCAGAGGAATAATACTTGTCAGATAAGTATATGACGAAAACATTTAAATCTGTTGTTCATTAAGGGCTTTTGAGATTTGATATGGGATTCGATATGAGATTTGATATAAGATTTGACATAAGAATTCACATACGAAATCAAATAGGAATCCACATGAGTTTCTTTATAGAAACGCATATTCATTTGTATAATCTCATGTATGGTCTCATGTGTGATCTTATATGAGATCTCATGTGTGATCTCATATGAGATCTCATGTGTGATCTCATATGAGATCTCATATGAGATTCCATGTGTCATCTCGTATGAACTCTCATGTGAGATCTCATGTGTGATCTTATATGAGATCTCATATGTGATCTTATATGAGATCTCATATGTGATCGTATATGAGATCTCATGTGTGATCTTATATGAGATCTCATGTGAGATCTTATTTAAGATCTCTTGTCAAAAACACAACTATTTCCCATATGAATTCACATATCAAATCGTGTCTCAATTTCATATACGATTTTACATGCGATCTCATATAAGATCACACATGAATTGCTATATGAACATGAGTTTTCATATGAGTTTCTATATAGGAAACCACATATGATCTCATATGAGATCTCATATGAGTTTTTTCAATAGGGTGCTGCATCTGCCTCCAAATGTATCTTCCATAAATCGGGATCCACTGGTTGAATTTCTTCAATCCAGTTTGGATCTCTGCCGTAACGTTCTTTTGAACCTTAGCTTTTCCATCATAAGCCTCAGTTCCTTTTCCATGTCGAGGAAAATCCTTCTTTCTTTCTCACGAAGATTTTCGGCCTTCACCCTTTCTTCCTCGCAGTATGCGAGGTCTGCAGCTGTGGCATTGCTAAAAGCGCTGCCATCGCTACTAACGCTTGTCGCACTTCCGCGACGCGACCTACTCTGCCCATCCACCGTCAAAAACGATGGATTGGTTCATACCGAACCCAGTCCTGTGGAACTGAGAGAGAGTCGACAATTTTTACGTCATCAAAGTCAAATGTGTGTTGTGATTTTGATTGGTGTTGTCCGACGACAGAATCAGGACCTTCACCTTTTTTGTGTTCACGAATTCTGTCTTTTAAAGTTCTTCTTGTTTCTCCAATATATGTTGCAGGACAGTTGTTACAATTAAATTTATAAACAATATTGGTTTTTGACCATTTGTCAGAAACATCTTTACCTAGTCTTATAACTGAATTAAAACTTTTTGATGACCATTGGAATAGATAAAATATTAAAATCTTTCAAAATATTCGAAATTTTATAAAAGTTATTGTTAAATGGAAGGCAAACTTTAGAAAGAGGTTGATAAACCATGAAATTGGTTGTTTTTTTTTATTATTATTCGTTTTGTACCTAATTATCTTGCATCAAGTATGAATGTTTTTTTATAAATTCCAACGGATAGTTGTTATTGACAAAAATATCGATGATTTTTTTGATATTGTTTTTATGAAAAGAAGAATCTGACAAAAGTAAGGCTCTATCAACGAGATTGTAACTTATATTTTTCTTTTGTTGTATCGGATGACTAGAAAAATAATTAATCAACCTATTTGATGACAAAGGTTTTTGAAACCAGTTAGTAATGATTTGATTATTATTTCTTATTAAAGTCATGTCTAAAAAATCTATTCGATTGTCAATATATCAATTTCATAAGTGAATTTAAGATTTGTATTGTAAGAATTAAATGTGTTGACAACCAAATGAACTTGATCTTTTTTAATAATCATAAATGTGTCATCCACATATCTGACATAAAGAGTCGGTATACAATTTTCTTTTTTTAATTTAATTAAGCAGTCCGTCTCAGATCATCCATGACTATATTTGCAAACAAAGGCGAAACGGGGGACCCCATTGGGGTGCCAAATAGTTGTCTATAGATTTTATTCTTAAAAACAAAGTAAGTGTTGTCAAACAAAAATTTAGTACAATGGATAATTTCATCAAACGGAATTTTTGATTTGTTCATAATATCAGTTACTCTTTTTTCTAAGCTCTGTATAACCAAATCGATGTAAAAAGTGAACTGACATCTAAAGAAATTAGTACAGAATCATCTGGAGTTTTTATGTTTTTAATTTTCTCTTTTAATTCAAAGCTATTGTTTATATGAGATTTAGGAAGACGTATAGCATTTTTAAGTTCATCATATATTCTTTTTGTCAAAAAATGTGTAGGACTTCCAAAAGCGAGAAATTGGTCGAAGCGGAACATTTTGTTTATGAATTTTTGGTAAGCCGTAAAATTTTGCTAAAGTAGTGTCTGTCATATCTAATTGAAGTTTATTGTATAAAAATTTCAAAAATTCATTATCATCTAAGCGTTTGAGAATTTTATAAGTATTAGTTTTTAATTTTTTAATAGGGTTTCTTTTAATAATTTCAGAAGTTTTATTATCCGATAGTAAAACTTCCGCTTTGGACAAATAATCATTCTTGTTCACACAAACTGATGTATCAACTTTATCAGAGGTTGTAAAAAAGACATCAGGGTATCGACAATGATTGTTAATTTTTATTTATTTGACTCATTGTCTGTTTATACATAAAAAAATGATTGTTGACAAAATTGTATAATGTTTTGTTGATTGTTGACTTGTTATACTATGTAACTAAGTTGTAAATTCGGAGGTATGTTTTTATTTTTTGTGTTATTTTTTATTTTTTTATGAAAGAAAAATGTGAGAACTGTTTTAAGAAAATTATTTTACTGTGTTTGTCTAAATTTGGTGTTTTGTTTGTTTTTAATAAAGTGGCCTGAAGAGGATGGCGAACCGAGCCATTGAAACGTAGCTCATATAAATATTGTGTTTCAACATTATTGCCTTTCTACATCGAAAAAATTTTCCTATGGATTATAATTTTGGAAGGGATTTAAATTTGTTTTCTATTATACTTGAGTCCTGGATGAATTATGAACTCTTCTACACAAAAATATGGACTATCTATGACGAATTTACTGAAAGATTGGACCAGACTTTATCGTCAACTTGCAACATCTCTTTCTAAACGTCACTTCTTATTATAAGATGTAGATGCAACGATCTCATATAACATTCTGGATAATTTCAGGGGTCATCCACAAATCATGTGATACTTTAGGGGGAGGGGGGTGTCAGCAAAATATCACGCTACATGTGTTAAAAAAAATTTAATGCATAGAAAAAGCATCACGAGGGAGAGGGTGTTAAATTTCCGAAAATATGCATCACATGATTTATGGCTTCAACAGTTTTTCATTTTGACACTAAGATCTGGAACTTTATAGAGATTACTCGCACCTTATTTGGTGGTTTTTTACGGCAGCAACCTCAGCAACTAAGGGAAAGAATTATTTTCATCTGCTTCATCGTTATAGTTTTATATTATTCATCTAACATTTTTGCTTCGTTAACTGACTTTAATTTTTATGTAGAAGAAGAAATTGTGATGAATAATTTAGCGATTTGGCTAAATCTGGACTTCTGTTAGGTGCCCGGCAAGAAGGCTGGAATAACCTAGAACTGTTACAGTGAAGAAAAGAGAATTTAATAGTAACTACACTGTAAAAATAGGTGTCTTGAAGGTGTCTTATTTTAAGACATAAGACGTTTATAAAGCGTCTTACAGTAATTTCAAGTTATTTCATTGCTTAATAATTTTGTAAGACGTACGCTCATTGGTTGAAATTAAGACACTCGAAAATATCTTAAAAATGACCACATTAACAGCTTTTGTACTTCATTTCTGTTTTGATAATTTAAAAATCGAATAAATATTTTCCTTATTGCCAGTATATAACACGCTTATAATGCAGTGTATTCATTCAAAAATAATGAAGTGATGAAAACCAATAGACTGAATGAAACAAAAAATAAACTGAAAATAAAAATAATTCTATATATACGAGTAGATATATTCACTTTATTTTTATTGAAATTCATGAAAAACAAATGAGTCAGTATAGACTTTTATGTCATTTTCATGTGTATTTTCAATTTTCCGAAAATTTATTCATCATAATTATTTTAGTTTTAGTTCTTGTGTTTGTGTTTGTTATTGAAAAGTTCAGTCTTTAGTTATTTGGTTTTATCGTTTTACTATATTTTCATGATTACACTGAATTATAAACTTGTGAAATGCCAGCAATGCGGAAAAAATTTACTCGTTTTTCTAAGTTATCGAAACAGAGATGGAGTACAGAAACTGCTAGTTTGCAACAGGGTACAATAAATATAAATCTTGCTAACAATATTGAAAAGGAAGTTGATGAAGAGCTTGAAAGACAAATGAGTCTTAGAATTGAAACAAATAATGCAGAAGCAAAGAACCCAATACAAGAAAAGACTGATGAAAATGATGAATATATTTTTTTCCAAACTTCAACCCTTCAATCGCTTTTCAGTGGTGTAATATGCAAAGTTTGTTATTCAAACGAAATAGAAGTACATCTAAATGATGTAAAATTTGGTTTTGCAAGAAAAGTTGAAGTACGATGCAAGAACTGTGAACAAAGTGGATTGGAAGGAACAGTATCATCAAGTTTTACATCAAATCGTTTGAAAAGTAAAGGTGTAAACGATCCTAATTCTAGTGGAGTATTTGATATCAATTATCGAATTTCAATAGCATTTTTGGAAATAGGAAAAGGCTATAATGGCATTGAATTATTTTCGATGATTATGAATGTGCATCCATTTTCGAAAAGTACATATTTTACTTATACCCAGTCGATAAATGAATCTGCAAACAAAAAAATCGAAGAAATATTGGACAACGCCCGAACAATAGTAAAAAATTCACACCTTACTCAAAGAACGGAAACTCCAAGGGCTGAAGAAATAACTGATATAGTTGTCAGTTATGATGGTAGTTGGTTGACAAGAGGACACAATTCACTTCTGGGAGTTGGATGTGTAATTGATGTCGATACAGGATACGTAATTGATTTCGAGATTATGTCGAAATACTGCCACGAGTGCGTGATCTCAAAAATTGATCTTGGAGAGGATAGTCCGGAATTTGAAATATGGATGGAAGGGCACAAAAGTAAATGTCAAAAAAATCACTCTGGATCATCGGGAGCTATGGAAATGGCTGCAGCTGAAGTTCTTTGGCGAAGATCTCAAAATTTTAGTCTGCGCTACTCAACAATGCTTTCGGATGGAGATGCCAAGACGTTGCACCACTTAAACGAAATCCACGTTTATGGAGAGAACTTTGTGATTAGTAAAGAAGAATGCATAAATCACGTAAAAAAGAGGTAAACAGAATATTAATAATATTAATAATAATAAAAAGAACAATTTTGTTTATAACAATAAATGAATAATCACATTTTCAATATATCTAAAAACTATAAAAAATATAAGAAATAAAATATGGAAATAAAAAATCATGTTTTTTCGCAGGTTAGGAACTGCACTTCGGGAAGTTATAAAAGTGCCCCGGAACCGTGGAATTACGCTTGGTGGACGCACCTATGGATCTCTAAAAGGAACAACAATCGATACCTTTTGTAAATATTATCAAGCTGCAATTTACAGAAATAAGGGTGATGTGAAAGCCATGAAAAATGCCATTATGGCTATTATTTATCATTGCGTGTCCACTGACGAAAACCCTCAGCATCAATTCTGCCCGAATGGAGAAGATAGTTGGTGTTTTTATCAGTCAGCTTCCTCTAGAGGAAACGAAATACGTTGCCATAAGACAAATATGCGAACACCTATAAACCAAAAGGTACTACAATTATAAATTTTTATTATACATAATCTTATTGTTATACAATATAGAACAAGATATTGAAAAAATAATTAGTATGTCTAAGTACTTACTAATTTTTCAGGTTTTTGATCACATTTTACCGATTTTTGAAAGGCTATCAGATGAAACTTTGTTGAATCGCTGCAAACATTGTCGAACACAAAATGCCAATGAAAGTTTACACAGTTTAATTTGGAATAAATGTCCAAAAGAAACATTTGTCTCAAAAAGAGTCTGCAGATAGCTGTAGCAGAAGCTGTTGCCGAATATAATAACGGTTTCAGAAAAACTGCCCATGAAATGTTAGCGGCAACAAATATATCCTTTGGATATATTGGAAACACCATCGCTCACCGTCGGGATAAACGGAGAAGCAAACAGAGTATTGCCAAAAACGATTTTAAATATCGAAAAGCCAGAATATGTAAGAAAATTTCTAAAAGGAACACTGAGACGTCAATTCGAAATTCAGAAGGAATTACATATAAGGCAGGCGGATTTTGAAGAAATTTTCAAAAAGTTAGAATTTGTCATAATTTTTCTTTTTATGTTACAAATTTACACCTTCACTTTTAATGGTAATAATAATCATCAATTACATCAATGATAGAAAGAATTTTTTCTAAAAATATTAGTTTTAGTCCATTTTATTTTATGACCGTCAGTACTGAAAACCTGAATTTTTTAAGATTCATGAATTTTTTTTTACTTCCTTTAGAACAAATTTGCAAAAAATAAAAAAAAATATTTTAAGTGCAATTTTTAATGGTAATGTTAATTAAAACCTTGTTTAAAAGCAAAAATGTGGATTTTTTTTTGAAAAAAATGCTTCAAAAATAGTAAAAATAAAAATTTTTAGTTGCCAATTTTTTTCTTAATAGGAAACCACATTTTTTAAAAAATTACGGATGGGTTTCAAAATTTTTATTTTTTTGGAAAAAAATTAATTTTTTTGCGGTCAAAAACTTTTTTGACCAATTTTATTTTATGACCATTGAATTCCTGGCGAAAAGTTACTAAAAAAATAATTATGTCAGTTTTTTGTAATTAAATCTTGATATAGTTGAAAGTGTAACCGAAGCTTCCCCTTAAAGATCGCGTTTGTCAACATATTGAATCATTCCCAAAAGTTGAATCACATTATTGCCGACAAAGCTCAACAAAAGAATACCTGGAAGAAGGATTGAATATTAGGAAAATGTATACTCTTTACCTCGAATGGATGAAAGAAGTAGATGATGAAAATATCTGCAGTGAAAACTATTACCGAAATATATTTACTTCTTGTTACAATCTCGATTTTCACATGCCGAAAAAAGATCAGTGTGATGAATGCGTTTCATTTGATAATTTACCTGACGATAAAAAAGAGGATGCTAAAAATGCTTATAATATTCACATCAACAATAAAACATTGCTCGAAAATTGATGAACAGCGATAAAGAAGCAGCTATTGAAAATCTTGAAATGTATGCAGCCATGTTTGACTTAGAGAAAGATCTGACAATGCCAAAATCTGAGTCTTCTAGTTTTTTTTACAAGAGAAAAGTATCATTATACAATTTTACCATTTACAATCTGGTCACTCGAGAAGGCTTTTGTTTTGTGTGGGATGAAACTGTAGCGAAAAGAGGAGCGAATGAAGTAAGTAGTTGCTTGTGGTTACATATAAGTGATCAAGTAAAAAAAGGGAAAAAAAGTTTTAATTTTTATAGCGACAACTGTGGGCGGGCAAAATCGAAATAATATTATATTCACAATGTACGCTAAAGCAGCAGTTGATTTCACAATCACGACAACTCACAGGTATTCAGGAATAACGTTATATTGTATAACAACACTACAAAGTTGTTATTTAAAGAATTTTTTCCACTTTAAATTACAGGGTGAGTTTTTTTTACTAAAATATAAGTCAAATTTAAAAATAACATTTTTTAGGTATCTTGTGAAAGGACACACTCAGTCTGCTGGAGATTCGATGCATGCCGCTATAGAAAATGCTGCTAGACGAAAATCAATTTACGATAAAAATCAGTGGTGTGAACTTATTAAAAATGCTAAAGCAAAAGACCCAAAGTACAATGTTCACCAATTAGATCAAACACAAATCTTTGATTTCTCCGAAGTATCCGAAAAAATGTTTTGGAAAAAGATCAAGATTTCCCAACTTTGTGAAATCGAGTTCTTTTCGAATAAGGTTGTTAATTACAAATACCATTATAATGGAGATATTCAAACAAACGCAATGTCGCAGAATGGCAAAGATTTACTATTGGCCTATGATTGCAAGTTACCTCTAGATAAAAGTAAAATAAAAGACATTCAAGACCTATGTGATAAAGGTTTAATTCCCGAAACCTATCACCATTTTTACAAAAATCTGTTCACTTAAAAACGTAGAACTGAAAAAAATTGAATTATTTGTACTTATTTCATATTTACAAATGTAAGAAAATATGTAATAAAAGTTTTCATTTAATTTTATTAAATAATCATTTATTATTTAAGGGAAGGAATCAGCGAAATTTCAACACTTTAACATTTATATTGTTAAGATTGTCCAATTTTTTGCTGTTATCTTAATTTATTCTATATTATTAAAATTGGAAAAAAAACTATTTTTGACCATTTTAGAATTTTCATTTTTGTTTTAAATTTGAAATTATAAAAAATACATACGATTGATTGTTCAGAATAATAAAAAGTCGTATAAAAAACCGACCATGAAAAATGAAAAATATTACATTCCACTAAGAAAAATTTTAAAAAGTAATATTTAACTTTACAATTTTTTTAATTTTTAAAAAAATTTAATTTACAAAAAACTAAAAATTTTGAAACCTATTTCATTGATATTATTTAGAACCAAAACAAAAAAGTGGAAAGAGTGGACAATAAAAAATAATAAAAAATTAATAGATATGTAACACTTTTATTTTTTCGGAAATTTTAAATCTATTTTATAAATTATTATCTTATTCATAGATTCCACAAATCTCTTCCACTAAAATTTAAAACAAATAGATAAAATACGAATATAAGAAAAAATATTTATATAAAATGTCAACTTCATCATGTCAGTGTTTCTAACTAAAAATTTTTAAAAACATAAATATTTTCGACGTGTACTTTTCTTCAACCCAAACGCGACGTGTACTCTTTTTCAACGCAAATCCGATGTGTACTTTTTTCCACTAACCCAGCGATATGTGTGTTTTATTGACTCGGAGTGATTGATAAATTCCTATGAGTTAATAACTTCACCGAGTGATACATTCTTTTAAAATAATAATAAAATATTGTTATAAACAATAAAGACTAATAAAAAAATGCCTTTGTTGTGGAAAAATTTATTTTTAAGCAAAGTTTCTTAAAATAACAAAATGCCAACTTTAATAAAAGGAGTTTCGAGGTCGCTAATTACGAATCTGACGTCATTTTAAAAAAATTTTCCATAACGGATCAAAGATGTCCGACACCCCTCCTAGAAGAAATCGACTGACCACAATTTGCAACAATTCAAAGTTAGAAATTTATTAATTGTTTTTAATTGTCGCTAATTGGTGTTAAACTCTGTTAATCGTTTTCAATCGTTTCCTATCGGGAGACTCAATATGGCGTCACTTTTCTAGCCTAACGTTAGTTGTTTACTTATTTTCCGGTAGAACATGTGCTCGTGGTTTTCAGTAATCATGCATGTTTATTAATTTTTTGGGAGAAAGTGATTGCGACAGTGGCCCTGTTCTCCTTAAAGTGATTATTAAAAAGTGGTAGTGTTATAATTTTATAAGAAAATTGAGGTATATCTGAAGTGATTGAAACTTTTGTGCACAAGTGAATTTACTAAGATTCTATTTTATGTTAGATACTACAATTTTTTGTATATTTTTCTTCTTAATTTAACTTATTCTGAGTCCTACTCTTCCACAATTGTGTATAATTAATTAATTTTCTTCAGTGTTTCACAGTTTTTAAATTGACACTTGGAATAACCTCAAACTGTGAAGAATTTATATAAAAGTAATGTTTGATTCAAACACATTTTTTCTCATTGTCTTTTCAATTAAAAATCTACTTTTTATTAAGTTGTATAAATGTAACATTAATGTTTTATTTTCTTTATTACATAAAATTAAAGTCTAATCAATATATAATTTATTACTATAATACCTAGAGTCGATATTTTATCGATATTTTTTTAATTTCATTCTTCAGTTTTCAATTGTTTTTTAATATATTAATATTAATTAATTCTCGTCTTTTTTCAGTTACTCTTTTTCAATTTTTGAATATATGTAAATTCCAATTCCATTCCAACATTTCCTGTTAAATTTCTTCAATAATATTTCTCAGTTGACTGAAAATAATTAATTAATTATTAATTGAGTGATTTTTCAAATTTTGTTTTGAAATGACAATTATTTTCGTAATTTTTCACTTATTTTCTTTAATTTTTAAATTTTTCTCGTCATTTTTCAACTATTTCCTTCAACTATTTATTATTTTTAGCAAGTTTTAATTATTTCCTACAATTTTTTCAATTTTCAATTATCATAAAGTTTTATAATTATTCTTTGACTTTTTTTTGATTATTTTCTTCAATTTCAATTATTTTTTTCAGTTGTCTAATAATCTAGTCATTTTTCGAATTTTGTTTTCAATTAGCAATTATTTTCGTTATTTTGTAATTTCTTTTTAATTATCAATTATTTTTTCAAATATTAATTAAATTCTTAAATATTAAATTTATTTCATCATTTTTTTATTTTCCTCTTCAATGTTAATTATTTTTCCCTATTTCGAATCCAGTTGTTCAATTTGCAATTATTTCCAACATTTATTCTTACAATTTTCAACAATTTTGTGTAAATGTAATATTTATAGTTTAATGTTTTAAACTATTTTTTTCAATTGTGTAATTATGTAGCCATTTTTAAATTTTGGTTTTAATTCTCAATTATTTTCGTAATTTTTCAGATATTTTCTTCAATTTTACAATTATTCTCGTCATTTTTTAACCATTTCCTTCATCTATTAATTTTTTCAGCAATTTTCAATTATTTCCTACAAATTTTTCAATTATTATTTTTCTTTTGAATGTCAATTATTTTTTTCCATTTTCAATCCAGTTATTTAATCTGCAATTATTTCCAACATTTATTCCTATAATTTTTAACAAGTTTGTTTGAATTTAATATTTATTGTTTAATTTTTAGAACTATTTTCTTTAATTAAGTAATTACCCAGTTGTTGAATTTCGTTTTCAATTGTCAATTACTTTCGTCCTTTTGCAATTTTTTGTCAATTATCCATTATTTTCTCCAAATTTAATTTAATTTTTCAATTTTCAATTTACTTCTTAAATTTTCAATTTCTTGCCTTAATTTTTTATTATTTTTTTCAATTGTCAAATATTTTCGTCATTTTTCATATATTTTCTTTAATTTTTTAATTATTCTCATAATTTTTCAATTATTTCCTTCAACTATTAATTTTTTTCAGAAATTTTCAATTATTTTCTACAAATTTTCCAATTTTCAATTATTATTATGAGATTTTATAATTACCTATTATTTGATTTTTTAAATTATTTTGTCGGTTGTCTTTTACAAAAACCTTTATGAGTAACCTATCTGTTTTGCTCTTCTAGTTTTAATGAATCAAAATTTTACAATTTATTTTATTTATTACAATTTAAAAACAACAAAATTGATTCTGCATTTACAGAGATCAGGCTTCACAATTTAAAAATTACCGCCTAGATAGTGCTGCCACTGCATTAAACCATTATCGATAGAAAACAATTCGGAACGATTGCGGGGCTGATTTTATTTAATCGTGTTCAATCGGGAATACACGATTAAGAAACACGATTAAAGCCAATTGTAGTTTTTTTTCTATTGTTTTTAATTAAATCCAATTGATTTCTTGTAGGAGGGACGAGAAATAAAAAATTGATAAACTTAAACAAAAGTCGGTTCTAGGAGATTTCGAGGTCGTTGATTACGATTCTGAAGTTATTTTATTAAAGTTCAAAACGGCGGATTAAAGATGGCGAACAAGAGAAATATAAAAATTGATAGATTCAAATGAAAGTCGGTTCTAGGTGGTTTTTGCGATCCCTGATTACGATTCTGACGTTATTTTAAAAAAATTCCAAATGGCGGTTGAATTTACTTGAAACTTCTTACTGGAGGTTTTTGGGGTGCCTGATTATGAGCATGGAGTCGCTGATTACTAAACTTATATCAATTTTCTAAAATTCAAAATGGCGGATCCAATATGATGGACCTGTTAAACATATCTTTAATACTTCTATCCCTAGTCTTATATTTAACCAAAAACACTCAATTAAGAAAAGTAACTCAAGGAGATATCTTAATATATAACTAATATTTATTATAACTGTTCTTCAGATAATATTAGAATACAACATGTAACTTAAACGAACTTTAAGTTATTCACTAACTTATTATATCTAAAAATGTTAATTACACCACAAAGGCAAAAGCACTCTTCAACACGTTCGCAACAGCTCGCAACTCACGACAGACTCTCTTGCTTCCTTCTCACTCTCTTACGCGCTCGAATATCGCTGCATTCATACGGCACACTCTTGCCAACATAAATCTGGTTACACTAACCTAACATCTACGTTTAACCCTAGATAATATTATATTCAAATATATCTCTGACAATCGGCCATCCTACAATCTACTTGGCCTCCAAGTAGTTGAAACATTTGAACTGTTGAACAATAATAGGATATAAATACGAACGAGAGAGAAAAAAAAAAAATTTAAATAAACACTTCTCTTAAATTTTTTTTTTTTTTTTTTTTTTTTTTTTTACAAGTTTACATAATTACATAATCATATTATCAAACTTTCTTGGTAATTGTCGAGATCTCTTACTTCGCCTTAAACTATCATCTTTTTTTCTTTGATTTGTAGAAGCGGTAGAGCTTGATTCTAATATAACATCGCTTTCATGTACCTTAGTATTAGCATTGTCGTAAATCGATACATCATTTATTACAGATTCCTTGTCGGAGCCGCTGATGCTTTCACTATCAATTTTAAAATCATCATCGCTATCATCATAAAAAGCTTGCCAAATTTTAAGCTGGCTCACGTGAGCCGTTGTGTTAGTTCGAGATCCGGTACCTTTAGAAATTAAGCTTTGAACCCTATACGTCTCCGAGGGAAGAATCTGCGTAATTACCAGCGGACCTTTATAGCGAGGTTGCAATTTCGTAGATTGCCCTGTACTCTCAGTTTTTCTACTCATGACAACAATATCACCTAAGTTATACCTGACATTCTTTACGCGATCGCGATCATATTTTTCTTTTGACTTTTGTTGTTCTACTACTATTTTTTCTCTAATCTCTGTCCATAGCTCTTCTGGAAAACGATAATTTTCAAAATCACCCGTTAATTGTCTAGAAAGACCTTCACCGAATCTAGGAATATAACCAAGTACTATTTCAAACGGCGTTCGGCCAGTAGTCTTACAAATTGAAGAATTTAAATCTTGTTCTAGCTTCGTTATCCCTAGATCCCAGTGACGACCCTCCATGTCAGACAAGCTTGTCATTAATGCAGGGAGAATGGTGCTATTCAAGCGCTCGATTTGCCCATTCGCTTGAGGGTGGCGACTCGAATTTAAAGTGTGCTTAATGCCATGAAAATCACAAAAATCCTCAAATTTCTTTGAGGTGAATGACGTACCTCGGTCAGTAATAAATCGCTTTGGTGCTCCAAAACGCTTTACCAATTGGTCCAATTTTCGTACAGTCGTTGTTGATTTTTCGTCACGCACCGCGAATAAATGTACGAATTTTGACAAGTTACATATGGCTGCTAACACATATTTATTACCTTTTTCCGACGATACAAAAGGACCAAGATGGTCTACGTTAATAATCTCAAAGGGTCTTTTTCCAGGTGGAATGGGATGGAGTTCGCCCAACTGTCGACCAGGTTTTCTTTTAGCAAAAAGGCATTCCACGCAAGAACTTATATGTTGCTTAATGTATCTTCGCATACCGGGAAAAAAATAAAATTCAGAAATGCGTGACATAGTCCGGTCTACACCAAAATGGCTAGTCAAATCATGGTTTTTAATTACAATGGCTTTACGCATAGCCTTCGGTACCACGTAACGTTCCTTTCCGTCAATCATTTTATAAAGTAGTCCATCACGAAGGACATAATCTTTTATATCTCCGACTTCTCTACGAGACCGATCGCTTACAGGTTTTTCAAGGGTTATAATTTTTCGAGCTAAGGTTTCATCGCTACGCTGAAACATGAGAATTTCATCCTCTCTTACCGAAACATTCATAACGGTTCCAGAAACTAAGATTCCATTGGGATTCTCGACTGGAGCACGTGAAAGCGCATCGACGTGCTTCATGCGTTCTCCCTTACGGTGGTGAATGTTAAAGTCGAATTCCGCGATTCCACTGAGCCACCTAATTATTTGCGGGTTTTTAGGTTTCAAAGACTGAATATAGATCAAAGCTTCACAATCGGTATAAACTTCGAAATGTAATCCTATCAGAAAATATCTTAATCTTTCTATTGACCACACAATAGCCAATAATTCAAGCTTACTTGAATGATACGCCCTTTCAACCTCGGAAGTTCGCCTACTTATTGCATATATTAAATGCAATTCATCGTTGTCATCTTTTTGGAATAACATAGCACCTAATCCCTCGATAGAAGCATCAGTGTGCAGTTCAGTGTGTTTTGCTCTAGGATTATAATAGGCCAATACCGGTTTCGAAGCTAATAGAGATTTAATTTTACAGAAGGCTAATTCCTGACGTTCATCCCATAAAAATTTTTTATTCTCTTTAAATAATTCAATAACTGGAGCCATTAACATCGCGAAACCGGGAATGAACCTCCGAAAGAAACTTGCCAAACCGTAGAATCTACGCGCTTCATGTATGTTAGTGGGAGGTGGAAACTCTTCAATTGCATGCATCGTTCGCGTACCGGGACACATTCCCCGCGCACCGAATATAAATCCTAGATATTCAACTTGGTCGAGTCCAAATTTACATTTCTTCAAGTTCAACGTGAGACCCGCATCTCTTAATAAAATTAAAACTTGTTCAAGTTTATCTAATAAATTCTCCCATGAAGACCCATGTACAAGTATATCATCGAAGAAAGTCAGAGCTAATTTATGTCCGGAAGGACCAAAAACCATCTTCATCAACTTTGCGAAGTAAAACGGAGCATTCATTAAACCAAACATAGCTCGCTCAAATTGCCCCGTCTCGTCCGGTGTAATGAATGCCGTCTTTTCCTTCGCATTGTCCGTAAGTGGAATTTGGAGATAGCCCTGCGCTAAGTCAAGGACTGCGAAAATCACTGCACCATGAAGTTCTTCTAAACCGTCCTCCACGTTAGGAAGAGGAAAATTCATTCTTACGGTATTTTTATTAAGTCGCCGATAATCCACTACTAGTCTTGATGAACCGTCGGCTTTTTTTACCAACAAGCATGGACTAGCGTAAGACGACGTTGTTTCGGAAACTAAACCATTCGATTTCAATTCACCAACTTTTTCCAGCATGATCGATCTATGTGACATACTCGTTTTATAAGGTTTAGAGTATGGTGGAATACTCCCAGGTTTTTCCTGGATGTCCATCTTGATAAGATGTGTACATCCTAATTCCGACACGTTCATAGCAATACAAGTACGATACTTATTCAAAAGTTGGCTTAGTTGTTTCTTTCGTTCATTGCTAATTGAATTACACGTTATTATATCGTCATCGGTGACTGGAATTCGACGCGGCTTTAAAACAGGAATATTTCCTTCGATTGACAACACTAAATCTTTTAATTTGTCTCCGGAATTCAATTTAGCATCTACATTTCCTAAATTCTGTATCGGTAATGCAATATTTTCATCGTCTAATTTAACATTAACAAAATTAACGGTTCCGGGAGGAATATTTACAGGATTAGCAACTGTTGGATTATTGGAAACCGAATTGCGCGACTCTACGACCGGGTGCGTCTGGAACACGAAATTATCTTTATGTAAAAATTCCAATTTATCATCAATTTTAAAATAAGCGATTTGGGGAAGTTCCGTAAAATTACGACCGATAATAACGTCATTTTTTTGTGCATCGTCCGGTACAACTCGAAACCGAATGTTATCTACCTTGCAATCATCGATTTCTATACTTTCGTTTATAATCCCACTTGAACGTGTCTCACCGCCACCAAACCCGATTAAGACACTTACCGCCGGCGTAAATTTAAAGTTATGCATCAAAACCGTTGATGCTTTTATCAAGCAGTCCGAGCTTCCCTGGTCAACAATTGCACTAACCTCCTTCCCACCCACAAAAATTGTTTTCTCGTATTTCGCGTTAAAATCATTACTATTTGTTTTAATTTCATTAACCTCAACGTTTGAGATTTTCTTAGGTTTTTTACAATCTTTTGATATGTGACCTACCTCATTACAATTGTAGCATTTTACTTCCCTTTTTTGTGCACAATCTCTAGCCAAGTGACCTGCTTGGTTACATCTAAAACATTGGCGCTCTTTATTCTCTATTTTAATGTCTCTATTTACATTAGGCGTACGTTGATTGTTGACACTCTGCGATGTTGATCCCCGGAACTCTTCTTTCACAACTGGACCACGATCTCTAGAAAATCTTCCTGAATCTCGTGAAAAATTAATCCGCTGCTTTCTCGTTGCTTCTAACGTCTCTAACTCGATAATATTCCGCAGAACGTCATCAGCATCAAAATGAGAACGAGACATGATGGCTGTACTTATTTCTTTAGACCACAAGCCCACAGCAACTTGAGTCTTTATTTCGTCAATCTCCATACCCAAAGCCTTGCATAACCTCAACTTGTCAAAAAAATATTCCGCGGTGTTTTCTCCGAAACGTTGGGAACGACTTTGCATCTCCTGCCACTTTTCCGTTAATGATTTATCCAGCATAAATGTTTGACCAAATGCCCGTCGAAATGACTGCCAATCAATAATATTATCGATATTAGCTAAATACCAGTTTTTGGCAGCTTTTGTTAAGTGGCTTCTAGCCGTTTCGAATGCAATCGCCTGTGTCCAACGGTGAAGATTCGCAGTAGACTCCAGCTGTTTAATCCAGATTTTCGCATTAGCCGGACCAGACAAGCCATCGAAGTTCGCAATGTTATGCGATAAATCTGGTAAAATGTTGTACAATGGCGGCGGCGCGGGGGGTTGATGTTGTGCCGCTGCTATCAATATTGCATTCTGTTGTAACAACTGATTCACTGTCATGATCAGCTGTTGCACTTCATTTCCTGCAGGTGGAGGGGGTTGTCTCTGCTGTTGTTGGTTGAAAGTTTCATTTTGATTTCCAGCAGATGAACCGGAACCTGCAGCTCCTGTATCGCCTCCCGTATTCATATTTAAGAGAATCCTGGCCGCGATCTCTTCCTCACTCATTTACTGTCTTATTTGAGCATAAACAAAAGAAAACCTTCACTAAAATAGTTCGAGGTTTAAACCAACATTCACGCGAGCACACACTGCAGCTTCACTTCGTTCAACAGGTCTCGACACGCTCGGCCGCCATATTGCAAGGTGATCGCGATTCTACTTTAAAGGAAAATTTTGAACCACTTTATTTTTCCGCAGCACAACACAAAGCAAAACTATCAAGCAGAGAACTCTATCCCACTTCTGAATTGTTAAATATATCTTTAATACTTCTATCCCTAGTCTTATATTTAACCAAAAACACTCAATTAAGAAAAGTAACTCAAGGAGATATCTTAATATATAACTAATATTTATTATAACTGTTCTTCAGATAATATTAGAATACAACATGTAACTTAAACGAACTTTAAGTTATTCACTAACTTATTATATCTAAAAATGTTAATTACACCACAAAGGCAAAAGCACTCTTCAACACGTTCGCAACAGCTCGCAACTCACGACAGACTCTCTTGCTTCCTTCTCACTCTCTTACGCGCTCGAATATCGCTGCATTCATACGGCACACTCTTGCCAACATAAATCTGGTTACACTAACCTAACATCTACGTTTAACCCTAGATAATATTATATTCAAATATATCTCTGACAGACCTAAAATTGAAAAATCATTTACACTCGGCTGAAACTTGTTACTCTGGGGTTTTTGGGGTTGCTGATCAATTTTCAAATATTTTAAATGTCAAATCTAAAATGGCGGGCGAATGTTTTTAAAAAATGTTTAGATTAGCTTCAAATTTGATAGTCGAGGATTTTTGGGGTCAATGATTACGAATCTGGTGTTTGCTTTTAAAAAACCATATGTTTAACTAATTATATCCATGGAATTTTAAAAAACCAATTGGTTTTACTTGAAACTAAAACCTTTGGTTATCAGAAGTTGTTGGGGTTATTGATTTTAGAACTTTGGTCTTTTGGAAATTTTATATTTTTTAATAATTGATTGGAAAACAAATAAATATTGAGATTCTGTCGGTTCTTCTAATCTGCTACTAAAATAAAATAACCTATATTATTATATGATATATATGCATTACCATCAAGAAGTACGTGGACACCTGTTTTGGATATCTCAAATTAATCATTTTTTTTTTTTTTTTAATTATAACATAAAATTTTGTCTCTATAAATGGCTTATCATATCTACATTCTGAATAAAATGAGCCTACAATAAAGTCGTTTTTATTTTGCAAAAAAGTGTTAATAGCAGCGTATTTTTAAATTCCAAATATCTTTTTAAATAATTGAAATGTTTTTAATGTTTTTCTTTGTCAGCTTCTGTTGACATTTGATCAGCTATATTAAACTCTCTATTTTGAATTTTGATTTTCTTATAGATTCGTAATCAGCAACCCAAAAAAAAGCTCGCCGTATTGGATCATTTTGAATTTTAAAAAACTAACACTGGATTCATAATCGGTAACCAAAAAAAACCCCTGAGTTACAAGCTTTAGGCCAATCTAAACGATTTTTCAATTTTTGATCCGCCATATTGCATCCGACCATTTGAATGTTGGAGAATTGATATTAATTCCGTAATCAGCTACCCAAAAAAACCCAAATAACCAATCTCAAACTTTTGTTTTTTTACTTGTTCAATTTTGCTTGAGTGTGAAAAGGTCATTAAATATGTTATTGAGTTTGTCATTACAATTAAAAGGTTATCATTTTCTGCTAAGCTTATGTCATATAAAAAATATAATAATAATAATTTATAAAAATTAATTAATTATATTATTTACATTTTCCATAAGAGTTAAATAAAATAAAATATTACTGAGATTTTTTTCACCAAAGTTTCAAAGATCTAGTTTTACATTTTTTAAAAAATAGAACAAAACACTTTAGGAATACTATTTCCAGTTATTGATTTTTTACCTTTAGAATAATCGATGCAGCAGACAAAAATAAAAATAAAAAATATCCGTTAGCTTCTTGAATAATTAGAGTTGATGTTTCTGGATATACCTATTTCTTTATTTTAAAACTTCAATAAACTTTTTTTTATTAATTGATTATTTACTTGTTATGTCGATATATATAAATATGTCGATAAATGTTATTAAGCAAATAATTAATTAAAGCTTAAATATTTTATTCTTTTCTGTTAGTTATTATTTTCTACTTTCTGAGGTACGTGGTTTTTTTTATTATTAAATGCAAATAAAGCTCATTGTAAGTTTATACTACAAAAATGTGTTAATGACACTGCAAAAACAAATGCAAACAATTGTCTCAAATATGGGGACACAAGACACATATTGTGTCTCACTCTGAGACATATGCGTCTCAAAGTGTCACATTTCGAGACATATTGTCCCTGCAATTTTTACAGTGTATTCATATTTATTATCTGTCAGTTAATGTTGTGAATAATGGTACTAAACATATTTATAGGTTTAAAAAAAAAGTAGACAAATTTAAATTTGACGCAAAAAGCACGTGATCAGCTGAGATTGGTGTTCCGTTTAATAACATGAATTAATAAAACAATATCAACATTTTCTCTTGTTTCTGAAATTAATTAACTGTTTGGTGCTAAATTACTTATTGAAATCATGAACAGTAATATGTTTTATTATTGTCACGCTCGAACTTTTTAAAAAAGAATTTTAATCAGAACTTTAAAATAACCTAACCTATCAATTTAATTAACGTCGCTGAGCCTGACAGATCGTTTTCAATTCAAATTGAATGACTTCCCAATTAATGTATTTTTGACTTTTACACCTTATTAACAAATAAATAATTGTTATTCTAAGCAATTTTATAAAAACAAAAAGATACAAAATTGTAAAAGAAGAAAGATGATTGTAGAACATTATAAAAGGGGGTCGTTTCATTTCAATTCAGACAGGGTATGTATGTTAAAGTCAGGGAATCATTTCTCATTGAAATATATTGTTTTTCAGGCAATTTTAGACGACACGTATTTTCCCGATTTGGTAAAAAAAAAATTTTTAACGAAGTTATGCGGATTTCAATTTTTTAAGTTGAAAAGTGAGATTACAAGAAAATAACATTACAATTTTTTAAAATTATTATATCTTTTTTGCTATTGTATATATTAAAATGATCCTTTCTGTGTCTAATTGAGGCTTTCATGTTCTTTTAAATTCCATAAGAGAATTTAAAATATTTTCATATTTAACAAAATGTTTTATCGGCTAAACTAAACTAAAGTTTTGTTTGAACCTGTTGACTATTTTTAAACTTTTTCATTATATTTATATTCTTTGGAGACTGTTTTGTGCCTAGTGTAACGACTCTCTACATTGTGCTGCGGTGAGCCTAATCAGCTTAAAAGTTTTCTGGAGTTTTGTGAGTGTTTTTCACTTTTCTTTTACGAGTGTCGAACACAACGTGACCATGGCGGCCTGTACAGCATGCGAGCAGCAAGTTGCTAGAAACTGTTCCTCAGTGGTCTGTGCTAAGTGTGCTGGAATTTTTCATCTCAAGTGTGTTAATGTTAACATCACCAAAGAACAGTTTGACAACATCAAAAAGAATCCTAATGATTTTAATTGTTCTAAATGTAAACCTTCCATTGTGAGCGACATCTCTACAAGGAAGGGCTCATCGACTAGTAATAACCATCCTCTTGTGGTAAACCCTCTCTCGCAGGATGCCCTCCCGGCCGGACTCACGGATGCTATTCGGGTTGCTGTCGAACAGGGTCAGAGTAACTCCATTGCTCAATTCCAGCAAACTATGAATAATTTCTTTACGAAATTTGAATCAAAGCAGCAACAGTTTAATGAAGATCTCAGCAAAACAGTAAATGCCATGAAAAGTGATATTGCGGATAACTCGAGAAAAATTGAATTGCTAGAATTTGACAGTAAGGTTCATACCGATTCACTCGCTGATCTCAAGGCTGAAACCAGTGAACTTAAAAATAAAATTGGTCGTCAAGAAAAGAGTCTCAATTTCCATGACCAAAATTCCTTGCTCTCAACGCTAGAAATTCATGGTTTGCGGGCTCTACCTAATGAGGATCTCTCTAAAAATTTTTCTACGCTTGCTGAAAATCTTAATGTTCAACTGGAAACTGATAGCTTATCCAAGATTTATCGCATTAGAGGGGTGGATAATGGGTCCTCCACTTTTCACCCTACTATTATTGTTAAACTGAAAAATCAGGAACTAAGGGACAAATGCATTCAACAACGTAAGCTGAGGAAAAGCTTCTCTACTACGGACATTGGATGGCCCGATAAGGATAAGTCTTACATCTATCTGCGAGAATCGTTAACACTTACCCAGTGGGCAAAAATCCATGTTCGTTCTAAAAACGTTTCATGTCGGCCAAATAATGTTCTGGAACATTATTCGAACATCCATGTTCCAATAACGTTCCAGAACATTATTTGGCCGACATGAAACATTCTAAAAACCTTCTTCAAACGTTTTTAAAACGAACATGGATTTTTGCCCACTGGGTATGAATAGACATATATATGCGTCAGCTCTTCAACTCAAGCGGAGCAGCAAAATAAAGTATCTCTGGACTGACGGTGAAAGAATTCTATGTCGGAAAAAGGATGGAGACAGAAGAATACAGCTTACTTCTCTGGCCGATATTGAATTGTTAAAATAGCAATTATCGGTTATTTTTCTTCGAATTTCTCTACTGATTGTTTTTTTACTACATGTTACTTCTCATGTGAGTTATTTCAAATTGAACAAATATTTCTTTACCTTTTATTGTTTATTAAACTTTTGTTCTGGATGTACATTCACTGAAAAACTAAGCTTTATTTGTGATTATTGCGGTTTATGTAAATTGTCAATTTTTTTATTTTTCTGTAAACCCAATTTACCAGCTGTGCAGTGCGTAATTTATACTTTTTCCACTCCTTTCAAACTAGTGTATCTTACTATAATTCAAATGTTATTTTTTTTCAGAGCCCTCTGTGACTTTTTTTGCAAAGTAATAGTTAACATTTTTAAATTTTCCTCCTTGAATCTTATTCTTTTGACTATGACTTGTTGTTATTTTTTTATTAACCTGAAATGGAGGCAGTAAAAATTTGCCATGTTAATGCCCAATCTCTCTTGTCTCACATATATGAATTTAAATTTTTTTTCGAGGATTCCTCGTACCACATTATAGCAGTCTCAGAGACTTGGCTATCGCCATCCATTGCATCTAACTATGTTGAAGTCGAAAATTACATGCTCTTTCGCAATGACAGAGAATTACGTAGAGGTGGGGGAGTTTGTCTTTACGTACATAATAGCCTGAAATGCTCGGTTGTATCTGAAAGTCTAGAAGGGCCTTACCCTAGTGCTGAGTTTCTGTTTTTGGAAGTCAGAAGTCGTCAGGATAGTGCATTGGTGGGGGTGATTTACAAACCTCCAAAAGCTACATTTGGGGAAGAAAACAATATTTTTTCACTTACTCCGAACTTTAACAACTTTATTATTTTAGGTGATTTTAACACTAACTTAAATGTCTCTGATTCTAAAACCAAATACTTTTTATCAATAATTTATTCTACTGGACTGTCCGTTGTCCTCATTCATCTACCCACCACACTGATTCCTCTAGTAGTAGAATTGATATTGCGCTTGTTGACGATTTGGATAAAGTTATATCTTACTCACAACAACCTGTCTCCTTTCTATCCAACCATGACTTAATTGATGTCACCTTTGAGTTTTCAGGAGATTAGGTTCCAGATCCTGTCCTTTCCAAATTAACACGTAATCTTAAAACTATCCCAGAATCTGAACTTATACAGTATTTGTCAACGTGTGACTGGTGTAGTATATACTCGGACAACGATGTCAATGGAAAAGTTGAAAAACTTACTTCCCATTTAATTTCTGCTTTTGACATATTTGCTCCATTACATTCGGTTCGCCCTCGAAAGAGACATTCACCATGGATGACAAATGAGATTAGGCTTCTTATCAAAGAAAGAAATAAATTGCATCGTTTAACTAGAAGATCTAATAATAGTTCTACTAAATCTGAGTTCAAAAGGGTCCGCAATTTGGTCCAAACTAAGATTAGAGATGCATTTAATAATTATAATTATAGAATGATTAAAGATAAAAACAAAAATGAAAATGTTTGGCAAATCTTGAGGAAGCTTAACCTTATTCCATCAAAAAAGGTGAGTCTCACGACTCAAATTTCTCTACACAGGAACTTCTTGAAAATTTCTCTGCGAAACCTCTTTTAAACACTCCTACAAAATTCTCGTCCTTGAATTCATTTGACGACACTAAATTCTATTTTTCAGATATTTCCCCTGATACTCTTGTTAAAACAATTGCAGAAATAAAAACTAATGCGTTGGGCCCGGATGATATTTCTATTAAAATGATCATTTTAGCTCTTCCTATTATCTTTCCAATTCTCCTCCATATTTATAATTTCTCACTACAAACTGGAATATTTCCTGATCATTGGAAAAAAAGTTCAATACGTCCTATCTCTAAAGTATCAAACCCATGTAGAGTATCTGATTTTCGACCTATTTCTATTCTGTGTGCCTTATCTAAACCCTTGGAAAAAATAGTTTGTAAACAAATTACTGAATACCTTAGTATAAATAGTTTATGGGATCCACTTCAGTCTGGATTTTGTTCCGTCTGCTTCTGGTTCCAGTCTTATCTTAGCCTCCGGACTCAAAGGGTAATTAATGATAAGGGAGAGTCGTCAGAGTGGGGAAGGGTCAAGTGTGGTGTTCCCCAGGGCTCATCGCTTGCGCCCTTGCTATTTAATCTGTATGTTGCTGATCTTGGAAGGGGGCTTCAGTTTTGTAATTACCATAAATTTGCAGATGACTTTAAAGTTTATAGGACTGGGCCTGTTAGAAGACTGCAAGAATTGCTTCTACAGACTCAGTTGGATATTGATAATATTGCTCTTTGGTCTTCAAACAATGGGCTTGTACTTAATCCAAGTAAAACCAGGGCCATTGTTTTTGGTCCAACTGGCGGCTCATCTATGGAAACTTTTTCGTCTCTTCCCTCACTACAAATAGGAGGAATGCCTATTTGCTATCATGAATCAGTCAAGGATTTGGGTCTAATATTCGATCGTTTACTGTCCTGGAAAGAGCATGTATTCGATATTTCGCAAAAAACTTATACAGTCCTTCGTCAGTTGAATAAGAAAAAGGACTCCTTACCTACTTCAACTAGGCTTCTTTTAGTTAAGTCTCTTATACTGCCTTTCTACGATTACTGTTGTGTAGTTTATGATAATATTTCGAATGAACTGAATAGCAAACTTGAGAGGTTTTTTAATGCCTGCATTCGGTTTATTTATAACCTGCCTAAATTTGAGCATATTACTCAATTTCGAACTAAATCTGGGCTTTTAAATGTAGCAACAAGAAGACAATTTTTCATGGGAAATTTAATTTTTTTTATCTTCAAGAATAAGATTCCTCAATATCTATATGAACTCTTTATATTTAGGGATAATAACCAACTCAGTCACAGACGGCTCAGAGAAAGGAGTTCTCTGCTTAAAATTCCTGCGCATCGCACATGCATACTTCAAAAAACGTTTTCTGTTAGAGGAGCTCGGTTATGGAATAAAATTCCTGACCGTATTAGAAATGTCACAACGCAGTCACAATTTAAATTTCTGTATATTTACTTTCTATTTCATTTAAACTCGTCTTGTTTTGAAATAACATTTTGGTAAAATATTTGTAATTGTTATTAATATTTTATTTTTTTTCTAGATTTCATTTAAATTCTTCTTACTTTGAAATAACTTCTTAGTAGCAATAATTACGTCTGTTATTGATTTATTATTTATTTTTCTTTTTTTTTCTATTTGTTATTATATTAGTTTGTTCTTATTGAGATTTATATTGAAGAAATCTTTTCTTCCTTAATATCTTTTTTTTCGGTCATCTACGAATACCTTTGTTTTTAGTTTTAAGAATACTACTTTTGTTAATTTTTAATAATCATATTTTTATATGCCGAATGGTTATGTTTGTACTTATTTAGTTTCTTGGAGGGCTATGTAGCCCTAGAAACTTGTATATAAATAAATAAAATAAATAAATAAAATGGCGACATTTTTTCGAAAAAAACAAAAATCAGATTTTCTCAAAAGCACCACCGTTTTTTTTCTCTCAATTTTTTTACTAATTTCTGGAAAAATTTTTTTTTAGAAAAAATATTCCTCTTAAAAAGTAGAGTAAAAAAGTCTTATGGCTTTTACCTCTAACTTGCTAATCTTTCGAATTATTAATTATAACACGAATTAAATCCATAAATTTTGCATTTTGGCAAGTATAGTTTATACTTACAAAAATTCAAAACATTTTCTCGACATTTTTTTACTACTTTCTAGTTTTTATGGTTATATAATTTTAAAGAAAAATTTTTGCATTTTTGCAAGTATAATTTTTACTGGTAAACATGCAAAATTTTTATCTTGGAAGGAACATGTTATTGAGATTTGTCGTAAGTCCTACGTGGTTCTGAGGCAGCTATATAAAAATAGGGATTCTCTCCCTACTCCTACTCGAATTTTATTAATTAAAAGCTTGATTCTTCCCTATTTTGACTATGGCTGTCTCGTCTACGACGACATTACTGACGATCTTAATTCTAAGCTTAAAAAACATTTAATGCATGTATCCAATTTATTTATAACCTACGCAAAGGTGAACACATTTCTCAATTTAGAAAAAGGGTTGGTTTGTTGAGTGTGGCAAAGATAAGACAGTATTTTTTGGACAACCTGCTCTACTCGATTTTTGAAAGTGAAGTTCCGGAGTACTCTTTTTAAATTATTTGAATTTAGAAGCTCCAAGGAAGGTGTCATACGTAAGTTACAGGAAAACCGCTATGTTCTTGAAGTTCCCGCGCATCGCACTAATAAATTTCAACGTTCATTTGTTGTAAGAGGAACTCGTCTTTGGAATAAAACTCCAATGTTTATTACAAATTCTACTACTAAACTCATGTTTAAATTCTATATCTTCAGATTTTTAAGTGGCTTGTCAAGCTCTATTTTTGAAATTACTTATTGGTAAACTTGGTCTTTGAATAATGGTTTTTTTTATTAGATGAGAGAGATGTAAATCCTTCCATTTTTTGTTAAAGTTGAACCAGAAAATTTATATGATTCGGGAAGGTAAATGTTAACACAATTTTAATTATGTCATTCAGCGACGTTTCACCAACAAAGGTTCGTTGGCCTCATCAGGCTGTTTTTATTATAAAAAAATATACAAAAATTAATAATCACTTCAGAAATTTTTAAATAATAAATAAACACATAACACATAAACTGGTTAAATAGCGTATAAAAAAACAAAATTACCTAAATTCGTTAAAATTTAAACATTTTTTAACTTGTCAAACAATTAAAATATATTAAATAAAATTGTGTACGACGTCAAATAAATTAAAAACATTTTGAAACGACCAGCCAGGTAACAGACTTAAATTAAACTAACTACTTATTTAGAAATATAAACTTTTATAAATAACAAGAAGTTATTGAACTCGATGACAGAAGAATTACAAATATAAACAAGCGGTTACAAATAAATAACAAGACAAACAGTAAATATTGAGGAAAATATACTCATGAATTCAATCTGTTGATTAAGGAAAAAAAATTCTTATTTAAAAATACGATATCTTCTTTTTTATTTAAAGTAAATATGTTAGATTTAATGTGTATCATTTCCGAGATGTTACGTTTAAAAAAATGTGACTCTTGGTCTAAAAGTTGGGCATTTTGCCAGTCGAATTCATGATTAAATTCTTCTCGGTGTTGAAAGAAGACAGAATCAGGATTTTTTTTACTTTGAGTAATGTGTTCACCTCGTCTTTTTTTTAAAGTACGTTTGGTTTGTCCGACATATGTTGCTGGACATTCGAGACAGTCAATTTTGTACACCACATTTGTACGATCACAATTCTGAGTCTTATCTTTCCCTAATTTTATAATGGAACTTAACGACTTATTAACAATTGGGATTGTTGAAATGTTAAATGTTTTTAGAATTTTTGACAACTTAAAAAAATATAAAGAATTAAATGGAATACAAATTTTAGGAATTTGTTTATAAATGTTTGATCTAGCATTATTCAATTCTTTATTTGTTTTTAAAAATTTAATTTTTTGAAGTCGAATTTTAATATGTCTTTCAATGAAATCCAATGGGTAATCATTGTTAATAAGAATCTTTTTTATTATCTTTAAATTGTCAGAATGGAAAGATTTGTCAGAAAGAGAAATGGATCTGTCCACTAAATTGTAAATAATATTTTTCTTCTGTTGGATTGGATGATTTGAGAAAAAATTGATAAGTCTACCGGAAGAAGATGGTTTTTTATACCAATCAGTGATGATACAATTATCTTTTTTAATCAAAGTTAAATCAAGAAAATTAATTCGGTTATTATTTTCAAGTTCAAAAGTAAAATTTAAATTTGAGTCATAAGAATTAAAAATATCAATAATGATGTTTAACATGTCTTTGCTTATACAAAAAATTGTATCATCAACATATCTAAAATAAAATAGTGAAGTATAATTATATTTATCTTTTAAAATTTTTAAGCAATCTTGTTCCAAATCTTCCATTACAATATCTGCGAACAGAGGTGAGATTGGTGAACCCATCGGAGTACCTCTAATTTGTTGATAAAACTTTCCATTAAAAACAAAGAAGGTATTGTCATATAAAAATTTTGAGCAATCAATAATATCGTTAAAAGGAATTTTACATTTATTGTTAATTTGTGAATAACGACGATCTAAACTTTGTCTAACCAGGTCGTAAGAAACATTAGTAAACAAAGAACTAACATCTAAGGAAAGAAAAACATGATCATCATCAACAACAAAATTCTTTAATTTTTCCTTTAGTTCAAAACTGTTATTAATATGTGATTCGGGAGTTTTAATACACTTTTTTAATTCATCATAGACAGTTTTAGATAAAAAGTATGTCGGAGAATTAATAAGAGAGACAATAGGTCTTAGAGGAACGCCCTCCTTGTGGATTTTAGGTAAACCATAAGCTTTTGCTAATTCAGTATCTGAACAAGTAAACTGATCTTTATGAAATTTTGTATATAAAAATTCTTCATCATTAAGATATCTAAGAATTTTTGAAGAATCATCCTGTAATTTTTTTAAAGGATTTCTAGAAAGACGTTTATAAGTTGAACTGTCAGAAAGTAAATTTAACATTTTTTCATTGTAGTCAGATTTTTCAATGCAAACAGTAAGATTGCCTTTGTCCGCTGAAGTAAAAAGAATGTCAGGATTATTTTTTAAAAATTCTTTTGTTTCAACTATTTTTTTATGACTGTTCAGATAATCTCATTAGTTTATTTTTTGTCCAACGCCTTCGGTGGAATTGAACTATTGTACGCTAGGCACTAATGGAGGAAAGTACCTCATTCTTCCACTGGTGGTTTGGCCAGTGGAGGAATGAACAAAGACTGTAAAAAAAGGTTTTATTATCACATTGCCATCAAAATAACTATCAAAACTGCACAGTTTTGTCGATTTAAATGTTTTATACACATTTACCTCTTTTTAAATTTAGTTTTTTGTAGCCAGGGGTTTAGCCCCCTAACCAGTGGCGACTCAAGGAGGCATGGGTGACTTGACCCCGAAAAGGGGGGGGGGTCGAATTTTTAGTTTATTTTGGTGGGTGACAAAAAAATTGTTTCTCCTGAAATTCGTTTAAAAGCTTTAGAAGCAGAACAGGCACTGTTGGGTTCTTTCAACTTTTATTGCGACATTATTTCTGATGCTAAAAAATCAAATTTAGCATTTAAATATTAATTAAATATATGTGGCAGTTGTTGGACAAAGTTGTATGTGCACTTCGCAGAGAACAGTGATTTTCGCTCTCTCGATTGCTGCGCTCGCCACGCTCGTGCAGCAAACTTCGAGCTCGCGAGAAATCAACCTTGTTCTCCACCCGTTGCACTATCTACTATTTTTCCTTTGTGAATTTTTAGTTTGATGTATGCACCGCTATTATTATCATTTCTTTGGTCATGTACTTATAATTGGTTTTATGTACTTACGTGTTCCACTGAAGGCTCATTAGCCCTAAGAACTTTTTTTGAATTAAATTAAATTAAATTAAAAAAAAATAGAGATAAAAGCCATCAGACTTTTTTTCTCTACTTTTTAAAAGGAACATTTTTTCTATTTGGACTTTTGTTGTATCTAGTACAGTGTTTAAAAAAACTTAAAATTTTCTTTTCTCAAAAAGAAATTTTTTTTATTCTTCCCCAAGAAGCGGGATTCCAATAAATTCTTATAAAAAATAATCATTATACTTCCAGAAACTAGTAAAAATATTGAGAGAGAAAAAAACGGTGGGGTTTTTGAGAAAATCTGATTTTCATTTTTTTTTTAAAAACGCCGCCATTTTGTTAAATATGAAAATATTTTAAATTCTCTTATAGAATTTAAAAGAAAATGAAAGCCTCAATTAGACACAGAAAGGATCATTTTAATATATACAATAGCAAAAAAGATATAATAATTTTAAACAATTTTAATGTTATTTTCTTGTAATCTCACTTTTTAACTTAAAAAATTGAAATCCGCATAACTTCGTTCAAAAAATTTTTTTACCAAATGGGGAAAATACGTGTCGTCTAAAATTGTCTGCAAAACAATATATTTCAATGAGAAATGATTCCCTGACTTTAACATACACATCCTGTCTGAATTGAAATGGAAACGACCAGGGGTATTTTATAAAATATTACTTTTATGCTACCAAGCACTTTCATATATCAGTTATTAAAAACAGTATTAAACAAAAATTTATCAGATTAAGAAAATTTAGAAATTCCAACATGTTATAAAAACCCCCTCGTGGTGTCACCTTGTCGTGGTGAGGGGGCTTAGGACCGGCCAGTCGCTTGTCCTTCGGACGCCATCACTGGACGAGCTGTTCGGCTCTTCCCAGGACTTATCGACTCCCGATGCCTGGCGAGTTTGGGCACAGGGGAATGAACGGGACCCCGTTAATTCAGGTAGACGCCGTTTTTCGAACCTGTGCACTAGCTATCCTGTGCGGATGATGTTAATTCGGATTCCAAATGGGGGCTAACCATCTTTGTCAGCTGTGGACGACATGGGTTCTGGCAGGAATGGGACACTCCTGCCTTCTTGGTTTCTCTAAGTTGGTGTGGAGTAGCCTCGATCCAGGGTTGGCGCCCGATGGACCGGTTGTCTGTTCGGTCTGACCAACGACACCAAACTAGTAAAAATGGAAAGTGCGGATCAAAACACACTACCCCAGACAGGCCCCTCTTCTGAGGGTGGTCCTGCCGTTGTTTCCGATCGTGTGAAAGCCCCGATGGCCAACGCTGGCTTCAAGGATTCTGGGGAGAGCTAATCTCACTTGCTGTCTAGTACAGCCGAAAATAGTATGGAGATCGATGACCAATTTATGTCGAATACGAGATTTTTGGAAATTATCGCCAACGAGTTGGCCGGTGTTCCAAAGATCTTCGAGGTCATAAAAAAGGGCATCGGAACCCAAAAAAATATAAAAAAGGAGGTCCAAAAAGGCATCCAAGACCTAGCGGACGTTTTTGATAAAATCAGCAAAAATTTGCGATTTGTCCAAATGCCGACCCAGAAGTCGGCAAAAACGTCCGCGAAGAATGGTCCTCAGGAAAAAATAGGAGTAGAAAAAAAGCGCCCGCGTATCGAGGGGGACAGCCCAGATGCTAGTCGCTTGATAGAACGGGAAAAGAAACTTAGACGCAGGGCCCCAGTTGCAGCGAATCTGGAGAGGGGGAAACCGAAAGGGCAGACTACTGCTCCGGCAAAACCTCCTGCCAGGACCTATGCAGATGTGGCACTAGGGTCAGCTCCTATGGAGAGCGACGGCTTTATACCCGTCAGAGATAAGAAGAAAGAGGCCAAGGAAAAGAAGGCTGCTGAGAGAAAGATCCAATTGGCGGAGAAGAAAATATCTTCTAAGCCGAGGATGACGGAGGCCGTCAAAATCTCAGCAGAGTCTTCGGAGGCCTACGACGAGATACTCCGCGCCATGAAATCGTCCATTAATCCGGACCAGTTCGGCGCAGAGGTACTTAAAGTCAGGAGGACCATCAAGAAGGAGGTCCTCATTGTCGTAAAAAAGGGAGGAAATACCTCAGAACTTGCTGAAGCTCTTACTGCGGTATTGCATAATAAGGCGGAAGTGTCCGCGCTAATTAACAAAAAAACCGTCGAGATCCGAGATCTCGACGAGACAACCACGGAAGAGGACGTTGTTACTGCTCTAAATGCTAAGCTTGCGAACGCCCATCCGGACCTGACGTGTCGCCATATCTCGCGTTTTGGCGGAATGAAGATGGCATTGGTCCGCCTACCAGAAGGAGAGTGTGATACACTCCTGAAGATAGGCAAAGTCCGGGTTGGCTGGATTAATGCAGAAATTATGCAACACGTCGAAGTCCCGAGGTGCCAAAAGTGCTTAGGATACGGACACGGGACTCGCGCATGCAAAGGCCCCGACAGGGTTAAAAACTGTCGGAGATGCGGCGGCGCGGGTCACCTCGCCAAGGCCTGTAGCGTAAACAAGCCAAAGTGTATAACGTGCTCGGACTTGGGAAAATCCGACCTCGGACATTGGACTGGTAGCAACGCCTGCCCGGTGTACAAGCAGGAACTACAGAAGCTTAAAAAGGCAAAAGCCAAAAGTTTTTGCAGGTTAACCTGCACACAGCGAAGAAAGCCCAGGACCTGATGCTGGTGACAGCCAGTCAGGAGGGGATCGACGTTCTGTTCTGTAGTGAGCAGAACAAAAGAAACGATCTCGCCTGCTGGTACCAGGATTCATCGGGTAGGGCAGCCATTCAGGTCTACAATCCCGATTTGAGGGTAGACAAGTTCCTGGAGACGAGCAGTGGGTTCGTGTGGGTGGAAATTTCAGGTATACGCATGTATACCTGCTACTTCTCACCCAACGACCCACTGACAACCTTCGAAGCGGAGATAGACGAACTCGAGTCGAGCCTGCGAGAATCCAGGCTGGATGTTCTCGTCAGACTGGGGCGAGACAAGGCTCGACAATAGAGGAATTCTAATCGCAGAAATGGTCTCCAGGAACAATCTGATGGTTGTTAACCAGGGCCATAAATGGACGTTTAGGAGAGACCATAATATCGGATCAATTATCGATCTAACGATAACAACATCTCTCCTAAACAAGCGCATTACAGACTGGCACGTCTCTGAGAATCATACCGAAAGTGATCACCAGTATATTAAGTTTTCAGTCTCAGGAGGAGACACACCTAGAGCAAACAAGCAGGTTGCTTCCTGTAAGAAAGGCCCAAGGTGGAACATTAAGAAACTAGACGTCGAAAAATTCGGTCGCTCCCTTGAAGAATCCCGCCTCATTGAGGAACTTGGATGGGTGAAGAGACCGAATAATCTGGATGGGGAGGTACGGCCGGTGATGAACATGATAATCGCCGCATGCGACGCGTCAATGCCGCGTCGTAGAAGTACCACTCCTAGAAGACGTAATGTATACTGGTGGTCAGAGGAGCTGGCCTCTTTGCGAAAAGCATGCGTCAGAGCAAGAAGGATATACACCCGCTCTAATGGAGATCCTATGCTAAAGGACGCATATATAGAGGCCAAGAGGATCCTCAGAAAGGAAATTCGAGCTTCACAGCGAAGGTGTTGGAAGACCCTGATCGAGGATGTCAAGAAGGACCCATGGGGTCTGGGCTATAAAATCGTCACCAAGAAATTGGTAACGAAGCAAAAGACCCCCGGCCTGGACAATCCCGATTGGGTGCGTCAAATAATCAGGGCCCTGTTTCTACCAGCAGAACCATGGCCTAGGATGGACTGGAGTGACTGTCAAGTCCGGGAGGAGGAACTCTTCACTCTTGCAGAGCTCCACCAAGCCGGCAGAAGATTGAAGCCAGGCAAGGCGCCTGGAATCGATGGGATAAGAAACGAGATACTTAAACAAGTGATCGTTGCTTCACCCCAGATTCTCTTAGATTGCTTCAACAATTGCCTAAGAAGAGGAGAGTTCTTCCGGGACTGGAAACGACAGAGGCTGGTCCTCCTAAGAAAAGGTAACAAACCTCTAGATAATGTCTCATCTTACAGGCCAATATGCCTGTTAGATACGATGGTCAAACTTCTGGAAGACATGGTTCTGCAGAGAATGCAGCTCCACTTAAATGGAGAGAATAGTCTATCCGACTACCAATTTGGTTTCCGTATAGGCCTATCCACAGTAGATGCCATACAAAAGGCAGTGGACCTAGCCAAGGAAGGAAAGGAAGTAAATGGGAAGATCTCATCAAGTCGATGAGAAACAAAGGAATACCGCCCTACCTGTTGCGGATAATGAATAATTATCTTAGAGACAGGTGAGTAATATACGAGGGGGACACCTGCACTCTGAAGGAAGAGATTCAAAAAGGTGCCCCTCAAGGCTCGAGGATAGGACCATTCGTATGGAACGTCTCGTACGATGACTTCTTGCGAATGGGTCTACCCGAAGGTGCGGTGATAACCGGCTTCGCGGACGACGCGTTGATCGTATGCTCTGCCGAAACTGCAGAAGAGCTCGGAATCTTGGTGAACGAATGTCTGCGACGAACAAAGAGCTGGCTGGATGCCAGAGGCCTTCAAATGGCCCTGGACAAAACTGAAGCGCTCATGGTCACAGACAGACGTGGTTACGAACTTCCCCGGATCGAAGTAGACGGATTCGAGGTCAAGTGGAGCACGCATATAAAGTATCTTGGTGTACAACTCGACAAGTTTTTGAATTTTAAGCACCACATTGCTGTGACTTCCCACAAAGTTGCAGAATGTGCACTAAATTTAGCCCGTATAATGCCGAACGTCGGTGGGCCTTTTGAAAAGAAAAGGAGATTGGTGGCGAGTGTGTTCCACTCAAAGCTGCTTTATGCAGCACCAGTGTGGTCTCCCTCCCTGCAAACAGACAGAAGCAAGACCATCTTGGAGAAGATACTGTCCGTGCAAAGGATTATAACCAAGCATATAATCTCTGCCTATAGGACAGTATCTGCGAGTGCTGCTCAGGTCCTTGCCAGCGTCCCGCCGGCAGATCTTTTGGCGCAAGAAAGGGAGGAAATTTTCCTCCTTTTCAAAGATAGGATGTCCACCCGTTATACGGATGACAATAGACCCAGCAAGGACCAAATTCGCCGAGATGCGAGAAGCAGACTCGTCGAAAGATGGCAAGCAAGATGGAGCGGGGATGAGAAGGGTCGATGGACACATCGGCTCATACCTACACTCGCCACCTGGATAGATCGAAAACATGGAGTAGTCTCATACTACCTCACCCAAGCGCTCCCAGGTCACGGGTGTTTTAACTCGTACCTAGAGCGCTTCAAAAGACGACAAAGTTCAGAGTGTGCGTACTGCAAATCCCCAAAGGATGATGCAGAGCACACACTCTTTACATGCACACGATGGAACGACGAAAGACGGGTTATGTTCGCCGGTGTAAACTGCGAAGTTACACCGGAGAACATGGTCCTGTTAATGACTCGATCCAAAGAGAATTGGCGGCACATCGAGACCTTCATCCAACATGTTATGAGGGTTAAGGATCTCGATGGCCGCCAACAAAGGTAGTTCCAGTAGGTCGAGGAATGATATCGTTTAGGCGATAGAGGTGGGATATAAGACCATTCCTGAAGGCGATACGTCAGTAAACTGGCTCTACCTGGGAGTGGTCTTAAGGTCCCAAATAAGGGTGTGTTTTTAGCGAGTCGGCAGAACATCGCCACCCCCGCATAACCCTGTAGTACGGGCTACAGGGTACCTGAAGGCAGGTTTTCACATCCTACGCAAAAAAAAAAAAAAAAAAAAGTTATAAAAAACTGACGATAATTATAAAGTATAATAAAGCGATGCAGCGATCGGCGTTTAACCAGTGTCCATTAACTAGTTTCACAGAAACCATTAAATAATTTTAACAAACAAACTACTCTTTCCCCATATAGGTTAATCTGCAACCGATAAATTATTAACAAAAATAATCAAATAAATCAATTAATTTCAAAAAGGGTAAAACTATCTTCGATGCATTATAGCATGTGGACAAAATGCACGTGAAAGCGAGTGCAAGGCAACCGCCGTAATAAAACAAGTTCCAGAATTATGCTGGAAAGATACAAAATTTATACCATTAAAAACGTTATATGCATCATACATAACAGCACGATACATAATAGATGCGACTGATGGACTTTTACTCACAGTGAACATCTAATAAACAAATAATGATTGAAAACCATTAAGTATATAATTGAAATCAAAACAAACACCTGTGTGTTCGAGACGGAAGAGGATATCTAATTTCAGGCACTATTTTCAGCGCCTTAACACCTCGCGACCGTGCGAAACGAAATTCAGAGTCTCGCGACAGCGAGACAGCCTACAGTAGCTGGTCTCATCGAAGGTAGAACCTCCTCCCACCTAATTAGCGCACCTGGACAGAGGTAGCTTCGGTAATTAAGAGCAAGTACTTCTTGTCATTCTTGCGCTGATCAGGCTTACGGACACGCGTCCTAGAGAATTGACCCATCGCTAATTGTAAATTTCTTACTTTGGCTACGTATAAGTCATCACTAAAAATAAGTTCAAGTCTATGAACTTGAATTTGAATTGGTTTAATTATTCAAAAGTCGGTTTAATTATAATAGAAATTAATTAAATTCAAGAAATCAAATTAAATCTTTGCACTTGATTCGAATTCGGGTTATTTATTTGTAGAAAATTAAAAAACGAGAAATAACTCTCTGTGAACTTGAATCTGAACTCGGTTAGAGTTTTTTAATAAAAGGATTGAAAAAAATGAAATTTTTATATAACGTAAAAGTTTTTTTTTCTTACACGGAAAGAAATATATTGGTTTTGTACTATTAGATTACTCCATAGTATTTTCCTATTTGTGTTTGCTAACCGATAAAAGCAACAATATATAGTTTTGCAGTATTCAGGCGCGGATCCAGCGGGGGGCGATGGAGGCTCTTTCTATCTCATATATCGCCCCCTCCAAGAACCTCGTCTGGATCCGCCTTTGGCAGTATTAGGTATCGCCATAGGAAATACCTATCATAGACTTACTTTTATAGTAAGAACATAATAGTCAAAACGCAAAGACGTTGTGACGATGTGAAATTTGGAAATTTAAAATTAGTGAATTATACTATATTCACATCGTCACTATAGTAAAGTTCAGGTCAGCTCATGACCCCGAGTCAGTGCGACCGAGCTTGTACCTCTACCGCTCCCCACCTGTGTGCCTCACCGGCACATAGGTCACGATAGCTTGACTATATTAATCGGCACGCGCTGCCGAAAATTGAGTCGTCTGGTTGCTGGGATTCGAGGTCCTTCTCGATACCAAGCTAGGCTGCTCAGGTAAGGCGAGAGATGTGCGTGGGTCCTTCCGCCACATTTTTTTCTTTGCTCTGGGTGACTAGTAGACCAGATTGACCCCTGAGAACGTGCGAGGATTAGGCAGAGGTCCTTCTCTCCTAAAACTCTCACAGAAAATCCGGAACCTTTAAGGTGAAGGGTTACCTGGACGTTCGCCGGACTAGTAGAGGTCCTTCTCTTTAGTTTGGTGAGCGAAAATAGGGATTTGTAGCGTCTTTGGGTCCTTCCATGGCGTTGTAAATTCTTGTTATTCTAGGTTCTTCTCAGTTCTTGGCTGGAGAGAGAAAATATAGGTCCTTCTGTACGCTTTCTCTCTAGCCAAAGAATAGATTCAACTCTGCCCTTGGAGGGCTTGTTGAAAAATAGGCGGTAGAGGGTGGTAGAATATTTATTGTAAAAATTAAGGGTAATTTTATATAGTCGAAAAAGTTAAAACTAGAAAACTGAGAAAATTTATCGAATTCGGTTATTTCTTTTTATATAGGGAAATTATATTGTTAAGACTAGAAAAAGAAAATCAAATCTCTGTTACAGATTCAAGCTTAGAAATGCGAGTTCTGCCAGTTTAGATTAAATCGTCAGAAGATGAAGAAACAGAAACGAATATTTATGTCGGGATGTTCTAAAAGAACAAATTTTTGTTATTAAATTCTTTTATATTTTTGTAAGCTATTTCTTATTTTGTTAAAATATAATTTCTATCTTTATTCTTAAATTAAGAATATTTTGAGTTTTATCTGACTACACCTAACCTATTAGAAATTAAGAAATTAACTCTAACAATAAATGTCAGCCAGCAGGCTAAGATTTACTTTGTATTTGCTTTTATTTTAATTTTCAGCTAGTATTTAAGTCAAAATTCATCGTTGGGTTGTAAATTCCATTTAAATTTTGAGGTTATGAACGCTGGACAATCTGACGAGCGTAATCCGGAGCAACTTTTTAAATTAAGAAAAAGTCCTATCATTACAACGTTATATAGGCCAAAAGCAAGAAACATCGTTATAGTGCAATCGCAAAGAGTATAACAGGACGGTTCCACCAACATAACAGTCTAATCCTGTTATCCTCTTTGCGATTGCACTATAACGATGTTTCATGCTTTTGGCCTATATAACGTCTTTGCGTATAAAAGTCAGTCTATGATTGGTATTTTCTATAGCGATACCTAATACTGCAAAACTATATATTGTTGCTTTTATAGGTTAGCAAACTCAAATAGGAAAATACTATAGAGTAATCTAATGGTACAAAACCAATATATTTGTTTCCGTGTACTCTTCTGTTTTTTTTTTTTAGTTTTTTTCTTTAAAAAAGACTACTCGTTGGTTGCATTTTAAGCCGGAATATTTCTTTGAAAAATACTTTCTCAAAAGCAATTAGACTTTTGGTCGTCGACCCGTCGCTGCTCGCGTCTCATTGCGTTCCGGGCGACGTAAAGAAAAACTATTCGAGAAAATAACGAAATAATAATACTTGATTTAGAATCGAATAATTTCATTAAAAGCTTGGTAGAATAAAATTTTTGTTAAGTAGAGATGAAAATTTTATCAATTTCTCCGAGTCAGAAGTAAAAAGATGGTTTAGTCAATAAATAAAGACATCTTTTGTTTTTAACGTTTCGACTAACTATGTAGTCCTCTTCAGAAATATAAACAGTGTTGGTTTGTTTTCAAAAAAATAAAATTTGCATTTTATTATGTAAACATCCTAAAAAAAGCACCTGTAGTACTTTTATCTTGTGTACAAATATCTTGTGCAAGTTCCTGCTCAAGAACTTGAAAAACAGTCATTAGTAACGTAAATGAAATTCTATTATTTTTTTTAAAAGTTCTGTTACAGAAACCTGTGAAGCGTCTCATACGGGAAATTGTACATGTTCGTGTACCAGAATGTGCACCATGAAAATTCCTTTCGAAAAATTGTATTTCTAGATTTCTCTACATGTTCCTGTACAAGATCTTTCATAGTGATTTTTACCTTTCTTAAGCTACGCAGACGAACGTGTACATGAAAATACAAGAGAACGTATGTAGGAACTTGCTTTGCTAAATCAGCTTTGTAGCTACACATGGACACGCACAGAGACACGTACAATTTTTTATGCGTGTTTTTCTACTAAGTAAGAATTTGTGCCTGATCACGAACGCGTTCCCTTACGTCAGGGAAGTCCAAGCGTCACTCATTCGGTGCTCCGAATGACAGTGTCACTCATTTCTCTAGGTCAAATTCTGCCTCCAAAATCCTACAATTGAGACTTTAGTTTCGGTCCTAATAAATGCTCGAGCCTACGCTGTATCATTTTTTCGAAGAGCTTACCAGTCGCTGAAGTAAGAGAAATTGGTCTATACCCTTTACCATTCGGCTTTGGTATGAACTTCACTAGAGTATCTCTCCAAGCTTCAGGGTATTTGGATGACAAATAACAGGAATTCATAATTCTCAGTAAACGAGATCTCTTCCGAAGTGTAAGTTTTTTAATTATTTCATATGAGATCAGATCTCTACCTGGTGAAGAACCCGATTTGCATGTTTCCAGAGCTGTTCGAAATTCCAGATCAGTAAACGGGAAATTATATACACAATTCTCATCAATAATCTTCAAAGTCTTAACAACAACCGGTACAATCTTTTCATTAACTAAAGCATCCTGTAAGAGAGTAAATTCAGGAGAAGATATATCATTACAGGTGTTCGTTGAAATACGTCAAGAGCCCGAGAACGATCTAATTAAAGCCCAAATTTTTCTAAGGCCCATCTCGGGCGAGATGGATGCACAAAATGCGCGAAAACAGACTTTCTTTTGTTCCGCTAAGATCTCAACATTCCTGGATTGCGCCTCTAAAACAAAGTCCATGTTTTTCCCAGACAAGAATCGTTTACAAATCCCACGAGCCCTCCTAAAGAGACCCAAAGCGTCCTCACAGACAGAGTTCCACCAAGAAGGCTTCACCCTGGAGACATCACTTTTGTCAGCTGGAATATAAGCTCCTGCCTTGAACAAGGACTCTACAATAACCTTCATGAATGTATCATATAACTTTCCAGAGTCTGAGCCCGATCCTGCTCTCCAAAGATTGTTTTTATCACTCTCTTCATCTATAATCTCATGGAATTTCCCCCAATTAACTGCATCCACCCTAAGTTTCCTTGAGCTATCACATGTCTTCTCAAACTCCAATCTAACATCAACACAAACAGGAAAGTGATCACTGCCGTAAGTTGAATCTATTGTTTCAGAAGAGACCAATTCCGCTAGAGAGTCCTAAACCAAAACCAGATCAAGTGTACTAGAACTCAGTGTCACCGAGTCCTGAGAATCCTCATCTTCACAGCCCAACCCAGGACGACAAATACGCCGTTCGACTCTATAGGTAGGTTTATCATCATTAATCAGTGTCAGACTACATTCTTCAGCAATCGCCAGCACTTTCTTTCCTAATTTATTACTCTTATAAGGAGGAAAATTCGGAAAGTGCGCATTAAAGTCGCCCATCATAACAATTTTTGTATGCTCGAGTAACTGTGAAAATAGGTCATCCCATTGACTCTTCGGAATCCTAGCCCTCGGGACAACATAGACAGAAATCAAAACTAGCCTTCCAGAGGATGTATTAAGCCCTATTGCCTCGACTTCGATAGATTTCTCTCATGTACTTTTCGATTTCAAAAACTCAACCACAAGACCACTCTTCACCAGGATGAAAGTACCACCCTTACCCCTACTCTGTGCTCTATCCTTCCTAAACGCCTTATAACCTGGTATCTCCCATCTGGGACTACTCTGATTGAGCCACGTTTCAGTAATACTGGGAAAATCCAGATTGAGATCCTTCAAAATCGTCGCAACTCTCAACCTACCCCTATTTTCCATCACACTATACGTGCGTTCCAAGTTGCACCCCTTATGTTAGATTGCGGCATGTGACAATTTAGATACAAACATCCAGGGCCGGACTAAAAAAAACGCTTATAGTTAAACTATACAGAGTAAAGTGCTCATGAGTATAAGCATATATATATATAAGTAAAGAGTAAATAAGGCGAACCAAAACAAAAACAAAAAAAAGATAGAAAGGAAAAAAATAGAAAAAACTAAAAAAACTTAACTAGTAGTAATAACAGAAACATAAAACTAAATTTAAATTACTAGGATTCTTTCATCCCCTTACGATTCCATAGACTCCGAGCCTCCCCCATTCCCCGGATCCTGGTCATTCAAAACCCCATCGTTCTCCTGAATCAGAAACATTTGTTCGAGTTCATGTGCAAAATCCACATCAGCTGTTGACAACAAAACAGACTTGGTGTTCCCAAGTTCTTTCTCCAAATCATCATTAAGGGGAGATATATTTCTGGAGGGAGGGCTCATAGAGTGGGACGACACGTGATCATCCGTTACCTGCAAATTGTTGTTCTCCGCTAAACCCGTAGGAAAAATAATCGTATCAGGGTCGATCAGATCTTTCTCTCAGACGTTCAGTAGCAACTTCCGTAGATAAATTATTTACATATCGTTCTTTTATAAGAGCAAATTCAAAAGCAAAAGTCGGACAATCTCTCGAAGAAGCCACATGATCACCCGTACAGTTAATACAAAAATTAGTACGATTAGGATTAGAGCAGGCGTTGGTGGCATGTCTGTCACCGCAAAATTCACAAGAAGGACGAGAGGAGCGACACTGTGATGAAACGTGTCCATACGACTGACAGTTAAAGCATCTCTAAGGCATGGGTATCGAGGGAGTTACTTGCAATTTTCCCCCCAGAAAAAAGAGTTCATCAGGAATTTGATTCAATTTAAAGGTAAGGTCGACAATGTCCTGAGGAATATTATAATTAAATCTTCTTGAAGCCTCCTCTATCCCATCTCTGCATCCCTCATCTAGAAACTGTACCAGATCCGACACCGAGTGTTTGGATTTGATTCTGACAAATCCCTTTTTCTTCAAGAGTGAGGGAGGAATAAAAAGTCTAAAGTCCATCTGCCTTAAACTCTCTGAGTCAAGAAGGAGGTCGGTGTCTGATCTATCATTACAGAATATCTTTGCCCGATTGGCGCCACTAAAGTAGATTCTCCGAAAACCCTTTACCACCTCATGAATAATTTTACCCAAATCAATAGGATCAAGCGAATCAAGGCGCCTACCATCGTTAGTACTCTCAATGATAACGAGATAGGGACCCTCAGCATCCTCCCTATATTTTTCAATCCTCGGAGAAGGGGAAATCCATCGATTATTAGCCAAAGACCGGACGTCGGGGAGATTATAATCAGTAAGAGCTTGTTGAGCCAGTGGAAGTTTTTCAATATTTCCCTAAGCACTCGGGTCTGACTACCCCTCAGACTTTCCTTCCTCATTCCCTTTTTCAATATTCTTTTCCTTATCCCTGTCATCTGTCAGGGACCGATCCCGAGTTCGGGATCTATATTCAGGCCCATCATTCAACCCTTTAAGCTTTTCAAGACCCATACGATATTTCTTTTTGGGGGATGAGGCAGAGCCAGAGGATCCCAAAGTAGAAGCACCTCTATTTCTCTTGCCACCATCTCCCAAAGTCCTTTACACACTAGGCTCCCTAGACTGTCCCCTACCTCTCACCCTTCTGCTGATAATGTGGTGCACCTTCTTAATTGTGGATGGAGACGGATTGTACGCCATGGTTACTCTACAAAAAAAAATACTAATAAGAACGGGCACTAATTACACAGTAAATGATTAAACAATTTAACACTTTAAATATTTTAAATAATTCCGCCCGAAAGACCAAGCTCTTTTCAAAAATCCATTAAGGAGGTTTATCCAATAAAACCAATTTCTACAGATTCTTATAAAATTTTAATGACATAATAAATGCATTACTTTACATGTGCTGTTACAATTTTATTGAATTTTATTGTTCCGTTTTTAGGATATAAATTTATAAAGTTAAGAGTTCTACATGGAAACAGTAACAAAACGCGCAAAATAACTATATTTTAATTAATTATAAAAACACGGTTCTACAAATTTTAAAAGAAAACTAATATATTTTAAACTGTAATATAATACAACTTTTACAACAATATTTAATTAATTTACCGTACTGTTGTTAAGAAAATGTTATTCAAGGGTAGTATTTCTTCACTTTTTTGAAATAATCAGGAAAAAAAATGTAATAGCTTGAAATTTTTCAACGGAAAAATTTTTTTCCATAAAATTTTGTTGTGTAATGATTTTAACTACAAAATACTATTTAGAAACCAAATTATAAGAAGAAATAAAATTAAAAAAATATTGACTATCATGGTCCGATGGAATGAGAACCGCTTGAGGGTACAAGCGTCCTTAAGATAGTCCTTAAATTAAACTTATCAAAGAATACTCATAAGAACTAGTAAGCATAAGCACAAATAAAGAAAAAGAAAAAATAATGATACAGAAAAAAAAGATAAATAAATCAATAAAAATAAAGAACCCTTAAGAATCCAGCCCTGATATCAATTCAGAGATCCATAATATCAATAGTCCCAATAATTAGCCAGAATAATTTCTATTCCTCCGAAAATTCCTCAATCGTATCCCTCCAAGCTACAATAATTCAGATCAAACTTAAAATTTTGAATTAAATTAAATTGAAATCAAAATCACAGTCAAACTTGAAGTCAACGTTATCAATAATCTCGACCTGGCCGAAATTATACCAAATCAAAAGTCCTCAGTGTTTATACAGTTTATAGTTATCAAAAATAAATGAAGCGCAATGAATCTCTGTACTAATCGAATTAGATTTAACTACAGTTATACAAAATCATGAAATTATTTGATTAATTATTAAACCAATCCATTCAAGCAAATTATAATTTAGCTACTTATCTTTTCCTTATTAACTTAAGCATCAAATCAAAATAGTCCAGGCAGGAATGCAACCAAAACAGATTAGGAAGGTGAAATGCAAATAGTATCTATGCGTGACAGAAAAGGAAGGAGCGATAGGCAAAACATTCAAATGAGTCATCTAGCAGAACTCTCAATTGCAGAAAAAATGACTTTGGTCAGGTTCAACTTACTTGAAATGTTTCAAGACACGATCTTTCTCACTTTACCGTGCAAAATTCAAGTAGTATTCCAAAAAAGTCCTGTTAATCTCAATCTCCATTCTCAAATATTAATACCCAAGATTATGTTATGTCCGGAAGGGACAAACTACAATTTACTATTTTAATATTTTACCCCTGATTTATTTACAAAGCCAGCGGGCTTTGAACTAAGGGAACAGGGAATATGCATCGATTTTGTTATATAATATATGAACATATATTTATTATATAATTTATTGATTAAGATACAATTTGGAGCAATTCAATCGAAAGGTTGAGGAAATGGTTGAAAGTAGGGAAGATTCCTTGATTGATTTGAATCCTTGATTTTGTTAAGTTGAATCGTCATTCGGGCGTTCTGAAAGCTGTGGGTGCTTCGATTTTAGTTTCTGGAAATGTAGCAGAGGTCTGACAATAAACCGTGAACAGGCAGCGTAATTTATTGTCTCTTATGGAGTTCCTCAGTCATGGAGAAATCGGACACCGTAGCGACCTAGGGGTCCTAGTCCCAGCAAGGTTGATTACCCTTCGTTTGATCCCAATGATGCATCCGTTGTGGAAACGAAAGCAGGTCCTTTTCTTATTATGTTAAAATCCCGAACATAATTTTGATGATTCACAAATTGTTAAAGGATTAAATCAAGGTTCAAAGGGTTAAGACTTAGGTTGAAAATTGTCGGAAGGTAATGATTAAATTTCAGGTAGGATCTTAAAAAATAAAGGATAGTTGTTATTTTTCTTAGAGACGGATTAAATTTTTGGAATAAATGGTAAAAAGAGGAAAGGTACTGACAATTTTATGTCAGGAGTTCTCGTCATTGCACTTCTTCTTTGCTCAAATATAGTTACTACTTCACAATTTAATTTATGGAATATGTTTACAATAATTTTGCGATATAGGTTCACAATAATTTTCACAAACTTCACACACGCTGCGAAGTGTAATTACGGGGACTTGCGCTAATTACAAGTAAAAAGAAGCGTAGAACTAGTAGTAAGTTTTCGCGAAAGGACTTGATTAGTACCGTGCAACTCGGGAAGTGGATGAAGCTTACGTGACTGTGAGATTTCGAGAACTGGTTAATACTCATGATTTCAGCAATATTTATACCTAAAATTTTGCGTGGGTTCAATACAAAAGCAACCCCCATGTATCGAATAAGGGGTGCAAACTCCAATAGTAGAATGTCCTACTTCCTAAGTTTAACTTAAGGGATGAAATGTTTCTACCCTTATAATAATATCTATTGAATGAACGTGGAGCGTACTAGTGCAACCCTTATTTTCTGCCGATTGAGAGGCGCAATTTTTCGAAATTGAAATTTCCAGTTTCCGAGTGGGGGTGGTTCCAATTACAATAAATTCATGACGTATTATAAATTATAAATATAATCTTGACAAATTTATAAAGTACATTACTGATCGTACGTCAAGGGAACGTGACAATCCATTGAACGAACATGGAGCATACGGGTCCAACCCTTATTTTCTGCTGATTGAGAGACGCAATTTTCCAAAATTAAAGTTTCTAATTTCCGATTATGGGTGGTTCCAATCACAATAAATTCAAGAGATATTATCAACTTGACAAATTTACAAAGTACATTATTGATTTTATATAGTACGTCACGGGAACGTGACAATAAATAATCATATTGAAGGCACTTTTAGATTTTCTCTCAACTTCCACTTCTAATTCGCCGGTCACCCCTTTTCAAAACACACGCCGGGCCAGAGTTATTTCAATAGCTTAGTTAAAGGCAATTTAGTTCTTTAAACACTTAGCTTATTTAAAATTTGTATTTTACATCAAATCACAAAGTTAGATATCATCAAAAGTTTTTATTATTTCACCATAAAGACAAATTAAGACGAATAATATTCGCCTTTAATATTCTAATCAAAAATAAGAGACGTGCGAAACACGTCCTACCTCTATCATATCACAAAACGAACCCAAATGCAACGTTAATCCCTGCTGTTGATAACGTCCCACACAGCATCAGAACTTCCCTGAACATTCCCAACCTTCAGGGAAGTTCTGGAACTTCCAGCAAACTTACTGCAAGTTTTGAAACTTCACTGAATGTTGGGAATGTTCAGGAAAGTTCGGGTGCTGTGGGGGTCTGTCCTTAAGACTTATTCACTATTATAGCAAATCAAATACTGATTGGAAACTGTAAATGTTTGAACTTGAACTGATAGTTACTTGGTATAAGAGGAATGCGTGGAATAAAAACAGTCTTTTCTGCAGCATAACCAGCTAATAATAATAATAATAATAATAATAATAATAATAATAATAATAACAATTATATAATAATATTATATATATATATATATATATATATATATATATATTATACAAAATAATAAAATAATAATAATATATAATAATAATAAAATAAAATGTCGAGTGATTTATTATTATAAATCACTCGACATCTTTGTCATGAATAGTAGCATCTGTTACTAAATATCACAGAATTGCCTGACCGGCTGGGTCAGGTTACATGCCCTTTTCCGAACACTAAGAACATAAAGCAGCATTTTAAAAATAAGTATCAGATCACAAATTTAATGTATCATGAAAAAGATTTTCATGTTAAAGATGATTAGTAGTAACATGCATTATATTGAATTAGTTACTTTTCTCACTACTATGAACAATAGAGTCTTTTTAACCAGTTAGCCACAAAAAAATTGTTCACGGATAGAAAGTTCATATTTTGTTCTTCTTATAACGAATAATTTTATATACATAACAGCTTTTGAATACTAATATTATGAAGTAATATTTCGGCAATTTTCAAATTTTTTGTACTAAATATTGAATGTTTTTAAAGACTTGTAAACCTTATTCTTGACTAATATTAAAATATTGTGTTCTTTGGTCAATTTGAACAAAAAAGCTTTTTCTAAGACAGTATCTTAGATCATTTAGCGATTTATTTATTTTTTAAAATCATTGTATGCATTTCATGTGATATCACAAACTTCAGAACTGTAAAATTAAAAAAAAACCACTTCGATAACAATTGTATAAAACAATTAAACAATATAAAATATGTATATAAATAATTAAAATAAATAAATAATTGGTCCAAATGGTTATAAAGAGTTTTTTTTTTCTTTTTTGCGTAGGATGTGAAAACCTGCCTTCAGGTACCCTGTAGCCCGTACTACAGGGTTATGCGGGGGGTGGCGATCTTCTGCCGACCCGCTAAAAACACACCCTTATTTGGGGACCTTAGGACCACTCCCGGCTAGCACTTTTCGCGCGTATCGCCATCGGGAGTAGTCTTATATCCCCTTCTCTGTCGCCAAAGCGACTTTCTCCCTTATTCTACGGGACCTCCATTCTTTGGCGACCATCGAGGTCTTTGACCCTCATAACATAATGTATGAAGGTCACGATGGTTCGCCAATCCTCGGGAGAGCGAGTCATAAGCGGGATCATGTTCTCCGATGTAACCTTGCGATTAACACCGGTAAACATAACCTGCCTCTCCGTGTCCCAACGCTTACAGCTGAAGAGTGTGTGCTCTGGGTCGTCCACTGGGAACTTGCAGTACACACACTCCGAGCTAACGACTTTTTTAAATCGCTCCAGATAGGAGCCGAAACACCCGTGCCCTGTGACAGCTTGGGTTAAATAGTAGGAAACCACTCCGTGCTTCCTACTTATCCAGGTGGCGAGTGTAGGTATCAGCCGATACGTCCATCGGCCTGTCTCCTCCCCGCTCCATCGTTCTTGCCATCTGTCGACGAGTCTGCTTCTCGCATCTCGGCGAATTTGGTCCTTGCTGGGTCTATTATCTTCCGTATATGCGGAAGAGTTTCTCTTCTTGAAAAGGAGAAAAACTTCCTCCCTTTCTTGTGCCAAAAGATCTGCCGGCGGGACGCTGGCAAGGACCTGAGCAGCACACGTCGGTACTGTCCAATAGGCCGAAATAATACGTTTCGTAATAGTTCTCTGCGCGGACAGCACCCTTCTACAGATGGTCTTGCTTTTGTCATTTCGCAGGGTCGGAGCCCATACAGGTGCTGCGTATAGCAGCTTTGAAAGGGCAACACTCGCCACCAGACTCCTCTTTGCTTCAGAAGGCCCACCAATGTTCGGCATTAGACGAGCTAAACTTGCCGAACACTGCTCGGCCTTCCGACATGCTACGGTTATATGGTGTTTCAAATTCAAAAATTTGTCGAGTTCGACACCTAAATATTTAATATGATTCCTCCATTGGACCTCGAATCCGTCTATCTGAATACCAGGGTCTGTATAACCACGTCTGTCTGTGACTAGCAACGCTTCGGTCTTTTCCAGAGCCATTTGGAGGCCTCTGGCCTCCAGCCAGCGCTTTGCCCGTCTCAGACATTCGTTCACCAATACGCCCAGAGCTTCTACTGTTTCGGCAGTGCATACGATCAACGCGTCGTCCGCGAAGCCGATGATCACCGCGCCTTTAGGTAGACCCATTCGCAAGAAGTCGTCATACGAGACATTCCATACGAATGGTTCTATCCTCGAGCCTTGGGGGCACCTCTCTGCATCTCCTCTTTCAGAGTGCAGGTGTCACCCTCGTATATTACCCACCTGTCGCTAAGATAATTATCCATTATCCGCAACAGGTAGGGCGGTATTCCTTTGTTTCTCATCGACTTGATGAGATCTTCCCATCGCGCGGTATTAAACGCGTTGCGTATATCAATGGCTACCAAGGCGCAGAAGCCCTTTTTCTTCCCTGGTCCCAATTTGTTTTTTCTTTCTCTGGCTAGGTCCACCGCCTTCTGAATGGCGTCTACTGTGGACAGGCCTTTGCGGAATCCAAATTGGTTGTCAGACAGACTGTTCTCTCCGGTCAAGTGAGATTGCATTCTCTGCAGAACCATGTCCTCTAGAAGCTTACCCATCGTATCTAACAGGCATATAGGCCTGTAGGATGAGACTTTATTTAGAGGTTTGCCTCCTTTCCTTAGGAGGACCAGCCTCTGTCTTTTCCAGTCGCGGAAAAACTCTCCTCTCTTCAGGCAGTTGTTATAGCAGTCTAGGAGAATCTGGGGTGACGCAACGATCACTTCTTTAAGGATCTCGTTACTTATCCCATCTAATCCCGGCGCTTTGCCTGGCTTTAACCTACTGCCTGCTTTTTGTAATTCTGTAAGAGTGAAGAGTTCTTCCTCACCGACATGACAGTTACTGCAGTCCATCCTAGGCCATGGTTCTGCTGGATTATAATTACGCACCTACGTAAATTAAATATCTATCCAATTGACAACATATCATTTCAAAGAAAAATTTCTTTTATCGAATAAAATATTCAATAAATATGTTAATCAAAAATGTCATCTAGTTCTAATATCAGAAGATTGTTATACTTTAGGGGTTTTTACTTTCAATTCTGAGTTCTAAACATTATAAATATAGTCAATAATGAATATTCTACATTTTAGTTTAAGAAGTTAATTCAGCGAAATAATTTTACGAAAGTTGTGTATGTCAAAAAGTTTCTTATAAAAAAAAAAGTAATAAGTTCAAAACTTTTATAACTTTAAAAACATTTACGAATATGTACCAATCAATACAGAAAAACAAATCAATATTACCTTTCACAAAGATATCATCACGGTAAAATGAAAACCTTGAATTTCAAAGAAACATGTTGGAAATATATTTAAACGTTTGACATTTCTTAACTGATAGACAGACGATTAGTTTTAAAGGAGATTGGAGGGCTTGATAACAATGAGACTATAAGTCGCCTTCGTTCCTTCAAGCAAAGAAGACGTATGCAATAGGTAACACCATATTTTATTCAAAATTATAGAACTCATGTTTTCTTTACGACACACAATATTTTAATTCTGTGGTATTAACTTTTATTTCAGAGAGTCGAAGCAGTAATTTGTCCAAAAACCCAGAAGAACCAATAGTTCTGTGCAAAACATAAAAAAATCAGCTGTGCCTCAAATAGTTCTTGTGTTTAATAAACGGTAATAGAAGTTTATGCTTTATACTCAGGAAGAGGCGAAAAGTTCTAGTTTTACAAGACAGCAGGATCTAAGAAACTTGTAAGAGTGACAAGTGACATTCAAAATACAGGATTAAAAGAGTCATATTGGTTAGAGCATGTTATGGCGTCAATAAAAAATGACTCCAAGATTTACCAGGTCTTGTTGATTTCAAACAATCAAAGCGAAAATAGAAGAATCAATCATGTTACAGAGAGATTTCAGAGGAATCTACCAAACTTGTATTTGACTGGTTTGCATGCAACTGAAGAAAGTAAGAATCATTTTCAAAAAATAAGTAGCTTGCAAAATCCAAGAGATACACTCTTTTCAATAGTTGAATATTCTGAAGATTCGAAAAATTACTCAAGTTTGAGAAGGATAATGAATTTTGTTAAAAAGTTGACAGGCAGCAAGATGAGGCCCAGATGCTTAATACTTCGATTCTTAGATTCTAATTCCCTACATAATTACAATGATTTTTTTCGTCAAATGTGGACGGATCTGTTTCTTGATGTCACAATTCTTGATGTCATCAATGATAGGGCAATGATGCATCAACTCAATCCATTTGCTTATTCTGAAAAGAAACCCTATTCCAGAAGACTAAATTTGTTTCCAGATAAACTACAAAATCTAAATGGATATCCAGTCCGAGTAGGATTTTTTAATTGGATGCCCTTTGCTCAAGTAAAGCAAAATTCGACGTTGCATCCTGTTAAGATATCTGGACCGGATGCTTTCTTAATAAACACATTCTCCAAAGTAATGAATTATACGCAATTGCTGCTTCCTTCAAACGAAGAAAGATTTGGCAAATCTTCTTCTAACTACAGTAAATTGACTGGTTTCCTTCATCAAATTGCTCGTAATGAAATCCAGTTTATTGGAGTCACGACTGTTTTATATTCTGTACAAGATTTACATGTACCCAGCGCGGTGTTCGGTTTGGACAAATTAGTAGCAGTTGTTCCAATAATTAAAACAAAGCGATTCTCAATTTTCCTTGGAAGAACTTTTTATTACTCAATTTTGTTAACTTTTTTGGTCATAGTGGCAATATCCATGATATCGATCCTTTTTCACTTCAATAAAAGGATATGGAATATACCGAACATTATCCAAATTTTTTTTGGAGTGTGCATATCAGAGCAACCTCGGGAATTAAAGGAAAGAATCATTTTTGGTTGTTGCATGATTATATTTTACTATTATTCTTTTAATATCTTTGCTTCGTTGACTGACTTTAATTTTTTCGTCGAAAAAGAAAACAAATTGAACAATCTAAACGATTTAGCCAATAGCAATTTTACATTATGTGAGGAACCTAACTTTGCCTCACTGATTTCGGATGTAATTGATGACAAGGATTTTGTAATTGGTCGAAAAATTCGGTTCCATTCACAGGCCATAGAGAATGTTTGCAGGATGTACTGGAGCACAAAAATGTAACTTGGGTGATAAAGCAGTCTGTTGCTGAATCGCATACTGAGTTCCATAGAAAAAGTCATCTTGTAAAATTTGTTCTAGAAGTTATTGCTTCTGTAGGCAGTGGATTCTTGGTTGAACTAGGTTCTCCGTACGTTAAAAAATTTGAAAAAATACAAAGAACTTTAACAGAATCTGCATTATTGGACAAATGGAAATTGACGAGACCTCAATCTTTAATGTCAGTCAAAAACTATACAAATGATCTTTTGCAATCTAACGTCGCTGGGGATTTTAAAATCATATTTTTGTTGATTAGAATAATGATTGTAGGATTTACTGCTGCAACTCTTACATTCTTCGTTGAGTTGTTCTTGGGATGAGTTTCATGTAATCTGAAAGCGTAAAATCGAAAAGAGAAAATTATAGAGCATGCTTGGACATTTTTAGTCATATCTCGAGAACCACTTAAGACTTTATAAATTTTCTCTGATTAAATTAAAGCTGCCATTTCAACAAAAAAGGTGTTTTTAGTTTTAATTTTTCCCGTCATTTTTGTATTTCAGCCAGCGCGTTCTTGAACGTCTGTTAACAAATTCAACAATTTTGTTTCTAACTTATCTACTATAATTGGCCTCATCGGCACGCAGTCTACAGTTTTTAAAAATGAATGTGGAACAAAATAAAAAAAATTCTCTTAATTTACATGATTATACCTACAGAAAAACGTGTCCGATTTCAAAAATATTTATTTTTGTTCAATTGGTGAAGTTTCATGGTTCAAAGTCGATTTTTCAACCAAAAACCGGGTACTTATTTGTATGGTAAAATTAGAATTTCCAACTAATCGAAAATCGGCTACGTATTTCTGTGAGGAATGTTGCTTTCAAGAATTAATATAAATTTGGAGTCGAAAAAATAAAAATTTGGCGATTTATGCTGCGTGTAAATATCAAAAATCGTGTTTAGAGGAAAACGCTATTCATATTTTGCATTGTATTTTATAACCTGAGAAAACAAAACTTTTAAATGTTTGAAACTCAAGATAAAATTGCAAACAAGCTTTTTTTTATTGATTTTTTTTCTCAAGGATAATCAATATGCAGAAGTCAAGAACAGAAAGAAAATGACAAACATTTAAAAAGTTTTGTGCAAAAAATTTATTTTTTAAAATAAATTATAATAATTTTAAAAAAATGTTCTGAATGTTTGGCAACAAAATCATCAAAGAAAATCAATCCCAAAAACTTAAAAATATTAAAATTAGCTCAAATGTGATGCAGATTATGAATTTTGTTGTTTTGGTCCAACTGCTTGATAGTTTTTGTTTTTGTAATTCTAACTACGACGATTTTTTTCATAAAAAGAAATTTGCACAAAAATAAATGAATCTTCGTCTCTGCGTTATGGTGAAGTTTTAAATTTTATTTTTATAATAATTATAGCTCCTTTTTAAGGAGGTCTTTTCAATTTATATGATCTCAAACTAGAAAGTAATTTTTTACACAAATGAATATATTACTAAAATTTATTTCACCAAGGTTTCAAAGTTCTAGTCACATATGTTTTCAGAGAATAAAGCAAAACTTAACAAATAATGTTTACAGTTAATGATTTTTCACCTTCAGGATAATCGATACAGTAGACAAAAATAGAAATAGGAAAATATCAGTCGCTAAAAAGTATTTTTGCAGAAAGTTAAATAAAGAAGGATTTGGCAAATCTTCTAATCTCACAATGAGAGAAAGTTAAGAAAATTTTAGTTAAAGAGAAGCTATCTTTAATTTTATTTATTGTTAAATAAAATATCCACATAAATTCTAATAATTTAATAATAAATAAAATTGAAAATAATTTTTCTTAATATAAAATTTTCTTTCCTTTAGGGATCATTCACATATCACGTGATACAAATTTTAGCTAATTTGAACCCCCTCCCCCCTCCTCGTGATACTTTTTCTATTGATAAAAAATTTAATTTCCATGGACCGTGATATTTTGCCTACCCCCCTCCCACCCCTAAAGATATCACGTGATATATGGATGACCCCTTACTCAGAAAATTAATTTATAATCAGTTTCTTTGGTAAAAAAGAATTTCAATTTTTTTTTTGTTTTTTATTTATATTTTATTATTTTACTTTAATATTACAATTTTATATTTAAAAAATATAAAAAATTTTATATTTAATATTAATAATTACTTTAATTTCCATTTATTCGTAATTTTAATCGTGTGAGCAGTGTAGTGTTAAGGAAGTGGGTTTTTAAATAAATTTATAGCCTCATAAAGTTGGCAAACCTGAGCCAACGAAACATTGCTTCATTTAAAATAAAACATTTTTGAAGTTTTTTATTTCAACTCAACTTCTTTAGATTCATGAATCTGTTCGCTAATCATTGAAATTTTATTTTTATGTGAATACACATTCACATTCACGTTCAATTATTATCACTAAAATTTATTTTTTAATTTTAATCGTTGTAGCAAGTTTCAGTGTTTACATTTCTTAAATATGGTAGTATAGTAATTTTCTTAAGGCTGTTGCAAGGAGAGAATTAACATAACCTTAAAAATACTTTTCCAGGGAGCGCACAATTGCAACACTTAGCCAATTTTTTCAGAAACAAAAAAAGTAATTAAAAATATGACCTTGTACCCATAATTTAAATTTCATGCTGATTCTATAACTAATTTGACATTTTAAAAATATCTATTATTTGGGCTTCAGTTTCTGAACAAAATATTGAAAATTGTGTACTTTTTTTTGTTTATAATTTTCAACATTTTGTTCAGAAACTGAAGCCCAAATAATACATGTTTCTAAAATGTCAAATTAGTTTTAGAAACTGCATAGAATTTAATTTATGGGTACATGGTCATATTTTTAATTAAATTTTTTGTTTCTGAAAAAATTAACTAAGTGTCGCAATTGTACGCTGCCTGAAAAAGTATTTTTAAGATTATGTTAATTATTTCCTTGCAACTTTTTAGAAACAAAAAATGTAATGAAAAATATAGTCATGTATACAAAAAGTATAAACATAATTAGCTCCAAACAATTTTTAAGATTTTGTTGGACAAATTGAATAAAAAATAGATTGATCAAAGATTTGCTGACAAATTATAGTTATTTAAAATCTTGTTTAAATTCATTTTGATTTTGATCTTTAAATATAACTAACATAAAAATTTGTTACAGGAAGTTTCAAATTAAAATACAGTAAACCATTTTCTGTTTAACAGACATTCTTTATTCTCAAGCAAAAATTTATACACGCGACGAAGAAATCTATTGACATATACTGGTAATTAATGCCATTTAATTAGGCAAAGGCAAAAAGTTATTTCCTTGTCTTACCTAAGAATAATTCAATAACAAACGTAAGAAGCGAAATCGAAGCTCCTGTAACCATTACTCCAATCAGTAAAAACGTGATTCTTAACTTATCAGTGACTTCTGGTTTTAGAGAATCATCTTCGACGTTTCTACCTTCCTCAAGTTGATGATCATTTTTCAGTTTCCATTTGTAAATTAATCCGAATTCTGACACCGAACGTTGGATTTTTTGAAATTTTTCAACATAAGGAGAACCTGGTTCCATAAAGAATCCAGTTGCTGTAGAAAGTACGAATTCAGGAACAAATTTCAAGAGATGTTTCCTTCTGTAATTTTCGGCATACCATTCAACCTGTGTTTGCTTCATAATACAAGTGATACTTTTGTTATGCACCAAAATATTGATGCATTCATCATAATCTGTATATTCGACGTCACTTTTAGCCAAAGGTAAGAAACCATCTTTTCCAAAAGTGATAGATATAAAAAAAGCAGCATTTGTTGAAGCTCTGAACAGAAGTCCACTTTTAGCCAAATCGCTTAGATTATTTATTGCAATTTCTTCTTCTAGGTAAAAATTAAAATCCGTTAATGAAGCAAAAATGTTAGATGAATAATAGAAAACTACAACCATGAGGCAGCAAAAAATGATTCTTTCTTTCGGTTGCTGAGGATGCTTTGGCAAGAAACCACCAAACAAGGTTCGAGTAATCTCTATAAAGTTCCAGTTCTTAGTCTCGAAATGAAAAAGCCTCGAAATGATCCAGAATGCCAGTGGAATCAAGAGGGTCAACAAAACTGAGTTGTAAAATGTTGTTCCGACTAAAATTGTAAAATTTTTGGTTTTAAAAATTGGAACAATTGCAACATAGTGGTCCAAATCGAAGATTGCAGTGTCGAAGATCTCATTGCTGCAGAGACATTTCATAGTAATGCTTGAAACTCCAATGAATTGAATTTCATTCTTTACTAGTTTATTAGTCAATCCAGTGGTTTTTTCATTAATGCACGAAGCTTTTCCAAATCCTTCATCATCTGATGGAACAAATACCGACATGTAATTCATTACTTCGGAATAAGTTTTGACTAAGAAAGCGTCTGGTCCAGAAATTTGAATTGGATGATTTGTTGAATTTCGCTTGACCTGAGTAAATGGTTGCCGAGTAAATATTCCGACCTTGATAGGATAACCATTTAGATTTCGTAGTTTGTCTGGAAACAAAATGGTTCTTCTAAAGTAAGTTTCCTGTTTGTAACAGAAAAATGGATTCATTTGATGAATCGTTGCCTTTCCATTGAATACATTTAGTATCGTGACATCAAGAAATAGATTGACCCATAGTGTTTGAAAAAATTCATCGTACTTTTGAACACGCCCTGAATCTAGGAGGCGAAGTATCAAACATTTTGGTCGAATCCTGACAGTCGACAATTTTCCAACAAAATTCATCAATTCTTCTACTTTAGACAAATCTCCTGGACTTTTAGAGAACTCAATCATTAAAAATAGTGTTGTATCTCTTGGACTGCGCAAGGTACTCCATTTATGAAAACTAGCCATGTTTTCTGTTGTGTACGAATCATTAAAATACAAAATCGGCAGATTTTTCTGAAACTCTTGTACTATATGATTATTGCTTCCATTTTTAGTTTCCATGTTCGTTATCAACATTACCTGGTATATCCTCGGATCATTTCTGATCGATGCTATAACGTTATCTAACCAGTAGGGCTGTTTTCTTCTGTAGCTTTGACGATTGCATGCTACAAAGGTGACGATTAGAAAATAAACTATTTTCATGTCAATTAGCATTTTCAAGTATGTTAAATCTTTTAACTGTAAATAAAAAAAATTTGTTTTACAATATGAATACAGGATTTTAATTTTTTTTTAATTTAAACTGATTCTAACTTACCGGTTTTTTAGACTTTCCTTTCACGTCGAACTCTAGAATAGTTCTCAACTTCTGAATGTACTTTGTGGTATCAGTTTTTCTTCATTTCAAATTATATGTTCAGAAAAATATACGTTACTGCAGGATTCTTTTCTTGAGAATACTGAAAATACTTTTATAGTGAAATTACTTTAAGACTGGAAAATCGATAAACGAAGAAACTTGTATTGGTAAAATAAAGTTGTACAGTGAGAAAAATTGACAAAAACGTGGCTAAAACCTTGAAATGTATTCAATATTGGGGTATAAAACTTGTTATAAGGGAGTTTTTGTGGTTGTTGATGACAAATCTGGTGTTTAACAAAGAATGGTACACTTAATCTATCAAAAAGTTAGTGATTTTTAGGAGAATCAGTAATATTTGCTTATTTAAGCTATACACATCAGCTTTAACATAAATAATAATAATAGTAGTTAAAACGCTTTAATGTCCGCGGTTTGGTTAAATTTTAAAAATTTCTAATGACACTTTCGGACAAGTTGGTTATTAAATATGTATTTTTATTAAACAGATAAAAATACATATTTAATAACCGACTTGTCCGAAAATGTCATTAGAAATTTTTAAAATAATAATAGTAAAAGTGGTTACCTGAAAAATTGCACTTGATAGGCGAGAGGAAATTAAGTCACGTTTACCGTGAGATCTCTCGAGCTTCAGATGTCGTCTGATTACGAATCTGAAGTCATTTTTCAAAAATTCAAAATGGCGGATCCAATATGGCGCACAAAATAAAACTTGGTATACGGGGGTTTTTGGAGTCTCTGATTACGAATCTGAAGTCATTTTTCAATTATTCAAAATGGCGGATCCAATATAGCGGACGAAATACCACGAGAAGCCTTTGCAGCTACATTGTTGCTCACTTGAATTCTATTTTGTCTGACTGTTTCCGTTGCCTTCAAACCAATTTTTTCTAAATGCACTAATAAATCGGGACTAGTAAAATAGTTATCAAAGTATAAATAAAATATTTGTAATTTTTTTGGTGTAACTGAAGAAAGAAGATTTTGTATCATTTAAATGACATCCATATTGGATCCGCCATTTAGAATTTTTGAAAAATGGCTTCAGATTCGTATTCCGGGAGCCCAAAAACCTAAGGGCACCAAGTATCATCAAACTCGGACAATTTTTTAAGGTTTGGTACACTAAGCTAATATTTTGCAAAAAAAAAGTCAGTTCAGTCGCCATATTGGAGCTGCCATCTTGGATTTTCATATATGTTTTTGCGAATATTTACAGCTGAGAGCTTAAAGACACGATATTTTGAGGTGTTAACCCAATCTCTTTTCTTGTTCTGCATGAAAAAATTTATTGAAAAATCTTTATTGAGAAAAAAATCGTGTTGTTTTGCAATTAATTGTTTATAACTGTTTGAGCTTTGTAACTAAAATAGAGATTGTAAAATGTATATTTCGTTTTGTTGTTGTTGAGCGCTCGCTCTGATAAGATTTTGAAAGATGTTATGACGTTGTCTTTTATGGAAGAACACCATGTTCTTGTATTGTCTTGAGGGTTGATAATCTCTTTGATCTTCTCCTGAAATTTAATTAATCAGTCCCAACTGGACTACAATTTATTGTGTTGCTAGAATTTTAGCAACAAAGTATAACCATGTTCCTTATGGTCAATACTCTATGTAGAAAGGAAAGGAAAATACTTTGTTTACTTGAGTCAGGTACGTACCATCCAAGAGGTGTTTTTTGTTTTATTTTCAGATACCTATAAATCTCTTGGGATTTTCCATCGCTAAGACTACCTGGCCAAAAAAGGATGAAGAAAAGGGAAAAGGAAAAACTACCTGAGGAACTAAGGAGCAAAATTAACTAGTCTTTAAGAAACTTTCATGGTGACCCAGCAAACGAAAAAGAATTAAGGATGTTGGAACCCGAAGCTGAGAGTGGCGTAGAAAACACTTTTTCCTCCCCTGCTCGAAAATTTTCCTTTTATGAATTTTTTTAGAAACACTGGACACTTTTTCAAAAAAAGGGCTATGGTAGACAAAAGTATTTGAGATAACGAATTTTTTAAACATTTGTTTTATGCAAACAAATGTGACTACAAGCGTCAAAATTAACTCCCGTTTTGACATTGCAAGATTTTCCGTAAAAGATGGCCGCCGCTCGTCAGCTGGGCACAGGCTACGTGACATGGGCCTCAAGTGACATGGCGGCGTCCATCTTTTACGGAAAATCTTTCAATGTCAAAACGGGAGTTAATTTTGACGCTTGTAGTCACATTTGTTTGCATAAAACAAATGTTTAAAAAATTCCTTATCTCAAATACTTTTGTCTACCATAACCCTTTTTTTGAAAAAGTGTCCAGTGTTTCTAAAAAAAATTTATAAAAGGGAAATTTTCGAGCAAAGGAGGAAAAAGTGTTTCTACGCCACTCTCAGCTTCGGGTTCCAACGTCCTTAAGGCAAATTGAAACGAATTAACCTGTTAGTCGAATTCGTATGAATTCAAACGAATTATGTGTTTAACCTGTAATTCGTCGCATATTGTGTAAAAAGAAAATTAATAATTCAATTTTAGTATATTTTTCAATAGGAAAAGGAATTAGAAAGGAGATCTTGAGATTGTTATAATAATAATTAATACATTAAATTATAATGATAGGGAATAACAGAATGAAAAATTTGTCAAACCGATATAGGTACATCGAAGTACATTTTTACACTTATATTACCATAATATTTGAAAACTAAATGAATAAACATTAAATTTTGCTTTCAAATTGATATCTCGACATCGTAATTCATCTCAAAATATCAGAATAGAATAGTAATAATACAATTCGAAAAGTGAATAACCCGAAGGTTATCATTTTTGTTTCATTCAATTATTCCCAACGATTGAGACAAGAAAATCTTTATTTAATAATCATAGGAACACACAAGCACTTATTCTTGTATTAATTAACCGCACAATTGTTTACACAAGGAATAAGTGTCATTTGATTTAAAGATGACTTTAGAAATCTTGCACGGACTTGTAGACGCGACGAGACGCGACGTCATTTTGATAAAAGGACAACATATGTCTTTTGACCAATCAGAGATTATAACATTAATATCACGAATTCAAACAAATTGGTGAATGGATCCAGTGAATTGGTCCTGACGAATTGAAAAAGATTGAAGTCGAAAAATTTGGTCTCAGAATTGAAACGAATAGCAGGTTCTGAATTTCAATACAGTCATCTCGAATTCACTCCGATTGCAGTATAGGTTTAATTCGTATTTGTCGCTAAGCGGGATACGATAAGACTCTTTGTTTATTCGTATCAATTCTTTTTCGTTTGCTGGGGAAAGGAAACAAAACTTTGCTGAAATAATTTTGTATAAAGCTGTATAACGTTAAATTATAGTTATTATTTTTTAAGTTATATTGTGTGTTGTTATTTAAAAGTTTAACAATAACTTTTTTATATATGTTGTAACAAAATTTTGTTAACATTTGTTAATATTTGTTTTTTAAATATCAAATATAACAGTTAATCAGTCCCTGTTGAATATCTGTTTCTGACTTTCCCTGTGTGTCGGATTGCGTTCTTCACCGGCAATATAATATTATTTATTTTTGACGCTGTTTTGATGTAGTATTATAAAATATCATTTATGCGCAACAAATTTATATTAAGTTTTACAACTTTATTAAACTTTATTTGCATTATTTTTTACTTTATTTTTTTCAGAAAACGATGATTTCCAAGATTACAGATTATAGGGGAAAGTCGCCTAAGACGGGCTAGCGCCTAAGACGGACACCCTTTAATATCTTTGAAATAAAGAAACTTATTGAACAATTGTGTATGTAGATATGTAGTCGAGATGTATCTAATTAATTTAGAAGCATTTTTTTGTACATTTTAAAAAAATATGAATAATAAGAGGAAAAAATGTTTTTAGCACTTCAAAAGATGAAATACATACTCGTTTTCAAACTGAGAATTTTCTAAATTAAATGTCATTTGGAATGGAAGTTTTGATTTTATTTCAAAGAATATTCTCTAATGTTTGAAAATCTTATATATATTTAATTGATATTTACTTTATATAATTAAAAAACGTAAATATATTAAAAATAAGCCTGTTGCCTAAGACGGGCCCCATGAATTTATTAAATTTTCGATTAAAGCGAAATCTTCTTTACCCTGTAAAGGTACGGTGCTAACAGTGATCATAGCCTATAAATGTAAAGAAAATTTTACAAATTCAAATTTTTATGCATTTGCCGCTTTAATGCCTAACCTCAAAAATCACTTTTAATTACTAAAAAGAATATTAAACAAAAGCTGTTTTTATGCTGTAAAACAGTTAAATTCTGAAATTAAATGTAAAAATATTTAAGATTCTACAGTTTTTTCACATAGTTATTATTCTAATGTCATCAAAATCATATTTTATATAATAGTCATATTTGTTGTCTTTTTGATGTTATTTCACCAAATTTCCTGATATAGGGCTTTAAAAAGGCATATATTTTGCTTAAAATACCTAAAACAATTGTAATTGAAGTATATATATTGTTCAGTAAGTAGATTTAGGGGATTTTAAAAAGGGCCCGTCTTACCCTACCAGGTAGTCTAAGACGGGCTAGTATGAACTTTTTTTTAAACATCAAAATTAATTGTCTTTTAAACAATTATAAAGGTTTTCGTCTTATCAATTATTTAGAGGAAATGTTAAAAATAAACATAGATACATTCGAGTTCCCTTTTTAATTCACTAACTAAACAATTTTTTACAAAATATCCCCTAGGCCTAAGCAGATGGAAATACGGTTACGGGACCAAAGCATGAGACAGAAAAGGACAGAAACAGTCTCTGTCCTTTATTATCTCATGCCCTGCTCCCGTAACCGTATTCGTTGTGCTTTGGGCTTACCCCCTATCTACATGGAAGCTGATTCTGCGTCAAGCGTCAAAACGCGCAATAAAGCCAATGAGAGAGAAAAGGACGGCAACAATAACAAACATTGTCTGTCCTTGTCTCTCTCACAATTCTATGTTTATACGTTCCGCGAATTTACGCAGGGGCGGCTTTAGGCAAAATGTTCGGGAGGGGCGATATATGGGATAGAAAGAGATAGCGCCACAGTACCATCTCTCTCTCTCTTATACAAATATAAGATTTTAGGGGGGGCGGTCGCCCCAATCGCCCCCACGTAAAACCGCCACTGAATTTACGCATAACCGCAGAATCAGCTTCCATGTAGATAGGGGCTTATGACCATAGAGATATAAGAATAGAGCGCGCAAGACGGCTGTCTTCGCGTCAGCTCGGACGCATTGGATAGAAAGAGTCGGGGAGTGGTCTATTGATCCCTTGTCGCCGCTTGTCTTACTCACATGAAGCATGAGTTAGACAAGCTGCGACAGGGGGTCAATAGAACAGAGGTTATCTCTTTTTATCGAGCTGACGCTGCCTCGCATGGGAAATTGTATGAATCGCGCACTCTATTCTTATATCTCTATGCTTAAGACGGTCATCGGCAGGGTTGTGCTAGTAAAATACCTTAGGTAAATTACATGGTACTTTACAGTAAAATACCTAGTAAATTACCTCAAAAATATTTTTCATAATGTATTTTTCAGGAGTGGGGGGTAAAATACCTGTAAATTACGTTAAAAACCTCGAGTGACGCATCACTGCACAACCCTGGTCATCGGTCACTTAACGTCAGGTGATGATCACTGCCCAACAATGCTCAGGTAATTTACATAGAAAACTCAAAGTTACGCATAGCTTCCCAACTCTGCATCCCAGAGTTCAGGGTGAAGTCACATACGAAGGACTAAAGTATCGGTGGATTAGAATAGACCAATTAGAAAATACTTTCCAATGTGACCAGTTATCTGATTGGTCTATTCTAATCCACTGATACCCTTCTTCTTCTTTGGTTTAATAGCCTCTTGTATAAACAAATAGCCAGTACAAAAATATCCACTCAGGGAATCGCGTAATAAATACTAAAGTCACAAATCAGGAAAAAAAATTAAAGTCAAGACCGGGTAAGTAAAAAGCAAGCCGAAAATTAGCAACACTATTCAGAGCACTGATCACCAATCCCTGATCCAAGCCTCATGTCCAGGGTCAATAGCCTAACGCACAATGAATCGTAATCGCTAATCCTTAATCGTAAGAATGAGAGGAAGCAGGACAGAGATATATGTCTGTCCTACTTTCTCTCATTCTTACGATTAAGGATTAGCGATTACGATTCAATGTGCTTTAGGCTAATCGAGACCAAGCTAAACATCCACAATCCAATCGTAAATGGCACAGCAACATACCGTTCAACATTGACGAGTACACCACCAGCGGCAGGAATATCAACTCACAAAAATTGTAAACGTTTAAACAGAAATAAAAACATCAATGACCTTGTTTTCATATTACACCAATAATGAAATTACTACCAAATGATAAGAACAGAAAACAAGGTAAACATCCAATTAGTAAATCTCTGGGAATAATAAGTTATATATAACCTTCAAGTTAAACAATTGAGGCCCAAATAGAAATAATCGACAAGTTAAATTCAAATGACAATCCCCGCACTTAAAACTGTTTCACATACAAAAGTCAAAAAAATGTTCCAAACAAATTAATTATTAAGGTATTAACAGACGATCCAGATAAGATCCAAATAACAGAGAATTGTTCAATTTCTTCAAGACACATAATTGAGACCCAAACAGAAATAATCGCCAAATAAAACTCAAATGACAATCCCCGCACTAAAAGCAGACTGTCCTCTTCCCTCCAATGCGAAAAATCTCTTCCTTCGAAGGTGTAAACAGGCCATTAAGGTATTAACAGACGATCCAGAAAAAATTAAAATTGTTCAATTTAAATTAACACATATAACACAAATTTACAAAAACCACATGATCAAGTCACAGTCCGTCGACCATTTTAATAAAATTTAACTAAACTGAAGTCACACATCCAATCCAGACGAGGAGACGAACGAGAAGCGTCCATGCACCTCAACAGCCCAGATTGGAATCCCCACACTGATACCCTAGTCCTTCGTATAATGATCGTATCAGAGAGAAGTATTTTAAAGTCTTTACCGGAGAAGTATTCTACGTAATTTACATCCCTTATAAATATCACGTGATCTACAAAAATACATATGCAACACAACCTAAAAGTAAAATCTAAAACCAAAATAATTGCATAATTTATTTTAAAACTAGCCGAAATATATACCTAATAACATCCTTAAAAATTAATAAAAGTCATTTATAGAATCAAAAAATTATAAAAAAATTTTTTTTTCTACTGCCGCCATGTTGAAATTGTAAATTACCTAGGTTGTATTAGCCTAAAGCACAACGAATCGTAATCGCTAATCCTTAATCGTAAGAATGAGACGAAGCAGGACAGAGATATATGTCTGTCCTACTTCCTCTCATTCTTACGATTAAGGTCGGTTCCACACCTCCACGGCAGAAGTGAAGCCAAAATCAGTAAGGTGTGAAAGCACATTCTAACCATGGTTGCGCAAGCTTTGGAACCTTGTCAAGGGAAGGAAACTCAAATGTTGGCAAACGATAATGTTTTAAAAATATATTATTTTAATGATAAAATGTAATCAATATGGGCAATTAATAAAGTTACACATATTGATGACATTTTATTATTAAAACAATTTATTTTTAAACATTATCGTTTGCCAAAATTCGAGTTTCCCTCCCTTGACAAGGTTCTTAAATTTGCACAACCATAGTTAGAACGTGCTTTCCACGAAGGAATAATAAGGAGACCGAACTGTAGTGTTCAGCCCTGTAGAAAGTGTGCCAAAATTCTGTCTTGGTTCAAGTGTTCTGATATGAGTACGCGTGCGCGGCGCACTATTGCTATCTTCGTTGCTCCCAAAAGTAGAATGAGAGAGAAAATTATTATGGCGGGAATCGAAACGTCAATTGATATTTGAGGTTATGTTTATACATGTGAACAAGTATCGATACATCGATATATCGATAGTAATCGCGTACTGCGCATGCGTACTCATATCAGAGTTAATTCCAACACGTGAACCAAGACAGAATTTTAGCACATAAAAATTAGCGAGTGCAGTCTCCTTATTATTCCTTCGTGGTGCTTTCACACCTCACCGACTTTGGCTTAACTTCTGCTGTGGAAGTGTGGAACCGCCCTAAGGATTAGCGATTATGATTCAGGGCGCAATTACATGTCTGCGTCGAACGCTGCGTATTTGCGTTGAATAGTAAGGGAGAGAAAGACAGAAATATAGTCACATCCTTGTTCCTCTCAACATTCAACGCAAAAACGCAGCGTTCGACGCAGACATGTAATTGCGCCCTCATTGTGCGTTAGGCAATTCAGTTTTCTACGTATTTTACGTATTCCACCTCAAAATCTAAAATGACATGTCAATTTCCGATCTCTGGATCGTATATTATTAAAGGCCTAAGCAGATAGAAATACGGTTACGGGACCAGAGCATGAGACAGAAAAGGACAGAAACAGTCTCTGTCCTTTATTATCTCATGCCCTGCTCCCGTAACCGTATTCGTTGTGCTTTGTGCTTAATATAAGGATATTCAAGTTGGGTGGGGAGAAATTCAAAATGGCGGCTACCTGGATGACAGGTTTGCATTGCAGTCAATGGGACGAAATCAGTTTTTGTACAATAACTTTTAAAAAACAAATTTGGGAACCTATGTTTATTAACAAAATATTTTTCATTTATTGAAAGCTATTTTTTAAAATAATAAAATTGTATAAAATTTTTATATGAGTTTTTATTATTTTAAAAAATAGCTTTCGATAAATGAAAAATAATAAACATAGGTTCGCAAATTTGTTTTTTAAAAGTTATTGTACAAAAACTGATTTCGTCCCATTGACTGTAATGCAAACCTGTCATCCAGGTAGCCGCCATTTTGAATTTCTCCCCACCCAACTTGAATATCCTTATTATTATTATTATTAAAGTGCGTGCGAGCAAGTGCATAGGCAACAAATGTCAAAAAGAGTTTGTTTACGAATTAATATTTTTAATATTTAACTTCTAAACTACGGAATATTTCTCTATCTGTTGTTATGATGAGTGACAGACATCAAAATGGATTGTCGGTAAGTACACCTAAAGAATAAATTTCGAAAAGTAAAACTTTCGAAATTCTTGAATCATGACTTTTAACCTTTTTTATAAGCATCTTTAGTATCTTATTAATTCTTTATTTTTATCAAAAGATAGATTAATAAGCAAATTACAATAAAGATTTCTATTTATAACAAGAATTCATCAAAATACCAGGTTTTGAGGTTAGATTTATAAATCCTAAAAAATAGAAATCACTTTGTACTTTTGGTACTTTTACATAACTTTTTGATTTTTAGCCTTTATAGTAAGTTCTAAAATATTGCTTCTACATAATATTAAATTTTTTTTAACGCTGACACATCAGAAATATAAAAACTGAACAAAAGTTTTGATAAGTTGTTTATTATGAAATTCAATTTGACATCACCTGCAGTAAACTGAATTTAATTAATTTTTCTTATTGTTTTTATATTAGAAAGAAGAAATCGCAAAACAGTTTATGCTGCCAGAAAGAAAAAGTAAAATTGCCACTCTTTTGAAACAAGATGGTCAAGAATATTGCATTTGTCGTACTTCTGATAGTTCTCGATTTATGATGTAAGTAACTAATCTGTTTATTCTTTTATTTTACATTTAATTTTTTTAATATTTCGCTTATGGGTCAAGTCACAGACTCTTTACTAAAAGTGGTCGCTGACATGTTTTAAAAAATATTATAACCTATATTATATGTATTATTGAAGTATCTAAATTCAACCTCTGAAGTTGTTTTAGCTATTTTTTTTATTTTTCAGCTGTAAATTGTAATTGAAGAAGCAAGTGTCAAGAAAAAAATGCGTTTTTCTTGCATGTTTTAGACGCTTTGACAAATAGTAATAAAATTAACTTAAAGATGATAAAAAATTTGTCAGTTTTTGGCAATTTTAAAAGTCTTTTTTTTAGAAATCTACTTAACAAATATTAACGAAAATTACCATAATAATTTATATGTTGTTTATTTTATTTATCATGTAAAAACATGATTAAAGTAATCATGTTTTCACTAGACAGAAGTCGAATATTTATTTTGTTACTAGCAAAATAACTGCAAATTTTGCAAATTAATTGAAAAAAAATAATGAAATCAATTAAAAATTGGGGAAAGTAATTTAAACAATCATAAAAATGTTTTAAACATGAAGAAAATAATTTAAATTTGAGAAAAATACTTGAGAATCTTAGAAGTAAATTAAAACATAATTGAATAATGAAAAATTAGAGAAAATAATTGAAAATTGAAAAAACATGGTTAAAATTTGAGATAAATAAATTAAAATTTAAAAAAATAATTAAAATTTGATAAAATAATTAAACAAATTACATGAAATATTTTAAATAAAGAAAAGTTAAACAAAATTTGAGAAAAATGCTTAAAACTTTCAGAAGTTCATTAAAATAAATAAAATAATTAAAAATTAGAGAAAAGAAATAAAAAAAGATAAACATAATTTAAAATTGAACAAAACAAGTTTTAATTAAAGAGAAATAAGTAAAACCTTTTTGGCAATTATGAAAAAGAACGAGAAAAAGAACGAAAGTAATTGAAAATTGAAGAAAATAATATAAAAAATAATATAAATAATGAAATAATTGAAAAGTCAGATAAATAGTAACAAATTTTTGAAATTATGAAACAAGTGTAAAGAATTGAAAATTGAAGGAAATAAATTTTGGAAAATAATTGAAAAATGTTTTTAAATTTTAAAACTTGACGAAAATAATTAAAATATGATACAAACAATGATAAGTTGTAAAAAATAAATGACATTTAAGTGTGGTAATGGAAAAAACTACAGAATTTTTGTTAAATAAAGAAAAAATAATTGAAATTTGAAAAAATACATAAAGATCTTAGAAATCAATAAAAAAAAAAAAAAGAAAATATCTAAAAATTGAAGAAATAAGCTAAATGTAATTGAAATTTACGATAATTAATAAACAAATTTTGAAATTATGAAAACAAATGTAAACAATTAAAAATTGAAGAATACAATTGAAACTCTAGAAAATTTTTTTAAAATCTTAGAAAATAATTTTAGAAAATGAAAATAACTAAAAATTGGAGAAAAGACTGGAAGAATGCTAAAAATAATTGAAATTTACGATAATTAATAAGTTTTTTGGAAATTATGAAAACAAAAAAAAATAATTAAAAATTGAAGAAAATAATAGAAATTTGAGAAAAATACTTAACAAGTTTTAGATATTTATTTATAAAATGAGAAAAACTAAAAATTGGAGAAAAGTCTGGAAGAAAGCTAAAAATAATTGAAATTTACGATAATTAATAAAAAAAATTGAAATTCTGATAACAGATGAAAATAATTAGAAATTGAAAAAAATAATTGAAATATGCTGAAAATTATTTAAATATGAAAAATTAAAATCATTTAATAATATTTGAGAGAAATAACTGAAAAAATCATAGAATATATGTTTAAAAAAATAATAATTACAAAATTACTTAAAAAATTTTAATTAAAGAGAATAATTAAAAAATCGTTATGTAATGGAAAATTGATGACAATAATCTAAATTTGAGATAATAACTGAAAATTTAGGAAATTAATTGCATGTGTATATGTATATTTTAAACTTCTTCAAAAACCATAAGAGACTAGTGTAAAAAATTTTAATTTTCACATAATAATTGAGATATTAAAGAAATAAATAAAATGTAAAAAAAACTAATTGAATAATAACATTAATAATTATAAAATCTGGTGTAAAAATTACACTTTTTAAACAATAGTTAAAAAATTGAAAAAAATAATTGAATTTTCAAGAAAATACTTGAAACTTGAAAAAAATAATTAATTATTCTAGAAAATTTTTTTAAAATCTTAGAAAATAATTTTAGAAAATGAAAATAACTAAAAATTGGAGAAAAGACTGAAAGAATGCTAAAATAATTGAAATTTACGATAATTAATAAATTTTTTGGAAATTATGAAAACAAAGAAAAATAATTAAAAATTTAAGAAAATAATATAAATTTGAGAAAAATACTTAACAAGTTTTAGATATTTATTTATAAAATGAGACAAACTAAAAATTGGAGAAAAGTCTGGAAGAAAGCTAAAAATAATTGAAATTTACGATAATTAATAAAAAAAATTGAAATTCTGATAACAGATGAAAATAATTAGAAATTGAAAAAAATAATTGAAATATGCTGAAAATTATTTAAATATGAAAAATTAAAATCATTTAATAATATTTGAGAGAAATAACTGAAAAAATCATAGAATATATGTTTAAAAAAATAATAATTACAAAATTACTTAAAAAATTTTTAATAAAGAGAATAATTAAAAAATCGTTGTGTAATGGAAAATTGATGACAATAATCTAAATTTGAGATAATAACTGAAAATTTAGGAAATTAATTGCATGTGTATATGTATATTTTAAACTTCTTCAAAAACCATAAGAGACTAGTGTAAAAAATTTAAATTTTCACATTATAATTGAGATATTAAAGAAATAAATAAAATGTAAAAAAAACTAATTGAATAATAACATTAATAATTATAAAATCTGGTGTAAAAATTACACTTTTTAGACAATAGTTGAAAAATTGAAAAAAATAATTGAATTTTCAAGAAAATACTTGAAACTTGAAAAAAATAATTAAAAAATATCAAAAAAATGTGTATGTATAGAAAATAGTTGAATAATGACAAAAATAACTGAAATTTAGAAAAAAATTATTAAAAAATGAGAAATATGTTCTAAAATGAAGTAAAAAATTAAAAAATTTAATACATTTTTTGAAAAATTGTATAAATAATTGAAAAATTAACGATATAACTAAAAATTGGAGAAAAGACTGGAAGAATGCTAAAAATAATTGAAATTTACGATAATTAATAAGTTTTTTGGAAATTATGAAAACAAAAAAAAATAATTAAAAATTGAAGAAAATAATAGAAATTTGAGAAAAATACTTAACAAATTTTAGAAATTTATTTTATAAAATGAGAATAACTAAAAATTGGAGAAAAGACTGGAAGAATGCTAAAAATAATTGAAATTTACGATAATTAATAAGTTTTTTGGAAATTATGAAAACAAATAAAAATAATTAAAAATTGAAGAAAACAATTAAAATTTGAAAAAATACTTAAAAAATTTTATAAATTAATTTTATAAAATGAGAAAAACTAAAAATTGGAAAAAAAGTCTGGAAGAAAGCTAAAAATAATTGAAATTTACGATAATTAATAAAAAAAAAATTCGAAATTCTGATAACAAATAAAAATAATTAGAAATTGAAGAAAATATTTGAATTTTCAGAAAAATACTTTAAAATCTTAGAAAATAATTTTAGAAAATGAGAATAATTATTAACAATCGAGAAAAATAATTGAAAAATGATAAAATTAAAAGAAATACTTGAAATATCCGGAAAATAATTTAAGATTGAGAAAGAATATTGTATTATGATGAAAATAATTTAAATAGAAAAAATTGAAAACATTCAATAAAATTTGAGAGAAATAACTGAAAAAATCATAGAGTATATGTTTAGAAAAAAATAACAATTACAAAATTACTTAAAAAATGTTAATTAAAGAGAATAATTACAAAATTGCAGAAATAATGAAAATTGATGAAAATAATTGCAATATCGGATAAATAATTAAAATTTTTAAAAGTAACGACAAAATAATGAATATAATTATAAATTGATGAAAATCAAGAAAAATTGCAGAATTTATTTTTAAGCAAAATAAAATAATTAAAAAATCGTTATATAATGGAAAATTGATGACAATTATCTAAATTTGAGATAATAACTGAAAATTTAGGAAATTAATCGCATGTGTATATATTTTAAACTTCTTCAAAAACCATAATAAATTTTTAAAGCATTTTTAGAAACTTTTTTTTTACACAAATGACAATTAAAAACCAGCAAAACACGACACTAACGAAAAAGGTTACCCTATTCTTTCAATTTAAATTTTAAAATATTTTTTATATTTTAATAAAAAATAACAAGGACTAACTTCACTTCAGTTTTTAAAACGTGGACAGAAAAAGATGAATAAATATTAATACTAACTAACTTCACTTTAGACTTTAAAAAGTGGACAGAAAAAGATGAATAAATATAAATACTAACTAACTTCAGGAGTTTACGGAGATTATTATTATTTAATAATTAATAATAATAATAATTAACAATTGAATAATTTCATTTTGAAATTTCAAATTTAACCACAAAACACACATTTTTGAATTTACACAACTTTTTTCTGGATGCATTTAAAAAATTAACACTTTCCACATATCTAAGTTTTTATAAAATCTACAACCTTTTAAATTTTCGCGAAGGTAAGTTATTTAAATTCAAAATTTAATGAAAAGAAGGTTAATTTTTTATATTTTAAAATACATTCTGAAGTTTGACAATCGATTATTGATTTTAAAATCAAAATTATTATTTATATTTTGTCAGTTTATCGATCAATATAAATAAAAAAAAAATTCTAATTTGTAAGTTTATATTTTTACAATTTTCTAAATTACGACCAAAGTGATGTAAGAAAATATCAATATAATACATAAAATTTACTGACTGGTGGATTGATTTTTGTTAAATCTCAATTTATAATTAAAGACTACAAATTGTACATATTTTTAGTCTCTAATTTTATTACTTACTCATAGAGAAAGTATTTAATTTTCTTTAATTAATTATTTTCCACTTTAAATTCCTCTTTATTACAATAAATCATTTTTAAAGGACATTGAAAAGCGGATGTATTTTCCGTTGTTAATTGTATTTTAGTTTCTAATAATTAATAAAATAAATCTCAACAACTAATGACAAGAAACATTTTCAATATGAAATTATAATTTTTTAAAATTATTAGGGAAAAAATTGTATTTATTTTTATGTTTAATTCTATATTTTTCTCTGTTAATTAATAATTTAGTAAACTTTAACAATTATTAATGAAAATAATTATGAATTTAAATAAAATCATAAATAAAATAAAAAAATTATCTAAAACAACTTTAATAGTTGAATTTAGATACTTCAATAATACATATAATATAAGTTTTAATATTTTTTAAAAATCAGTGGTTTGGCCCTTAATAATAAATAATAATGTTATTATTATTATTATTTTTGTGAATTAATTAATTAACTTATTTCTGTACACTATTTCTTTTAATTTGAAAATTAAAATAATTTTATTCTTATCTTCCTAGTGGTTGTGACTCTTGCGAGGAATGGTATCACGGTGATTGTATAAATATAACCGAAAAAGAAGCTAAATATATCAAACAATTTTTCTGTGTAGTAAGTATTTCCAGCATAATATTCAAGATTTAATAACACTCTTTTAATTTGAACCATTATATAATATAAATTTATTTTTCTCTCTTAATTGATTAATATTATATTATCTTTAATACTTTTAGCGTTGTAAGGATGAAGATCCAACCCTCGTCACCCAATATAAACCGAAACGTTCGGAAAAGGAAGACAGAAAACACAAAAAGCACAGAGAAAAAGAACGCAGCTATCGTCATGAAACTATAGATTGGGATGCACCCGTTGTTAAAAAATCTTCAAAACGTTGCGGCGAGTGCACTGGATGTCTTCGAACTGAGAACTGCGGAAAGTGCGATGCCTGCAGGTACAAAAACACTTTTTAAATTGTACTTTTTCCTGTTTACTACAAATTGTACAATTGTAGTAGATTGCAGGGATCACAGTTGCTCCCTTTTTTACTTAATTCCCTCTTTTTCCCTCTTTTTAGAAACAAATTACCTAAAATCCTATATTTTCTCCCCTTTTTACCTTTTCCCAATAAATTTCCATTTTTTTTTCACAATTATAGTGAAAGTCAAAATTATTAGTTAATTTATAACTTCTTTTATAACTTTTTATATAATTCACTTATTTTTTAGTGAATAATTTACTTTTTTAAATTTACAAACTATCAGGAATGTTTTTTAATTGAATCATTCGGGCATTGGCATTAAAATCATGATTTAAATAAAATTTTTTCATAATTCTCCGGATGTCTAATAAATACTGCATGTGAAAACTCGGAAACAATTTTTAAAAAGACCAGAAATTTGTGAACAAATTATAAAAAATGTCAATTTTAAAATTTATTCTTTATAAAATTTAAAAAATTGTGTTAATACAGATGATCAAAATACCTACGACCTACAAATGTTTGGTATGTAGATAGCAAAAAAAATAGTATTAAATTTTTATATTTTTAAGTCATAATAATTTAAATAAATTCCAACCGACAATTAACTCATAATCGGAGCTGTTATGGATTTAAATTACTTTGATTTAAATAATGATTTAAATCATTGGGGAATTTGCATTAAAATAATGATTTAAATCAAAAAAAACTTTACAAATCTCCGGATGTCTAATACTGGATGTAGAAAATCGCAAACCATAAAGAAAAACCCAAAATTTGTGGATAAATCTTGAAAATTTTAATATTTTATTCTTTGTAAAATTTAAAAAATTGTGCTAATATAGATGATCAAAATACCTACGATTTATAAATTTTTGGTATGAAGATAGCAAAAAATAGTATTAAATTTTTTAATTTTTATGTCATTATAATTTAAATAAATTCCGAACGTTAATTAACTCGTATTCCAATTTGTTCCAATTTTTAAATTTCAATCAATTTAAATTTAAATGCGAATTAATTAATGCAACATAATTAAAAAATATTAATTATTTTCCATATTCACAATAATCCTTTTTTTAATTCTTACAATATTTCATAAAATTTCACTATTTCGAAATTGCTTAATTTTTATCTTATAATTTGTTATTTTTACAAAATTTTAATATTATTTCTCCTTTTTTCTTCTTTTTTTTTTGTATTTGTCTTTTTATTTCAGGGTTTTCTTTCATTTTCTTCTATTTATGCAAATTATTTATTATTATTTTACACAATTTTGTTATAATAACATTCACTAAACTTTTTATTTCGTTGTTTTTTATAATTATTTCCATATTTTTAAAAATAAATACGCTCATTTTTCTGTAAATGTATATAATTTGTTTTCTCATCTTGTCTATTTTTTGAGAGATTTTTTGCAAACTTACTTATTCTTCAATAAAATTTTTAGATTTTCTTTATTTTTTTAAATTTATGGTTGGACTCGTTTTAAGTGTAATATTATAAAAATGTTTTGGGTTTAATTTGCTTAAACTTGTTTATTTTTAAAGGATTTTTAAATTTCTTTTGTGGACTTTTTATTTGTCTTCATATATACCTACATTTTATTTTTTTATTTTTATTAATTCTAATTTTTCAATAGATTCTAACCAAATTTTATTTATTTTTTTTGTACTTTATAAATTTTTTTACAGTTTATTAGAATAAGGAAAAAATATTTCTCTATTTTCTTCCTATTTATTTAATTTTCTTGATGTTTCACTATTTTTTTAGTCCTTCCTTGCATTTTAATTAATTTTTTACTTTTTGTCATCATTTTTCCTTTTCTTAGAAACATTTTTCTTTCTTTTAAATTGTTTAATTTTTATCTTATAATTACAAATCTTTGAAAACATTTATTTGATGCTTGTATCTATATTTTTTAAGTTTTCTACTTTTTTGAAAGCTTTTATTCTTATATTTTATTTTATGTAAATTTAATCTTGTACTAAATATTCTCATTTGAACATCGTTCTTCTATTTCATAGAATTCCTTTTTTTACATTTTTTTTTAAATTTTCGAAAAATTTATTCGTTCTTTTTTTTTTATTCAATTTGTCAAATAATTCTCTAATTTTTCTAATTTTAAAATTGTGTTCTCTTTAGCAATATATTTGAAAGTTTTGTTAATTATCAACTTTTTTATTATTTTAATATAAAAAAATGTCCGTAAATAGTTTAGTTGTTTGAAAAGAGTTTCTACTTTTTTATATATTTTTATGTCACTGTTCCATTCCTGTGTTGTTTTTTTAATTTTTTCTTCATTTCTTTAATAAACTGCTTACAAATAAACATTTAAAGATTTTATATCTTAAAAATTATATCTTAAAAAATCACTTTTTGAATTAAATAAAAAAGTCGCATTTTTTATATTTTTTTTAAAAAATCATGATTTTTTATAGCCCTACTCATAATTATTCCAATTTATTCAAGCCTTTAAATTTCAATTAATTAAATTTTAAATGCATAATAATTAAATAATATTAATTATTTTCAACATTTACAATAATCCTTTTTTTAATTCTTACAAGATCTCTAAGAAATTTCACTTTTTTGAAACTGTTTAATTTTTATTTTATAATTTCTTATTTTTACTAAATTTTAAAAGTTTTTCATCTTTTACTTTTGATATTTTTTATTTTAGGATTTTCTTTGATTTTCTTATTTTTATGCAAATTATTTAATATTATTTTACACAATTTTGTTGTGATAACATTCACTAAACTTTTTATTTCGTTGATTTTCATAATTACATATTTCTATATTGTACAAATAAATACGCACTCATTTTTTCTAAATTTATTCAATTTCTTTTCACATCTTATCTATTTTTTGCAAACTTACTTTTGTGGACTTTTTATTTATCTTTATATACATTTTTTTATTTTATTTTTATCAATTCCAATTTTTTAATAGATTCTTACTAAATTTTAACTTTTTTTTTTTGTACTTTTTACATTTTTTTTACAGTTTGTTAGATTAAGCAAAAAAAACATTTCTCCATTTTCGTCCTATTTATTTTATTTTCTTGTTGTTTCTCAATTTTTTTAGTCTTTTCTTGCATTTTAATTAATTCTTTAATATTTTTGTCATCATTTTTCTATATCTTAGAAACATTTTTCTTTCTTTTAAATTGTTTAGTTTTTATTTTTATAATTACGAATTTTTGAAAACATTTATTCGATGCTTTTATCTAAATTTCTTAAATTTCTCAATTTATTAATCGGCAGGTGTTTGGTCCTAATTTTTTAAAAGCGCTTTTAATTATAAACAATTTTTTTAATTTATTTTTAGCTAAAATTACCTTTCCTGAACCAGCGAAATATTTAAAAATTAGTTTTTAAAGAATAGTTTGTGAAATTTTTTAAAAAGTGACGAAAACTGGAGCAGCCACAATAACTTCTCTAATTTTTCTAATTTTAAAATTTTTTCTTCTATAGTAAGAAATTTTAACGTTTTTTTAATTTAAAAAAAATGTCCATAAATAGTTTAATTTTTTAAAAGAGTTTCTACTTTTATATATATTTTTATATCACTGTGTCAATCTTGTGTTATTTTAATTTTTAAAATTTTTTTTTTTTTTATTTCTTTAGTAATGTCCATTACAATTTTTTTTTAAGAATTTTATCATTTTTTTAATAGACTGTTTTCTTATCTTTTTACGTTTAAGTTTTTTTTTTTTTACAATTTATTATTTTTTCGTTTTTTTACCTAATTTTTTTAATTTTGCAATCATATATGAATTTAAAGATATTTTTTTTCGAAATTTTCTCATTTATTCGTCATAATTTGTTTTATTTTGTTTAAATGTTTCATTCTTCATTATTTTTTATTAAATATTCTCAGTTTAAAAAATAAACTACTTACAAATAAAAATTTATTAAATTTATTAATTTTGTAATAGATGTCACAAAAATATTCTAATGTTATTAAAATAAAGTTTGCACTTATTATTTCTCTAAACATTTTATTAACTTTTAAGAAGAAAAATAAAGAAAAGAAAATTTCCATTCTTTTTATTATTTACGGTTGAAAAAGTCTTGCATGATTAAAAAAAATTGTGTGTACTGATGATTCGGTTTATAAATAGTTTATAGATATGTTAAAAAACTTGTTATATTGTTTTTATCCTCGATTTTCCAAATTTCCTTTTTTACCTAAAATTGAAAAAAAAAAACACTCTGTGATCCCCTGAGATTGTAAATTTCAATTTTGATCAAAATGTTCATTTTTCCAGGCACCTGAAAAAATTCGGACCTTCGGTAAGATTGAAGCTTCGCTGTGTGCAAAAAACTTGCCGCATATCCGGGGATCCTCTAAAGTTGAAAAGTTTAAATAAAAGTTCAAAGCCGAGTAGAAAACGTAGACGAGACTCCAGTAATGAAAGAATCGAACATCTTGAGCCACCGATTCATTGTTTTGGTCCTACCTGCCTGAAACAATCACGTCCCGGGAGTAAATTTTGTTCAGACGAGTGTGGAATGAAACTCGCCACCAACAGAATTTATCAAGTTCTTCCGCAGAGACTTCAGGAGTGGGCAATGACGCCTTGTATTGCCGAACAAAATAACAGACGCGCCCTTGAGTCAGTGAGAAAACAGCTGAACGACGTGAGGAGAATTTTGGAAGAATTGAACAAAAGGCATTTGGAACTGGATCAGATTGTCGAGAGGGCGAAACTCTCGACAATTGATCCTAAAACCGAGGTTGACGAAAGTGATGACACTGAGATGCTTATGTACTGCATCACCTGTGGTCATGAAATTAATTCGAGAACTGCGATAAAACACATGGAAAAGTGTTTTAATAAGGTGAGATTTTTTGTGTGCTTTTTTTCTTTTTGAACAAAATTAAAAAAAAAATAGAATTACTGTCAAAATCAGGGTTGCCACAGGTCAGGGAAATCAGGGAAAAGTCAGGGATTTTCATCAAAAATACTGGAAAAATGCAAAGAATCTCTAAAAAAAGATGAAAAATTATATTTTTCTGAAATTGTCGAAGTAGAGAAATTTACTAAACAAATTTTTGGAAGTCATATTTTAAACATACTAAAAATAAATAATGTTTGCAATCTGAAAAATAATTATATTTCACAATTTCTACATTTTTTAACAATTCTTTTCTATTATGATTCCAACTAAAATTTTCAACATTTTCATTACTTTTCAATTATTAACTTCAATGTTCAATTATTTTCATTTACTAGCAAAATAAAACGCGCGCCAGCGCGCGACTAGTTTTTCATACATTTTAGAAATTATAAAATACAATAATAAATGGGTGATTCTTCTGAAAGTACTCCTTTTTTATTTAAATTTTAAAATAAACTATTTTTTAGATAATGTAAATTCTTTTCTGCGGGATTACTTCAAATGATATTAAAAAACTTTAGATACTGGTTCGCAAAATTAATTTATAAGAATTTCAAGTTTAAATAATATTTACTGAAAAATTGCTAAGTAACCAAAAAACAATATTTCAGATATTATTTCTATGAACATTTAATTTTTTTTTTGTAAAAAGTTAAATACATATATTTAATTAATTTTATTTTTTTAATAGAAAAATTGATTAAAATGTTAAAAACATACCAAAATTTTCACTTTATTCCAATAGAAAAAAGGTTAACTCGTTCGAAACATTGAAAATAAACATTAAAAACAAAAGAAATCTCAGTGCCTTTAAGAAAAAGGCTTCGGAGATGAAAAGCTTCGGAGATGAAAAAAAGATAATTTTCTTATTTTTATAAGAAATAAGGTAGAATTAAAAGATTGTTTTCAGTTATTCATAAAAATATTTTAGTAAAATTTTATTTTATAACTAGCCAAAAATACGCGCGCTAAAGCGCGCGAGAATTACATTTTTCGATGGTTTCAATACAAAAATAAACTGAACTTATTTAGATTAAATTAATTATACTATAAAATTAAATTTTGTCAATTATTTTTTATTTATTAAAATGTGCTATAAATTAACAAACACAAAGAAATTTTAGAGAATAACTCCGATTTTCTTCCTAAGTTAAAATTAAAAAGTTCCCATACTACGATACAAAAAATTAGAATATTTTTTTAAATAGTTTTTTGAACCAAATATTTTTTATTAATACAATTTTCTATGCAAATTGATTTTATTCCAAACTTCTATTGATATGAAATCTTTATTTTTTAAGTTTCTTTAAACAATACGAAATTCAATTAGTAACAAACCATTCTCAAAAATTTCTATCGATATAAATTTTAATTTTTCTAAATTAAAAAATTCTCAACTTCTATCAATGCAAATTGAAAATATTTCAAACTTGAATTAATCAAAATTGAAATATAACTAAAGTTTTAAAATTTATAACTCATTTTTAATTTAATCCATGGGAACAATTTTTCCAATCTTTTACCTTTACAAATTAAATTAAATTACATATTTTAAACTTGATTTTATTAATACGAAATTTAATTGCTTCAAACTTTAATAATTAGTATGGGAACTATGAATTTTTAAAATTTTAGTAATATTAAACTTTAATTACTTAAAACTTTTAATTGTTCGAATTTGATTAATTCATGCTGGAATTATTATGAACTTCAAATATTTTCAAATTCTCACAATTTATATTTTAGGTGTTCAAACTTAAACCCATATAATTATAAAAATTTAAAGAACTTTGGAAATTTTAAATCGATCCAAACTTTAATATAACTCAAACTTTTATCAATTAATATTTCAATTTATCGATTCTAAATTCTTTTATTAATTCAAACTTCTATTAATAAATAGTTATTTTTCTTTAATTTTATGAAATTATTTTAAGTATTTGATTTTTGTGATCAGCGCTTTTTTTATGAAAATTTTGGGATCTTGATCTTGATTTTAATGAATTTTTAGCCTGACGGGCTTGGCAAATCTATAATATAATGAAAACTATATTTCAGTCAATTTAATTTTTTGTTTTTACAATTGAACTGATTAAAATTATAATTGATCCTAATTTGAAACCTATAATAAAATTAGAAATTAAATAAGTTTAGTAATTTACCAATAAAAAATAAGCATTTTGAGATAAAAATATAACATTTATTTGGAGAAATTTAATTTGGTACTTATTTTTATTTAAAACAGAGAAGAAGATTTCAAATTAAAAAAAAATGATTAAAAGAGGAATAAATTGTAAAGAGGGTATTCAAAAATCTGAAAAAATATTTGAAAACAGTGCTCGCTTTTTTCTAATTATATCATGATATTTCATTCTTTATTCTTATTTATATTGTCTTTTTTAAAAGTAATTAAAAAAACGAAATATTATTATGAAAATTATTCATATATTATTATAAATTATAACATAAAATATTCATTAATTTTGATATTAAGTTTAAAATTTTTTGAATCTTTATTAAAATCTGTAAAGTAGCTTTAAATAAGACACGTTTGTATTGTAATACATTATTATTATTATTATTGAAAATAAACTATATAAATTTGTCAATTGATTTAAAATTTAGATTCAGGAAAATTAATAATTAAATAAATAAAATTGAAAATCTTATAATTAATATAAAAATACATTTTTTCAAAAGTTATTGATTTAAAACAAAAAACATCTATTGTACCAAACTTCAGGTGTGGACAGAATGAAAGAATGAAAGAATGAAGTTTGCGATTATTATTATTAATGTTAATACTCAAAATATTTCAGTTATTTACTAAAATAACAAGGCTTCGGAGATGAATTTGAAATTTTACTCGCCCAATTTTTTTAACTTTGATAATTTATAAAAGCAACATTTTTTCTTTTATTTATAAATTGTATAAGAGAAAAATAAACTTTGAGCTCTTAAATTTATTCTAACATGTATTAAAAATGTGTTACAAATATTTTTAACATGTTTAAATATGATTATACATCACAAAGTAATTTTAACCTAAAATTGAAGACAAAGTTTAAAGACTTTTTTTATCTAGAAAGCAGCAGACTACAAATTTTAAACCTTCAGATACAACTGAAAAAACCATTTAAGCTTCTGAAACTATTTTTTAATAATTAAAAAGAGTACAAGAAGACATAAAAAAATTTTATATAGTCATAGAAGTCGTGTTGAAGACATACCAAAAAGGCTTCGGAGATGAAATATTTTTAGTGTTTATATTGATTTGGTTCAGCCAAATGGCTTAATTTATTTTTTATAATACTAAGTAAACGCTAAATTTTAATTAAGAATGTTGACAATAATTATTACTCTATAGTTTTTGTAAAATAAATCGAGACATTCAAAAGAGCACTTTCAAAAGAATCACCCAAATATAACAATTTGGTAAAAAATATTGACCTAATAAGAAGAAATAAATATTTTAAATATAACATTTAAAAATCAATTAATATAAATAAAATAAATATTTATTTAGGACAAAATTTATAATATTTTAGAATTGAAAAGAATTGCAAAAAATAATTCAAATTAAACAAAATAATTGAAAATTTTGCAAATTAATTAAAAAAAAAAATAATGAAATCAATTAAAAATTAGGGAAAGTAATTTAAACAATCATAAAAATATTTTAAACATAAAGAAAATAATTAAAAGTAAATGAAAACAAAATTGAATAATGAAAAATTAGAGAAAATAATTGAAAATTGAAAAAGCATGGTTAAAAATTTAGGTAAATAAATTAAAATAAAAAAAAAATGATTAAAATTTAAGAAAAATACTGAAAACTTTAAAAAGTTCATTGAAATGAAAGAAAATAATTAAAAATTAGAAAAAATAAATGAAAAAAGATAAACATAATTTAAAATTGAACAGAACAAGTTTTAATTAAAGAGAAATAAGTAAAAAAATTTTGGCAATTATGAAAAAGAACGAGAAAAAGAACGAAAGTAATTAAAAATTGAAGAAAATAATATAAATAATGAAATAATTAAAAAGTCAGATAAATAGTTAACAATTTTTAAAATTATGAAACAAATGTAAAGAATTGAAAATTGAAGGAAATAAATTTTGGAAAATAATTGAAAAATGTTTTTAAATTTTATAACTTGCCGAAAATAATTAAAATATGATATAAACAATGATAAGTTGTAAAAAAAATAAATGACATTTAAGTGAGATAATTGAAAAATTACAGAATTTTTTTTAAATAAAGAAAAAATATTTGTAATCTGAAAAAATACATGAAGATCTCAGAAATCAATTTAAAAAAAAAAGGAAATAACTAAAAATAAGAATTTTTTGAATTCCAAAAAAAAGAGAAAAGAAAAAAAAAAGAATTAAAGAAATAAGCTAAAAGTAATTGAAATTTACGATAATTACTCAACAAATTTTGAAATTATGAAAACAAATGAAAATAATAAAAAATTATAGAAAATAATTGAAATTTGAGAAAATTCCTTAAAAACCTTAGAGAATAATTTTAGTAAATGAGAATAACTAAAAACTAGAGAAAAGACTAGAAGAATGCTAAAAATAATTAAAATTTATGATAATTAATAAAATATTTTGGAAATTATGAAAACAAAGATAGATAATTAAAAATTGAAGAAAATAATAGAAATTTGAGAAAAATACTTAACAAATTTAGAAATTTATTTTATAAAATGAGAATAACTAAAAATTGGAGAAAAGACTGGAAGAATGATAAAATAATTGAAATTTACGATAATTAAATAAATTATGTAATTAAATAAATAAAAATAAATAAATAAAATAAAAAAATTAATAATTAATAAAATCTTTTGGAAATTATGAAAACAAAGAAAAATAATTAAAAATTCAAGAAAATAATAGCAATTTGAGAAAAATACTTAAAAAATTTTAGAAATTTATTTTATAAAATAAGAATAACTAAAAATTGGAGAAAAGACTGGAAAAATGCTAAAAATAATTAAAATTACGATAATTAATAAAAAAAAATTTGAAATTCTGATAACAAATGAAAATAATTAGAAATTGAAGAAAATATTTGAAATTTCAGAAAAATACTTAAAAATCTTAGAAAATAATTTTAGACAATGAGAATAATAATTAACAATCGAGAAAAATAATAGAAAAATGCTAAAATTAATTAAAAATTGAAAATAATAATTCAAACATTCTGAAAATAATTTAAGATTGATAAAGAAAATTGAATTATAATGAAAATAATTTAAATATGAAAAATTGAAAACATTCAATAAAATTTGAGAGAAATAACTGAAAAAAGCATAGAATATATGTTTAAAAAAAATAATAATTACAAAATTACTTAAAAAATTTTATTTAAATAGAATAATTAAAAAATCGCAGAAATAATGAAAATTGATGAAACTAATATTGCAATATCGGATAAATAATTGAAATTTTTAAAAGTAATGCCAAAATAATGAATATAATTTATAAATTGATGAAAATCAAGAAAAAATGCATAATTTATGTTTAAGCAAAAGAAAATAATTAAAAAATCGTTATATAATGTAAAATTGATGACAATAATCTAAATTTGAGATAATAACTTAAAATTTAGGAAATTAATTGCATGTGTATATGTTTTAAACTTCTTCAAAAACCATAATAAATTTTTAAAGCATTTTTCGAAACTTTTTTTTTACACAAATGATAATTAAAAACCAGCACAACACGACACTAACGAAAAAGGTTACCTTATTCTTTCAATTCAAATTTCAAAATATTTTCTGACAAAGAGAGTCATAATTAATAAAATAACAGGGACTAAGACTAACTTTACTTCAGTTTTTAAAACGTGGACAGAAAAAGAAGAATAAATTTTAATAGTAACTAACTTCACTTCAGACTTTAAAATGTGGACAGAAAAGATGAATAAATATAAATACTAACTAACTTCAGGAGTTTACGGAGATTATTATTATTTAATTAATTTTTCAATTTCTTCGTTAAGTCTTAAATTTACTGTTACGAAAATTTCAATTATCTTTTTTTCAATTTACCATTACTTTCATCATAATGAAATTATTTTCTTCCACAGCACTTCAAGTATATTTTGTATTTTTTACAATTATTTTTTTTAAATTAAAATTATTTTCTTCGTTTTCAAATTATGTTTATCATTTTAAAATTATTTGTCTGAATTTTTAATTATTTTCATTATACTTCAATTAATTTTCTCAAATTTGAATTTTTAATTAATTACCACAACTTTGAATTGCTTTCTTCAATTTTTAATAATTATTCAAGGATTTCATTTTGCAAGTATTTATTCTAATTTTTCAACATTTTTATTATTTTTCGATTAATTTTCTAAAATTTCAGTTGCCTATTGATTCTAATTTTAAGATCATTTTTCAATTATTTTTTGTTCTTTAAATAATTTTTGTAATTTTTTCAATTATTTCTCTCAAACTTTAATTACTTTTAAATGATTTTTCATTAATTTATTCCTTATGCAATATTATTTTCTTCAACTTTTAATTAATTTTATTCAGTTCCAACTTATTTTTTCATTTTATTGGTAGTAAAAACATTTTCTCCAAATTTTCGAATTCTTATTTTTTTTTTTCATTATTTATCATAATTTCTAAAATTGTGGTCCAAAATTTCAATTTATTTCTATTATTCAATATATGTTCTGAAATTATTTTTAATTAATTTCTAAGATTTTCAATAATTTTATTGAAAGCTCAATTATTTTCTTCTATTTCATAGATATTTTGTAATTTTTTCAATTATTTTTGTCAAATTTACATTATGATATTTAATTTTCTATTATTAATATATTTTTCAATTATTTCACCAAACTTTTAATTATTTTCATTTTTTTTAATTAATCTCTAACATTTCCAATTATTTTCCCCAATTTTTAATTATTCTCATTTCTTCAAATAATTTATAATATTATCAAGTATTTTTCTCAACTTTCAATTAGTTTCTTCAATTCGAGAATATTTCTGTGATTTTTAAATCATTTTCCCCAATTTTTAATTGTTTTCATTATTTTTCAATGAATTTGCAAAATTTGTAATTATTTTAATTTTTACAAGTATTTGAAGTCCAACTACACATTTTTAAATATGCAATTTTTTAAATTTCTATTATATTATCTTCAATTTCTTTTTCCAATTCTAAAATGTTATTCATAAATAAAACTTGTTTTATCATATTTAAGTATTATATTAAAAATATTTATAATTGACGCTAACACAACCCTTAGAAACTAATCGCGCGTTGTATAACCTAGTTTTTACAGTAAATATACGAAAAATTGATATTAATAACTTGATAAAGGTCAGGGAAAAAGAAAAAAATTGGTCTGGAAATCAGGGAAAAGTCAGGGAAAATTATAATAAAATATTTGTGGCAACCCTGAAAATAAAACGCGCGCCAGCGCGCGATTAGTTTTTGATACATTTTAGAAATTATAAAATACAATAATAAATATTTAACAAATCGGTAAATAATATTTATCTACTAAGAAGAAATAAATATTTTAAAAACACTATTTAAAAATCAATTAATGTAAATAAAATAAATATTTATTTAGGACAAAATTTATATTATTTTAGAATTAAAAAGAATTGCAAAAAATAATTCAAATTAAACAAAATAATTGAAAATTTTGCAAATTAATTAAAAAAAAAATAATGAAATCAATTAAAAATTAGGGAAAGTAATTTAAACAATCATAAAAATGTTTTAAACATAAAGAAAATAATTTAAATTTAAGCAAATTACTTGAGAATCTTAAAAGTAAATTAAAACAAAATTGAATAATGAAAAATTAGAGAAAATACTTGAAAATTGAAAAAACATGATTAAAAATTAAGATAAATAAATTAAAATTTAAAAAGTAATGAAAATTTGAGAAAATAATTAAACAAATTACATGAAATATATTTTTAATAAAGGAAAGTTAAACAAAATTTGAGAAAAATACTTAAAACTTTCAGAAGTTCATTGAAATAAAAGAAAATAATGAAACATTAGAGAAAATAAATGAAAAAAGATAAACATAATTTAAAATTGAACAGAACAAGTTTTAATTAAAGAGAAATAAGTTAAAATTTTTTGGCAATTATGAAAAAGAACGAGAAAAAGAACGAAAGTAATTAAAAATTGAAGAAAATAATATAAAAAATAATATAAATAATAAAATAATTAAAAAGTCAGATAAATAGTTAACAATTTTTGAAATTATAAAACAAATGTAAATAATTGAAAATTAAAAGAAATAAATTTTGGAGAACAATTGAAAAATGTTTTTAAATTTTATAACTTGCCAAAAATAATTAAAATATGATACAAACAATGATAAGTTGTAAAAAATAAATGACATTTAAGTGTGATAATTGAAAAAACTACAGATTTTTTATGAAGTAAAGAAAAAATAATTGAAATTTGAAAAAAATACATGAAGATCTTAGAAATCAATTAAAGAAAAAGAAAATAACTAAAAATTGGACAAAAGAATTGAAGAAATAAGCTAAATGTAATTGAAAATTACGATAATTAATAAAGAAATTTTGAAATTATGAAAAAAAAATGAAAATTATTAAAAATTGAAGAAAACAATTGAAATTTTAGAAACATTCTTAAAAATCTTAGAAAATGAGAATAACTAAAAATTGGAGAAAAGACTGGAAGAATGCTAAAAATAATTGAAATTTACGATAATTAATAAAATTTTTTTGAAATTATGAAAACAAAGAAAAATAATTAAAAATTTAAGAAAATAATATAAATTTGAGAAAAATACTTAACAAGTTTTAGAGATTTATTTATAAAATGAGAAAAACTAAAAATTGGAGAAAAGTCTGGAAGAAGGCTAAAAATAATTGAAACTTACGATAATTAATAAAAAAAATTTGAAATTCTGATAACAGATGAAAATAATTAGAAATTGAAGAAAATATTTGAATTTTCAGAAAAATACTTAAAAATCTTAGAAAATAATTTTAGAAAATAAGAATAATAATTAATAATCGAGAAAAATAATTGAAAAATGATAAAATTAATTAAAAATTGAAAAAAATAATTGAAATATGCTGAAAATTATTTAAATATGAAAAATTAAAATCATTTAATAATATTTGAGAGAAATAACTGAAAAAATCACAGAATATATGTTTAAAAAAATAATAATTACAAAATTACTTAAAAAACTTTAATTAAAGAGAATAATTAAAAAATCGTTATGTAATGGAAAATTGATGACAATAATCTAAATTTGAGATAATAACTGAAAATTTTGGAAATTAATTGCATGTGTATATGTATATTTTAAACTTCTTCAAAAACCATAAGAGACTAGTGTAAAAAATTTAAATTTTCACATAATAATTGAGATATTAAAGAAATAAATAAAATGTAAAAAAAACTAATTGAATAATAACATTAATAATTATAAAATCAGGTGTAAAAATTACACTTTTTAGACAATAGTTGAAAAATTGAAGAAAATAATTGAATTTTCAAGAAAATACTTGAAACTTGAAAAAAATAATTAAAAAATATCAAAAAAATGTGTATGTATAGAAAATAGTTGAATAATGACAAAAATAACTGAAATTTAGAAAAAAATTATTAAAAAATGAGAAATATGTTCTAAAATGAAGTAAAAAATTAAAAAATTTAATACATTATTTGAAAAATTGTATAAATAATTGAAAAATTAACGATATAACTAAAATTTGAAAAAACTAATTGAATAATGACATAAATAATTAAAAACTGATCTTCAACAGTTAATAAATTCATGACATTAATAAAAAGATTGAAGAAAATTACATTTAAAGAAAATAATTCCAAAATGTCGAAAGTATTTGAATATTGACAAAAATAGTTGTAACTTAAATAAAAAAATAATTGAAAAATGACAAAAAAAATTAAAAATTTGAAGAAAATACTTGTAAACTTGACAAAACAATTGAAATTTTGAAATAAATAATTCAAAACTGGTGTAAAAATTAAAAACTTATAGACAATAATTGTAAAGTTAAAAAAAAAATTATAAGTTTGAGGGAAATAATTGAAAGTTAAAGAAATTAATTGAAGTTTGAAGACAATAATTGAAATTTGAAGAGAATAATTCAAAAATAGCAAAAAAATCAAATATGAAAAAAAATAATTAAAGTTTGAAGAAAATGACATTTAAAGAAAATAATTCCAAAATGTCAAAAGAATTTGAATATTGACAAAAATAGTTGTAATTTGACAAAATAATTGAGAAAAGACAAAATTAAATGATAATTTTAAAAAAATTAAAAATTTGAAGAAAATACTTGCAAACTTGACAAAACAATTGAAATATTGAAATAAATAATTCAAAACTGGTGTAAAAATTAAAAAAATATAGACAATAATTGTAAAGTTAAAAAAAATATTAGAAGTTTAAGGAAAATAATTGAAAGTTGAAGAAATTAATTAAAGTTTGAAGACAATAATTTGATCATTTTGAAAAGAAAAATTCAAAAAAGGCAAAAAATTCAAATATGAAAAAAATAATTAAAGTTTGAAGAAAATAATTGAAAAAGGTGTAAAAAAATTAATAAATTCGTGACAATAATAAAAATAATAATGAAAATACTTGAAAAGAGGTGTAAGAAATTTAAAATTTCATGACAGTAAAAAAAATTAAATAAAATAATTGCAATTTGTAAATAATAATTCTACAATGACAAAAAGAACGAAAATATGAAAAAAATAATTGATTAATGACAAAAGTAATTGAAATTTGAAGAAAATAATTGAAATATAACGAAAGTGAATTGAACTTGTGTAGAAAATTTGGATATTCCTGACAATAATTTCTAAAGTGAAGAACACAATTGAAATTTAAAAAAAACTAATTGGAAAGTTTCAAATTTAATTGAAATTACAAAAAGATAATTGAACAATAACAGAAATAATTGTAATTTGAAAAAAATAATTGATAACTGGTGCATAAAATTAAAAATTTAAAGACAATACTTGAAAAATTGACCAAACAATTAAAATTTTAAGAAACTGATTGAATAATGACATAAATAATTGAAAGCTGGTGTATAAATAAAAAATTTATAGAGAATAATTGAAGTTTGAAGAAAATTATTGAAAATTAAGGAAAGTAGAATAGAAACTGGCGTTGAAAATTTAAATATTCCTAGCAATAATTTAAAGATAGTAAAAAATAATTGAAATGTTGAGAAAATAATTGAAAAATGACAGAAGTAAAAAAAAAACTTGTGTAATAAATTTAAATATTCATGACAATAATTTAAAGACTGAAGAGTATAATTAATATTTGAAAAAATTAAATTCAGAATCGCAACCTTTCCGGAAGTTTTCAAACTTGCAGCAAACTTGATGAAAGTTTCGGAACTTCAAAAATACTGATTTTATTTTTGCATACTGATTTTATATATTTACAAAAAAAAATTTTTTATTTTTTTAAAAACATCATGATTTTTATTATCCCTGTTCTTTTGAGAACTAAAAAATTGAACATTGAGATGATCAGAATACTATTTAAAAATTTTGAGTAGATAGTGGAAAATAATTAAATTTTAATAATTCCAAGTCATTATAATGTTAGTAACTCTAAACGTCAATTAACTCAAATTTTTATTATTATTATTTTTTTTTTTTTATTAATAATATTCAAACTTTCACGTTTTAATTAAATCAAATTTCAGTAGTCAAAAATTAATTGTTTTGAATATTAACTTATTCTCTGTAAATGACTAATTTCTTTTTTTATTCAAAAAATCAATTTTGTATTTTTTATTTCATTATCTTATCATTTTTAAGTACAATTTTTTTTAATTTTTAAACGATTTTTTTTTTTTTTTTTTTGATTTTTCAATTTTTTTTTCATAAGATCATTTCAGTTTATTTAAATTATTTCAATTAATTTCATACAATTTTGTTTCTAACTTTCTATAACATTTAGAAAAACTATATTAACACAATTTTTTCTGAAGTTTTCTCATTTTTAACTTTTTATGAGAAGGGAGACTTTTTCTTTAATTTTATGATTTTTTTTTTTTTATAGATTCGCTTATCTTTCCGTAGATTTCTTCAATGTTTGATTACATTTTTCTATTTTATGAATAATTTCATAGCTTTTTTTTATTATTGAAGAATTTTATCAATTCTTTTGATAATTTTTTACTTATCTTTTTACATTTTACTATTTTATTTTTACTGCCTTCTATTTTTTAGTACTTAGATTTAACACAATATTTTACAATATTTTTTCCGTTGTTTTTCCTTCGGAATTTCTGGACTTCTTAAATTTCTTTACATTTTCCTACATTTTTTCACTCTTTCATAATTTTTCAATTTTTTATTAAATATTTCAATTTTATCATTAGTTTTCTATTTTTTTAGAAATATTCTCTCCTTCTTTTCAAACTGATTAATTTTTATCTTATAATTTCTTAATTTTGAAACTTTTTTTAAAACTATTCATTTTGTATTTTTAAATACAATCTTGTAAAAAATTTTCTAATTTTATCATAATTTTTCTATTTCTTAGAAACTGTTTCATTCTCTTGAAATTCTTTACTTTTTTCATTTTAAAATCTCTGGTTTTAAAAACTATATTAATTGTTTTTCCCCTTAAGTTTTAGAGTAATTTCTTAATTTTTCTAATTTTTAAAATATTTTTCCCTTTAGTAAGATTTTCACATTTTTCGGTAATTTTCTTATTAATTTGTTATTTTAATTTAATACCATTTTCTGTGAATATATTATTCCAAAAAGTTTACCTACCAAATTTTTTAATATTGTATTTTCCTAATTTTTTTTATTCTTGCTTTCTTCATTTCCTTTTGTCAAGTTTAAAATTTCAGCATTTTTTCCTAATTTTTCTAATATTATAGGATGTTTTCGTTCTAAAAAAAGTTTTTTCATACATTTATAAAAAATTTTAATCATTTTAATTAAACTTTTTTTAATATTTTTTTTTCTTTACCTTATATTATTACTTTTTCTTATTTCTTAGTTTGTTTCAAAACATTTTTTTCTGACTTCTCATTTTTTGTCATTTTTGCTTAATTTTATCTTTAATAAAATTTTACCATTTTTTATTTTTTTTCACACATTATTTCCTGATTTCTTGATTTTTTCTTCAAAATTCAAGTCTGTTTTTTTTATTATTTCAAGCTTTTATCATTCTTTTAAAAGTTTTTTAAATATATTATTAAAATTTTTCATTTTTAAAATAGTTTCATTAACTTTTCAGTTTTTTTAAAGTATTTATTCTTTTTCGTATTTTTTAAAAAGGATTTTTGAAAATGTTTTTATTTCATTTTTTCATCTTCTGCAATTTTTTTCGCCTTTTATTCGTGACATTTTGAATTTATTATTAGTGTAATTTTCTGATTTTTTATCCTTTTTTATTTAGTCTCAAATTTTCTAATATTCTAAGTATTTTTCATTCTTTCAGATTTTTCTCATGTATCAATATAAATAAATTAATAAATAGGTATATTTTCCAAGTATATCTTCATTTATCAACAATTTCCTTGAGTTTTTCATTTTTAAAATGGTTTTAAACTCAAATATTAAATATTATCTTTTTTTTTGTTTGTTTCAGTATGAATCCCAAGAATCATTCGGGTCTAGTTTCAAAACAAGAATTGAGGGTCAAGTAATGTTCTGTGATTTCTACAATCCTGTGAATGGCACGTATTGCAAACGATTGCGAGTTTTGTGCCCGGAGCATTGCAAAGATCCAAAAATCAGTGACACAGAAATTTGCGGCTGTCCCCTTGTAACGAATGTGTTTGATTTGACGGGGGAATTTTGTCGGGCTCCGAAAAAAAGCTGCGTCAAGCATTACGTTTGGGAGAAATTGCGTCGAGCTGAAATCGATATGGAACGTGTGAGACAGTGGCTGAAAATCGACGAATTGGTCGAACAGGAGAGACAAATCCGTTCCAATATGGCCTCGAGGGCTGGAGTTCTCGCCTTGATGCTCCACTCGACTTATAATCACGATCTAATGGAGCAAATGACCCAAGAACAAAATTTAAACCAAATGGAAGCGATGGAGGAGGAATTCCGAAGAGGCTACGGTCTTCAGAATGAATGAAACTATTTATTTTTCACTTCTCGGAATAAAGTAAAAAAATGTTCTTGGATAGTGACAAAAATACTTGTAAATTTTGTTTCTTACAATGTCCAGTCAAATAAAAGAAACTCGATGTCGAGAAAAAAGAACTGCAACTTTCAAAGTTCCAGTTTTCATTGTTGCATTCAAAGAATTGGGACTTTTTATTTCTCTTAAAAACCGTTGAAAAAAAGGCTTTAAACAGTTTAGAAACTCTTTATTTTATTGATTATTGTCTTTAAGATGAGGTTTTGTTTTCCTTTTTACGAAAAAATGAAATCAAATTTTGTCATTTTACTTCAGATTGTGTACAGAGAACAGTAGATAATAGTAGTAGACTCATTTACCGACAGTCGATTATTTTTGCGGTAACGATTTCTGTTTTAAATATTAGTTTTTTTTAAATTAAATCAGAAAAGTATTATTGATACACAAATGAAAATAATACAAATTGGATAATTAGAGAGAGAGAGAAATGATATGTAGGAAGAATACAATAAAAGAAAAAAGTTTTAAAACTAAATTTTGTAAATCAAAAATTGTATGTATGGGTCAGAATTCGTGAAATCATAAAAATCATTAAAAAAAAAAAGATTTTTCTTATTGAAATTTTGAAAAAATTATTATGTTTGATCATAAAATTATTTTCATCAAATGAAAGAATTTTTAAACATTTTTTACTAAAGTTGTTGACAAATTAACATTTTTAGCACTTTTTAAATAAAAGCTTATATTTCATAAATGAGTTTACCGATTTCAGTGTACTTTGGATAGAATTAAAGGGCACAAAACAGACTTCTAACTACAGTTCGAAATTTAAAAAAACATTTTTCATAATTTGTTCATAAATTGTTTATAAACAATGAATTTTTTTTAATGTTCTAGACCTTTTAAAAATCAGGAAAATATATTTTCGTCCGTGTGTCACAATGAATAAAACAGCTACATCTTTTTTAATTTTTTTTACGAAATTAAAAACTCAGTTGGTCATGTTTCTATCTTCTTAAATTTATCAGAGGAAAGTTGAATTTTTATTATATAAAAAAAAATATATTATTATATTTTTTAAAAAAGTTAGAGACCAATTTAATGAACCGTACGGACAGAATGTCATTTTTTTCTTGTAAATGCCCTCAAATCGGGAAACTGATTTAAGAAATATAAGCTTTTATTTAAAAAGTATTTAAAATTTTTATTTTGCAATAAATTTTGTAAAAAAATTTTTAAAAATCTTTCGTTTAGTAGAAAAATTTTTAGGATCTAACATAATTTTTTCAATATTTCGATAAAGAAAAATATTTTTTTTCTTCGCGTGTTGATTGCACGAATACTTTAATGTCCGTGAATTTTCACGATTCTAAGCATAAAAAATTTTATCTCAAAAGTCATAAATGAAACAAAATGTTGATTATGAAAGAAATAGTTTAGTTTTACATTTTGTTGAATACTTTTATTTTTTTTCAGAATCGTGAAGACTTTTTAAAATGACATTTGGGAAATAGATAAATTTTTTAAAGCATTTTTTTCCTATGGTATAGGTATTCCTATTACCTCAACGAAATGAAGCTAAAGAAAGTCTGATCCGCACAACATACTTTTAATAATTATTGAAATCATCAGTGACCAAAGGTAAGTTTTCACAAATAAAAAAAAATATTTGATAGTGTTAATTTCATGAAGAATTTTTGTAGAGCATTGATTTATTTATTGAAAATGTAAATACTTTTTTTCTAAAATTAAAATAAAATTGGAACTTTTTTAATTCTGAGTTTGGGTTTATTTAAGTTTTGGTTTAATTAAGTTTGGGATCATTGAAGTTTAAAATAATTTAAATTTGGTTACATTTATGAAATGTTTCATGAAAGTTTCAATGTTTCGTGAAATCATTTTGAATAAGTTCTGGAACTTTTTTTTTTTTTAAAAGAATGTCATATTTATTTTATAGTTTTTTTATCTCGCCTTATTTTTATCTTTTCAAATTATCCTTTTCTATTACTATTACTGTTTTTTATATTTTAGTTTATTTTCATAATTCTTATATTTTTGCTCAATTTAAATTTTTTTGAATTTATAAGATTTTCAATTTTAGTGATTAGGAAAAAACTTATTGGGGCATATACAGGAACTTTAATAAATTTTTAATCAACTAAAACTTGAATTTGTCGATTTTAAATATTTATTGCCTTAAATAACCACTCCTAAACATGAATTCAGCATTTATAAGTAAATTGGTCTAAAATATTATTTTTTTACGTCGCTTTTTTTATAAATTTTTTTACTAAACAGAATACAAGGCTCGCTGCATTATTAAATTAATTTTTAAATGTTTAAACAATTTTTTTTATATTTCTTGTTTTAATTAAATATCTTAAAAGCTTATAACTTTTTAAAAAGCGAAAAGAAAAGTAGTTGAAATGATATAATTTAATTTGTTTAATTTAATTGATTGTTTAAATAATAAAAATGTTTAAAATCATCTTTTCATTAAATTCACTTAGAATCATGTGGTTTTTTGCAATTTTCATTTATGAACTATAACGAAGTTATTTATACACAATTCGCAATATACATTCAATTGTTTAAGAATTTTAGTTTGTTTAAACAATTTTAATTTGTTTAAACTTTTTTTTCACACTTTCTGTTTTAATTAAATATCTTAAAAGCTTACAATTTTTTAAGTAGCGAAGGGAAAATCAATATAATTAATTTAATTTAATTGATTGTTTAAACAATCAAATTTGTTTAAAATCAACTTTTCATTAAATTCACCTAGAATCATTTGGTTTTATGCAATTTTCATTGAAGAACTATAAAGAAGTTATTTATTCATGATTCACAATATACATTCAAGTGTTAAACAATTTTAGTTTGTTTAAAAAATATTAATTTGTTTAAACATATTTTTTCATACTTTCTGTTTTAATTAAATATCTTGAAAGCTTACAACTTTTTAAATAAAGAAGGGAAAATAAATTTAATTAATTTAATTTAATTGATTGTTTAAACAATTAAAATTGTTATAAATCAACTTTTCATTAAATTTACCTAGAATAATGTGGTTTTATGCAATTTTCATTGAAGAACTATAAAGAAGTTATTTATCCATAAATCACAATATACATTCATTTGTTAAACAATTTTAGTTTGTTTAAACAATTTAATTTTGTTATATTTTTGAATTTAAATAATTTTTTACAGCTGTCGATTCTTTAGTGACAATTGACAAAAGATTTTTACATGAAATATTTTTTTTGTTTAAACAATATTAAAATTGTTAAAAACAATTTTTCATTAAATTGTCCTAGAAGTATTTCATTTTTTTCTTCTTCAATAAAAAAATATCACGAATTTTTTCATCTGTAATTTTCAAGACTTCTCAATTGTTTAAATAATTTATATTTGCTTAAATAATTTAAATTACTGTCTGATTATATTATTATTATTATATTATATAATACTGTCTGATATAAATCTTTTTCTAAATTTATATGTTTTTTATTTAAGGAAACTTTATTTTACAATTATTATTTATTTATTTATTTTATTTATTTATTTATTTACACACATAAATATGACGCAATTTTGATTGAGTGCATATTGTGAATTATGAATAAATAATTTGTTTATAGTTCTTCAATGAAATTGAAAAAAACCACATAATTCTAGCTAAATGTAATGAAAATTTGATTTTAAACAATTTTAATTGTTTAAACAATAAAAAAAATAAAATTAAATTAATTATATTGATTTTCCCTTCGCTATTTAAAAAGTTGTAAGCTTTTAAGATATTTAATTAAAACAGAAAGTATAAAAAAATATGTTTAAACAAACTAAAATTCTTAAACAATTGAATGTATATTGCGAATTGTGTATAAATAACTTCGTTATAGTTCATAAATGAAAATTGCAAAAAACCACATGATTCTAAGTGAATTTAATGAAAAGTTGATTTTAAACATTTTTATTGTTTAAACAATCAATTAAATTAAACAAATTAAATTACATTATTTTAATTGATTTTCTCTTCGCTTTTTAAAAAGTTGTAAGCTTTTAAAATATTTAATTAAAACAAAAGTTATGAAAAAAATTGTTTGAACAAATTAAAATTGTTTAAATAATTAAAAATTAATTTAATAATGCATCGAACCTTGTATTTTTTTCAGTAAAAAAATGTATTAAAAAAAGCGACATAAAAAATTATATTTTAGACTTATTTGCTTCTAAATGCTGAATTCATGTTTAGGGGTGGTTATTTAACGCACCCCTAGATAGGGTCAGTTTACAAAAAAATAATAATAATCCACAGTTCCTTCAACTTTGGACATTTATCGAGGTCTCATAAACCTCTCAGCCTTTTTCGATAAAATTATGACCAAATTTACGCACTTTTTTCATGTATTTCTAAAAAAAATAGGATATGCAAGCGACACCCCTTAATATTGTCAGATCAAAAAAATAAAAAATAAATGTAATTTTTTGTTTCATTTGTAGTCGATTTCCTTGCGACTTTCAACGAATTAAAAAAAATTTCATTTTTTGATACACCCTAATAAAAAATTGAGCGGCCGGGAAGAAGAACTCGATCTACGCTCGAAGGCCTTGTCTGTCTCTTTTTTCGTGAGATAAAATGATGGAAAAATTATCTGGAAAAAAAATCGAGAAAATAAAAAATGAAAAATCGTAATCGATAGAGCATTTGAATACGCACATTTTTTCTTAATACAATTTTTTTGTCTGACTTTTATTTATTAAGATAAAAATTATAAATTGAATTTATTTCTTGATTGAAAATAATAAAATTTTAATAATCAACTCGTGATATCTCAGAAACCAATGGATGGAAAAAGTTTCAATTCCACTTATCTACTCTAAAAACAATGCAGATTCTACTAAGTTTGTTGAAATGATAAAAAAAGTTTAATTTGTTGGTGATTTTTAACAATAAAGTAGTCGCTGTCGTTACTTGGTCTTTACTGACTTTGAGCAAAAAGTCATAGTGAGGAAATATTGAATTTTGTAAACTTAAATCATACAAGTTATTCAATAGGGTATTAGAAAGTTTTGCCAAAAAGAATTTTTTCGATCCCTTAATTATTTCAGCTTTTATGAACAATTTAGTTTGTCACTTATTTTATGTCACGCGGGAACTAAAATCAGCTGACTGGCTGAGCTCCAAGCTGTGAGTGGAAGAAGGACGCATGCAAGCGTAAGAGAGAGAAAGCACTTACAAGCAGTGTTTGTTTCATGAATGTAGGTTTTTAAATTATAAAATTTATCAGGAATGAAAAAATATTAAATTAGTCTAGTTAAACTTTTAAAAAGTTTTATAAGAAGCTGTTCTCAAAATTGGTTACCAAAAGGAATGTAAAAAAATTATAGAAATTTTATTTGTAATATTTTATTTTAAAAAAATATTATTTAAGACAAAGAATATATCATTTAAGAATGATCACTTTTACAATGTTGACAATTTTCTTAAAATATTATTGTTAAAAAATTATTTTCTTTAACAATGTTTAGAGCTGTCTTGAAAAAAGTTATTTTTAATAAAATAATTATTGTACATCTAAAATTTTATTAAACACGTTAACGAAATGTAATAAATTAAAAAACTTCTTTAAAAGGAGCTGCCATTTTAACAATATGTAATTTTTAAAAATTGTTGCATATCCTGTAGCTCATTAAAAATATTAAATAAAATTTAATATTATTTTGAAATTCATTGATTTATTTAATTTATTAATGTTTATGAAAAATTGTTCTAATTTATCATTTATTGCATATTAATGTTTTTATTTAAATTAAAATTTAAACTAGTGATACTTTTTCATTCCTAATCTATAATAATAATCCGCAAGATTCATTCATTCATTCTTGTCTGTCCGCACCTGAAGTTTGTCACTTAGATATGTTTTTGTTTTAAATCAGTTACGTTTGAAAAAATGTATCATTAAATTAAAATTAGACTCTACTTTCATAAGAGTTAATTTAACTGCATTGACAGAAAATAAATTAATTAAAATATAGATTACTCTAAAATATTGAACTGAAATTTCCATACACTCAAATTTTTAGTAAATTAAAATTTAATTCTATCAATATAAATTAACTTGAAATGTTCTTGTGATTAAATTAATTGATATTTAGATCTTTGAAAATTGAGATCATTAAAATTTTAAAATAATTATTTTAAATGAAAATCTAAATTAGTAATTAAGAATCAATATATATTGGTTATTAGGCTTTAAATTATCTAAATTTTAATCAATTCTTGCGTTTTTATTATTCTGATTATTAATAACTAAACATTTAAACTTTTCACAATTTCAATTTTTCTTGTAAATATAAATTTCACTTAATTTCAAATTCCATTAGACCCAATTTTCATTGATTTAAATTATAGTCTGAATTATTATTTTCAAAATTTTGACTGGTTAAAGCTTTAATATACAATGAAATTTTTTTGTATAATTAGAAGTTTTTATATAATGGTTAATGTTAAAAATAATTTAAATATGCATTATTAGATTTTGAAAATATGTAAAGTTTATAACAGTTCAAATTTGAATTAATTAAAATTGTTATTGTTTAAAATTTAAAGGAATTTAAAAAAATTAAATTTAAGGGCATATGATGGATTATGACGTCATTGGTACACGGAAAAAACTGCTATGGCTGTAGCAACAAAATTTTAAATGTTGAAAGAGTAATTGTTGTATTAAGCACATATGTTGTTGTCATAACTTTACTTTCAGTTCTATTAGAAAAATGATCTTGTTGTCTCAACAAGATGCACCTAGTTGTCGCAGTAAAGTTCCCACAACCATAGCTTTGTCAACCGTAACTCAGCTATGGTTATTATAGCATTTAGGTATGTTTGTATTACTTCATACCAGGGACTATAGTTAAAGCAAGGCCCCTGACTTATAAATTTTTAATAATTTTTTTTCAATTATAATGTATATTGTTATAAAAGTGTAATGGTTACAATTTACTTTAGTATTTACAATTAATTATATAAAAAAAGTAAAATTTTAATTAATATATGTCTTGAATTTATATTAAGTACTTGTGTCAAAAGTAGGTCCTACAGCCCTGCTGGGTTTTTCCCAAATACGCTCTGACGCGTCCAGGCCAAGGCATCAAAGGGTCTTTAGTATAATGACTAATTTAGTCCTTTTCAAGGTTTAAAAGGTGTCAGTGCGTTAAAAGTGAGTGAAAAGTGATTTCAATAAATAGACGAAAAATTCGGATACATTCAAAATGTTCTTCAAAATGAGCATGGTGATATTTGTTTAGTTTATAAGCGATGTATAACATATGGTTTTGATCATTTATATCACGCTTATGAACTCAAATGGACCGAAATTTTTGAATGTGTTCTTTTAAAAAATTTGGTTACACCATTTTCTGCCATCCTTCATCAAAATGGAAATGGTGTATTATATGCAACTTTAAAACATAAAATTTAATGGGAAGTTGTTTCCTTCCAAAATTTTTCAATGAAGACAGAAAGTTTTTAGTGCTCTTGGGAAGGTATATCAAATAAAAATTGTAACAGATTTTTATTTTTGCATGAACGCAACGACAGACTGTTTGGATTGATAATGTCAGTAATTGTAATTTGGAAAAAAAAGAAAAAGAATTTTGTTTTTTAATGTTTTTAATGTATGTCATGTATAAATATAATTATTTAAATAATATTTAATAATGTGCAATTCATAATTTATTATACTTTTAAAACGTTTGCTACGATTGTAAGTTGTTGATGAAATAAATAAAAAAAAAAAGTAAATAGGAATTTATATTTCATAATTTTATTTTTTAACGCATAAAATTTTTAAATAATTTAAATTTACTTCTAACTATTATTATAGTTGAGTTAACATAAAATATATAGTTGTGACTACTTTTTCAAGTTTTTGTAACGTTTATAATATTGCTCAGAGAACTTGTTACTATGTTAAGACACATACGTAATGTGGTTGCCACAACCACATTATGTTTTCAACGATCTATGGAAATTGTTGCACCTGCTGCATGTTGTGGTTGTGACAACCACATCATATTTGGAACAACGTTCACATAATGCTGATCCAACTACTCTATGTGGTTGTGACAACCACATCATATTTGGAACAACGTTCACATAATGCTGATCCAACTTCTCTATGTGGTTGTCACAACCACATCATGTTTCGAACAACATCAACTTATGGCTGTTCCACCTACTCTATGTGGTTGTCACAGCCACATCATGGTTCTGTCAAATATTATGATGTTTCTACTGCAACTGCACTGCGGGGAGGCACAACAACTTATTCAGACTCCCACAACAATTCCACTGTATAAATATCAATGTTGTTGCCACAACAAAAAATATTGTTGTCCCATATTTAGCAATTTTATCTTGTTGTGGCAACCACAATTATGGATCTTGCAACCACAGAGTTTTTTCCGTGTATAGGCAAACATTGTCCGCAACTTTTTTCTTAAAATATTGAATATTTTTTCATGCAACTTGGTAGAATTACTTAAAATGTCATTAGGAAGGTCTCTCAGACCCGAATTTGTTTAAATTTTGGCCCAAACTTAATTTTTGGAAATTTTCGAAAAATTGCAAACTTTTTTAAAAATCAATTTTGAGACAAAATTCAAACAAACTCGATCCTGAGAGACCTTCCTAATGACATTTTAAGTAATTCTACCAAGTTTCATAAAAAAATATTCAATATTTTAAGAGAAAAGTTGCGGACAAATTTTGCCTATACCAGTGACGTCATAATCCATCACATGCCCTTTTAAGTCTTAAGACTTTAGCAAATCAAAATTTAAATTACTTGAAGTTTAAATAAATTTGAGTCAACATTTCGTTGAAACAGTTTTAAGTTTGGAACTATTTTAAATTGGGAAAAATTAAAACTTGAATTTTTAGAACTTTTGAAGAATAGAAATAATCCTCAATAGAAATTTGGAACTAAATTTTTTATTTATTTTTCTTATTATTTTTCTTTTCTAAATATAAAATTGGAAAATTCGTGCACTTTTAAAACATTTTTTATTTACTTGCACTTATTTGTTTATTTCTTGAACTCGGCAGCAATTTTAATTTGCATAGAATAAAAGTTATAATTATCTAGAATATTAAGTTTACATAAATTACAAATTTCATTAAATTATTCATCTTATTTGTACTTTCAAAAATGTATAGTTGTAAATGACCAGAAACAATTCCATGATTTTCAATGTTTATGTTGCTATAATTTTCAACAGTTTTCAATATACAATTATTCTCTTTAAATTTTATAATTATTTAAAAAATTTTTTAGATATTTTGTTTTGTTGTCGATCATTATCGACAAATTTAAATTTTTTCTTTCGACTGTAAATTATTTTCCTCATTTCTAAATTATTGTCTATAATATTTAATTATTTTAGTCATTTTGTAAATTTTCTTTTAATGATCAATTATTATATTGAAATTTCAATGCAATTCTTCAATTTTAATTTATTCTCTGCAATTTTATCCATAATTTCCATCAGTTTTTAATTGACAATTTATTATTCTCCTTGAATTTTATAATTATTCATTAAATTAAAATAAAGAAATTCCAATCCCGATTATTCTCACCATTCTTCGGTTTTTTTTTCAACTGTTAATTATTTTTTTTAATAGTTAATTATTTTCGTCATAATGTAATTGTATTTTAAATTTTATAATTATTCTTTAATTTCTTTAGATATTTTGTTCTGCTGTCGATTATTCTCGACAGATTTAAAAATTTTCTTTTCATTATAATTATTTTCCTCATTTCTAAATTATTTTCCTTAATATTTAATTAATTTTATCATTTTGTAAACTTTTTTTCAGTTATCAATTATTTTATTCAAATTTCAATACAATTATTCAATTTTCATTTATTTTCTACAATTTTATTTATAATTTTCATCAGTTTTTAATTTACAATTTATTATTCTCCTCCAATTTTATGATTATTCATTAATTAAAAAAAAGAACATTTTCTAATCCCGATTATTCTTACCATCTTCAATTTTTTTTTAATTGTTAATTTTTTTAAAAGTTAATTATTTTCGTTATCTTGTAATTTTAATTTTTAATTATCAATTATTTTCTTGATATTTTCATTTAATTCTTTAATTTTTAATTTATTTCTTTAATTTTTAATCAGTTCCTTTAATTCTCAAATATTTTCTTTAATTTTCAATTATTTTTATCGATTTTTCATTAATTCCTCAATGTTCAATAATTCTCGGATTTTTTCAATTACTTTTTTCACTCATAAAATCGTTTTTAAATTTCAATTCAATTGTTGTTATTATTATTATTATCGCTTATTTTTTATTATTATTTTCATTATTATTAAAATTCTTTAATTTTAAAGTTAATTGTTCAATTATTTTTTTTAATTGTTAATGCCATTCTTCAATTTTTAAGTATATTCCACAAATTTAATTTTAATTCTTCAATTTTTAATTGCTTTCATCAATTTTTTTCGATTTTTAATCCAGTTGTTAGATGTGCAATTATTTCCAACAATTATTCCTTCAATTTTCTTAATTTTTCAATTTGCAATTATTTTCTTCAAATTTAATATTTCTTGTTTAATTTATTTAATTATTTTTTTCAATTGTCTATTAATCTAGTCATTTTTCAAATTTTGTTTTTAATTCACAGTTATTTTCGTTATTCTTCACATATTTTCATGGATTTTTTAATTATTCTCGACATTTTTCAACTATTTCTTTCAATTTTTAATTATTTTCTACAATTTTTTCAATGTTCAATTATTATCTTAAAATTTTATAATTATTCTTTGATAATTTAAATTATTTTGTTCGGTTGTATATTAATCTAGACCTTGTTTAAATTTTATTTTCAATTGTCGAATATTTTCGTTATTTTGTAATTTTTGTTCCAGTTATCATATATTTTTTTAAAATTTTAATTATATTCTTAAATTGTCAATTTATTTACTCAACTTTTTATTATTTTTTTTTCAATTTGAATTATTTTTTTCGTTTTTAATCCAGTTGTTCAATTAATTTTTTAATTTTTTAAACTATTCATTTCAATTGTGTAATTATGTAGTCATTTTTCGAATTTTTTTTCAGCTCTCAATTATTTTTGTCATTTTTCAGATATATTTTTCAATTTCGTAATTCCCATTATTTGTATTTGCAAAAATTTATACTTTTAAATGACCAACAACAATGGAAAGTTTGTCGCGCGCTTGGGCGCGCGCTAATGTTGCTAGTATATTTTATAAATTAAAAACATCCATTCAGGAAACAAACACTGTTTGTAAGTCTTTATTGGCGCTTTCTCTCTCCTACGCTTGCATGCGTCCTTCTTCCACTCACAGCTTGGAGCTCAGCCAGTCAGCTGATTTTAGTTCCCGCGTGACATAAAATAAGTGACAAACTAAATTGTTCATAAAAGCTGAAATAATTAAGGGATCGAAAAAATTCTTTTTGGTAAAACTTTCTAATACCCTATTGAATAACTTGTATGATTTAAATTTACAAAATTCAATACTTCCTCACTATGACTTTTTGCTCAAAGTCAGTAAAGACCAAGTAACGACAGCGACTACTTTATTGTTAAAAATCACCAACAAATTAAACTTTTTTTTTATCATTTCAACAAACTTAGTAGAATCTGCATTGTTTTTAGAGTAGATAAGTGGAATTGAAACTTTTTCCATCCATTGGTTTCTGAGATATCACGAGTTGATTATTAAAATTTTATTATTTTCAATCAAGAAATAAATTCAATTTATAATTTTTATCTTAATAAATAAAAGTCAGACAAAAAAAATTGTATGAAGAAAAAATGTGCGTATTCAAATGCTCTATCGATTACAATTTTTCATTTTTTATTTTTTCGATTTTTTTTTTCCAGATAATTTTTCCATCATTTTATCTCAGGAAAAAAGAGACAGACAAGGCCTGCGAGCGTAGTTCGAGTTCTTCTTCCCGGCCGCTCAATTGTGATTTGAAACTTTTTAAGATCATAATTTCCAACAATCGAAATATCAATCAATTTATTTAAAAATAAAATTTGAAAAATAAGTTAAATATTGTAATTTCAGGTATAGACGTCTAGTCCACTAAAATATATGAAATGACAAATTTCTTGAAAAATCTTCTTGAATTCGGTTTAATTCCACAAGTCTTGACAATATGTTGCTTATTTTTTCCATCAAATTTCAATTATTTTTATCATTTTGCAATTATTTCCTGCATATTTCTATTAGTTTTAACATTTAAAAATTATTTTCATAAAATTTCAATAATTTTTTTCAATCTATTTTTTTTTGGTCATCAATTTCTCAATTTATTACCCAGTTTTCAATTTTTTTTTTTAAATTTCAGCAATTTTCTTTAATAATTTTATTATTATGTATCAATAATTTTTAAATACTTTACACCAATAGCTAATTAGTTTTAACAAGTTTCATTTTTTTTTCAAATTAAAATTTTTTTTTTTCAATTCTACATTATTTTAATTATTTACACCAGTTATCAATTATTCATGTCATTATTCAATTATTTATCTCAAATTTTTATTACTTTTGTTATTTTTCATGTATTACCATCAAATTTTTTTTGATTTCTCAATTTATTTTCTTTAAATTTCAACTATTTTTATCATTTCTCGACTATTTTTTCCTATTTTTAATTATTTATGTCATTTTTTAATTGTTTTTTAAAAATTTCAATTAATTTAGTAATTTTATAATTATTGTCAATATTTTCGACGTTGTTTTATTACTTTCTCCAAATTTTATACTTATTTTCTTACATCTTTAAATTATTGTCATGAATTTTTTAATTTCTTACTTTAATTTTCATTTATTTTTGTCATTCAAATTTTTTATTTTTTACTTAATTTCTTTTCAAATTTTAATTATTTTTATCATTTTTCAAGTCTTTTCTTCAAATTTTTTATTTTTTACTTAATTTTTTTAAATTAGTTTTGTCATCTTTCAATTATTTGTCTCAAATTTTTATTATGTTTGTTATTTTTCACATATTACCTTTAAATTTAAATCTTTTGTGTTTTCTCAATTATTTTTTCAAATTGCTGTTACTTTTGTTATTTCTCGATTATTTTTTCCTATTATAATTACTTTTCGCATTTTTTAATTTTTTTTAAAATTTTCAATTAATTTAGTCATTTCTCAAGTATTATCAATATTTTCGACATTTTTTTTATTACTTTCTCTAAATTTTACTTATTTTTTTATTTCTTTATATTATTATCATGGATTCTTTAATTTCTTACTTCAATTTACATTTAATTTTTTCATTTTTCAATTTTTTTTATCATTTTTCAAGTTCAAATTTCAATTTTTTTGGGATTTAGTAACTATTTCATCATTATTTAATTATTTTCTTTAAGCGTCAATTTTTATCTCAAATTTTTCAATTACTGATTTCTAATTTTTATTTTGTTTCTCCATTTTTCAATTATTTATGTCGTTTTTACGTCTTTTTTTCAAGGTTCAATTATTTTTGTCATTTCTCGACTATTTGTTCCATTTTTTGATTATTTTTGTAATTTTCAATCATTTTTGTTATTTCTCAATTGTTTTTTTTTTAATTTAAATTATTTTTATCATTTTTTAAGCATTTTTTTCAAATTTCAACAATTTTATGATTTATAAATTATTGAATTATTTTATTTAATGGTCACTTTTTTCTCTCATTTTTTTAATTATGTATTAACATCAAATTTTTATTTTGTTTTTCCATTTTTCAATTATTTTTGTCATTTTCCAATTATTTTCTTCAAATTTCTATTTTTTTTTACCATTTTGGAATTATTTGTACACTAAATAAATTTTGTTCAAATATCAATTTTACCTTAAAAACTTAAATAATAAGCACTAACTTTTTGCATTATTTTAATATTATAGCTATTAATCATAGATAAAAGAAATCCGGGAAAAATGTGATTTTAGATCCGGGAAAACCTGGAATTTGAAAATCCTGTTTCGGTAGACACCCTGTTAGTAATTTCGCTCGATATTGCCTGAAATATGGGAATAATTTTCTAAAATTTTGTTTTTTTTTAAATTTTCAGAAAAATTTTTTTTTTCGAAATTGTATACCTATATTTTGTTTAAAACACTTAAAAACACGTCGAATGCAGTCGAATGAGCCATTTGCAAAGTTTTCAGTGTAATCCTCTTCAAAGTTATCAAGGTTTAAAAATTGAAAATTTTGAAAAAAATTAAGTTTTTTGGCATCTTATTTAAGGGGTGTCGCCGGTAAAATTTCAACAATTCATAAATCGCGCCAATTCTTTTCTAGCAACATTTTGGATTTAAAATTATCTTACAGTGATAAATTTAACAAGAAATTTTTGGTCGGGTTTTACAATTTTCAATTTTTGTTTTAATCCATACAAGAATTTATGGTCAAAATTTTAAAGAAAAAAATGTGGGGTTTTTGAGAAAATAATCCATTATTTATTTTTGGAAAATCATTTTTAATTTTGTTAATTTTAAGGCTTTATAAAAATTCCAAACTGCATTTTTCAGAAGAAAATAACACCTAAAAGGTCCAAGAAGCAAAATTTGATTATATTTATTAGGACAAAAGTTACAAGCAAAACAAATTTTTTTTTACCATTCAAACTTCAAGTGCTCGTAATTTCGTTAAAAATCATTTTTATCGAAAATAAAAAAATATGTATCCTTTTATTTTTCATATAGAAAATGGATTCAATCTACTATATACTTTGTCTTCATATTGATTGATAAAAATGTAATGTTTAATTTGTTACACGAATAAATTTTAAAATCAATGTGATGAAATTGAACTGTTTGAGTAAATAAAATAAAATGCTGCTGATTTATCTGTTATAAAATTTTACCCTCTCTATCCCTCTCCTGGCTTGTTTGATTATTAGATAAACAAATTTTTAAAAATAGACTTTAACAGTTTTAAAATAAATTGATGCCAGAATTTAATGTATCGTGAAAAAAACTTTCAAATTGACGAGAATTTTTAAAATGATCCGTAAATTTTGAAAACGATCTGCAAATTTTTAAGAAACTCTGGGAAAGTAGATAAGTCCTAAAAACTTCAATTTCAGTCTTGTATTCTTTAATGTAATAATAATATGAAAATTGAATTTAAAATTACCAGAATTTAAACTAAAAAATTTTAAAATTAAGAAAACTACACTGAAAGAAAAACAATTTAAAATTTACTTGAGTTTTAAGTATTATTTACTTTTTTACTTAAGCAATGGAAACAAATTAAAAATTGCTGTGAAACCAGGTAATTTTTACTTTGTTTTCTAAGGATAAAAAAATGTCACTTTTCGAATCAAATTTGTCGTTTTGTATTTGAAACGAATATTTGGAGTAATTAAAGAAAAATAAATGATAAATTAATACATAAATTACTTTTCTACTTACTTTTATTTATACTTCCATTATTAAATCTTCCGGAATATAATTAAAATTTAACTTCGAAGAGTTTGACACAAAACGTCAAATTTTCTTCAAAAGTGTCATTTGTTTTTTTTCTTTTTAGAAAACAATGTAAAAATTACCTAGATTCACAGCAAGTTTTAATTTATTTGCATTGCTTAAGTAAAAAAAGTAAATATTACCTAATTCTCAAATAAATTTTAAATTGTTTTTTTTTCAGTGTATATGAATAATTGCTGAATCCAATTGCAAATTGAACAACTGGATTGAAAATCAAAAAAAAAAAAATTGAAATTGAAGAAAATAATTGAAAAATTTAGAGAAAATAATAAAAACTTAAGGAAATAAATTCATAATTTAAAAATTAAACTGAAATTTAAAAAAATTGATAATAATGGAGAAAAATTACAAATCGTGAAAATAATTCACAATTGAAAACAAAATTCGAAAAATGACTACATTAATACACAACAAAAAAAAAATTGAAAAACTCAAAGAATCATTATAAAACTTTAAAAAGACTAATGGCAAATTGCGAAAAATAGTTAATAATTAAAAGAAATAATTGAAAAATGAGAATAATTAAAAAGTTTAAGAAAATATCTACAAAATGACTAGATTAATAGACTACTGAAAAAAATTGATGAAATATATTAAAAACTTTAAATTTAAAGAAAATAATTAAAAATTGAAAAATGAAGAAAATTATAGGAATAATTGTTGGCAATAATTGCCCATTGAACGAATGGATTGAAAATCGACAAAAATAATTAAAATTGAATAAAATAATTAAAAATTGAAATTAAAATTTAAAGAATATAATTAAAAATTGAAAAAAGTATATTTGAAAAAAGCCGAAAGTTATTGAATATAGAAGAAAACAATTAAAAACTGAAAAATGAAATTGTAATTTGAAGAAAATAAAAATTTGAAATTAACGAATCTTATTGATAATAAAGAAAAATAATTGGCGAAAGGCGAGGATTTTAAAATATTAAAGAAAATAATTGACAATTGAAAAAAAAATCAAAAAATGACAAGAATAATGCAAAACTGAAAAAAATAATTGAAAACGTTGGAAAATAATTCTAAAATTTTAAGAGAATTAAAAATAAAAATTAAAAGATAAAAATTTTAAATATTGTAAGAAATAACTAAAAATTTAAAAAAAAATTAATAAATGAAAAAAAAATAATTGAAAAATAACAAGAAGAATAGAAAAATTGAAGATAATTTCTGAAAAATGACGAAAATAATTGACAATAATTGAACAACTGAATTGAAAAAAATTGAATGGAACAAAATAATTTAAATTGGGGATAAAATTTAAAATTGAAGAATGGAAATGAAATTTTTAAAAAATAATTAAGAATTGCAGAGAATAATTGAACAATTGTACTAAAAATTAAAAAAGAATATTTGATATTCGAAAAAATAATTACAAATTGAAAAATGTGATTGAAATTTGAAGAAACTAATAAAAAATTAAAGAAATAAATTGTAATTTGAAATAATGGTTTATAATTGAAAAAAGTCAATTTTTTTGGAATATTGAATAAACTTAATTGAAAATTTTAGAATGGAATTGACTTTAGAAAATAATTCATTATTTAAAGAAAATTACAAAACAATGAGAATAATTTACTATTACAGAAAATAATTGAGAAATGCGCAAAGTAATTGACAATTGAAAAATAAATTCGAAAACTGTCGAGAATAATCTACAACAGAACAAAATAATTAAATAAGTTAGAGAATAATTATAAAATTTAAGGAGAATAATTGTAAATTGAAAACGGTTGAAAATTATAGAAAAAATTGTAGACTTATTTACACTCTAATTATTTATATCACTTTCTTGAAATATTTAATTATTCTTTCTTGTAATTTTTTCTTTTTTAAACAATTTTTTGGTAGGTTATGTTTTACATTGCTTTTCAGTATTATTAGAAAATCACTTATAGTAACTTTCATATCTTTTTAATAATTTTTCTTTTTTTATGCGTTTAATAATACTTTTTTATTTTTTAGATTTTTTTTAATTTTATTCTTTTTACAAAAATTACTTCAGTTAATTTTATACAGTTTTATTTTAACAATATTTAGAAAAATTTATTTACTGTTTCAGTGATTAATTCTATTCATTATAATTTGGAAGTTGTAAAATATAATTTTTTTCAATTTTATGATTTTTAAAATAGTTATTTGGTTTTTTGTCATTTATCATAACTTATTAATATATTTTTATAATTTTTAAAGACTTTTCTTCTTTTATTTAATTTTTCGTAAATTTGATCTTATAATAAATTTTCTTATTTGGTCAGAATTTCTCTATTTTTTAGAAATATTGGTTTTGTTCTTAAAATTGTTTAATTGTTTTTACTTAATTCTTCATTTAAAAAAAATTATTGCTTTTGCGTGATTTTCAAAACATATGCAAGTTTTTAAAGTCTTTTTTTTATCTTTAGTAACATTTTTCTGTTTTTTTTTTACTGATTATCTTATTTATTTTCTTAATTTAAAACAACATGTCCGCAAATATTTTAACTTTTTGAAAATCATTTTTTTCTCTCTTTTGTAATTTCAATTTTTTTGTTTTAAAAAAACAATTTAATTAATTTTCCTTAAACTGTTTAATATTTCATAACGCATTATTATAACGCATATTATTATTGTATTTTCCTAAAAATTAGTTTTAATTTTAAAAAAAATAAGGTTGTATTTTATTTGTCAATTAATATTGTTCATAAAATATTCTGACACATGAACTTTTATTATGCAATATATATAATTTTGTTAATTTTAATTTTTGCTTACGTAAAAGAAACAAAAACAACATTTTTATCATAAAAATTAGAGAAGATAAGCATTTGTTAACTAATATTGTTATAAAATTATTATTAACTAATTACCTTACAACTATTTTGTTTCTATAAGATAAAATGTTTTCATTTATGCAAATATTTATGTTTTATTCAATTAATTTCCTAAATTTTCAGTTATTATCTCAAATTCATTTTGTAAACGATTTTTCAATTATTTTCATTATTTTCAATTTTGTTTTCTCAATCTTAAATTATTTGCAGCATATTTCAATTATTTGTTTCAATTTTGAATTAATTTTATCACTTTTTAATTATTTTCCTCGATTGTTAATTATTATTCTCGTTTTCTAAAATTATTTTCTTAGATTTTTAAATATTTTTCTAAAATTTAAATTATTTTCTTCAATTTTTAATTATCATATAATTCAATATTAATTATCGTAAATTTCAATTATTTTTAGCTTTCTTCAATTCTTGTCTCTTATTTTTAGTTATTCTCATTTTTTTCAATTTATTTCTAAGATCTTTACGTTTGTTTCTCAAATTTCAATTATTTTTTTTTTATTTAAAAAAAATTCTGTAATTTTGCCAGTTATTTCGCTCAAATGCCATTGATTTTTTACAACTTATCATTGTTTTTATAATATTTCAATTATTTTCTTAAAATTTCAAATTCTAAAATTATTTTTCAATTATTTTAAAATATTTATGTAATTTTTTCAATTTTTATCTCAAATTTTATATATTTTTTTTTTTAGTTTAAATTATTATTTACCACAATTTTCAATAATTTTTTTTTCTAATTTTCAATTATTTTCTCTAATTTTTCATTATTTAGTTTTTTAAATTTTTTTTTAAGATTTTCAAGTATTCTTCTCAAATTAAAATTATTTTCTATATTTCTAAAACATTTCTATGATTTTTTAATTTACTTTCCCTAATTTTTAATTGATTTCATAATTTTTTCTCAATTAATTTACAAAATTTGGAACTATTTTGTTCAATTTCAATTATTTTTTGATATTTTTTTGTTTATTCTGAAATTTTATAAATTTTGTTCTAAGTAAATATTTTTTTTATTTATTTATTTTTAACAATAATTTAAATATAAATTTATTTTTAATATTATATTTAAAATATTTAAATAATAAATTTAAATAAATAATAATATTTAAATAGTTGTTAAAAAAAAATTAATTAACTATTTTTAAACACTTAAAATTAGTGTGAGGTAGTTTATGAATAGCCTCCAAACATAAGAAAAAATAAATTTCAAAATCAATAAAAAACGAGGCTTTTTAAAACAGTCAAGTACTCACTATTTCTAATGTAATGGATAATTGTAAAGTCGGTGAATAAGTAAACCGTTTATTTTTATGTAAATTTATTTATTCGTTTAAATAGGCTCTTTCAGTCGATAATAATATACTCCAGAAGGCAGTGTAGAGGCGAGTGAAGGTCTAGGAAATACATAAATTTGCTGGCACTTGATTTTAATCTCTCAAGTCTAGTTAATATTTTTTTTTCTCCAAAATATCTAATTGAGGCTTTTGATTGAATGCATTCAGGAAATTGAAAGGTGAAAATTAAAAGATAAAGTTCTAGGATTTATGCATTTAAACAATTAGCGAAACAAGATTACAGGATTTTACTCGATCTCTTTAAATTATGACAGTAATAATAGTATTAATAATAATAATAATAATAATATTCAACATATTCGTAAGCTTTCATAGGCAGAGCACGCTAAAGATAATATACACATGTACAAAGTGTATCTAGTTTTTATATTTTTTAATCTTCTTTACAAAAATAATTAACAATGTTTCACTGCAACATTGCCGATCGGTGATTTTTTTTAGCTAGACAATTTTTGTTTTGTTTGTTTTTCTTTCAGCAAACATTGGATTGTTTCGTATTTATTTTTTTATTTTAATTATTAGCGTTGTCTTTGGTACATTTACAACAAACAGCGTTCGAATTTTATTCTGACAATTTTTCACATCCTTTTTTTTTCTCATAGAACGTTTCTTTTTAAAAGCATGTTTTTTTTTTTACTGAAAGTTTCTTTTATTAGCAAATTTTTTTAAAGCGAAGTTTTGTAGAAACTATCTTTTCTAATGCAATATAATATTTTTCGTTATTAATATTGTCTATTTCGTATTTATGTTTAAAGCATGTTTAAGTTTTGAATTAAATTCGTTATTTTTTTTCTGTCTATTTTATGACAATTTGATAAAATGAGGAATTCCGAAAGACATTTGATTTTCAAAAGTTTTCGAATTTACTTGAGTTCAATTCAATTTTCAAATAAAAAATTTTAGAATTTGAATGCATTTGATTAAAAAGAAAATAGTTGGTACAATTTTTAAAGCTTGAAATTTAAATTTATTCAAAATTTCAACGCTGGTAAATTTAAATAGAGTTTTGAAAGAGTTTATATTTAGTTTTTAGACATTTCCAAATTCTAAAAAAGCCATTTTTAATGCTCCAAAATTAAATAAGATAAGTGTGCCAATTACTGCGGGTTTCCAGTTTAACAAATTAAAAATAATATAGGGACTTTATTGATTTAATAAACAAATAAATAAATAATATCAAATGCTTCTATTGCTGCGGATTTGAGTCAGTTACTGCGCATCAATTAATGTGGAAAAATACGAGTAAAAGAGAGGTTATGTTTACCGTAATAAAATGTAATCAAATATAAAACTCATAGTTTCAATTTTTACACAAACAATCATTTAAACGTAAATAATTGAATTGATAATAGTTGAAATGCGCATCTTTATAAAAGAATTTTATCATATATTTTGAAATAGTTATAAACTTTGAAATAGAAGATAATTTTTTTCTAAAAACCGCAGCAATAATTGACATAAACAATAAGAGTTTGAATATTTTAATTTCAGATTTTTTAAAATTCTATAGTAGCCAAACTTCAATTTTAAACTTTTCAAAATTAATATTTTTAATTAAAAATTAGAAAAACACACTTCATAGTTAATTGTAGAATTAATTTTTAATCAAAATTACCAAACATTTACGTTTTTCTAAATTTGAAATTTTGAATACGTCTAAATTTTAATTTGCTATTTTCAAATTAGAATATTTTTCATATTTCTAACAATTTAAATTTCTAACAACAAAGGTCTTCAAATTCTTTAAAGCCACAAAAATTGAATATTTTTAATTTTTGCTGCACCTAAATTTTTATTCTGCTTTAAATTTGTTATGTATCATACGTTTCAAAATCCAAATACTATATTCAATGCTAGAAAATTTGATATTTTATGCTTAAATTGCATTCCATTAAAAGTTGAATATTTATAATAAAATCTGTACTAAATTTAAACATTCTGCCGCGATATAAAGAAAAGGAGAAGTAACAAATTTTAGGTTATATTTGTGATTTTTGGAATGAAAATACAGAAAATATACAAAGAGAATCAACACTCAATTCAAACTTATCATGTTTTTTTAAATCTTCTTTCCATCCAAAATATCCAATAAAAACTGAGTTTGATTATGCTACATTAAAAAGGAATTAATAATTAAAGTAAAACTATCACTGAACATAACCTACAATTTTTTCCTTCTTAGGTCCATTCATCATATTTTTAATTACAATTATCCAAATTTGATGCGTTAAAACTGAACTTTTTCTTATTTTCAACACTTCTACATTCAAATCCATCAAAAATTTCAACGTTTTCAAATTTGAATAAATTCTTTGTCAAATAAAAATTGGTATTGCTTTTTAAGAAAAGCAATTTTCTGGTAATTCCTACATTTCCTGCAATTTTTCAATGTCAAACGCTTCTAAATTAGCTAAATTTAAATGTTGTTCAATTTTTAAGGAGGTTGGTGAACCTGACATAACCTCAAATTAAGAAACGCTTTTTACTCAAAAGCTATGTTGTAGATTGAATTTATCACTCAGCAGTAATATTATAGGATAAAAAAACCAGAACTTATTTATTAAAATTTTATAAAAATTGCGATTTTTGTCTGAGCTGAAAAAAATAGTTTTTTGGCGTTAAAAATCAGTTTTTAGGCTGAGGTTATGTTCGTTCGCCACCCACCTTAAACTTTTGAAAGTGTATTGTTTGTTTTCAATGAAATAAATAAGTTGAGAGAGAGAGTATTATATATAGATTGTTTTTTTTTTAATAGAGATTTACGGCGCTGTCTGGTGTATAAAAATGCCACCACTACATAATTAGTCACTTTCTGATTAATCTGAATATCGCAGCAGTTCTAAATTCCGATGCATTATGGTGAAAAGGTGGATCCGATTGGAGGATCGGATTGTTAGACGAGTTAAGGAAAGCGTTAGATTAGAAAACAAAGGCCACCGCTGGCTCTGCATGTCACTCGTTTACACGAGGCTAAGGCACGCACTCATACACAGACAACACACTCTCACAATTTCTCTCATATATTCTTCTTTTTCTCATCATCTCTCATTAAATCCTCAATCTTCAACTCTCCATCAAATTTTCCCTTTTCTTCTTTTTTTTTTTCTTAAAACAGAAAAAAGGAGAGAAAAAAAATATTCATTAAAATTTCCTCGTCACCAAAAATTTACTCATTTTCATAGATTGTCGCCTACAAAACTGGAATACTTTCTTTTTTTCGGATAAAAAAGAAATAATTTCTATCAAGATCGAAAACAAGGTATTTTTTCTCCCCTTACTTCCTTTTTTTCCTTTCCTCTCGTTTCTTTTTTTTTTTGGAAATCAACTTTTTATGAGAAAAGTTTCCTTGAATAGAGTGCTTTAGAAATAAATTTATTTGAAATTTTAAATCGAATTTCAAGCAAAGAAAATTTGTTACGTGAATTTATTTTTTTTTAATAGGATTTTTGTTTAGACTAGAAAAGTAGTTAAATTAAATTCTGTCCAAATTTTGATGCCTTGAAAATCTGATACAATTGAAATTGAATATTTGTCGCCTTTCCAAATTCCAACGAATTTTAATTCTCAGTGAATAATTCTAGTTAAAAAAACTGTTAACTAAATTTGAATATTTTTAATTTTTTGCGTTTTCAAATTGGTTCAATTTTCAACACTTCAAAATTGCAATTTATTTAATTAAACTTTCCATTAAATTTGAATATTTTCTAAATTTTCGCCATTTTAAAAATTCAAAAACATTCAAATTTTAAATAAATTTCGAATTACCCAAGATATCACGTTTTCAGTTTCTTACAACAGAAAATTGATTTTTATATTATCATTTTTACAACATTGGTTTAAATTTTCGAAATATGAATTTTAGAACAGAAAATGTTTCACATTTTTTTTTTAAATACAATTTTTCACAATATTTTCCCAGAATTCTTGGTCAATTATTATTTTTTGCTCTTGTCAGAAATTTTTGCGCAAAAATTTCTCACAAAAGCATTTTCTCATTAGAGATTTCCATTTAAAATTACCGTTCCTCTGGAAACTGTTATTTTCTTTTTCAAAGAAAAAGTACGAATAGATAAATTTTGAAAATAAGAGAAACGAGAAAGAAAGACATTGTTAAAAATTTGATAGAGTGGGAAAAAAAGAGGATTTTTCATTCTTTTTTTTTACACACTTGCCTACGAATTACGAAGGTGTTCCTATAGAGGGATGTTAAAGTACGAATAATATTAATCGCAATTAATCAATATAATAATAATAATAATAATAATGTAATAATAATAATAATAATAATAATATAATAATAATGTAATAATAATAATAATAATAGTACATCAATAAATTAGGAACCAAGTACAATATAAAATATTACGAGAAATTAAATTAGAAATAGGCTATTTTTCGTTATCTAGGACTATTTATAAATTGTACGGTACGATTATTTGACGTTTTAATCGTCTTGGCTCTTCCTGTTTGGAAAGAGAAAGTGTCCGTCGCAATTGGGGGAGTTTTTTTGTGTGTTTTTAGTTTAAAAAAAACGATAACGAAAATACTGAGATGAAGAGGATCGCTGATTATGGAAAAATCAAGTGACGGTTCCTTGCTAACTAAACTCAGTTAATGGAGCGCTGGGAAGATCAATCGCACCGAATATCTACAAATGTACAAATTTGTCGATGGACAACGCCCGTTATGCTTTTCTTTTTTCTTAGCACTTTTTCTCTTCTTCTTCTTCTTCATTTTATTATTTTATTTGTTTCTCTACTCTTTTATAATTACAGGAAACGTAACATTTATTCAAAATCGTGCAAAACCCTAAGGATAATTTACTATTTACAATAGACTGCACGATGAAATCTCGTTACGTTTAATCGAGTATTCTAAACTTTTATTATAAACTTTGAAAATTAAATTAGTCGTGTTTTCTATTTTTTTTTTTTTGTTTTTTTTTCTATTCAACAATAGAAAATTAGTCACTTGTATTTCAATTGCAGTCGATGTTTACAAGAACACAAACGTCAATTTTCAGCTTTTTTTTCCTCGACTCGGTTTCGATTAAATTTTCCTTAAAAAAGAAAAGAAAGAAAGAAAGAAAGAAATCGAGGATTTTTTTACAAGTTTTACAGAGGAAAAATGATTTTTTATTAAATGCAATTATTGTTTGAAACCTAGATAAAAATAAGAAAAAAATGCTCCGGGAATGTGTGTTTTTTTTTTTTTTTTATTGAAAGAAGAGAAGCGAACAGAGGAGAAGCTTTTGTTAAGGCAACTAGTGTGGACAATATTTGAAAAAAGTCTAGAAAATTCCTCTTAGAAAATACAGTTCTCGCAGAAGCTTCTCCTGGGTCGTTTCTCGAAAGAACTCGGCATTTTCTGGAAATTGAATTCATCACCGAGTTCTTTCGTGTTCCTAGGTTTTAATCATCGGGCGTTCATCGTCGCGTAATACTTTTCGTAGTCATTGTAATGTACGTTGTCACTCTTTTTTTTTCTCTCTTTTTTGCCTTTTGTTTGTATTTATTATTATTATTAACAATGTTCGTCGAATTCGCGGTTCATAATTGTAGAATTCACCAAGCGTCACAAGAGAAGAAGAAAGGGTGGAGAAAAAAAATTGGGGAAAAAAATTAATTTTTGAAAATTAGAAGAAAGAAAGAAGAATTTTGTGGTTGTTGAAAATTGATGAACGTCTTCTCTCTTCCTTGAGCTCGGCCAATCCTGGAGACACTTGAACAACCGCGTGTCGTCGTCACTGGTTTCTTGACTCGTTTCAAATTCGCCGACTCGGCTATTGACTCGAGCGCTTCCCTTCGCTGATCGATGCCATCCTCGTCGATTCCGGTTGCGGATTATTCCAACCGACCATTCGCGTCTGCTCTATCGACTGTAAAAAAAAAAAGAAAAATATCAGTTTTTTATTCCACCTCTTTCCTCTGATTGATCTTATAATTTATTTAAAATTGGTTTTCAAGGCCAATAATAAATCGTATCAAGGGATTACTTTTTAATAACTGAAACAATAGCTGGATATATTTTTGAGCTGAAGAAAATAATTAGAAACTTGACAAAAAAAATTAAATTTCAAGAAAAAAATTGGAGAAAATAATTTCCAATTTGAGCAATAGTGTGAATAATTGAAAATGTTGAAAGTAACTAGAAATGAAAAATAAATAACTAAAAATAGATAATAAAGAGGCGATATTTGCAGAAAACAACAATTGACAATTTAAGAAAGAAAATAATAATTTTTAATAAAATAATTGAAATGAAAAGAATGTTGAAAAATGTAATTTGAAATTTGGAGAAGAGAAATACAAATTTTCTAAATTAAGGAGGGTCTCTCTATTTACATAACCTCAAACTAGAAAGTCGTTTTTCAACCAAAAAATATTCAAATTAATTTCAACAAATTTTGGAAGATCCAGTTGTATTCTTTTTTTTTTAAAAATTAGGTTGAGCTAAATAAAATTTGTTGTCAAATAATATTTGTTTAATAACTTTTAAACAATAAATTTTGAAAGATCCAATTGTACATTTTTTTTGGAAAAAATTAGGTTGAGCTAAATAAAATTTGTTGTCAAATAATATTTGCTTAATAATTTTTAAACAAAATATTTAACAAAACCGAACAAATAAAATTTTAGAGAAGGTTTCAACCAGAAAAATGAGCTATTATTAGTCAAAATTAGATGGAACTAGATTTAAAGAAAAAACATAAAATATTAAATAATTATTATTTAACAACAAATTTTAGCTCAATCTAATTTTTTCTGGAAAATGTACAACTGGATTTTTCAAAATTCGGCGAAATTAATTTGAATAATAATTTTATTTGATTGGAAAAGCCATATTTTAGTTTAAGGTTATGTCAATGAAGAGAACTTTCTTAAGTAAAAGAAGAACATAAAAATACGAAGCTAACTAAAAAATATTTAAAATAATTATACGTTGAAGATATTAACTGATGAATTGAAAAATAAAATTATAATTTCAAGAAAATATTTTAAAATCAAATAGTATAATTGGAATTTAAGAAAACGATTTAAAATTGAAAAATACAGTATTGAGCACTGACAAAAATAATTGACAAACTGAAGGACACAATTCGATATTGAGGAAAGTAATAGAAAATATTGAAGATTTTTAAAGATAAAAATTAATAATTGAAACACAGAATTTTTTAAATTGGAGAATATAACTAAAATTTCGGAAATTTATTTAAAATTGAAGAATACAATTGAAAATTGACAAAATTACTTGAAAATTAAAAAAGATAATTAAAAACTGAGGAAAGTAATTGAAAATTGAAGAAAATAATTGAAATTTAAGAAGAGTAATTGAAAAAAAATCAAAGAATATATTCGGAATAGAAGAAAATAATTGAAAATCTAAGAACATCATTTACAAAATTTTAAAATACAATTGACATTTCAAGAAAATAATAAAAATTTAATATAATAATTCAGGCAAAAAATTTTTTTTTTTTTAAATTTGAAAAATGGAAAAGAATTAAATATAGAGTATAATTGAAATTGGAGGAAACTAATTGAAAAAATTGAAGAAAATAATTAAAATTTGCGAAAACTAATTGAAAACTTAAAAAAAGAATTAAAATATTGTAAAAATTGACGAAAAAAATTGAAAAATAATAAAAATAGTTGACAATTGAAACAAAAGAAGCTTTGTATTGATAAAAATTAGAATTCATATTGAAAGAAATTGAAATTTTTGTAAATTACAATTAGTCAATTACAATTTCTGTCCTTTAATGTTTTCACCAATATTAATTCATTTATATATTTACAATAATCAACAATAATATTGACTAATAATTGAAATTTGGATGGATTAAAAATATTAGAAATCTGAATCGATTCACATTTAGATTAATTGAAATTTAGTGAGATTAATTTAAATTTAGCTTCTATTTTTTTAACATCCATTTTTTCAGTTTCTACGTAAAATTTTATTCTCAATTTAGTATTCAACTTTAGTACCATATTACCAATTTCACATATCTTCAATTTAATGTTTTCAATTTTAATAAAAAAAAATTTTCATTTCTTATTTTTCTTAAATTAAAAAAACAAATTTCTAGTTATAAATAAATTTTTTTCTTTCTTTAATTTTTTAACATAAAATATTTTTTTCATTTTTTATTAAAATTTTCAACTAGGTACATATTATATCAGTTTGATAATTATTCGAATTTGAATTTAAGCCCCAAAATTTTGTATGTAAATATATTTGCTTAAGAATAACAATTTTTTTTTTATTTTAGTTTTCATTAAGAAATTGAACTTAAAAGTAAAGTTTGATTTTAAATCTAAATTTTCAAAAATTTCTATTTAGAGTTAGGTTTAAATTATCGTCTCCGTCCATCCGTCCGTCCATCACTCCATTCCGAACTTGTTCTAAAAAGTGACGTACTAATTTTAAACTATTTTCGAGCAGTTTTAAAATTGTTCTAAACAGTTTTTAACTAGTTTCAAATAATTTTGAACTAGTTTTAAACAGTTTCAAGCTAGTTTTGAATTAGTTCCTAACTAATTCCGAACAGTTTCGACCTAGCTTCAAACCTTGTCGAATTAGTTCCAAACTAGTTTGTAGTTTTAAACAGTTCCGAACTAGTTTCAAACAGTTTAAAACTAGTTTTTTAAAGCTGTCTATAAATAAGTAAACACTTTAAATTAACAGTTCCGAACTAGTTTTTCATGGTTTCAAACTAGTTCAGAGCAGTTTGAAACTTGTTCTAAATAGTTTATAACTAATTCTTAACAGTTTTAAACTAGTTCCAAGCAGTTTCAAACAGTTTTTGAATAGTTTAAAACTGGTTTCTAACTAGTCTTGAACAGTTTCGAACTAGTTTTAAGTAGTTTTTTAAAGCTGTCAATAAATAATTCTAAACATTTCCGAACTAGTTTCGAACTAATCCTTAACAGTTTTATACTAGTTTCAAACAGTTTTAAAGACATTTTAAACAGTTTTTGAGTAGTTTTAAACAGTTTAAAACTAGTTCCTATTTAGTTTTGAACAGTTTCTAACCAGTTTCAGCTCCGAACTAGTTTTAAATTGTTTCAGTTTCAAACCTTTTTCAAATCGTTTTGAACTAGTTCCTAACTAGTACCAAACAGTACTGAATAGTATTTCAAATTATCTATAAAAAGTTCTAAACATTTCCAACAATTTCTAAGTCGTTTTGAACTGTTTTCAAATAGTTTAAAACAATTTATAACTTGTTTTGAACTAGTTTTTAACAGTTTTCGACTAGTTCTAAACAGTTTTTAACAAGTTCTAAATGATTTTGTGTCATTCTAAATAGTAGCAAACTGTTTTGAATACGTTTTAAAAAGTTTTAAACAAGTCAAAATCACAAATTAAAAACTTTTTGAATTTAATTCAGCTTGTGATAGAAATTAAGGACAAATTAATTCTTATGATAGAATTCCATTATCAATTTGTTCTTTTACACAATTTTCATGTTAGTTTTTAAATTTTTCTTTACATCTTCAATTTAAAATACTATTTTGAATTTTTAATCCAGATTTCTCTACTACATCTTCAACTTTATTTTCACCGCACCATTGAAATACTTTTTTTTATTGTAATTCATCAAAACTCAAATATTATCCAATCAATTTCCAATCGCTGAAATTGAGAGTTTTTCAATTAAAATAGAAAGAAAGAAAGAAAAAAAATACATTCTCGTTGCACAGGAAACAGTCGAGAAAATTGCTCTCTTTGATTAAAAATGTCTTTTGTCTTTCAGTGGGCTGAAAAGTTGCTTAATCATTGAAAGAGGCTCGCTTTTGAACTTTCAATTTTACGGAAGAAAGAAGAAAGAAATCTGACGAAATCTGTTTCCCCCCTTGAGAAGGAGGAATAATTGTCTTACCGAGTTGTGGTCCTTGGCCACGATGATCATAAGGGATTGACTGTGATGGCTAAACGGCCTCACTCGACTAGGACCATCCACCGTGTCGACACTGCTGCTGAAGCAGAAGAGAAAAGTCAAATGTAATCTTTGAAATAAATTATAAAGACAAGGAGAAGTAGAAAGAAAAGACGAATAAAATAGAGAGAGAGAAAAAAAAGAGGGAGGGAAAAAATGATTACGAGGCCGAGGGCCATTTGAGACTCATGCCGGAAAAAGAGAGTCACGAAGCACCTGGTGCGGCGTCATATCGACCACGATTGTAGAGTTGGCGTGATAGTTACCTCGAACGTAATTCCTTTTGCTTCCGTTTACAGTGAATGTAAGCCGCTATGCAAATGATAACGACGAGGAATACTGCTATCGTGGCACCACCAGCGATGCTGGCAGTCTCTAGCATTACCCGCTGCCGAGAAGCTGCAATTTTACAAACAAAAAAATACTTCTTAATCGAGGTCAATTGTCAGATTTCTATTTCTAGTTTTCTATAGCTAATTTCCTTCTTATTCTTTTTATCAACTTCTTTCGCCTAATTAGCTCTTTACAATAAATTTTATGTGACGCAAGATTATTTCAATCTTCTCATTTTCATATACCGAAATATTCAATATCGACTTGCTACTTGACATCAATTTTAGTATTCAAATCATCATCAGGGTGGCTACTTTTTTATGAAAATAAATTAAAGGTTTTTCCCTGTCATGAATTTTAGAACCATTCAAACAGTGTTTTTAATTTTGGGAAAATCGCTTTTATATTTAAAATATAAGTTTATATTTGAATTTAAAATTTATACATTCTTATAATCTTATTAATTATAATTAAAGGAAACAAATTTAAGAATTGAATTAAAATTTTATATAAAAATTGATAAATGAAAAAAAATTACATAATGACGAAAATAATTGACAGTTGGAAACAAAATTCAAAAAATGGCTAGATTAATACACAATCAAACAAAATAATTTAAAAAAAACAAAGAATAATTATAACATTTCAAGATAATGATTGAAAATTGATAAAATTGTAGGAAAAAATTGAAAATTGCGGAAAATTATTAATAATTGAAGGAAATACTTGAAAAATAACGAGAATAATTGAAAAATTGAAGAGAATGTGAAAAATGAAGAAAATAAATTATAATTAAAAACAAAATTAGAAAAATTAATATGCAACTAAAAAAAAATAATTGAAAATATTGAATTTAAAGAAAATAATTGCAAAATTAAGAAATTAAAGGAATAATTGTTGGAAATAATTCCAAATTTAACAACTGGATTGAAAATTGAAAAAAATAATTGAAATTAAAAGAAATAATTAAAAATTAAGGAAATTGAAATTTAAAAAAATTATTGATAATTGAAAAAAAAACATTACAAAATGATTAAAATAATTGGCAATTGAAAACAAAATTTAAAAAAATGGCTAGATTAACACACAACCGAACAAAATAATTTAAAAAATCAAAGAGTAATTATAACATTTTAAGATAATAAATGAAAATTTATAAAATTGTAGAAAAAAATTGAAAATTGCGTAAAATTATTAATAATTGAAGGAAATACTTGAAAAATAACGAGAATAATTGAAAAGAATGTGAAAACTGACGAAAATAAATTACAATTAAAAATAAAATTAGAAAAATTAATAGATTAATATGCAACTAAAAAAAAATAATTGAAAAACTAAACAAGAAATATTACATTTAAAGACAATAATTGCAAAATTAAGAAATTAAAGGAATCCATAATTGTTGGAAATAATTGCACATTTAACAACTGGATTGAAAATTGAAAAAAATAATTGATCTTGAAAAAAATAATTAAAGAAATAAATTTAAAATTTTAGAAATTTAAGAACTAAATTAAAATTTAAAAAAATAATTTTTGAAAAAAACATTACAAAATGATTAAAATAATTGGCAATTAAAAACAAAATTAAAAAAATGGCTAGATTAATACACAACCGAACAAAATAATTTAAAAAATCAAAGAATAATTATAAAAATTCAAGATAAAAGTACATTGAAAAAATTGTAGGAAACAATTGAAAATTGCGGAAAATAATTAATAACTGAAAGAATAGTTGAAAAATGACGAGGATAATATTGTCAATTGAAAATAAAATTAAAAAAATAACGAGATTAATAGACAACTGAACAAACTAATTGAAAAAATTAAACAGAAAATATTAAATTTACAGAAAATAATTTCAAATTAAAAAATTAAGAAAATTATAGGAATAATTGTTGGAAATAATTGCACATTTAACAACTAGATTGAAAAATAAAAAAAAAAATTAAAATTGAAAAAAATAATTGAAAATTGAAGAAAGCAACTAAAAATTGTAAAATGGAATTAAAATTTGAAGAATATACTTAAAATTTAAAAAAAAAGTAATTGAAAAAAGCCGAGAATGAAAAAAATAATAGAAAAAAGTCGATAATTTTGTAATATTTAAGAAAATAATTGAAAATTGAATAATTAAGAAAATTATAGGAATAATTGTTAGAAATAATTACAAATTGAACAACTGCATTGAAAATCGAAAAAAAATTTGAAATTGAAGAAAATAATAAAAAATTTAGGAAATAACTGGAAAATTCAAGAATTAAATTACAATTTGAGAAAATAATTCATAATTGAAAAAAAGAAATTACAAAAGGATGAAAATAATTGACAATTGAAAACAAAATTCAAAAAATGGCTAAATTAATATACAACCGAACATAATACTTTAAAAAACCAAACGATAATTATATAATGTTAAGATAATAAATGAAAATTGAAAAAATTGTAGGAAATAATTGAAAATTGCGGAAAATAATTAATAATTAATGGAAATAGTGGAAAAATTACAAAAATAATTTAAAAATTGAAGAAAAAAAGTGAAAAATGACTATTAATAAACAACTAAAAAAAAATAATTTAAAAAATTAAACAAGAAATATTAAATTTAAAGAAAATAATTGCTAATTGAAAAATTAAAAAAATTATAGGAACAATTGTTGGAAATAATTAAACATTTAAGAACTGGATTGAAAATCGAAAAAATAATGAAAATTGAAAAAACTAATTGAAAATTGAAGAAAGCAATTAAAAATTGAAGAATTGAATTGAAATTTAAGGAATATACTTTAAAATTGAAAGATAATAATTAAAAAAAGCCGAGAATTAATGAATATAGAAGAAAACATTCGAAAACTGAAGAATGGAAATAAAAAATGAAGAATGGAATTAAAAATAAAAGAAAATAATTGAACAATAGTATTTAAAATTAAAGAAACTGAATGATAATCGAAAAAAATAATAGAAAAAGGCCATAATTTTGTAATATTTAAGAAAATAATTGAAAATTGAAAAGAGTAATTTAAAGTGAAAAAAATAACTGAGAATTGAAGCGAGAATTGAATAATTGAGTTGAAATTTTAAAACTATTTTTATGAGTGAAAAAAAATTGAAAAAATCCGAGAAGTATGGAATATTGACGAATTAATTGAAATCGATCAAAATAAGTGAAAATTAAAGTAAATATTTGAGAATTGAAGAAAATAATTAAAAATTGAATAATTAAATTAAAAATTAAAGAATTAAAGAAATGAAAGAATTAAATGGAAATTTCAAGAAAATAGTTGATAATTGAAAGAAAAATTTCAATATGACGAAAATAATTAAATATTGACGGAAATTATTAACTATTGAAAGAAATAATTAACAATTATTGAAAACAAAATTCAAAAAATGGTGAGATTAATCGGCATTTGAATATTTTTTTTTAAATTAATGAATAATTAAAAAATTGAAGGAGAATAATAAATTGTCAATTGAAAAATAATGAAAATTATGGAAAAATTGTAGAAAATGAATGAAAATTGAAGAATTGTATTAAAATTTTAACAAAAAACAATTATTGATAATTGAGAAAATGCGAAATTAATTAATATTGAATAAAATAATTGGAAAACAAAGAATGCAGTAGAAAATTAAAGAAAATAATTGAGAATTGAAGCAAAGAATTGAGAATTGAAGAAAATAATTAAAAATTAAAAAAAATAAGTATATTTAAAATTGTTGAATATTATAGAAAAAATTATGGATTTATTTATTAATGGAATTAAAATTATTTGTACTGATATTTATAAATTTTAATTTTAATCAATTTAAAACAAAAATTATCTATGTGCCAGATTTTAGGAGTGAACAGACAAAAAATGAATGATGGAAAGAAAAAACTTGCGGATTATTATTATTATTATTATTATTATTAAAGATTTGTGATATATGTAAAAAATTGATTTTCGATCAAATTTCTCAGAACTTTTAGATCCACGAAGAAAATCCCGGTTTTCCCAGTCAAGTGGCCACCTTGAAAATTCTAATAAATTGAAAATCGACAAAATAAAAATTATGCTCTACAGCATTGCGACGGTTTAAAAATTATGATAGATTGTCATTTTAAAATTTGACATTATGTTAAATAATAATTAGATAAATACAATTTATATCAATATTCAAACGTCAAGTAGCAAGTCGATAATAAATATTTCAGCCTATGAAAATTAGAAAATTGAAATGGGCAATAATCTCATGCGTCACAAATTTTATCAGGACCAGGAATCACAGGAATATTTTTGATCAATTTTATTTTCTTTTAAAAGAACAAGCAGATTTAAAAAACAATTTAAATAAGAGATTTAGATTTTTCAAAAAGGAGCTATTTTTTATTTATAATTCATTTTATTTTATGAAACATTCATTAGTTTAAATTTTCATTCTATAGAATTTCTTTGTAACCGAATTTTTACTCAACAACAATTTCAGATGATTTCTAATTGAACTGAATTTTAATTTAGCACAATTTTCTTTTAACAGAATTTTCAATAGGTCGAATTTTTATTTAGGCAAATTTATATTATAACAAAATTTATAGAGAAAAAAAGGGTAAAAACCTGTGATTCCTGGAAAAGGTGAAATAAATTTTTAATAAATAAACATTACCAATTGATTAAATTTAAGTATCTGGTAATACAATCTTATAATAATATAAATTATAAAAAAATCATTTTTATTTATTATTTCTATTTCTACTACAATATTATCATTGTGTTATAAAACATACTTACGTAAATAGGAACCATCTAAATCTTTAAATTCGCATCTCTGTCCAATGAACCCATTAGCACATCTGGAAAAAGGCAAAAAATTGCAAATTAGTACAAACAAAAAAAAATGGAAAAATTCAAATTTACAATATAAATCTGCATAATTGTTAGTTTAGTACCAAGACTATTGTAACAAAGGAAAATAATTTCAGAGAATAGGCCAGACTCAATGCCAAGGTGAAAATATCGGTTCACGATAATTACCAAGATTCTCACGATTTCTCGATTAGTTACAGATTCTGAAATTCGTTCTAATTGGCTTAATTTTTCTTTCATTCAAAATACTCAATTACCATTCTTTTATCTCTTCCGAATCGTTATTTGGCCACCAACACATTTCACATTAGAATATATTTTTTCTATTATTGTTTATTTATTTTTACGTTTTATATTATATTTTTATTAATTTAATACTAAATTCAATGGATTTTAACTTTAATCGATCCAAAGTTCAATCGATTCTAATTTTTATCGATTCATAATACAATCGATTATAACTTTAATCGATCCAAATTACAATCGATTCCAACTTTAAACGATTTTAATTTTTGTTATCCAAACTACAATCGATTCAAACTACAATCGATTCGAGATTTAATCGATCCAAATTACAATCGATTCTAGAAATAATCGATTTTAATTTTAATATATTCAAATTAAAATCGATTCCAATTTTTATTTATCCAAACCACAATCGATTCGAGATTTAATCGATCCAAATTATAATCGATTCAAAATACAATCGATTATAACGTTAATCGATCCAAATTACAATCGATTCTAGGATTAATCGATTTTAATTTTAATTTATCCTGATTAAAATCTATTCTAACCTTAATCAATTCAAATTTCAATCGATTCGATTTTTATTCCACACAAATTATAATCGATTACTTTTTAAATCCATTCAAATATTACAACATAACCAATTTTTAACAAAACTATTAAAATAATTACGTTTATGTTCTCAAGTAAATAAATAAAATTAAAAATTACAAATGACTGTTTATTTATTAATCATTAAATTGACATTTTCTGCTTTGGATTTTCTAATTTTTTCCCCGAAAAATTGTTCTCATAGGAAAAGAATTTTAATCCACGAAAGAATTTCAGAATTTAAAGTGGTATTTAAGTAAAACGTGATATTTTGTCAAATTTTCGGCAACAGTTCACCTTGCAAATTCATCAATTTGAAATTTGTAAAAACACAAGTGATTGAGAGAAATGGACCACCCGCTATTTTCCCAGGACAATTTCGAAAGCGATTCAATTTTCTCATGGCCGTGTTTCTAAGTAAAATCCAATGGTTTTTGAAATTCTTGTTAAGGACGTGTCGTCTCGGCAAGGTGTAGGATTAACGAACAAATACATCCCCTTGTCCTATTGACTATCTATTGCCAGTTCCCTCGACACAATGATAATTATTCCTGCGGGTTCGCGTTACGATTCACAACGCACCCAACAGGGAACAATATTGCGTGCGTGTCCACGTATTTTAACCATTTACACTAACAGAGCCGACACTTTTTCAAAAATCTAATCCCAATTTCCCCAAAAAATTCAAGATAATCAATTTTCCAAAAACTCGACAAACTTCTCCTTTCCATAATCCCATCATTATTCTTTCATTCGATTCGAAAATTCCAGCAACCAGTAATTCATTTCTCAATTTTACAGTTAAATGCCTTTTAAACAGGGCTGATCAAATAATGATTTTTTTTTAAAAATCAAAAATTGATTTTTTTTGTAAATATATAAAATCAGTAGATAAAATTTTTAAATCTTTATTTGATTTATTTTTTTATTTCTTATATTTATTTTTTAAACTGAGAACATTTAACAAGAAATAATAAAGAATGAACTATTTAATCAAAATCAGACGAGTTTATGGCGAATAAAAGTGAAAATTTCAATAAAAAAATATCTTTAAATTCATATATGATTGCAAAATTAGGTAAAAGAAACGAAAAAATAATAAATTGTAAAAAAAAAAATGTAAAAAGATAATAAAACAGTCTATTAAAAAAATGGGAAAATTCTTTAAAATAAAAAAAGTCATGGACATTATTAAAGAAATAAAGAAAAATTAAAAAAAAATAATAATAATAAAACAAGATTGAAAAAGTGATATAAAAAAGTTGAAACTCTTTTCAAAAAATTAAACTATTTACAGATATTTTTTTTAAATTAAGAAAATAAAAAAGAAGATAATTTTAAAAAAACGTTAAAATTTATTACGAAAGAGAAAAAAATTTTAAAATTAGAAAAATTAGAGAATTAAGGTAAATACTGAATTTTTCAATCTTGTATTCTTGAATAATTTTAAAAATTGAATTTGAAATGGTTAAAATAAGATTTAAAAATTTGGATAGAAAGAAAGTCAAAAATAATATTAAATTTTTAATAATTCCAAGTTATTATAATTTAAATAAAATCCAAACAACAATTAAATCAAATTTTAATTTATTCAAACTTTTAAATTTCAAATTAAGAATTTTTTTCTTTTGCATTTAATTTTCTCTTATATTACTTAAAATATTTCCAACTTTTTGAATTTTCTAACTTTATCATAAATTTATTTCTTCTTTAAAAATGTTTTTTTCGTGTTTTAGATTTTCTTTAATTTTTTTTAATTTCCTTATTTTTACACAAAGTATTTCAATTTATTTCATACAATTTTGATTTTAAAACATTTATAGGAAAATTTATTTATTTTCATACTTTGGTGGAAAATACAATTATTTCTTCAATTTTATGATTTTTTCACTTGTTTTTTGTAGAGTTATTTGATTTTCTTTACATTTTTTTAATTTTTTTTTTACAAATTTAATTACTTTTCATAATATTTATAGATTTTATAATTTAAAAAAAAATTAGTAGTTTTAAAATTGTTTTAAAATAATATTTAATGTTATTTACCGTCAATTTATTCGTTCCTTCATAATTTTTTAAATCACTTTCTAAACTTTTAATAATTCCATAAATTTGACCTTATAATAAACTTCCCATTTTATCATCATTTTTCTATTTCTTAAAACTATTTTTTATTTTCTAAAGAATTATTTAATTTTTCGTTTATAAAACAGTATTCATTGTATTTTCCTTAATTTAAAAAAAAATTCACACTTTTTACACATTAGGAAAAAAAACAACGTTTTTTCATGGATTTTCTTATTTATTTGAAAACATTTTCTTTTTATTCTTTTGTAGGTTTGATTCTTGTTTTTTAAATTTTACTATTTTATGTATATTATGCGCGGGGTGTATCGATTTAAATGAAAAACAATTTTAGCTTTTTTTCTTAAATTTTTTAATATTTTAAGACATTATCATCATATTTCTGAATTTGCCGCCTATTTTTTATATAATTTTTTAACTACATTTTTTTTATAATTTGTAATTTCTCAACTCTTTCTGCATTTATAATAATGTTTTTATTGGTTTCCTTTTTTTTTTTACCTTTTTTTCATAATTTTTTAACTTTTGTTGAAGTTTTTCATTATTCATAGAAAATGTTCTCACTTTTTATTCCCTGTTTACATAACCTCAAATTTATATTAAAAAATTATGTTTAAATAAATCTTTTATAATTTAAATATCTGCTTTAATAAGCAGATATAAATGATAAAAATTTGTCATTTATTAAATAAATGCAAAAATTGCTTTACAATTTTCAAAATTTCGTGAAATAAATTTTAATAATTACATTTCTAGTTTCTGTTTTAATAACCAGTTTTAGTTTGAGGTTATGTTCGAAGCAGTAATTGTTCCAAGGTTAGAAAAATATTATTTCCTCGAAATTTGATAACAATGTTAGTACTTAATGAATGCTTGGAATGAGTAATCAATTTAAAAAAAAATGAGACTTTTTTGTGACGGGAATTTAAGGAGAATGTTGTAAATCGGTGAATTTAATCTATTCGCAAAAATCGTAATGTTCTGTAAGAGTAGAGCTTTCGTGACGTGGAGTACTTGGCGAGGGTATTACGTGGCAACGACAAGGAAAAATAGTCCTGGGACGTGGTGCACGAGCACAGGCTACAATATAAGGGACAAATAAAAATGTGCCGACACGAAAAGCTACCGTAAATTCCAGAAAAAGGGGGGTCTTCGAACTACCGTTCTCAATAAAGTCACGAACCGAATTCTTGACATTTTTTCCTTGATACACGACCATCTACCCAGAAACGCGAGCAAATTCTCAAAATATCTCAATCAACATAAATCAATAATAACTTCATTATTCAAATCAGTTTTTTACGTCAATTTTAAATTTACAATTTTTCATTTTATTTTTCATTTTAAATTCTACTTTTTCCTTTCGTACTGAGATAAATTTGTTTCAATGTCAATATTAATTGTCACTAGCGAAATAAAGCTAGCGACTAGTTTTTTATACATTTTAAAAATTATAAAATACAATAATAAATATAAAAAATCGGTAAATACTATTTATCTAAAAGGAAGAAATAAATATTTTTAAAAACACTATTTAAAAACCAACTAATATAAATAAAATAAATATTTATTTAGGACAAAATTTATAATATTTTAGAATTAAAAAGAATTGCAAAAAATAATTGAAATTAAACAAAATAATTGCAAATTTTGCAAATTGAATGGAAAAAAAATGAAATCAATTAAAAATTGGGGAAAGTAATTTAAACAATCATAAAAATGTTTTAAAAATAAAGAAAATAATTTAAAGTTGAGAAAAATACTTGAGAATCAGTAAATTAAAACAAAATTGGATAATGAAAAATTAGAGAAAATAATTGAAAATTGAAAAAACATGGTTAAAAATTGAGATAAATAAATTAAAATTAAAAAAAAAATAATTAAAATTTGAGAAAATAATTAAACAAATTACATAAAATATTTTAAAGAAAGGAAAGTTAAACAAAATTTGAGAAAAATACTTCAAACTTTCAGAAGTTCATTAAAATAATTGAAGGAAATAAATTTTGGAAAATAAATTAAAAATGTTTTTAAATTTTAAAACTTGAAGAAAATAATGAAAATATGATACAAACAATGATAAGTTGTAAAAAATAAATGACATTTAAGTGTGATAATTAAAAAAATTATAGAGTTTTCTTTAAATAAAGAAAAAATAATTGAAATTTGAAAAAAATACATGAAGATCTTAGAAATCAATTAAAAAAAATAAATAACTAAAAATTGAAGAAAAGAATTGAAGAAATAAGCTAAAAGTGATTGAAATTTACGATAATTAATAAACAAATTTTGAAATTATGAAAACAAATAAAAATAATAAAAAATTGAAGAAAACAATTGAAATTTGAGAAATATTCTTAATAATCTTAGAAAATAATTTTAGAAAATGAGAATAACTAAAAATTGGAGAAAAGACTGGAAGAATGCTAAAAATAATTTAAATTTACGATAATTCTAAATTTGTGGAAAATATTACAACGAATCATTTGAAGTTGGCGCCTTCCACATGCCCTTAATAAAATTTTTTGGAAATTATGAAAACAAAGAAAAATAATTAAAAATTGAAGAAAATAATAGAAATTTGAGAAAATTTTAGAAATTAATTTTATAAAATGAGAAAAACTAAAAATTGGAGAAAAATCTGGAAGAAAGCTAAAAATAATTGAAATTTACGATAATTAATAATAAAAAAAATTAAAATTATGAAAACAAATGAAAATAATTAGAAATTGAAGAAAATATATGAATTTTCAGAAAAATACTTAAAAATCTTAGAAAATAATTTTAGAAAATGAGAATAATAATTAACAATCGAGAAAAATAATTGAAAAATGGCAAAATTAATTCAAAATTGAAAAAAATAATTGAAATACGCTGAAAATAATTTAAGATTGAGAAAGAAGATTGAATTATGATGAAAATAATTTAAATATGAAAAATTGGAAACATTCAATAAAATTTGAGAGAAATAACTGAAAAAATCATAGAGTATATGTTAAAAATAATAATAGAAACGTCTGACATTATATAAAGAAAATTTTTTGTTTTCTTCACCTGATCCTGACGCAAATATAACAAACAACTTCCGTCTTTCTAATCATTATTATATTAAGGATCAATATAAAATAGCTTCAATATGAATAGAATTACAAAATTACTTTAAAAATTTTAATTAAAGAAAATAATTACAAAATCGCAGAAACAACGAAAATTGATAAAAATAATTGCAATATCAGATAAATAATTGCAATTTTTAAAAGTAATGCCAAAATAATGAATATAATTATAAGTTGATGAAAATCAAGAAAAATTGCAGAATTTATTTTTAAGCAAAAGAAAATAATTAAAAAATCGTTATATAATGGAAAATTGATGCCGATTATTCTCACGATATTTAGATTTTTTTTCAATTGTTAATTATTTTTTTTAACAGTTAATTATTTTCATCATATTGTAATTTTTCTTTAAATTATCGATTATTATCTTGAAGTTTACATTTTATTCTTTAATTTCCAATTTGTTTCTTCCTTTTTGAATTATTTTTATCGATTTTCAATTAATTCCTTAATATTCAACAATTCTCAGATTTTTTCAATTATTGTTTTTACTCATAAAAATTGTTTTAAAATTTCAATTCAATTATTCAATTCTAGAACTAATCTCTTCAATTCTCAGTTATTTTCTTTAAATTTAAATTGCACTTTTCAATTTTCAATTATTTTCTTGAATATCAAAAAAATTATCGCCATTTTTCTATTATTTTTTTCGATTATAATTAAGTTTCTTTAATTTTAAGTACAATTATTCGATTATTTTCTTTAATTTTTAATTCCATTCTTCAGTTTTCAACTGTTTTCTTCTATATTAATTTATTAATTAATTCTCGGCTTTCTTCAAATTTTAAGTAATTTTCTTTAAATTTCAGTACCATTTTTCAGTTTTTAATTGCTTTCTTCAATTTTCAATTATTTTTTCGATTTTCAATCCAGTTGTTAAATGTGCAATTATTTCCAATAATTTTTCAATTTTTTGAATTATTTTTTTCAGTTGTCTATTAATCTAGTTATTTTTTAAATTTTCTTTTCAATTGCAAATTATTTTCGTCAATTTTCACATATTTTCTTCAAATTTTCCATTATTCTCGTAATTTTTTTTAACTATTTTCTTGAATTATTAATTATTTTCCGTAATTTTCAATTTATTATTTCCCAAAATTTTTTCAATTTTTAAATATTATCTTAAAATTTTATAATTATTCTTTGATTTTTTAAATTAATTTTTTTCAGTTGAATATTAATCTACTCATTTTTCGAATTTTCTTTTCAATTGAAAGTTATTTTCATAATTTTTAAAATATTTTCTTCAATTTTTCAATTATTCTCATTATTTTTAACTATTTCTTTTAATTATATTTTTTATTTCCCGCAATTTTCAATTGCTTCCCACAATTTTTTCAACTTTTAATTACTTTTTTTAATTATAATTTATTTCTTTAATTTTTAATTTATTTCCTCAATTTTATATTTTATTTTTTTTTTAATTTTCAAGACAGTTGATAAATGTGAAATCATTCCCAACAATTATTCCAATAATTTTTTAATTTGCAATTATTTTCTTTAAATTTAATATTTCTTGTTTAATTTTTTCAATTATATTTTTCAGTTGTCTATTAATCTGGTCATTTTTCGAATTTTCTTTTCAATTGAAAATTATTTTCGTCATTTTTAACATATTTTCTACAATTTTTCAATTATTCTCGTCATTTGTCAATTATTTACAACAATTATTAATTATTTTCCTCAATTTTCAATTGTTTCCCACAATTTTTCGATTTTCAATTATTATCTTGAAATTTTATAATTATTGTTTGGATTTTTTAATTATTTTGTTCGATAACCATTTTTCGCATTTTGTTTTAAATTGCCAATTATTTTAATCATTTTGTAATGTTTTTTTCAATTATCAATTATTTTTTTTAATTTAAATTTATTTCTTAAATTTTTAATTTATTTCCTCAATTTTTTATTATTTTTTTTCAATTTTCAAGACAGTTGATAGATGTGAAATTATTTCCAACAATTATTCCACTAATTTTCCAATTTTGCAATTATTTTCTTTAAATTTAATATTTTTTGTTAAATTTTTTCAACTATATTTTTCAGTTGTCTATTAATCTAGTTATTTTTCGAATTTTCTTTTCAATTGAAAATTATTTTCGTCATTTTTCACATATTTTCTACAATTTTTCAATTATTCTCGTCATTTGTCAATTATTTACACCAATTATCAATTATTTTCTGCAATGTTTAATTATTTCCTACAATTTTTTTAATTTTCAATTATTATCTTGAAATTTTCTCATTATTCTTCGATTTTTTAAATTATTTTGTTCGGTTGTGTATTAATCTATCAATTTTTTGAATTTTATTTTCAATTTTCAATTAATTTCGTCATTTTGTAATTGCTTTTTCAATTATCAATTATTTTTTGAAAATTTAAATTAATTCTTAAATTTCATTGACTTTTTTTTTCGATTTTAAATTATTTTCGTCATTTTTCAGATAATATATTCTGCAATTTCGTATTTTTTATTAATCGAATTTTTCAAAAATTTATAGTTTTAAATCATTAGCAACAAGCAAAATTCTTTGAATATTACCTCAACGGACAAATTTCCGTTTCTACCGGACAAAACCGAAGCAACTTCATATGACAAATAAATATCCCGATTTTTTCCGACAAGTTTCAGAATTCAAAATCTGTCCGAAATTTTAAGCAGGTTTTTTTGAATCCACAGGCTCAAATACTCTAATTTCGAGAAGAAGGAATTTTCTATTAATTTTCGGTACTTAGCTATAGCTGATAGTATACAATTGCTCATAAAATCGATTTAATTCGAGTGAAATGAAGGAAACAATTGGCAAGTTGTTAATCTTGATTGACGAGAAATTTCTCAGTGGGTGGTGTTTGGTTAAAAACACCAGGGAGGAAAGGGTTGATCGGAGGGTGATGTGGGGGGGAGGGGGGGGGGAAGAGGATCGACCGGGAAGTAGCGGTGCAAAATCAGCCTTGGCGTCTTAATCGTGGAAACAAGACCATAAGTGCGATCGAGGCGCAGTGACCTCACCTGGAGCGAGACGAAAAACCTGCGTCCCAGTCTTGAGCCGACAGATCGCGGTCGACAAAGCAAACACCGTGGGAAATAGGAAGCCTGAGCGAGCACTCTATCCACCTCTCAATCCATCCTTGAGCCTTAACTTACCTTCTTTTAGTTTGCCCCCCACCTCTCTGTCAATCACGGCTCGAATGCCGCAAATGTGTGTCTCGATTAAGCTTTTATTCCCGCTTTTTTTTTTCTCTCTTTTCCCCAGCAACGATTGGCAAAGCAGCGAGTCCTTCAAATTTTAGAGAATAGTCAAATGACAAAATTGGGGCAAACTTGCCTGTATAGAAAAATTGAATTGAATCGAATTTTCAAACAATTTATTTCAACGGGCAATAACAAGCCTCTTAAGAATGCTTGACATAACCTCAAACTGGGGTACAAGAAGATTCCTAAAATTTCACTTTGTATGCGAGTTTTATCTGTGGCTGAAATTTAAGATCAAATTATGATTTAAATCATTGGGGCGCTGGCAATAAAATCATGATTTAAATAAAAAAAAAAAAATTTCACAATTATTCAAACCTTTAAATTTATATTATTTATATAGTTAAATTTTAAATAATTCTTTAATTTTTGTCCTAATTTTTCTGTTCTATTTTCCTTCTTTAAAATTATAACTGTTTAGTTTTTATCTAGTAATATTTAACTAAAAAAATGTCTTCTGTTTTTTTTTTAATTTTTCTTGATTTAAAAGAATTTTGTGATTTTTTAATAAACTGTTTTATCAACTTTTTTCAACTTTTTACGTTTTTATATATTTTTTTTTAAATAGATAGGAGTTTCAATTTATATAGTTCCATATTTCAATTGTTCCTAACCTAAAACTATTAAAGGTAAAAAATAGATATATTTTTATTTCGGCAAGCCTTTCTTTTCTTGGATAATATTTTTTTATCAAAATGTTCACTATTTTGAAACATGTTTGCAGTTAGAATTTATTTCGAAATTGAATTATAATTTTTCCGTGAAAAATGATAGCTTGTGACCTTCAGTGTATTAAATAATAAAAATATGAACAGTTGAAAAAACCAGTGTCTACTATCTTTGACCCAATTTGAAAATCTGTTCAAAATTTTAACAACTGGTGCTTTTAATAGAACAAATAAAAGAATTTAAACAAAAATTACGTAATATTTTAATTCCAAGAAATGAATTATTTTATAGAATTTCTCTTTATCTAAATTCTTATTTTAGAGAATTCTAAATGAATCGAATTTTAATTAAGCAAAATTTGCTTTCAACAGAAATTAAAATTAAATTTAAAATAAATTAAAATTAAATTTCGAAAAATTGAAATTTAGTTAAAAGAAAATTATGTGTAATGAAATTCTATAAAATGAAAATTGTGAATAATAAATTTTAGAAGTTAATAGTGCGCCCCATTTGAAATGTGAGTAAAATCGTGTAAAAGGGTAATTATTGATTATTATTGTGATGTTTGATTGTTGATCTGTGTAAAAGAAGCATGTCCATGGAATTTAATTAACATTGCTGATCATGAATCGTCGAGAACTTCGCGGTGGGCGGTGGATCGATAAGCGGCAAAGTTCCTTGGAGAGAGGGTTCAAGAACTAAGAGAGAGAGAGAGAGAGAGAGAGAGAGAGCGAGAGAAAAAGAGAGACAAAGAGAGAGCAAGAGTCCATGAAACCGTAACAGTGCGAAATTGGCCTCTTCGTCTTGACCATGGAAATTTATATATTTTTCTCACCAATCGAATTCAATCGCTAAAAACTAAATTTAAACAAATTTTTCTCCCAATTTTCAGCAGATATTTTTTTATTTAACACAAATCTTTACTTATCTTAAAGGTGAATTATTATCGAAAATTAAAATCCGGATGTCTATCGAATAATTAAAAAAATGCAAAAATTTATTTAAAAAATTTGAAACATCAGAAATACTATGAAAAGAAAAACAAAAAAAAGTACTGAATAAATAAAAAAAAATTGAGAACATTTAATGAACAATAAAAAATCTAAAAAATGATGAAAAAAAAAAAAATAACAAAAACTATTATTGTAAAGGCAAAAATAAAAGAGTTGTAAATAATCTTCCTTAAAATCGAAAAATTACAAACAAAAAGAAAATGTAAAAAAATAAATTAAAAAATCTACAAAAAATGAATAAATTTTTTAAAAATCAAAAAGTTAAGAAAATTATCATGAAAATAGGGGAAAAATTCAGAAATATGGTAATGTTTTAAAATATTATAAAGTTAAAGAAAAGATGAAATTTTTTTTTGGGTAAAATCAAGACAACGCGCGACAATATACGAAAAACAGTAAAATTTAAAAAATTAAAACTACAAAAAAATTAAAAAAAATTAAATAAATAAGTAAATTAAAAAATTAAATTAAAAAAAATTGAAATATTTACGCATAAGTTTTTTTCAAATTAAGAAATTAAATAAAAGAATCCATGAAAAACGTTAAAATTTTACTAAAGAGAAAAACTTTTATAAAATAGTTTTAAAAATTAAGGAAACAAATAAATATGTTTTTTTAAATTGAAAATTAAATAAAAATAAATTGAACATTTGTGAGAAGAAGAGAAATATATTTTTAGAAAATAGAAAAATAAAGATCAAGTGAGAAATTTATTGTAAGATCAAATTTACATAAAATATAAAAAAATAAAATCTATTTAAGAAAATAAGAATTAATAAACTATAAAAAAATACAGAAATCAGAAAAACACACTTAATGAATATTTTGAAAAAATTAAAAAAGAATGAATAAATTGAAGGAAAATTAAAGAAATTTAAGGGGAAGCAAAAAGTTTTAGGGAATGGAAAAAATATTTAATAACCTGTGAACAAATTTTTAAAAAATGATTTAAAAAATATATTAATTTTGGAAAAGAAAATTTAAAAAATATAAAATAGTGAGAATGAAAAAAGAAAATGTAAAAACTATTGATTACATGTCTAGAAAAAGAATAACAACTTCCATTAAAAATACCAATTTTTAGGAAATTATTCCCAAAATGAATAAAATTTAAAAACAAAATGGAAACAAATTTTTAAAAAAAAAACAAAGATTTGTTTAAACATTAGATGTATTTTTAAAAGAATTCTAACCATAAAAATTGATTTTTAAAAATCATAAAATCTAGAAATTTTATGAGAGTAAATAAATATGCGAAAGGAACTAAATGTAAACAAAATTAAATAAATTTACAAAAAACGAGTTAATTTAAAGAAAAAGCATAAAAATGGAGAAAAAATTCAAATTCCCACTAAATAAATAAATTTTTCTAAATGTTTTAAAAAAAAATTGTTTAAAACAAACTGAAACAATTTGTGTAAAAAAAAAAGAAAATTGAAGGAACTCTATATAATACGAAAAAAAATGTTTTAAAAAAAAGAAACAAATTTATGATTAAATTAGAAAAAGTTGAAAATATTTTAAATAAGACCAAATGAAATGCAAAAGAATTAATTTTTTGCTATTAAAATTGTAATAATTAATATTAAAAAATCAATATTAAATTCATTGAAATTTAAAAATTTGAATAAATTAAAGTTTGATTTAATTGACGTTTGTGATTTTTTTAAAAATTAGAATGACTTTGAATTATTGAAAATTTATTATTTTTGACTTTATTCTACCTAAAATTTGTAGATGTCATTTTCACTATTTCAAATTCCATTTTTAAAAATATTGAAGAATACAAGATTGAAATTTACATTTTTAGGATTTATCCTCGGATTTATCTAAAAATTCTAAATCTCAAAATGTTCTATTTCTTATCTATAAATCTAAATCTTTATCTCGGCTGTTTCTATCATTCTTTTTTAAACATTAAAAAAACATTAATGTCTTACTACAGAGAAAAATATATTAAAAAAATTTAAAAGTTTAGAAATAAGTTTAAAAATAAGAAAAAAACAATAAAGAAATTGTTTAAAAACTTGAATTAATTAGAATTTAAAAGAAACTTATTTAATCATTTTAAGAAAAGAAAAGAATTTCTACGAATGAGAACAAATATGATAAAATGAGAATTGTGAGAAATGTAGAGTTCCTAAAGGAGCTATCTGATTGGCTGGTAATCTTCCTGGAAATATTACCGGCCAATCAGCGAGCTCCTTTAGAAATTCTACATTCCGTGTATCGGGAAAATGTGCATTCTGGAATTTTTACATTCGGTAAGTTTATGACTCTGATAAATGAAGTTTCGGTTAGTTAAATGTTCCGACAAATAATGAATCTGATAAATACAATTTCTCAGAAATATATATATTCGAGATTTAGAAATTCCGACAAATAAAGATTCGGGAAATTAAAATTTCTGACAAATGAAGTTTAGGGAATTTAAGAAGTTCTCTCCATTTACATAACCTTAAACTAGAAAGTCGTTTTACACCCCAAATAAAAATAGTATTAAAATCAATTTTATAACAAAAAATTAATTTTTACTCAAGTTTGACAAAAAATAGCTCATTTGTCTTGTTTAAAAATAGTTATAATAATATTAATATTTCAAAAATAGTTTTATTTGGGATGAAGAAGGACTTTCTAGTTTGAGGTTATGAAAATGGAGAGAACCTCCTTAAGTATTTGGATAAATAAATGTCGGTCTATTGGACATTCTATCAATTGAGTCTTAGTCATATATAATGTCGGCTTGCCGTTAATGAGCGGGGAGAATTTTTGCGAGTTGCGTGTGTCTCGTGCCAGGGTCTTTGGATTCATGTTGACCAAAAGGGAAAGAAGCAGCGATCACCGCAAAACTGCGATTACAGCTCGTGCATGGCTTGGTTTGTGAAGTTCCTAATGAAAAGACTCAATGTTGCTGTTGCTCTGAATGGCGTTAACTGCCTCGAAGCATGCGGCAGGTGGCACTTTTGCGGACCGACCTCGATCAAGAATAAGGAGCGCAATGACAGAAGAAAAGAAGAAAAAGAGGGAGAGAAAAAAAAAAACAAGCGGAGAAGAAACTCTGAAAAAGGAAAAAAAGAAGTCTTTCATGAGACTGAAATGTTTGCAAGTTGTACTTACAGGCAATTGTAGAGAAGAGAGTCGACGATTTTCACAGTAAAGCATGTGGCCCCATTTAAACAGTACCACTGTGCATAATCCGGTGGGCATGTGTACACTTGGAATGTGATGTTCGGCCGTTGCGTCACCGTCGGCATCCTTGGTTTTGGCGTTGACCGCGACGAACACGCGTCTGAAAAATCAAATTCCATTTTAGAATATTGTTCCTTTTTTTATCTTCAAAGTAAATCAAAGGACAGCGCACAGTGTAAAATTCCCGCAAAATCTAGATATTTTTAGCTGAAAAATACACAGGAAAAGCTTTTTGGTCAAAATCCGAGAAGAAACACTAGAAGTTAGATATTTCTGGTAATATTAATTGCTTTTTACATGGAATCACTAAATCTAAAAAAATGGGTTAACTACTAGGTTTCCATTATAATCCTAACCATCAAAACTGTGTTTCTAGTAAGGTTTTGTTTTAAATCCTAAACCTAAAAAAATGTATTTCTAATAGGGTTTCCATATAAACCTAATCTTAAAAAAATTGATTTCTATTAGTTTTATCTTTTTAACCCTTATCCTAAAAAACTGGGTTTTCACTTTACTTTTTAATACAAATCCTAAAAAACTGGGTTTCTAGAAGGGATTTATTTAAAATCCTATAACTGAAAAATTGGGTTACTGCCAGGGTTTTCATTATAATCCTAATCCTAAAAAACTGGTTTAACTAAAATTTTTTTACTACTCCTGAACCACAAAAAAACTGAGTTTCTACTAGGGTTTTCATTATAATCCTAACCCTAAAAAATTGGTTATTATTGAGGTATTCCATTAAATACGAATCCTAAAAAACTGGGTTTTTATTTTATACTTTTTAATACAAATTCTAAAAAACTGTGTTCTAGAAAGGATTTATTTAAAATCCTATTCCTGAAAAATTGGGTTTCTGTCAGGGTTTTCATTATAATCCTAATCCTAAAAACTGGTTTAACTAGAATTTTTTTACTACTCCTGAACCACAAAAAAACTGAGTTTCTACTAGGGTTTTCATTATAATCCTAACCCTAAAAAACTGTTTCAACTAGATTTTTCATTCTAATCCTGAACCACAAAAAAATGGGTTTGTACTAGGGTTTTCATTATAATCCAAACCTTAAAAAATTGGTTTTTATTGAGGTTTTCTATTAAATACTAATCCTAAAAAAGGGGGTTTTTACTTTACTTTTTAATACAAATTCTAAAACACTGTATCTTAGGAAGGGATTTATTTAAAATCCTATACCTAAAGAATAAGGTTTCTGCTAGGGTTTTCATTATAATCCTAATCCTAAAAACTGTTTTAACTAGAATTTTCATTCTAATCCTGAACCACAAAAAAACTGGGTTTCTACTAGGGTTTTCATTATAATCCTAAACCTAAAAAATTGGTTTTTATTTGGTGTTCCCATTTAATACTAATCCTAAAAAACTAGGATTTTACTAGTGTTTTATTTGTGTATCTAATCCTTAAAAAGTGAGTTTCTGCTAGGGATTACTTTTTTATCCTAATCCTAAATAAATATGTTTATATTAGGGTTTCCTTTTTAATTATAATTCTAAAAATTAATTAATTCAATTAGTACTAAATTATTAAATTTCCATTAGAATCCCAGTCATAAAAAACTGTGTTTCTAGTTAGGTATTATTAAAATCCTAAACATAAAAAACTGTGTTTCTACTCGAGTTTTCATTTAAAAAATAATCCTAAAAAAAGATTTCTATTTGAGTTTTCTTTTTAATACTTATCCCAAAAAACTGGGATTTTACTTTACACTTTAATCCAAATTTTAAAAAACTGGGTTCATTCTAACAAAATATGTTTTTAGTAGGGTTTTCTTTAAAATCCTAAACCTAAAAAACTGTGTTTCTACTAGGGTTTCCATATAAACTTAATCATAAAAAAATTGATTCATATTAGTTTTATCTTTTTATAATCTTTATCATAAAAAACTGGGTTTGTACAAGGGATTTCTTATTATATTTAATCCTAAACAAATGAGTTTCTGCAAAGGTTTCCATTATAATCCTAATACTAAAAAACTGTGTTTCTAGAAGGAATTCCTTTAAAATCCTGAACCTAAAAAATTGGGTTACTGCTACGGTTTCCATTGTAATCCTAAAAACTATTTTAACTAGAATTTTTCTTTTTAATCCTAAACCTAAAAAATTGGTTTTTATAAGGGTGTTTTTTTTTTAATACTAATCCTAAAAAACTTGGATTCTACTAGCGTTTTACTTTTATATCTAATCCTTAAATAATGAGTTTCTGCTAGGGATTATCTTTGAATCCTAATCCTTAAAAAATATGTTTTTATTAGTGTTTTCTTTTTAATCCTAATTCTAAAATTTAATTAATTCAATTTATACTAAATTATTACATTTCCATTATAATCCTAGTCATAAAAAACTGTGTTTCTAGTTAGGTATCATTTAAATCCTAAAAATAGAAAACTGTGTTTTTTCTTTTTAATACTTGTCCCAAGAAACTGGGATTTTACTTTACATTTTAATCCTAATCTTAAAACACTAGGTTCAGGCAAAGGTTTTCTTTTTATACCAAATACTAAAAAAATGAGTTTCTGCAAGTTTTCATTACAACACTAACAAACTGTGTTTTTAGTAGGGTTTTCTCTAAAATCCTAAACCTAAAAAACAGTGTTTCCACTAGGGTTTTCTTTTTAAACCAAATCTTAAAAAATTGATTTCTTATCTTTTTAATTCTCATCCTAAAAGACTGAGTTTTTACAAGGGGTTTCTTATTATACCTAATCCTAAACAAATGAGTTTCTGCAAGTGTTTCCATTATAATCCTAATACTAAAAAACTGTGTTTCTAGTAGGGGTTTCTTTGAAATCCTAAACCTAAAAAACTGTGTTTCTACTAGGGTTTTTTTTTATAAACCTAATCTTAAAATAACTGATTTGTATTAGTTTTATCTTTTTAATCCTTATCCTAAAAAACTGGGGTTTTACAAGGGTTTTCTTATTATACCTAATCTTAAACAATAAATTTGTTTCTGCAAGGGTTTACATTATAATCCAAATACTAAAAAACTGTGTTTCTAGTAGGGGTTTCTTTAAATTCCTAAACCTAAAAAACTGTGTTTTTACTAGGGTTTTCTTTTTTAACCAAACCTTAAAAAAATTTATTTCTATTAGGGTTTTCTTTTTAATACTTATCCCCAAAACTTTTTTACTAGGACGTTCTTTTTAATCCTAATCCTAAAAAACTGCGTTTCTACTGGGGTTTTTCTTTTTTAAACTTATCTTTAAAAAAACTGAATTTCTAAATGGAATTACTTTTTTCGTTATTTTAGTGGTAAAACTTAAAAAAAATGTTTAATACCATGTTGTGGAGAAAAAAATTGTTATTTGAAAATGTAAAAATGTGGTTTAAAATATGCTAAAGATATTGAAAAAACACTCTCGGAAATTGTGTTAATTTCGTACGATAAAGGTCGACAGACCTTTTTAATTCTACTCTAAGTATAATTCTACAAAGTTTGGTATCAAAACATTTATTATTTTAAGAGAATGTTTACGGACAAATTTTTCCTATACCTAGCTTTAAATAACACTTTCTTAAGAACTATACGGTAAACAATTATAATCTGCTTCTAAATACTTGAATTATAATATCACCGTTTAACATATATTAATGTTTCCAAAGAATTAAAAAATCAGATTCTTTTAATTAATCAGAACATTGCCATTTTGCACATTTTGTTACGACTTTCATGTAAAAATTAAAACTTCATAAATTAATATCTTGAAAACGGCACGGTAAATTTTAATAAAAATTTTAACTACGCGTGTTAAATAATGATGGTAATAAATCATTAAAATTTGATATCAATCTATAAAGAGTTAATTTTCTGATGAAAATTAACCTCCCCTTAAGGGGAGGTTACCGTTCTCAATGATGAAAAATTCATGAAATTTGGGAATTTTTTTTTCATAGACGAAAATATTTTTGGAATTGCGGTTTTTTTTTATTTAAATAGTATACAATTATATAAACTTTTTACATATTTATATTAAAAAAAAAAATTTTAAATGCCGGCTGTGGCTTAACTTATAGAAGACCCTGCGCGCCGTATTTTTTTATGCGCCGCACGTTCCACAGCCTCGCCAGGTTATCAGAAACAAAAATTCCTGATAAATTATTAAACTAGGATAAATTTAGGGGATTTAAGCTTTTTTCTTTTTACTTTATGGGTAAAAAAAAATATTAAAAAATTTTTTTTTAAAGAAAAGGAAAACGATAAGGACCCCTAAATTTATTCTAGTTTAATAATTTATCAGGAATTTTTGCGGCGCGCAGGGTCTTCGATAAGTTAAGCCACAGCTGACATTTTCAATTTTTTTTTTTTTAATATAAATATGTAAAAATTTTATATAATTATGTACTATTTAAATAAAAGAAAACCGCAATTCTAAAGATATTTCCGTCTATGAAAAAAAAAAAAAAAAAATTCCCAAATTTCATGAATTTTTCACCATTGAGAACGGTAACCTCCCCTTAAATAAAATATTTCTGGAATATAAATTTTATACGCGGATAGTGCGTGTAATATATTGAATGGAAATTCTTTCCCAGTGAAAAATACAAGATTCCAGGAAAAGATCACACACGAGAAATTGGCTCGACTCTAAGTCGGATTATGCACAATTTGCGGGCTGAACAATGCTGGCGACGGGTGTATTAAGAAATTTGAGAATGTTATGAAAAACTCGAGACTTGAAGGGGGCACATTTCCCATTTTTCCATTGGGAAAATGTTTTGTCAGTCCCGGTTAAATTGGAACCCTTTTTATTCCTGACAATGGAATTGGAGACTGACAATATTCATATTGCTTTTGTAAAAAGCGCTTACGGGACAATTGTTCGGATTTGCTCAATGGAGAAAAGCTTCTGGAATCCAGAAATTGTGCCGTTTGTCAGTGGACACTTTCTCGTGTTTTGAGAAAAAATCTCATGTCAGAGAAAAGGATTAGAGAGACGATGGAAAAAAATAGATCTCGTGCTCACCTTCTTGTTATTTTGAGATTTTCGAGCATTCTCAAGTTTATTTAGGTTAGTGTTTGGAACCAACAAGAAATTGAAAAAGATGCCTTTATTATTATTATTTCCCTTTTTTTTTTTTTTTTTGGGAGCCATTCGCCAAAAATGGGGAAAAAGTTGTCTGGCTGTTGATCTTTTCCGTGAAGCATTTCTTTAAAAAGCTTTTTAGCCGACACATTTTGTATAATTGTGAAATTCTTGGGAAATAATGACCGCTTTATTTGTCGTTCAGTGCGCTCGTTAAAGGAAGATATTGTCGCTAATTGTGCAATGTACTTAGAGAGGTCGAGTGCTAACTTCTCGTCAACTGACATCCTACTTCGAGCTTTCTAATTCCAATTTTAAAATAGACAAGTGCTGTCGATCCAATTTGTTAACTGCTTTCGAATTTTCTACTTTTTAAATAAAACTGATGCAATTATTTTTTTAATTAAAATAACGAAAATTATATTGAAAAAGAATACTATAAAATCATTTAAAATACAGATAAGAAAAAAAAAAAACGGAAGTTTGTTTATTTTTTATTTGTCCACCCCCCCCCCCTTCACCAGCAAGCAAAATAATAAAAAAATTAGAAAAAAATTTTTTGTTTGAAAATTTTTTATTTTTGAAAGCTTGTTAATTTTGACAATTTTGGTCCAAAATGGCCACCCAAAAAACTCAGTGTTTAGTTTCATCATCTTAAAAAAACGTTCCAAAGATGAAGTCGATACGTCAATTTTCACCCAAGTTATCGTTTGCCAAAATTTATTCTACAGACAGACAGACACTTGCATAAATCCCATTTTTTCGGAATCAGGAGGTCTCAAAACGTTGAGAAATATAGAAATTAGCAAAAGTTAAAAATCGTACAAATTTAATAACTTCTAATTATGAGATGAGGAAAAAAAAACAATTTTTCCGAAAATTCTAAATTTTTTTATAATTTTATCACTTTTTATTCCATTTTTGCCTCTATAACGTGTTTTTTTTTTTTAGGTTTTTTAATGTTTTTTATGGTTAAAAAGTTAGGTTTTTTAAAATTATTTTTTACTTCGGAAGCGTAAGATGAAAATGTGACGACAATATGTTGACCGAATTTTACTCCCTCTTCATCCCTAAGCGAAAATCTAAAAAAGCTGTTAAATTTTAGAAATTCAAAATTTTTTAGGTTCCCGTTATAATAAAAATTTTATACACAAAAGTTACTGGATTTTACATGTAATTTAAAAGAAAAATTACTAAAAAATTTCAAAAAAGTATAAATTTGTTTTATAAATTTTTATTGTTGACAATTTTAAGGCTAAATAGCTGATTAACGAACTTAACCTGTATTTTTAGTCTTTGAAAAAGCGTAATAAATATGAAGTTGATGGAACAATTTTTACTTAAGTTATCCGATTTCAAAATTTTTTTTCTACAGACAGACAAACAGACATTTTAGTAAAATCAATTTTATCGGAAACAGGAGGTGTCAGAACGTCGAGAAATGTGAAAATTACGAAAATTAATTCCAAAGTTTGTAAAAGCTCTAAATCACGTAAATTTTTTATTGCACGAAATGTTGGAACAAAGAGTTCTAAAGCTTTTAAAAAAATAATTTTAAAAAACCAATAGGATATTAATATAAGGATAATATAGGACCAATATAAACAATTTTTCTAAAGAAGAAAATGGTGCCAATTAAATTATTTATAACTAGTTCAAAACTGTGTAGAGTGTTTAAAGTATCTTAAAAACAACTTAAACATATTTAAAACTGTTCATAATTAGTTAAAAATGGTTAAATATCATTTAAAATTCTTAGGAACTTGTTTAAAACTGTTAAATACTCATTTTAACTGTTTAAACTTTGTTTAGATCTGTTCGAAACTAGTTAAAACTGTTTGAACCTACTTAAAACTGTTTATAACTTATTTCAAACTGTTTGAAACCACTTCAAACTGATCAGAACTTATTTAAAGTTGTTTGTAACTTGTTAGAAACTCTTCAGAACTGGTTTTAACTAATTTAAAAATGTTTAAAACTTGTTATAAACGGTTTAAAACTGTTTCTAATCATTAAAAGATTTTTAGAACTTGTTATAAAAGGTGTAGACTTATTAAAAACAGTTTATAACTATTAAAACTGTTTAGAACTTGTCTGAAGCTGTTTGGAACTGCTTCAAACTGATTAGAACTTATTTAAAACTATTTTCAACTGGTTTTAACTACTTCAGAAAATTTTAAGAGTTGTTATAAATGGTTTAAAATTGTTAAAAGCAGTTTAGAACTTGTTTAAAACTGTTTGGAACTTATTAAAAAATCTTCACAATTGGTTTAAATAGTTTAAAATTTTTTAGAACTTGTCATAAACGATTTAGAACTATTAAAAACACTTTAAAACTATTAAAACTGTTTGGAACTACTTCTAACTGATTAGAACTTCTTTAAAACTGCTTTGAATTTGTTAAAAGCCCTACAGAACTGCTTTTAACTATCATTGAAAGTTTTTAAACTTGTTATAAGTGGTTTAAAACTGTTAAAAACAATTTAGAACTTGTTTAAAACTATATGGAACTGGTTCAAAACGGTTTATAAATTGTTTTAAATTATGTTGAACTAGTAAAACTAATTTACAATGTACGAAACTTGTTTTAAACTAGTTGTAATTAGTTTCAAACTGTTAATAACAAATTTAATATCAGTTAAAACTACTTGAAACTATTTAGAACTGGTTTGAAGCTACTAAAGACTAGTTAGAAACCGTTTATAACTACTTAAGACTGTTGAAAATTGTTCAAAACTGTTTAGAAGTGATTAAAACCCGCAAAAAGCTGTTCAGACGTATTTAAAAAACTGTTAGAACCAGTTTAGAACTATTAAAACTGTTTAGGATTTTTTTGAAATTGTTTGGAACTACTTTAAACTGATTAAAACTTTTTTAAAACTCTTTTGAACTTGTTAAAAACCCTACAGAACTGCTTTTAACTAACTTAGAAAGTTTTTAAACTTGTTATAAATGGTTTAAAACTGTTAAAAACAATTTAGAACTTGTTTTAAAATGTTTGAAAGTGGTTCAAAATACGTACTTTCAATATATGTAGGAAATTTGTTTTAAACTAGTTATAATTAGTTTCAAACTGTTAATAAAACATTCAAAATCAGTTAAAACTAGTCAAAACTATTCAGAACTGGTTTGAAGCTACTAAAGACTAGTTAGAAACCGTTTATAACTACTTAAGACAGTTGAAAATTGTTCAAAACTGTTTAAAAGTGATTAAAACCCGCAAAAAGCTGTTCAGACGTATTTAAAAAAACTGTTAAAACCAGTTTAGAACTTATTTAAAACTGTTTGGAATCATTTTCATATTTTAAGAACTTGTTTTAAACGGTTTAAAATTATTAAAAACAGTTTAAAACTATTGAAACTGTGTAGGATTTGTTTGAAACTGTTTGGAACTACTTTAAACTAATTAAAACTTCTTTAAAACTGCTTTGAATTTGTTAAAAATTCAGAACTGCTTTTAACTAACTTAGAAAGTTTTTAAACTTGTTGTAAATGGTTTAAAACTGTTAAAAACAGTTTAAAACTATTAAAGCTGTTTAGGATTTGTTTGAAACTGTTTGGAACTACTTTAAACTAATTAAAACTTTTTTAAAACTCTTTTGATCTTGTTAAAAACCCTACAGAACTGCTTTTAACTAACTTAAAAAGTTTTTAAACTTGTTATAAATGGTTTAAAACTGTTAAAAACAATTTAGAACTTGTTTTAAACTGTTTGGAAGTTGTTCAAAATACGCACATTCAATATATGTACGAAACTTGTTTTAAACTAGTTATAATTAGTTTCAAACTGTTAATAAAAAATTCGAAATCAGTTAAAACTAGTCAAAACTATTCAGAACTGGTTTGAAGCTACTAAAGACTATTTAGAAGCCGTTTATAACTGCTTAAGACTTGTTTAAAAGTAGTTCAATCTGTTTTTAAGATTTAAAACTGTTTAAGACAAGTTCACAACTGTTTATACCCACTTCTTACTCATTATAACTTGTCCAAAGCTGTTCGAAACTTATTAAAAAACGTTTAAAACTATTTATACTTAATTTAAAACTGTTTAAAATACTCGAAACTGTTTAGAACTTGTTTGAAACTAATTTAAACTGTGTAGAATTGGTTGTGAACTGTTTACAACTAGCTCAAAAATGTTAGGAAGGACCAAAATATTTTACTTCCAACCCATTTTTTTTCTGACAAGTAAGTTCGAATCAATCAGTGTATATTAACATAATAACTTTGACCAATTTCTAATTAAATTTTCAGTTTTAAAACCATTGTATCCAAAATTTCATAATTAAGCCAGAATTCCTCCATTTTGTACATGATCATGGTAAGATGATACAATATTAATAATACAATATTAACATTACATGACATTTTAATTAGAGAGAGAAATTTATACGAAAAACAAATTTTTGGTAGAGAACAATCTAAAAAAAAACTGTCAACAATCCGTAAAATATAATGTGCCCGAAATGAAATCTGATCCGCCGTCAGCGGCGATTGATTAAGGTCCGCCGTACGTGGAGATTTACTCGGAAATCAGGAAGGAAGTAGAAATAACTGGAAAGTGTGTACGTGGAGGGAATTATTGATAGGGTCGTGGTCCTTCTTTTGGGCTTTCAAGTACAAAGGTACACGTGTACTCGTACGTGTTTCTGATGCATTCTGTATCGGGGCAACTTTTGGGACGGACGGCAGATTGTAAAATTTCAACAGGTGACAGATAGCGGGCCCGTCATGGGCAGATGTGTTGCAGCAGTTCCTCCTGCACAAGGCCTCCAGTGTGTTAAGACTTGCATATAAGAAAACCGCCGCCGCCATGCCTGGGCCCACACTCTTCTCAACTCTGCAAACACAGTCATAAACGCACGCGCTCCACACATACACAAACAAATAACACACAGGGGCCCAATAAGTCGCTCTTCTCTCCCCCCCCCCCACTCCGCCACATCCCTTTCTCGCTCCCCCACCACTTTTCTTTTCTCTTCTCCCACTGCTCGTCAACGACAGGAGAATCACAAGCGCGCCCACACTCTCGTGCATTAAACTACAAACACACACACACACACGACTCGAGCTTCTACACACGAATAGTCAAACACAAACAAGGCCCAGAAAAAGCAGGCACTCCCATCGAGTTTAGAATTATACTCCGGGTCCCATTGTGCTTGACCAAACTGGAAGCCGTCGAAAAATTCTAAAGGGGGGGAACCCTGTGTGCATGTGGCCAGGACCCACTCTCTCTCTCTCTCTCTCTCTCGTCTCTATTCCTGAGCCAGGTCCTTTTTTGCCCACCCCTGGTGTGCCAATAATGGGATAAATACCGTTCGCCCATTAGTCGTTAAACAACTTAATCGATTACTCTGAAGATACTGAAAAACCAATAGAAACTTGCTCAAATTACGTAGAATAGGTTTTAAATTGAAAAACGCGGCGAGGGGTGACTCTGGCCGAAACAGTCTGGTGTTGATTTAGGATTTTTGGAAAAGAGAGAGAGAGAGAGGGTACGCTGCTTAATGGAGTGTTTTCAGGTTTTATTGATATTGGTTTATTGAAGGCACAATTCGTATCAATTTCATTTTAAAGTGGATTTTGACTTTTTCGGGTTTAAGTTTCAATATGCTTGGGATTTGACGGGGGATTACGGATTATGTTTTTTTATACTGCTAGAAAAACAGCGAGCGCAAAATGCCAATTAAATTATTTATAACTAGTTCAAAACTGTTTAGAGTGTTTAAAATATTTTAAAAACAACTTAGGGAGCTTTCAAGAATTACGTAGCGTTTTTTAGGGGATGGAGGTTCAAGCAGTTTGTTACGACCAGCAGAAAAAATGGCGCTAATATATGTAATGACGTGTTATATGGAGGAGGATGGGGTTTCCCTTAGAAAATTATTTAAAAGTGTTTACAATTAGTTAAAAATAAAGATAAATAAAGATTAGTTTAAATGTCATTTAAAATTCTTAGGAACTCGTATAAACTGTTAAGAACTTATTTAAAACTGTTTCGAACCACTTCAAACTGATCACAACTTATTTCAAATTGTTTGGAATTTGCTAGAAACTCTTCAGAACTGGTTTTAAATAGTTTAAAACTGTTAAAACCGGTTTCGAAGTTGTTTAAAATTGTTTGAAATCATTAATAGATTTTTAAAACTTGTTACAAACGGTTTAGAATCATTAAAAACAGTCTATAATTATTAAAACTGTTTGAAACTTGTTTGAATCTGTTTGGAACTATTTCAAACTGATTAGAACTTATTTAAAAGTATCTTCAACTTGTTAAAAACCCTTCAGAATTCGTTTTAACTACTTTAGAAAATTTTAAGACTTGTTATAAATGGTTTGAAATTGTTAAAAGCAGTTTAGAACTTGTTTAAAACTGTTTGCAACTTGTTAGAAACTCTTCAGAACTGGTTTTAATTAGTTTAAAACATTTTATAAACGGGTTAAAACCAGTTTCGAAGTTGTTTAAAATTGTTTGTAATCGTTAATTGATTTTTAAAACTTGTTACGAACGGTTTAGAATCATTAAAAACAGTTTATAACTATTAAAACTGTTTTGAACTTGTTTGAAGCTGTTTGGAACTATTTTAAACTGATTAGAACTTATTTAAAACTATCTTCAACTTGTTAAAAACCCTTCAGAACTGGTTTTAACTACTTTAACAAATTTAAAGACTTGTTATAAATGGTTTAAAATTGTTAAAAGCAGTTTAGAACTTGTTTAAAACTGTTTGCAACTTGTTAGAAACTCTTGAGAACTGGTTTTAACTGGTTTAAAACTTGTTATAAACGGTTTAAAACTATTAAAACCGGTTTCGAAGTTGCTTAAAATTGTTTGAAATCATTAATAGATTTTTAAAACTTGTTATAAACGGTTTAGAATGATTAAAAACGGTCCATAACTATTAAAACTGTTTTAGACTTGTTTGAAGCTGTTTGAAACTATTTCAAACTGATTAGAACTTATTTAAAACTATCTTCAACTTGTTAAAAACCCTTCAGAATTGGTTTTAACGACTTTAAACAATTTTAAGACTTGTTATAAATGGTTTACAATTGTTTGAAATCATTAATAGATTTTTAAAACTTGTTATAAACGGTTTAGAATCATTAAAAACAGTCTATAACTATTAAAACTGTTTTAAACTTGTTTGAAGCTGTTTGGAACTATTTCAAACTGATTAGAACTTATTTAAAACAATCTTTAACTTGTTAAAAACCCTTCAGAACTGGCTTTAACTACTTTAAAATTTTTAAGACTTGTTATAAATGGTCTAAAATTGTTAAAAGCAGTTTAGAACTTGTTTAAAACTGTTTGGAACTGATTAAAAAATCTTCATAACTAGTTTAAATAGTTTTGAAATTTTTAGAACTTGTTATAAACGGTTTAGACTTATTAAAAAAATGTTTAAAACTGTTAAAACTGTTTAGGATTTGTTTAAAACTATTTGGAACTACTTTAAACTGATTAGAACTTCTTTAAAACTCTACATATCTAGTTCAAAACTATGTACAGTGTTTAAAATATCTTAAAAACAACTTAGAAACTTCTTTAAAACTATTTATAACTTGTTAAAAATGGTTAAATATCATTTTAAATTCATAGGTACTCGTTTAAAACGATCAGACTTATTCAAACTAATCAGAACTGGTTTCAACTAATTAAAATTTTTTTTTAAACTTGTTATAAACGGTTTAAAACTTTAAAAATTACTTTAGAAGTTGTTTAAAACTGTTTAGAATCGATACAAATTTTTAAAACTTGTCACACACGGTTTAAAATTATTAAAAACAGTTTATAACTATTAAGACTGTTTTGAACTTGTCTGAAGCTATTTGGAACTATATCAAACTGATTAAAACTTCTCTAAAACACTTTTGAACTTGTTCAAAACTCTACAGAACTGCTTTTAACTAACTTAGAAAGTTTTAAAACTTATTATAAATTGTTTAACACTGTTAAAAACATCTTAAAACTTGTTTGTAGAAAAAGAAAAATTATACTTTAAAAATAACCATTTTCAGGGAATTATTTCGAAAATGAAGAAAATTTAAAAATAATATGAAAACAGCTAAAAAATGTGTTTAAAATATTTGACATATTTTTTAATCAATTGTAATAATAACATTTTTTTTAAAAATCACAAAATCACGACATTTTATGAAAGAATAAATAAAGAGAATAAATAAAGAAAGAATAAATTTGTGAAAAAATAAACAAAATGTAATGAAAATTTACAACCCAGATGGTAATTTTTCCGGAAATATTACGGATTAATCAGCGAGCGCTTTTAGAAATTCTACATTCCGTAGAATGTTCTTTTAAAAAATATTTAATAAGCTGTGAACAAATTTTCAAAAAATGATTTAAAAAATATAAAAATGTTGGAAAATAAAATTAAAAAAATATAAATTTGTTAGAATGAAAAAAGAAAATGTAAAAACTATTGATCAAAAGTCTAGAAAAAGAATAACAACTTCCATTAAAAATAACAATTTTTAGGAAACTATTCCAAAAGGAAGAAAATTTAAAAACAAAATGGAAACAACTTAAAAAAAAAATTTACGAAAGAAACTAAATGTAAACAAAATTAAATAAATTTACAAAAAACGAGTTAATTTAAAAAAAAATCATAAAATTGAAGACAAAATCTGCTTCCCACAAAAGCATGAAAATAATTTTTTCTAAATGTTAAAAAAAAATTGTTTAAAATAAACTGAAATAAAGTTGAAAATTTTAATGCAAAAGAATCAACTTTTGACTATTGAATTTTAATAATTAATATCTATTAAAAATCAATATTAAATTCATCCAAGTTTAAAAGTTTATTTTAATTGATGTTTCTGATTTTTTTTTAAATTAGAATGACTTGGATTTATTGAAAATTTATTAGTTTTGACTTTATTCTACCTAAAATTTTTAAATGGTATTTTCACTATTTCAAATTCTATTTTTAAAAATATTGAAGAATACAAGATTGAAATTCAAATTTTTAGGAATTATCTACAAATTATCGGAATCTCTTAAAAAATTCTAAGATCGTTTTAACAATTCCCGGATCCTTTAACAACAACAAAAATAGTTAAACATGTTCTGTAGTTAAAAATGAAAAAATGTTTAAATTAATAAATTTGTTGAAATTCACAATCGGCGACCATATTGGACAAATTTCAGAAAAATACCGTATTTCAAATAAACCGTAAAAAATAATTTATTAAAAAATGTAAATTTAAAAATTTTTAATTTTGAACATATTTTAGAAAAATAAAACAATTTTTATTTTTATAGTTTTTTAAATTTTTTGTTAAATATTTTAATAGAATATTTTTCAGTTCAAGACTAAAAGAGAAAAATTTATTAAAAAAATTTAAAAGTTAAGAAACAAAATAAAAACTAGGGAAAAAACAATGAAAAAATTGTTTAAAAACTTGAATTAATGAGAATTATGACAAATGTGGAGTTCCTAAAGGAGCTATCTGATTGGCTGGTAATCTTCCCGCAAATATTACCGGACAATCAGCGAGCTCTTTTAGAAATTCTACATTCCGTGAGTCGGGTAAATGCACATTCTGAAATTTTTGTATTCGGTTAAGACTCTGATAAACGAAGTTTCGGTTAGTTTTTTTTTTAGTTATTATACACTCGTTTTAACGACTTTACAAGCCCAATGATTATCCTCCGTAGGGAGTTCCTAGAATTCAGTACTTTTGTGTATATTCTCCAAGTGTTTTTGCGTCTACAGAACGGCTTGAAATTAGGAGTACTCGCATTTGCTTGGACCACCCGGTATATTGGGTTTGCTCGCCAGTGGAGAGGGAAAACTGTAGAAAAACCTCTCCTGAGTACAACCGGTTTATCGACAGTCGAGTTCTAGTGATCTGCACAGGCCGATTACCGACAGTGCATATCATACCTCGACGTCTTTAGCTTCCACTGAAGTTATCTCACAGCCGGAAAAAATCCCAGGTTCCCCGGGGCGCGAACCTTGATGCTTGACTTGGCGGGACCGTAGAGTCCAGGGCCTTAACCAACTGAGCTACTAACTCCGTGGTTTAATAAGTTTCGGTTAGTTAAATTATGTTCTGACAAATAATGAATCTGATAAATACAATTTCTGAAAAATATATATATTCGAGTTTAATATGTCGTAAATTAAAAAGTTGAGCTAAAATTGAGGATAAAGTATAATCGTGCGCCCCAATCTCCCCCCAAGTATTAATTTAATTTTCAAGACCCTTTTGAAAGTTTGATGTGAATCTAAAAAGAGTAATCAAAATCTAAATCTACATAAAGGGTGTAATGAGTAATTCTTTGTGTACTGACCTGCCATACCGAAAAACGTGTAGGAGAGAATGAGCAGGGTAGCGAGGTAAGGCGGAAACCTGTATCCTCTCGTCATTGTAGTAACGGAAGGGACATTGACGTTGGGACTTGGGGCAATAATTTCCTCGGAGTCGAGGGTGGGTAGCCGTGATTGAGGATCTCTTTGCTGCCATTGCGACTGACTCGCGCACTGCCTCTGATGAGACGTGTGAGGGAGGTGCTGCTGATGGTGATGATGATGGTGGAGGTGTCGTTCCTGGGCAGGATGGTGATGGTAGAGGTAGGACTGGCCATGTTCACGATGACACGAGTCAGTGTCATCGTCGGGAGCAATCCTCTGTCGACTTTCCTCAAGTCTCCTCTGCTCCCAGCGCCCGATCTCCACACTCCTTATATTAATCTCCACCTGAAAGAAATAAAATAAATAAATACAAAAATATAGCTTGTTTTCATCGGCAACATTACTCTTGTTAGAAAGAATCCTTTTCTAAAAAAAGACACTTCGAGAAACACTTGGTAAAATGAACCTAACCTATTGACTTCACACGCTCAGATTGGTCGAAATATACAGAGCGCGCATATTTAAAATTTATTAATCGGAAACCTCGAAACAAAGTGTAAAGAAAATACCATAATTAATAATTAAAAAAACATTTACAATTAAAGTAAAGTAAACATAATAATAATTTTAAACTTATTATATTTATACATTTAAAATTAAATAAATAAAAATTTTTTTTTCTTAAAAACACAAAACTTTGCAAATTTAATTAATTTTAAACAGTTTTCAATATATAATTATTTACTTTAACTTTTTTTAAATTATTTTGTTCCGTTGTCGATTATTCTCACCACTTTTTGAATTTTTCTTTTAATTGTCAATTACTTTTCCCATTTCTCAATAACTTTCTTTAATATTTAATTATTATTTTAGTAATTTTGTGATTATTCTTTCAATTATCAACTATTTTTTAAAATTTCAATTTAATTCTTTACTCTTCAATTTAATTTATTAATCTTTCATTTATTTACTTGATTTTTAAAGATTTTCTTCAATTTTCAATTGCATTTTTCGTTTTTCAATTATTTTATTCAAAATTCAATAATTCTCGCATTTTCTCAATTATCAAAATTTTTTTTGAAATTCCAATACAATTCTTCAATTTACCATTGATTTTTTTAATTTTCATTTTTTTTACTATTTTTTTCATTATTTTCTTCAGTTTTCAATTGACAATTTATTATTCTCCTTCAATTTAAAAATTTTTTTTATTCAAATGCCGATTATTTTTCGAATTTTTTTAATTGTTAATTATATTCGTCATATTGTAATTTTTCTATTAATTATCAACTTTTTTTACTTGAAATTTCCATTTAATTCTTTAATTTCCAATTTATTTCTTCAATTTTTAATTATTTTCTGTAATTCTTAAATATTTTCTTTAGTTTTCAATTATTTTTATCAATTTTCAATTTAATTCTTGCATTTTTTCAATTATTTTTTTTCCACATAAAAATTGTTCTAAAATTTTAATTCAATTATTCAATTCTAAGTTATTTTCTTAATATTTAAATTCCACTTTTCAATTTTCAACTATTTTCATTAATATTAAAAAATTATCGCCTTTTTTCTATTATTTTTTTTCGATTATTATTAAGTTTTTTTAATTTTAAATACAATTTTTCAATTACCTTCTTTAATTCTCGGCTTTTTTCAAATTTTAAGTATATTCTTTAAATTTTAATTCCATCTTTAATTATTAATTCCTATTTTCAATTTTAATTATGTATTTCGATTTTCAATCCAGTTGTTAAATGTGCAATTATTTTCAACAATCATTCCCATAATTTTCTTAATTTTTCAATTTGCAATTATTATCTTAAAATTTTTCTAATATTCTTTGATTTTTTCAATTATTTTTTCAGTTGACTATTAATCTAGTCATTTTTCGATTTTTTTTTTCAATTGACAATTCTTTTCGTCAATTTGCACATATTTCTTTCAATTTTTCAATTATTTTCGTCATTTTACAACTATTTTTTTAAATTATTAATTATTTTCCGCAATTTGCAATTATTTTCTACAATTTTTTTTTTCATTTTTAATTTATTTCCTCAATTTTTTTTTCTTTTCTTCAATTTCAAAATTTTTTTTCGATTTTCAATCGTGTTTTTCAATGATTTTCTTTACTTTTTAATTGCATTCTTCAATTTTATTTCCATTTTTCAGTTTTCAATTGTTTTCGTACAAAATTCATTAGTTCTCGGCTTTTTTCAATTTCTACGTATATTCTTTAAATTTTAATTCCATTCTTCAATTTTAATTGTTTTCTTCAATTTTCAGTTTTGTTTCTAAAATACAGTACCGTTGGAATTTGCCAGTCTACTCATTTTTTAAGGTTTGAAAAACATCATTAAACGTACAAAGTATAATTATTAAAATTTTTTAGTCTTTATTTTCTCAAAGTCGATGGAATTTTGAGGAAAATAAGCCCCGAATAATATAGTCAATTTTTCATTGAAATATGTTAAAACAAGTGGAATTTTAAATGTTTGACAAAAATTCAAATTACTATCGAAATAATGATGGTTTTTTAAAGTTCCTATGTTTGTTTTAAAGGGCATTATCTGAAGAATAAGATTATTTTACAAGCATAAAAGTGCAATATTTTTTTCTTAGAATATGCGAGGCTCGGAAGTTAGACCAAAAACGATAGACAAATTATTGTTTATATCTTTTGATATCAAATGCAGCTATATAAAGTATATACCAACGTTATAATTCACAATAACTTTCGGAAAAAAGTAATATAATATATTTTTTGAAATTTTAAAAACTATTTGTATTGCAAAATAATGTCTTCAAAATTTTATAAATTTTTTGGTTCAATTTTTGAGCCTTGTATATTCCAGGAAAAAAATTGCACTTCAATGCTTAAACGGTAATCATTTTGAGAAAATTTTCTGTAAAACAAGCATATGGATTTCAAAAAACCTTCATTATTTCGAAAGTAATTTCAATTCTTGTACAACATTAAAAATTGCACATTTTTGGCACAAGAACCCCCCGGTATTTCGTCAAACAATTTTTTAATATTCTCTTATGTTAATATCCATTTAATAAATATTGAACAATTTTTATGGTTTTTTTTTTTCAGATCAATTGATACCCGATAACAAGTTGAAAAATTAAAAATAAAATAAATTGTTTAAATAAACAAAATAAAAAAATTTTGTTTCTAAAAATTTAACATTTTCTGATTCAAAAATCTTTAGACAACTTTTTTCTACCACTAAAATTAAGAAAGTTATGACCAATTGACAAAAAAGTTTGTACTAATGTTTTAATGCAAATAACTCGGAAAATAATAAATATTTTGTATCCTTAAACTTAAACAAACCCCAAATTGTCTATCCAAAAAACGTAATCAAAATCCAAAAGTGATCTATTTCTCGTCGATTTACCCTATTAAAATTATAAAGATTTTTTTACAAATGGCCGTGACTATTCGTACAGAAAATTCAAATGTTGCACTGCAAAAACATGGTGTCTTAAATTGGACAAAAATGTCATAAATTAAGATACTTTCATGTGTTATTTATCAAAAACAAGTTATTGTGAATACAAACAGATGTCATTATACGATTCTGTTCAATATCAAAATGTAGATCAGAAATCGGCGGTGTTGCACATCACCCCACAACACAAACTTGTCAAAGTCCTTCTTATTGTGAAAATTAATGTTAACCAAAGACACACTGCAAAAACAGGTGTCTTTGGTTACCATTAATTTTCACAATAAGAAGGACTTTGACAAGTTTGTGTTGTGGGGTGATGTGCAACACCGCCGATTTCTGATCTACATTTTGATATTGAACAGAATCGTATAATGACATCTGTTTGTATTCACAATAACTTGTTTTTGATAAATAACACACGAAACAGCACGCACCCTGGTTTGCTGTACGTAAACCGAGCTGAATTTATCAAGTTCAAAGTATTTTTCGATTTTAACATTTATAGTTATTTCATGAATTGTTTTGAATTATTTCATAGGTGAGTTTGTTGATATTGTTTGTTTTTTAAGTGCCTTTTAATATCCTAAGAGATTTTGAGATTACCTTACATTGTATTGCTGTCACACCAGCTTGAGCAAGTATCGTATTTGGGGTGATGTGCAACAATGAACATCATTATTATTATTCTACAAAAATAAACAAATAACTAAAAAATCAAATGCAAAAATCTTTTTTTCTTTGTAGAAAATTTTACCTGTGTTGCACATCACCCAACTTTTTTTTCAAAAATGCCAAAACGAACGCATTGAAAATGCGAAATGTTTTCAGGAAAAAATAAAAAATTTTAAAATCTATTAACGCAAGAATGTAGTATTTCCCTTTCTCTACATTATTTAATCATGAAATATTTAAAAATTTGATTACTGAACGTGTTTAACGAGCAACGGAAAGAAAGTGTTGCACACCTACCCACAAACAATTTTCTAATTGGTCGAGAAATTCTTGACGGATTTCTTATTGGTCGAGGTTTTCTGTACGATTAGACACTTGGTTTACAAACATCAAAATCTTGAGTCTCTCGGTGTTCAAAGTTTGGCTGACGTATATACGATAAATGTGTATAACAAACCTCGTCAAGATCGGCGCAGCTTGGAATGAGGCCCGAAATGGTCGTTTCCGAGTGGCGCTCTCCAGCTTCCCCGGTTTCTCTTGGTGCTACCGCTGCAGCTTCTGTCGCCGCCGGTCGTCCTTCTGCTGCACCTGGCCCACAACTCCGACGCACGTGCCGCCGCCTCCCTGTAACCAAATATCCGACCGCACGAGCGTTTACAGTGTGTTCTATCTTGCGAGGCGCCTCGACGATCTACCCCCTAATACCACCTCTCGTCTGGCTGACTGGCTAGCTGGTTGGCTGCCACCATCAGCCAAGAGCCTCTTTAATTTCGCCACCCCGGTACTGATCATCGGAGGGACGATTCCATTCGATCCGATGGGTTCATCATGATCCCCGGGGTGGCCCACGCTCGAGTGGAGAGATACTGTTAGGCAGGTGGGATCGTCTTTTCTTCCGCCCCGTATCATTAACAATATTACTCATGCCTCATTTTATAGGGTAGCAAAATTGCTTCAAGAAAGGGCCACCAGACACCAACCAAACTTGATCAATTTCAAGCACCTATTCCCATTATTTAGATTCCATTTCCAGTCTCTAAATTTATCCCAACAATCTTCCTTTCATCTATTATTAATTATATTATATAGGGATCTAAAAGTCGTGACGTCAGTTGGCTAAATGTCTCGCACAACAAGGTCAATTCAATTATATATAATCCTAAATATAAAGACATCAATCACACTTTTTGGTTAATCATGTTGTCCACAATGCAAAAATAGGTAACTTCTTGGTATGTTAAAATAAGATGTAAGACGGTAAATAGTATCTTACAAGTAACACTACCCAAGTGTCAATCGCAAATCACATTGAGACTATGTGCGTTTTGAAGATAATTGGAAAATATTAGTTAAGAAATTTTTCATTTTGGCAGACATGATGTTTTAAGGGTTGTAAATAGGAGTTGAAATTTCTATTATAATACAAATGCAAAAAGCTCATTGACCAGACTAGTGGGATACTTAAAAAAAAGAATAATGGGGTGAAGTTATGGGATGAAAGGAAAGTTAATGATGAAATAAAACACATATTGCTTCATTGTTTAAACAATTGTTGTTTAAACAATTATCATTAACTTTCCTTTCATCCCATAACTTCACCCCATTATTCTTTTTTTTAAGTATCCCACTAGTCTGGTCAATGAGCTTTTTGCATTTGTATTATAATAGAAATTTCAACCCCTATTTACAACCCTTAAAACATCATGTCTGCCAAAATGAAAAATTTCTTAACTAATATTTTCCAATTACCTTCAAAACGCACATAGTCTCAATGTGATTTGCGATTGACACTTGGGTAGTGTTACTTGTTAGAGTCATAAACATCTTAGAATAAGATATACATTAAGATACTTTATTCCTATTGTAACATCTTAAAATGAGATACTTTAATCTTAAAGTAACTAAAACGTGGCTATATAATACTATAACATTTTAAAGAAGCTACCAAAACATCTTAAAATTAGATACTTTTTTTTGCAGTGCAGTCAATAGGTACTTTTAGACGGTAACAACTCTAAGGGGCTGTTCATAAATTACGTAAAACGTTTTCGAACCTTTTTTGAACCCTTCCCCCTTCTAAGCAACTCCAAGTAAAAGATTTTGTCAGAAGTAACTTGCTCACCAAGAGGAGAAATTATACCTATAGACTGATCCCCTCTACACTGTAAAAACAGGTGTCTTAAATTGTTCAAAAATGTCTTAAAATAAGCCATTTTTCGTGACTTAGAAAAACGAATACAGAGAGGTTGGGGTACCATAAAAAGTAGAATATAATTTTTGGAAGAAATACCGGGGCAAAAATGATTAAAAATTAGTCAAATGTGGAAGGGTATAACTCGGGAACTATTTGGCCAAAATAAAGGGTTTAAGCAAAAAACATCGAACTTTAGAGTTATTAACCTATAATATGTTTTTTCTCGAAGTATTGACTGGACTAATGTTTTTTTTCATTTTCATATAATTTGTTGAAGACCTGCACTCTTAAAAAACAATTAAGCCTAAAAAGCAAAACGAAATCTGAAAGAATTTCAATAACGTTGAACTTAAGATAGAGCAATCAACACTTCTCAGATCAAGATATTTATTTTCTCGGCTATACAGTGTGCAGTGAATTTTTAACACGAAAGAATTGCAACTGTGCGGTCAATAATTTGCCTTGTCATTATGACAAACGCGCCTATCTCGAGCCGGATGCAGATATTATTGGCCGCAATCGAACATTATCGAGCAATGTAAACGTTTTTTTGCGACAATTATGATACGTACTCGAATTGGCGTCAAAGAGTTAATTTTTTTTATGTATAGCGTTTATCTTTGTGCAGAATTTATTCAATCTGCGGTGGAAACGATTACAATTTTTAAGGAAAATGAGCTAATGTTAGTTTTAGAAGAACAAGGACAATGGTGATCTTTAATAAAGATGGACAGTCTTGATTTTGAAGTAGATTATCAATCCTTGAAAAAAATGTTGTACGGTATCAATTTTTTGAGGTAATGATGACTATGTTGGAAAAAATGGGTATCAATTTTTAGGATGGATAATATCAATTAAGGAAGGTGCACCGTCCTAAAAAATGTGGCCAGTCTCATATGATGTTAAAGGTATGGATAAATTGAATGTTTATAAAGATGGACCATGATATGAATTGTTGAGGAGGAATGATAATATCCTAATGTTTAAAGAAGATGAACAATACGCTAAACTATTACTGATGATATGGATAATATCAATGCTTAAAGATAGTTGTAACAGTTTTGTTAGTTTGCGAAAATTTTGTTACTAACAATAATCCCAAATTGCTGAGATGACAAAAAATTTGCTACAACAACAAATCGTATTTGATAGTTGTATATTAACAATTCGGTTTGTAAATCCAACAATCCCTTTTGTTCTGTGTACATCAGGAAGAACAACAACAAATGTTAAAGAAGATTAAGAATATCAGTTATGTGACTTCAATTTTTGAAAACAATGAATAATGTCAATGTCTAAGAAGATGGTTAATTTTTATGGATAAGGTGCACTTTTCTAAAAAAAATTGGTTAATCCCAAATGATGTTAAAAATACGAATAGTGCCCATGTTTAAAAAAGATCTACAACTATATCAATTCTTTAGGAAGGACAAAATCATAATGTTTAAAGAAAATGGACAATATGCTAAATGTTATTGAAGATATTGATAATGTAAATTTCTCAAGATGGAACCGACAATACTTTGGAAAAGATAGACAATGTCAACTGTTTTAAAAGATGGACAATGTCAACTATTTCAGAAGATGGACAATACCAAACGTTATTGTAGAAGGTCAATGTCAATATTCCTGAATCTGATAATTTCAATTATTGAAGATGACCTCGTAGAAAACCGGGTCTTCTGACTAAAACTGAACATGTTTGACAAGAATTTAAAGAAAACTCGAAGAATAACAATTTACAAAGGGGTAATGAAACTTGGGCAAAAATGTAGAGTCTTGTTTTCGCGTTTAAACACGAATCTGTCAGGTTAGACAGAGGATACTACCTACGTAAAATCACTTTCCGCTTCGGTATTCAACGACCTACATATCATTTCTGGATCGGATAAAAGAATGAAAAAGCGAAAGAATCGTGGGGGATGGAGAGGAACTTGAAGCGGAAAGGGGAGCACAAGAGGAATAAAGAAGAGGGGAGAACATCTGGTACTCGAAACGACTGTACTCAACGCAGGTCGCAACACGTTTCTCGTTTGCTTTCTTGATGAATAACGGGTCGGAATCTTAAATGAATTTCGTTTTTTATAAGAAAATCATGATTCAATAGCGACCTTGCCCCTGTAATTGCTCTTACAGTGCTTGCAATTAAATATGTTTGCAACCGCTCAATGAAACCAATTGCGTCATTATTAAGCAACACACTACTGTCATCGGTTCATTAAACACTCAAATCACCGCGGTACCATGTAACATTTTTATTTTATTTAAATAAATTTTGAGTCATCCGTTATTGAAAAATGTAAATTATTAAAGTCAGTGTATAGTTGTCTGTGACATTGAATTTGAGGTATACAATGATTAACTTTAAGATTATCAGTTGAATGTGGCTTAAAATTGATCTAATACTGTCCTACCGGATCCAGTACACAACATGATCAACTTGGTTCAAAATAAATTCATTAAAATCAATTATCTGCTACGGAATGAATAATGTAGCAATGCACTTGTTCGATGATTATCATGAACCGCGATGACGGAGACACGGTGAATGTCGTTACAGATTTAGAACATCGATTACGAGTGGAGATCATGCTCCACATGTCGACACTCTCGTTAAAGTGGAAAGTGTGAAGAGTATGTCTTTAACAAATGAAATGTGTATAAAAGTTTATGTGCTTGGCAAAGTGTGAGATTTACGGTATGTACAAATAGCGCATGTACATTGACAAATAGAGGTTGTGTGTATATATGACACATCGTTTCTGACCTGCGGAGAAAATACAAGTAATAGTGTTTGTAAGAGTAGTACCTGTATACCGATTATGGGACGTGTGACTGTACAGTGTACACTCTTGTATGATGTATGCTGCCTTAAGAGCAATTTAGCCACGGCGAGTGAACAGCATGTAATGTGCTTTACTTCATTCTCCCCCTTCGATAACAAAAGGTCATATCTCGGGAGACGAGATACTGCCTGATACGGCCTCGCGACACAAGAATGTGAAATTCAATTCAAAACAGTGTTGTTATGGTATTTGATTCATCGACTGAAACTTTGTGTGCACCATTCATACAACGTATGAGTAACGTGATTATTACGGAAGGATCAAATGTTTCGTATAATTAACACTTGTCAAGATGTGTGCATTAATTTCAAATTTCAAGAATAATCACAAAATCTAGTGTTGTCCTTTGTCTTTTATTTATATAAGAAAATGAGTTAACTTTGACAGTTAGACTTAAGTTAATCTAAAAGTTAATTAGAACATTAAAAAGTAGCAATGATAATAAAATTGTTATTTAAATTCAAGAAATGCTAAAATCAATTTAAGTGGTCATTTCAATCACTTTATTGATTGACATGACTACTTTAACAACCATTTTATTCATTTTGATTCATTTAATGGTTAAAATGTCGTTTAAAGCTGTTATTTCAAACTGAATGAGCAATTAAAATGACTATTAAGGTGGTTATACAAATGAAATGGTCATTCCAATTGGTAACGGTCATCCTTAAGTAACTTATTCTATGACTTTTTCAGGATTTCAAGAGCCCAGTTTGGATATTTTCCAGACCAACGGGAAATTTAAGATTTACATCAATAACATCGAGATTAAGATTGGCAATTTTCCATTGTGGAGTAATAATGTAAACAAATGTTTCGAGCTACAAGATATGACAATGCAATATGATTTTGTTTCATAACTGATTTTTGAACTAGAATCATATTGCTTTGACAGTTAAAATACCATCATTATGTGGTATTATAATATGGTATATGAAAAGTTAACAATTGCAACCCAATGGAAATGGTGTTAAACAGGTTTTGGAGATTCAATTTCCAAAACAACCTTTTGTCAGAGAGTTTAGCAGAATAAGTACCTGCACTCTGGCTGAATGGAGGTATTTGGGATCTGTTAGCATTTTAGCAGTGAGGTGCCGGAGGGCAAGTAAAGAGTGTAAGACAGAATTCATTCTAAAGTAGGTGACACAAGCGCATTGTGAGACAGGCGTTAATTGAACCACGTCCCACATGTACTATCCTCTTAATAATTGCTTATTTCCCTCTTTGCAATGCGATATATCAGCTTTTGCGGTTAAATGATCCTAACTCGAATTGAGAATCGTCCTGAATTTAGGTTATTTCACAATTGCGCGCTTTAGCGTAACTTCCGTTTCGTTGCTCACGAGATCTTCGGCCTCCGCGATTTCTATGCCTATCCGTATAATTTTATAATTTATTAAGTGGACTCGAAGCGTGATGCACTCGCCGAGAATGTGTCGAATCAGTTCCTTCTTACCTAGATCATCATCTTTCATCTGCGCGCAAATTTCATCTTTCCTATCATAGAAGCTAATACTACACATACATTTCACATCACTTCCATTTTTCTGAGTGCTTTAGAAATTGTTTATACTCAGAATACAGTTTTTTTTCTTTCTATTCCGTGGAGGTTCTTTTTTTAGATTCTTACATCATCTAACGTTCTCGGTGTCCGGCGATAAAGAGCACATAATCCGATCCGCGAACGAGGAACTGCCATGCCGTAACTAACCAATGCTAAGTAGGAAAAGCGTGATCTCGAGTTCTTGAGAAAGTAACGCGGCGCTGATTCAATTTTATGGGAAGAGCCGACCGAGCTCTCTGCACATTAACGCCAGGAAAGAAATAGCTTTCATACTTTTCTTTTTTTGTAAAAAAAAAAAAACACGCCTCTTTCATTCTAGAACGAAAACATACCTATATATACTCTAAATTAACCGTAATTTTATAGTTTAAATGGAAATTCTTTTATTTACGTTTCGAATGTCGATTTTTATGTTTTAAATAAAAATTTAGAATCAGAATAAGATAATACATTTGTGACAATTTGTAGATTATTTTTCAAGAATTGAAGGGCTACCAGTGGACTTGCAGATGGAAATTAGTAAAAGAAGTGATTTTTTAACTTAAAAAAAGGAGTAAACAATAATGAGTTTGAACGTGTTTAAAAATTTTAAAATTCTTGACAATAGTATTTATTCAAATTTGAAGAAAATAATTCGTAAATGGCACAAATAGTAATTGATATATAAAGAAAATAATTAATAAATGACAAAAATAATTCAAATTTGAAACAAAAAATGGTAAAAACTAATTGAATAATGGCATAGATAATTGAAAACTGGTGTAAAAATAAAAAAGTTATAGATAATAATCGAAAAATTGAAAAAATTATTAGAAGTCTGAGGATAATAATAATTGAAAGTTGAAGAAATTAATTGAAGTTTGAAGAAACTTATTGAAATTTGAAGAGAATAATTCAAAAATGTCAAAAAAAATTAAATATGAAGAGAATAATTTATTTTTTGTAGAAAATAATTGAAAAAGGTGTAAAAAAATTCTAAAAATAATAGAAATATTAAAAAAGTAATTGTAAAATGACATGAATACTTGAATAATGACAAAAATAATCAAAATTTAAAGAAAATCATTGAAAAATAACAAAAGTAAATTGAAACTTGTGTAGAAAGTTGAAATATTTCAGACAATAATTTAAAGATTGAAGAACATAATCGAAATTTTAAGAAAATAATTGAAAAAAGACAAAAGTAAGTGAAAACTTGTGTAATACATTTAAATATTCATGATAATAATGCAAACACTGAAGAAAATAATTGATAGTTGAAAGAATTAAATTTAAAATCGCAAAAATACTTAAAATACTTAAAATTCTCACTCGTTATATTTTAAATTTTTATTATTACTTTAATGGGTTCTTTACACCCGTGTATTAAACATTAAATAAATAAACATTAAATAAAAATTGACAAACATACTTCAAAATTGACAAAAATACTTTAAAAATGACAAAAGCATTTGATAACTGATGTAAAAAATTAAATATTGGAAGACAATACTTGAAAAATTGATCAAACAATAATTGAAATGTTCAGAAACTACACAATTGAATAATGACATAAATAATTGAAAGCTCGTGTAAAAATTAAACAATTTTAGCTAATAATTGAAAAATTGAAAAAAATATTAGAAGTTTAAGGAAAATAATTCAAAGTTGAGGAAATTAATAGTTAGGGCAATTAATTGAAATTTGTAGAAAGTACTTAAAAAAAGCTGTAAAAAAATTTATAAATTTATTACAATAATAAAAAGAACGAAGAAAATGATTGAAATGTGACACTTCTACCCATCCAATAATTTATGACCCCTGAAGGTGTCAATTTTTTTCTAGCTTAGTTTAGGCACATAAAGTTATTTTACAATGTTAAAAATAAAAAAAAAAACGAAAATTTGAAATGTTTAAAATTATTACTTTCGAAAAAATGAAAAATTTTAAAAGTTTATCTCCTTCCACAATGTTTACTATTTTGTATCGCCAATTTTTTTCTAGCTTTTTCCAATTCTTACCAAAATTACTTATGTATATTAAACAACTCTTATTTAAAAATAAATTTTTTTTTGTATGTCAAAAAACTTTATTTTTCAATTTTTAACAATATACTGTAATTCTGGATCAAAAATTATGACAGATAAAAAATTGACAATCTTCAGCACCAAAGTTAAAAAAAATTTCTCCGTCACTTAAAATATCTATCTTCTTCTACAATTTCCAATTTTTATGGGCCTTTTTTTAAATTTAAACAAAATTACGCATGGATTTAAAAAACTTTTAATTTAAACAAAATTGAAAATTCTAGAGCTCACCCAAAACCGGTGCCTTCCCTCAAGAGAATAATTGAAAATTGGTATAAAAAATTTCGAAATTCATAACAATAAAAAAAATTGAAATTTTAAGACAATAATTTAACAATGACAAAATTAAATGAAAACTTGTGAAGTAAATTTAAATATTCATGACAATAATTTAAAGACTGAAGAAAATAATTGATATTTAAAAAATTTAAATTCAAAATCGCATAAATACTTCTCTCTAAATCTAAATTAGTTCAAAATAACTAATTATTAGTAAAAACTATCCAAAAAATAGTTAAAATTTTGCTAAAATATTAGTTATTTTGACATAACCTAAAAATGAATTTGACTAATAATTAGCTATTTCAGGGTGGCCGCAAAATTTCATTTTAAAAATTCCCTGATTTTTCCCTGACTAATTTTTCATTTTCCCTGACCACTAATTTTACAAATATTGTAAATCTTGCTTTGTTTATTTGGAATTTGAAGTAATAAAATCATGAATTTTTAATTGTGGTTTCTTTAAGAAAAATTCCCTGACTTTTAAAGGGTTTTTTTTTTAAAATCCCTGATTTTTCCCTGACCTGCGACCACCCTGTTATTTTTTACTAAATGATTAGTAGTAATATAACGATTTGAATTTAGTGACTGGGTTTTTGAAAATTGACAAAATTACTTTAAAAATGACAAAAATAATTGAAAAGCTGTGTAGAAATGAAATATTTATAGACACTTATTAAAAAATTGACGATGCAATTGGAATATGAACAAACTAATTGATTTATAAGGTAAATTATTAATCGGGCACCTGATATCAGAAAACCCCTTCCCCGCAGCTGGAATAGACATTTTACTAAAAAAAAAGTGAGTAAAAGTGAGTCACTGGCAGTCCTGGAATTGAGCAACATTACAAATTACCGAGTGAAATTTACTCTATTGAATATTAAGTAACAGTGATGAAAGGAAGCAATCTGTAACATAACGCTGTGTTGAAGTAATTTGTCATTCTTAAGTGTTTAAATTTCTGTCCCTAAGGACCATCTGCAGAAAAGGCCCCTTGAGACCAATCTGTTGAAGGGCGGATCAAAAACAAAACCCAAAATAGTATTTTTAAAGATATTCAAATACGGGAAGATTTTTAAATTCAATTACAGAATATAATTGTGACAAACTGTTTTTACCTTTAAATAGCTATCTGTTATTGGATATCGGTAAATAATACAATGATATGTGTTTTATACAATATAACACATATACAGGTGTTACATCAAAGAATTTTGTAGTACTCATATACATATATGATAATAATCAACTCATATATAAACCTCTAATGAATTCAATGACAAAAAACGTAAAGGTAACGAAATCCGTTTCATCCCGACAAAGAAATAATTCCGGTTTATAAATTGTGATCCTTGGAAGGGGGTATGGAAAAAATATCTCGAGGCGAGTTATAACAAGTTAATCCCTGTTGCAGCGGAAGCAAAAAGCGCAACCCTTTGCGGACTCTGGTGCAACGAGTCATGAAATACCAGTGTTTCCGCAGAGGATAGAGTTCATTGTCAAAGAATGATGAGTTGAGCGCTCAGCTTGTGATCTCGGGCGCACGACCGGCACGTGTCCCTTGTAAAAAAAAGACCGCCCCAGCGTTGATTTTTCAGGGAGAACGAGGGAGAAGGAAAGCAGCCAGTTTACAGCTGCGCCTCATCCAAACACGGAAATTCCTATGTATACTTAATAAATATAACCTAAAATCTGTATTAAAGAATGTTTAAAAAATCGACCTCTTCACCGAAAACGACTCTGAAAACACAGCCACCCTTGTTTCTAGATTGTCAACTCGTCTCTCAAGAGGTCGAGATGTGTCCACGTGCCCTATCGAAAATCCTCAAACCCTCGGCGACCACCAGCTGAAACTAGACCGAGTCAGACTCCAATATTCCGGATGCTGATTTTTAAAAGAGAAAGGGGAAGAAACCTGGTCGTGAGCCAGGAAGTTTTGTTGATGCGGGGTTGCCAAATCGTTAAAAAAAAAAAAAAATTGTAAAAAGAAAGAAAAAGAATCACGGTAAGTTTAAGCGACGAGACGAGTGTTATTTGTGTTGTTTTCCTTTTGTGTCAATGAAAACACTTGGCTCTGACGTTCATTTTACAGATTTTATGAGTTCTCGTGCGCGATAATGGTCTTGGAGGAAAATATTGTATTCTATACTACAAAGAGAGCTTCAAAGAAATGACACTGTGAATCATAAAAGATGTATATTTTTATCGTGTAAACTGTCAGAAATTATCTTAAATTCATAAGTTAGAAATGGGATGAGTTAATTGAATGAATGGACGTTCACTTATTCATTCAATGAAATCACATTCATCATTCATTCAAATCCAATAAACCTGCTTATTTATACACTGTGAGAAATAAAACACTTTCGAATGTATATATTCATGCTCGAAACTTGGATTAATTTTAATAAATTTCAAGTGCAAACAAATTATAAAATAAATAAATTGACAAAATATACAAATTTATAAATGTTGTTTAATTAATCAAATCTATGAGTTGCAGTAAATAAAACACTTTTTATGATCCTTCAAAAAGAAATGGTTGAAAAAAAAGTTCCTATGACATAAAGTATAGAATGAAGAAATAAAAATGTTCTGGAATTTCCGACAGTTTTAAAGTTACGTAAGTCGTAAAAAAGAAAATATATCTGCGATATTCACAGGCATGAAACATTTATATTACCTACATGAATCTATTTTACATGTATGTAATTGTTACTGACACAAAAATATGGTTATTTTTTTTAAATGAAGGCATTTTGATTCTCTTTTTGTAAGTGATAAAGTATTAGTATCCACTTTTTCAGTAAACTTTGGTTAAGATTTTATGATGTTGAAGTTTGCAACGTTGCAGCAACGACAAAATTGAAAATAAAAAATTAATTTAGTGAACAATTTTTTTACATAAAACGGTGGGTATTGTTCGCCGAAAACTTAAGAAAAAGTTTTATCCCTAAAACACATCTGGAACTCTTTCTTTAAAAGGAAAAAAAAAACTATAAAAATGTACCTAATTCAGTGAACAATGTTTTTATTGTATAAAGTAGCGTATATTGTGCTCCCAAAGTTTTAAAAAAATGTCAACCCCAAAGCAATTTGGTCGTTTTTCCTAAAAATTAACCCAGCGCTTTTTCCTTTTAGGCAATGGGTTCCGGATATTTTTTGGGGGCGAATTTTTTTAATGTTTCGGGGGCACAATACACCCCACTTTAAATAACAAAAAAATTGCTCACTGAATTAGGTGCATTTAGATAATTATTTTACTTTGGGAGGGGGGGGGGGGTAGATTTTCCGTTCAAAGAATGGGTTGTAGATATTTTTTGGGGATGAAACTTTTTCTCAAGCTTTGGGACACAATGCCCACCATTTTATGAAAAAAAACATTGTTATAACTTCAACATCATAAGATTTAACAGTATATCAACACACCCCTATTAATAATTTACCTTGTTAAGCCAAAATGCTGTATAAATTTACCCACTACTGTCAACAATATTCTTTTCCCGAAATAAATATTGGGCGCCATTTGGTCAAGAAAGAGAAAAATGGAGAAATCAAGTAGCCCCGTCGCTCGATTTATCCAGCATGTCTAATTGCTGAGTGTCTTACCCCACGTCTTCACTTGTTTCTCACCTGAATAAGAGTCACGTTCCGCTCTCATGCTCTCGAAAAACAAACAATTCCTCACCCTCTGTTTCCCCATTGTGGACACCCCGTTGCTTATCCGTTCATTAATTCACCCCTGCCCTAATTTGAATAATTGAAACTCCCCAGATTCGTAGGAGTGATTTTCTCTCACCTAATCTTGGTCAAAGACTTTAAAGTCCCGGGACAAATCGTTCGCTGCATGACAATTTGAGGATAAGGAAAATTGTAAAGCACCCTAAAAATTGAAAAGGGTCCTCTCCTCCCCCGGAGAGTTCCCGATGAAAAATGCTCCTACGAAGGGTTAAATCAATCAATGAAAGATGAAGCGTCAAGATGGATATCGTCTTCTGATTCTCTCGAAATAATGCATATGTAGAAAAAGAAATATGCGTATTGATACATGTATGTGTATTTTTGTACGCGTATATGATTATATCGAACATGCATGCAGGCACGAGGCATTTTGTGTAATTGTGTGGGAGTGGCTTTATGTGTATGGACTCTTGGGTTATATCTCTCGTGTTAAATGGGCCCTCCAGGACTCATGCTCGCACTCCCAAGAAGACGGCATCGCACATGTCGTATGTGTATTCATGGCTCGCAGCTGCCGAAATGCACTATAGCTACCATTATTATACCTGTTTTTCGCTGGGTTTAACTTTGCACGCCCTACAATCCCCCACGTTCCTCCAAATCCGGGGATTTTACACACCTTATTGTGCCTCATTTCCAATTTCATATATTTCAATAAATTCCACCAAATTTGGAATTTTCACGGTACAATGTTAGAAAATCTTTTCACTTGATCCAAATAATACCAAATATTTGTGGAATTTTTCTCGATAATAATGGAACACTATAACGAAAAATTATATACTGTAGTATTAGGCCTTGACTTAAAATAAATCGTAATTAAATCATGTTCAAAATAATCGTTAGAATAATATTAACTAAAAAGAACAATGGCTAACAATGTGCAATTGTTAAAAATGTGTGCAAAATGATTATAATCATTACAAAAAGATTGTAATGGCTACAAAAGAATTGTGACCATTGCAGAAAGATTGTAACCATTACAAGAAATTGTATGACCAATACGAAAAGGTTGTTAATGGTTACAAAAAAATTATAACCATTCCAAAAATATATTGTGATGATTACAAAAGAATGGTAACCATTACGAAAAGATTATACCCATTATGAAAAGATTGTTAGTATTATTATAAAAAATTGTAAACTTTACAAAACGATTGTAACCACTACAAAAAATATCGCAAACAGTATATATAATGTTATAAATTTTGTAGCATCAGTCAATGTTCACCCAATTGTTAAATTCCCAATTTTTTAGTAAATTTTTTAACCTTTCCAGTGCTGCATTTTTGGCCATTATCTGATTCTGTTTAAGAGGAATAAAATGAGAAAAAAACTATATTGAGCTGAGGAGGCGAAGAATACTAGAAGGCAGGTAATAGAGCCGAAAATTCGTTTACGATGTACACGTATGGCAGCTGCGAGTCATTGAATACGCGCACGTGGCACATGTGCCGATCCTCATTCCTCGTCCACGAGGCATGTGTTCGCACACGATTCCGCACATATGAGCATTGGTCCTACAAATTATGAAAATATTCTTTCACGATAACAGGATGTTCCGATCAAAACTTGGCCTTTTCAAAGTTTCATACAATTTCAGAAACGATTCGTATAGGCAGCACTTTATTCGAATTATTTTTAAAAGCTTTTAAATACTTTATTATGTCTTTGGAGCACGAAATGTCGAAAATGTGAACCAAGAGACAGAAAGGAGAGAAAGAGAGAGAGAGAGAGAGAGAGAAAAGTGTGAAAGAGTTGAAGAAAAACAATTTTAAAAAGGGACAAGAAATTGAGTTGATTTCTCACGTGGAATGATAAATGAGCCGAAATTCGTGCCTCTGACAAATTATGTAAGTTATAAAAGGCCTAATACAGTTGAAGAGCACAGTCGGGAATCAAACAGGCGGATTTTTCTCGTGAGAAAGTAGGCCGTCGAAATACTTAAATCGCGGTATATTTTCTTACTTAGTTTCAGACACGTCATGCCGAATGATCAGTATATAAAGCGAGAGTTGCGACTTCTTTTCCACAAGTAGGTCTTTCCAGATGCGTTCTTTATTTTAGTCACGATCCACGTCGAGAAATACATCATCGATATATAAATGTAATTCTTTGTATTTCTTAACCGAATGTTCACAATTTAAAAAAACACTTGAAGTAGACGAAAGATTAAATATCAATTTCCATCGGTTTTAATAATGATTAAAATCAATAACTTCAAAATCAAAAGTGAATGAACATACTTGAAAAGCGTTAAACTAATTTCATAACGGGATATTTTTAACGAGGGTATAAATCTACTTTTCTCAACTATGAGAAAATACTGCTTTGTTTTTAGAAGATAAATGCTTGAAAAATCTGGCCGATAAGGTTTCTTATCAGTGTCGAATAAATGGCACCTTTGCGGCACAAGCACAGTTCTGTCCTAAATAGGATCCGAGACAAGATAATTTCCTAGATAAGAAATTGAGTTCGGTTATTCAATTTTCCATAAAAGTTGCATCAATTGGAAGAGCGAGTGTGAACAGTTGACATATTTTTTACGAGCCATCTTGAGAAGAAAAAAAAAATAAAGAATAAAAAACACAGTTCAGTGGTTAACTGTCTGTAATTTTCTCTTGTTTGGGGTAAGAAGCATTCACCACATGTTGGCAAAAAGTCTTTTTTTCGCAAAAGCCGGTTGCGTGAAATCACCAAGTGTCACGTAATGAGGAATAAAATCAAGAAACTAGATATAACACAATGACAAAAAAAAGAGATTAACTTTGAAAATAGTTAACAATTTTAAAAAGCGTTTTAAGAAATAATACAGGATGAAAATAATGAACCGGTTTTTTTTATAAATCAATAATTAAGATATGAGGCGTGTAAGTTAAAGAGATGTATATGGGAGTATAAAAGCAATTTAATAAGCCGTAAATAAGTGTCAAATTCACTGTGAAAAAAGCGTCAGATAATGGCTCGTGTCAAATTGATCATATCAGGTGTATCATTGTGTATCGAATATAGGCAAAACACGCAAAAATAATGGCCTCGCGATATGAGTATCGATGGCAGGCAGAGCACATGGTTTGCATCGGCATAGGAAGCCGCAGATGGTTCTTCCTTGCACGATTATGGTTTTTTGCTTCGACGTGCCTGACCGATGTCTGAGGTACACTGTAACTTTTCGATCATTTTTTTCACCAACACACACCGCAAAGCCAAGTTCATTGGACTCGCAAAAAACCCTCACAAACTTCTAAGCCAAGCAGAATAAAGTTCCAATCCAAACATATATTTTATTCTAAATCATCTCCGGACTGGCAAACAATGCTTCCAATTATCCGAATAACGTACTAGAAAATTCCTTTCGACAATATATAAAATAAAGCATGAAAGGGACTTACGCAATAAAAAAAACTTTAGAAGAAGAAATATCGAGCGGAATTCCGGGAATGAAAGGGGTTTGGCCAGTAATTTGGTAGGATCATGTTACTGAAAATTGAATTAATATACGCATCGTGTTGAATAATAAGACGGGGAGGAAAAAAGTAATTGATTGGATGATTGGAAGGGGTTTGTGTAATACCTTGAACCTGGTCAAATCGTTCCTAATCCTGAGAAGCGTTAGAGACATCGGGACAGGTAAATCACTTAACACGACCCTCGCCTACTTGAAGGAAGGAGCGTAATGACGGTCATTACATAAAAATCGTACTGTTGTACTCATAATGGGCTCTCGAGTTTCAGGAACATCAGGTCAGCGTGGATCGTGACTTCTGCTAAATAGGTAAAACTCCAATTTTTCTTGAGAGATGGTTTCGAACTGTCATTTTTCGCTTTTGTGAAAGTCCTTTTTTGCTAATCGCGTGTCGACGGATTATCTCACCCACTAATTAGAGCGGTGCTTTCAAAACTATAAAACCTAGTCAATCTCATTTACAGACAACTTGGGAGGTCATTCTAATAAATTAGCAGTCTTGTCACTGAAATAAATTATCTCGCATTTTCGAGCTAACTGCAAAAACATCGTTAGCTTTCGAGAAGGAAAGGCAACAAAAACAGTTATAGAAAAAAAAAAGACTCTCCGAAAATTAAATTGTATACACATATGGTACGATGGTATAATACTCACGACAAAGACTATTACCCAAATAATGAAAATCCTATTTTTAGACATCCATTCTCGTTTTATCACAATGGTAACAAGCAAAATCCTGAGTCAGTTCTCGTATAATTAACTCAGTCGAATTGGATTAAACGATGGCCAATGGTCATACTAATCAGAAAGACGAGTTATCGATTTTTGGTCCAACAATGTATAGAGACGATTTTAGTCCATTGACATTGATTTCCCCTTCTAAACAGTAAATTGGGGAGGACGGCATTGTATAAAAATAGGAAAATTAGTCTGGGGCCGATTGGACCAGTCATTGCTGACGTATCTAGACGAAATGATCATTCGTCGTTGGCAAATAAATTAAGCCATTCTATCGGGGCTTGTGCACAAAGGCGGAATAATAAACCCGAAGCGAAACGATGGAAAGGTCCGAAAAGCCCCAACAAACCTATCTCTATAGTCTGCTTAGTGTTCACCACACTGGACCCAATCGGCAAATGAAACGGAATAAACGTAAGAGGATCAGCAAAATCGGTGAGTCTTTCAATTTTCCCAAATAAAGCTCGAAATTGGCCTCAATTGGCACTCAAGGCCGTTGTCCCGAGTGTCATCCTTTGCCAGGATCAGCTTTTAAACCAAGAAAGAGTATTTTTCTCTTGTTGGGAGAAAAATAGGATTTCTAAACATTGCTTTAAGAAGAGGTACCTTCTCGAATAATATATATTCAATTTCTTTAAGAAATTTAAATTTTTTTATCAAATTTTTGGAATAATTAAAACTTTTAAATTACTTTTTGAACAGCTATAAATTCATCTATCAATCCTGTAAATATGAAGTAAATCCATTAAAAACTGCCAAAAATATCGTGGTCTGAAAAACTCGTTACTCAAAATTCAAGGCCCTGTAACTTCAACAATTTTGAAAAATTTTGAAAACCCTTTGGCCCACAAACAACTCTTGCCTAACACTAAATTTTTGCCAACTTTCACAAAAATCGAAAGACCCCGAACTAACTTTGATTTTTCTGAGAAATTTTGAGCCTTTAGCGCATTTAAAAGTTTTACGTTTTTTGGGTAAAATAAGATATAGTAAAGTTAAAAAGCAGAAATAACTTTGTCGGTTCAGTAGAGATGATTTCAATAAGCAAACGAGTTGTGGTACCTGAGTCAGGGAGCAGTGCGTAAGAGGTCGTTCAAATATTCGATCGGTCTGTGTTTCAGTATCACAAAACGGAGCAACTGCACAGAGATAATTGGACGGCGGGAAAATTAGAGGGAACCCTTCTGGACCCCTCAGCGAGCGGAACGAGGCGGAATAATCTCCCTTGTTTTTAAAAGATTAGGTCGTTAAGTTCCGAGTCTCTTCGAAACACTTTTCCAACAAGGCTCAATCACCGACCTATCAACGATTAGTGCACCTGTTTATGGTCGGTCAATCCCATTTGACAAACCCATTCTCTTGCGCAGAACAAATGCAAAAATAATAACTAAATACTCCCAATAATCAATCACCTGCAAGTACAACAATAGACCCCATAACAACTATCAAAAAGTAATAATAAATCCATAATATTTACAAGCTTTCTAATGGTTTTTGACCATTAGGCAACCTTATATCACTGAATTTGTAATAAAATGATCTTCCTTGTGATATAAATTTCATTCGGTAAACAGATAAGTGCAAATTACTATTTTTCTTAATCTCTTTGTACTTGGCAAACCAGTTGTTCTGAACAGAAACAAGTAGGCAAACCAATGGTATAGCTATTCGTATTCATAATTCATAGCCTTGAACATATTATTTTAGGCAACATATTCGGAATACCTTTTTTGGCACATTATTTTTCATAAAAACTATTTTTATCCGTTAAACATATGGGTGGAGGTCGCTTCTAATACAGATCCTGTACTATTAACCATATCACTACTGGGAAGTTATTTCTTAAGACTGCTGCCAAATAATTTCTAAAGTCTCCTGCAAAACAATTTCTAAAGACTCCTGTAAAACAATTTCCCAAGCCTATTTTGCTGAAAAATAATAGCACCTTCGTGAAGCGGTAATCAAGCCAAAACAAAGACTCTTCCTAAAGCGGTAATTCTTATCCAATCTTAAGCCTTGTCATGGAGGATATAAATCATATTGGCACAAACATCGTTGACCTAGTTGCGATAATAGGTAGTCAGCCACGTACCTGCAGTCTACGGCAGTGATTTGCATATCAGGGCTATCCGCTTATTTTCAGATATGTCCAGATAACATTTGGCTCTTAAGAAAACAAATTAAATTTCCAAAAGTCACGGACACTTTAGCAAAATTTCTCGAATACGGATAACAACAATTATTCCAATGTCTACAACAGCTATACTAGTATATATATGTTTGAAACCCACTCAAACAAACTCCAAGTAGGTATATATCTTAAAAGAAATGGAACTAATTTTTGCGATCAGTAGCATGTTTGCGTATCTAAGACGCGTTCAGGTCTCACCAAATATTGATTCTCAAGCAACTCGAAATGGATATGGAAGCCTACAGAACGTCGGAATTTTCTAACGGGGCAATGTGGTGGACTGTCCTTACCATTTTAAGAAACAAAAATAGAACCATAAACAACTCTATACAACAAAAACCGTACCTTAGATAAGTTTATAAAACATACAAGACACGTTTGAAACGTTTAATCCCTCCGAAAGCCTACTAGGGCTTAAATTGTCAAACTTTCTTTCATTTGCCGTTTTTTTTTTTCAGAAATACAATTTTCTGGTGAAAAACTAACAACCGCATACTAAAAGAAGAAAAAAAAAACCTACCCTATTTTTCGCAACTGCAATTATACATTATTTTTTCATAGTTTACAGTTTATTTTTTAGAGCTGTTAAACGTTTATTGAGGTAGGAAATTGTCCGTCAGTCTGTAAATAGCTTTAGGTGGAAGCTTTTAAATTATTTTCCGAGAAGCATTCCAGGTTCGAAATTCGATGAGACTCATTAGCCCATCGTTGTCGGAGATGGAAGTCAAAAAGTCGAAGGAGTGAGAAGGAGGCGAGAGTTGGACGCGGGTGCCGCCACTATTGGCGCATACACAGTGAAGCGTTCGATGCACATGATAGTCGGCCTGGTATAATATTACAGGGCTCGAGGCACTAGAACTCTACTCTTGGGTGTCCGTTGCTCGATCACGTACCGGGTGATACAATTGTTCGTGTCGGCGATTTGCTAAAGGCGAAAATGACGTGGACGCCACGTGTGATCGATGTTAAAGAGCGCCTACACCTTTTCAAAGGTAAAAACGAGTTCGCACCCACTGCGACAAACTCCACAGGAGTCATTCCACAAAAAACCGACAAAGTGCCGAATCACAAAATCAATATTGCTCTTTTATTCCTCATTTCACACAAAGTAGCATCTCTTTGACATCCAATAAATCGATACATCCAAGCATTATACGGCAATAGAGAGAAAAAAAAACAGAACAGTTGTTTGTCTATTATAATTGAAAAAAGTTGTCGGTAGTTGGAAAAGTTTGCCCACCATTCTTAAAAATAAACAAAAATCCTGGCATTCCTTGAACTGACAAATAATAATCAGAAAAAGCTGCTACTGAGCAGAAGTCGGTAATTACTTAAGAACAAAGAAAGAAAAATTGCTAGGGACTCTTCGGCAATCGTCTACCCTTCCGCTGGGACTTATCCACTCCACGTCACCCGATATAACAAGAAGTAGTTGAAACTAGAGAGAAAGAAAGAGAGTGAGTAAATTGAAGAAAAAAAAAGAAAGAGAGAGAGAGAAGAGAGTAACTAAAGGTTTTCAATAAAAAGAGAAGGAGAAGAAACTAAAGATGGAAGAAGCAGAGAAGGTGTATAGAGGGGAAAGATGGAAGTGTAGTCGCCCTTCGTGGTACTAGGGTGGGAGCCAAAAGCAGAGGGTGGTTCCGTTCTGTTCCGTTCCATGGTAATTCATGGTACCCCATGAAACACCTGGCTCGTCTATCCTACTCCATGTCTCTGATCCTTGTCATATTACCCTAAATACTTATGTGTTTGACCAGCTACAGAAATTAGTAAAATGATTTTTCAAAAAGTGTAGGTATAGTCGTATAGAATAATAAATTGGAAATTTTCACTTCAAGTGACTTCTGTTGTTTAAATAACACAATTACCTGGGTACCTCAATCCAAATAATTCTCTTAAGTAAATGTTAATTCAAATAATCCTCTTAAGGAATTTTTAATCCAAATAATCCCTTTCGAGAAAATCCTTTTTAGGAAATTTTGATGATTGTGAAGATTATGAAATAAAAATGGCTCTTGGAAGTCAAGTTAATCTTTTCGCAGTGCAGTAGTAAAGCAATTGTAATATGCTACAAAAATCTCTTTCGTTGCTAAGTAAACATGAAACCAAAATAATAAAAATAATTCTTTATATAGGTTCAAAACATAGCTTTATAACTACCTACTTTAGTAAGCTACAACGTGTTTTTAAAAATTCAAATTTGTTAATCCAATGTTTGTCAACCAAAGTAACAAACTTTGTCAATGTATGCCAAAGTTATTTTAGAGTCTTTTTGGATGATTGATAACAAATTTAATAGCTATTAAATTGCTAATTTGACATTAACTTCAGAACTAGCAATGCTGTAAAATATGATACTATTTTAATATCAATAAAAGACACTTCTTAGCAAAGTTGACATTTTTCTTGACAGTTGTCTAATTGGTATTTTGGCATCAAACTCATCATCAACGTCATCATAAAGTCTTTTAATATAATTTTACTCTAAATTACTTTTGGGGCGTGCTTTTTTTGGACACACTTTTGAATGCGTTAGCAGACATTCAAAGAAACCCTTAGATGCGTTTTGCATAAATTAACAAAGATTTACATTTTGGCCAACTATTTTGGATCCGCCATTTTGAATTTTTAAAAATATATTATAGCTTAATAAAGTAGGCCTACAAAGCTATGTTTTGTGTTAAAAAAAATACCTTTATTATTGGTATTATATTTATTTAGCAACAGATAAAATTCTTGCAGTATACCCTGCTTCAGATGACCGTATACATATATCTGCCATATCAAAATCTTGAAAAAATGCCAGAGTGCAAAAAAAGTAGAGATTTTAACTTAAAATTTAGGCCTCATAAAGAATTATTTTTCCAGGTAAAAAATACTGATCAAAAAAAGATTCTTAAAATCTGAAAACATATATTCTTTATAATTGGTTTTCATCCAAACAATTCGTCACTAATTTCTTTTGAAACAAAAAGCGAACAAAATAATCGTTTGATAATCAAACAAGAAGTAATCCTCTTAAGAAGATAATTTTGATAAAGCAATTGATCTAAATGACTGACATAATCTACTTTAAGGCAAGTGAAATACTCTACATTAAAGGGAACCATCAATTTCTTGTAGGAGTTTATAATCCGCTCATGATTGCTTTAGTGGGAAAAATCTGTTTTTTTTAATTCGTAAAAAAAGTCATGGTTTAAGGACGCTTTTAACTAGGGGTAAATCTTGATTTGACTTGTGCAAACACGTTTCGTTTAGAAGGTGCTTAGGAGCCACTGTGTCAAATTTAAAATCCACTTTTACTGTAAAAACCCTGAGGGGACAAAATCCGTTTATTATTTATTTTTCCGCACGCCGCCCCCACAATTTTGAGGTCGAGCTCATTTTTTTCTTATATTAAGCTTGTCGGCGGTTCGTCGTTACTTTTGTGTTGGTCGTTTGGCAACGGTGGCGCTACAATGCGAGATCTGACATTTGTCGTGGGACCACCAAGCAGCAATGGTTCATGGGTCCTGAAGCCTACCGCCATGCGAAACCCATGAATTGAAACGACAAATAAGGATTCCGCTTCATTGGCCGGTGAGGTTAATATGGCAATTTGGGAGAAAAGGTCTTCACTGTCGGCTCGTTTGACGGGCATACGGATATTTCATCTCTCTCTGTAACGAGCGGGTGGCCTAAACTCATTGGGGTAAAGGAGAAGTAGGAGGAGGAGGGTGGAGGTACAAAAAGGCATGGGGGGACCCAATGGAGTTTGAAAGTGAACGTGAAATTGGCGAGAGTGCCTTTTTAGAACCGTTTTGATAGCCTAACCATGGCCATAGAAAAACTTCCAAACAAGGTTTCACCATTACAATTTTATAATAATTTTTTTTATCCACTATCTAAATTACCTTTAACTGCTTTTATGAGCGTAAATAACGATAACAATATTATGATATGTGAAATCGATAACAATAAACTTGACTGGTTATTTTTTTCGTTTAAAGAAGAAGAAGAAGAAAAAAAGGGTGTCTCTTATATTTGATTGTCAGTTTGACATTATAACTGCCGAGACCGAAAAGTTGTCACCATCTATTCTCTCCGAGATGTGGGAATTTCTCTATCAAATAAGGAGAACGTTTCTGATAGGCGAGTGATATATGTCGGGAATAAGTGTCAGTGGGTAACGAATAGCAATTCGTTTTCGACCACCTTTCGGCGACGGGCGCCTAATTGGCTTTAGTGCTGAAGCCGAAGAGTCAAACCTTCTATCTACATCTACATCTTGGATATCTTTCACGTAAGTCCAATGGAATGCAGGTTGACGCGATAAGAAAAAACCAAGGTATTGTTGCTCGCCTTCGACGATGCCGAAGCGACGCGACATGCAGCTCTTCAAAAAACAAGGAAACCTTGTACCGATGCAGAAAATAGAATATCAGAAAGATATTCCGTTGCGGTTTCGATTAATTTATTCTACAATTGACGATTAAATAATTATAATAATGAGTCATTAACAGTTTCCTCTCGAGCTTCCTTCAAGGAAGTCTAACAACAATTAATACAGTATTAGAAAACTAATTTCAGTTTATCGAGATGTGTGTGAGTCATAAATAACACATCTTTCACAATTTTGGTCGGTTGCACGTTTTTCTGAGACAATGCAATCAGAGTTGTTAAATAATATTTCAACAGCAAAAAATATATTTTAATTGCAAAATAGGAAATGCAAAATGATTATTGTAATTCAATTCAAATGGATTTTATTACCTGATTTTATCAGATTCAAGTGATAGAAGTCTATTATTAAATACATCAATTTTAACTATTTGTTTTTTTATTATTACAATGCAACATTACTGTATCATTGGCGCAATATTAGTGTATCATTACTGCAGTATTATTGCTCCTAATGGAAAATTGTCAAAGTTAATAATTGGGGAATTATGGGACCAATGTTGGGATCTAGCCAAGGTTTCATTATTGATCCAATATTACTACCCAACATTGGACTAATGATGGTAGAAATAACTTGGCGCGTAAGCACTAATGCCAATATTGACCCAATAGTATTTCAAGCATGGCTCCACTTACTTTTCTCGCAAGTGAGTAGTCTACTATAAATATACTTATAAGAGGTATAAAGTATCTATATATACTTCTACTTTTACATATTCAGTACCATCATTGGTCCAATGTTGTCATATTCTATTGCTACCTCCCTCTGGTAAATTATCAAGAACTAATTTTTTGTTTTTAACTTACTACATTCTAATTCAAATAAATAGTCGAGTGAATCATTCAAATCTACAATCTGATATCAAAAAACAAGACACTGATTTAAATCAATCAATAATTTGACTTTATGATTGGAACATGTCTATTCATTAAAAGATAACATCCAGTGATGAAATTTTACGTAAGAGCACGGCGATGACTTCAGCCACAATTTTTTTAGTCGGGTTACTTCTTGGTTAAAGTCACAACCCATCACGTACCCTTAAAGGTGTTCACTGTTCGTGATCATATATCTTCTACAGTTGAAATTGAATTAGATAAGCGATTCTCATTAAAAACGACTTCAACACAAATAACCAATACAACAGAAACCACAAATATTTCAATAACGGTTACGAAACTTAGACAAAAAGTAGAGGTCCTTGTACCCTTAGAAGAACGTGATTAGAATAATTTAATAGAAACGCATTATTCTTTATAAATTGCTTATGAGATCATTTGAATATTTGGAACTAAGAAACAGTCAGTTTAGTGCGGATCTTGATGTCTTGTAATTGAAAATCAACTTCGGTGACCATGTCACGTGGACATGGACAGTCATCCAAGGAAATCGGTTTCTGCATGTATGTGTAAAAGAAAAATACACAACTAACCGACATCCTCATCGAGTCATCGTCATTTGTAATGCAAAGTTCGATTCCTGGAAACAATGTTCGGCACTATTGTCCCATCGTGTATATAATCTTTCTTTTCCAGTCGATCGTAAAACACGTATCGTGTCAGGAAGCCCAAGTATTTTTATCGCCAAGACCGAGCATCTTACCAAGTGGCAAAAAAAAAAAACTTTGCATGATAAAGCGACGCTTAGAATAAATTACTGTATCGGGAACGAGGCTTCAAATTCTTTTCATTTTTTTTCTCTCAATAGAGGGAAAGTTTCCAAAAAAATCGAATTTTTTAAGGATCGATAATTCGCGAGACTTTTACCGCCAACGTCACTTCCTGGAAACGAATGTCGGGATGCGTACTTGAACGAGACGAGACGGTCGTAAGATCCTCGTCGTGTTATGGGAACGAAAAAGTCGCCGTCGGCTTATAAATAGGACTGTATTTAAATCTTGAAATAAGGGCAACGACACTCGTATTTGGACAACCGTCAGACTAGGACTCCGGTTCAGTATTGGTTGCTCTCTTTTTATCAAACCACAAAAAAACTCCGAATCAACATTTTTATCATTGTATAATTGTCCGTGACTTTTTGGCGTTAACCTTGGCAATGAAACTGTTTGGTTTAGAAAATCGCTTGCTAAGTAAAATTAGATTTAGGCAAAGGTATACGAAACAAAGTGTATCTAATAATATAATATAACAAAAGGATACATTATTTTGAATAAAGAATAGTGATTTTTTAGTTAGAGGAAATAGAGAGAAATTAATAGAGGAAAACTGTTTCAGGAAACATCATCAAACTTTCATAAACGAGACAGGGTCTAATACATCTATACGTATGATAAGTAGCTTCATTAGCATAGGTATCAAGTGCCTTTTACGATCGGCACAATTGTGCCGACTTCAAGGGTGACTGACTATAGAAGAAATGATCGTTTATTAATGAACTTGTTTGTGGCAATTAAGAATAGGTTAATTTTCATTGATATTTTGTAAACGGTACAAGTGTGAAAATTAGTGGTTTGCTGGACTCGCTTTCGAACATAGGACGCCTCGCTGAGAGATGAACGGGCGATCTAATTAGCCTTGGAGCGTCTTAATTATAAACCGGCGTGTTTAATTAGCATATAAGGTTCTCCCCGCGCGAGTCCCCATTTTCTCTGCACGCTCATATAGCACAAGGTACATATATACAACGAGGAAGTCAATATCCTCGTACAACGTTCTTAATCTAATTCATTTTTACTGCCCACGCGTTACGCTTGAGTCGCGTGATCGAGCGAATACTATCGAGAGCATCGAACCAACACGAGACCCTACATTACATCATTTTTTATAATCTATATTCGCCAATTATTTCCGATTTCAAGAGAGAATGATTTAAAGGAGCTGATTAGGAGTGATTAAAATTTCCATAAGGCAAACATTATTCATATAAGGATTTTCTGATATACGTTTATTTCACCGGTTCATTTTTCATCAACGTTTATGAAGACAGAATTATTGGTAAGTTCCGAAGAAAGATAGCTGCAATTTAGGGCAAATTATGCTAGAATTGCAAATGATTTTATACGAGGGAACTTCTACCGGGTTCGTGTTGGATAGAAATCTGACTTTCAGTGGGCGCATATATTTTCTCCATTTAATCTTCTATTTCTGCACGAAACGTGGCCACTCGATAAGGTCGCTTTTATCTTGTTTTTTTTTTAATGTCCTTAATAAAGAAATTCCGACTATCGAGTGATAAAAAAAACTTTGTATTTTTATTTGCACAGCATTTAGAATATATTCAGGAGGAATCAATTATAAAACTTGAATTATAAGAAACTGGTCAAAAGAAATTGTGTTTACCGAGCAATTACACTTTTTCTTTTAGGAATATAATTTTGTTACTATTTGGCAAAGTTGGAGTGCAATTTTATGAAAATAATAATACTGCTTTGCATTGGTTTTAAAGTTTGAATTTTAGACTCTAGTGTGGATCAATGAAAGTAAATCAATTCAATCAGGAGCCCTAGTTTCGTGAATAATTCTTTTTAGCTCGAGGCTATAAAGACACGACGCGAAACATCGAAACTGGATAATAAATCACGGCTTTGCATGTCGTGAGATACTTGGCAAAACACATCGAAAGGTACCGAAGGTTCGGAGCGTGTCGTTTGATCTGCCTGGGTCAGGTAAAAATCGGCTAAAAGCTCACCACCCACGAACTCTCACTGAGCCGTCTATTTTGTCAAAAGACATGACATAATCCTGAATTGAGGTGTTCAGAACCAAGAAATTAACTTTTTCAAAAGACCGTCAAATTTCCGACAACAACAACAACAAAATATAAACTGCCCTCTATTAAAATTTCCTCAGTCTATATACTGAGAAAAAAATGCTATAATTTTGAAAGACATCTTTTAATAACATTAAAAATGTTAGCGAACGTTTAAAAATAACGCAAAGTATATGCTAATGGAGAATTAATTGAAAGAATGAGCTTTGAATGAGATTGGACAATATTTACGACTCCATAAATGTGTTTTGATACCAGTAAAAGGGCAATAAGAAAATTAGTGAAAAGGTAATTATCTGCTAACGACTTTAATGATGTACAAAGTGAGTAATAAAGATTCCGAAAAGTGGCGAAGAATTTCGAGCTATTCGTTTTAGTAGCAACAAGTTATATGTACTTTTGAAATGCCGATAAATTGAATTGGAAAAGAGAAGAAGTTAAAAATTTATTGGGGGAAAAGAATTTTATTTTGGATTGAGTAGGTTGATTTTTTATCCTGTTGCTTTTCACTAGTCGAGATCAAAAGCGATAGAGTGGGACGAGCATTCACAGTCATAGGAATGCTCATTAGTCGACCCAGACTCCTAAATCGCCCTTTCACCTCGTCGAACATAAAACACTCGTCTGCTGCAGTTGACGTGAAATGGTGTTGGGCAATTTTTTTTCTTTCCACTCTAATAAAATCATTACAGAATATAAGAGATAAAGAGATAGACCTTCAATTATTCCAATTCACTTTCAATTTTTATTAAAATGATCTTAATTTCTTTTTAAAAAGTAATAGTAAAATAAATAAAATAAATTAAGTATTTTAGTCAAATGTTTGTTAAATGTGCAAAATGAACAATTTATTATAAAAATATTCTTTGGTAGGATACACTGAGAAAAAAGAATTGCTCTGATAGCAAACTGAGTTGTTAATATAGCGCTTACAACTTTTTTTGTTACTATAACAAAAAAAATTCTAAGACAGCAAATCATTAGCAATGTCTAATTTGTTAAATTAGCAATTTAACTAATTTGTTTTGTTGTTTTAACAAGCCATTTGCTCCATTAGAAAATTTTTTTGTTGTAATAACAAAAAAAGTTGCAGGCGCTATATAAATAATTCAGTTTGCTATTATTGCAATTCTTTTTTCTCAGTGTAATGGTAAGTAGGTATCCCCTTGACCACATTAGGAAAATCGACCCATTGATATCTATATATACTCTTTTAATCCGAAATAGTAAAAAATAACGATAGTATTATTAGTAGAAAACTACTAATTTAGTATATGAATTAGTAAAAAATGACTAGAATGCAGATAGAAATCTATAACTTGTTTTAGTAAATTAACAGTACTGTGACTAAAAAGAAAAGTACTGTGACTAATTAAATTAGTAATTTTTTTAAAAAACTATCTATTAATAACAAAGTTTTTATTTGCAATAATAAAAATTAGTATAGTTTTTGAATTTTTGAGATTTAGAGAGTAAACCCACAATTTAAAAAACAAACTAAACTATATACTTTTATTACATAGAAAATTATAAAAAAAACACATGCTCTCTAAATCTCAATTAGTCAAAAGGGGACTATTTTCATAATGAGAACACAGTTACTGTTACAAATAGTAATTCTTCTACTGACAGAATACTAAAACCTGACTTATTCATTAGTTAAAATCATTTTTAGGTTATGTTACATAACTAAAAAATTGATAGATTTGTATTTTACTAACTTTATTAATTTTTAACTAATAATTAGTCAAATTTTGCCATTGAATTAGTAGTTTTCTTCTGATAATTATTTATTTTTTATTAATTTGAATTGATAAAACACGTTCAAGGTTTTATTAACAATTAGTAAATTTCCACTATTTCAGATTTAGAGAGTGATTAGTTTAGGAAAAAAATGTTTTTAAAAACAAAATTGTCCTAAAAATTGTTTATCTAAAAATTGCAGACCGAAATTTATAAAAGAAAAATATTTAGTTTTAAAACTCGTTGAACACAAACGTTGTAAGCTTATATATAAAATGAAATATAATATTCTCCAGTAGAACATAATGGTTTTTCCGCCCACGCGGAAAAAAGTTCTCGAAATTTTCTTTGAAAGTGTTCTATTTTTTGATGAGGCTTAAATATATAGCATTTCACGGAAAGAAATATTGTATAAAAATAGTTTCAAAGGATGGAAAAAATTCTAATATCAGTGATAAAGTTATTTGATATCGTTTATGAAATATTTGATATAACGTAATTAGAAAATAGTAGATATTATTTAAAAAATAAAAAATACAATTTCCTTGAGGGTTGTCTAATTGAAAGCATTTTTAAAAATAAAAAATTAAAATAAATTTAATATTATATAAAACAAGAAAATTCAACATTTAAATCTAAACTACTTTATAATTTTTATTAAAAACAATCTTCTATTGATGAAAAGTGAAATAAGATTTTTATACAGAGTAACTCGGTCTTAATCTAAAATACTATCTATTTTTAAAAAGTAAAATTAAAAATATTCTTTTAAGGTTGCTGAATCCGAATCTGTACTCAAAATTTAAAAATTCAAAATGGCGGCTTTAAAATGTAAACAAGAAATTTTAATTTTACTAATCTGGCTTACTTGAAGGTTCTTGGGATAGCTGAATCCAAATCTGTAGTCAAAATTCAAAAATTCAATATGTCGACTTTAAAATGTCTACTAAAAAATTTAATAGTTAAAGAATCTGATGGCTAAAAGCGCAAAGTCAGTAGTTTTTGAGGTCGTTGAATATTACTCAGTTAATTCTTAGAAAAAATATGACACTTATTTTTCAAATTCTGATTTTTGTGTGAAAGTCACACTTATAAATTTTTAATGATGAATAAACTTATTTTGTAAAGCATTTGTAAAATATAATTATTGCAAAGAAGGCAAGTAATTTGAAGGTTTTTGATATAGCCAATTACTAACCTTACAATTCCACAAGTAACCATTTTAAGCCAGATTAGTCAAATTAAACATTTTTTAGACGCCATTTTGAATTTATAATTTTGACTACAAATTCGGATAAAGCGACACCAAAAAAACAATCAATACCGTAAAATCGTTGTTTTAACAAAAAAATAAATAAATAAATAAAATTCTACACATGTTTGGCACGAAAACTCATTTCTACTGCACTGCGAAGGGGTTAAAAATGAAATTACAAAAAAATCTTCAGTAGTATAGTGGTGAGTATCTCTTTTGTATATTATATTGTATTGTATTATTATTTTATATTAATCACTTATTAAAAAGTGAAATTAAAAATATTCTTCAGTAGTATAGTCGTGAATACCTCTTTTGTATATACCCATCTAAAGTAATAAAATCACTTATTAAAAAGTGAAAGAAATAGTCTTCAGTAGTATAATGGTTAGTATCCCCGTAGGATTTACCTATAAATCACTTGTTAAAAAGTGAAATTAAAAATATTCTTCAGTAGTATAATGGTGAGTATCCATTTTTTAAATACCCAACTAAAGTAATTATATCACTTATTAAAAAGTGAAAGAAACAGTCTTCAGTAGTATAATGGTTAGTATCCCTGTAGGATTTACAGTATAAAAGGGCATATACCCCTTTTGTGTAAACCCATCTAAAGTAATAATATAACTTATTAAAAAATGAAAAAATGGTCTTCAGTAGTATAATGGTTAGTATCCCCGAAGGATTTGCCCATTAATCACTTGTTAAAAAGTAGAATTAAAAATATTATTCAGTAGTATAGCGGAGAGTACCCCTTTTGTAAATACCCAACTAAAGTACTTATATCACTTATTAAAAAGTGAAAAAAAAAACCAGTAGTATAGCGGTAATAAGTATACCCTTTAAATTCACAACTAAAACATTAATCATACTTTTCAAGCCACTCCAAGCTCTCTACATTTCTTGGGGTGAGTTTTCACTCCAGAAAGTGAACACTCACTCTAATTTTGGAGTGAATTTCCCTCTAGCTGGAGTAAAAATTCACTCTTTTAAAGTGGGAATCTCACTGCAATTGGAGTGACTCAATTTTCATTCTTTCTGGAGTGAAAACTCACTCCAAGAAATTTAGAGAGTAAACCCCTGTTTAAGTACAAAGAAAACTATTCTTCGACAGTATAATGCCAAGGATCCTTGTGCCCATTTAAAATTATGACATTGATAATAAATCACTCAGTGCAAAGTTTGTAAATTTAAATAAAAAACTATTCTTCAGTATTATAATGGTGAGTATCCCCTTATAAATAACACATAAAACAAACACACGACTAATAAGAAAACGAGACCCAAACATGCAACAAGGAACTGTAAAAAAAAGAACAATTAAGTACAAATATTATAAAACATAACGAGCCATAAAAAATAATTCAACCAGTATCTTTTCAGGTAATCGTGATTTGAAACAAATTGTTGACTTTGAAACACGAAACCATTTCTTAACCAATTACCGTTTTGTCAAAGTTTCCAAAATTTGAATCAGATACCGAGTTTAAAAGGAGTTCAAAGCTATTTAGGAGATTTAAAGATCAAATTGAGCCTAATGACTGGTGATTTTAAAGGGATAAAAAGAGGGTAGTTGCAAGTGGCAAATAAGACGTTGAAAATCTTGGGCCCAGCGGGTGGCGTCTGCCTGACCAGGGAGCCCAATAATAACGGTTCTTATTGTTGCGCGACAATCCCACGCCTGGTACTGTTTAGAAACAGGGCGTTACGTCGCATTGTTGTAAATGCACCGCGGCGACTTCTGCATAAGCAAACGATAAACCGTTCTTGGACCAAAAGGCAACTCAACATTCTCACTGCTCTTTTTCTCCCATCAAAAGAGCGTAAAATATTAATTAGGTCCAAGAGTCTATTGTCCTACTGTATCAAAAGAATCACAATATAATTCTAGTCATCAAAATAACTCTTTTTTTTTCCACTCAAAATAGGTGAAAAGGTGAAGCGCTGATTTGAAATATGTTAATTTGACGCACAAAAATAGCAAACACAATAAGAGAGCAATTTGTGAAAAATCAAAGAAAATTCGTTATCTGCGAAAAGGTGGCAGGTTTTGCTTTATCTCAAAGTAAGTCATTGTCGCTCATTGGTTGCAAAGTTGTGATAAAAACTCGACAAACATTGGCGCACCTTACGCACACGGATTTAATGACGTCATCGTTCAAAGTTGCGATACCTGTATGTTAGCCTTTATAAAACGAGCGATAAATGGAGCGATTAACTTTTCGTAGAAAACCACCTCTTTATATCAAGACAATCCACTTCCTTCCCAACTCTCCAATGCTAGAAATAATCTTTTCTAATCTAGAATTCTAGAACGAGCCTCAGCTTTTGAAGAGACGAAAGAAACTTTCCAAATTCGGGATTATCACACGGAAAGAAAAATCTAGCTTTTGTAGTATCAAACTGTCTCATAAACTTTTATAACAGTGCTTACCTATCAAAGTTGTAGTTTATACGTGTTTATAGCATTAGAAAAGTCCATGATACCTAATTATTGAAATTGACCTTCATTCTTTCATAAAAGCAGAGGTTATAAGAAAAGGTTCAATCCAGCTTTCATACAACTTAGCTAATAAATAAGGTGGTACTATAACATCATTTCTTTACATGATTTAGAAAATTTGTCATTTCTTTTTCTTCTTTCCTTACAAATAATCTTCTAACCACAGTGGCTCTTATGTATTATTGTCATCCGATCTTCAGAACGTTTACTGAGAAAACTGGAGGGTCAAAATTTTTATAGTCTAACTAAACTAAACTGAATTTGCGTGTTTAAGTTCATCATCTAGAAAATTAACTTGACAATCTATGAAGGTTTGTTTTTTCTTTACCCTCAAATAATAGCTAGCTTCACTTTCCAGATAATAAAGCTGATAATTTATTTTTCTCAGTGTTTTGATCGATGTTTTTTTGCTTGAAACTTATTGTCCCTTAAGTGTTAAAGCCCCTTCTGTGACTTGCTCAAACAACCATTTTAATTAAATATCTTAACAATATATTATAATTATAAAGTTGACATAAATTTGATGGTTTTCATGTATCTGGAATATTCGTTGTCGATTGAAACTAGTTTCCTATGTTGGAACCAATGATATTTATTAAATGTTTTAAAAAATCCTCTTAAATGTTACATTATTTAATTTTTGATCACTCTACTTATTGATCTGTACTGGAGAGCTTATTTCAATGCCGGGTCAGAATTCCTGAAGTGGCCCCCTAATTTTTGTTGATTCCAGGGATTTTTTTTATGTTTTAATAGTCCATGATGATATTAGAAAAACCTATATAAGGGGTTTTTCAAAATTTGAATATTTTCCAAAGTTATAAATAATCAAAGTTTTTCGCACCCATTCAGAAAATAGCTATTTTCTCGCGTTTCGCTGTACCGATTTTGATAAATTTTGGAAGAGATTTCAACAAAAATTAGACCACTTCAGGAATTCTGATCCTGGTAAAACTTATTTGTTTCTATCAATGTGAATACAGCGTCGTATGCCCTTTCTCCTGTGTATATACTTCAGCAATAATTACTTACTCTTACTGTTATTTTTTTTTGTCTCTCTTTTTATTCCTGATCATTAATTGTAACCCGAGTACTTATGTACTAAAAGTTAGTTTCATATATAGCCCGTTTACGATGAAATAAATAATCTAGACAACTGTTACTAACATTATTTATACATCATTCTATACTTTGAACAACACCTTATATAGTGTGACCTAGGTAGTGTCAATGCCGGATTAAACACTCTTCTTAACCTCCGCTTTTGCGAAAGGAACAAAAAATGAAGGTCAATTTCAATAAATGTGCACAAATCGTGAAAGCATAAAGCACTAACGAAAATACATTTTGTCGTGCAACCTCGGTACACAACCTATACTCCATAGAATGATAGCTATTTCCGTTTGAAAGAAAAAAAGCGTTGCTACTGTCTGTGTAGCTTCTAAAGATAAAGCGTCTGAGGCGTTTCAACTTGAAAATCACTTTGGACCATGAATTCCGATCGGATCGGATGAGTCTTCTTTCGCCGCAAAAGTCTCAAGAAAAGAGAGCATCAAAAAAATTTGCCAAGACCAATGACATCCATGAACGAATAAAGGATTAAAGGGTTTCCACTGAAAAAACACTCTCTGTCGCTTTTCTCAAGATTAAATTCTCTTTTGCTTCTTTCAGAAGACTTATTCTCTTTCAAGATTGATGTTACTCCCTTGTCCTAAATCTATTCCCCCCATTTTTAGTAATTCAATATAAGAACAAAAGAATATTTAATAAGAAAATCAAAAGTTTGTCAGACGCGTCGTTAATCGATTACTTTTTCAAATGATGATCAAAGATTCACGACTTTTTCGTGAAAAAGTTTTGATACTTAAATTCGAAACAATATCTTCCAGGTTGATACTGTCTGGACTGCATTCGTGATTCATGAAAGTTAGTACCACCGGAAATCGCACGGCGCTTGCTTTTTAATTTTACCGCTTCCTACGTCCTACTCGTGACGTCTTTCTCCTTCACTTTACCTACAACAGGCCCACCCACGAATTAATGTTGCACAATATATCGCGACATATTTGTCTCGATTGCAAGAGTTCCTCGTTTTGATTCTTCCACTAAGTGCTTTTCCAGCCAATTATTACTTTCATTGTTTTTATTTGCCGCTAAAATACCTTTCTCTTCAATATTATAAATGCGCCGATAACAAGCGTAAAGTAAATTTCGCCAATTCTCGAAATATTAACTCACTTTTTTATCATTAATTCACAAGAATTTGAATACGTACAAGATAAAAGGAAAGAACTAATAATTTTTGCATTTGCAGTAGATGTCACCAATCCGAAAAGTACCCATGCCTTGGATTGCTTAACTTCCAAAATTATACAACAGCGATATTATTATTGTAGCTATCGTTAAATTCCACACAAACAGAACAGAAAGCTAAACAATTAATGCCATAAATTGCATTATAAATAGACATTTTGACACTGCTGATGCATCAAAATGATACCTTTCAGTTTTTAATGAGAATTATGTATACTATGAAAATATAAATAAAAATTATTGCTGTGAGGCGAAAAATAAAAGAAAGCACAAGGTCAATGGAAATAAAGGATAATTTCAATGGAAAATAGAGTTATGAAGTTAGAAGTATCGATTAGGCAGTAAACGACCGTTCATTTAACGAGGTTAACAACCCTGGCTTGGGTGGCCCGATTCGAAGTGCAAGAAATTAATCGAGATCGTGTACTGTGGCTTTACGAGCTAAGATCAACTACGCAGATATTTTATAAAGTCAGTTTCCTTATCAGAACTGACAAAATGAAGCCTTGTGTGTTTAAAATAAACCAACTTTTTCTCAAAGAAACTCCAGTCTGGCAAATTCTGCACATTTTCCAACTTTCATTAATAGGGATTTAGAGCGGATCTTGATTTTAAAAGAAAAAATATAAATGTAAAATATCACAATGATAAATGAAACTACTTTTTAAATCTGAATCAGATAAAAATAGCTGATTTTATGGTAAAAAGTCACTGATTCAACAATATTTAATAATTTAGTCAAAACGAATAATTACATTCATTTTTAGGTTATGTCAAAATATGTTCGATAAAAATTAATTGTTTCTTAGCTTAATTTTTCTATTGGTAATGAGTTACTTTTTAGTTTGTTAGTAAAATACCCATTCACCAAAGTTAAGAAATTTTTATTTAAAAATTATATTGTGTTGGCATTGTTTCGCAAAAAGATTTGTTGCCTTAAAAATTAGTTTTTTAAAATTAGGTACTTTTTACCGATTGATTAAATTTAGAAGCGAAATGATTATTATTTTTAACTGATTCGGATTTAGAGAGTTATTTATAATATATAAATATTTATAATATTTATACTATTTAAAACTGATTTAGTACAAACTTACTAATTAAATAGTTAAATAATAAACGAATTTTCTATTTTCCAATTAGTAAAAAATAACTAAATATTAGTGAAAAAAACAACTAATTCAAAAGGTCTAATTTGACTGATTAACAGTAAAAAATGACTAAACTATTTAGTAGTCAAAAGTTTACTAATTTATTTAGTAGTTTAACATAACCTCAAAATTACTTTGACTAATTGAGTTAGTAATTAGTAGCAGAATTACTATTTGGAATATTTACGAGTTTTTACTGTTAAATTAGTAGTTTTTAATTAATAAAAATTTTAATTTAGAGAATACCATCTGAATCTGTTAAAAATAACTAATTGATAGTAACAACGTGGCTGACATTTAAAATAATAAATTAGTGAAAAATAACTATTTATTAGTAAAAAATGAGTATTGTTAGGGAAAAAAAAACCTAAAGAATATATAAAATTTGACTAATTTAATTAGAAAAAAAATTTACTACAATATTAGCTATTTGAACATAACCTAAAAATTAATTTAATTGATAATTATAAATATTTTTTACTAAATGATTAGTAGAAATATAAATATTTGAATTAGTAGATGACTTTTTGCTTTTGAATCCGTTACTTTCAATTAATTCAGATTTAGAGAGTATGAACTTGAAATCTTGACTTTTTATGAAAGGTTTAAAATTATAAAACAAAAAATCATAGTTATTTCTCGATTTTATATTATATTTAATCAGTTTTTTTTTATTAAAACAAAAAGCGTCAATAATGGTTAGAAAAATAATAGGTATTTACAGCGAATTTTAAAATAAAAATCAATAACCGCAAATTTGAACAATTATTTATAAAAATTGTACAGAAGAGAAAATAGTAAAAAATATGTACACTTAAAAAAATAATTTTTAAAAAATGAAATTAGTTAATTTAATCCATTTTCATTAATTGAACAGGAAAAATGAAATGAAAATTAGAAACTAAAATGGAATTCTCATTCATAAATTAATAAATGCAAAACAGTGAATTAAATCAAAGATACATTACTCGATATTTTTTGATTTCATGTTAAAAGTCGTTTAAAAAATAAAGATCATGAAACGAACATTTTAATAAAAATGAACGATCACAAACTGAAATAATAACCGATTATTGAATAAGATTTTAAATTAAATCTATCTCTAACAATTTAAATTATTAAAATAATTAAATTTATTAATAATATTAATTAAATTTATAAATTTTATATTTAAAATAATTTTTTTTATTCCAAAAATTATTGAAGTTACATTTTTTTTATCCTTATAAAACTACTAAAAACTATATTCATCTTATTTGATTTAATGAAGAACACCCTATTAAAATTTTTAATCTCTTATTATTGAATAATATAATTCTAAATAAGGATCTTATTTAAATCAATATACGATAATTTGTTTTAAAAACTGGAAATTATTAGAATTATAACCTAAAAATTAGAATTAAAGTGATGAAATTCATTATTTAAATTTAAATAAGAGAATTAAGGTTACTAAATATTATAACAGTATGAATAAAATCGAAAAATCAGAAAAACATAATAAGGAATCAAAATTTATATTTTGAAATTTTAAAATACATATATAAATAACAAAAGTAATATTAATAATGAAACAAAATAAAAAAAAATACTAAAAAGCTAAACTGGAAAATTTTCACTTTTATTAAAAATAAATTTTCATAAAAATTATTAAAATTATGAGAATTTGTCAGACAAAAAATTACAAAACTAATTTTTACTGATAAATTAAAATAACTGAAATTCGTAGTGTCATAGAGTGATAATTGTCGAATTTTTATTTATTAAAAAAATTAAATATTAAACCAAACTATTTTAAGTGACATAAATCTTTTAATTAGAAAAACTTTAGATTTTATTTCGAGCATAAATTATAATTTACAACTTTAAGTAAAAAGAGAAAATTAACAATAAACTTGTAAATGGAAAATTCTAATTGAATAAAACGAATTTAAATTACAATTTTTATTAAGAAAATCAGGCAACTGGTAAAAAAAAACTTAATTCTGAAATCAATTCCGAGAAAGTGTCATAATTAATTTTTATACTTAATTTTTAACCGACAATTGCTTTACATTTACACGAATTCACTTCAATTAATTAATTTATTTGTTTATTTAAAGCAAAATATATTTTTTAAACAATCGTTTCGTGATTTTTAATTAAACATGTGCTAAAAAATGAATTTAATTACTCATTTATTTATTTAAAAACAATCGCTTTGAGTCAGGCAATTTTTAATTTAACACAAACCAGTTTATAAAAAATTGTACCAGATTTGACGAATTTGAAATTTAAATCAAAACCTAAAAAATATAAGTTTAAATCGAAACATGCATTTAAAACAAAAATTCTTTAATTTCTACAAGTAAAAGACAAAAATGTAATTTTAAACAATCTGTCAAAAGTAATAATCCACACTGAGTTTAATTTGTCCCAAAAAATCAATTTTACCTTTAAACTTGAACAAAGCACTTAAAAACACCTGTCGTACATAACCTCAATTTTCAATAAAACAAAAAAAAAAAGCTGATTTCTGCGCTCAGTGAGAAAAGCACTCCTATTAAGAGATCTGTATAAGTCGACGATTGAAAATACAAAGGAACCCGAAACTCAATTCGAAAAACAAAAGCTTAAAGGCGAGCACAAAAATAAAAACAGCACAGACACATGAAAACGACTAAAACAAAAAAAGTCGTCTGCTGGAAGGCTGTACGCTATAATAAACGAACAAAAATGGGAGCTTATCAGCCATTTTCGTCTGTCGAGAGAGGAAAACACAGTGACAGTCGGTCCTTTCTTGAAAGTGACAAAAACCGGCAACTTTAAATTGACGCAAATATAACGGGGGATTCACTGTAGGATAATTGAAAAATTGCGACTAACCTGTAAGTTTAGCTAGGAAGCGAAACATGCCAGCGGCGGAGGACAGGCAATTGGCCGCAGTTCCAGTGGCAAGAATTCCAGCGGCGATCGGCATTCGCCTTGGCGTATCGCTCGCGTGCTTCTTTTCTCCCCCCTCCTCACTCTCTCTCTTAATCTTTTTTTTTTTTCTCTCCTTTTTTTCACCTGTACCTCCAGCAGACCCGGTTCGTCTCGACGGTTGAGAAATCCCCTGGGCTGCTTGAGAAATCCGCGAGCCGGGCGGTGACGCCTGTGCCTTTGCGGCGACCTAACCTCTTTGACACTGCGCTCTCGTCAGTCGAGCGACAGAGACACTGCGAATAATTGACACAAACACACACTTGCACCGCGAGCGAAAAAAAAGAGGCAAAGCGCCACGACGTGGACGTCGTCGCCGGGGAAAGGTCCGAGGCGAGCTCAGTCCTAATTAGTTTCTCAGTCCATGACACAACGATTAATTCCGGTCTAATTTTCACTCGCGATTTATCCTTAAATTTCAAAAACAAGACGACCAAAATCAACCTTACTGTCGTGGAGGGACGGAGGTGAGCACCAAAAGTCGGGGGGTTAGGTTACGATAAGATAATTCCTCTGGAGGACGACGGGACATTGTCACCCGCGGGGGTCTCACATTGAACAAATTCGGAGCGCTGTCAAGGCACTATTATAAGCGGCAGGAGTTAGAGGAGCGAACGACCGAACCGAGTCGAGCGACGACTCCACCGCTTGAGCGCCATTGCCACATCATTCGAGTCCAACGACAAACGCGTAACGATAATAACTCGATGGGAACTACTGCGTGCGAGCGCATAATATACAGGTGGAAAGTCACTGTCCCAGGTGAAGGCCAAACAATTATTCGGGCTTGTATTGTGCTTGGGAGTGAAACGTCGTCTGCTGACAGGGGATTTTGCTCTCTTTGAGATGTCTTGATTCGCGAGACGTTCTTCTTGTGTTTACATGGGAGGGTTTTCTCTCTCTATAACGTCGCGGATTTCGAGCAAGGAACGAGCGTTAAAAGTACACCCGCACGAGTGAACGCTACCGAGCCAACTGACTGAACTGCATCTGCTGCCCGAGAGAACGAGAGAGCCCTGAATACGAGAATCGGTTGTGGTTGCGCGCTCTTTCTCACACTCGCCTGCCTCGCCGTTCACGAGACAATCAACCTCTCTCGCTCGCTCAACCAGCTGCATTTGTCTCGCTCTAAGCTAGTTGTGTCTCTCTCTCGGTGCAGAGCACAATAGACACGAGATGGGGGTTCCTTTGGCTCCCTGCGGGAATCAAAAACCAAGACACGTGTTTTTTTTTTCACTTTTTCTTTCAGTTGATTTTTTATCCGGTTTTGTGTGACATTGTTTACTGGTAATTCAAGATTATCGAATTTACTGGCAAAATAAAACGCGCGCAGGGGCGGCGACTTGTAAATTTTTGCCATCGGCAAATTTAATATTGACCGAGGGGGGCGGGGGGAGAAATAAAACAATAATAAAGTAAAGTGTTTCTTAATTAGCGTAATTTTTGCAACTCAAAAGTTGACAATTTCAATTGATTTCAAAAACATTTTCGGAAATAATAACCAAATAATCAAGATAATATAAAATTTCTGGTCTAATCATTACAAGTTAAAAAAAATCAAAAATTGACGAACTTAATTAAAATTTGAGAAAAATAATTGAAAAATGATTAAAACATTGAAAATTTGAAGAACAAAAATCATATTTTTTAAAATAATTGAAAAATGTCGAAAAAAATTGAACTTAGAAAAATGATTACAACATTATAGAAATAATCGTAAATTCAAGAAAATAATGGAAATTTTCGGAATTAATCAACAAATAATCAAAGTAATATAAAATTTGTAAAAATCATTGCAAATTAACAAAAAAATAATCAAAAATTGTCGAAAGTATTTGGAATATAAGAAAAAAAATTGAAGAATGATTAAAGAATTAAAACGTGGATACAGTAACTTAGATTTGAGATAATAAATAAAAATTTAGAGAATTAATTGAAAAATAATTAATATATCTAGTTAAAAGGTGGAGAACATAATTGCAAAAAGATAACAGAAAATAAATCTAAAAAAACTAATTGATAAATGAGATAAATAATTGAAAATTAACGTATTTAATTGAGGAATGAGTAGTGAGATTAATAAAAAAATAAAGAAATTGATTGCAAAATGATAAAAAAAATAATTGGAAATTAAAGAAAATTATTAAAATTTGAGAAACATGTTTCAAAATCTAGGAAATTAATTAAAAAGTAATGAAAATCATAAAAAATTCAAGACAATATTTGCAAAGTAGTAAAAATAATTAAAAATTTAAGGAAATAGTTTTTTTTATTGAGAAATAATAATAATAATTCTTAATTAGCGTAATTTTTGCAACTCAAAAGTTGACAATTTCAATTGATTTCAAAAACATTTTCGGAAATAATAACCAAATAATCAAGATAATATAAAATTTGTGGTCAAATCATTACAAGTTAAAAAAAATCAAAAATTGACGAACTTAATTAAAATTTGAGAAAAATAATTGAAAAATGATTAAAACATTGAAAATTTGAAGAACAAAAATCATATTTTTTAAAATAATTGAAAAATGTCGAAAAAAATTGAACTTAGAAAAATGATTACAACATTATAGAAATAATCGTAAATTCAAGAAAATAATGGAAATTTTCGGAATTAATCAACAAATAATCAAAGTAATATAAAATTTGTAAAAATCATTGCAAATTAACAAAAAAATAATCAAAAATTGTTGAAAGTATTTGGAATATGAGAAAAAAAATTGAAGAATGATTAAAGAATTAAAACGTGAATACAGTAACTTAGATTTGAGATAATAAAAAAAAATTTAGAGAATTAATTGAAAAATAATTAATAAATCTAGTTAAAAGGTGGAGAACATAATTGCAAAAAGATAAAAGAAAATAAATCTAAAAAAACTAATTGATAAATGAGATAAATAATTGAAAATTTACGTATTTAATTGAGGAATGAGTAGTGAGATTAATAAAAAAATAAAGAAATTGATTGCAAAATGATAAAAAAAATAATTGGAAATTAAAGAAAATTATTAAAATTTGAGAAACATGTTTCAAAATCTAGGAAATTAATTAAAAAGTAATGAAAATCATAAAAAATTCAAGACAATATTTGCAAAGTAGTAAAAATAATTAAAAATTTAAGGAAATAGTTTTTTTTATTGAGAAATAATAACATTAATTCTTAATTAGCGTAATTTTTGCAACTCAAAAGTTGACAATTTCAATTGATTTCAAGAACATTTTCGGAAATAATAACCAAATAATCAAGATAATATAAAATTTGTGGTCAAATCATTACAAGTTAAAAAAAATCAAAAATTGACGAACTTAATTAAAATTTGAGAAAAATAATTGAAAAATGATTAAAACATTGAAAATTTGAAGAACAAAAATCATATTTTTTAAAATAATTGAAAAATGTCGAAAAAAATTGAACTTAGAAAAATGATTACAACATTATAGAAATAATCGTAAATTCAAGAAAATAATGGAAATTTTCGGAATTAATCAACAAATAATCAAAGTAATATAAAATTTGTAAAAATCATTGCAAATTAACAAAAAAATAATCAAAAATTGTCGAAAGTATTTGGAATATGAGAAAAAAAATTGAAGAATGATTAAAGAATTAAAACGTGGATACAGTAACTTAGATTTGAGATAATAAATAAAAATTTAGAGGATTAATTGAAAAATAATTAATATATATATAGTTAAAAGGTGGAGAACATAATTGCAAAAAGATAAAAGAAAATAAATCTAAAAAAACTATTTGATAAATGAGATAAATAATTGAAAATTTACGTATTTAATTGAGGAATGAGTAGTGAGATTAATAAAAAAATAAAGAAATTGATTGCAAAATGATAAAAAAAATAATTGGAAATTAAAGAAAATTATTAAAATTTGAGAAACATGTTTCAAAATCTAGGAAATTAATTAAAAAGTAATGAAAATCATAAAAAATTCAAGACAATATTTGCAAAGTAGTAAAAATAATTAAAAATTTAAGGAAATAGTTTTTTTTATTGAGAAATAATAATAATAATTCTTAATTAGCGTAATTTTTGCAACTCAAAAGTTGACAATTTCAATTGATTTCAAAAACATTTTCGGAAATAATAACCAAATAATCAAGATAATATAAAATTTGTGGTCAAATCATTACAAGTTAAAAAAAATCAAAAATTGTCGAACTTAATTAAAATTTGAGAAAAATAATTGAAAAATGATTAAAACATTGAAAATTTGAAGAACAAAAATCATATTTTTTAAAATAATTGAAAAATGTCGAAAAAAATTGAACTTAGAAAAATGATTACAACATTATAGAAATAATCGTAAATTCAAGAAAATAATGGAAATTTTCGGAATTAATCAACAAATAATCAAAGTAATATAAAATTTGTAAAAATCATTGCAAATTAACAAAAAAATAATCAAAAATTGTCGAAAGTATTTGGAATATGAGAAAAAAAATTGAAGAATGATTAAAGAATTAAAACGTGAATACAGTAACTTAGATTTGAAATAATAAAAAAAAATTTGTGGTCTAATCATTACAAGTTAAAAAAAATCAAAAATTGACGAACTTAATTAAAATTTGAGAAAAATAATTGAAAAATGATTAAAACATTGAAAATTTGAAGAACAAAAATCATATTTTTTAAAATAATTGAAAAATGTCGAAAAAAATTGAACTTAGAAAAATGATTACAACATTATAGAAATAATCGTAAATTCAAGAAAATAATGGAAATTTTCGGAATTAATCAACAAATAATCAAAGTAATATAAAATTTGTAAAAATCATTGCAAATTAACAAAAAAATAATCAAAAATTGTCGAAAGTATTTGGAATATAAGAAAAAAAATTGAAGAATGATTAAAGAATTAAAACGTGGATACAGTAACTTAGATTTGAGATAATAAAAAAAAATTTAGAGAATTAATTGAAAAATAATTAATATATCTAGTTAAAAGGTGGAGAACATAATTGCAAAAAGATAACAGAAAATAAATCTAAAAAAACTAATTGATAAATGAGATAAATAATTGAAAATTGACGTATTTAATTGAGGAATGAGTAGTGAGATTAATAAAAAAATAATGAAATTGATTGCAAAATGATAAAAAAAATAATTGGAAATTAAAGAAAATTATTAAAATTTGAGAAACATGTTTCAAAATCTAGGAAATTAATTAAAAAGTAATGAAAATCATAAAAAATTCAAGACAATATTTGCAAAGTAGTAAAAATAATTAAAAATTTAAGGAAATAGTTTTTTTTATTGAGAAATAATAATAATAATTCTTAATTAGCGTAATTTTTGCAACTCAAAAGTTGACAATTTCAATTGATTTCAGAAACATTTTCGGAAATAATAACCAAATAATCAAGATAATATAAAATTTGTGGTCAAATCATTACAAGTTAAAAAAAATCAAAAATTGACGAACTTAATTAAAATTTGAGAAAAATAATTAAAAAATGATTAAAACATTGAAAATTTGAAGAACAAAAATCATATTTTTTAAAATAATTGAAAAATGTCGAAAAAAATTGAACTTAGAAAAATGATTACAACATTATAGAAATAATCGTAAATTCAAGAAAATAATGGAAATTTTCGGAATTAATCAACAAATAATCAAAGTAATATAAAATTTGTAAAAATCATTGCAAATTAACAAAAAAATAATCAAAAATTGTCGAAAGTATTTGGAATATGAGAAAAAAAATTGAAGAATGATTAAAGAATTAAAACGTGAATACAGTAACTTAGATTTGAGATAATAAATAAAAATTTAGAGAATTAATTGAAAAATAATTAATAAATCTAGTTAAAAGGTAGAGAACATAATTGCAAAAAGATAAAAGAAAATAAATCTAAAAAAACTAATTGATAAATGAGATAAATAATTGAAAATTTACGTATTTAATTGAGGAATGAGTAGTGAGATTAATAAAAAAATAATGAAATTGATTGCAAAATGATAAAAAAAATAATTGGAAATTAAAGAAAATTATTAAAATTTGAGAAACATGTTTCAAAATCTAGGAAATTAATTAAGAAGTAATGAAAATCATAAAAAATTCAAGACAATATTTGCAAAGTAGTAAAAATAATTAAAAATTTAAGGAAATAGTTTTTTTTATTGAGAAATAATAATAATAATTCTTAATTAGCGTAATTTTTGCAACTCAAAAGTTGACAATTTCAATTGATTTCAAGAACATTTTCGGAAATAATAACCAAATAATCAAGATAATATAAAATTTGTGGTCAAATCATTACAAGTTAAACAAAATCAAAAATTGACGAACTTAATTAAAATTTGAGAAAAATAATTGAAAAATGATTAAAACATTGAAAATTTGAAGAACAAAAATCATATTTTTTAAAATAATTGAAAAATGTCGAAAAAAAATTGAACTTTGAAAAATAATTACAACATTATGGAAATAATCGTAAATTCAAGAAAATAATGAAAATTTAAGCGAAGTAATTTAAATTTTCGGAATTAATCAACAAATATTCACAATAATACAAAATTTGTGAAAATCATTGCAAATAAAAAAAAAATAATTAAAAATTGACGAACGTAATTAAAATTTGAGAAAAATAATTGAAGATTGATTGAAACATTGAAAAGTGGAGAGTATAACTTAGATTTAAGATAATAAATGAAAATTAAGAAAATAAATTGAAAAATAATTAATATATCTACTTAAAAGGTGGAGAAAATAATTGCAAAAGGATAAAAGAAAATAAAAATTGAAAACAATAATTGAAAAATAAGATAAATAATTGAAAATTTAGGAGTTTAACTGAGGAATGAATAGTGAGAATAATTAAAAATTAAAGAAATTGATTGCAAAATGATAAGAATCGTAATTAAAAATTGAAGAAAAACGATATAAATAATCGTTAATTGAAGAAAATAATGGAAATTTGAGAGAAATAATGGAAATTTTCGGAAATAATCAACAAATAATAATCAAAGTAATATAAAATTTGTAAAAATCATTGCAAATTAACAAAAATATAATCAAAAATTGTTGAAAGTGTTTGGAATATGAGAAAAAAAAATTGAAGAATGATTAAAGAATTGAAACGTGGATACAGTAACTTAGATTTGAGATAATCAATAAAAATTTAGGAAATTAATTGGAAAATAATTAATATATCTTGTTAAAAGGTGGAGAAAATAATTGCAAAAAGATAAAAGAAAATGAATTTGAAAAAAATAATTGATAAATGAGATAAATAATTGAAAGTTTGGGTATTTAATTGAGGAATGAATAGTGAGATTAATAAAAAATTGAAAAAATTGATTGCAAAATGATAACAAAATATTTGGAAATTAAAAAAAATTATTAAAATGTGAGAAAAATATTTTAAAGTCTAGAAAATTAATTGAAGAGTACTGAAACTAATACGAAATTCGAGACAATATTTGCAAAGTAATAAAACAAATTAAAAATTGAAGAAAATTATTAAAATTTGAGGAATATGTTTAAAAATCTATGAAATACAATTGAAAAGTAATGAAAATAATCAAAAATTCAAGACAATATTTACAAAGTAATAAAAATAATTAGAAATTGAAGAAAATAATTTTATTTCTTGAGAAATAATTTAAAAAATTGCAACATATATTTGTAGTGAAAGAAAATAATTTCAGAATGATAAAAATAATTGTATATTAAAAAAATAAGAGCAAGTTGTGATAAATTATAAAAGAAGTCAAAATTAATTAAAAAATAATTAAATGTGATAAAAAGTAATGGAAAAATATAAAAGAAAATGAAAATTGAAAAAAATGTTTGAAAAATGAGATAAATAACTGAAAATTAAAAAAATTGATTCCAAAATAATAATAATAATATTTGAAATTAAAGAAAATTATTAAAATTAGATAAAAAAATTTTAAAATCTAGGAAATTAATTGAAGAATAATGAAAATTCAAAAAAAATGTTTGAAAAATGAGATAAATAACTGAAAATTGAAAAAATTGATTCCAAAATGATAATAATAATATTTGAAATTTAAGAAAATTATTAAAATTTGAGAAAAATATTTTAAAATCTAGGAAATTAATTGAAGAATAATGAAAATTGAAAAAAATGTTTGAAAAATGAGATAAATAATTGAAAATTAAAAAAATTGATTCCAAAATGATAATAATAATATTTGAAATTAAAGAAAATTATTAAAATTTGATAAAAAAAATTTAAAATCTAGGAAATTAATTGAAGAATAATGAAAATTCAAAAAAAATGTTTGAAAAATGAGATAAATAACTGAAAATTGAAAAAATTGATTCCAAAATGATAATAATAATATTTGAAATTTAAGAAAATTATTAAAATTTGAGAAAAATATTTTAAAATCTAGGAAATTAATTGAAGAATAATGAAAATTGAAAAAAATGTTTGAAAAATGAGATAAATAATTGAAAATTAAAAAAATTGATTCCAAAATGATAATAATAATATTTGAAATTAAAGAAAATTATTAAAATTTGAAAAAAAAATTTTAAAATCCAGGAAATTAATTGAAGAATAATGAAAATAATATAAAATTGGAGAAAATATTTGTAAAGTAATAAAAATAATTTAAAATTAAAAATAATTATTTTAGTTTGTAAAAAATAATTGAAAAAGTTTCAACACATGTTTCTAATATAAGGAAATAATTGCAGACTGATAAAAATAATTGTATATTAAAAAAATAACTAAAATTTGAGGTAAATAATAAAAAAATTAGAAAATTAATAAAATTATAATTGAAAATGAGAAAAAGTAATTGAAAATTAATTGAAAAATAAATTTAATATTAAAGTAATTGATAAAAATAATTGTATATTGAAGAAAATAATAAACATTTGTAAAAAATAATTTAAAAAATGACAGACTATATTTGAGATAAACAAGACTACAATTACAATTATTATGTATAATAATTCTTCAAACCTCAATTAATTTGAAATTTCATGGATTAAAATTTTAATTAATACACTCTTTAAGAATAGTAAATTTAAAACTATTTAAAAATTTCTTTAATTTTTAAGAATTCTTTTTTTATGATTTTAATTATATTTGCTACAATTCTGAACTATTTTTATCATTTTCAACATTTTTCTTCAATTTTATTTTCATTATTTTTTATTTTTTCCCCTCATTTTTAAATTCAATTTCCCAAGTTTCAATTCTTTTCTTTAATTTTTTCAAATAAAACTTTTTCAGTTTTAATTATATTCTTGAATATCAAATTAGTTAAATTATTTATTAATTAATTTTTAACTTCTTTCGTTATTTTTCAATTATTTTTACAAAATTGTGTTTTTTTTTTAATTCTAATCATTTTCTTCGAATTGTAAGTGCATTTATTCACAGTCTACGAAGATATACGAAGATAACAAAAAATAGTATTACATTTTTATATCTTTAAGTCATTATAATTATATAAATTCCAATTTGTTTCTTTTAAATTTCAATTAATTCAAATTTAAATACATATTAATTAATGCAAAATAATTCAATAATATTAATTATTTTCCATATTCACAATAATCCTTTTTTTTAATATTCTTACAAGATTTCTAATAGATTTTAATTTGTCGAAACTGTTTAATTTTTATCTTATAATTTCTCAGGGGCGGCGACTTGTAAATTTTTGCCATCGGCAAACTTAATATTGACCGTGGGAGGGGGGGGGGGGGGAGAGAAATAAAACATTAATAAATTAAAGAGTTTATTAATTAGCGTAATTATTGTAACTCAAAAGTTGACAATTTTATTTGATTTTGAGTACATTTTCAGAAATAATAACCTAATAATCAAGATAATATAAAATTTGTGGTCTAATCATTACATGTTAAAAAAATCAAAAATTGACGAACTTTATTAAAATTTGAGAAAAATAATTAAAAAATGATTGAAACATTGAAAATTTGAAGAACAAAAATCATATTTTTTAAAATAATTGAAAAATGTCGAAAAAAATTGAACTTAGAAAAATGATTACAACATTATAGAAATAATCGTAAATTGAAGAAAATAATGGAAATTTTCGGAATTAATCAACAAATAATCAAAGTAATATAAAATTTGTAAAAATCATTGCAAATTAACAAAAAAATAATCAAAAATTGTCGAAAGTATTTGGAGTATGAGAAAAAAAATTGAAGAATGTTTAAAGAATTAAAACGTGGATACAGTAACTTAGATTTGAGATAATAAATAAAAATTTAGAGAATTAATTGAAAAATAATTAATATATTTAGTTAAAAGGTGGAGAACATAATTGCAAAAAAATAAAAGAAAATAAATCTAAAAAAACTAATTGATAAATGAGATAAATAATTGAAAATTTACGTATTTAATTGTAGAATGAGTAGTGAGATTAATAAAAAAATAAAGAAATTGATTTCAAAATGATAAAAAAAAATAATTGGAAATTAAAGAAAATTATTAAAATTTGAGAAACATGTTTCAAAATCTAGGAAATTAATTAAAAAGTAATGAAAATCATAAAAAATTCAAGACAATATTTGCAAAGTAGTAAAAATAATAAAAAATTTAAGGAAATAGTTTTTTTTATTGAGAAAAATTAAAAAAATTGCAACATACATTTGTAATAAAAGAAAATAATTTCAGAATGATAAAAATAATTGTACATCGAAAAAATAAGTGCAGGTTGTGATAAATTATAAAAAAATTCAAAATTACTTAAAAAATAATTAATGTATCTAGTTAAAAGGTGGAGAAAATAAATGCAAAATGATAATATTAATACTTGAAAATTGAAGAAAAATATAAAAATTTATATTTGAAAAAATAGGAAATTAATTGGAAAGTAATAAAAATAATAAAAAATTCGAGACAATATTTGCAAGGTAATAAAAATAATTAAAAATTTAAGGAAATAGTTTTTTTTTATTGAGAAAATTAAAAAAATTGCAACATACATTTGTAATAAAAGAAAATAATTTCAGATTGATAAAAATAATTGTACATCGAAAAAATAAGTGCAGGTTGTGATAAATAATAAAAAAAATTTTAATTAATTAAAAAATAATTAATGTATCTAGTTACAAGGTGGAGAAAATAAATGCAAAATGATAAAAGAAAGAATTTGAAAAAAATATTTGATAAATGAGAGAAATAATTGAAAATTTAGATATTTAATTGAGGAATGAATAGTGAGATTAATAAAAAATTGAAAAAATTGATTGCAAAATGATAACAAAATAATTAGAAATTAAAGAAAATTATTAAAATGTGAGAATAATATTTTAAGTCTAGAAAATTAATTAAAGAGTACTGAAACTTATACGAAATTCGAGACAATACTTGCAAAGTAATGAAACTAATTAAAAATTGAAAAAAATTATTAATATTTGAGAAATATCTTTAAAAGTCTAGGAAATATAATTGAAAAGTAATGAAAATAATCAAAAATTCGAGACAATATTTTCAAAGTAATAAAAATAATTAAAAATTGAAGAAATTAATTTTATTTTTTAAAAAATAATCAAAAAAAATTGCAACATATATTTGTAATGAAAGAAAATAATTTCAGAATGATAAAAATAATTGTATATTTAAAAAATAAGTGCAAGTTGTGATAAATTATAAAAAAATTCAAAATCAATTAAAAAATGATTAAATATGAGAAAAAGTAATGGAAAAATATAAAAGAAAATGAAAATTGAAAAAAATGTTTTAAAAATGAGATAAGTAATTGAAAATTGTAAAATTTGATTGCAAAATGTTAATAATAATATTTGAAATTAAAGAAAATTATTTAAATTTGAGAAAAATATTTTAAAATCTAAGATATTAATTGAAGAATAATGGAAATAATATAAAATTGGTGAAAATATTTGTAAAGTAATAAAAATAATTTAAAATTGAAAAAAATAATTTTAGTTTGTGAAAAATAATTGAATAAATTTCAACATATATTTCTGTGGTTGAAAGGTAAAACAGCACAAGCGCCATATTCATGGTTTCGAGTAAAACGTGTTTTTGTTTTTTTTCTGATTTCTGTAAAATCGAAATAAGAACAAATATTTTGGGTGTTTGATATTGAATCCTGTTTTCTAATGTAGTTTTTAGATCTATTTAACAAATTTAATGAAATTTAAAGATCCCAGAGAATAACATCAATTATTATTCTCGATTTTAATGTATTTATGCGATTACGTTTTTTAATATTTTCTACGTAAATAAACATTTAAATCAATTTAAAATTATGAAACTTTAAAAAGTATATTTACATATATAGAAATCTAATGTTATCTCAAATTTGATAAAATGGGAGTTGTGCTGTTTTACCTTTCAGCCACAGATTTGTAATATAAGTAAATAATTGCAGAATGGTAAAAATAATTGTATATTGAAAAAATAACTAAAATTTGAGATAAATAATAACAAAATTAGAAAATTAATAAACAAATAATTGAAAATATTATTATAAAACTTCAAACCTCAATTAATTTGAAATTTCATTGATTAAAATTTTAATTAATATACTCTTTAAGAATAGTAAATTTAACATTATTTTAAAATTTCTTCAATTTTTAAGAATTTTTTTATTTTTTTATTTTAATTATATTTGCTACAATTCTCAACTATTTTTATCATTTTTCAACATTTTTCTTTAATTTTATTTTCAGTATTTTTTTCCCTCATATTTAAATTCAATTTCCTAAGTTTCAATTCTTTTCTTTAATCCTTGAGAATAGTAAATTTAAAATTATTTAAAAATTTCTTAAATTTTTAATAATTCTTTTCTGTTATTATTTTAATTACTTGCTACAATTGTCAACTATTTTTATCATTTTTTAAAAATTTTCTTCATTTTCTAATTATTTTTCTTATTTTTCAATTTCTCCCCTAATTTTTAAATTCAATATCCGCAAGTTTCAATTCTTTTCTTTAATTTTTTCAAATAAAACTTTTTTCAGTTTTAATTATTTTCTTAAATATCAAATTAGTTAAATTATTTATTAATTAATTTTTAACTTCTTTAGTCATTTTTCAATTATTGTTACAAAATATGGTTTTTTTTAAATTTTAATCATTTTCTTCGAATTGTAACTTCTTTTATCCACATTTTTATTTAGAAATTTGTTTTTTGTCAGTAATTTTGCAATATGGAATTCCATAGGGCGAATTTCTTGCTCTATGGAATTTGCAGACGTACCATACACAAGTCGCCGCCCCTGTAATTTCTTATTTTTACAAAATTTTAAGTTTTTTTTTACTTTTACTTTTGATATTTTTTTTTTCTTTTTTTTATTTGTCCCTTTACTTTAGGATTCTCTTTAATTTTTCTCTTTTTATGCAAATTATTTATTCAATATTATTTTACACAATTTCGTTATTATAACATTCACTAAACTTTATATTTCGTTGGTTTTCATAATTATTTCCATATTTTTAAAAATAAATACTCTCATTTTTTTTAAAAGAGTTTCTACAGTTTTATATATTTTTATGTCACTGTTTCATTTCTTGTGTTGTTTTTTAAATATTTTCTTTATTTCTTTAATTAACTATACTTACAAATAAACATTTGGAGATTTTATATGCTAATAATATTTAAAAAAAATCAATTTTTGATTTTTTTAAAAAAATCATGATTTTTAATAGCCCTGCATTTTAGAAATTATAAAATATAATAATAAATATAACAAATCAGTAAAAACTACTTATCTAATAAGAAGAAATAAATGTTTTAAATGTAGGTAATATTTAAAAATCAGTTAATATAAATAAAATAAATATTTATTTACGACAAAATTTGTAATATTTTAGAATTGAAAAGAATTGCAAAAAATACTTGAAAATAAGCAAAATATTGCCAATTTTGCAAATTAATTGAAAAAAATAAAATCAATGAAAAATTGGGGAAAGTAATTTAAACAATCATAAAAATGTTTTAAACATAAAGAAAATAATTTAAATTTGAGAAAAATACTTGAGAATCTGAAAAGTAAATTAAAACAAAATTGAATAATGAAAAATTAGAGGAAATAATTGAAAACTGAAAAAACATGGTTAAAAATTGATATAAATAAATTTAAATTGAAAAAAATAATTAAACAAATTACATAAAATATTTTAAATAAAGGAAAGTTAAACAAAATTTGAAAAAAATACTTAAACTTTCAGAAGTTCGTTATAATAAAGAAAATAATTAAAAATTAGAGAAAATAAATGAAAAAAGATAAAAATAATTTAAAATTGAACAGAACAAGTTCTAATTAAAGAGAAATAAGTAAAAAATTTGGCAATTATAAAAAAGAACGAGAAAAAGAACGAAAGTAATTGAAAATTGAAGAAAATAATATAAAAAATAATATAAATAATGAAATAATTGAAAAGTCAAATAAATAGTTAACAATTTTTGAAATTAGAAAACAAATTTAAAGAATTGAAAATTGAAAAGAAATAGATTTTGGAAAATAATTGAAAAATGTTTTTAAATTTTAAAACTTGACGTAAATAATTAAAATATGATACCAACAATGATAAATTGTAAAAATAAATTACATTTAAGTGTGATGATTGAAAAAACTACCGAATTTTTTTTAAAAAAAGAAACAACAATTAAAATTTAAAAAAAAATACATAAAGATCTTAGAAATCAATTAAAAAAAAAGAAAATAAATAAAAATTGGAGAAAAGAATTGAAGAAATAGGATAAAAGTAATTTCAATTTACGATAATTAATAAGCAAATTTTAAAATTATGAAAACAAATGAAAATTGAAGAAAAAAATTAAAATTTTAGAAAAATTCTTAAAAATCTTAGAAAATGAAAATAACTAATTATTGGAGAAAAGACTTGAAGAATGATAAAAATAATTAAAATTTACGATAATTAATAAAACTTGTTTGGAAATTATGAAAACAAATAAAAATAATTAAAAATTGAAGAAAAAAATAGAAATCTGAGAAAATACTTGAAAAAATTTTAGAAATTAATTTTATAAAATGAGAAAAACTAAAAATTAGAGAAAAGTCTGGAAGAAAGCTAAAAATAATTAAAATTTACGATAATTAATAAACAAATTTTGAAATTATGAAATCAAATGAAAATAATTAAAAATTGAAGAAAACAATTGAAATTTTAGAAAAGTTCTTAAAAATCTTAGAAAATAATTTTAGAAAATGAAAATAACTACAAATTGAAGAAAAGACTTGAAGAATGCTAAAAATAATTGAAATTTACGATAATTAATAAACAAATTTTGAAATTATGAAATAAAATGAAAATAATTAAAAATTGAAGAAAACATTTGAAATTTTAGAAAAATTCTTCAAAATCTTAGAAAATAATTTTAGAAAATAAAAATAACTAAAAATTGGAGAAAAAAGACTTAAAGAATGCTCAAGATAATTTAAATTTACGATAATTAACAAAATTTTTTTGTTAATTATGAAAACAAATAAAAGTAATTAAAAATTGAAGAAAATAATAGAAATTTGAGAAAAATACTTGAAAAAATTTTAGAAATTAATTTTATAAAATGAGAAAAACTAAAAATTGGAGAAAAGTCTGGAAGAAAGCTAAAAATAATTGAAATTTACGATAATTAATAAACAAATTTTGAAATTATGAAATCAAAAGAAAATAATTTAAAATTGAAGAAAACAATTGAAATTTTAGGAAAATTCTTAAAAATCTTAAAAAATAATTTTAGAAAATGAAAATAACTAATAATTGGAGAAAAGACTTGAAGAATGCTAAAAATATTGAAATTTACGATAATTAATAAAATTTTTTTTGGAAATTATGAAAACAAATAAAAATAATCAAAAATTAAAAAAAATAATAGAAATTTGAGAAAATTACTTGAAAAAATTTTAGAAATTAATTTTATAAAATAATAAAAACTAAAAATTGGAGAAAAGTCTGGAAGAAAGGTAAAAATAATTGAAATTTACGATAATTAATAAAAAAAATTTGAAATTCTGATAACAAATGAAAATAATTAGAAATTTAAGAAAATATTTGTATTTTTAGAAAAATACTTAAAAATCTTAGAAAATAATTTTAAAAAATGAAAATAATAATTAACAATCGAGAAAAATAATTGAAAAATGATAAAATTAATTCATAATTGAAAAAAAATAATTGAAATATGCTGAAAATAATTTAAGATTGATAAAGAAAATTAAATTATGATCAAAATAATTTAAATATAAAAAATTTTAAACATTCAATAAAATTTGAGATAAATGATCGAATATACATATACTCATAGAGTATTTGTTCAAAAAAAAATAAGAATTATAAAATTACTTAAAAAATTTTAATTAAAGAGAATAATTAAAAAATCGCAGAAATAATCGAAAATTGATGAAAATAATTGCAATATCGGATAAAAAATTGAAATTTTTAAAAGTAATGCCAAAATAATGAATATAATTATAAAATGATGTAAATCAAGAAAAATTGCATAATTTTGAATTTATTTTTAAGCAAAAGAAAATAATTAAAAAATCGTTATATAATGGAAAATTGATGACAATAATCTAAATTTGAGATAAGAACTGAAAATTTAGGAAATTAATTGCATGTGTATATATTTTAAACTTCTTCAAAAACCATAATAAATTTTTAAAGCATTTTTCGAAACTTTTTTTTTACACAAATGACAATTATTCTTTCAATTCAAATTTCAAGATATATTCATAATCAATAAAATAACAGGAACTAACTTCACTTCAATTTTTAAAACTTGGACAGAAAAAGATGAATAAATATAAATACTAACTAACTTTATGAGTTTACGGAGATTATTATTATTTAATTAATTAATAATTAATTAATTACGGTTTAAAATATCTAAGTTTTAATCAATCTTTGCGTTTTTATTATTCTGATTATTAATAACTAAACATTTTAATTTTTTACAATTTTAATTTTTTTTGTACTTAAATATAAATTTCACCTAATTTCAAATTCTATTAGACCCAATTTTCATTGATTCAAATTATAGTCTAAATTATTATTTTCAAAATTTTAACTGATCTAAGTTTTAGTATACAATGAATTTTTTTTTGTATAATTAGAAGTTTTTATATAATGGTTAATGTTAAAAATCATTTAAATATGCATTATTAGATTTTGAAAATATGTAAAGTTTATAACAGTTCAAATTTGAATTAATTAAAATTTTTATTAATTAAAATTTAAAGGAATTTAAAAAAAAATCAAATTTAAGTCTTAAGACTTTAACAAATAAAAATTTGAATTAATTGAAGTTTAAATAAATTTGAGTCAACATTTCGTTGAAACTGTTTAAAGTTTAGATCTATTTTAAATTTGGAAAAATTAAAACTTGAATTGTTAGAACTTTTGAAGAATAGAAATAATCCTCAGTAGAAGTTTGGAACGATTGAAGTTATTATAAATTATAGAAGTTTGAATACATTTTGCTCAAAAAACTATTCTTTCTACAAAAATATTTCAACTTTTTTTTTTGTAAACTTTTTTCCAATTATTAATTATTTTATTGAAATTTCAATACAATTCTTCAATTTTCATTAATTTTCTACAATTTTATTTATAAGTTTCATCAGTTTTTAATTTACAATTTTATAATTATTCATTAATTAAAAAAATATATATATTTTTAATTGTTAATTATTTTTTTTAATAGTTAATTATTTTCGTCATATTGTAATTTTATTTTTTAAATATCAATTATTTGAGAAAAATACTTAAAAAACTTTAGAAATTTATTTTATAAAATGAGAAAAACTAAAAATTGGAGAAAAATCTGGAAGAAAGCTAAAAAACTTGAATTTTTCAGAAAAATACTTAAAAATCTTAGAAAATAATTCTAGAAAATGAGAATAATAATTAACAATCGAGAAAAATAATTGAAAAATGATCAAATTAATTAACAATTGAAAAAAAATAATTGAAATATGCTGAAAATAATTAAGATTGAGAAAGAAAATTAAATTATGATGAAAATAATTGAAATATGAAAAATTGAAAACATTCAATACAATTTGAGAGAAATAACTGAAAAAATCATAGAATATATGTTTAAAAAGAATAATAATTACAAAATTACTTTAAAAAATTTAATTAAAGAGAATAATTACAAAATCGCAGAAATAACGAAAATTGATGAAAATAATTGCAATATCGGATACAAAATTGAAATTTTTAAAAGTAATGCCAATATAATGAATATAATTATAAATTGATGAAAATCAAGAAAAATTGCAGAATTTATTTTTAAGCAAAAGAAAATAATTAAAAAACCGTTATATAATGGAAAATTAATGACAATAATCTAAATTTGAGATAATAACTGAAAATTTAGTAAATTAATTGCATGTGCATACATTTTAAACTTCTTCAAACACCATAATAAATTTTTAAAGCATTTTTCGAAACTTTTTTTTACACAAATGACAATTAAAAACCAGCACAACACAACACTAACGAAAAACGTTACCTTATACTTTCAATTCAAATTTCAAAATATTTCTTGATAAAGAGAGTCAAAATCAATAAAATAACAGGGACTAAGACTAACTTCACTTTGGATTTTAAAACGTGGACAGAAATAGATGAATAAATATGAATTCTAACCAACTTCACTTCAGACTTTGAAACGTGGACAGAAAAAGATGAATAAATATAAATACTAACTAACTTCAAGAGTTTACTGATATTATTATTATTTAATGAATTAATTAATAAATAATAATTATAATTGAATTGTAATGGAATTGTCTTAAATAAGTAAAGTTTGACAATTGTGAATGACTTTGGAAGTTTTGAGGTTAGTTTGTCGCATTTTACACAAAATATGAAAATTTTATATAATTGAGCTACTTAAATAAATAATATATACATATATACGCAGAGGTGCTAGTTTTGATCGGGCGCAGGGAATTTCCCAAAAACAAAATGTCGAATATTCAAATGGTCGAATTTCAAACCATCGAATATCCAAATTTTGGAATATTAATTTTATCGAATTTCCAAATTGCCGAAATCCCAAATTATGGATTTCCCAAATTGTCGAATTTCCAAATGATCGAATATCCAAATTGTCGAATTTCCAAATTGTCGAATATCTAAATTGTCAAATATACAAATTATCCAATTCCCAAATTATCAAATTTCCAAGTTGTAGAAATTCCAAATTGCCGAATTTCTAAATTGTCAAATATACAAATTATCCAATTCCCAAATTATCAAATTTCCAAGTTGTAGAAATTCCAAATTGTCGATTTTCTAAATTGTCAAATATCCAAATAATGGAATTTCTAAATCGCAGGATATCCATTTTGCCGAATTTCCAGATAATCGAATATCTAAATGGTCGAATATTCATTTTGCCGATTTTTACAGATGATCGAATATCCAAATTATCGAAATTACAAATTGTCGAATTTCTTAATCGTCGAATATCCAAATTGTCGAATTTACAAATTATTATCAAATATCCAAATTGTCGAATAGGAGAGAGCCGGCCAAAAAGCCTATAGTGTTTGGAGAAAAGAAAAAGTTTTTAATAGATTATACAAGTTTTAAAAAATATAAACCATCAAATATTTAGAAAACAACCTTTAAGAATATAATAAGGTAGTCATTTCAAGTACTTATTTCAGAAAAAATATAAAAAATAATTATTCAAATATGGATGTAAAAATTCGCCATTTTAACTCACGACTGGGTAAATTGCCTGTGCACAAAAATATGGAAAAATACGAATAATAGTAAAAAAAATTTTTATATGTTTTCTATAATCAATTATCTTGTTAATATTAAAAAAATAACTAGCTTTGAATACAAAAATATAACTCTTTTCTCATAAAACTAAAGTTGCAATCCAAAGCAGTCCGACAAAAAAATTGGAAATAAAGTCTATAACAAATAAATAAAGCTTTTACAATTATAAAATAACTTACAAAAGTAAATTAAACACTGTAATAAATTACAAAAATACCTGCTTGCCTCAAAATAGCGTGAGGTTTAGAAAGAAAACGAAAATTTTGACATTCAATGCCAAATGTGACAGGTTAATCAGCCATGATTCAATCGTATGTATTTTTTCTGCGCATGCGCACTTCTTTTGATTCATCCCGCGCTTATTTAAAATCATATTTTAAAAATATATTAAAAATGATTCTTCAATGCACAATTACTATAATTATTATTAATATAGATGCAATAATTCATATAATTAATTTGTTTAAACACTGATTTTTTATACAGAAGCATTAACAACTTGATATTTCGTTTCTACATCAAAATATACGTAAGCTGAGATATTTTCCGTATCGTACGTATCTTAAGTTTTATAGCATATAGGCAATTTAACCACGGCAATTTACCCAAAAACACACGATGTTATTAAACTAATTATTTTAATTTTAGAACTCATTTTTAAAAATTAAATCAAAGTGCTTAGATAGCTAAATGTTTAAGGATTAATTTAAAAAAAAAATTCTGTACGTCTGTGAGATAGAAGTGCATATTTTCTAAAATTTAAAAATGAAAAAATTATCGTTGAAAAGCATCATTTTCACAATTCTTTAATAAATTCTTTCATAATAAACTGATAAAAATGAAACTTTAGAGAAATCATCTTTACCTTAGTATGCTTCATCAATAAAAACAATTATAATTAATATTTATATTTGGCCAAGTTATTAACGATTGCCAATTTACCCAATTAGGCATTTTACCCGACTCACCCCTATACAAATTGTAGAATTTCCAAATCGTAGAATATCCAAATTGTCGAATTTCCAAATTGTCGAATATCTAAATTGTCAAATATACAAATTATCGAGTTTCTATAAACGGAAACTTGAAACATTAATATAATCGTTTTTTATATTAATTTCAAAAAATCAAGATGGAATCAAGATGGCGGACAAAAATGTTAAAAGTCGTTAAATTTAGCTGAAAATGGCGACTCAGGGGTTTTTGGCGTCTCTATATATTCGAATATGTTTGTTAAATTAAAAAATTCAAAATATCGGACAGAAATTCTAAAGATCGTTAAATTTAGCTGAAAATAATTATTCTGTTGTTTTTAGGTTCGCTGAATTCGAATATGTTTGTTAAATTTATAAATTAAAAATTGCGAATTCAAGATGTTGGACCAGGGGCGTAGCCGAAAAATTCTATTGAAAATTTGATCTTTGGGATCAAAAATATATAATTTTTTTGAAAATATTTCGAAGTATGTTCATTATTAATAAAATTCTTACATTTTTTCAATTATTTTGTTTTATTGTTATTTACTTTCTTTATTTTTAAATTCAATTCAAGTTTTTTCTTCAATCTACAATTTTTTTCAACTTTCAATTCCATTTTTCAGTTTTTAATTATTTTCAAATATATATTCACCAATTCTCGGCTTTTTTAAATTACTTTCTTCAATTCTCAATTATATTCTTCAAATTTCAATTTCATATTCAATTTTTAATGATTTTCTTCAATTTTCAATTATTTTGTTCAATGGTAATTATTTATTTATATTTTCAATCCTGTTGTTAAATGTGCAATTATTTCCAACAATTATTCCTATAATTTTCTTTATTTTAAATTTGATTATCTTCTTTAAATTTAATAATTCTTGTTCAATTTTTTAAATTATTTTTTTCTGTTCTCTATTAATCTTGACATTTTTCAAATTTCGTTCTCAATTGTCAATTATTTTCGTCATTTTTTCATTATTCTGCCATTTTTCAATTATTTAATTCAATTATTAACTATTTTTCGCAATTTTCAATAATTTCCTACAATTTTTGCAATTTTCAATTATTCTATTAGAATTTTATAATTATTCTTTAATTTTTTAAATTATTTTGTTTAGCTGTGTATTAATCTCGCCACTTTTCAAATTTTGTTTTCAATTTTCAATAATTATTTTCGTCAGTTTGTAATTTTTTTCAATTATTGATTATTTTTTCAAATTTTAATTTATTTCCTTAACTTTTTAATTACTTTCTTCAATTTTTTAATATTTTCTTTAATTTTCAATTATTTTCTTATACTTATTAAATATTTTTTCTCTTTTACTTTTTGTCACCTTTTTGTCACCTTTTCATCTTTTTTGAAGATAAAGAGTACTGTGATGCCTGTATAATGAAATTAATTTTAAAAAATATTGTTTAATAAATAAATGTTTGGTGTTTGGAAATTCAAGACTATTTTGAAATGGCGCTCTTAAAAGATAAAATTAATTAATAAATGTTGATTTATTAGAAATAATAGTGTTGCACAAGTGATGGAACTTCAATTTTGTTGTTATAAAAAGCAGTTAAATTTAAGCTAAATATATTATTTTAAAAGTATTTTTGAAATTTGGAAAAAATATTAAAAAATAATATTTAACTCTTTTTTTATGTTTGTATTTTTTTGTTAAATTAACAGAAAATAAATCAAGATTCGATTATTTATTTACAGGATTTTAAGCAAAAAGATTTATTTAAGTATTTTGTGATTACAATATTTATTTTTGTAACAGAGTTTACGTATCGACCGGTGCCTAACGCCCTGACAATAGGCAACCAAATTCACAGAAGTTATAGCGTGGAGACACATTCTTGAAACAGTTTAAGGGTGCTTGCACAAGGCATTAACCCATTAACGCCGGGACGGACGAAAAATTTGCTCTGACTTTGACAATCTTGTTTTTTATAAAAGAAGAATTTTAAAAAATTAGCATATATCACTTCTAAGGTAAAATTTACCGGTCTTTCAGATTCTGCAATTAGAATTTGTTTATAACAAACACAACAAAAGTTATAACTAATTTTATTTAAAAAAACACGATTTTTTAAGAAAAAAATTATAAGTTTATCATATTTTCACAAGGAAATTGAAATGAGATTTACTCTCGAGTTTTTAGGGTAACTGAATACGAATTTGACATTCGATTTTAAAAAATCAAAATAGCGAATCCAACATGGCGGATTAATTTTTAAGAATTGATTAAATTCGCTTAAATCCGGAAAGAGTTCGGATAAAAACTGCAATTATCCCTTACTGGTTTTTATATCTGAATAGAATCCGATTTAGCATACGAAAATAATTCGGCAAAGATTTTTCTAATCTAAAAAAAGTCCGGAACAACACGAAATTAATTAGAATCGAATAATTAAAAAATTCTGTCGTTCTGTAAATTCGTAAAAAGTGTAATTAAATTTAAAAATTATCCAGCAAATATTACGGAAACAATACGGCATTAATTTTTCGATTTGAGAAAGAATTTGGTTAATTAAAGAAATTATGAGGCAAGAATTTTGTAAATTTGAACAGAGTCTGAATAACTCGATGCTAATCCATTAATCGTTTTTTATTTTAAAAGAGTTCTGTCTAGCACAATAATTAATATACAGAAATATCAACACGAAATTAATTAGGTTATTGTTTTTAAATCACGGAAAGAGTCTTGTTAAGTTAGGGAATAATCCGGACACCGTTTATTAAATTCGAAAAGATTTCGGATATGAAATTAATTCAGTAATTATTTTTCTAATGCAGATTATGCCCAGAACAACAGGAAATTATTACGATAATTTATTGTAATTAATTCTAAAAAAAAGTCTTGTTCAGTATACGGAATTAATCGGACAGAAAATTTTTGAATTGGTAAATAATTCGGATAAATACAAAATTAACCTGGCAATAGTTTTTCTAATGCAGAAAGAGACAAAATCAACACAAAATTAATCTGCTAATTATGTTTAATTTTGAAGAGAATCTCGTTACGCAAATGCAAGCAATCCCGCACCCAATTTTTCAATTAGTAAATAATTCGGAGAAGTATAAAATTAATCCTGTAATCGTTCCTCTAATTCCGAAAGAGTCGACTTGCACACGAAATTAAACCAACAATTATTTTAAAATTTCTGAAAGAGTTTGGTTAAGTACAATATAGCATCATTTTTAAAATTCGGAAAGAATTATGAATATAGTACAAAATTAATTCGGTACTAGTTTTCTTAATGCAGAAATGGCTCAGTTCAACACAAAATTAATCTGATATAATTATGTTCACGATTATGTTTGGTTCGAAAAGAGTCTCTTGTAAAGTATACGGAATCGATCCTGTAGCCAATTTTTCAAGTACAAAGAATTAGGATAAATACAAAATTAATCCGGTAATCATTCCTTTAATATACAGAAAGTGTCTGGTTTCAGACAAAATTAATTTTATATTTGTTTTTCAATTTCGGGCAGAGTTAAAATAGGTACGCAAATAATGAGGGATCATTTTTTAAATTCGGAAAGAATTCGGATAATTGCAAAATGAATTCGGTAATAGTTTTCTTAATGCAGAAAGTGCCCGATTCAACACAAATTTAATCCGATAATTGTGTTTAGTTTGAAAGGAGTCTCGTTAAGTCATACGGAATCATTCCGGCAGCCAATTTTGTAATTCGCAAAGAATTCGGATAAAAATAGATAATTAATCAGGTAATAGTTTCTTTAATATGGAAAGTGTCCGGGTTAAGACGAAATTAATTCTACAATAGTTTTTCAATTTCGGAAAGAGTACTGAGTTTAGCACAAAATTAATCCGATAATTGTGATTAATCTAAAAATAGTTTCGTTAAGTAAATGGAATCAATCCGGTAGCCAATTCTTCGATTCGTAAATAATTTGGATAATTACAAAAATAATTCGGTATTCGTTTTCTTAATTCGGAAACTGTCCAGTTAACCACAATATTAATTAGATAATTGTGATTAGTTTGAAAAAAGTCTGGTTAACTATATACGGTATCAATCCGGCTGCCAATTTTTCAATTCGCAAAGAATTCGGATAAGGACAAAATTAATCATGTAATCGTGGCTCCAATACAGACAGTGTCCCGTTTGAGACGAAATTAATACTGCAATTGTTTTTCAACTTTGAAAGGAGTCTGGGTAAATACGAAAGTATTACGGTATCATTTTTGAAATTTGAAAAGAATTCGGATAAGTACGAAATTAATTCGGTAATTGTTTCTCTAATGCAGACGCATACCAATTCAACACAAAATTAATTCAGTAATTGTGTTTAATCCGAAAAGAGTCTCGTTAAATATACCAAATCTATCCAGCAGTCAATATTTTCCTATTCGTAAAGAATTCGGATAAATACAAAGTAAATTCAATAATCCCTCATCTAATAATACAGAAAGTGTCCTATTTATAAGACGAAATTAATTCTCCAATTGTTGTTTAACCTCGAAAGGAGTCCGGTTAAGTACGATAATATAATAAGGTATCATTTTTTAAATTCCAAAAAAATTCGGATAAGTACGAACTTAATTCGGTAATTGTCCTTTAATGCAGAAACAGCCCCATTCAACACAAAGTTAATTCGATAATTGTGTTTAATCCAAAAAGAGTGTTGTTATATCAATCCGGTTGTCAATTCTTCAATTCGCAAAGAATTTGGATAATTAAAAAATTAATCTTGTAATCGTTCCTTTAAGACAGAAAGTGTCCGGTTTAAGACGAAATTAATTCTACAATTGTTTTTCAACTTCGGAAAGAGTTTATATAGGTGTACGCAAATAGTACGGGATCATTTTTAAAATTCGGAAAGAATTCGGATAAATACAAAATGGATTGGATAATAGTTTCCTTAATGCAGAAAGTGCCAGGTTCAAAACAAAATTAATCTGATAATTGCATTCAAACAAAAAGAGTTTTGTTCAGTATATAGAATCAATCCGCAGACAATTTATCGATTCAAAAAGAATTTAGATATAAGTACGAAATTAATTTGGTAATCGTTTTCTTGATGGAGAATTTTCCCAGTGCAAACACAAAATCAATTCGATAATTGTGTTCAATCCGAAAAGAGTCTTGTTAAGTATAGGAAATCAATCCGGCTGCCAATTTTTCAATTAGCAAAGAATACAGATATAAAATTAATTCTGTAATTGTTCCTCCAATACAGAAAGTCTCCCGTTCGAGACGAAATTAATTCATCAATTGTTTTTTAACAAAAGATCAACACCAAATTAGTCCGATAATTTGGTTTAATTGGAATAGTTTCGTTAATTATATTGAATCAATCCGGCAATCAATTTCTCAATTCGTAAAGTATTCGGATAAATTCAAAATTAATCCTGAATTCCTGTTATTGTGCTTCCATTAAGACGAAGTTAATTCTCAATTTTTTTTCAACTTCGGAAGGAGTCTAGTTAAATACGATAATAATATGGCATCATTTTTGAAATTCGGATGGAATTCGAAAAAGTACGAAATTAATCCGAGAATCGTATTTCAATGCAGGTAGAGACCAGAACACAAAATTAATCCGATAATTGGGTTTAATTTTAATAGGGTCCCGTTAATTATATAGAATAAATCCGGCAGTCAATATCTCGATTCGTAAAGAATTCCGATAAATTCAAAATTAATTCTGTAATCGTTCCTCCATTAAGACGTAACTAGTTCTCCAATTCTTTTTTTAATTTTGGAAGGAAACTGTCGTTAAATACGATAATAATATAGAATCATTTTTAAAATTCAAATGGATTTCGGAAAAGTACGAAATTAATCCGATAATCGTTTTTCCAATGCAGGTAGAAACCAGAACAACACAAAATTAATCCGATTATTAGGTTTAATTATAATAGGGTCCCGTTAATTATATGGAATCAATCCAGCAGTCAATTTCTGAATTAGTAAAGAATTCTGATAAATTCAAAATTAATTCTGTAATCGTTCCTCCATTGCGACGAAATTAATTCTCCATTTTTTTCCAACTTTGGAAGGAGTTTGGTTAAATACGGTAACAATACGGCATCATTTTTAAAATTTGGAAGGAATTCGGAAAAGTTGAAAATTAATCCGATAATCATTTTTCCAATGCAGCTAGAGACCAGAACACAAAATTAATCCGATAATTGGGTTTAATTTTAATAAGGTCCTGTTAATTATATGGAATCAATTCGGCAGTCAATTTCTTAATTCGTAAAGAATTCGGATAAATTTAAATTTAATCATCTAATCGTTCCTCCATTAAAACGAAACTAATTCTCCAATTGTTTTTCAAAAAGAAGTTTGGTTAAATACGATAATAATACAGAATCATTTTTAAAATTTGAAAGGAATTTGGAAAAGTAGAAAATTAATCCGGTAATCGTTTCTTAAATATACAGAAGAGACCAGAACAACACAAAATTAATCTGATAATTGGGTTTAATTTTAATAAGGTCCTGTTAATTATATGGAATCAATTCCGCAGTCAATTTTTCAATTCGTAAAGAATTCTGATAAATTCAAAATTAATTTTGTAATCGTTCTACCATTGCGACGAAATTAATTCTCCATTTTTTTTTAACTTTTGAAGGAGTCTGTGGTTAAATATGATAATAATATGGTATCATTTTTAAAATTCGGATGGAATTCGGAAAAGTACGAAATTAATCCGATAATCGTGTTTCCAATGCAGGTAGAAACCAGAACACAAAATTAATCCGATAATTGGGTTTAATTTTAATAGGGCCCCGTTAATTAAATGGAATCAGTCCAGCAGTCAATTTCTCAATTCGTAAATAATTCTGATAAATTCAAAATTAATTCTGTAATCGTTCCTCCATTGCGACGAAATTAATTCTCCATTTTTTTTTTAACTTTTGAAGGAGTCTGTGATTAAATACGATAATAATATGGCATCATTTTTAAAATTCGGATGGAATTTGGAAAAGTTGAAAATTAATCCGATAATCATTTTCCAATGCAGCTAGAGACCAGAACACAAAATTAATCCGATAATTGGGTTTAATTTTAATAAGGTCCTGTTAATTATATGGAATCAATTCGGCAGTCAATTTCTTAATTCGTAAAGAATTCGGATAAATTTAAATTTAAGCATCTAATCGTTCCTCCATTAAAACGAAATTAATTCTCCAATTTTTTTTTTTTCAAATTTGAAGGAGTTTGGTTAAATACGGTAATAATGCAGAATCATTTTTAAAATTTGGAAGGAGTTTGGAAAAGTAGAAAATTAATCCGGTAATCGTTTCTTAAATATACAGAAGAGACCAGAACAACACAAAATTAATCCGATAATTGGGTTTAATTTTAATAAGGTCCTGTTAATTATATGGAATCAATTCCGCAGTCAATTTTTCAATTCGTAAAGAATTCTGATAAATTCAAAATTAATTTTGTAATCGTTCTACCATTGCGACGAAATTAATTATTCCAATTTTTTCAACTTTGGAAGGAGTCTGTGGTTTAATACGATAATAATATGTCATCATTTTTAAAATTCGGATGGAATTCGGAAAAGTACGAAATTAATCCGATAATCGTGTTTCCAATGCAGGTAGAAACCAGAACACAAAATTAATCCGATAATTGGGTTTAATTTTAATGGGGCCCCGTTAATTAAATGGAATCAGTCCAGCAGTCAATTTCTCAATTCGTAAATAATTCTGATAAATTCAAAATTAATTCTGTAATCGTTCCTCCATTGCGACGAAATTAATTCTCCATTTTTTTTTAACTTTTGAAGGAGTCATAAATACGATAATAATATGGCATCATTTTTAAAATTCGGATGGAATTTGGAAAAGTTGAAAATTAATCCGATAATCATTTTCCAATGCAGCTAGAGACCAGAACACAAAATTAATCCGATAATTGGGTTTAATTTTAATAAGGTCCTGTTAATTATATGGAATCAATTCGGCAGTCAATTTCTTAATTCGTAAAGAATTCGGATAAATTTAAATTTAATCATCTAATCGTTCCTCCATTAAAACGAAACTAATTCTCCAATTGTTTTTCAAAAAGAAGTTTGGTTAAATACGATAATAATACAGAATCATTTTTAAAATTTGAAAGGAATTTGGAAAAGTAGAAAATTAATCCGGTAATCGTTTCTTAAATATACAGAAGAGACCAGAACAACACAAAATTAATCTGATAATTGGGTTTAATTTTAATAAGGTCCTGTTAATTATATGGAATCAATTCCGCAGTCAATTTTTCAATTCGTAAAGAATTCTGATAAATTCAAAATTAATTTTGTAATCGTTCTACCATTGCGACGAAATTAATTCTCCATTTTTTTTTAACTTTTGAAGGAGTCTGTGGTTAAATACGATAATAATATGGTATCATTTTTAAAATTCGGATGGAATTCGGAAAAGTACGAAATTAATCCGATAATCGTGTTTCCAATGCAGGTAGAAACCAGAACACAAAATTAATCCGATAATTGGGTTTAATTTTAATAGGGCCCCGTTAATTAAATGGAATCAGTCCAGCAGTCAATTTCTCAATTCGTAAATAATTCTGATAAATTCAAAATTAATTCTGTAATCGTTCCTCCATTGCGACGAAATTAATTCTCCATTTTTTTTTTAACTTTTGAAGGAGTCTGTGATTAAATACGATAATAATATGGCATCATTTTTAAAATTCGGATGGAATTTGGAAAAGTTGAAAATTAATCCGATAATCATTTTCCAATGCAGCTAGAGACCAGAACACAAAATTAATCCGATAATTGGGTTTAATTTTAATAAGGTCCTGTTAATTATATGGAATCAATTCGGCAGTGAATTTCTTAATTCGTAAAGAATTCGGATAAATTTAAATTTAAGCATCTAATCGTTCCTCCATTAAAACGAAATTAATTCTCCAATTTTTTTTTTTCAAATTTGAAGGAGTTTGGTTAAATACGGTAATAATGCAGAATCATTTTTAAAATTTGGAAGGAGTTTGGAAAAGTAGAAAATTAATCCGGTAATCGTTTCTTAAATATACAGAAGAGACCAGAACAACACAAAATTAATCCGATAATTGGGTTTAATTTTAATAAGGTCCTGTTAATTATATGGAATCAATTCCGCAGTCAATTTTTCAATTCGTAAAGAATTCTGATAAATTCAAAATTAATTTTGTAATCGTTCTACCATTGCGACGAAATTAATTATTCCAATTTTTTCAACTTTGGAAGGAGTCTGTGGTTTAATACGATAATAATATGTCATCATTTTTAAAATTCGGATGGAATTCGGAAAAGTACGAAATTAATCCGATAATCGTGTTTCCAATGCAGGTAGAAACCAGAACACAAAATTAATCCGATAATTGGGTTTAATTTTAATGGGGCCCCGTTAATTAAATGGAATCAGTCCAGCAGTCAATTTCTCAATTCGTAAATAATTCTGATAAATTCAAAATTAATTCTGTAATCGTTCCTCCATTGCGACGAAATTAATTCTCCATTTTTTTTTAACTTTTGAAGGAGTCATAAATACGATAATAATATGGCATCATTTTTAAAATTCGGATGGAATTTGGAAAAGTAGGAAATTAATCCGATACTCGTTTTTCCAATGCAGAAAGAGACCAGAACAACACAATATTAATAATCCGATAATTGGGTTTAATTTTAATAGGGTCCCGTTAATTATATCGAATCAATCCGGCAGTCAATTTCTCAATTCGTAAATAATTCTGATAAATTCAAAATTAATTCTGTAATCGTTCCTCCATTGCGACGAAATTAATTCTCCAATTTTTTTTCAACTTTGGAAGGTGTTTGGTTAAATACAGAATAACACGGCATCATTTTTAAAATTTGGAAGGAATTCGGAAAAGTAGAAAATTAATCCGGTAATCGTTTTTTAAATACAGGTAGAGACCGGAACATCACAAAATTAATCCGATAATTATTTTCTAATTCCAAACAGATTTTGGGCAAGTTCGAAAATAATCCGGTACCATTTGTCAAATTCGGAAAGGCTTTAGATTTTAAAAGATAGAATTAATTACGATTTTCAAAATTTTTCACGTATATAAAGGACCACGTAAAGATGAAAAATTGACGAGATTTAATTTATAAAATATTAATCTTAAACATTTATTTGACCATAAAAAATCTTTAGTTATTGTGTTTACTGCATGTATTTTTTTGGAAAATTTTCTTATTGATGAATCTACATCATTATTAAATTTTTCTGTATTGCATTTTTCACCCAAATCGTATGTTGAAATTAACAAAAAGTTTCCCTTAACTTTAGAGGGTGACATAAACGTCACATAATGTCCAATTAAACAAGATATAATAATCAAGATTTTGTAATGAAAATTTTTCAAAAATATTATAAAATGAACAGTCAATATTGGTGAAAAAAATTCATAAATATTCTCAAGTTTCTTGAGGTTTGAAACTGCGAATAATGAACAGGTGTATGATGAAAGGTATCGCAGTGGCGTCAAAGTTATGATCTTTAAGGCATTGCCGTTCACTATTTCTCGTTGACACGATTTTATATACGTAAACAATGTGACACCTACATGAATAACAGTTTTACTAGGAAAGTGATATTTTGTAATTTGCATCTCGCTATATCCGTGTATTACTTCTTTTTTTATGTCGACTCAAAAAATATAACAAATCCGTTTCAATAAAATTGATCCATAATTTTATTTCTCGCAATTATATCATTTCATAACCATTATTATTGCTTACATTAATTAAACTTATTTGCCATTATTTACATGAACGTCATTTTTAATCATACCATGATTTAATCATAAAGTGTTTAGTAAATGTAAAATTACATAATTCTTGTTTAATTGTTTTCTTATTGATTTATTATCAAAATTTATAAACAATCAACATTTTTTATTTTGCATTTTAATTCTTGACTACATTAGTTTTCAAATTTACAAGTTAGACATTTAAAAAACAAATAAAAAATAATTATAAACAAGTTCTATTATATTGATCTGATGTCTGATAAAATTTCGACAATTGAATATTGACTATAAATTCAAATAAAAATATTTAAAATAATTCTGGTGCCCCATTTGACATATAAATAGTAAAAGAAAGTTTTTTGTCTGTAGAACAAAAGCGAAAATATTCAAGGACAATAATTATAATCCTGAAAGTAATACAAATACTATGTAGAGAAGGTATTTACTCTGTCTCATTAAATTTCCATGTGAAAAGTACGCTTTTCAATAAGTGGGTCATATCTTGTTTATACTACTCTTATAAAAAAAAACTTTTTTTTTCTTGACACTAGCTGACATCTATCGAATGTCGTGAGAACCGATACTGCCGCCTTACACTCATTTGCGTAATTTTGCACGTATGCAAATTTCTTTAATACTCATATAACGTGAAAATGATGAGTATTACAACCGGAAGAAATTAAAAAAGTAACTTTTATTTTTATTAACTTTTTTATCTATACAGATCTTTCCATACCCTTTACCTAATTGCACTTTTTAAAATTATAGACTATTTTCCCGTAAAAATGAAAATTTTTAAAAATATATTTTGGCATGATTTGAAACAAGTCAGTTTAGTAACAATAATAATAATAATAATAAAAAATTTTATTTATTTAATGTAGACAAACAAAAAGCCTAATATTTATAATAATATTAATAAAACGAGAATTAATTTTGTCATTTTACAACAAAACTTTACAAAGAATTTAAAATTTAGTAGTTCAAATAGTGGAAAATTTAACTAAAAATTAATATTAATTTGAATTAAGAGATATATTAATAAAAATACAAATTTTGGCTTCAGAGTTTTAAGATTTATTTTATATTAATTACAATCAATATAGTTTTTACATGATCGCGTTCTTTTTGTTTCGAAATAACTACTTTTAGCCGTCAATCGATACCAATTTAAAAAAAAAATCACACTTATTTTCAGAGCAATTTTCAAGGACAAATTGAAAAGAAGCTTGTTTTAAAATTTCAAAACTTATATTTAAAATATTTCTCGAATCTGTAATATATCAGAAAATAATTAAAGATTTCTAGTCTTTATACCAATAATAAAACAACATTTAAGAAGCAATTTTAATATATATATAAAAATAAAATTACGATAATAATGAAAAATTCAGAAAAATTCAAATTTGTTCTTATAATACAGAAAATTTATAATAATTGAGAGAAAACAACAACTCGAAGATCAATTTTTTTTAAATTGTGAAAAGTGGAAATTACCATGCGTTATTCTATATAAAGATTTATTGTTAAAATTAGGTATGTATACTTTAAGATTTAGATTAAATGGTGTAAAATATGTGTATATAAACTAAAATAATGATAGAATACAAATAATAAAATACAAATTACCTTTAATAAAATTTCCGTGATTTTCTGACTTTTAGAAAACGCGCCTGAAGTACTGCAAATTTCGCGCACAAAGTTCCTGACTAATATCTTTTTTCACTATTGATGTGTCGAATGGTTTGCATTTTCAGGGAGCATTCAAATTTACACTATAGAAAATTTTACCTATTCTTTTAATTATTTTTCACCATAACTTTCGTAAATCAAAAAAAAAAACTACTATATCAAGTAGTAAAATTTATTACTAATCAATCTGAAAATGTTCACTTTATGAACAGTTTTTTTCTGAAAAGTAAAAAGATTTTATTCCTCATACAGGAAGCAATAAATTGAAAAAAAAATGTAAAGAAGGAAAATGTAAATTTCGTAAAAATGGTAAATTTCCAAAAAAATATATACTTTATATTTTATATACACTAAAGGAAATTTTAAAAGTGAATTTATAAAATGTAACATAAGTTTTATAAATTGAGACTATTTAAGAACATCTAGAAAAAACTAATTTAAAGTTTTTAAACTAATAGTTAAAAATTGAATTAAAAATAAAAAGTTTCCATTATTTATATAAATTTTAGGTGAAAGGTGTACTTTATATGATACTAATTTATTTTTAAAAATAATAATTTACCCAATCTGAAAAGTTCTACTTTATTAGAATCATTTTGTAGAATTTCTATACATGAATAAAATTGCAGTAAACCTACCATCGGAATCTTTTTTTGAAATTTGAATTTTGCTGCAGAATTAAATTTTTAGATAAATAATTGATAATATTTAAAATTATGAAAAATAATTGAAATAATTAGAAAATGGAGAAAATAATAAAAATTTGAAAGAAATATTTGAAAAAATTACAGAATATATTTTTTAGACAATTGAAAAACGATAAAAATAATCGGATATTGAAGAAAATAATTGAAATTTGAGAAAATTAATTTAAAAAATTACAGAATAATAAAAAAACAGAAGATAGTGAACAAATGATCAAGACAACGGTAAATATAAAAATAAATTAACATTTGAGATAACTAATTTAAAATTTAGTGTATTAATAAAAAATTATAACAAAAATAATTGAAAATTTGAGGAAATAATAGGCAAATTATTTTAAAAAATGGTAAATTGGAAAAAAAAATAATTGAAAAATAATTTTTGAAAAACGATAAAAATAATTGAAAATTTAAGTAAATAATTTAAAGTAAAAGAATAATAATTGAAAATTGAAGAAAATAATATTAATATGATGTAAATAATTGAAAACTTAGGAAATTAATAGAAAAGTTATGAAAATAATTTAAGAGTGTAGAAGATAATTGAAAAATTATAAAAATAAATGAAAATTAAAAAAAAAATTTTAAATTAGGATGAGAAATTAAAAACTTAGTGAATTAATTAAAAATAAAAAAAAAAAAATGATGAAGAATTTTTAAAAAGTAATTCCAAAATAATACAAATAATTTATAGTTGAAAAATATAATAAAAATCTCAGAGACTTAGTGATGCATGTCGAGCAAACGATCTGATCGACTTCACATCTGATTGTCTGCTGTTTGCTCGATTATGATTGAATTGAACAAATTACTTTTTATTTACCTTTTAATAATTAGCATAACTTTTGAGAATATCGTTAAATAAGAATCCTTTCTGTTTGTTGATATATACTGACATACCGAAATTTTAAAAAAGTAACCTCTTTTATGATTAATTGCAAACTTAAAAATTTTTCAAATTAAGCAAAATAACCTCGTAAAATTTAAATATAGAATTTATTTTACAATTTTTTACATTTTTTGTACAAACTTAAATATGTGTTAAGTTTGAATCTTTTAAAAGCTTACAGAAGAAAGATACGATGTGTTGAAAGATGTCATTTTTCATGAATTTGAAATTTAATTTTATAATAAACAAATTTTTTTTTTAAATTATTGTTCTGAATAAGAAAAGTTAATGTATTAATTTCAAACCTCGTAAGTATCCAAATTTGTTATTAAATAATTTTATAAAAAATATGCTTCTAAATATCACAAAAATTGACAGTCTTTATAGATCAATCTTAAATTCATTTTTCTTATTATAATTATGCTTTATATAAAAAATAAATTACCACACACAAATCTTTAAAATATATATTGACATTCTTTTTTAGCGGGATTTTATTTAAACCTATATTTAGTAATTTAAAAAAGTTTGAAATATAAACTCAAAACGCTATACTTTCACGTCTTTAATTAACATTTTGTAAATGCCCGAACAGCACCGGATGTTTCAGCAACATCCGTTGCTGTTTGGGTGAAAAAGAAAATATTATTAAAATCTTTATTAGAAATGAATTCTATGGAGTTTAATAATGACTTATAAAACAAATTTATTTTTGAAACACTTATGGCAGCAACATCCCTTAGACGAAAGTCAATGAAATTACCCACGTGACAGATAAAAAATGTCAACAAAAAGAAATGATTCTTACTTAAAGATATTTTTAAAATTACGCTAATTATTAAAAGATTAATAAAAAGTAATTTATTCAATTCAATCATAATCGAGCAAACAGTAGACGATCAGATGTGAAGTCGATCAGATCGTTTGCTCGACATGCATCACTACAGAGACTTAAAGGATAATTGTAATAAAAAATTAAAATTTGAGAAAAATTAATTGAAAATTTAGGATATTCATTGAGAAACAATAAAAATAATTTAAAATTGGGGAAAGTAAAAAAAAAAATTGGTGAAACTAATTTTCAAAGTTACAGAAAATATTTAAAATAATCGAGGTTACTTGAAAAAAAAAAAATTTACTTAATAAAAATAATTGAAAATTCATGAAAAATAATTTTAAAAAAATAATTAAGAAAATTATAGAATATTTTTGAAATAAAATGAAATGATTGAACACCGAAGAACATCATTTCAAATAATTGAATAATGCAGTTATCATTTCAAAAAAAGAATTAATCATTTTTGTAATTAATTTTTTAAATAAATTTAATAAAATTTGAATCAACAAAACACTGTTATTTCATAAAATTGAAAATTTTTGAAAATTGATTATAGTATTCAATAATTGAAAATATTGAATCGGGTAATTAAATTTGCATCAATAATTCGATATTGAAGATATTGATTCTAATCTGAAGAAAATAATAATTAATATTTGAAAATAATTGTAATTTGTAAAAATAATAGAAATATTTTGATGAAAGACATTGAAATAAAATTCAGTAATTAATAAATTTATGAAACATGATTTAATGTTAAGGAAAATAATTAAAACTGAGAAAGTAATAGTAAAAGTTTAAGAAAATAATTTAAATTTGCGGATAAGCTTAAGTACGTACGAATTTTTATTTATTATTAAAATGATAGAATATTTGAATTGTCACAATATGAAATTAAATAAAATTTTTCATTTTAATATAAAAGAATGTGCATCATATAATGAAAATATTAATATATGAAACAAATGAATAAATAAAGTTATGAAGATACTTAGATACTGTATTTTCATCTGAAGTTTGAATAATTTATTTCAAAAATAATTTTTTAAAATATATATTAAACTTTTTTAAATAATATAAAGAAGATTTGAAAATGCGAAATTAAACTAACTTTTAATTTCATTTGAAATTGAGGTTATGATTACAAATAAGCTTAAAATTACATTTTTAATAATTATTTTACGATAACTGCTATTAAAATTTGCTAATATAATATTAAAATGTAAATTTGAATATGAAATTACGAAACGTGTTTATTCTAAAAGACAAGTATAGTTTTATAATTTATAAAAATACATAGGAAAACTATAAAAAATACAATAATTTATAATAGGTAATGATAAGTACTGTACTTTTGTAGTAGTCATATAGAATTATTGTCAACGTGTATTTTAAAATAAATTATTTTACTTATATGTTTAATAATTAATTTTTTAGCATACATATTTTATTCTTTAGACACACCAGTTGTCAACATTGCTGTAAAAAATAACCAACAATATTTTTTTGTCAATCATTAATAATACCTATATACATTTATTTAACAAAAACACACAAAATTCTTTGGTACAATAATTTGACAATCATCATACATTTTTCAAAGAAAAGGGAAGAATGGAAAAATGTTTTTTAATGAAATTTTTAAAATTTAATGAAATTCTTCAAAGTGTAATTCCTAATAATGGAAGTAAGTATAGTATTGATAATAATATTTATACCTATACATATATCTAAGTACCTACATATTTTTAAAAAATTCATGAAATAATTCAGTTGATGTGGACATTTTTAAGGTCAATCAGGTTTTTTTAAAATTTGAATTACGTTTGTATTTGTTTTGTATTTTTGTAAAGTCTATTGATAAATACTTTAAGATTTTTTTTCCAAATTATAGTACCAAAGAATTTTGTGTATTTTTGTTAAATAAATTTATGCATTATTAATGATTGACAAAAATATATTGTTGGTTATTTTTTACAGCAATGTTGACAATTCATGTCTATAAAGATTATAATCTGTATATTAAAAAATAAATAAATTAATTAATAATATAATTTATGTTAAAAATAAAAATATTGAATTTAATTTTAAAATTACATATTTCATTAATCCGATCTTTAAAATATTTATAATAGTTTGTAAGTATCTAAAATACTTTTTTTCTTTTTAAATGCACAGTCATAGGCTTAACACAAGTTAATTGTTTAAAAAAAATATATTTTGTTGAAAAACAGTCCTGCGCCTGAAACAATTTATTTAATAAATTAGTTTTTTCACTTAAAAAAAACATACATATAGGCTCAACTTAGAGTCAATAATTGACAAATATCAGCACTGACTCAAACATTATTTTAACTTTATAAAGACTTAACCAATTTCATGAAATAAATTTAATAATTTGCTAATGTTTATTACTAAATTAATGAAAATGTATACTTATATTACCTTGATCTCACATATACAGCTTGATAAAAAATAAAAATCATGTTCATGGCTAATAACTGGGACATTTACCTTACATATATCCTAAAAAGTAATGTACTCTTCTATGCTAAATTTACAAATACTGTTACACGAAATTTTATTGTTATGTGTTATAAATTGAAACATTATTACTGTTACTGGTTTAAAATGATAGTAATAATCGGATAATAGTTAAAGAGAAAGGGTTGCAAAGAGTTGTAAAAGTTACTGCATTGAGGTCAGAGTTAGTACTTTGAGACTGCCAGCAATTAAGGGAAAACGTTTTCACGCCATCACGTGAGAGCAGATACATATCTATTAAAGTGAAACGACTAAACGGCGCGGTAGACAGAGTTTTGAGAAACAAGCGTGAAAAAACAGAAGAGTAAAAACTCTATTCTATACAGGGGGTAGTTAAAAGACTAAAAATAGCATCAAGTTATTGAAGCATCTCATCTCACCTGCTGCCAGACTGGAACATCTGCACTGCAATTTCAAATCTCCATGGAATCATCTCTAGTGACCACGCATCGCCGACTCACTGCCTTCTCAACCATGAAAATTAATCAATCTTTCACCGCAGTCACAAATCTTTCGATAACAATAGTTAAACCTGTATAATGACCAAAGAGGCAATTACTATCATACAGTTAGAAAAATTGGTTGTAAATTTTAGCATATAAATATAGCGAAAATATATACGAGATGATCTCTTGCTTCCTCATTAGGGTAGTCCAAAAATGGATGGGAAAACAAAAAATTTTTTTTAATGCTCTCACCCCCTAGGATTGTTCTATATTGAAAAAAATACCCCTATTTTTTGTTTTTGTATTTTTTTTTTTATTTAGATGGGGCTCAAAGCGCTCAAAGTTTCCCATGCAAAATGCATAGGGATTTGTTATGGATTTGCGTAGAAATGGTATAAAATCGTTGAAAATCAATATTTTTCAATCGTCCAACTCTATTTTTCTTCAGAAGACTTCAAACAATAATGCCAAATTGTTTATTTAACGATTTTTTAATATTAACTATTTTTTAAAGGGCCCCAAAAAAACCCCATAAATTACAAAATTACACGGAAAAAAAAGTACAACTATATCAGTCAAACTTTTCTCCAGAATGGCTAAACATTTAGCCAAAAACGAACGAGCGATATTGCCAATATCATTGTTTTGGCGAAATTGAAAATCGCAGCTCAATTTTTCCATATTAGGGAAAGTGTTTTATTATTTTATATATTTGTAACTTTAAAAGAAAGATAATGGAATTCTTTGATTGAAATATTCTAAATGAATAGCTAGAAACTTGATTTTGATAAATAGTTAAAAAAAAAGCAAATGAATATGTTTTAGCAATTATACTTGATTTTATAAAAGGTTATTTAAAATTGTGTTTATGAAAAGTCAGCGGCCAAGGGGCTCAATTGCAGAATACTCATCTGATCTCATTTCATCTTATCTCACTGCCTTTTAAAATTTTGATTGTTTTGACAATTTCAGCTTTAAATATTCTCGTGGTTAGGTGATGCTTACTTTTCTTTTATCACATAATAAATATTGAAATTTTTATTAAAACATTATATAATTAATAAAAGTGTTATAATTATCTTTACCGAAATCTGTGAAATGATAGTGACGTATAAATTAATAGGAATCAAGAAGGACTGATGTGAATACGAATAAATATAACCTGACAAAATTATAATTCTGTATTTGTATTTCTATTTTCAAAATAATAAATAAATTTAAATATGTATTTAGTTTTGTCATTAATAGGTATATAATTTAAGTTTAAATTGATATGATTTTCATTTCAATTAATTTTATTAAAAGTAGGGTTATTAAAATTTTAAATAAACTTGATAAGTTTTCAATACCACAATATATATTATTTAATAAAGGTTTTTTTAAGGTTCAAAAATTGAATTTTAAATTTCCGTTTTACGTTTTCCTTTTCGTTATGTACCTATTTAAAAATTCAAAAGAAACTTATTATATACAAAACATAACGTATGTACTTAAACCTACATTAAATTTATCAATAAAATAAAATATAATAATTTTTTAGTTTTAAATATTTTATTATTGTTATTTTTTAAAATTAAATCATATATGATTCGTTGATTACAGAGTTGATAACACTTTTATGTTTGTAAATAAAAAATATAGGTTATTTTAATAAACTTTAAAATAATAGAAGCCATTTATCACTTTATGAAAATAATATTAATTTAGATTCTAATTAATAATTAATATCAATTGATAAAACTAAATATGTTTAGATGTATTTATTGTTTATTCAAGAAATGCACAATTATAATTTTATTAACTTATTTCTCTTTGTTTATATTTCTTCTACTTTCCTCTTTTCACTTCACTACTTTTCACTAATTTTGCTCTAGATGGTAAATCATACTAATGTTTTCGTTTAATTAATTTTTAAATAAAAATTAATATTTCTATTATAAGGTTAAATAAAAATAACCACAAGAATGTTTAAATCTGAAACTGTCAGTTTTTGACTGTTTGTTTTTTTCGGAGATTTTCACTATCGCCAAATCACTAAAGTTTGTATCAAGAAGTTGACTATACCTACAGCTGACCTAAAGTTGCGTTTCGCTGATATATTTAAACAGTTTTTCTATTTTGGTTATTTAAGAGGAATACCTAATTTACTAAAATACGAAATTTCGAATTTCAGCAATAACAAAATAAGTGCCAATTTATCAAAACAGTTTACTGAAAACAGCAAAATTATTTATACAAATTAGCAGTACATTTTCTTATTATAGCTTCATTTCCAAATTCGGTGGTTCGCCACACTAGATTTTTTTCCGTGTACGAAAAAATCGTTAAAAAATATTTTTTACTACTTTTAAGCAAGTTTTTTCCTAGATTCTGAATAAATAACATAAATATTGATTTTTAATCATTATTCCATGTAATTGCTAATTTGTTTAAACAAATTATTATTGCTTATTTACAACTTTTTATCGAATTGAGGTAGAGAGTTGCAACTTTTTCCTAATTTTGCAACTTTTCGAGGTCAGTCAAGCCATGAACTAACAATAAACTAAAAATAATAATTTTTACAATTGTTTAAACAAATTATATTGTTTCCCTTACGATAGATTTTTATAGGAAACAAATGATTAGCTTAAAATATTTTTTCTATAATAGGTTTTGTATAATATTGTCGCGACTGTAGGAAAGTTATTATAAGAAAAACAATAAGGTTGTCATTATAAGAGCATAATTATAAACAGTCATTGTAAAAATAAAATTATAAGAATATTTTCATGATAACAACATTAGAAAACATTTATTACAATAAAATAATTATAAGATTCGTGTTATTACAAGTTAAAAATAAAAACGTTCACGACTTCATTTCGTAACCTTAAATCTAATACTTTTTTTAAACATGTTATAATTCTAAACCGATTTAATACAATATGTATCAAAACTTATTAGAAACATAAATCATTTTATTTTAAACGTAGAAAAGATGGATTTATTATAAAATTCCATTATTTTAAGATAATACTTTAATTTGAAAAATTTATATTTGTAAAAAATTTGACTACTTTTTGGAGCTTCCATCTTTTCTGTATGGAACCTCCTAATATCTTGAGGTTTTGAATATTATTTAATATGAATATAATCTACTTGCCATTAAAGTTTGAAAAACGTGTTTTGCTTCGTTTAGGGAATATTAGATTTTAAAATTTTCTGTTCAAAAAGGTTAATTTTGATAATTAAAGTAAACACAGCAATTTCACATGGCTCCATTTAAATTATATTTGTATTAAAATAATGACAATATTAAACATGGTATGCTAACTTCAAGTTTCAAAATTAACCTTTTTGAGTAAGAAATTTTAAAACGTAATATTCTCTAAACGAAGCAAAATACGTTAGTTAAACTTTAAAGGCAAGTAGATTTTATTAATAATACATTATATTCCAAACCTCAAAATTATAGAAGGTTCCACAAAAAAAAGTTAGAAGCTCCTAAAAACAGTGAAACTTTTTACAAATATAAATTTTTCAAATTAGAGTATTGTCTTAAAATAATGAAATTTTTATTATAAATCCGTCCTTGCTAGGTTTAGAATAAAATTATTTATATTTCTAATCAGTTTTGATATTCTCGATAATTATATTCGTAAAATTAATATATTAAATACGTAATTGTATGCTTATAATTAGTTTATTGAAATAATTATTTTGTAATGATGTTATCATAAAAATATACTTATAATTTTATTTTTACAATGACTGCTTATAATTATGCTCTTATAATGTCATCCTTTTAGTTCTTATAATAACTTTCCTATAGTCGCGAAAATATTATACAAAGCCTAATGTAGAAAAAACATTTCAAGCTTGTCATTTGTTTCCTATAAAAATCTTTCGTAAGGGTTATTTCCATGATTAGCACAAATTGAGCTACAGAGTTGCAACTTTTTCTTATTTTTGCAACTTTTCGAGGTCAGTCAAGCCAAGTACTAAAAACAAACTAAAAGTAATGATTTTTATAATTGTTTAAACAAATTATATTGTTTATTTCCATGATTAGCACAAATTGAGCTACAGAGTTGCAACTTTTTCTCAATTTTGCAACTTTTCAAGGTCAGTCAAGCCATGTACTAACATCAACCTAAAATAATATTTTTTACAATTGTTTAAATAAATTAATAATATTTATTTTCAACTTTTTATTAAGTAGAGCTAAAGAGTCGCAACTTTCTCTTAATTTTTCAAGTTTTCTTTTGTGGAGGGGTAGGAATGACTGTAAGACATAATAATTAAGTACAAAATTCTAGAATATTTATTTTTTTAATATGATAAATACATGGGTCGGTTATTATAAACTTAAAAAAAAAAAAAAAAGGAAGCAACGTCCAAATACCACTAAAACTGAATATGAAATGAGCTTCTGAAGGTAGAAATGGATAAATTTATAAAAAGTTGCAATTCTCGAGCTATATTCAATGAAAAGTTGAAAATAAATATTATTTATTTATTTAAACAAGTGTGAAAAATATTATTTTAGGTTGTTGTTAGTACATGACTTGACTGACCTCGAAAAGTTGCAAAATTGAGAAAGAGTTGCATCTCTGTAGCTCTATTTAATAAAATGTGGATAATAAACAATATAATTTGTTTAAACAATTGTAAAAATCATTACTTTTAGTTTGTTTTTAGTACATGGCTTCACGGACCTCGAAAAGTTGCAAAAATAAGAAAAAGTTGCAACTCTGTAGCTTAATTTGTGCTAATCATGAAAATAAACAATATATATAATTTGTTTAAACAATTGTAAAAATTATTATTTTTAGTTTGTTGTTGGTACATGGCTTGACTGACCTCGAAAAGTTGCAAAATTGAGAAAAAGTTGCATCTCTGTACCTCCAATGGCTTCGATAAGTTGCAAAATTAGGAAAAAATTGCAACTCTCTACCTCAATTTGATAAAAAGTTGAAAATAAACAATAATAATTTGTTTAAAAAAATTAGCAATTACATGGAATAATGATTAAAAATCAATATTTATGTTATTTATTCAGAATCTAGGAAAAAACTTGCATAAAAGTAGTAAAAAATATTTTTTAATGATTTTTTGGTAATTTTGTAATTTAGGGGTTTTTTTTAGGGCCCTTTAAAAAATATTTAATATTAAAAAATCGTTAAATAAACAATTTGGAATTATTGTTTAAAGTCTTCTGAAGAGAAATAGAGTTGGGCGATTGAAAAATATTGATTTTCAACGATTCTATACCATTTCTACGAAAAAGACTTTTTTCCAATGCATTTTGCATGGGAAACTTTGAGCGCCTTGAGCCCCATCTAAATAAAAAAAAAATAGGGGTATTTTTTTTTCGATATAGAACAATCCTAGGGGGTGAGAGCTTTAAAAAAAATTTTTTTTTTTTGGACCACCTTATTCCTCATAGAGGAGATTTTCCAAAAATAGTCTTAATCGACTCATTTTCATCTAAGAAGTGTAAATTTTCATTTTTAAACAAATTTTCAGATGTATGTGTGGATGTGTGTGTGTGTATGCTGAAGCTTCACTTATTTTAACCCGGTCTACGCAAATCCATGACAAAAGTCGCACTTGTTTTAACTTCCATGTATATTTATAGAGAACTTGTCTGATTGGCTGATCCAATTCGCAGCAACTAATGAAAATGTTAGTTAGTTTTGATTGTTTCACAAGTTAAAATAAGTGAGACTTTGAACTCTTAAAATACATGCGACTTCAAATAAGCGAGACTTTAAAGAAGTGAATAAGCTTTAGAGTGTATGTATAGCGATTTTTATTGCCGGGGATATCTCAAAAACGCTTTTAACGAATTTCAATAAAATTTGGATGACTTATTATAAGCTCATGAATATCTAAACTTGGACACAGGGATTTTTAAAAATAGCCAACAAAATTTTTATGAGCACCATCTTTCATCGAAAAAAATTGTTTTTTGTCAAATATTTTTTCCATGCTAAAAATACAACTTAATGAATACAAAAATCGTATTCCTTATCGCAAAACGAATCGATTTAATCTATATAACGTTTACAACTGATCAAAAATTCGTAAAATAATTCATGTCTTTTTCATTTTTTTTACATTTAAAAATCTTTTTTTAAAATAACTTCTCTAATTAAGGTATTAGTCGCGTAAATGCTCCCGCAAAACTCCCGCAAAATAAAAAGAACAATAAATAAACTTTTATATCAACTCACTTGCTTCCTTGTGACCTCTTCTAATGTAATATATGTAATTTTCACGATTTTGAGTCAGGTACTATAAGTTATCGTGATGTATTGCTCACACGTTTTCGATATTTTTCAATGAAACCACGTGAAAATGAAAAATTATGAATTTTTAAATTATTGTATTTTTTATACGGCGTGGTCAATAAAGGTAATTTTTTTTTAAAGGACTTATTTTATCTCAATGTGTAACTTAGTAGTTTTATTTGAAAATCTGACGACTTGTTTTTTTATAAATGAATATAAGAGACATTTTTTACATGCATTTCGTGCTATTGCATGTAAAAGGTATAAACTTTGAATTAATATTTTGAAGCTCAGAAGTGGTCAAAGTTAATCAGATAGATCTCATTTCATAGATAAATACCGCATGAGTACAGATACAAAGTTTTAAAAAAATCTGACGAAAATCATTTTACGCGACTAATACCTTAACTTTTATATTATTAATTTCTTGCTTTCTTTATGAGAAAGCAAATTATTTTGCTTACTTGGAAGCGAAATTTTCATGAAATGGACATAATTTTCACCTAGTTTAAAAATTTTTATAGGGAGCCCACTGAAAAGTGATAAAAGATGATAATAAGGGTTAACTAACCTTAAAATTCACTCCTATGAAAAATAATCGAAAGTAATCTGGAAAAAAATTATCATTTTCAACAAAATTTTTTTATTTAAGTTCCAAAGACATAGAAGTGATGTGGGAGGATATCCCCGAGTTATTCAAGATGATGAAAAGGTTTATTTAAGGGTACACCTTGCTATCATCTTGAATGACTAAGGGATAACCTTCCACGTCATTTCCATGGTTTTAGAACTAGAAAATTTTTTTTTTTTTGGAAAATTACAATGTCTATACTTATTTTTAATTTTTTTTTCTTAGTTGTGACTTTTAAGGATAATATAATTAACCTTTTTTATCATCTTGAATAACTAGGGGATATCCTCTCACGTATCCACCATGGTTTTAGAACTTAATCATAACGTTTTTGTGTAAAATAGTAATAGTTTTCATAATTATTTTAATTACTCTTCTTAGGTGTGTCTTTTAGGGGTAGCTAACCCTTTTCATCATCTTGAATAATTAGGGGATATTCTTTCACATATGCTCCATGTTTTTAAAACTTGATCATAACATTTTTGTTGAAAATGATAATATTTTTTAGAATTACTTTGGATTACTTTTCTTATGGGTGACTTTTAAGGATAGTTAACCATTGTTATCATCTTGAGTAGCTAGTGTAGATCCTCCCAAGTTTTTTCCATCGTTTTAGAACTTAAACGAACATTTTTTGTGAAAAATGAATTTTTTTAGGATTGATTTTCGATTTATTCTTTTTAGGGGTGACTTTTAAGGGTGGTTGTCACTATATTGGATCGGTCATTTTAAATTTAGAAAAGTCACTGTCATATTCGTATTCAGCGACCTTGAAAACTCCCGAATATCAAATTTTAAGTGTTTCAGACGAATTTTTAAAAATTTTCCGTAATATTGGATCCGCTATTTTGAATTTTGCAAATCGGGCATCAGATTCTTTATCATCGACCCCGAAAACCCCTAGGTACCCAGTAATTTGAAAATGAAAATATTATTCTAAAATTCGTCCGCCATATTGAATAACGCAGGACGATATGCTTTTCATAATTTTTATGCCTGACTCTTGCATGCTTTGACTACTTGTATGGCGTATTGCCTGATTTCAGGCGCGTATCGAGACAAAACCAGGCGTCGTTTCTAATTAATCACGTGTATTTTTGTAAAAATGGTATATCTTTGTCATTTACGAATGAATCAATTTGAAAATTTCCAAAAAACTTGCTCAAATAGTGATGAAAAAATGTCATACTGGAAGTCATGTCAACTTTTAGGTAACTCCTATAGGTATCGATAGGATATAACTAAACTATATTTAAAAACTAAAGCTTTTCAGATTTTTACAATTTTTAATTTTTATCTTAGAAGAGACAAACGAACAGTAGATATTGATATACAGTAGACAATTTTAACTTTCTGAAAAGTTAATTGACATTTTTATTTCTGCTTATTATTATTAGTTTTTAGGATTAATCTAAAGTATAACCTGAACGTGTTTTATTGACAGAATACTCGCAATTAATATTTAAAAATGAAAAAAACTGATTTACGGCATCGAAAAAATTTGCCTTATATATATATCCATGGTTTTCATAAAGAAATAAAATATATACATACCTATATAAATAGGTATTTTAAAATAGGTACCTATTTAAAATAGATTTTTTTTATTAATAAAAAATTGATTCTGGTTAGTTTAAATAGAAGTATTCAAACTAAATTAAAAAGTTTTTTAAAACAAAAAAATGCTACCAAAACATAACCTCAACTTCCGATAGTTCTATAATGATTATCTCTTAATCATAAACATGTTTCAGATTCAATTTTTTTTCTTTTTGTTAAATATACTCAAAAACGATTTTTTTCTATTTCTGTACGTAATTATTCACATTTTTTCTAAGAACAAAATTACTGTAACGATACAACGCACATAAAGAAGCGATCCAATCTCGAGCATGCTCCCAGGTCTCTGAGAACCGACATACGACTGCCAGAGACCCCGTTAGTTAAGAGCTGCGCCCACAGAGGGCTAAGATCTACGACACTCAACGGCGAGTTTGCTTAGAGAGGTATTATAAACCCGCGCGGCGACGAAATCGGGACAGTAAATTGTTCTCTTCAAGACGCGCTAGTCAGAAGACGAGCGAACAGCACCACCTCGACTTGGCTCTCACTGTAAGTATCCGCTAGAGGAGCCGGGCACGTTGCTCAAACTCCGGTCAATCTAGCTCTTCTTATAAAAACTTCTCAGTGCACGTCGACTAGACTGCTGAGAAGGAATTTTTCCACTACCTCCATTCCCTTCAGCCAGTGCACGTAGTCCTACTGCTGGCTATCACTCTCGGTGTACGCTACCCCAGCTGCCAAGAGTATTTTTTTTGAGTCAGTGCACGTTTTCCCAACTGCTGACTCCCGTCGATTAGGCCGCGAATCCTTGCTCCGAGTGAAAAGTGATTTCGGGAGTGTTTTCTTTTTGCCGTACTGTGATAGTTAAGAAAGGACTAAAGACACTAAATTCTAGAGTAAATTAGTTTATTAAAAAACCGATCCAAGTGATAAAACGATCTCTTCCCATCGTGATATTAAAAAATTAAGAAAAGAGCGTTCTTATTATTCTTATTTTTACTTTTATACCTATTACTTGTCTATTTGATTTTTTATAAAAAGACACGCCTTCGTCAAGATAATTTTAATTAGATCGATCGTCGTTATACCTGGAAAAGAAAAGAGATAAAATAATTATTTAATCATACTCAAAAAATTACTAAATCGATATATAAGAAACTTACCGATATCTAGTGATATAACAAATCCAACTCTTGGGATACCTAGGAAGAAGAGATTTTGTATTTAAATTCTTAAAATACACCTAGCGTTTATTTCTGGCCTTTTATATTTTTAAACTACGTTTTTTTTTTGAGTTAATATTAACCCAAGGGATACAAAACCTATTATTGTTAGTGACATTCAGTTCAGACGTCCAGAAAGGAGAAAGTTTCTGTTTATTTTCTACGTTGTTTTAATTAAAGGAAAGAAGGATATTTAGTTGATCTCATCAATAAGAAATTTTATTTTCTACTTTTATAAAAACTTACCTCTTTTTGAATAAATAAAAAATTGATATTGTAACTTACACACTATGTTTCACTAGCGCTCCCTCGGGTGCTCAAAACATCTTTCCAAACTAATCCTCACCATTAGTTTAAGACTAGCACATAAAATACGAATCGTTTCATTGGCGCCCAACGTGGGGCCCGAGGGAAAATCATAAATAAAATAAATAAATAAAAAAGGCAAAGTGAAACATTATGGCAGAAGGAGGGAACTACACACGTCCAAAGAAAAGAGGACGAAAATCTAAAACAGCTGGACCACCAGAAAAAGAAAATAAACCAGCTACCGCTCACGGTAATGAAGACCAGGTTCCAGAACAAACTTTTGAAGATTATAACATGCCACGTTACACTGGAACGATACCCAGATACCCTCGTAGAGGACTGGAGAGAAGTATCCAAGAAGAAATGAACGAAGTCAACCAAGATAACCCACAAGAAAATAACAGAAGAGAGACACCTTTACGAGAAGAAGTGCCAGCCCAGGAAGGAGCGAACCAAAATGCTCCTCCACGGGAAAATCCTGAAGGAGCCGCCCCGAACCAAGAACCGGAACGAGCCCCATTCGAAGATTCCTTCGAAAACTTAAGGAGAGATCTGGAAAGATATCGACTAGAAAGCTTATCCCTGCGCAACCGCGTTGAAACGATCGAAAGATACCAAGAAGAACTACGCGAGGAGGTTGAAGATGTCGAGATTAGGATCCAAGGCCAAATTCTAGAGCAAGTAGGAGCATGCGAGAGAAATCAACGCTTCCGTGCGGAAAATATTGAAAGACAGCTCCACGAGACTTCCAGCCGTATCCTCGATATTAGTGAAAGTCGCCTTAACGCAAACGCTACCGAAATGCGAACATTTGATCTGAGGCAACGAAATACAGAAGAGAGACTACAAGTTCTGGAAGAAAACAGGGGTTCCCAAGGTACTACTTTAACCAGACCAAACTTCTTAACAAAAAATCCAACATTCACGGACGGATATTCCCCAACAAGATTTCTCAAGGAACTCCGCGATTTCCTCAACGCTACCACACCAACCAGAGACCAAATCCCATACGTTATCAGCACATGCCTAAAAGGCACTCCTAAGGAATGGTGGGAACTGGTTAAAGAAGAGAACGATGATCTCGAGATTTTCTGTAGGAAATTTGAAAAACGCTATTGGAACGAAGAAATACAACACGAGATTAGATCAAGAATGGAATTTGGTTATTTCCAACGGGTTGAAAACTTGACTATGGTATCCTACGCTATTAAATTAAGCAGAGATGCGAAAAACTTAAACCCCCCTCTGACTGAAGGCGAAATAATAAAGAAACTGGCTAGACACTACTCAGAAGAAATTAGAACAGCTACGATCTGCAGAGGAATTTCCGTACTGGAAGAGTTCTTTCAACTCCTGGAGAGATTCGACAAGGCGGGCCCGATCAACTACCGAAGAAATGAAGGAAATAAACCAAATATCGAAAACTGGAGAATCAAAAAGCAGGAAATTGACAAACCGACATCCCAACGAAGAGAAAACAAGACTCCAGACCAAGATAGCTGGAGGAGAACGGAGCGTCAAATAAATACTACCCAAAGAAATATCAGATCAATAGAAACGCGTAACGAAGAAGCCGAAGAAACTGAACAGGTCACAGAAGCCCCAGAGACAAACCAGGGAAACTAAAAAACTCCGCACCTCCAATGACATTAATCAAAGACGGTGCGGAAGACATCCTATTTCAATTTAACACATTCGACCTCAGAGATAAATTAATTAATGAAAATATACAAGACAAAACCGAACAGAAATTATGCCCTATAATAAAACTATACATCCAAGGTGTTGCAACAAAAGCATTAATCGACAGTGGTAGTCAAATCTCAGCCCTGTCTGAAGAATTCACGATACACAACAAGAAGGAAATGGAAAAATGCCCTACACTACCTCTGACCGGAATAGTGGCTGTTGGAGCAACGGGAGGACGACCGGTCCGACTAAAAAAACAGATTTACGCGCAAATACATATCGATGGACACTCAAGCAAACATACATTTATAGTCATTCCTGGACTAACTAAACAGTGTATTATCGGAATAGATATTCTGAGGGTGTTACGCAGCAAAATAGATTTAGAGAAGGACACAATTACCATCAAATACGAAAAGAAAGAATTTTGCATCTCTTTCTTTCTGGAGGATGCCGACGACCACACTAAAACTGAAATAAATATACTGGAAACCAACCTTGAAGAAGAAATCAGTAGACATGTAATAAAAATAAAAATAGAGGAAAACCTTTCAATACCACCAAAGGCTAAAACCTTATATGAAGACCTAATCTGGAAACATCGAGAAATATTCCGAAATAAGCCCGGGAACATAAGTTGTTACAAACACCAATTAAAAATTAAAGAAAACGAATGGACCAGACCTATGAACTACCCGACACCTATTAAAATGGAAAAAGAAATCGAAGCGGAGATTAAGAACATGTTAGATTGGAAAATAATTAGTAGGGCGAGCAGCCCTTATATAAATCCACTAGTTATAGTACCAAAAAAGGATGGAAAAATTCGCCTATGTTTGGATGCCAGGAACTTAAACAGGGCTCTTGAAGACGACCATGAGGGCACGAAAAATAGGCGATCTATTTCAAAGATGCCACAAAAAAAAAATATTCTCCCGACTGGACTTAAACATGAGTTTTTGGCAAATTCCTCTAGAAGAGAACTCGAAAAAATATACAGCATTTCTCTACAAAGGGAAGAGTTATGTGCATAACGTTACCCCTTTCGGACTCAAAACCAGCACCGCTGCCCTAGTTAGAGGATTAGACCGAGTGTTAAATGGACTAGAAGAGAAAATAATTCCCTATGTTGATGATCTGCTAGTTGGTTCAGAATCCGAAGAAGAACACATAAGGGATCTAGAAGAAATCTTTAAAAGGTTGGAAGAAAATAATGTTACGCTAAACTTCGAAAAATGCGAATTTCGAAAAACAGAGACCCCCTTCCTAGGACACATCATTTCAGACCAAGGCATAAGACCAGACCCGGAAAAAGTTCAAGGAATAAGGGAGTTTCCAAAACCTAGAAACAAGAAACAACTACAGGGTTTCCTTGGAGTAGTGAACTTCAGCTCCAAATTTACCAGTTCATTAGCAAAAGAAACACAACCTATGCTAGAATTACTCAGGAAGGGCTCGAAATGGTGCTGGGAAGAAAAACATCAGAAGGCATTTGAAAATGTAAAGAATTTGTTCAGTGAAGAAATCTTATTACGCTATCCCGATTTAGAAAAAACATTTTACATACAAACTGACGCGAGCAACTTGGCCTTGGGAGCGATCATATTTCAATTGGATAAGAATGAGAAGCCAGAGATATTATCTTGCAGCAGCAGGATCTTACGACCAGCTGAAATCTCATACACTACCACAGAGAAAGAACTTCTCGCGCTAGTATGGATACTAAAAAAATATAAAAATCTACTACTGGGTAGCAAAATAAACCATAGAACTGACCATACAGCTCTCACGTTCCTACGCACATGCAGATACCTGAATGGAAGATTAATGAGGTGGATACTGGCCATACAAGACTTTAATGTCGATGTAGAGTATTGCCCGGCATACAAAAACATCGCCGCTGATGCTCTAAGTCGATCTGTAAATGAAGACCACTGTCAAAATCTAGAACAAAATAAAATCCATATATATCACATCAAGAAAGAATTGATGAAAAAATTAGAAAAAGAGATGACCGAATTAGAAATGGAACAAGAAAAGGATCCATCAATCAGAAATTATATGATAGAACCAGTGAACCCAGCAAAAGTAAAGAAAATAGACGGAATCACGCACAAGAAATGCCGCGACAAATGGAAGATTTTTCTTCCCGAGTCAATGACACAAACGATTATTGATCTTTGTCACGAATCCTACGCTCACATTGGAGCGAAAAAATGCCAACTAATAATTAGTGAAGACTTCTATGTGAGAAATCTTTACCGAAGAATCCTGAAGCAGATACGATCTTGCGACATCTGCCAAAGAAATAAACCTGCCAACTCGTCGGTGACACCTAATCCTCAATATATACAAGTTGAGAACCCTTTACAAACGATTTTTGTGGATTTTTATGGCCCACTACCGACGGCTCAATTGGGTTTCAGATATGTCCTGGTCGTTCTAGACGGATTTACGAAGTATGTGAAGATGTATCCTATAAAAAAACAAACTACTCGGTCAGCGCTAAACAAAATCTTCAACGACTTTATCCCCAAAATCGGAAAACCTCTAAACTTAGTAACAGACCATGGAACACAATTCACAAACAAACTCTGGAAGGAAACACTCGAAACAGGAGGAATCAAACACATTTTATCATCAATCAGGCATCCACAATCAAATATGGTTGAAAGAACTAACAGAGAAATTTCAAAGTTTATGAGAATCCTTCTCACCGGATCAAAGCACAACTCGTGGTACGAGAGATTACCGATAGTAGAAAACATATTAAATGAGATCCATCACGAAACTACCGGGAAGACACCGATCGAGTTACTGTTGAACAGGAAACCTATTAGGCTGTGGGAAAAATGGATGCCAAAGAAACCGCCAGGAGAAGAGACTACCGAAGAAATGAAAATCCTCTGGACAAGGAAACGAATCCAAAGGATCGGAAGAAGACGAATAGAAAAAGGATCCACCCCAAGGGAACCTGAACCATTTACACCGGGTGATTTAGTACTTGTGAAAGCTTGCAATTTGTCGAATAAATCCTTAAAAAAATGCGCTAAATTTATGTCGGTATATGAGGGCCCGTATAAAGTGGGAAAAGTAATCGGTAAAAATACTTTTAGTTTAGTACAAATAAAGTCTGGGAAAGAAAAAGGAAATTTCCATATTAAAGATTTAAAGAAATATATTCAACCTTAATTATATCACAGTTGCCACCTTTTCCCCGTCCTTTTTTGTTACAGATGGATAAAAGCACACAAACGGACAGCCTTCATTTCCAAGCTAGAGTGGAGTCTTCCACTCAAACTTCAACAACAAAACCGCAAGTAGTTAGCATCCAAGATTATGGAATGAAAATTCTACAAGGAACGCCCCGGAAATTATCATGTAAAAGAATAGGCCCTAAGAAAAAAGGAATGAAGGTCTCACTCGCTGCAACAGATGAAGGTCTAATCCACCCTCAAACAAGTGATAAGAACACTAATACCTCAGACTCAATGGTAGAGACTACCACTACGACAGAAAAACAGATTCAATCTGGGGAACTGCTAGATCAACATCAATCCCAAGCCACGCAAACTAAGAGTATCCATTTTCGCGGAAGATGTGAAGTAATACTGCAAGCCTCGGATACAGATTCATACTGCTACCGACGTCGCAACAAGGAAGTCAGATTCCTGGAGGCGACCTCACGAGTCCTATCAACAAAAAGAATACATACACGGAAGAAGGGAATGAGCGTCTCATTAGCCACCACCACCCCCATTCCCATACAAACCCAAATGAAGAGTCGTGGAACCCTAGCAATGAATCATGCAGGCTTCCACGAAATACTAGAGGAGGCCAGACAGCTTCTAAAGAAATCTACACCATCTAGGACGTCAGCCACACCTATAAAAAATAAGGGAAGACAAATAAATCCAACCGACTCTGACATCCTTGAAGCTTTTTGTAAAAGAAGATACCACGGTAGAAAAAATGAAAGAGATTACATCCTCGAGGTTATGATTTCACCAGACGAAAGGGAGGATATTGAAGATTTGAATAACAATATGGAACCAGATTTGATAAAATTGGAGGAAAAACAACCCATTCTATCAAATAGAGGGGGCAATGTAACGATACAACGCACATAAAGAAGCGATCCAATCTCGAGCATGCTCCCAGGTCTCTGAGAACCGACATACGACTGCCAGAGACCCCGTTAGTTAAGAGCTGCGCCCACAGAGGGCTAAGATCTACGACACTCAACGGCGAGTTTGCTTAGAGAGGTATTATAAACCCGCGCGGCGACGAAATCGGGACAGTAAATTGTTCTCTTCAAGACGCGCTAGTCAGAAGACGAGCGAACAGCACCACCTCGACTTGGCTCTCACTGTAAGTATCCGCTAGAGGAGCCGGGCACGTTGCTCAAACTCCGGTCAATCTAGCTCTTCTTATAAAAACTTCTCAGTGCACGTCGACTAGACTGCTGAGAAGGAATTTTTCCACTACCTCCATTCCCTTCAGCCAGTGCACGTAGTCCTACTGCTGGCTATCACTCTCGGTGTACGCTACCCCAGCTGCCAAGAGTATTTTTTTTGAGTCAGTGCACGTTTTCCCAACTGCTGACTCCCGTCGATTAGGCCGCGAATCCTTGCTCCGAGTGAAAAGTGATTTCGGGAGTGTTTTCTTTTTGCCGTACTGTGATAGTTAAGAAAGGACTAAAGACACTAAATTCTAGAGTAAATTAGTTTATTAAAAAACCGATCCAAGTGATAAAACGATCTCTTCCCATCGTGATATTAAAAAATTAAGAAAAGAGCGTTCTTATTATTCTTATTTTTACTTTTATACCTATTACTTGTCTATTTGATTTTTTATAAAAAGACACGCCTTCGTCAAGATAATTTTAATTAGATCGATCGTCGTTATACCTGGAAAAGAAAAGAGATAAAATAATTATTTAATCATACTCAAAAAATTACTAAATCGATATATAAGAAACTTACCGATATCTAGTGATATAACAAATCCAACTCTTGGGATACCTAGGAAGAAGAGATTTTGTATTTAAATTCTTAAAATACACCTAGCGTTTATTTCTGGCCTTTTATATTTTTAAACTACGTTTTTTTTTTGAGTTAATATTAACCCAAGGGATACAAAACCTATTATTGTTAGTGACATTCAGTTCAGACGTCCAGAAAGGAGAAAGTTTCTGTTTATTTTCTACGTTGTTTTAATTAAAGGAAAGAAGGATATTTAGTTGATCTCATCAATAAGAAATTTTATTTTCTACTTTTATAAAAACTTACCTCTTTTTGAATAAATAAAAAATTGATATTGTAACTTACACACTATGTTTCACTAGCGCTCCCTCGGGTGCTCAAAACATCTTTCCAAACTAATCCTCACCATTAGTTTAAGACTAGCACATAAAATACGAATCGTTTCATTACCTTATTTTAGATTACCTTATTTTATTCCTAAAATCTCATTGTATAATAAAGCTGAATTAAAATTTAAAAATCATTTTTGAGAAAATTTAAATTATTTACTGTTAGCCATTATCTACTACAGGACTCCCTAGATCCTGCTCAGGAACTTTCTTCATTTTTAGCTTTTTGGTTAAGAATAATGAATAAAACCGAAATTGCTAAAACATTGAGAATGCATAAATGGAAAATATTTCTCCATTGATTTTGTACAATCGATGTGTCCTTATTTCTGATTATATCTGAGATAATTATATGATGATTGACTTGATGCGGGGTTCGTGGTATCGATTTATAAAAAAAGTTTGCCTCAATACATATTAGTAAGTCATTTCGTATGTATAAGGAAGGCACTTTTAAGCTTTTAATCAGTTTATGTAGTACGTACATAATTGTACATTCCAGAAAATTCTGCATGAGTCAGAATAATTTCCAATTTAGATGCTTAACAAGTATCTACAACATTTTTTTAATTTTTAAATAACTATATTTAAATCTGAATTAGAATATAACTAATTTTTATATAGGTAAAATCATGGTTAACTATTTGTTTCAGCAATTAGTAAAAAATAAATAATTATTAATAAAATATGACCAATTATTAGTAAAAAACAACTACACTGAAAAACATGTAGTTGAGAATTTGCTTCTTTAAGAAGTTAAATTTCAAAGACAATTAAAAAATCTCATTTTACCTACTACTTTCTAAGTAGTAATAACTACTTTCATAGTTATTTTAACTACTTTTTCAAAGTCAATATAAATTTTTAAAGTCGGTTAGGGAGCTATTGAATTACTCCGGGTAGTTAAAAAGTAGTCAAATCTACTGCTGTTTTTTAATGTAAAAATAGTTAAATTAGTAAACAGAATTTTACTAAAACATTAGTTATTTTGAAATAACCTAAAAATGAACTGGACTAATAATTAGTTAATTTTTACTAAATAATTAGTAGAGATATAACTGTTTGAATTAGTGGCTGACTTTTTTTTTGCTTTCAAATTAGTTATTTTTAGTGATTTACAAAATAAAAAAACTTCTTTGGCTTAAAAATTTTCAAAAACACCTATAAAAAAATTTTTTTGTCCAAGTCACAACACTAATGTACTCCAATGTATTTTTCTCCGACGAACATAAACCCGAACTCAAAATTATCAAATTGCCTAAAATTTTGTTAATAATATCAAAAAACCTCTAAAAACAGCAATTAAAACAATTTTTTTGTCTGGGACACTACGCCAGTGTCTCCTACGTATTTTTCTCCGCTGATTCTGAATCCAAAGTCAGAATGACCAAAATGTCCAAACTTTTTGAGATAATCTTTAGAAAATCGATTTTTTCGTGTTTTAGAGAAGTTTTTTGAAATTATTTCAAAATTTTTGAGTAATTCGGTCAATTCTGACTTTGGATTGGGTTTCAGTGACGAAAATACGTAGGAATACACTATACTGAAAAAAATTCTTTTGGTAGATCCTACTACATACCCTTAGTAGAATGAAAAGTAGTTAAACCTATTACAGTAGTTGTAATTAATTTAACTGTTGTTACTTAGTTAAAATTACCATTTTTATGTAGTTAAAATTTTTTAGAAAAAGTAAATACAGTACGTAGTTACTCTGTTGTACAAGATTAGTAGTAGAATTGAGTACAAAGAAATGATAAGTGATACTACATTAATGTAGTAAAATCACTATATATATCACGACTAGTAAAATTAATAGACTACTTGTAAGTTAAACGATGTAGTAGAAACTACTAAGAATTGTAGTTGTAACAAAATTTACTAAGTAGTAAAATACGAAAAACCTAAAAAGCTCAAAACGTTGCATAATGATACCGTTTTTTCGATTTATTTTACAAATTGAGATAAAAATTGACATTTTTATGCAACGTTTTGAGCACTCTAGGTTTTAACTGCAACTTTATAACTTGATTGTAAAAATATCATTGGTTCTTATTGAACTAAGAGAAGTAGTACATTATACTATAAGAAAATTGTACTTATTTCTACTTAATTAACTTAATAAAATCAATTTAGAAACATCGTTGTAACTTTTTCGACGTTTTAAGACCTTCTGATTCCGAAAAAATGGGTTTTACGATAAAGTGGATGTCTGTCTGTCTGTCTGTTAACTACTTAAGTAGTAGTTAATATAATTGAAAAAATATTATTGGGGGCTTATTGAACTAAGAAAAGTATTAGAAAAGTAGTAAAATCTACTAAGAATTTTTTTCAGTGTAGTGTATAGTTCTCGGAGAATACATTTTTTGTGTGCTTGTGTTTTTATGTGTAGTATATATACACTACAAAAAAAATTTTAGTAGAATTGACTACTAAACTATTAATTTTGAAGTACCTTAAAAATAGTAAAATTAACTACATATAATGAGGGTTAGATTAACCAAAAAAGTAATTAGGTTTACTATTAATTATTATCCACTTAAGAATTCAATGACAGTTGAATATTTCAGTAAAATTTTTTCAAATGTGTACATCATTTATCACTGCATGCACTACATTTTTTTTCTTTGCCACAAATGTACGTTTAATTAAAATTGTTGCGAAAAAATTCGTGAAATTTTTGTGTATTCTTTGCCATGTCATTGAATTCGTGTGTTGTCGCGAAATAATGACACGTACAGTAATTAAACATATGCGTGTCATAATTTTTCATAACACACTTTTTCATCAGGGTAATGAAAGAATAAAGCGTAGTTGAAGAAAAAAAATCAATTTCTAGATGGACGAAAGATGTTATCATGAAATAAATGTGATGTACAATAGTCAAGTAACATGATTTGATGAATATGAACATTGTATTGTGTGTGTATGAAAAAAATAAGTATGTACACATACGTATACAAATATACTTGTAAACTCATGATAGGGATTATTAAAAAATAGCACCCCCTATTTTTCAACAAGAAATAAATTGCAAAAATTGTAAATTTGACGAAATTTTTATCACCGAATGAACGAGTCACTTCTCTTTGGGATCAAAATGGATTTCTTCTTTATTAATAATAGTTTAGTAAATACAATAATTCATTTTTCTCCGGGTTCGTGTGGACGTAAATAAATTTATCTATAATCAAACAATACGTGCGCACATTTATTTGTACACATACAATTTTACTTTATAGGTAAAGGGTCATGATTTGATGGTTGGCAATATTATATTTATAAGCAGGCATTGTAACGGTGGCGCAGGCGTGGCTATTAGGACAAAATGTTTCATCGCATTGATACAAGGAAGTTTTCTGTTAGTATTTAGTATTATAATTCTTGACAGCCGACTCTGTCATCTGACCATGTCAGTAAAAAACGAGATATTTTTCACTATTTTAGTACTTTTTTCGGCTAGTGTTTCTTCTCAAAATATTAGTTTACGTAAGTTTAAAAGATATTTATTATTAATAAATATATTAATATGTACGAGGATTAATTTATTCAGTTAAAGGATATTGTCTAAAGAAACTAATTACACAATTTTTAAAATTATTATAATGTTTTTGGAAGCTTGAAATTTCACTTTTTTTAATGCGAATATTTCCAAAATTGTTTTATATACTCGAATTAGCATTAGTCATAATATTTAATTATCAGAATTAATATGTGTCATATTTTATTTGTCCTAATTTAAAATTTTATTTACAACAAACGGGAGACAACCAATTTTACCTACCGTCGGATAATTGAAAATTATGACAAATGATAATTCGGATTACAATAATAAAAAATGCGGATGAATAAAAATTCAACTAAATGCTAATTTGGATCAAATCATATCAAATTTTAAGTTGGATAAATAAAAATTGTGGTAAAAGATAATTCGGAGAAATGAAAACTATACTAAATATTAATTTTGATGAATAAAAATTACGTTAAATGTTAATTAGACCAAATTCTAATTCGAAGTAATAATAATTATGCAAAATGTAATAGTTCCCGCTTTTGATAATTTGAAACTTATCCTGCAAAGGGAATAATAAAAATTATTTAAATTTTACTTCAAGTAATAAAAATTCAATGCTTATTTAATTAAGAAAGGGACTTATAAATTTAAATAAAACCTTTTTTCAAATTTAAAAAACAGTTATTTTGAATTAAAGAAAATTTTATTGAGTGAGATTAGTTGTTTCTGGATAGAATAGAATATTTTTTGTTTAAAATAACGATTTTAGATCATATTTGATAACATTTTTACATTATAGTGAATATGTAGAATTTTAATTCCTATATTAAAAATGTAGATTTTAAATTTTTTATTTTTGTGTTAAGAGTTTTTATTTTATTTCTCGATTAAACACGATCATATACTAAACGAAGATCACCAAAAATTTATGTATTATCACCCTTTGTTCTGATCTAGATTATCATTCGTACAGAATTATTATTCATCGCCCTAAATGAAGGAGTTTATTAACTCTTGTGTCCATTATTAAAGAATATTTTTGTATTTATAATACACAAAAATAATAAAATATTTAACATTACGCATGTATAATATTTTTATATTCTTTAAATAATTATAAAATAATAATAATAGTAATAATAATAATAATCAGGGGCGGCGACTTGTGTATGCAATATTCCATGTGGCAAAAAGTTTACGAAAAAATATAAATTTCTTAATAAGAATGTGAACAAATGAATTTACAATTTTATATTATACTTTACTATTCTGGATTGAAACTTTACTATCTTCACTAGGAATTTTTTTATTATTTATCTCAAATTCCAGTTCTTTTTTCAATTTACAATTATTTTTTATCATTCTTCTATTATTTTCTTTTATTAAAAATATATATTGTAATGTTTTCAATTATTCTTCACAAATTAAAATTATTTTTTTCAATTGTTAATTATATTTATTATTTTGCAAATATTTTTTAGAATTTTTTATTATTTTCATTATTCTTCCATTAATTTCCTAGATTTTAAAATATTTTTCTCAAATTTTAATAATTTTCTTCAATTTTCGATTACTTATCTCATTCTTCAATTATTTTTTTCCATTTCCATTTTCTTTTATCTTTTTGCAATTATTTTCTCCATCTTTTAATTATATATATATTAATTTTTTTTCAATTAGTTTCCTAAATTTTCATTTATTATCGCAAATCTAAGTTATGGTATCCACGTTTCAATGTTTTAATCATTCTTCAATTAATTTTCTCAAATTTCAATTACATTCGTCAATTTTTGATTATTTTTTTTTTTTAATTTGTAATGATTTTCACAAATTTTATAGGTAATATTTTGATTATTTGTCGATTAATTCCGACAATTTCAATTATTTATCTCGAATTTCCATTATTCTCTTCAATTTGAAATTCTTGAAATCATTTTGGAATTAGGTACTTCTTTTATTTCACGTATATTCAGTATTTTTTTTCAATTAATTTTCTAAAATTACACTAATTATTTTCAATTTTACATTATTTTTATAATTTCTCAATTATTTTACTCAATTTTTATTATTCTCATTTTTATCCAATCAATTTTTAAAAAAGCTAAGTATTTCTTTTCTCCAATTTCAACTATTTTTTAAAGTTTTTGTCAATTCCAAATATTTATGAATTTTGTCCTATACAAAATAATGAATTTTGCTTTATTTATCGTTAAGTATTGTATATTTAAAATATTTATAATTGTTGATAACAGAAGACGTAGAAATTAGTGTAGAAATTGTTGTATAATCTAGTTATAAATAATTAAAAATAAATTTATTACTCGAAATCGAATAACATTGTTAACTGTTGCTTTAAAATAATTACATTAATTAAGGAATTTTGTAATTTATTTTTGTTTTATCCCCCCCCCCCCCCACCCTACCGGTCAACATTAAGTGTGCAGATGGCAAAAATTTACAAGTCGTCGTCCGTGATAATAATAATAATAATAATAATAATAATAATTTTGAAAAAATACTAATATATAATAACAACAATCAATAATAATTAATAGTAACATCTAATTGATTATAATTTTCAGTCGTAGTGCTGGAACAGCCAGATAATTCGTTCATAAGTGACCTGAATGAAATTCTTCAAAGACTCGAAAAAGAATTGAAAAATGCTCAAATGAGTATCCACCAAAAAATAATTCAAGTTGATAGGGAAGACGTAGATGCTAGTTTTAATGAAGGTTGGTTTCTTAAATTTAAGATTATTTAATTTTTTTTATCGAGAAAAACCATTTCGAAACTAAAAAACGATATTACCTTCGAAAAACATAGTTTGGAATCGAAAATTTACTGGGAAATGAAAATGTTTCTACAATTTTGTCAAAAAAAAAAAATATATATATAATATTTATATTTTTTTGTAGTACTATTAAAACTGTGAAAAAAGTAAAAAAAATTCAGTGCATTAGAAATTGTGAGCTTTCGTTGCAAGACAGGTAAAACTTTTCTATCGTTCATTTCATCAAATGCACTTAATGCAATGTAGTTAAGCTTCCGACAGAGAACCACGATAAAATTTAATGTATGACCCGCATTTGCATTCAAAATACGACAAAAGCCTGTTATTTCATTTATCATCGTTGAAGTTCAGGAAACATTATCTGAAAAGTAATTTTATAAAATTAAAACCGTGACGTCTAAACGATTATTTTCATTCTTAAAATACATTTTAACAATACTTTAGTGTAAAGTAAATTTATAGGTACTTTTTTAGACGGTGATTTAACTACTTAACGTACACTGAAAAAATGGAATTGTTAATACAGAACTAGCAATTTTGTTCTGTTGTTGTAACAAATATTTGTTGTTGTCTTAACAATTTAGCATTGTTGTAAGTGAAAAAACCATTTTAGATTTTGTCATGCCAACAAACCTAACTGTTGATACAACAAAACAAATTTGTTAAAACAACAATTAAGGTTTGTTAGTTCTATGTTAACAATCGGACAGTAAATACAACAATTTTTTTTCATCGTGTAAGTTGAATCTATTTATATCTAAACCTTCGCGCTACCAAAGATTTTAATGTACATTTAGCCTAAAAGTTATTTAGCCTAAAATCCATTTAACCTAAAATGCATTCAGCCTAAAACTTATTGAGCCTAAAATGCATGTAGTCTAAAACTCATTTGACCTAATTTATAATGTAAAATTAAGGCCAAATGGTTTTAAGCTATATGCATTTTAGGTTAAATGTGTTTTAGGCTACATGCATTTTAGGCTCAACGAGTTTTAGGCTAAATGCATTTTAGGTTAAATGTGTTTTAGGCTACATGCATTCTAGGCTTAATGAGTTTTAGGCTACATGCATTTTAGGCTCAATGAATTTTAGGCTGAATGCATTTTAGGTCAAATGTGTTTTAGGCTACATGCATTTTAGGCTTAATGAGTTTTAGGCTGAATGCATTTTAGGTTAAATGGGTTTTCGGCTAAATGCATTTTAGGTTAAATGGGTTTTAGGCTAATCTCATTATTCCTTCGTGAATTTCAGTATGTTCGCAGTTACTTAACGGAACAACTATTATACTGGATTTTACGTGGACGGGTTGGGATAAACTGAAAAATGAGGCCAAGTTTTATGGAATCATTTATTTAAGAGGTGACGTAAGCATAAGTCCCTTTGTTCAAGCAATGGATGATTTACTTTTTTTCAAAAACACTACAGACTCTGCATTAATCTTCGAAAATGAGAAAGGTATTAATTAGATACATTTCTTTTTGCAATTTACTCTATCAAATAACTAAAAAATCAGGAAATATTTATGAATGCGAATAATTTTATGTTCTTAGAATTAAATGAGACTCTTTATTATCTGATTGGAAACTCGATTATCAGGCTAGTTGTTATTGATGATTTTTCGCCAAAAAGGGTGGAAAAAATTTCAAAAATGAGACCTTTGCCTTCCTATTACGTGATATATGCCAGCACCGAGCAAATGGCACCTTTATTTAAAACGGTTACATTCATCATTTTTTATAAATTTTAATACGTACAGTGCCGCTCCATAAGTTTTGCCCACCCAACACCATACAAAAGCATTACAAAAAGTTCTGTATTTTAATTTCTAGTCAGGGCCGGATTGGGAATTAAAAGCGGCCCAGGAAAGATATTCAAAGCGGCCCCTTTCTATATAATTGGAAATTTTTATTAACATTTAAAACTAAAATATAAAAATATTAAATTATTAAATTATTTTATTTAAACTTATCAATAATTTAATTATTTGGAATTTCTTGAACAGTAGCATTCTCTACTGCCATTTGTACGAAAGCAGCAGTAATTTCTTAGTTTAATGAACACCTCAATCTGGTTTTAACCAATTTTAAAGGACAAAAAATGGACAACTTCTATTAAACAAATATAATAAAAAAATTTTGAGAGAATTTCCTGGCTTTAAAAATTGCTCTGAATGTATTCCTATCTACCTTAACCCCTTCAGCATCAAAAACAACCCTTTAAAATCATTCCCTGATCTTCAATCAAGAAATGGACAATTTTTATTAAATAAATAAAATAAAAAGTTTTTTAGCAAATTCCCCGGCTTTAAAAATCGCTCAGAATGAATTTCTATCTACTTTGCCCCCTTTAGCATAAAAAAAGTCGGCTTTCATTCACCTGAAAATCATTTTTTCAATATTTGAATACCCAATTACTTTCTTTAATTTACAATTATTTTCTTCAAATCTCAATTATTTTCTTCTATTCACAATTATTTTAATTAATTTTTAATCATGTTTTTTAATTTTCAAATATTCTCTTTAATATTCAATAATTTTCGGCTTCTTTCAATATTTTTATCAATTTTCAATTGTTTTCTTCAATATTCAATAATTCTCATTTTTTCAATTGTTTTTCCAGTTTTCAACTATTTTCTTCAATTTTCAAATATTTTCGGTTTTTTTCAATTATTCTTTTCAGTTTTCAAATATTCTCGTTTTTTCAATTATTTTTTCAGTTTTCAATTATTTTCTTCGATTTTCAAATATTGTCGGTTTTTCAATTTTTTTTTTCAGTTTTCAATTATTTACTTGAATTTTTAATTATTTCAGTCAATATTCAATAATTCTCGATTTTTTTTCAATTATTTTTTCAATTTTCACTTGTTTCCTTCAATAGGCAATTATTTTCCAAGAACTTCAATCCAGTTCAATTTTTTATAATCCAATTAAATTTACAATTATTTTCTACAATTACTACAGTAATTTTCTTTCAATTTTTATTCTTAGTTATTTCTGTTCTAAATTTTAATTTACATTCTTAACTTTTAAGATAATTCTGTTGAAATGTAAACTTTTTAATGTTGCAATTTTTCGAATTTTTTGCAATTGTCCTTTATTTTCGTCTTTTTTCAATTATTTTCTTTCATATTATTCAATTATTAATCATTTTCTTGAAATTTCAATTCAGTTCTTTAATTCTTTAATTATTATTTGTATCCAATCACAATTCTTGTCTTTTATTGATACTTTTTTTCATTTTCAATTATTCTCTCAATTTGAAAGTATTTTCTTCAAATTTTAATAAAGTTTCATTTTTCAAAAAGCAATTAAACTTTCAATTGTTTCTAGAACTATTCCTATCATTTTATTTCTTTTTTAGTTTTTTTTAATTTCATGTTTATCTTTTTCTGTTAAAAATTATTTCTGTCAGTTTTTAATTTAATAATCTTGCCATGTTTAGAATTTTTTCCAATTGGCAATTATTTTCTTCAATATTTAATAATTCTCGGCTTTTTTAGATGATTTTTTCAATTAACAATATTTTTCTTGAACTTTCAATTCAATTTTTCAACTATCCTCTTAAATTCACAAATATTATTTTCTTTAATTTTGAATTTTTTTCTTCATTTTTCAACTATTTCTTCTAATTTGAAATTATTTTCTTCGATTTTCAACCAACTTTAACTTTTTGAAATTCCATTCAATTTCCAATTATTTGTTATAATTATTCCTACAGTTTTCTTCAGTTTTTAATTGTCAATTATTTTCTTAAATATTCACCAATCCTGGCCTTTTTCACTCTTTTATACTATTTATTTATTTATTGATATAGTAATTTGTAAATTATTTATTATCAATAATTTTTTTGAAATCTCAATTCAACTCTTTAATTCCTCAATTTTTCTGTCTAATTCACAATTATTTTCTTTATTTTTTAATTATTTTGGCAATTTTTAATATTATTTTCTTTTTATCAATTTGTGATTATTTCTTCAAATTTCAATCCAGGTCAATTTTTTAAAATTAAAATTTTTTCCAATTATTATTATTTCTGTAATTTTTTTCCTTTTTTAATTTCCAATTGTTTTTTTAAATATTATATTTGTTCTTTAATTTTTAAAATTATTTTTGTCAATTGTCGATTTATTAATCTTGTCATTATTCCAATTTTTTTCATTTGTCAATTATTTTCGTCATTTTTTAGTTATTTTATGTCGATATTATCAACTCGAGAACATTTTTGGATGGTCAAGAGATTTTGAGATCAATATCAATATTGCTCAAATATGATATCGTCTTGATATCGTAAAGCACTAAGAAATAATGGTCAAGAGAACAAAATAATTTAAAAAGTTAATGATTAGTTATAAAATTTTTTGAGAATTATTGAGGATTGAAAAAATTGAAGGAGATAATTGAAAATTGAGGAATGTAATGGAAATTTAAAAAATGTAATTAAAAATTGAAAGAAGTAATTGAAAAAGTCTAGAATTCTTGAATATAGAAAAAAATAATAATTGAAAACTGAAGAATGGAATTGAAAATTGAAGAATGGAATTGAAAGTTAAAGATAATAATAAATAAGAATTGTAAAAAATAGTTGTAGAATTGAACAATTTAATTGAAATTCTACAATTTCTGTGATTGAAAAGAACATAGAAAGAAGCCGAAAATGATTGAATGTTGTAAAATTAATTGAAAATAGAAAAGAGTAATTGAAAGTTAAATGAAATTTAATTACATAAATTAAATTATTAATTAGACCTACAAAAATACCGGCCCGCCTGGCGGCGGCCCACCGGGATTTTTCCCGGTATCCTGAATGGCCAATCCGGGCCTGTTTCTAGTAAACATAAAACCTTCATTAAATATTCATTTTTTCCAAAATCTACCTGTTCTCAAGTTATAAACAATTCAAAAAAGGGTTTTTTTTTAAATTGATCACTTCTTCCTTAAAAATTATCTTAGAACAATTTTCAAAAATTTGTTTGAAACGTTATAAAATAAGTTTCCAAATGCCACTTTCAAAATTAAAATGTGATTTCTTAAAAAATTGTATCAATTTGAAATTTACCAAAAAAATTGAATTTTCTCTTTTATTTAAGTCAATTTAACAATAATTTTTATTTAAATTTCTTTGTTAAGAACCATTAAAGTCAAAAACATGAGCCTTAAAATAAACATTTGTTAAAGGTTTCATCTTTACTAGAAATTAAGATACAAAACTTTTTGTAATGCTCTTGCATGCTGTAAGGTGAACAAAACTTATTAAGGGGCACTGTAAATATGAATATTAATGACGATTTCACTTATTGAAATTGATAATATTCTAAATAGAATGAGAATCATAATCAAATACTAAATTAATTAAATTTTAATCCAGGCTATTGATGGAAACTTGGTAAAAAGAGACGGAATTTGGAACCTTGTTTTCACGGATTTCAAATACAAGGAATTTCAGTATTTTAGTCCGGAGGAGAGTCAAGTCAATGTCACAGTGACGGTTATGAATATGAAAGATGAGGTTTGCTGTCGACTGCTTTCACAGGCAGACACGAATTCATCCTCTACTGTATGCGATTGTCCCACTGATAAAAAGGTAAATAAAAAAAAAATAATTAGTTAAAAACATGGTAAAAAGGTCCCGGAAAGTTTTCTCTATGATACTATATTAAACAAAAATTTGAAATACTTTTCAGATATCACAAATGTATTTTCATCGAGTTATTGAGTTTGTTATTAAAGTATTAAAAAGTATTGACGTAGGTCCACCCATAATCGGAAACTGTACTCATGGAAGTAACAAACAAGCTGATGCCAACGGTGAAGTCTTTTACAACCAAATTATTAAGGTAACATTGACAAGAAATAATTAAATTTACTTTAGTTAATGTAAGTTCTTGAAGGTGGAGCACATCTTGAAGTTCAGAACGTCGGGAAAAATGGAGATTGCAATTTTTGTCTAAAACATAAGATCGAAGAAAGTTTTTAAAGATTATTAAAATAAATGCTACTTAACATTACATTTTCAGGAATTGCACAATTTCGATCAATTTATCTACGACGAGAGCAAACTCCTAATATCATACAAAGCGGATATTGAAATCAAAACTTTGAAAAATGGAGTGTTAAACAATACTGCTACTTGGAATAAGAACGGTCTCAAGGCTGTTAAAGGGGAAACAATTATGGCTGCCAAACGATACTTTCGTATTGGAATAACTCCGGTATTAACTTTTACCCATATATTTTATTTTTGATTCAAGAGATAATAATTTATTTACTAAGTAATATTCTTGTTATTTTATCTAATAAGTATGTTAATTTTAATTTTATTAGTTACCTATATTCGAAGATTTACATAAATTAAACTTTATATTTAGGCCATTCCTTGGACTGTAGAAGAAATAAAAAATGGACAATCAGTGTGGAAAGGGTATTGTATCGACCTAATAAAAAAACTCTCCGAAGAAATGGATTTTGATTATGAGCTAGTGGTCCCTCCTGATAGAGAATTTGGAGCAAGATTACCCAACGGAGAGTGGACTGGACTTGTTCGTGATTTGGCGAAAGGGGTAAAACAGTATAAAATACTTCTTCTATGAGGAAGCAATAATATGTAAATAATATAAAATAATTTTTCAACAGCCAGCTTTCCTAAAGTACTCATCCTCAATAACTTTTTTAGTTAATAATCTTTTCGTTTTTCTAGGAAACTGACATTGTTGTAGCAGCTTTGACAATGACTTCGGAAAGAGAAGAAGTGATAGATTTTGTAGCTCCTTATTTCGAACAATCAGGAATTCTTATTGGTAGGTACAAAAATCGTAAACATTTAAATTGTTTCAAATTCAGTAGAAAATAACTAAACGAAATTTATTTAAAAACGTTTCTTAGTTATGAGAAAGCCAGAAAGGGAGACGTCTCTTTTCAAATTCATGACTGTGTTAAAAGTAGAAGTTTGGCTGAGTATTGTTGGAGCTTTGACGCTAACGGGAGTCATGATTTGGTTTTTAGACAAATATTCACCTTACAGTGCGAGAAATAACAAGAAACTTTATCCCTACCCTTGCAGGTTTTTTCTAATACTGTTTATATGTTGCTGATACAATGTTTACAGAGCATAATAAATTCATGTATAAAAACTACTTAAATTATAAATAAAATTAATAATAATTAATTTGCAGGGAATTTACATTGAAGGAAAGTTTTTGGTTCGCTTTAACATCTTTCACTCCTCAAGGAGGAGGTGAAGCACCTAAAGCTCTTTCCAGCAGAACACTTGTGGCAGCTTATTGGCTTTTCGTTGTTTTAATGTTGGCCACATTCACTGCCAATTTAGCTGCGTTCCTCACAGTCGAAAGAATGCAGGTTTGACTGTTCATTTTTAAGATTCATTTTAGTCATACAATCTTTTTGCGAAAGTGATAATTTTTAGTTCAGAAGGATTGATGGCCAAAATAATAGTGGTTGCCAAACACATTCCTTTCTTTGCTGAAAATTTGTATTGAAGTGGTTTCGTTCCTAAAAGTATTTAAATGCTCCAATAAAAAACCAGGATTTTCAAAACATATAAAAACTCATTTATTGTAATAATATAAAAATAGTAAGCGAGAAGTAACGTAATAAAGAATAAACTAAAATTAAACAATTGCGTCATAAAACAAAGGAAACTAAACAGTGAATTTGTACAATATAATAATAATAATAATAATCATAATAACGAAAATAAATTAAAATAATAATACTTATCACAAAATTCCCGGTCATTTCCCAGTTTTTCTCGGTTTTTTCTCTTGTTAACTGAAAATTTATTTTAAGTATAAATAGACCTACAAATGGCTACAAACATTGAAGATAACAGTTGATAATTGAAGAAAATAATTAAAATTTAAAGAAAATAATTTAGAATTGAAGAATTAAATATTAAACTTTACAAAAGTAATAACTAAGAATTAAAAGAAACAATTAAAAATGAAAAGAAATAATTAATAATGGAAAGAAATAATTAAACAATGACAAAGATATTTGACAATTAGAAACAAAATTTAAAAAAAAAAGTAAATATTAATCTACAATTGAACAATAATTGAAAAAATTGAACAATGGTTATTAAATTCAAAGAATATAATTAAAAATTTGTCAACTAGATAGAAAATAAAATAATAATTTAAAATTTAAGTTAATAATTCAAAATTGAAGAAATAAATTGAAAATTAAATAATGAAATTGAAATCAGAAAAACACAGAATTATTGAATATAAAAAAAACACAATTGAAAATTGAGAAATAAAATTGAAATTCGAATACAATAATTGAGAATTAAAGAAAACTACTGAACAATTGGATTGAAAAAAGAAGAAAATTATTGAAAATTGAAGCAGGTTTTGAAACATGAAATAAATAACTGATAATTGAAAAAAAATAATTGTAAAAAGTGGAGATTACTGAATATTGAAACAAACAATTTAAAATTGAACAAAATAATTAAAAATTAAAGAAAATAATTAAAAATTGAAGAAAATAATTGAAAATTGAAGAAAGCACTTAAAAATTGAAGACAATATGTGAAAACAGCTGAAAAATTTAGAAATCGACGCAAATAATTGCGAATTGATGAAAATAATTTAAAAATTCTCAATTTAAATAAAAATTGAAAGAAAAACATAATTTAAAAAAGCTGAGAATTGATAAATATTGAAGAAAATTGAGAAGAAATTGAAAAAAATATGAAAAAATAATCGAAAATTCAAGAAAATAGTTGAAATTTAAGAAAAAAATTGGAAATTGAAGAAAATAATTGAGAATTTAAAAAAAAATCATTGTAAAAAGCCTAGAGTTATTGAATATTGAAAAAAAAACAATTGAAAATTAAAGAATGGAATTGATTGTCGAAAATTATAATTGAGAATTAAAGAAAATAATTCAAGAATTGAACAATGGGACTGAAAGTAGAAGAAAATAAGTGATAATTGAAGAAAAAAGAAATTGAACAACCCAGGAATTATAGAATTTGAAGAAAACAATAAAAAATGAAGAACGTAATTGTAATTTGAAGAAAGTAATTAAAAATTTTAGAAAATAATTTGAAATTGAAGAAAATGTGATTTTATGAAAATTGTTGAATAATAATTGATGAATTGAATTAAAGTTTCAAAAACATAATTGATAATTGAAAAAAAATATTAAAAAAAGCCAAGAATTATTGATTACAGAAGAAAATAATTAAAAATTAGAGGAGTTATTGAAATGTGAAATAAATAAATGATAATTGAAAAAAATAGTTGATAAAAGTCGAGAATTATTGAATAGTAAATTTAACAATTAAAAATTAAAGGAAATAATTGAGATTTGAAGAAAATAATTAAAAATTGATGAAAATAGTTGAAAATTGAAGAAAAATATTGAAAATTGATGAAAATAGTTGGCAATTAATATAAATAATTTAGAGTTGAAGAAAATAATTAAAAATTGATTAAAATAATTGAAAATAGTAGAGAATATTTCAGAATTAAAGAAATTAATTAGAAATTGATGAAAGTAATAGAAAACTGAAGAAAATAATTGGCAATTGAAGAAAATAGTAGAAAATCGAAGAAAATAATTGAGAATTGTAGAAAATAATTGGAAATTGAAGAAAATAATTGAAAATTGAAAAGAATAATTGTCATTTGAAGAAAATAATTTTGAATTTCTGCAAATAGTCGAATAATTGAAGAATTGAATTGAAGCTTCAAGAACGTAATCGATAATTGAAAAAAAAAATATTAAAAAAAGCCGAGAATTATTGAATATCGAAGAAAATAATTGAAATATGATGGAAATAATTGATAATTGAAAGCACACAATAGAATTGCCCATAACTATATAAACTATTATGCAATGTACGGTCTAATAAAAAAACTGAAGTTACACAAAATTTAAACGCATAATCAGATTGGTTCAAAATGCATAAAGTTATTATCTTTATTTATAAAACAAATTGATATATTAGTCAAATTTATTAGCGCAGAAAGAAAATTCCCGGTTTGACGGAAAATTCCCGGTTATTTCCTGATTAGTAGACACCCTGTAAGCAGTACTAAGCAATACAGTGCATCAAGGTTTGTTTATTTATGAAGGTGTGTAAAACATTTTTTTATCATTTTTTCTGTTTAAAGTATTTTTTAGATATTCTAGACTACAATAAAGAAAACCAAAGCTAGAAATATATTTTTTTTGTAGGAATTATTTATCTAATTTAAAAGTAAACCACTGACATTTCACAAAATTGTAGATTTACAAAAAAAGTTATTGTTTAAGAAAATCTTACTTAATATAACTTCTACTACAATTCTTGAGTTATTTTAAGAGAAAAAGTTTCAAAATTATCTTGAAAAGCATATAGTTATTATTAATGTTATTTTTTTGAGGTTTTTATGGCACCACGTGTAAAATTTAAGTTTAATGCTTATTTCTCGTCTTTTATAACAAAACTAAGAACAAAATGTTTCAAAATGAAACACTAGAGTTTTTTTTTTAATAACTACAAAACAAATTTTTGAAAAAAACTTGATTTTAAAGAATGTACAAAATAACCCACCAAATTCTGGTTTTTCAGTTTTTTACACTTTTTTAAAATATGCAATAACTATAGCCTAGGTATCAAAAAATATTTGTACAACGTAACAAACATAAACAACTCAATATAAAGATTTTATTCTTTAAAAATCTCGCAACAAAAATAAGGAGAAATAAAATGGTTTTTTTTTTAAAATCACTAAAGTGCAAATTTTCAGCAAAGGAGGGGAAACTGTTTGTCAACCACTGTTATTTTGTCCATTGATCGTCCTCAATAATTGAGAAAATAAAAGTAGGAACACCTTCTCTCAAACTACAAGTAAAAAGCAAGGAACATACTCACGACAATAATAACAGAATGCTAACTGCTTAGAGACGAAATTAGAAAAAATGTTATGTCTTATATTTACCCTTAGATAGCGTATACGCTATCTAAGGGTAAAGTAAAAAATGGAGGATTAGGTTATCAGTAGATTAGAATAGGCCAATCAGATAATTGGTCACATTGGAAAGCATTTTTTGATTGGTCTTTACTACTTCCCTGATCCCCTAATTCTCTGCATTGGACTTTGACTTCACTCTAAGAGTTGACATGACCAATTCTGCGTTCAATAGAAATAACTTAATAGTTAAAAAAATTTTGTGGAATTTTTTCTGTTGTTTCATATCGTCGCGAGAAAATAACAAAAAACTAACTTACCTGGAATTAATTTACTTAAATTAGCTTTTTTCTCAATTTTATTATTCTTTCAGTCACCAGTGCAATCTTTGGAACAGTTGGCTCGACAATCACGAATAAATTATTCTGTCCTGGATAATTCTACGATTCTACAATATTTTAAAAACATGCAAAAAGCCGAAGATACGTTGTACAAGTAAGTTTTATTGATATTTACATACAGGAAAAGTACTTACACGAAAAATATATATGTTACATGATATTTTACAGTGTCTGGAAGGAAATAACTTTGAACAGTACTACTGATCAGGTAGAGTATAGAGTGTGGGATTATCCAATCAAGGAACAGTACAATCATATATACTCGTCCATCTTGCAAGCAGGATTAATAAATTCTACGGAAGAAGGTTTCAATAAGGTAGCTAAAACTACAATATAATACTTTATGTCACATTTTAACATGGTACCCAACTCTTACAAAAATAAAACAGTTTTTTCAAAAAAAAATCTAAAAATCTAAACAGCAAAATACAAAAAACAATTAACAGTTCGTGTTGTAGAAGAACGTACACATAAAGTATATGTGTAATTTAAAAATTAATTTAAATTATATTTCAGTACAAATGATTGTATTGTGGTCGAATAAAGATTTATTGCTGTTGCAATTAACTTTGTAAACCTGACATAACACAATTTTCTTTTAAGGTTTAAGTGATCCTATTAGAAAAAACAAATCGCGAAATTATTTATACTAACTCTAGGATTGAATTTGTCAGATTTGCAGCAGAAGATAACTGTAATGCGTCATCCGAGTGCAAAAATCAACAAGGATTTAGGAGATATTGTAAAATTAATATCACTTTTAAATTCTGACTATTTTTCAAAGAGGTTTTAATTCCATGTCTTCCCCGTATTTGTTTTTAAAAAATACCTCTTAATGGTCATAATGTTAGGCTTCCAAAGTTAACTGGAGTTGCAACCAATCTTCATTTGGCCATATTACAATAATTTGTATTTTTTAAATCCTTTTTTCATTTAATAAATTAAAAAATTATCTTTATTAACTGAAATGTATACATTTTATTAATTTTAAAGTACACGTAACCTTTATGTGTAAGTTCTTCTACAAGCCAAGCTATTCATTGTTTTTTGTATTTTCGTAACAGAGTGATTTACAATTTGTAATTAAGAGTTAAATAAAATTTCTACGATTTTGCTTCCTCATAGAGAAAGCTATGTGATCGTTAAGATTTTCGATTTTCTAAATAGTCCAAATTGACTCATCTTCATCTAAAATGCGTAAATTTTCATTTTTAAGCAAATGTCCAGATGTATGTGTGTGTGTGTATATGTATCCTTAATGAAAGCAAAATGTATAACAATGAACATAATTTTCACCTTGTTGATAAAATTATAGGTACTCGAAAGTAAGGAATCTCTGTTTGCTTTCATTCATGATTCCCAAGAAATTAAATATAGAGCGACTCTCAACTGCTCCTTAGTTGAAGTTGGAGAAGTTTTTGCTGAACAACCATACGCAATAGCCGTACAACAAGGAAGCCATTTGCAAGAGGAAATTAGCAGAAAGTCAGTATTATTTTCAAAATATTACCCAAATATGTATTTTTCTTTTCTCGTAAAGTATGAAAATAACAGAACCATTCTTTCAGGATACTAGATTTACAAAAAGATCGATTTTTTGAGACCTTAAATTTTAAATACTGGAATGCAACTCTTAAACGACAATGTGCAGATGCAGACGATAGTGAAGGAATCACTTTGGAAAGTTTAGGTATATAATTTATTTAATATTTACTCGCCTTTTTTTTGTTAAAAGAATATTTTCCAACATTCTTAATTTGCCGATACTTTTTCTATTTGTTTTTAATGATTAAACAAAATTTTTAGGTGGGGTTTTCATTGCAACATTGGTTGGTTTGGCTCTGGCAATGCTCACTTTGGCAGGGGAAGTAGTATATCATAAGAAGAAAAACAAGGTGCAGAATCTAAAGCAAAAAGAAAGCAAGGAATTAAAATTGCCAGAAAGAATTATAAAGAACATACCGAAAAAATTACCTTTCAGAGCTGCACCAACTATTGCTTTTGTTGAAAAACCACCAGGTCCAAAACCTCGCATCTCACATATTTCAGTTTATCCACGGCCATTCCCATTTAAAGAATAATTAAATTTTAATAGTACTAGATTATTAAACTTTTTTACCCGATTTCGAAAGCAGAAAAGTATTCTTAAGAGTAAATTTAATCATCAACTTTGTAATGATAATTACTTATGTATAAACAAGGGTATTACATTTTTAAATATTTTTAATTAAAATAAGTGTATGTCAGTATCTTTAAATTAACATTGTTTATAGTTTTTGCATCAGTTTAAGAGCGTCCGCAAAAATAGAGTTATTTTTGAAATTTAAAAAATCATTTTATTCTAAAGAATCCAAGAAATTTAATTAATGTTTTAGCTTTAGTCGTTGTCACTTTAAAATTCTAACGTTATTAGCCCGGGAAAAGTATTAGATTGAAATATTATAATGTTTCTTCTTTAAAATAAAATAACTTTAAATATTTCAAAAATAACTCCATCCGTATTAGTATAAATATTATTATTACTATAATTATTTTATATCAAGGGCACATAATAAGTGATTGTAGCAAAAGCCTTTCGCTTGACAGAATTTCACTTATTGATACACTTTGCGCCCGTTTGGCTTTTCTTTGGCCATAATCGCTTACTTTGTGCCCGCTCTTAGTGCACAAAATAAGACACTTTTCCGTCAAGGAGGACGAAATAATATCATTGTTAGTATTATTATGATTCATGTTATTCTTATTCCTACTTTTATTCTAATTATGACTATTAATTAATTACAAAAATGTGTAAGTGTTTTATATTTGCCAATATTTGACAATATGAAAGGAAAATTCTTGCAGTAAGCCAAAAATTGTCTTAAACGTTCAAAATTTGTGATGACAATTCAAAAGTATTTTGACTACTTCTCTAATTCAAGAATCGTTACTGTTATATTATTCATTAAATTATTTTACAAAGATATGTACGAAAATTCTTTTAAAAACCACTATTTTTTATTTATTTGATTTAACAAGTTCAATTAAGATTCATATTTTGATAAATGGAAATTAATTTTTATGATCACACTTTAATTCTTTTGTGATTAAGGCAAAGGGGAATGGTTGTATATTTGTTATATAATAAAATTATAATTTAAGTAATTTATTTCAAATAAAACATATAGAGATAAATATTTTTAACACCATGTATTTTAATGTTTTAAATCATTAAAGTTTCAAATTACACATTTTCATAAACTTTCAAAATCTTTGAATAACAATGTAATAAAGTTTAAGATTTATTATACTTCGAGGTATAACTGCATAATTATAATTATATTCGCTCCTTCGACCGAATTTGACAAGATTGAAAGAACTAAATTCAAGGAAAATGGACTGAACGAATTCAATTTTTAACAACTTATAAATACAAATAAAGTATAATAGAAATTACAAAAGAAAATTAATTAATAATAAGCAAAGTACCTATACAATTAAAACAAATTAAATTGTCAATTATGTAAATTTAACCATTAACGCCCATGCTTGGGGAAATATGAGTACTAAAAAAAGCTAATACGGAAAAGAGGACCATGGATCAAATGATGATTTTTGATATTAAAAATGGTTTAAAAAATAATTTGTTTAAACAAATTGTTTTAAACAAATAAAAAAAATTTTTTAATTATTAATAACCAATGGCGCTAATCGATTGTGTGGGAACAATTATTAAAGAAACATATGTAACATTTCAAAGTTTTCCCCCATATGAGTTATAAATAATTAATGCATATCTCACTACATGTATTTTTTATTAATTGTTTATAACAAATCCAGTATGAAATTTTGAAATGTCACACATGTTCCTTTAGTAATTTTTCTCGTACAATCGAATTGATCTATTTATTTTGAATAATTTTTAGTTTTTTTGCATTTGTTTATAACAATTTGTTTGAACAAATTTTGTTAAAAAGAATTGTTAAATCAAAAATCATAATTTGTACTACGGTCTTCTTTGACATATTGATTTTTTTGGTACACCGAGAAAACTGGATATTCAAAAGTAGATATTTAAAGAAAAATATTAACGCTGAACATCTGGATATTAAACTTGAATATTTAGATGTTAAAAATTAGATGCTAAATGTTAATGGTCGCCAGGCTAATAAATAACTGTTTTATAAAAGTAAATTTAGTTTTTAATGAAGCAAAAATATGAAAACTATCTATAGCAACTCTCTTAAGAAATAAAGTCTGAAAACAAATTATTTATGTAAAGAGATAAAATACTTATTTTCTTGTCAACTTTACAATTATTTTAGCAAGAAAATTGATTCGTGTTTTTTTAATAACAAAATAACAAATTTGTATAAACAAATTTATTTTTTTCAAATTTGGGCGTGAAAAAAAAAACTTTTTTTTTCTTTAAATAAACTTAAAAATGTTACAAATAAAATGCAACAAGTCTCATAATGATCTGAATCTTAGTTTGATTTAAATAAATTTTGTAAGTTCGTCGTGCAACTGGGTAGATACATTTTAAATACTGAGTTTAAAAAATATGTGTATATTAATATATGTCCTATATAAGAAATCAGCTAGCTATGGGCCTGTAACGCAAAAATGTTACGCAGGACGGTTATGTAGAGAGAAACGAAGATTGAAAATACTTTAAGATTGAAAGAGATAAGAAAGGTAGGTATAATTTGAAAATGTTCGTATAATTAAGACTTAAACCTAATTATCCTAATTTAGGATACCAGGAAGCCACGGTGTGTGCTTATCAAGTTCAACCCAAAGGTTGAGGCACTTCAAATTTTTTTGTGAATTTTTATTCTATTATGTCTCCTGAGTGATTCAAGATCAAAAAGAAAAAAATAGTTAGAGGCATTTTAAAAAAAAAAACGAGTTTTTAGACATAGTTAGGGGAGAATAGTAAAAAATGGAATTTAAATGTTCTCTGTTTTCAAATTAATGGTCTTCTAAGAGTTTAAAAGATCATATTTAACGTCAATTTTTTATGTAACAACATCAAATATATTTTTCTTACTTTGCAGAAATACATACATACACTTACGGACTATGAAATTTGTTAATATTGTTTTTGTTAATTTAAAGTTTTTGACTTTTTATAGCAAATTTACCGAAATATATCACCGTCGGCTATCGATGGACATTTTTTGTCGTGTACTACCAGAAACATTTGGTGTCTACAAATCATTTGTTTCTGTCAAAATAAGAAATGTGTTGTTTACGTTTGGTTAATTGTGATTTATACAAAATTAAGAACCAATGTTTAATTTATAGCAAAAGGACAGAAATTGATTAAAAAATAGCTGTACAACAGGCAGTTTATTTTAACAGCACTTTTCTTAGCGTTTATTTCACCATTTTCTTCTTACACATTTCTTTCATATTATCATATCATTTTGGTAATGATACTCTAACTATAAAAAACCTCAAGCACTAAAATTAAGATAGTTATTTTAAAATTTATGATTCAGAAAGCGTAAGAGTCCGGGGCTATTCGGCTCTCTGCTAAATACTTTTTCAACTTCGTCTTTTAACTTATTTTTTATGGGAAATATCTTCTTCGTTTTGCCATAACACAGCAAACAAATTTTGAGTCGATTTAAAGAAGGTGTGTTATTCATTTGTATAACAGTACAACTTAAAAGTATGACTTTTTTATAATTAATGACAACAAAAAATTGGAGACAAAATTCTGCCCTCCCCCTCTTTACCCCTATTACCTGCTAGGAGGTAGTGTGCATTTCAAATTTCATAGAAAATCGTGTTTCAAAAATAAAGAAATAGTTACATTTAAGTCGCTTTCGGTAATGTTTTTAAGATTTGTTTATAAGACTAATTATATAATGAACAGCACCATCTTATGCACGGATAACAATATTTTTTAAGAAAGTTGAAATTGAATATAACAAAAGTAGTTAAATATGGTTAATTATTTTATGATTAATTATTGTTAATTATTTTAAAAACAATAAATGGATTTTTGAAAACTGAACTTTGAAACCTTAAATAAATAATTGCAATTTTGTCAATCTAAAATCAAAACAATTTTAGAAACATTGCCAAAAACGACTAAATTGTAACTTTTTTTTTATTTGTTAATTACAATCTCAAAAAAATTTTTCAAATGTACATTGATGCTTAAAACTATTTTTTAATAGTTGCTTAAGTAGTACAAATCATTTTTAAACGAAATTTTGTAAATTTAAGAAAATAGTACTCTTTAAAAGTGGAAACATTTTTTTGTTTAATTTGTTAATTAAATATTTAATAAACAAAATTTTTCTTTTAAAATTCAGGAAAGAAAATTCGAAGTCAAATTTATCTACCTTTAATTAAAAAATAAAATTTAGACAAAATTATTTAAATATGGTTAATTATTTTATGATTAATTATTATTAATAATTTTATAAACAATAAATGGATTTTTGAAAACTGAACTTTGAAACCTTAAATAAATAATTGCAATTTTGTCAATCTAGGATAAAAACAATTTTAGAAACATTGCCAAAAACGACTAAATTGTAACTTTTTATTTATTTGTTAATTACAATATCAAAAAAATTTTTCAAATGAATACTGTAGCTTAAAACTATTTTTTAATAGTTGCTTAAGTAGTACAAATTATTTTTAAACAAAATTTTGTAAATTTAAGAAAATAGTACTCTTTTAAAGTGGAAAATTTTTTTTTGTTTAATTTGTTAATTAAATATTTAATAAACAAAATGTTTGTTTTAAAATTCCGAGAAGAAGGCAAATTTATCTATCTTTAATTAAAAAACAAAACTTAGACAAAATTATTTAAATATGGTTAATAATTATTTAATGATTAATTATTTATTATTTTATAAACAATAAAGGAATTTTTAAAAACTAAACTTTGAAACCTTAAAAAATTGCAATTTTGTCAAACTAGGATGAAAACAATTTTATAAACATTCCCGAAAACGACTTAAATGTAACTTTTTATTTATTTGTTAATAACAGAATCAAAAAAAAATTTCAAATAAACACTGTTGCTTAAAACTATTTTTTAATAGTTGCTTAAGTAGTACAAATACTTTTTTAACAAAATTTTATTAATTTTATTTATTTAAATATGGTTAATAATTATTTAATGATTAATTATTTATTATTTTATAAACAATAAAGGAATTTTTAAAAACTAAACTTTGAAACCTTAAAAAACTGCAATTTTGTCAAACTAGGATGAAAACAATTTTATAAACATTCCCGAAAACGACTTAAATGTAACTTTTTATTTATTTGTTAATAACAGAATCAAAAAAAAATTTCAAATAAACACTGTTGCTTAAAACTATTTTTTAATAGTTGCTTAAGTAGTACAAATACTTTTTTAACAAAATTTTGTAAATTTAAGAAAATAGTACTCTTTGAAAGTAAAAAAATTTGTTTTGTTTAATTTGTTAATTAAATATTTAGTGAATTTTTAAAAACTAAAATTTGAAACCTTAAAAAATTGCAATTTTGTCAAACTAGGATGAAAACAATTTTATAAACATTCCCGAAAACGACTTAAATGTAACTTTTTATTTATTTGTTAATAACAGAATCAAAAAAAATTTTCAAATAAACACTGTTGCTTAAAACTATTTTTTAATAGTTGCTTAAGTAGTACAAATACTTTTTTAACAAAATTTTGTAAATTTAAGAAAATAGTACTCTTTGAAAGTAAAAAAATTTGTTTTGTTTAATTTGTTAATTAAATATTTAGTGAATTTTTAAAAACTAAAATTTGAAACCTTAAAAAATTGCAATTTTGTCAAACTAGGATGAAAACAATTTTATAAACATTCCCGAAAACGACTTAAATGTAACTTTTTATTTATTTGTTAATAACAGAATCAAAAAAAATTTTCAAATAAACACTGTTGCTTAAAACTATTTTTTAATAGTTGCTTAAGTAGTACAAATCCTTTTTTAACAAAATTTTGTGAATTTAAGAAAATAGTACTCTTTGAAAGTAAAAAAATTTGTTTTGTTTAATTTGTTAATTAAATATTTAATGAATTTTTAAAAACTAAAATTTGAAACCTTAAAAAATTGCAATTTTGTCAAACTAGGATGAAAACAATTTTATAAACATTCCCGAAAACCACTTAAATGTAACTTTTTATTTATTTGTTAATAACAGAATCAAAAAATTTTTCCAACAAAGTTCTCTACAATTTTTCTGCAATTTATTTGTCAAATTACAAAAGTCTAACAAATTTCAAATATCGCATTGCAAGAATTTGATGGATAGGGTGCAGGAATTGTACAAATTAAAAGCATTTTTCCCAAAAAAAAAATAACCGTATTCCTATACTACTATACTATCTCAGTAACGTTGACAGAGACAGAGACAACAAAGATAGGTATAATATAATAGCAGTAGGTAGCTCATTATTTTAATTTAGTTAAAATGTCTTTTATGCAAGTAGAAAAGGAAGTATTACAAAATATGAAAAAAAGGAATTTCTATTAAGATATTTGTTAAAATATAAACATTGATAAAATCGAGAATTGGAAAATTTTGTGAAATAATAAATAGAGAAAAATCTGAGCCTTAGTTATTGGAAAATTGACATATAAGGAAATTGGAAATTTGTTTACTACAAAATTGTAGAAGTAAAGAAAATTTTAATTAAGAAAATTGGCACAATAGAGAATTTGGTAAACTGGTAAATGGAGACATTGCAGAATTGATTATTTGGAAATTAGCAATTATCAGAAATTAGTAAAATATTAAATGGGACAATTGAAAAATAAAGAAAATTAAAGTACAACAGAAGTATTAAGTATTAATAAATAAATGTTTAATTTGATCACTGAATTGCTTTGAACATTTCGATTTATTGTACATAAACGTACGCTCCAATTTGCGTCACACTTAGAGCTAGCACGACGAACTTATAAAATTTATTTAAATCAAACTAAGAGTCGGATCATTATGGGACTTGTGGCATTTTATGTGTAACATTTTTAAGTTTATTTAATGAAAAAAAAAGTTTTTTTTTCACGCCCAAATTTGAAAAAAATTAATTTGTTTATACAAATTTGTTATTTTGTTATTAAAAAAACACGAATCAATTTTCTTGCTAAAATAATTGTAAAGTTGACAAGAAAATTAGTATTTTATCTCTTTACATAAATTTTGTATCTTCAATATTTTGAAAAACTGTAAACAATTAAAAAAATCGGGCAAGTACGAGTTACACTCGTACCAAGTCGAAGGCTTCAATTTTTTTCAACTATATGAGCCAGAGATTAAAAATTTTCCACCAGGAAACCATTTTTAAAAATATTTTTTATTATTCACTAAATAAAACTTTATTGGTACAAATTTTTAGCACTATAAGCCAAAAATTTTGCAGCTGAAGGGTCAGGGCCGCTTTTAGGTTTTCGTGGTTCGGGACCGAAACCCTTATAGAGTAAGACGCTGAAGTGCGCAACGAACGACTTAATGAAACGCATACAACACGAGACTTAACGAGCATTGACAATGTATTTTCTAATATAGAATCTGTCGAAGTGGGTACAATAGATACCTTTTTTAGTCACCACAAACAACTATGGGTGAGATTAAAATCAATAGACTTCCAAACCTTATAGTAAAAATAAAAACGTTTGAATATTAATCATATGAGAATAAATAATCTTCCAAATCCATAAATCTAAAAAAATAGAACTATAGTAGTAAAGCTAAACGATAAAGGATATAATATTTGTCAAACCAAAAAAAACGTAAAAATGAACCGAACGCGAATAGATTGATGAGACAGGATAAACATTGCGATTGAATTAAAATTATCATAAAATTATAGTAAAAATTATTTATTTAATTTATTTATTAACACTTGCCATTACACATAAACAGTGATTACAAGGGAGTTGCGCCGCAATACAATTTCTTTACAAAGCTTCATGTTCTAGGCGTTCCGTTAACATTTTAGTAAATATGTTGATAAAAGTTTTTATATGCATACGGTTGCTCGAAGACAAAAAACTAATCCAATTTTCAGTTGAAATTAGCTGAATATTCGTTTGGTTACTGAGTAATACAAAAAGGTGTCTACAAGCAGGACAAGAGATGAGAATGTGGTGCAGAGACTCAGATTCTAAGTTACAAAGAGCGCAAGTTGCATCAGGATGAAATGAATATTTCTTACTGTTAAAAGAAACTCTACACACGTGCGTATTTAACAATCTAATTTGAGCAAAAATTCTTTTGAAATAAAGAGGCATGCGAAGAAGTAAGTACCCCTGGGTTCCAGAAATCAAAGAAAGATTAGGGTAAATAATTAAACTTTTAGATAAAACAAAAGCTTCCATATCGCGATTCTTAAGAAAAATTGAAAATCTGTTCAAAATCAACTCACTGTCTAAAAGGAAGGACTCCGGATTACAATTCATCCATAAATCTAATAAGCCACAAGGTTCAAAGAAAATGCGATTCAATTGGTTAAACCAGTTGAAGCCATTACTAGGATCATTTTTTGCCAGTTTAATTAACTTAACCAAGCACAGCCTGGGGTACCGAGAAAAATTCATGTCAAATATTTTATTTATCCAGGACAGTACAAGTTTAAGAATCCTTAATGCAAGATGTGAGACTTCCGTTTCCAATCTTACTGCATAGTTCGGAGTACAGATGGGGAGATGCAACAAGCCCTTAAAGAACATTAGTTGCACTCTCTCAATGTAATCTAGGTGGCATAAACTCCAAACCTGACACCCATACAGCAAGACACTCAAGGAGAGACTTTGGAACAACCTAATACTGGATTCCCATGAGTCCGACCTAACAGCGCCAATCAACTTCAGAACAGAACCAACAGCTACATTTGCCGAAGCGGTTGCTTTTTTTGCTGCAGGTAAAAAACTACAAGAGTTATGAAACGTGACACCCAAATATACGTACTCCTTCACCACCTCGATGCAACTTTCGCCATATTTAAATGATTTGAATCTTTTAGCTGCCGAATTACCAGATTTTGTAAATATAACAATTTTAGTTTTGTCTGTATGAACAATCAATTCATTCAAATCGCAATATAAATATAAAGCTCTCAATTTCCTATTCAAATCCGTCGGCGTATCCGATAGTTTTACATAATCATCCGCATAGCCGAGCATTGGAATTTCAGTCGAGTTGTTTATTGAGAGTCCTCTGCAACCTCGCTTAATAAAAAAATCCTCCATATCCGTAATAAAAAGTGTAAATAAAAGCGGACTTAATACTTCGCCTTGTAGAACACTCTGCGTAATGTGAACTTTATCAGTATAGCCATCCAAAGTCTTTATACATGTAAAGGCGACAGAATAAAAGCTTCTTAATATATTAATAAATTTGGAACTCAGGCCATACGAGTAAAGCTTATTCCATAAGAGCTGATGCAAAATGGAAGGAAAGGCTCCTTTGAAATCAATAAAAGCCGCGTAAACAACTGAACCCGGAGAACTCAGATGGATCTGGATAATCGAGGCCAAATTAAATAAATTATCCAAGCAACTTCTTCCACTCCTAAAACCCACCTGAGACTCCGGGATCAGCCCATGCACAGACACCCAGAGACTAAGGCGATCACACAAAACTTGCGTAAAAATCTTGGCCACACAATTAACCAATGTAATTGGTCTATAGTTTTCTGGGTCCTTAACGTCACCCTTTTTAAAAAGCATAAATGTTGTAAGTTGACCCCAGTCTCTAGGTATTTCCTCTTCGCGCAAAATTTTATTAAAAAGATGATTCAAGAATAAAATCCAGTTTTGTGGAAGGTTTTTATAAAAATCGTAATTTATGTCATCAAGACCAGGAGCCTTACCATTTTTGCATTTACATAAACATTTTATAGTCTCTTCAACCGAAATATTCTCATCCAACAAAAAATCAGAACGCCTAAGAAAATTTCGATCCAATAGAGGAGTGGTATTCGTTGATGGATAACACTTTTGTAGAAAAGAAAACCAGGTGGAAGTATCAATATCCTGGAAATTACGTATTTTCGGACGGTAGGAATTAATAGCTTTCCAAAACTCAGACGCGTTTTTACAATTACTTACAGCTTTAATTTTATCTGAATAAAATTTTTTTTTTTTAAATTTTACTGTCCTAATGTACAAACTCTTCTCCTTATAATAAGCATTTTTTGAACTATCAGAAAATGAAACACATTTACAATATTTAAGTGCCTCTGAAACACGTTTTTTTAAGATCCTGCATTCTTCATCCATCCAAGGACTACGCTTGCTAAAAACCCCAACAGATGAGGATCTCGATATATTTAAATTCAGAGCAACCTCTCTAATCGTATTGGAAATTATTGAATTAAGACTATTAACATCCTTTACTAAATCAGACACTTCAACTCTCCAGGCCATGCAATTAGCAAATTGCTCAGCCTTACTAAAATCGAAATACAATTTTGTTGTTTTCAAATAAGATTTACGGGATGCTGTAAAAGCGAGATTAATCAAAATAGGGAAATGATCAGAAAATGTTGTCAAATGTAAAACCTTTAAATCGGAGATAAGTGGAACGGCACCCGGTGAGCACCAAACAAGATCTACTATGCTGGAACCTTGAGAACCCATAAAGGTAAAATTAGCAGGAGAATCACTTTTTGAACGACCATTAATTAATATAAGTTCATTGGATTCCAACTCATTAATAATTCTCTTGCCTTTGTGTTCAAAACTTTATCACGTGAAATTCTTTCAGCGGAAATAAAATTATTAAACTGAAAAAAATTAAAGTCAAGTTGGTTTAAATCTGCCACTCTAGCATTAAAATCCCCGCCTAAAATAATTGGAATTTCTGAAAAATTAACTGTCAAATCACTTAAAACAAAATTTAAACTGTCAAGAAAAACATCCAAATCCTCATCAGGGGCCAAATAAATTAAACCCAAAATCCAAGCTTGCTCACCAGAGACCGGATTCACTCTAACAAAAATCTGATTATAAAATTTAAATATTACCGTGACAGAGTAAAAGATTTTATTAAACGCAATGAGAAGACCTCCCTTAGCCCTACCATGGATGTGAAATCTTCTCGCTGGAGCCGAAATATATTCAAAATTAATACTATTAAAAGCATAGAACTTATCTGTTTCCAACCATAAAGGGAAATAAAATCGTCCTAGAGAATCAGTTCTCATCTTTAGCTGATGGTTCCTCTTCACCTGTGACGAATAGTCAACAGCAACCATTATTTACTGGTTGCACCTCACAGACTAATCCTTTAATTGATGTACCTTTGGTGAATCAGTCTTCTGGTAACAATATGAGTAAGCCCCGAGACCGTTCTAAAAAAGATACTACCAAGAGGAAGCTCGATTCAACTTTTTCTGGACCTCTGGATGAGTTTTTATTGGTGGATGCATCTAAACGACAGCATATGGCAAAGGATTTTGAACCTGCAGGAGACGAGTAGCAACGAATCCCTTTTCACACTAGTGCAGCAAAGTCTTCAAGTAATTCGTCTAGGAACTCCAGTGTTATTGATAGCAGATTGATATTCTGGAATAGTAAAAATTAAGCAACTATTATAATTAAAAAATGTGTAATTTTTTTGTATCCTAACCTGTAAATGAAAGTAAATAAACATTATAAATTATATATCATTTTCTTATTATTTATGTTTTTTTTATAAAATAATAAAATGATTGAAATTTTTTTTTAATTATTTATTTTTAACGATTTATTTTAATTATTTATTAGAAATTTATTATTTGGATTATTTGAATAATAATTTAAATAATGATAAATTAAAATAATTTTTTTTATTTTTAAAGAAATTTAAGTATAAACTTAATGATTTTTATAAGATAAAAATCTCTAGCATAGGGTTTTTTTTGTCGTTTTTCAACTTTTCATTAATAACTTTTGAAAATTAAGTCCAGCAACGTTCGCTATATTTTTCCTGTAATCTACACGTAAAAATACCTAGGTATACCAAATTTCAAACCTCTAGGTCAAATAGTTTTGAAGATAAGGGGGGGGACACGTTTTTTTTTTGAAAAAAAAAAGTTTTTCCTTGACAACGCTATGACCATCACCTCCAATCATGTTCTCTATATTTTTCCTGAACTCTACTCGCGAAAATACATATGTGTACCAAATTTCAATACTTTAGGTCAAATATTTTAGGAGATAAGGGGGGGGGTAAATAGGCATTTTAATGCATTTTTTGAAAAAAATCTTGTTATTTCCTTGACAACGCTATGAACATCACGTTCAATCATGTTCGCTATATTTTTCCTGTAATCTACACGTGAAAATACACAAGTGTACCAAATTTCAACTCTCTATCTCAAATAGTTTGGCCGCTAGGGGGGGGGGGGGTAATGATTTTGGGCGACGGACAAACGATTGAAAACATAAGGGTTCCGTTTGGATACTTTGTGTACGGAACCCTAAAAAGGTCTAAATTTGCAAAATCAAAATTTTGAAAATTTGTAACTCAAAAACTTGGCCTTCAAAATTCAAATAAAAAATTACGTATACAATATTTTTCACCCTAGAATTGAAAAATATACATTAAACTTAATTTTATTTTTTGATAGGTAAATCTCACTTGGAAATGCCCATTTATTTTACATTTATTCATATACTAAGTATTACATACATGACTTATTACTTATTTTAATTGTAGATTTTTGACGATGTTTAACGTTATTCAAAAGATGAAGACCTGAAAAAATTTGACCCCGATGTTATGTAATAACATGTAATAACCCCGAACATGTAAAAAAAGTTTTTAATTCTCACCATAAAAAGTTAAGTTTCTCTTCTAAATTAGGAAATAATAATAGCAACATTTTTTTGGACTTAATTTTAATTATAGATAACAATAAAATTATAACGAATTGCTATCAAAAACCAACTTCATTCGTCAGACTTATTAATTTCTTCTCAGATCATCCATTCCAACAAAAGAGGAATATTCTCTTTAATTTGGTTAATGGAGCAATTTCTTTATCACATAAAAAGTTTCATTTCGATAATTTGAAAAAAGTCGTATCAATTTTAAAATTAAATGACTATCCTTTGGAGTTCATAACATATATTTTTTGAACCTCTTGGAATATTAAAAAAATTAAATTTCAAGTTTTTTTATAAAGCTCATAATCTCTATCCTTTGAGATCATTTCGAGCATAAGCATTGCATTATAGTTGTTCTCTCGAAAAAAATTTTCTTTAAATATTTTTCTAATTGAAATATTATATAATACAACATTCAACGAATACAATAACATTTTTTTAAAGGTAGGAAGCGGTGCAAATTATTAAGATATTTGAAAATGAAGTTCAACCTTTTAACATGGAAGATTGTAGAAGACATGGTTAAAAATTCTAAATTTCTAACCACGCAATGAATTTTCTATAGTTTTAAAAATAAAAACTACTTACTAATATTTTAAAGAATAAGAAATAAGACCCCTTTTTGACAAATTTAGCTTGCGGTATTAAATTTTAAAAAGTATAGTAATTTCAAACCCACGTTTTGACGTTTTATTTACTTTTTTAAATAAATACAAAGAGAGAAACTCTACACCTTGAAGTTGGCTCTATTCTTTAAATATCACAAAGTAAGTAAAAAATGATAATCTTTCATTGTTCCAAGAGAACTAACTAAATAGGAAATGACGAAAAAGTTTACAAAACAGATGAATGCTCGGTTGTTAAATTCCCTGTGATTTGTTTAAATTGACAACCAAACAGTAATCGTTTTCCTTCAATAATATTAGACATAATTGAATTTTGATCAAAAAGTAATAAAAAACCAATTTCTCAAAGTAAAATATATTATTTTGTGTCATTTGAATTATTAGTGTTAATTTCTATTAGTGTTTATTTCTCTTAAATAAAGAAGATTTCAGTTCTACTTTCTACTACTTTATTTACTCTCCCTTTAACGGGTCCGAGGACTCCGCTCCCTTTACACTTTTATTACAATATTTTTCTTATAACTACCTATTTACAATCTTAATCTACTTAAATCTAATCGCCATCTCAACTTATTTTAACCTGTTATTCGCCATGTGCCTGGGGTTCCATTTCCTGTTCCTTTAGCTAATTTTGGCTTTACCCCTTTTATCGACCACCCTTTTACTTTTTACTATTCTCTCTCTTCCATTCATTCCTTACGCTCTTACTCACTACTCACTATCCTCTCTTTTTCTCACTTCTACATTTATTCCTCTTTCGTTATTCACTTCCACACTTTCCTCAATTCATAACATACCCATGCACACCATCCCTAAACACAATTATACTTTTATAACCTCCCCTGTCTCTTCCCTCACTTTCCATCTTATTCCATCCACCCAGACACAATCTCTCCCCATCCTTACATCCCCTCCTTTCTTTCTTTCTGCCCACGCTTTCTTTTCCAAGAACCACCTTATCCTTCTCTCTCTCCATGTTCTATCTTCATCTATTCTCTTTCCACTCCCTCTCAACCTTCCCCTTAATTTCATGACTTCATATTTGTCCTCCTCATCTTCCAACTCTACTATCCACAATTTTATTTCCTGCTTTACTCCTCTAATTCCCTTAACCTTTTTAATTTTTACCTTTGCCCCAATTCCTGTAAGCAATCTTTCTACTTCCTCTTTTCCATCCCCTACTTCCAAACCTCTAATCACGATGTTTCTCTTTCTTCTTTCTCTCTCGAGCAACTCAACCTGACTAGCTAATTCTCTCATTTTTCTTTCCAAATTAGCATCACTTACTTCTCCATTCTTCTCTCTACTTTCTTCCTTTTTCCCTATATCTATAACCTCCAATTCACCCTTCTTATTCTTCCCATCTTCCTCACTCCAATCCGATATTTCTTTCTCTAGCTTGTTCATTCTTTTCCACATATTTTCTTTTTCCAATTTTCCTCCCACTTTTCTAACTTTCTTTTAATGCCGCCTATCTCCTCTTTTATTACCTCCGTCTGCTTATCTCTTTTTTTTTTCTATGTCCGTAACAATAACTAATTTGTCCCACACCTCTGCCCATTCTTTATCGAATCTTTTAACCAACATCTTGACTAATTCGAGTAAGTCGATGCAGTCTTCACACTTTATAATTTTCCCGTTCTTTCCCATTCTTGTTCCGCCTATAATATTTCGTATCTCCGCCATTTTCCCGTCTATACTACTTAAGACAACTATCGCCATTCTAGACCCCTACCTTACCTACACTTTATACGCTCTTCCTCGTCATTCACTCTATCTCTCGCACTCACTCTTCACTCTTTCTACCTAACCTTACAATTCACACTTTCCTTTTACCTTTCTCATTTACCCTCAATCTATTTTCTACTTACATTTATCCGTCTAAAACAATCGCCTTTCTTTGCTCATCACTTTTCACACACACCACTACCCACCCTTAATCAATAATAACTAATTTTCCAAAAAATAATTTTCCCTTCACAAACGCGTGCAGTACTCTACGGTACCGGAAACGGAAGCCACAGAAGATTTCAGTTATTTTTATTATGTGACCTATTTTAGTCTTGAATTTAAAATGCTAAAAGTTCGGCCTTTAGAAATGAAAATTAAGTTACAGAAGAGAATGAAAATGAAGTTATAGAAGAGAATGAAAATAAAGTTTAGAAGAGAATGAAATTAAAGTTTTAAAAGAGAATGAAAATGGGTCGATAAAATGAATGAAAACTTCTTTAACGTTGAGTTTAAATTCTAATAAAAAAAAGAGAGTAGATCAAAACGAGATATAAAACTTGAAGAAATGCTCGATGGACTAAAAGAAAAATTTTGGAATTTAGGTTTATTAGATCCACAGAGTCTAATGATTTTAACACTTCTTCCAGATTCTTGGACAATTTAGAAAATCGCCAAGTAGTTTGGTTGCTCTAAGAAATTGGTTAAAAAAGCTAAACAGTTGAAAGCATTGAAAAGTTTTTAGGAGATGCTACAGAAAGAACTGGAAACAAATTTTCGGAAGCAACGCAACGGTGCAAAAAATTATCAAATTCAATGAAAGCGACATCAATAGCAGGATAATGCCAGGAGTGAAAGATGTAAAATTAGTCAATGTTAATGGTAAACGGGTACTAATTTTTTATTTTTTAAATATATTCCTTCCTCTATGAGAAAGCAATAGTTTCACCTAATTTGTATGAGGTATTTCCTATTCGTCCATTACCTATCCTACAATTCCTTTTTCAGATAAAAGGGTGAAGACAACTGTTATTGAAAACCGTTGTAGCTATTGTTTTTCGTTGATTGCTCGAGGACTGTCGCATAAATGCAATTTGACCACTCGTTTGGAAAATTTAACTAAGTGTATTGAAGATTCTGGATCAAAGGTTGAAGAACTAGTAGCGTCGTCACTGTTAAAAAGAAAATTGTTTAGAGACGGTGGAGAGACTGAGAAACTTACATTAATTCAACCTAAAGGTGGTCAGGCATTTCATATAACTGTTGGCAAAAATGCAAATGAAAATTTTTTGAAACATGCACTTTTTTCTGCTGAAGATTTTTTAAAAATCCAAACTAGGTTTCACTTAAGTCAGAACAAAGTAATTGGAATCGCTGAGGCTATTCGAGTGGCTGCAAAAGATAAGAAAATTGTTGAGCCCTATTTAAAGAAGAAATTATCGAATAAAAGTCATGTCGTTGATCAATATTTTAAATTTAAAACATTTGATATGTGCAAAGTTAAATCTGGTGATGTTTCCGAAGAAGTACAAACTGTAGCTTACTGTACTGATTTAGAGGGCTTGATTAAATGTGTTAAAGAACAGCGCCAGTTATCGGAATATCACTTAAAGTTTGGAATTGATGGTGGGGGAAGGTTTTTGAAAGTGTGTCTAACCATCCAATCTACAACAAAAACGAACGAATTGGATGGACATCGTCAAAACTATGATCAAGGAATTTCCGCTAAACGTTTTAAAGATTCTGGCGTCAATAAGTTGCTTATACTCGCATTAGCACCGTATGTTCAGGAAAATTACGAAAATGTATTGCAGCTGTGGTCGATAATAGAAATTAATAACTTTCAGGGAACAATAGCAACAGATCTAAAACTCGCAAACATCATGGTAGGAATAATGTCCCATAGCAGCACATATCCATGTACGTGGTGTTATGCGAAGAAAGAAGAACTCAATGAACGTGGTCTGTACAGAACTTTGGGCAACACCATGGAAAATTATTTATCTTGGTACGACGCAGGGTCTTTGAAGCAATAGGCCAAAAATTTTTACAATTGTATTCATCCTCCTCTTTTTAATTCCTGTAAAGACAAAACCTTTCTTCAGATTCTTCCACTACCTGTACTGCATTTGATGTTTGGTGTTGTCAATAAATTATTTACACATTTGTATTTAGGTATTTCTATAACACCTAAAGTGCACGCAGTTTTCTACCACGTATTAGATTTTTGCGAAGAAATGGGATCAGGTCTAGGATTTTTTAGTGAGCAGGCGATGGAGTCTGTTCATTCAGATTTCATCGCGCCTTATGTGAATACAATAGTCTTCACTCATTTTAAAAGTAATAATAGTTTCATTATGTTCAATAAAATGTTTTTGTTCTGAGGAAATTTAATTGTACTTTTATTTCTTTAAGTTACATAATAAAATCAAAAAATTAGAACATTTTTAAAATTAATACTCTCCAGAAACAAGAAATTTAAAAAAAGTGAATTTTAATAAAAGTTTATAAAAAAGAGTAATTTTTAAAAGATCATAACTTTGATTCTATTGAAGATAGAAAGCTGACCCTATGACAGATTTACTCGAAATTAAGTCTGCTTTAATATATCTCTGATGACATATTTACCTCAGATGAACACAAAACTATTTATTTTGCAAAAACTTAAATAAAAATTTGTTTTAAAGGAATTTTCTGTTAAAATCTGATTTTAAAAGGTCATATATCCGACAATTTTGGAGGTACAGTACTTTTTTTTTATTTTCTTGCAAATTTTATAAGCTTTAATTTCTCTATAGACATTTAAGACCTGATATGCACGAGAAAAGAGTAATTTTTAAAAAACTAAATTTTGTGCCGATTTTTCACGAAATTTCGTGAATTTAGATGTGATAAAGTTACCGCAAGATATATTGTTTCTGGGATGCCTCCTAATGATTTTATGCCAAAAATTCAAAAAATTAGTTTTTTCAAAAAGGGCCCAACCGATTTTTTTCATTTTTGGCATAAAATCATTAGGAGGCATCCCAGAAACAATATAAAAAAACCAAGATTTGCAAGCACTTTTGGGTTGAAGTGAATTGAGACCCACTGTGGTCACTTAGTTGTCAGACATTCAATGGTAATTACAATATTAAAATTTGCCAGGAGATTTTCAAAATTTAGAAAATCTGGGGGCGTGTCACTTCTTCAAGTAGTGGGGGTCATCAGGTTACATTTGATTGGTCAACAGGGGTTTGTGAAAGTACATTTCAGTAAGGGAGTTGGGGATATTCTTTTTATAAATTCCGCTTTCTATTTTAGATTAACAAAAAAAACTATTATTATTATTATTATTAAAAAACTATTATAACATACAGATTAAAATAACTGATACCCTTCTGTAATGAATCACATATCAGTTAACAAAAATTGGCAAAAAACTGATAATAAATTATTTAAATTTCTTACAATTTTTCTAAAATTTGTAAGAATTTCAGATAATTTATTTATTTGTTTGTCATGAACGCATGGGTCAGGGTTTTACCTGGACACCATTAGAAAAATACATTTTTCTTTATTTATCTGATGGAATCCAGCCAATCATTACAATATTATAATTTGCCAGAAGATTTTCAAAATGTAGAAAATCTGGGGGCGTGTCACTTCTTCAAGTAGTGGGGGTCATCAGGTTACATTTGATTGGTCAACAGTGAAAGTACATTTCAGTAAGGGAGTTGGGGATATTCTTTTTATAAATTCCGTTTTCTAGTTTAGATTAACAAAAAAAACTATTATTATTATTATTATTATTAACAAACTATTATAACATACAGATTAAAATAACTAATACTTTTCTGTAATGAATCACATATCAGTTAACAAAAATTGGAAAAAACCTGATAATAAATTATTTAAATTTCCTACAAATTTTCTAGAATTTGTAAGAATTTCAAATAATTTATTTATTTTTTCATAAGTAGGATGAATTGATGAAAAAATTTTCACCAAGTGATAAATTCAAATTATCAATTTATTTATTTGTTTGTCATGAACGCATGGGTCAGGGTTTTACCTGGACCCCATTAGAAAAAAACATTTTCCTCTATTTATCTGATGGAATCCAGCCAAACATTACAATATTATAATTTGCCAGGAGATTTTCAAAATTTAGAAAATCTGGGGGCGTGTCACTTCTTCAAGTAGTGGGGGTCATCAGGTTACATTTGATTGGTCAACAGGGGTTTGTGAAAGTACATTTCAGTAAGGGAGTTGGGGATATTCTTTTTATAAATTCCGCTTTCTATTTTGGATTAACAATAAAAACTATTATTATTATTATTATTATTAAAAAACTATTATAACATACAGATTAAAATAACTAATATTTTAATTTTTTTTTTAAGTCCAACACTGAAAAAAAAGAATTTCCCCCTATCTTTGATAGAAGATGTAGTCCTATGTCTTTTTTACTGATATCGATCATAAGGATTTTCCATGTAAATCTACCGATTTTTTACAAATTTTGTTAAATCTACCGATATTTTGCGTGAGTCAGTGGCAACACTGCTTTCAATTTCAAAGTGGCAGAATTGAAAATTCAAAATATCGTCCTTACAATGTCGCGCAGAAGATGCTGAATTCGCAAATGAGTAAATATATTTAATAATTTCTCTGAAAAAATAATACAAAAATTTTGGGTCATCACATATTTTACTGTTTTTGGGGTCGCTAATTACGAATCTGATTCCGACTTTAAAATTCAAAATGGCGAATCTAATATGGTTGACGAGTTTCTAAAAAGTCATTGAATTCGCTTGAAACTTGTAACTCGGAGGTTTCCGAGATCGCTGATTACGAATCTGAAGTTAGTTTTTCAAAATTCAAAATGACGTATCCAATATGGCGGACGAATTTTTTAAAAATTCATTGAATTCGCTTGAAACTTGTTACTCGGGGTTTTCAAGGTCGCTGATTATAAATATGCAGTCAATTTAGGCAAAATTTAAAATTGCGGAACCAATATGTCGGACAAGTTTCTAAATAGGTAAGAATTATGTCCATTTCTTGAACATTTCGCTTCCAAGTAAGCGAAATAATTTGCTTACTCACAGAGGAAGCAAGAAATAAATAGTGTATAAGTTAATTGGAAAAGTTATTTAAAAGAAAATAGTTTTAAATGCAAAAAAATTGTAAACTTTATATAGGTCAATCAATTCGTTATTTCATTTTGAGATAAGGAATATTATTTTTGTATTCATTAAGTTGTATTTTTAGCATGGAAAAAAATTTGGGCAAAAAACGATTTTTTTCGATGTAAAAGGGTGCTAAAAAATTTTTGATTGGGTATTTTAAAAAATCTGTGTGTCTAAATTTAGATATTCATGAAATTAATAAGTCATCCAAATTTTATTGAAAGTCGTTCAAGCGTTCTGGAGATATCTTGTACACAAAAAACGCTATACACACACACACACACACATACATCTGGATATTTACTTAGGAATAAATATTCACGCTTTATAGATGTAAATGAGTCGATTTAGATTATTTTTGGAAAATCGAAAATCTTAACAATCAAAAAGTTTCCTCTATGAGAAAGCAAAAATCGATGAATTTGCTTGAAACTTGTTACTTGGGGGTTTTCGAGGTCGCTGATTATGAATCTGCAGTCAGTTTTTCAAAATTTAAAATGGCGGTTCCTATATGGTGGCCGATTTTTTTCAATTAATCACTTTGTCTGGAATCAAAGAAACTGTATGAATCAAAAAGAATAAAACAAATAATCAAATTTTGCCGAAAGTCAGAACGAAACTAAAAGTATAAAAATTTACATTGTCAGGAAAAGGATTGAGACAAATAATGAAATAATGTGGCTAAATCAGTACCCTTCTATGGAATAAATAATTCACCTTGTCAGAAAGGAACGAAACAAAATAAAAGATATACAAACAAATTTTTCCAATTACTTTTCTAGAAAATTTAGCCCACCAAACTTGAACAATGGAAATTCACAAAAGACGAAAAATTCATCTGTTTTTATCACATTAAATCTCTGTTTCTATTAATAAAAAAGGCTTTAAAATTGGACCATTTGACGGCAAGTTTTATAAGCTTCCCAGTGGTCTGTAAAAAATTTCAATTCGCTTATATCTGACAGAGTTATCAACATTTTAAGACGGTCATGTTTTTAATCCCATTTTTGCAAGTAGTCCCACAATTTTGTCAAGTAGTGCATAATAAATAATTTCGATTTACAAATTTTATTATTTTATTATTTTTTCTGTCCTTAGAAGGTTGTAACGATGGTTTTATGTTTTATTGATCTTCATATGTTTTAACGATTGTCATTTTTTCATAATGTTCAAATGTTTTTACTGATCCCTTAGTATGTCAAATGAACGTGAATAGTTTTAGGTGAGGTTCATTTGAAGAAATTACTAGGACTTTTAAATTGATAAGATTAAATAGTTAGAAATTGAAGATTATTCGTTTCTTTTCTTTGTTTTCATCACTTCCTGACAATACGGATCATTTCCTTTATATTATTGATCTGAGTTCTAATAACATTAATTGACGTTTCGTTTCTTTCAATCTCTTCGTTTACTGGTAACGATAGTTTTATGTTTTAGTGATCTTCATATGTTTTAGCGATAGTCATTTTTTTCACTAATGTTCAAATGTTTTTACATATTCCTTAGTGTGACAAATGAATGTGAATAATTTTAGGTGAGATTCATGTGAAGAAATTACTAGGACTTTTAAGTTGATAAGAATAGTCACTTAAAAATTGAAAATTATTCGTTTCTTTTCTTCGTTTTCATCACTTCCTGACAATACGGATCATATCCTTTATATTATTGATCTGAGTTCTAATAAAATTAATTGACGTTTCGTTTCTTTCAATTTCTTCGTTTACTGGTAACGATAGTTTTATGTTTTAGTGATCTTCATATGTTTTAGCGATTGTCATTTTTTCACTTATGTTTAAATGTTTTTACTTATTCCTAAGTGTGACAAATGAATGTGAATAATTTTAGGTGAGATTCATTTGAAGAAATCACTAGGACTTTTAAGTTGATATGAATAATCACTTAAAAATTGAAGATTATTTCTTTTTTTCTTTGTTTTCGTTGTCTTCTGCCACAAGGACCATTTTCTTTTATAATATTGTACTGAGTTTAAGTAGCATCAATTGATGCTGAAACGATGACTCGTTTCTTTTAATGTTTTTGTTTCCTGAGAAAGCGAATTATTTCATTAAGGGTTCTTATTATTTATTTTATTATTCGTTTTGTTTCTTGCGTTTTCTTTTTTGGTTTTATCATTCAATGCCAATGTGAATTGCTTCATTTACAGTTTTGTACTGAGTTTCGATTTCATTTGATTATTTGTTTTCTTTATTTCGTTTTTTACAGTTTCTTTACTTTTTAACAAAGTGAATATTTAATTTAGTTTCGTACTTAATTTCAGCGACATTGTTTAATTTTGTTTCTTTCCTATTCATTTTTATTCAATCTTTTGAATGTTTCGACTTCAAAATCTTTTGGTGGTGGTAACTCAAAACCATCCTCGTCTCTCAGCAAGCATGCAACCAGGTCATCTAAATAATTTAATTTTATTGAAGTAGGTGATCCTCCTCCTGTACTGTTGAGGTTTCGTTTCTCCTCCCTCATTTTAATTTTGTTTTCACTTTTCCAAGTGTTCCAAATCTAAATTTAATAAAATTAAGATATTAAATATATTATTTGCCAATCCAATGAAAGATTGGCTGTCAACGACAGACTATTCTTTGAACACGGTTTAACGGATTGAATTAAAATTAGGTTTAATTATTCTCGGAAATAAAATTGGGTTTCGTTATATTTACAACTAAAATCTGGAATCAGGCACAAAAAATATATAAATATATTGTTCCAACCTTTTCCCATAAATCGCTGTCATGTACAACACCATTCCTTTCTCGGTTTAAGACAATGGTAACTACTTCCCACTTCGTCTACATTGCAGCTTTATTGGATTTGGAATTTAATAAAATTTTTTTTGCTTTTACAAAGAGAAATAAAATTCTTTTTTAAAGGTTAGATACTTTCCTCTTCATTTTCACTATACGGATGAATTTTGTTTTCTGTAAGGTACTCACTTCATTCAACAACTTCAAAAACTTTATTTTCAGTGTTTCCATAGATATTAGGGTGGTCCATAAAGACAAAACTTTAATAATAGTAATCTCGGTAATTTTAGGTTTGTGTGACAAACTTTCCTTCTCTTCAGGATTATTATTTTCTGGTGTAGTTAATTTTACAGATTTATGTTTGGAATTATTATTGTCTAGTTCTTCATCAAAAGTCGTATTCTCACTTTCATTTGAATTAATGTTTTCTATTATTTTGTCCTGTTTTTCTTTTTTTTTCAGTCTGTATTTCCAAATTCATTTTTTTATTTGAATCTACTTTCTTACGACTTTTAGACTTTTTATCCATTTTCCGTGAAGGTCTTTTCGTAAAAACAGTTTTTAAACTTTGTTTTCCCTTTGTCACGGAAGTTTGTTTATTTTTTTATTTTTTTGACGCTTTGAAAAAGCTTCTGATTCCATAGATTCTTCATCAGAAGATTTATGATTTTCATTCGAAAAATCAGATTCTTCAATTAAATCCTGTTTTTGATTTTCCTCTTCATTATAGCTGTCACTGTCTACATCGAAATAATTAGGTTTACTCTTTTTCACTTCTGGTTTCACTGATGATGGTTTACGTTTCAAGTCATCCTCGAAATGAGCACTACGTTTCCCAAGTCGTTTGCTAGTTTTTTTTACATCCATTAATTCATGATCCACATTGAGTTTTCTCAAATATTGAGATTCATACAGCTCATTTACTGATCCTCTACGAAAAGTGCTAATTTCTTCTTTGTCATAAATTAATTTTAAATCTCCAAATTTACTGTCTTCCATTTTTGGAATAGGTTTGGTGTATTTTTCAACATTGATAGATCCCAAAATTCCAGGCATTTTCAAAAATATTCTGTCGGAAATTTCTAATTCAAAGGACGTCGACAAAATATCTAAAGTTTTCAAGAACAGGAACATTACATCTGAGTAAAAAATGTAGATTGAGTTCAAAATTTGTAATTATGACTCTTCCACATTGCAGATATTTTCCACCAGACACGAAAGCAATTTCCATCATTAACTGTTTAGGGATTTCTTTTTCCTCCTGCAGACGTTGTATTAATTGATCCATATAATAATACACAATCCTGAGAAACAACTTGAAACTAATGGGTGTTAAAAGGATGTTTCTCTCTTTTTTAATAGCAAAAAGACCACTATCCGCTCTATGAGCTGCTATTTTTTAGCAGTCGTAAAAGTCTCAATCATCATTACAGTAGAATCAGCAATGAAGAGAAAATATTCTTTATTAGGTAAATGAAACTTTGCTTTCTTATAAAGAATTGGAAGTATTAAACTTATGACCTTCAAATCAAAGGGAAACAGACTTGCAAAAACGAAATAAAAAAAGTTTTTATCTGATACTCCCGCGTCCCAAACAATCGAAAATAATTCGTAATTTGACGAATAGGGATGATGTAAAATTTCATTTTTAAATCTATAATATAAGAAGCACAAAATCTTAGACACACAGTCAATTACTTCAGCTATCTTAAAACACATTAAATTTATATGCTTTAATCATTTCTCTGCGTCTAGAAACACATTCTTCTCTGGATCCTCGGCAAGTGCTTCTAAAGCTTTTTCTAAAGATGTCATATTCTTAGCATCAAATTTGTCATCTCTTTTCATTTTTTTAATATCCTGTTCATTGTATTCAGCACAACCTTCGGGAGGAGTAAAAATAACTAATTTATGCTACGGCATTCTGGAATTATTCTTTTACAAAATAGAGCATTAGAGACAAATTCGTACAGACAAAAACATTCACTTCATAGATTCCTAAAATAAGTCAGATATATTAGTTTAGTATTAGATTGGTCTCATTTTCTACTTTTTTTTTTATGAAAAGTAGTTTATATAGCCTAACTGTGTACAGACCTAAAACATGTGAAACATTGAAAGACATTACATTGAACGCATATGTTTTCAGTTCTTTTATTACATTTTGCATAGTAGGTAGTGGCAATATTTTTTCTTGCCTGCATCCTTCAATTAGTGAAGCTGCAAACTTGTGGCACTAGTGTCTGTAAGGTAGGTTTCCGCAATGAATAAAGCAATATATTTAGTTCCCTTTTTTTTCTGAAATAAGGTTTTGAATAATAGTTGCATTTGTTATGAAAGCCTGAATTTTCCTCATCAGAATTACCCATGTCCACTTTACTTCTGTCTTCTTTACTGTACCTTTTGTGGCAACCCACAGCGGGTCTTAATTAACTTCAACCCAAAAGTGCTTGCCCAGCTCAGTTCTTTCTTGATTTAGTTTCTGGGATGTCTCCTGATGATTTTAAGCAAAAAATGAAAAAAATCGGTTGGGCCGTTTTTGAAAAAACTGATTTTTTGAATTTTTTAAAGAGGTTAATTAACATATTTTTACCAAAATGAGTGCAAATAATAGCTATATTGACTTGAGTCATTTAAAATGGTATCAGAAGATAGGTCCTAGGTGCTGAGTATCTTTGAGTAACTTTACACCAGAAAAGTTAATGAAAAACCGTGAAAAATGGGTAAAAAAAATGAGTTTTTGCAATATTACTCTCTCCCAGTAGATACCTTATTACCTTATTAACCTTGTATTTGGTCCAGGTTGATTTAAAATATGAGTGAACCGACTCCATCGCCTGTTCGCTGAAAAATCCTAGACCTGATTTTGTTTCTTCGCAGAAATCTAGTACATGGTAAAAAACTGCGTGTACTTTGGGTGTTACTGAGATACCTAGATCATCTAAATAAGATTTTTGGAAATTTTCGATAATTTTTTCAAAATTATTTATTTTGTTATTAACCTCATACAAGGTTAATAAAAATCATCCAGAGTATGCAACAAGGCTAAAACGTGCCATGTGTGAATACAACAGCCTCCATTCATTTTGAAAGTATTTGTTTGTATAATGTTTATTAAAAATTTTTTGTTCCTAAATATTTAATTGGGCTTTTATTTCTTTAAAATATAAGATAAAACTATTCGATGAGAGCATTTTTAAAATTACACCATACAAACAAAGAAATTTCAAAAAAATTGATTTTCAAAAAAAGTTTATAAAAAAGGGTCATTTTAAGAAAATCATAACTCCGATACTATTAGAGATAGAATATTTGCCTAACGATAGATTTACTCAAAATTTAATCTACTTTAATTTATATTGGGAGATATATATACGTTAGATGCACAGAAAACTTTTTATTTTACAAAAACTAAAAGAAAATTTTTTTTTCACGAAATTTTTTGCTGAAATCTGACTTTAGAAGCTCATAAATCCGAAAGTTTTAAAGATAAAGCACTGTATTTTTTTTTTGTCTGAAAATAGTTACTTGCTCGTTTTTGTGGTCGCTAATTTCTAGTATATTTCGTCGCTTGGGAGAAGAACTGTGTCATTTCGATAAAGCTCTGAAAACAAAATTAACTCGAAAGAGTAAAAACTGCGCCATTCTAATTAACATTTGAAGAAAGTGCCATTTCGGAATTTCCAGATTTTGTTTTTAAATTTAGGTTGTCAACGCGAAAGATTTTTTTAGGTTAAGAATGTCTGTATAAAAAAACAAGCTCAGGTGATTTAAAAAATTTAAGAATTAAAATAAATTTACAATTATGTCTTAGTATTAATCACCTGAGCTTGTTTTTTTATAATGACATTCTTAACCTAATAAAAATCTTTCGCCTTGACAACCTAAATTTAAAAACAAAATCTGTCAATTCCGAAATGGAACTTTCTTCAAATGTTAATTAGAATTGCGTAGTTTTCAGACCTCTTGCGAGTTGATTTTGTTTTTAGAGCTTTATGGAAATGGCAGAGTTCTCCTCCTAAGCGACGATTTGTTAAATTTAAAAATCCAAAATGGCGGATTTAATATGTCGAACAAAGAATTTGAAAAATCGCTTAATTTGGTTGAAATTATATCTTTTGTGGATTTTTGGCGTCGCTAAATTCGAATATTTCTTAAGGTACTTTCACCGCTGGCTGGCTAGCTGCCCAGCCAGCCTTCTTCTTTTTCTTCTCCGATCGTTCACACCTCGATTTTTCCGGCTGGCTGGAAGCTGGGAAATTGGCGCCTGATTTGAATGTTGAAAAAATAAAATAAGTTTTTTGAAATGCTAATTATTGATAACAGATAATTTAAAAAAGAGAAAAATACTGTAAAGATAATATTTTTAAATTAGTATACTTATTATGAGTGAAAAACTGAGATAATTGTTGGGAGCGTGAAATGAGATATTTTAACCTCAAAAAGTGACAGATATCACGTTTTGCGCGCAATTTCGATAAATTTTGCAGATGTGTTGAATTCGTAGAGAAGGAAGGAGGACAAGGAGGCTAAGAAGATTTTTGGCAAAAATTGTTTAAAAAATCATAGTTTTTTGGTAAGTAAATAATTGTTTTCTTTTATCATTATATAAACATTTTGAAAGTAATGAAAAATTTAATAATTGCTTAATTTTTAATAAATTAATTATAGAATAATCTGGGCATGCATAACCTTAAGCTAAAACTTTTCTTTAACAAAAAAATTTCTGATTAAAACGATTTAAAAATAATTTTGTAATATTACGCTTATTTTTGGGTCAAACCATTTTATTTCGCCTAATGTATTTCTCACCTTTTTAAAAATTTGACGCCTGCCGACATTTGCAGCACGAGCGGCGCGAGTGCTGCTGGTCGGGGGCAGGCATCAAAAACATATGTATATATAAGAAACAAATAAACCTAAGCAGGTTTATTTCGAATCGACAAAAGGAAAAAAAAGTTGTTTTACTCGGATTTTAACACAAAATTTAATCGGGCTTTTCAAAGTTCCTAACTATATTTATTTGAAAGGTAAAAAAACATAAACTATATAATTGAGGCAGTTGGTGCAGAAACCGCACAAGTCCATAAATCGTAATTGTTCAGGAATCAATAAAAACTGTTTTTCTTATAAATGTGCGAATTTTTTTTAATTATGCGTTTTGTATTATTTTCTACTAACCTATAACTTTAAAAATTCAATATGATTGATTTATATTTTAATTAATATAGGGTATAAAAAAAATAAATTAACTTTTGGACTTGTGCGGTTTCTGCACAAAATTAAATGGAAAACACAGAAAATGTATTGAATCAAGTGAAGTATCACAGTTTTAGTAAATTTTTAGTAACATTTATTAAAAAATTTTAATTTGGATAATTTTTATTCGCAGTTTATAAATAATAAACATTTTTTAAAAATCACTTTCCAACATTTTCTTAAGAATTATCACATAATTCACTATTATTGTTTTCTGTCTCGCTTTCAGTGCATTTTATTTATAATATAAACTGTTTAATATAAATTATTTAACAACGTCTAAAACACTTTAAAAATATCACAAATAATTATTATTTCATTCATTGCACATCTTTGTGCGCAACTTGGAATCATGGACTTGTGCTGTTTCTGCACGAAACGAAAATTTGTTTATTTATTTTATAGGGTTTAGAGTTTAGTAACATATGTAATATTTTACTAGATCATAGAGCTTCATTTAAAGATAAATTTTCCATAAAAAAGTGATTTTCGAAAAAAATGGACTTGTGCGGTTTCTGCACTAACTGCCTCAATTATACTTATTTTTTTAATGCGTCAGACCATTTTATTTTAACCAAAGTCGTTGCGGACCAATTTTTGAAAAATTTAAAACTTCTAAAAATGATTCTTATGATAAGAGTATGAAGTACAAAAAAATGCCACTTTTTTAATAATAAGAAAATGTTTTCAAAAATTTAGAATTATCTTAAAAAGTAAAAAAATAATGATTTGTATTTGATAAAAAAAAAATTCCAGTTTTTTCTGATAAATTTAAAAAGATAGAAATATGTCCAGCTGAGTTTTTAATTTTATAAAAAAAAATTAAAAAAGATGTAGCTGTTTTATTTATTGTGACGCACGGACGGAAATTGACAGGCTATTGTGGAAATGACCAATTACTGAATTTATTATTCTTAAATGTATTAAACTTAAAGATATAAAATAAAAGATAAAATATGGTTTTAAAGTTCGACTTAAAAAAAAATTCCGTTTTGAAAAAAAAATTTTTTTTATAAAATTTTTTGATGTCTGGGTAAAAAATTGTTGTGAAGAGAAAAAAATTTTTTTTTTTAAGGGAATTTTTTTTTAATTTATAAAAATTTTTGTATCCGATAATAAAAATTTTTATTAAAAAAATTTTTTTGTAAAGTTTTTTTTTAATTTTTTTTTCTTAAATTTTTATTTTTTCATACTTATGAAAAAATCTGAAATACAAGATTTATATATAATTCGTACAATCTGATTTTTACGATTTATGCTTAACTAATGTTCAGTCGGCGTCATTGATGCCCTAATATTTTTCCATTAGACATTCTATGCAAACTTATGCAAAAGTCTAATGGAAAATGTTAAGGTATGAATGACCTTGACTGTACCTTTAAATTTTTTAGAGGGAATTCTTACTCTCTAAAAGTTCAATTTGAGCTATTTCACAGAGGAGTAAAAAATTCACTCAAACTAAAGTGACTGTTCACATTACAAGAGTGATGAGATCAAGTACATTGAGAAAAAAGAATTGCTATAATAGCAAACAGAATTGTTAATAAGCCTGCAACTTTTTTTGTTATTAAAAAAAAATTTTTTAAATTATTAATTGTTAGTATAAAAAAATAACTAAAAAATAGTTAAAATTTGATTTATTGGATTAGTAAACAGAATTTTATTAAAATATTAGTTATTTTGATATAACTTAAAAATGAATTTCACTAATAATTCGTTATTATTCACTACATGATTAGTAGGAATATAACTATTTCAATTGAAAAAAATATTTCCGTGGAACTGCAATAAATATGGGCAGATTGGCAATATTTTATTGCTGTTTTGGGAACTGCCATACGTATTTGTGTTTTAGCCATACGACTGTGTGAAACCGCGAGTGACATTGTAAGGTTAGGTAAAATCGACAGTGTCGCACCGATGCATTATGTCAAACTCCTACATAACCTGTCAAGCATACTCAAATACTCTAATCTGATCACAGTATTTTTTTCAGTGTACACTGTAAAAACAGGTGTCTTGCGGGTGTCTTGTTTTAATATATAAGACGTTTATAAAGCGTCTTACAGCAATTTCAAGTTATTTTATTAGTTAATAACTTTGAAAGATGCACTCTTATTGGTTGATATTAAGACACCCAAAACTATCTTAAAAATGGCCACATGAATGTCTTACAATAAGACACACCTGTTTTGCAGTGATAGTAACTGACTTTTTGCTTTCATATTAGTCATTTTTAACTAATTTAGATTTACAGAGTAGATTAGCTTAATCTAGTTAGTTGTCTTAATCTCAATTAATGACAGAGTGTCCTTCAAAATTATTAACCCAATGAAATAACTTTAAATTACTGTAAGACAGATTGTAATTATCTTATCTGTTAAAAATAAGAATTCGTAAGATACCTGTTTCTACAGTGAGCAGACCAGAGTTCACTCCAAATATCTTATTCTTGGAAGAAGCATAAATACTACTTCTTTCAAGGCAATCAATGTACACATATTTCTTTGCTTGGCAACAGAAATTTTGTTTCTTAGTGTGAATACTTGAAAAAAAAGCGCGCGCTAAAGCCCACGCCAAATTTTATTATTTCTTAAAATAATGTTTCATTTATGTACAATTATGTGAAATAAAGGAAATACATAATATAATAAAAAAAGAAAATTAATGATAAGAAGACATTGCAATTAATTGAAGTTGATGTGATCATTTGGAAATTTTGATTAATTAAAAATTTATTAAATAAAATAAAGATAAAGAACAAAATGAAGAATATGAGGAGTAATTATAAAAAATTATGATATACCTAATACCATTTAAAAACCTTACTTTTAAAAGTTTACCGATCAACACTCTCTGCTCTTAATATTTTAGAACCTTCTTCCAATATAACCAGTAAATGAATGTGTGGTAAACAGCGCTTTTAAAATTCAAAAACAAAAAAATTTAAATCTGTTTCACTACTTAAACATACATCTTCCATAACTGTTTCTTTGTTATCAATTCTTTTTCGTTTTAATTTCATCATTTCACTATATTCTTTCTGATATTCTGCTCTAATTTTTCTACTTTTCTCATAAGCATTGCTAAAAAATATCTTCTTACTACTATTGTCTTTAATATTTTATAATTATTACCTTCTTTTACTGCTTCAATAGAATTTGACGCATTTTCTACATGTTTTTTCTTACAAACATTTTTATTCTGTCACTATTTACACTTTCCATATTTGTTATTTGTCTCTCTTTCCCATCTCTTCTTTTAAATCAGGTCTTTTACAATACATTTTTTCATATCTGGTACTGTTTTTTTTAGTTTCTTAGTCAGGAATATTAAAAACTTTTTTCTGTCCTATTTTTGTATGTAATATAGGACTACTACTAACTCCCTTCATTTCTGTAAATCCATCATTAGTTTGATAATCTAATTTTCTCTTCTGTGTCGCATCTTTTACATTCCTCACATGTAAATTATTGTTGATTATTTATTCGATATTGCCAATTCCAAGTTTAAACATTTTTTTAAAATTATCCGAAAATTAGATGACACATTTTTTTCAAACATCGTATACAAATAAGTTATCATTAAAGCATGATTATATACAACATTTTAAGGGTTAATATTAAAATATAAAGATACAGCAAACGCAATGGCGTATACTCCACAATCAACAAAATTTGGTTGTTGTTGTACTCTTAAAAAACTACTGTTGTTGAGAGGATGTAAAGGAGCACAGAACACCATTTAAAAGTAAAGTTCTTTATTTTAATTTTATATGAATTTTTAATATTTGCTTTGAGAGGTGGACAAACGCTTCTAAGTCTTAATAATTCTCGACGTTAACTGACTTAAAACTTGCCCTTCAGTCGACTCTAAACCATTTCAATTACCGATTTCAGAAAATGACTTTATTGCCTTTATACGCCTCTTCCCAAAAGGGTCAGCTAATAGGCAGGTAAGCTCGTAAAGTCTACCTTCTCTGCATTTGTCAATGAAATTTCCCCGATTTTCAATAGACTTCATAGTCTAGTCGTTAAGAGTTTCCCATTATTTGCACAACATAAAATATTTCAAATAATTTGGGATCTCTTCCGTTTTTCACAAGACCACTGGTCTCATCGTTGAAAATTTCAATCCGATATCAGAGTCTGTTTTTTAAAACAATATACTTGCATACTAAGGCGTGTCCCCCTCTCTCACAAGTATAATATACAGACATAAATACATTTTCAATACATTATTATTATTGTAGCGATGAAATTTCCAGAACTAGCTTAAAGAAAAATTATTCTATTACATCAATTATAAATTTGTCAAACTAAGAACTGAAACAACAAAGATTAACACAAACTAAACGAGCACTTTTATTTCAATCTCTAACATTCTCCCATCCGAACGAAACGTAGTTTTTCGTACTTAAGCTATTTTGATCAGCTTGCAGGAAGGTCTTAATAAATTCTTCTTTCCGATTCGTATTTCTACTACACGAACCCTGTTATCCGAGCCAGGTAGAATTCGTTTTACAAGAGCCATTTTCCATGTATTCCTTGGTGCGGTATAATCCACTACAATAACCACATCTCCCTTCTTTAATGGAACATTTTCTACTGTCCACTTTGACCGTGTAAGCAAAGTAGGCAAATACTCCTTTAACCAACGCTTCCAAAGTGCGTCAGCAAAGGATTGCGCTATACGCCACTGCCTTCTTGTACAAGAAGCCAACATGTCGAACCTACTAAATACACTTCCACCTCTTCCACCTGAAGAAGTCCCGATGAGGAAATGGTTAGGCGTTAATGCCTCCTGATCTCGAGGATCTAAAGAGACGTGAGTGAGAGGACGCGAATTAACTGAGTGTTCGGCTTCGGCTAATAATGTGAGAAAAACTTCTTCTTTAGGTTCTTGTTCTTTTAGGGTTACCTTGAGCGCATTTTTTACAGAACGGACTAATCTTTCCCATGCACCCCCCATATGCGGTGCATCCGGAGGTATGAAATACCATTTTATTCCTAAATTCGTTATGGCTTCCCGTTGACTTCCGATATTCAGTTCTTGCTGGATTGCGCGGAGTTCGTTGCTAGCTCCGACGAAGTTGGTCCCATTGTCGGAGTATAAGGCGTCCGGTTGGCCTCTTCTCGCAATCATCCGACGAATTGCCATTAATGCAGAATCCGAACTAGCCGAGTGGACCAATTCGAGATGAATCGCCCTTGTTGTTAAGCAAGTGAATAAGGCAACCCATCGTTTCTCTCGACGGCGACCCACTTTCACTATCATGGGGCCAAAATAATCAAGACCACAATGAGTAAATGGTCGCTGCTGATATCCTAAACGTGCAGACGGTAGGTCAGCCATTCGTGGAATGGTCGGTTTCCCTTTATTTATTTTACAATATTGGCATCGTACGACAACTGATCGTAACGTACTTCTAAGGTTCACCACCCAGTATTTTTGACGAATTTCATTGACGACAGTATTGTTGCTACCGTGGTTTGCCTTTTCGTGATAGTCTTGAAGAATCAATCTTGTTATCGGGTGTTTCCCGTCCACTATGGGAGGCTCATTATTGAAAGATGGATCCACTTGTTTACTCACACGACCTTGAACGTACAATAGGCCACTAGCATCCACTGCTGGTGCTAATGTTCTGATTCGGCTAGAGCTAGGAAGATCTTTACCTCTTTTTAATGCATCTAATTCTAATTGGAAAGAATCTAATTGAATCTGCCTAATTAATAAATGTTCGGCTTTCTTTAAATGCTCCAATTCCGGCTTGTGAATGATTATTCTTTTCCACCTGCTAATAGCAACTAGAATCATAGCGGTGCTGCGTAAGAGACGGATCCAACATTAGGTTTAAATGGATATAACCGGCATAAATATTCTCTTTGATCATCATTTAAACAACCTTCATTAAGGCTATCATAAACAAAAAGTTCATTTCCATTATAGTAAGTGCAAATCCAGTGACCCAAAAGTCGATTTCCAGTTTTCCACTAAACAATATTTGATTATGTGACTTATTCTAGTTAATTGCTTTTATTTATTTCATCTAACATTTCTAAATATCCTGTAATTTGTTTTTGAAAACTACCACCTGATGCAAGTTCCAATAATTCCTGAAACTTATACATGTGATTGTCATTTAGGATTTCCCAATTACGAATAATATCCTAATCTTTATTATTTAAATTGAAATATCTCTTTTTTAACTAAGAACTCATTTTTCAGAAACAACTTTAAAAAAAATTAACAAAAAATGAATTTTTTATGACTCACGATCTAACTCCACAATGACCTCTATATCCTACACATCATCAAAGTATCTTTACATTCTAAGTCTTAATGTTTTTTTGCTTCTGTATCTCATATGTTTATCTCATATCTATATATCTCATCTCTTTACCTGATATCTCTCATTCTTTCACATGTTTATCTCATCACATTGTCTCATGCTATTATCTTATATTTTTACCACATTTCTCTCATTGTTTCATCTGTTTATTTCATATTATTGTCTCATGTAATTGTCTCATGTTATTGTCTTATGTTATTGTCTAATATCTTTATCTCACCTCTTTTATATAATTATATTATTAACACTTACTTTACACTGTAACGACTCTTTAAAAACATTATAATCACCTTATTATTTATTAAACATTTACAATTGATTTATTTATTAAACAGTTATCAATCACTTGTTTAATGAATCCATTTTATGAACACTTTTAGCATTTCGTAACACTAACTTTATTAAAAATAAAAAATTGAAACACTTTCTAAATATTGTTACTTTAGTCAACACATTTTGCACACTTTCATTTTAATCACTGTCACTTTTCACATTTAATTTTTAATGTATATTTACTATTACAGTCACTTTATTATTTATTATTTATCACTTACAGTTCATTTCTTTAATAAACACTTTCTGTTTACCATATTAAGAACTATTTAACACAAACTCTTAATAAACAATAAGCATATTAATACTATACACTTTCATATTAAACACATTTCTATTATAAACACTTAACAAAAAATAAACAATAATTAGCATTATTCGCTTCCACATTATACTTATCAATTATAACACTCATTATGTAAGGGTTGACTCGAAAACCAATGGGCTTATTTAGTCTATTGCTCGTATTTAGAAAGAAAATTTTAAAATGGAAGAATATTTGAGTAATGAGGTAAAATTACAAAATATAATTTATTTTCTCTATTTCAATAATACTCGAAAATTTTATCTCTTTTTCTAAAGCCATCAACACTCATTATACAAGGGTTTGCTCTAATGATGATAACTCCCTGCAGGTAGGCTATTGTTTGTATTAAGAAATAAAATTTAAATTTCAAGGTAATTTGTATAATGAGCTGAGAGTTTCCTTTTCCGTAAACTTTTACCAAGTACCTTCTCTTCCTAACCAAGGAACCAGGTATAAAATATCCTTTTTCGTTAACTGTTAACGCTTTTCCGTTTAACGCTGACCTTCAGTACTCGTTTCTTTTATAGGATAGGATTTGACTTGTTGTATAGTTACAAATATGCGTACTATTGTGTTTTTTATCGCAAGTAAAAATACGCAATAGTTTTCTTTACTTCTGTATTTGCACATATTCATTTATGATAAGTTTATGTGTGCATTAGTGTTTTTTTGGTAATTGCATTTACGTATTGGTGTTTTATGATAGTTACAGATCCGCATTAATTTTCTAATTATTCATATGATGGTACAGTATGCACAGGAGGAAAATCTTGAGCAAACTTGAAACTGAGAGACAGCTTGTATCATTAAGTTATATGTCTATATATCAAAGTTTATTATAAAACCGTTCAAAAATAGGGATGATGTGAAAAATTATAAATAGGGGAGACTTGGGCTGGTTGGGCTATTTTTCTTTCTCCTTGTTTAACTTCGTTTATATCCACTCTCTAAATTTGAATCAGTGAAAAGTCACTGGTGAATGAGTGCGAAATAAGTCACTGATTTCAATCAGTGAGATTTTCACTGAGAATCAATCAAATTTAACTGATTCTCAGGCAAATATCTTAATGATTGATTTAGGACAAACAAGCGGTTTCTGTGCAAAGGGCTTTTGTATAAGAGGAATGGAATTTTTATTCTGCGGAAACCACATTCTTGCAATGTGATTCCAAATTTGGAAAATAATGTTGCAGCAAAAAAGGAGATGTTTAGTCGTTTAGGTGACATGACGTTATCACCTATACAAATATTCAACGATGTTCGTTGCGAGTAAGTTAATTATTATTTCTCGTACATGAAGAACAATTTTCTTTTCATAATAATATCATTATCATTATAATATCAGTATACATTTTAAGTTTTCCAAATTACACAATTTTCAACTTCTATCCATTTAAATTTAAATTATTTTAAACTTCAATTTATTACAATTGTAATATAATGAAAGTTTTAAGATTCAGAGTTTATGTTTCTTTTGATTTATAATGATGGAAACATAAATTCTTTCACTTTTTTGACAATTATAGATTAACAATTTTTTAAGTTTTTCTTTAATATGAATTTTAATTGTTTCAAATTTTAATTATTAAATTAAATATTTTATAATTTTAACTATGTATATTATTAGGTATTTTAAACTTTAGCCAATATATATAAACTTTTAATCATAAACAAATTGCATTGTATCAAAGTTTCAATCAATCCAAATTTTATGATTTCTAGCAAAAGTATCTGCCAGACAACCGCGCATCCTGACACGCGCATCGCCGGAAGATGGCGCGGAACTCCAGACACAGCGCAGATGGCGCAAAGTAATATGATCGAGCAGCCCCTACCAGAAGCTGCGTCTATATATTGACCTGCACGCCTGTAGATCGGGGAGTCGGCCCCAAGGGGCGAACCGAGGAACATCTCGGAAAAAAACTCTCTGACTCGTCCAGATATCATAGTCTTGGTCCTTCAAGAAATGATATCTGGAAACCGTTCCGGAGATTTTAGCATTGGTCCTCCAATGAAAAATCAAAGGAAAACTTTTACTTTCCTCTGGTCAGGATCGTCCTGAGATTTGTCACGGTTCACCGTGGAGTCTCAGACACGATAAAGTTCTGGACATCTACTTCGTAGACTAAGGAATCCTGGCTGGAGAAAAGTTACTCCGTGACGAATTTTTGATCATTGTCGTGGTACAACACGAATGGTCAGTGAATTCGAGAAAATTTCTAGAACACTTATGACGTAGGAAAGTGTTCGAAGCAATTTTAAAATCTCCCACGCCGTATTATGACGTAGATTGTCGCATGGGCTTCCCCTGTGCTACGTCACTGGTGAACAGACTCTATGCTAGGTGAACACCCACATCCTTTTAACTGTTCTCCAAATGAATTCACCTCGCTCCTGAAATTACGCGTTCAGATTTATTTGATTTTTTACCGGACTGAAGCGCGTAAATAACGCGGAAATGAATTAATTAATTTATTGTCTTACCTGATACTAATGTCATTTTACGTAACCGCGAATGGACCATGCGTGTCTAGATGGTCAATTGTATTGTTCGGAGACAGAGTTTTACCGAATCTACATTATTTTTTTTTTTTTTATTTGTTTATAGATTCCAAAATTACCGAAAACATTCGAATTTTGGCAGGACGTAGTCCTGGATTAAGGAGAGTTCACGATTTTGTTTAATTATTTTTTTTTCGCCGGCTCTTCAAGCATATGGGGCATTCTTCGGAAAATTTTCATTGAAAAATTAGATTTGCCTGGAATAATTTTTTTTTTGATTCTATATTGAAAACTAATGCACACGTATTTTTTTTATTTCGTGATTTGACGGAAATTACAGAAGTTATAAATTATTGAAATTTGATGTTTTCAAATACAGGGTGCTTTTTGAACACGTTTTTCTCCTTGAATAAGAATAAATTCAAAATAACATGCCACATGAAATTTGTTGACAATTTCTCAACCTTTCGAAATATGCAATAAAAAATAATGTAACTGCAATGAAAATACCTAAAAAATTAAGATTAAATTCAATAAGCGTTTTTTCTCAAAGAAACACCATGTCGATTTTCAATTTTTTTTTTAAAAATAACCTTCGATTAATAAGGAATTTTTCTCTGTTTATGAGAAAGTGGAGAGTTTTTTCGTTTAATTGTTATTTACTATTATTTAGCTCAGTCCACGCATTCTAGAACTGCATTTTAAAAATATAAAACGTAGTTTCGTTCGTTTTCTGTTGAATGTCATTTGTTTATTTTTTTGTAGTTTAATGTTATTTGTTTTGACAGGCGTATAAACATTCATTGCAAAATTCAAATGACAATTTATGAAAAAACAAGAAGAGGAAAACATTAGTTTCAAAATAATGTACTTTAACTAAGTGTTAAATCTTATGTATAAAATTGCGTTTAATACAATTATTGGCGTTGTAATAAATAACTCTATTTTTCATTTGGTTTTAATTATTAATACTTCATAAATCTAAATATTATTAAAGCTTAATATGAAAACAAACTGATTGTTACAATAATTTACAAAATTAAAAATTCTCTTTATACTTAAGAATCATAAGCATAAATAAAACAAAAAATTGATTTTAAATGTTCTTTTTATTAAAAAAAATTTACACATATGTGGTTTTATGACATTTTAGTACGAAATCAGAAATAACTATATACTCCAATCTCAAAATAATGCATTTTATAAAAAATTTGGGATATTATAATGAAAAGTGTGAAAAACACAATTTATTTTCTAAATCGATTTTCAAAAAGATATCAATAACTGCAGGGTTATTAACCAAAACTTTTTTTGGTTATAGATGGAAGTTTGTTGAACAATTGTTCGTTTAGTTTACGTAAAATATTTTCAACCAAATGTGCTTTTAACTCAAACGGATTGCAACAGCGATCATTAAAACACTTTATTGAAAACATCGAAAATAAATAACTATAAAATATTGGATTTTGCAATGAATGTTTATACGCCTGTCAAAACAAATAACATTAGACTACAAAAAAATAAACAAATGACATTCAACAGAAAACGAACGTAACTACGTTTTATATTTTTAAAATGCAGTTCTAGAATGCGTGGACTGAGCTAAATAATTGTAAATAACAATTAAACGAAAAAACTCTCCACTTTCTCATAAACAAAGAAAAATTCCTTATTAATCGAAGGTTATTTAAAAAAAAAAAATTGAAAATCGACATTGTGTTTCTTTGAGAAAAAACGCTTTTTGAATTTAATTTTAATTTTTTAGGTATTTTCATTGCAGTTACATTATTTTTTATTGCATATTTCAAAAGGTTGAGAAATTGTCAACAACTTTCATGTGGCATGTAATTTTTTAATTCAATTTTAATTTTAATTTTTTAGGTATTTTCATTGCAGTTACATTATTTTTTATTGCATATTTCAAAAGGTTGAGAAATTGTCAACAACTTTCATGTGGCATGTAATTTTGAATTTATTCTTATTCAAGGAGAAAAACGTGTTCAAAAAGCACCCTGTATTTGAAAACATCAAATTTCAATAATTTATAACTTCTGTAATTTCCGTCAAATCACGAAATAAAAAAAATACGTGTGCATTAGTTTTCATTATAGAATCCCAAATAAATTATTCCAGGCAAATCTAATTTTTCAATGAAAATTTTCCGAAGAATGCCTCATATTCATTTGTATTTTTATTATTATATTTTTTATTTTGTTAAAAGCTCTTATTATTCTTTATAATACTGTTAAACTTCATTTCTTGATTATTACTCTGTTATTTTTTAGCTAAAAATCGTAATTAATGACCTCAAAAATCCCCAAGAAATGACGTTCAAGCAAAAACCAAAAACAAGTAATTACAGTTTGAGAGCAAGCTAATCTTTTTCGGTATTATTATTCACGAAGGTATTTTTAAACTTTCAAGTTTAATGGATTTTTACCGCGATATTGGCATCGCCATTTTTAGTTTTCAAATAACGCTACGCGGCATTTGAAAGTAGATAAACGTACAATTTTTTTCAGTTATATAATTTTAAAGTCAAACAAGACCTTTTTCAGGCTCAGGTCTGTCCTTGACGTGGAACGTATATTTTTTCGTTAATTTGGATATTATGTTCAAAGTGTTTTGCATTTTTATTAAAAGCTGTAAAGTCAATTTAAATAAGACACATTTTCATTTTAATTTACTATTATTAAAAATAAAATATATAGTTTTGTATTAACTGAAATGTTAAATTTCGGAGAATTAATAATTAAATAAGTAACATTATAAATCATACAATTAATATAAAAATACATTTTTTCAACACTAATTATTTGAAAACAACAAAATATCTATAGCGCTAAATTTCAAGTGTGGACAGAATGAAAGAATTAATGAATGAAGTTTGTGATTATTATTATACATTTCAAATGAATAAAATTTTTTAGATTTCTTGACAAGGGAAGAATCGTTTAGAAGTTCCATTTATTCTCAAGAAACCGGAAGTGTTAAATCCAGATTTTTAAAAAGATCTGTTACATCAACTGTTTGTATGTTATATCAGTATGTTAGAGGTATAAACACTAAATTAGATTTACTTAAAAGTTATCCTTATCTTTTACTTTATAGTCACGTTTATAGTCATGTTTTTTTAGTCACAAAATCCTGGTTAAAATATAACATGTCGTCTGAAGAGATTTTTGATACTAAAGTCTGATTTTGGTACCAGGGCACCAATCTTTTTTGCTTGCAATCATGCAAATATGAAGTTAAATTCTATGAAACCAGACTGTGATTTATTTTACTTAAAAAGCGGCTTATTTCTTAAAAACTTGAATTTATATTTGTATTTGCTAGATTAGTTTTATTATACTATAATGCTAAACCGGTTTTGTATTTACCCTTATATAGTCCTTTTGGACTGCGGGTGTTATTGTGCAAATAAATAAATAAATAAATATCATTTTTTTATTTAAGGTCATGTGATAGAGAATGACGTCACCGATATAGACCAAATTTGTTCGTAAACTTTCTCCTAAAATACTTAATATTTTGACACCAAACTGTGTAAAATTGCTTAAAATTTAATTAAGAAGGTCTTTGTGACCCAAATTTGTTTAAATTTTGACATAAAATTAATTTTTTAAAATATTTTCTGATATTTGGAAATGTTAACAAAATTATTTTAAAGTAAAATTCCATTAAACTTGGGGCAGAGAGACGTTTTTAATTATATTTTAAGTAATTCTACAAAGTTTGGTGTTAGAATAGTTAGTATTTTTGGAGAAAGTTTACGGACAAATTTTGTCTATAACAGCCAGAAAAATGTAAATGTTGGTTACTTTTTGGACATCCATATTATCTTTTGTATACAAATATAGTTTTTAGAATTTTTAATTGAGAATGCTAACAGTACATACTATTTCTTCTTTTACTATTTTGCCTCTAGAACACATAGTATGTTTCTCCTGTATGTTTCTGATTTGATTTTGATATTAGCCACTGTGACGTGTTCATTCTTTCTTGGTAGAAGGTGTGTAATCATTCCACGAATTCGTTCTCTCTAAATCTGAATTAGTAGTTTTCTACTATGAATTAGTCAAATTCATGGCTCATTTTTCTCTTATTCACATAGTAGAAAACTTCTAATTCTTAGTAGAAAACTACTAATTGAAATAGTGAAACTTTACTTTTAAAAAAATTAGATTTTTTTAGTAGAAAACTACCAAGAATTAGTAAAATTCTTACTATTTTAATAGTAGCTCAGTTTTCGCTAATTCATTAGTAGAAAACCACTCATTCAAATCTACAGAGTTCGTTTCCTTCCAGTTGATTGTTTGAGATAATTATTAAGTCTTCCATTTTCAAATTTGGATGCTGTTGCTGCTACTTGTTGTTCGATTGAGAGATGGGACGTATTTTCGAATCCAGCATCTTTACAATTTATCGGCAAGGATTTTAGTTTTGTGCTATTGCTTTCGGAGTATTAGATTGTCATCAGTAAAGACACTAGGAGCCCCGTGGGATTTGTATACACCTCCTATAGCATCAAGAAAGTGGTTTGGTGTCAAACTTATTGGATCGTCTGGATCATTTGAAACAAATGTTAAAGATCAATGTAATTAATGGACTATTTCGCGTTTTTTTCAAGTTTTGCTTTTGTATATTTAATAGTGGAGCCATTTATGGTACTAGAGGTGTTGCTTTGCGAATTTTGTACACTTCATGAGTGTGGTTTACATCTCTTACTGTACTTTGAACTTTTATGATTCACTACTGTGAGCGCCATTTTTTGACAGTTGTGTTTCGTTCAAAATGCTCTGTCTGTATGTAATGAAACATGATCATTACTCTAAACACGTGATTTCATTCATAAAAAATAATAGATTCGCGCATAGCTTGGTTAATCTCTTTACTTTTTTATCCTTCCGTAGAACTCTTGGGTGGTTAAGTCTGCTTATAACTCTTTTTTGATTTGTTTTCGTATCTTGTTAATGACTCGCAGGACCCATGACATTCTGCGTATGAATCATGTCCATGAAGAGAATCTAGATAAATCCAGAAGTGGTTTACCTGTTTCTTCGGTTAATAAGGCGAATTCTATACGTAATTCTTTATCGGGTTCTCTGCTTGGTTACAGTTTTAGTGACTCTGTTTCCTATTGAGGCTCTTCGAATAACAAAAATTCTGGTATAGTTTGTTACCGAAAGTTACTGCTTATAGAGTTAAGTGTTTAGAGTCTTTGGTAGCATTATCATTACTTTTGAGTTTTGAGCAAAAGTGATTGTCGACAAAAATGAATCCACAATATTTCATATTTAAAGAAAAAAGTTAAGTGTTCAAAGATACTTGTGCGGGTGTTTATAAAAATGTTATTTTGGAGAATTATAATATTAAAAGAATAACGTATTATCAGATACTTAAATGTAAAATTGATTTTAATTCAATAAAAACAGGAAAACACTCAATTTTATAATAAACAGAAAAAATTTAGGAAATTATGTATTCCTTTTGTTTATGAGGAGATAATAAGGTGCTTTAGAGAAAGAAGGGACAAAAATAAAAGTTTATTAAATGTTATCAAATCAAAATTGTTTAAAATAATAATCAATAATTTGTGTACAGTAATAAAAATTTGAGAAAGTTGTAAAATAGAAAAACAAAAATCGTTAACGCAATATCAAAAACAAAAGAAGAAACATCTTTTAACAATCAGAAAAGTGAATTATGTAATTCTGAAAGGAATACAAAATATACACAATATATTCTTCAAAAATAATACATTGTAAGAAGAATTATTGAAAATTTGTAAAATAATTATAATTTTCCACTATTGAAAATAAATAACAATAATGTAATTTCAAACCTGATTTTAACGATGAAGACTGATCTCAGCAAATTTTTATATACATTTCTAATAATAATACTGATTTATAATAATTTTTTAAACTATTGTTATGAATACTACCTACATAACTCAATACTCATGCTCCATTTATAAATTAATAGTATATTACGCTATAAAGGCATAAAGTATGAAATTCCTGTATTCCGCAAAAATATGTCTTAGAAGAAGCTGAGGGCGATTCAGGGCGATATAAATTTATTTTGTGGTGAACTATAATGTACTTTGCTTTAATTAATTAGCATCGAAACTAGCAAAAATTACTAAAAAGGAGATCTTTTTATGGATCATAAATGCAACAGTCCAATATATTATGCAGTAATGTTTGGTTATGTTGCTAGAAGGAAATAATTGCTAATATTAACATTTGCTGCAATTTTATTTAGAAGATAATATGTTTTCCTTTTTTTTTACATAAAAACATCACATTGTTTATGATCATCGGTAGTAAAATCTGCAAATTAATTGACAAAACTTGTCTCTGGCGCAAAATGTTCGTCAGTTTGCAGCGTTGACAAAAAAAGCCTAGGAATAATAATCAGGAAAGTCTCTACTTCCTAATTACTGCTCATATATTAACGTTTGCTGCAATTCATAAAGCTAATAAATCATGTTCATCTCGTGGGGAACGAAAAGGCACTTTGCTTGATCTGATATCCAGCAAATATAGCATAGTCACTAAAATGGGTATATTTTTTGGTATCATGAGTGCAACAGTCGAATATATTATGAAGTAATGTTTGGTTACGTGGCTAGCCAGACATATTGTTTATATTGACAGTTGCTACTATTTGTATTTACAAATTAGTATAGTTTGCTCTTTTATATAAAAAAAATCACATTCTTTATGGTAATCGGTAGTAAAATCTGCAAAATGCTCTACCGAACTTGTCTTTGACGCAAAACTTTGTCAGTTTGCAGCGGTAGAAGAAGAACCCTAGGAATAATTTTCAGGAAATTCTCTATTCCTTAATTACTGCTCATATATTAACATTTGCTGCAATTCATAAAGCCAATAAATCATGTTCATCTCGTGGGGAACAAAAAGTCATTTTGCTTTATCTGATATCCATCAAATCTAGCATAGTCACTAAAATGGGTATATTTTTTGGTATCATGAGTGCAGCAGTCGAATATATTATGCAGTAATGTTTGGTTACGTTGCTAGACAGAAATATTGCTAATATTTTCATTTCCTACTATTTGTATACAAAAAGTATTATGTTCTTCTTTTTTATATAAAAAAATCACATTGTTTATGATAATCGGATGTAAAATTTGCAAATTTGTCGAGAGAAATTGTCTTCTGGACAAAATGTCCGTCACTGTGCAGAACGATAAAAAAAGAATCCGAAAAATAATATTTAGAAAAGTCCTTATTTGAAAACAAACTGCTTATATATTAACGTTTGCTGTATTTTATAAACCCAAAAAATCATGTTTATTTGGTGGGGAAGGAAGAAGCCTTTTTCTTGATCTGATTACCATTAAATCTGTTATAGTTATTAAGAACGGGATCTTTTTTGTGATCAAAAGTGATCAGGTAAAAATTATGTTTAGCTTGTTTATAAAAAGTTTTTATAACATTTATCATAAAATAAGGTAAATTGAAATTTCTTGTTTAATATTTTGTAATTTTAAAAAAATTGTCATCTTTTTTAATTAGTAATTTCCTCTGTGCGGAGCATAGAGATCAGGTTGGTTTCCTATTTCTTATCCTCGTTTGTGTTTCCATGTCCTGGGTTTCTGCGTTGTCTGTTTGTGTTTCTTCTGTTGCTGTTTTTTCCGTTTGTGTGTCGTTTTCGTTTTTCTCAGGTGTTTCAGTTTGTGCTTCGTTTTCTATTCTTTCAATTGTTTCTGTTTGTGTTTCGTTGTCTTGTGTCTCAGGTGTTTCTGTTTGTATTTCGTTCTCTGTTGTTTCAGGTGTTTCTGATTGTGTTGTGTTTTATTTTGTTGTTTTTTTCTGGATTCGTCTTTTGAATTTTTGATACTCTGAAATTGTTTTATATTTATTTATATATTTTTTCACGTTCAAATAATTTGCTACGTTTAGATAGTTGCATTCCCATGTTGGCGGAATTTTTATAAGACAAATATTCAGCTTTTCATTGCAATATTTTTTTTTTAAATTAAAAGTAGCGATGTTTGTAAAGATAGTTAATCCTATATAAAAAAGGACTGAAGGTGAGCGTTAAAAGTTAACGGAAAAGCGTTAACAATTAACGAAAAAGGATATTTTTAGCTATTTAGACAAATTTACTTTAAAATTTAAATATTATTTCTTAATACAAACAATAGACCACCTGCAGGGAGTCATTATCATTAGAGCAAACCTTTGTATAATGAGGGTTAATGATTTTAGGAAAAGAGATAAAATTTTCGAGTATTATTGAAAAGAGAGAAAATAAATTATATTTTCAAATTTTACCTCATTATTTAAATATTCTTACAATATTAAATTTTCTTTCTAAATACGAACAATAGACTAAATAAGTACATCGGTTTTCGAGTCAACCCTTGTATAATGTGGGTATAATTGGTTTTGGAAAAATTTTCAAGCTTTAACGAAAATAACGAAAAAAGAGATAAATACATTAGTGCGTGGTATAGAAGTGCATGGTAGGGAAACTTATTAATGAATAAAACTTGAATGTGTATAATGTGGAAGTGAATAATGCTTATTATTGTGTATTTTTTATGAAGTGTTTATAACAGAAATGTGTTTAATGTGAAAAGGTATAGTATTAATATGCTTTGTTTATTAAGAGGTTGTGTTAAATAGTTCTTAATAGGGTAAGCTAAAAGTGTTTATTACAAAAATTAACTGTAAGTGTTCAATAATAAATAATAAAGTGACTCTTAAAAACTGATAGTGATTTAAATGAAAGTGTGCAAAATATGTTGACTAAAGTAACAATGTTTAGAAAGTGTTTAAATTTTATATTTTCTTCTTATTTTCAATAAAGTTAGTGTCATAAAATGTTAAAAGTGTCAATAAAATGGGTTTGTGGATTTATTAAACAAGTGATTGATAACTGTTTAATAAATAAATTAATTGTGAATCTTCAATAAATAATAAAGTGATTATAATGTTTCTAAACAGTCGTTACAGTGTGAAATAAGTGTTAATAATATAATTATATAAAAAAAGTGGGATAAAGATATGAGATAATAACATGAGACATGTCAAACAAAGAGAGAGATCAGGTAAATGAGATAATGAGATGAGATAAATAGAAATGAGAGAAACGTATGAGATACAGAAACAAAAAAAAACATTAAGCCTTAAAATATAAATATACTTTGATAACATGTAAGATAAAGAGGTGATTATGGAGTTAGATCGTGGGACATAGAAAATAAGATTCATTTTTTATTAATAGTTTTTTGCAAGTTGTTTTTGAAAAATGAGTTCTCAGTTGAAGAGATATTTCAATGAATGAAATTCAATGAATGGAGAAACTCTTTACGAGAAGCATTTGTATGAATGATGCCTCAAATGCTTCTACAGTTATTTGTTAGAATTTTAATTCACTGCTATCCAGTACATCCTAATGAACTTTGGAATGAATTCAAGCAAGAAATGTCACTCATATTAATAATGCTATAAATGTTATAGAAGAAGCTGCAATAGATGAAGAAAGATATGTACAATTAAATCTTCAACAAAAAATTGTTGTTCATTTTGTATTAAAAATAGTTTGAATTTCTAACAGAGAAACATGTAGATGTGTTTCTATCGATGGATCTGGTAGATCTGGCAAAACTTTTACGTACATTATTTTATGCCATTTATTAACAAGCATGGGAAAACAAGTCTGTAATATGTTATTTTCAGGAGTAGAAGCTACTCTGTTACCGGAACGTAGAACAGTATTGGGTTAACCGGTATCGTTATATAGTGATTTATCATCTAATATAAAAGTGTAGTCTAAAGACGGTTTATATCTTAAAAATGTTGATGTCTTTTTTTGGGATGAAGCACCAATGGCTCCTAAATATGCTTTGGAAATTATGGACAGAACTTTAAGAGACATAATGAAATCAGACGTTATATTTGGAGGTAAAGTTGTTATTTTAGGTGGCTATTTTAGACAAGTTTTACCGATTAAAGAACTTGGTACAAGAAACGAAGTTCTTAGTTTATCTATAAAAAATAGCTTGCTTTGGAAATCTTTTACTAAATTTTCTTTATCTCAAAATATGAGAGCATTACCTGAAGAATTGGAGTTTACAAAGTTCTTACTACAAATAGGAAATGGTAAAATTAATGACTCAAATGATAATGTTCAATTACCTGATTTAATAATTGAACAAGGTAATGTTGATATCGCTAAAGATGTATATATGTTGCTTTTATTAAACAGGGTAAATTTGATGAATTAACGAACTGTGCAATTTTAGCACCGAGGAATGCAGATGTTAATAACATAAATAAAAGAGTTGTATCATTATTAGAAAATAGTAGAGAAAGAATATACAAAAGCATCGATTCCACAGAAAATTGTGATAACGGCAACTTCAGTAAAGTCATTTTACCAGAATATTTAAATACACTTTCACCTTCTGCTTTGTCTCCACACGAATTATGTTTGCGGATAAATTGTGTTGTTCTGCTGATTCGAAATATTAGTATTAGTGAAGGTTTGTGCAATGGCACAAGATTGTTAATTTTGGATTTATTAAACAATGTTATAAAATGTAAAATATCAACTGCTGACAAAACTGGAAATATCGTGTTTTTACATCGTCTAACGTTATATAGTGAGAATGTGTATTCGGAAGAAGACAATTTCCTATCAAACTAGCATTTTCTATGACCATCAATAAATCACAGGGACAAACTTTCCAAAAAATTGCTGTAGATTTAAGGAAAGATGTTTTTAATCATGGACAATTAGATGTCGCATTGTCAAGATTACGTTCCTTTTCATCAGTGAAAGTGTATTTAGGAAATCAAAAAAACATTATGTACATAAAAAATTACGTTCGTCGTGAAATTTTGGATCAATTATATTCTCAATTTTTTTTTATTTACTGCTGTCACCTATAACATATCCTTTTATTATATTGGAATATTCTTTCTATTGACTTAAGAAAATAACGTTTAAATTGTGAGAATATTTAACTTCACACTTAAGGCTCTTATGTCAATATAACTTCATATATGGTTCTTAAACTTATTGAACAAAGAACGCAATGGCTTATATTTATTGATATAACCCTTAGGATTTCATTCCTCTTAAGGCTTTTCTCCTCAATTATATTCATATATCATTTTTACATATTTCTTACATAATTCGGGTCTATATTTACTGCTTTTTATATTTCCTTTTTATTTACACTTCAATTTGTTTCTTTCATAAAATTAATGTTCCTAAACTAAGTTACTAAATATTGCCTAATTAATAAGAAACATATATTTTTATAACAACAAGTTTTATTTTAATAAACAATATATTTATATTTTAGAGATTAATGGTTTTATAAAACAGGCTTTGGTAAAAAAAGATTTGTTCAAAAGATTTTCATTGATTAAACTTCTATATCGATTTTCTTCGATTATTTTCCATTTACTTTTAAATATAATTTTTAATATATTTTATTATTTTAGATATTAAACAACTAATTATACTTAAAAAATATTTCTTAAATTTTGTATTTTTAAATTAATTTTTCTATCCTAATTACACAGCCCCACAAGAAAAAAAAAGTTTCCTGACCTGGTTGAGAGATACATATTTTTCTATGTATTTTTAATCGCTGAATCCGAATCCGTCATCAGAATTGGTCCATCAGATCAAGTTTTGACCCTAACCTCAAAATTAATAAAATGACACTTTTTGAACATTAGAATTTTAACTCGACTTAACTTTAATACATGCCTAGGACCAATAGAAAGCTTGAATTATTACCTTTAAAATGCCTTTTTAGAAATTGTTTTGCGATGATTTTTAACGAAGTTATGATGTTTTAATTAAAATATGACTTTTTTCCATATGTTAAAAACATATCAATTATTGATGTGTTATTGTGTAATAGAAAAAAAAGATTTTAAGTAAAACATCATAACTTCGTTAAAAATCATCGTAGAACAATTTCTAAAAAGGCATTTTAAAGGTAATAATTCAAGCTTTCTACTGGTCCTAGGCATGTATTAAAGTTAAGTCGAGTTCAAATTCTAATGTTCAAAAAGTGTCATTTTATTAATTTTGAGGTTAGGGTCAAAACATGATCTGACGGACCAATTCTGATGACGGAATCGGATTCAGCGCATCAAAATACATAGAAAAATGTGTGTCTGTTATCCAGGTCAGGGAACTTTATTTTTTTTGTATGGCTGTGTTATTAACGTTGTTTTTTAAATACATTATTTTAATATATTTAATAACCTACACTATATACCTTCCTACTTGAAAATTAGCATGATCTAATAAAAATTTTAAAAAGTAAATCACATACGAACATAATCTTTTTAGAACTTTTATCAATAAGAAATAAATATATTTTTTTATTTTCGTATTTCTATTATTGAAATTTCAAATTTTTAATTTTATTTCTTTTCAGGCAAGTAATTTAAAATTTTTATATTGTTTACTATCATTACTTTTCTCTATATTTATATACATTTTTGTTTCAAAATAACTTTTTTATAAAACAAATAAGATTTTCTACTTATAAAGAGGTTGAAAAATAGGAGGCGCATGAATATTCCCTAAATCTCATTTAGCCTAAATCCCATTAAGCCTAAAATCAAAAAGACTAAAATGCATTCAGCCAAAATTCCATTTAACCTAAATTGCATTTAACCTAAATTTCTTTTAACCTAAATCGCGTTTAACCTAAATTCCATTAAACCTAAATTTCATTTTACCTAAATCCCATTCAATCTAAATTCCATTTAACCTAAATCTCATTTAACCTAAATCTCATTTTACCGAAATTGCATTTAACCTCAATTCCATTTAACCTAAATCCCATTGAACCTAAATCCCATTTAACCTAAATTCCGTTTAACCTAAATCTCATTTAACCTAATTTCCACTTAACCTAAAACCCATTTAACCTAAAACGCATTTGGTCTAAATTCCATTTAACCTAAAATGCATTCAGCCTAAATCTCACTTCACCTAATTCCCATTTAACCTAAATCTTATTTAACATAAATTCCACTTAAAAGAAATCCCAATTAACCTAAAACGCATTTAGTCTAAATTCCATTTAACCTAAAATGCATTCAGCCTAAATCCCATTTAACCTAAATTCCGTTTAACCTAAATCTCATTTAACCTAAATTCCACATAACCTAAATCCCATTTAACCTAAATCCCATTCAATCTAAATTCCATTTAACCTAAATCTCATTTAACATAAATTCCACTTAACCTAAATACCATTTAACCTAAATCCCATTCAATCTAAATTCCATTTAACCTAAATCTCATTTAACCTAAATCTCATTTTACCGAAATTGCATTTAACCTCAATTCCATTTAACCTCAATTCCATTTAACCTAAATCCCATTTAACCTAAATCCCATTTAACCTAAATTCCGTTTAACCTAAATCTCATTTAACCTAATTTCCACTTAACCTAAAACCCATTTAACCTAAAACGCATTTAGTCTAAATTCCATTTAACCTAAAATGCATTCAGCCTAAATCTCACTTCACCTAAATCCCATTTAACCTAAATCTTATTTAACATAAATTCCACTTAAAAGAAATCTCATTTAACTTAAAACGCATTTAGTCTAAATTCCATTTAACCTAAAATGCATTCAGCCTAAATCCCATTTAACCTAAATTCCGTTTAACCTAAATCTCATTTAACCTAAATTCCACATAACCTAAATCCCATTTAACCTAAAACGCATTTAGTCTAAATTCCATTTAACCTAAAATGCATTCAGCCTAAATCTCACTTCACCTAAATCCCATTTAACCTAAGTCATATTGAACATAAATTCCACTTAACATAAATCCTATTTAACCTAAATTCCATTTAACCTAAATCCCATTTAACCTAAATTCCATTTAACCTAAAACGCATTCAGCCTAAATCTCACTTTACCTAAATCCCATTTAACTTAAATCTCATTTAACCTAAATTCCATTTAACCTAAATCCCATTTAACCTAAAACGCATTTAGTCTAAATTCCATTTAACCTAAAATGCATTCAGCCTAAATCTCACTTCACCTAAATCCCATTTAACCTAAATCTCATTTAACCTAAATTCCACTTAATCTAAATCCCATTTAACCTAAAACGCATTTAGTCTAAATTCCATTTAACCTAAATTCCATTTAACCTAAAACGCATTGAGCCTAAATCTCACTTCACCTAAATCTCATTGAACCTAAATTTTTTTTTAATTTAAGGATAAATATAGTTGAATCAAGTAAAGTTTTAGGTTAAATGGGATTTAGATGAAGTGAGATTTAGGCTGAATGCGTTTTAGGTTAAATGGAATTTAGGTTAAATGGAATTTAGACTAAATGCGTTTTAGGTTAAATGGGATTTAGGTTAAATGGAATTTAGGTTAAATGAGATTTAGGTTAAACCGAATTTAGGTTAAATGAGATTTAGGTTAAATGGGATTTAGGTTAAATGGAATTTAGGTTAAATGGAATTTAGGTTAAATGGAATTTCGGTAAAATGAGATTTAGGTTAAATGAGATTTAGGTTAAATGGAATTTAGATTGAATGGGATTTAGGTAAAATGAAATTTAGGTTTAATGGAATTTAGGTTAAACGCGAATTAGGTTAAATGAAATTTAGGTTAAATGCAATTTAGGTTAAATGGAATTTTGGCTGAATGCATTTTAGGCTTTTTGATTTTAGGCTTAATGGGATTTAGGCTAAATGAGATTTAGGGAATATTTATGCGCCTCGAAAAATAGTTTCAGGAGTCCAGAGAAAAATTTTAATATTTAGCTTCGCCATGCGGCTAAATGTTAAAATCATTGAAGTTTGGCAATTACAACAAAACATACTTTTTCGCAAAAAGATTACGTAATGTATTATAAATTGTTGTTTAAGATATAATTAAATACAAGGTATATGTATTTATAATTATTTTTTATCCCACAGGCACAAACATGGCGCTTTTAGATGCCTGTAGGCAGGGTCTAAACGCATTCATTTGTTCGACCGGGTAAAAATGGCTTCCACTTTTTCCCTAGGGAAAAAATGAACAGCTGATCCATGCATTTTTTCTACCACAGGGCCAAAATGGCCGCCATTTTCACACGGTCAAACAAGTGAATGCATTTAGAACCTAACCTACAAACATTTAAAAGCACCAAGTTTGTGCCTTTGGAATAAAAAGTATCGTAAGCAACACGGGTTTAAAGTCAGTCCAATTTGTTTACAATGATGTTTATGTACTCGTTTACGTCTCGCGCTTCGCCCTCGACTGTCACTCGTACACAAACATCAGCGTAAACAAATGGCTGCCTTTAACCCCTTGTTGCTTAATATACTATTTTTGGTAATGTACAATGAGTGCTTTACATTTTTCTTCATGAATTACATTGAAAATTTGTTTTTATTACCGAACTACAATTTTTAAATTGCACTGTGTTTTTTATAAACTTTTATAAATTAATAAAAAAGGTTAGGCAAAAAATTAGCGATATAGCTGAAGTAAATAAAAATACACTGATAAGGGATGACAAAATTTAAAAGAAATTAAAAACTCGACGTTAAAAGACATAGAGATAGTACCACAAATTTACGACCTGATGGCGCATTTTCGTTTTCAAACTTTTATATTTGATTACAAAGGATTCTAAAACTATTTATGCTGAATTTTGATTAAAAATAATAAATATTCCACTTACTGCTTTTTGCTAAGATTTTGGCCTTCAGTTTAACCGTTTTTTTTGTTGAAGATTATTCCATTTCAATGTTGCTAGGGAGTTAATGTTTCTACAAATTTTTGGGGATTAATGAAAGTTGTATTACGTCTTTCGTTTGGTCTTCAACCCACTATATTTAAGGGTATAATCTTTACTTTTTTTTAGACATTATATTGATTATTTTTAACTTTATAAAGCCAAAACTATTTTATGAAGATAAAGATATTATTACTGAATCACTAACAGTGAAAAAATAACGTGAAGCACATGCCTAGAGTATCATGTTAGTCGCCATATTGGAAATCATAATGTAGTCTAGTCATTGAGCTCCCACTTAAAAAACATTATTTAAAAATTGTATTTAATTAGAAGATTTAATATATGTCATATATTTAAAAATCAATAATTATATTTATTTTTAAGAGAAAGGCACATTTAAAAAAAATACATACTTACAAGTTTCTTTAAACACAATGTAATGAAGTTGCTGAAGCATCACAGCAGTATTGTTTCATTTAAAAACTTTACTGAGCTTGGTCTGTTAGTCAAACTCAGCCTCTACCACTGAGCTTCAATGAACCTATTCTTTACAGCTATTTTAGTTTTTTGGTTTCTTGAAACAGAGAGACCTCTTTTATGCTGTGCATATTTTTTCCAAGGTGTCTGTAAGCTAGTCGACTACATAAATTTTTTTGTTTTAGTTATTGACACTCAAAGTCGTACAAAAAGCAAAGATTTTAAGTTTCGCGTACTAAACTCAAGTCGAAAAAAATCAAATATTTGCATTTTCGATCATTTAGATATTTCAAAATTTGGAAATTCAATCATTTGGAAATTCGACCATTTGGATATTCGATCATTTGGAGATTCGGTTATTTAGATATTCCACAATTTGAAAATTTGGTCATTTGGATATTTGACTATTTAAAGATTCGGTTATGTTGTGATGCAGATGACAATAATTAAAAAACGTCATCACTCCTTCAATAAATTAATACTAAGGATCTCAATTAATTAGAAACGTATTACAATAAGATATATTTATTTTGTGTAAAAAAGATACACAATTTTGCAAGTGATCTATTAAGAGATTCGACTCACGTTGTTTCCATTGAAAACTCTTGTCTTTAACTAACTGTAGAAAATTGACAATCGGTCGTTCAAGGGTCATTTTGAGTACAAAATTAAGAGTGAGGGTGACGCTAATAAACAATATTTCGCTCAGGTCGAAGTACCAGAGATTGACCAGGATGAAAAATGGAGGCGCCGAAGGGCGTCGTCTTTAAGTAAAGTGGTAATAGAGCTAATGGTCGGAAAATCCGGCAATAATAAACAGTTTCTTTTTTGTAAGCAATAAAATAGGCAATAAAAATTAAAGATTTTTGGCAAAGGGAAAAATACGTAACCTTAACAAAAATCACGTACAAATTGTAAAACATTATAAATACACTACCGTCGGCGATTATCGGTACGATCGGTGCGCGGACAGAGAAAAAAGTCTGCTGACTTTAGAAGATGATAATTTGAATTAAGAAAAAGATAGAGACTTGAAACTTAGATGGTTTGAAAGCCTGAAGAATTCTGCGTTTAATAATATATATTTCAAATTTTTTGAATCTACTGGAGATATTGAATCACTTGATACGTTTTTGAAAATATTTTAAAAATTTTTCTATTTTTGATTCATTTGTTTGAGGCCCTGCATTTTCTAAAAAAATTAAAAAAAAATTGAAACTTACATGGAATTGAAGACAGTAGTCTCAGCTTTAAAAAAATGCTTTGACATTTAAAAAATATTAAGTAGTTCTCGAGAAATTCAAAAAAATGTCCGAGCATATTTTTCTGAGTGTCAGTCGTCGATGCGAAACACAGTGGGACGAAACGCTTATTTTTCGTTCAAAAAGGTCTAGAGCCCACAAATCTTGACCGATTTTAGAATTTTTTTTAAATTAAAGAGTATAAAATACTTAAGAGGACCTTGTCCGTGATTTTTGTTGAAAAATTTTTTTTATTGTTTAATAACAATTAGTCAATTGCAGAAGAATATAAACAATAAAAAAATTTGTTTAACAAAAATCACGGACAAGGTCTTCTTAAGAATTTTATACTCTTTAATTTAAAAAAAAAATTCTAAAATCGGTCAGGATTTGTGGGCTCTAGAATTTTTTGAACGAAAAATTAGCGTTTCGTCCCACAGTGATGCCGCACCGACGACTGACATTCAGAAAAATATGCTCGAACATTTTTTTGAATTTCTCGAGAACTACTTAATGTTTTTTAAATGTCAAAGCATTTTTTTAAAGCTGAGACTACTGTCTTTAATTCCATGTAAGTTTCAATTTTTTTTTTAAATTTTTCTAGAAAATGCAGGGCCTCAAACAAATGAATCAAAAATCGAAAAATTTTTAAAATATTTTCAAAAACGTATCAAGTGATTCAATATCTCCAGTTGATTCAAAAAATTTGAAATATATATTATTAAACGCAGAATTCTTCAGGCTTTCAAACCATCTAAGTTTCAAGTCTCTGTCTTTTTCCTAATTCAAATTATCATCTTCTAAAGTCAGCAGACTTTTTTCTCTGTCCGCGCACCGATCGTACCGACAATCGCCGACGGTAGTGTAGTTTCGTGTCTTTCGTTAAATTATTTGAATTCCAAATATACTATACTTTTTCACTTAGATATTGGTTAAAACATCTAAAATAAAGATAAAAATAATTTACACTTCAACAGGTTATTTGGATACTTGCCAGTTTGATAATTCGATCATTTGGATAATCGACTATTTTCACTTTTGGGATATTTTATAAGCCCGAAAACACTCTTTTTGTTACATATGCTTTAAAATCGTGAAAAATCAAATCTTGTATAGTCCTTAAAACTCCATATTCCATAACACAGCCACAAAAAAAAATAAAGTTCCCTGATCTGGGTATGAAACATATATTTTCCTATGTATTTTGATGCGCTAAATCCGAATCCGTTAGCAGAATTGGCATCAGATCAAGTTTTGACCCTAACCTTAAAATCAATTAAATGACACTTTTGGTTCATTAGAATTTGAACTCGACTTAATTTTAATACATGCCTAGGGCCAATTGAAAGCTTGAATTATGACCTTGAAAACGCTTTTTTAAACATTGTTCTACGATGATTTTTACTTAAAATCATTTTTTTCCATTACTCAATAACACATCAATAATTGATGTGTTTTTAACATATGAAAAAAGTCATATTTTAAGTCATCATAACATCGTTAAAAATCATCGTAGAACAATTTCTAAAAAAGCGTTTTAAAAGTAATAATTCAAGTTTTCCATTGGCCTTAGGCATGTATTAAAGTTGAGTCGAGTTCAAATTCTAATGTTCAAACAGTGTCATTTTAATAATTTTGAGCTTAGGGTCAAAACTTGATCTAATGGACCAATTCTGATGACGGATTCGGATTCAGCATATCAAAGTACATAGAAAAATGTGTGTCTCTTACCCAGGTCAGGGCACCTAATTTTTTTTGTGTGACTGTGTAATTTATTAAATAATTTTTTTATGTTCACCTTTCTTATATGATTAAAAACAACTCTCCTATTATATAACAATCGACAGTTTATTAAGGTTTCTTCAACAAAACTATTAAATATCATCAATTTCTAAAAATTTACAGACGTTTTTAGGTATTTTTTATTCATTTAAACAATATGTTACTGTAAAATTATAATTATTATCTAGATAAACCTAGTGAGTTGTATTTTGTTTTGACTTTTCAATTCTCTTACATTTCATATATTAATATATTCATCAAAAATAATTTTAACAACCACTTGCAATTTTTGAAACAAATTATTATTATTGTTATTATATTTTTAACAAATACACCTACAAGGATTAAAAGATAAAAAATGCCATTTTTTATTGTTAATATTTAACAAGAATTGTGGAAACTGATATAGTTGTAACATATTTCATTTACTTCATTAAAAACAACAATTTAGTTTCTTCATCAAATTTTTTAAATTACAAAAGAGTTACAAAGTAAAAATTGAAAACAATGACATTAATTACAGTTTTATATAACTATGCACATTTCAAGGCTATATTTGAAAACCCCATAGTAACAAGTTTTAAAAGCGAATTTGAAGAATTATGAAAAAAATTTCCGCCATATTGAATCCGTCATTTTGAATTTTGAAAATTTAACGTAATGTTTGTAATCAGAGACTCGAAAACTCTCGAGTAATAAGATTTAACAATATTCAACCGCTGTATTTCCAGCGGGCACAAAAGGGATATGGAAAGAAAGGGAATACAGTTATAATGATTTGATACCTTATAAGTGTCATATTTAAATTAAAAAAAATACAAATTTACAATACAAAATATTACAAAATGTCGAAACTATGGACATTTTTGTAAAGTGGTTTTTCTTGGAGGAGCTCCGCGGCACGCAGCACAAGAGGTGCAAAATTAAATCTTCAACAAGCCGTGTTTGGAGTTGGAGACATTCTCTCAAAGCATGTTTTGCATGAGCCGTTTCGAAGCACCCAAATTAGCTGTCGAAAAGTTTAATCTGAAACAAAAATAGGTACCAAACTTTTTTTCCTGAATTCAAGATGGTCTAAAGGATATTTTAAGACTATAAAAGAAAAATAGATTTTTTAAAAATTCTACAGTGACCTTACACCTTAACGAATTAGCGGAAATTTTTAGAAATTCCCAGATATACTTTTTTTCCTGGCTATTTCGAGGTCGAACTGAAATCCTAGCAAATTCACGGTGAGTAGACACCCTGAAGTAGACACTATTCACTTTATTCTTATTTTAAAAATAAAGTGGAAAATTCACTGTTACCTTCGAGCCAGATTTTGCACCACCAAAGTGAAACTAGTTTGCTCAAACTAAAAGCGAAAGTCTTATTTCTACTTAGCGCCAGCGCAACAGTTTGACATTAAGGTTCGGTTTCACCAACGAAGTTAAACGAGGTTTGGGTGTTTAACGGAGTTCAGTGTACGTTAACTAAACGGCTTATCGCGAGCGTTTAATTTTACACTTAACTCTGTTCTAGGCCTAAACTTCGTTAAAGTTTGACCAAATATAATGTTTCAAATACCAATGAATAGTTTGGGATATTTTAAGAATTATATTTCCTTTTTATTTTTTTTTATGCAAAAATTATTTTAGAAAATATTTCCTTGGAAAAAAGTTTCGTTCAAATGAACGTTCAGAACTTCAGGATTATTTTAACTTCAACAATCATAATTGTTTAATCAGCGCTAGTCATAATCTTAAACTTTAAACGTATTTATGGATTTTTAATCTTTAGAAGTTCAATAAAATTGCTATATATCTTTTTATAATATGTAATAAACTGTTCTTACCTGGATTGACTCCGATACGCAGAGCGTTTCTACCGGCTGATTAAGTTCGTAGCATTTTAGCAATACAGTTTCTTCTTTAATAGTTTTCAGCAACAATGAGCATTTTTGTAATTTTTTGAAAAACTCGTACGCTTTCATTTTTCCGCAATCTGTACTATTTCATGAAGCTATATAAAATGATAAAATGAAAATGAATTATTAAAAAGAAAAAAAAATGTAACTATTACTATGCCGCGAGACGGGACCGAGACTCAAAATCACAATGCAAAAGCTTCGGTCTCGTCTCGCGACATCACTAATTCCTACTACTTAACCCAAGCCCTCACAGGGCACGGATGTTTCGGCTCATACCTTGAGCGATTCAAAAAGATCCAAAGCTCCAAGTGTGTGTACTGCGGGTTCCCAGTGGACGATCCAGAACACACACTCTTCAGCTGTAAGCGTTGGGACGCGGAGAGGCAGGCCATGTTCATCGGTGTAAACCGCAACGTTACACCGGAGAACATAATCCTGCTTATGACTCGTTTTATCGAAAATTGGCGAATCGTCGAGACCTTTATACATTATGTTATGAGGGTCAAAGATCTCGACGGCCGTCAAAGAAGGGAACCCAGTGGGCAAAAATCCATGTTCGTTTTAAAAACGTTTGAAGAACGTTTCATGTCGGCCAAATCATGTTCTGGAACGTTATTGGAACATGGATGTTCGAATAATGTTCCAGAACATTATTTGGCCGACATGGAACGTTTTAAAAACGTTCTTAAAACGTTTTTAGAATGAACATGGATTTTTGCCCACTGGGAAGCCCCGTAGGATAGGGGAGAAAGTCGCTCCGGCGACAGAGAAGGGAATATAAGACCACCCCTGATGGCGATACGCACGGAAAGTGCTAGCCGGGAGTAGCCTTAAGGTCCCCAAATGAGGGTGTGTTTTTAGCGGGTCGGCAGAACATCGCTACCCCGCATAACCCTGTAGTACGGTCTACAGGGTACCTGGTAGAAGGTTTTCACATCCTATGCCAAAAAAAAAAAATATGCGAATAAAGACTTAATATATATGTGTACATCTGCACTATTAAACATTTGGACCTTGCTCTTTGCGCCCTAGTAATGTATGTACTTACTTGAGAACAGCCAAGGTTTTGGATGCTTTCCGAATTTGTTTCTCAATTGTCGGTGGTATGATTCAAGGCAATTGTTTGTTCTGTTGCGTAAATTATAGACCCTGAACACTTCTGGTGTAACAATGTTTAACCATTCCCCTCATAATAGGTCATGTTCTTCTGACTTTACCGTCAAAGTTTTCTAGGAAGCCCAACTCATCTGCTCTTTTTAACGCTGCCTACAAAAATAGAATTTGCATTTAAAAGTATTTAACATTCTTTTTGCAAAATACTTATTGCTCTTTTTTAAAAACAATTAATGGATATGAGGCATCTACTTCTGTTTTACATTATTTCGGGGTAAGTAAGACAAATAAGATGGAACTTTGGAAATTTTGTAGTAGATGCTACCGAACGCATCATTTGGAAACCTTTTCTACGTTTGTAGCTGTACCTATCGTATGTTCGTAACTCTAAAACGCGTAAAATTCAGAAATAATTAAATAAGGTTTGCATCAGAGAATTGCTCTGTGTTTCTTAGTATTCCAAGATTGGGCGGATTTTCGCTGATTAGGTGGAATAGAAACCTCAATTGGCGGGTTAATTTTGGTATTTGGGCGGTTATGGAATTAAGAATCTGCCAAGTCGGCGGTTTCTACACTATAAAAAGAGAATCTTAATTTGAGACGTGTCTTAAATTCAGCAAGCCCTGCTATATAAATGTTTATGTCAAAAATACTATCATAATCAAAATGAATTTACAATAATTACAAATTTACCTTTTTAAATTGATTAGTACCTCACGTTTTTATACAAATTTAAAGTTTTCAATTTTTTTGGCACAATTTGAAGCAAAAGTAAAATTTGTAAAATAAGCAAAAGCTGTCTTAAAAATGTTACGTCTTGCAATAAGACAGTTTTTCTGCCTTAAAATAAGACTTTCTTTTTACAGTGATAGCACAATTCTAATTACGTATATTACGTACTACCCATTTAATGCGTTTTTTAAAATTAATTTAATGTCAAAAGTTGCGTCGTAATGAGAGAGAGAAGGAGACAACAGTGGCGGTTTGACATAGAATCGAATGAGGCGACCGACGCGACGTCCCCTGAGATTTTGAAAACGTATAATAAATTGTCTTTGTGAACCTGATTTTTTGTTCTTTTGAGTACAACCGACCCCCCCCCCCCTGAAAAATGGCCTAAAACTGCCCCTTGGAGAGAAAGATATATTTGCTTCTTACTCTTTCTCTTTACGACTCAACGTTTGACTGTCCCATTTGATTTCACCCTGAAGATAGTCAAAAATTGAAAGTTTCAGTACTGCGCCTGCGCAAGGTAGCGTTCAGAGTTTCACCCTAGTGCATGGTTGTCTTTTTCTAACAAATAATGAAAGAGAAAGACGGAGATAAACCCGGCTGATCCCGAATTTTAATTCTGAACGCTACCCAAGAATGCCGGGTTGAAGAAAAACATTAAAACACATAACTGATTATTTTTGTATACAAATTATATTGTTATTATTATTATTATTATTTTTTTTTTTTTACAAAACAAGTTTAGGAGAGGAAAAAATGCCTTTACGCACTTGTTCGTGTGGGACTCAACCACGCGCTGTGGTAATACCGCACTAAAACAACCTTTCCCATTCTTGCCTTACGTACTCTTATCCGCTTTTGCTCCTTCCGTCCTGAAAGGTAAGCAAGAGCGCGATTCTTTTGCTCGAGGTGTTTTCAGTTCACTGTTCTGTAGGTGTCCCTGTCCCTTGCCGCTGTTGTTCTTACGCGGTGGCCAGAAACGCTATTGGATGCTTTTTTAGAGCTACCTTCGTTATATTATATTATGAAGAACAGTGCTGTCGGACCAGATTAAGTGAACCCAGAAGGACAGCCTTTTGCATACGAACCGTCAATGCTTTAGCTTGACGTTCGCAGTTTGGTATCTTCTTCAATTGGCTTATAAATGAAGCTTTAATCCCTCCCAAACAGCCTAGTATGAGAACAATTAATCGGATTTTATAACCTGGATACATTCGGCTCAGTTCAAACATAAGGTCTTGATATTTCGTCCGTTTCTCATCCTCCTTTTGTATGATGTTGCCCTCAGCAGGAGCCGAAAACTCTATCACACAAATGATCTTACTTTTATGATCCTGGAGTACAATATCAGGCTTAGTAGCTCTGATACGATGAGTTGTAGAAAAAGAAAAATTCCAGTAGATCTTACACTGTTCATTTTCCACAACGGATTCCTGATCCCCTTGGGCATACGGCAAGATGGGTTCTTTATCTATACCATACTGGTGTCGAAGGTGATAATACAACACCTTAAGCACAGCATTGTGTCTTTTAATATACCTGGGGCAAAATTTCTGTACCGATCCAACTGAAAAAAAAATGTTCTCAGATCGGACTGAAATTTGTACTCAATTTAACCCTAGGGGTGAGTACTTCAGTCACCAAGTATTACTATATTTTAACAAAAACTGTGTGGAAGGGAGGGGGGTCAAGTTTTTGACGAAGAGCAGGTATACTCCGTTTTGGTCATTCGTAACTTTTATACGGAAAGTCGCACATTTTTTTGTCCTATATATTATCGATAAGTTTTTTTCTGCTCTTTCAAATGGTAGAAAAAATTTTTTTGAAAATTAAAAATTTGACTTTTTTTTTAAAAAATCAAAAATTTTTTTGACTTTTTTTCAAAAAAGACATTTTTTTTTTAATTTTTTTTTTTTTTTTAACAAAGTTTAAAATGTGTACTTTTAGAACACCAAATATAAAAATGTCTTTTTTTTTTGTTTTCGAGATATTAAATAATGAATTTTTAGAAATAAGATGAAGAATATAATAATTCCTCAAAAAAATAAAGTTTAAGTTAATTAAAATTTCTAATTTTAAAGAAAATAAAAAGCTGCATTCAAAAGAGCCCAAACATAAATTATTCTAATTAATATTTACCAAATAAGGTAAGTGCGCCAATACTCGATCAGCCCCCAATAGTCGATCAGTTTGATACAGTTTGATATAAGTCGATTAATTTGCGCTTTACATGTAATTTTTATTTGTTTGTTGTTAATTTTATTTGTAAAACTTATAAATACATTAATTTTTAAGTACTACGATTCATTTTTCTAGTTAATTAACTAAATAATTGTATTTCAAGTTGTGTGATCGACTATTGGTGCAAGATTGATCGACTACTGGTGCAAAAGGTTTTCAGCCATTTTTGACGCTGATCGACTATTGGGTCCCTAACCCCCAAAAGAAGGTCCTTTTTAAATTTGAATTTTAGAATAAATAACTTAAACTAAATAATTCGATTTCAACGGTTAGGCATTTACAGATCTTCCACTACATAACTTAAAAAAGAAAATTCAAAATGCATAGTTCGTTTCGAATTTATGGAGTTTTATTGAAAACCTTACTTTTTTTTCTCAAGATGTTGATCGACTATTGGTTCCATTACCTTAAACAATATTTAAATAATTATTAATAAAAACTTGATTATAAAATTATTGTTATCTAATAAAAAAAATATTATGTCAATTCTATTTTTATATTTAGGTTTATTTATTTCTATATTTATTTATTTATTTGTATGTTCCTTTATTTACATGTTTCAAAAATATAATAAGCTGTAGGTTTTTACAATTGATATTGATATTGTAAATAAATTATCGAAAATCTGTATTCGTATATTTTAACGAGGATCTAATTTTTCATCCATTTTCTAAAAAAAGGTTTTTCTTTTTTTCATATCTTTAATAATAAGCAATAATATGTTAGAAATATTGTGTAAATTGTTGTTTGTGATTAATTAAGGACTAAAATAAGCTTTCCGTTACAATAAAGTAATCTTCTTTACTTTAAATATATGTATCCTCTGTTTAAAGTATTTTTAAATTTAGCGCCTATTTTAAAGTAGTTCTAAAAGTTGCCACTGGGGGGCCAAGTTTTTATTTCCCACAGTACAGTTGCGTATTATGATTTATAAGAAGTGTTGAAGATTTCATTTTTTGTATTCTTGAAGAATTCGTTGATCTCAGGTTCGTACAAATTATCTTGGTTTATTTTTCGTATTGTATACTTTTATAAAGCAAACAAAATTTTTGTATTTTCTGAACAAGTTTTCTATTAGATATAAAATTTTTTATTTTTGAGTAAATAAGCAGGTTTGTAGATATTTCTTTACATATTCTTTACTAACACAAGACGCTTGTAATTTTAATATTTTCTAACAATTGTTCCATTTTATAAAATAGTTTGTATTTGATTGTCGATATTTTAATCAAACATGGCTTCAAGTCAGTCATTAATTGTTTGGAAAAATAGATGCATTAATCCTTTTAAGAAAAAAGGTCATACAAATAGTGCATTACGTCTCGTGTCTTCGAATGTGCAACGAAGATACTCTTTTCCACCAGGTGCAAAAATTTGCTTGAATTGTAATTTTGCTTTACAAAAAGAAATGAATCTTTCAACAGCAGCAGTTAAGGAAACTTCAAGTACGTGTACTGAAGCACAGCTGCATCAAGTAGATAAAATAGATTTTGAAAAATCTGATGAAATTTTTGATGAAATCGACGATCAGAAAAATGATGAAGACTTTGTTTTGCCTGGAAATAAAATAAGTAATTTTAAATGTACTGATAAAGATTATGAACATCACAAATCGTGTGTAGAAATTTTTGATCAAATTAAGGAAAAATTTCAAAACTCAAATAATTTAGCAGAACAATTTCAACTTCTTACACTTCTACCAAGCTCTTGGAGTCGTAATAAGTTAATGACAGAATTTAACGTTTCCTACAGACAGGCGAGAAATGTAAAATATACCGTAGCTAAATATGGCATTTTGTCTTTACCAAAACCAAGGAAAGGAAACCAAATGTCGGCTGAAACGGTGACTTTAGTTAAAGATTATTACAATCGTGACGACATCAGTCGCATGATGCCTGGCATGAAGGACTTCATTTCAGTAAAAAATGAGGATGGAACTCGTGAGCATGTGCAAAAAAGGCTTCTATTATGCAAATTAAATTAATTATATGAGCAATTTAAATCAGAACACAACGACGTACAAATAAGTTTATCAAAATTTTCCCAACTTAGGCCTACTCATTGTGTGTTAGCTGGAAGTAGCGGCACACACACTGTATGTGTTTGCACGTATCACGAAAATGTGAAATTAATGCTAAATGAAATTAACATTGAAGATTTAACTAAGGACAATAAACTACAGTTATCTAATTATCATGATTGTATAAAATCTATAATCTGTCCTATTCCCAGAATTTCTTGCTATTTAGGAGATTGTGAACTATGTCCAGGTACAAATGTTTTGAGAGAAATTTTAATTGAAGCTTTTGATAAAGATTGTGTTGAAGAGATAAAGTGTGAAGTTTGGATGCAGACTGATAGATATAACTTAAAAACTCTCGGACAAAACGTTGATGAATTTGTACAAGATTTATGTGGACGCTTAAGTAAACTGAAGACACATGATCTTATTGCCAGAGAACAAGCAATTTTCTATAAAAGTCTAAAGGAAAAATTAGCGCCTGGTGAGTTTGTAATTTCATTTGATTTCGCTGAAAATTATGCTTTTATCGTTCAAAACGCTGCCCAAGCTTTTCACTGGAACAACAACCAAGCAACGATCTTTACAGTAGTAATATACTACAATGTAGAAGACAATTTGTTGCATAAAAGCATGGCTATAATTTCAGACAATTTGGCACATGACACTGCTAGTGTCTATGAATATCAAACTGTCATCATGAACTATTTAAAAGAAAATTTTGAAGTAAGAAAAGTTTTTTACTTTACTGATGGAGCAAGGCAGCATTTTAAAAATAAATATTCTTTTGCTAATCTTCTGGCTCATGAAAAAGATTTTGGTATTCCTGCAGAATGGCATTACCATGCCACTGCCCATGGTAAAGGAGCTTGCGATGGTGTAGGAGCCAATATAAAAAGAGGAGCTGCTCGTGCAAGTCTCCAAGCCTGTTCAAAACAACACATTCTTAATGCAGAAAGTTTATTTAACTGGGCAAAAAAAAATTGCAAAGAAACTCTTATTTTTTCTAAAAGTAAAGAGACTCATGACTCAACCATCCAAATGTTAAAAAGCAGATTCGATAGTGCAGTGACAATAACTAGTACTTCTCAATATCATTCCTTTAAACCGCAAGAAGATAACAGACTTCAATTAAAAAAATTTTCATCTGCGATGGAATGTGACTATTTTCCAAAAATGCCGAAAACAACACAAAGAAAAAGGAGCAAAATACCGAAATCTACTAAAATCCCAACTAAGGTTACAAAAACAAAGAATTCCAACAACACCAATAAAAAAGAAAATAAGTAAAACAGCTTCAATCATTTAAGTCTATTTTCAAAAATAGATAATTTTATAATACAACATATTACACAAATACAGTACAAATCACGAATCATATTTTTATAAAGAGTAACATACCACAAATTTACACATTTACATATTACACAGCTGTAATGCAGGCATTGAAATAACTCCCAATCAGTGACAGTCTAAACCCTGTAAACTGCAGATAGCGGTTTTCAAATATTATTGCTTATTATTAAAGATATGAAAAAAAGAAAAACCTTTTTTTAGAAAATGGATGAAAAATTAGATAATCGTTAAAATATACGAATACAGATTTTTGGATAATTTATTTACAATATCAATATCAATTGTAAAAACCTACAGCTTATTATATTTTTGAAACATGTAAATAAAGGAACATACAAATAAATAAATATAGAAATAAATAAACCTAAATATAAAAATAGAATTGACATAATATTTTTTTTATAAGATAACAATAATTTTATAATCAAGTTTTTATTAATAATTATTTAAATATTGTTTATTTGGTAAATATTAATTAGAATAATTTATGTTTGGGCTCTTATGAATGTAGCTTTTTATTTTCTTTAAAATTAGAAATTTAAATTAACATAAACTTTATTTTTTTGAGGAATTATTATATTCTTCATCTTATTTCTAAAAATTCATTATTTAATATCTCGAAAACAAAAAAAAAAGACATTTTTATATTTGGTGTTCTAAAAGTACACATTTTAAACTTTGTTAAAAAAAAAAAAAAAATTAAAAAAAAAATGTCTTTTTTGAAAAAAAGTCAAAAAAATTTTTGATTTTTTAAAAAAAAAGTCAAATTTTTAATTTTCAAAAAAATTTTTTCTACCATTTGAAAGAGCAGAAAAAAACTTATCGATAATATATAGGACAAAAAAATGTGCGACTTTCCGTATAAAAGTTACGAATGACCAAAACGGAGTATACCTGCTCTTCGTCAAAAACTTGACCCCCCTCCCTTCCACACAGTTTTTGTTAAAATATAGTAATACTTGGTGACTGAAGTACTCACCCCTAGGGTTAAATTGAGTACAAATTTCAGTCCGATCTGAGAACATTTTTTTTCAGTTGGATCGGTACAGAAATTTTGCCCCACCTGCAACACGCGTACTTCGGACATGCACTTAGAATGTGACTAAGTGTTTCCGGGTATTGCTTACATGCTCGACAGTTGTTATTGTCGACAGGTATATGCATCACACGACTGCGGTACACCAGAGTATTAATTACACCATCCTGACAAGCGAACAAAAATCCCTCAGTCTCCGATCTCAAACCAGCAGATTTAAGAAAAGCAAAATTCAAGCCTTGAGACAATCCTATTTCACCTATGAGATTATAGAACTGCCCGTGAACAGGTTTGCTTTTATGTTCCTGTAACAAAAGCGCTTGTTCTGCCTCCTTGACACACTTTTTAAGCATCAATGGTGTTAACGATGCTAACCCGTGCTCCATATCACTGGCTTCAAATGGGAGACTAAGTTCATTTGCAGCTCTTTCTGCCGCACGATATAAAAACGCCCCAACATTTGCAATTTCATGATGGTGGACAAATTGCATAAGGGGATCTCTACTGTTCATCACCGAACATGCTGCAGCCAGTACAATTCTTCGATGAAGACACTTAAAATTTAATAGACCTCTTCCTCCCCGGTCTCTTGGAAGGTAAATTCGTTGCACGGAAGACCTTGGATGAGTTGAATGTTCTCAGAGTCCCTCGGAATTTCAGATGTTTCATTTCTTCCTTTAATCAGATGGATGACGGCACATTTATCCAATCCAAAATCCATTCCTATGGCTCTGGAATACTCGGCCACTGCAAACACCAAAATTCTAAACGCATCCTTACTGGATGCATAGAGCTTCAGATCGTCCATATAGAAAAGATGGTTGATCTTATAGACTCTATTTCTTGGTTTGCCACACATGTATCCAGAGTGTTTTTCTCGAAGTGCAATAGACAGAGGTAAGAGGGAGATACAAAAAAGAAGTGGACTAAGGGAGTCGCCTTGAAAAACTCCTTTTCTAAACGAGATGATGTTAGTCATCACCTGTTGTTTGTTAGATGTTATAACAAACCTTGTCCTCCACTTAAGCATTAGATCCTTTAAGCATCTCACAATGCTCGGATGTACCTTTAAACATTCAAGGAGCTTGATGATCAGCTCCCTACAACCTGACAGGCCTCTCTTACATCCTCGTTGTTCACCTATCGCACGCCAGACTGGTTCTATAGATGACAATATCCTCTCCTTGAGGATCCCAGTAAATAGCTTGTAGCAGGTGTTAAGACAAGCAATTGGTCTGTAATTTTTTGGATTGGACAAATCTCCTGATTTTGGTAGAAGTACCGTTCGTCCTTCCACCAACCACTGTGGTATTGCATGTTCCCCGTTGAGATAGGTAGAGAATATACGGGCCAAATGTTGGTGAGTTGAAGTAAACTTCTTCCACCATAGATTATTAATCTTATCTGGCCCGGGTGCTGAAAAGTTCTTAGTTCTAGCTACTGCTTTTCTTACCTCCTCTTCAGTAATTGGTGGACATATCTCTGCAAATTGGTCAAGCCCCTGTCTCACACAGAAGCTGCGAAAGAGTGACAAAGATAACCCTTCATCGTTTACTGAATGGGATGTCCCATAGATGTTGCTCCAGAAAGTTTCAATCTCTTCACGACATGGAGGCCTTTCAACGGTTGTTGATGGTACAGCTATCGCCAGATATGCTTTAACATTTTAACACGTAGGTCCAATGGAAATATGTTAAAGCATATCTGGCGATCACTGTACACTAAACAGGCGGGAAGGATTAGTAGCAAAGATATTATTTTGCTTTATCCATTTCATCCTCCGTTCTAAACGTTCCCTTATGACGACAAGAGAACGTATCTTCTCAATCCAGTGTTGCTTGATGGTCTGCAACTTTGACTTTTTTAGAGTGTGATGCAATCTTTTAAGAGTTTGGGCTATTTCCAAAACTCTTGGAGTAAACCTTCTATTTGATTCCAGATATGCAATCACACTCTGCAATTGAGAAGCATGTCGTCGAGCTATCCCGATCTTGATCTGCACTTGTTTGATTCGCTGGCAGGTTTTAGCAACGCGTTCCGCAACAGATTTTCTGTTACTTTTGCGAAGTAAGGACACAGCTTTTTCATACACAGCACAGTTCAATGTCCAGAGATCTACACTCTCTGAGAGTAATGAGAGTTCATTGTTCCCTTCAGAGATTTTATCCATTTTAATGGAAACCTTGAGATGAATTTTGGTTTCCCTCGAACTCATGTTTCCATCTTCGGCTGCGGGCGTTGGTGTTTCACACAAAATTTGTGTATTCTCTGAGGGGTCTTCCTGGTCTTGGAGAAGAGCTTCATATCCCCTTTTTCTCAGAGAGGATACCTGATCTCTTAAGTACTGAGGCGTCATTTCCGCGTATTGTGGGTGCATATTGATCCATCGCGCATGTAACCTCTGCATGTATCCTCTTCTGTTAGGGGAACTATTTTGCCAACACAACAAAATGTCCCTCCGAAGTTGGTCTGTCCACTTTAACCTTAATCGAGCTTGTCCCTGGTCGTTGCTTAGTCGTCGCCTGGGTTCTATCCTATTGCCACGCCCAACTGAACCCTGATCTCCATCCGAGAGAGACCTATTGTGGGTGGCACTGTGCGTTACAGTCGTCGTAACCGCAAATACTCTGTGTGGGAGGTTATCCCAACACAGAGTGGACAATTATATCGGGTGCCCACCCCTATTTGACTTTTGTTCCGCCCCGGGTATTTTAATTTCCTCGGTAGCTCCCATATCTGAGAGGCCTTCCCCTATCCGCCACCTGGGGAGGCGCCCGATTGGGGTGTCAAAAACCCCATCTCAAATGCCATTCAAGTACTTGACCCAGTCAGCTCAGAAATTCTGTGATATCCAGTAAAGGGTACCACAACTCCCTTACCAACACGATCAAACACCTATACGATGTTCTGCAATGGTCATTTTAGTACTGAGCCAAGTAGGACCAGTATCTTTGAGCTGCTTGGTAACGGAAGCACCAAGCAACCCATTTCGGGTATTATTATTATTATTGTTATTTATTATTTAATTATTGAATAATAATTTATGTTGTAAAACGTAAAGTATTATTTTCATGTAGTACTTGTCTTTACTGTTTGAGTTTCTCCAATCCCCAAATTACTGCCACCATAATAAAACTTTTCAAACTTTGAAATATTACCGAAGGTTCATGAAACTTCGTCAAAAAATCTTGCCGAGTCTGATTAAAGTGGCTACTTGCACCCACGTGGAGAAAACAAAAGAATCACTTGTCATTTCCCGTTAATGGCACTTTCATACATTCACACGATCTCGACGCTTTGGTTGGTCGTTCTCAACTATTTAGAGAAACATTGTAAATGGTTTTTGTTCTATGTTCCACCGTTTCGACAGTTAACTAATTGCAGCTGACAACATGATTTTCAAGTTTATTTTTTCTACTTTTTTAGTAAAAAAAATTTTTTTAAAAAAAAAAATCAAATTGATTCAGTGGCGGATCCAGACAAGGTTTTTGGAGGGGGTATTGCATGAGAGAGAAAGAGATACCACTATAGTGCTATCTCTCTCACTCTCATTGTTAAATATGAGGCTTTGGGGAGGGCCAAGCAACCGTGGCCACCCTCTGGATCCGCTAATGAATTGATTGTCGAATCTCCAAATGGTCCAATAACCAATTTGGAGATTCTCAAAATTTACGAATATTAATACTGTCATAACTTATTTAAATGGATATTCAACCATTTGGGAATTTCAGAAAATGTATGTTCGACAAGTTGGTGATTGGAAAAAACATAAAATAACTTTTTTTAAGTTCTTCCATTTTTTCAAAATTTTCTACGATTTTCAATTATTTTCTTCCAATTTACATTTTGACTCCAACTTTTTTTTTATATTTTCTTTAATTTTCAACTGTATTTTTCAATTCTTAACTAATTGCATTTTTTGTCACATTCAATCAATTTATTTAATTAACAATTTTTTTCCTGCGAATTTAGATTATTTTCTTTAATCTTCAATTATTTTCTTCTACTGCAAATCTATTCTTTAATTCCCAACTAACTTCATAATTTTTAATTAATTACACCCCTAAGAAATATTTTCTGCTAATTTTAGTTTTATTCTTTAATCAATTTTTTTGATTTCACAGCCACACACAAAAAAATAAAGTTCCCTGATCTAGGTATGAAACAGACATTTTCCTATGTATATTTTGATGCGCTGAATCCGAATTCGTGAGCAGAATTGGCTCATCAGATCAAGTTTTGACCCTAATCTCAAAATCAATAAAATGACACTTTTTGTTTATTAAAACCCGACTACGATGATTTTAAATGAAGTTATGATGTTTTACTTAAAATCATTTTTTCCATTACACAATAACACATCAGTAATTGATGTGTTTTTAACATATGGAAAAAAGTCATATTTTAAGTAAAACATCATAACTTCGTTAAAAATCATCGTACAACAATTTCTTAAAAAGCATTTTATAGGTAATAATTCAAGCTTTTTATTGGTCCTAGGTATGTATTGAAGTTAAGTCGAGTTCAAATTCTAATGTTCAAAAAGTGTCATTTTATTAATTTTGAGATTAGGGTCAAAACTTGATCTAATGGACCGATTCTGATGGCAGATTCGGATTTAGCGCATCAAAATACATACAAAAATGTGTGTCTCTTACCCAGGTCAGAGAACTTTATTTTTTTGTGTGGATGTGTTTTTAATAATTTTCTTCTATTTCAAATTTATTCTTCAATTTCAATTTAATGTCTATATTCTTCAATTATATTCTTAAATTTTCAATATATTTTGTTTTATTCTAATTATTATCTAAAATGTTTAACCATTTTTTCAATTTCTTGGTAGTATTTTTTTTTGAGCCAGTATCATTTTGACACAAAACTTATTTTGAAGATTGTTATATTGTACAGAATGAAAATATTATTTTGTACAACTACTAAATGATATTTGGTACAATTTTAAAAAATGAATTTGTTATTTTGTACATTTATTTAAAAACTGTATTTAATTGCAATCCCGAAGGTTTTTAGCTTTTTTAAAAAATTGTACAAAATAAAAAATTCATTTTTCAAAATGTACAAAATAACATTTAGCAGTTGTACAAAATAACATTTCCATTCTATACAATATAACAATCTTTAAAATAACTCTTGTGTCAAAATGATACTGGCTCTTGTACTTAAGTGAAAGACTTTTTTTATAACGTTTACAATTTGTTTAAAAACATAAAAATGATCCATTTTTAAGCAAAAATCGCGATTTTCATTTCAAACTGCTATAAAAAATTAAAAAAATTTTTTTTTCAAATGTGCTTCGCTTAAGTACTAAAGAAGCTAATCTACTAACGAGAAACTTTTGGTTTTTTGATTTTAGAAGATTCTGTCGGGACTTATGATGTCCACCACAAAAAAACTTTTTTTTTTAGAAGCCCGAATAAATTTATTATAACTTTTATAACTTTTATTATTTTTTAATGAACAAATTCAGAAATGTTCTTTAAATATAGGTTCATTTTATGCAAAAATTTTAAATAAAAAACCGTCCTTCGTTTTTCTTAAAAAAAATTGAGAAAAACGATTTGCAATTTCTGACAAATGAACATTCTAGGTTTTTAAGTTTTCTATCAAATGTAAATTCGTTCTACTACAATTTCGGATATGAATATTTTGTTATTTAAAAATTCGATTAATTTAAAATTCTGTAAAATGAAAATTCTTCTAAATTAAAATTCGTTTAAATTGAAATTCTTTTTAATGAAAATTCTGTTAAATATGAATTCGGTGACCTAAAAATTCTATTAGGTAAAAATTTGAATTCATTTAAATTCGATTAAAAACAAATTCGAATATGTGAAATTTCGGATACAAGAAAATTCTACCTCATGTAAGGGGTCGTCCATAAACTACGTAGCACTTCAAGTGGGAGGGAGGGGTCAAGCTATTGTCTACGATAAGAGGAAAAAATGGTGCTAGTACATGTAACAGCGTCTACGCGGGGGAGGGGGGGGGGGTTAATTTCTCCAAAAAATAAGTCTACGTAGTTTATGGAGGACCCCTAATTCTACAAAATGAAAATTCTAAATAATTAATTTTAGAGCTTAATTATACATCCCCAATAGGTAACTGTTTGATAGTAAGTGTCTGTGTGTGTGTGCATATGTGAGAGAATGAGTGAGTGAGTGAGGTTGTAAGAGAGACAGAGGGCGTAAAAGAGTAAGTGAGTGTGTGAGTAAAAAACTAAGTGAAGAACTGTGTGAGGGCGTTAGTGAGTGAGGGGGGACGTGTGTGAGTTACACTGCACGTGTGCAAGTTAGTGAGTGAGTGAATGTGTGAGGTCGTGAGTTATTGTGTGTGAATGGGTGAGTGAATTACTGACTGAGTATGTGTATGTGTGTGTCTGTGATTGAGTTAATTTTTTCAGGGCGTTAGTTTGTGAGTAAGTGTGTGCGTGTGAGTGACTCTGAGAGGGCGTAAGTTAGTTAGTGAGTGAGTGAGTGAGTGAGTGATAATTAATTGTTATAAATAGTTTTTAAATATGTTGAAGATGTTGTACCTTTGAATGAATTGATATGATGCTGATTTGATCTTGATTTTCTCTTTATTCTTATTTCCTTTCAAAGTCATTCGGTAATCTACATATATAGTCCTTTACGCAAATGACTTTCTTGTCTATGTCTTGAATGGGAATGATATGGAAGCAGTACGTTTTTCTCGTGGGTATTATAAACGAAGAAAATGTAATGCCCGATTTCTTATGCTTAATTTTAAGCGTTTCGTCGTGTGACTCAACGATCTCACGGAGGATAAGAAATATCTGTCCATCAATTTCCATAAAAATTTTTATCATGCCTAGTAATTTTTTGTCCTTGTAAGAGACGCAAGAGTTCAACGTTTCTTTTGTCTGGTATATAACTCCGAGGTACAAACATCATTATTCAGTTTGCATCTTCTGTATTCCATGATTGACTGAATCTCTTGGTCTGTAAATGGCCTCATTCGTCTGAGTGCAACTTCTTCTAAATGAAGAAAGGTGTAATTTGCAGGCGGTCCAAGCAATTGCGGTTCCTGACGTTTGTTTCTAATATCAGAACTTACTAAAGCTCTAATTGCTATATAAGCATTAATAATTCTAATTGTGTTGAACAATTCAACATCAAGTTTGTTGGAACCATGTGCCAAACGCATTAGCTCACAATTTCCATCTTCAGAAGAGAATGCCGACCAAACCCACAGACGTCCCCACATTCGAACATATTGCGTCATGTGCAACAATTGGTGAACGTTATAAGAACATTTATTTCTACCATAAAGATTATCCATATCCATTACAAAAGCGTACATCAGTGTTTCAGCCAAATCCAATTCTGAGTAACTGATTTCATTTTTGGATAGTATATGGACAGCTTTTACAAGTCGTAAGAAATGTTCATAATAATCGTTCTGCAATTTGCCTTTCAACAATATCGGACCATACAAAAGAAATGCTCTAAAATGTGAAGCCTTCCAATTCTTTAATTGCTGTAGTGTCTGTGGTGTTCGCGTAACGTTATCCGGTGAAAATATGAGTTCTAGATCCTCATTAATATCAGCTCTCACTCGTGGGTTCATGTAATAATCTTCTTGATGATTTTGCGATGAACACCACAGTATTAGCAGCATTCTAATCATCCCGAGAAGAATTGCATGCATATAATCCGGACAGAAACCCTTTGCTCTATTAAAATGAGGTATATGAGAAACAATAGAGTCTTCTTTGACACCTTTAAAATAATCGGGACCTTTATTCCCGACTATTTCTGTTTGTTTTTTCATTCGAGCCTCTGTCTTTAGTGGAGGATCTTTTGTGAGAATCGGAAAGACTCTATTAAATTTTTACCCAATTTTACTTGTTTTTCCAGGATGCTCGCAACTAGAGCAGCCGCATTCACCATTATATTGCATGGAGTTATTTGCTGAAGCTTTAGCTGGAGCATCTAGAGAGGCTAGAGGAGCAATTGCTTCGCTAGAAATTGTACAGTAGTGTTCAACGACGCCTTCCCTTTTGCTTTTGAGTTCGATATTAAAAGCTGGCAACTCTATTTCATTCTGATATTTCATGCTCAACAGTAGACATGTTGAACGCGTCTCAAGAACTGTCAAAACAATAATAATATGTCGATTTAACGTAGGTTATAAGAATACCTTTTTTATTTATTATCTTAAAGTTAGAAATGATAATTATTTAGATACATGAATATTAGGGAAGAAGATGTTAACCAAGATTTACATTCGCATTGTCATTTCAGGTAATTATAAAAAAAATGTATTTATATTTAAGCAGTATCATAAGTGCATCGTAACCTATGTAACTGCGATCACGTTCCAATCTTTTGTAAAAAATCAAAGCTATTTTACCTGAAATGAAGTAATTAACCACTGAATATAATAAATTAATGTCTTCTTTATTTATTTACATGAAAATGACCGTTGGAAATTATGAAATTATGTATACACATTTTGCTAATTTTTAACATCTGTTTTGTAATTTCCAATGGCTATTTCAATTTAAATTAAGAAAAAAGGCATCAGATAGTAATATTTGGTAATTAATTACTGGGCTTCAACTTAATTAACTTTGCTTTTTCACAAAAGATTGATATAGAATCAAGAGTGGATCGAAGACCATAAAATTACGATTCAGCAGCTCTGCCGTGGTATTTTTCTTAAATGAAAAAAACTATTCAAAATATAATCTTGCTGATAATTGAAACGGTCAATAAAGTTGAAAGCAAATATGTAAAAAGAGTTTTGTTAAAAATAATCATCGAAATTAAAATCTGAGACAAAAAAAAACATAAACAGCCATATGTCTTACATCATTAATTTTTAAAATAGTATACAACAGGTTAATTAATCCAAATTATTGTAAACTAGACAGATGCTGCAGATATCGAAGCTTGTCTTTGAACTGGTACCTGTTTGGAAAAATAAGATGATACAGAGAGTAAATTGAAGCGATCTGCTCTTCTGAATTTCCTTTTAGATATCCACAAATAAAGTAAGTATCAATTCAATCTTCTCTTGAATCAGTTTCATCAATAAAATAGTAGTCGATTTATATTTTAGTTTTTTAACAAATTACGCGTGTATTACTTATTAGTATTTTAAAAACATATGTAGATGTATTTTAATATTTTCATGACAAGTAGATTTACTTTCGAAATCTTTGGAAAAGAAATTAACGCTTTGTAATACCTAAGGAAAGAAGCAGACTGACTTTATAATCGCTTAAAAAGATTAATAAAAATTAATTACTATTTGCAGTTGCTGAATAATAGTCATCAAGTTCTTGATGTATCCGTTCTTAAAACAGTTTCATGTCGATTTTATTTTAGTCGACGTAAACGAGTTTCAACAGTCAAGGAAACAAAAGCGACAGATAAATTTATCCTGCTTACGGAATAACTACAATATTTAATTATATAAAACTGTATAAATATATTGTATAAAATCTATAAGACTCTCGTATCGAGTTGATAAAAAGAAATTCTAATTTCCAATTTATGTAACGAGACTGATCGATACTAGATGGGTTTATGTCGATTTTCATTTGCTCTATCTCAAAAGTCTGAAGAGTTAAGGCTTCAAAACACGTCAATACACTTTTGTCAAAAAAAGTAACCATCAATACTAACTTCTCTTACATTTATAAGTAAATTCTTAGTTCTTCTTCTTAAAAAAAGTTTCTGAACCTTTTTAATAACTTAATTAAATCCAAATGCATTTTCAATGATTTAAAAAGATTAACTAAAATATACTTTGTCATAACGCAGTTTTAAAAATGGCGTGATTCGGTTCTCTGTAGATAACCAGAAAGTTGCAGATTTAAGAATAATTCACTATGTGACGTCAGAGTGCAAACAAATACAGTCCAAATTGCATGTCTCCCACTTTTCTACTTTTCTTGCACGCACTGTTTGACCAACAGAACAGAGTCGATGTCTTTAGCGTGAGTAGTACAGCTTCAAAATCTAACCTGACCGTATCACTAGTGCGGCGTGTTGTCAAGTAAAAAAGTGTGAGACATTCAATTTGGATTGTATTTGTGTACACTCTGACATAAGTGACATAAGTGAATCGTTCTTAATTCTGCAACTTTCTGGTTATCTATACAGAGAACCGAATCACTCCATTTATGACTTTGTTATGAAAAGTATCGTTCGTAACTGCGTGAACAAAGCAGTAGTTTTTCACTCGTTGCAAAACATTGCTCTCGTTCCAGAAACGACTGCTTGTCACGCATTTTACGAAATATACTATTCTCTGTAGCAGCTGGATAGAAGCATCAACGTCGTGAGAGTGGCCGTTTATGAGACGGCTATATGTCAATAATATTTCATTCTAATTTGTTGAGTTCGATGAATTGAGACAGCAAACATAATAGACCAATTAAACCTGTTTACCGACATTTGACGATATTCAAGCCTATTTTAAAAAGTCTATTGCAAGAACTGCTGGACCAAACAAATTTTAGATAATGCGTGTATCGAGACTTGGTTCTGCTTGGTTCCTACTGGAACAAATAAGCTGACATTAAGACGTTATGGAAGCGATTAAGATAACCACAAAAAAGTAAGCATCAATTCCATTTCACAAATCTGATTTATCTGTAAATTATTAGTTTCTGTAGTTTTTATTCCTTCCACATCACTGAAAATTTCCTAAAAATTTATTAAATATTTATTCGCAATATTCAAAATATTTTAGCGCAAAAATTAGTGATAATATTGTAAAGATTTAAATGTCCCGATTAAATAAATGTTCAGCGTAAACCTTTCCTAAGCATTTAAATTAAATTTTCGCCTAATTATATTTATAATTTTAATTAGGCAAAATAATTAAGGCCTGAAATAATAATTTCAGGAAAGTTTTACGCTGAACATTAAAATAGTCGGGACATTCAAATCTTTACAAAATTTGTAGTAAATTTTGCACTCACATGTTTCGAAAATTGCAAGTAACTATTTAATAAATTTCAAGGAAATTTTCGTTGCTTTAGTTTTTAGTCATTTACCTGAGTAATTTTCATACTGGATAATATTTCAATTGTTTATGTAGATATTCTTTCTTCTTCTTTAAAAAGAGTTTCTGATCCTTCTGAATGCCCCAAATCAAAGCCAACTGCATTTTCAATGGTTTAAAAAGATTCTGAAACATATGTAAATTAAATTGTCGCCTCATTATTATTTTAATTATAATTGCGGAAAATGTTGAGACGAGTTTCAGGAAAGTTTCACGCCTAACCATTTAAATAATCGGGACATTTAAGTCTTTTCAAAAATTTCCACTTAGTTTTGCACTCACATATTTCGAATATTGCAAGTAAATATTTAATAAATTTCTAGGAAATTTTTGTTGCTTTAGTTTTTAGTCATTTACCAGAGTAATTTTCAAACTGAATAATATTTCAATTTGTCGAGTTAGATGAATTGAGATAGCAAACATAATAGACAAATTTATACTGCTTACCGACATTTGACGATAATGAATTCTTTTTTAAAAGGACTCTGGCAAGTGCAATTCGTTTTAAGATATCCACAAACAAAAAAAGTATGAATTCCATTTCTCAAATCTGATTTATCTGTAAATTATTAGTTACTTAGGTTTTAGTCATTTACCAGAGTAATTTTCATACTGAACAATATTTTAAATGCTTCAGTGGATATTTTTATTTATATGAAAAGTAGATATACATTTTTAATCTTCTGAAATGTAGCTTTATAATATCTTAAATAAACCCCAAGTGCCGTTTTAATTGCTTAAAAATGTTGATTAATATATTTTTTTCAACCGCTGGATAACAGCCCCAAAGTTGCGGGAGTGATGGTTCATTGGACCGGTTTATGTCGATTTTATCTCGTTGATTTTGTCGAGTACGAAGTGTCAAGTGATATCATACTTTTTTAAGAATCACTTAACCTTTTTGGCGGGAAAAAATAAGTTATATTCATTGCCTGTATTGGACTGTCTGATAAGAATATGTCAAATATTTATTGTAATTGATAAACTGAATTGGACGAGTTGCAAATTTTGATATTTGAAACTGAATTTGAGCAACAAAAGTGTGGCAGAGAATCAACTTTGTGCTGGAAATCGCGATATTAATGTTACAGATGTGTAAGCTTGCCATCGTTCTGGTTCCTATTCCGTTAAATTAGATGATATGGAGACAAAATCTAAACGATTTACTCTTGTTGATTCACTTTTAGATATTTACAAAGAAATTATGCATCAATTTAATCTTCTCTCAAATTAGTTTTTTCAGAAAATTTTAAGTTGCTTTATTTTTTAGTCTTTTAACAGAGTAAGTGTCTTAATTATATTTTTTTATAAATATAGTTGTTTTTTTATCGTTCTTTGAAAAAGTAGATTTACTTTCTAATTGTGTAACTGAAGAATTCATACTAATTTTATTTTTTTATTTTATTAGTAAAATATTTTAACCTCAAACTCTCTAGATTATAAGAAAAATAAATTTCCAAAATCTCAACTATTATCTAAAAAATATTTAATTTTTACTACACAACCATATATTTTTCTTTGTTGCAGATAGCTCCAAACGATTTAGTTCACACAAGCTTTTCACAGATCTATCCAACAAACAGCTCTTATGACATCGCAGAATTTAGCTATTAGAACTTACTGTTAAAAAAAAATATATAAATAAGTTTTTAGCGAAAAAAATTACCATCGACATTCCTTAATGACAAGTTCGAGTTACTGTTATATAAAAAACATGTATTTTTTGTTTAACAAAAATATGTTTATTTCTTTATTTACGTTTTATAAAAAGTATAATATCACTTGACACTTTTTCTTTTTTTTTTAGTTATTATACACTCGTTTTATCGACCTTACAGGCCCAATAAGTGTCCCCCGTATGGAGTTCCCAGTATTTATTACTTTCATATTTATTTTACTTTTTAAGTGGTTTTTGCGTCTACAGAACGGCTTGAAAATTAGGAGTACTCGCATTTGCCTGGACCACCCGGTATATTGGGTTTGCACGCCAGTGGAGAGGGAAAACTGTAAAAAAACCTTTCCATAGTACAACCGGTTTATCGACAGTCGAGTTCTAGTGATCTGCACAGGACGATTACCGACAGTGAATATCATTATACCTCGACGTCTTTACCTTCCACTGAAGTTATCTTACAGCCGGAAAAATTACCAGGCTCACCGGGGCGCGAACCAAGCAAGCTTGACGCTTGACTTGGCGCGACCGTAGAGTCCAGGACCTTAACCAACTGAGCTAACTCCGTGGTTATATCACTTGACACTTCTTACTCGACAAAATCAACGGAAATAAAATCCACATAAACCGGTCCAATGAACCGCCACTCCTGCAACTTTGGGGCTGTTATCCAGCGGCTGAAAAAAAAAATATTAATCAACATTTTTAAACAATTTAAAATGCACTTGGGGTTTATTTAAGACATTATAAAGCTACTTTTTAGAAGAATAAGAATATATATCTACTTTTCATATAAAAAAATATCCACTTAAGCATTTAAAATATTACTTAGTATGAAAATTACTCTGGTAAATGACTAAAACCTAAGCAACTAATAATTTACAGATAAATCAGATTTGAGAAATGGAATTCATGCATACCTTGTTTGTGGATATCTTAAAGCGAATTGACGAGAGAAAATCGTTTCCATATGGTCTTTCTGTCATCTAATTTCTTCGAGTAGGAACCAAGACAGGGCCAAGTCTCGATGCACGCGTAATCTACAATTTTTTTGGTTCAGCAGCTCTTGCAAGAGCCTTTTTGAAAAACAATTCATTGTCGTCAAATGTCGGTAAGCAGAATAAATTTGTCTATTATGTTTGCTGCCTCAATTCATCTAACTCGACAAATTTGACTGGAATTTATTTGACATATAAGCAAATCTAAAAAACAGATCACTTTTATGTGACTTACATTTATTTTTTTACGCATGTACTATATCAATCTGGTTACTTTGCAACAAAATACATTTACTGTTGCTTAAAACCTCAAAAAATGTTTGGAGTGATATATTGAATATCTTATGCGTTATGCGACTCAAAAGTCAAAAAATAATTGAAAAACTCAAAAACTTGGTGTGATTTTTAGGAAATGAAAAATTAAATTGCACATAACTTTTAAAGCAATCAATGTATTGATTTGAAATTTTGTGGGTTATTAGTTCATATATGTACATTTCGATGTCATTAGGTAAGAAAAGTGTGCAATAAAAAATTACGACATGGTAAATAATTAAAAAGGCGTGACTCTACTTTCTACCATTTAAAGAATTTTCGGTTTTTCACATATAGTTTTTAAAGTATTTTATTAAAAAATAAATCTGAGTATGCATTGTATTCTACAAACGATTACAAATTAATTGGTACGTCAACGAAAACTGTGCCTTCAAAATAGAGTAACTTTTACTGATAAATTATTCTGTTACTTAAAGCGTAATCTTTACTCACGCGACACCTTATTTAACGGCACACTTACAAAATAAGTCAAAACCACCTAATTTTTTTTGTAAAACTGCTAGTTTTTTTATTTTTACACATGTCTGTAAAATGCTTCAAGAAAATTTTCACTACAAATGTATAAAAACGTCAATTACTACATCTTATTTTTTTCCAAGTATGTATTTTGAAGTTGTCGAAAATTTGTGCCTTTAAAATTAGACAATGTTTATGTATTGTTTTTTTAATGACTATGTTCACCCGAGTTATGAATTGTAACTTCAAAAATAAAGTAAACATAATGTCTTCAGGTAATAATATTATATTATATATTATAGGTACTTATATATATTATATTATAATATTATATTATTAATAAAATAAATTTGGATTATCTTTTGTTTTGTATAAGCGATTTGTGAGCTCTTTAAAAATCAGGAAGTGACGTAACATCCAAATGTTTATTTTTGGTATAACTTTTGAAGCATTTGATAAAAACAAATTACATTCATATTATCTAATTTATTGAAAGATTTTGGATAAAATGATATAAGCAACACTTGTGTGCTTCCAAATTTGAAAATTTTACTTTTTTTGTCGAAGTTTCCGTGTTTTTTAGATTTTTCCATAAAGTGGTCTCTTAAACGGTCACTTTCACGACGTTCATGCTTTTATTCAGCTGCTGCAGAGAAAAGTATATATTATTCAATCTTTTTAAACCATTGAAAATGTAGTTAGATTTATTTGAGATATTAAAACGGTTCAAAAATTTTATTTAAGAAGAAGAAAGTATATCTACTTGTTATAAAAATAAAAATATTCATTTAAGCATTTGAAATATTATTCAGTTTGAAAATTACTTTGGTAAATGTCTTAAAACTGAATTTAGTACAAATTTTGTAAAGATTTGAATGTCCCGATTATTGAAATGTTTAGCGTGAAACTTTCCTGAAACTCGCGTTAACTATTTCGCCTTATTATGGTTATAATTATAATTAGGCGATAATTTAATTTAAATGTTCAGAAAAGGTTCACACTGAACATTTATTTAATCAGGACATTAAGTCTGTACAATATTTCCACTAAATTTTGCACTAAAATATGTAGAATATTGGAAGTAAGCATTTAATAAATTTTCAGGAAATTGTCGGTGCTGTAGGTAAATTAAAAACTAAAGGAACTAGTAGTATGATTATATTCTTTTAATATTTTTTGGTTCAAAGCTAGTGTCATCAACTATAAACTTATTACCAATGACGAATTAAAGATTGTAATAATGTTTTTACATTACATGTCAGTCACATACGACATATTTACATTCTTCAATTTATATGTCATTATTTAAACGTATTTTCCGGCATTGCTTGTTGAGAGACTGTTTTCTATAATTTAAAAGTAAATATATCAATAATATTTTTCTAGTAAATGGTACTGTTTTGTTAAGTACTTCAATTATTGCATTTTCTAGAGTTTATTTTTTATATCATTTAAATCTGTCTATAATCAATTGCTCTCTTCTTATAATGTCAATGTTGCATTTCATAAGGGGTGGATGTATGTGTAAAAAAGGAGAACCTCGTTCTAAAAAAAAGGGAAAATACAAATGATTTAGTATACTAACGAATTATAATAAAAGTAATGTAATGAATAGAAATATTAAGGAAATACATTTAAATGATGTGAAATTGTTAATGTCTATTGTACATCTTCTTCTTGTAATTGCAGTTTATAAGTAAGAAGTTGCATATCAGAAAGAAAATTCATATTTTTCGTAATATTTTATAATAATGTGATGAATTTTCTGATTAAGAAATTTTAAAAAATGGCCTTAATATGATGATATGAAAATGTACATACTTCTGTTGACATATAGTTATATAGAAATATTTGTAACAAATCTTCTTGCAGAATTTGGGGAATTAATCTGAAATATGGAAGGGAAATGTTGTACAGTAGAAGTAACTTAGATTTCATCAATGGTCAACTTCAATCAATGTAATTTATCATACTAGGTTTAGTAGGCACATTTTCTTCAAGTTCTGTTCATGATAAAGAAATAATTTTTAGGTATTTGGAATATGCCCGTGACAACAAGGATTTGAAGAAAGCAGCGAAGATCAAACTGCCACAATTCAGAAGTAATTTGAATTTTTAATTTATAATATTAAATTATATTTTTTAACATGAATTGAACTTTTTGCAGAATCTAAAACTGAATTGGACAATATTCCTGTTGATACTAATGGAAATATTTGTGATAGAAATACAAAAATATTTAAAAAAGAAGTATTAGATGAAAAAAGCCGTCTTTTTAGATTACAAAAAATGGCCAAGAAAGCCGAAATTGATTCCCGTCAACAGCTTCAACAAGAAATAAAAAATTCAGATACAATTTATGATTTAAAAATGAGTACTAACATAGAAAGATTTGGTAATTCATTTGATTCAATAATAAGGAAACCATCTCTTTCAAAAATACAACCCAAAAAAAGCTCATTATCAAAAATTAATACATTTGATACAAAAAAGCCCGTAAAAAAGAGTGAAATCATTTTATCTCAACCGTTTAATTTCTCTTCTCAGACTGTAAATTCAAAAATTTTAAATAAAGATAACAAAACCATGTTAGTACCATCTAGATCGAACACTACTGTCTCTACTTCCTCTTCAGCAAATTATTATGGTAACGATAATAATAACAACCATAATGACAAAATGAATGATGATTAGTATTGCGAAGATTATTATCGTGATGATTGTTATCGTGATGATGATGTTAATGATAATGTTGATGAAAATGATTCTGATGATGATATTGATAATATTGATGATAATGTCAGTGATCTTAATACAAATGAAAATAATGAGGCTGATAATGATAAAGACGATAATAAAAATGAAATTATCGATGTCGAAGGCTCTATAAATTTAACAGAACAGAATACTTGCAATTCAAAAATTGATTTAGGGGCAAATGAATTCTCATTTCTGTTTCCTACTGGCGGTAAGTTTAATAACGTTTTTTAGATCACCTATTTCCTAATTTTATGTAAAAGATAAATTCATTGAGAGTTTCTAATACTCAAGGTTGTTTTTTCTTTCAGTTTCAATACAGAACATTAATTTTTTAGAAAGGCTTTTAGAACTGATGAGAAAAGTTCACATTTCTGAGCAAAGATATTCATCAACAACAAATTTAAAGGTGAACTAATTAATTTATTTGTTAACATTGTGAAGCTTGAATTCTTTAGTAAATAAATACTTTTTTTCAGATTCCAGAACAATTTACAACTCCTGATGAAGAATACAAGGTAAAAATAAACAAATAACTTTCAAAATAACATTTGAAAATCATTATAGTACAAAACTTATTATTGTTTATATTTCATAGGTTGAAATTAGTAAAGAATCAGGCGTTTATATTAAGAGTGCTACTAAAGCCTACATTGAAATGAATTCCTACTTTGAAGGAAAATATAATTGGAAAAGGCTAGTACGATTAACTCTGTTAGAAATCTATGGATCAGATATAACAAAATATAGTGCTACTGGAAAAGGTGTTAATAGTCGGCCCGCAATTAATTATAAATTATTTCAAGCACTTTTAGGTAAAACTTTATTTTAGACTAAAGTTTGTCCAATCACAAATTAATAAATGTCAAAATTTAGTTAAAGCATTTAGTTAAAGTAATTTAGTTTTATCGTTTATTGATACTATTATACATTTTTGGTTGGGCAATCTTTTTATTTATTTAAAACTTTTTATATGTTTAAGTCAATTCATGTAATTTTTTTTTTAGATTGGGCAAGAAGTTTCTTAAGTGAGGGTCAAAAGTTAACAAAATCCGATTACATCAACCAAATAAATAAAGTGGCTTCTAATAAAAGGAAATACCAAACAAAAAGAGGAAAACAAAGCAGGAAAAAAGTGAAATTAAACGAACAACCATTCCAACGATGTGAACATCAAAGAAAAACTCAAAATTACTCTCAACCTCACTATCAATCTCTCTCACAACCTCACTCTCCATCTCACGATCAATCTCTCTCACAGCCTAACAATCATGCACACGATCAATCTCACGGTCAACCTTTCGCTCAAACTCATTTACAACATCAGGCTCAACTTCATGCTAAACCTCATGATCAAATTTACGCTCAATCTTACGGTTAAACTTCCTCTCAACCTCATGTACGAGCTCATGCACTACATCCCGGTCAACTTCATGAACAGCCTCCCACTCAACCTCATCCACTAGATCTCGCTCAACTTCATGAACAATATCACAGTCAATCTTACAGTCAACTTCCAACTCAACCTCACTGTCAACCTCATGAACAACCTCAAAGTCAAGCTAACAGTCAACCTAACAGTCAACCTCTCGATCAACCTCATGAGCAACCTCGCAGTCAACTTCCCGCTCAACCTCATGCACAACCTCGTTATCAACCTCACGATAAAATTCACGACCAAACTCACGGCCAAACTCTGTCGCAACCTCAGAATCAATTTCTCTCGAAACCTCACTCTCAACTTGATCCTAAACTTTAAAAACAACGCCAAAGTTGTAATCGACAACAACCTCAAGGTCAAACTCACTCTTAACCTCAGGGAAATTCTCACGGTCAACCTCTCTCCCAAGCCCACTCTGAACCTCACTGTCAGCATCAAACAGAACCTCAAAAACAACCTAATCCGCAATTCGAACGGACTCAGTCTCATCCAGAGCATTCTACATCATCCACAAGTTCACCTTATCAAAATAATTATAACCAATATTCGCATGAGTTTCAAAATACCAGAGTGCCAAGTGTTTCTAATGAACATAATTCTTCGTATAATTCATATCATTCATTAGCTTATCCTTTCTTCTTTAACTAACAAATAGATCCATCTTATTCATACAAGACAAACATTCTCCGTTCACCTAGCTATAATATTATGAATTTAAAGTAGGTAAATTAATAGTTTTCCAATTTCTGTGTCAATGATTATTTTATTTTTTATTTATTTAAAGAAAAGTTGTAAACTGATAATATAAGCAGTCTAAAGTGACTAAGGTTTTTACTACAATTTTATTCTTATTGTATTATTACTGTAGTTATTAATTGTTAATTAATGATATAGTATTATTATTAACTGTTACGTATAAATAAGGAGTAAATTAAGCTGTAAAAATATGGTAATAATGTCAATAAAGAATTCAATAACTTGGAAAAATTAATCTTTTATATTTTAATCCTACTTGACAATAAAACAGGGCAATAAAGATGTTAAGAATAGCTTGGCAGCTTGGCGAGGACCTGGCGTGGACAGAAACTTATTTGACATCACACTCCAGACGCTACTTCAAGACGAATTAACCCTACATATTTTGGAGGCTCATTGACTCTCTAAACACACTAAAAAACTACATCGAGCAGTATTATTGATTTAGTCATAAATCATTACTCAGAATCCAGGTAGTTATACTCCAAACGTTACATTCACGAGACATAGCCCTACGTGCACGTGCTTCGTTGGACCTACTGAGGCTCCGAATACCCTAAAACAGCTGTGAAATTGTTCCTGAAAACCCTCCAATCAACCTTTTAACGCTTCGAAGTAAACCCTCAATAAACTATAACCAACCTACAACGGGTGAAACTGGACGAAAGCGACAAAATTTAGCCAGATTGTACTTTCGTTGGCTTCATTTCTCTACTATGATTCCATTCTAATTGAATTTTAAAATATTTCTAAGAGTACAGTAAATTGTAGATTCAAATCTAGGTTTAAAGTAGGCTGAAAAAAAAATAAAGTTTGTTAACATAAAAAGTTTTTTTTTCAAAAAACGTTCTCTAATATACATGCGTAATTTGGTTCAAAATTGTCTAAAAAATCAGTAAACAACTGGCGATAGCTAATAGTAAAAATTGTGGAAGGATATAGATGTTTAAGAATTTCCATTTCTTCTAAAATAAAAATTTTAAACATTTCCAAATTTTCATTGTTTTATTTCTGCCATTTGAAGATAATTTTATGTGCCTAAAGTTTAAATGAAAACATTAAAATTAAGCCACCAGCTTGTGTATAATTAGAGGTGTTTAGATGTAAACACAAGTCATTCAAAACGATACAACAGTGTGATTACACACGGAGAGAAGGATCTTGCTTTTATAGCATGCCAGTAGTTCATGATTTTCTTGTAGAGTTACTTCGCTTGCTACTGACGTATGAAATCATACGTCAGCAGCATGAGCGCCATCTGTACTACTAATGTAAGGTACACACGCTTGTGCTGTTTAAGTCGCATACACAAGCAGTAGGGGCGCCTTGCGGTTACTTCATGAAGTATCACCTTACTACTAATGCATGAGACCCATGAAATTCTGGTATGGGAGCCTTGCATTAGACATTTTCTTTGGGAGACGCATGACTATGTTCTGATTCCGATTAGTTCGCACTTTCATTTGGTCGAATTCCATTATCCAGAACATTCTTGTAGCCGAATTCTCATTTCATAGAAATAATATTTGACGGAAGTCAATTGAAACTGATATTTCATGTACTATATATTTGATCAAATTTCCATTTAACAGAATGCCCAGGTGATGGAATTTCTATTTTATAGAATCGACATTTAAGCGAAGTTTCATTTGCTCGAATTTTAATTTACACAAAATAATTTTTAATAGAATCCTTATTAAAACGAAATGTTATTCAATATAATTCCTATTTCATCGAATATTTATATAATAGAATGTATAGTTAAGTGAACTTTCATTTAATAGAATTCATTTTTAGTCGAATTTTCTTTTAACAGAATTCTCAAGTGAACGAATTTCTATTTTATAGAATCGACACTTAAACGCAGTTTCATTTGCTCGAATTTTAATTTACACGAAATAATTTTTAATAGAATCCTTATTAAAACGAAATGTTATTCAATATAATTCCTATTTCATCGAATATTTATATAATAGAATGTATAGTTAAGTGAACTTTCATTTAATAGAATTCATTTTTAGTCGAATTTTCTTTTAACAGAATTCTCAAGTGAACGAATTTCTATTTTATAGAATCGACACTTAAACGCAGTTTCTTTTGCCCGAATTTCAATTTACACGAAGTAATACTTAATAGAATCCTTAATAAAACGAAATATTATTTGATATAATTCCTTTTTCATTGAATATTTATATAGTATAATGTACAGATAAGTGAACTTTTATTTAATAGAATTTATATTTATCGAATTTTCATTTAACAGATTTTCAGGTGATGAAATTTCTACTTTATAGAATGCCTGTTTAAAAGAACTTTTAAGTGAGTGAATGCACTTTTAATAGAATTCTCAAGTGAACGAATTTCTATTTTATAGAATCGACACTTAAACGAAGTTTTATTTACTCGAATTTCGATTTACACGAAGTAATACTTAATAGAATTCTTAAAACGCCGAATTCTCATTTGTCCGAAATCGCGAATGTCTGAATAAGCATTCGTTAGAAAGATTTTAGCGCGAATTTGAAAATTAACCAATCACAATTTTGTTGATAATTTCTGATTGGCCAATTTTCAAATTCGCGCCAATATCTTTCTAACGAATACTTATTCAGACATTCGCGATTTCGGACAAATGAGAATTCGGAGTTTTAAAAATTCAATCAAGTATTACTTCGTGTAAATAGAAATTCGATAATCTGGGCATTCTGCTAAATAAAAATTCGACCAAATATTAATTCTATTAAATAAAAGTTCACTTATCTGTAAATTCTATTATATTAATATTCAATGAAATGAGAATTATATTAAATAATATTTCGTTTTAATACAGATTCGAACATGTCGAATTTCTATTAAAAATGCATTCACTCACTTAAAAGTTCTTTTAAACAGGCATTCTATAAAGTAGAAATTTCATCACCTGAAAATCTGTTAAATGAAAATTCGATAAATATAAATTCTATTAAATAAAAGTTCACTTATCTGTACATTATACTATATAAATATTCAATTAAAAAGGAATTATATCAAATAATATTTCGTTTTATTAAGGATTCTATTAAGTATTACTTCGTGTAAATTGAAATTCGGGCAAAAGAAACTGCGTTTAAGTGTCGATTCTATAAAATAGAAATTCGTTCACTTGAGAATTCTGTTAAAAGAAAATTCGACTAAAAATGAATTCTATTAAATGAAAGTTCACTTAACTATACATTCTATTATATAAATATTCGATGAAATAGGAATTATATTGAATAACATTTCGTTTTAATAAGGATTCTATTAAAAATTATTTTGTGTAAATTAAAATTCGAGCAAATGAAACTTCGCTTAAATGTCGATTCTATAAAATAGAAATTCCATCACCTGGGCATTCTGTTAAATGGAAATTTGATCAAATATATAGTACATGAAATATCAGTTTCAATTGACTTCCGTCAAATATTATTTCTATGAAATGAGAATTCGGCTACAAGAATGTTCTGGATAATGGAATTCGACCAAATGAAAGTGCGAACTAATCGGAATCAGAACATAGTCATGCGTCTCCCAAAGAAAATGTCTAATGCAAGGCTCCCATACCAGAATTTCATGGGTCTCATGCATTAGTAGTAAGGTGATACTTCATGAAGTAACCGCAAGGCGCCCCTACTGCTTGTGTATGCGACTTAAACAGCACAAGCGTGTGTACCTTACATTAGTAGTACAGATGGCGCTCATGCTGCTGACGTATGATTTCATACGTCAGTAGCAAGCGAAGTAACTCTACAAGAAAATCATGAACTACTGGCATGCTATAAAAGCAAGATCCTTCTCTCCGTGCACGTTTGTGTATAAATAGAAGGACACTATCAGCTTTTTAAGAATTAAATTCTTGCTATATAATTAAAATATTTTATGCAGATCCTGTCGTATATGCCAAATGTGCTTTGTGTCAATATAATTTTTCGGAGGTAGGGGGGCCAAAATTGCACTCGTTCGGAAATGTATGCTATAGGTGTTGTTAGATGTGCGTTTTAGCAATATGTTTTTAATTGTGGGAGGGGAGGTACGACCCCTCTTCCCCGCCCCATCCGACGTATAAGAAATTAAATGTGTATGTACACAAAAAAGTTAAAACAGGGGGGTTATTAAAAAATCTTCGGAGGGGGGGGGGGTAATGGTACATTTGACGTGATTTTTTACAATGTTTTAAATAGGGTGAGGCCCCCCCGCACCCGTCAACCCGTGTATCAGCAATTAAATTATAAGTATACAGCGCCGGCTCTGGGGTGGAGCGAGTGGAGCGGTCGCTCCAGGTGCCAGGTGTCAATGGCGCCAAAAATACGACAAAAAATTTTTTAAATTAAAAATTTAAAAAAAACGCAATCTTGTTTGCATTAAATCATATGAATGTGTTAAACACTGAGTTGCGTCGTAATGAGAAATAAGAGTAGTTATACTTTTGTCTCTTTCCATGTGATTAGGACTCATCAATCTCAGAATTTATGGCAATCCAGCGCAATCATATGATTTCACCCTTCGAGTCTTTTGTAATTCGCGGGATGCACGGTAGGAATGGTAGAATGAGTGGAGCGTTGTGGCGAGCTGCAGAGCAGCCAGGATTGCCAGTATTGGCGATTTTGCGCCAAAGTGGCGATTTTTTCTGGAAATGGTGACTGATTTTTCGGCTTGGCGCGTGGCGCTTTTCTTGGCGGTCTTGAAATTTTAAATATTAAAAATATTTTTCAATAATAAACTGAGTTAAAAAATAATTCCCTGTATTCCTATATCCTGTATTTATTTAGTAAATATTTTGATTGGCCTGCTTTAAATAATCGTAATTATATTGTAATAAAAGGTGAATAATATTTATTTTTTGTCAATATTATTTAATTATTGGGTAACAAGATAAAAATTTATAATTTTGAATTTCCCGCATTTGGCTATTTTTGGCGATTTTTTTTTTTGACAGATGGCGCCAAACTATCGAGGTTTGCTGGCAACCCTGCAGAGCACATTTCCGTTATATATATCCAGTTGAACAGAAGTGATCACAAATGATAAAGATTAAAAGCGAGAAAAAGAGTCTTGTTTTTTTTAATTAATGTAATTATTTATATAGTAGGTAGGTTTATGTACTTTGTAAGTTGTTTCTTTTCTTTTCGTTTTGTCTAAAATTGAATATGGTTACATTATTCTCAATGTTTATACTTTTCCTAATTCAAGTAACTGTATCTAAATTAATACAAAACCATATTTCTAGACAAAATACGCATAAAAATTCCTCAAAGTTCACTTTACTAAGTTTTATGAAACCAAAACTTGAGTTTCAGAATGACGATTTATTGTAATTTGAAAAGAATCGAATTTTTAGCCGACATAACCTTTATTTGTTGTTGTTAACATTTGCCATAAAATCTGCTTTACTAAATTATTATTTAATATCGTTCTCATTTACTCTAATATTTATAAGACGTAATTATTTGTTTACCATCTGTTTTACTTAACATTATATATTATTATGAATTGAAGGTTATGTGATATTTTGCTTCCATGAAAATAACCCGTAAAAAGAATTTATGTTAAATTACACGTGCAAATGTTAGTTTATTAATCATATCAAAAATTTTTATTTTACTATGTCAAAAGTTGCGATTTCACAATACATTAATAATATGTAGTGAAATCATTTTCGTTATAGTAAATTCACAATTTTCAACGTAATAATATTAAAATGTTTGATGTTGGGAATTTATAGTGTATAATGAATTGACGTTTTTATATGTAACTTAATGCAGTTATTGAAGATATAGAATCTTTTTTTACAGAGTTTGTTTTATTTTAAGTAAATGTCAATAAATGAGAGTTTTAGAAATGAAAATATTATTTAATAGATAAATTCATGAAGATACATATTAAAATAAATAATTTATTGAATGAGAATGTTTAAACTTAAAAATATTGATAAATAACATTTTTACTTAAAATAAAGGATAAATATTGTGTTAAAACGTAATTAGAAAAAATAGAGGTTATGTAGAATGAAAATTTGAATGAATTAAAATATGATAAATTAATCTTCTATCATCTTATTTTTGATTCATTAGAATTTAGTTAAAATCGAATTTGTGGAATTTTCAGGTTCATCTGATCAATTCTTATATGAATATGTTTTAGAGTATGCTTTAGAATCAACAAGATTGAAAATGTTACAAGGAAGTAAAAAACTGTCAGGTTCTCAAAACTTAAAGAGAAAAAAACTAAAAGAAGCTGAAGACGAAAAAAGTGCAAAACAACTTGCAAAATTTGTCAAAGTCATAAATCACAGCCATACATCGTCAGTTGACAATACTGATAATACTGACCATAGTCAAACACCAATCCATGAACAAGTTTCAATTACACATTTTGAAACTCCTACTCTAGTAACGTCATCTGTTGCTGTTGTATCTGCATCTGGCAAAGACGAGTTCTCTAACTCTAATAATGATTCATTCTCACAGCATCATAGTGATTTTTATGAATCAATATCAAGATCCACAACTTGCCAGATGGAAATAACTTCACTTCCAACTTCGTCATTAGGAATTTTAGATGAAGATATAGCTAAATGGCCAAATCCTCTACCGAATAGTGTAATTGATGAAATAGTAATGCAAGGACTTAATGATGTCAAATTCGATAATGATGAAGATTATCCGCGCGATGAAAAAGGTCGCCATTTTTCAAATAAACATTTTCAAAGATTAATGCCAAATAAAGAAATATATTCAAGGAAATGGCTTATTTATTCAAAATGTTGTGCAAAAGTGTTTTGCTTATATTGTCGATTATTTAGCCGAAATATAACATCAAATTTATCAAATGAAGGTTATAATGATTGGGTCCATATTTCAAGAGCTTTGGAAAAACATGAGACTTCTAATGATCATTAGTCAGCAACATATAGCTGGCTAGAATCATCAAAAAGATTAGGGAAACAAACTGGAGTGGATCAGCAATTAATGAAACAAATAGATCAAGAAAAAAAAGTGGAGAGCAATACTTGAGAGAATGTTGGCAATTACATTATTCTTGGCAGAAAACAATCTGGCTTTTAGAGGACGTTCTGACACTTTAAACACTCCGCACAATGGAAATTTTCTAGGTTTGGTTAAATTATTTGGCAAGTTTGACACTGTCTTGATGGAGCATTTACAAAGCATCGTCAATCATGAAACAAACAATTATTATTTTAACAAAAAAATTCAAAATGAACACATTGAATTATTTGGAAATGAAGTAAGAGATACTATCATCAAGAAAATTAAAAATTCCAAGTATTTTTCTATTATTTTGGATTGCACACCTGATATCAGCCACATTGAACAGCTAAGCGTCACACTTAGATTTTTTGATATTGACGATTGTTGCACGCGTAAATGCTTTATCACATACACACCAGTATCAGAATCCAGTGGTCTGGGTCTCACAGGTTTATTTTTGGATGAGGTTATAAAGAAATATGACTTAGACATGAATGATTGTAGGGGTCAAGGTTACGACAATGGCGCCAATATGATAGGAAAGGAAAAAGGCGTCCAAACCCGTATTACTAAAGAATTTCCAAGGGCTGCTTTCAACCCTTGCGGTTGTCACAACGTAAACTTAGTTGTTTGCGATGCCGCAGCATCTTCAGTTAAATCAGTGTCATTGTTTGGGATTATCCAACGTTTATTTGTTTTTTTCTCCGCTTCCACAAAGAGGTGGGAAGTAATCACAAAACATGCAAAAAATCTGAAGTTAAAAAAGTCTGTGAAACCCGTTGGGAAAGCAGAGTTTCAAGCCTGCAAGCTGTTAAGTATCAATACACCGAAATCAGAGATGCGTTACTAGAACAATATGAGAAATGTACTGATCCCGTTGCAGCTTCAGAAGCTAAGTCTCTTGCCCAGTTTATGGATCAATACGAATTTTTGCTTATTCTTGTGATTTGGTATGATTTACTATATCAAATAAATATTGTTACTAAATCTTTGCAATCGGAATCGACTGATTTATTAAATGCAACGAACCTATTGCACAAATGCTGTCAATTTGTTAAAGCCTACAGAAATAATGGCTATACATCAGCTGTAATCGACGCAAAAGAAATTGCCAAAAAAGCCGACATTTTACCAGTTTTTCAACAAGTACGAAGCCGAAAGAGAAAAAGAATGTTTGACTACGAGTCTCAAGATGAAACTCCAACAGATCCAGAACAAAATTTAAAGACCACTGTATTCTATCCTTTGGTCGATACAACTATAAATGGTGCGATTTATTCCCAAACATTTGGACTGCCCTTCGAATACTTCAAACTATTCCAGTAACTGTTGCAAAAGGTGAACGGAGTTTCAGTAAACTAAAGTTAATAAAAACGTATCTACGATCAACATTAGCTCAGGAGAAATTGTCAAATCTAGCTATTTTGTCAATTGAAAATGATATTGCTGAAGCCATACCAATTGATGATTTAATTACCAAATTTGCAAGTGCCAAAGCAAGAAAGGTAAAATTCGTCTAAATTTGTTGTTTTCCTTTAATTATGTTATTATGTAACATATTTTATTATTTTGACTAATAAAAAACAGGTAATACCAAATACTAATTTAATTACATTTATTTAGTGATTTTATTTGTGAAAGAAGGTGTACAACAGTAAACATAATTTCATTTCAGTCCAATAAAAATTTTAATTTAAAAAAAAACTGGTTAAAGTTAGTTAATTTAAAATAACCTAAAAATAATAAGTAATAAATGACCCTAGTAACTAAGTAAGGGATGACCATAGAGGCGCTGAAAGTTCATCTTGCTCCACCCTGATAAAGGGCTAAGGCCGGCGCTGTGTGTTAGTGTGCGCAGATTACTCAAATTCGTAAACGGAGGAAAGCCCCAACCAATAGACGCGCCTTCCCGTGGCCTGCTTACCGCGCCATCGTTCCTTGTGGCAAAACTGCCCAATTTCACCTCCTTATTCTAGTCTTCTTGTATTTTGTATAAAAAAAAAATATTGAAATAAACCTCCAAAACAGCCTCGAACATAGGAATACACCCTAAATTTTCAATTAATTTCTTCAAAGACTTTTAATTATTTTCTTCAATTCTCAAATATTTTCTTTAATTTTCAATTATTGTTATTAACTTTCAATTAATTCCTTAATACTCAGTAATTCTTGCATTTTTCAAAATTTTTTTTCACTCATAAAAATTGTTTTAAATTTTCAATTCAATTACTCAATTCTAGAACTATTCTCTTTAATTGTCATTTATTTTCTTCAAATTTAAATTCTGCTTTTAAATTTTCAAGTCTTTTTTTCAATATGAAAAAATGATCGCCTTTTTGTAATATTTTTTTAAGATTATCATTAAGTTTCTTTAATTTTAAATACAATTGTTCAATTTTCTTTAAATTTTAATTTCATTTTTTACTTTTCAATTATCTTCTTTATATTAATTAATTCTCTGCTTTTTTCAATTAACTTTTTTCAATTTTTAGATGGGCATATCTCTGGAACATTTAACTTTTCAATAAGAAAAAATATTTTATTTTTTTTTGTAGCACAGTATTGAAACTTTGTCTACATAAACTTCAAGTGCTAAGCTTTCAAATTATACAAATGGACAAATAACTCTAATTGTCTTCAAGAAATTATAAATTATTTAAAATTACAAATAATTTTTAACCTGTAACATAAAAATATTCAACAGGTGGTTGCTTTTTAGGATGAAAAACAGTTGAAATGAATTGCTTGAGGGGTTATCATTTTTAAAAAACGATAAGTTTGTTTAATATTTTCAATATTTATAAGAATAGTAAAATATTAATAATACTACACTAGGAATAAAGGAATAAAGTTTCATTTTTGTGTGAAAATCAATCTCGAAATAAACATTAAAACTTAACCTTCAGGTTTTAATTAATGACAATTTCTGTTGAAAACATTAGAATCGGCAACTTCAGACTTAAAAATTTCTTTCTAAAAAATTTCGGTCGATTACGGTCGACCGTAATTGATAAATATTTTCACATTATCATTGCAATAAAGTATTTTTTCTCAAAGCACATTCACACAATGTTAAATGGTACTCGTAAAAATATATGTAAGTACTTTTTGAATACTTTTATTTCATTTTCGTGAAGTATCAGTCGTATCACGATCGTTGTCAAATTTTGTACACACGTGTTTTCTGTTATTTAAATTAGAATAGTTTTTTGAAGACATGAAGCACATCAATTTAGTATGTCTCAAAATAATTCTAATTATTTAAACTTTTATTTTCCATAAACTATTTTGGTGTGCCAATAGTCTTATTCAAGAAAAATGATAAATAAGACGATTACGGTCGAAAAGGTTAAAAATGAGGGACAACTTTTAAAAACATATAACTTTCTTCACAATAAACAAAATATTAATTTTCATGCACAAATGTGTTCATCGTTTAATTAACTTTAAAAACATGTGTCATCTAACTAGTAATTTTTATTAATTACAAAGTTTCAACGTATAAACCATTCGAAAGTATGGTTAGGCACAAGTAAACATTGTTAAAAATCGGATGTTCAAATTGGAATAATTATTTATCTATTTAATAAATCAATGTGTAATCTTTTGGAAATAGTTCATCGTATCAAATGTTAATATTTCCAACAAAAACCAGGTAAAAATTGATTAAAATTATCAAAATATATGCAAGGGACATAAAAGTTAAAGGTTCCAGAGATATGCCCAGATATGTTCCTTAAATTTCAATTTTTTTTCTATTTAATTGATTTCTTAAAATTTTAATTATTCTTTTCGATTTTTAAGTCAGTTATTAAATGTACAGTTACTTCCAGCAATTATTCCAGTCATTTTCTACATTTTTCATTTTACAATTCTTTTTTTTAAATTTCGTATTTCGTTTTTGAATTAGTTTAATTCTTTTTTCAGTAGTTTATTGATCTAGTAATTTTTCGAATTTTGTTTTCAATTGACAATTATTTTTGTCATTTTCCACATATTTTCTTTAATTTTTCAATTATTATCTTTAATACATAACGAGGTTTCCATTTTTTTCTCAATTGTGTTATTAATTAAGAGTAGAACATTTAATTATATGAAAAAACTGAAAACTATTATATTTACAATTGTTTAAAGAATATAATATTGTTAACTGTTCAATCTATTATTACGACTAGAGACTTCTATGTTGTTCTCAGTTTGTTAAATTTGTTAAGCAGAACATTTAATTATATAAAACAGGTAAAAATATTATTTTTAAAATTGTTTAAATAATTCATTGTCGCTAATTTTTCAATATATTAAACAAAAAATAGAAGGCTAAACATTCCTAGTATTTTCTCATTTATGCACATTTTTAAGATCAGAACAACTAGGTATTTATAAGAAAAATTAAAAATTATTATTTTGAAAATTGTTTAAATAATTTCTTGTTGTTAATTTTCCAATATGTTGCATGTTAAGCTAAACACTTCTATAGACTATAGAAATTCAATTCTATGGACTCAGAAGAATTGATATGATTTAATTATTATTTATTATTTTAATACGTTTCGTGAGACATTTTCTTCCTTTTCATTGTTTTAAAATCAATAAACAATGTTTTTTAGGATTTCGTGATTTTTTCACAATTTTTAAGTTTCAAATATTTATATTTAAACAAACATAAATAAATGAATGAATTAATTAATTATTATTAATTTACTTAAATTTAAATGTATTCTGTTAGGTAAGCGGAAAGCAAAAATTATATCCAATGTGATACTTATCCTTTCAAATGAATAAAAATGGATAAATATAACATAATACATCATTATTTCTAAAATGTCAAATTTTTTTAGAATCTGCATAAAATTTAAATAATGGGCACATGGTCATATTTTTAATTACATTTTTTGTTTCTGAAAAAATTGGCTAGGTGTTGAAATTAAACGCTGTCTGGAAGTACATGAATTTGAATCATTGTAAAAATAGCAGTCATGAATTTGATTTTCAAGGTACGAAATTTGTAGATTACGAACGGGGCTGGCGGAAGCGTACAATTTTCAAAATGATTTTTATTAATCACGACCCGAACAGTATTAACATTAAAGAAAACTTTGATAATTGAAACAAAGACTACAAACATCTTTTACAATCAAAATTCTCTATTGAATAATTTGTTATCTACATTGTTTTCTCATTAATTTAATTTCCACTGTGGTGTTTGTACTTGTCTATATCTATATATATTTTTGTATTACTTTCGTTCCTTCTTGAGTTTATATTTTCATTTTTGACAGTTTATCTCTTGCTCTCAATGTAAACACACCGTCTGACGTTTCACCATTTAGTGATAATTACTTTTTCATAACGCAGTATTAAAAATGGCGTGTTTCGGTTCTCTGTAGATAACCAGAAAGTTACAGATTTATGAACGATTCACTATGTGACGTCAGAGTGCAAACAAGTACAGTCCAAATTGCATGTCTCCCACTTTTCTACTTTTCTTGCACGCACTGTTTGACCAACAGAACAGAGTCGATGTCTTTAGCATGAGTAGTACAACTTCAAAATCTAACCTGACCGTATCACGAGCGCGGCGTGTTGACAAGTAAAAAAGTGTGAGACATTCAATTTGGATTGTATTTGTGTACACTCTGACGTGACATAGTAAATCGTTCTTAATTCTGCAACTTTCTGGTTATCTTTACAGAGAACCGAATCACGCCTTTTATGACTTTGTTATGAAAAGTATCGTTCGTAACTGCGTGAACAAAGCAGTCGTTTTGAAACTCGCGCAATTTTTGCAACTCGTTTCACTCGTTGCAAAAACATTGCTCTCGTTTCAGAAACGACTGCTTGTCACGCATGTTACGAAATATACTAATTTAGAAATTCTTTGACATTTTCTGTTTAAGAGTTAAAAACTATTCAAGTTTATTTATTATACAGTGTGGTTTGTTCGTGTTAAAAATTTACTGAAGTGTAATATATTGTATTTACAGCCTGAGGAGGTCAATGAAATGTTGACGAAACGTTGCTCGTTATAATAAAGGCAGATTGTCCTTTAATTCATGTGTTTAGTGTTTTTTGTTTTTTTATTCTTCACCTAATGAAAAACAAATTATAAACCTAAACGTCTTGGCTTCAACAGATCAAATTTTCTTGTTACTTATATACAAGAAAATTGTGAAACAAAATTTGAATCACCATATCGATCTGGAAAACGACGAGGTGGGGCATGTACTGAAGTCGTTGTTAGTAGCTTCAACACTTCCACCGGAAGAAATAAATAATGCGTTTAGAAACTTAAAAGAAATCATGAGCGGCAATGCTTGCGAACAGTTGCAAAAAAACATTGCTGTACACTGAAGAAAAATGGTTAAATGGCGTAAAACCCAGTAACCTTTCAGTGTACAAGCAATTAGACTCAATAACACGTATTGCAGAAAAATATGACGGCAAATTAAATGGCACTTAATGGAATAGAGAACTGTCAACCGGGGATTATTTTTTGTAAGTTAAACTACTTTAACCCAAAGGTACTCCTACTGTAAATGTCTGTCCAAATACTGAATCTGGACACCATTCTGAGAATTTTGAGAAAAATAAAAATAAAATCATTCATATAGAGCCGTTTTTGAAAAAATCAATTTTTTAATTTAAGAATGTACCGTAAGATGAGGTAAAGTCGGCCAGTTTTTCACGATTTTCTTTAAAAAATACGTTAAATAAAGAGAAGAAAATATTGATACTTAGTATATATAATCTCTGACTCCTGTTTTTGAAGTTCATCATACAGGAAAAGTGAAATCCTTTTTAGAGAATTCACAATAATCCTTTTTGTCATGGCCAACTTTTCCCCTAAATGTGGCACGGTGGTCCTCGAATAATTTCAACCCTGACTTTCTGCTACCTCTGATTTTCTTTTTGGGGATGTTAGGGGAATACTTCAGGACTATTTTGCAAAAAAAATTAAAATCGAAGAGTGAGCATTTTTTGCGATTTTTTGATTTCTTTTTATAATTTTTTTTTTTTTAATTTCGTATTCACTCTCCACTCATTCAATATTTCATTATAATTGTATTTTTAGAAGTATATATTACACAAAATAAAGAAAATTAGGAAAATTTAATTCTAAAAACATTACATTTATGAATTAAAAATAATTTAAATAGATTCAAAAGACATTTTCAAAAAACTTAAATAATTTAAATGTGTTGCGAGTTATATTCACAGACTGCTCATAATAATTTTTCAATATAATCGATTAGGAAAATCTAATTTTAAAAACATTATATTTATGAATTAAAAATAATTTAAATAGAACAAACAACATTTTCAAAAAACTTAAATAATTTAAATGTGTTGTAAGTTATATTCACAGACTGCTCGTAATAATTTTTCAATATAATCGATTATATTGAAAAATTATTACGAGTAGTCTGTGAATATAACTTACAACACATTTAAATTATTTAAGTTTTTTGAAAATGTCTTTTGTAACTATTTAAATTATTTTTAATATATAAATGTAATGTTTTTAGAATTAAATTTTCCTAATTTTCTTTATTTTGTGTAATATATACTTCTAAAAATACAATTATAAATTATAATGAAATATTGAATGAGTGGAGAGTAAATATGAAACTAAAAAAAAAAAAATTGTAAAAAAAATCAAAAAATCACAATTAAAAAAAAAGTGTTCACTCTTCGATTTTAATTTTTCTTGCAAAATAGTCCTGAAGTATTCCCCTAACATCCCCAAAAAGAAAATCAGAGGTATCAGAAAGTCAGGGTTGAAATTATTCGAGGACCACCGTGGTGGGGTAAAGTCGGCCACCACTATAAACAGGTAGAATATGTTAGTTTAACACAAAATAATCATGGGAAATAAAGTTAATTAAAAATACAATATCTATAATCTATGAAATATATATTTATTTAAACTATATATTATGATTTGACAAAATTTCTATGTCAGATGTTTAACATAACCTGAACAAAAAAAAGTAACCAATCTGCATTATTTAAAGTATTAAATTAGAGAAATAATATCTTCCATGCACCCTTCTCATTTTTAAGTTTTAGTTTAGAAATAACAGTTTCTATTCTTATATTTTGGGCATTGGGAACAAGTAGAAAAAAAATTATTTACAATATTTTTGTAAATTCGAATCATGGCCGACTTTTCCCTACAAAAGTAAAATTTTTAGAAAAACTGATTTTTCATAAAATTTAATAAACCAATAAAGGTTAATTTTGTTTGTAAATTGTGCCAGAGACACAAGCAAAGCTATGTACAGTTTGATTTGGCAAAAAAAAATTTGAATAATAATTTACAACTACCTTTTTCACACTACTTATTTTTTAGATAAAATAGGCATGCACACAAAAATATTATTTTTATTAGAACTAACCCACGAATTTGCGTCAAGTATTTTTTAAATTCAAGTTTCACATTTCTATTAACAAAAACAAAACAATATTTTTAATTTTTCTTTCTAAAAAAAGGATAATTAAATACTTTAAAAATAGGTTACCGGCTGGCCGACTTTTCATGACTGGCCGACTATCCCATTTTACGGTAATGTTTTGAATTTTAGTTGAAGTATGTGCATAGCCGCAACAAAATAAAAGTCATTTTGAATTTAGGCATTTTCCTGAGTACGTTGCAGAAAAGAGTAATACTAAAAACAATTTCAGTGAGCCATTTTTGAAAAAATCAGTTGTTTAGGTTAAAAAATTAATTTGTGGGTTTCTAATATTACGTTTTTTGCAACAAACTCAAAAAAGTGCCCAAATTCAAAATGAATTTTATGTTCTTGCGACCATGCACATACTTTGAATAAATGTACAAAAATTACATTTTTTAACTTAAAAAAAATTTCTCGATGTAAACGCTGCTCCGTTTCATTTAAACTTTCCATTGCATGGAGTACATTTTTTTTAATTGAAATGTAATCTCTTTACTAGATTAAATATTACGAGATTAAGGTATATCTCCCGAAAAGTCGTTTTCTCTAGATTTCCTTTAAACTTTGGAAATTAGTTTAAAAAGATATGATTTATGTACCTGCAAAATTGCAAGCAGACTTGCGGGCCGATAGCAGAGATATTAAAATTTGAAATTTCACATTTTACATGTAAAATCTATAATAAACCTTGCGCATCTAACCTTTTGAGGTACAACATGAAAATTCTTTTTTAGGATTTAAAGAAAAACTAATATGTTATTTATAATTAGCCAAAACGTCATATTTGAAAACCTGAATATTACTAGCGGGTCCGTTTAAAAAACAAAAAATAAACAAAATTTATCTTTTTGATTCAACTGAATGCGCAGTAGCATAAACAGTTGTCTGAAGTGAGAATAGTGAACACACATATATGAAATACTAGCATGATTCTTGAGTGTGAATGTAATGCATTGTCTCTAAGCGATAGTCAGTTAGGGGGAGGCGAACCCGGGCGACCGCCCGGGGCGCACAGCTGAAGGTATGTAGACGTAGCATATCATGTACATATGGGGGAGAATTCTTGAACTGTCCAGGTCAAAAGATAAAATTTTTTCAATTTAGTTGAAACTTTGCTAGATTGTTTTCACTATTAGTGGAAGTGTAAACACCAAATTTTTTTTTAAATTTCATAAAATAGTTTTTGGGTTATACAGTAGGGTGGTCCACAAAAACCTATTTTTTCGATTTATTCAGTGCTCATGAAAATACAGGTTCCTTTTGCAAAAAAAAGAAAGTACGTATTTAGATTTTTAAATTTTTTTTTTTTTTTTTTCAACATACTTGTTTTACAGCTATTAAGGTCTACCTAGGATAAAATTATAGCTTATGTTATAGCAAAAAAGGCAACATATTATAGTTGATTGAAAAGTAATTTAGAGTGCAAGATATGCTCTAAAAAATGGTGATTTTTAGGGTGCGTCAAATTTTAAGTGTAAGTTTCAACCAAAAAAAAATTTTTTTTTTCATCAAAAAATTACAGTGTACTCTTCTTTTGTTAGAGAAAAAATATGCTATGAAGTTAAGAATAAAAATATTAAAACAAAGTCAGGAAAAATCATAGAAGTCGAAAAAAATTGGTTTTTTCAAGTTTTATTTCATATTTTGATAAAAATAAGCTTGATAAATTTTTTTGAAACAGTTTTCAAATTTATACCAATATTTTGATAATATATGAGAAAAATATTATATTACGAGTCAGGGGCGTAGTCATAAAAAAATTTAAGGTGGGTTTCTAAAAAAATTTTGAGTTAAAAGACCTCTTTTTCAATAGAGTTTTTCGATTTCGGGGGGGGGGGGGTCTGAACTCCCAAACGCCTGTTGCGAGTAATAAAAATTATTGTATTTGTACTAGAGTGGTTCACAAAAACCTATGTTTTCGTTTTATTCAGTGCTCATGAAAATACATGTTCTTTTTGCAAAAAGAAGAAAGTACGTATTTGGATTTTCAAAAAAAAAAAAAAATTTTTAGAGGTCACCAAGTCACTTTTATAAATAAAAATTATATTTTCTTACGTTTTTCATTTTTAACATAGATTGCTTACAGTTATTAAAGTCTGCCCAGAATGAAATTATAGCTTGTTTTATAACAAAAAAGGCAACATATTATTGTTGATTGAAAAATAATATAGAGGGCCAGATAAGCTCTGAAAAGTGGTGATTTTGAGCGTGCGTCAAATTTTAAGTTTAAGTTTCAAGCAAAAAAATTTTTGTTTTCCATAAAAAAAATTACAGTGTACTCTTCTTTTGTCAGAGAAAAAATATGTTAAGAAGCTAAGAATATAAATATTAAAACAAAGGCAGGAAAAATCATAGAAGTCGAGAGTTTATGATAATTTTCTGGGTGTTTTATAATTTTCTCAGTACTTTCCTTTTTTAACGTCAACGAAAACTTAGCCTTTGGCCACTTAATCTACACTCGTTCAGGAATAACTTATTTTTCTTCTTCAGTGATTGCCCGAACGGACATATTTTCCCTACTGATAGAATAAAAAAAAATTTAATGCAATTATAGCTAATAGCTATATTTCCTACGCAAGGACATATGAAATAATGTAATACGTATCTTTTTCATAGAAAAGTACCACATTTTTCCTGAGACTTGCAACCAGTTAAAAAATTTTAATGTTAATACATGTTTTTATAATTTCAAAATTATATAATACACTAGTATAGTCATATGTTAATTCATACTTCAAATGTTTTATATTTTGGTTTATTAAATTCACTTTAGTAACCTAAAATGTGTTAAAATCGTGAAAAACATTGTTTCAAAGTTTGGTTGATTAGGAATTTAAGTTATACCAAGTTTCCTTTTTTTCGTTGTTTTGGATATCATTTTTGAAAACATGAGTTTACCCACATTAAGCAGTCAAAATTTTTGGCTGGTTGGCAATCCTCTACAAAAATTAGAAGATAACCATTTTCCTTCAAGAAAAGATGTATTACGACGCTTTCTGCATTGTCATATAATAGATGGAGAAACGATTGCAAAAAGTGCGAGTATAATAACTGATGATTTATTAAAAATATGGGAAAAGACCAGAATTCCCCTGAAATTAGAAAAAAACATTACTGCTTCTGACACTATACATGATTCTGATGTTTCTGAATGTGATGAGAGTAAAAGTATTGACACTGACACTGATTACAGACCACCTAAAAAATTAATTAAATGTGATAACAAAATAGTATATTTCGTAACATGCGTGACAAGCAGTCGTTTCTGAAACGAGAGCAATGTTTTTGCAACGAGTGAAACGAGTTGCAAAAATTGCGCGAGTTTCAAAACGACTGCTTTGTTCACGCAGTTACGAACGATACTTTTCATAACAAAGTCATAAAAGGCGTGATTCGGTTCTCTGTATAGATAAACAGAAAGTTGCAGAATTAAGAATGATTCACTATGTCACATCAGAGTGTACACAAATACAATCCAAATTGAATGTCTCACACTTTTTTACTTGTCAACACGCCGCGCTAGTGATACTGTCAGGTTAGATTTTGAAGCTGTACTACTCACGCTAAAAACATCGACTCTGTTCTGTTGGTCAAACAGTGCGTGCAAGAAAAGTAGAAAAGTGGGAGACCTGAAATTTGGACTGTACTTGTTTGCACTCTGACGTCACATAGTGAATCGTTCTTAAATCTGTAACTTTCTGGTTATCTACAGAGAACCGAAACACGCCATTTTTAAGACTGCGTTATGAAAAAGCACATTTAACTAAAGAAGCGTGCACTGCGCTGGATCGCACTGGAGTCAGTGACAGAAAATCAGTTTATATTCTTGCTGGTGCAGGTACACTTAGAAGTAGATCGTCAATCAGGAGAGATCGAATAACTACGCGTACTCAAGTATCTGAAGAAATTAAAAATTGTTTTAAACCAGATGTTGCTTTAACTGTTCATTGGGATGGAAAATTATTGCCTGACGCTAGCAAGACCTCAAACAAAAAGGTAGATCGACTAGCAATATTGGTAACAGGCGAGGGTTTTGAGAAACTATTAGGAGTCCCAGAAATTCCTTCTGGAACAGGAGAAACCCAAGCTAATGCGGTTTATGAAGCAATAACAGATTGGAATCTTATGGAACAGGTAATATCTTATGTGTTTTGATACTACTGCGAGCAACACTGGTAGGTTTGTTGGAGCATGTACACTGTTGGAACAAAAATTAGGCAAAAAACTTTTTTCAATTCCGTGTAGACATCATATTTATGAATTGATTTTAAAAGCTGTTTTTGATTTATTGTTTGGACCATCCAATGGACCGGATATTCCATTGTTTAAACGTTTTCAAGCAACATGGGATTCTTTAGATCATAAAAAATATGAAACCGCTATGGTAGATGCAAAAATATCTGTCTTCCTTAGCCCGATTAGAGAGAAATTAATTACATTTATCAATGATCAGTTGTCGAAATTTCAACCGCGAAGCGACTACAGAGAATTACTTCTTTTAATTCTGGTATTTCTTGATTCGAATGAGAAAGAAAAGATCACAATCTACTATCCTGGAGCATATCATAGAGCTAGATGGATGGCCAAATTAATTTATTGTATGGAAATATATATTTTTCGAAGTCAATTCAAATTAACAGCGAGTGAACTAAACGGCCTACAACAGTTTAATATTTTTGTTGTTAAGATTTATTTACAAAAATGGTACACTTCTCAGTGTATTATTTTTGCTCCATCCAATGTCCTTCAGCTTTTAAAAGATCTCCACGAGTACAATTGCGTAAATCGTAAGATTTCAGAAGTTGCGTACAAGTGCTTTTCCAGACATTTAGATTACTTGGACGAATCACTGATTGGTCTAGGACTTTTTGATTCTCGTCTATCTGTCGAGGACAAAAAACTCATGGTACTAGCTCTACAGAAGGACCTTAATAAACAAGTTTTTAAACCAGTTACGACGAACAAAAATATTATATTTGAAAGAAAATTATCAGATTTCGTAACCAAAGAAAGTACAAAATTCTTTGAAGCAAACAACATCCCACTCGATTTTATAAATAAGGACCCTATTGACTGGAAAGAAGATCTGGAATACCTCTCATCTTGCGAACGACTGCAAAAATTAAAAGTTGTTAACGATGTTGCCGAAAGAGGCGTGTCTCTAATTCAGACATTTAATCCAATACTCACAAAAAATGAAGAAAAGAAACAAAGTTTGCTTCAAGTTGTTGAACAGCATAGAAGACAATTCCCAACATGTTCCACATCGAAAATTGCTAAATAAAATAAGGTACGAATACAATAATTTTTATTACCTGCAACAGGCGTTTAGGGGTTCAGACCCCCCCCCCCCCCGAAATCGAAAAACTCTATTGAAAAAGAGGTCTTTTAACTCAAAATTTTTTTCAAAACCCACCTTAAATTTTTTTCTGACTACGCCCCTGACTCGTAATATAATATTTTTCTCATGTATTATCAAAATATTGGTATAAATTTGAAAACTGTTTCAAAAAACTGTTTCAAAAAAAGAACCACGCACCAAATACATTCGAAAAAATTTCCCGGTGGATTTCTTTTAAATTGTCAAAATTTATTCTTTATTTCAATATGAAAAAACATTCATTTCAAAAAAGGTCAAAAAATGGACAGTTCTTCCAAAAAAGACTAAAGAAGACATGGTCATAACCATGGCTGAACCATTGCTAAAAACATAAAAAATTTTTGTTTCTAAGATCAGACAGCTTCTGGCGTGGGAAAAGACTGGCTAAATTGTACCTAGCCTTTACCATGGCCGAGCCATGGCTACAGACATAGGAATCTTTCTCCGTTACGGCAGGGAGCATCTAGCGTGGAAAAAGGCTGGCTAAAGAAAACATGGTCTGTACAATGGCCTAACCATAGCTACCGACATAAGACACTTCTTCTCTAAGGTCAGGCTGCTTCAAGCCTGGGAAGAGACTGGCTAAATTATACCTGGTCTTTACTATGGCCGAACTATGGCTACCGACATAGGAATTTTTTTCATTAACGTCAGGCAGCATATAGAGTGGGAAAAGGCGGGCAAAAGAAAACATGGTCTGTACAATGGCCTAACCATGGCTACCGACATAGGAATCTTTACCTCTAACGTCAGGCAGCATCTAGCGTGGGTAAAGGCTAGCTAAATTGTACCTAGGTTTTACTATGTCCGAACAATGGCTACCGACATAGGAATCTTTTTCGGTTACGTCAGATAGCATCTAGCGTGGGAAAAAGATGGCTAAAGAGAACATGGTGTGCACAATGGCCTAACCAAGGCTACCGACATAGGAATCTTTATCTCTAAGGTCAGGCAGCATCTAGCGTGGGAAAAGGCTGGCGAAAGAAAACATGGTCTGTACAATGGCCGAACCATGGCTACCGACATAGGAATCTTTTTCTCTAACGTCAAGCAGCATCTAGAGTGGAAAAAAGCTGGCTAAAGAAAACATGGTCTGTACAATGGCCTAACTATGGCTACCGACATAGGAATCTTTTTCTCTAACGTCAGGCAACAACTAGAGTGGGAAAAGGCTGGCTAAAGAAATCATGGTCTGTACAATGGCCTAAATATGGCTAACGACATCAGACACTTTTTCTCTAAGGTCAGGCTGCTTCAAGCGTGAGAAAAGACTAGCATAATTATACCTGGTCTTTACTATGGCCGAACCATGGCTACTGACTTAGGAATCTTTTTCTCTAACGTGAGGCAGCATCTAGCGTGGGAAAAGGCTAGCTAAAGAAAACATGGTCTGTACAATAGCCTAACCATGGCTACCGACATAAGACACTTTTTCTCTGAGGTCAGGCTGCTTCAAGCGTGGAAAAAGACTAGCTAAATTATACCTGGTCTGTATAATGGCCAGTCCATGGCTACCGACATAGGAATCTTTTTCTCTAACGTCAGGCAGCATTTAGCCTGGAAAAATGCTGGCTAAAAAAATCATGGTCTGTACAATGGCCTAACCATGGCTATCGACAAAGGACTCTTTTTCTCTAACGTCAGGCAGCATCTAGAGTAGGAATAGGCTGGCTAAAGAAAACATGGTCTGTACAATGGCCTAACCTTGGCTACCGACACAAGACATTTTTTCTCTAAGGTCAGGCTGCTTTAAGCCTGGGAAAAGACTAGCTAAACTATGCCTGGTCTTTACTACGGCTGAACCATGGATACCGACATAGGAATCTTTATCTCTAACGTCAGGCAGCATCTAGCGTGGGAAAAGGCTGGCTAAAGAAAACATGGTCTGTATAATGGCCTAACCATGGCTACCGACATAGGAATCTTTATCTCTAACGTCAGGCAGCATCTAGCATGGGAAAAGGCTGGCTATAAAAAACATAGTCTTACAATGGCCTATCCTTGGCTACTAACATAAGAGACTTTTTCTCTAAGGTCAGGCTGCTTCAAGCCTGGGAAGAGACTGGCTAAATTATACCTGGTCTTTACTATGGCCCAACTATGGCTACCGACATAGGAATTTTTTTCATTAACGTCAGGCAGCATATAGAGTGGGAAAAGGCGGGCAAAAGAAAACATGGTCTGTACAATGGCCTAACCATGGATACCGACATAAGACACTTCTTCTCTAAGGTCAGGCTGCTTCAAGCCTGGAAAAAGGCTAGCTTAATTGTACCTTGGTTTTACTATGTCCGAACCATGGCTACCGACATAGGAATCTTTTTAGGTTACGTCAGACAGCATCTAGCGTGGAAAAAAGCTGGCTAAAGAGAACATGGTGTGCACAATGGCCTAACCAAGGCTACCGACATAGGAATCTTTATTTTTAACGTCAGGCAGCATCTAGCGTGGGAAAAGGCTGGCGAAAGAAAACATGGTCTGTACAATGGCCGAACCATGGCTACCGACATAAGACACTTTTTCTCTGAGGTCAGGCTGCTTCAAGCGTGGAAAAAGACTAGCTAAATTATAGCTGGTCTGTATAATGGCCTAACCATGGCTACCGACATAGGAATCTTTTTCTCTAACGTCAGGCAGCATTTAGCCTGGAAAAATGCTGGCTAAAAAAATCATGGTCTGTACAATGGCCTAACCATGGCTACCGACATAGGAATATTTTTCTCTAACGTCAGGCAGCATCTAGAGTGGGAAAAGGCTGGCTAAAGAAAACATGGTCTGTACAATGGCCTAACCATGGCTACCGACATAAGACACTTCTTCTCTAAGGTCAGGCTGCTTCAAGCCTGGGTAAAGGCTAGCTAAATTGTACCTAGGTTTTACTATGTCCGAACAATGGCTACCGACATAGGAATCTTTTTCGGTTACGTCAGACAGCATCTAGCGTGGAAAAAAGCTGGTTAAAGAGAACATGGTGTGCACAATGGCCTAACCATGGCTACCGACATAGGAATCTTTAACTCTAACGTCAGGCAGCATCTAGCGTGGGAAAGGGCTGGCTAAAGAAAACATAGTCTTACAATGGCCTAACCTTGGCTACCAACATAAGACACTTTTTTTCTAAGGTCAGGCTGCTTCAAGCCTGGGAAGAGACTGGCAAAATTATACATGGTCTTTACTATGGCCGAACTATGGCTACCGACATAGGAATCTTTTTCATTAACGTCAGGCAGCATATAGAGTGGGAAAAGGCGGGCTGAAGAAAACATGGTCTGTACAGTGGCCTAACCATGGCTACCGACATAGGAATCTTTATTTCTAACGTCAGGCAGCATCTAGCGTGGGAAAAGGCTGGCTATAGAAAACATAGTTTGTACAATGGCCTAACCTTGGCTACCAACATAAGACACTTTTTCTCTAAGGTCAGGCTGCTTCAAGCCTGGGAAGAGACTGGCTAAATTATACCTGGTCTTTACTATGGCCGAACTATGGCTACCGACATAGGAATCTTTTTCTCTAACGTCAGGCAGTATCTAGCGTGGGAAAAGGCTGGCTAAAGAAAACATAGTCTGTACAATGGCCTAACCTTGGCTACCACGATAAGACACTTTTTCTTTAAGGTCAGGCTACTTCAAGACTGAGAAGAGACTGGCTAAATTATACCTGGTCTTTACTATGGCCGAACTATGGCTACCGACATAGAAATCTTTTTTATTAACGTCAGGCAGCATATAGAGTGGGAAAAGGCGGGCTGAAGAAAACATGGTCTGTACAGTGGCCTAACCATGGCTACCGACATAAGACACTTTTTCTCTGAGGTCAGGCTGCTTCAAGCGTGGGAAAAGACTAGCTGCATTATCGTTGATAATGCAGCTCATGATGATGCTGATGCTGATGCTGATGCTGATGCTGATGCTGATGCTGATGCTGATGCTGATGCTGATGCTGATGCTGATGCTGATGCTGATGCTGATGCTGATGCTGATGCTGATGCTGATGCTGATGCTGATGCTGATGCTGATGCTGATGCTGATGCTGATGCTGATGCTGATGCTGATGCTGATGCTGATGCTGATGCTGATGCTGATGCTGATGCTGATGCTGATGCTGATGCTGATGCTGATGCTGATGCTGATGCTGATGCTGATGCTGATGCTGATGCTGATGCTGATGCTGATGCTGATGCTGATGCTGATGCTGATGCTGATGCTGATGCTGATGCTGATGCTGATGCTGATGCTGATGCTGATGCTGATGCTGATGCTGATGCTGATGCTGATGCTGATGCTGATGCTGATGCTGATGCTGATGCTGATGCTGATGCTGATGCTGATGCTGATGCTGATGCTGATGCTGATGCTGATGCTGATGCTGATGCTGATGCTGATGCTGATGCTGATGCTGATGCTGATGCTGATGCTGATGCTGATGCTGATGCTGATGCTGATGCTGATGCTGATGCTGATGCTGATGCTGATGCTGATGCTGATGCTGATGCTGATGCTGATGCTGATGCTGATGCTGATGCTGATGCTGATGCTGATGCTGATGCTGATGCTGATGCTGATGCTGATGCTGATGCTGATGCTGATGCTGATGCTGATGCTGATGCTGATGCTGATGCTGATGCTGATGCTGATGCTGATGCTGATGCTGATGCTGATGCTGATGCTGATGCTGATGCTGATGCTGATGCTGATGCTGATGCTGATGCTGATGCTGATGCTGATGCTGATGCTGATGCTGATGCTGATGCTGATGCTGATGCTGATGCTGATGCTGATGCTGATGCTGATGCTGATGCTGATGCTGATGCTGATGCTGATGCTTATGCTGAAGCTGATGCCGAAGATGATGCTGAAGCTGATGCTGATGCTGATGCTGATGCCGATTCTGATGCTGATGCTGAAACTGCTGAGGTAGAAGAAACACCAATTGAGGGATATTACTGCACATGAAAATCAGGAGCTCGAACTTTAGGGTCATGTGCACATGTTGCTAGTGTCCTATGGTTTATGGGGTACGCAAGACACCAACCGAATGTCAAATATCTTTCAACATCACTTTTTAATTTTATTATTGATGCAGCTCACAGACCATCTCAACAAAATCCCAACAACATAGAGCCTGAAGCAGAAAATTAGACCATTTTTAGATTATATTAAGTGGTCAAATCATAATCATTCTGCATGATTCCTAAAAGTATCTGCTAGTAGCTGTAAATCTTTCTTATCTTTAGAAAAACCATGATGCTTTTTATAATGCTTTGAAGAGATAAATGCAGGGTTTTCAGACCATGAAATCTTGCCAGAGTGTTAATTAAAAATAAAATAATTTTGTTTGATTTCTAAATGACTCCACAAATAATTATAACGCATTTGATTATCTAGAAAAACCATTATTCGCTTTGCAACATTTCTAAATGCATCTAACTTTAATTAAGATGTTCCATAAAGTTCATGGTACCCTGTACAGCAATTGCGAGTGCTAAGAATTAACGCTTTTGACACACAAAGATTGCTGTCTAATAGTAATAAAAATTATCAATCAGTATCGCTAAATCCTAAAGTTTTCCTAAAAAGCATGTTCCAATTTTTCTCTGTAAATACACTTTTGATCAGATTTAAATATTTTTAAAAGCTAAGTGTCACTTCTTTCCCAAAAAGAGTTGTTCAAGGAGGGTAAGTTGCAATCAATATTTGTTTGGTTAAAATTGTCGTACAATTGTTGATATGTGCTAAGTGTTAGTTTTTTCAATCAAGTTTTGTTCAACGTGTTAAATGTTTTCTGTATTCAATTTCTTTAAAAAAAAAAATCTAAAAAATGTTCTACTAATTTTTGTTGTTCCGAGACGCTATTGTAAACTGGAGAATAATTTCAAGTAATAGATGTCCATTTGTCGAATCAAGTTTTGTTTTGTGTTTCTAATTTTTTACAAATTCGATTTGTGTAAATTCAAATGCGGTCCCAAAGTTCAGTCTTAAGTGGCAACAATTGACTTATGCCAAAAAAATATAACGTCAGTAGCCGACTTCTATTAAGACTAAAGACGGTAGCAATGGTTTAGCCGTAGTACAGACCATGTTCTCTTTAGCAAATCTTTTCCAACGCTAGTAGCAGCCTGAACTTAGAGAAAAAGTGTCTTATGTCGGTAGCCATGGTTAGGCCATTGTACAGACCATGTTTTCTTTATCCAGCCTTTTCCCACGCTAGATGCTGCCTGACGGTAGAGAAAAAGATTCCCATGTCGGTAGCCATGGTTCGGCCATAGTAAAGTCTAGGTACAATTTTGCCAGCCTTTTACCACGCTAGATGCTACTTCAGGTAACAGAGAGCGGTTCCTATGTCAGTAGCCATGGTTAGGCTATTGTACAGACCATGTTTTCTTTAGCTAGTTTTTTTCCACTCTAGATCCTGCCTGACCTTAGAGAAAAACTGTCTTATGTCGGTAGCCATGGTTAGGCCATTGTACAGACCATGTTTTATTTAGCCAACCTTTTCCTATGCTAGATGCTTCCTGACCTTAGAGAAAAAGTGACTTATGTTGGTAACCAAGGTCAGGCCATTGTACAGACAATGTTTTCTTTAGCCAGCCTTTTTCCACGCTGGATGCTACCTAACGTAACAGAGAAAGATTCCTATGTCGGTAGCCATGGTTAGGCTATAGTGCAGACCATGTTTTCTTTAGCCAGCCTTTTCCCACGCTAGATGCTGCCTGACGTTAGAGAAAAATATTCCGATGTCGGTAGCCATGTTTCGGCCATAGTAAAGACCAGGTATAATTTAGCCAGTCTTTTTCCAGGCTTGAAGCAGCCTGACCTTAGAGAAGAAGTGTCTTATGTCGGTAGCCATGGTTAGGCCATTGTACAGACCATATTTTGTTTAGCCAACCTTTTCCCATGCTAGACACTTCCTGACGTTAGAGAAAAAAATTCTTAAGTCGGTAGCCATGGTTCGGCCATTGTACATACAATGTTTTCTTTAGCCAGCCTTTTTCCACGCTGGATGCTGCCTAACGTAACAGAGAAAGATTCCTATGTCGGTAGCCATAATTAGGCCACAGTGCAGACCATGTTTTCTTTATCCAGCCTTTTCCCACGCTAGATGCTGCCTGACGTTAGAGAAAAAGAGTCCTTTGTCGATAGCCATGGTTCGGCCATTGTAAAGACCAGGTATAATCTTACGAGTCTTTTCCCGCACTTGAAGCAGCCTAACTTTAGAGAAAAGTGTGTTATGTCGGTAGCCATGGTTAGGCCATTGTACAGACCATGTTTTCTTTAGCCAGCCTTTTTCCACGCTAGATGCTGCCTGACGTAACAGAGAAAGATTCCTATGTCTGTAGCCATGGTTCGGCCATAGTAAAGGCTAGGTACAATTTAGCCAGTCTTTTCCCACGCCAGAAGCTGCCTGATCTTAGAAAAAAAAATTTGTATGTTTTTAGCCATTGTTCAGCCATGGTTAAGACCATGTCTTCTTTAGTCTTTTTTGGAAAAACTGTCCATTTTTTGACCTTTTTTGAAATGAATATTTTTTCATATTGAAATAAAGAATAAATTTTGACAATTTAAAAGAAATTCACCGGGAAATTTTTTCCAATGTATTTGGTGCGGGGTTCTTTATCAAGCTTATTTTCATCAAAATATGAAATAAAACTTGAAAAAACCAATTTTTTTCGACTTCTATGATTTTTCCTGACTTTGTTTTAATATTTTTATTCTCAACTTCATAGCATATTTTTTCTCTAACAAAAGAAGAGTACACTGTAATTTTTTGATGAAAAAAAAAAATTTTTTTTTTGGTTGAAACTTACACTTAAAATTTGACGCACCCTAATAATCACCATTTTTTAGAGCATATCTTGCACTCTAAATTACTTTTAAATCAACTATAATATGTTGCCTTTTTTGCTATAAAATAAGTTATAATTTCATCCTAGGTAGAACTTAATAGCTGTAAAACAACTATGTTGAAAAATGAAAAACTTAAAAAAATATCATTTTTATGCATAAAAGCGACTTGAGCGACCTCTAAAAAATTTTTTTTCTCATAAATCCAAATACGTACTTTCTTCTTTTTCCAAAAGGAACCTGTATTTTCATGAGCACTAAATAAATTGAAAAAATAGGTTTTTGTGGACCACCCTAATTATACAGTTTTAAAATTTTGAGTTTTTTTAAAATGTATTTTCTCAAAGTTATTATATTTCTAAGCAGATTGCATATTATAAGGGGGGGGCGGCAAAATTGAACTTCGCCCGGGGCGCATAAAGTGCTAAAGCCGGCTCTGAGGAAATGTCATATGCTGTGAAGGTAAACTTTATATGGACTGCTTTATAAATATTTGAGATTAATATTAAGTAAAAAGTATTAAATTTTTAAACAGTGTCAAAACTACTGCTTACAAATAGTAATCTTCAATCGAAAATATGTAAGGAAGATCGGGGCGAAGGTGCTACCTTTATATATTTTGCTTTATATAAATCTAACTAAACATGGTACAAAAAACTTTTATTATTACTCAACATTTGTCTACAATCGTTTCGGATTTCAGTAAAGTCTTGATTAAATAAAAATGTACTTTATAAAAGAGTACAAACTATCAACATCATCCCAATTATCGGGGCAAAGGTAATAAGGCTATTTTTTATAGAAATTGCAAATATATTGAAGACTTGTTTTTTATATTGTAATTCCTTGTTATCTAAAGCAGTAAAAACGTATATATAAAACATAATTTGTGGTATATTAACGGTCATTTTTATTAAAAGTAGTGAAATGTGTTGTTTAACATTAAATTAAAAAAAAAACATCGGAATTCTGCTTCACGTATGAATGTTTACAAAACCATATGTATCGTATACTTTTTAGCTAAAATATTAATTTCACCAGAAACATCAAAATTTTCCTCAAAAATATGTGTGTCTGGTATTTTAAATGGTTATTTATATACTTTTCAGAGAGATTAATGAAAATCCAAAAAAGCATTCATAAACAAAGTGAAAAAATTGTAACAATGGAAAAGAAACTTACAAATTCTCAAGAATTAAGAACAAGTATTACGCAAAAGTAATCAACGTAAACTGGAAGAAGAACTGGAATAATTTCACCAGAAACATCAAAATTTTCCTCAAAAATATGTGTGTCTGGTATTTTAAATGGTTATTTATATACTTTTCAGAGAGATTAATGAAAATGCAAAAAAGCATTCATAAACAAAGTGAAAAAATTGTAACAATGGAAAAGAAACTTACAAATTCTCAAGAATTAAGAACAAGTATTACGCAAAAGTAATCAACGTAAACTGGAAGAAGTTGAAGAAAGCGTAATTACTATTATAAATATTATTATTAAATAACATTTAACTTTTCTGAAAGTAAAGTCATGAATTTTATAAGAGTTTGATAAAAAAAAATCATTAAGCAAAGTAGATTTAACGCGTGAAATATTCAAAATTGACTTTTTTTATTGAATTTATACATTAATAAAAAAGTTAACAAACTTTGCTTTCAAAAATCGGCTCCGACAATGCTTTCAAGAATTTATTAAACTTTAATTTAAAATTAATTAAAACTTGAAGTTGTTTGGCAACCTTCAAAAGCTCATTTCTCGGCCTAGGCCGTGAAGTAAATGACGGCAATTCTATGATTTCTATGTAGGACCCCGAAAAGCACCTCTCCCCAGGGTGGCATTCTTAGTTTTTAGTATGATAAAAAATGTTATGTGACACTTGGATCCTTTCGGCACTTAGGTTCTTGTGTATCGTACAACTTGCCAAAGTCACATCAGAGCCTTGGCTACTTTCCGGTGGAGTCTCGGCTTCATAGCTTCACTTCGCTTCGGCTGCGATTGGACTCAGACTCGTATTACGATACATACTCGTACTATAAAATGCCATTTAGGGTCCATGTGTCATAAATAACTATTTCATTCAAATTTAAAATTATATTAAAATAAATAGAATTTAGTTTATAATTGGATAAAGTATTTAATTTCAATAATTATAGTTATTTATTAAATGTTTTAAATTATGTTTATTTAAAAACAAAATACTTATAACCCTAAAACTGTTCAATAAACATTCTTTTTCAAATATTTATTTTAACAATTTAAACTGTTTATTAGCCATATTGAAAAAATACAATTTACATTACCAATATGGTTAACAAACAGTTTAAATTGTTAAAAAAATATTTAATTATTAATAATTCATTATATAATTAAAATAGTAATGATTAATATGGTTAATAAGCAGTTTAAATTGTTAAAATAAATATATGAAAAAGAATGTTTATTGCACAGTTTTAGGATTATAATTATTTTGTTTTTAAATTAATATAATTTAAAACATTTAATAAATAGCCATAATTATTAAAATTAAACACTTTATCCAATTATAAACTAAATCCTATTTATTTCAATATAATTTTAAATTTGAATGACAAATTTGTTAAATCGATAAGGACATGCCAATTTCAAATTGATAATCTATTTGTTTTTGTAAACTTGAATTCCATTCAAGAAATGAGTTATTAAAAATTAATTTAACTTAAAAAACGTCGGTCTCTCCAACTCCAAACTTTGACATCATGCAAAGGAAGAGAATAAGAATGGGATTTTTCAGGTCTTCTGGGGATATGGAATTCGTATTTAAAATTGAGAGAAATTCATTTAATTTCAATTTTGAAGGTTACATATTTCTAAATTATTAATTTAAAAAAACACTAGATCATATGTAACTAAGTCAGTAGTACTTCATTTTAAGTAACGTTTTATGTACAAATACGAATTTACATTCTAAAAAGTATCAGAATTCTTAAAAAAAATCTGTAACGGCTTTAGGTGAAATATAATGGACTGACTCGATTATAAAAATAAAAGGCAGTAGTTTGCATAAATTGCATTTGACACGGACATTCAGTAAATTCCAATTTGGTCAAATTTTCAATTAAAGAAAAATTATCGTAAAATACCTTGCTCATTTTCTTCTCGAATTGGGGAGGGTGGTGCAGTGTCATTCGTTTCTCCTATTGGTACTGGTGGTGATGGGATATCGTGCTCTTCTCGAAAAGGTTGCAGGAGTGCATGCTGTTCAGCAATCTGTTCTTGTGAAAAGATTGCTGCAATAAAACCAGATATACCAAATTAATCGAAATTCTGTTTTGCTAATGAAGAAAGTCTTAAATTGCATAGGTGTGGAAATTGAAATAAATTGATGAAAACGGTCTATAAAGATTAACCTTCTTTACAAAATGGAAATGTACCGGAAATCCTGGTGAATCCGGTCACTTTTGGCCAGATAGGTAAAAGTCTAAAAAATCATTCTCTAAATCCAAGTTCATTTATATCATGCTAAAACTTATCATTTCTAATATCAAAATAAAATAGAGTTTTTGGTTTATTGGTTTTAGTTTAACTTGCATAGATAATTTTTAATTCACATATAGCAAATTTCAAAATCACAATTTTTCAGAGTAAATCCGGTCACTTGATTTTTTTTAAGAATTTAGGGTAACCCTGACAGTTTTTTTTTTAAATATTAAAATTCACATTATTCCTGACTTAAGTATGATTTGATCTTGATTTTATGATTAATAAATTATGAATTCGATAAACAACAAATATTGGTTTAATAAATAATAAATGTAGGTTTCATGAAATACAACTATGGATTCAAATAATGTTATATTCTATTAAGAGAATGTAAAAAGTGAAATGTGGTTACAATTTTTGATCACACCTGTTATAAATTTTATTATTCGTTAAATGTAATACGTGAAATTAAAATAATGCTTCATGAAATGAAATAAAACTTTACATGTAAGTACTTCACAAAAGGACATCCAGAAACATCAAGCAAACTTACTCAAATAAGTCAAGACTTAAAAATAATGATCGTAAAACTTAACAATTCGAAGACGGTTTTTTTTCACTGGCACATCTAAATCTACATAACGGACGTCATCAGCAACAAGAAAAACAATAACAGTAAAGGTAATTCCAGAATGCAAGTGTTTTGAACGTGTTTCTTCAATTCTTGATTATTTGCTTGAATTTGTAAATATTTTCTAGATTTTACAATTATTTTCTTCAGCTTTAAAGTATTCACTTTATTTAAAACATATTTTCCCTTAGGATCAGTTGCGGTAATTCCGGACAAACGATAATTAATCTAAATTTGCAGACTTTTAAGTAAGTACGATATATGAATATTTAAACCTACAAGATCAGATCAAATCACCTACAAGAGGTTCTGAATGTTTGTCAATTTTTCGATTGCCAAGTGTCAGCAAGGTATAGGAAGATAATTCATAATCAATAAAAAGTTGACAATCAAAGAAAAACTGTTTCAGTAGTTCTTCTTGTATTTGAAAAAAAAAACAATCCTAAAAAGTCAATAGAATTTTTTCTTATGTGTTATTAATACTGTAATTGAAATTAACTTGAGTTTTTGTTCTTGGTTAATTTATATAATAATAATAATCTGTCCCTCATTACACCGAGAATTCGACAAGACTGCACGGAAAAAATGAATTGTCTGCAGTAGGTAAATAATATTTGCTGTTGAATCTAACAAAATTAGTAACCACAGCAAATTATTTGCTGTGACAATGAACAAAGTTTGCTATGATAAGCAATATTAGAAAAGAAATTTTAAATTTACTCTCACAGCATACTTTTTACTCTCACAGCAAATTTGTTCGCTGTCCCTGTATTTGCAAACTTATTTTGACGTGGCAGCGAATACTTTAATGACACAGAAAACTTCTTCTATGCGTATGGGGTAATTCGGGACAGAATTTTAAATAAATTTTTTTTAATACACTCAAGAAAAATAGTTTTAGAATGAAAGGATTCTCTTATTTTGATGCGGATTCCTCTCAAAAAATAAGCGGAATCGACTCAAACTAAGAGGATCCTCTCATTCCAAAACTATTTTTTTTTTTTTTTCTTACTGCAAATACCATGGGACCTACGTGTTAAAATGTTAAAGCATATCTGGCGATAGCTGTACAAGAGAAAAAGTTAATGATTGAATGAGAGAGAGCAAAAGAGAGAAAGAGAGAAAGAGAGAAAAAGAGAGCGAGAGAGAAACTTCAAATTCGTATTAGATAACCTTGGGTGTCAAAATTGAAGCAAATTAGATCAATTTTTACGAATTTTGTCAGAAATTTCAAGCTATTTCAAGCTATTTCAAGCTATTTCATCCCTTAATACAGTAGTATACTTTAGATAACTTTTTTTGTAGTCTTTTCTTAGAAAAAATTCTGTCCCGAATTACCCCTAAATTTTGCCATTTTGTCAAAATCGTCGGGGTAATGCGGGACAGCAGTTTTTCGCGATTCAGGGGCATCTATAAAATCTACTAACCCATAGAATTATTCTAGGGAAGTGACGTAACAAGTTAATGCAAAAAAAACCGAAAGTATTGCCTATTAAAATAAAAATCTTACGTTATTACTGAAAATTAAGAATTCTGTCCCGAATTACCCCAACTGACCCTATTACCATTCTTTTTTGACCAAATTTTATATAAGTCTATATTTAGGGAAGAGGGGCCCACGAAAAAAATGTAGTTAATAAAAAATAAATGCCGTTTAACAATTCTTAAACTAATTTTTAATCATTTTACTGTATTTATCAAGAAATAAAATTTCTAAAAACTTCAATTTCATAGCTTAACAGTAAAAAGTAATAAGATATCGAAAAATATCGATATATCAAATTCTCTAACGATAACATCACATTTCATGGTGGAAAATAAAAAAAATTTAATTAATTGCCTCAAAAAATTATTGATAAAAGTGTAAAATCGAAAATATAAAAATAAATACATTGAGATTTGGCGCCTGTCCATCTAGGGTACATGACACCATTCTTCATGTCACAATAAAAATTTGTATAGAAACAAAATATTAGTAAAATCATTTTAGAATATTGTTATGCTATAAGTAAATAATTATTATTCTGTAGATATTATATTCTATAAAATAATCATTCTGCAAAATTTTGATTCTGTAAAATTAATATTCTGCAAAATCGATATTCTATTAAAATCCGATTCACACAAATTGAGTTTCAAACAAACTGACTTTCGGTAAAATTGATTTACGACCAAACAACGATTCTGCAATATTAATATTCGGTACATTTGATTTTCTGCAGTATTAATATTCGACAAAATTAACATTCTGCAGAATTGATATTCTGTAAAATTAGCAATCTGCAGAAATTAGTTTCTATTAAATTAACATTCTGCAAAATTGATATTCTATTAAAATCCGATTTGCACAAATTGAGTTTCGATCAAAATGACTTTCGGCAAATTTAATTTTCGACTATATAGCGATTCTGTAATTTTAATATTCTGCAAATTTCATTTTCTTCAAAATTAATGTTCGGACACATTATTGTTCTGTAGAATTTATAGTCTAAAAAATAAACATTCTGCAAACTTTTGATTCTGCAGACTTATGATTCTTGAACATTAATATTCTATCAAAATGCAATTCGGGCAAATTTAGTTTCGATCAAAATCACTTTCGGTAAAATTATTTTTAGACCACATAGCGATTCTGCAAAATTAATATTCTGTACATTTGATTTTCTGCAAAATTGATATTCGGCCAAATTATTATTCTGTAGAATTTATATTCTATAAAATTAGCATTCTGGGAAATTTTGATTCTGCAAAATTAATATTTTGCAAACTCGACATTCTATTAAAATCCGATTCGCACAAATTGAGTTTCGACCAAAATGACTTTTAGTAAAATTAATTTTCGACCAAATAACGATTCTGCAATATTAATATTCTTTATTTTACAAACATGATACTAACCTCTACGTAACCAAAAATTTTTTTCTTTCCGAATAATCATCATCAGGCCATGACACTATAATTCATTACGGATTTTAACATGTTCGTACACTTCACACACTTTTTTTTGTTTTTACACCTTATTTGTTGCATTTATCGCAATTTAAAAAAACTACCGTATTATTATTTTCAAAAAAATGTAAACACTGAAATTCGCTGCATCGATTACTATTTTTCTGAAAAATTTTTATTGATAACAATTGAACGCGAAAGCGAATGCGAAATCGAAATCGAGTGTGAGTTTAAATAATCGAGCCCCCGGGGGCTCGATTATGTAAGCCGGAAGTGGTCTTTAGGTCCCCAAATAAGGGTGTATTTTTAGCGGGTCGGCAGAACATCGCCACCCCGGCATAACCCTGTAGTACGAGCTACAGGGTACCTGGGAGTAGGTTTTCACATTCTAGGCAAAAAAAATATATTTAATCAACAAGTCAAAAAATTATTGATTGTTTAAAATGTTTTTAAAAAAATAAAATCCTCAATAATATTATTCATGGCTATAGTTTTAAAAAAAACTACTGTGAGGATTCGAAAATTTAGTCCTCACAAGTTTTTAAATAAAAGATAAAAGTTCGTTTCGTTCGTCGTTTTTCGATTCCAGCGGACCGCTAGTCAGTGGGAGAACTCGAGACGAGAAATAATTTGATTGGTTCGAGCTCAACATTTCCGGAAATCCGCCCTTCACGCGTTCTAATTTCTTATTGGTTCGAGCTCAGCACGCCAGAAACTACTTAATTCGCGCTCTCGTTGACTTAAAAAATCACGAAAACATACTATCTTGTTAGATAATAAACAAAAGAGTAAAAACAACGTTACATTAGAGTATTTTTTGCGAGTTAAAGCTCAAATCTGAGCTGGGAATCCAATCATCAGATTAACTTTTTGTAAAATCTTGTAAATTTGAATTTAATAAATAAAATTTTAAAAGTAAGTAAAAGTCGAAGAGAGATTCTCGCATTCAGTCTACGCTAAGTCGTCGTCGAGGAGATTATTACTCTCCAAATCAAAAGGTTTTATCTAATTTGTTTTAAACGTAATACATCGAATAATAAATCGTCTTGATTTCAGAGTCCTTTTTAGGACTGCTGATAATCTATTCACGTAGAATTTTTGTCTTGATTTCAGAGTCCTTTCCAGGACTGCTGATAATCTTTTCCCGTAGAATTTTTTAATTAATCGAAATCGTATTTTGTGTTTTTCTTACAGATTTTAGTACGAGTTTCACTCGCTCTTTTAAACCTCAAAAAGTGCACTTTATGGGTTTTATCCATACTAACGGTTTACGAATTGAGGCTTCGGATCAAAGAACCAGCTCTTGGCGTTAGAGGGGAGTCCCCTAGTATGGCGCGTACGCGCCGATCCAGGGCACTTCGGTCCGAGCGGAGAGCTGGTTCTTTGATCCGAAGCCTTAATTATTAATCGTTTTCCGTGTTCTTTTCACCGCGTATCGTTCGAATAATTAAGTATTTTAAATCATTTAGATTTGACGCAATTACAATCGAGTAATAAATATTCGTTAAAATTCAGAGAAGTTCTGAAGTTTTCGTTAATTTATAATTTCGTCATAACATCGTATCTAATTTTTGTTCAATATTCCTATGTAATTTTAATATTTCGATTAAATAAATGTGAAACTGTGAGTTTGTTAAAATCTTAATTCTGAATTGTTTTTATTTATCGATCAAACCTTGGTCCGGCGAGCTAAGTCGCATTAGTTTACAACAGAATATAATTGTTTCATTCAAATTTTAAATTTACAATCATCACACTACTGAAATAATAAAAAACAAATTTTTACATTTTCCTGTTGGTTAGATTAGCGAATTAGAACTATTTGAATATTGTAAACTTTAGATTGGAAAAACCTATTTATTTATGTAAAATACTTATTTTAATGAATAATTAATCAATTATCAAGTATTTGTATTCACTACGATAATATATTTACTATAATGTAAAAACAAATTTTTATCAATTCTCTGTTAAAACTTAAAGTTTTTTCAATTTCTTTTTAAGCTCATACGACAAAAAGTAACGTTATAATGTTTAGGATTGGAGATTTTTTTGCTTCATATTTTTTAATTTATATGAAATTATAATCTATGTTAAAATACAATTGTAACATAAGGAATACAATTTTTTTATATATCTGTTAAATCGTTTGTAGTTTTAATAAGAAAATATACATGTAAGGGAATAGGTTCGGTTGTGGGCACCCTTTTTGTTTTTGACCCATAACTTGTGCCTAATAAATATGACACGGTCATTAACATATGTATGGAAGGCTAGAGACCTTAGCTAACTTCTGGCAAAGAAACTAAATTGATTCCGTTAAATAGAAAAATTATTTTTATAAATTTAATAAAGTGGTCATTTTTTGCAAAACTGAAATTTTGGTTCGGTTGTGGGCACAGTTAAAAAATTGGCTAAAAATGAGGAAGAATCAACTTAAACCACCTCAAATATGAAAAAATATCAATTAAATTATAAATTATATGAGTATACATGAAATTATTTAAATTATTTAAATTATTTTAAGTTTAATTTTAAAACTAAAACTTATTTATTTTAAAGGCTTTCAGCGGCAAAATTACCACATACGATCAAACTTTTCACATCTACTTCAGTCCCCCTTCAATGTAAACCACTTCCACTTTACTTCTATTTCACTTACATTTCACTTCCACTTCACTTCCACTTCACATCCACTTCAATTCCGCTGTATATTCACTTTACTTTTACTTCCTTTTTAAGTTCACTTTAATTACACTTCACTTCCACTTCACTTCAACTTCATTTCACTTTCATTTCATTTCACTTCCACTTCACTTCCACTTCATATCGATATACCGACTATCTTTGTCTCTCTTTGTCTCCCTCTTTCACGCATCGAACCCAAAATTCACAACTATTGTCATTACACGACGGACGCTTAAGTCTCGTTATAAAAATTTTGTCCCTAGATCACTCTCAGAAACCACTTGAAACCCTTAAAATTTGTGAAATACTATTAACAGTTGTAAGAAATTACTTATGATTTCATCCAACACGATTTTTTGCGATTTATCTAAAAAAATCTTAGTGCCCACAACCGAACCAATTTGAGTGCCCACAACCGAACTTTGCAACCATGTTAAAACGTCATGAAAAAAATTTTGGTTGTAAACATTGTTGTGATACTCGGTATTGGATTAAAAAATATATTATATTTACTTTGTAAATATGCATTAGACATACATTTTTAATTGATTGGCTTTGATTTGTGACACTTTTAAAAATATTTAAAAAAACTTTTATTTTAATTTCAACTTGAAAAAAATTAATTTCTTTGCAGCAAAAAGTACAGGTGTCCGTTCAATTTTGTATTCTCGCAAAAAACTACGTGCGGTCATACCACACACTTGACATTTATCACATATATATCACAAATATCTTTTCTGTCAAAAGTTTCGCAGGGGTGCCCACAACCGAACCTTTTCCCCTACATATGTATATGGATACTTGATGGAGAATGTAATCTTTTATACATGATCTTTCAGTGCAACGACGAAAAATAAAAAGGAGATTAACTTAAATTTAAAAATTACAGTGCTATCTTAAATTACACTATCTGATTATTAGGACATCAGAGATGCTGTTTTTAGATTGAAACAAATATTCATTTTAAATAGATGAATCTACGTTGGAAAAAAATGATGAGAACTTGAGACGTGGATCCAAGTGTAACAGGAGACAATATCTGCTAAAAATTCTTTTAACGATAAATGATAAATATGCAAAAATTCTGTATTGTAAACTATTATTTTAGAGCAATTACTATAAATGTTGAGGCAAAATTTTTTATCTGTTTTCTTATCAAAAATGATTTGTAATAAACTATTAATCTGTAACAATTAATAACATTTGCAACAAGAAGAAAATAATTTTCTAAAGAATCTATAAGTTCGATTAAAGTCCATTTTTAATAAATTTTAATGTTAATAGAATTATTTTGTTTATAAAACGTTAATTTAAATAATTTGGGTAATTAATAAACTGATTTCGGAAATATTGTTTTAAATAAATTTAATATCAGAAACTTCAAACTTGGGTATTGTTTGTTTATTTACAACTATAATTACTTAGGTAATAATAATTTGTAAATTAAGGCAAAAGTTTTCCCACTGTATCGATCATCATTTTAAAAAAAAATTTAACTCGGTTGAAATTTACAGGTCGTGGGTGGTTTCCACGCTGATTACGTGTAATAATTGTTGATAATAAATTATTTTTATGTAACTTTAATTATTTTGTTCTCAAAACGTTAGTTTAAATAAGTTTGGTAGTCAACTTTGATATTTTAGGGGTGGACTGACCCATTTTGCTCTGTGAAAATTATTCTTGTACTTTGATGGAATTTTATTTATTTAGCAAATAATTCCCCGCGGTCCATAAAGGACCATAAATGGGTAACGAAATATACATAGAGATAAACTATATTGATGTATAAAAGTATAATACAAAACAAATTATGTTACAAATTTGTTCGGCGATACAACACATAATCATTCAGGCATTTCAAAAATTGCGGTTCAGATACAGAGAAAAAATCGTTGTTTGGTTTCATCGTTAGGTACAATCGGTTAATGTGATCGCACGCAAAGAAAATAGCTGTTGTATCAATTAATGGCAATTCGTCTTTATGAATATAAAATGGTTCAACATAGCGCGCTCCAAAACTTGGAACTTTAAAACTAACCAATTCTAACAGGTCGGGACAATTAATCCTAAACCTGACTATCCTGAACAAAAACAATGCAGCGGAAATGATTCGTCTCTCATCCAACGTATGGAAATTAAAACTCTGGCATAACTGCAAATAATCACAACCCCTGGGGGGGTATGCCCCTTCAACCCTGAAAGCAAGAAACTTTAGGAAACGCCTCTGAACACGGTCTAACATGTCAATATATTTTTTAAAATGAGGGAACCAGATGATAGAAGCATATTCTGCAGTAGATCTAACCATGGTATTAAATAATAATATAAAAGAGTCATTTCTTGTAAAGCATTTTGCTGATCTCAACAAGAATCCGAGTGATCTTGACATGCGTGCAGATATATCTGAGATGTGATCATTAAAAGACAGACTTGCGGAGAAGGTCACACCCAAGTCGCGTGTTGAATTTACTCTTACTATTTGTATGTTATTGATTCGATAGGGGTACAAAACAGGTATATTTAGCTTACTAAAAGTAAGCACCTGACATTTCTTTAAATTAAGTTCAAGCTTATTATCAGAACACCACTGTGAAATAGTGTTCAAATCTTTCTGTAACAAAAAAATGTCATGGTTACAAATTATTCTTCGGTAAACTTTTACATCATCCGCAAATAAGATTATGTAGGATTCGATTCCACTATCGATATCGTTGATATAGACAGTGAAAAGGGGAGACCCCAAAGATGAACCTTGGGGTACTCCTCGTGAAGGTTCAAATGAGTCAGATTCGCAATTCCCGATAACAACTTTATGTTTTCTACCGCGTAAATAATCCACAAGTAAAAGTCTCAATTTAGTAGGCAAATTTAGAGTTTGCAATTTTTTGTCAAGGATATCATGATCTATGGAATCGAATGCCTTCGCAAAATCTAAATAAATTACGTCTACTTGATAACCCAACTGCAGGGACTCTCTTAAAAAATGCGTGAACGTAGCTAAATTTGTCAAAGTAGACTTCCCGGTTAAACACCCGTGTTGATTCATACTAACGAAGGTTTTTATTGCATTATTAAGCACAGGTGTAATACGCGCCTCAAAAACCTTCGCAAAATTGGGTATGATGGATATAGGCCGATAGTTCCTGCAGTCGGCTTTGTTATCAGACTTAAACATTGGGACAACTCTCGCGGTTTTCCACTGTGTCGGGAATTTAGCACATTTTAGAATCTGATTAAAAATTAATTGAAGGGGTTGTTCAAATGCAGGCGCACAATCTTTAGTAAGAAAACTCGGAATTCCATCGAGGCCAGCAGTAAACTTAGGTTTCATAGATTTTAATGCTTTAAGCACTTGCTCGCAGGAAAAAGCATCACTATTGCTTTCAAGGTCGAAAGAGGTCAGACTATCCTCACGAACCGAAGGTGAATCAAGGGTACCACAATTAATTGACGCAAAAAGGCATGCAAACGCATTAACAATTCTTTCAGGAGAGTCAAGATTCTGATCATTATAGAACATTATGTCAGGAACAACCGGTTGCTTCCGCGTCCTGCTCACAAAAGTCCAAAATGACTTCGGATCACGATGAATGCCACACTCGATCTTAGCTATGTAATTACGATACTCCTTTCTAACACGCTTATGAATATCATTAGAAAGCAATTTAATCTGTGTAATAACATACTCAGAGTCACTAAGTTTTCTTTTTTTTAATAAATTATTTTTCACCTGAATGTCCTTAATTAACTCGTCGGTGAACCAAGGCGGATATCTTCGCTTAATAGACAGATTACAATTTTTTATTGGTACAAATTGAGAAAACACATTATAAACTACGTTAATAAACATGTCAGCTAAAACATCCACTGGATGTGACCCACATAAACAAGACCAGTCAATTGATAGCAAATGTGAGTACAATAAATCCAGTCTCGCTTTTCTAAAGTTAAAATGAACATTAGTATTGTTTAAACCGACCAAAAAATTAGATGCATTATATTTATGGGTTGATACAAGATATGCATTGATAATTAATGCCGGATGGTGATCATCTTCAGGAACAAGCGGGGTGGAAGCCTGTTCCACGCAACAAGTAACATTAGAGAAAATCAAATCTAACATCCGATTAAAAATATTAAAAATAACATTAACTTGGCATAACTCATAAAACTGAGCGAACTCAGTTAATATTGAAGATTTCGAGTCGGATTCGTCATTGCTTATAAAATTATAAAAAAAAGGTGCATTAAAATCGCCGAGAACAAAAAGTGGAACATTTAGAAGAAAATACAATTCTTTCAGAGCAATACAAACCGCAGCGAAATCTCCAATAGATAAGTCAGGTGGTATATAAAGCCCAACGATAGCGAAAGAAAAAGTCAACTTCGATATTATTAAGCCAACAACGCTAATGTTCGAGTCAATCAGAGATACAGAAGAAAGATTGCACTGACATACCTTATACTTGTTGCTGACCGCAATCAACACACCACCACCCCGCCTGTTACACCTATCGTCGCGATACACGCTAAATAAATTTTCAGAAAATAATTCATTCGACGAAACACAAGGTTTAAGCCAAGTTTCGGTTAAACAAAAAATGTCATATAGGAGGATGTCATGAAAACACTGTACAAGCTCGACTTTAGTATTTAAACCTCTTGTGTTTTGATAGAAAATTCTCAAATTAACTTTATTAATACAATTTAACTTTAGGATTGAAGGTTCTGAGACGTTTGAAGATGACGGCGAGACTTGAAGACGCATGGAGTTCCGTGGCGATATTGGATCCGCAAACCCTCTTCTCCCTTCGCTGACCTCTCGTTCAACTCTTTTTTGGCAGATAGATATGCTGCCTGTTGCGATCTCGTCCGATCGGGAGCAACAGCAATTGATGACAGTTCCGATGGCAACTGATTTTTCATTTTGACAAACGCATCTATCATTTTTGTTGCAGTGTAAGGATCCTGGAATCTCACTTTCAAAGGACGAGGCTTCGCAGGTACCTGGGAATAAGAACCAATGCGTGATGTTTTAAATGGAGGTGGTAGAGAGTCTGGTAGAATGTTACTAATAATCCGATTAATTATAGTTAAATCATGATCTCGATCAGATATGCCATCATCAGATATAACCTCCTGTAGGCCAAATATTAAAACATTGTTTTTACGCTGAAGGCGATCCTCCCATTCCTCTAAATTATTTGCTACCTCATTTTCTAATTTAGACAAGCGCGCATTTACGCTTTCATTAATGGACTCACATTTCGAAATGCGTTCGTTGTGCTGCATCAGTTTTGTTGACAACGATGAGAAGGACGTCTCAAGGCGCGAGAGAGATGCATAAACTTCTCCCGACTCTTCTCTCACAACTGCTCGCAGCTGTTCCATAGATACTAAGACGGGAGGGGATGGTACGGTTTCTGGCAACCGGGGCACAAGGAGGCTTTCACGACTTTGCTTTTACACATTTGGCACAAGGACTCCGGTTGACCAGTCAAATCAACAGATTTAAAAACAGTATCGGTCTCCATATTGACTCGCGTAGTCATGCGGTAGCGGGGTAAGACGCGTGCAAAATAGTACAGTCACGGGAGAGGATACACTCACTGACAAAAGTTTTAATAAATTAGTCAGATTATGTTAAATAAATAAGATAAAACAACTCGTATATGTCGAAAAGACTGTATAAAGAATGACAGATGGGGATAAGATTATACTCCTGTCAAAATTAATTCCAAAAACACATAGAAACGTTTGAAATCACTGAAGATACATGTCCACATGATCCATGTGCTCACACTCTTGTAAAATCCAATTTATCCAGCACTACGTGTTCTTAAGTCACAGAAACATAAACTGATTAAGCGCAAATAAACTAAATCAGTTGAAAATACAACTCACGATAATTAAAACGTACCACCAAACTTCCTAATACAAAAATGCAGCGGAGCGACCGGTAAACGTGTTATATCATCGCGGCCATTTTGATTTAAATTGAATTAAAAATTTTTTAAATTTTTTAAATTTTAATTTTAAATTAAAATTTTGAATTGGTTTAAATTAAATTTGAAGAAAATTTTAAATAGTATTGAAAATAAAGAATCAGTTATATTGGAATTACCATTTTATTTTAATTTATAAAAGATTTAAAATTTTTTATTTTTTAGCAATTATTGTTAAATAAAATTTATAATTCTAAAGAAAGACGCCATTAATAATAGAGAGGAATTATAATAAGGATTTTTGGTTTAATCACGTTTTAGTGCGTTTTTGTCACTAGGAGAAAAAGTTAAAAAATGAGGAAAATTACTTAACAGAAAATAAATTGGTTTGTTAATAATAGATCCTTAAAAGATGACGACTTATTATAACGAAACATTTTATTTTTCTGTTTACGAGATTTCTTCATTTAACAAGTTTTTGTTTCAGTGTCAAAAACTTACGAAAATAAAAATTTATTTTTGTAAAAGAAAGTTCGATTTCACGTTTGTGTTTATTTTGACGAAATAATACGTTCTTCCCTACCATATCTCCTTAAGAAAAAATGCTTATTGATAATAAAACAATAATAATGGGTAAGTTAATGATTTATTACAATCTTTAATAAATCACATAAACAAGTTAACTGAATACAAAGAAAAGAAATAAAAGAATAAAGTTAAAATTAAACATAAATAATACACATAAACATAAACATAATGTTTTTTTTAAAAACATTTTAAACAATCAATAATTTTTTGACGTGTGAAAACCTACTCTCAGGTACCCTGTAGCTCATACAACGGGGTTATGCGGGGGTGGCGATGTTCTGCCGACCCGCTAAAACACACCCTTATTTGGGGACCTAAAGACCACTCCCGGCTAGCAGTTTCTGCGCGTATCGCCATCAGGAGTGGTCTTATATCCCCTACTCTACCGCCGGAGCAACTTTCTCCCCTATCCTGCGGGACCTCCCTTCTTTGACGACCACGACAGTCGAGATCTTTGACCCTCATAACATAATGTATGAAGGTCTCGACGATTCGCCAATTTTCGATGGAACGTGTCATAAGCAGGATCATGTTCTCCGGTGTAACTTTGCGGTTCACACCGGTGAACATAACCTGCCTCTTTGCGTCCCAACGCTTACAGCTAAAGAATGTGTGCTTTGGATCGTCCACTGGGAACCCGCAATACACACACTCGGAGCTTTAGATCTTTTTGAATCGCTCAAAGTATGAGCCGAAACATTCGTGCCTTCTGAGGGCTTGGGTTAAGTAGTAGAAAACAATTCCATGTTTCCTACTTATCCAGATGGCTAGTGTTGGTATCAGCCGATACGTCCATCGGCCTGACTCCTCCCCGTTCCATTTTTCTAGCCATCTGTCGACGAGTCTGCTTCTCGCATCTCGGGGAATTTGGTCCTTGCTGAGTCTATTGTCATCCGTATAACGGGTAGTCATTCTATCTTTAAAAAGGAGGAAAACTTCCTCTCTTTCTTGCACCAAAAGATCTGCCGGCGGGATGCTGGCAAGGACCTGAGCAGCACACGTCAGTACTGTCCGATAGGTCGAAATAATACGTATAGTAACATTTCTTAGCGCGGACAGTATCCTTTTACAGATGGTTTTACTTCTGTCACTTCGCAGGATAGGAGCCCATACAGGTGCTGCATATAGTAGCTTTGAAAGGGCTTACACTCGCCACAAGTCTCCTCTTCGATTCAGAAGGCCCCCCAATGTTTGGCATTAGTCGAGCTAAACTTGTCGAACACTCCTCGGCCTTCTGACATGGTACGGATATGTGGTGTTTGAAATTCAAAAATTTGTCCAATTCTACACTTAAGTATTTTATATGGTTCCTCCACTGGACCTCGAATCCGTCTATCTGGATACCAGGGGCTGTATAACCACGTCTGTCTGTGACTAGAATCGCTTCGGTCTTTTTGAGAGCCATTTGGAGGCCTCTGTTTTCGAGACTAGATGAGATCTTTCCATCGCACAATGGTTTAAAAGGAGAATTTACTGTTTAAAATTCTCCACAGCCCGCAATTCTTAACCAATTAAAAAAAAATTTTGAATTTCTCAGTATAAAACTATCTATAAAACTGTCATTTTCGATTTTTCATTTATTTGTTTATTTAATTTATAAATAAACAAAAATACAGACAAAATTGTCTATTTGAGCTATAATAATTTTTATCTAAAAAAAAATAATAAAATTCAACTTAGTATCCTAAGAAAGTATTGTAATAACACTCATAGAAAAAAATGATTCAATAAACTTCTAATTTAATAATTATAAACAATTATTATAAACAAATTATTTATTTATTTATTCATTACACTTGTCTATGCATTCAATGCTGCTTACAAGAGGATCCCGCTCACAGACTAAACATTCCGAAACAAGAAGTTACACATAATTTAGACATTCATGACACATTAAAGGAAGTAGTTTCTACCCTGCCTGACGTTCTTTTAAAATTGTCTTGATTATAAACAAATTCCTACCTGTGCTTCTTAACACTAAAAAAATGATTTTTTTTTGTAGTACAATTGTTGAAAGTTGTAGGCAAAGCTATAAACAAATTCTGAATTTTTATATTTTATCACAGAGCGTAATGTTTTTTTATTGCAATGGGTTGTTTTTTTCTAAAAGATATTGTTGTTTGAAAACATATTGTATATTAAAAAATTTCGATTATTAATAACAATTATAATAAATAATTTCTCATGTGTGTTATTTTATTTAAAAAAAAAAATTCAGCACAAAAAGTTTATAAAATTAAATATTTTTATAAAATAATAATTTTTTATTAATAATTGTAAATTAATAATGTAAATAATAAACCAGGTACGTAATAATTATAATAAATTATACAATATTTACCAAAAAAAATCATTTTTTTAGGTTTAAAAAGCACGGGTAAAAATTTGTTTATAATCATTGTTTATAATTATTAAATCAGAAGTTTATTGAATTATTTTCTTTCTATGAGTGTTATTACAATACATTCTTAGGATACTAATTGTAAGTTGAATTTTATTATTTTTGTAAAGATAAAAATTATTATAGCTTAAATAGTCAATTTTGTCCGTATATTTGTTTATTTATAAATTAAATAAACAAATTAATGAAAAATCGAAAATGACATTTTTATAGATAATTTTATACTGAAAAATTAAAAAAAAATAATTCAAAATTGGTTAAGAATTGCGGGCTGTGGAGAATTTTGAACAGTAAATTTTCATTTTAAACCACTGTGCATCGCGCGGTATTAAACGCGTTGCGTATGTCAATGGCTACCATAGTGGCGGATCCAGACAAGGTTTTTGGAGGGGGTATTGCATGAGAGAGAAAGAGATAGCACTATAGTGCTATCTCTCTCACTCTCGTTGTTAAATACCCAGTGGGCAAAAATCCATGTTCGTTTTAAAAACGTTTGAAGAACGTTTTTAGAACGTTTCATGTCGGCCAAATAATGTTCTTCCAGAACATTATTTGTCCGACATGAAACGTTTTAAAAACGTTCTTAAAACGTTTTTAGAACGAACATGGATTTTTGCCCACTGGGTATGAGGCTTTTGGGGGGGCCACGCACCCGTTCCCCCCCCCCCCCCTGGATCCGACAATGGGCTACCAATGCGCAGAAGCTCTTTTTCTTTCCTGGTCCCAATTTGTTTTTTCTTTTCCTGGCTAGGTCCACCGCCTTCTGAATGGCGTCTACTGTGGACAGGCCTTTACGGAAACCAAATTGATTTTTAGATAAACTATTCTCACCGGTCAGGTGAGACTGCATTCTCTGCAGAACCATGTTCTCTAGAAGTTTTTCCATCGTATCTAACAGGCAAATAGGCCCGTAGGATAAGACTTTATCTAGAGGTTTGTCTCATTTCCTTCATTTATTGCATTTACATCGTCATTTAAAAAAACCATTTTAGTATCATAGTTCAAAAATGTAAACACTGAAACTGATTACGATTAAAATTTTCAATAAAAATTTCTAGGGATAAAAATTGAATACAAATTCGAATTTCGAAAGTGAATTTGAAATCGAATACGAATGTGATTTTATATAATTGTTAATTGAGCCCCTGTTCTGATGATGATTGACTTTCTTCAGCAGAAGATTCATGTGTCTTACTAGGCAGATCAAATTGATTTTCTTAAAGTAAGGGTGAATCGGAATAATCTTGTTCAAAAACTGCTGCGATTTCGAAGTTGGAACATCTTTATTTTGCTGCACTGATTTTTGTAGAGTTTCTTCTTCCTAACGTTTTTCTATGTAATAGTCTACTTATAATATCAGTTCCACAAAAGTCTTCATCCTTAAAAATCTGTCGATTATAAAAAAAATTAATTTAACAGAGTATAATTCAAAATAAAAGAAGTTAACAATGAAAAGAACATATATAATAAATAATAAAGAATTTAACAATAAAAATGTAATAAAAAAAATACAATGAAAATGCTTGAAGAGCCGGCGATACTATTAAAGGAATCGAGATCCACTTTCTCCTTATTCCAGGACTACGTCCTGCCAGAACTCAGGAAAATTCGGTAAATTTGGAATCTATAAACAAATCATAAAAAAATAATAATGTAGATTACAAATATAAATCAAATAATATAATTCATCTAGAATTATCCGGAATAGTCGGTCGAGGATCGAATCGGTAAACTCCGTCTCCAAAACAATATAAATTACGGACGAACCGCTAAAAAATATTGCCGCCGTCATTCACCGTGTTTTAAAATAAAATCGGCCATCTAGACACGTATGGTCGATTCGCGGTTACGTGAAATGAAATTAATTATCAGGTAAGACAATAAATTAATTAATTCATATTTACGTTAATTACGCGCTTCAGTCCGGTAAAAAAAACAATTAATTCTGAACGCGTAATTTCAGGTGCGTGGTGAATTTATTTGAAGAACAGTGAAACAACGCGGGTGTTCACCTAGCATAGTATGTTCTCCAATGACGTAGCACTGGGGAAGCCCATGTGACAATCTACGTCAATGACTCGGCGCGGGAGATTTTAAAATTGTTTCGAACACTTTCCTACGTCATAAGTGTTCTAGCAATTTTCTCGAATCCTTTGATCATTCGTGATGGACCACGACGATGATCAGGAATTCGTCACGGAGTGACTTTACTCCAGTCAGGATTCCTTAGTCTACGAAGTAGATGTCCAGAATTGTATCGTGTCTGAGACTCCACGGTGAACCGTGACAAATCTCAGTACGATCCTGGCTAGAGGAAATCAGAAGTTTTCCTTTGATTTTTCATTGAACGACCAATGCTAAAATCTCCGGAACGGTTTCCAGATACCATTCTTGAAGAACCAAGTCTATGGTATCTGAAGGAGTCAGGGAGACATTTCCCGAGATGTTCCTCGGTTCGCCCCTTGGGGCCGACTTCCCGATTTACAGGCGTGCAGGTCGATATATAGATGCGGCTCTGGTAGGGGGCTGCATGATCATATTACTTAGCGCCGTCTGCGCTGTGTCTGGCGTTCCGCGCCATCTTCCGGCGATGCGCGGCTGTTTACCAGACCCTTCTACTAAACCACGTTTTGACAGTTTAAAAATAAGACGAGAGTGTAACGTAACCTCAAAGTTAAGTTTAATTTATTTTTTACTTAAAATAAATTATCAAGTGTAAATTAAAAGTCAAGTGCAATTGTGAGGTTCGTCACAATATATCCAGTTAGCGCAAGCAAAATTGTAATACTTTTTAAAAGGGCCATAAACGTTGACGTCTAGTGGTTGCATTTTGTGACTGCAATGGGGAGGAAAAGTTAAAAGAACAACTCCAGATTCTCTAGCTTTGCTAACGATATCTATCGATATATGTGATTCGTAATTATCATAAATTAATAGGATTGGATTATCCACTGAACTAACAGTATGATCGATAAAATGATACGTTACTTCAAGAAATGACATTTCAATCATTCATCCTCTTTTATTTGCTAATCCAAGAGATCCAGGTAGAGTTCGTTCCAGCATTCGGGGTTTAAAATTAACTCTTGCAAAAATTATTGCCGGCGGTAAACAGGATGCTGCAGCAGGTATAATATTACACACAGTAACAGTAACACCACCACCACGTTCTGCACTTGTCGATAAACAAACTTGTTTACACCCAGTTTCGGCAATAGCTTTATTAGGATTATGAGCGGTAGTTACACCCCTCTCATCCAGATAAAAAATTCGTAATCCTTGACTATTAGCAATATATGATTGTTTCATTAACAATCTCATTGTTATTATAAAATTTGTTAACTGTGTGTAAATTAAAGTCAGTTAATCTTGATAAACTGCAGACCTCCGGCTTTCGAACGCTGAGGTGAACAAAAGTCATGAAACCGTTTTTCTTCGGTTAGTTCATTTTTCATCCACGAAAGTGTAATTTTTTTCCTTCAGCTAATTGAAATATTAGTTTTCTTGTAGCTATGGGTGACAAACCGAATGCCATAGAAAAAGTTATTCGCAAGCAACTAGCGATATCATTTTTTCATCGGCTGTAAAAATTCGATTAACGTCCTACTTTGGTGAGAACTTTATTTCTTGTTTTTCATTGTCTGCTTTTTTTTCTTTTGAACGTACAAAGGCGGATCCAGACGTGTGTTTTAGGGGGGGGCAATATATGAGATAGAAAGAGACAACAATATAGTGATATCTCTTTCTCTCTCATAGGATAATCTAAGTGTTTTCGCCCCCCGCTGGATCTGCCCTTTTTTTTTTTTTTTGCGTAGGATGTGAAAACCTGCTACCAGGTACCCTGTAGCCCGTACTACAGGGTTATGCGGGGGTAGCGATGTTCTGCCGACCCGCTAAAAACACACCCTTATTTGGGGACCTTAAGACCACTCCCGGGTAGCACTTTTCGCGCGTATCGCCATCGGGAGTAGTCTTATATCCCCTCCTCTGTCGCCGAAGCGACTTTCTCCCTTATTCTACGGGACCTCCATTCGTTGGCGACCATCGAGATCTTTGACCCTCATAACATAATGTATGAAGGTCTCGACGGTTCGCCAATCCTCGGGAGAGCGAGTCATAAGCGGGATCATGTTCTCCGGTGTAACCTTGCGATTAACACTAGTAAACATAACCTGCCTCTCCGCGTCCCAACGCTTACAGCTAAAGAGTGTGTGCTCTGGGTCGTCCACTGGGAACCTGCAGTACACACACTCCGAGATATCGACTTTTTTAAATCGCTCCAGATAGGAGCCGAAACACCCGTGCCCTGTGAGAGCTTGGGTTAAATAGTAGGAAACCACTCCGTGCTTCCTACTTATCCAGGTGGCGAGTGTAGGTATCAGCCGATACGTCCATCGGCCTGTCTCCTCCCCGCTCCATCGTTCCTGCCATCTGTCGACGAGTCTGCTTCTCGCATCTCGGCGAATTTGGTCCTTGCTAGGTCTATTATCTTCCGTATATGCGGAAGAATTTCTCTTCTTGAAAAGGAGGAAAACTTCCTCCCTTTCTTGTGCCAAAAGATCTGCCGGCGGGACGCTGGCAAGGACCTGAGCAGTCCTTACTTCTGTCATTTCGCAGGGTAGGAGCCCATACAGGTGCTGCGTATAGCAGCTTTGAAAGGGCAACACTCGCCATCAGTCTCCTCTTTGCTTCAGAATGTCCACCAATGTTCGGCATTAGACGAGCTAAACTTGCCGAACACTGTTCGGCCTTCCGACATGCTACGGCTATATGGTGTTTAAAATTCAAAAATTTGTCGAGTTCGACACCTAAATATTTGATATGATTCCTCCATTGGACCTCGAATCCGTCTATCTGAATACCAGGGGCTGTATAACCACGTCTGTCTCTGACTAGCAGCGCTTCGGTCTTTTCCAGAGCCATTTGGAGGCCTCTGGCCTCCAGCCAGCGCTTTGCCCGTCTCAGACATTCGTTCACCAAAACGCCCAGGGCTTCTACAGTTTCGGCAGTGCATACGATCAACGCGTCGTCCGCGAACCCGATGATCACTGCGCCTTGAGGCAGACCCATTCGCAAGAAGTCGTCATACAAGACATTCCATACAATTTAAAAATTCCTTTTGGAATCGTTAGGTGGTCGTTAGGTGGTCATTAGGTGGTAGTTTTTAACTTTTGGTGGTCAACATTTTACGAGAAATTCGACTTGTAAACTTTTTCTCAAAATTCATTCAAGCTGCGCACTAAGTTCTGCGCACTCATTCTTGGCGCCAAGATATGAATGTTTTAAAAGTTTTTAAATATTTTTAACTGATATAAAATAATAATTAATTAATTATAAATTTGTATTGATTTAATTGAAACTAAATTAGATTATTATAATCCAATCATAAACTCAAATTGATTTTAATTAAATAATAAAAATAAATTTTCAGTTTGAAAAAATAAAATTTTTTAATCAAATTTAAAATCATAAACTAAATAGAATTTTTTTGAAACTTAAATTGAAAATTTGAAATTGAATTTAAAAAATTAAAATTCAATTAAGCTAATTAAATTCTATTAATTATAGTTTATATTTTTTTAAATTTTAATTTTAAAATTAATTTTAAATTCAAATAAAAAAAAAAATTTAATTACATTTTTAATCTTGAATTAAATATAATTTTCTTTTTCAATTAAACTTAAAATTCAAAATGAAAAGTAAAACATTTCAATTTAAATCAACTAATTACATTGCCTATATCAATTATATTAATCTGTTTTTACTTTAAAAAATTATTTGAAATTAAATTGTATTATTATCATCTAAACATAAAATAGAATTAATTTCAATTAAATATTAGGAATCAATTTTAAATATTAATAAAAAGAACTTCTCTTAATTAAATTTTAAATCTTAAAAGATGTAAAATTATTTAAAAAATTCAATTGGAAACTTGGAATTCAAATTAAAAAATAATTTAATTATGTATATTACATATATTTTCATTAATTTGAAATTGAATTAAAATTTCATTTCAAATTTCATTTTAAGACCAATTTAAAAATATATTTCACATAAACAAGGATCACAGCCCCTATTGTTAGTAAAAAAGGAGAATAGGGGCCATTTTTTTTTTAAATAGAGGACAAAAAATTTGCTTTAAAGTCTTTGATGGCGACTTCCAATGAAAAATTGAAGATGTTAAATATGGTCTTAATAGTTTTAACTTTTTAAATAGAATAAAATTTAGTGTTTAATTATGCTAAAATGTCAAATTAATATTTTTAAACAGATAACGTTATTCATGTAAACATTGAAATATTATGTATACTAGCAACATTAAAGCGCGCGAGAAACTTTGCATTGTTATTTGTCATTCAAAACTATAAATTTTTGGAAATTTAAATAATGAAAATTGGGAGAATTAAATTTTTTTATAAAATAACTGAAAAATAACGAAAATAATTAAAAATTGAAAATAAAACTCGAAAAATATTTAGATAATTACACAATTGAAGAAGAATAATTTAAATAATTAAACAATAAACATTAAATTTAAACTAGAAAATTGAAAAATTAAGAAAATTATAGAAATAACTGTTGGAAATGATTGCGAATTGAAAAACTGAATTGAAAATTGACAAAAATAATTGAAATTCAAGAAAATAATAAAAACTTGAAGAAATAAATTGAAAATTTAAGAATTGAATTGAAATTTGAAAAAATAAATTAAAATTGAAAACAAAACTCTAACAATAGCCAGGTTAATCCAAAATCGAACAAAATAATTATTGAAAAAATTAAAGAATAATTATAAAATGTTAAGAGAATAATTGAAAAAATTGATGCAAACAATTAAAAATTGAGGAAAATAAATAATAATTGAAAAAAATAGTTGAAAAGTAGATTAATTCACAATTGGAAAAAATAATTCAAAAAACCAAACAATAGTAACTTTAAACAAAATAATTCAAAAACTATGATAGTTATAGGAATATCTAATTGTTGCAAATAATTGAACATTGAACTAGATTGCAAATTGAAAAAAATAATTAAAATTGAAGAAAATAATTAAAAATTGCAAGAAGGAATTGAAATTTAAAGAATAAACTTAAAAATTGAAAAAAGTAATTGAATATAGAAAAAAGTAATTGAAAAAGAGCGAGGATCTTTTAATATTAAAGACAATAATTAAAAATTGAAAAATGGAATTTGAAATTTGAAGAAAGTAGTTGTAGAATTAAACAATTGAATTGGAATTTTGAAACAATTTTTGTGAATGAAAAAAATAATTGAAAACTGAATTAAACTGAAAAGTTAAAAATTAAATTGAAATTTAAAGAAAATAATTAAAAATTGAAGAAAGTATTTTTAAAAAGGCAAGAATCATTAAGTATATTAAAAAAATGGAAATGAAATTAGAATGAGATACTTAAAATTGAAAAAAATATTTGGGAATTGAAGAAAATAGTTGTAGAATTGAACAACTTTAAAATAAATTTTTAAGAAACAGATAGATAATTGAAAAAAAAATTACAAAATGATAAAATTATTAAATATTAAAGGAAAAAATGGACAAATGGAAAAAAATTTGGAACCTGGCGAGAATAATTAACAAGAGAATGAAATAATTAAAAATGTTAAAGAATAGTTATAAAATTTCTCAAGAATAAGTGTAAATAGAAAAAGTTGTTTAAATTAATTAAAAATTACGGAAAATAAATGGTAATTGACAAATATCTAAAAACCAAAGTAGTTTTACGTTAACTCCCCCCTCCCACACTATGTGTTACATAGTTTTTTTCAAAAAAAATCTGAACAAAATTTTGTGTTCTCTACATTACCGTATAACCCGTATACTTTATAAATAAATTACAAAAGCGTTTAAAATTAAAATTTCAAATTTATTAAATGATACAAATTCAGAATTAAGTACAAAATAACTTTAATAAATTATAAATCTAATTTTGAAAATTAGAAATAGGGGACAAATCTTTAAAATAGAGGAAATAGGGACAAAACTTCAAAATAGGGGAAAACAGGGAAATAGGGGACAAGCTGTGATCCCCGCATAAATTTAAAATCTTTAAGTCAATACAATTTTTTTTAAAAATTAGTTTTAAATTAAAGTAAACAAATTTACTAAAACAATTTGATCAATTATTTTAATTTTTTCTAAATTTCAAAAATTAATTCCAATCAAATTGGATTAATGTAATCTATTAATAAAATCGCATTTTGAATTCAATCTTAAAAATAATTTTACATTTAAACAACACGTTTCATTTTAAATTACACTTTGAATCTTAAATTAACTAAAATTTTTCAAAAAAATTATTATTTGCTTTAAAAGATTAAGTGAAATATTGAAATTAAATTAAGATAATTAAATGATATTTATTATACTTTCCACTTTTAAAATATAATTAAAACTAAGAGCATGTGGAAAAACGTCAAATGAAGGCAAAATACATACAATATTATATAGGGGAGAGTGGCCATCAATGTACCAGTTTTTTCAATGAACCATTTCAATTTTCTCAGAAACAATTAAATAAAAATTCTCCTAATTTTAAATATAAATGAAGTTTGCGTAAACACACTACGTCCATAAATTTGAGACGTGTGGATTTATTCTTTATACAGAAAACTGGAAAAAACTGTTTTTGATGTACTGAAGAAAAAATTTACCTAAAATACGAACACGTTTTTTAATTGAAATAAGGCTATTTAAAAATAAATGTACTTACGATTTATTTTGTTTTGGGCCTTAACTACAATATTCTAATGAGATAAAGATTTTGAAATATTGGATTAAATTATAAAAAACCATTTTTGTTGCAAATGTCATGTTGATTCAATGTACCGGGGAACAATGAACCACCTGGAATTTCAGTGTATTTTCGATTTCCAGAGTGGTATGCTTGATTATAAAACTAGGCATGCATACAGCATGTTACAGCGATTGTTTTCAGTAATTTTCTCAACATAGCAAAACTAAAATACCATTTTAGCTAGTTAACTTAAATTTGAGGTATATTTATGTTATACATTATCAATTAAAAAGTGTTAAGTAACAATTTTTTATAGTATTTGATAGAAAACAAGTTTTTTTACAAAATGAAAATTGCAATATTATTATTGTTGAACATTTTTAGTATTTTTATAGAGGTGGTTCATTGTGTACCCAGTTTGTTGAAATTGAAAATAGCTTGTTACTTTAGAAAAATCCTAAATTTTATTATTTAATCAAAATAAATCGTGTAAAATATGTGTGCATTACCTAGATAAGTGTTGTAGTTTTATATTAATGCAAAGAAGTGCTTGAAATTGGTGAAATTCAATAAGTACTATGACCTTGAAAAAAACCCGGTACATTGATAGCCACTCTCCCCTACACCCGGCAATTATTCAAGACGACAGCAAGGGTTATACATAATTAAATTATTTTTTAATTTGAATTCCAAGTTTCCAATTGAATTTTTTAAATAATTTTACATCTTTTAAGATTTAAAATTTAATTAAGAGAAGTTCTTTTTATTAATATTTAAAATTGATTCCTAATATTTAATTGAAATTAATTCTATTTTATGTTTAGATGATAATAATACAATTTAATTTCAAATAATTTTTTAAAGTAAAAGCAGATTAATATAATTGATATAGGCAATGTAATTAGTTGATTTAAATTGAAATGTTTTACTTTTCATTTTGAATTTTAAGTTTAACTGAAAAAGAAAATTATATTTAATTCAAGATTAAAAATGTAATTAAAATTTTTTTTTTTATTTGAATTTAAAATTAATTTTAAAATTAAAATTTAAAAAAATATAAACTATAATTAATAGAATTTAATTAGCTTAATTGAATTTTAATTTTTTAAATTCAATTTCAAATTTTCAATTTAAGTTTCAAAAAAATTCTATTTAGTTTATGATTTTAAATTTTATTAAAAAATTTTATTTCTTCAAACTGAAAATTTATTTTTATTATTTAATTAAAATCAATTTGAGTTTATGATTGGATTATAATAATCTAATTTAGTTTCAATTAAATCAATACAAATTTATAATTAATTAATTATTATTTTATATCAGTTAAAATATTTAAAAACTTTTAAAACATTCATATCTTGGCGCCAAGAATGAGTGCGCAGAACTTAGTGCGCAGCTTGAATGAATTTTGAGAAAAAGTTTACAAGTCGAATTTCTCGTAAAATGTTGACCACCAAATGTTAAAAACTACCACCTAATGACCACCTAACGACCACCTAACGATTCCAAAAGGAATTTTTAAAAAATATTAAAAAGTGGAGTGCTACGTGAAGTTAGCACTCCAATTTTTAAAACTACTGTAGTTTTTCTATTTCAAACCACCAAACGACAAAAACTACCACCTAACGACCACCAAACGACCACCTAACGATTCCATATAAAAAAAGGTTGTTTTTTAATACCTCGAGTGCTAACTTCACAGACGTGGCAAATAGGCCAGTAGGATAAGACTTTATCTAGAGGTTTGTCTCATTTCCTTAGCAGAACCAGCTTTTAACCTCTCTTTAGGCAGTTGTTGTAGCATTCTAAGAGAATCTGAGGTGAAGCAACGATCACTTGTTTAAGGATCTCGTTGCTTATCCCATCGATTCCAGACGCCTTGCCTGGCTTCAACCTGCTGCCTGCATTCTGCAATTCTGTAAGAGTGAAGAGTTGATCCTCACCGACTTGACAGTCACTCCAGTCCATCCTAGGCCATGGTACTGCTGGAGGAAACAAGGCCTTTATAATTTGCTGGACCCAATCGGGGTTGTCTAGACCGGGGTTTTTTGCCTCGATAACAATTTCTTGTTAACGATTTTATAAGCCAGATCCAATGGGTCATTTTCGACGTCACCGATTATGTGGAGTAATTAATATTGGTATTACAAGATACTTTTAAAATCGGTTGTTTCTCTTTTAAAACTTTTTTAACAGCAGCAGTCATTTCTTCCACAGGCGCAGAACCTCTTTATCAAATTTTGTGTTTGTCAAACATCTTATTATAAAATAAAAATGTTTGTTATCCTAAAGAAAATAATTTTACAAATGAGATAATTTAAACTTTAAACTATTTCGTTAGAAATATAAAAACGGAGAATTAATTTTTTTCATTTTTTAATGTTAATTGCGAGTATTTTGTCAACAAAACACGTTTAGGTTTGGTTAGATTAACCATAAAAACTAAAAGTAATACACAGAAATAAAAATGTCAAATAACATTTTAAAAAATTAAAATTATCTACTGTTTGCCAATATCTACTGTTGGGTGGTCTCTCCTAATATAAATTGTTATAAATAAGAATTTGGTTTTAGATATAAGTTCGAGATATTATTAAAGATTTCTGAAGTCTTTGATAATATTTCAAACTTATCATATTGAAAAATCTTATCGAATTTATTGGTTTTTTACAAGAATTTCGAAGTATGTTTGGCGTTAATGATATCCAAGCCTCTCTCAAAACGTTCGTGCAATTCCATACTGTCCATTTTTTGACAAATTGAACGAAATCAAAATTAGTACTATGATAACATGCAAGCATCTCTCGTAAAAATCCCAATTAATAATGCCTTTTCATGACAATCATTACCCCTTGATCCATGGGCTTAATAAGACTGGTGACATTTGGAGGGATATATATCACAGTCCATTTTTCGTCAATTGAATTTAACTCATCCTGAGCTGATGGGTGTGTCGGAGGGTTGTCAAGCAGCAAAACGATTCTAAAAAATGAAATTATGTACAATACATGTGACGCGTTCTGAAAAAAGGGACCTAAGAAGCAAAAAATCGTTTTTCGGTTTATGGATGTTTTGATTTTATTAAAGGTTCCCTTTTTATTATCTAAAGTCCTAAAAGATTTTTATTGAATACTTTTCAAGTTATAATAATTCAAATCTTTCGATTTGTACAGGGGGTCGATTATGTAATTTGATTTAATGTCGAAATGATTTGATTTCGCCTGACTTCACTTTTTTTTCACTTTTATTGACTTTTGTTGTCGAAAGTTTTGACAGTTAATAGTGAAAAAAATGACGTCAGGCGAAATCAAATCATTTCGGAATCAAATCAAATTATATAATCGACCCCCAGATTACCATGCGCGCTCGACTTTAGTTTTCGCTCTTCTGTAAAATAATCAATTGGCTTCTTAGGTCCCTTTCTTCAGAACGCGTCACATATATTAAATATCTGGTACTTAGACTAAAAAGGCATATAAATTTATAAACTGTACTTATCATCAACTTTTAACTCCCTGACTTTCTTCAGAAAGATATCTGTAAACCAGTGTTTGAAAATCTCCGTGTTCAACCATCAGGGGCGGACAAACGCCCGAGGCGCCAAGATTGTTCTAATGCAAAATGGGGCGCCGAAAATAGGCCCGTGGCGCTAAAAAGCGCCCGCCCCATATCAGCTTGGACCGCCCCTGTCAACCATGCTTTTTTTGGCGTAATAGTTGATTTTTTGTAAAACAACATGGCTTTGCAGATTTACCAATGACCAAAAGAAGTACACGATGCGATCCACTGGCATTGGCACACACCATTATTGTTAGGCGTTCCTTCATATATTTCTGTCCAGCTTCCTCATCTTCATTTAACAAAACCAAGGTCTTATCAGTCAAGGTGAATAAAAAGTCCTAGTATTTTTCTGTAGAAGTAAACCACTCACTGGTTCCTCGATGGTCCTTTTTTGTCATAACCAACCATGCATAAACAGCTAACATCGTACTTCTTACTCTGTTTGTGATTTCATTTTCAATTTTCAAATTTATTTATGATTTCGATCTTTTCTTTTAAAGTTAGAGACTTACGTTTAGTTATATACAAAGATCATTGTGCTAAAAAGTATTGTCTATATGAAAGTGAATGGTAAGTCAATAAAACTCAAGGTTTTTCAAAATTTATGAATTTTTTTAAATACTGTACGCTTAAAAATTTTAGAAATTTCTATAAGAATTAATTTGTCTGTTAAGATGAAATTTGCAAATCAGTAATTGTCTTGTAAAAAGCATGTAAAATCTAGAAGAAGAGTTACATTTAAACTTCTATTACAAAAAATGTATTAAAAAAAAAAGTTTTATGTTAATATAATTATTATTTGTAAAATTGTAACAATAGAATTGCCAGCTATCGAAAGGGCTTACACGTAAGAAAAGCTTTTTACGTAAAAAAGGTTGTTTTCAATCGCCCGTAAAAGATATTTTGTCCTTAAAAATGTTAAGTTTTTAATTATATAACCTAATAAAGAATTATAATGCGCATATTTTTCATCAGGAAAAAATTATAAACCTCCTTTAGTTTTCAAGATATTTGAAATACTACATTTTTTCACAAGTAGAAAATTTTATTATTTTGTCTGCAACTCACCATAACTAATAACTTTTACAATAATTGACATCTCTGAATAAAATTTTCAGGAAAACTCTCTAAATCTGAATTAATCAAAAACTACTAATGTAAAGGTGAAGAGTCGTTCAACAAATGAATTTGTAAAAATTTCTACTAAGAATAACTGAATTACTAATTTTTAGTAAGAAACTACTAATTGTTTAGTAAAATTTTCTAATTCACAATATTAATTTGTTTAGACTAATTTGTTTATCAAAATATACGAATATTCCCAAAAAATGAGGAATAAAATGGCACTAGGGTTACAAAATCCACCTTAAAGCTGCCGAGGATAGCGCACAGTGGGACTTTTAACATTTTTTGTTGTCAAAATCTAATATCTTTTGATAGAATAGACGAAAATGAGTGGTCCTTGAATCAAAATAAAGCTAGATAAATACAGAATAAGAAAAAATTATACAGAAGCTTTCTTCTAATTTTTTTGGTCCAGGAAATACTCAAGAAGTTAGAAATTTTTTCAAAAAAACGACAAATTGAAGTATACAGACCAAACAAATTTGTGAAACTTTACAAAACTCATTATTCGTAACCTTCTCAGGTCGCTACATTAAAATATGAATGAAACTTTAATTATCAAAATGGCGAATCCAATATGGCGGACTTAAATCTAAAAAAATAATCGATTTTCACGAAACTTGGTTTTTAGATGTTTTTTGGATCGTAGAATGTAAAGGTAATATTTAAATTAAGAAATTCAATATGGCGTACTTAAATCTAAAAAAATAGTCGAATTTTATGAAACTTGGTTTCAGTGGATGTGGGGCAAGATGGGCCTTTCCTTCAGTCGTAAGATCTACGCGTGGGAGAAGCGGAAGTGCTTATTGGACCTGGTTCCTTAGTTTTCCGTAAGAAAATCTCCATTTTCTTAGCATTAGCACTTAGAGGCTGGAGCTTTGCTAACAAGAAAAAAGCAGAAGAAGGAAATACAAACTTGAATATCCTGAATAGTAGGAGGGAAAGTTCTTAGCTAAAAAATAGGTGTCACTACCTTTACCAAATTTCGAGAAAAATTCCTCCTTGCATCAGATTACATAAATTAACAATTTATTTATTTATAAAATTAATAAAATTAAAACTATACTTACAATAACATAATTTTGCATCCTTTTATAAACACACACTTGAAATAAAAGCAAACAGACGATTTTTTTTATTAGATTACTAAAAGTTATTAACTTTGTTATTAAAACTAAAATAAAAGTTATCCTAGTGAATTCTAGTAACGTTTAGATACTATAATGTTGAGGTTAGGTTATATTTTGCATCAAATAATTATGCTTGCTTAGTTTTTCTAATTAACAATGTAATTTGAATTAAATTGAAAGTTCTGATGCTAATTTATAAGTCAATAATTTTCTTAATAAGTTTTAGGTTATGTTATTTTCTTTTTTAATTTAATTTTAGCCAGAATAAGAAAAATAGTACAATGATAACACAGCCCCACAAAAAAAAAAGTGTCATGTATTTTTGACCGGAATACCTTAGCCCTATGTATTTTGACGCGCTGAACACGAATCCGAAGTCCATTTTGCTCCATCACGTCAGGATTTTTTTCTAACCTCAAAAAACATGTCGGATTTTAAGAGGTAGGCGATTTTTTAAAAAAATTTATGGATTTACTTCAAACTTGGTATCTGGGGGTTTTTTGGGTCGCTGATTATGAATCTGAAGTTAGATTTTCAAAATTCAAAATGGCGGATCCAATGTGGCGGACGAATTTTGAAAAAATTTGAAGATTTACTTCAAACTTGGTATCTGGGGGTTTTTTGGGTCGCTGATTACGAATCTGAAGTTAGATTTTCAAAATTCAAAATGGCGGATCCAATATGGCGGACGAATTTTTAAAAAATTTGAAGATTTACTTCAAACTTGGTATCTGGGGGTTTTTTGGGTCGCTGATTACGAATCTGAAGTTAGATTTTCAAAATTCAAAATGGCGGATCCAATATGGCGGACGAATTTTAAAAAAAATCGAAGATTTACTTCAAACTTGGTATCTGGGAGTTTTTTGAGTCGCTGATTACGAATCCGAAGTTAAATTTTCTAAATTTAAAATGGCGGATCCAATATGGCAGCCGAATTAAAAAACATATTAAGATTTACTTGGCGGCAAGAATATGGCTGATGAATTTTTTTAAAATATTAAAATTTACATAAAATTGGGTATCTAGTGGTTTGTGGGGTGACTGATTGCAAATCTGAAAACAGATTGTCAAAATCCAATATGTCAGTTCTAAAGTATATAATTTTCCTTTATTCCTTTTTATGGTAGCGCACTCTTTTGTTTTCGAAAGATCTGTGTAGCGGTTTTCTCTTTAAGTTCACACTACCTGGTACAACATCCCTTTTCAGCATCCAGCAAAAGTCGGCCATCATATTTACGCCCCACCTTCCTTGATAACGACGTTCCATTTCTTTAAGGTCTTGATGAAATCGCTTTCCCTGTTCCTCACTGTAGTCTCCTAAATTTTCGGGGAAGTACTTTAGATGTGATTCTAAGAAATGTAGCTTCAAGCTCATCAAGCATCCTTGCTTTCCGAAGTTTGTTATCATATTATTTGCCATTTCTTCCCAATTCTCGCTTTTGTTATTCCCCAGAAAATTTTCAACAATTAGTTTAAAACTAATCCATGCATTTTTCTCAGTTTTACTCATGTTTCTGACAAATTTCTCATCTTTTAATAATTTTCGAATTTGTGGGCCATCAAAAACTCCCTCATTTAGTTTGGCATCAGAGACCTCAGGGAATTTTTGTTCTAGGTATTTAAAACATTTTCCATTTTTATCTAAACTCTTAACAAACTGTTTTGCTGCTCCTAGTTTAATGTGCAATGGTGGAAGCAATACCTTTGAGGGATGAATCAATGGCTTCTTAATGATATTTTTCGATCCTAGTTTAAAAGATTTTCTTTTTGGCCATTCCTTTTTTTTTGTAATGATTCTTTCTATCTCTACTATCCCACAGACACAAAAAACAGGGCGTTTTTGTGAAACCTGCTTGTTGTCCAAGCATAATACTTAAGATCTTAAAATCCCCACAAATTTGCCAGTTATGTTCTTGATATTTTATTTTATCTAAAACTAGTTTTACAGATTCGTAGCTTTCTTTAAGTTCTGTAGAATGAGCCATAGGAATCGAACCATAAATATTAGTATTATGAAGTAATACTGCTTTTAAACTTCTTTTAGAAGAGTCTATGAATAACCTCCAATCTTCATCTTTGTATACGCCAGGTTTTAATTGATCCATTAACCCATTAATGTCAGAACAATATACCAATGACTGCTTTTTGTCTTCTGTAAAATATTTTCTGAATTCCTTTTCCCTATCGCGATAAAAGGAAGATGTAGTTCCTTTCGATAGCATTTTTTTCTTCTTAAGAACTGATGCAAGATATTCTGCAACATCTTTTGGTAGTTTTAAATCTCTGATGAGATTGCTCAGTTCTTCTTGTGTGAACTTTTCAGGTATTTCTTCTTCCTGTTCACCAGTTGGAATGTAATAGTCATCTTTGTCATCAATACTCATGTCGTCATCTATATCACTAAATACATCTTCTACTTTTGAACAGTCGATTTCAAAATTTTTTGAAGAAGAAGGTGTACCACAAAAAATTTCTGGTTTTGTTACAGTTGTCACATCAGCGTACAATATTTTTCCTTTATTCTTGTTATTATAACCTTCTACATTGGTCATGCAAAAGTAACAATCTTCTTGTTTCAATGGTTTTTTCCACAGCATTGGTTTTTTAAATTTAAAGTACTTATCCTCCTTAGTATTATTCCAACGAGTTAACATTATGTGACCGGATAAGCAAATTTTGTGTGGAACCCAATTTTCATTTTGATCGGCTATCTCTAAATCAAAGCAATCTTTGTAAATTTGTCTAATATTGTCATTGATTGGTTTACAATTCTTTGGAACATCGAACTGTCCACATATATAACAAAATGCATCTGCATTGCTATTGCATATGTGTTTTGATCTTAATGCTTTAAAATTAATTTTTGAAGCATTTGAAGTTTTTGTGTTGTTTTGATTTTGAAAAGCCATGATTTATTGAATAACCCGCACGTTAGGGATCCTGGTCCGATCGCAGGCGAGTCCACCGTCCTAGGGGTGATAACTCTCATACCTCCCCAGGCCTAAGTATGAGAGCTTTCCGACTTTGACGAGGACAATGTCAACTCATCGTCGGACACACTACGGTATCATCCTCACACCCTAACGCCCACCTGCAAGGCAGCGCGCCTACGCTGGCTTCGTTACTTCGATAAACAGGAAGCGAATCATTCTACACATCCCCTTTCGGGGCAGTTGTCATCGCCTACTACATTTATCGAAGCAGCAGGATTTAAATTGTGCCAAAGCTCAATAAGAACGTTAGACATAGAATGACAATGATATGTCCATCAGGAATAAGATGCAGAATGGAACAATGTACTTTCTTATTTGGCTTCTGCACCAAACATATCCAATCTGTTACCAAGGAATATTTTATGATAAAATTGTAATAGAAGTCATATTTGAAGATATGAGAAACTCGCTTCGAAATCACACTCAGCAACTTAAAAACCTGAAGATACCAAATTTCATAAAAATTTCGTAAATATGACGTCAGATTCGCAATCAGCGACCCAAAAAACCCCCAGATACCAAGTTTGAAGTAAATCTTCAAATTTTTTCAAAATTCGTCCGCCATATTGGATCCGCCATTTTGAATTTTGAAAATCTAACTTCAGATTCGTAATCAGCGACCCAAAAAACCCCCAGATACCAAGTTTGAAGTAAATCCATACATTTTTTTAAAAAATCGCCTACCTCTCAAAATTCGACATGTTTTTTGAGGTTAGAAAAAAATCCTGACGTGATGGAGCAAAATGGACTTCGGATTCGTGTTCAGCGCGTCAAAATACATAGGGCTAGGGTATTCCGGTCAAAAGTACATGACACTTTTTTTTTGTGGGGCTGTGTAATTATTTATTATTTATTATTTTAGTTTTAAATTATAACTTGGAAATTTTCTTTCCAAGTCTTATTTATTGCCGCTGTTACGAAACTCAGAGTCAACATTTCCGCTTCTTTTAACCGAGGAAACGGTTTTGAGTTTCGTACATTGTAACCGCCCAAAAATAGTTGTATGTTTAAATAATTATAAATCTTAATTATTCTGGTTACAAGTGCAGAAGATTCTCGATTTATTCAAAATGGGAAAGGCGCCAGATCTTTCTTGGATCATTCTAAAAAAAAAATAATAAAATAAATAAAAGCAACGGGACAAGAAAAGAAAAGAGAATTATTTAATTTAAATAAACTAACAGATATACAACCAAAAGCAATTGGAAGCTCAATCTGTCAAAGAAGCTGGATTTCCGACCAAAAATAATTGGAAGCGCAATCCCAAAAGAAAAGAAAATTAAATAAATTGATAATAATACACTAAAGAATCTTCTATAATTACCTTGGCTAGCTAGTCCCAAATCTGGATAATGGTGGAGGGGGTGGCTCGAATTTAAATTAATTTATAATCAAAATTAATTCCAATAAGATAAATTAAATTGTACAAAATAAACTAAACTTTATAAATCTAAATTAAATCTTGATAAATCAAATTTCATAAAAGAAATTAATTTCTGCTGAAACAAATTAAATTTTGAAGATAATAAATTAAAGATCTCGAAATAAATTAAGTTATCATAACATAAATTAAATTTCGCTAAAATAAATTAAATTCTGCTAAATAAGATCAAGTTGGACAATTTTTAACAAATCCAAACAAATTTAATTAAATTAAGACACATCCATTAGACAACAACATTTATTAATTGTTGATTAATAAATGTTGTTGTTTCATGGATGTGTCTTAATTTAATTAAATTTGTTTGGCTTAGACAACAACATTTATTAATCAACAATTAATAATAATTATTAACATTTATAATCTCGAAGTAAACTATAATTTCGAGGTTAAGGATCTTTTGACAATAAGGTATTTTTTTAAATTAAGTTTCATGATTCAAAAGAAAATCATTATTCAAAAACTTCAGACAATTTTTATAAAGGTAATTAACATTTATTAATTATTAATTTAGATAATATTTTCTATCGATGTTTACAGGGAATTCAAGTTTATAAATAATATAATTTCGAAATAAATTTAAAAGATTGGTATTTGAGATTAGGGCTCTTGATTAATAAATCAAGATTTCTCAATATTTTGAAAGGATCAAAACAGTAATATAAACTAAATTTTGGATCAATTATATTTAAGCCTAAAGCTCAAATAATTAATAGTGCGAATGGAGAGCCCATATTGATTTTTGAAAAATCAACATTTTTACAATAAAACAAAATTAAATAAAATTTGGGACAGAATTCTTAATTTCTGAATCAAGGATCTTTTTTTCAATTTTTCGAGACTTGGTCATTAAATTTGATAAATTCTATATATGAATATTGATAACGATTGGTCGTTCGCAAAACAAAAATGGTTCGGTGAATCAAAATTTTATTTTAATGAAATTAATTAATTAATATCTTACCGAAATCTCGAATTATTAGTGAAACACCAAAAAGAAAAGGCAAAAGGGCGGCACGGCAGCGAAATCGTCCAAAAGTTTTTAATTAATCCAAACAAAATTCAGAGAATTCTCACAAAACGTCTGGTCTTCACAGCTGATGAAATGAAAAGATAGAATGGTCGTTTGTCTTTCTTTCTACAGTAGACAATCGTTACCATGACAATTTTAGGGCACTAAGTTAATCAAGAAAACAACTGAATAAATTTAACATAAAAATAACGCATCCGGTAAGTCTTGAATCCTATTGGTCGATGAGTTGGCGTCTAAATTTAAATCTTCTTAATACATTTTTATAAAATTATACTAATCTTCGGAATTAATTAACAATATTAATTCAATCTATGAGATGGTAAATCATTATTTAACTCTTCACAAATTATTCTTGACCAGTAAATCAGCCAACGTGAATCCGGAATTCCAAAAAATGACACAACAATGGGGCGTCCAAATTTCTTGAATTCAAAATAGATTTTCGTCCTGACCACATGAATCTTTTGAATAAAAAGGGTTTTGGCAAATCCGCAACAATAAGAGATCCAAATAAATCAGATGTAATAATGAAGCCTTCCAAAATATAAAAATTGTAAGTATCACTCCAGGCGACGAAGTCAGATCCTTATTATATGAATTGAAAATAAAGTTGGCATATTGGACAAAGTTTATAATCTTAGGTACGATCGGAAGATAATAAGAAACAAAATAATAGGTGACAAAACAGGAAGATTTAAATTCATCGATAATTCAAAACTTCAAAATCAATATAGGCAGCAAATACAATTCTTCAAAAGTTCCGTAATCCAATTTTAGGTTAGGCGGCAAAATTCAAATAAGCAGAAATTTGATTTTCGTTAATTTTTAATTAAACCTTCTTAATTAAAATTCCAATAGTTGTTTAGATAATTTTTGATAATAATTCAAAAGGCAGGAACATCAGTGGTTAAATAAATCTTCAATAATTTAAAATTTTCAGATGTCGGTAAGGTAGAATTTGGTTAAATTTCAGGAATCAGGAATGTCGTTTTCATCAGGAAAAATCAATAAATGTATGTATTTGCAGAAAATCTTCTCAAATCAGGAATTCTTGGATAGGATGAGTTGACTCGAAGCGGGATAACATAAAATAACGGGAAAAATGTACAGAATTAATTCTTAAATCTTAATTTTATAAATTATGAACCAAGTCTCGGAATTTTATACAGCCGTGGAGATTAATTGAATTGAATCGAAAGGTAAAGTTTAAAATTATATAACTTCTGGATTTTATTAATTTGATAAATTTTTAGGTGAAATGAATAAATTTGTGAATTTTGAAACTACAAATTTCACAATGTCACAACATATAACGGGGGAAAAAATAGAAAAGAAACGTCAATTTTTTCGTATGACGTTACACCATTAACAGGAATTAGGGATTGAGCTTTTTGTTAATTAATTTTTTGCAAACAACAACAAAATTATCACTAGTATTGCTATTATAATATTAAATTTTTGCTTAGAATACTAAAATACATTTGAAATGTATTGTCTAATTCCAGGAAAAAAAATTCGATTTTATGGAATTTTGCAATTAAAAAATCGTTCTTTACAATTTAATAAAAATTACCTTATAAAGATTTTCTAGACCTCGAATTCGTGTTCAGGCGGTCAAAATACGTAGTAATAGTGTAGTCTGGTTTATTGTACAAACTACTTTTTTTGTGGGGCTGTGGAATGATCGAAATACGAATCTTCCAGTTAGTAGTCCTATTATTCAGGAAAAGGCCGTAAAAAATTTTATTTTTTAAAAAAATTTAATTAAACTTTATCTACACTAATAAAAAATAATTTTTTTAATGCTATTTAATGACTAAATAGCTTATTTACACGAACTAATTATTATTAAAAGGTAATACGAACTAATTCGTGTTAACAGATAATACGAATTTCGTTATAATGAGAACAAATTTTCTAGTTCCGTCGAATTCGTGTTAACGAGGTTCTACTGTATTATACTTATATTCTACGACTCAAAAAACATCTGAAAACCAAGTTTCGTAAAAATCGATTATTTTTTGACATTTTAGTCTGCCATATTGGATCCGCCATATTGAATTTCTCAAATACATGAATAGCAAATTTAATATACAGTATATTAAATTTAGGATAATTAATATTAGATTTAATATAATTCTATTTTAAATTGAATTTCATGTACATGTATATGAAGCACAATACAGAAATTTTTAACAGTGTAATTATTTAAAATGCTTGTATTTGTTATAAGCAAATTAGTGGACAAAAGATGCTTTGATGTTTTACTTGATATTTAGCAATTTTAATTTATCTATTGTTTAATATTTGCAACCAATTATTAATTAAAATTACGAAAAATTCTTATAAATTAATTATTTTGTTATTTTATAAACAAATTTTATAAACAATTGTACCTGTCCAGTTATTAAAGCGAAATTACTGAAATTAATTGGTTTTTCATTCTTATTTTTATTAACAATTTCATAAAGAATTTTTATTTTTATATTTTGTGTTTTATTTATGTTTTTATTTTATATGTTTTGAACAATTAATATACTTTTCAAGAAATAATATTTATATTATATATTAGACTATATTAGATTTTATATTTTGTTTTTAATTTACCCTTATTACTCCAATGTAAATGTTACCTAAGTAAAACCTAGTTCCAAATGTTGAAGCATATTTGACGATAGCTGCACATCAAGAAATTTGTTACATTTTATAACTCAAATGACAACATTAATGTAACACTGTTACCATTTTTCAAACTAATTTGTAATTTTGATCCGTAAATATCTAATTTGTACATTGAAATTTTAATTGATTGTATTCTTTATAATTTTTTTTTTTTTTTTTTTTTTGTAAACACGTTTATTAAAAAAGAGACTAAAAAAAGATTCATAAAATTCGTTAACTAAATAAAAAGAATACAAGACAATTGTTCATTAACGTTTGTTTAAGCAAAAATAAACTTGAAAATTATAACTAAATCGAATGTAACTCATCATGTCAATCATGAAAAAAATGTAGGAATAATGTCATTAACTTCTTTATAACGATATGGTGAAAATAAATAGTTTCTTAAGTTGTTAATAACAACACTAATTATTTATTAATATAGTTGTTTAATTTTACCAAAAAAAATTGTAAATAGTTTTAATTTAAGGTAATATGTCAAAACAACAAAACTTTTACGACTAAAAATAAGGAAGATATGTATTTATTAAATGCTAATCTTAAAAATTAACTAAAGTGTGCATTATTCCACCATTTTCAGCAATAATATTGTACATTGCCATAGGCATAACTATGTAGGGGCCAGTGTATGTGTTTATTACTTAAAATTAACAAAAATTACATTTATCAGTTGATTGTTTAGATTAAAACTGTTTGATTATATAAATCTGCATAAAAATATTTTTTAGATTCTGTGGCCAAATTCCATAATCGTTAAAAATTTTAATTGTTATTAACAACTTCATAAACAATTTTGAAGAACAAAAATTTTTAATGCAGCATGGCTAAATTTTAAAAGAACCAGCTTCAAACGACTAAAAACAATAAGACTGTGTATTTGTTAATTAAGGTTTGTTTAAACAGATGTTAAAAAATATTGTCAAGTAAGGAGATAAAGTATCTCCCATTTTTTATTATTACTACTTGTTAATTAAATTAAAAACGATAAGCCATGTTACATTAGAAATTAATGTTATCCAAAATTGTTTATAAAATTGTTAATAACAATTGTATTTATTAATAACTGTAAAATTTGACAACAAATTTTGTCCAAAGACAAAAAATTTTTTTCAAACATCCACTTACGTAAAACCTATTTCACGGCGTCAAGATGTCTCAAGACGTCAAAAAAAAAAAAAAAATCAAAAAATTTTAAGGTAATGCTAATGTTTGGCTGCTCTAAACATAAAAAGTTGCAAAATGTAAAAACTGCAAGTTCCTAAATTTATTTTTATTAAAAAAAACACTGTCAATATTGTTGCTGGCATTGAGGTAATAAAAAATCTAGGAGTTGAAACAATATAAATTTAAATAATTTTTGTAGACCAGCCTTTTAGTGCTCTTACAATAAAAGTCATCATGCCATTGTGTAATCTTGTTAAAGGTAGTCGAAAGTTTCACATTGTAAAAAACAGAAGACAATCTATGTGAAAATAGTTGGATTAGAAGTTCCAGTGTCACGCCTTTTGATACAAAATCCAGTGACGTGAGGGTCCATTGATCTCCACAGCTTTCACCGTATTGTCTTTTTTCGCGGAAACAAGTCTAATACAAATTTTTCAAATATATAACAATATTAAGAGAAAAGTTTATTTGTTGTCTATACTTATTTAAAATTTAGTTGGCTAACATATACAGTTTAATTAAATTATGGAAATTTAATTACGAGTATTTCTTTTAACAAAGTGTATTTATATAAAAACTTAGTCATGTTATTTTCCTATTTACACACAAAATAACATAATAATATTTACTTAATGTTATATTTAATAATAAATTTTTAAACAATTTTTTTACATCGTACATCGTTTTTTTTAGTGTCGTATTTTATTTTATTTTATTTAATACAAGAATTTTTTAACTTGCGTACATCATTTTGTGAATTATACAGCATGTATAATTTACAAATATATAAAACATTTCATAATAAAAGTAAACATTACAAAAATGACGTGCAATATGACAAGAGTGACGACAACTAAATTTCTTAAAAATGTAGATGTAAGATGTTACAGCAATACTATAGGTAAAATATGAAAAAAATTCCAAACTGAAAAAAAAACTGCCTTTTTATTAAAATTATGCTGCATAAATTGTTTCAATTCACATTCTTAATTACATAATTAAAAGTGCTCCAGTTAATTGTTTAGATAACCAGACGATTGCAGATTGTCGGTTTCACGGCTGAGAAATTTGTAACTTTTAGCTATATGTAACTTTTGACGGTTCATTTCCAGCCAAAGGAAACTTAAGAGGGGTTCCACTCTTATGAACACCAAGTCAATATAAAGCGATTCTTTATAGACGCGTGGTCATTTTACCAGAAAGTGATGAGTGTCAACCAGTCTCTCTTTGAAAAGTAACAGTCATTTAACAAATTGCCAATGATTGGCTACCTTTCATCATGGAGTTTTCCAAGGTTTGTTCATTTTCTTGGTATACGATCAATTTATTTCAAAATATTCCAATCATCTCGAGTAAGATACATTAATTCATAATTGTATTTATCACTTGGTATAACATTTTTAAAACGATGCAAAAATATTGTAAGAGATTTTGGAACACACTGAGAAAAAAAATTCCTATTTTAGCAAACTGAACTGTTAATATCGCACCTGTAACTTTTTTTGTTAATATAACAAAAAAATTTGCTAAGACAGAAAATAAATTTCTAAAACATCAAAACAAATTAGTTAAACTGCTAATTTAACAAATTAGGCATTGCTAACTTATAGCTAATAATTTGCTGTCTTTTTTGTTATAATAACAAAGAAAAATTGCAGGCGCTATATTAACAATTCAGTTTGCTATCATAGCAATTCTTTTTTTCTCAGCTATTTTTTATTTTTTTCTTTGCAAGAAAGATTGTTTATTGATGTTTGTTAAAAGCATTGTTTTTGATTCAAAATAATCAATCCCAGGTTTCACATGTCGATTATCGTTGTGATATATCTATTATTATTGGTTCAAAACCCGAAGTAACTTTTGAAATTAGGATATTTTCCCTAAAAGTACTGAAATACTTTTAAAAAATGTACAATTCTTTGAAATAATACTTGTTTAGATAATTTTCTAAACAACAATTTTTAGAAAACAAAAACCCATTAAAGCCCATGCTTAGAAAAATAGGGATATCAAAAAAGTGAATACTGCAAAAAAACATGGACCAAATGATGATTTTTAAAATTAAAAATTGTTTAAAAAATCATTTGTTTAAACAAATTGTTATAAACAAATAGATAAAAACTGAAAATTGCGAAAAATACGTAACGCCATTCAGTCGTTCGCAAAAAATTACTAAAAGAACAGTTGTTACATTTTCAATACAGGAAAGAGGATCATGGATCAAATGATGACTTTTTACGTTAAAAATTGATTTAAAAATAATTTGTGTAAACAAATTTTTATAAACAATTAAAAAAAAAATTATGGAAAATAAATAGCGCCACTCGATTGCAGGTAAATAATTCCTATCGAAACAAGTGTGAGATTTCCAAATATTTTACTCTATTTGTTATAAATTATTCCTCGTTGAGTTTTTGTATATTGTAGTTTCCCTAAGCACTGACTTAGATGGGTAGAGAGTTAATGTTATTGTTTATTGATTACACAGTCACACAAAAAAAAAACTTTTTTGTCCGAGACACTACACTAGTGTATTCTTACGTATTTTTTTCCGCTAAATCCAAATCCGAAGTCAGAATTGTTAGATTGGCTAAATTTTTCGAGATAATCTCAAAAAACTCGATTTTTTCGTGTTTTTGAGTAATTTTTTGAAAATATCTCAAAAATTTTAGCCAAATTGGTTATTCTGACTTCGGATTCGGATTCAGCGGAAAAAAATACGTAGGAAAACACTATCATAGTGTCTCGGACAAAAAAATTTTTTTGGGTTTTAATTGGTGATGTTCTTTTTATCTTTTTTGAGATAATTTTCAAAATTTTAGCTAATCTGCAAATTCTAACCTCTGATTTACATTCGTCAGAGAAAAATACATAAAAATACATTAGTGTAGTGTCCCGGCTAAAAAAAATTTTTTTTTGGGTTTTTTGGGTGTTTTTGAAATTTTTTAAGATTTGGTTTTTTGAGATTATCTCAAAAAATTTAGCCAATCTAGCAATTCTGACTTCGGATTCGGATTCAGCGGAAAAAAATACGTAAGAATAGACTAGTGTAGTATCTCGGACAAAGAAGTTTATTTTTTTTGTGTGGATGTGTTATTTATAACAAATAGCTTAAAAAAATTTGTCACACATGTTCCTGTAGTAATTTCATACCTGCAATTATTCAGAAACTTTATAGGAATTTCGTGGAGATTCCCAAGAATTTCCAGGAATTTTCCAATGATAGGAATTCCCTAGAATATCTCTAGAGAATCCCCAAACCACAAACGCGCTACTATTAGCTGTGAACAACGAACAGACGGACGGACGGACAGACATTAAAGTCTCGTTATAAGGGTTTCAACCATGGGCCACGAACCCTAATAAAAATCAGAGGTAAAATCATATTGTACGACGTTTCTTGTTTCAGAAGTGCTTGATAATAGTAGCAGGTATCTCCATCGTTAAAACAGATTCTCAGGACGAACACTACAGGACGTTCTTTCATCCTCCGAAACCCTGGTTTATAGACGATTTTTCACACTACACTGCCGAACCTTCAGAAACGATATCGCATTATGCCTACGCTTATCCCTATGATAGTATAGGACACGGTTCCAGTTACTATCCGACCTACACTCACTATTCTCACCCGTCCACTTCTGACTCTTTCTACTCCAGCACCAAAAAAATTCCCAAGGAAAATAAAACTTTCAAAAAACCCACTTCTCCCTTCTATCCCACTACTGATCATGATTCTGTCAAGTTGAAAGAATTCATTCTTAAATCCGGATCTCCCTACTGTCAGGAAATAAAATCCGAAAAAGCTAAAAATGAGGGCAAATCAAGTGCAGAAGCGATGACTTGTTACAAATGTAAGGATCCAAAGAGAGGATCCACATACGAAGAGTGTTTTTACACTTCTAATCCTGAAGGGTCTGATAAAAGAGGTGATGAACACGGTCAAACGAGATTTAGAAGATCGAACAAGAAGTTAGACAATGATCGAGCTGGAAGTGTACCGGCGGCTTATCTTAATAGCGAACAGAAAGAACTGAAGGTAAAACAACCTCACGGATTCAGCAAAGAGTATTTCCTGCCGGAGGCTTCAAGAAAATTTTCAATTGAGCACAAAACAGAGGACTCATGTCAAAAGGTCTACAAGAACTCAATGGTGTGCTTGGTATGCAAGAATCTAAAATCTGGCGGCAAGTCCGAACAGTGTTCACATATCAATGATCCCAAAGATAAAAGTTACGCTTACAGCAAGTCCCAATCGTTCGGAAAACCGAGAAATGAAAAACTTTCAATTTCGAACGGAGAGCCAGCACCTATTCATGAAATTGCTGAGCCCAATGAGTACAAACGGGTCGATAGGTTGGTTGCCAAACCAACTCAGGCTGTGAAGGATGCTACTAAGGATTCAGAGTGCAGACAGGTGAGATAAACATTTAGGTAATTTTCTTCCTTTTGTAAACCTCATCCCTGCTTAAAATTTCCGACAAATTTTCCGAAATAATCTAAAATCAGTCCATAGTAAAAATCATATCATATTAACTAGAAACTGAATAAATACTTTACTACATATTACTATTTTATGTCCATCTGCAAAAGGTAAAGAAGGATTCGGAAATATGCACAGTCTGCAAGGACCCCAAGACAGGAGGAAATTCACAAAGATGTACATATAGTTATGAACCGGACGAGAAAATCTACAAATTCAGCAGGTCTAAATCTTTCGGTTATCCGGAATCGGTAAAAGAAGAAGCAAGAAAACCTAGTGCTGACAAGGAAGTGTCAGAATCCGATCCTGAAGAATCGACCGTTTACTCTGACGATGAGTCTGGTGAAAATTATAGTAGTTATGACAATCCCGAAGCAGAATCAAATTACGAAAGTCTAGAATCTCCATCTTCCGAATCCGAGGAGAGCAAAGAGAGTCAAAATTACGACTACGAGCCAAACCACTCGGAGTATATTAAATCCGAGTCCGAGAAAATTTTAAAGAATGCTGAATCAGATAATTGTAAAAAAGTTCAGAAAGACTCGATGATATGCTCGATTTGTAAGGATCCGAACACTGGTGAAGATTCCGAGTCGTGTACCTATTCTTACGAACCTAACGATAAGAAGTTTTCTTATACTAAATCAAAATCGTTTGGAAGTCCTACGAACACTGGGGATGATTCTGAAGAATATAGTGTGGATGGCAGTACCTATGGATCTTCGGAATCTTCCGGTGAAGGGAGTCATGCATACGCCTCAGAAATAAAACCAACCGTCTCATATCCGAGAAGAAGACAGCAAGTGGCTGCTGATTCAAAGGCACAAGAAATGGTTTTTTTAGGAAATACTGATCAGGTACAATTTCTCTTACAAAATTTAGCAAATTAGGTATACGCAACACACCTCTTTCAGTGTAACAAAGCTAAAAAAATTTCATAATAATTGTTAATTTAAAAGTTTTAAAGGTAGCCGAATTGGTGAATTTAATTCGTTTACATTTGGGGTATATTCTTTCTGGATTCATGCGCATTTTCATTTTGAAAATAAATTAATTTATTGTAGATTAAAATTTTCGTCAAAAGCTCCATTTTTAAATGTAGTCTGGTGTTTTTCATTTCCATTTAAGTGTGAAAAAGTATGACGAAAACTCATAAAAATCACTAAAAAAAATTGGAAAATTGTGCAAATGTGATCGAAAAACTTAAAATTCACAGTATAAATGACAACGAATTTGAAATATAACAGTTAATCACATTATAAATACTCCTCTGATCATAATAAGCATGATAATAAGAAATAATCCTTTAAAATCATCACCTAAATATGAATTAATTTTTAAACAAATAGACTAATCAATTTTTTAGAGAATTCACAAGCGTTGAAAATATCTCAGAATATATTCCTATAAAACTTATTCTCATCTACATTAAAAACCACCCTTTTAATTATCCCCCTAATCATAAATCTAACAAATTTGACAATTTTGTCTTAAACAAATAGATTAAAAAAAATTTTAGAGAATTTACGAACATCAAAAATCTTTTAAATATATATTCCAATCAATCTTACACATATCAGCATAAAAAACCCTTTAAAATCATACCCTAATCAAGAATTATTCTTAAACAAATAGACAGAAAATTTTTTAGAAAATTCTAGAGCTCTAAAAGTCTCTCAGCATGTATTCCAATCATACTTACAACAATCAGCATCAAAATCCACCGTTTAAAATTATCCCCTTATCCTGAATACATAAAATGGACAGTAGTTCTGAGACAACTAGTTTTTAAAAAAAAAAGTTTTAAAAAATTCAGAAGCGTTAAAAATCTCTCTGAATATATTTCTATCAAACTCACTCCTATGTGAATCGAAAACTACTCTTTAAACCCAACCGCCTACATAAATCTAAAAAAATTGACAATGATTCTTAAACAAATAGACTTAAAAATTTTGTAGAGAATTCACGATCATTAAACAATTCTCAGAATATATTCCTATCTAACTTAGCACCATCTGTATCGAAAACAACTTTTTAAAACCAACCTCTAATCCCGAATCTAAAAAAAATTGACAATTATTGTTAAACAAATAGGGTAAACTTTTTCTATGAATTAACGCATGGTGTCTACTAATTTCGTTCTACAAAATTCCCGGTCATTTCCCGGTTTTCTCGGTTTTTTCTCTTGTTAACTTAAAATATATTTAAAGGATAAACAGACCAAGAAATTGCTAAACAAATTGAAGATAACAGTTGATAATTGAAGAAAATAATTGAAATTCAAAGAAAATAATTGAGATTTGAAGAATTAAATATTAAACTTTACAAAAAATAATAATTAAGAATTAAAAGAAACAATTAATAATGAAAAGAAATAATTAATAATGAAAAGAATTAATTGATCAATGACAAAGATATTTGACAATTAGAAACAAAATTTTAAAAAAAGGAAACATTAATCTACAATTGAACAATAATTTAAAAAATTGATATGGTTATTAAATACAACGAATATAATTGAAAATTAAATAATGAAATTGAAATCGGAAAATCATAGAATTGTTGAATATTTAAAAAAACAAACAATTGAAAATTCAGAAATAAAATTGAAATTCGAATACAATAATTGAGAATTAAAGAAAATTACTGAACAATTGGATTGAAAAAAGAAGAAAATAATTTATAATTAAAAAAAAAATGGAAAATGCCAGGAATTATTTAATATTGGAGAAAACATTAAAAGTTGAAGAATAGAATTGTTATTTAATGAAATTAATTGAGAATTGAAAAAAATAATTGAACAATTAAATTGTAAATAGAAGAAAATTATTGAACATAGAAGGAGGTTTTGAAACATGAAATAAATAACTGATAACTGAAAAAAAATAATTGAAAAAAGTCGAGATTACTGAATATTGAAACAAACAATTGACAATTGAACAAAATAATTAAAAGGTAAAGAAAATAATTGAAAAATGAAGAAAATAATTGAAAATTGAAGAAACTACTTAAAAATTGAAGACAATATATGAAAACAGCAGACAAATTTACAAATCGACGGAAAAAAACAGTTTCGACGGAAACTGGTGATAATAATTTAAAAATTATCAATTTACATTAAAATTGAAAGAAAAACATAATTTAAAAAAGCTGAGAATTGTTGAAAATTGAAAGAAATTGAAAAATTGAAAGAAATATGAAAAAATAATTTAAAATTGAAGAAAATAATTGAAATTTAAGAAAAAAAATGAAAATTTAAAAAAATAATTGAGAATTTAAAAAAAAACATTATAAAAAGCCTAAAGTTATTGAATATTGAAAAAAAACAATTAAAAATTGAAGAATGAAATTGAATGTCGAAAATTATAATTGAGAATTAAAGAAAATAATTGAAAATTGAATCAAATAATTGGCAATTAAAAAAAATAATTTAGAGTTGAAGAAAAAAAATTTTAAATTGATTAAAATAATCGAAAATCGTAGAAAATATTTCAGAAGTAAAGAAATTAATTAGAAATTAATGAAAATAATTGAAAATTGATAAAAATAATATAGAGTTGAAGAAAAAAATTAAAAATTTATTTATTTATCAAAATTATACAGGCTGTAAACAACAAAATTGATTAAAATAATTTAAAATCGTAGAAAATATTTTAGAAGTAAAGAAATTAATTAGAAATTGATGAAAATAATTGAAAATTGAAGAAAATAATTGGCAATTGCAGAAAATAGTAGAAAATAATTTAGAAATGAAGAAATAATTTGAAATTAATGAAAACAATTCAAAATGGAAGAAAATAATTGAGAATTGTAGAAAATAATTGGAAATTGAAGAAAATAATTGAAATTTGAAAATAATAATTGGCAATTGAAGAAAATAATTGTGGATTTTTGAAAATAGTTGAATAATTAAAGAATTGAATTGAAGCTTCAAGAACGTAATAGATAATTGAAAAAAATATATTGAAAAAAGCCGAGAATTATTGAATATCTAAGAAAAGTAATTGAATATATTATGTTTTAATTTTTAATGTATATTTTTTATTTTTCAATTGCATAATTGTCGCATAATTACACAAAATTAAAACGCATAATCAGATTGGTTCAAAATGCATGAAGTTACCATCTTTATTTATAAAACAAATTGATATATTAGTGAAATTTACTAGCCCAGAAAGAAAATTCCCGGATTGACGAAAAATTCCCGGTTTTTCCCGGTCAATTTAAATTCCCGGTTTTCCCGATTAGTATATAGACACCCTGATTAACGAGAGTCAAACATCTCCAATCTTGATTCCAATCAAACTTACACATACCACCATTAAAAATGACCCTTTAAAATCATCTTCTTATCAGTAATTATTCTTAAACAAATAAACTAAATTTTTATTTAGAGAATTCACAAGCCTTGCAAGTAACTATCAGAATATAGTTCACTCAAACATATCTCCTTCAACAAGTAAGCCACCCTTTATAATAATTTCCTAATCATTAAACTAAAAAAAATTGACAATTATTCTTAGGGTAAAATTTTTGTTTGAGAGTAAACAAGCATTAAAAATCTCTCTCGTGAATTTTCTAAAAACTCCTTTAGTCATTCAATGGATTCATATGGATGGTAGATGTAAGTTTGACTAGAATATATTCTCAGAGATTTTTAATGCTGTAGAAGTCTCTATAAATTTATTTAGTCTATTTGTTTAAGAATAATTGTAATTGTTTATAGATTCATAATTAGGGGATGGTTTTTTATGCTGACACGTGTAATATTTTTCCTCCCTTAAATGGAAATAAAAAATAACACGCTGCAATACAGAATTTTTGTTTTTATGAATATTTTAAACAATTATAAAGCAGTTTTTGAACTGCCTCAGAACTTCCAGAGTTACCCTCTGATCCTCCGATCCCTCAACTTTGATAATTTTTTTCTCTGTCTCGAAAATCTGTGCACAGACTGTCCTTTAATTTGAATCTCCTTTTAGTCTTAAGAAGTGTCAGTGGTCACATACTTTCTCCTCGTTCGGTGAAAATTTTACTATTTTACTGTGATAATTAGTTTTCTTTTAATCCAGACACTTTATCCAAAACAAGGATTATTATAAAATCTTTATTACCAATGTTTATAGAATACGGAATTTAGGAAACATTAGTTTTCCACATTTAGATATTTCAATGAGCAAAGAAATTAACCTCGAAATTAAAACTGCCAGAATTTTCTGTAGAAATGGCCGCCATACGTCACACGAGAATACTTGCTTCTGACGGAAAAACACAGATGGCAGCAGGGTCAATTAGCTTTTCTCAGTTTCACCAAGGAGTTAATTTCCCGTCTCATGGAAACATGTTATCGCGGAAAACCAATATTTCCCAAATTCCTTATTCCCTAAAGTTTGGTAATAAAGATCCTTTTTTGATAAAATGTTATTGGATTGAAAAAAAGTGCCTAAGTGAAAATTTTCAACAAAGGACTCTATTTAGGTTCACTTTGTTTCTAATTATCATCATTCATATTTTTGTTTCTTTTTTTTCTAGAAACCAGTTTCGAAGGTGGACATTGATATTCTAGGGACGTCTAAAAGACAAGCTGAAATGGAAAAATTGTTGGAAGATACCCGTGCGGAAAACAAAACCAAGTGTAAAAAAGTCATGAAGAACGAGATGACCTGCTATAAATGTGTAGATGATGCTGGATTCCGACAAGAAGAATGTATGTTTATCACAAATCCGAAAAATAGCTCCAAGTCTCTAAACAATTCCTTTAGAGAATCTGCCAAATTGAAATTGGACGCTGAGCCCAAACCTGTAGCATCCACCGACATTTTGAAGATAAAAAAGAAGAAAAAGAGACCAACGAAAACTGAAGCAACGACAATTCTTCCATTAGAACCATCAGCTTCATCAAGTGGACATTCTTACAGACTGAAAAGGCAGCCCAAAAAAAAGTACAAGGATAACAAAAGCTCTGAGACAAATAATAGTAATGAGTATGGACATGATTACGGAGGTTACTCTCCACAAGAAAATAAAAAACAGGATCAGAGCCCTTATGAAACGGATCCTCATGAGTATGTTGCTGAAACACAATACAAGTATGACAAGGTTCTTGGGGTCAAACTTCCTGCACATATGTTAGAAATTTCCGATTATGAGAAAGAATTTGATGATATTTTCTACGCTAATTTTAATGATGAGGAATAATTTATGATTAAGAGTTTTTAATATCACAATTTGTAAATATTTGTTTTTAATGCGATTTTGACGCGACCAATTCTTGTTTACTTTCATAAAAATCTGAAAGAGTTTGTATTGCAAAGTTAATACGAAATGCAGCTCAGGAGAAGAATTCTGTTTGCTTTGTTTTGAGTTTTGAAGCTCAAATTTTGACTGACTTTTCTTTTCTGATGAAAAGAACTCCCTGTTCTGTTATTTAGTGTGTAAAATTGATATTTATAAACTATTTTATTGTTAAATAAACACATTTTCTGAAAAAGTTTTTTATCCTTTCTCGTAATTTTGTCCTTTTTTCAAAGATTGAACGACTTTGTTAAATCCGAATCAATAGAGAATAGTCATTAAAAATACATGCAATAAACTATTTTTAACTGTTACTTGAATTTTCCAATTCAGACCAAATATCCAATTTTTCGAAATATTTAATCAGCTTTCAAACATTGAATTAGGTCAAACTTCACAGAGTGAAAAATTTTCGATTCGAACGCTTGAAACTTTAGTATAAATTGATATATACTGCAAGTGTATTTGTCATAAAAATAGAAAAGAAACTATTAAATAGTATGCATTTAATGATAAAAAGTTTCCTATAAAAATAAGACATAGTATTAGTGAAACGATAAAAAAGCTAACACATTGTTGAGGTATCAATATATCTAATACCAATAGAAGGTGACGTAACAAAATTATTAATTTTTTACCTATGAAATGATAAAAGAAAGCAATTATTTTTAATGATATGTGATAAAACCGCATTGGTAAACTATTTGATTAATGGTTTGACTAAAGTTAAGCATAATTTTTAATTCTAGCTTTTACAAAGTTTTGGTAGACTATCAAAATAATTTACATCAAAACATAAGAATTTTTTATTGGGTCAGTGTGCAGGTGTTATATATCAGGCTTCAATTTTCAAATAACTTGAACAACTACAAGAGTTCAAAACTCTATCAAGAATTCTTAAAAAAATTATTTTAATTGAAAGCTTTGTCTTTTTATCATTTGAATACAATTATGAAGACATTTATTGTTTTAATTTCACTTTATCCTCTTATCACACGTGGTGAGTATTAATTGTACAAAAACGTCAAACATTGTTAATGTTTATACTATCAATAATAATCATTAAAGTAAAGAAATAAACAAAAACAATTTTATTCCCATAATGTATTTCTGTTGTAATTATTTTGACAATAATATCATTACATATTATGACACAATACTAATAATGAATTTTTTTCATCAAACATTATATCATCATTTTTCATTATTTCGACAACATAATATACATTTCGGCAAAACTCATAATACAATAATAATAAAATTACAATTTTCATTTTAGCTTGCCTCATAACTGGATTCAGTTTCACTTCAGACATTTCTGCCTTAACAGATAACTTAACTGATTGTGTTGAGGACACTTTTCCAAAACTATCCATGATTTTTGGCAAAGGCAAAAATGCACAAACTCTGAACATTTTAAATCTTCCTGAAGGAAGCACAAAAGTAAGCAGGCCAAATTTAATTGAAGAAGTTACATTTCTGCTTTACACACCGGAATCGAACGGTGACTTTGAAACATTGAAATTTTTTAACAGCACTTCATTGGCTGAGAGTCACTTTGATCTAAATCGTCCAACCCGATTTATAACTCATGGATATATTGAGTCCAGTGCAGGAGAAGCATGTATTTTAATGCGGGAAGGTATACTGAACGATTAAAATTTTTTTAATTTATTCTAATTTGCTTCCTTATAGAGGAATCAGATTAAAAATAAAAGAAAATTTCCTTAAAAAGAAAAAAGATCTATTAATTTCCGGGAAAATATACACTTTATATAGACCTATATTAGTTCGTTTTTTTAATCTAGAGTATTTTATCTAAAGGAACTATGCTACTTTTGCCTGCTGGTCAAAAAGCTTAATACCTAACCCACCTTAATAGGATTTTTAAACTCCAAGATTTTATGACAGATTACAAAAGGCCATAAACCACCCATTTAAATAAAACCAGAAATTTTCCTTATAATTTTAAATATTCTAAACAAACGCTGAATCTATTAGTTTTTCTTAAGCTCCCGCATTAAAGTTGTTCTTTTGATATTATCTCAAAACCTTTAGAAAATATGATCATTTTGACTTTGGATTCGGGTTCAGCGAAGAAAAATTCATATAGGAATATACTAAAGTAGTGTGTTAGATGAAAACTTTTTTTTCTATATGGTTGTGTAGGTAATTAAAAAAGAAAAAAATTCCCCAACAGGATTCTAAATTGTGATCTGTTTCTGCAGCTTATCTGAAACACACTAATTCAAATGTTATTGTCATTGACTGGGGAAAACTTGCCTGTGATTTTTACCCGATAGCAGTACACTATGCGCAACAAGTTGGTGAGCATGTTGGAGAAATGATATCATTTTTGGAAAACGAGGGAATGAATCCAGATACAACTACACTGGTGGGTCACTCTCTAGGAGCTCATATAATGGGAATTGCCAGTAACTTGGCTACTAAAAAAATAAAATATCTAATTGGTATGTTAATATTCTGTCACTAAAAAGAATCTGCAATTAAGGAGGGATGGTACTCATATTTAAAACGTCGGGGTTTTATTGAAATTTTAGAAAATGATTTACTTTAATATAATGAAATTACCCACCGAATTTCAGAATTTTTATCTGCGTATTTAACACTGCAAAAACATGGTGTCTTAAATTGTCCAAAAATGTCTTAAATTAAGATACTTTTGGTGTCTTAAGACACGAAAAATGTCTTATTTTAAGACATTTTTGAACAATTTAAGACACCTGTTTTTGCAGTGAAGTAATTGATTTTCCAGAATAAAATAAACTTATTTATATTAAAATTTACATATTTTTGTTTAAAAAACATTTTATAAAAATAATTTAAAAATTTTTTATTTTAAAAATTATTCTAATCAATATGTAGTTAATAATTAAGATTTAATAAATTACAATCAATTTACAATTCTGTGGCTGATAGGCATAACATCATAACTAACATTTTATCGAATTTGAGATAACATCAAATTTAAGTTTATTTAGTAATGTTTTTTAAAGTTCCATAACGGTAAAGTGATTTAAATGTTTATTTACGTAGAAAATAGTTAATAACACAACAGCATAACTGCATTCAAATCGAAAAAAAGAATTGATATTCTTCTTTGAAGCGTTCATATTTTATTAAAATTGATAAACAGATGTAAAATCTACACTAGAAAATAGGATACAATGCCAAACACCAAAAATATTGGTTGGTTTTTCGAATTTTACAAAACCAAGAAAATAAACAAAAACAGGTTTTTCTCAAAACTATGAAAATGCAGTTATGTTATTCTGCCTTTCAGCCACAGAATTTAATAATTTCAAATTTTAATAATTTAAAAAATAGGATTTGAAAGTAAATTTTATTTAATTAATAAAGTTGATTACAACTTTTAAATATGCACAAATTTCCCGTCAATTTAATTGAAATTAAAGTTAAATAAGTCGTAACAAAGTAAATATAGATACCTACTACTGAAAAGTGTATTTAGAATAATATTTTTATATAATAATAAAAATAAATTTTAATATGTTTTTTAATGTTTTAATATTTTAAAAAAGGGGGTTTAAAATTAAAAAAAAAAGTATAAATATAAATCTAGCAAGTTGATTGAAAAAAATGAAAAAAAATTGAAAAAAATTGAAAAAATTATCAATGAAAATTTAGTTACAAGTTTTATTTATTATAAGTTATAAATTATAAAAATATACAGAAAAATGTTCTAAATAAATATTTTGGAAAAATTAGAAACTAAAAGATAAAATAAATATTAACGAAATTATGAAAAGTTCAAAACGTGCTAAACAAAATTATGAAAGAAAATTTTAGGATAATTAAAGAAACTTAAGGTGAAGTCAAAAACTTTAAGAGAAAAGAAAAAAACTAAGAACATGAAATAAAAAATAAAAAAGCAATATTTTGAAAAATAAAAAAAAATTCCTATTTAATAAGTTATGAAAAAATTTAAAAATTCATAAAACGATAAAGAGTATATAATTTGCTGAAAACAAAGTAAATAAATAAAAACTAGAAAAAATAAAATAATAAAAAAAAAAAAAAAAGTAAGTTAAAATTATCCTAAATTTTTATTTAACAAGAAAATTGTGTAAAATATACGTAAATAATTTATGTAAAGCAAAGAAAATTAAAGAAAATCTAAACGTTGAAAAAAAGTTTATAGAAAGGAAAAAATCAATTATAAAGTTAGAAACTTAGAAAAAGGTTTAAATTCTTGAGTTAAAATAAAATGAAATGCAATAAACGACTGAAGTTTTACTCTTAAAACAATCCGGGTATTTTTAAGAAATTCTGAGAATTCATAAATGAAATCTGAAATCCCAAACGCCAATAAAATCAAACTTTAGTTTATCCAAACTTTTAAATTTTAATTAATTTCAATTTCAATAGTCAAAATTATAATTCGTTTGCATCTAATTTTTTTTTTTACTTCAAATATTTTATACTTTTTCTAATTTTCTATATTTTATATAATTCTTGTTTAAATATTCAGGAAATTTTATTAGAACTATTTTGGTGAGAAATACAATATTTTCTTCAATTTTAAGTTTTTTAAGATTTTTAATTCATTAATTCTTTCCTTGTTTAAAAACTTTTTTTAATATAGATTTTCTTTAATTTTCTTTTTTTATTACATAAATTATTTTCTTGTTTAAGAATTTAGGACAATTTATTTATTTTCATAATTTGGTGGAAAATACACCAAACATTTTTTTTCAATTTTGTGATTTCTTTCTAGACTCACTCGTTTTTTGTAAATTTATTAGTGCATTTAATGTTTTAAATAATTTTTTTTTTTTATATAGAGTTGTTTACAATTTATTTTTAAATTTTCTTTATTTTGTGTTTAATTTGCTAAAAATAGTTATCTTTAAACTTTAAAGGAATATTTTATTCCTTTTTTTTACTTTTGAGTTATTTTTTTACAGTTTTTTTATTTTATTCTTTCTAGTTTTTATTTTTTTACTTTGTTATCAGCAAATTATATACATTTTATCATTTTATGAATTTCTAAATTTTTTCAAGACTTTATATTAAATTAAAATTTTTTTTTTTAAAGATTGCTTTTTTATTATTTATTATTTTGATGTATCTAGTTTTTTTCTTTACTTAAAACTTTTTGACTTTACTTTAAATTTCTTTAATTTTCCTTCAATTTATTCGTTCTTTCATAATATTGTTTATCACTTTTTCAACTTCAAATAATTTCGTTACCTAATATTAATTTTATTATATAATTATCTACTTTTTCCAAACTATTTATTTATAATATTTTTCTCTATTTTTTTATAATTTATTATTTATTTTGATTTATTATAAAGACTCTTCCTATTTTCTATTTTTTATAAATGTGATTTTATAATAAGTGTTTCATTTTATAATCATTTTTCTAACTTTTAAAAATATTTTTCCTTTTCACAAAAATGTTTAGTTTCTTTTTATTTAATTTTCAACTTTTAACAGAATTTCATTTATTGCTTCTTTTCATAATTTTTAACACCAAGTTTTTCAACGTATTTTCTCATTTTCACGTTTTTTCATGGATTTTTTTATTAAGTTTTTTAATTTGACAAAACATATATATATGTATATATACGTAAATATTTTAATTTTCTTAACAAAAAATTATTTTTATTCTTTTGTAGTTTTAATTTTTGAACCGAACTATCGACTATCGAATTTCCAGAGTGGGAAAATTTCGAAGGTTCACTATCGAGAACTAACGAGACATACGATTAAGTTCTAAAATTTATTTTTTAAAATTTTCATTTCATAGAATTTCATGAGATAGAATTTTCTTGTAGTCGAAATTTCACATTTTTTAACTTGTTTTCAATCGAATTTAAATGAATTCAAATTTTTACCTAACAGAATTTTTAGGTCACCGAATTTATATTTATCAGAATTTTCATTTAAAAGGATTTCAATTTAAACTAATTTTAATTTAGAAGAATTTTCATTTTACAGAATTTTAATTTAATCGAATTTTTAAATGACAGAATATTCATTTGAACGAATCTTCATTTGTCCGAAATTGTATTAATGCGAATTGACATCTGATAGAAAACTTAAAAGATAGAATATTCATTTGTTAGAATTTGCAAATGGCCGAAAAAGTATCTGACAGAAATATTTTATCGCCAATTTTGAAATTGACCAATCAGAAAATATGAAAAGAATTCCCATTGGTCAATTTCAAAATTCGCGCCAAAATATTTCTGTCAGATGCTTTTTCGGCCATTTGCAATTTCTAACAAATGAACATTCTACCTTTTAAGTTTTCTATCAGATGTCAATTCGTATTAATACAATTTCGGACAAATGAAGATTCGTTCAAATGAATATTCTGTCATTTAAAAATTCGATTAACTTAAAATTCTGTAAAATTAAAATTCGTTAAAATTGAAATTCTTTTAAATGAAAATTCTGTTAAATATGAATTCGGTGACCTAAAAATTCTGTAAAATGATATTTTATTATATTATTTTTTTAAAACTTGAATAGAAAATTTAGTTTCAAAATTGTTTGTATTTTTTACTATGACGAAATACACAAACCTATATATTTTCCTAATTTTTGCGGCAATAGTAAAGAAAATTGTCGATAAAATATGTCCTAAAATTGTATTCGTTTATTTTACCAATAGGTTTGGATCCAGCCATGCCGTGTTTTCTCCAGGTTAGTCCTTACAAAAGAATTTCTCCTGATGATGCCAAATTCGTGCAAGTGATTCACACGAGTGTATTAGGCAACATTCAACAATTGGGCGATTATGATTTTTATCCAAATGGAGGAAAAAATCAACCTGGCTGTGCATGTAAATTTATCACAGAAAGCGTATGTTCTCATAAAGCGTCTTTCAGATACTTTGTGGAGTCATTAGATAAAAAAAATCCTCCGTTTTATGCAGTTCTGTGCGAGAGCTTCGAAAATTTCAAGGCTGGAAAATGCTCAAAACACGAAACAATAATGGGAGGTATTGAAAACATTCCTAAACAAAAAGGTCGTTATTATCTGTATACAAAAGCAGAGTCACCTTATTCCTTTGGTAAGTCTTACCGAAAAAAGTTTTGTCCTACAAGTCAAACTACAATGTGCTTTCTTAAGTTAATAAATAAGATATTCCGTACGGGATTTTGTTATAAATAATTTCATTTAAAAAAAAATGTATTTGTTGATTGATTAGTTCATTAGTTGAAGGCTTGCGAGAAAAAAAATCTGTGAGAAATCGAAATTAATAAATTAATTGAAAACAGTTCAAAACTTTTAACACTTTAATTCCTGTGGGCTATGCTTTAAGGAGGGATCGAGAACCAGAATCCGGCAAAAAGTGTATGATATTTAGAGAAAATTTTTATTCTGTAATTTATTCCCTAAATTTTTAATTAACAAAAATAAACTTATTACAGCTTAAAATACTCAAAAATTTATCCGATTTAAATCAAAAAGTGACAGAACTTAAAATTCAAAATGGCGTCATTGATGTGTTTTGTAAAAAACGCTGGATTTGGAAATAAGCAAATATATTTATTAATTTCTTTTAAAAAATGATGAAAAAATGTTAGACTCGGGGGTTTTTTGGAGCCATAATGATTTCTAAAAATTCGTCCACCATATTGAATCCGCCATTTTGAATTTTAAAAATCAGACTTCAGATTCATAATCATCGACCCCAAAAACACCTAAGTAACAAATTTCAAACAAACTCAATGCATTTTAAACAATTCGTCCGCCATGTTGGTTCTGCCATTTTGAATTTTGAAAATCAGACTTCAGATTTTTAGTCAGCGACATTAAAAACATTAAAATATGTCGTGATCCAATTTTATTTTTTGAAAGAAATTGATAACAGGAATATTGGTTCAATATTGGTCCAATATTTTATTTCGATTGAAATTAAGTCATTTGGAGAAAAAAAAAGAAACAGTGACAATGTCCGAGATGAGTATGACAGTTCGGCTATAGTTAGTAAACTATAAAATGAAAATTAATAAATACGCAAAAAATATTTTATTTAATACAAAAATAAACAAGAGCTTATAAAACTTGCAAATATCGTTCATAATTATTGTTTAGAACTAGTTTAAAGCTATTTAGAACTAGTTTAAAACTATTCACAACTTGTTTTTAGCTATTTAGAATTTGCTTAAGACGATTTAGAATCAGCTAAAAACTGTTTACAATTAGTTAAAAATATTTGAAACTCTTTAAAACGACTAACAACTGTTTAAAACTTGTTTCAACCTGCCCTGAGTTGTTTATAACTGTTTTATAGTAGTTTATAACAGCTAAAAACTTATTTAAAAATGTTAGAAAGTTGTTTCAACTTATTACACTTGTTTAAAACTGTTTATAACAAGTTAAAAATTATTTATGACTAATAACTAGTTAAAATTGTTGAGAACTACTTTAAAATGGTTTACAACAGGATTTAAAGTATTTTGAAACTTGTTCCAAACTGTTCAGAACTGTTTAGAACTAATTAAAAGATTTTATATCTACTTAAAACAGTTTGAAACTTGTTTGAATCTGTTTATAAACTGTTTAAATCTCTGTAGAATTGTTTGCAATAGGTTTGAACTAGTTTCAATCTGTTCACAACTGTTTAGAACTACTTACAAATTTTAGATCTACTTAAAACGGCTTAAAACTTGTTCAATGAATTGAAAACTAATCTAAAACTGTTCAGAACTTCACGAAAACTTTTAAAAATAACTTATAACTAATTTCAACTTGTTAATAACTGTTTGAAAATATATAAAACTATTTAGAACTCATTCAATTCAGTTTCAATTCTAGATCTAGTTTCAAAATTTTATTTTAAATATGTTTATAACTAGCTGGCACTGTTCAGAAGTATTTAAAATGGCTTATAACTTGTTAAACGACTTTTAAACTGGTTCTGAACTGTTCAGAACTGTTTAGAATTACTTTAAAGGATTTAAAACTTGTTCAATGAATTCAAAACTAGTCAAAAACTGTTTAGATATGTACAAAACTTTAAAAAACTTGACGAAAACTTTTAAAACTTGTTTATAACTAATTGAAACTTGTTAATAACTGTTTAGAAATATTTAAAACAATTTAGAACTTGTATAATAATGCTTAAATCCTAGATATAGTTTAAAAACTGTATTTCAAAATTGTTTATAACTAGTTTGAACTGTTCAAAATTATCTATAAAGCTTAAAACTTGTTTAAAGAATTTAAAACTGGTTTAGAACTGTTCAGAATTGTTCAGAACTGTTAATAATCGTTTGAAACTTGTTGCAAACTATTTAAAACAGTTTAAAATATATTTTGAACTTTAAAATATAAGTTTCTTAATAGTTTAAAGCGGTTTAGAAAAAATTTAAAACTGTTTATAACTAGTTTAAAATTGTGTATATTTGTTTTACATAGAAACACCTAAAACTGTTCAGAACTTATTTAATTTTGCTTAGAATCCAGATCTTTATTTAAAAACTGTTTATAACTAGTTTTTAAGTGGAAAGGTTTATTCAATAAGAAACGAAATGTTTTTTTTAATAAATTTCAATCATTTTTTATTCTTAATTTCTTTAATTATGTGATAATAGACGAATAAATAATAACCTAATATTAATTTTTTAACATACAATATTTTTTCACTTCAATAAAATACAGTTTTAATACATCTAAAAAATTGAGTTTTTCTATGAAACTGTTTTTCGTTACCAATCTTTTATAATCAAAGTGAATCTCAATTGCAGAAATGCAATTCAAACTTTCTATTTTTGAGAGAAATAATTTTTTTAATCCAAATTTTTTTAAAAAATTTGACGAAATACTTTCGAAGCATATGAAGTGAGTTTTTACAAATTTGAAGGTACAACACTTGTGCTTTCGGGATGACGTTTATCAGGCGCGTGGTAGGGAAAAATAAAAATTACTTTTTTCGTTTTAAAAACTTTTTTAATATATTATTTGTTAACCAATTAATTTACATTAAATTAATTACTTAAAAAAAATTTTGAGTTAAATTTAAGTTTAAACATTTTTTGTAATTAGTAAATTCTAAATGTTTTTCCTTTATAAAATAAATAAAATTTCCTGTTCTGAATTACTCACTGAAATTGTATATATAAAAAAAATAAACATTGCAGTATTATTTTTCTATTTCTAGTTATAGATAACATTTTCAAGAATTTTGTGATATACTTCACTTTTGTCAGGAAATTCAGTATAATATATTATGCTCTTGTGCATAGACATTAGTCATATTTTTATTTATAAAATATTATTGATTAGATGATATTATTTATTTGGAAACCTGCAGAATATGTCCATAGAAGTTTTCGGTTAAAAAAGTAATTTTTTTCAAAAATTGTATTAGTAATTTACTATTTTATTTTCTAATTAAAATTAACTTTATAAAAGTGTCAAAAAAGTAAAATTGTGTTAATAAAAAAAACCAACAAATTAACATTAGAAGAAAAATTGTTCATGAATAACGATTAAAATTACATTTAAAATGTTTTTGTTTAACTTTCTCTACTTTAAGCTTTAAATTATTTGTTAATGAGAAATTCTACTTTTTTTAATAAAAAGAAATGTCGAATTCAAAATTAAAGATTTTTTAAAATTCGTTAATTTTTGTAAAAACTAACGGGAATTTATTCGGAACGGATTAAAAATTCTGTTTCAGACATTTTTAAGGTATCTGCTAAGAAATCTGACATAAAATTGATTTTCGTAAGTTGGGCTCAAGTTTAAAAACTCTTTTATCCGACGTATTGGATTTCGATTATTGAAAATTTGACACAGGAATAATTATAATTGAAATAAGTAAAACAACAAAATTTATATTTTTTTATAACAAAAAAGTAGAATTTTTTAATATCAAACTAAAAAAATACAATGTATGAAAATTGCATTTTAATACTTACGATAATAAATATTTTATATATTAATAAACAATATCTTTAAGAAACTATATTTTACGAAATTTCTGACAGTGAACGCTTCAAAAATATCAGTGAAATATTTCATAATTTTCCTATCGATCAGTCCTTTTTCTACAGCTTGTAAGTATTAATTCCTATTCTCTATTCTAACTAAACATTTTATTTTTGAAAATTTTTTAAAGTTTAAAAAATAAAAGATCTTAAGAGTGTGAATTGAATTTGTGCCTAAAATAAAAGGTTCCGTACACAAATTGTCTTGTAGTTCAAATTTTTACCAGATCCCGTAGGAATTTCCAGAATTTCCGTTAGAAGTTCTACAGAAAACTTCCCCGAATCTGCTCTCGGAAAAATCCCAAAAGCCTTTATAAGGAACTTCCCGAAAATTTTTTTAAGCATCCCTAGGAAGTCCCCTATCAAATTTCTGCGCTCTAAATAAAAAAAGATAAACAACTTAACGAAAAGCGAGTCAGTAAAATCATTTCAATAGAATCCCGTTTAGGACAATTCGTGTACAGATCCTAAGAAGCATGAGAAGAAGTAAACAGATTTCTAATTGTATCTTTCGTCTGTTTTTATTTAGTTAAACTAGACTGGATAAATGAACTGAATATGACCTTTAATAACCATACGAAAAATATGACCAGTCATATAATGCAGGAAATTAATAATCTGAAAAAAATTATTGAGTTAATTCACAATGACCTAAAAAGGCCAATTCTTACAAAACTAGCTTTTTTTAAAGAAAACATAAGGATGCTTAAAGAAAGCCTTGTTTTAAATAACATAACAAATATTACTTTGAATAAGGTCGTGAACTTTCGATTGTATACACCGGAAACAATAGGAACTTATGAAATTCTGGAAGTTAATAACAGTGAATCTTTGAACAGAAGTCATTTTAACACAAAACGACCAACTCGATTCATCACGCATGGATATATGACTAATGGCGATGAACCTTCTTGTTCTTTAATTCGAGATGGTAATATTAAAACTTACTTAAATTTTCAAACTCATAAAATTAATTCTTCTCTCGCACGAAATCCGAATAGAATTCCTGTGGTGTTTTAAAAAATTCCATGTGGACTTTTCTTCGAATTTGAGTCCAAATATTATTTTTATCCGAGGTAAATAAATAATTAAAAATGATCTCTAAGAACTCGGACCAATTGCGTTGATCCAACAAAAACACACCTGTATTAGGCACACTTAAATTCATCAAATTTGCCATAAATGAAGGCTGAAATCCTTTAGAGAAGTGCTCAGCCCAAACGGTACAAGAGTTGAGAATGGAGGAGCACTAGTCTAAATGGTGGAAGAATGGGGATAGATTTCAGTTTCTTTATGGCAACTTTGAACCTGACTCAGAAAAGTATTTTACAAATTTGGGGTCTAAGGGAGGTGTTCTGTTCCGTCAATAGGTGACTTTATCAGTCTGATGTTCCTAGAGTTAGCCTTAGGGATAACTTCGTATTTTTCTAGTCCAAGTATCGAATCTTTATTGTAAAACTCTTGACGTCCAAGATCTACACTAGGGCCATAAAATCGCTTTGGCAAACTTAACAAAAAAGACCTGCTTACTAAACCCATTCTAGTTGGGTCCATACCCATAGATCCTTCAGCCCAGCATCAGATCTCGATTAGCCGACAAATCGAAGGGGGTATGAACCTCCACTGATCAACAGCGGACTTCGTATTGATGACTGGTAGAGGATTCAATACGAACTTGTTCCCTACCTTTTACATTCCATTGTCTCCAGATTAACCCCGGTTCTTTCCCTTGCGACAATTGATGTCCTTGGTTTTCATTACCTGGGTAATAAAGGATTCATTGTGCTGCCACGAGTCTACATTTCTTAACATAAGGTCAATCATATTTTCGGGGATAACTTCAGTACCCACCACCCGAAATATATATTGCCTTTTCTCCTCCTAATATCTACAAACAAAGAGTGTGTACTCCGCGGTGTCCACAGGGCGTAGCAATAGGAGCACGATCCCTCTCTTCTTAATTTAAAACATTTTAAATACTCGTTGAAACAACCATGACCTGTTAGCGCCTGTGTTAGGTAGTAGCTAACTTCTCCGTTCCTTCTTTCTATTAGCCATTTAGCGAAGTGGGGAAGTCCACCTTCCGGTAGATTCCCCATCCCATCTCACCTGCCACTCCTCTACTAATCTACTTCTCGGGATTCTACGTATCTAGACCTTTAGTCGCTGTCTGTCCTCATCTGGGAGCGACCTTGCCCGATCTTTAGCGAGGGAATAGACATATTGTCTTTCCTTAGCCTATAGATCTATCAGCGGAACGCTCTCTAGGACTTTAGTAGGTATAGCCCGGTAGGCTAAGATTATTCTCAGCAGTACTATTCTTTGGGCTGAAAGTAGTCTAATAGAGGAGGCGTGTTTTTCTAGGGCTGATGCCCACACTGGAGCTGCATAAATCAGTTTCGAGTGTACCACGCTCACTACTAATAATAATATAGTACTATAATATAGTAGTGGTAACATTTATGGTCGGGACCACCAATGTTAGGCATAGGCCGGAAAATAATTCCTCCACATTGGATGGCTTTGATCGTCGCAGATTTTAAATGTTGGTTGAAGCTAAGGTTCTTATCTAACTCGACGCTCAGGAACTTAATGGTGTTACTCCATTTTACTTCAGTCCCATCAATCTCAATAAGTGGGGCAACAAAAAATCTCCGGTCTGTGACGAGCAGCGCTTCGGTCTTTTCCATTGACCCTCATGCCAAGGATTTCTGTAGTTTGCGCACCGCATACGATGATTTTATCGTTCGCGATGCCGAATGATTTGGTGTCCGTAGGTAGTTTCATCCGCAAGGAATCATCATACATGACGTTCTATACGAATGACCCTACCTTTGACCATTGTGGGGCTCCACAAGTCATCTCCTCGCGAATCTGAAATGTTTTGTCCTCATACTGGATCCACCGATCGCTAAGATAGTTGTCCATCATTCGCAACAGGTAGGCCCTTTCCTCTTCATCAACTCGATGCAGATGTTCATCGCGTAGAATTCGTTGATTGTATTCGTAGTAAAATAAACAAAATTGTTGTGGGTAAGACGCGCCGCCATGATTTGGAGTTCGGCACCCATGTAGACTTTAGAGTCATCCTAGGCTTTTTTTGGCTAACTCCCCTTGATGATAAGTTTGCCTCCCACTACCTTGGGCTGACATTCAACAATCGTTTTTCTGGATTTTGCCTAAAGTTTGCAAAAACGTCCATCTCTCACAAAACCGATAGATACTTTTATCTTGGTCTTATCCTAGATACTTTTAACTCGTTTTGAATGTGTTTCCTCTTGGTAACTTTGATTTTTTGTCATACAACAATTTTTCCAAGAAGCTCCCAGATTAAACCAAACTGTTGTACTATATAATTAAAATATTTTACTTACAGCTTATCTAAACAGAAGCGACTGCAATGTGATCGTAGTTGACTGGCGTCTTATGTCGAATGAATTTTATATAATAGCAAGACTTCTTGTAGAACCGATTGGAAAACATGTTGGAGCGATGATATCATTTCTAGAGAAAAATGGAATGGATCCCAATACAACAACACTTGTTGGTCATTCCCTTGGTGCCCATATCATGGGAATAGCCGGAAAGAATGCGGCACAAAAAGTTGGACATGCAGTTGGTACGTAAATTTAGAAACTCTAAACCGAAGATCTCACCAATTTCATAGCACTTGCTGCATAATACAACTTGTGTAGAAAAAAAAAACATAAATCAATTTCTGATTACAGGATTAGATCCAGCAATGCCGTTGTTTTTTCGGGTAACACACGAACATCGGATTGCAAAGGGTGATGCTGGCTTTGTGGAAATAATTCACACAGACGCTGGACTTTTAGGTTTTGCAGCAAGTCTAGGAGATTGTGATTTTTATCCTAATGGAGGATCGTCCCAACCTGGTTGTGGTGACACTGAAGTTGATGAAGCCGAATGTTCTCATTCAAGATCTTTCGAATATTTTGCAGAATCGATTATAAATCCATCCAATCCTTTTTATTCTCTGCATTGTAATGAATATGAAGCGTTTAAGGGCAACCACTGCGAGCAATACGATACTATTATGGGAGGCATTGATAATATTCCAAAACGCAGTGGTCGCTACTACTTAAATACGGCAACAAAATCTCCTTATTCCTTGGGGAAGTCGTACGGTAAACCTGAATGTTCCCCTGGAAAAATTTTAAACTTCTTCAAAAATATAATTAGCCGCATAAGTGGAGATTATATTTGTTGAAGAAGCAAACCTAGTTGCGAAGTCCCAAAAAAACTATTATTAAGATTTTTTTGGCCACACATTAAAATAATTAATAACAAATGTTTTTCACATGAAAGATATGTATTTGAAGAAGTATTTTAAATTTTTTAAAACTAAATATTGAGAAATACGTGGGATACATAAAAATTTGCAAGGGGTCAAAAGTAAAAAAGGGTTTTGCTGTGATCACTGCAGCTCGTCACTGGATCATCTGAAATCGAAACAAAAAGAAGGAATCATTAGTTAATAACATAAAGTTCCTGGTGGAGGAAGGGATTTAAAAATTTTAGATTTTTCGAAAAATGGCGGATGTTGAAATTTAAAATTGTTTATTCTACCAAAATTTCACTCACATTTTCGGCTATAAAAAAATAATCGTCAAAAAAATCCTTTGTTATCTGGAGGACAATTGTATATAGAATAAGTGACAAAAATTTCGAACTGATTGGTAAAGCTGTTCTCAAGTTACAGTAATCACCGACTTCAAAAACATGGTTTCGAGAAAGAAAAAATTTTTTTCATTGTTTAATTCCTTAAAATAAAAATAAAAATTTTTCCATTTTTTTTGGTAAATTTCAAATTGATACCATTTTTGAAGAAATTGTCAAATTCTAATGTTATAAATGGCATTTAAAAGCTTAATTCATCACCTTTCAAATGATTTTTAGAAAATTTTTCTACGGTAATTTTTAAGCATAATGTAATCATTTGTTTAAAAAACAGCCCTATTTTAATTGTTGATAACTTATGAATAACTGACTTTTGGAGAAAGTTTCTTTAAAAACTTTTTAAATGTTTTTTTCTGCATTCTACACATAAGAAGGAACATTGTTTCCTTGAACAATTTTTTTTAAAGGTCAAATGTCATTTACAAAATTACAATGTGATGATTTTTTCAATAATTATTATCGTTTAGGTCGATAGTCGCGAAACCGAACACACAAATATCGACCTAAACGACAATATCACTTACATATCTTTTTAAGTTGTACTCCAGTATTAGGATCTGAAATACAATGATACGCCATCTGAAAAAATTATTAAAATAACGAGATCCGATTCTGTAAACAGCATTGAATTTGAAATGTAAAATTAATTATTAAAATTAAATTGCAAATTACTAGAATACACTTTTTAAAGCATTTGTTCTTTTGGAAAAATAGAAGTGTGCTAAATAAAAAAAAAATTATGTGGCCTGTGATTATAAATAAATATTTGGTTGTAATGAAATTTTCATTTTGCTTTTTTATGTTACTGCTTCAATACCTTTCATAGTGATGATTCATTTAGAAAAAAAATTCTGTAATGAAAAACGATTTGACTGATCTATATTAAACATCGATATATTTTCCCAGAAATCAATAAAATTAAAAGAGAGTTTTTATTTTTTACAAAATTGAAATGTATTACATCTTTTTAATTCTTCGTTTCCTCTATGAGGAAAAAAAGTATTTTTTATTGATTTTTTGAAAACTTTCTTTAAATTTCAAATTTTTTTTAATTTACAATATTGTTTTCATCATTTTCTAGTTAAATTTTGTAGTTTTAAAACTTTTTTGTTTTTAATTTTTTCTGTTTTACAGAATTTACTTTTAACCGTTTTTTTATTTTAAAAATTCTAATTCCTCGAAATTTTGACTCAACAGAATTCTTATTGAATATAATTTTAAGTGAGTAGAAGTCTTCATTTTTGTTCTAATTTGTATTTCCACGAATTGATATTAAATAGGTTTCTTAAAACGCCAAATGTTTATTTGACCGAAAAAGCAAATGATCGAACGAATGTCCAACAAAAAAATTTTAGCGGAAATTTAGAACTTAACCTATTAGATAATAATCAAGAAAATTGGGATTGGTTAAGTCATTAAATACCAAGACGAAACTAAACATATCTACTAAAATCAAACAAAATATTGGATTCATATAAAAAAAGTTATCTCTAATATTTTGTTTAAAATTCCCAATTGTTTAAACAATAATTAGTTAAACAAATTGTTAAACTCTTCGATTGTTTAAAAACTGTTTATGGCGCTCGACTCTGTTAGAAAAACTGAGAATAAGATTTTGAAGAAATTTTTTGGACCAGTTATATTTTGTTTATATAATCTTGACTAACAAATAACAGATAGGTATTTGTTTATGACGATTTTATAAACAAACTAAAAATTGGACCAAAAAAATTCATCATATGAAATTTTCATCATTTTTCTCATACAATCGATTGCCATAAATAATTTTAGAAAAATCGAATTTTTTAATAATTTGTTTAAGCACTTGGTAATTGTAAACATAAAATAGAATTTACTTTTTTTCGTAGGCAAATAAAAAAAGAATTGCCGCTATTTTTTTGTTTACAATCTCCAATTGTATAAACAATAATTGTTTAAACAAATTTCTTTAAGATGTGATTTTTTAAAATCTATTTATGCCAGTCGATTCTAAGAAAAAAACTAAGAAGATTTTGAATGAATCATTTTTTTGGATCAGTTATACTTTGTTTATAAAAGCATTACAAACAATTAACAGTTATTTGTTTATGTCGATTTTATGAACAAAATTACAACTGGCACAAAAAAATGTTACATACATACAAAATCTTCATTATTTTTCTCATTCTGATTGGCATACATAATTTTTAAACGAAATAATTTTTAATTCTATTAGAAAAGATTTATTTGTTTATAAAGATTTTATAAACAATGTAACTAGTACAAAATATATTCATATTTTTTTGTTTACTATCTTCAATTGTTTAAACAATAATTTAATAATTAATAATTTGTTTAAACAAATTATTTTAAAATCTATTTATGCCAATTGCTTCTTTGAATAAAACTGAGTTTTTAAATTAATTTTTTTTTTAACCGCTTATATACTTTATGTTTATAAAATCGTTACAAACGAGTAACAGTTATTTGTATATAGCAATTTTATAAACAAACTACAACTGGCATAAAAAAATAAGCATACGAAATCTTCATAATTTTTTTCATAGTAAATATATTTTAGAAAATTAAATTTTTTAATAATTTTTTTAAACAATTATTAATTAAACAATTGTATATTGTAAACAAAAAAATAGGGGGAACTTGTTTTATTTGCTTATGATAAAAAGTAAATCCTATTTTTATGTTTACAACTTCCTATTCTTTAAACAAATTATTAAAAATTTTGATTTTTAAAAAACTATTTACGGCAATCGATTCTATGAGAAAAATTTAGAAGGCTTTGTATAAATCAATTTTTTGTACTAGTTATACTTTGTTTAAAAAATGGTTATAGACAAATAAATATTATTTTCTAATAAAATTAAAAATTATTATGTATGCCAACCGATTCCATGAAATGAATTCATTTAATAAAATTTAGTTTTTAAGTAAAAATTTCATCAATCAATTTATTTGAAAAAATTAAGCAAAATATTTGAAACTTGCGAAAATTGAATTTATAATTTAGGGGAAAAATTAAAAAATAGTGAAAATAATAAGAATGGAAAGAAAAAATTTTAAATAATGATAAAAGTAGATGAAAATTTTATCAAATAATTGAAATCATAATAGAAAAGGATTGTTAAAAATTGAAGAAATTTTTCAATAATTTTAAATGTATTATTCTCAAAGCGAAGATTAATTAAATTTTTAATCAATGAAATTTCAAATTAATTGAAGTTCGAAGAAATATAATATACCTATAATTGTAATTGTAGTCTTATTATCTCAGATATATTCTGTAATTCTTGCAATTATTTTTTACAAACTTTATTTTCTTCAACTAACAATTATTTCTATCAATTAGTTTTTTATTAAATTTATTTTTCAATTAATTTGTGTCTTTTTAAATTATTTTTTGATTTATTTTCGAATTTTTTTTATTATTAATCTATAATTCTAGTTATTTTTTCAATTTACATTTATTTTTATTATTCTGCAATTATTTTCTTTTATTATTTAGAACTATATGTTGCAATTTTATCAATTATTTTTAAAAAAATTAAAACTATTGTCTTCATTCTTTCATTATTTTTATAACATTGCAAATATTTTCTCGGATTTTTTATTACTTTCATTATTCTTCAATTAATTGTTTAGATTTTAAAATATTTTTCTCAAATTCTAATAATTTTCTTCAATTTTGAATTATTATTGTTATCATTTTGCAATCAATTTCTTCAAATTTTAGTTATTCTCAAATTTCATTCCTCAATTAAATTCCTAAATTTTCAATTATTTATCTCTTTTTTCAATTATTTTTTTCAATTTTTATTTACTTTTATATTTTTGCAATTGTTTTCTCCACCTTTTAATTAGATATATCAATTATTTTTCAATAAATTTCCTAATTTTTCACTTAGTATCTCAAATTTAAGTTATTATTTCATTTTGTAATGTCTTAATCATTCTTCAATTTTTTTTCTTAAATTTCAAAAACTTCGTCAATTTTTAATTATTTTTTTTTTCATTTGCATTCACAATTTTTATATTGTTTTGAATCTTGGTTAATTAAGTCCGAAAATTTCAATAATATATTCTGAAATTTTCATTTTCTTTAATAAATTTTCGATTATTTCTATAATGTTGTAATTATTTTCCTAAATTTAAAATAATAATACTTTTACTTTACAAATATTCTGTATTTTAAAAAAAAATTTTTTATGATTGCAATTAATATGTATCTACAAATTTCAACAATTTTTTTTTTCAAAAATTTTCTTCAATGATTCTTATTCTTTTTCAATTTTTCCCCTAATTTTTAAATTCCAAATTTCTGCAAGTTTCAATTATTTTCTTTAACTTTTTTAAATAAAACTCTTTCAGTTTAGATTATTTCCTTCAATATCAAATTAGTTTTATTATTTATTAACTAACTTTTCATTTCTTTTGTCATTTTTCAATTATTTTTACAAAATGTGAGTTATGTTTTTTGAATTGTTCAAGTATTTCAATGATGTTCTTAGATTTTGAATATCACTTTCTTTTACATCAAATAAACTTTGTAACTTTCTCAAATTATTTTTATCCTTTTTTAAGTAGTCTTGTTTATCTCAAATATATTCCGTAATTTTTACAATTATTTTTTCACAAATTTTTATTAAATTCTTCAATTTTCAATTATTTTTATCATTTTTAAATTAGTTTTTGTCATTTTCAATTATTTTTTAATAAATTCTTTAACTTCTTTTTATTATTGATCTCTAATCTCAGCTACCTATTTTTTCAATTCACATTTATTTTTATTATTCATCAATAATTTTCTTTTATTACAACTATATGTTGTAATTTTTTCAATTATTTTTAACAAACTAAAATTATTGTCTTCAATTTTTCATTATTTTTAATACTTTGCAAAAATTTTCTCGAAGTTTTTGTTACTTACATTATTCTTAAATTAATCTCCTTGATTTTAAAATATTGTTCTCCAAATTTTAATAATTTTCTTCAATTTTCAATTATTATTGTTATCATTTGCAATCAATTTCTTGAAATTTTAGTTATTCAGTTATTCTAAAATTTGATTCTTCAATTCAATTCCTAAATTTTCAATTATTTATCTGATTTTTCAATTAGTTTTTTTAATTTTACTAACCGGGAAAACCGGGAAATAACCGGGAATTTAAATTGACCGGGAAAAACCGAAAATTAACCGGGAATTTTCAGTCAAACCGGGAATTTTCTTTCTCGGCTAATAAAGTTTACTAATATATCAATTTGTTTTATAAATAAAGATAAACTTTATGCATTTTGAACCAATCTGATTATGCTTTTAAATTTTGTGTAATTATGCGACAATTGTGCAATTGAAAAATAAAAAACATACATTAAAAATTAAAATATAATATAATCTATTCTCAATTATATATCTCAATATATTTTCAATTATTTTCTACAATTCTCAATTATTTTCTTCCATTTTATTTATTTTTTTTATTTATTTTATATATTATTTATTTATTTATTTATTTATTTATGTAAATAAATAAATAAATTCTTTATTATTATTAATTTCAAATTATTTCTTCATTTCTCAATTATTTTCTTCAATTTTCTACTATTTTCTTCAATTGACAATTATTTTCTTCAATTTTCAATTATTTTCATCAATTTCTAATTAATTTCTTTAACTCTGAAATATTTTCTACGATTCTCAATTATTTTAATCAATTTTTAATTATTTTCTTCAATTCTAAATTATTTTTCTCAATTACCAATTATTTGATTCAATTTTAAATTATTTTCTACAATTCTCAATTATTTTCTTCCATTTTATTTTTTTTTATTTATTTTATATATTATTTATTATTATTAATTTCAAATTATTTTTTCATTTATCAATTATTTTCTTCAATTTTCTACTATTTTCTTCAACTGCCAATTATTTTCTCCAATTTTCAATTATTTTCTTTTATAATCAATAATTCTCTGCTTTTTTCAATATTTTTTTCATTTTTCAATTATATTTTTGAAACTTCAATTCAATTCATCAATTATTATTCAACAATTTTCATAAAAGCACATTTTCTTCAATTTCAAATTATTTTCTACAATTTTTAATTAATTTCTTCAAATTACAATTACATTCTTAATTTTTTATTGTTTTCTTCAAATTCTATAATTTCTGGGTTGTTCAATTTCTTTTTTCTTCAATTATCACCTATTTTCTTCTACTTTCAATCCCATTGTTCAATTCTTGAATGATTTTCTTTAATTCTCAATTATAATTTTCGACATTCAGTTCCATTCTTTAATTTTCAATTGTTTTTTTTCAATATTGTATTTAATTTTTAAGTACTTTCTTCAATTTTGAATTATTTTCTTCAATTTTCAATTATTTTCTTTAATTTTTAATTATTTTGTTCAATTTTCAATTGTTTGTTTAAATATTCAGTAATCTCAACTTTTTTCAATTATTTTTTTTTCAATTATCAGTTATTTATTTCATGTTTCAAAACCTCCTTCAATTTTCAATAATTTTCTTCTATTTTCAAATTAATTTTCAATTCTTTTTTTCAATTCTCAATTAATTTCTTTAAAAAACAATTCTATTCTTCAATTTTTAATTTTTTCTCCAATATTAAATAATTCCTGGCATTTTCCATCTTTTTTTTTTTAATTATAAATTATTTTCTTCTTTTTTCAATCAATTATTCAGTAATTTTCTTTAATTCTCAATTATTGTATTCGAATTTCAATTTTATTTCTGAATTTTCAATTGTTTTTTTTTTTTAATATTCAACAATTCTATGATTTTCCGATTTCAATTTCATTATTTAATTTTCAATTTATTTCTTCAATTTTGAATTATTAACTTAAATTTTGAATTTTTTTTTTTCTATCTAGTTGACCAATTTTTAATTATATTCTTTGAATTTAATAACCATTGTTTAATTTTTTCAATTATTGTTCAATTGTAGATTAATATTTACTTTTTTTTAATTTTGTTTCTAATTGTCAAATATCTTTGTCATTTTTCAGTTATTTCTTTCCATTATTAATTATTTCTTTTCATTATTAATTGTTTCTTTTAATTCTTAATTATTATTTTTTGTAAACTGTAATATTTAATTCTTCAATTCTCAATTATTTTCTTTGAATTTCAATTATTTTCTTCAATTATCAACTGGTATCTTCAATTTTTGTAGCCATTTGCAGGTCTATTTATACTTAAAATAAATTTTAAATTAACAAGAGAAAAAACCGGGAAAAATAGGAACAAAAACCGGGAAAAACTGGGAAATGACCAGGAATTTTGTGGGACGAAATTATTAGACACCCTGTTTATTATGTCAAATCTAAGTTATTGTATACACTTTTCAATGTTTTAATCAGTTTTTAATTATTTTTTTCAAATTTCAATCAAGTTCGTCAATTTTTAATTTTTTTTTTTTAATTTGTAATGATTTTCACAAATTTTATATCATTTTGATTATTTGTTTATTAATTCCGAAAATTTACTCGTCAAAATAAAATGTTAACTTTTGCGTTACAATAATTATGATAGGTAATTAAACATATTTTTGAACTTCTATTTTTTTAAGGAATATAGAAGGGGGGCGCCAAAATCTTTATCTCTCACCGGGCGCGAAAAACCTAAGTTACGGCTATAGCAGGCTTCACATTGACAATGAAGAATATTTTAGGGGAAATAGGGGACAGAATATACAAAAATAGGGAACTTTTAGGGTACCTACTTTAAAAAATTTATAAATAAAGATAAATTAATTATATACAGTAGAACCCCGATTATATTTGGGTAGGGCAAAAAAACAAGTTGTAGGCTAACAAAAAAATTACAGAATTTTCAAATTAATAAAAAAAAGGAGAACTTCAGAAATAATTAAAAAAACATAAGAATATAATGGTAAATTTAAAAAAAATGGAAAGTTTAAGTAATTAAATAAAAAATAATAAACAGAATTAAAAATTGGAAAAAAATCATTTAAAAAAGATTATAAAACTAATCAAAATTAAAAGAAAGAGTTTAAATTTGAGATAAATAATTGAAGATTCAATAAAACAATTTAAAAAAAATTTTTAAAATTAAAAATACAACTAAAAATTGAGAAAATAATTAAAAATTGATGAAAACAATCGAGAATTGAGAAAAATAATTGAAAATTTAGGAAACTAATTAAAAAATGATTAAGGTAATTTAAAATCGAAGAAATCACTAAGGAGGTTATAAAACAAATTAAAGATTGAAAAAAAAAAAGAATTGAAATTTAAGGTTAATAAATGAAGATTATAAATGAACCAAACTAAAAATAATTTTAAAAATTAATAATTGAAGAAATACAATTTTCAAAATTATAGAAATAATTGAAAATCGAAGAAAGTAATTTAAAATTAAGAACATATTTAAAAATTAAAGAAAACAATCGAGATTTGAGAAGAATAATTTAAAAAAATCACAGAATACATATCAAATTAAAGAATTAATTGAAAAAATAGCAAAAATAATGATAAATTTTTAAAAATAATTAAAAATTTAGGAAATTACTTACAATATACCGAAAGTAATTGTAAATTTGAAAAAAATAATTTAAAAATTCTAAAATTCATTAAAAATGTGTTTAATTATTAAAGGTTTCGTAAATCAGTTAAAAAATAAGTTTAAAAATTATATTTTGCAGAAAAAAGTGCAAAATTATAGAAATAATTGGAAATTGAAGACAATAATTTAAAATTTAGAAAGTATTTCAGAATTAAAGAAAGCAATCGAGAATTGAGAAAAATAATTTAAAAATGGCAAAAATAATGAAAATTTTTTAAAATAATTGAAATTTGAGATAAATAATTAAAATTTTAGGAAATTAATTGCAATATACCGAAAGTAATTGTAAATTTTAAAAAAAATAATTTAAAAATTCTAAAATTCATTAAAAATGTGTTTAATTATTAAAGGTTTCGTAAATCAGTTAAAAAATAATTTTAAAAATTATAATTTGCAGAAAAAAGTGCAAAATTATAGAAATAATTGGAAATTGAAGACAATAATTTAAAATTTAGAAAGTATTTCAGAATTAAAGAAAGCAATCGAGAATTGAGAAAAATAATTGAAAAATGGCAAAAATAATGAAAATTTTTTAAAATAATTGAAATTTGAGATGTATAATTAAAATTTTAGGAAATTAATTACAAAATACCGAAAGTAATTGTAAATTTGAAAAAAATAATTGAAAAATTTTAAAATATATTAACAATTTTTTTAATTAATTTAAATTTGAAATAAATAACTAAAGGTTTAGTAAATCAGTTAAAAAATAATTTTAAAATTTATAAAAAAAATTGAAAAATTAAAGAAATCAATTTAAAAATGATGGAAATATTTGTAAAATAATACAAATGACTGAAATTTGAGATAAATAAATAAAAAATGTAGAAAGTGTATGAACAAATACTTTTCAAAACTAAAAATGAAAGAAAATATTTTCAAAATTATAGACGTAATTGAAAATTAAAGAAAATAAATAAAATTTATGAAAAATAAGTAATAAAATTACAAAACATTTTTAAAATTAAAATAATTTAAAAATGATAAACACAATGAAAAAAAAAATGAAAAAAATTCGAAAGTAAAAAATAATTGCAAGTTTTGGAAATTAATTGAAAAATAATGAAAATATTTAATAAGTAGAAAAAAATAATTTAAATTGAATAAAATAATTTTAATTTGATAAAAATACCTGACAGCTTATGGGCATATCTCTGGAACCTTTAACTTTTATGTCCCTTTCATATATTTTGATAATTTTAATCAATTTTTACCTGGTTTTTGTTGGAAATATTAACATTTGATACGATGAACTATTTCCAAAAGATTACACATTGATTTATTAAATAGATAAATAATTATTCCAATTTGAACATCCGATTTTTAACAATGTTTACTTGTCCCTAACCATACTTTCGAATGGTTTATACGTTGAAACTTTGTAATTAATAAAAATTACTAGTTAGATGACACATGTTTTTAAAGTTAATTAAACGATGAACACATTTGTGCATGAAAATTAATATTTTGTTTATTGTGAAGAAAGTTATATGTTTTTAAAAGTTGTCCCTCATTTTTAACCTTTTCGACCGTAATCGTCTTATTTATCATTTTTCTTGAATAAGACTATTGGCACACCAAAATAGTTTATGGAAAATAAAAGTTTAAATAATTAGAATTATTTTGAGATATACTAAATTGATGTGCTTCATGTCTTCAAAAAACTATTCTAATTTAAATAACAGAAAACACGTGTGTACAAAATTTGACAACGATCGTAATACGAGTGATACTTCACGAAAATGAAATAAAAGTATTCAAAAAGTACTTACATATATTTTTACGAGTACCATTTAACATTGTGTGAATGTGCTTTGAGAAAAAATACTTTATTGCAATGATAATGTGAAAATATTTATCAATTACGGTCGACCGTAATCGACCGAAATTTTTTAGAAAGAAATTTTTAAGTCTGAAGTTGCCGATTCTAATGTTTTCAACAGAAATTGTCATTAATTAAAACCTGAAGGTTAAGTTTTAATGTTTATTTCGAGATTGATTTTCACACAAAAATGAAACTTTATTCCTTTATTCCTAGTGTAGTATTATTAATATTTTACTATTCTTATAAATATTGAAAATATTAAACAAACTTATCGTTTTTTAAAAATGATAACCCCTCAAGCAATTCATTTCAACTGTTTTTCATCCTAAAAAGCAACCACCTGTTGAATATTTTTATGTTACAGGTTAAAAATTATTTGTAATTTTAAATAATTTATAATTTCTTGAAGACAATTAGATTTATTTGTCCATTTGTATAATTTGAAAGCTTAGCACTTGAAGTTTATGTAGACAAAGTTTCAATACTGTGCTACAAAAAAAAATAAAATATTTTTTCTTATTGAAAAGTTAAATGTTCCAGAAATATGCCCTTATGAAATTAGTCAAATAACAATGGAATACAAATAAGTATGAATAGTAGGAAAAAATTAAGAAATAATGATAAACATAATTGTAAATTGAAAAAAAGAATTGGAATCAGAGATGAAGGATTGATAATTCAGGAAATCTATTGAAATATAATTTAATAAATGAAAAATTAGAGAAAATAATTTAAAAATGATAGAAATAGTTGAAGATTGAAAAAATAATAAAAATGGAAAGAAGATTGAAAATAATTGAAAATCTCTAGATACCTTGACTTTAAATATACTTTCGTGAAAAATAGGGGGAAAATTAGGTAAAATTTTCTAAATAGGGGACATTTAGGGGAAATAGGGGACGGTGTATGAAGCCTGCTATAGTTATAGTTTTCTCTTGGTATTTAATGACTTAATTTAAACTTCGCGCCAAAGTATTTCTGTCAGATGATTGTTAATTCGGCGGTTAAATGTATACATATAATAAAATTCGTAAAATGCAAATTACAAATTTTAAATTTTAGAAATTAATCAAGCGCCCCAATTATGAGTTTTATCGTTAAATAGTAAAAAAAAAGAGAAAAAAAATCATTGTGAGATGATGGTTGGTGATCGGATTGGCATTGAATGTTACCTCTCACAATTAGGCGATTTTCAGTTTGGTCGCTTGCCGTTTCTTGGTGAGCGATAGTAATCGAGAATCCACGGCGGTTCCAACATCCGACGATCCAGAAACGATCGAGATTCATCAGCCGTGGATTGAGCAGCGCACCGCAGTAGCGGCGAGTGTGCGCTTGTGTCGGCATCGGTCTTAGTCCATTTTTTATTCACTTGCGGTTCCATAAAAAATTTAATTCGCAAATTCACGGCCGTGGCGTGCAGAATTTTGCACAAATTCTAGGACCCTTCCAGCATCGGATCCAGACATGAATTCAGCCACTTTTGCCGGGTAAGATTATGTCATAAAAAGTTACAATTAAAAAAGAAAGCCTGTTTCTTCACTTGTAAAAACTTTTATTTTTTTTATTTTTAAGAACCTATGACAAAAATATCTTAATTTGTATCCTAACACTTTGCAGCACGAATTTTTTAAAAATAGATAGAAAAAACATTCTCTCAAATATTTGTTTTATGACCCAAAAAAAAAAACAAAAAATACCAAATTTAGGGAAACTAAACTTTTTGACATTTAATCATTTTTGTCTCGCAAAGTAACATTTATATTTTCTTTGATAATAGGTGTTTGAGATCGGAAATTTCCTGGAAAAATTAGTTAAAAATAACTAATTATTAGTAAAATCGTGGCTGAGTTTTTGTTTCAGAAATTAGTGAAAAATAACTAGTTATTAGTAAAAAATAATTAAAATTTGACTAATTGAATTAGTTAGCAGAATTTTACTAAACTATTAGTTATTTTGACATAACCTACAAATGAATTTGACTAATAATTAGTTATTTTTTACTAAATGATTAGTAGAAATATAACTATTTGAATTAGTGACTGAGAGTTTGCTGTCAAATTAGTTATTTTTGACTAATTCAGATTTAGAGAATTGATGTGATTGAATACATTATTTACAGGGAAAGAAAATTATTCATTAATTTTATTAAAATGTTTTGAAATTGAGGGAAAAAGGGAAAGTTTGAGATGAGCAATTTCAAATTACTTAATAATACTTCGAAAGTGTTTTCTAAAGATTAAAATTTATTGTCTGCAATTTTTCCTTTTTGCCAATTTTTCCCGAAATTGTCAAACATTTTAAGTATAGACTTTTTAACTTCTTTTCTGACCTTCAAGAAATTATTCTTTTTAATATGCATAATTGTGTATTATTTTATTCATAATTGGTTAATATTGTTAACATGTATTGTAAATTTAAAACATAAAAGATTGTCACAAACGATCCAAAATGAAACAAAAAATTAATGAAAGTATAAAAAATAATTGCCAGAGATATGACACATGTTCTATTTTCGTCCCTCTAAACAAAATTTCTTTTCGTTTTTTGTAATTTCATCAATTTAAGTAACTCATATATTTTGAAATGATTTAAATCGGGAGACGTAACTTTCTTAAAATGTGAAGAAAAAATAATTACATAAGAAAACGACAAAATTGAATATATCATAATAACAATGTATGTTATGATATTATGTATTATAATTTATTATTAATTTGTAATTTTATTGCAATTTATTATCTATATTAGTCACATTATTGTCATTACTTGTTTATTACAGCCATTTTGATTTATTTTATTATTTTACTGTACTTTTTATTCTTTTATTGCGGTTTATAAAAAATGTAAGACGGTTTAAAAGCCTTTATGTATAGATATAATCATTTTTAAAAAATGCATTCTATAAATTTGAATTAGTTAAAAATAACGAATTTGAAAGCAAAAACTCAGTTACTAATTCAAATAGTTATATTTCTACTAATCATTAAGTAAAAAATAAATAATTATTAGTCAAATTCATTTTTATAATATGGCGAAATAACTAATATTGTAGTAAAATTCTGTTTACTAATTCAACTAATCAAATCTTAACTATTTTCTAGTTATTTTTTTACTAATAATTAGTTAGTTTTAACTAATTCAGATTTAGAGAGCAAATTTTAACAAATGTTGTAAAAATAGGTAATAATTTGTAAATCATATCATGGGTTAGGTACATCACTTTTTTTTAAGAATTATATAAACTTTAATTTATTTATTATCACTATTAATTTTAATAATAATTTTAATAATAATTTTAATAATAGTTTTAATAATAGTAATTTATTATTATTATTATTATTATAATTTATTTATTATAATTGCAATTATTGTCATTATCATTATTATTATTTTTATTATTACAATAATTATTATAAGGTGGAAAAACAAAAAGTTACAATTACTATGGAGTATGGGTTTAAAAATCGTCGATGTGATTTTTAAAACGAGACAACTAAATCTGAATTAGTAAAAAGTAATTCAATTAGTGAAAATTTCGACTAATTTTTACTAATTTTCTTCTGGAAATTTATTAAAAAATGTTAAAACTACTAAATCAAATTGTAATTTTTTTTTAACAATTCCTGGAAATATATTAATTTAAATAAGTAAACGCCACTTTTCACTAATTTAAGTCTAGAGATCAAGGCTGCATTAACAACACCTCAAAAATTGCAATTATTGCAATTATTAACAAATAACTAATTATTATAGTAGAAAACTAGACTAATTTAGTAGTAAAATTTGACTAAGTAATAGTAAAAAATGACTAAAATATTTAGTAGACAGAAATCTATGTTTATTTGGTGATTTGACATAACCTCAAAATTACTTTAACTAAGTAAATTATTAATTTTCTACTAAACAATTAGTAGCATAATTTGATATAGTATTTCAATTAAGCAATATTTCTATATTTAAAATTATTATAATTATTAATAATTCTTCATATTTTATATAGTATTTCGTGTTTGACATAGTGAAAGAGTCTTCACTGTGAAATTAATCATTTTTCATGAATTATGTTTATAGATAATAATAATTATTATGTTATCATCATATTCATTTTTTTAGACATAACAAGTTTAGGTTAAAAAAAACGCTTAATATTATTATTACTATTCTCATTTCTCTTTTACTTTTTGTTATACTTTTCCCCATTTTATTTTTTCTTTATTATTTTATAACCAAAATTACTTTTTTCTTTTTTTATTAATTTTTCGACTTTTATTAAAGTTTCTTTTTCTACTTTCTACTTTCTTTTCCCTTTTATTTTTCTTCCCCTTTTTGAACGATATATATTCTTCTTCTTTTTTTTATTTTTTTTTATTTGTTTTTCTCTCTTCTTTTTCTATTTTATAATTCCTTTCTATTTCCATTTTTCCCTCGATTATCATTAACTTTACTATGATTAGTAATAAAAGTATTTGTTTTTTATTATAATTATTATTTTGAAGTGGAAAAATTATTGTCATCATTATTATAATATGATACTATAAGAAATACAAAAAAAAATTAAAAATATCTGACAATATAAAATACTTTTCGAAATATGTAATAAATTATAAATTATTATTATTTTTATTATATTCCTATCACTATTACAGTATTTGCAAAAATTACCTAAACTTTTTTCTATAATCAAAAGAAACAAGTTATTTGAATGTTTTAAAACTGGGTCAATGGGTCATAGAGCACGTCATAATTGTAGAAATAAAAAAGAACAAAAAGTGGGGTAATTTTTTTATTTTTAAATAAAGCTAGTCAACATTAAAAAAAAGAAAAGTTCTTTAAATGAAAATCGTGGGTATTAATCAGCTTCCGATTCTGCAAGTGAATGACCTTTTGATCGAAGGTATCGGGAAAATTGTTCATTGCCACGTGCTGACTCAACTGGCGAAGGATATTTTTAACACTTTCAATAGAGCACGGATGAGTCGTGAGGTTCAATTTTAAATTTCGCTCCGGATCGACGCAATCGTAATAATTACATTGTTTTCTCAAGTACGCTCTCAATGTTCTCAATTACAGATCATAGATTTTCCGAAAATTCTAAAAACTCCCTTCTCATAGTTGTAGTTAAATTTTAATTCTCTTCTTAAAAGAAGCTTTCAATTCTCTTTTTTTATATGTAATTTTGTTTTTCAGTTCTCGGTTTTTATCTTGCTTTATTAATTTTTTTTACCACTTCATATTTTTCTAAACTTCTTTCTTCTTCCATTTATTACTTTTAGTCTTTTAATTAATTTTTCTTCTTCTTCTCTTTATTCTTTTTTTTCTGTTTTGTGTCTTTTGTAATACTTTCCTTTTTCCATTTATGGTTTTTTTTAAAAAAATTTCTCTGTTTTTTGTCTTTGTTTAATTGTTTTTCATCTGTTTTTGGTCCATTGTTCAAATTTTATTTTTTTATTTTTCTTTTCTTCTACTCTTCTTTTTTTATACTTCGTCATAATTTTATTCTTTAAATATATTTCTTCCTTCTTTGGTTTCTTCTTTCATCTTTTTCAACTTCATTTTCTCTCTTTTCTTCATTTTTTCTTTCTTCTTCTTATTGTTTAATTTATTTTCCTTTTTCTTTACTTTCTTTTATTTCTTCCATCTTCTTTTCAAATTTTTCCTCTTCTACATTTTCTTCGTGTCTACTTCTTCTTTATTCATTAAAAAACTTCTTTAATTTTTTTCTTCAAATTCCCTAGTTATTCATTCATTTTGAATTCTTCTTTATTTATTCTTTCTTTAATTTGTGAAAGATAAAAAATGTGAAAGGTTTTCTTAAGCCTGTAAATCTAGTTAAGAATAAATCAATATTTTTTTCTCTTTCACCTTATTTCTTCTTTTTCTTCTTTCTTTCTTTTTCTATTCTTCTTTTACTCTTCTTTTTTATACTTCGTCATTATTTTATTCTTTTAATATATTTCTTCCTTTTTTGGTTTCTTCTTTCTTCTTTTTCAACTTTTTAACTTCATTTTCTCTCTTTTCTTCATTTTTTCTTTCTTCTTCTTCTTCTTCTTCTTATTGTTTAATTTATTTTCCTTTTTCTTTACTTTCTTCTATTTCTTCCATCTTCTTTTCAAACTTTTCCTCTTCTACATTTTCTTCATGTATACTTCTTCTTTATTCCTTTAAAAAGTACTTTCATTTTTTTCTTCAAATTCTCTAATTTTTCATTCATTTGGCATTCTTTTTTATGTATTCTTTTTTTATCTTTCTGAAAGAAAAAAATGTAAAAGGTTTTCTTAAGCCTGAAAATCTAGTTAAGAATAAATAAATTTTTTTTTCTCTCTTTCACCTTCTTTCTTCTTTTTCTTCTTTTTCTTTCATCTTTTTCCACTTTTTTTGGCTTCTTTATATTTTTTATCTTTTATCATCGTCTTTCATTTTCTTCCAATTTTTCTTTCACACTTTTCAATTTTTCTTCATTGTCCTTCATCTTTCTTTGGTTCTTTATCTTTTCTTTTTCTTTTTTCACCATTTTACTTATTTCCTATTTAGTATATATCTTCTTTTTTATTTTCATTAATTTTCTTTTTTATACCTACATATTTTTCTTTATACTTTTTGTTATTTGTAACAGTTGTTCACTAGCTCTATTTTCTTTATTTTTCTGCGTTTTTTTTTTATTTATCTTTCTATTTTTTCTTTTTTTTCTATTTTACTGCCTTGCAACTTTTTTTAATTCTTTTTGTTAATTTTACTTATTTTTTATTCATTTTTCTTCGTTTCTTCGTCTTTTCAAAACTTTTCACCTTTTTTAGTATTTTTATCCTTTTCCTCAACCTTCGTAATTTTTTTATTGTTTTTCCTTATTCTTCATCTCTTTTTTTCTTTTTCGACTTTCTTTCCTCTTTTTTCTTTTTCATTTTTTTTGTCTTCTTTTATCTACTTCTGTTGCATCCTTATATTTCTCGTTTTTCTCTTATTTTACTGCCTTACAACTTTTTCTATCCTTTTTGTGAATTTTCCTTATTTTTCATTAATTTTTCTCTGTTTCTTTTCTTTTTTATAACATTTCAAATTTTTTAGTATTTTTATCCTTTTCCTGAACCTTTGTAATTTTGTTTACTGTTTTTCTTCATTCTCCATTTCTTCATTTCTTTTTCAACTTTCATTTCCCTTCTTCCCCTTTCTTCTTTTATCTTCTTCTGTTGCATCCTTCTATTTCTTCTCTTTCTCCTATTTTACTACCTTGCATCTTTTTTTATCCTTTTTGTTAATTTTCGTCACTATTTAAGAATTTTTCTTCGTTTCATCTTTTTTTTTATAACTTTTTAACTTTTTTTAGTATTTTTATCCTTTCCTTCAATCTACCTAATGTTTTCTTATTTTTTTCTTTTCTTCTTCTTCTTCTTTTTTGTAACTCTTCTAATTTCCCATTTTTTATCAATTTCCTTTTGGATGTTTTTTTCCTATTCTTCTTTATCCCTATATATTTTTCTCCACATTTTTCGTCCCTTTGTATCAAATTTTCCGTTAATTTACAATTTACTGAAGCTCATTTAATTTTTTTCATTATTTTTCTATGTGTTCGTTTCTTTTTTCTCTTTCTTCTGTTTTTTTTTCTATTATTTTTTATCTTTTTGGCTTCTTTTATCCCTTTGTTTAATTTTCCTCATTTATTCTACTCTTTTCTTTCTTGATATTTTCTTCTTCTCCATTTTTTGTATCTTTTTTCCTTTTTCTCCATTAAATTCCTTATCTTTCTTTCTCTTTTTTATATTTTTATTTTATATTTTAACTTTTTTTTCTTCACTATTTCATTTTTTTCCTTCTTATTAATTCATTTTATCGTTATTCGTCTTTTTCCATTTTTTTGCTTTTCTTCATTCTTCTTCTTCTTCTTCTTCTTCTTCTTCTCTGCAAATATTTCTCTAAATGTTTTAAATCTTCTGTAACATTTTTTTCTAGCTCTACAAACTTTTCATTATTTTTCTTCGGTTCTTCTTTTATGTTGTTCTTTTTTATTATTTTTCAAATGTATAAACTTTTTCATACTTTTCTTTAATTATAGTTTATTCTACCCTTTTTTTCTTTATATTTTTAACTTTTTTCTTTTTAAAATTAAGATTTATTTTCTCTTCTTCTTCTTCTTTCTCTTTTTCTTTTTTATGGTTTTCTAACATTTGAACTTTTTTCTTCTTTTGTTCAATTTTTTTCATTTGGTTTTTTTTCAATCTTATTCTATTTTAGCGTTATTTTTATTTTTTCTTCATTTTTTACCAGTATATGTGTTTCAAATAAAATTTGATCTTTCTTCTTCGTTTTTTCTACTTCTGTTCTTTTTCATCCTTATCTTTTCCCTAATTTTCTTCTATTCCATACTCTTCATTTCTTCTTTATTTTTCTTTGATTTAACGTATCTTCGTTTCTTCTTTGTTCCTTCTTTTTTCTTCCTTTTTATAGCATTTTAAAATTTGTCTTTTTTCTTTAAATTTCTTCATCTTTCGTATTCCTTTTTCTATCTCATCTTTTTCCTTCCTGTCCTTTTCGTTCTTCTTTTTTTCTTTATTTTTTACTATTCATTTTATTTTTCCTCTTTCTTCTTTTTTTATCTTTTTTTCTTCTTCATTTACTTTTCTTTCCACATTTCTCTGTCATTTGAAACAACTTTTATCATTTTTTAAATGCTTAACTTTTTTCATCTTTTCTTCAATTATCCTTTTTCCCCCTTTTCTTCTTTATATTTTTACTTTTTTCATTTTTACTTTTTAAATTTAATATTTTTTGCTTTCCCTCCTTCATTTTTTCTTCTTTTCTTTTTTCTTTATATAGTTTTCTAATATTTCAATTTTTTTCTTATTATCTTCAGTTTTTCTCATTTGTTTTTGTTTCTTCTTCTATTTTAGCGAATTTATTTAATTTTTATTTTTTACTCGTATATATTTTTCAAATAAACTTTGTTGTTTCTTCTTATTTTTCTTCACGTTTCTTCATTTATTTCTTCTTTTTCCTTATTTTCTTCTATTTTATAGGTTTAATTTTTTTATAGTTTCTTTGTTTCTTCTTTTTTTTATCTTTTTAAATTTTGTCTTACTTTTTCTGTCTTATCTTTTACCTTCTTCTCTTTTCATTTCTTCTTTCTCTTCTACATTTTCTTCTTCTTCATTTTCTGTTTTTTATTTAATTTGTCTTCTTTCTTTGTCTTTTTGTATTCCTTTTCATTTACTTTTTTTCCCACATTTCTCGGTCATTTTCCAATTTTTCTCATTTGTTTTTTTCCTATCTTCTTCTATCTGAGCGTTATTTTTCTTTTCTCTTCATTTGTTACCCGCTTATATTTTTCAAATAAAATTTGTCCTTTTTTTTCTTATTTTTCTTCATTTATTTCATTTTTCTTCTTTGTTTTTCTATTTCTGTTCTTCTTCCTTATCTTTTTCCTAATTTTCTTCTATTTCATACTTTTAATTTCTTCCTTATTTTTCTTCGCTTTTTCGTTTCATTGTTCCCCTGTTTTCTCTTCCTTTTTATAGCTTTTTAAATTATGTCTTTTTTTCTTCATTCTTCTTCATCTTTTGTATTCCTTTTACCATCTCATCATTTTTGTTCTTTTTTTTTATCTTTTTTCTTTTTTTTTCTTTCATTCATTTTTCTTCCACATTTCTAGGTCGTTTGTAAAGAATTTTCTCCGGCCCTACGATGAACTAGACATTATTTAAAATTACAAAAGCAATAAATTAAAATTGCAAAAAGTAGCAAAACATTGTTTCTTCAATTTACAGTTTAAAATGTGGATTTAGCTAATAAGTGAACGAATTTCGGGAAAAAGTGTACCGACAAAAATACTAAAAATAAAATAATCGACGGCATTTTATACGACTGGCAAGGCGCAGGTCAGCCTACGCTAAAATTAAACACGCTTTACGTATCCACCTAAATACATTTCTATCTTGTAGCCCCTTGGCTGGGTTCCGAGAGCCCAGCAAACGTCGGGCGCCTCCGATTCATTTCGCGAGATGACCACTTTTCTCAGAAAACCCCATTGAACCCGGCATTCAATAATAAATAAATATAACATTAATTTATCTCTAAATTTCACAATTGTTCAATTTATTCTAACTTTTCTCGACAAAATTCCCAATTTGCTTTCTGCCCTCGCGTCATGTAGAAAAGACATAATTTCTTTTACGGTATCAGACAAAAATTTAATTTATAAAGTTCTTTTTAACGTTAACTACTTCTTTTTTATTATAATCTAACAATTTTTATTCCACACAAGAAATTTTGACTAAAACTAAATCTTTATAAGCTTTCTAAGAACTTGGCACGAAGAAAAAACGCGGATTATCTTTGAAAAAGAGGGAAATTCTATTAAATTGTTGATATTCGTAAACATTGTATTATGAAATCGGTCCAAAAATAAAGTGCACAGGAATTTCAGTAAAACTGCGCCATATACTTTAGTTGTCAATTTTCCAGAAGAAAATTATTTTCTACGAAACTAAAAAAAAATGGACTTTGATAGAAAAAAAAAGATAACTTTTGTCTTAATTTTTATCGTAAAAATGAATAATTTGCAAAAAAAACTCATGTATTAATCAAAAGAAAAATTACCAACATGAAATTTTCCACTTTACTTTTTTTTCTTTTTTTTTTAGATAAAAAGCATTAAAAACGGGAGGAAACTTTCTTTGTCTTGATTTTGACACATTTTGCAAGGAAGTAAATCGGGTCAGTGAAGCTTTTGAATTCTAGAATATTTCTCGACAATCGTGGGCGGATAAACGGAATTTCTTGTGCATTTAACTGAGTGCGTAAATTCTGTCCCACTCATCGGTTCTCTGAACAATAATGCAAAACTGTTACAGATGAAACGTGACACATGACGCCATTTTTGGAGTATTTGAAAATCTTCATAATACCCAAGAAATGTTTTTTTTTTCAAATAAATGAATTTTTTGCAATTTTAAGCATAAATTTAAAAGGCAAAGGGAAGAATTAAGGCAAATTTGGTACTGGTGTGTTGGACACGAAATTATTATGAGTAGCATTGTGAAAAACGTGTGATAAATCGTGGCCACGTGTCGTCGAGAGTGTGCCAAAATAAAATCATTTCTGTTTTCGCCGCTTCTTCGATATTCTATTCTTAAAGAGCCTCCGGTTTCCTCAAGTGACTAGCCACCCAGTTTTACTATAGTCAAGAAATATTCTGGACAAATGGGAAAACTAATAGGCACACAACGAAAGAAAATAATAATCAAATTTTGTCATATTAATTTTATGTGAGAAAGTGCTAAAATCGAGAATTGATTACACAGTCCCACAAAAAAAGAATTTTTACCCGAGACACTACACTAGTGTATTCCTATATATTTTTCTTCGCTGAATCAGAATCCAAAGTCAGAATTGCTAAATTAGTTCTTATTTTTTAGATAATCTCCAAAAATAATTTAAAAATCAAAACCAAAAAAAATTTTGTTTTTGTCCTACTGGTTTTTCTCCGCTGAATTCGAATAACCAGATTGGCTAAAATTTTTTAGATAATCTCAAAAAAACTGCTTAAAAACACGAAAAACTAAAAAAAAAACTTTTTTGTCCTGGGCAATATGCTTAGGGTCTTTAATTGTATACCAAAATAAAGGGTTTAAATTAATTTTGGTAATTAGAATTAAAAATCTTGTTTTAGAACCAGAAAACCGTTTTCAGGTAGATTCATGCACATCATGCCTTGAAACTTCGCCACTTTTTATCCGAATCAAAAAGTTTTTTATTTGTTTGAAAGCTGAAAACACACGCTTCCAAGCTATACAAGAATTTATTTATTATTATTTAAATTCATAAAGATATAGACTAAAAATCATCAAACTTTTTCATTTTTTCGTTGATTTTTCAACTTTGAAGCTAATTTAAATCTCTTATCTTATTAAAATTATATTTTCTCTCAATGCACACCAAAATCTTAGTAAATGCTGTTTCAAATGACCCTAAAATGAAGAAAATTTGATTAAAATTGACAAAGTTATTCCACTTTTAGTTTTGTAGTAACATCATTAAATTTTGACGGTATGAACAGTTTTTCATTTTTTTCTTCTTCGCATTCGTAATTTTGACTATTTTTCAATTTTGATATATTTTTGCAATGATAAAATTTTTTTTTAAAGTTAAGGAATTACCTGATAGTACGTAAAATTAATTTTATTTAATAATGTTACATGTATTTATTAGATGATTTTTAAACCCTAAAAATTGTATAAATTGTAAAAAGATAATAAAAAAATGGCCATAAAGTCAAAATTTAATGATGTTACTACAAAACTAAAAGTGAAATAACTTTGAGAATTTTAATCAAATTTTATTGATTTTAGGGTCATTTGAAACTGCATTTACTAAGCTTCTGATGTGCATTAAGAGAAAATATAATTTTAATAAGATACGAGATTTAAATTAGCTTCAAAGTTGAAAAATCAACGAAAAAATGAAAAAGTTTGATGATTTTTAGTCTATATCTTTATGAATATAAATGATAATAAATAAATTCTTGTACAGCTTGAAAGCGTGTATTTTAAGCCTTCAAACAAACAAAAAACTTTTAGATTCGGATAAAAAATAGCAAAGTTTCAAGGTATGATGTACATGAATCTACCTGAAAACGGTTTTTTGGTTCTATAAAACAAGATTTTGAGGGTGTATCAGGGATTTAATATATACCATTCTTTTTAGTTTTTTATTACCTACAACCTCCACTAGGTCCGATAAAAAATTTTTTTTCACTGTCACACAGTGTCATTAATGAATAGCCCCTAAGAAAAAAACATCGATCTTTAAATTTATTACCGTCTAAAAGTATAGACATATTTATAGACCTTTTCATTTTAGTTCTTCTGTCTTTTTCCAGCTCTTATAATAGCACATGCATTAGAAAAAGACAGAAAAGTTAAGTGAAAAGGTCTATAACTAGAAATTGAAAATGACGTTTAAACAGGAAAAAGTGATGATTTTATAATTGCATTTGTTTATCGGTTGTATACCAAGAGTCACACAAGCAAGTCGAAGTAATCGGTGTGTTGAGACGATTATATACGAATATGAAGCGACCTTGTAATTCCGCATGCAGCATAGAGTAAAAACTTCCTTCCTTAAAAGGTTCACTTAACAGGTACCACTTGTCAGGATTTTACTTACCGATCAAAGAGATGTAGGTTACTCCAGTCACCATGGGTTCTTCCACCCAGACGAATCCCTCTTATAGTGTGTGGGCCGCATCTTTTACTCCATCATGCATTGTATAACGAAAAACCGATCTCAATTATTAAACTTGACTTAATAAATTGTGTGGTTTATTTTTTCTAAATAAAATATATAGTACCTACATCTATAACACTTGTATCATACTTATAATATTACCTTTTATTTTACCTACATAAAACAACATCATCTACATATTTTATAAGTGATTTTGTTTTTCTTTGCTAGAAATGTTATTCAACCCTATATTATAATGTCTTTTACGCAATTAAACGCTGTTGTGGCATAAGAATTGATTAAAAATTTGTATAAACAATTTTTATTTGGAAAAAATATTAAAAGATTCAAGAATAGAGAAATTATTAAAAATTGTTAAATAATTTTTATATCACTACAATGTTTAATTACGTAAAAGCCATTAATCTAAGGCGCGGAATAACATTTCTAGCAAAGAAAAACAAAATTTCTGAACAGTAGCTGATCAAAAATTTTTTAAAAATAACACACTCACAAAAAAAAATTCTTTTTTCTAGGCACTACACTATGTGTATTCCTACGTATTTTTTTTGTTGAATCCGAAAACGAAGTCAGAACAATCAAATTGGCTAAAGTTTTTAAACTTATGTCAATAAAACAATTTAACACAAATCAAAACCAAAAAAAAAATTTTTTCCGGGATACTATGCTCGTGTATTCCTACGGGTTTTTTCCGCTGAATCCAAATAGAAAGTCAGAATAACCAGATTGGCTAAAAATTTTGAGATAATCTCAAAAAATTTCTCAATAACCCGAAAAAATCGCTTTTTTGAGATTATCTAAAAAGTTTTAGCTAATCTGATTATTTTGACTTCGGATTTAGATTCAGAGGAGAAAAATACGTAGAAATACACTAGCATATTAACCCAGACAAACAAATTTTTTTAGGGGTTATAGAAATTATTTTTTTAGCTTTCAAAAATATAAAATAAATTTATACTTTTAATCTTCAAAATAGGGGAATATTTAAATTATTTAAATAAATTAAGAAAATTAAATTGAAGGAATTTATTAAAACTTTTTTTTATTAATTAACTATCAAATTATTTGTTCTTTTATTTAATTATTAATACTTAATAGTTCAATAAATTTTATAGTTTAATATTTTTTTAATGTTTAATAATTCTATAGTTCTATAATTCTATATTTCTAATAATTCTATATTTTTTTAATTTTATAATACATTTCATAAATTTAATATTTTTAGGTTAGATGAAATTTAATATATTTATTATTATATATTTATTTAATATGTTAATAAAAGAATAAAAATAAAATTTGATAATTAAAATTTTTAATTCAGGTAATATTTTTTTTTTAATATTAATATTTAGAATTTTAATTGAAGTTAATTCTAATTCAATTTTATATTTAGAATTATTGTTGGAAATAATATAATTTATTTTATTTTTTTCATTATATTCAATAATAATAATAATTTTTTAGTTCCTGTAAATGTTAACATTTTTACCAATTATTAAAAACATTTTTAACCTATAGTAATTTTAGTAATAATACCAAGCCGAAAATTATGTTTATTTCATGAACATTTTGCTTCCACATCAGCTTCTTAAAAATATAAAATTGCAATTTTTAAAAATTTGAAAATTGCGATTTATTTTTTAAAACTTTGACAAAATATTAACTTCATATAGGTCAATCGATTTGTTTTGAAGCAAGGAACACGATATTTTTTATATATTATTAAGTTGAATTTGTAGGTTATTTCTAGGTTATTTGTCGGTTTTAAAAAAACTTAATATTTAATAAAAAGTTTTTGAATGGTTATTTTTAAAAACTCTTCTGTTTGATTCCAGACTTTACTAGTAAAAATAACCATACCAAATTTGATTTAAATTCGTTAAACCGTTTTCAAGTTATATCATGTTCACAAGAAAAAGTACATCCGTACACACACATACACACACACATGCATCCGGACATTTGATCAGGAACTCATATAATACATTTCTAAATAGAAGAAAGTTTATTTGAAGCAATCTAAAAAAATTGTAAATTTTTCTTCGCTTAAACCGAATCTAAAGACAGAATAGCTAGATTCGTTCTATTTTTTAATATAATCTAAAAAAAAATTTTAGCAAAACCAAAAAAAAAATTCTTTGTCCCGGACTCTACGCTAGTATATTTTGATGTATTTTTCTTCTCTGAATCTGAATAACCAGATTGGCTAAAATGTTTGAGAAAATCTTTTAAAAAAACTGCTCAAAAACACGAAAAAATCGCTTTCCTGAGATTATCTCAAAACTTTTAGCTAATCTGATCATTTTGACTTTGCATTTGGATTCAGTAGAAAAAAATACGTAGAAATACACTAGCTTATTAGTGTCCCGGACATTTTTTTTTTTTTTTTTTGAGCAGTATTTTGATATTATTTCAAAAAGTAGAACTAATCTAGCAATTTTGACTTCGAGTTCAAATTCTGCGAAAAAAAGATAGGTTATTTGATTTTTGTCAATGTTATAAATTTCATTTATTTTTTTATTCACTCAAAAATACACAAAATCACACTCGCAAACAAATTCCACTTCGTTTTCATAATCTCAGGGGGGATCGACCCATTTGCCCCCCCCCCCCCACGCGAAACCACTACTGTTTATGCAGGTGTGTAAAGGTATAGGTTTAAATTCATCTACATAATATAATAATAATTTTACTACCCAAATGTGTCGATTTTAATTATTGTAGATTTTAAAACATTTTTATAATTTCAACTCAATAATAATAATAATCAACAATTTTTTTGTTGCAGGAACCCAGACTCTGCTGCGCCAGGTACGATTACTTCTGTTTGAAACATTAACAAATTAAAAAAGCACTCGCACTACCAAAAAAATAGTAAAAGTAGAAAACTGCTTAAAATTTATGGAAACGTAAATTAAAAACTACTGAGATTTAAATTTTTACTTCAAAAACTTATCAATTTAATGACAGAAATAATTTTCTAAATCTCATAAGTATAGTCTTTAAATTGAAAATGTTTGTATAGAATATTATTTTGAAAATCGTGGAATATTTTTTAAATAAATTAGATTAGATTCTAGTGCAAGTGTAAATTCTGTAACTTGACCCAGTTATCCCTATAAAACCACTCAGAGATAGAATTCTACTTTTTAAGGATTGTTGTTGACATAGAGACTGACCTTGAAAAATCTGAATTTGTTCGGAATTAAGAGTTAAGAAATCCATAACATAAATGCACCGACTTAAACAAATAAAAAGTGTTTAGAAATTGACAAGAGAAAATTTTCAGGACTTGGTCCTGTGCCGCCTCCTCCGCCACCTCCTCCAATAGCTGGAAATATACCATCCCTGAGAATAAACACTGCAGAGGTAAGAGTAAAATCTTTCCGCAATCGCATAATAAGAGAAATCTACCGTCTGAAATTATTTGTTGGTGAAATCTGATGTGAATAAGTTCAAGGACGATAGAGACATTTACTATTTGCACAGAATCTTGTCTGTTTTGCAATTTACAATCACAGGTAATCTTTGTTCAACGAAATAGAATCCAAACACTTGTCCTCTCGACTTTAAAATCTATTTCAACTCTTCTCTCAGATCTTCATTCCAACAACTGAATTATAATTCACAATCTAATAATAGATGTCAACAAAGATTTTATCTTCGTGAAATAGAGATATTCACAATTGTAATAAAATTTGTTCTTGTTCTAAGATCAAGATTATTTTTAATTCAAAGATTGTTGTAATTATTATAATCATAAATTATTTTTTTATTGAAAGATAAAAATTATCCGTATGAAAATTTTGGTTAGGAAGTTAATTCCAGGTGTGTCATTCTTTTGTTATTCGTCTCATGTCATTTTTTTGACACAGGAAAGGGAAAATTTAAAATTGTTTAATAACAATAACCCTCGTTTGAACACAATATCGTTTTAAACACTAGTATATAATAGTGTTTACGTTAAAAATAAAATAAAAATCGCGGGTAATAAACCGGAACATATTAGCAACATGCGTCATAATACGCCATAGTTGTACAAAATTGTGAGAAGGAAGAAAGATTCTCACACGTGGTTATCAGTGATGGGAACCGACGCGTCACTTTGGTATTCTATGTATTTTACGTAGAAAACTGTAAAATACTGTAAATTACTTCCAAATATTGCAAAATGTTTAAATTGTAAACAAATGTTACACAGTAATAAGGGTAAACTTCTCCAGGTTCATTTTCGTTTTTTAATTTAATTACGTAAAGGTACCGTCCAATGTAAGCGTAATAGCGTTGCGGGAAAGCAAAAACTATGTGAGTGCAAAGATACGTGAGTGAGAGAAAACATGATATCTGCTCTTCTCTTTCTATCGCATGCTTTACGCTTTTACGCCAACATGGGACGATACATTGAGAGACGCGAAAAAATTACATAAAAGAAATTACAAAAAGAATGACATATCTATAATTAATTTCCTGTCATAATTTCCTGACTAAGGCCACCATGCGCGTTAAAAACGCTCATTTTAGAATTTTTTCTAAAGAGTACAAAAAATTTTTGCTTTCAATTTTTAAAAACGACTATTCTATTCAAAACGCTTTTTTTGGAGATCCAAAACAGGCGACTGTGTTCTCAAATTTAATCAAAAGTACATTTTTGCTACAAATTTACTTGAACGGATAGCGTCGATTTAATAATTCAGTTCGATCCTTCTTTTAGAATTGCGGGTCAAGAAGACCTCAGCAACCCTCTGATCCATATGAGCCTCCAGCTGCTATTCAGAACGCCATGATGACTAAAGACAAAAAACCCTTCACCTACACTCCCGGCATGGGTGGAAAATTGGACCTGTCCCAAATAAGAAGTCCGAGAATGGCACGTAGAGTGGCGAAAAATGCCATTGATGAGGGTATCGAGGGTCCACCGAAATCTGCCCAGGAACCTAAGCCTCCAATGCAACCTGGAAATGCTAGTATTTATGTGCAGCCTCAGGTTGCTGTTCCAGTTTTTCCAACTAATATACCACCTCCACCAATGGTCAACAGGACACCAAATGTGCAAATTACTCGGATCCCACCAGCAGGTAAATATATATAATTACATTTAGGATGATATAAAAATCAGGCTGGCAGGGAATTGCTATAAAAATTATTTGCTTTTAGTACCAGAACGACACTCGTCAGTACCAGAACAACCGCGCATGAAAGTAGAAACAAAAATTACACCCGTCATGATCAGTTCACAACCTAATTCTCCAGAAACCCCGACATCTCCAACCTCGCCAACTCAAGTGACTCTCGCAAAAGCCCCTACTCCTTGGCTCCAAAATAAGAACAAACCTCAGGAAGAGCTTCCGGAATGGGCTAGGCGATCCAACGTCGGCAGGTCTCAGGAGACTTCTCCTGAAAGTCCTACTTCACCTCCAATTTATATTCAAGTCCACCAACCACAACCTATTCAGCAACCACAGCAATTTCAGAATCGACAACCTCAACAACAGTTCCAGTCAAAGCCTCTACCTCAACAGCAACCTAGTCGTCCACCAAGTAACCCACAAGAGAAAAATATACCTCTTCGGGTAAGGGTGCTGGTCTTTTATTATTTAACCAATATTTATCTGATAAGTTTAAAAGAACAGAAATAAAATTACGTTGATAGTAAGGGATTCGTATGTAATTGTAGTTGTCTTTAGAGCACTGGAAAATGCAGGAGATTCCTGGTCATGAGACAGGCTTCTGGTTTAGGAGAGGGGTCACAAGTTATGGTCTTTAGTTTTGTAGGGGGGTCATAAGAAGAAACTATAAGTTACTTACCTATCAATTTTAAGCTCCCGGGGAGCCATAACCTTCGTGAATGCTCAGAATCCAAAATACAAAAAGTTTTATCGCAAAGTGTCCTCTATTGGGTTATAAACATAACAGAACGATAAATGCTCAGGAACCAAATTGCAAGAAATAATTTGGAAGCATAGGCGTTTTGTCATTTATGTTACCAACCTCAGGCGCGTGGCAAAAGGATAGGGGTCATACGTTAAAGCATTTAGTTTGGTATAAGGGTCATAAAAAGAAACTAAGTTACCTAATATCCATAAATGTTAAGCTTTTTGGGGATTGTGTTCCTCCATTGTATTCCAAATATAACAGAATCATAAATGCTCAGAGACCAAATTACAAAATATAATTTGTTGGAACAGGCGTGTCCTCAATTGCGTTACCAACATATTAGGCCTCTAGTTTACGGGGAAGTCAAGGAATCAAGGTCCTAAAGCGTATTGTTTTTAGTGGATCAATAATATTATGATACTATTCATCATAACTGTTTCAGTTTTTATTAATTTGCACAATAATTTAATTGGACACTCTTGATTTGTAGATTGAGGATAGACCGTCGGTATTTTCTGTAAAGCAAGAACCAGGCCATCATCAGTTCCAAAACACACAACCTCATCATCAGTCTCGCTGGTACCAGCAACCGCAGAGCCAGGTGCAATCCCAACCAGTTAGACCAGATCCTAATCAAACTGGGGCATATGTTATACCAATAATGGTAGAAGGCAGCAATAGAACGTCTAATGGACAGCAAATATCATCACCACCACCCACAAGTTACTCTCAACCTCAAATTAGAATCGTGCCCATTGAAAATCAGTCTCAGAAACCGTAAGTTAGCGTTATTACTCAGTCAAAAACCATTTTCAGGATATCCTACCAAATCGTCCGACATCCATCAGATGTTTAACGGATACACTTTTTTTATGAGGAAGGTTATTAATTACTGAATGAAGATAAATTAATTATACGATTTCCCTTACAGAAATGCTCAGCGTGGACCAGCTCCAGTACTTGCCCAACAGCCGGAGCCTGGTCCTATTCAATCGAAGTCATTTAAAGTTCTTCAGAAAATCACAGACACAGATGCAGATGAAGTTGACTGTGACCAGATACGCAGGATGCAGTTGACTGAAGATGAGAAACAACTAATGAATAAATTCAAGGAACAAGGTAATCGACTTTAACTAAAAATTCCAAGAAGATGAATTTCTTAACACTGAATAAAAAATTGTTTGGTTTAGTTGATGCGGATACTTATCTACACCAAGAAGCTGACCCTAGATACCGTGGTTCGGCAATACCGTCTCGTGCTTTTCGCTATTTGCAAAATATGACTGATTCCGGAGAGGTCACAAATCCAACAGGTATAAAACGTTGTCAGCTTACAAAGTTCCATATACTAATTCGTTTTACAATATTTGTGCTTGACATATCTCAATTTTGCAGTTCCAAGAGCAGTCAACCCAGCCATAAAGAGACAAAACAGAAACTCAAAATCATTCGGTAAGTTTATAATATCATCTTTGAGAACCAGTTCAACTGAATTATCTCTGTCTTACTTTTTTGCTGATCTTCGTAAAGATTATTGTTTAACAATTGGTTAAATGATGATGACGCACGATCACAAAGTCGAAATTAGTAGTCCCACCTGACTACGGTGAGAGTATTTGAGTCCACAGGAACTATTATTTTTCATTCCTTATATAAACTTGTGGCTCTTTGCACAATTCCAGAGGAGCTGCAGGCAAATTTACCAGCAAGTGAACAGACGGCACCAGAGCCGAAAAAATACACCGGCGGTGCGATACCATCGAGGTCGTTTAGGATACTCCAAGCAATGACTACTCCAGAACCTATTGGTGAGTTTTTCATTCCTATCTCTTGATTAATATTAATATTATTAATAATAATAATCACAATAAAAAGTAATATCGTATTTTAATAACGATGTCTTAATAATTCACTGGTACAAGAGTTGCAATACGTTCATGAATTAATCATCAAAAGCTTCTTTGCCTCTGTACATTAATGTTCAGTGAATCGCTAGAACGTTCACCCGAATCCTGTGTTCACAGGAATAACGAAAATTCCTTCAAGAATTAATTAATCACTTAATTAATTCCTTATTAAAATACTCAAAAACTGATTATTATTAATAAAAACATGTTTTGATTCAAATGCACAAAAAGCCAGGAATGCAAAACTGACATGGGAATGTGCATGTTACGATATAATATTTACATTCTTATTTTAACGTATATTTGAAATTTACAATAATAATGCGCGACTTGTGCATGTACAATGTTTATAAATACATTTAACTATAAGGAGATAAGAATATTCGTCTATTATGTAAATAGATCGTGTATATATAATAAATTACAATTGATCTTCTTTAGTGACGATGGAGTATCGTAGAAATCATCCAATAAAATTTTCAAACCAGATATCCCATCACTATAATTCTACTGCGTGTCATATCTATTTTAAACAATTGTTAATTCTAATCGTTTAAGTTCTTATGAACCGTGACACATCATCGTGGCCCGTCGTTTTGCGTTGGCGAAATAATTATAAATTCGATTTCCTTTGAACACAGGATCAAGCGTTTCGTTCTCTCTTCGTTCCCGTCCTCTTAATATCTCGTGCAATAATATTTCACATTAATAGTATTTCACAATAATATTTAACATTAAAGAAATATTTCATGTCAAATAGTATTTTACGTTTATTTTACCGCGGGATGACGTTTTTTAATTGCATTCTGCCATTTTATTTAAGTTACAAGTTGATTGTCTGAAGAGACAATTCGTTAAAAAAAATGGCAGAGTGATCAGCTAATAAACGACTATTTTTCAAAGTCGAGGGAACAGAAAACGCGAGACCATCATTAGTTTTGAATTTCAACAGTTGATTTTTTTGAATGCAATGTTTGTTATAGCCACGCAAGAAAATTGGCAAGCTGATTTCGTCTGTCAAACAGAGAATAACATACCGGGTAATCAGCAGGCTATGTTTAATTCTTCCTGTCCCCCTACCTTCTTGAGTCCTGATGGTGGTTGGTGGAGTTACCATCCAATGCCACCCTGCATCCCAAATACCTCTCCTAATAATCAATCTTACTCTTTTTACAATGACGAAGATGGGAATACCTACATATGTTATCCCATTTTTAAACAAAACTGTCCACCGTTAGTTCAAACAATTCCAGAGTCAGAGATTCAACCTTCAGGTAATTCACTGGAATTGATTCTTCAAAATAATTTAGATAATAATCTTTCATCGGACAACCACAAATCTTGGAATGGTAACCTAAATTCCAATTCCCAAGACGAAATGAGAATAATTGTTACACCTTGCACTGATGATGAAACTGATTCGGAATCCGATGACGAGTCCGACAGTGAGGATCCTTCGAAGTCTTCCAAATGCAGTGAAAAGGCTGATTCCAGCTCCTCGAATTCTGATGATTCGGAATCCTTTCTGGCTTATTCCACGGGTCTTAATCCAAGAACTAATTACCAACAATCTCTTTCTGCGACCACCATCTCAGAAGACACATGCGAACAATCTTTGTCATCGGATAAATTAAATTTGGATTCAGATTCTGACGATCAGGACGAAGATCCTGAGCATACCCATATTCCTGAGCGGCTAAGTACTATCCTTGAGGACACGGTAAAGTCTGAACAGGATGAATCACCCGAAAATGACACGACAACCGTCAGTGTCAGTTTGCCCTTAAGATTCAAATTCTCCGTTTCAGAAAATAACCAAGATGTGACTACTGTAATTGTGGGAGACAGTACAGTCAAGTCGGAAAAACTGAAAAAGTCCGACGAAAGTGAAATTCACGTGGATTTTACGCTAAGGCAGAGGAAACCGTCTTCCCCGGAAGCGCAAGTGGATTTTACACTAGTGAAAGACTTGGGAAAAGTGAAGAGAATCGAGTGTAATGAAGATGTGGAAACTGAGTTTACAATCGGGGAATCACGAACGGACGTTATTAAACATATTCGTAGAAACGAATCCGAATCCAACAGCGATGAATCCGAAACAGTAAGGAATGAGAGTTCGAGTGAAAGTAGGTTTACGGACTCGTCTGGAGTTTTTTACGAATCCGTAGTTTCTGACGTGATATATGATTTGGTGAGTTCTGAAGAAGTTTATGATGCAGTAAATTCAGAGGAAATTTACGACCTGGCTTATCCTGAACATAATCACGAATTGGTGACTTCTGAGGAAACGTACGGTACAATTACTTCTGAGGAAATGGATAGTACAATTACCTCTGAGCAAAGTTACGATGCCGTGACTTCCAAAGAACATTACGGTTCAAGAATATCAGAGAAAACATATGAGAGAAGAGTGTCAAGAGAAGAATTAAAGGATGGTTCTTCTCAGAACGACGAAACTGAAGATGCTGATGGCGCGTTTTCAAGTCCTAAAACGAAAAATTTGTTGAGTGTCCAAAACTCCAGAGAAGAAACTGATGACGAGGACAGTGGCGTTACGTCAGACATGAGTCGAATTATTTCCGAAGTGGATACAGATTCTGAATGTTGCACAACGGTTTGTACAACCAGGAAGCAAAGTAAGTACCAGAGAACCCAGACTCACTCAAGACTTTTTAGACTCTTGACCAATGACTCCACGCCGTCGAAAGATCCGAACGAAGATCGAGCTTCTTCTGACAGAAGAAAACGTCTGAGTCTTCCTCTACAGCCCAATTTGTCCAGTGATGATCATTACTGCTCCAATTACTCAAGTGGAATGACATCTCCGGAATATTCGCCTGGCTATGATCCGGAAAAGTCTACACAAGATTGTTATTATCAAACCTGGAAATCGCCTAAGCAAGAAACTGAACTAGATATTTTGCCATCTATGGCTCACAAAATCCTCGATAGCCAAAAACCCCATTGGACATATAAAGTGAACGTCCTCTGCCCTAGAATTAAAAGCTCGAAGAATGTTCTAAGGGATTTAAAATTAATGTGTGGTAAACCAGTGGGTCCTTCTACTTTGTCTTTTCCTGAAAATCCTTTAAGAAATAGTCATTGCTGATTAGCCCAAGGCAGAATGAGACCGTTGGGCCGAGCATCCGGTCCACACGGACGTGCCTTGCGAGTTTTGTCTAGCTCCGCAAGACTGGGCCACGATGCCCGGAAGGTACAGGCGACGTGGTTTTTTTCTATCGGTACATACTATTTTTTCTGTATTTTTTTTCTCTTAATGTTGGCCGCCTTCATCGATGGGCGGCGTTCTTCTACATCTTCCCTTTATATACTTTCGAATGCGTCCTCAAAACTCGAACTCAAAGATTTTCAGTTACTTTATGCAAACCGACGTGTCAAGTGCGATAAGTAAATAAAATAAATAATCGGTGTTAGTAAATGTGATAACTTGAAACAAAACTATTAGCCATTGTAAATATACAGCAGTGTTGTACTTTTTGAAAATTTTGAAAGATCAATTCCTGATGAAAGTAGGGAGTTTGCATAAAAAATCCTATTGTTTTTATGCGAACCACCTATTATTATGTAGAATTCCAAATGAGTGTTCACGTAATTCGCGACAATTGGAAATTTGACAGAAAAGAAGCTACAGAAAAAATTACAAAAAAAAAACCAATCTAACCTGAGTACAAACAATCCTCATCTATACTGATTCTAATGTTGACGTTTCTCGATTCTAGACATTTTGTTTTAAAAAATAGCTGTCTTAAGAAAGACCCAATTAAAAATTTCGTGTGTGTTCCCACGTGTGTTCCCGTATGGGATCCCTTAAAAGTTTCTACATGGGTTTCCATGTAGGATCCTGTGTGCCAGGGAACTTTGGCACGAACCCTCGAGGGAACACTGTACATAGGATCCCATGTGCGTGTGTCCCCTTACGGGATCCTTAATCTATTAAACAATTTAAATGAATCTACAAAAAGAACATTGTTAAGAAAATAATTCATTTGTCAGTAACTGTTACACACTATATTTACAAGAACAAAAAAATCTACTGCGCAGCCGTAAGTGCTATAGAAAACTACTGCGCAACATGTGAAGTTTTCAAAAATTGATTTGAAATCCTATGTACAGCTATCGCCAGATATGCTTTAACATTTTAACACGTAGGTCCTATGGAAATATGTTAAAGCATATCTGACGATCAGTGTACATGGGATCCTATGCACAGTGTTCCCTCGAGGGTTCGTGCCAAAGTTCCCTGGTACACAAGATCCCAATTGGGACCCCATGTAGGAACCTTTAAGGGGTCCCATACGGGAACCCATGCAGGAACACACGCGGGAACACATACGAAATTTTTAACTGAAGAGGCTTAAAGTTACCAATTGCATATCCTTGGAGACAAAGTAATATGCGCTTTTGCCTGCATGGAGAGAAAATTTCACAGGATTTACGTCAACTGAAACGGGGTAAATAGCTTCGATATACCATCGACGCAATACCAGTTGAAGAACGACGAAAAGTAGGTTGATATTCGAGGCCCGCTATGTCGATAGTCGATCGGGGCGTATGGCCTCAACGATCAACTTCTATTGCCTCGATGATCAGGGGAAAATCCTCCAAATTTCGAAGCATGGGAACTTGTGAGCGCCTCAGAAGGGAGGGGATACGAAAAGGGTGACGGGGAGAGAGAGAATCTCTCTTTCTCTCCGTATCCCCTCCCTTCTGAGGCGCTCACAAGTTCCCATGCTTCGAAATTTGATGGATTTTCCCCTGATCATCGAGGCAATAGAAGTTGATCGTTGAGGCTGTACGCCCCGATAGACTATCGACATAGCGGGCCTCGAATATCAACCTTCTTTTCGTCGTCTATTACCCTGAACCTAATCGACGTAAATCCTGTCAAATTTTCTCTCCGTGTGACAAGAGTAGAAGTTACAGTTTCTCCCGATAGGAGCGTATATCACTTTGTCTCAAAGGTGAACCAAAGTTTCTTGAATTTTCGGCCAGAATATTTCTGAAAAGTCAGCAAAAGTTCAGGGAATATTCAGCAAATCTCTGGTGCTGTGAGCGAGTCTTTAATTTTGGAGAATCAATTGGGGTTTGTCCATATAGAACCTTACCTGGAGATTCCATTAAAGGATTTCCTGGAGATTTCTGTGGAAACTAGCCTGGAGATTCAGTGGAAGACTTCCTGGAGATTCCGATGAAATTCTTTCTGGAAATTACATTATCAGTTTCCCTAATTGTTCTATTGGTAGTCTTCTATAAGATTCGATTTGAAGATTCTGGTGGAAGCCTCTATTGAAAAAAATTAGGAAAGCAGGAGTCTTCGTAGTGTCGTACCAAACTGCGGCAATTTTAATAGGCCAGTAGTTCACCATTGTCGGTCAACAGTGGTCCAACAACAAGACATCAGCTGATCCAAAGAGAAGTCAACAGCGACACTCAATTTAGTGAAGCAAAGTTGCTGGCTGGTAGGTCTGGTTGCACGAATTTTTTCCAGTCTTTCCGGAGACTCCGTTGAAAGCTTTTCTGGAGATTCTGTTAATAACTTCCCTGAAGATTCTGGCAGAAGGTTGTCTAGAGATTCTGCGATGGAAGATTTCTTGGTGATTCCGAATGAAGTCTTTCTGGAGATTCCACTAGTAATTTTTTCAGGGTTTCGTGGCCAAGGGCGAAACCATTATAACGAGACTTTGGGGTCCGTGCGTCCATCTGTCGTTCTCATCCAATAGCGGCACTTTAAGGTTTAAAAAATTCCCCAGGGATAATTCTTGGGAAATCCCTAGGAATTCCTGAGAAGTAACTAGGAAGGATACCTGGAGATTCCTAGGAAGTTAGTGGGAAATCCTTGGGTATATTTCTGGGAACCTCTTGGTAAACTCTTAGAAATTCCTGGAAAACTCTTGGGAATACCTTGGAAATTCTTGAGAAACTCTTGGGAATCCCTTCGAAAATCCTGGGGAACTCTTGCGAATTCCTTGGAAATTAATGGGAATTCTTGAAAAACTCTTGGGAATTCGATAGACATTCCTAGGAACTCTTAGAAAATCCTTAGGAAATCCCTGGGCATTCCTGGGAATTACTGGGAGACTCCAGAGAAACCCTTGAAAAATCCTGGAAAACTCTTGGTAGTTCCTTGGAAATTCTTGGGAAACTTTTAGGAATCCATTGAGAATTCCTAGGAATCCTTAGGAATCTTGGGGGTGCCTTAGAAATCTTGAGAAATTACTAAGAAATTCCTGTAAACTCTTGTGAAATTTCTGGGAACTTTTAGGAAATTCCTAAGAAACCCTTGGGAATTCCTATGAATTCTTGGAAAACTCTTAGGAATCATTTGGAAAATACTGAAAAACTCGTGGAAATTTCTTGAAAATCTTGGGAAATTCATAAGAATTCCATGGGAAACATCTGGAAACTCTTGGCAAATTTCTGGGTCATTAATGGGAATTCCTGGGAACATTTGGAAAATTTCTGGAAAATACCTGGGCATTTATGTGAATTCGTGAAAAACTCCTAAAAATCCCTCAGAAAATCCTGGGAAACTCATGGAAATTCGTTGGAAATTCCTGTAAAAGTCTTGGGAATATCTTGGAAACTTTTGGGAAACTCTTGGGAATTCCTTGGAAATATTGGGCAATCCCTGGGAAACTCCTGGAAAATGTCTGGAAAATTCATGGGCAGTCCTGAGAATTCCTGAAAAATTCCGAGGAATTTCTTGGAAATCCCACGGAACTTTTGGGAAATTTACAGAAAATCCATGGGTAACTCCTGTAAAATCTTGGGAAATTCTTGGGAACTTTAAAAAATTCCTAAGAAACCTTAGAAATTTCTATGAATTCTTGGAAAACTCGTGGGAATCATTTGGAATATACTGGGAAGCTATTGTAAACTCATTGGAAATTCCTGGGAAACCTTTGGGAATTCCTTGAAAATCTTGGGAAATTCCTAAGAAATCTCTGGGAAATCCCTGGAAACTCTTGTCAAATTCCAAGGAAATCCTTGGGCATTACTGTTAATTTTTTTGAAAACTCCTAGGAATTCCTTGGAAAATCCTGAGAAACTCCTAGGAAGTCTTCGAAAATTTCTGGAGAATTCATGGACAGTCCTGGAAATTCTGCGGAACTTTTAGGAATTTTCTAGAAAATCCCTGGAAACTCCTGTGAATTCTTGGGAAACTCTAGGAAATCCCAGGAGAATTCCTTAGAAATCTTGGGAAATTCTCTAGAAACCGTAGGGAAATTTCTAAGAACTCTTGGGACATTCATGGGCATTGCTGGGAGTTGCTGAAAAACTCCTGGGAACTCTTGCAAAATTTCTGTAAAATTCATGTGCAGTCCTGGGAATTCCTGAAAAATTTTGAAACTTTTAGGGAATTCCTAGAAAATTCATGGGAAACTCCTGTAAACTCTTGGGAAATTATCCTGGGAACTTTTAGAAAATTCCTAAGAAACCTTAGAAATTCCTGTGAATTCTTGGAAAACTCGTGGGAATCATTTGGAATATACTGGGAAGCTATTGGGAATTCTTTGGAAATTTCTGGGAAACTTTTGGGAATTCCTTAAAATTTTGGGAAATTCCTAAGAAATCTCTGGGAAACTCCTGGAAACTCTTGTCAAATTCCAAGGAAATCCCTGGGTATTTCTGTTACTTTTTTTGGAAACTCCTAGGAATTCTTTGGAAAATCCTGGGAAACTCTTGGGAATTCGTTGGAAATTCCTGGGAAACTCCGAAGAACTCTTCGGAAATTTCTGAAGAATACATGGGCAGTTCTGGAAATTCTTCGGAACTTTTGGGAATTTTCTAGAAAATCCCTGGGAACTCCTGTGAATTCTTGGGAAACTCCTGGAAACTCTTGTCAAATTCCTAGGAAATCCCTTGGCATTCCTGTGAATTTTTTGGAAACTCCTGGGGAATTCTCCCTGGGAAATTTCTTAGAAATTTTGGGAAATTCTTGAGAAACCCTTGGGAAACTCCTAGGAACTCTTGGGAAATTCATAGGCATTCCGGGGGGTTGCCGAAAAACTCTTAGTAATTTCTTGGAAATTTCTAGGAACTGTTACGAAATTCCTGGGAAACTCTTAGGCATTCCCGGGAATTACTGGGACATTTCAGGCAAGCCCTTGGAAAATCCTGGGAAACTCTTGGGAACTCCTTGGAACTATTATGAAATTCGTGGGAAATCCTTGGTCACTCCTGGGAATCCCTGAAAAACTCCAGGGAATTCATTCATTGGAAATTGCTAGGAACTGTTAGGAAATTCCTGGTAAATCCTTGGGCATTCCTGGGAATTACTGGGTTACTCCAGGGAAACTCTTGGGAATTCCTTGGAAATTCTTGGGAAACTCTTAGAAATACCTTGGGAATTCCTTAGTAATCTCGGAAAATTTCTGAGAAATCTTTGGGAAACTCTTGAGAAATTTCTGGGAAATTCATTGGTATTTCTGTGAATTCCTGGGCACTTTTGGGAAATCCCTGGGTATTCCTGTAAATTCTTGGAATACTTCTGGAAATCCATTGGAAAATTCTGTGAAACTCTTGGAAATTCTTGAGAAACTCTTGGGAATCTCTTGGAAAATTCTGAGATATTGCTGGGAAAGTCTTGTGAACTTTCGGGATAGGAAATTCCTGGGAAATCCTTGGGCATTCCTGGGAACTCTTGGGAAATTTGTGGGAAATTCACGGGCATTCCTGTGAATTCCTGGAAAACTCAAAAGAATTCCTACGAAATCCCTGGGCATTCCTGTGAATTGTTAGAAAACTTCTGGGAACTTCTTGGAAAATCCTTGGAAACTCTTGGAAATTCCTTGGAAATTCCTAGGAACTCTTAGAAAATCCTTGGGCATTGGTGGGAATTCCTGAGATACTCCAGGGTATCTCTAAGAAAATCCTGGAAACTCTTGGGAATTCCTTGGGAATTTCGGTCAACTATTGGTAAATTCCTGAGAACTCCCTGAGTATTCCTGGGAATACCTTGAACATCCTGGGAACTCTTGGGGGTTTCCTGGAAGATCCTTGAGCATTCCTGGGAATTCACAGGAAGTTTCCGGGAAACCCCTAGAGTTTTTTGGAAACATTACCGGAGATTTCAGTAGGAGCTCTTCTCGAGATTCCTTTGACGGTTTTTTTTTATTCTGTTGGTAGCTCCCCTGAGAACATTTCTAGCACTTTTAAAATATTATATAGACAAAAGTTATTTCAAATATGATTGATGTCATTTTTTCTATAATGTTTTTTGTGGTGACAACAAGGTGACATACTTGTGATTAATTTCCTGTCAAATATACATTTACATATTCTTAATGGAAAAACGCAAAAAAAATGTAAACTCTAATTTTTATCACTTGACACGTTTTTGCACTTTTTCTTTAGCATGCTAGGATTTTTTCTGAATTCTCGAATTAACTTTTTATTCTTTCTGGATAATGTGCCTCTATTTTTCACTTTGATCATTATTAGGATCGTTATTGAAATCTCCACCGCGATACATCAAGTAAATGAATTTTTACGTGAAAATAAAAAAGCATCCTCCTTCCAAGCTTGACAACAAATTGACAATTTCTAATATTATTAAACGCATTTTTTCCATTTGTTGTTATTAACAAAATTTGAAATTTGCATCAGTTATTCGCATTTTGTTTGCACGTTTTTGCTCAAGCTTTCAAAACTTATACAAAAACAATAAATGCCAAGTTTCTATAATAAACTATTGTCAATGAGAAATTAATTCAAATATACTTTTACCCATTTGCGAATTTTTTTAAACAAAAAGCTAAACATGTTTTTGCATAAATTTTCATTGACCTTTTTTCTTAAAAAAAAAACAACAACAACAAAAAACTATAGAAGATTTAAAGAATAATAGATATTTTAATTTTCAGGTCCCGACACAAGTGACTACTGAAGAAAAGACGGGCATCTTTTGAAAAAATGTCGCATTGCTCGTGTGTTTTCTTTTAATTTTTATTTCTATATTTTCTTACGCAAAATAACGTGGCAATTATAATTGAAATTGTGGTCAAAAATCCTAATTATATTATTATGATTATTGCTTGGAAAACTAATGCACGGAGTTTCATTCTCATATTGGCTCCAACACATGTATCTCTTGTTGTTTATATTCGCTTAATAGATTTTTTATAATATATCATTTGACGTTCAAGTGTGAAAAATTCATATGGGCGATTGTTCATGAAGCAATTCACGTTTTATTCGTTCTCATTTCTCATTAAAAAAAATTGATCTTTTTTTTCTTTATCCATTTCATCAAACGTCGATCTTGTAAAATAGTAGATTTATTAAGATTCTCTTTTAGACTTTTTCTATTGACGTAAAATTCCTGAAAAATATTGCTTTATAAAAAAAGAGAAGTGTTTTCTTAAAAAAAGTTTTTTTACAATTAAAATTATTTTTGAAAAAGCCACTCTTTTGAATTATTTCTGAAAAAAAAACAATTATGAATAAAATTATTTTCTGAAGCAATATTCATTAGTAAAATAAAAGAAAATTCAATAAAAGTCGAAGAGAGATCATTTTCGTTAATTTCTAATTATTAATGTGCTCTTACGATCGAAAAGGTGCGATCCCTCAGGAATAAACATTTAGCGAACTATGGAATTTTAAATCATGAAGCATATTATCATTTCACACAATTCAACATTTTTAGGCTAACAGAATAATTTACTAAAATTCTTGCGTTTAGTAATTTTAGATAAACCTTTCAGAAAAGACCTTTAAAACTATTTTTTTGAAAAGTCGTTTAAAAGAAAAATAATTTTCTAAAGAAGAATAAGTAAGTGTTTGCCTGGTGATTTTTTTTCATTTTCACATATTGGGAACATTATTCGCATATTTTTCTTCTCAAAGACTTACGGAATGTGGAGTTTCTAAAGGAGCTTTCTGATTGGCTGGTTATATTTCCGGAAATATTTCCAGCCAATCAACTAGCTCCTTCAGAAATTCTACATTTTGGTTTTTCAGAAATCACAAGATAAGTGGAATTTAGTTTAATTAAATGTTCGGACAAATGGTGAATCTGATAAATACAATTTCTGTAAATATATCTAATAATTCTATAATATATTCGAAAATTTAAATATTCTGACAAATGAAATTTCGGGAATTAAAATATGCGGATAAACAAATTTCGGTCTACTGTATTCTGTCAATTGAGTTTTTGAAAAAATATCTACTATACGATTTTTTCTTTGTTTTCTTTAACGAAAACTTAGCTGTATTTGAATTGTCAATCAGTTGACATAAAAATACTTTTACTTTGTTTAAAACAAAGTATATGTGTAAAGCAAAAAAAGTGAAAGCAGACACTTTCTGTTCGTTTCTTGTGCGTTATTTTTTGTTCAATTAAAAAAATATCTCTCAGTCAATTTATTAAATATTATATAAATATATATATATATATCTATATACATAATTTTAACCTTCGTTACCTGAAGAAAGATCGCTGTAATATTTATTTAAGCTGTGTAAAATAAATTATTTCTGTGAAGTGTGTGTAATTAATTTCCTATTGAACAAAACAGTTTATAAAACAATTCCAGTAATTTCTTAAATATTAAAAGACTAAAAATTGAAAAATCACAAAGTTCTTTATTTTCTTCAGTATCATACAAATCTTCATTAAATTCCATTAAATTTTAGGATTTAAAGACGTTTACACAAAAAATATATTAGAATTATACATATTTGTAAATTGACGACCTAACAAAGTATTTCTTTTATAATAAATCGACTTCTGTCGCATACATCAGTCAGAATTAAAAATAAGTACTTATATCAAAATTGTCCATATACTTATTTCTCAGCTGACTTAATTATAATAGAATATACAAAAAATACTTGTTCCACAAAGCTTGTTCACTTATAAAATATCAATATGGCAAGCTTCTTATAATATTAACTAAAAATTACATTGATCAGTTTTCTCGTGTCAAGAAGTTAAAAAATAAATAAAACTCACAAACAAAAAAAAAATAAAATAAAATAAATACTGACCGAATGCATTTTTCGGAGATCTTTTGTAGAATCTTGTTTAAAGATTGTGGTGAGACTTTTTACTTTTAATTAAACGCATAATCATAGAATTTATGTTTTCAATTGATATGAGCGATCAAATCATTTTTATCAATGATTTGCAAAACGAAACTTATCGAGTGTTGAAATCAATTTGTATATGTATTATATTTTTAATCTATTTTTAACAGTTAATTTTTAATGATGAGGTACATTAGCAAAATGTACTTTTCTTCCTTGACTGTCAAGAGCATCTAATAAACTCGATGTAAAACTAAATTCTGACGTACTATCCTCATTCTGGCACCTGAAAATCATTTTATTAACAATTGTTAAATTATTTATTTACTGGAACATTTAATTACTTATTGTTAAACTTTTGACAAATGCAGATAAATAAAATGAAAATGTACTTACAGTGTATCTATACTAGTGAGACTATCACTAAACCGTGTTAAAGAATTTCCTTCAATTTTTAGCAATTCAAGCACAGAATTAACAGCTGACACGTAAATGCCTTTGGTACCAGCCAAACCCAAATAACGAGGATTGTTAAACTCGATTAAAATTCTTTCCGGCTTTTTCGAATATGACTTGAATGATTCTGAATCAAACTTGATAATTTCCACTGATGAGAAATGTACGATGAACAAGTATGGCTTACGATAGGCTGAAAATTTAATAGAATTTTTGTTTATTAAGACACATTTAAATGTTTAAACAATTTAAAAAAGTGTTGAGAGAAAATATTTTCCAAAACTGATTTAAAATCTTGAATTACGAGGAAAAGATTATATTATTAGAAATAATAATTATATATAAGAAAATTATTATAAAATGAGAATTTGTTTACCAAAAGCGAACGGAAGATGACTCCAGTTAGGATTAATGCTTCGACTTCTTTGTCCATTCTCGTTAACAAAGACACCGAATTCATTATAGCAGAGTAAAAGCTCCACATTTTGTGGATCGTTTGAAACATCTAGAACACAAACAGGGAAGATTCCAAGTCTTGCTACACCGATAAGAGCAGCTTTAATGGAATTATCATCCTCTTCTGGAAAATCTAGAAACAAATTAAAAATAGATATTTGTAAATTTAATAAAATGAAACTTTAAAAGTAATATGACTATATTTTTACAACAAAAAATGATTTTAACTTACCATCAATTTCATAAGTCATCATGTCTATTTGGTAGAACTTATTACAGCCAACAATAAGAATATTTTTTGAGAATAAGGCACAACTGCAAGGTTCTTGCGTCTCGAGTTCACGAATGCCGATGAATTCGCCGGAATCTTCATTTACCGTCCACTTCAGAAGACTGTAAAATATAAAATATATAATATATGTAAATCACAATAATCTACATTTAAAATATATAAATCGAAATGCAAAATATATACAAAGTCATGTAGTCGTTAATTTATGTAAATTATGATATTTTTAAATACCAAAAAATTTTTTATGTATATATTTTAAAATATCTATATTAGGATTTTTCACAAATTTTAATTTGTTCCTTTAATGATTAAAACATTAATTGGTTTGAAAGAAATATTTGTTATGACTGTTCGCCTTGCGAAAGGCTACTGAAAAAGAAGAATAGACTAAAAAAATAATAACAACGCGAAGAAAAAAAACCACAAAAACGAGAACGAGAATATGAAGATGAAGTACAGGAAAAAAACTAGAGAAAAACAAGAACAAGAACAACAAAAACAAAAGAAACAAGAAGAAAAAGAAAAATAACAACATTGAAAACAAGTTCATGAAAAACTAGAAGAATAACAAGAGCAGAAAAATGAAGACAAGGAAAAACAACAAGAGTAACAACAAAAAGAAGAAACAATTGAAGAAAAAAATAAATAACGACCAGAACAAGATCTTGAAGAACCCGAAAAAAAACAAGAACAGGAAAAAAAGACAAAGAAGAACATTTAAGAATAACAAAGAAGCAACATCAAAAACAAGAACATGAAGAACAAAAAGAAAAACAAAAGTAACAAAAAGAAGAACAAGAACTGGAAAGAAAGAGAAACACGAACAACAAGAGTAACAAGAACAAAAAAAAGGAAAACAACAAGAACAACAACAAGATCAGGAAAAAGAAGACAAAGACGAACAACAAAAAGAACAAGAACAGAAAAAAGAAGATAACCATAAACAACAACAACAACAACAACAAGAAAAACAAGAGCAATATGAATAACAACAACAACAACATCAGGAAAAAGAAGACAACAGAGAGCAAAAAAAAAAGACAAACATGAAGAAGAACAACAAGAAATAAAAGAAAAACGAAAGGAACGAAAAGAACAAGAGCAATATGAACAGCAACAACAAGATCAAAAAAAAAGAAGACAAAAGAAGAGCAACAAAAAGAAAAACAGAAACAAAAAAACGTAGACAAACATGAACACCAAGAGAAGAATAAGAACAGAATTATGAAGACAAACACGAACAAAAAGAAGAAAATTAACAACATAAACATTATCATGAAGATCAAGAAGAAAAACAAGAACAGGAAAAAGAAGACAGCGAAGAATATTAACAATAATAGAGAGAACAACAAAAGAAAAAACAAAAATAACAAATTAAAGAACAAGAACTTGAAAAGAAAGACAAACAAGAACAAAATCATCAAGAACAAGAAGAACACCATGAAGAAAAAAAGATAAATGATAACAAACATGAGCAGAAAAAAAACAAAAAGAAACACAAAGGAACAAAAACAAATGGAACAAGAATTTAGCAAGAAGAATAAGAAGAATAATAACAACAATAACAAGTTCATGACGAACAAGAAAACGAAGACAAAGAAAAACAACAAGATCAGAAAAAAGAAGACAAAAACAACAAAAACAACAAGAACAGAAAAAAGAATAAACAACAACAACAACCAGGAAAACAAGAAGAACAAGAGCAATATGAATAACAACATCAGGAAAAAGAAGACAACAGAGATCAAAAAAAGAGCAGGAAAAAGAAGACAAATATGAAGAAGAAGAAGAACAACAACAACAATAACAAGTACATGATGAACAACAAAACGAAGACAAAGAAAAGCAACAAGATCAGGAAAAAGAAGACAAAGAAGAACAATAAAAAGAACAAGAACAGAAAAAAGAAGATAACCATAAACAACAACAAGGAGAACAACAAAATTAATTTTCTTCTTCATGCAGAAGAAGAAAAAGAAGAAGAAGAACAATAACAAGTTCATGACGAACAAGAAAACGAAGACAAAGAAAAACAACAAGGTCAACAGCAAAAAGAAGAACAATAAGAAAAATGGAAAGAAAAATAAAAAAAAACAAGACAAATGGCAACAAACGAATGTTTAGACAGAAGAAGGCAAGAAGAATAACAAGAAGAGGAAAATGAAGATTAAGAAAAACAACAATAACGTGAAGAACGAGAAGAAGAACATAAATAGGACAAAGAACTCAAAGAACAACACCAAGGCAAACAAAAAACAGAACAAAAAAAACTGAAGAACAAGAACAGGAAAAAGAAGACAAAGAAGAACAATAAGAACACAAGAACAACAACAAAAAGAACTAGAACATAAAAGGAATAAGAATAGATCAAGAAAAAACAATAAGAAAAACAATAAGGGGACATTCATTAATTACTTAAAGGGCTCTAGTTGGGGGTGGGGTGTCAAAATTAGACAAAATCGTCCTTACGTAATTAATTAATAGCCCCTAACATCTATAACAAGTTCATGAAAAACAAGAACAAGAGTCAGGAACAGGAAAATGAAGACAAAGAAAAACAACAAGGTCAATAACAAAAAGAAGAAGAAAAAGAAGAGAAGAGGAAGAGGAAAAGCAACAAAAGAAGGAATCAAGAAAAATGAAAAGTAGATGAAGAAGAAGATGACTTAGAAAAACAAGAACAAAATCAAAAAGAGGAAGAAAAATAAGGACAACAGGAACAAGAATGACAAGAAAACAAGAACAGCCAGAAGAACAAAAACAATAACAAGAAGATTTAAAAAAAATATTAGGAAGGCGGCTATTCTCAAATATTTAATACACCTACGTCATTTATTTTTAAAAAAATAATATATAACTTTAGTTTCAAAAAGAACTATACAAAAAAACAGAAAACTTATTAATAAAAAATTTAAGAACATGAAAAATCTATAAAAAAAATTTAAAAAAGCTTAACAAAGAGAACTGTTTAAAAATAAGTCAAAAAGTCTTAAAGAATAAAAAAAGCGAGAAAATTTAATAATATTTAAAAAAAACTTTTAATAAAAATTAAACAAACCATGGATAAATGAGAAAATTACTAAAAAATATTTATAAATTTGAATTAAAATAATTTAGTTTTAAAAAATAATAATTAAAAAGATTTAAGAAGATTTAATAATTAAAATAGGATTAGATATCCTATTATTTAAATTAACAGCCTTATGTATTTAAAAAATAGAAAATTGGGGAAAAGCTGCTAAAAAATGAGAAAAGATAAAAAAAAATAAGGAAATAGTCTGGAAAAGAAATGAAAAAATTCTATAGAATTAATAGTGATAAAAAATGTATAGCCAACTAGAAAATTATTTTCAAAAAAATAACTTATTTTCTTACATTGTACTATTTAATTAAAAAATCAATTTAAAAAACAGTAAAATTTTTCTAAAGACGTATAAAAATTGGAAGAATTAAGAAATTCTTTTAAAAAGTAAAGAAAATCACTGTATAAATTTTTTAAAACCTTGAAAAAATGGGAATTTAAAAGAAAAAAATCTCTTTTAATAGAAGAAGAAAATTTTTAAGAAATAATATTTCCTCTAAAAGGAAGCAATTATGTCAAAATAAAGAAATTTATAACAACATTAAATTTACATAAAATAAAAAAAACGTTTAAAAATGTTTGTATTAATAAATAAATAATTTAGAAAAATTAAGAGAGTATGAAAAAATAAAAAAATGTTAGTAAAAATGTCGAATAAATAATATTAAGAAATCAGAATCTAGAGGATAAAAATTAAATAATTTCAAAGAATGGAAAACATTTCTAAGAAATAAATAAATTATGACAAAATGAGAAAATTTAGTACAAGAGTAAATTTTTATCAAGTCAAATAATGGAGGAAAAGTTTTCAAAGAGTTAAAAAGTATAGGATAAAAATAAAACAATTTTATAGAATTTTTTCATTCTTTTTTTAAAGAAATAGAAAAATGATAACGGGAAGATAAACAAAATATTAAATCAAAAATTAAATTCGAGTCAAATTTGGATTAATTAAATTGCAATTGATAAAAAAATCTTGATACATTGCGTGATTTAATTATATAGAGAAAATTTAAAAGTGACATTTTTAAAAATTGTAAATAATTGTTCAACTTTAAAATAAATAAATTTAAAGATAAAAAATTTTCAATTTTGTCAAAATAGGTGATAAAGGTAACAATATTTTAATTAAGTAATTAACTTTAGTTTTTTTTTCTTATCTTAATTTTCTCCTTATTAAATAATTATCGACGTTTCCAACTGTTCTGCCTGTTTGTTAATTTTTTTTTACATAAATTATTCTTTTTAATTATCTACTCATTTTCTTCATTATTTAATAATTTTTCTATTTTTATTCTATATTTTCAATTGCAATTTTTAAAAAATATATTGCTTTCATTTCGGTAACAATTTAATATTTTTATTAACAAAAATTTAAATAATATTTTTTTTTTCAGTTCACTTTATATCAATTTTTATTGTTTTTTTTTTTAATTTTATTCATTTTGCACTCGACAGCAAAATTTCTTCTCTATTTTATTTTTAAATAGACTCTCAACTTAAAAAAAAAATTAATAAACGAAAAAACCAGGACTTAAAAAGTCGTAAATAATAAAAATATTAAGAAAAAACAGTCATAGATAAAAAATAAATATAATAAATATATAAATATTTATATGATATTATTAAATATAACTAGCAAAATATACGCGCGCTACAGCGCGCGAGAATGACGTTTTGCATTTGTTACTAATTTAAATATAAAAAGTATGAACTTTTTTATATTAGATAATTTATTATTAAATTAAATAAAAATATAACTCATTTTTTACTGTTACATAATTATTATTTAAATTTTATTAAATCAGAAAAAGAGTTTTGTTCTTTAAACTATGATTTGTTCCGTCAAATGCATTTCTTAAAAGTTAATTATTATTATTAATATACATCCTAATACATAATTGATTTAATTATAAAATAATAATAAAAAATTTTTAAATAATAAAAGTAATCCGATTTAGTTTAAATTAATTTTATTAGATCCTAAACAAATTAAACAAAAATTTTATTTTAACATATAATTATTATTTTAGTCCAGTTTAATAAGAAAGATAAGGTTTGTTAAAAGAGGTATGATTTTTTTGAGTTGAATGTTTATTAGCATTTCTTGACCCATAAATGCAAAAAAATGATTAATCAAAAAGTAAACAATAAAAGTTTATAGCAAAAAGGAAACGAGAAAAACGTAATGAATTATTTATTTTGAAATATACTAACATTATATTCAAAATAAATTCTATACAAATTTCAATTGTTCCAAACGTCTATTAATCAAAGTTTCTTATTCTTAAATTTTCTTTAAACAATATAAATTTCAATTACTAACTTCTCTAGGTGCAAATTAATCGTCAAAACTTTTATCAACACAGATTTTAATTTTTCCAAATTTAAAATATTTTCCAACTTTTATAGATTCAAACTGTAATTATTTTAAACTTCAATTAAGCAAAATTTTAATATTTAACCAAAGTTTTAAGAGACATATATAATCCAATTTCACTTTGATTCTCAACAATGTAAACAAAATGTATTTTAACTTTATTATATATTTATAAACTAAATATTTTAAATTTAATTTTATTAATGCAATTTTAAAATGTGTTTCAAACTTTAAGAGCTTGTGATGGAGAATGATGTCAGTATAGTCACATGACCCAAAGCCAAAATTTCTCAGCGATTTTTCTGTATAAAACTAATGAATATTTTTATATAAAACTTAGTATAGAATTATATAAAATATCAACCGGAAGATCTTTCTGACTCTAGCGTGTGTTCTCATTTTGACTAAAAAGTTAATTTTATAAAATTGTTCAAAATTAGAAAAAACTCAAACAGTTAATTTTGGGTCAAACTCCAAATAAGTTAGGGGTACGCAGACCTTTCAGGTGATATTTTAGGTAATTCGACAAAATTGCATTGAAAAATATTCAGTACCTAGTTCTAGAGAAAACCGCTGAAAAATTTTGTTTGTGGGTCATGTGGTCAATGATCAATCTATCACATCCTCTTAATTATTAGGAACTTGGAATTATTTGAATTTTATTATTAATAAATTTCAATTATTATTAAAAACTTTTAATGCTTCAATTTTTAATCATTCTATGTTTTAATTATTATATCAACTTTAAATAATTTCAAATTCTAACAATATACATATTAAAATAATTTCAAACTTAAACCAATTTCTAAAAACGTTTTAATTGTAAAAAATTTACATACATTAAAACTAAAATAAATCCAAATTTTCTGATTAATTTTATAATTTTAGTCTTTCCAAAAAAAGTTAATTCTTTTATAGTAAAAACTGTATTTCAGTCTATCTCATTTTCTGTTAATCTAGTTAAACTATAATTAGATTTATAATTGTCTTTAATTTTAAATGTATAATTAAATTGAATATTAAAGCAGTTTAATCACTTACTCACGCAATAAAAAATAATAATTTTTAGATAAAAATACTAAATTTTTTCAAAAGTAATTTAATGCAGTACCCATTTTTCTTTAAAAATTAATAGCACAAAAAAGCTTCAAGAGTCAAACCACTGTCTTTCAACTAAAGCTCGTCGCTGACATATTTTAATAAATATTAAAACCCATATTATATGTATTATTGATGTGTCTAAATTCAAGTTCTGAAGTTGTTTTAGATAATTTTTTTATTTTCCAGCCGTAAATTGTAATTAAAGAAGCAAGTGTCAAGAAAAATTGGCGTTTTTAATGCATATTTCAAATATTTTTTATTTAGAAAGAAAACATTTCATTCTCATATTGTAAAGAAAATATGTTTAATTAACATCCAAATATTTATTTTATTTAATGTTATTTTGTATATAATGAATAATGATAAGAATAATAATAAAATCAATTTAAAGTTGATCAAAAGGCTGTCACTTTTAACCATTTTTAAAAATCTATTTTTTAGAAACCTTCTTAATAAATATTATTCAAACTTACCATAATTATTAATTTATACACTTTAATCATGTTTTCACTAGATTCAAGACAAATATTTATTTTATTACTAAATAATACCATCTTAAAACTTGAGAAGTAACCCCAAAACACAAAATTTTTAATCTTATATAAGTTTTTCTGGATGCAAGTAACAAATTATTTCTTTTCACATATCTAAGTTTTTATAAAATCTTCAACATATTAAATTTTAGAGAGAGTAATTTGCTCAGTTTATGAATTATTATTCAAGTTTAAAATGTACAAAATACACTCTAAAGTTTGACAATCTGTTATTTATTTTAAATTCAAAATTATTTTTGTCAATAATTTTAACGACAAATGTAAGAGTGTATTTTGTTCAATGAAAAATATGGTTTTTTCATTACATTTTTAAACTTTAATAATTCATAAACTGAGCAAATTACCCTCGCGAAAATTTAATATGTTGAATATTTTATAAAAACTTAGATATGTAAAAAGTGTTAATTTTTTAATATCATCCAGAAGAAACTTATATAAGATTAAAAATGTGTTTTGGGGTTAATTCCGGAATTTTAAGGTGGTATTATTTAGCAATAAAATAAATATCTGTCTTGAATCTAATGAAAATATAATTAAAGTGCATAAATTAATCATTATCGTAAGCGACCACCTTTGGTCGAAAGTCAGTGGTTTGACCCTTAAACTAAAGAAAAAAAAGTTCTCAAAAGGAAAGCAAATAATCAAAAAGGTAATTGAAAACCTTAAGCAATGTTTAAAACCTGTGCATAGCTTATTTTTCAATGATATAATTCATAATATTTCATTCTTTATTATTATTTTTATTGTATTTTTTAGAATTAATTAAAAGCTCGAAATAGGTGTAAACAGAATCAAAGACTGAATGAATGAATAAATGATAATAAAATTTTATTATTTCATATCTTCAAATCATTTATGAAATTTCATAGAAATATTAGATTTTCTGAATTAAAAAAACCAATATTCAATTTACTCAAAATATTTAAGAAAAACTTAATTTTACATAATAAGAACTTAAATAAATTTTGTTTAACATAAATTAAATTAAAATTGTAAAAAAATGTTAAATACAAAGCAGGTTATATACCTGCATAATGTATATATTTTAATCTTGTTTTCTTTTTTAATCCTATTATTAAAATTTTATTAGTTTATTTTAAAAATTTACCAATTTTATAGTTATGTAAGTCCATTGACTTTCGTCTGAGGACTGTTGCGGACATATTATTAAAAAAAATTGTTCCACAACACTTGAAACTTGAATATTTCCTGATTTCATTGGTCATAATATTATAGTGTAAATTGTATTTCTTATAATGTAATTATTAATCAAAAACCTTAAATTTTTGCAATTTTTTAAAAACATTATTATTCAAAAACTATTTGATATTATCTATTGGAACTTACCAGAAACATAAAATGCTTAATTTTTAATATATTAATGTTGATATTTTTATTAAAAAAGGATTATTTTAAAATAATATCTAAATTAGAAAAATTTTTACTTCGAAAAATTTCACAATCCTTTTCAGCTTACAAATTTTTTGTGGAACCTCCTACAAATGGAGAAAATGGAAAAGAACTGGTGGTATAAATATCTAGATTTCTATTTTTCAATTGATATTTTAAACTTTAGGCAGGTTGTAATAATGCTTGTCTAATTTGAATTACAAGTTGAATAGAGCGATGTGAACTTGGTCTATACTAACTTCAAGTTTTAGAAATAACCTTTTTAAGTATAAAATTTCAATATTTTATATCTCAAAAACGAAGTAAAACACGTTCATAAAATTTTAATAATAAGTAAATTTTATTAATATGTAATCAAATATTTACAAAAGCTGAAATTTGTAGGAGGTTCAGTAAAAAAGTTGTAAGCTGAAAATAATTGTAAAATTTTTCAAAGTAAAAATTTTTCGAATTTAAATATTATTTTAAAATAATCCTTTTTTAATAAAAATATCAACAATAAAATATTAAAAATTAAGCATTTTGATGTTTCTGGTAAGTTCCAATAGATAATATTAAATAGTTTTTGAATGATAATGTTTTTAAAAAAATGCAAAAATTTAAGGTTTTTGATTAATAATTGCATTAAAAGAAATACAATTTACCCTTTAATATTATGACCAATGAAACCAGCAAATATTAAAGTTTCAAGTGTTCTGGAACAATATTTTTTTTAAAATAAGTCCGCAACAGTTCTCAGACGAAAGACAATGGACTTACCTAATTGACACAAACAAAAAACGTAACCTATTTTCAACTACATAACAAATTTCAAAACCAAGAAGCAAAACATTATTAAAAAACAATTGAATAGAAAAACGACCAACTTCAGGTGTGGACAGAATGAATGAAAGAATGAATGAAATTGCGGATTATTATTATAGATTTTCAAGAAAGTCGAGTGACAAGTGACTCGAGTTTCGTAGTTTAACAGTTGGCAACACTGCGTCAACAGTTGATGATCAATATTGACATTGAGCAATGTGAGTTGTTATTTTTGTTTGACAATTTAATAAAATTCTATAAGTATCAAAGTAAACATAAAAAATTCAGTGAAAACAAAATGAACAAAATACAGCGATATAAAGGTCGATATATAAAAGAAAGTGTACTTAAGAAGAAACAACAGTGGAACGATTATTTAAAAAGACAACGAGAAACAGGGCAAACCATAACCTCAATTGAAAAAAAATATCCTGCCGAAGGAATTCGCGTTGTCGATTTAAAACTCCTGGGAAAAAATTTAAAATGTCACAAATGCATAAGAACTTTATCGTTAGAAAATGTTGTAGCCGAGAGAAAAACCGGACTTTATTCTATTTTAAGCGTTAAATGTGATTTTTGTCATGAAACGACAGAAGTTTCAACTGGAGAGCAATGCAAGATAAGAGTGAAAAATCAATTGAGAACTTCAGTCCAACCAAAACTTGAGAATGATAATAGTGTAAATGCAAATGACGTTCCAGGTAAATATTATTATTATTATTATATTATTTACAATTCACATGATTATTATAAAATTGTATTTTTACTAAAATAATTACACTACAAAATTATGAAAATACACAAAATAAGTAGATAAAAAAAAATATATAGCAACATTTTTCTATATATTTCTATATATTCTAAACAAAAATGTTCGAAATAAAATACTTGGACAAAAATTGAAAAAAGCGAGGGAATAATTTTAATTGACAAATTCTCATATTGATAAAATTTGTATCGATTATAAATTTAATTCATTCAAATTTAAATGGTTTTTAGTTTATTTCATTGTAATTTCATTCAATACTAACTTTAAATTTATTTTAACTTCCGTATATTGAGATTTCAATTAATAGTTTTAAAATTGAAGAAAAAATTTAAACGATAACGCAAATAATTGGAAATTAAGAAAATAGTTGAAAATAGTAGAAGTATTGTTGAATTTTTGTTAAAATTTCAAAGAAGCTAAATTATTACAATTTTTAAAAATAATTAAAATTTTTAAAAAATCATTGAAATTTAAAGGAAATTATTGAAAAAAATGAAAATTAATTGACATTTCAAGAAAGATAATAAAAAATTTAATAATATATAGTCATTTGTTTATTTAATAATATAGATGAAATACTATATGACGCATAGTGAAAAAAATTAAAAATTGAAAAAAAAATATTTAAAAATATGATTAAGATTTGCAGAAAACAATAAAAAATTGAAGAAAGAAGAAAGTAATTTAAAATGCTAATTAAAAAATATTCATTGAAGAATTTAATTATAATTCGCAGAAAATATTTTAAGTTGAAAGAAAGTAATTTCAAAATGACGAAAGTAATTGATAAATGCAGACTTGATAATAAAATTAAGGTAAAAGTTTTAAAAATGGAATATAATAGTAATTTGAGAAATAAATTTAAAATTAAAGATTACAATTGACAATTGACGAAAATAATTGACAAATTGAATAATATTAAATAAAGAAAATAATTATTTAAATAATATTTAAAATTTTTATCTTCTTACGAATTAAGAAGAAATTAGGCGAAAAGTTGAAGAATTTTATTGTAATTTGAAAAAGATAATTTAAAATCCATGAAAATAATTCAAAACTTAAAAAATAAATGAAAAATAATGATAGTTGATAAATGTGCATCATGAATTTGAAACAATTATAATTTGAATAAATTGAAATTTTTATAAATTAAAGTATACAATTTTGGATCGTTTCAAGTTTGGGAAAATTAAAAATTAAATGAATTCAATTTTGCATGGATTGAAATTTTAATTAAATGATTTCTAAATCAATGGTCGAAACTCGACTCGATTAAAATTTAAATAAATTTACATTAAAAGGAAAAAAAAATTTGGATCGTTTAAATTTAAATTCGATAAAATACTTAGATTCAGATTAATCAATCAATCAACTATTGTCCATTATTACTATTGTTAATTAATGTAAACTTACTGTATAATTTCTACAAATTTTGTGAAGAAATAAAAAAATTTCTTCATATTTTAACCTTTATTTTCTTGAAATTTAATATTGGAATTTATTTTTAATTTATAGAAGACCAGGTGTCTCCCCGGAATGAGTTTGCAGACGAATATTCAGACTTTGTAAAAGTGAACCTCCCAAAAAGTATTGCAATGAGGCGGGTAATATTGGAAGAAATAAGTTAAAATGTTTAATTAATTAATTTTTGTACCTAAGATGATCGAAAATGTGAGTTCTTAAATTTAAGTTTCTATTGTTCTGTCAATATTAAAATTCATTCATCTAGCTAAAAGAATTATAATAAATTATAATTATAATTAAGTATTATTATTCTGCGATTTTTTGTTTAAAAAATTAAATTTGTGTAAACCATTTAATTAAAACCTACAATTGATAAATGTTTTTTTTTTTTTTTTTTAAACAATGTGTGTTTAACGATTACGTTTAAAAAATGTAAACATGCGATTTGAAATGAAAGTTTCTGTTCTTTTGTCAAAATGATTTCAGAACTTATAATAAATAATATTTCTCTAAAATTTGTATTATTTATATTTTCCTTTTCCCATATATTCTTCAAATAAATAAATCAATCAATTATTATTGTAATCTATGAACTGCAGTTTAGTTAGATCACAAAATGAATACAGAAAATTTTATAAAATAATAATTGTCAAAAACGTTTTGTTGGGATATCAAAAACTAATATCACAAATTATCAGATTTTCCAAAGAAAGAGGCCGCAACGACTTAAAGTTACAATAATAATACTGAATTTTATAATTATTAATTCTTCTTCCCTAAGAGTTTCTGGCTTTTTTATTTAGACATTACCTTTTCGTTGAGATTTTTTATATTTTTTAAATAGATTTTATGGTACTTTTAAATCTTCTAATAATTTTTTTGGTTTTTTCTTTTAGTTCTTTGCCAATTCAAGTCTAATTATATAATAACTACATTCTTCTTTTTCTAAATAAAAATGAAATGCCTTAAATGTTTTAATCTGCTTTTCTTAATATTTCTTTTAATAAACCAATAAATTTAATATTTAAATAATCAGTTAGTAATCATTGAAAGAACAAATCCAGGAAAATTATAGTTTACGATCCGAGAATTATCATTTAGAATATTATAATTTATTAAAAAACAAATTCTGTCTACATCTAAAGTTTGTCAGTAGATGTTTTTTGTTTAAAATTTAAAAAAATTTTCACCTATTTAAAATTTTATCAAGTTGTAAATTTATAGAAATTTTAATTTCTTCAAACTTTAAATAACATTAACTTACATTCTATAATTTTTTTAAATTCTTTTTCAGTTTAAATTTTTTTTTTCAACATTAAATCAATTTTATTATTTATTAATTATTCTATTTATTTTCAATTTCTTTCATCACTTTCCAATTATTTTTACAAATTATAATCATTTTCTTAAAATTAGAATTAATTTTTTTAAAACTAAATTATTAATGCAAATTTAATTAACCTCATTTAAATATTTTTAATTATTATTTTCTATGGCAATTTTCTATATATATTTCAATACTAAAAATACTGTTTTATTGCTTCAATTTTTATTAACTTTATCATTTTCTTGCAATTTTAACTATAGTTTTTTTAATATTTAAATGATGTTCTTTAATTTTCTCAATCATTTTTCTTATGTAAAATATATTCTGGAAATTTCGCCAATTTTTAATTATTTTCATTCTTTTTCATATAATTTGAAAATTATCCAATTTTTTCTATAATTTTTTATAATTATAATAAATCAAATCAAATCAAAATTTAAAATTGTTGAAATCGTTTTTCAATTATTTCATTTTACTTCAAACACATTTTGTTATTTTTTAAATTATTTCTCACAAATTTGAATTATTTTCTCCAAATTATTAGTATTATTATTATTCTACTGATTTTCTAAATTTTCTTTTATTTATCTTTATTTTCAATAATTTTCTTCAATTTACCAGTTTTAATCATTTTTTAATTAATCTCACAACTTAATGATTATTTTAATTATTTTTCTGAATTTAAAATTATTTACTTCTAATTTCAACTATATTTTGCAATTTAACATTTTTAACATCATTTTCCAATTAATTTTTCCAATTCTTATTAATTATTATCTTCAATTTTCAATCATTTTTTCTCATTTTTAATTATTCTCATTTTCTTCAAATAGTTTCTAAGTTTTTCAATTATTTTCATTATTTGTAAATTAATTTTCAAAATATACAATTATTTTATCTTAAATTTTAATTATTTTTATCGTTTTTTAATTATTTCCCCCAATTTTTAATTATTCTCATTTTTTCAATTTATTTTCAAGTTTTACATGCCTTTTCCTCACATTTCAATTATTTTTGTCAATTAAAAATTATTTTTATTATTTTTTAATTATTTTCTTTAATTTTTAATTATTTTCATCATTTTGCAATTTCTTTCTCCAATTTTTAATTCTTTTCATTATTTTAAAATGATTTTCCAAAATTTGGAATTATTTATCTGAAATTTCAATTATTTTTTCCAATTCATTATAGTTTTTATTATTTTGCAATTTTTTTAAATTCATCTTTACATATTTTGTAATTTTTTCAATTATTTTTCTCAAATTTTAATTCTTTTCTTTAACATGAAAATATGATTTTTTAATTGTTTTCCTCAATATTGATTTATTTTCATTATTTTTCAATTCATTTGTAAAATTAGGCCTTAATATTTTTTTATATCAAATAAGTGTTTTCAAAAATTCGTAATTTTACAATAAAAACTAAACAATTTAAAAAAAGGAAAAATGTTTCTAAGAAATGGAAAAATTATGACAAAAATTAAAACTAAGTGAGAATTATGTCCATTTCATGGACATTTCGCTTCCAAGTAAGCAAAATAATTTGCTTCCTCATAGAGGAAACAAGAAATTAATAATATGTAAGTTAATTGGAGAAGTTGTTAAAAAAAAATTGTAATGCAAAAAAATGTAAATTTAATTAATTCTCAAAATATTAATTAATTAATTAATTAATTTAATTAATTCTGGAATATTTTCTACGACTTTCAATTATTATAACCAATTTTTAATTATGTTCTTCAACTCTAAATTATTTTTTTCAATTTCCAATTATTTGATTCAATTTTCAATTATTTACATCAATTTTTTAATTATTTTTTTCAAATCTCAACGATTTCCTTCAATTTTTAATTATTTAATTTAATATTCAATAATTCTCGACTTTTTCCAACTAATTTATTCAATTATCAATTTATGTTTTTGAAACTTGAATTCAATTCATTAATTATTATTCAACAATTTTAATAAAATCACATTTTCTTCAATTTCAAATTATTTTCTACAATTTTTAATTAATTTCTTCAAATTACAATTACATTTTTTATTTTTTATTGTTTTCTTCAAATTCTATAATTTCTGGGTTGTTGAAATTCTGTTTTCTTCAATTATCACTTATTTTCTTCTGCTTTCAATCCCATTGTTCAATTCTTGAATTATTTTCTTTAATTCTTAATTATAATTTTCGACATTCCATTCTTTAATTTTCAATTGTTTTTTTCAATATTCAATATCTCTAGGCTTTTTACAATGATTTTTTTTTAATTCTCAATTATTTTCTTCAATTGCCAATTATTTGATTCAATTTTCGATTATTTTCTTCAATTTCAAATTATTTTTTCATATTTCTTTCAATTTCTCAATTTCTTTCAATTTTCAATTTCTTCTCAATTTTCTTCAATATTTAACAACTCTCAGCTTTTTTAAATTATGTTTTTCTTTCAATTTTTATTTAAATTGATAATTTTTAAATTATTTTCATCAACTCGCAATTATTTCCGTCGATTTCTAAATTTTTCTGCTGTTTTCAAATATTGACTTTAATTTTTAAATACTTTCTTCAATTTTTAATTATTTTCTTCAATTTTCAATTATTTTCTTTAATTTTTAATTATTTTGTTCAATTTTCAATTGTTTTTTTCAATATTCAATAACTCTAGTCTTTTTACAATAATTTTTTTTTTAAATTCTCAATTATTTTCTTCAATTTCTAATTTTTTTTCTTAAATTTCAATTTTTTTCTTCAATTTCCAATTATTTTTTCATATTCCATTTAATTTTCAATTTCTTCTAAATTTTCTTCAGTATTTAACAATTCCCAGCTTTTTTTAAATTATGTTTTTCTTTCAATTTTTATTTAAATTGATAATTTTTAAATTATTTTCATCAACTCGCAATTATTTCCGTCGATTTCTAAATTTTTCTGCTGTTTTGAAACTATTGTCTTTAATTTTTAAGTACTTTCTTCAATTTTCAATTATTTTCTTCAATTTTCAATTATTTTCTTTAATTTTTAATTGATTGTTTCAATATTCAGTAATCTCGACTTTTTTCAATTATTTTTTTCAATTATCAGTTATTTATTTCATGTTTCAAAACCTCCTTCAATTTTCAATAATTTTCTTCTATTTTCAATTTAATTGTTCAATTGTTTAATTATTTTTTTCAATTCTCAATTAATTTCTTTAAATAACAATTCTATTCTTCAATTTTTTAAGTTTTTTTCAATATTAAATAATTCCTGGCATTTTCCATTTTTTTTTTTTTTTAATTATAAATTATTTTCTTCTTTTTACAATCCAATTGTTCAGTAATTTTCTTTAATTCTCAATTATTGTATTCGAATTTCAATTTTATTTCTCAATTTTCAATTGTTTTTTTTTTAATATTCAATAATTCTGTGTTTTTCTGATTTCAATTTCATTATTTAATTTACAATTTATTTCTTTAATTTTGAATTATTAACTTAAATTTTAAATTATTATTATTTTTTTTTTTATTTTCTATCAAGTTGACCAATTTTCAATTATATTCTTTGAATTTAATAACCATTGTTCAATATTTTCAATTTATTGTTCAATTGTCGATTAATATTTCCTTTTTTTTTTGTTGTTTCTAATTGATAAATATCTTTGTCATTGTTCAATTATTTATTTCCATTATTAATTATTTCTTTTCATTAATAATTGTTTCTTTAATTCTTAATTATTATTTTTTGTAAAGTTTAACATTTAATCCTTCAATTCTCAATTATTTTCTTTGAATGTCAATTATTTTCTTCAATTATCAACTGTTATCTTTAATTTTTGTAGCCATTTGTAGGTCTATTTATGCTTAAAATAAATTTTAAGTTAACAAGAGAAAAAACCGGGAAAAATAGGAACAAAAACTTGGAAATGACCGGGAATTTTGTGGGACGAAATTAATAGACACCCTGTATCTACTGTTTGACATTATCTATACTGTTGGGTGGTCTCCCCTATGTCTCAATTTTTGTTTTTATTATCTTGTTAAAATACACTATGATTTAGCTTAGGGGAGAGTGGCCATCAATGTACCAGTTTTTTTAATGAACCATTTCAATTTTCTCAGAAACAATTAAATAAAAATTATCCTAATTTTAAATATAAATGAAGTTTGCGTAAACACACTACGTCCATAAATTTGAGACGTGTGGATTTATTCTTTACAGAGAAAACTGAAAAAAACTGTTTTTGATGCACTAAAGAAAAAATTTACCTAAAATACAAACCCGTTTTTTAATTGAAATAAGGCAATTTAAAAATAAATGTACTTACGATTTATTTTGTTTTGGGCCTTCACTACAATATTCTAATGAGATAAAGATTTTGAAATATTGGATTAAGTTATAAAAAACTGTTTTTGTTGCAAATGTCATGTTGATTCAATGTACCGGGGAACAATGAACCACCTGGAATTTCAGTGTATTTTCGATTTCTAGAGTGGTATGCCTGATTATAAAACTAGGCATGCGTACAGCATGTTACAACTATTGTTATCAGTACTTTTCTCAATATAGCAGAACTAAAATGCCATTTTAGCTAGTTAACTTAAATTTGAGGTATATTTATGTTATACATTATCAATTAAAAAGTGTTAAGTAATAATTTTTTATAGTATTTGATAGAAAATAAGTTTTTTTACAAAGTGAAAATTGCAATATTATTATTGTTGAACATTTTTAGTGTTTTTATAGAGGTGGTTCATTGTGTACCCAGGATGTTGAAAATGAAAATAGCTTGTTAGTTTAGAAAAATCCTAAATTTTATTATTTAATCAAAATAAATCGTGTATAATATGTGTGCATTAACTAGAGAAGTGTTGTAATTTTATATTGATGCAAAGAAGTGCTTGAAATTGGTAAAATTGAATAAGTACTATGACCTTGAAAAAAAACCCGGTACATTGATGGCCACTCTCCCCTATTTGTTATTGCAACCACTTATGTATCCCATCTATGTCCTTCGGACTGCGGGAATTTGATAAATAAATAAATAAATAAATAATAGGTGAAAACAAAAGAGTTAAAAATTTGTGAATGTACTTACATGACGTGAGTAGTGGTTGCCGCACATAGCATTTCTCCTTGCACTTGATAAAGGTGGCAGCTTTCGGAGCCAGTTAGAACAGGTTTTGTGTTGATCGCTGGACGAGAACATTCAGCAGCAACTGCATTACTTTTCAGTTGTCTTAAATCACAGGAAACCAATTGCCTATCTTCTCCAGCAATCATCAAAGCTAGTCCCAATTTCGGATGCAGGGTCAGCTGATGAACCTTTTTCACTCCTCTGATTGCCGTAAGTACCTGAGCCTTCGATGATTGATACGAGTACAATCCCTCTTCTGCTCCCAGCAATAAAACTCCTTCATCAGCCAATTCAACGATACAATTCAGGTCTAACTGTAAATTCAGAAATATTTTTTAAAATTTTGTATTGCAATTTTTTTGCGAGGTCTACAACATTTTATACTTGGGAAATTTATTATTTTCTCGCTTTTCTTCAAAATTGTAAACAAAAAAAAAAAAACAAGATAGTCTAAAAAAAACATTGAGTGAAAAATACGTCTATTGAAGTAAGTTTTCATTAAAAATCTTTTGAAACTTAACAGGATGTCTAGCGAAAAATCATTTTGAATTTGCCGGAATGAATAATATTAAATATTAAGATTAGTTTAAAAAAAAACAAAAAAGTTTAAAACACCAGGAATAATATAAAACTAAGATAAATATTAACGAAAAAATAAATAAATTACAGGAGAAATTAAAAGAACTTGGATATTTTTTAGAATAAATATTTTTGAGAAATAGAAAAATGATGATAAAATGAGAAATTTATTACAGGATTAAATTCACATATAATAGAGAAAAAGTCTTTTAAAAAATTATAAAAATTAATAAATTATGAAAAAGTACAGAAAAATATACCAAATAAATACTTTGAAAAAAGTAGAAATTATAAAATAAAAATTACCTGAGACTCAAATTTAAAAAATAAGAAAGTGTTTAAAAACAATCTATGGAATTATGAAAAGTTAGAAAATTTCAGAAAAAATGCTTAAATCTTAAAAACTGAAAAAAGAAAATAAATAAATCATGAGATCATCTACAAAAAAGCAAAATTTAAAAAAATTACAAAAATATATTTAAAAATGTATTTATTTATGCCGTATACTGTAATTGTAGGTATTTCTTGGTGAAAAAAATTAATTCATTTTTTTAAGAAATTTATAATAGGTACATTTATAGAAATTTTTATAAATTAAGAAAATAAATAAAAAAAAATCAAAGTACAAACAACGAAAAGTGTTAAAATCTTACTTTTGATATAATTGATATAATTGATAATTGAGAAATTATTTTTAAAATTAAGGAAAAAACATGATTATTTGTTTTTATAAAAAAATAAATAATAAGAAAAATTAAACCTTTTTTTACATTTAATTGAAATAAAACTAATTATAACAATTAAATGAGAAAATTTCAAAAAAAAATATCTCTTTAAATTCATATGATGACAGAATTAAGAAAATTAGGTAAAAGCAAGGAAAAAATAAGAAAATGTGTTATTAAAAAAATAAATGCGAAGATAATTTTAAAAAATGATAAAATATATTACAAAAGAGAAAAAAATGTTAAATTAACGAATTGTAAAAAATTGTAAAAAGTACAAAACAATAAAACAAATTACTAAGAATCTACTAAAAAATTAGAATTAATAAAAATCAAATAAAAAACTGTACATAAAGATAAATAAAAAGTCCAAAACAGAAATTTAAAAATCCTTTAAAACTAAAAAAGTTTAGGAAACATTAACCACATTTTTGTTTGTTTGTAATATTATACTTAAAACGAGTCCAATAATAAAATTTAAAGAATAAAGAAAATTTAAAAACTTTATGAAAGAATAAGTAAACTTGCAAAATATAGATAAAATGTGAAAAAAATTGCATAAATTTACAAAAAAATGAGTTTATTTGTTTTTAAAAATAAATGTAAATGTAAATAATTAAGAAAATCAACGAAATAAAAAGTTCAGTGAATTTTGTGATAACATAATTGTGTAAAATAATGTTAAATATGTAATTCGCATAAAAAAAGAAAGTAAAGAAAGAAAAAATGTTTAAATTTCGTAAAAATAAGAAATTATAAGGTTAGGAATTAAACAGTTTCAAAAAAGTGAAATCTCTTAAAAATCTTGTAAAAATTAAAAAAATACTATCGTGAATATGGAAAATAATTAATATTATTTCATTATTATGCATTAATTAATATGCATTTAAATTTGAATTAATTAAAATTTAAAAGTTTAAAAAAATTAGAATATTGTGTTAATAGACGTTTAGAATTTATTTAAATTATAATGACTTGAAGACATAAAAATTTAATAATTTAATTTAAATTTATTTTATTTTTGCTATCTGCATGCTAATAATTTGGGAAGCCGACATTTTGACCAAAACTCAATTGATAGAATGTGCAATAGACCGAAATTTATTTATCCGAATATTCAAATTCCCGAAAATTCACTTATTAGAATATTTAGCTTCCCGCATTGTATAAAGAATAAAATATTAAAATTGAGATTTTCAAGATTTATCCTCAAATTTATGGCTTTTCTTAATGGTTTATTTAAATCATGATTTTAATGCAAATATATAAGAATTTAATACAAGTTTTTTTTGCTATTTTCATACAAAAAATTGGTAAATGATAAGTACACTGAAGCTTCACTTATTTTAACCCGGTCCACGCCAATCTATGACAAAAGTCGCACTTATTTTAACTTGCATGTACTTATGAAGAACTTATCTGATTGGCTGATCCAATTCGCAGCAACCAATGAAAATGTTAGTTAGTTTTGATTGGTCGACAAGTTAAAATAAGTGAGACTTTAAATAAGTGAAGTTTCAGTGTATTGTTTTGTTAATGGTTTACGATGTTTTACATGCAATATTAGACATCCGGAGAATTTTAAAGTTTTTTTTATTTAACCCTCCTGCGCACAAGTCAAAATTACAAAATTCAAAATGGCGGATACAATATGGTGGACGAATTTTAAAAAAAAACTGTTGGATTTTAATATAACTTTGTATTTAGCGTTTTTTGGGATCGCTGATTGCGAATCTGAAGTCAGAGTTACAAAATTCAAAATGGCGGATCCAATATGGCGGACGAAATTTAAAAAAATTGTTGGATTTTAATATAACTTGGTATTTAGGGAATTTTGGGGTCGCTGATTACGAATCTGAAGTCAGAACTGAATAAATTTGAATAGCAGCTACAATATGGCAGAGAAATTTTGAAAATTTATAATTTTAATTTAAAATTATAATTTAATTTTATTTAATTTTAACCTGTGATATTTTCACCCATCCATATTTATGACGTGCAGAGTTGCCAATTTTTTCTAGTTTAGTTTGGGGACCTAAAATTGTCGTACAATATCAAAAATAAAAAATAAATATATGCAGGGCGCGAACTGAAGGACACGTTTAAAAATACGGATTTTACTGACCAAAAAGTACAAATTACTGACCATTTACTGACTTAACGGATAAAACCATTTTTTTCCAAATTTTAATTTAAATCAAGTATGTCGAATAAATATAACGGTCATTTTAGAAAAAATTTTAGCAAATCGGTAATTAAAAAGGAACCTTTATTCAAATTAAAACAATTATAGCAAAATTATTAAATTTTTTCATGGAGTTTCAAAGATTTTAATTTTTAAAGTCGGAACTCTCGTTTATTTAAAATTTAAGAAAAAAAACCTTATAAGTGTAATAACTTTTTAAATAATTGGGATATTTTATTCTTTATGTACGACCTGAAAGAGTTGTTAGTCCTCTTGAAAAATCCATTACAAAATTTTAAAAATGTTCTACAATAGCAAAAAGGCGGCCGTTTCTCTAAAAAATTTTGTATTGCATTTACTAAAAATCTGCATCGTTTTTTTGGTTGAAATTTTTTTTGTAAATTGTTTTCATAGTAAAGATTATTTTCTATAAGAATTTAACTTGTGCCCGATTTTCGTAAAAGAGAAAAAAATTATTTTAAAATATTTTAAAGGAAAATTTTATTTTTTTCAAAAAATACACTATTTAAAAAAAAAATCCTAAATAAAAGTTGTTCCTCTTCAAAAAATATAAAAAAAGTTTTTCTTGATATTTTTCTCTATTTCTTGTTTTTTCAACAAATTTCGTCAAAATTCGATAAAAAGCTTATTTTTAGAAAACTTTTCAGTGTTTTTGGGTGCGAATAAGCAAATAATTTTTAGAACACGTGTAATTTATCAGAAGCGTTTATATCTTAAACATATCACATTTTTAGTTTAATTGAATTCTTTATATATATTTTTAAACTCTTTTCATTAAAAAATTTAAATTAAGAAGTAGTTTTTTAGCTGAATAAAAATATTATTTAAGTTCATTTCATCAAATTTTTAAATATCAAGTTTCACATTTCTAAACAAAAATTATATTTGGTCAAAATTTGTTGTCAAATAATAATTATTTAACATTTTATGTTTTTTCTTTGATTCAAGTGGAAATATGTAATTTTTATCCAATTTTGAAAAATAATAGTTCATTTTTCTCTTTAAAACGTTATTTATAATATTATTTGTTGGCTTTTCTTAAATAACATTGTGTTTCTGATAAATCACATTTTTTCTGACGAAATTTGTTGAAAAAACGAGAAATAGAGAAAAATATCAAGAAAAACTTTTTTTATACTTTTTGAAGAGGAACAACTTTTATTTAGGAAATTTTTTTATAACTAGTGTATTTTTTGAGAAAAATGAGATTTTCCTTTAAAAAGCTAAAAAATAATTTTTTTTCTCTTTTACGAAAATCGGGCACAAGTTAAATTTTTATGGAAAATAATCTTTACTATGATAACAATTTCCAAAAAAAATTTTCAACAAAAAAACGATGGAGTTTTTGAGTCCCTAATCGCAATTCAAATCTTTTTAGTAAAACGGATGCCATTTCGTTATTTTAGAACATTTTTAAAAATTTTCAATGGATTTTTAATGAGGACTAACAACTCTTTTAGATCTTAAAAAAGAATAAGATATCCCAATTATTTAAATATAATTATATGGTTTTTTTTTCTTAAATTTGAAATAAACGAGAGTTCCGCCTTTAAAAATTAAAATCTTTATAACTTCATGAAAAATTTCTTATTAGCCAAACAAAAAAATACGTGTCGTCTAAAATTCTTTGAAAAATAACTTTCTGGAGATAAAATTGATTTGCAGTTTCGACGATGTCCAGCCTGCCTGAATTGAAAAAAAATAAAGTTTTTGCATCAAAGTACCTTTCTTCGGAGTGCAAACTTCTTTTGAAGTTCTACTAATAGTGGGACCAGTAAAAAATTATTCAAAATTAGACTTTCACGCAGAATTTACGGACTTTACAGACTAATATTGTAAAATTTACGGAGTTTACGGAATATCTACAAAATTACGGACTTTTACAGACTTTGGGCAAAATTACAGACTCTTACGGAAAATACAGACCTAGTTCGCGCCCTGTATATGACTAGCTTAGAATTTGAATTCCTAAAAAAAAAAAATTTGAAAATTGAACTTTTTCCTTAATTTTTGCTATTTTCTATCGCTAATTTTTGTCTTAATTTTTTCATTGTTTTTAATAAGCTAATCTCGTCTAAATTTGAAAAAATTATAAAATATTGATACACTTTAAACTTGAATCAGTGATGTACGACTTTTTCAGGTATAGCAGATCCTAGTCGTTTTGAAAAGATCATTTTTCTCTTCCAGATTAAACCATCTAAATTTCTAATTTTTTAAAAGATAAGCTGCGTATATATTTACATTTATGTTAAACCACCATTTTGATTTTTGAAGTTCTAACTTCAGACTTGTAGTTGGTGACCCTAAAAATCTCTGGATAATAAGTTGTATCCGCCATTTTGAATTTTGTAATTCTGACTTCAGATTCATAATCAGCGACTCCAAAAAACCCCTAAATACCAAGTTATATTAAAATCCAATAATTTCTTTAAAATTCGTTCGCCATATTGGATCCGCCATTTTTAATTTTGTAATTCTGACTTCAGATTCGTAATCAGCGACCCCAAAAACCCTTAAATACCACGTTATATTAAAATTCAATAATTTTTTTTAAAATTCGTCCGCCATTCTGGATCCGCTATTTTGAATTTTAATTTTCTGACCTAATTTTTCTCCATCATACGCATCAGAAGTTTTAAAATAATAAATTCCATGATTACATAAGATATTGGGGTCAAACCATTTTATTTCGCCTAATGTATTCTTCACCTTTTTAAAAAACTTTAATACTTTGCAAAAATATTATTGCATGTTTTGAGATGATGAAATGAAATATGATTTTAAAAAAATAATTAATTTTCATATAAAAAAAGATTTTTTAAGTTGAGAGAACACGAAAAAATGACACATTGACAGGCAATAGAAAATAATTTAAAATACCGGTAATTACTTCTAAAAAGATAAAAATGAAATTGCTATTTATTTTTAAAGGCTTAATTTATGTTTAGCACTTAATTAAAGTATTTAATAATATAAAATAGCATATAAAATATGGTATTTAAGTTTGCATGTGACATGTCAAAAATCAATCATATTTAACAATTATTTTCTGCAAAGTAATTTAAATTTAGCAAATCGAAATTATTCAAATAATAAGTACTTTTATTACACTTTAATATTATCTGAATACTTTTCTGATAATTAGCTTAGAAATAAAAAAACTTTTACCTTAAAAGTTGAGAATTCTTCATTTTATCAGGATTTTGAAAGTTCATAACTTGCTTGCATGAAAACCGATACAATCCAAATTTTTGGAATATGAAGATTGAAGCAATATCTTCTTGCTATTAAAACTTCGCGTTGGTCTTTGCACTACTTTCTGAAATAAATTGATTCAAAATAAGCGTTTATTTTGAAGGTTAATGACAAGTTTTAAATATCAACTTGAAGTTGGTTTGCGACTTCCGATAAAAATCAAAGTCAAAACGAATCGATTTTTTTAAATGCTAGTTCAAAATCGGGTTTAAAAGAGTTTTAAATTTATTTATTTGAATTAAATTATTAAATTTTTCTGTACTGCTTGATAAAGCAAAAATCTTTTTTAAATTTAGATTACGACATTAATAGTAATTCAGACTTTGATTTGTTGATATATTTATACAAAATATAATCTAAACATGAAAAATTAAAAAAAAAGAAGATCAAATTCATATGTCATTTTAAAAATAATAAATATAAAAAATAAATAAGTTCTGTGGCCCTTTGCAATTTTACGTAAACCAAAGAATTATTTTGAAAATGATATTTGATTTATGAAACTGTACAGAAAATTTAAAAAATTTAATTAAATAGATATATTTAAAACTCATTTAAAACCGATTTTGAACTAGCATTTAAAAAAATCGATTCGTTTTGACTTTGTTTTTTATCGGAAGTCGCTAACCAACTTCAAGTTGATATTTAAAACTTGTCAGAAAGTAGTGCAAAAATCAACGCTTTAATAAACATTTTAATAGCAAGAAGATATTGCTTCAATCTTCATATTCCAAAAATTTGGATTGGATCGGTTTTCATGCAAGCAAGTTATGAACTTTCAAAATCCTGATAAAATGAAGAATTCTCAACTTTTAAGGTAAAAGTTTTTATATTTCTAAGCTAATTATCAGAAAAGTATTCAGATAATATTAAAGTGTAATAAAAGTACTTATTATTTGAATAATTTCGATTTGCTAAAGTTAAATTAATTGGTAGAAAATAATTGTTAAATGAGGAGCACTTTTTCAAAAGTTGATAAATCCATTTTTCAAAAAAGTTGAGATAATTACAAATTTAACATATTAGGAACCTTACAAATCGATCTGTCACTGTTGAATTCAAGAAAAAAATTTATTACCAAAGAATTTTTAATTTAAAAGAAACTTGGACTTAAGCAAGATGATTTAAAATTTTAATTTTTTTCCTAGAATAAATTACAAAAACCTTAAATTCCTTTATTACTATAAACTTTAATTAAAAATAAATCTCCTTAAGTGCAAAAAACATTCGTATATAAATAATTTCTTATATTTTTTCTACTTTATAATTAACTTAGGTTAGGTGCGAAACTGGATTTGTTTAATTTTCTCGAAATGACAAAATGTGGATTTATCAACTTTTGAAAAAGTACTCTTCAAATATGATTGATTTTTGACATGTCACATGCAAACTTAAATACCATATTTTATATGCTATTTTATATTATTAAATACTTTAATTAAGTGCTAAACCTAAATTAAGCCTTTAAAAATAAATAGCAATTTGATTTTTATCTTTTTAGAAGTAATTACCGGTATTTTAAATTATTTTCTATTGCCTGTCAATGTGTCATTTTTTCGTGTTCTCTCAACTTAAAAAATCTTGTTTTATATGAAAATTAATTATTTTTTTAAAATCATATTTCATTTCATCATCTCAAAACATGCAATTATATTTTTGCAAAGTATTAAAGTTTTTTAAAAAGGTGAAAAATACATTAGGCGAAATAAAATGGTTTGACCCATTGCTAAATTTCATCTCGACCTGATATTCGTAAATCTGTGAACCTTAAGCTTTAATTTACCATTCGGAAGAAGTCTTTAAGTTAATTTGTTCACGAGTGATTAATAAAAATGTTTGGACAAGTATACTCTGCTTTATACGCAGGAGGGTTAAATCATGATTTTAATGCAAATGCACCAATTAGGGGTCGATTTAAATCAATTGCATAAAATTACCTGATTCTTCTCTAATCTCAGCACCGTCTGGTACTTATCAATCTTTGGTTTGTTGGACAGTGACTTGAGAGCCTTGAGCCAATTCTTTTTATCCAGCTGACTGAGCGCCATAATGTCAAGCCTCGAGGTTGGCCAGCAAGTCGTAGGAGAATTCGGCTCCACTCTGATGATGAAAGGCAAATCCGATTTTGCCGTTCCCGTGACGTCGGCCTGCTCCACCGTTTCGAAAATGGTAAAACCGTCCTTTTCCGGCAATTCCAAGCGACTGGTCGGCACCATTCCCGCACTCGGCTCGTGCTCGTATAAGCAAAGACTCGCTCCCTCCAATTTCAGGTACTTCCTCTCCCAACAGCTCTTGGCACGACCTGCAACCTTGACCCAACTCTCCATCGCCACCTCGCCATTCTGGTGCAAGTAGTCCGTGTCCCTTTCCGGCTTGTCCGGCTCGTCAATCGCCAACGTTCTCACACTGTCGCCCATGCTCGACAAACTGCTCAAACTCTCCCTCGAGTATTTCCCAAAATGCCTCGCGAAATCCCCGGGAAGACCACAAGTTGCCGGAACCGAGACCGAGCACTTGAGATGCGTCATTATCTGGCACTCGCTGCAGATCGCCGCCCTCTTTCCAAACTGAATCGAGTCCAGACACGCGGAGCACTTGCCCGCTCTCATTGGCAAACTGATATTAAATCTATGCGGAATATTGTGCTTCATTCTCTGGAGAGACAGGTGTCTCGTCATCATGTCCGCCGAGTCCATGAAATTAGAACCGTACTTCTTCTCCGGAGAAGATGGCGGAGACGCGATCGGCGAGGACAACTTGGCAGTTTTCGAGGTCAGCAATTGTTCCGTCAAAGCCTTCACCTTGGCTCTCTCCTTCTCGAGCTGATTCTCGAGTTCGCGGTAGCCGACCGGCATCGCCGATCCGACCGGTGGAATGTTCTCCTTCTGCTTGAGACCGAATATTTTGTCACAGACGCCCTTCTTCTTCTTGCCGCATTCCTCCAGCTTGAGTTGCAGATAGTCGATCAGTTTCGTCTGCTGCTGACAAGTGCTTCCGGCCTTCACCTCTCGCTCTTTGTAGAATTGTCGCATCTCGTCCATGACTCCCTCGAGCTCGGCGACCCTAGTTCTCAACTCCTGACCCTGGTCCACACTCTCCTGCAAATCCGCCATTAGATTCAGGTTCGTCTCCTTCAACTCGTGGAGGCGCGTCAGATGCTGGGAACTCTCCTCTTTCACAATTCGCGCCTCTTCTTTGGCCATTTCGAGCAAACGCTTCGTTTGCGACAAGTCGCACTCTAGAGTGTCGCATTTAATGGAAAGCTGGCCAATCTGCTCGTTCAGCTTCTGCGCGAGTTTCTTGTACTCGTCCCTTTGCGAGGACAGGGTGTTCCTCTCGCCCTCGATGTCGCTCGCGTCAGACTCCAATCTCTCGATTGCCCTTTCAGCCACCAGTCTCATGGCCTTTTCTTCGCTCTGTGCTATCCTGCATTCGCGAAGATTGGCTTCGGCAGTTTCCAGCTCTTTCTGAAGTCGCATTTTGTCCTGGATCAGGGTATTCTCGCGAGTCTCGTGATCGTTGGTTAATCTCTCGTAGTCGGTCAATTGCTCCTCGAGGACTGTGCAGGTTTCCTTGAGCAGAACATTGTTAACGTGATAACCGTTCACTTCCTCCTGGAGCTTCTCAAGCTTGGCTTCGCAATCGTCCTGGAAGTCGTTCTGTTTCGATAATTGCAATTTCAAGCGCTCATTCTCCCCTTTCAGACCGTCCATTCGATCCTGATTTGATCTCATCTGTTTCCGAGTTGCGTCCAATTCTCGTCTCAATGCCGCACTCGACGACTGAAGCTCCTCCATTTGTTTATTCGCCTGCGTCAAAGCCTGCGAAAATTTTGTCATTTTAATTAAAGTTCTCTAATCAGGGTGTCTATCGAAACCAGGGTTTCGGTTAAAATATATTACTAAAAAGAAGAAAATTAGAGAATTGTTTTATAAATTGAATTAAAAAAAAAAATGAATACAATTTTGGAAAATTTTAAACAAATTTAAAAGAAAAGAAATTCTATAAAATAGAAGAACGATGTTAAAAGGAGAATATTTAGTACAAGATTAAATTGACATAATATAAAATAAAAGAATAAAAGCTTTCAAGAAAGTAGAAAATTGAGAATTTTAAAAAATGTTGATAAAAGTATCGAATAAATGTTTTCAAAAATTCGTAATTATAAAATAAAAACTAAATAATTTAAAAGAAGGAAAAATGTTTCTAAGAAATAAAAAAATGTTGACAAAAATTAAAAAATTAATTAAAATGCAAGAAAGGACTAAAAAAATAGTGAAACATCAAGAAAATTAAATAAACAGAAAGAAAATGAAGAACTGTTTTTTTTCCTTAATCTGCCAAACTGTAAAAAAATGTAAAAAGTACAAAAAATAACATTTGGTTAGAATCTACTAAGAAATTAGAATTAATAAAAATAAAATCTAAAAATTGTATGAAAGAATAAGTAAGTTTGTAAAAAACCTTGCAAAAACAGACAATATGTAAAAACAAATTGAATTAATATACACAAAAATAAGCGTATTTGTTTTTAAAAACATGGAAATAATTATGAAAATTAACGAAATAAAAAGTTTAGTTATTATAACAATTAATTAATCTTATTATAGTAATTAGAGAATTACTATAATACTATAATATGGAAAATAATTAATGTCTGGGTTCCTACGTTTCAAAAATGTCAAAATTCCATGATATTTCCAGGTTTTTTCAGACCATTTTTCAGCAAATTTCATGACCAAATACAAAATAAATGGAAACATTAATACGTGCCCAAGAGCGCGAGAAACTTTGCATTGTTGTTAGTCATTAAAAAGTATAAATTATTTCAAATGAAATAAATAATGAAAATTTACAAAATTGGAGAAAGTATCTGAAAAATGACGAAAATAATAAACAATTGAAAACCAAATTCAAAAAAGGGTTAGATTAATACACAACAGAACAAAAAAATTGAAGAAATCGAAGAATAATTATAAAAGTTTAAGAGAATAACTGAAAATTGACAAAAATGTAGGAAATAATTGAAAAGTTTCGGAAAACAATTGTAAATTGAAGGAAATTATTAATAATTATAAGAAATAATTGAAAAATGACGATAACAATTGAAAAATTAAAGAAAATATTTTAAAAATGGAAAAACAATTGATAATTAAAAAAAAAATTCGACAAATGATTAGATTAAGAAACAAGAATAATTAAGAGAACTATGGGAATAATTGTTGTAAATAACTACCTACAAATTGAACAACAGGATTGAAAATTGAAAAAAATTGAAAATTGGAGAATGAAATTGAAATTCAAAGAATATAATTAAAGATTGAAAAAAGTAATTGAAAAGGCTGAGAATTATTTAATAAAGAAGAAAATAATTCAAAACTAAAGAATGAATTGAAATTTGAAGAAAATAATAAAAAACTGAAGAAATAAATTGAAAATTTAAGACTTAAATTCAAATTTAAAAAATAATTGATAATAAAAAAAGGTGAGGATTATTTAATATTGAATAAAATAAATGAAAATTTAAGACTGCAATTTTAAATTAAAAATAATAATTGAGAAGTGATGAAAATAATTAAAACTTGAAGTATTAAATTAAAGATTAGGGAATCAAATTAAAATTTTAAGAAAATAATTAACTGAAAAAAAAATTAGAAAAAAGTTGAGAATAGTCGACAACAGAATAAGATAATTTTAAAAATTAGAGAATAATTATAATATTTAAGAAAAATAATTGCAAATTGAAAAATTTGAAGAAAATAATTGATAATTGGGGGAAAGAATGAATAATTAAAAGAAATAATTGAAAAATGACGAAAAAATTGAAAAAAATATCCGAAAATTAACGAAAATAATTGACAATTGAAAACAAAATTCGAAAAATGACTAGATTAATAAACAACAAAACAACAAAATTAAAGAATAATTATTAAATTTGAATAATTATAAAATTATTTGAAAAACTTGTAGGAAATAATTGTAAATAGTGGAAAATAATTTAGAATTGAAAGAAAATATTAAACATTGAAGAAATAAATTGAAGATTATAGAACGAAATTGAAATTGTAAGAAAATAATTGATAATTAAAAGAAACATTAGTAAATGACTAAAATAATTAAATATTAAGAAAAATACTTGATAATTGAAAAAACAAGTAAAAAAAATTGAAAAATGGTGAGAATAATCTACAATGGAACAAAATTATTGAAAAAATTATAAAATTGAAGGAGAATATTAAGTTGTCAATTAAAAACTGAAGAAAATTATAGAAAAAATTTTAGATAATAAATGAAAATTGAAGATAATTAAAGAATGGTATTGAAGTTTAAAAAAAAAATGATTGATAATTGAAAAAGGACGTGAATTATTGAACATTGAATAAAACAATTGACAATTGAAGAAAATAATTGAGAATTGAAAAAAATAATTAAAAATGGAGAAAATAAATTGAAAACTAAAAAATTAAATTGCAATGTAAGGAAATAATTGATAATTGAAAGAAAAATTACAAAATGACAAAACTAATTAAAAATTAAGTAAAACATTAAAAATTTGAAGAAAAGACTTGGAAAATAAGAAAAATAATAGAAAAATAGAAAAACAATTAAATAATTAAATAATTGAAAAATCATAAAATTTATAGAAAATACTTGAAAAATGTTAAATTAGAATTTAAAAAAAAAACAATTGAGAAATGACAAAAAAATTGAAAATTACCAAAATAATCAAAAGATGGAACAAATCGTCAAGAAATGACATAAATAATTGAAAAATGAAGAAACAAAATGAAAATTAGAAATCAATAATTAAAAAATTGAAGAAAATAATTAAATATTGACAAAATAATTACAAAATTACAAAAAAAAAAATAAAATTAGAAGAGAATACTAGCAAAATGATAAAAATAAAAAGCAATTGACAAATGACAAAAATAATTGAAAAATTAAAACAATTAAATGTAAATTAAAGTAAGAAATTAAAGAATCCTTGACAATAATTTAAAGATATAAGAAAATAAGTTAAATTTGGAAAAAGTAATAAAATAATGTCGAAAATATTGATAATAATTGAGAAATGACTAAATTAATTGAATATTTTAAAAACAATTAAAAAATTACAAAAATAATTTAAATAACTGGTGTCAATCTATTTTAATAAAATTATATTTTTTATTTACGTGGAAAGTTGTTCTTTCCGATTTTAATTTTTTAAAAATATATATTAATTAAAATTCATTTTGAAGACAACAGTTTTAAATTGACGAAAAAATAAGTAAAAATTTAAGAAAATAATTGAAGAACGAAAAAATTCACTTTAAAATAAAAAGATAAATTTAAATTCAAGAAATTTATTTAAAAACAAAAAAATTAATGAAAATAAAAACAATATTCTAAAATTGAAGAATTTAGCTTGACAAAAATATAAAAAATTATTAAAAATTATGAGCTACAAGTTAAAATTGTAGAAAATATTGAATTGACACGAACTTAGTAAACAGAGTCCCTTCAACAAATGTCCCCTCAATAAAGATTCTAGTGTAATTGAAAAAGAAGAAACTCATCTAAAAATATTAAAAATAACTTAAATTGCAGACAAAATAGTTTAAAATTAAAGAAAGAAATGAGAAACGTCCATAAAAAATTATTGAATTTAAAGGATTAAAGTTAAAAATTGAAGAAATGTCTTTAAAAATAATTGAAAATTAAAAACTACCTATAACTTAAAAAATACGAAAATAATTATTGAAAAATGAGAAGCAGATGTAATTTGGAAAAATTAATTTAAAAATGAAAAAAATAATTGAAATTGAAGACAATAATTTCAATTTCAAGAGAAAACCAAAATTGCTGAAGACATTGAAGACAAAAAAAAATTGTAATTGAAATTTGAAGAAAACTATTTAACTGAAAATTGAAGAAAATAATTTAAAAAAGAATTTAATAATTAAAATATTAAAACAAAAAAAATGATATTGTAAACAAAAATTTCAGAATGGAAGAAAAAAAAAAGAATTGAAGAAATTCTTCAGAAAATCAAAAATAAAATCAATTAAAGATTATTGATTACAGTTGTTAAATTTAAGAAAATAACAAAAAATAAAGAAATTCTTAAAAAAAAATGTTTTTTGAATTATAATCGAAGTTAAAAAACAAAAATAAATAAAAAAAAAAACAATATAAATTTTCTAAATAAGTAAATAACAGAAAACTAGAATAAATTTTATAAAATTAGAGAAAATAAAGAAAAAATAAGACAACACAAAAGAAATTAAAAAATTTATTAAGAAATGGAAGAAAGAGAATATTTAAGAAAATCTTGCAATAATCGTCAAATTGATAAAATTTTTGTAAATATTCAAAAAAACAAAAACTACAAAAATTTCCATAAGATAATAATTTAAAGTTAGAAAACTCTAAAAAGTAGAGAAGGGAAAAAATTTAGAACCAAAAAGAAGAAATATATTTTTTAAAAAAATGAGAAAAATCAAGAAATTTATGTGAAAAAATGTAGAAATAAAACAGTAATTTTCGAAAAAATATGTAATTACAACAAAAATCAAATTATTTCGAAAGTAGAGAATTTCTAAATTAAAAATAATGATAAAATTGAAGAATTTATTAAACGTTTAGAATAAAATTTCAAAATCAAAGAAAAGGTTTTAAAAAAGGAGAAAAATATTAGAAAATTTTAAAATAAGTAAACAAATTAACAAAATTTGTAAATTTACAAAAATAATTAAGGTTCAAAATAATAAATTTTTGGTCATAGAAATTGAAAAATTTAACTAATCGAAATTTATATTTAAATTTTTTTATTCGGGAGAATAAAACATTCAAACCTTTCTGTTTTTCACGACAGTTTTACGAGAATGAATTTTCATTAATAAAATTTCATATAATGAACATGCTTTAATATCTAATTGACACATGTGTTCAATTGGTTTTTTAAAAAATTTAAACAATTGGTTACAAATTAAATTTTACGAAAAAGTGCAAATAGTCGACTTTCACTCCATGGAAACCTTCTTTTCTTAAAGTCAAGTACTAAAACAAAACTCACCCTTTGAGCAGAATCTGCCTGCAGTTTATTTCTTGACGATTCTCTGGTTATTTCTGCCAAGGAAGCTTTCGCGCTCTCCATTTCTTTAAGTAATTTCGCGCGTTTCTCCTCTTCGTCCCTCTCCATTTTTCTCAATCTTTCCATTAATTTTTGCTTATCTTCCTGTAATGTTTTTATCTTCTGCTCGGCAGTTTTAGCCTCTCTTGTTGCAATTCGTTTGTCAAGATTGGCATCAGACAGTTCCTTTTCCTTCTTCCAGAGAGAAATTTGCGACTGTTTTGCTACTTTCTGCTCCGCTGCTAAATTCTCATTGGCAGTCTGAAGTTGTTGCTCCAATTTCTGAATCTGTTGCTCTAGCTGCGAAACATTTTTACTGTGATGATTACTGTCGTAACTAGCAAATGCAGCAATTGATTTTGGTTTCACGTGATCGATTGACTTCAAAGATGCATTTTCTGCTTCCAGTTTTGAAACACTTTGTTCCAATCTTCGTAATAATTCTTCTAAATTACTCACTTTGCGTATTTGTTCCTCTGGAAAGAAAAAATTCAAATAAATTTCTAATATTTAAAAATGGAAGTCAAAATAAAATTGAATATATTTAATGAATAAACCCCAAAATAGGCAGTTTTTTAAAAAAAAGCAAATTTTCAATTAATAGTGAATAAATACCTTCTTTTTCCAAAGAAGATCGCAATCGAAGCTCTAAAGTTGCTTTATCCTGCTCAACTCGTTCTAAATTCAAAGCAATTGCTTCTCTCTGTTCCAAACTCATCAAAGTGTCGCTAAGATCTGACTTTGTTGACTAAAAATAAAATTATTCATTTAATTATTAAATACCTGAACGATTAAAAAAGTATTTATTATATTTACAGGGTGGCTACTTTTTTTATGAAATTAAATTCCCGGTCATAAATTTTCGAACAATTAAAACAGTATTTTTAATTTTGCGAAAATCGCCTTTATATTTAAAATATAACTTTATACTTAAATTTAAAATTTATTCATTCTCATAATCTTATTAATTACAATTACAGCGTAAAAAGTTTTATTATCACAAAATATTAAAATCTAAATTTTTTGACAATAATTTATCTCAAACATTTTTAAAACATTACGTATTATATAAATTATAACTGAAGAGCGCAATTAAAAACTGTAGAATGGAATTGAAATTTAAAGAATATAATTAAAAATTGAATAAAAGTAATTGAAAAAAGCCGAGAATTAATTATTATTGAAGAAAACAACTGGCAACTAAGGAATGAAAATAAAAATTGATGAATAGAATTAAAAACAAATTTAAGACCTTATTTGAGATGAGAATGTAATAAAGAAAAATAATAGAATATTATTGTATTTATAATTAAAGAAACTTAATGATAATCGAAAAAAATAATAGACAAAAGGCGAGAATTTTTCAATATTATTGAAAATAATTGAAAATTAAAAAGTGGAATTTAAATTTGAAGAAAATAACTAAGAATTGAAGAGAATAGTTCTAGAATTGATTTGAAAATTAAAATAACTTTTATGAGTGAAAAGAGAATTATTGAACATTCAGAAATTCATTAAAAGTCGATAAAAATAATTGAAAATTAAAGAAAATATTTGAGAATTGATGAAATAAATTGAAAATTATAAAGAATTAAATGAAAATATCAAGAAAAGAATTGATATAATTAAAAGAAAGATTACAATATGATGAAAATAATTAACTAGATATTAAGAAAAATAATTAATTGAAAAAAAAATCGAAAAATGGTGAGAATAATCGGAATTCGAACAACAAATTTTTTGAAATTAACGAATAATCATAAAATTGAAGAAGAATAATAAATTGTCAATTGAAAATTGATAAAAATTATGAAAAAAATTGTAGGAAATAAATTGAAATTGAAGAAATCGAATGGAAATTAAAAAATTGTATTCAAATTTCAAGAAAATAATTAATCATTGAGAAAAAGCGAGAATTATTGAATATTGAATAAAATAATTGAAAAACGAAAAATGCAATTGAAAATTGAAGAAAATAATTGAGAATTGAAGAAAATAATTAAAAATTAAAGAAATAAATTGAAGGTTAAAGAATTAAATTGAAATTTTAGGGAAATAATTGATAATTGAAAGAAAAATTACAAAATGACTAAAATATTTGTCCGTCAAAAATGAACTTCATTTCTGCCCTAAAGTTATTTCTAATTACTTTCGATAGATTTTTTCACGCTGATTATGAATATGGAAAGAAAAATGCATTATCACGTCTAGTTTTTGAGAAAATTAGTAGCAAAAAGTCAAAAATTTATTTTTTATTTATTCATAAATTTAAATTTTAATCAATTTAAATGCATTTTTTAAAAAGTATCTGATTTAAAACAAAATATATATATATGCCAAACTTCAGGTGTGAACAGATAAAAAATGACTGAAGGAATGAAAGAACTTGGGGAACTTTTAGATCCACGAAAAAATTCCCTGTTTAATAACAAATTTTCCGGTCAATTTTTTAATTCCCGATCAAGTGACCACTCTGATTTATTTATCAGTAAAAATTCAGAAATATTAAAAATATTGAACAGTAAGCTTACTTCTAATTGATTCCTCAAAAGTTCATTTTCTGCAACAATTCTTTCGATTTGTTCTTGCATACTCATAACTGTTTGTTCATTAACGACAGCATTATCAAGTTGTTTAGTTTTTATGGATAATTCTTTTTTTAATTCTTCCATTTCCGCATCGCGGGCAGGAATTGTGGCTTTTAAACTTCTCAATTGTTCTTGACAATCTCGGAGTTCAGATTGAGCAAGTTCTAAACCAACGTTGAGTCTCGATTGACGACAATGATTTGAGTCCTGCTCGTTGCGCAATTTGTTTTCTAAATCTGTCGATTTTGCTACCTCCAATTCCAATTTTGTTCGAAGTTCTGCAATTTGATTGTGAGCACGAGCCGCCATTTGTTCTAGTTTATTTCCCACTCCTAGAGCACTCTGGCGACTCAATTCTCTCATCTTCGTCAGCGATTCATTGTACTGAACCTGTAAAAAATAATTAATTTATTATTATAAAGAAAAAATTATCTATTTAATCAAAAAATACATTTACTAATATACGTCAATAAAAAATACGCCCGAAATAATGTACCCAAAAAATAAAATATGATAAAATCAAGAACCGATTCGCAAATGAAACAAATGACAAAAAAAAGTGTAAGAATAAGAAAAATTGAGAAAATGTTTTTAGAAATTTAACACATTATGAGAAAATGGGAAAAGTTTGGTAAAATATTCAAAAACCTTATAAATGAATGGAAAAATACGAAAATTGGAAAAAAAACTGAAAAATGGGAAAATGTAAAAAAATACATTAAAAAAAACTTTTAAGAAAATGGGAAATTCTACAAAATGTGAACACGGCTTTGAAAAAACGAAAAGAAACATTTTTTCTAATTGAAAATTGAAGAAAGAGAAACTATTCCATAATCCAAGAAAAAATGGTAAAATTAAAAAGACACAAACATTACAAAAATTTAAAAAAAGTGAACAAAAATCTTTTTTATTATCTAAGAAAGTATGACTAAATTAAAAATTCGATACAATACACAAAAAATGAGAAAAAAAAAAAATAATAAAATACCAAAATGTAAAAAAATGGATAAAAAGTCTGCAAAAGAAATGAAAAAATTAAATTAAAATTAAAATAACCATAAAAAGTATAAACAAAACATCTTATAATATAAGAACATTTCTAGAAAAGATTCTAATAATTACTTATTTTGATGAAGACAAACCAGAAATTTTATAAGAGTTATTAAAATCACATTTTCCCCGGATTTCTTTTATGTATGATTAATAGCTACAATATTAAAATAATTATCGGCTAATAAGAAATATTAAGCAGATTGGATGTAAAAAGTCAATACACGTCTTTCTTAATTAGAAAAATATAATATGATTTATTTTATCAACTAATCAATCGCCAATTCAAAATCGCGGGTCCAATATCAAATGTCAAAGGTAATAGAAATTTGAAGAAAATAATTGGAAAATGACAAAAAAATTGAAATTTGAAGAAATAAAATGAAAGATGATAAAACTAATTAAAAATAAAATTAAAAATTAAAAATTTGAAGAAAAGACTTGGAAAATGACAAAAATAATTGAAAAATGGAAAAACAAAAAAAATACTTAACTAATTAATACATAATTAAAAATTAGAAAACTTGACAAATGGTAAAAATAATTAAAATTAAAAAAAAAACAATTGAGAAATGACAAAAATAATTGAAACCAGAAAAAAAATGAAAGATGATAAAACTAATTTAAAATTATGTAAAAAATTTATGATTTGAAGAAGACGTAAAAAATGACATAAATAATTGAAAAATGGAGAAACAAGATAACAATTAGAAATCAATATTTGAAAAATTGCAGATAAAAAATGACGCTTAAAGAAAAAAATTGAACAATGACAAAATAATAGCAAAATCAAAAAAAAAATTGAAATTTGAAGAAACTACTTTAAAAAAATGATAAAAATAATTAAATTTAAAAATAAAAAGCAATTTACAAAAGACAAAAATAATTTAAAAATGAACAAATTAAATGTAAATAAAACTAAGAAATTAAAGAATCCATGACAATAATTTGAAGATATAAGAAAATAAGTTAAATATGAAGAAAGTAATATAAAAATGTCGATAATATCGATATTAATTGAGAAATGACTAACTTAATTAAAAATTCTAAAAAACAATTATAAAATGACAAAAATAATTTAAAATAGAAAAAAATAATCGAGAAATAACAAAAATATCAAAAATTTAAAGAAAATAATTGAGAAATCACAAAAAATTTAAATTGGAACGTAATACGTTAAAAATAACAAAAACAATAAAAATTTGAGACAAATAATTAAGACAAAACTAATTAAAAATTCAGTAAAAAATAAAAAATTTAAAGAAAAGACTTGAAAAATAATTAAAATAATTAAAATTTGAAAAGAATTTGAGAAATGACAAAAATAAATGAAAATAATTCATGAATTTAAAGATATAAGAAAATAAGTATAAAATTTGGAGAAAGTAATAAAACAATGTCGAAAATACATAATATTGACAACAATTGAGAAATTACTAGATTAATTGAAAATTTTAAGAAACAATTTGAAAATGACAAACAATTGAAAATGGGAAAAAATAATCGAGAAATGACAAAAATAATTAGAATTTGAAGAAAATAATTGAAAAATGATACAAATAATTAAAATTAAAAAAAAAAACAATTGAGAAATGACAAAAATAATTGAAAATTACAAAAATAATTGAAAATTACAAAAATAATAAAAAAATGGAACAAATAGTCGATAAATGACAAAAATAATTGGACCCAGAAAAAATAAAGAAAGATGATAAAACTAATTTAAAATTATGTAAAAAATTTATAATTTGAAGAAAAGACGTAAGAAATGACATAAATAATTGAAAAATGGAGAAACAGAATAAAAATTAGAAATCAATATTTGAAAAATTGCAGATAAAAATTGACGCTAAAAGAAAATAATTGAATACAAAATAATTGCAAAATCACAAAAAAAATTGGAATTTGAAGAAAATACTTAAAAAATGATAAAAATAATTGAATTTAAAAATAAAAAGCAATTGACAAATGACAAAAATATTTCAAAAATGAACAAATTAAATGTAAATTAAAGTAAGAAATTAAAGAATCCATGACAATAATTTAAAGATATAAGAAAATAAGTTAAATTTGGAGAAAGTAATATAAAAATGTCGAAAATATTGATATTAATTGAGAAATGACTAAATAAATTGAAAATTTTAAAGAATAATTAAAAAATGACAAAAATAATTTAAAACAGGAAAAAATAGTCGAGAAATAACAAAAACAATAGAAATTTGAAGAAAATAATTAAGAAATCACAAAAAATTTAAATTTGAAGGTAATACGTTAAAAATAATAAAAAATTGAGACAAATAATTAAGACAAAATTAATTAAAAATTCAGTAAAAAAAAAAAATTTTAAGAAAAGACTTGGAAAATGATTAAATTAATTAAAATTTGAAAAGAATTTGAGCAATGACAAAAATAAAGGAAAATTGAAGTAAGAAATTAAAAAATTCATAAAAATAATTTAAAGATATAAGAAAATAAGTATAAAATTTGGAGAAAGTAATAAAACAATGTTGAAAATACAAAATATTGACAACAGTTGAGAAATTACTAGATTATTTGAAAATTTTAAGAAACAATTTGAAAATGACAAACATAATTGAAAATGGGAAAATATAGTCGAGAAATGACAAAAATAATTGAAATTTTGAAAAAAATAATTGAGAAATTACAAAAAATTTAAATTTGAAGGTAATGCATGAAAAATAACAAAAATAATACAAGTTTGAGATAAATAATTGAATAATGACGTGAATAATTGATAACTGTTATAAATAATTAAAAGAATGAAAGATTAAAAAAAAATAATTGAAATTTGAAAAAAATAAATGAAAAATTACTTGGCAATTGGTGTATAGTATTTAAAAATTCTTGATACATAATAATAAAATTATTGAAGAAAATTGCTAAAAATTGAAGAAAAAAATTGAAATTCGTAGAAAAAAATTGAAAACTGTGTAATAAAAAATAATAAACAAAAAATTATTGAAACTAGGTGTGAATTCTGTCCATTTCATGGACACTTCGCTTCCAAAGAAGCAAAACAATTTACTTCCTCATAGAGGAAGCAATAATTTAATAATATTTTAAATATTTTAAGTTAATAAAAACAAAAATTAAAAAAACATGAATTATGTTGATTAAAAAGATACTAAAACAATTTGATTAGTTAGTTTCAAAAATCCCTAAGTTCAAATTTAGATATTTATGATTTTAATAACCAATTTAAATTTTATGGAAAATCCTCTACAAAAAACTTTATGCACGCATACACATTTACCCACACATATGTACATATACATAAATACACATACACATAAATAAATAAATTGGCAAGCAATAATCGAAATATGTTACTTATCGGTGCAAATTTTTTTTCTGGGATTATTTTGGATGTAAAAGAATGACATATTATCAAGATTAAAAAAAAAATAAATAAATAAATAATTTTTGGAAAAAAAAATTAAAAAATTTTTTTTTTTGTTGAAAAAATTAAAAAATGTTAAAACCCATACGATATGTTGTTTAAAATCTTAAAAAAGGCATATAAAAAAATTGGCATTAAAAAAATATGAAAAATTGTAGGAGGAGATAGATTTTTACAAAAAAAAAAAAAAAAAAAAAATCAACAAAAAAAATTTTTTTTTTAATTTTTTTTTTTCAAAATTTTTGTTTTTTTAATTTTGATAATATGGCATTCTTTTACATCCAAAATAGTCCCAGAAAAAAAATTGGCACCGATAAGTAACATATATTTCGATGGGTTGAAATTTCTCAGGTGACTCCACTTAATGAACCAAATTTGATGATTTTCATTTCTCCCAAAAAATATGTTTTTTTCAGCCAATCAAAAAATGGCTTAAACAGACTTAAGGTACATGTTTAAAGCTTTAAAAATCCACTTAGAAATTTTATTTATGTCTATTTTTGGTGTTACTATAGCTATTTGAAAAAAACGACTTTTTAAAAAGTATCTTTACATTTCTTGAAATATTTAAAAAAATATTAAAGACACATTAATTTAAGCTAGATATTCTTTTTCTACAGGTTCTGGCAATAAGTTTTAAAAAAAAGACGTCCCGATATGTTCATTAGGCTCTGAGCAATCAGCGTTTGAAAATCGCTCGGGTCCCGTAGACCCAATCTAGCAGTTACGTTAAATCCCGATAGTCTAGCAGTTGAGGGTTAATATTATTAGTAATATTATTATTATTATTATTATCATTATTTTACTAGGTGAAAATTATGTCCATTTCGTGGATATTTCGTTTCAAAGTTAGCAAACAAATTTGCTTTCTTATAGAAAAAGCAATATATTAATAATATAAAATTTAATTCGAGAAATTCTTTAAAAAAAGGAATTTTAAGTGCAAAAAAATGAAAAAACATCAATTAATTTACGAATTTTTGATCAATTATAAAAGTTATATAGGTCAATCGATTCGTTTTGAGATAAGGAATATGATTTTTTTATTCATTAAGTTGTATTTTTAGCTTGGAAAAAAATTTTGGCAAAAAACGATTTTTTCGATGAAAAAAGGTGCTCAACAAAATTTGATTGGGTATTTTCAAAAATCCCTGTGTCCAAATTTAGATATTCACGAGCTTAAAAAGTCATCCAAATTTTATTGAAATCCGTTGAAGCGTTCTCGAGATATCCTGGCGACAAAAAACGCTATACACACACACGTACACACACACACACACACACACACACACACACACACACACACACACACACACACACACACACACACACACACACACACACACATACATCTGGACATTTGCTTAGGAATGAAAATTTACGCTTTTTAGATGAAAATGAGTCGATTTAGACTATTTTTGAAAAATCGAAAATCTTAACGATCACAAAGCTTCCTCTATGAGGAAGCAAAAAATGATTAAAATTTGATAAAAATAATTTTCAAATGTCAAAACTAATAGAAATATGCAGAAAAGAATTGGAAAATGATGAAAATAATTGAATAATAACAAAAATAATTTAAATTTGATGAAAAAATTGAAAAACGACGAAAGTAATTAACAATACTGGTTTAAAAATTAAAAATTTGTAGACATTAATTAAAAAATTGAAAAATTTATTAAAATTAGAGGAGACTTATCAAACAATGTCAAAATTTATTGAAATTTGAAGAACATAATTGTATATAATAATAATAATAATTATTATTATTATTATTTTAATAAGAAAGTGAAAAAAGTGATTTTTTTTAAAGTGAGTAATAGTGAGTGATTTAAAAAAAAAAATAAAAGTGGGAAAAGTGAGTCACTGGCAGCCCTGAAAATTCTCAAGTTTGCTTGAAACTTGTTACACTTTTACTATTTTGAAAATCTAACTTCAGATTAGTAACCAGCGACATGGATTACCACCGAGTAACAAGTTTGAAGTGAATTTGAGCAATTTTGCAAAATATTTCTGCCATACTGGACCAGCCATTTTGAATTTTGAAAATTTGATAAATCTGTCATCGTATTCACAATCAAAGATATTATATATATATATATATATATATATATTTCCCGGATATAATTTTTTTCCCAGAAATTTCCCGGGTTTTTTCCGGTCGAACTAAAATCCCGGCAAATTCCCGGTTTTCTTGGAATTCCCGGTGAGAGTAGACACCCTGTTTATATTAATATCTACATTAATAAAGTGTATAATTACCTGAATAGCCCTGAGTTTTTTTAACTCGGCCGTTGACGTTTTTAGTTCTGATTCTGCCCGTTGTAAACGGGCGCTCATATCATTATTGCTTGAGCATAGTTCGGCAATTCGAGTTGTTTGCGTCTCAATGTGTTTATTTAGTTGAGCTATTTTATCTTTCTCGGCATTTTCCCATTTTCTTTTTGCACCCTTAATTAAATTTAGTGCCCTCGTTTCTAATTCTCGTCTCTCTTGTCGCTCTAGTTCTGTAAAGATTTCATTTATTTAGAATAAGGTCTTAATGAGGGGGTCATTTTAAAACGCATTAAAAACACATCTTTCCATCGGAATGCTACCAACCTATATTTTGCGGTAAATACAAACCATTAAGTTAAACAATTGCATATTTCAACTGTAATTTTACAGATATTGAAATATTTTTAATACTCTAAGATATCTCGCTCATTAGGACATTCTTCTAAATTTAAAACTTTTTATTCAATTTAAAAACTTTTTGTTTATTATTATCTAGAGAAGCATATTTAAATTAGACGTAAAAATATTTTTTAAACAAAAATAGACGTTATTAAATCTACATTAAAATGGATTAATTAACATAAATTAATTTTAGCTAAACATACTTTTAAACCTGAAGAATATAATTGAAAATTAATCAAAATAAATGTGCCTTGAAGAAGTTAATTGAAAAATTAAAGAATATAATTGCAATTTGAAGAAAATATTTTAAAATAGAAGAAAATAATTTAAATACGAGGAAAGATATTGAAAAGTTTAAAATTTAAGGAAAACTTTTTTAAAATAGAAGAATGTAATTGAAATTTGAGAAATTAACTTAAAACTGAAGAATGTCATTAAATATTAACAGAAATAAATTGAAAATTAAAGAAAATAATTGGAAGATTGAACAACAAACACAAAACAATACAATTTTGAAATTAATAAGAAAAAAATTAACATGGGAGACAATAATTCAAAATATTGAAATTGATTTATGAAATTTGAATGATTAATTAATGAAACCAATGACACTTTCGGATAATAAAATAATTAATAATTAGAAATTAAAAATTTTAAGAGGAAGAATATAATTAAAAAATCATAGAAATAATTCTGTCGTACTAAGAAAAAACTTACTTATGTCCATTTCAGGAGAAACTGAGAAAAACAGTTTACTTTAAGAACACTGTTTTCGAATTAAGAATTTCACAATAAAATTTCATTTCATAATGAATAGTGTATTTTATGTTGTTTCTAATTTTGTAACAACAAAAATTATTATTTAAACAAACTGTATACAAAAGTAGACATGAGTTTTTCACTTTTTAAAAATAAGAAAGAAAAAGTTACACAGAGTGACTTGCGATGTCCTACCAAATGAGCCATTGAGCTCGCGCTGACAATCAGAAACAAAAACTTGCGTAGTATTGTAATTAGAATTAGAACTAATTAGAAAGAAAAAAATGATAAAAATTAAATGGAAAAACACACAGACAATGGAAAAATCACAAACTTAAATTATATTTTAATTTAAAATATAAATAGAAAAAAGAATTTAAAGAGGAATTGGACATCTACTCAAGAAGAGTCTTCATTTTGCTTTTTGAAATAGAAAAACTAACTTTTAATCTAATTTGACTTGGACAAAATGTTGTTAATTTAATTTGAAGCAAAATAAACTATTATAACTCGTAATTGGATGAAAATTAAAGATTTTCCACATTCTGAAATGCTTTAGAAAAAATAAAGAAAAACTATAAATTTATTTCTGAATGTCAAAAATCTTTAATTTTTATCCAATTATGAGTTTTGATGGTTTATTTTGTTTTAAATTAAAGTCGCCACATTTTGTGTAAATAAAATTAAATTAAAAGTTATTTTTTCAATTTCAAAAACAAAATAATGACTTTAGGAATGACACAATGAAAGAGTAAATAAATTTGCCGAAAAATAAACAAAATGTAAAGAAAATTAAATAAATTGATTTTTATCGCAATAAAATTAAGAAAATTAGGTAAAAGCAACGAAAAAATAATAAATTGTAGAAAATAAAACATAAAAACGTAAAAAGATGAAAAAACAGAGTATTAAAAAAATGAAAAATTTTTTTTAAATAAAAAAAAATTAAAGAAATAAAGAATAATTAAAAAATAACAACACAAGAATGAAACAGTGACATAAAAATATATAAAAAATATATATTTTCTCTTTTCAAAATATTAAACTATTTACGAACTTTTTTTTAAATTAAAAAAAGAAATAAGAAAACTAAAAAAAACTTTACAATATGTCACTAAGGAGAAAAAAAATTTTAATTAGAAAAATTATTAATTTACAAATTAAAAAACAAAAGAATGAATAAAATTTTGGAAAATTTGAAAAATATTGTAAAAGAAAAAAAGTCATTAAATAGAAGAACGATGTTAAAATGAGATTATTTAGTACGATATTAAATTTACATTATATAAAATAAAAGAAGAAAGGTTTTTTAAAAAAATAGAAAATTGAGAAATTTAAAAAATGTAGATAGAAGCATCAAATTTTTCAAAAATTCGTAATTACAAGATAAAAAGTAAACAATTTTAAATAAAAATTCTACTAAAAAATTAGAATTAATAAAAATAAAATAAAAAGATCTATTTACTTAAAAATAAATAAAAAGTTCACAGAAGAAATATGAAAATCTTTTAGAAATAAGAAAGTTTAGGAAGATTAAACTAAAAATATTTTTATATTACACTTAAAAAAAGAGCAACAATAAATTTAGAAAAATAAAGAAAATCTAAAAATTTTATGAAAAAATAAGTTTCCAAAAAATATACATTATGTGAAAAGAAATTAAATAAATTTATAAAAAAATGAGCACGTATTTATTTTTAAAAATATGGAAATGATTAAGATAATCAAGAAAATAAAAAATTTAGTGAGATTTGTAATAACAAAATTGTATAAAATAATATTAAGGATGTTCAACCCATTGACATAACCTTAAACTACTAAATGTTTTATCACATAAAATAAAAATATAATTAAATTTGATTTTACTCAATTTTGAAAGACACAGTTGTAATTTTCTTTAAAAAATTAGGTTGATACAAAATTTATTACTACCTAAATAATAATTATTTAACATTTTGTGTTTAATTAAAAATTGAAGGCAATAATTGGAAATTGAAAAAATTAATTTAAAAATGTTGAGAATAACTGAAAAAAAATTCAAAATTGATGAAAACAATCGCGAATTAAGAAAAATAATGGAAAATTTAGGAAACTAATTAAAAAATTATTAAGGTAATTTAAAATCGAAGAAATCAATGAGAAGGTTATAAAACAAATTAAACATTGAAAACAAAGAATTGAAATTTAAGATTAATAAATGAAGATTAAGAAAATCAAACTGAAAATAATTTTAAAAATTAAAAATTGCAGAAAAAAAATTGCAAAATTATAGAAATAATTGAAAATTGAAGACAGTAATTTAAAATTGAGAAAATATTTTAAAATTAAAGAAAACTGTTTTTAATCTATTGAAATTTGAAAAAAATGATGAAAGGTTTAGTAAATCAATTAAAAAATAATTATAAAAATTTTAATTTGGAGAAAAAAATTGCAAAATTATAGAATTGAAAATTGAAAACAGTAATTTAAAATTTATAAAATATTTCAGAATTGAAGAAAACAATTGAGAATTGATAAAAATAAATGAAAAATGTCAAAAATAATGATAAATTTTTAATAATAATTGAAATTTGAGATAAATAATTAAAATTTTAGGAAATTTATTTATTTATTTCTTTATTAAGTATAACTCCCCTCAGTCCAATGAGGACCATTAAAAGGGATACAAACAAAATATACAGATTGTAATGAATATAATATAAAATTTAATATCAAAGAAATTAATTACAAAACACCAAAAGTAATCGTAAATTTGAAAAAATAATTTAAAAATTATAAAAAATGTTAACAATTTTTTTAATTTATTGAAATTTGAAATAAATAATTAAAGGTTTAGTAAATCAGTTAAAAAATAATTAAACAATTTTTAAATGGTAGAAAAAAATTGAAAAATTAAAGAAATCAATTTAGAAATGATGGAAATATTGGAAAAATAATACAAATGACTGAAATTTGAGGTAAATAAATTAAAAATGTAGAAAGTGTATGAAAAAATACTTTTCATAACTAAAAATTGGGGAAAATATTTTCAAAGTTACAGACATAATTGAAAGATTAAGAAAATAAATAAAATTTATGATAAATAAATTGCAAAACATTTTTGATATCTAATAAAATAACTGAAAGATGACAAACGCAATAAAAAAATAATGAAAAAAATTAGAATGTAAAACAATAATTGCAAGTTTTAGAAATTAATTGAAAAATTAATTATTAATTATTATTATTAAATAATAATAATCTCCGTAAACTCCTGAAGTTAGTTAATATTTATATTTATTCATCTTTTTCTGTCCACGTTTTAAAGTCTGAAGTGAAGTTAATTAGTATTAATATTTATTCATCTTTTTCTGACCACGTTTTAAAAACTGAAGTGAAGTTAGACCCTGTTATTTTATTGATTTTGACTCTCTTTAGCAGGAAATATTTTAAAATTTGAATTGAAATAATAAGGTAACCTTTTTCGTTAGTGTCGTGTTGTACTGGTTTTTAATTGTCATTTGTGTAAAAAAAAAGGTTTCGAAAAATGCTTTAAAAATTTATTATGGCTTTAAAGAAGCTTAAAATATATATACACATGCAATTAATTTCCTAAATTTTCAGTTATTATCTCAAATTTAGATTATTGTCATCAATTTTCCATTATATAACGATTTTTTAATTATTTCTTTTGCTTAAAAATAAATTCTGCAATTCTTGATTTTCATCAATTTATAATTATATTTATTATTTTGGCACTACTTTTAAAAATTTCAATTATTTATCAGATATTGCAATTATTTTCATCAATTTTCGTTATTTTCGCGATTTTTTAATTATTCTCATAAATTAAAAATTTTTAAGTAATTTTGTAATTATTTTTTTTTTTTTAAACATATACTCTATGATTTTTTCAGTTATTTCTCTCAAATTTTATTGAATGTTTTCAATTTTTAATGTTTAAATTATTTTCATCATAATTCAATTTTCTTTCTCAATCTTAAATTATTTTCAGCATATTTCAATTATTTTTTTCAATTTTGAATTAATTTTATCATTTTTCAATTATTTTCCTCGATTGTTAACTATTATTTTCATTTTCTAAAATAAGAATAATTACTTTCTAAGATTTTAAAGTATTTTTCTGAAAATTCAAATATTTTCTTCAATTTTTAATTATTTTCATTTGTTATTAGAATTTCAAATTTTCTTTATTAATTATCGTAAATTTCAATTATTTTTAGCTTTCTTCCAGACTTTTCTCCAATTTTTAATTTTTCATATTTTATAAAATTAATTTCTAAAATTTTTAAGTATTTTTCTCAAATTTCTATTATTTTCTTCACATTTTCAAATTATTTTTATTTGTTTTCATAATTTCCAAAATTTTTTATTAATTATCATAAATTTTATTTATTTTTAGCATTCTTCCAGTCTTTTCTCCAATTTTTAGTTATTCTCATTTTCTAAAATTATTTTCTAAGATTTTTAAGAATTTTTCTAAAATTTCAATTGTTTTTTTTTCAATTTTTAAATATTTTCATTTGTTTTCATAATTTCAAATTTTTTTTTAATTAAATATCGTAAATTTCAATTACTTTTAGCTTATTTCTTCGATTCTTTTCTTCAATTTTTAGTTATTTTCATTTTTTTTAATTGATTTCTAAGATCTTCATGTATTTTTTTCAAATTTCAATTTTTTTTTCTTTATTTAAAAAAATTCAGTAATTTTTTCAATTATCACATCATTTATTTTTTACAACTTATCATTGTTTGTATCATATTTTAATTATTTTCGTCAAGTTTTAAAATTTAAAAACATTTTTCAATTTTTTTTTTCAAAATTTATTTCCTTCAATTTTCAATTCTTTACATTTGTTTCATAATTTCAAAAATTGTTAACTATATATCTGACATTTCAATTATTTCATTATTTATATTATTTTCTTCAATTTTCAATTACTTTCGTTCTTTTTCTCGTTCTTTCTCATAATTGCCAAAAAGTTTGTACTTATTTCTCTTTAATTAAAACCTGTTCTGTTTAATTTTAAATTATGTTTATCTTTTTTCATTTATTTTCTCTAATTTTTAATTATTTTCTTTTATTTCAATGAACTTCTGAAAGCTTTAAGTATTTTTCTTAAATTTTGTTTAACTTACCTTTATTTAAAATAGTTTATGTAATTTGTTTAATTAATTTCCCAAATTTTAATTAATTTTTTTAATTTTAATTTATTTATCTTAATTTTTAATCATGTTTTTTCAATTTTCAATTATTTTCTCTAATTTTGCATTATTCAATTTTGTTTTAATTTACTTTTAAGATTCTCAAGTATTTTTTTCAAATTTAAATTATTTTCTTCATGTTTAAAACAATTTTATGATTGTTTAAATTACTTTCCCCGATTTTTAATTGATTTCATTATTTTTTTTCAATTAATTTGCAAAATTTGCAATTTTTTTGTTCAATTTCAATTATTTTTTGTAATTCTTTTTAATTCTAAAATATTAAAAATTTTATCCTAAATAAATATTTATTTTATTTACATTAATTGATTTTTAAATATTATATTTAAAATATTTATTTCTTTTTATTAGATCAATATTATTTACCGATTTGTTATCTTTTTTATTGTATTTTATAATTTCTAAAATGTATGAAAAACTAATCGCGCGCGTTTTATTTTCCTAGTAATAAAAATATTTAATAGGTAGAAAAAAAGTAAAATTGAATAAAATAATTTAAATTTGATGAAAATAATTGACAGTTTATGAAATTAGTCAAATAATAATACAAATAAGTATGAATGTCAGAAAAAAATTAAGAAATAATGATAAACATAATTGTAAATTGAAGAAAAGAATTGGAATCTGATATAAAGGATTGAAAATTCAGGAAATCTATTGAAAAATAATTTAATAAATGAAAAATTTAAGAAAATAATTTAAAAATGATAGATATAATCGAAGATTGAAAAAATAATAAAAATTTAAAGAAGTTTGAAAATAATTAAAAATCTCTAGATACCTTGACTTTAAATATACTTTCATGAAATATAGGGAATTTTAGGGTAAAATTTTCTAAAAAGGGGACTTTTAAGGATTTTCAAATCCGTTTATGATTATTTTTCTTAAGGATTGTTTTTAAGGGTTTTTAATTCTTGTAATTAATTTAAAAAACTAAGGTACCGTATTCCTGAGTGTGTTTCACCATTTTTAAACTTGATTACAATTTTTTTGTAGGAAATGATAATTTTTGTCAAAATTATTTTCGATTTTTTTACTTTAGGGTGGAATTTAATGGTTGATAATGTTTGATATCAATTTGAGAATATAAAGGGTATATTACTAAGCATGTTCAACCAATTTGGAACTTGATTAGTATTTCTTTGCAGAATTAAAATTTTTTTTTAAAACTTTTACCCCATTATTTTTCTTAAGGATTTTCAATTCTTGTTACTAATTTGAAAAATTAGGGGGTATATTCCTAAGTAAGTTTCACCATTTTAGAAGTTGAATAGAATTTTTTTGTAGAAGTTGGTAAGATTTAAAAAATTTTGTTTCGATTATTTCTTATAAGGGTAGTTTTTGAGGGTTGTTAAGTTTTGCTATCTATTAGAAAAATTAGGGGGCATATTCCTGTGTATGTTCCACCATTTTAGAACTTGAGTATAATTTTTTTCTTGACATTGATAATTTTTTTCTTATTTATTTTGGATTATGTGATTAAAAGGTGTTTTTTAGGTATTGTTAACTTTCAGTTAATTGAAAAATTAAATTAATTTATTTTTTGATAATTATAACAATTGATTAATGAATTAGTAATACTCAATTTATAAATTTTTATCTTACACTATGAGAAAAATGGATATTTATGGATATTAAAATTCAGTATCTAGATATTCAGACGTTATATCTTAGATATTAAAAATATTAATTTTTATGACTAAGATATTAAGTTTGAATTTACTTAAATAGTCACTTGAATCTGGTGCGAAAAAGCAGGTGATTTATTTTTTTTTAATTTAATTTAAACAGTTTATTTTAACCTTAAAGTGTAAAAGTTAATGTTTCGTTAGTTTCAACCAAAATTGTGTAACTTTACAAGATAGATATTCTTTTGGTTTTTTATTTTTGGTCATAAATCATTAAGATTCAGTTTCGTTATTTTGTTATTATTTTATTTTTTTATAACGCTTCAGTTGCAATTTTGCAACCCTCTTCAAATCTGATCTAAGAACATTTTTTTTATTTTAATCATCATTTTAATGCAAATGCTCCAATGATTTAAATCAATTTCAGCGCCAGTTCGGCAATGATTTAAATTAGAATAACAGGGTGTCTACTAATTTCGTCCCACAAAATTCCCGGTCATTTCCCGCTTTTTGTTCCTATTTTTCCCGGTTTTTTCTCTTGTTAACTTAAAATTTATTTTAAGTATAAATAGACCTACAAAAAGCTACAAACATTGAAGATAACAGTTGATAATTGAAGCAAATAATTGAAATTCAAAGAAAATAATAGAGAATTGAAGAATTAAATATTAAACTTTACAAAAAATAATAATTAAGAATTAAAAGAAACAATTAATAATGAAAAGAAATAATTAATAATGGAAAGAAATAATTGAACAATGACAAAGATATTTGACAATTAGAAACAAAATTTAAAAAAAAAAGTAAATATTAATCTACAATTGAACAATAAATGAAAAAATTGAACAATGGTTATTAAATTCAAAGAATATAATTGAAAATTGGTCAACTAAATAGAAAATCCAAAAAAATAATTTAAAATTTAAGTTAATAATTCAAAATTGCAGAAATAAATTGAAAATTAAATAAGCAAATTGAAATCAGAAAAACACAGAATTGTTGAATATTAAAAAAAAAAATTGAAAATTGAGAAATAAAATTGAAATTCGAATACAATAATTGAGAATTAAAGAAAATTGCTAAACAATTGGACTGAAAAAAGAAGAAAATAATTTACAATTAAAAAAAAAATGGAAAATGACAGAAATTATTTAATATTAAAGAAAACATTAAAAATTGAAGAATAAAATTGTTATTTAAAGAAATTAATTGAGAATTGAAAAACATAATTGAACAATTGAACAATTAAATTGAAAATAGAAGAAAATTATTGAAAATTGAAGGAGGTTTTGAAACATGAAATAAATAACTGATCATTGAAAAAAAAATAATTGAAAAAAAGTCGAGATTACTGAATATTGAAACAAACAATTGAAAATTCAACAAAATAATTAAAAATTAAAGAAAATAATTGAAAATTGAATAAAATAATTAAAAATTAAAGAAAGTACTTCAAAAATTAAATACAATGTAATTGGAAACAGCAGAAAAATGTAGAAATCAACGGAAATAATTGCGAATTGATGAAAATAATTTAAAAATTCTCAATTTAAATAAAAATTGAAAGAAAAACATAATTTAAAAAAGCTGAGAATTGTTAAATATTGAAGAAAATTGAGAAGAAATTGAAAATTGAAAGAAATTGAGAAACTGAAAGAAATATAAAAAAATAATTGGGAATTGAAGAAAATAATTTAAATTTAAGAAAAAAATTGGAATTTGAAGAAAATAATTAAGAATTTAAAAAAAATCATTGTAAAAAGCCTAGAGTTATTGAATATTAAAAAAAATTGAAAATTAAAGAATGGAATTGAATGAGGTCGTTCACAAACTACGTCACGCTATTTTCAACCTTTTTTTATACCCTCCCCCCCCCCTTCATCACAGACCGTCACAAAATACAAAACCCCCTTCTGTGTGACGTCACATACTTGGTGACCCCCCCCCCCCTTTAAATATTTTTAGTATAAATTTCATAAATTTACATTACCTATATAGAAAACAGCAACATGATTATTAATTATTATTTTTTGCATATTAATTTAAATACATACATTTAAAGAAATTGTTATTTTAACCCTTAAGCTGTAACGCTGGGTCACTCGTGCCTATCACTTTAAAAAGTGCTTAAATTGCTCTGAAAAATCCGAAGAAAAATCATAGTCTTACTCTTACTTTTAATTAAAAAATGATGAACATAATTAAAAATGTAACAAAAAACAATTAAAAGATTTTAAAACTAATAAAAATTAGAAAAAAGAATTTAAATTTGAGATAAATAATTGAAGATTTAATAAATCAATATAAAAATAATTTAATAAATTAAAAATTGCTTTTATAATTGTAAAATTATAGAAACAACTGAAAATTGAAGACAATAATTGGAAACTGAAAAAACTAATTAAAGAATGATGAGAATAATAGGAAAAAAAATTCAAAACTGATGAAAACAATTGAGAATTGAGAAAAATAATTAAAAATTTAGGAAACAAATTTAGGTAATCGAAAATCGAAGAAATCAAAGAAAAGGTTATAAAAAATTTAATACATTAATTGAAAAATTGTTTAAAATAATTAAAAAATTAACTAAATAATTGAAATTTGATGAAAATGAAAGTTACAAATAAAAGAAAAGAATTTTTTTTAAAAATAATCAAAACTACAACAACAACTGAAATTTGGAAAAGAATAATTAAACAATTCAATTACAAAATAGATTAAAGAATTTAATACATAATTGTAAAATGGTTTAAAATAATTGAAAAATTACTGAAATAATTGAAATTTCAAGAAAATAACTGAAATGTTTTGAAAAACAATTGAGAAGTATAATAGAAATTGAAATTACAAGAATATCTGAGATTTAGAAAAAAATTAATGAAAAATACAATTTGAAAATGAAAATTAATAAAAAAAAAATAATAATAATAATTACAAAAATAATTGATGATTTGGGGGGAAAAAAATTAATGGAAAATGAGAAATACAATTATAAATTGGAGTAGAAAATAAAAAATTTAATACGTGAATTGAAAAATTGTTTAAAATAATTGAAAAAATAACGTAATAATTGAAATGATCAAAAAAATAATAATAATAATTGAAATTACAAAAATAACTGAAAAATACAATTCCAGAAATGAAAATTAAGAAAATATTTGACAATTGAAGAAAACAATCGAGAGTTGAAAAGAATAATTGAAAAAAATTACAGAATATATATTAAATTAAAGGAAATAATTGAAAAATGGCAAAAATAATTATAAATTTTTAGAAATAATTGAAATTTGAGATAAATGATTGAAAATTTAGAATGCAAAAAATAATTGCAAGTTTTGTAAATTAATCGAAAAATATTGAAAATATTTAATACGTGGAAAAAATAATTGAAATTGAATGATATAATTGAAAATTGAGGAAATCTATTGAAATATAATTTAATAAATTAAAAATTGGAAAAATAATTTAAAAATAATATAAATAATTGAAGATTGAAAAAATAATAAAAATTTAAACAAGTTTGAAAATAACACTAGTTTACAGCAAAAATGTACATTTAATGCCACTATTTTTTTTTTATGTACTATGGTTCTCGTTACTTAAAAATGACATTAAGAAATTTTTCTATGGATAGGTTTCCGAAATATGAATTTTTAAAATTTTTTTTCGTTTTTTTCGGAGGTGACTTCACGTTTTAGGCCGTATCTCGAGTTACAGACGTCCGATTAAGTTTTTCTAGGTGTCAAATTAAAGGTAATCAAATTCCAAACAATCGCTTTTAACATTATTTTACAATCGGTTAAATATTTTAAGTGATATAGTCCAAGAAAAAATAGAAAATTAGAGTTTTTGGCCCAAAATCTGAAAAACAAATTCATTCTAACGCCATGCAAAAATAGAAAACGTCAAATTATGTCCAGTTTTAAATTTTTTACATATATGGCTCACTTTTAGGAAGAAAAAAATGTATGTATGAAAAACATCTATGGGTAATTATTGAAGTTATAAGCCAGGGTACTGAAATTCTCGTTTTACGCCATTTAGGTATTTTACCTCCTTTTATAGTGATTATGTTGATTAATTTAATGAATACAATATCTAATTAAAAAATGTACTTTTTTCACAGAATTCAAATAATTTTCAGTGTTTTACTAATTCAAATTTGACTGAAATTTTTTTTGGAGTTTTTGACAAAAATTTTTGAAGAGGCATAAATTGATTAAAATCTGCTTTTTTGACAAGTTGAATCAGATGCGCAGAGGTTTAATTTTTGTTGAATTTTGTTCGTTAATAGATGAAAAAGTTTGAAATTAGATATCGAAATATGAAAAATAAATGATATTTGATTAAAAATTTTTTTGAGTTTTTGACAAAAATTTCTGGAGGCATAAATTGATTAAAATCTGCTTTTTTGACAAGTTGAATCAGATGCGCAGAATTCAATTTTTGTTGAATTTTGTTCGTTAATAGATGAAAAAGTTTGAAATTAGATATCGAAATATGAAAAATAACACTTGTTTACAGCAAAAATTTACATTTAATGCCACTATTTTTTTTATGTACTATGGTTCTTATGTCAAAAACTCCAAAATATTTTTCAGTCAAATATCATTTATTTTTCATATTTCTAAATCTTATTTCAAACTTTTTCATCTATTAACGAACAAAATTCAACAAAAATTGAACCTCTGCGCATCTGATTCAACTTGTCCAAAAATCAGATTTTCATCAATTTATGCCTCTCCAGATATTTTTGTCAAAAACTCCAAATAATTTTTCAGTCAAATATCATTTATTTTTCACATTTCTATATCTAATTTCAAACTTTTTTATTTATTAACAAACAAAATTCAACAAAAATTGAACCTCTGCGCATCTGATTCAACTTGTCAAAAAAGCAGATTTTAATCAATTTATGCCTCTCCAGAAATTTTTGTCAAAAACTCCAAAAAAATTTTCAGTCAAATATCATTTATTTTTCATATTTCTATATCTGATTTGAAACTTTTTCATCTATTAACGAACAAAATTCAACAAAAATTAAACCTCTGCGCATCTGATTCAACTTGTCCAAAAATCAGATTTTAATCAATTTATGCCTCTCCAGAAATTTTTGTCAAAAACTCCAAAAAAATTTTCAGACGAATATTTTTTATTTTCTATATTTCTAAATCTAATTTCAAACTTTTTTATCTATTAACGAACAAAATTCAACAAAAATTGAACCACTGCGCATCTGATGCAACTTGTCAAAGAAGCAAATTTTAATCAATTTATGCCTCTTCAGATATTTTTGTCAAAAACTCCAAATAATTTTTCAGTCAAATATCATTTATTTTTCACATTTCTATATCTAATTTCAAACTTTTTTATCTATTAACGAACAAAATTCAACAAAAATTAAACCTCTGCGCATCTGATTCAACTTGTCAAAAAAGCAGATTTTAATCAATTTATGCCTCCAGAAATTTTTGTCAAAAACTCAAAAAAATTTTTAATCAAATATCATTTATTTTTCATATTTCGATATCTAATTTCAAACTTTTTCATCTATTAACGAACAAAATTCAACAAAAATTAAACCTCTGCGCATCTGATTCAACTTGTCAAAAAAGCAGATTTTAATCAATTTATGCCTCTTCAGAAATTTTTGTCAAAAACTCCAAAACATTTTTCAGTCAAATTTGAATTAGTAAAGCACTGAAAATTATTTGAAATCTGTGAAAAAAGTCCATTTTCTAATTAGATATTGTATTCATTAAATTAATCAACATAATCACTATAAAAGGAGGTAAAATACCGAAATGGCGTAAAACGAGAATTTCAGTACCCTGGCTTATAACTTCAATAATTACCCATAGATTTTTTTCATACATACATTTTTTTCTTCCTAAAAGTGAGCCGTATATGTAAAAAATTTAAAACTGGACATAATTTGACGTTTTCTATTTTTGCATGGCGTTAGAATGAATTTGTTTTTCAGATTTTGGGCCAAAAACTCTAATTTTCTATTTTTTCTTGGACTATATCACTTAAAATATTTAACCGATTGAAAAATAATGTGAAAAGCGATTGTTTGGAATTTGATTACCTTTAATTTGACACGTAGAAAAACTTAATCGGACGTCTGTAACTCGAGATACGGCCTAAAACGTGAAGTCACCTCGGAAAAAAACGTAAAAAAATTTTAAAAATTCATATTTCGAAAACCTATCCATAGAAAAATTTCTTAATGTCATTTTTAAGTAACGAGAAGCTTAGTACATAAGAAAAAAATAGTGACATTGAATGTACATAAAATTTTTTTTTTTTGTAAACTAGTGTAATTGAAAATTTGTAGATACCTTGACTTTAAAATATTTTCGTGGAAAATAGGGGATTTTAGGATAAAATTTTCTAAATATGGGACTTTTAGGGCCCGATCGCAAAATAGGGGACATTTAGGGAAAATAAGGGACGCCTGTGAAGCTTATTGGTTTAAACAATACAATTATTTAATCAAATACAAATTTTGAACAAATTTCAATTTTCTAAGATTGACGGGGGCACAAGTGACCCAGCGTTACAGTTTAAGGGTTAATTTAAACCTTATTATTAATATCTTTAAAATTCAATTCTTTGCATTTGAAAAATAAATACTTATAAGAATAATATTCTGGTGTTCCTATCGTAGAATAGGTGATGTTTAATGTGACGTCACATTTTCTTTAAGTCCCTCCCCCCCCCTGCGTCACAGATCATCACAGAATCGTTGACCCCCCCCCCCCTAACAATGTGACGTAGTTTGTGAACGACCCCAATGTCGAAAATTATAATTGAGAATTAAAGAAAATAATTCAAGAATTGAACAATGGAATTGAAAGTAGAAGAAAATAAGTGATAATTGAAGAAAAAAGAAATTGAACAACCCAGGAATTATAGAGTTTAAAAAAAACAATAAAAAATTAGGAATGTAATTGTAATTTGAAGAAATTAATTAAAAATTGTAGAATACAATTTGAAATTGAAGAAAATGTGATTTTATGAAAATTGTTGAATAATAATTGATGAATTGAATTCAAGTTTCAAATACATTATTGATAATTGAAAAAAAATATTGAAAAAGGCCGAGAATTATTGATTATAGAAGAAGATAATTGTAAAATGGAGGAGTTATAGAGATGTGAAATAAATAAATGATAATTGAAAAAAAAAATTGAAAAAAATCGAGAATTATTGAATATTAAATTAAATAATAAAAAATTGAAGGAAATAGTTGATATCTGAAGAAAATAATTAAAAATTGAAGAAAATAACTGAAAATTGAATCAAATAATTGTCAATTCAAAAAAAATAATGTATAGTTGAAGAAAATAATTAAAAATTGATTAAAATAATTGAAAATCGTAGAAAATATTTCAGAATTTAATAAATAATTTAGAAATTGATGAAAATAATTGGCAACTGAAGAAAATAGTAGAAAATCGAAAAAAATAATTGAAAGTTGAAGAAAATATTTTAAAATTGAAAAGAATAATTATCAGTTGAAGAAAATAATTGAGAATTGTAGAAAATAATTGGAAATTGAAAAGAATTTATTATCCCAGAAAAAAAATTCCCGGTACATTCCCGGTCAATTTAAATTCCCGGTTTTCCCGGTTAGTAGACACCCTGAATAACTTGGAATTATTAAAAATTTAATATTATTTTTCACAATCTTCCTACCCAAGATTTTTAAATCATATTTTCACCATTTCAAATTCCATTTTTAAAATTATTTAAGAATACAAATTTGAAATTTTCTGGTTTTATCTACAAATTTTCTGAATATATTAAAAATTCCCTGGATAGTTTCAAGTATTCATTTCCCTTATCGCTAGACACGTGACTTCTCTATTATTTTATAATTTTAAATAATCCCTGAAAAATCAACATGATAAAAAGATTGTCAATACCTAAAATACGTTTAATTCCAGCTGCTTCTGATCTAGCAGTAACTAATTCTCGTTCTAAATTGTCTCTTCTTCGATTCGACAATTCAAGTTGCTTCGATCTCTCCGACAATTGTGATTCTAAATTAGAATTAGCTTTGAGATTTAAACTCGTTTTATCCTGAAGTTCAAGCAATTTTTTCTTCTGTTCTCGAACTTCCTTGAGTTCCCTTTTTTTATTCTCAAATTCCGCATCCATGTCCATTTTTTCTAAACGTCGGCGTGTGGACTTAAAACAGAAAAAAGTTTTTGTTTTTAATGAATCGCACACCAGACAAATTTTTACCACAAAACATAATACGAACAGGAAAAGAGAATTTAGTCACAAAAACAACAAAATCTAACGTTTTTCACTGACTAATAAACTTTAGGGGCGGTTTTGAAAAGTTTGTTGACAGATTTTTTTTCCGCGTCATAAGTGCGATAAACGCATCTTTCGCATTTTATAAACAAAGGTTAATAATAAATTAAATATTTCGTTTTATCGACTACTTTTGGTGACTTTAAGGGTACGAAAGATCAAAAATATCTCAAATCAAACAGCCGGACAAAGTATTTGTGTATATCACGGCGTTATGTATGCAAATTAGGAAAACACTGTAAACTTTTAAGAAATAACAATTCTAACCTCCATTTTGAAGCAGTACTTTTTCCACTCAATACACTAGTTAAAACACACACATTTCGTTTAATAAGCTCTTTTAACTTTGAAATTACACTCTCACTTTTATTTTCTTCTTCGACACGACGGTTGCAAATCGATCTCCATTTTTAAAATCTTTTCAAAACTGTTTGTCGTTGCGCTGTCGACGCATTTCGTCTGCTGTTTTCTGATTGGTGGACTAGTTTGTGGCAGGCCAATCGCGCGAGTTTGCTGCCACCTGGTGCTCAAGCTTCTGGACAAGCTTTCAAATTTATATTCGGCTAGAAATTAAATAAAACCAAATTATCAATGTGGTTAAATTAATTCTGTTGATTGATTTTCGTAAAGTGATCTTTGTTTTAGTTCTTTATTACTGTTATTAATTTAAAAAACCTAGATTATTGGTTATTTTACTAAAAATACCATGTGCGCGCAAACAAGTAGTACCAACGTTAGAAAAACATCAACATTCAAAATGTCCGCCGGATGCGAATTAATTATCTAAACAATTAACAGAAAGTGTTTTTTATTAGAAAAATCTGTGTAAATTAGATAATGGCAACAAATATCGCGAGAGAAGGAAAGAAGGTAAATTATTTCATATCTCTGTGACCAAAACATTTATTGATAATTTGTCTGATAAATAAATAATGCAATTAATTGCGGTATTATTAACCTAAAAATGCTTTCTTTCGATTAAATTTATATAAAATATTTTTCTAAGATCAAACGTTTGTGAAATTTTCGGTTTCTTGTTTATTTGGAATTACATTAGTATTTCTAATGAGAAGAGATCTAAGATAACGGAAAATTAATTGAGAATAGATTCTCTAAACATAACCTCAATATTTTCTTTTATATCTTTTTTCTTAAATTTATCAAAAATAAAATATATTCGAATTTTAATAGATTCTAAAACTTTAATTCTTTTCATCATAATTTCAATTATTCTCTTCAATTAATTACCTAAATTTAAATTAATAATTTTTAATTTTTTTCTTCAAAATTAAATCTATTTTTTCACTTTTTATCAATTATTGTCTTTCATTTTTAATTCATTTCTCTATTTTTTAATTCTTATCAAAAGTTTTTAAATTTTTTCTTCAGATTACAATTATATTCTTAAAGAAAGACAACAATGTCACCTTCTCTTTTTTCTACAATTAGTTTCTTCAATACCTAATTATTTTCTATTTAACTTTGTTATTTTTAATTATTTTCGTTTTCTTTTAGTAAATTGCTTCAAATTGTAATTATTTTCTGCAAATTTCAATCATATTTTTCAATAATATAAATTAATGCAATTATTTTCTACAAATATCACTCGTTTGTTCATTTTGAATTATTTTCTTCGATTCTAGTTACACTTACAAGTTTTTTAATTTTTATTAATTTCAACTTTTACTATATTTTACTAGTTTCTTAATTTTTAATTAATTGTGTTATTTGTTTAATCGTTTTCTTCAGTTGTAAATTTATTTCCTTCAAATTTTCATTATATTTTCAATTTACTGGTTTCAGAGCATTTACTGGGCGCCGAGAATAACAAAATGGAACAAAGGAATTGGTGGATATTTACCAATTGAATACAGAAAATTTTATTATGGTTGGAGATCGAAAAAACCAGCTCCTGTCCATTATATCCCACGAGAAGGAAAATATTTCCGGAATCCAGCAAGCGGATTAGTGTATGCTTTTTTAATAAATTTAAATTACTTTCTTCTAAATTTTAGAAAATTATTACATTTTTAATCATGAAAAACACTCTAAATTAATTAATTTCATTCAGTATCACAAAGAAGATTCAATAGATTTTTTAAATTGTAAATTCCATTATTTCAGGGCTGCCAGTGACTTACTTTTCTCACTTTTACTCACTTTTTTTACAATTTTTTAGAAATTTTATGAATTTCTAATACTGCATGTAAAACATCGTAAACCGTAAACAAAACCCAGAAATTTGTAGATAAATGTTTAAAATTTCAATTTTAAAATTTTAATCCTTATAAAATTTAAAAAATTGTGCTAATACAGATGATCAAAATACCTATGACCTAAAAGTTTTGGTATGAAGATAGCAAAAAAATAATATTAAATTCTTATGTTTTCAAGCTATTACAATTTAAATCAATTTTAAACGTCAATTGAATCATATTCCAATTTGTTCCAAATTATAAATTTCAATTAATTCATATTTAAATGCATATTATTAATGATTGTAAAATAATTAAATAATATTCGTTATATTCAATATTCACAAAATCCTTTTTTTAATTCTTACAATATATTTAAGAGACTTCACTTTTTCGAAATTGTTTAATTTTTATCTTATAATTTATTATTTTTGCAAAATTTTAAGATTTTTTCTCCTTTTACTTTTAATATATTTTTTTTTGTTTGTATTTGTCTTTTTATTTTAGAATTTTCTTTTATTTTCTTCTTTTTATGAAAATGATTTAATATTATTTTATACAATTTTGTTCACTAAACGTTTTATTTCGTCGATATACGCTCATATTTTTGTAAATTTATTTAATTTGTTTTCACATGTTTAAGTGTAATATTATAAAAATGTTTTTGTTTAATTTGTCTAAACTTTTTTTATTTTAAATGATTTTTAAATTTCTTTTCTGCTCTTTTTATTTATCTTCAAATATATTTACTTAATTTTTTTGTTGTTTCACAATTTTCTTAGTCTTTGCATTTTAATTATATCTTTAATTATTGTCATTATTTTTCAATTTCTGAGAAACATTTTTCCTTCTTTTATTTTTTAAATTGTTTAGTTTTTATCTTATAATATTACGAATTTTTTAAAACATTTATTTGATGCTTTTATCTACATTTTTTTAAATTTATAAATTTTCTACTTTTTTGATAGCTTATATTCTTTTATTTTATATTTTGTAAATTTAATCTTATACTAAATATTTTCATTTTAATCATTTTAATATCATTCTTCTATTTCATAGAATTTATTTTCTTTTAAAATTTTTTTATCTATTCCAAAATTTTATTCATTCTTTTTTTATTCAATTTATAAAATAATTTTCTAATTTTTCTAATTTTAAAATTCTGTTCTCTTTAGTGATATATTTCAATGTTTTTTTTAATAATCTGTTTATTTATTATTTTAATTAAAAAAAAGGCCTTTAATAGTTTAATTTTTTTAAAAGAGTTTCTACTTTTTTATATATTTTTATGACACTGTTTCATTCTTTTTTTTTTATTTTTAATTTTTTCTTTATTTCTTTAATAAACTACTTACAAATAAACATTTAGAGATTTTATATACTGTTTATGTTTAAAAAAGAAAAAAAATTAGTTTTAAATTTAAAAAATTCGATTTAAATAAAAAAATCATATTTTTTATATTTTGAAAAAAACTATGATTTTTATCAAACCTGCTTTTCAAATATTTTTCCGATTTTGAATTTAATGTTTTCATATATTAATAATTTTTTTTACTCATTATATTATTGTCAAGAGGGTTTAAATTTACTAAACAAATTTTTTTTTTTTTTAGTCATTTTTCATTTATTTTCTCAATTTTCAATTATGTTTTTCAATCTTCAAATTTATTATTGTCAGGAATATTTAAATTTTCAACCCAAGTTTAAATTTAATTTTATTATTTTTCAATTATTTTCTTCAAATTTCAATTACATTTGTTATTATGCAGGTTTTGTTTGTCATTTTACGATTATTTTCTACATATTTCTATTGTTTTTGCCATTTTAGAAATTGATTTCTACAAATTCCAATTATTTTATTCAATATTTTTTTATTGGCAAGAATTTTAAATTTTCTGACACCAGTTTTCAATTATTTTCTTTAAATGTCAATAATTTTCTTCATTCTTTTATTATTGTCACAGATTTATTAATTTTTTACACTTTTTTCAATTATTTTCTACAATTTTCAATTATTTTCTTCAAACTTTAATTACTTTCTTCATATTTAAATTTTTTTTACCATTTTCGAATTGTTCTCTTCAAATTTAAATTATTTTCATCAAATTTCAATTAATTTCTTCAACATTCAATTATTTTCTTGAAACTTTTAATATTTTTTGCAATTTTTCAATTATTGTCTATAATTTTTTAATTTTTACACCAGCTTTCAATTATTTAAGTCATTATTCAATTAGTTTCTTCAAATTTCAATTGTTTTGTCAATTTTTCAAGTATTATCTTCAAATTTTAAATGTTTTGCACCTGTTATCAATTATTTTTGTGATTTCTCAATTACTTTTTTCAAATTACAATTATTTTTGTCATTATTAAAATATTTTGGACATTTTGGAATTATGTTTTTTAAATGTCATTTTCTTCAATATTTTTATTACTGTCATGAATTTATTAACATTTACACCAGTTTTCAATTATTTATGTCAATATTCAATTACATAGTTTCTTCACATTTCAATATATCAATAATTTTTCAAATATTTTATACAATTTTACAATTAAAGTATTAAATTTTTTATTATTTCTCGAGTTTTGAGTTATGATTTTTATTTTTCATTGATTATTTTTTCAAATTTTAGTTGTTTTTGTCATTTTTTAACGATTTTCTACATATATATATATATATAAATCATTCTTGACATTTGAAAATTATTTTCCTCAAGTTTTAATAATTTTTTGAAACTTTTAATATTTTTTTTCAATTTTTCATTTACTGTCTATATAAATTTTTAATCTTTACACCAGCTGAAAAAGGGCTCTTTTCTTTTCTTTGTACTTGCCCGTTTATGTATAAATAAATAAATAAATAAATAAATTTGTCAATTATTTTTGAAAATATCTAAACCAATTTTTTTGAGCACCTTTTTTAATCGAAAAAACGTTTTTTGCCAAATTTTTTTCCATGCTAAAAATACAACTTAATGAATACAATAATCATATTCCTTATCTTAAAACGAATCGATTGACCTATAGTATAACGTTTATAAGTTAAAAAGTCTCTTTTTTCACTATTGTCCATTTGCAAGTCTGCTGGCAATCCTGTTATTTATTAAGTTTTTTAACAATAATTAAATTATTGATAATTTTTCTAAGAAATTTATGGATTCAGTTAATAAATGATAAATTAAAATTTTCAGAGAACCAGTACAAAATGTACCTATTCCTTTAAAATTTCCTAAAGAACACAATGAAGGCCTTTGGGGAGGTGAAGGTGTTATACAAGGTTTCACCAAAAAGGACCGTTTTAGCAGAAGAGTTCCAAAATTTTGGTTTCCTGAGCTTAGATCTTCTGTAGTGTACAGTCAAGTTTTAAACATTTACATGAAAGTCACTCTCACAAACAGAACTCTGGAATTTATTCATTCAAATTATGGACTTGATCATTACCTCTTGAAAGTAAGATTATAGAATTTCTTTTTATTTTTATATACTTTTTCCATTAATTTTCAAAACGATTCTATATTGAACTCCATTTGTAAAACCTTCAAAATTGCAATCTTTAATTATTCAATTTATTTCAGAAAAAACCATTGTTTTTATTTTAAATTGATCAATTTCGTGTAAAAATTGAGTCTCAGTTTAAAAAAAAAAACAATTCTTTTTAAACTTCTTTTACAGACAGACGACTGCGATTTGAGATCTCTACTTGCCATAAAATTAAAGAGACAAATTCTCCTTGAACTTTATAACAAAACGCTTTATCCGGAGGATCCCGTTAAGCGAGAAGAAATCTACGAGTCCTATAAACATTACCTTTCCGCTGTGAGACAATTTATTTAACTTTTAATGAAATAATGCTTGATGGATTATATTCTCTTAATAACATTCTTTTACAAATATTTTTATCTTTTTTTAGTACACAGCAAAAGATCTCGAATGGTATGGTTTAACATTTCTAGAAGCGTGTAATAAATGGAAAAAAGACAATTTAAAGAACCAAGTAGTAGAACCGTTAAAAATTAAATTAAGAGAAAAATTATTGGAAGAATTGAATTTTACCGTGAAAGAGGAAACACCCGAAGACAAAAGGTTTGAAATTATTTTTCCTTATATTTTCTATCTTTATCACAAATGTTTGCTAAATATTAACTTTAAATGTTAATTTTCAGTTGGATCTCCAAGATTTCGGATTTAAATCCTTTTAAAAGTGAGACAAAGAAGGATTAAATTAATTTGTACTTGTAAAATAATAAAGTCAGTTGTTAATTTTAATGTTAAGATTTATTTAATAATTAGTTACATTTAAAATGTATGAATAATACCTACACAATTATCTAAATCTCGGACCTTTGGCACTTGGGTTCGTTGAAACGTGAAGATAGAAATTTTATATTATACATGAATTTAACCAGAAAAAATTAACTAGTTCACACTTGATTAGAAGTAAAATTATTATCTATGATATGGAACACTCTAGATCACGATTTATTGGCAAACAGTCAAGCATGGAAGCAACAGCTCTTGTGATGTATGTCATTGTTCCAAAACTTCCACTCGGCGCACTGTCGTAAAAATGTTGACAGACGTAGGCAGCTCCTCCGCAAAGTAGCATTCCCGTAGTGTTTATTTCCCGCTGATCTTTAGGCTTTGCACAACATAAAGTTGCATCGCCATCAATTTTCATCTGCAAGAAATAAAATCATTTTTTTAAAATTAAATTGATTTGTCAGATTTCATTAACCTGCTTTATTATAATCTATTGAAAATTAATTATAAACCAGCCATTCAAATTAAAAAAAAAACAATTCGAAAATCGCAAAAATAATTGAAATATGTAGAAAATAATTAAAGAATGACAAAAATAATTCAATTTGAAAAAAAAGTTCTAAATGCAGGGCTAGAACCGGTAAAAGTGCTTAAAAATACGGACTTTACGGACCAAAAATTCAAAATTACGGACTTTTACGGACTAGTTAAAAATAAACATTTTGTATCCCGAAAGACTATTTTGAGTGTGATAGAATTAAAATACAGTAGAAAAGTAAGAAGAAATTGTATTTTTTATGTTTAAAATAATTTATTTCTTTGAAAATTATAGAAAACTTTATTAATCTTAAATAGAAAAATATTTATGAGTCTGAGGCAAGTAAGAGAACACTTATTGTAGGTATACTTATAACATAGGCACAAAAAAAAAGCTTTCTGTGCATTAAAATAGACCTATAAGTCTTATTATAGTACTAGCAACATTAACGCGCGCCAGAAACTTTGCATTGTTATTTGTTATTAAAAACTATAAATTTTTGCAACTTCAAATAATGAAAATTAGGAGAATAATTACAAAATTGAAGAAACTAACTGAAAAATAACGAAAATAATTGACAATTGAAAACAAAACTCGAAAAATGTCGAGATAATTATACAATTGAAAAAGAATAATTTAAATAATTGAACAATAAATATTCAAATTAAACAAGAAAATTAAAAAATAAACTGTTGGAAATAATTGCAAAATGAAAAACTGAATTGAAAATCGACAAAATAATGGAAATTGAAGAAAATAATTGAAAACTGAAGAAAATAATAACAATTTCGAGAAATAAATTGAAAATTTAAGAACTGAATTGAAATTGGAAAAATAATTAATAATTTAAAAAAAATGACAAAAGGACTGAAAAAGAATTAAAATTGAAAAAATTAAAGAATTATTACAAAAATTTTTAGAGAATAATTGAAAAAAGTGTGCAAACAATTGAAAATTGGGTAAAATAAATAATAATTACAAGAAATAGTTAAAAAATATATTAATTGACAATTGGAAAAAAATACTTTAAAAATATGAAAATTATATTAACAATTGTTGGAAATAATTAAACATTGAACAACTAGATTGAAAATTGAAAGCAATAATTACAAAAAAAAAGGGGGGGGGGAATGGAAAAATTAAGAAAATAATTAAAAATTGCAAAAAGGAATTGAATTTCAAAGAATAAACTTAAAATTGAAAAAAGAAGATAATTATTGAATATAGAATAACATAATTAAACAACTGCTTTTAAAATTAAGAAAATTTATTGCGATACTCGAAAAAAAAAAAATTTAAAAAAGGCGAGAATTTTTTAATATTAAAGACAATAATTTAAAATTGAAAAATGAAATTTGAAGAAAATAGTTATAGAATTAAACAATTGTATTGAAATTTTGAAACAATTTTTATGAGTGAAAAAAATAATTGCAAATTGAATTAAACAGCTGAAAAATTAAAAATTAAATTGAAATTTGAATAAAAAATGTAAAATTGAAGAAAATATTTAAGAGTTTAAGAAAATAGTTGTAGAATTGAAAAACTGAATTTAAATTTAAAACAAGTTTTATAATTGAAAAAAAATGATTGAGAAAAGCCGAGAATTAAAGAAAAATTATGAACAGAAAAGTAAACTGGAAAAATTATTTAAATTTTTTAAAAATAATTGAAAATAAAAGAATTAAATCAAATTTTGAAGAAGACAGATAGATAATTAAAAGGAAAATAACAAAATACAAAATTATCAAATATTAAAGAAAATAATAGACAAATGAAAAAAATTCGAAAACTGTCAAGAATAATCAACAAGAGAACAAAATAATTTAAAAAGTTAAAGAATAATTATAAAACTTCAAGAGAATGAATAAAAATTGAAAAAATTGTTGAAATTAATTGAAAGTTGCGGAAAATGAATAATAATTGAAATAAGCAGTTTATGACGAGAATAATTAAAGAATTGAAAAAAATATCTGAAAATAACGAAAATAAATTGACAACTGATAACAAACTTCGACAAATCGCTAAATTAAAACAATTTTATATAATTTAATTGAAAATTCAAAAAAGTAATTCATAAATGGCGTAATTTATTAAATATAGCAGAAAATAATTAAAAACTGAAAAATAGAATTGAAATTTGAAAAAAATTCAGAATTGAAGAAACTAATTGAACATGTGAATTATAATCATAGAAACTTATTGATAATAAAAAAAAATGGACAAAAGGCAAGAATTTTTAATAATAAAGAAAAAAATTAAAAATTGAAAATTGAAAAATGCAATTGAAATTTGAAGGAAATAATGGAGAATTGAAGGAGATAGTTTTAGAATCGAACAATTGAGTTTAAATTTAAAAAATTTTATGAGTGAAACAAATAACTGGAAAAATCAGGGAATTTTTAAATGTAAAGGAATTAAATTGAAGTTTTAAGATAATAATTGATAATTGAAGGAAAAATTACAAATTGACGAAAATAATTGACAGTTGAAAAAAATTCGAAATGTGTCAAGAATAATCGTTATTAAAACAAAGTAATTTTAAAAATTAAAGAGTAATTATAAAAGTGGATGAAAATAATTATATTTGAAAAAACTTTTTTCAAATTATGAATTTATTAATTGATAATCTAAACTAAAGAAAATTCTAGGAAAAATTTTAGGAAATAAATGAAAATTGAAGAAATCAATTGGAACTTGAAGAACATAATAAATTTTCAAGAAAACAACTGATAATTGAAAAAAGGCGAGTATTATTGAATATTAAATAAAATAATTAAAAATTGAAGAAAGGAATTGAAAAATTGAAACTCAACCGTTTTTACACTGCTTAGGACCTCTTATCTTAGAGTTTACGGAATTTGCGGACTTTTCTAAACAAATTACGGACTTTACGGACCTTTTTTTAAAAAAACGGACTTTTACGGACCATAAGTAAATTTACGGACTTTTACGGGATTTACGGAGCTAGTTCGAACCCTGTAAATGACAAAACTAATTGAAAAATTGATTAAAAATCAAAAAATGATGACAAAAATTGAAACGAAATAATCGGAATTTGAAGTAAATAATTGAAAAGTTTGAAAATTAATTGAAATTACAAAAAAATAATTAAAGAATGCCAAAAATAATAAAAATTTGAAACAAAAGTTTGAGACTGGTGTAAAAAATTTTAATTTTCGCATAATAATTGAGATATTGAAGAAATAAGTGAAATTTAAAAAAACTAATTGAATAATGACATAAATAATTATAAAAGCTGATGTAAAAATTACACTTTTTAGACAATAGTTGAAAAATTGAACAAAAATAATAGAATTTTCTACAAAATAATTCAAACTTGAAAAAAATAATTTAAAAAATCAAAAAAATGTGTATGTGTAGAAAATTGTTGAATAATGACAAAAATAACTGAAATTTAGAAAAAATTAATAAAAAATGGGAAATATATTCAAAAATGAAGTGAAAAAATAAAAAATTTAATACATTAATTGAAAAATTAACGATATAATTAAAATGTGAAAAAACTAATTAAATAATGACATAAATAATTGAAAACTAATCTTCAAAAGTTAATAAATTCATGACAATAACAAACAGATTAAAGAAAATGGTATTTCAAGAAAGTTATTCCAAAATGTCAAAAATATTTGAATATTGACAAAAATAGTTGTAATTTGAAAAAATAATTGAGAAATGACAAAAGTGATTGAAATTTGATGAAAATAATTGAAAAATAACTAAAGTGAATTGAACTTGTTTAGAAAATTTGGATATTCCTGACAATATTTTGAAGATTGAAGAATTCAATTGAAATTTAAAAAAAAACAATTGAAAAGTTTCAACAATAATTGAAATTACAAGCAGATAATTGAACAAAAACAAAAATAATTGTAATTTTAAAAAAAATAATTGATAACTGGTGCATAAAATTAAAAATTTAAAGACAATACTTAAAAAATACCAAACAATTGAAATTTAAAGAAAATGATTAAATAATGACATAAATAATTGAAAGCTAGTGTATAAATAAAAAATTTATAGAAAATTTATAGTTTGAAGAAAATAATTTAAATTTGTTGAAATTAATTGAAAAAAAAGTACAAATTTAATAAACTCATGACAATAATAAAAATTTATGGCAATAAAAAACATGAATTTATTTATTTATTTACGGGCAAAAGCCTATTACAATATAAAATTAAAACATTTATTTCAAGTAACAATAAAATTAAAATTTGTTATAACAATAATAATTACTAGATTAAATATTAATGGGTCGCATTCAATAATTTTAATAAAATAACAATTGAAATTGAAAATGACAAAAATAAGTATTTTTGTCATTTTCAATTGAGAAATAATGAATTTAATGAATAATGACAAAAGTAATTGAAATTTGAAGAAAATTTTAGAAAATTAACAAAAGTAGAATAGAAACTGGTGTTGAAAATTTAAATATTCCTCGCAATAATTTAAAGATAGAAAAAAATAATTGAAAAATGACAGAAGTAAATGAAAACTTTTGTAATAAATTTAAATATTCATGACAATAATTTAAAGACTGAAGAGAATAATTGATTAATAATTGCTATTTGATATTTGAAAAAATTAAATTCAGAATCGCAAAAATACTTAAAAATTGACGATAATACTTTAGAGTTGACAAAAGTACTTTAAAAATGACAAAAATAATTCATTAAAAATCAAAAATGAAGACAAAAATTGAAAATCAAGAATGGCAAAAAAATTCAAATATGAAGAAATGTAAAGAAACTTATTGAATAATGATATAAATAATAATTTAAAGCTGTTGTAAAAATTAAACTTTTTAGACAATAGTTAAAAATTTGAAAAAAATAGAAGTTTTAAAAAAGTAATTGGAATTTGAAGAAAATAATTTAAAAATGTCAAAAGTTAATGAAAAGTGAGAAATATAATTTAAAAACTTGAAAATTGGTGTAAAAATTAATAAACTCATGAAAATAATAAAAGGTTTGAAGAAAATCACATTTAAAGAAAATAATTCCAAGATGTCAAAAATATTTGAATATTGACAAAAATAATTGTAACTTAAAAAACATAATTGAGAAATGACAAAAATAATTGAAAATTAGCGTAAAAAATTAAAAATTTTAAGAAAATACTTGAAAAATTGAGAGAAAATAATTCTAAAATGTAAAAAATATTTGAATATTGACATGAATAATTGAAAGCTGGTATAAAAATTAAAAATTTATATAGACAGTAAATGAAAAATTGAAAAAAATATTAAAAGTTTCAAAAAAATAATTAAAGCTTGAAGAAAATAATTTTCAAATGTCAAGAATAATTTATATATATGTTGAAAACCGTTAAAAAATGACAAAAACAACTAAAATTTGTAAACATAAATTAATAAACAATAAGAATCATAATTCAAAAATCAAGAATTAATAAAAAAATCCATACTTCAATTGAAAAATCGTATAAAATATTTGAAAAATTAATGATATATTGAAATGTGAAGAAACTAATTGAAAGTTTCGTGTAAAAGGTTATAAATTCGGGACAATAATAAAAAGATTGATGAAAAAAAAAGTTATAAAATGACAAAACTAATTGAGAAATTGATTTAAAATCAAAAAATGAAGACAAAAACTGAAAAATTGAAACGAAATATGTAATAAAAATTTGAAGAAATTAATTGAAAAGTTTGAAAAATAATTGAAATTAAAAGAAAATAATTAATGTTTGATATAAATGAATTTGAGACTGGTTTAAAAAATTTCAATTTCGAGTAGAATAATTGAGATATTGACGAAATAATTAGGTAACATGTGAAGAAACTAATTGAATAATGACATTAATAATTGAAAGCTAATGTAAAAATTGAACTTTTTGGACAATAGTTGAAAAATTGAAAAAAATCATAGAAGTTTCAAGAAAATAATTGAAACTTGAAGAAAATAATTAAACGATGTCAAAAATAACTGTAATTTGTAAAAAAAGCTATAGTGAAGAATGAGAAATATAATTTAAAAATGGAGTAAGAAATAAAATTTTTAATACATTAATTGAAAAATTGTATAAGAGCATATCTTTTTGAAAAATGAAAACATTTACTGACGTTTTCTTTTTAAATTAAGAAACCAAAAATCAATGCGTAAAGGGTAAAATTTTACTATAGATACCTATAAATTTTTAAAAAAATTAGAAGAACTGAGGGAATATTTTTAAAATTCGGAAAAAACAATGATGGATAATAAACTATTTGAAATCTTGAAAAATGTGAATTTAAAAAAAAAATATTGAACAGAAGAGAAAGGAATTTTCAAAAAATAGCATCATAAAATGATGCTTAAATCCTAAAATTTAGTGCAAGATTAAAGTTACCTACATAGAATAAAAGTCTACAAAATGAGACAAATTAAAAAATTCTGAAAAAATGTTATAATATCGAAGAAATATTTTTAAAAACTTTAAGATGGTTGAAAGAAATTGTGAAAGAAAAAGGAGAAAAATTTAAGGAAAAGTTAAAAAGTTTAAAAGAATAAAAGAATAAGAAAAACTAAGAACGTACAATAAAAAAATTTTTAATTATATACGAAATGGAGAAAATCTTTTTGAAAAATCTAACAAACTATTTTTTTTTTTAAATGACAAAATTACACAAAATGTAAAAATTGTGTAATACCAACGAAATACATGAAAAAAATTTAGGAAAACTAATCGAAAAAGGTTTGAATAACATTAGATAAATTTTTAAAACAATCCTATTAACAATAACTAACAAAATCGAGAAAATATCTAGAAATTTTATAAAAGAGTAAAGTTTGAAAAAAAATAGAAAAAATGTTAAAACAAATTAAATAAATTTAGAAAAAAATGAGATAATGTTAAGGAAAACATTTTTCTCTTCCCTGCAATAGAGAAGAGAATTTTTTTTAATAATTATATTTTAATCTACGAAAAAATGAGGAATTACAACTTTCTTAATAAGTTTGTAAGTATGAAAAAAAACGATTGAAAAATAAGAAAATCGTTAAAGAAATGAAAAGATTTACCGAAAATTTTCTTCGGTTGGAACTTGGGTTGGTTAATTGATATTTAAAACATTAAATAAATTAAGGTTGTTCAACCTATTGACATAATCTCAAACTAAAAAATGGTTTTTCACATAAAATAAAAATATTAACATTGGGTGAAATCAATTTTAATAATAATTAATCTAGGTTAATACAAAATTTGTTATTAATAATATTGTAATAATAATTATTTAACATTTTATGTTTTTTCTTTAATGTTTGTAAACAATTGTAATTTTTATCCAATTTTAACAAAAATTATCTCATTTTATTCTTTGAAATATTCTCTACAAGTCTGTTTGTTGGATTTTGTTTAAAAAATATATAATACATAAGTTTTATTTGTTTACTACTTTTTTTTAAACTAAATTATTAATAAAATCCAACAAACAGACTTGTAGAGAATATTTCAAAGAATAAAATGAGCTATTTTTTGTCAAAATTGGATGAAAATTACAATTGTTCACAAACATTAAAGAAAAAACACAAAATGTTAAATAATTATTATTTCACAAAAATTGTGTATCAACCTAATTTTTTAAAAAAAAAAGTACAATTGTATCGCTTAAAATTGAGTGAAATCAATTTTAATATGTTTATTTTATGTGAAAATCTATTTTTTTGTTAAATGTTACGTCAATCGGTTGAACATCCTTAAAACACAAGACTTTTGGGATTTACTTAAATTATAATAATTTGGAGATTTAAAAATTTAATACTATTCTTAACTATATACTATTCTGAACCGCTAATTCGCTGGACAATTGTAATTGATAAAAGTTTAAATTTTTACCTGATCTTCGAGGAAAATAGCGTTTGCTTTGTGAACTAAATCCTCGACTGCAATAATTCCGCCCAATGACGCAAGTACATTGTATTCGGTAACTAAAGTTAGAACCATCAAAGCTTCAACGACAAGTTGACGATATTCCGGCTGGGGAATAGTATTCAAGAAAGTTTCAACAGCTAGGGCAAATTTCAATTCGCCTGGTGTCATTTCCTGCGTGAGGTTTTGTTGTAAAAGTTTTCCTTCTATTGCCAGTCCATGGCACTAAAACAATTCAAAAATAATTAATAAAATTTCGAGAAATGCTTATAGAAAAAGAAAATTTTTTATTAAAAAAAAAAACCATAAATTTCCCGGCAAATTCCCTGATTTTAAAAAAGTGAGAGTATTTAATGAAAAATGAAGAAATTAAAACGTTAAAAAAATGTAATAAATCATGAAAAAAACCGATAAAATTACAAAACTCTTTTTAAAAAATTTAATGACAAAAATTTACAATATTGAAGAAAAAATTGTATTTTTCGAACCAAAGCATAAATAAATAATTTTTCTTGAATGTTTTAAAAAAATGGAATAAAATAAATGGAATAATTTGCGTCAATAAAAGAATATTAAAGAAAATATATTGCAAAAAAAAGTTGTGAAAGAAGGGAAAAATTTATGATAAAGTTAGAAAATTAGAAAAAGTTGGAAATATTTTAAGACAAAATGAAATGCAAAGGAATGAATTTTTAACTACCGAAATTTAAAGTAATTAAGTATTTAAAGTTTGATTTCATTCGCGTTTGGGATTTATTTAAATTAAAATAACTTGGAATTATTAAAAGAAAAACTGTAAGAATAAAATAAGAAAATTAAAAAAAAAAGTAAGTAAAAAGTCTAGAAAAAGAAAAAGAAATTCACTTTGAAAATACAATTTATTAGGAAATTATTCCCAAAATGAAGAAAATTTAAAATTAATATAGAAAAAATAAAAAAAATAAATAAAAATTTGTTAAAAACATTAGATATATTTGTAAAACGATTCTAGCAATAAAAATTAAATTTAGAAATTTTATGAAAGAGTCAATAAATTTGCGAAAAATGAAACAAAATGTTTCTTAAATTAAATAGATTAAAATTTTTTTTTAAATTATTAAATTAAATAAATTTACAAAAAAGAAGTGAATCTAAAAAAATCGTAAAATTGAAGATAAAATTGTATTTCCCACCAAAGTATGAAAATGAATAAATTTAAATATTTTAAAAATAAACTGAAATAATTTGGGTGAAAAGAAGAAAAATAAAGAAAATCTATAGCACGAAAATAAGAAAGAAAAAATTTATGATAAAGTTAAAAAATTAGATAAAGTTAGAAATATTTTAAGACAAAATGAAATGCAAAAGAATTAGTTTTTGAATATTAAAATTTAAATTAATAATTGAAACTTAAAATTTTTTAGATTGCTTATTGACCATTTTAAATTCAATTTTTTAAATTATTCAAGAATATAAGATTGAATTTGAAATTTTCAGGATTTATCTACAAATTCCAGGATTCGTTTAAATTTTTTTAAAATTCGGTTTTTTTAAAATAACACCCACTCTTTCCAAGACGTGCCAGACTCGAGGATAAAAGTCTCTGGGGACTCTGTTTAAAGCTCCATCAAGCCTTCGTCTTCGTAGCCATTGTCCTTGTCGATCAGGTTCAATTTCTCCCATTTCGCCTGGATCCGCGCTCAAAAATCCTATTTGTGATTTCTGCGAGATAAAAAAACAAATTAGTCTTTAGTTATTAATTAATTTTTCATCGATTCATACCTTGCTGACTTTTCCTGATTTGCAGCTGATAACAGAGAAATTTCCCCGACCAACTGGAATAGAAAAATTTTGAGTTTTAGAAAAGCAATTAATAGTTTTGTATATAAAGCTATTAATAAGCAATTTTGAATATTTTTTAAAAAAAACGTAAGTATCAAACAAAGTAAAATGAAAAATTTGGTTGAAAACCAAGATTACGAAGAATTTAAAAAATTTTTAACAAAGTTTTTAGAAAATAAAAAAAACATCTGATTTAAAATAAAAGTTTTAAGAACTCCACTTAAAAAACTTTTCGGGATTTTAACGTAGAAAATCTTCAAGATTTTGAATCCAGAAAAAAGTTTAAAAAAACGTTATAAAAATTGTTTCAAAATATTTTTATTTACATTAACGCAAGAATGAGAAAAAAAGGTCAGAAAAATGTTTGTGTTTATTTCATTAAAACATTGCTTTCTCATGAATTTTTTATGTATATAATTTGTCTATTTCTATTATTATTAAAATAAAAAATCAGATAAATTGTCGAATAAAGAAATTCTACTAAAATTTTAAATACTACTAATTTTATAAATATTTATGATATTGAAAACTTAATCGATAAAATAATTAAAACAATGGCAGAATATGATAGAGAATAGAAGAATATAATTAAACAATTTAAAGACTGTTTGAAATTACGGGAAAAAAGTAAAAAAATATATTTGAAATTGAAGAAAAGATTTTTAAAAAAAAGCAAGGTATATTTAAAATTCAAGGCAATAATATATATATTTATAAATTTTCTCACAATTTGAAAATAAAGTTCACGAAAGTGAATTTTCCCAAAAGAAAGCGTGTAGAATGTAAAAAAAATAAAATCATTTGGAACTTTTGTTGCAAGTATCACAGCCCTCTAAAAATGTATCTAAATTTTTTTTTTTTTTTTTGATCGAAACTCAATTGACAGAATGTACAATAGACAAAAATTGATTTACCCGAATATTTACATTCCCGAAACTTTCTTTGTCGGAAAATTCAAGTTCCTGAATATGCATTTTCCAGAAATTGTATTTATCAGACTTTCTTTGTCCGAATATTTAAAAAACCAAAACTCTATTTTTTAAGAACATTCAACTTTCCAAAAGGAAATTGAACTGGATGGAAAATCGAAAAAAATAATTATTGAAATTAAAGAAAATAATAAAAAATAGAGAAAATAAATTAAACATTTAAGAATTAAATTTAATTTTTAAAAAATAATTGATAATTGAAAAAAAATTACAAAAAGACGAAAATAATTGCCAATTGAAAACAAAATTCATAAAATGGCTAGATTAATACACAGTCGAACAAAATAATTTAAAAAATCAAAGAATAATTATAAAAATTGAAGAAAATAATTGAAAATTTAAAAATTTTCAGGAAATAATTGAAAATAGCGGAAAATAATTATAAATTAAAAGAAATAGTTGAAAAATGAAGAGAATAATTGAAAAATCGAAGAAAATATTTTAAAATGACGAAAATAATTGTCAATTAAAAATAAAATTCAAAAATGACTAGATTAATAGACAACTGGAAAAAAATAATTGAAAAACTAACCAAGAAATATTAAATTTAAAGAAAATAATTGCAAATTGAAAATTTAAAAAAATTATAGGAATAATTGTTGGGAATAATTGCACATTTAACAACTGAATTTTTGATTAAAAAAAATAATTGAAAATTGAAGAAAGCATTTAAAAATTGAAAGATGGAATTGAAATTTAAAGAATATACTTAAAAAATTAAAAAAAGTAATTGAAATAAGTCGAAAATTAATGAATATAGAAGAAAACAATTGAAAACTAAAGAATGTAAATAAAAATTGAAGAATGGTATTAAAAATAAAGAAAACTTAATGATAATCGAAAAAAATAATAGAGAAAAGGTGATAATTTTTTAATATTAAAGAAAATAATTGAAAATTAAAATTTAAATATAAAGAAAATAACTGAGAATTAAAGAGAATAGTTCTAGAATTGAATAATTGAATTGATATTTGAAAACAATTTTTATAATTGGAAAAAATTTAAAAAATCCGAGAATTAATTAATATTGAGGAATTAATCGAAAATCGATAAAAATAATTGAAAATTAAAGAAAATATTTGAGAATTGAAGAAAATAATTAAAAATTGAAGAACTAAATTGTATTCTAAATAATTAAATGGAATTTTCAAGAAAATAATTGTTAATTAAAAGAAAAATTACAATTTGTCGAAAATAATTAAATATTGACGAAAATAATTAACTATTAAAAAAAAAATTCGAAAAATGGTGAGAATAATCGGCATTTGAACAAAATTTGTTTTTTCAAATTAATGAATAATCATAAAATTGAAGGAAAATAATAAATTTTCAATTGAAAACTGATGAAAATTATGGAAAAAATTGTAGAAAATGAATGAAAATTGAAGAAATCAATTGGAAATTAAAGAATGGTATTGAAATTTCGCGAAAATAATTAATAATTGTGAAAATGATTAAAATAATTAAATATTAAAGAAAATAATTGAGAAATGAGGAAAATAATTGACAATCGAAAGAAAAATTCGAAAACTGGCAAAAATAATCAACAACAGAACAAAATAATTAAAAAAATTTAAGAATAATTATGAAATTTAAAGAGAATAATTGTATATTGAAAAATATTGAAAATTATAGAAAAAATGATAGATTTTTTTATTAATAAAATAAAAATTATTTGATTGAGAATTGAAATTTTTTTTGGATTTATTTACATAAGTAGTAACTTTGTTAATTTTGTTTTTTCATAAAATCCATTTATTTTTCCTCCCAGCTTAATTATTTAAACTGATAAATCAGATACTTAAAAAAAATGCATTTAAAGTGATTAAAATTTAAATTTATAAATATCAGTTAATTTTTATCTGATAATTTCTTATTTTTACAAAATTTTTAAGTTTTTTTACTTCTTTTACTTTTGATATTTTTTATTTTTTTTATTTATCTTTTTATTTTTGGATTTTCTTTTATTTTCCTCTTTTTGTGCAAATTATTTAATATTATTTTATACAATTTCGTTATTATAACATTCACTAAGCTTTTTATTTAATTGATTTTCACAATTATTGTTTCCATATTTTTAAAAATAAATACTCCCATTTTTTTTTAACTTTATTCAATTTTTTCACATGTTGTCTATCTTTTGTGAGATTTTACGCAAATTTACTTATTCTTCCATAAAGTTTTTAGGTTTTCTTATTTTTATAAATTTATTGTTAGACTTATTTTAAGTGTAATATTATAAAAATGTGTTTAGTTTAATTTGCCTAAACTTTTTTATTTTTATATGATTTTAAGTTTCTTTTGTGGTCTTTCTTTTTATTTATCTTGATATAGGTATACATTTTTTAATTTTTTGTTGTTGTACTTTTTACATTTTTTTAGTTTGTTAGATTAAGGATAAATTAAATTTATTTAATTTTCTTGATGTTTCACTATTTTTAGTTTTTCCTTGCGTTTTAATTAATTCTTTTATTTTTGTCATCATTTTTTCATTTCTAATAAGAAAGCATTTTTCCTTCTTTTTCCTTTTTCTTAATTGTTTAGCTTTTATCTTATAATTACGAATTTTTGAAAACATTGATTTGGTGCTTTTATCTACATTTTTCAAATTTCCCAATTTTCTACTTTTTTGAAAGCTTTTATTCCTTTATTTTATATTATGTCAATTAATTTAGTATTTTTTGACAAAAAGTATTTTCTGACAGAAACTATTTTTTGCCAAAAATTATTTTCTTCCACTCATGCACAAAGACTTGCGTTTGTATGTGTGAAGCAGTTTATAAAATAATTCTCTAATTTTTCTAATTTTAAAATTTTGTTCTCTTTAGTATAATATTTTTTAACGTTATTTTTAATTATCTTCTTATTTATTATTTTGATTAAAAAAAATGTCCGTAGATAGTTTAATTTTTTACAAAAGAGTTTCTACTTTTTTACATATAACTATGCCACTGTTTCATGCTTGTGTTGTTTTTTTAATTTTTTCTTAAAATACTTACAAATAAACATTTTTATTTGGAGATTTTGAATACTGGTTATATTTAAAAAAAAAATCAATTCTTGATTTAAATCCAGGGTGTCTACCGAAACATGATTTTCAAATTCCCGGCAAATTCCCGGTTTTCCCGGATCTAAAATCACATTTTTCCCGGATTTCTTAAGTATGATTAATAGCTATAATATTAAAATAGTGAAAAAAGTAAGTGTTTAATACATAAGTTTTTAAGGTAAAATTGATCTTTGAAGAAAATAATTCCAAAATGGCAAAAATAATAGAAATTTGAAGAAAATAATTGAAAAATGACAAAAATAATTGAAATTTGAAGAAACAAAATGAAAGATGACAAAACTAATTAAAAATTAAATAAATAATTGAAAATTTGAAGAAAAGACTTGGAAAATGACAAAAATATTTAAAAAATGTAAAAACAAAATAAAAATTTCATGTCAATACATAAATAAAAAATTGGAGAAAAAAATTGATCATTAAAGAAAATAATTAAATAATTGAAAAATCATAAAATTAATAGAAATTTGAAAAAAATACGTGAAAAATGATAAAAATAATTAAAATTAGGAAAAAAAACAATTGAGAAATGACAAAAATAATTGTACCTTGAAAAAAATAAAAGATGATAAAACTAATTTAAAATTATGTAAAAAATTTATGATTTGAAAAAAGACGTAAAAAATGGCATAAATAATTGAAAACTGGAGAAACAAAATAAAAATTATAAATCAATAATTGAAAAATTGAAGATAAAAATTCATGTTTAAAGAAAATAATTAAATAATGACAAAATAATTGTAAAATCCCAAAAAATTTGAAATTTGAAGAAAATACTTGAAAAATGATAAAAATAATTAAAATTAAAAATAAAAAGCAATTGACAAATGACAATAATCATTGAAAAATGAAAAAATTAAATGTAAATTAAAGTAAGATATTAAAGAATCCATGACAATAATTTAATGATATAAGAAAATAAGTTAAATTTGGAGAAAGTAGGTAATAAAAAAATGTCGAAAATATTGATAATATTTGAGAAATGACTAAATTATTTGAAAACTTTAAAAGCAATTAAAAAATGAGAAAATTAATTATATTAGGAAAAAATAATCGAGAAATAACAAAAATAACAAAAATATGAAGAAAATAATTGATAAATCACAAAAAATTTAAATTTGAAGATAATATGTGAAAAATAACAAACATAATAAAAATTTGAGACAAATAATTGAAAAGTGACAAAACTAATTAAAAATTAATTAAAAAATAAAAAATTTGAAGAAAAGACTTGAAAAATGATAAAAATAATTAAAATTTGAAAAAAATTGAGAATTGACAATAATAAATGAAAATTGAAGTAAGAAATAAAAAAATTCATGAATAATAATAAAGATATAAGAAAATAAGTATAAAATTTGGAGAAAGTAATAAAACAACGTCGAAAATATTGACAACAATTGAGAAATTACTAAATTAATTGAAAATTTTAACAAAACAATTAAAAAATGATAAAAATAAATAAAAATAGGACAAAATAGTCGAGAAATAACAAAAATAATTGAAATTTGAAGAAAATAAATTGAGAAATCACAAAAAAGTTTAATTTGAAAGTAATACATGAAAAATACCAAAAATATTAAAAATTTGAGATAAATAATTGAATAATGACATGCATAATTGATAACTGGTGTAAATAATTAAAAGAATGTAAGATTGAAAAAAAAAATAATTGAAATTTGAAAAAGAAATGAAACTTGTAAAAAATAATTGTCAATTGGTGTAAAGTATTTAAAAATTATTGATACATAGGGGAGACCGGGGCTGGTTGGGTCATTTTGCACTCTACGTTGTTTAACTTCGTTAATATTCAATTTATGAAAACCTTATGGTACAGAAAACTTGCTCTAATATTTCAGCTTCCATTTAAAAAAGAAAAAGTCCCGTTATTGCTTTTAGTTTTTTTTTTTTTGGAGCATTGTTTTTGGAAAAATCTAAAGTGACCCAACCCGCCCCGACTCGGGGCAGATTGGGTCATGATTTAAATGTTACTGTTTAAATGTTAAAACATTATTTTATATAATGAACTTAGTTTTAGGGTTATTTTATAATTAAAGAAATTAAAAAATAAATATATTTAAATGAGAACAGTGAAAGTATAAGATTATAAAATAAAAAAATTGCTCATATTGAAAAACGTATTTTTTAATTCCTAATTGTTAAAAAGTATTATTATTGGTGTTAATTGACTGAAATAAATTACTAATAGAAAAATGAAAATAAATTAATGTAGTTTATTAATGTAGTATAAGTATATTGTAGGTTCTTCATGCATTTGGGCGACCCAACTAACCCCTGTCAAAACGACCCCACTGACCCCGCCTGTGTTTTTCAAATATTTGATTTTTTTCTATCGATACTGCATATATAAATTAAAATCTCTTCATTGCCCTTTAAAAGGAACTATTCAAAGATCAAAATTTAATAATTAAACTTTTTCTAAAATTATTACTCAGGAAGATGTAACAAAAAAAATCAAGTGGGTAAAATTTACTTTGGAGTATCAAAATTAGTTTTTCTTAAATTTACTCCACATGAATGATGATATAATAATGAAACTTGACACAAACTTGTATCTCACTATGTAAAATAGTTTTTGTGTAGAGAGGAATTAATTCGACTAATAACATTTAAATAAACTGCAATGACCCACTCTACCCCTGACCCAACTAGTCCCGGTCTCCCCTACTAATAAAATTATTAAAGAAAATTGTTGAAATTTGAAGAAAAAAATTGAAAACTGTGTAATAAATTCAGAAATTGATAACCATAAAAAAAATATTGAAATAATTTATTGAAATTTGATGGAAATAATTTTTATATGTTAAAAATGATAAAAATAATTGAAATTTGATGGAAAAATTGAAAGATGACGAAAGTAATTGACAATACTGGTTTAAAAATTAAAAACTTGTAGACATTAATTAAAAAATTGATAAAGATTTCAATATTAATTTTAATATTATTGATATTTGAATATAATTGTGTATAATAATAATAATTATTATTATTATTTTACTAAGAAAGTGAGAAAAGTGAAATTTTTTTAAAGTGAGTAGTAGTGAGTGATTTTAAAAGAATGTGAATAAAAATGAGATTAGTAGCCAGATTAGTAACCAGAAACATGGATTATCACCGAGTAACAAGTTTGAAGTGAATTTGAGCAATTTTGCATAATATGTCTGCCATATTGGACCCGCCATTTTGAATTTTGAAAAATTGGTAATTCTGACATCGTTTTCACAATCAGAGACTTCGAAAACGAGTAATAAGTTTCAAGCGAATTTCAAGAATTATGAAAACGAATTAGCTGAAATTTTTAGAAATTCCCGGATATAATTTTTTTCCCCGACAATTTCCCGGGTTTTTCCCGGTCGAACTAAACTCCCGGCAAATTCCCGGTGAGTAGACACCCTGTAAATCAAAAGAATCCGTATTTTTTTGATTTTTTAAAAAAAAAAATCATTATTTTTATCAGCCCTGATGTGTGTAAAAGAGTAAAAATTTGAACAAACCACTACTGATTGCGAACTCCTTTCCACTCATGATATGATGGAGTAGATTTTTCATTTCAAAGGGCGAGAGATTGAGTAGATGTTCGGAAGCTTCTTCCCCGCTGCAGATGAGGGTTCGCGACAATTCGGTGGCCATCACTTGAATGATGAGACCAATTCTGAGCCTGAGCATTTCGTGAAAAAGTTGCGGCTCCGTTCTAATGAACATGGCCAGATAGACGAGCAATTCTTGAGTCAACATTGCAGTGGACTCGTCGTCTCCATACGCCTGATGAATCAAGGACCGCAATTCATTTTCCGGCAGAGGAGCGACAATTGTGTGCTCGTTACTTGGAGGCATTCCAACCGTGACTTGCTTCTGTCGAACGAGAAGATCGGTCACGGCTTTCGCCAAATCTTCTACTCTCTTCCCGAGCATTCCAGCAGTGTGTCGAACAATTCCCCACATCTTTTGCTGGCAGGCCTTCTCGTAAAGACCTTTCAGTAGATCTTTCACTAGGACCGAGTGGCCGTCTTCCACCATTCCTGTGTTGAAGTGCAGACCCTGAGTATCTACCTGTAACCACAAAAAAAAAGTCAAATTTTATATTTCCAGAAATTTAGCAATTTTTTCTTAAATTCTACGTGAAAAGGGAGATGTGCATTTTAAAATAGGGGGGATTTTATTTAAAGAAAACCAATTGTAACTGAAATTAAATTGTTGAAAATTATTATTCTTATTAGGTGAAAAGAAATTTGAAAAGAGTGGATTTAAACATTTTTTTATGGATTCTAAATTTTGAAAATACGTAAGCAATTAAAATTTTGAGTCCTTGTCTCAAAAAACTGGAGAGTGATTGTTAATTTAGTGGAGTTAATTTTCTTGGAGTTTCCCAAAAATTCCCGGGTATTTTTACAGGGATTCCCATAAATTTGACAGGAATTTCCCAAAGATTCCAAGGGACTCATAGGAATTTCCAAGGAACTTTTATGGATTTTCTAGCAATTCCCTGACATTTCCCAGGAATACCCAGGAATTTTTTAGGGATTCCCATGCATTTCCCAAAGATACCTAGGGATTCTGATAAGTCTGCCAGAAATTTCCGATGGATTATTACGAATTTCCTAGAGACTCCAAGGAGTTTCCAAGAATTCCCAGGAATTACCATGAATTTCATAGAGATTTTACAGGGGTTCCCATAAATTTCCCAGGAATTTCAGATGGATTATCACGAATTTCCCAGAGACTCAATGGAATTTTTAAAAAATCCGCAAAAATTTTTCAGGATTTCCTAGCAATTTCTCTAAGGTTTCCAGGGACTCATAGGAATTTCCAAGGATTTTCCAGGAATTTCACAATGTTTTCCCAGGGACTCCCAGGAATTCCTCAAGTATTCCCACGAATTCCCCAAGAATTCTAAGAAGTTCTCAACAATTTCCCATAGATTCCCAGGAATTTCTTAGGAACTCTAATGGATTGTCCAGGAATTTCCCAAGGACTCCCAGGAATTTCCCATAGATTCCCAGGAATTTCCATGGTATTACCCATAAATTTCCAGGGACTCATAGAAATTTCCAAGGAACTCCCATGGATTTTCCAGGGATTTCAAAGTGATTTACCAGGGATACCCAGAAATTTTTTAGGATTTCCCAAGGCTTAACCCGAATTTTTAGGGGATTTTTACAGGAATTCCGATAAATCTGCCAGGAATTTCCGATGGATTATCGCGGATTTCCTAAAGACTCCAAGGAGATTCCTAAGAATTCCCAGGAAATTCCCTGGCATTGCCATGAATTTCACGGAAATTTTTACAGGAATTCCCATAAATTTGCCAGGAATTTCAGATGAATTATCACGAGTTTCCCAGAGACTTCAAGGAATTTCCTAAAGATTTCCAAGAATTTCCCAGGAACTCAATGGAATTTCTCAAAAATCCGCAAGAATTTTTTAGGACTTCCCATCAATTTCCCTAAGGTTTCCAGGAACTCCCAGGAATTTCAATGAATTTACCCATAGATTTCAAGGAATTCATAGGAATTGCCAAGGAACTATAATGGATTGTCCAGGGTTTTCCCAAGGATTCCCAGGGACTCATTTGAGCCTTCAAGGGACTTCTATCGATTTTCCAGGTATTTCACAGGAATTTCATAGAAATTCTCCGCAACATCCTAGGGACTACCTGGCATTTCCCAGGGATACCCAGAAATTTTTTAGGGATTCCCAGGAATTTCCAGGAATTTTCGATGGATTATCACGAATTTCCCAGGACCTCCAAGGATTTTTTCAAGATTTCATAGGAATTTCTCAGGAATTCCCTGTGATTTCCTAGGAACTCCCAAAGATTTCAAGGGACTCATGGGAATTTACAAGGAACTCCCATGGATTTTCCAGGGATCTCCTAAGAATTTTCTTGGGATTCCCAGCAACTTCCAGAAATCTCTAAAAAATTCCCATGGATTTTCCAGGTATTTTAAAGTGATTTTCCAGGGACTCACAGGAATTTCCAAAGGATTCCCACGAATTCCTTAAGAATTATAATAATTCTTAGAATTTCTCATTAATTCCCATCGATTTCCCATAGATTGATATTCACATAGTATTTCCCAAAGATTTCCAGGGACTTATGGAAATTTCCCGCGGGACTCCCATATATTTTCCAGGAAAATCCTAGGAATTCCCAGAGATTTCCTAGGGATTCCCATGCATTTTAGGAATTCTCAGGGATATCTAGAAATTTCCAAGAACTTCCATGGTCTTCCCCAAACACTTCCAGAGACTCATGGAATTTTCGAGAGGCTTCCATGGATTTTTCAGGGATTTCACAAGAATTTCCCAGAAATTCCCAGAGATTTCCAGAAATTTTTCACAGATTTTCAAGAATTTCTAGGGTATTCCCCATGTAGAAACTCTCAGCAATATCCTAGGGACTACCTGACATTTTCTAGGGATACCCAGAATTTTTTTAGGGATTCCCAGGGATTGCCATAAATTTTACGGAGTTTTTTACAGGGATCCCCATAAATTTGCCAGGAATTTCCGATAAATTAGCACGAATTTCCCAAGGATTCCCATGAATTTCTCAAGAACTATTAAGATTTCTCAGAAATTGCCAGGAATTTCCCATAGGTTCCCAGGAATTTCTATGGTATTACCCATAAATTTCCAGGGACTCATAGGAATTTCCAAGGAACTCCAATGGATTTTCCAGGGATTTTTCAAAGAGTTGCAGGAATTTCCAATGAACTTCCACGGATTTTTCAGTATTTCACTGGAATTTCCCAGGGATGCTCAGGAATTTGTTAAGGATTCTATGAATTTGTTAAGGATTCTATGAATTTGCCAAGGATTCTCAGGAAATTTTCAGGGATTACCACGAATTTCCCAGAAATTTTACAGGAATACGCATAAATTTTACAGGAATTTCCAATGGATTATCACGAATTTCCTAGAGCCTCCAATAAAATTTCCCAAGATTTAACAGGAATTTCCCAGGAATTCTATTTTCCTATTGATTCCCAAAGATTTCCAGAAATTCATAGGTATTTCCAAGAAACACACATGGATTTTCCAGGGATCAACCTAGGATTTCCCAGAAATTTCTAAAAAAACTCGAATAGATTTTCCAGGGATTTCAAAGTGATTTTCAGAGAGGCTCCCAGGAATTCTTCAAGTATTCCTACGAATTCCCCAAGGATTCTAAGAAATTCTCAGCGATTTCCCATAGATTTCCAGGAATTTCCAAGGAACTCTAATGGATTGTCCAAGGATTTCCCAAGGATTCCCAGGAATTTATCAAAGATTTCCAGAGATTTATAGGAATTTCCAAGGAACTCTAATGGATTTTCCGGGGATTCCTAGGAACTTTCAGAAATATCTAAAAAAAAACTCCCATAGATTTTCCAGGGATTTCAAAGAGATTTCCCAGGAATACCTAGAAATCTTTTTAGGGTTTCCCAGGGCTTACCACGAATTTCCCGGGAATTTTTACAGGAATTTCGATAATTCTGCCAGGAATTCACAACGGATTATCACGAATTTCCCAGAGACTTCAAGGAATTTCCCAAGTTTTCCCACGAATGTCCCAGGGACTATTAAAATTTCTCAGAAATTCCCTGCGATTTCCCATGGATTCCCAGGAATTTACACGGTATTACCCATGGATTTCCAAGGACACATAGGAATTTCCAAAGAAGTCCAATGGATTTTCCAGGTATTTCCCAGGATTTTCAGGAAACTTCCAAGGAATCCCAGGAATTTTCCAGGGAATCTTAGTAATTACACAAGGATTCCCAGTGACTCATAGGAATTTCTAAAGAACTCTTATGGATTTTCCAGATATTTCACAAAAATTTCGCACGAACTCCCAGTTATTTCCTAGGGATTCCCTGGAATTTCATGGGGATTTTTACAAAGATTCCGATAAATCTGCCAGGAATTTCCGATCGATTATCACGAATTTTCTAGAGACTCCAAAAGTTTCCAAGAATACTCAGGAAATTCCCAGGTTTTACCACAAGGAATTTCCGTGGTATTTTCCAATATTTTTCCAGGGACTTATAGGAATTTCCAACGACCTCCTATGAATTTTTGAGGATTTCCCAAGGATTCCCAGGGATTACCACAAATTTCCCAGAAATTTTAAACGGATTCCTAGAAATTTTTCCAGAAATTTCCGATGGATTATAACTAATTTTCCAGAGACTCCCATGAATTTTTCTAGTTATTCCCACCAACTTATTAAGGAATTCTAGAAATTTTTTAGTACTTCTCTAGAAATTTCCAAAAATTTCCAGGGACTCATATGAATTTCCAATGTACTCCCATGGATTTTCCAGAGATTTCACAGTTTGTCCCAGGGACTTTCTGGAATTTCCCAAGTACTCCCTCGAATTTCGCAGGGATTCTCAGAAATTTTCAGAGATTTTCAGAGATTTTTTAGAGATTTTCCATAGATTCTCAGGAATTTCCATGGTATTGCCTATAGATTTCTAGGGACTCATAAGAATTTCCAAGCAACTCCCACGGATTTTTCAAGATTTCACAGTGTTTCTCAGAGACTTCTGGGAATTTCCCAAGTACTCCCACGAATTCCGCAGTGATTCTAAGAAATTCCCAACGATTTATCAGCGATTTCCCATAGATTCCCAGGATTTCCCAGGATTTTTAATCATAGATTTCCAGGGATTTATAGGAATTTCCTAGGAACTCCCACGGATTTTTCAGGATTTCACAGGAATTTCCAAGAAATTCCCTGCGATTTCCCAGAGATGCTAAGGAATTTTATAGGGATTCCCACGAATTTCTCAAGGAATCCCAGGAAATTTCCAGGGTTTACCACGAATTTCCCACAAATTTAAAAGAGAGTCCCATAAAATTTCCAGGAATTTCCGATGGATTATCACGAATTTCCCAGGATCTCCAAGGAATTTTCCAAGATTTCATAGGAATTTCTCAGGAATTCCCAGAGATTTCCTCGGGACTCTCAAAGATTTCCAGGGACTTATGGAAATTTTCCGCTGAACTCCCTTGGATTTTCCAGGAAAATCCCGGGAATTCCCAGAGATTTCCTATGAATTCCCATGCATTTTAGGAATTCTCAGGGATATCTAGAAATTTTTAGGAACTTCTATGGTCTTCCCCAAAGACTTCCAGAGACTCATGGAATTTTGTAGAGACTCCCATGGATTTCCCAGGTATTTCACAAGAATTTACCAGATTTTCCCAGAGATCTACAGAAATTTTAATTTACAGAAATCTTACTAGAAAATCCAGGAATTTCTAGGGTATTCCACATATATTTCCAGGGACTTATAGAACTTTCCGAGGAACTCCTATGGATTTTCCAGGGATTCCCAGGGACATTTAAGAATTTTCCATGTACTCCCATGAATTTTCCAGGGATTTCACAGAAAATTCCCAGGGATTACCGCGAATTTCCGAGAAATTCCTTCAAGGAATTTCCCAAGATATAAGAGGAATTTTCCAGGGATTCCTAGCGATTTCCTAGGGATTCCTAGGGATTCATAGGAATTTACAAGGAACTTCCATGGATTTTTCAGGGATTTCTAGAAACTTCCAGGAATTTATAAAAAAAAACTCCGATAGATTTTCCAGGGATTTCAAAGTGATTTCTCAGGGTCTCCCAGGAATTTCCTAAGGATTCCCACGAATTCTTTAGGGATTCTTAGAATTTCCTAGAAATTCCAGGCGATTTTCTTAGATTGCCAGAAATTTCCATAGTATTTCCTAAAGATTTCCAGGGACTCGTGGAAATTTCCGAGGAACTCTCATAGATTTTGCAGGAATTTCCCAGGAATTGTTAGAGATTTTCTAGGGATTCCCAGGGATATTCAGAAATTTCCTAGAATTTCCATGTGTGCGTACCAAGGTACTCCTATATTTTTTCCAGGGATTTCACAGGAAATTCCCAGAAATCTCCAGAAATTTCCCAGAGATTTCCAGGTACTTCCAAGGATTGTTCAATTTAACAATTAACGAATTTTGTTAAGGATTCCAAGAAAATTTACCGGGAAGTAACCAAAATTTTCCAGTAATTTAATATTGATTTTCACAAATTTCGCTGGGACTACCAGGAATTTTCTAGGGATTTTCAAAGATTTTTCAAGGGACTGGTTGTCTACTAACCGGGATATAGCCGGGAAGTAAGAAAAAAAGGGAAATAGTCGGGAAATGAAATATAATTGTGAATCTTAATACAGTTTGTGCTGAATTTGAAAAAATAAAAAATTTAATTAAACAGTTATGTTCTGGACTTACTTTTAAAAGTGTCCTATGGGTTAGCTGACGAAAAAAAAAAGTTTGTCTAAGTTATAGAAACTTAAAGTCGTGCACAAAATAGCCCCACTAATGGGGATATTTTGTGCATCTCTGTTTATTTATAAAGTTGTGTAAAAACTGTGTTTGATCGTTTTTGATGTATAAAGTATTTTTTCTAGATATTCTAATATACAATAAAGAAAAACAAAGCTAGAAATAATTTTTTTTTGTAGGAATTGTTTAACTAATTTAAAAGTAAAATACTGAAATTTCACAAAAATGTAGATTTACAAAAAAAGATATTTTTTAGGAAAATTTTGCTTAATAACGCTTATTTCTCATCTTTTATAACAAAACTAAGAAAAAAATGTTTCAAAACGAAACACTTGAGTTTTTTCACTAACTTCAAAACAAATTTTTGAAAAAAACATGATTTTAAAGAAGGCAAAATTTATCCCACGAAATCCTGGTTTTCAGTTTTTTACACTTTTTTCTTAAAATATGCAATAAAGGTTAGCACACGACGTGCTAACAACTGAATTGTCAACAATTATCATTAATACTTTTAGAAACTTTTCTGAACAAAAGTTTGAGAGTTTGGAAAATATTAACTTGATGTTTACGACTTCAGTGGCGTAACTGTTAAGGAGCAAAATGGGGCAAATTATAACATTTTAGAATTAGAAAAAATTGCAAAAAATTACAATTAAACAAAATAATTGCAAATTTGGCCAATTAATTGAAAAAAATGACATTAATTAAAAATTGAGGAAAGTAATTTAAAAAATTATATAAATGTTTTAAAAATAAAGAAAATACCTAATTTAAATTTGAGAAAAATACTTGGAAATCTTAAAAATGAATTGAAAAACATAATTAAAATTTGAGAAAATAACTGAAAAAATTACATAATATACTTAAAACTTTCTGAAGTTTATTGAAAAAAAAGAAAATAATTAAAATTTACAGAATATAAATGAAAAAAGATAAACACAATTTAAAGTAGAAGAGAGTAATTTTTAATTATAGAGAAAAAATTAAAAACTTTTTGGAAATTATGAAAAAGAACGAAAGTAATTGAAAATTGAAGAAAATAATATAAATAATTGAATATTGAATGAAATAATTGAAATGTCAGATAAATAGTTTAAAACTTTAGAAATTATAAAACAAACAAAAAACATTGAAAATTAAAGAAAATAAATTTTGGAAAATAATTGAAAAATGATTTTAAAATTTGAAATTTCAAGAAAATAATTGAAATATGATATAAATAATAAGTTGTAAAAATAAATGGCATTTGAGTAAAATAATTGTAAAAATTACAGAATTTTTTTTAAATAAAAAAAATAATTGATATTTTAGAAAAATACATGGTTTTAAAAATCAATTGAAAAAAATGAGAATAACTAAAAATTGGAAAAAAGAATTGAAGAAAGACAAAAATAATTGAAATTTGTGTTAATAAATAAAAAAATTTGGAAATTATGAAAATAAATTAAAATAATTCAAAATTTGAAAAAAATAATTGAAATTTTAGAAAAATGCTTAAAAACCTTAGAAAATAATATTAGAAAATGAGAATAATAATTAACAATCGACGAAAATAATTGAGAAATGATAAAATTAATTCAAAATTGAAAAAAATAATTGAAATGTGCTGAAAATAATTTAAGATTGAGAAAAAAAATTGAAATATGATGAAAATAATTTAAATATGAATAATTGAAAACAGTAAATAAAATTTAAGAGAAATAATTGAAAAATATGTTTTAAAAACGAAAATGATTACAAAATTATTTAGAAATTTTTAAAAAGTAAAGAGAATAATTAGAAAATCACGGAAATAATTGCCAATTGATGAAAACAATAAACATTTCAGATAAATAATTGAAAATTTTCGAAAATTATGACAAAATAATGGAAATAATTAGAAATTGAAGAAAGTAATAGAAAAATTACAGAATTTATTTTTAAGCAAAAGAAAATAATTGAAAAATCGTTTAAAACATGGAAAATTGATGACAATAATCTAAATTTGAGATAATAACTGAAAATTTAGGGAAATAATTGAAAAATAATGAAAATATTAATATATGGTGAAAGTAATTGCAAAATAATACAAAAAAATTAAGATTAAACAAAATAATTGAAAACTGAGTTATATGTTCGAAAGTTCAGGTAATTAATTCAGAAATTATGCTAATGATTAAAAATTTTAAATAATAATTACAAAATGACAAAAATAATATTAAATTAAAAAAATTAATTGAAATTTGAGATGATTGGTATAAAATTTAGGAATAAATAATTAATGGATTTAATTTCAAGGGAAAAATAATTAAAATTGAGAAAGTGATAGAAAAAAAACTTAACAAAATAATTGAAATTTAAAGAAGGTAAATTTAAGATTTAGAGAAACAATTTAAAAATAATTAAAAATTGCAGAAAATAATTGAAAAATGATAATAATAGTAGAAATTTGTAGTTTAATTATTTGAAATCATAATAGTTGCAAGTTCTCATTAATTTGAAATTTGAAGAAATTAAAATTGCTATAAGTTTAAAATTTGAGAACACTTTAAAAAGGTGACATATGATTTAAAATTTTAAAAGAAAAAAACATCTAGTGACAAATGTCAGGTTTAGGAATTTTTTTCTCAGTTCTGATAAAGAATTAAGTAATTTTATTTAGTACTTTTTGAAGTTAAGATATCAGAAAATATTTATGCCAAATAAGAAACTTAAACAACTCAATATAAAGATTTTATCCATTAAAAACCTCGTTTGCACAAAATTGCCCCTCTTGATTGTATGTTATGAAAATAAACAAATTTTTCTAAATATTCCAAACAAAAATTGTATAAAATTAACTGAAATAATTTGTTGGAATAAAATAAAGGTGTATTTAATTGACGTTTGGAATTTTTTTAAATTTAGATTGTCTTGGGATTTTTAAAAATTTACTATTATTTTTACTTTCTTCCTATCCAAGATTTTTAGATCGTATTTTGACCATTTCAAATCCAATTTTGAAAATTATTCAAGAATACAAGATAGAAATTTTCAGATTTTATCTACGAATTCTCAAAATTTCTTTTAAAGAAATTTTGTTTTTTTTTTGTTTTTCTACTGGTTTTTTGAATCCGTCAACAAAAATTACTATTAAACATGTTTCGTTTATATTTAAATAATATTAATGTTTATTTGTTTATTTGCTAATTAAATTTTATTTAATTTATTAATGTTGAAAATATTTTAAATTTTTTAATAAACGACTCAGACTTGAATCGCTTGCTTGTGCGCATTTTATAAGCGGGTAGTTTAATAATTAAATATTTATAATATTTACCAAATATTGTAAAATATCACCCTGCTCTTCAAGACTCTCAGTTTCTCGGAGCATTGACATTAATTCTTCGACTTCTGTATCAGCGTATTGAGTTTCCGAATTGACCCTGTGTCTGTGAGGTCTTGGAGAATATTTCCAAGGGAACATATCTTCTGTTGGTGAAGGGGTTCGCTCCGGAACATTCGAAGTCGTCGACAGAGAAGTATCGGTCACTTCAATGAAAGGATTTGTCGATAGAATAGTAGAAGGTCTTCGATCCTCTCCAGCCATTCCGAGAATTTCGGCTGCAAAAGATAAATTTAAAATTTAAACCAAAAAAATCACATTAAATTTTAAATACTTGTTTTAACGTTCAACACTACTTTAGCATTCAGAAATTAAAAATGGGCTGAAGCTTACACATTCTAAAGCGATTAAATTAGAAACATAAAGAAAATAAAAAACAAAATAATCTTAAACAAAACCTTTGAAGGCATTTAAATTTTAATGATTTTTAATTTCATCTAAATTAATTTTCAAAATTTCTAAACATATTTCTAAAATTTTTTTCAACACATTCAACTTGTAAAATTATTCTGAAATTGAAATTCTTTCTAAATCTGTAAAATACGTTTAAAATAATATTTTTCAATTTCTTTTTCTTTTTAATATATTTATAAAAATTTCTGGGGTCTTGTTAAATAATAAATTCCCGCATTTAAAATATTCGACCTAAAAAAATGTTATAAATTAAATATTCTAAAAACTGAGTAATAATTTTATTTTTAAGAATATTGTTTTAACATTTTGCATGCTTTCTTTTAAAACACGTACGTAATATTATTTTTTCTAAATCGGAAGCATTTAAATTTGAACATTAAAAAATTTCAGCAATACTAAATTTAAATATAATACCTAAGACTAAATTTTAGAGTTTTAAAATGTCGACACTTTTATTTTAAATTTATTTGTTTATTTAAGATCTATCAGTTTTAAAGTTGGAGATATCGAAATTTGATGATTTACAAATTAATTTTCAATTTTTACTAATTTTGAAACATATTCCACTTTAAATATTCTTCAAAAAATTTAAAGATTTTGATAAACATTTTTTAATTAAAATTCTATGAAATTTCAAATCTCCCAAATTTTTGTACAAATTTAATTGCTTCCAAATTTAGATGATTTTTATTATTTAGTATTTTTAATATAATGATAAACCACTGACAAAATACAAAAGATTCATAATTAATAAAATATTAAATAGTCGGGATTAGCATTCTCTTAGTTTAGCATCAAGGGCACGTAAAAGAGAGTTTCGCCACCAAGTTTTTTCCTGTTTTTTTTAAATTAAAATTGAAATTTATTCTAATTTTTATCCATCTCAAATTGAAGCAATCCAAATTCTACCCTCAAATTTATTAAGTTAAATTAAAATGTATTTAAAGAAAATTTCACAAGATTGTAAATTTATAATTTTTAAATTTTCATTTAGCATTGTTTCCTACATTTTTTTGATACAATTTTCCGACATTAGATATTTCAAATACCTAATTTCTTCATTTTTTCATAATTTCTTAAATTTTAAAAATTTTTAAAATATTTTTCTGTTTTTCTATTTTGTTGTTTTTGAACTTTGTACATAACCTCAAACTAATACATTTTTTAATAGTTTTTTAGTTCGGAAAATAAAATGAAAAAAAAATTTAACCAATTTTAAAAGATCTACTTACACAATTTCCAGATAAGAATGATTTTCATCTGCAAATTGTATTTTTTAAAATTTATGGAGATCAATTTTTATCATTTTTATTCTATTTTTGTGTTCTGCTAAAAACCCCAAAAACCACTTTTGAGTTTGAGGTTATGTCAAGGGGCCAAACAAACATTATTATTTTTACGCAAATTACTTTAATTTTTTTCAAATAATTTTGTTTTTTTTGTTAAAAATTCCCTTGCTTTTTCGTTAACTTTACTGTCATAATTTAAAAATACACGTTTCGGTAATTCTATTAAATTTAAAAAAAAAATTTTTTTTTCTGTACGTCACTTTTTTGTTATTTTTTTCTCCCTTTTCTTGTATTTTTTTTAATTTTTGCTTATTTTTAATTCTTGATCTTTTTGTTTGTTAATATTACTATTTGTTTGTAGATTAAGGTCTTTTTCATTTTTCTTATATTTTATTAAAAAATGAAGAAGGATGAGGAACTTTTCATTAATTTTAAACTATTTAATTTATTTTGAATTTGCCTACCTTTTGCTACTTTTCCCATATTTTTTTAAAAAGTTTTTTTCTTCTACTATTTAAAAAAAACTTTTTTTCTAAATTTTTATTTTGAATGAAATTTTTTCTAAATATCATAAATTTTCTCATTTTTACGAAAATTATTATTTCACTAAACTATTTATTGAATTTTTATTTTTATAACATTTAGTAAAACTTCAACGTTTTTCCGTTAATTTTCTTGTAAAATTTTAATAGTTTTCAAAAATAATCAATAAATCCTTTAACTTTTTTCTTTTCCTTGTTTTCTGTAGATTTATTTTTATTTTTCTCGCTTTTTTGTTGTTGCATTTTTCCGTAGTTTTAATTCCTTCTTTTCTTGTAAAGATATTAAATATTATTTCTAATATTTTCTCTAATTTTTTGTAAAATTTCTAAATTTTGACCAATTTTTGTTATTCTCTTCTATTTTTGTATGCAAATATATTAACCATTTCATACAATTTTAAGATTTCTTGATTTTTTTTCCAGATTAATTAACAGTTGTTAGATTTTTCCTTTAACTTTTCTCATATTAAAGCGTTCTTTTTTTTCATTACTTTTTCTTCATCTTTTAATATAATTTTAATATATTCATTTTATAAATATAATTTTAAGTACAATAAAATAGACTTATTTGAAAACTCTCTTTTAGTGTTTAAAACAAAGCTTCAATACTTAGTTTTCAAATTTTTATTTCTTTAGCTTTTTTTTATTTTCAAGAATTTTCTCTTCATTAGTGTATAAAAAATTTATTTATTTATTGGGTATTCGAAACAATTTCCGCACAAAAATTTACGATATTGAAATGTGTTTATTATATTTTGAATTATTTAACCTTTTTTAAAGATTTGTTTGTTCTTTCAAAATTATGACTATAATTATGTAATTTCTTCATTTTTTTTTTTTTTTTTTAAATAATTTCCTTAACCTTTTTATTTTTAAAGAACTTTCTCAACTCTTTTGTAAATTTTTTTAATACAACATTTCGTTAAAATTTCTTTCTTCTTTTAATTTTACACGTTTTTCATTTTCTTATTTTATTTTTAAATTTTTAAATTTTTTAAATAGATTTTTCCTAATTTTCTCTATTTTTTAAAGTTTATAAAATTATTTCTTAATAAATGTCCTTATTTTTTCTTATTCCTAGGCCTTTTCTTATTTCGTAAATTGTAATATTTTTCCCTAAACTTTTTAATTTTTTTTTTTAGATATTTAGATAATTATTTACATTTTTTTAAAATTTTCTCTCTCTCTCTCTTTCACATACCCTTAAAAAGGAGCCAATATTATTTGTTAAAGGACTTACGTTCTTGCAGGATGAGAGGAACCGCAGCTGTAGGAATTATTTCAAAATGCAAAGGCATTAGATTCCACTTTAGGCGACATGCAATCAGACTATGAAAATGTTAAGAAAATTATGAAAAATTTCAGGCTTAAATATATGTTTCAACTCACGTTCTACAGCAATTGATCTGGTTTTTTTAATCGCGCCCTTAACAGACATTCTGCGTTTCATATTTTTTGCACTTTTTACACCCGTACGATTCAAAAGTGTTGTGCGATGAGGAAAAGCCTTCATTAAGTGTTCATCCAAATACTGCTGAACCTGCAATATTAATAAATTAATTTTTCACTCCTTTTAATTCAAATAATTAATTAATTTTTTAATTTTCTCGTGCACTTTGTCAAGTAAATAAAATAATTTACGGAAAATTTGTATTAAGGGGGTTCTCTCCATTTACATAACCTCATTAAATTTGAAGAAAAAATATAAAATGTTAGTTAATTATTATTTGATAACAAATTTTAGCTCAACCTAATTTTTTCTAAAAAATGCACAACTGATCTTTCAAAATTTGTTGAAATTAATTTGAATAATATTTTTATTTCGTGTGAAAAACGACTTTCTAGTTTGAGGTTATGTAAATGGAGAGAACCACATTAATAAATATATATTTTTAAAAAAATGTTCTTACCTGAGGATTTAATTTATCTGGTCGTCCGTCTTCCGCACTTCCCAGAAAACTCAAATTTGTGATGCAGGACGTGCTCAAAAATTCGCTCAAATTTCCCAGAGAAACTCGAGTTCCATTAATGTATCCACTTTTGAGTTTCTTCATGGTGGTAATCATTGCAAGTGGAATTTTTCCCTGATCTGTAAAATTATTTTCTGCTCATATAAATAAATTGAGGAATTTTTTTTTACGCATTTTAAGTCAGGAGAAAGCGAGAGTTTCTTATTAGCAAAAAATACAGCGGAAGCTAAAGTCACGACAGAATCGAAAAAGCAAAATTAGAGATGTACAACTAGAAAATCACAAAATCTAAAAGCGAAAAATTTTATGATTTCGCAAATAAATATGTGTTAAAAGATGTAACTGAGTTTTGAATTGTTAAAAGCATTTTAAAGTGTTCAATTATAAATTTTACTTTTTAATTGACAATATTTAAAAGAAAAGAAAAAACTAATAAACATTTCTTATTAAATATATAAATACAAAATCATGTTGAAAAAATATTCAAAAAATATTCTGAAAAATGTACAACTGCATCTTACAAAGTTTGGTGAAATTAGTTTGAATAATATTTTTATTTGGGGTGAAAAACAACTTTCTAGTTTGAGGTTATGTAAATAGAGAGAACCTCCTTAAGTTTGTACTTTAACAAAATAAACGCTTTTTTCAGTGATAGAAAAAAGTGTGTTTGCATAATTTAATTCAGCAGTTGTGTATTTTTAAAGCTTTTAAAATTTGTTTTACGACTTGCAGGGATCACAGTTCTTACCCTTCTTTACATAATCTCCTTTTTTCCCCCTTTTTTCCCCTTATTTAGAAAACTGAAAAATGGAAATAAAAATTGAAAAATGGAATTAAAAATTAAAGAAAATAATTGAACAATTGTATTTAAAATTAAAGAAACTTAATGATAATCAAAAAAATAATAGAGAAAAGTCGATAATTTTTTAATATTCAAGAAAATAATTGAAATTTGAAAAGTGAAATTTAAATATGGAGAAAATAACTGAGAATTAAAGAGAATAGTTCTAGAATGGATTAATTGAATTTAAATTTTAAAAATAATTCTTATGAGTGAAAAAAATAATTCAAAAATCCGAGAATTAATTAATATTGAGGAATTAATCGAAAATCGATAAAAATAATTAAAAATTAAAGAAAATACCTATTTGAGAATTAAAGAAAATAATTAAAAATTGAAGAACTAAATTGTATACTAAATAATTAAATGGAATTTTCAAAAAAATAATTGACAATTAAAAGAAGAATTACAAAATGACTAAAATAATTAAATATTGAAGATAATAATTTAGAAATGAGGAAAATAATTGACAATTGAAAGAAGAATTTGAAAAGTGACGAGAAAGACAACAGAACAAAATAATTTTAAAAAATTAAAGAATAATTATAGATTTATTTATTAATGGAATTAAAATTATTTAAAATAATATTTACAAATTTAAATATTAATCCATTTAAATGCATTGTTTAAAAAGTATCTGATTTAAAACAAAAACATATCTATGAGCCAAACTTTAGGCGTGGACAGAAGGAAAGAATGAATAAAAGAATAAATGAATCTTGTGGATTATTATTATAGATTAAAACATTTTAGAGAAAACAAATTATACTATACTACAATTTAAACTTTGAACTTCTTTTTTATGCGCATTGAATCTCAAGAATTTCGAAATAGTGAATTAATTATTAAAAAATTACGGTTTTTGTAATATTTTACCAGTAATTACGAGTCAGAATTTGGTATTACTTAGTAATACCGGACACAGCACATCACTATAATAAATCAATTTTTTTTTAACCTAAAGAAACGTTTTTTCCATTTATAAACAACAATGATTTATATTGTTTTCTTATTTTATTCCTAAATTGTATTATGTTGAGTTAAATTCAAATTTTAAATCCGTTCTCTAGAAAATTGAAAATATCTACAGTTGAATGGTCTCCCCTATGTTAAAAAACTTGTGGTAATGTTTTTTTTCTTGATTTTCAAATTCAGTTGCGGGTTTGATACAAAACCAAAGTCGAAAACATAATTTAGTTTCGGGTCGAACTGAAACCAAACTCAAGCACCTAATTCAGTTTCGGGTCGAACTGAAACCGAAGTCTAAAACCAAATATAGTTTCGGGTCAACCTGAAACAGAAGTCTAAAACCAAATATAGTTTCGGGTCAACCTGAAACAAAAGTCCCAAAAACCTAATTATTTGGTTTCAAAAACCTAACAGTTACAAAAAACGAAATACTATTAAATTTTTACAAATGCAAGTTCAGAGAATTCAAATTCGGACAATTGAATTTCGGGTAATTGCAAATTCGGTCAATTGAGTTTTGGTAAATATACATGCGACCTAAATATTCCACTATTTTATTTCTCTAACCATTCTATGTTTCATAGTAAATCATTTTCTTCGAAAACTAAAATTAAATTTAATCAGTACTGCGCACATGTGAATTTCACAGTAAACTACTGCGCATGTGTACTTATCACAAAAGACTACTGCGCATATGTAAATGCCATAGGAAACTACTGCGCATGTGTAAGTGCCACAGAAAACTACTGCGCATCCAAAAATCCCACAGAAAAAACATGCGCATGTGTGAGTGCCATAGGAAACTACTGCGCATGTGTAAATACCTCAGGAATTACTGCGAATGTGTAAGTGCCATAGGAAACTACTGCGCATGTGTAAGTGCCACAGAAAACTACTGCGCATCCGAAAATCCCACAGAAAACAACTGCGCATGAGTAAGTGACATAGGAAACTACTGCGCATGTATAAATACCTCAGGAAACTACTGCGAATAAGTAAGTGTCATAGGAAACTACTGTGAATTCGTAACTGCTTTAGAAAACTACTGCGCAAGTGTAACTGCTATAGGAAACTACTGAGCATGTGTAATTCCCATTGGAAACTACTGCGCATGTGTATATATCATAGAAAACTACTTCGCATGTGTATATGTGATAGAAAAGTACAGCACATGTGTAACTGTCAGAGGAAACTACTGCACATGTGTAACTGTCTGAGGAAACTACTGCGCATGTATAACTGTCATAGGAAACTACTGCGCAAGTTTAACTGCTATAGAAAACTACTGCGCATGTGTATATGTCATAGAAAAGTATTGCGCATGCAAAATGACATAAGAAACTACTGCGCATGTTCAAGTGTCAGAGAAAACTACTGCGCATGTCTAACTGTCAGAGGAAACTACTGCGCATGTGTAATTGCCATAGGAAACTACTGCGTATGTGTATATGTCATAGAAAACTGCTGCGCATGTGTATATGTGATAGAAAAGTACTGCACATGTGTAACTGTCATTGGAAACTACTGCGCATGTGTATATGTTATAGAAAACTATTGCGCATGCGTAAATGACATAGAAAAGTACAGCGCATGTGTATATGTGATAGAAAAGTACTGCGCATGTGTAAGTGTCATAGAAAACGACTGCGCATTCGTAAATGACATAGAAAAGTACTGAGCATGTGTAACTGTCAAAGAAAACTACTGTGTATGTGTAACTGTCATAGGAAACTACTGCACATGTGTATATGTCATAGAAAACTACTGCGCATTCGTAAATGACATAGAAAACTACTGCGCATGTGTAACTGTCAAAGAAAACTACTGTGCATGTGTGACTGCCATAGGAAACTACTGCGCAAGTGTAACTGTTATAGGAAACTACTGCACATGTGTAACTGTCTGAGAAAACTACTGCGCATGTGTACATGTCATAGAAAACTACTGCGCATGTGTAGAAGTCATAGAAAACAACTGCGCATGTGTAAGTGACATCGGAAGCTACTGCGCATGTGTAAGTGTCATAGAAAACTACTGCGCAAGTGTGACTGCTATAGGAAACTACTGCGCATGTGTAACTGTCAAAGAAAACTACTGTGCATGTGTAACTGCCATAGGAAACTACTGCGCAAGTGTAACTGTTATAGGAAACTACTGTGCATGTGTATAAGTCATAGAACATTACTGCGCATGTATAACTGTCATAGGAACCTACTGCGCAAGTGTAACTGCCATAGGAAACTACTGCGCAAGTGTAACTATTATAGGAAACTACTGCGCAAGTGTAACTATTATAGGAAACTACTGTGCATGTGTATAAGTCATAGAAAACTACTGCGCATGTTTAACTGTCATAGGAACCTACTGAGCAAGTGTAACTGCTATAGAAAACTACTGCGCATGTGTATATGTTATAGAAAACTATTGCGCATGCGTAAATGACATAGAAAAGTACAGCGCATGTGTAAGTGTCATAGGAAACTACTGCGCATGTGTATATGTTATAGAAAACTATTGCGCAAGCGTAAATGACATAGAAAAGTACAGCGCATGTGTATATGTGATAGAAAAGTACTGCGCATGTGTAAGTGTCATAGAAAACTACTGCGCATGCGTAAATGACATAGAAAGCTACTGAGCATGTGTAACTGTCAAAGAAAACTACTGTGCATGTGTAACTGTCTTAGGAAACTACTGCGCAAGTGTAACTGTTATAGGAAACTACTGCACATGTGTAACTGTCTTAGGAAACTACTGTGCATGTATAACTGCCATAGGAAACTACTGCGCAAGTGTAACTGTTATAGGAAACTACTGTGCATGTGTATAAGTCGTAGAACATTACTGCGCATGTATAACTGTCATAGGAACCTACTGCGCAAGTGTAACTGCTATAGAAAACTACTGCGCATGTGTATATGTCATAGAAAAGTACTGTGCATGCAAAATGAAATAGAAAACTACTGCGCATGTGTAACTGTCAGAAGAAACTACTGCGCATGTGTAACTGCCATAGAAAACTACTGCGCAAGTGTAACTATTATAGGAAACTACTGTGCATGTATATAAGCCATAGAAAACTACTGCGCATGTGTAACTGTCATAGGAACCTACTGAGCAAGTGTAACTGCTATAGAAAACTACTGCGCATGTGTATATGTTATAGAAAACTATTGCGCATGCGTAAATGACATAGAAAAGTACAGCGCATGTGTAAGTGTCATAGGAAACTACTGCGCATGTGTATATGTTATAGAAAACTATTGCGCAAGCGTAAATGACATAGAAAAGTACAGCGCATGTGTATATGTGATAGAAAAGTACTGCGCATGTGTAAGTGTCATAGAAAACTACTGCGCATGCGTAAATGACATAGAAAGCTACTGAGCATGTGTAACTGTCAAAGAAAACTACTGTGCATGTGTAACTGTCTTAGGAAACTACTGCGCAAGTGTAACTGCTATAGGAAACTACTGTGTATGTGTATATATGTCATAGAAAACTACTGCGCATGTGTACATGTCAAAGGAAACTACTGCGCATGTGTATATGTCGTAGAAAACTACTGCGCATTCGTAAATGACATAGAAAACTACTGCGCATGTTTAACTGTCAAAGAAAACTACTGTGCATGTGTAACTGCCATAGGAAACTACTGCGCATGTGTACATGTCATAGGAAACTACTGCGCATGTGTATAAGTCATAGAAAACTACTGCGCATGTGTAAGTGACATAGGAAGCTACTGCGCATGTGTTTATGTGATAGAAAAGTACTGCGCATGTGTAAGTGTCATACAAAACTACTGCGCGTGCGTAAATGCCATAGAAAACTACTGTGCATGTGTATATGTCATAGGAGCTGCTGGTTATGTGTAACTATCATAGTTAAATACTGCGCATTTTTATTAAGTCTTTCTAGTATTTTTTTTTTGTAACAGTTAGGTTTTTGAAATCAAATAAGTAGTTTTTTGGGACTTTTGTTTCAGGCTGACCCGAAACTATATTAGGTTTTTGAGTTTGGTTTCAGTTCGAACCGAAACTAAATTATGTTTTTGACTTTGATTTCAGTTCGACCCGAAACTGAATTAGCTTTTTGAGTTTGGTTTCAGTTTGACCTGAAACTAAATTAGATTTATGACTTTGTTTTCAGTTTGACCCGAAAGTGAATTAGGTTTTTTAGTTTGGTTTCAGTTCGACCCGAAACTAAATTAGGTTTATGACTTTGGTTTCAATTCGACCCGAAACTAAATTAGGTTTATGACTTTGGTTTCAGTTTGACCCGCAACTAAGTTAGGTCCTTGACTTTGGTTTCAGTTTCGTTCTGAAACTGAAACATAAGCAATTTTTTCTGTAGTTTTACTTCGGTATCGGTCCCTGGTCTAAATCCTCTTTTTTACCAAAAAAAAAAAAAAAACCTCTGTGATCCCTGGACTTGTTTAAGACTCTCGAGATTTTAATTTTTACAGACAACAGTAAACATTACATAAAAGCAAAAAACAAGGAGAAAATTTGGAATTTAGTCGAACCACATCTCTAAGAAAAAAATTATTGATGGAACCTGGATCCAGCGGCATACCTAAGTAAGTATGAGTAGCAACGAGCGTTATGGTCGGTCTGCCAAGTATTTGCTTCCAGTTGTTGGTGAGGAAGGCCAAGTTGGTTGTGAATGTGCTGGCAAGAAGGGCCGCATCATTTGTCATATAGAACTCCTCCGGATCAAAGTTCTATCACATGCAACATACGCGTACGCCAACGAAGACATAATCAGTCTTGCCTTTCAATCTCTTTTTTCTCCTTAACTTTAAAGGCCATTGTTAATTAAAAAAAAACAAAACATTTCAGAATAAATGACAGTCTGGCGAATCTCTGTCTCCCAATGTATCAAGGCAGACAAAATGATATCTTTAGTAAAAAATGATTTAAAAAACAACCAAGATGTACTTCTCTGCGGAAAGATGATACAATAGGAGCTGCTAAGCGTAGGAGTGACAATAGACATGCAGTTAGACGAGAGGACAAGAATCGGACTTGACAAATAAAAAAAAAAAAATAATAATAATAATAATGATCCACTCGACAAAAAGACACTTTATCCAAAAGCCATGCAGTCTTAACTCCAGATGCTTTTAATTTGACAATTTCAATCTCTTTTTTTGTTTCTTTCCAAGAATCGTTTTCACTGTTCCGTTTATTTCCACTTTCTCAATAACAGGAGTTGAAATTTAATGGCTTTGGGATATGACTTTACTGTACCTAGGTGGATATTCTTGAGAGGCATGACCACGAGTGGACGGCCTAACATATTCTGCCAGCTAGACTTCAAGAAATTAATTTCGCCTTTGAATATGTCAATCATGAGCTCATAGTCCGATGCGATGTAGAAGCGGGTCATGTCTGTCAACTGATATTTTGTGCAATAACAGATCGAGTGAGAACAAAAATCAAAGTAGATAGTCCAAATTTAAACAAAACCAAAAGGAAAAAAAAGACAAGATAATGTCGCAATTAAGGAAATTTTACCTGAGGCGTGAAGGCAAATATTTTCTCCTGCAATGAATACAATTTACTGGTGCTCAGAATTCCTACATCGCGCGATTTTCTTCCAGACAATCCCAGCTTCTTGTTCCTTCCTAAAATAATTTAAATAGTTTTATAACAATTCAGTTAAATAACAAAAGTAAACAATAATTTTTTAAAAATATGACAAAAATAATTCAAATTTAAAAAAAAATTGTAAAATGACAAAACTAAAATTAAAAAATTGATTAAAAATCCGAAAATGAAGACAAAAATTGAAACGAAATAATTAAAATTTGAAGGAAATAATTGAAGAATGACAAAAATAATTAAAATTATAAAAAAAGACTTTGAGACTGGTGTAAAAAATTAAAATTTTGAATACAATAATTTAGATATTGATGAAATAATTAAAATGTGAAGAAACTAATTGAATTATGACATAAATAATTGAAAGCCAGTTTTAAATTTAAACTTTTTAGACAATAGTTGAAAAATTGAAAAAAATAATAAAAGTTTCAAGATAACAATTGAAATTTGAAGACAAGAATTAAAAAAGTAAAAAATAACTAAAATTTGGAAAAAAAATTAATGAAAAATGAGAAATGTAATTTAAAAATCGAGTAAAAAATAAAAATTGTAATACACTATGTAATTGAAAAATTGTATACAATAATTGAAAAAGTAACGACACAATTAAAATGTGGAAAAACTAATTGAATAATGACATAAATAATTGGAATCTCGTATAAAAGTTAATAAATTCATGAAAATAATAAAAATATTAAAGAAAATGACATTTAAAGAAAATAATTCCAAAACGTCAAATATATTTGAATATTGAAAAAAATAATTGTAATTTGAAAAAAAGAATCGAAAAATGGCAAAAATAATTGATAACTGGTGTAAAAAATTAAAAATTTGAAGACAATACTTGAAAAATTGGCAAAAGAATTGAAATGCTATGAAACTACACAATTGAATAATGACAAAAATAATTGAAAGCTTGTGTAAAAATTAAAAATTTATAGACAATAATTGAATTTTTTTTAATATTCAAAGTTTCAGGAAAATAATTGAAAGCTGAAGAAATTAATTGAAGTTTAAAGAAAATTATTGACATTTGAAGAGAATAATCCAAAAATGGCAAAAAATTTAAATATCAAGAAAGTAATTAAAGTTTGAAGAAAATAATTGAAAAAGGTGTACAAAATTTAAAAATTCATGACAATAAAAGAGAATTGAATAAAATAATTTAAATTTGCAGAAAACAATTCTAAAATGTCAAAAATAATAGAAATGTGAAGAAAATAATTGAAAAATGACAAAATTTCTTGAATAATGACAAAAGTAATTGAAATTTAAAGATAATAATTGAAAAATAAACCAATTAAATTGAAACTTGTGTAGAAAATTTCAACATTCCTGACAATAATTTAAAGATTGAAGAACATAATTTGAATTTTAAGAAAATAATTGAAAAAAGTGTTAAAAATTAATAAATTTGTAACAATAATAAAAAGAATGAAGAAAATGATTGAAATTTAAAAAAAATAGTTAAAAACTGGTGTAAGAAATTTAAAAATTCGTGACAGTAAAGAAAATTTAATATAATAACTAAAATTTGTAGAAAATAATTCTAAAATGGCAAAAATAATAGAAATGTGAAAAAAATAATTGAAAAATGACAAAATTTCTTGAATAATGACAAACGTAATTGAAATTTAAAGATAATAATTGAAAAATAAAAAAATTAAATTGAAACTTGTGTAGAAAATTTAAATATTCCTGACAATAATATAAAGATTAAAGAACATAATTTGAATTTTATGAAAATAATTGAAATCTGTAGAAAATAATTAAAAAAAGTGTCAAAAATTAATGAATTTGTAACAATAATAATAAGAATGAAGAAAATGATTGAAATTTAAAGAAAATAATTTAAAACTAGTGTAAAAAGTTTAAAAATTCATGACAATAAAAGAAATTGATGAAAATAATTGAAATTTGTAAAAAATAATTCTAAGATGTCAAAAATAATAGAAATGTGAAGAAAATAATTGAAAAATGACAAAATTACTTAAATAATAACAAAAGTAATTGGTATTTGAAGAAAATAAATGAAAAATAATAAAATTAAATAATTGAAGTTTGTAAAAAATAATTGAAAAAAGTGTAAAATGTTAACAAAATTGTAACAATAATAAAAATAATGAAGGAGATGATTAAATTGATTGAATTTGAAGAAAAAAATTGAAAACTGGTGTAAAATTCATGATAATAAAAGAAATTAAAAGAATATTTGAAATTTGTAGAAAATAATTCTAAAATGTGAAAAATAATAGAAATATGAAGAAAATAATTCGAAAATGACAAAAAATACTTGAATAATGACAAAAGTAATGGAAATTTGAAAAAAATAATTGTAAAATAACAAAAGTAAATTGAATCATGTTTAGAAAATTTAAATATTCCTCGCAATCATTTAAAGATTGAAGAACAAAATAAAGAAAATAATTAAAAGATGTCAAAAATAAATGAATTTTGGAAAAAATTATCGAAAAATGAGAAACATAATTAAAAAATAAAGTAAAAATTAAAAAGATAAAAATAATTAAAAAATTGAAGAAAATGACATTAAAAGAAAACAATTACAAAATGTCAAAAATATTTTAAAGGCAAAATTAATTGAAATTTAAAAAATGTAATTGAGAAATGACAAAAATAATTGATAACTGGTGAAAGAAATTTAAAATTCGTGACAGTAAAAAAAAATTGAATATAATAATTGAAATTTGTAGAAAATAATTCAAAAATGGCAACAAAAAAAAAAAGAAATATGAAGAAAATAATTAGAAAATGACAAAAATAATTCATAACTGGCCTAAAAAATTAGAAATTTTAAGACAGTACTTGTAAAATTGACGAAATAATTAAAATGTTAAGAAACTAATTGAATAATGACATAAATAATTGAAAGCTGGTTTAAAAATTAAAAATTTGAAGACAATAATTGAAATTTTTATAAAATATTCAAAGTTTGAGGAAAATAATTGAAAGTTGAAGAAATGAATTGAAGTTTGAAGAAAATAATTGAAATTTGAAGAGAATAATTCAAAAATAAAAGAATAATTTAAATATGAATAAAATAATTCAAAAAGGTATAATAAATTAACAAATTCATGACAGAAATAAAAAGAATGAAGAAAATTATTGAAATTTGCAGAAAAAAATTTAAAACTGATGTAAAAAATTTAAAAATTCACAACAGTAAAAAAAATTGAATAAAATAATTGATATTTGTAGAAAGTAATTATAAAATGCAAAAATAATAGAAATATGAATTATATTCTAAGAAAATAATTGAATAATAACAAAAGTAAATTTAATCTTGTGTAGAAAATTTTAGTATTCCTGACAATAAATTAAAGATTGAAAAATATAATTGAAATTTTAACAAAATAATTGAAAAATGACAAAAATAAATGAAAATTTGTGTACTTAATAATTTAAAGACTGAAGAAAATGAAATTTATATTTGAAAAAATTTAATTGAAAATTGCAAAAATATTTGAAAATTGGCAAAAATCTTTCAAAGTTGACGAAAGTGCTTTAAATATGACAAAAATAATTGAAAAGAGGTGTAGAAATTACGTATTTGTAAATTGTAATTAAAAAATTGACGATGTAATTGGAATATGAACAAACATAAAATATGATCATTTTTTAAGATCATTTTTAAGATTAATAAAAGACAATTTAACATAATTCTTCTCATTTTATACTCTAGAAACGGTAAAGAAACATTTCTGAAAGTATCAGATTTTTTAAAAATTGGTGCGCAACTAGTTTGATCGAAATAAAATGGTTAGATGAAGTACTTGAATTTAATGGAAAAAGGAAAGTTCAATCAATGTCTAATTTGAAACTTAATTCGTTAAAAATTAGTTTCTTTGGTGTAAAACAATATTTTTCTTGAAAGATTTTTTTTAACCAGACCTAGATAAGTGTAGAGGTGACTAAGAACTTTGGCGGGTTGAACTTCGATCGGAGCTACTTCTGCGATCGTTTGAACATGAATATCGTGCTGAGCAATTTTCTCCCGAATTTCGGCATCCTCCGCGAGAATTACCACCTGAACGACAACATCTGGTTTCTTTTCACTGCAGAGTCTGCGATTTAAAGGATCTAACTCTCCGACGGCCAAGAAACCCTAAAATAAAAAAAAACGAGATTATTTATATTTTAGAAGAAAAATTAAATGTTGATTGTAACAAATTTCAATTGATATTTTAATATAAATCTTTTTTTTTTAATATATCTAAAAAAAATTATTTTACTGCATAAAAAAATCTATATTAAAAAAATTTGAAAGATGATTATTTATTTAAAATATAGAATAAGTAATTTTTGTTCTCAAAATTGTCCAGGTTGACCACTTTTTTTATAGAATTTAATTCCCGGTTTTTCTCGGTCATAAATTTTTGAACAATTAAAACAGTATTTTTAATTTTGCGAAATTTGCCTTTATATTTAAAATATAACTATATACTTAAATCTAAAACTTCAACATTCTTATAATCTTATTCATTATATAATTAAAGCTTAAAAAGTTTTATTATCACAAAAAATTAAAATCTAAATTTTTGAACAATAATTTATCTTAAACATTTAAAAAGAATTACGTATTATAATTCCACTAGCAAAATAGTTGAAAAATTATAGGAACAACTGTTGGAAGTAATTGCAAATTGAACAACTGGATTGAAAATCGAAGAAAATAGTTGAAATTGAAGAAAACAATAAAAAATTGAGGAGATAAATTGAAAATTTAAGAATTAAATTAAAATTTGAAAAAATAATTGATAACTGAAACAAAAATTACAAAATTAAATAATAACAATCTCCGTAAACTCCTGAAGTTAGTTAGTATTAATATTTATTCATCTTTTCTGTCCACGTTTTAAAAACTGAAATGAAGTTAGTCCCTGTAATTTTATTTTGTGCTGGTTTTTAATTGTACTTTGAATAAAAAAAAGTTTCGAAAAATGATTTAAAAATTTATTATGGTTTTTGAAGAAGTTGAAAATATGCATAAATGCAATTAATTTCCTAAATTTTCAGTTATTATCTCAAATTTAAATTATTGTCTTCAATTTTTCATTATATAACGATTTTTTAATTATTTAATTTTGCTTCAAAATAAATTCTGCAATTTTTCTTAATTTTCATAAATTTATAATTAAATTCATTATTTTGTCATTACTTTTAAAACTTTCAATTAATTATCCGATATTGCAATTATTTTCATAAATTTTCGTTATTTCTGCGAGTTTTTAATTATTCTCTTTAATTAAAATTTTTCAAGTAATTTTGTAATTATTTTTTTTTTTTTAAACATATACTCTATGATTTTTTCAGTTATTTCTCTCAACTTTTATTGAATGTCTTCAATTTTTCATATTTAAATTATTTTTATCATAATTTAATTTTCTTTCCCAATCTTAAATTATTTTCAGCATATTTCAATTATTTTTTTCAATTTTGAATTAATTTGATCATTTTACAAATATTTTTCTCGATTTTTAATCATTATTCTCATTTTCTAAAATTATTTTCTAAGATTTTTAAGTATTTTTCTGAAAATCCAAATATTTTCTTCCATTTTTAATTATTTTCATTTGTTATCAGAATTTCAGATTTTTTTTTTTTTAATTAATTATCGTAAATTTCAATTATTTTTAGCTTTCGTCCAGACAATATTTTTAGTCAATATTTTTAGTTTTTCTCATATTATAAAATTAATTTCTAAAATTTTTCAAGTAATTTTCTCAAATTTCTATTATTTTCTTCAATTTTTATTTATTTTTATTTGTTTTCATAATTTCCAAAAAATTTTATTAATTATCGTAAATTTCAATTATTTTTAGCATTCTTCCAGTCTTTTCTCTAATTTTTAGTTATTCACATTTTCTAAGATTTTTAAGAATTTTTCTAAACTTTCAATTGTTTTCTTCAATTTTTATTTATTTTCTTTTTTTTAAATTGATTTCTAAGATCTTCATGTATTTTTTTTCAAATTTCAATTATTTTTTCTTTATTTAAAAAAATTATGTAGTTTTTTCAATTCTCACACTTAAATATCATTTATTTGTTACAACTTATCATTGTTTGTATCATATTTTAATTATTTTCGTCAAGTTTTAAAATTTAAAAACATTTTTCAATTATTTTCCAAAATCTATTTCCTTCAATTTTCAATTCTTTAAATTTGTTTCATAATTTCAAAAATTAATTATTATTTATCTGATTTTTCAATTATTTCATTATTTATATTATTTTTTATATTTTTTTTCTCGTTCTTTTTTATAATTGCCGAAAATTTTCACTTATTTCTCTTTAATTAAAACTTGTTCTGTTCAATTTTAAATTATTTTTATTTTTTTTCATTTATTTTCTTTAATTTTTAATTATTTTTTATATTTCAATAAACTTCTGAAAGTTTAAGTATTTTAGTCAAATTTTGTTAAACTTTCCTTTATTTAAAATATTTTATGTAATTTTTTTAATTATTTTCTCAAATTTTAATTATTTTATTTTTTTTTTTTAATTTATTTATCTCAATTTTTAACCATGTTTTTTCAATTTTCAATTATTTTCACTAATTTTTCATTATTCAATTTGTAATTTACTTTTAAGATTCTCAAGTATTTTTCTCAAATTTTAATTATTTTCTTTATGTTTAAAACATTTTTATGATTGTTTAAATTACTTTCCCCAATTTTTAATTGATTTAATTTTTTTTCAATTAATTTTCAAAATTTGCAATTATATGTTTAATTTCAATTATTTTTTGCAATTCTTTTTAATTCTAAAATATTATAAATTTTGTCCTAAATAAATATTTATTTTATATTAACTGATTTTTAAATATTATATTTAAAATATTTAATTTTCTTATTAGATAAATAGTATTTACCGATTTTTTATATTTATTATTGTATTTTATAATTTGAAAATGTATGAGAAACTAATCGCGCGCTTGCGCGCGTTTTATTTTGCTAGTGAGGAAAATAATTGACAATTAGAAACAAAATTCAAAAAATGACCAGATTAATTCGCAATCGAACAAAGTAATTTAGAAAATCAAAGAATAATTATAAAATTCTAAGATAATAATTAAAAATTAAAAAAATTGTAGGAAATAATTGAAAATTGCGGAAAACAAAAAATAATAAAATAAATAAGTGTTGCAAATATTTGCACATTTAACAACTGGATTGAAAATCGAAAAAAATAATTAAAATTTAAAAAAAATAATTGAAATTGAAGAAAGCAATTAAAAATTGAAGAGTGGAATTGAAATTTAAAGAATATACTTAAAAATTGAAGAAAAGTGGTGAAAAAACCCCGAGAATTAACGAATATAGAAGAAAAAATTGAAAACTGAAGAATGGAAATAAAAATTGTAAAATGGAATTGAAAATTATAGAAAATAACTGAACAATTGAATTTAAAATTAAAGAAACTTAATGATAATCGAAAAAAAAAATAAAAACAAGGCGATAATTTGTTAATAATAAAGAAAATAATTGAAAATTAAAAAGTGGAATTTAAATTTTAAGGAAATAACTGAGAATTGGAAAGAATAGTTCTAGGATTGAATAATTGAATTTAAATTTAAAACAATTTTTATGAGTGAAAAAGATAATTGTTAAATCCGAGAATTATTGAATATTGAGGAATTAATTGAAAACCGATAAAAATGATTGAAAATTAAAGAAAATATTTGAGATTTAAAGAATATAATTAAAAATTGAATAAATAAATTGGAAATTAAAGAATTAAATGTAAATTTCTAGAAAATAATTGACCATTAAAAAAAAATTACAATATGACGAAAATTATTAAAAACTTATTAAAATTATTAAAAAAAGAAAACTATTAAAAAAAAATTAACAATTGATAAAAAATTCAAAATAATTTAAAAAATCAAAGAAAAATTTAAAAAAGTTAAGATTTTATGTAAGAATTCAAGAAATTGTAGGAAATAATTAAAAATTGCGGAAAAAATTAATAATTGAAGGAAATAGTTGAAAAATGACAAGAATAATTAAAAAATTAAAGAAAATATGTGAAAAATGACGAAAATAATTGTCAATTGAAAACAAAATTCAAAAAATGACTAGATTAATGGACAACTGAAAAAAATAATTGTAAAAATTAAACAAGAAATATTAAATTAAAAGAATATAATTGCAAATTGAAAAACTAGGAAAATTATAGGAATAATTGTTGGAAACATTGGCACATTTAACAACTGGATTGAAAATTGAACCAAATAATTGAAAAGTGGAATTTAAATATGAAGAAAAATAAATTGGAAATTAAAGAATTAAACGGAAATTTGAAGAAAATAATTAATAATCAAAAGAAAAATTACAATATGACGAAAATAATTAACTATTAAAAAAATAATTAACATTAAAATGTTAATCAAATTAATAATCATAAAATTGAAGGGGGATAACAAATTGTCAATTGAAAACTGATGAAAATAATGGAAAAAATTGTAGAAAATAAATGAAAATTAAAGAAATCAATTGGAAATTGAAGAATTGTATTGAAATTTTAAGAAAATATTTGATTTTTGAAAAAATGCGAGAATTAATGAATTTTGAATAAAATAATTAAAAGACGAAAAATGCAATTGAAAATTGAAGAAAATATTTAAAAATTATATAAATAAATTGAAGATTAAAGAATTAAATTTCAATTTTCAGAAAATAGTTGATAATTGAAAGAAATATTACAAAATGACTAAAATAATTGAGAAATGAAGAAAATAATAATTGACAATTAAAAGAAAACTTCGAAAAGTGGCTAGAATAATCGACAATGGAACAAAATAATTTTAAAAACTTAAAGAATAATTATAAAATTTAAAAAGAATAATTGTATATTGAAAACTGTTAAAAATTGTAGAAAAAAATCCAATATTTTGTTAAAGTTAAATGACAAAATTTACTCACTTCTTGAAGTAATTTTCCTAAAATGTACAAGGATTGAGCCCACATGAAAGGACATCGTCCTAAAGCTTCTCTTTCCTGACTTCCGGGTTCCGCGTATTCAGCTGCAACATTATCGGAAGCAACGGCGTACAATTCCGGAACAAGTTTCATTCCATCGTCAGTTTTTGATGTTATTTTCTCTAGTTGTTTGGAATATTCGGCGACCAGTTCCTTATTGCCTTGGAAGCAATAATCAAGAATCAAATAGCAAAAAAAAAGAGGCCACTCACACTCGATATTTTCGAACATCCTTAACTCCCAGGGCTCGTAGTATAATCTATAAAAAATAAAAAGTATTAAAATACACATTTTTAAGAATATTTCTACACATTTCTCTAATTTAAAAACATTAAAGAAAATAATTGAATTTTTATATAAATCTTAAAATAAATAAATAAATTTGAAGATGAAAGTTTAAAAATGTTCTATACAAATGAAAATGAAATAAAGAAGTGAAAAAACTTGGAAATTTAAAAAAGAAGCCAATAATAACGCAAATAAAAAAAAATTTAATAATATAATTGGAATAAAAAAAATTATTGGAAAATATTATTGAAATTAAGAGAAAACGATTGAAAATTGAAGAAATAAGAAAAAAAATTGTAAATAATAATGATGATGAAACAAATTAGAACTGAATAAGGATTTAATTAAAGGATATAAAAAAGATGGAAAAAAGTTGAAAATAAAATTGTGATTTAAAAAATTAATTTAAGATTAAAGAATTCTATTGAACGAAAATAACTGAAAATATAGAAAAATGTAGACTTCCGTTTGGTTACTGGAATAGCGTGCACGCGTTGCTGTGTAGTGTCCGATATTTTGAGATCTTTTTACGGGAATTTGATTTATTTGAGAGTTGGAAAGGTGTTTGCAGAGAAGTGGAGGAAGGGGTTCGGGTCTGACAGTGTTTGTGGAAGGTTTTTTTGATAGGCTTCAGCCGAAATAACTGAAAAGTGGAAGTGTGTTTTTCACAAAATAATTGAGGCTATAGCGGACAAATGTGTCGAGGGCGCAGGCGCGGGATACAACGGGAAACAACTTACGGGTTTGAATTTGGAAGGTGGCGACGCACACCGGGATTCGAATGCAAATGAAAAGAGAAAGAGGGGGAGACCGCTCAAGAATTCCAAGATGGCAGAAACTGATTTAAAGAGTGCGCAGGTTATGCAAAAATTTTTGGAAAATGGCAACGAAGACTTTACGCAGGGTAACTTAAAAGATTGGGCATTTAACAAAAGTAAGAAGACTAATAGATCTACAGAATCTTTGGTAAACGAAGGGTTAGGTGATACAAGTGATGGGAAATTAGATTTTGATAAAAGTGATGGTAAAGTAGAAACAGAAAAAGAAAAAAAGTCAGAAAACAGAAAAGAAATACATGAAAAAGACAGTGAAAACCAAAAAGTTGAAGCATTAAGTTCAGAAAAAGTGAAGTACAGTGGGGAAATGCATAAAGATGAGTGTTTGGGACAAATTATTGAAGAAACCATGAATAATTGGTGGGAAAACAAAGTTAAACGGGAAATAAGTGTTATGTTGGATGAAGTCAAAAAAGATTGCAGGGAGGATAGTGAAATAAGAGAAATAAGAATAGAAAGGGAAATAGCAGCAGAAGTGGCGTTAGAAAAGGCCAGAGAACGCGAAAGAACATGGGTGCAAGAAAAAAGCAATCTAATAGAGACAATAAATGTTTTAAGGCAAGAGTTGGAGGTGTGGAAATTAAAAAGTGAAGAATCAGGGATACAACGAATAGAAGAAATAAATGAAATTAACAACGGGCTTGAAAATGTACCAAACGGGACAGAAAAATCTGTAGAAAAAAATAAAAAACCAGACTGGTTGAAAAAAGGTGAATTAGAAAGAGAATGGCAGGAAAGAGAAAATAGAAAACTGTGGGTATTAGTGAGAGGATTCCGTACTGTTGGGGGGGAAATTGTTAAACGAGAAATACAAAACACGATGTGGAACAAAATAAGGGTAAGAATAAATATAACAGAGATGAGAGTGATTGGGGGAGGAATTTTGATTAAATTAGATTGTTTTGAATCGAAGAAAGAGTTGATGAGAAAAAAGAAAAATCTTAAAGGCACGGCTATTCTAATAGAAAATGATTGGACAAATAGGGAGAAGGAAGTCATGGAATGGATTGAAAATGAAGTGGAACAGGCGAGGAAAAATTCAAGGGTGGCCAGCAAAAGATATATGACGTGGTGGATCGACGACTGTGAGTACTTCTGGGACGAAGAAAAAAGAGAAGTGTCAAGTGGGAATTTTCGTCAGAAACAGCAGAAAGATTAAAGGATTATCGTGGAACATCGCAGGGGGATACAAGATGGAACAAACGGAAAAATTCTGGAAGGGTTACGATTTAATACTAATACAAGAGACATGGTGGGAAGAAGATAAAGCTCAAGAATTTAAGAAGAAACTAAACGGTAATTATGAGTGGACTATAAAAGTAGCGGAAAGGGAAAAGAAGAAAGGTAGAGCTAAAGGAGGACATTTGATAGGAATAAGAAAGGAGGTGAGTGAGGGAGTGAAAGTGTCAGAATGGGAGTATGGTTTGATTGTTTCAGGATGGAAATTAAATGGTAAGAATATTAAGATTGTATCATTGTATAATAACGTAGGTATAAATGTAATAAAAGATAAATTATCAAAAATTGTACAAGAAGCATCGAAGAATGGGGATGAGTTAATAGTAATTGGGGATTGGAATGCTAGGATAGGAGAAGCAAAGGGAGGGGGAGAGGAAGAAAGGGGAAAACCTTGTAAGGGGTATCGACTTGAAAGAAAATCTGAGGATAAGAAATTAGACACGGAAGGTAAAAAGATGTTAAAATTCTGCGAGGAGCAAGGGCTTTTAGTTTTAAATGGCAGATTGAAAGGGGATGCGGAAGGCAAGTGGACCCATGTCGATGGAAACGGAGGCTCGGTTCTAGACTACATAGTGATATTAGAGAATGAAAATGATTGTTTGATAGAGGAAATTGAAATCGGAACTAGGATAGAATCGGACCACCTTCCTGTAGGGTTTTGCTTTGAAATAAAAAAAGTCAAAAAGGGTAAGGTAGAAAAGAGAAAAGTGGAAAAGATAGGTGAGAAAAGACTAAAATGGGATAATAGTAAAGAGGAGGAATTCAGTAATCAGATGGAGCAACAATGGGACGAAAATATTAAAGAAGGAATCTCATGGGATAAAAGGTGGGAAAATATCGTAAACAATATCTGGGAAGCAGCAGAAAAAGTAGGATTAATCACAGGGGAACGAAAAGTAAATAATAGAAGGGGTAGGATGAGTTTTTGGTTTGAAAAGGATTGCAGGGAACAGAGGAAAAAAGTCTGGAAATGTTTAAGAAAATATCTAAAAAACAAAAGCGAAGAGAACGGGGGAAATTTGAAGGAAGAAAGAAAAACCCTGAAAAAACTATATAAAAAAAAGAAAAAGGAAATAAATAATAAAAAATGGGAGGAAGTAGAAAAGAGCAGGACAATGGGTAGTTTCTGGAAAGCGATAGGGAACTTTAGACCGAGAAAGAATAAGAAAAAAGGAGAAAAAATAGAAAATAGCAAATGGGTAGAACACTTTAAAAATTTATTAGAAGCAGAGGTAGAAGGGGAATGCTCGGAATCAGAAAGGGAAAAAAGGGTTAATAATGAAAGGGAAGAAAGGGTAATGGAGAGGGAAGATGAGGAACTAGAAAAATTAAATAAAGATATTTCCTTCGAAGAAATAGTAAAAAGCATAAAGAAAATGAAGAAGGGAAAAGCTCCAGGGGAAGATGGAATTTCGATAGAATTTATTAAGGGTTTACCTAAAATTTGGGCAGAAGAACTACATAGGGTGATTAACGGCTTTTGGGTATCAGGAAAATTAGGAACAGGATGGGAAAAAGCAGGGATTGTACCGATATTTAAAGGGGGGGATGAAAATGATACGGGCAATTATAGGGGAGTTTCTTTGCTTGACATAGGGTATAAAATCCTTACATCCATAATGGACGAACGAATTAGGGATTGGATGGAAAGAAACAGGTTATATAAGGAAAGTCAAGCTGGTTTTAGAAAGAAAAGGTCTACAAGGGACCACATATTTGTTTTGAACTCTCTTATAAACAATAAATTGAAAAGAGAAAGAGGGAAGTTATATGTGGCCTTTGTAGATTTTAGAAAAGCTTTCGACACGGTTAACAGAGAGAAAATGTTTCAAAAATTACAAAAGATGGGAATAACAGGGAGAATGTTCAAAATGATAAAAGAAATATATAGGGAAACAATTAATCAAGTGATAACAGGGAAAGGTGTGACGGAAGGGTTTGAAACAAACAGGGGTGTAAGACAGGGTTGCCCTTTAAGTCCAACGTTATTTAATTTATTTATTGAGGACATGGACGAAATATGGGAAAAGAAAAACGAAGGGGGAACAGTAATAGGAAAAAAGAAAGTTTTTGCATTAAAATTCGCGGATGATTTGGCGGTTGTAGCAGATTTCCCGGAAGGACTGGAAAGTATGCTAAAGTCTTTAGAAAAATACGTTTTAAAAAATAAACTCGAAATTAACACTGAAAAATCTAAGATCATGATTTTCAAGAAAGGGGGGAGAAGGGCACAAGGAGAAAAATGGAAACTTTTTAACACAGAATTGGAAATAGTCGACAGATATAAATATTTAGGTTTTTGGTTTTCGGAAGGGGGAACATACAAAAAGCATATAAAGGTCATGGAGGCGAAAATGCAAAAAGCAATGAACGCGACTTGGGGGGTTATGGCTAGAGCAAGACTAAACGATTTAGACAGAAGATTGTATTTAATGGACATTTTGGTAAAATCAGGAGGAGTATACGGGGTAGAAATTTGGGGAAGTAAAAGATGGGAGGAAATAGAAAGGGCTCAAAGTAAATTTATTAAAATGGCTATGGGGTTGGATAAAAACACTCCAGGGTACATTTGGAGGATGGAGACAGGAAGAAAGAGTTTAGAGATAGAGACAAAGGAAAGGGTTTTTAGATACATCTGCGAAGTATTAGAAATGGAGGATGAAAGACTCCCAAAAATTTGCCTGAAAGAGGAACTGAGAGGGATAAGAAACAATAATCCCACTACCTGGGGAGAGTCTTTAGTAAAATCTCTAAAAGAAGTTGGTGATGGGGAAACATTGATATGGATAGAAACAGGAGTAGAGAGTAAAAAATGTTACGAAAATCTGAGAAAAGGGTTAAGTATTAAAAGGGATCAAGAAATACAAGGAGATTGGGAAAAAATAGAAAATTCAATGTATTGTAGAAACTATAAGGCAATAAAGAAAGAAATGGGAATGGAAAAATATTGGAGAAATAAGAAGCTTAGTTATGGGGAGAAAACGGAATGGGCTAGGTTAAGATGCGGGAACGTGGGCAAGGCTGGAAACAAAGGGTTTAAGGATGTAAAATGCAGGCTCTGCAGGAAGGAGGAAGAGAACCTGACTCACATATGGTTTTGTGAAACAGCAAAGGAGAAAATTGACAACGAATGGGTTAAAATAGTAGAGGAGTGGGCTGGCGATATAAATGAACGAGAAATAGAAAGAAAATTAATAAAAACATTAAATGGGGAGCCAAGCCTCGGTCTCTGTAGATATGGGAGCCAATTTGAAAAATTAGCTAGAGAAAGAGTAGAATGGAATAGGGATAGAGAAGAGTCAGATGTGGAGGAATGAAGGAGGGTGTATTTATATTGTAAGGTATGGAAGAATGCAAATGAAATAGTACTAATGTGTCAATAATTTTAGAGCGGTAAGGAAAACATTCGTGTAAAACATTTGTATTATAAATTGTAAACGCCTGAAAGGGCATACAAAAGAAATAAATTGTAATTGTAATATAGAAAAATGTACTTTATAAGTAGGTTTTTAAAACAGAAAAAAAATAATGGAAAATTAAAGAGAATTATTAAAAAATTGAAATATAAAATTGACATTTCTGGCATATAAATAAAAATTTATTATAATAATTGAAACAAAAAAGAGCATTGTAAAATTAGAAAATGAAAATAATAATATATTGAAGACGAGAATTAAAAATATTGAAATTGGCATTATTAATAATTAGAATTCAAAGAAATTACTCGGAAAAATAAGAAAATTATTAAAAAATGACGACAGTAATTGAACAATAATAAAAATAATAGAATATTGATAAAATTATTGAAAAAATTAAACAAAATAATTTACAAATAAAAGAAAAATTATGAATAACAATTAATAAAGGAAACAAAATTTAATATAAAAAGCTGATAAATTTGAAGAATAATTCTAAAAGAAATTAGAAACTTGAAGAAAATATTTTATCCCCCTCCCTCTTTTTTCCCAAAAATAAAAATTTTAAAAACCGTGTTGTAATCTGCGAAAAATGGTTACATCAAAAAAGAAAAAATGGAGAGTCAAAACGACGCAAGAAATTTAAAAATTATGAAAAAAGAAGTAGAAATAAAAAAAATCTAAGAAATAAGAAAATCTTTAAAGAAAAGAAAAATTGGCCTAAAATGTTCTTTAAAAAGTATTATGAAAATAATTAAGAAAATCAACAAAAAGATTTGTTATAAAACGAAAAAAAAATTATTTTTAAAAAATACAAAATAACAAATATATTTTTGAAAAAATAAGAAATTATACTACAAAAATTTAACAGTTTCGAAATATTGAATTTGGTAGAAATTTTTGAATGAATAGAAAAAGGAATATTGTGAATGTAAAAAATAATGAACGTCTAATGACTTGACGACATTAAAATTTAATACTATTTTCTAAAGAATAGAATATATTAAAAAACAAAAAATTAAAATAAAAAAAGAAGAAAATCGATTTTTTTTTAGAACTAGAGAATAAGAATAATAAAAAAAAATTTTAAATTTAAAAAATAAATAAAAAGTCTACAAAAAAATGAAAAAATCGTTCAAAAATAAAAAGTTGAGGAAAACTAAACAAAAATAATTTTTTATAATAGGTACGTATGAGACTTAAAACATTCTTAACAACAATTGTGGAAAATTCAAGGAAATCTAAAAATTTGTTGAAAAAAAGTTTGCGAAAAAATAGATAAAATATGAAAATAAATTGATTAAATTAACAAAAAAATTGAGCAATTCTAGAAGAAATAAAAAAAAAAGAAAGAAATATTTTACTCGACCCTTTTCTCAAATAGAAATTTTAAAAACTGTATTTCAGTCCACGAAAAATGATATTTTATCAAAAAAGAAAAAATAAAGAATCAAAACAAAATTATGAAGAAAAATAAAAATAAAAAAAAGTCTAAAAAATAAGAAAATCTTTAAAGAAATGACAAAATTGACCGAAAAAACGCATTGATTGAGCTATTACCGAACCTAGTACAATTTTATCTAAAGTTATTAACATTTTAAAAATCAAAAATTTTGAAAACCCAGTTTTTTTATAATTTTTTTTTTTGCTAGTTTTAATAGATTTTTATTAACTTGTACATCAATCGTATTTTTAAAAAAAATTTACAAACGTAAAATCCATTTTTTTTTAAAGTCCAACGAGAAAATTTTTTTATCTACTTTTGCATTAGAAATGTGTTTCCTTCATTTGAGAAGCCAAAAATTTATTGAGTTATACAGAAAATACTTAAAATTGTCATTTTTGTGTTTTTGTTAATTTTTGTTTTTGAAAATAATGTTTAATTAATTTGTCTGAAAAAGCAAATTTGGTCGTCCTATATAATTTTTATAAAAAATACTTTGTACCCATTTTGTAGACAATTTAGAAACGCATCATTTGACATATTTTAGATTTTTTGCGACCTATTAATCAAAACTTAGTAATGTTTAAAGAGTCAAAAATATGTTTAATTATTATTTTTATGTTGTTTTTTGTAATTTTTTCAGAGAATTTATATGATTTCTTAAAACGAAAGTTAACAAAATCTAACAAATAAAATTGCGGAGAATAAAATTCAACGAGAAAAATGAGCTATTATTTGTTAAAATTGGATGAAAATCACAGATTTTAATTGGATTGAAAGAAAAACATAAAATGTAAAATTTAACAACTGATTTTAGCTCAAATTAATTTTTTCTGAAAAATGTACAACTAGATCTTTTAAAATTTGGTGAATTTGCTTTAAAAAATATTCTTATTTGAAGTGAAAAACGAATTTCTAGTTAGAAGTTATGTAAATGGAGAGAACTTGTTTAAAATCTAATATTTTTTCCCTTCATCTAACTAATTTCTGAATACTTTTTGCAAACTCCCTGATCTTTTTACAAATTTTCAGTTGTGTTTTTGTTGCATTAAATTCTCGGCAATTTTAAAGCCTTTTTGATTTAAATCGCCATTTAAATACAAATGACGCGTTAAATTGAAATCATTGAAGCTTTGATAATAATAATAATAAGAATAATAATATTTAAAAAGTTAATTAATACTTGAAAATATAATCAGGGTGTCTACTAATTTCTTCCTAAAAAATTCCCGGTCATTTCCCGGTTTTTCCCGGTTTTTTCTCTTGTTAACTTAAAATTTATTTTAAGTACAAATGGTACCTACAAATGGCTACAAAAATCGAAGATAACAGTTGATAATTGAAGAAAATAATTGAGAATTGAAAAATTAAATATTAAACTTTACAAAAAATAATAATTAAGAATTAAAAGAAACAATTAACAATGAAAAGAAATAATTAATAATGGAAAGAAATAATTGATAAATGACAAAGATATTTGACAATTAGAAACAAAATTAAAAAAAAGGTAAATATTAATCTACAATTGAACAATGGTTATTAAATTCAAAGAATATAATTAAAAATTAGTCAACTAGATAGAAAATAAAAAAAAAATTTTTAATTTAAGTTAATAATTCAAAATTGAAGAAATAAATTGAAAATTAAATAATGAAATTGAAATCAGAAAAACACAGAATTATTGAATATTAAAAAAAACAATTGAAAATTGAGAAATAAAATTGAAATTCGAATACAGTAATTGAGAATTAAATAAAATTACTGAACAATTGGATTGAAAGAAGAAGAAAATTATTTATAATTAAAAAAAAATGGAAAGTGTCAGGAATTATTTAATATTGAAGAAAACGTTAAAATTGAAGAATAGAATTGGTATTTAAAGAAATTAATTGAGACTTGAAAAAAATAATTGAACAATTGAACAATTAAATTGAAAATAGAAAAAAATTATTGAAAATTGAAGAAGGTTTTGAAAAGTGAAATAAATAACTGATAATTGAAAAAAAATAATTGGAAAAAATCGAGATTACTGAATATTGAAACAAACAATTGAAAATTGAACAAAATAATCAAAAATTAAAGAAAATAATTGAAAATTGAAGAAAGTACTTAAAAATTAAAGACAATATTTGAAAACAGCATAAAAATTTAGAAATCGACGGAAATAATTGCGAATTGATAAAAATAATTTAAAAATTATCAGTTTAGATAAAAATTGAAAGAAAAACATAATTTAAAAAAGCTGAGAATTGTTAAATATTGAGAAAAATTGAGAAGAAATTGAAAATTGAAAGAAATATGACAAAATAATTGGAAATTGAAGAAAATAATTGAAATTTAAGAAAAAAATTGGAAATTGAAGAAAATAAATGAGAATTTAAAAAAAATCATGGTAAAAAGCCTAGAGTTATTAACTATTGTAAAAAACAATTGAAAATTAAAGAATGGAATTGAATGTCGAAAATTATAATTGAGAATATTAAAGAAAATATTTCAAGAATTGAACAATGGGATTGAAAGTAGAAGAAAATAAGTGATAATTGAAGGAAAAAGAAGTTGAACATCCCAGGAATTACAGAATTTAAAGAAAACAATAAAAAATGAAGAATGTAATTGTAATTTGAAGAAATAAATTAAAAATTGTAGAAAATAATTTGAAATTGAAAAAAATGTGATTTTATGAAAAATGTTGAATAATAATTGATAAATTGAATTGAAGTTTCAAAAACATAATTGATACTTGAAAAAAAAATATTGAAAAAAGCCGAGAATGATTGATTATAGAAGAAAATAATTGAAAATTGGAGGATTTATTGAGATGTGAAATAAATAAATGATAATTGAAAAAAAATAGTTGTAAAAAGTCGAGAATTATTGAATATTAAATTAAATAATTAAAAATTGATGGAAATAATTGAGATCTGAAGAAAATAATTAAATATTGATGAATATAATTGAAAATCGTAGAAAATAATTGAAAACTGAATTAAATAATTGTCAATTGAAAAAAATAATTTAGAGTTGAAGAAAAAAATTAAAAATTGATTAAAATAATTGAAAATCGTAGAAAATATTTCAGAATTAAAGAAATTAATTAGAAATTGATGAAAATAATTGAAAATTGAAGAAAATAATTGAAAATGGAAGAAAATAATTGAGAATTGTAGAAAATAATTAGAAATTGAAGGAAATAATTGAAAATTGAAAAGAATAATTGTCAGTTGAAGAAAATAATTGTGAATTTCTGAAAATAATTGAAGAATTGAATTGAAGCTTCAAGAACGTAATCGATAATTGAAGATAAAATATTGAAAAAAGCCGAGAATTATTGAATATTAAATCAAATAATTAAAAATTGAAGGAAATAATTCAGATCTGAAGAAAATAATTAAAAATTGATGAATATAATTGAAAATCGTAGAAAATAATTGAAAACTGAATTAAATAATTGGCAATTGAAAAAAATAATTTAGAGTTGAAGGAAAAAATTAAAAATTGATTAAAATAATTGAAAATCGTAGAAAATATTTCAGAATTAAAGAAATTAATTAGAAATTGATGAAAATAATTGAAAATTGAAGAAAATAATTGAAAATGGAAGAAAATAATTGAGAATTGTAGAAAATAATTAGAAATTGAAGGAAATAATTGAAAATTGAAAAGAATAATTGTCAGTTGAAGAAAATAATTGTGAATTTCTGAAAATAATTGAAGAATTGAATTGAAGCTTCAAGAACGTAATCGATAATTGAAGATAAAATATTGAAAAAAGCCGAGAATTATTGAATATTAAATCAAATAATTAAAAATTGAAGGAAATAATTCAGATCTGAAGAAAATAATTAAAAATTGATGAATATAATTGAAAATCGTAGAAAATAATTGAAAACTGAATTAAATAATTGGCAATTGAAAATAATAATTTAGAGTTGAAGAAAATAATTAAAAATTGATTAAAATAATTGAAAATCGTAGAAAATATTTCAGAATTAAAGAAATTAATTAGAAATTGATGAAAATAATTGGCAAATGAAGAAAATAATTGAGAAAGGAAAATATAATTTGAAATTAATGAAAATAATTAAAAATTGATGAATATATAATTCAAAATCGGAGAAAATAATTGAAAACTGAATTAAATAATTGGCAATTAAAAAAAGTAATTTAGAGTTGAAGAAAAAAATTAAAAATTGATTAAAAGAATTGAAAATCGTAGAAAGTATTTCAGAATTAAAAAAATTAATTAGAAATTGATAAAAATAATTGAAAATGGAAGAAAATATTTGAGAATTGTAGAAAATAATTGGAAATTAAAGGAAACAATTGAAAATTGAAAAGAATAATTGTCAGTTGAAGAAAATAATTGTGAATTTCTGAAAATAATTGAAGAATTGAATTGAAGCTTCAAGAACGTAATCGATAATTGAAAAAAAATATTGAAAAAAGCCGAGAATTATTGAATATTAAATCAAATAATTAAAAATTGAAGGAAATAATTGAGATCTAAAGAAAATAATTAAAAATTGATGAATATAATTGAAAAAAATAATTTAGAGTTGAAGAAAATAATTTAAAATTGATTAAAATAATTGAAAATCGTAGAAAATATTTCAGAATTAAAAAAATTAATTAGAATATGATGAAAATGATTGAAAATTGAAAAAAATAATTGGCAATTGAAGAAAATAATTGAGAAATGAAGAAATAATTTGAAATTAATGAAAATAATTGAAAATGGAAGAAAATAATTGAGAATTGTAGAAAATAATTGGAAATTGAAGGAAATAATTGAAAATTGAAAAGAATAATTGTCATTTGAAGAAAATAATTGTGAATTTCTGAAAAAAATTGAAGAATTGAATTGAAGCTTTAAGAACGTAATCGATAATTGAAAAAAAAAATATTGAAAGAAGCCGAGAATTATTGAATATTAAATTAAATAATTAAAAATTGAAGGAAATAATCGAGATCTGAAGAAAATAATTAAAAATTGATGAATATAATTGAAAATCGTAGAAAATAATTGAAAACTGAATTAAATAATTGGCAATTGAAAAAAGTAATTTAGAGTTGATGAAAATAATTAAAAATTGATTGAAATAATTGAAAATCGTAGAAAATATTTCAGAATTAAAAAAATTAATTAGAAATTGATGAAAATAATTGGGAAATGAAGAAATAATTTGAAATTAATGAAAATAATTGAAAATGGAAGAAAATAATTGAGAATTGTAGAAAATAATTGGAAATTGAAGGAAATAATTGAAAATTGAAAATAATAATTGTCAGTTGAAGAAAATAATTGTGAATTTCTGAAGAAAATAATTGAAATATGATGAAAATAATTGATAATTGAAAGCACATAATAGAATTGCCAATAACTATATTAACTATTATGCAATGTACGGTCGTACAATTTTTACCGGATTTTCTGGTAAAAATTGTGGGAAATCCTGTAAAAATTGTTAGACAGCACGGTAAAATTTCGGGGATTGTCAATTATGACGCTTTTGTAGTGAACAGCCCAGGAATTTTTACCAAAAATTTTTTTCAGTGTATATTTCATGAGAATATATTATATTATATTTTAATTTTTAACGTATATTTTTTATTTTTCAATTGCATAATTGTCGCATAATTGCACAAAATTTAAACGCATAATCAGATTGGTTCAAAATGCATAAAGTTATTACCTTTATTTATAAAACAAATTGATATATTAGTCAAATTTATTAGCCCAGAAAAAAATTCCCGGTTTGACGGAAAATTCCCGGTTTTCCCGGTTAGTAGACACCCTGTATAAATTCCTAAAACACAAACCTGTTAGGATCCTCTTTCGGTGTTCGATGACCGTCTCTCAAGAACCGCTTGCATCCATATCGGCCTTGGAGCTTCTTTGTGACTGTTTCACGAGTGAGTTGAATTAAAGATGGCTCATCGACTGCAAAAGCAGGAAAACTGATAATAGACAGAAGACCACTGTCGAGTTCTTTAGAATTTGACTCTCTTGGTAGCATGGATTGTAAGACTGCTTGGCATTTTTGAGCCTCGTCAGCGAGAACATGAATCACTGAAGTGGGTCCTCCCCTAGCTCCAAAAAGGTCTAATTCGTTCATTGCTTCCATTGCAGCTTTCGCCATTCCAATACTGCTTGCATTCAATTCTGGCAAGCCGTGATTTGTCTTGTCGCCTCGCTCCCAAATTCCATAATCGGGAGTACAATAAGCCGATTCGATGTAGAAAACAAGATTCTGGATAAAGGCTACCTACAATAAAAAAAGTACAAAATATATATGTATTAAATAATTATAAACTTAAGGGAAAAAGTAGGTAACAGAGAAACGATATTCACGATCTTGTTACTCTTTTACGATTTGATATTTAAACAAAATGTTTAAATAAATAGAAATTGAAAAATCGAGCTATACAGATGGATAATGCTTTTAATGAAGACAGGCATCACAGTACCTTTTATCTTCAAAAAAGGTGAAAAGGTGAATTTTTCATCAAATTCAATGACCAAATATAAAATAAGTAGCAATATTAACACGCGCCCGAGAGCGCGAAAAACTTTGCATTGTTTTTAGTCATTTAAAACTATAAATTTTTGAAAATGCAATTAATAATGAAAATTACAAGAATAATTACAAAATTAAAGAAAATATCTGAAAAATGACGAAAATAATGAACAATTGAAAACAAAATTCGAAAAATTGCTAGATAGACAGCAAAATAAAAAAATTTTAAAAATATAAGAATAATTATAAAATTTTAAGAAAATAACCGTAAATTAAAAAAATTGAATGAAATAATTGAAAAATTTCGGAAGGCAATTGAAAATCGAAGGAAATAATTAATAATTGTAAGAAATATTAGAAAAATGACTAGAATAATTGAAAAATTAAAGAAAATATCTGAAAAGTAACCAAGAAAATTGACCATTAAAAACAAAATTCGAAAATTGATTAGATTAATACCCAACTAAAAGAAAAAATTTAAAAAATTATGCAAGAAATTTTAAATTAAGAAATTAAGAAAATTATAGGAATAATTGTTGGAAATAATTACAAATTGAACTGGATTAAAAATAAAAAAAAATTGAAAATTGAAAAATGGAATTGAAATTTAAAGAATATAATTAAAAATTGAACAAAAGCAATTAAAAAAGCTAAAAATTGTAGAATACAGAAGAAAATAATGGAAAACTGAAAAATTGAAAATTGAAGAAAATAATAAAAAAATTAAGAAATAAATTTATAATTTGAGGATTAAATTCAAATTTGAAAAAAATAATTGATAATTCAAGAAAGGTAAGAATTACTGAATATTGAATAAAATAATTGAAAATTGAAGACTGCGATTTCAAATTAAAAATAATAATTGAGAAAAGAAAATAATTAAGAATTGAATAAATAAATTAAAGATTAAGGAATTAAATTAAAATTTTGAGAAAGTAATTGTCAATTGTATAAAGTTTATTCTCCCTTTTTTTATAATTAAAAAATTGTAGAAAATATCTGAAAACTGACCAAGAAAATTGACAATTAAAAACAAAATTCAAAAATTGATTAGATTAATACACAACTAAATGAAATAATTGAAAAAATTATGCAAGAAATTTTAAATTAAGAAATTAAGAAAATTATAGGAACAATTGTTGAAAATAATTACAAATTGAGCAACTGGATTGAAAATAAAAAAAATTTTTAATTGAAAAATGGAATTGAAATTTAAAGAATATAATTAAAAATTGAAAAAAAGGAATTAAAAAGGTTAAAAATTGTAGAATAAAGAAAATAATAATTGATAACTGAAAAATTAAAATTTGAAGAAAATAATAATAATAATAATTGTAAAGTGAAAAATTTGTAGAAAACAATTGGAAATTTCGGACAAAATTAACAATTGAAAGAAATAATTCAAAAATGACGAGAATAATTAAAAAATTGAAGAAAATATCTGAATTATGACGAAAATAATAGACGATTGGAAAGAAAATTTGAAAAATGGCTAGATTAATAGGCAGCCGAACAAAAAAATTGAAAGAAAGAGAATTATTATAAAATTTTAAGATAATAATTGAAAAAATTGTAGAAAATAATTATAAATTGTGGAAAATAATTAATAATTGAAAGAAATAATTGAAAAATGAGGTGAATTATAATTGGAGAAAATATTACAAATTGAAGAAATAAATTAAAGATTAAAGAATTAAATTAAATTTGTAAGAAAATAATTGATAATAATTACAAGAAAAATTACTAAATTAATTAAATATTAAGAAAAATATTTGAAAATTATAAAAAAAGTAAAAAAAAATTCGAAAGCTGTCGAGAATAATCGACAACAGTGCAAAATAATTTTTAAAAAAATTTGAGGATAATTAGGTACAAAATTGAAGAAGAATATTAAGTTGTCAAATAAAAACTGAAGAAAAATATAGTAAAAATTTGAGGAAATAAATGAAAATTTATGAAATTAATTGAAAATTGGAAGAAGATAATTGAAGAATTATATTGAAAGTTCAAAAAAATAATTAACAATTGAAAAAAGACGAGGACTATTGAACATTGAATAAAATAATTGAAAATTGAGGAAATAATTGAGAATTGAAGAAAATAATTAAAAATGGAGGAAATAAATTGAAAATTGAAGAATTAAATTGAAATATAAATAAAATAATTGAGATTTGATTTTAGTAAAAAATAACTAGTTATTAGTCAAATCCATTTTTAAGTTACGTCAAAATAACTAATATTTTAGTAAAATTCTGTTTACTAATTCAATTAGTCGAGTTTTAACTATTTTTTAGTAATGTTTTTACTAAAAATTAGTCATTTTTTAACTAACAATTAGTTATTTTTAACTAATTGCTGAAATAAAAACTCAGGCACGATTTTACTAATTATTAGTCATTTTTAACTAATTCAGATTTAGAGAGATTAGTTAACTGTTTATTCGACTCTATTCTCATTTACCTATGGCTTTTTTTTATTAGTAAATCGGATTTTTTGTTGTTGTATCAATCATCAATAAAACTAAATTCAAACATAATTAATATAACATAAACATAATTAATTTAATTTTCATATATCGGCGTTAAGAAACGAGGCGTCACGAACTTTGGGGTTGATTTTTAGAAGGACAAAACATTTTTCAAACACTAAAGTCTTGATTGTACTTTTTAACACACTAGTTAGATCCAAATTAGAATATGCCTCAGTCGTTTGGGACCCAACTTTAAAAAGGACCTAGATATTTTAGAAAAGATTCAGAAAAGGATGCTTAAATATTGTGCTTTCATGCAAGATAGAGCCTACCCTCAAAGAGGCTCCGAATATTTGGATTTGTGCGAGAGGTTCTCAGTACCAACATTAGAAGCCAGACTGCTTACATGTTTCCAAACACTAAATACAGTGTGCAAAAATTATAAAAATTCTTTTGAGATTTTCGACGTTCCTTGGAACAAATTTGTTAACAGTATTAGAGAAGATTTTACTAAACAATAACGGCACTTAATTATCTTTTTGCATTAACTTTTTAACCGTTTATATTTATTTCTGTTTTGAAAATGTACAATGACTTTATTTAATCTTATACTATTTCTTATGTACTTTTATAATTTTTGTATTGCCCTTAAATGATCGTGTATTGTGGGCACAGTAAAATATAAAATAAAAAAATAAAATAAAACATTAAATCTGAATTTTATAAACATACTTCTAAATATTTACAAAAAATTATTTATTTTTGATGCCAAAAAAGGTGAAAAAAGAGGTAAAAAGGTGACTGTCTGTGATGCCTGTCAAGAGGAATTTTAAAAATAAAACTTTAATTTTTATCCAGAATTGAGACCTGTAGAGTGATTTGAAACAAAAAAATACGGGACACCTATGTCTCGTTATAGAGGATTCGGCCTTGCGACACGAAACCCTAAAAATAGTCGTGTTTTCTTTACTAATTAATGAAAATTCTTCAATAAAAACGGAAATATTGACAATTATTCTTGTACCTCGTCTAGATTGAAAACAATCTGTAGACCGGAAGCTGTCATTTGTGCTAAAATCAGAAGATAGAGCGAAATAGCGTCAATTTGAAGATGACCCCATTCACCATCGCCGACTACACTTTGTCCAGTCGATGAACTATATTTTGCGTGAAGAGCATCCAGTGAATTTTGTGAGGATTTGAATTTTTCGACTTTGTCCTTCTGCTGCATCATGGCCATTAATAATCCTCTCATCAATTTCACACAACTTTGCTCAAGTTCGTATGTTTTTGCCCTGTCTTCGTCAGCGTCAGCTATCTTTTTATAAGCCATGGAAAGACCCCAGACTGCAAGTATTGTGTAGACATTGTCGCGAATCCAGGCGTGATTGTTGTCAGGACTCGCTGGAAAAAGTCCAGTCACTGGATGTTGATGATACATTATGATTTTAGCGACTGCACGTTGATAATAATCCAGGCGAACGCCTGAATTACTGCGGCTCCTCATTTTGATTATTTGTGTTGACTAATTCTGTAACAAAATTATAATTTTAACAAGTTTAATTTTTTTTTTATAATTTATAATTTTTTTAAATTATTTTGAATTTTCCGGATCATAAACTACAATTTTCAAAGATTTTTTCACTTAATGATTAACAACAACACTAGTTAAATATTAAACGGTTTTAATTAAATATTAAGATTAATTTTCAAAATAACTATAAGAAACAAAAATTATTTGAAAAATTTTAAAACACCAGAAATACTATGATAAGAAGAAAAATAAAGAACTTACAGAAAAAGTCGAAAATACTGAATAAATAAAAACAAGCGAGAACATTTAATCGACAATGAAAAAATAAAAAACTTACAAAAATCTAACAAATTATGAGAAAACGATAAAATTGCTAAAATTATTAAAAGCATTATTGTAAATGCAAACATAAGAAAGTTGAAAATAATCTAATTTAAAATGGAAAAATTAAAAATAGAAAGAAAACGTAAGAAGATAATTAAAAAGCTAAAAAAAATGCTTAAATTGTTTTTGTTTGAAATGAAAACACCGCGCGATAATATACGAAAAATTTTAAAAATCAAGAATTAAAACTACACAAATTTTTTTTTAAAAAAAATCAAATATTTACAGATAAGTTATTTCAAAAAAGGAAAAAAAGTTTTAAAATTTATGAAAAAACGTTAATATTTTACTAATGACAAAAAATTTTGACAAAATTGTTTTAGAAATTAAGAAAAACAACAATAAATTCTTTTTTTTTAAATAAATAAAAACAAGTAAAATATTTTTGAGAAAAGGACAAATATTTATTATAAATAGAAAAATGACGTTAAAATGACAAATTTACTAGAAGATCAAATTTGCATTAAATAGAAAAAAGAAAGATGAGTCTTTAAAAAATTATAAAAATTTATGCATTGCATGAATAAATGAAAAAAATATATATATCATTTAATATTATAAAACAAAATGTAATTATAAAATAAAAATTATTCTCTAAAATTATTAAAAGTTCAAAAAGACATTAAAAACTTATGAAAGAATGCATAAATTGAAGGAAAAGTTTAAAAATTTATAGCAGAGTCAAAAATGTTTAGGGCATGGGAAAAACTAAGAACATCAAATAAAAAATAAAAAGCAATGTTTTGAAAAATGTAAAAAAATTTTCAAACAATTTTAATAAACTATGAACAAAATTTTAAATTATAAAACAATTTTAAAAAATATAAAAATTGAGGAAAAAGAGACTAAAAATTAAAAATAGTAAGAATAAAATAAGAAATTGTAAAAAAAATAAATTAAAAGTCTAGAAAACACATTTCATTAAAAATAACAATTTTTAGGAATTTATTCCCAAAATGAAAAAAAATTTAAAAATATAGAAACAACTTTAAAAAGGAAAATTTGTTTAAAACAATAGATATTCTATCAATATAAATTGACAACTTGACAATTTAATATTCTCTTTCAATTTTATGATTATTTATTAAATTAAAAGAAAAAAAATTCTAATCCCGATTATTCTCACCATTCTTCGTTTTTTTCAATTGTTAATTACTTTTTTTTTTAATAGTAAATTATTTTCGTCATATTGTAATTTTCTTTTAAAGTTTATATATATTCTTAAATTTCTTTAGATATTTTGTTCTGCTGTCGATTCTTCTCGACAGATTTAAAAATTATCTTTCAATTATAATTATTTTCCTCATTTCTAAATTATTTTCTTTAATATTTAATTAATTTTATCATTTTGTAAACTTTTTTTCAATTATCAATTATTTTATTGAAATTTTAATACATTTATTCAATTTTCATTTATTTTCTACAATTTTATTTACAATTTTCATCAGTTTTTAATTGACAATTTAATATTCTCCTTCAATTGGATGATTATTCATTAAATTAAAAAAAATTCTAATCCCGATTATTCTCACCATTCTTTAATTTTTTTTCAATCGTTAATTATTTTTTGAATAGTTAATTATTTTCGTCATATTGTAATTTCATTTTTTAATTATCAATTATTTTCTTGATATTTTTATTTAATTCTTACATTTTCAATTTGTTTCTTCAATTTTTAATTATTTTCTTCAATTCTCAAATATTTTCTTTAATTTTCAATTATTTTTATCGACTTTTCATTAATTCCTCAATATTCAATAATTCTCGGATTTTTTCAATTACTTTTTTCACTCATCAAAATCGTTCTAAAATTTCAATTCAATTGTTGTCATTATTATTATTATTATCACTTATTTTCTATTATTATTTTGATTATAATTGAAATTCTTTAATTATAAAGTTAATTGTTCAATTATTTTCTTTAATTGTTAATTCCATTCTTTAATTTTTAATTGCTTTCTTCAATTTTTAATCCAGTTGTTAGATGTGCAATTATTTCCAACAATTATTCCTTCATTTTTCTTAATTTTTCAATTTTCAATTATTTTCTTTAAATTTAATATTTCTTGCTTAATTTTTTCAGTTGTCTATTAATCTGGTCATTTTTCGAATTTTGTTTTCAATTGTTGAATATTTTCGTCATTTTGTAATTTTTGTTCCAGTTATCAAATATTTTTTTCAAATTTTAATTTAATTCTTAAATTGTCAATTTATTTCCTCGACTTTTTATTATTTTTTTTCAATTTTAATTATTTTTTTCGATTTCCAATCCAGTATTTCAATTTGCAATTATTTCGAACAGTTATTCCTATAATTTTTCAACTATTTATTTCAATTGTATAATTATGTAGTCATTTTTCGAATTTTTTTTCAGCTGTCAATTATTTTCGTCATTTTTCAGATATATTCTTCAATTTCGTAATTCCCATTATTTGTATTTGCAAAAATTTAGAGTTCTCGGAATTTTTTAAAAATTCTCAGATCTTTTTACAAATTCCCGGTTTTTTCCAAAATGTATTACATTCTCGGAAAGAAAATAATATACCCGATTCAGGGATATTATTTTTTTTTAATTACCAAAATTGTAAATTTAGTAAAAAATACCATTTAAATAATTGCTCTGCTTTAAAATATTAACTTAATTTTCCTTTTTGAATAAATATTTTTATTTGTATCTCAAACTGAAACATTTGCTATTACTATGAGACAATTTATATAAGACAAATATAGATAATCTTTTAAAAATTAACTTTATCAAGGAGATTCGTCTTTTATAAAAAATCTATATAAAGGTTAAACTATACTTTAAAAAAAAGTTTATTCTTAAATAAATTTGAAAACAAAATAATTAAATTAATCTATATAAAAATCATAAAAATGTAAAAATCAAAGCTATTTATTAAGAATAAATATATATTTTCTGATTTTGAGGTTAGAAATACCTTTTAAATTAAACTGTCACTAAATATGAGAATTTGTGTTTACTGTTAAAAGTCCAATGAAAAAATAAACTCGTTGTGAGTTTAACATTCTAGTGTCACAAGCGATAATTGTCGAAATTAATTATTTCTCACGTTATTTATTAAATTATCACAATATGCAACGATGGACGAGAGATACACTTATACACTGTAAACATATTGACACATATGAGGAACAGAATATACATGCATTAAGCAAAACACTAACACTAACTCGACAATGTGAAACGAATGTCAAACAGTCAAACTGTCAAAACATCTGATCTTTCTTTTTAAAGAAAAAATCTGTGATGATGTCGATGATGACTTTTGAACTGCAATTTAGCCTTAATAAAAGTTTATTGACAAAGTTGGTAAATTAAATCGAAGAAGATGTATTTAGAATAGTATTGCTTTTTACTTTACAATTTATTAATAGAATAATAAATAAATATATATCTAAATAAATAATTTACTTGGAACGTCACCATATGCCGTATGAATGTTACATAAATAAATTGTTGAATATTGTTTAAGTCATTGTTGTTTTTATTTAAAATTATTGTTTTACATATTTTATTTCTATTTACTTCAATTATAAGTAGAGTACAATTATTATTTTTTTAAAAAGAACGCATATATGAACATTTTATAAAAAATTTTCTGTTATTTTATTTTTAAAAAACCACTAATCTTTATTACTTTTATAATCACATTATACAATAAGACATAATAATAATTATAAAAATAGAAATAATCTGATTGTGAGATATTTTACGCATTATACATAAAAAATGTTTAAAAAATTTAGATTAAAATTTTTAGTTTCCCGCCATCAGGGATGGGGAAGTATAATGTCCAAGTTTTTATGTATATTCCGTAATAAATGTAACCCCCGCTAGTGATCTTAAAAAATTCTCGAGAATTTAAAATCGGGTAATTTACCTGGAGAAGTTACGGTAATGTTCTCTTTCCAAGAGAATTTAAATAATTTAAGTAAATTACGTGAGTTTTTTACCTTTGTAAGGTCGCAGTCCCATGAGCAGGGTTGTGCACGTAAAATACATTAGGTAAATTACATAGGTTTTCTACGTATAATACATGCGTATTATACATGAAAAATTGGAAATTAAGAGGGAGTGGGGGATTTTATACGTATAATACATGGTTTTCTACATTATGTAAAATACGTATTATACGTAAAAAACCTCGAGTGACGCGTCACTGCACAACCCTGCCCATGAGGTGGAATAGTCGAATAGTGGAATAGATTTCAACCAATCAAAATTTAATCTCCAACGGTAGAGTAATGTTTTCCGCTAAAGACTAAATATTGATTGGCTGAAATCTATTCCACTATTCGTCTATTCCACCTCATGGGACTGCGCCCTAATATACGTCATTTACCCCCTCCCAACAGAAAATGCATTGTTTATAAAATTCAGGACCAAGGATGGGTAAATGTAGAAAACCATGTATAATACATCACGTATAATACGCACCCATCCCTGTTCAGGACGTAATATACGTCAAAACCTCACGTAATTTATGTATGTACATACATTACGTGCACAACCCTGTGAAGCATACCATTAAACTGCCCATCCCTGAATGTGCTTACAGAAGTTTTCCTACATCTCTATCCCTGTCCCGATAATAACAATTTAAGGGCTAAGCAGATAGTAATACGGATACGGGACCAGAGCATGAGACAGAAAAGGACAGAAACAGTCTCTGTCCTTTATTATCCCATACCCAGCTCCCGTAACCGTATTCATTGTGCTTTGGGCTTTAACCAACTTCATTTAATGTAGTTTACTCATTATTATTTGATGTCTTATTCGTATTTGTTTATTTGCATTATTGCAAACAAAACGAACACTCTGTCTTATAATTTAATGAATATACTGTTTAATAAGAATGAGTAATTCAAAAAAATCACAAAATGTGCAGAAAAGGAGCCGAAACGAAAATTTATGGCAACGAAATATTTCTAAAAAATCTAGAAACGAGGTATTTTTAACTAATGTTTCGTATCTAAAGCACGCTTTTTCATTTATAAAAATCTATTTTTATTGTCATAAATAGTTATTTTTCTGTTAAAAAAGTGATTTGATGTAAATTATGCATTTTTAACTGTTTTATAATTACAGAGTAATTATTAAAGATTTGTGTTTTAAATCAGTCAGAAATAAATAATTTTTGTTCCAAATTAATTTCTACTAACGTTCTTAAAATATAATTTTTAAACAACTTGCTGACTTAGAAAATTTGTCAACAAAAATTTAGAATTTTTTGGGTTATTTTTCTTGGAACTTAAATATTAAAGAAATTATAAACGATATAAACTGATTAATTATTAAAACAACAATTTTGTCAGTTGCTGTAAATTGCACTTTATACAATTTTACCTGGAAATATATTTTAATATCGTTAGTTTTACATTTATTACGTATTTAATAATAATTGGGTGTCTTTCACGTCAGGGGATCGGTTGATTTAACATAAAACTTTAAATAAGTATTACGAATATACTATATTTAGAGCAGTTTGTAGCCCTGGCGAAATTATCGGATTGAATTCCAATCAGTTTGAATAAGTTTTAATCAGTATTCTTCCGGGGCATTCCGAAATTTGTTTCCGAGCCAATCAGTTTTTATCCGAATCTAAAAATGGATGTGACTTGACGAAAAATTCTTTCCGAATAATTCCGAAATAATCCGTTTTATTCTGAAGCTAAATTTTAATCCGTTTGAATCCCGTTATTTCATTCCGAATCAATCCGTTCTAATTTAATTAATCTAATCTAATTAAACGGATTAAAATTTAGCTTCAAAATGAAACGGATTAATTCGGAATGATTTGGAAAGAATTTTTCGTCAAGTTAAAATAAGAATTATTTATAAAATGTTAATAAAATTGATCAAAATTGAATATTTTAAATATAATTATGACTATTAATAAAATTGGTAAAATTCATTTGTTTCATTTATTGTGTTTTACACTTCATTCCGTGCAAAAACAATAAAGGTCGAAAAGTTTAATTAATTTTTATATAATATACCTAGTCGATATTAAAAAAAAAAAAAAATTACTAATAATTCATAACGAATTTTTAAACTCATACTTTATCTAAATAGTAATAATATCCACTTACGGAATTAAAGATTCTCACAAGGGGGTAAGCCAATAGTGGAAGGGGAGAAACATAATTCCCGACAAAAGAGGGAGTTTTATCAACCAATTAAAATAATGATAAAAATATAGATAACCTCGCATGTCCAATATGAATTTAAATCGTGAACCGTGTTTTGTTTATGTGCATCATAACCCATTTTTTTTTTGTAAAAGTGGAAAGTTTAATTATTTTTAGGTTTCCAGGTATGTCATGTAAACATAATACAGGGTGTCTACCGAAACATGATTTTCAAATTTCCGGTTTTCCCGGATCTAAAATCACATTTTTCCCGGATTTCTTTTATGTATGATTAATAGCTATAATATTAAAATAGTGAAAACATTAAGTGCGAAATTTATAAGTTTTTAAGGTAAAATTGATCTTCAAAGAAAATAATTCCAAAAGGCAAAAATAATAGAAATTTGAAGAAAATAATTGTAAAATGACAAAAATAATTGAAATTTGAAGAAACAAAATGAAAGATGACAAAACTAATTAAAAATTAAGTAAATAATTAAAAAAATTGAAGAAAAGACTTGGAAAATGACAAAAATAATTGAAAAATAGAAAAACAAAATAAAAATTTGATGTCAATATACATAATTAAAAAATTGGAGAAAAAAATTGACCATGAAAGAAAATAATTAATTAATTGAAAAATCATAAAATTGATAGAAATTTGAAAAAAAATACTTGAAAAATGATAAAAATAATTAAAATTAAAAAAAAATAATTTAGAAATGACAAAAATAATTGAAAATTACAAAAATAATCAAAAAATGGAGCAAATAGTCGAGAAATGACAAAAATAATTGAACCTTGAAAAAAAAAATGAAAGATGATAAAACTAATTTAAAATTATGTAAAAAATTTATGATTTGAAAAAAAAACACGTAAAAAATGACATAAATAATTGAAAAATGGAGAAACAAAATAAAAATTAGAAATCAATAATTGAAAAATTGGAGATAAAAATTAACGTTTAAAGAAAATAATTAAATAATAACAAAATAATTGCAAAATCCCAAAAAATTTCAAATTTTAAGAAAATACTTGAAAAATGATAAAAATAATTAAAATTAAAAATAAAAAGCAATTGACAAATGACAAAAATAATTGAAAAATGAAAAATTTAATGTAAATTAAAGTAAGAAATTAAAGAATCCATGGCAATAATTTAAAGATATAAGAAAATAAGTTAAATTTGGAGAAAGTAGGTAAGAAAAAAATGTCGAAAATATTGATAATAATTGAGAAATGACTAAATTATTTGAAAACTTTAAAAGCAATTAAAAAATGAGAAAAATAATTATAATAGGAAAAATAATCGAGAAATAAGAAAAAGAACAGAAATTTGAAGAAAATAAATTGAGAAATTACAAAGAATTTAAATTTAAAGATAATATGTGAAAAATAACAAACATAATAAAAATTTGAAAGAAATAATTGAAAAGTGACAAAACTAATTAAAAATTAAGTAAAAAATAAAAAATTTGAAGAAAAGACTTGAAAAATGATAAAAATAACTAAAATTTGAAAAGAAATTGAGAATTGACAAAAATAAATGAAAATTGAAGTATGAAATTAAAAAATTCATGACAATAATTTAAAGATATAAGAAAATAAAACAAAATTTGGAGAAAGTAATAAAACAACGTCGAAAATATTGACAATAATTGAGAAATTACTAAATTAATTGAAAATTTTTAAAAAACAATTAAAAAATGACAAAAATAATTTAAAATAGGAAAAAATAGTCGAGAAATGACAAAAATAATTGAAATTTGAAGAAAATAAATTGAGAAATTACAAAAAATTTAAATTTGAAGATAATACATGAAAAATAACAAAAATGATAAAAATTTGAGATAAATAATTGAATAATGATATTAATGATTGATAACTGGTGTAAATAATTAAAAAAATGTAAAATTAAAAAAAAAATTGAAATTTGAAAAAAAAATAATTGTCAATTGGTGCAAAGTATTTAAAAATTATTGATACATAATAAAATTATTGAAGAAAATTGCTGAAATTTGAAGAAAAAAATTGAAAACTGTGTAATAAATTGAGAAATTGATGACCATAAAAAAAAAGATTGAAAATAATTATTGAAATTTGATAAAGATAATTTTTAAATGTTAAAACTAATAGAAATATGCAGAAAATAATTAAAAAATGATAACAATAATTTAAATTGGATGAAAAAATTGAAAGACGACGAATGTAATTGACAATACTGGTTTAAAAATGAAAATTTGTAGACAATTATTAAAAAATTGAAAAAGTAATTAAAATTAGAGGAAACTAATTAAACAATGTCAAAATTGATTGAAATTTGAAGAACATAATTTTATATAATAAAAAAAACCGAGTGTCGAGTATAGTAAATATTAAAATTATTAGTAAAATATAAATTCTAAATCTTTCTTACTTTTCTAATATTTTGTTTTTTGTTTTAACTAAAGTAACTATTTTAATTTATATAAAGAATAAACCAGTCTTAACTGAAATGATTTTATTTATTCTAGGATTTTATATTTCAGAAAGATGTAAAATACTGCAAATTTTTAAAATTAATTTTTTTTAATGTTTCTGAGTAATTTTTTATTTAAGGATCACGGGTTGTTAGTTTCAATTTTTTTTCTAAATGATTGAATGGATTAAAAAAAAATGATAATTAAGTGTATTGTAAGGTTAATGATTTCCAAATTTCTATGCTCTGTCTCCAGTGAGCATGCGAGTTTTTTGTCGGGGATGCGGACAAGAAGACTATAAGAGACTACTTTATGAGAAACTAGTACTTTGTTGGAATTGTCACAGGAAAAAAACCAAAGAGTCAAAGACTATTTTTAGTTTGTAATTAAACGTGTTAATCCAAACTTCCCTTAATCTAAATTTTAACAAATTTTGATTTGTCAAAACATTTGTTAACTGAAATTTTAAACCACTCAAAATTTGATTTAGACAAACTTCAAACAATTGAAATTATCTGCACTCAAATCTTAAGGAATATAAATTTTAATTAGTTTTATTTTTAATAAACTTCAAATTCAATCAAATCAGTTTTAAATTGATGCAAACTTGTGTAAAATCTAATTTTTAATGGTGAAAATTTAAATCGTTTTATTAATTTTCTATATTAATGTCTGAAAATCTTAATCATATTTCTTTTTAATTTCATTATAAATTTAACTAGCCTCGAATTTCAATTTAATTGCTTTTGTCTTCAATTCAATTCAAACTTGTAATTATTTTAATTTTCTATCAAATATAATCGTTCCTAATGTTTAGTATAATGTAAAAATTGCAGTCCGATTCTTGCAAATTTCAACTAATTTTCATGTAAATTCATTATTTTTATATAATTTTGTCTGCATTTGTAACCCCGTTCTTTGCACTTTGTATTAAAAGAAGTTAAGTTTTTCAGTTTTAACATTCATAATTATATTTTTCTGTGATTAGAATTATATTAATATATTTAAAATATATTTAATTCCTAATTTGTATTCTTATTGGCATAATTAAAATAATGCATTTTAAGTATTTTGTTCTTTACTCCTTTCTTTACTAATTTATAGTAGGAACTGTTAATAATATACTTAAATGTTTCAAATAATTCCAAAACAATTCTTCATAATTAAAATGTTTACTTTCAATTTAAATGTTATATCTTTTTAATATTTAGCGTCGAATGCTAAATTAAGTTCTTTAGTATTATTACAATTTCAGATGTAACTTTTATTATATTTATAATACGAATTAAATAAAGAAATAATGTTTTTTATTTTAAATAACGTGTTATTATTAACCTATCATAATTATAATTTGCAGTGGTAGATATTTTTTTAGGAAATTAATTACTATCTTTTATTAGTTACGGATCATCAACAACTTCAATAGTTTCTCTCTATTTCTCATTTGGCTTCCTTCTCATATTCTTATATATTATATTCTTATATTTACGCGAGAAAAATAATTTTTGATGATTTCTGGACAATTTTGATTTTGCGATTTGCGACTTATGTTGTTTTTGCACAAACTGACTCACTTTTAATAATCTTTTTTTTTTTTCGTTCAATTGAACAGGGTAAAGAATACGCTTCAACGGGTTCTGGAAAAATTATTCCAGCGAAAAGTTTTGTGGCACCTACTTCCTGCTGTGTGAAGAAGTGTTTTATGAAAATTGAACCCAGGCATTTGCAAAAGTTTTATGACCGTTTTTGGGAACTTGGTGACTATCTAACTCAAAATGTTTTACTAAGCACGCTTATAAAAGAGAACAAGAATTCTAAAGTTAACGTTAATAATCCAGATAGAATTATTAGGTGGAAATATTATTTCCCTAGTCAATTTAGAGCCAACGACGAATTACAAGTCTGTGAAAAATTGTTGACAAGTGTTATTGGAATAAAAAGAGCGAGGATAAGAACAGTTCAAGAGAAACTTAAAAATAATTTATCTTTGAAAGACAATCGCGGAAAATCTTCGCATTATTGTACAAAAATGTCTGAAGACTTGAGAAAATTAATCCTCGAACACGGCGAGAGTCTTTCAAATTTAAAATACGAAAGTCTTCCAGATTCCAAATCGAATTTAACTTTAAAAAATATGTATACTAGTTTTCTTGATTATTATAAATTAAAAACCGAAAGTACTGTTATACCACTCTCAGAAAGGACGTATTCAAAATATTTTAATCATTTTCTTAATTCTTCGTGATTTATCTTTAACGGAGACGATCAGTGTAATATAGACCAAATTCAAGCCGCCGTTTAGGACTTTTTTACTAAAGATTTTTTACCACATTTATATGTATTTTGTCCGTTTATTATTTAGTATTACATATATATATAGTAATTAAATTATTAACAAAGAGCCCGATTTTTAATAAAGGAGGTTGTCTCCATTGACCTAACCTCAAACTAAAAAATTATTGTTCCCATCAAATAAAACTATTTTTAAAATTTGTTTCTCCAAATTTGGATTCAGTTGTACAGTTTCCAGAAAAAATTAGGTTGAGCTAAAATTTGCTGTCAAATAATAATTATTTAACACTTTATGTTTTTTCTTTAAATTCAATATGAACAATTGCAATTTTCATCCAATTCTGACAAATAATATAGCTCATTTTTCTCGTTAAAACAATAAAATGTTAAATTATTATTATTATTATTTGACGACAAATTTTAGCTCAACCTAATTTTTTCTGGAAAATGTTCGTAACTGGATCTTTCAAAATTTGGTGACATTAATTTTAATAATATTTTTATTTAGGTTGAAAAACGTCTTTCTAATTTGAGGTTATGTAAATGGAGAGAACCTCCTTAAATACCTATAGTGTTCGGGGAAAAAGTTAAGGATATTTTTGAAAAATATTATAGGTGAACGCAAAACTCACAAATCTTATAAAACAGATATAAGTATAATTTTTGAACTATTTTCTTTTCTTCACTGTAATAAATTATTATATGTAAATATTATGTTTTTGTTAAATTGTAGAATAAAGAAATTGACTTCATCAAAAACATTGCTGTTTCGAATTGTTTGTTCCAGCTTTTTTTAATTGCAAACCTTATTTCGACTTAAAAATATTAAAACAATAAAACTCTTTGCTTTTTATTAAATAAATTATTTGAACTTTTTTTTATAGTGTCTCAAAAAAAAACCCACAAACGTAAAACAAAATCTAAGACAGTAGGTAAGAAATTTGAAAAAAAAATTTCAATGAAACATAATTTACAGAATGTTACAAGGAGAAAAAAGATTTTTATTATTTGTTCAAATTGGATGAATATTACAAACCTTCACTAGATTTAAATAAAAAATATATTTTTCCTGAAAAATATTCAACTGGATCTTTTAAAATTTGGTGTAATCAATCTTAATATTTTTATTTTGTGTAAAAAAAAAATACTTTTTAGTAATTGAGTTTATGTCAGGAGAAACAGAATTTTCAATTTTAAAGTTAAAAGAGTTCGAATTTAAACGAATTTTCGTTTAGCAGAATTGTTATTTATAATAGAATTTTAAGTGAGTAGAATTTTCAAATACCGCACAGAAAGATTTTGGCGTGAATTTTAAATTTATAATCAGTAGTTATGTAAAAATAATTGTGATTAATATTATTTTTAAAAAATTCGCGCCAAAATCTTTCTGTCGGATAAGCCAGGGATGGGTAAATGTAGAAAACTCGAGGTTTTCTACGTATAATACATGAAGGACGTATTATACGTAAAAAATTGTAAAAAACCTAGTTTTCTACGTGAACTTTGTAAACAGTGTAACATAACCTATTTATCACATACAATTTTAATATTATACATTTAGGCACAATTAATTGTCCTTTAAAAGTTGTATAAACAGGAAATAAAGCTTTAATATGTTATTTAACAATATTTAACATTTCTAATATTAATAATAGCATTCTCTGCGACACGTTAACAAGTTTCGGCAAGATGTCAGGTGATTAATAATTTTGTAAATATAATAGGAATTTAAAAAATTGACAGAAAGCCTAATATTTAAAATATTAAAAAATTTTAGTCTTTTTAACTAGTTAGTTGTTTTAAAAAATATTGTTATTTTAATTATGCCGGTAACTACAATATTTATTTTGGTCTCGATTTGTTTCTCTCACATATAATATTATTCCAAACTATCTATGAACATTTCTCTTGTTAATAAATATATTAAAAACATTTTTAACTTAGTTTAAAATAATTCCAGACATTATATAACCAATAATTTTCTAGGATTAGACACAAAATTATTTCAAAAACTTTTGTTAACACTTTGTAGATCAATTTGAATGACTTTATAGGATTTCTTCTAGTAATGATAATCTAGTTATTCTGGAAAAAAGTGTTTAAATTAATATTAAAATCATACAAATATGTTGTCACAATATTAAATAACCTATACAGGTACAGTCTTTATTAGGGTTGTAAGCTGTGAATCGTTTCATTGAAACATTGAAACTTTCATTGAAACTTTCAATGTTTCATGGACGAAAGTTTCAAAGTTTCATGAAACTTTGAGTGGAGGGGATAGAATTTAAATGTCGCGCCTTCAAATTTATTTGTCAAGTAAGGTAAGGTTAGTTTGCCCATATATTTGCGCCATATTGAAACTTTGAAATGTTTCATGAAGCATTGAAACTTTCATGAAACATTTCAATTAGGAAAGTTTCATGAAACTTTCCAACCCTAGTCTTTATAAAAATAAAGGTTATGTTATATGTATCCCGCTCATTTAGTCACGTGATAAAACGTAAGATACATCACGTAGAGAATTAAGGACGTAAAATACATAGTATTATACGTGTAGAAAACTATGTATAATACTTCAGGTATTATACGTACCCATCCCTGCGGATAACCGAAAGCAGTATGAGAGTGAGAGAGGTAGGTAGATATCCTTGTCTCTCTCACTCTCATGATTTTCTGCTTTCGGTTTTACGCTTTCTGCTCACATGAGATTTTACCCTCTATAAATTTTTGAAATTTTCACGCTACAGTCGAACTTCCCAAGAGTTAATTTTGGTGGGGATTAACTTATGGGAGACTTGGCAAATGCGGGGAAATTTTATGTAGATTGTCGCCATCTTGTCCTGTCTGCGCATTACAAAACATGAGGAAAGGGACCACAAGAGGAGAAAATTAACTCTTGGTAGGTTCACTCTTCGGAAGTTCGACTGTATGTAAAAAAACACCAAAAATTTATTTATTAAACAATTTTTTTAAAATTAATTTTATTATACAGGACATCACAGCAGTGGCAGAGCCAGGAGGGTGGTTTGCAGTTCATCACCACCTTCTTGAGCCTTATTTTGGGGAAATTTCCTGCATCCGACATATGTACACAATGCATTATTCTGTTGGTGGGGGGTAAATTACAAACGTAAAAAACGCACGTAATTTACGTCAAAAACTCAAAGTTACGTGTAACTTAACATCCCTGCAAGTGAGCGAAATTCAAAATTTCCATAACGATTTTAAATTTTGCGCACTTCTCCAATCTACAATACCAACACATTTCATAGATGGGAAACTCCCATGAAAAAAATAATTCGACCTTTTGGAGGTTCGACAAGTTAGAAAATCGACAATTTGGATATTTGACCGTTTGGAGATTCAACTTTTTGAAATTTAACCATTTGGATATTCGACCTTTTGGGTTTTTGTGAAATTTTCTGCACCAGGCGTAACTTCTCAGCTCTGCATAAACAATGCATATAGCCCAAAGCACAATGAATACGGTTTACGGGAGCAGGGCATGAGATAAAAAAGGACAGATATTGTTTCTGTACTTTCTGTCTCATGCTCTGGTCCTGTATCCGTATTTCTATATTTATCTGCTTAAGGGCATGTGATGGAGTATGACGTCACTTGTGTAGACAAAATTTGTCCGTAACTTTTCTCTTAAAATATTTAATATTTTGTCATGAAACTCGGTAGAATTACTTAAAATGTCATTAAGAAAGTCTCTCAGACCCGAGTTTGTTTGAATTTTGGCTCGAAATTGATTTTTAAAAAATATTGCAATTTTTCGAAAAATTCCCAAAATTAATTTTAGGCTAAAATTCAAATAGATATGGGTCTGAGAGACCTTCCTAATGTCATTTTAAGTAATTCTACCAAGTTTCATGACAAAATATTTAATATTTTAAGAGAAAAGTTACGGACAAATTTTGCCTATACCAGTGACGTCATATTCCATCACATGCCCTTAAGCCCTATAACGTATATTACGTGAAGTAGTATCCGTTCCGAACCCTGGCGCACGTTCTTTCGCATACATATGTCACAGGTTTACTGGTTTACATCTATATGTATACGCGCCTATAAAAAAAAAAAACATAAAGTTGTTATCTCTTATTTTTGGTTTTAATAACATTAAATGTTGGTTTTAGAAGATTATTTCTTGAAATTGGTAATTTTACTAAACTATATATTACCATTCAGCACGTTTATTATTAATTACAATTTTTAAAACTTTTACATTTTTTACAGCATGCCGCATACTTGGAAAAGTAACCTATAAAATGTACACTTGTGATAAAATTGTTATAATTCAATGACAGTAAGTTTAAATTTCTTATTAATCATACATTGATATAAATAAAATTATTTACTTTCATTTTTAAATAGTTATACAAAATTAAGTACAATAATCTTAGTAATTATATTATCTACTAGTAGAGAAGTTTCATATTGCAAATCTCTTTTTCTGGGAAAAAAAAACATTCATTTTAAAGGCAGATTTATTTTTAAAATAGGATTTGAAAAAAAAAATTAAAAAATCTTGCACATATTAAATCAGTTTATAATGTTATATTTTTAAATTCTTTAAAAACCTTACATTTTTTTAAAAAACTGTTTTAGACAAACCATATTTGTAGATTTACAAATTTAATAAATCAATAATTCATGTAAAAATTAATTTAAAATTAGAAATGTGTTATCTACAAATTACTCGTTCAAAAATACTTGTTAAATAAATTTAACTAATCAACAGAAATTAAAAGTATAATAATTTTATTTTTATTATTATGTATTATTATTATTTAAAGATTTGTTTATTTATTACTGTTATTTATCTCCATTTAAAAAAGCAAAGATTTGTTCAAACAATAGTTTAACAATAGTTGCATTTAATGACACCCAGATTGAAAAACCGGGGGTTTCATATTTCTTGCTAGCAGTGCAAAATTACTCAGATTCTTTATACTAATAAGATGTGAGACCGGGACTTTTGTTGATATTTAAATAAATTATAATTTGGAAACATCTCCAATCAAAAATAAATATATAAATGTAATTATAAAATTGGAAACTAAATAGATCAAAATATTTGTTTTCTTAATTAAGAAAAAAATATTAATTTTTTTAACAAGATTTGTATGTCTGTTTTTTAACAAGCTTTTAATATATTTTTTGTCATACTTATTAATTTATTTTTAATTTACTGTTTTTAAAAAAAAAATATCCACAAATTTCTTAATTTTAAAGAGTTTTTTTTATTTCTTTCAGAGTAGGAGGACTTCTTCAATTATCTAATTTTTCCATCCGCTCATTTTTTTTAATTTTATTCAATTTGTTTTTACATCTTGTCTACTTTATTGCAAACTTATTTTTTGAAATTTTATTTTTATTACTTCTTATCATTTAATGGTTTTTTCTAGGTATCAATTTTTTTTTTTTTTTTGTAATGTTTTTAATTTTTTATAGTTTGATAGATTTTTTAAAAGAATTTTCTATATTACTCTAATATTTTTTTATTAACTTTTAGTAAATGAGGAGCAACTTTTTTAAAAGTTGATAAATCCGTTTCCAAAAAAGTAGAGATAATTACAAATTTAACATACTAAGAACCTTATAAATCGATCTTTCACTGTTAAATTTGAAAAAAAAACTATTATTAGCAAAGAATTTTCAATTAAAAAGAAATCCAGACTTAACTAAGATGATTTAAAATTTTAATTTTTTTTCCTAGCAAAAATTACAAAAACCTTTAAATTTCCTAATTATTATAAACTTTAATTAAAAATAAATCGCCTTCTTTTACTTTTGATATTTTTTTGCATTTGTCTTTTTATTTTAGAATTTTCTTTAATTTTCTTTTTTTAATACAAACTATTTAATATTATTTTACACAATTTTGTTATTGTAACATTCACTGAATTTTTTATTTTGTTGATTTTCGCTCGTTTTGTATTATTTATTCAATTTATTTCACATCTTCTCTATTTCTTGCAAACTTACTTATTCTTTCATAAAATTTTTAGTTTTTCTTTTTTTTAACAAATTTATTTTTGTACTTGTTATAAGTGTAATATTATAAAAATATTTTTAGTCTAAGTTTTCTAAACTTTTTTTATTTTTAAAGTATTTTTTAAATTTCTTTTGTGGACTTCTTATTTAATTTTCTTGTTGTTTCACAATTTTTTTAGTCCTTCCTTGCATTTTAATTAATTCCTTAATTTTTGTCATCATTTTTCTATATATTAGAAATATTTTGCCTTCTTTTAAATTGTTTAGTTTTTATCTTATAATTACGAATTTTAGAAAACATTTATTTAATGCTTTTATCTACATTTTTTAAATTTCTCAATTTTCTACTTTTTTGAAGATTTTTATTATATATATTTTTATGTAAACTTAATCTTGTACTACTTAAATATTCTCATTTTAACGTCGTTCTTCTATATTTAATAAAATTTTGTTTCTTTTAATATTTTCCAAAATTTTATAAAATTTTTCTCTTTAGTAATATATTTTAACTTTTTTTTTTAATTATCTTCTTATATTTATTTTTATTATTTAAAAAATGTGTCCGTAAAGAATTCCATTTTTTGAAAAGAGTTTTTATATAGGTATGTACTTTTATGTCATTGTTTCATTCTTGTGTTGTTTTTTTTAAAATTTTGTTAATAATGTCCATGACTTTTTTTTGTTTAAAAGAATTTTCTCATTATTTAAATAGACTGTTTTTGTATTTTTTTTACGTTTTTTGTTGTTTTTTATTTATAATTTGTTATTTTTTTGCTGCTTTTACCTAATTTTTTAAATTTTGCAATCATATGATTTTGAAGATATTTTTTATATTTTCTCATTTATTTGACATAATTAGTTTGATTTTGATTAAATGTTTTATTCTTCATTACCTATTTCTTTTTAAATTTCTTATTTTTACAAAATTTTAATTTTTTTGCTACTTTTACTTTTGATATTTTTTTGTCTTCTTATTTTAGAATTTTCTTTAATTTCCTCTTTTTATGTAATTTATTTAATCTTATTTTACACAATTTCGTTATTATAACATTCATTAAACTTTTTATTTCGCTGATTTTCATAATAATTTCCATATTTTTTAAAAAAAAATACTCTCATTTGTTTTGTAAGTTTATTAATTTTTTTCTCATCTTGTCTATTTTTTGCAAGATTTTTGACAAACTTACTTATTCTTTCATAAAGTTTTTAGATTTTCTTTATTTTTCTAAAATTTATTGTTGGACTTATTTTAACTGTATTATTATAAAAAAGTGTTTGGTTTTAAACTTTTTTATTTTTAAAGGATTTTTAAGTTTCTTATGTGGACTTTCTTTTCATTTATCTTGATAAATACATTTTTTTGTACTATTTACATTTTTTTAGTTTGTTAGATAAGAAAAAAAACATTTCTCTATTTTCTTCCTATTTATTTAATTTTTTTTAGTTCTTCCCTGCTTTTCAATTAATTCTTTAATTTTTGTCATCATTTTTCGATTTAAAAGTATCATTTTTCCTCCTTTTCAGTTGCTTATAATTTTTTTTTTACGAAGTTTTGAAAACATTTATTTGGTGCTTTTATCTACATTTTGTAAGTTTCCCAATTTTCTACTTTTTTTAAAGCTTTTATACTTTTATTTTATATTATTTGAATTAAATCTTGTACTAAATATTCTCATTTGAACATCGTTCTCGTATTTCATAAAAATTTTCTTTTAAAATTCCCTTCAATTTTACAAAGTTTTATTGGTTCTTTTTTTATTCAATATGTAAAATAATTCTCTTATTTTTCTAATTTTAAAATTTTGTTCTCTTAAGTAATATATTTTAACGTTTTTTTAAATTATCTTCTTATTTATTATTTTTAAAAAAAATGTTCGTAATAGTTTAATTTTTTTAAAAGATTTTTTACTTTTTTTAATATTTATAATTATGTCACTGTTTCATTCTTGTGTTCTTTTTTTAATTTTCTCTTCATTTATTTAATAAACTGTATAAACTACTTACAATTAAACATTTAGAAATTTTATACATATACTAATTATATTTTTAAAAAAATCAATTTTTGATGTAAATCAAATAAATTGGATTTTTTAAAAAAAAATCATGATTTTTATCAGCCCTGGTAATCCTAATTTTTTAGTAGATTCTTATCGATTTTTTTTTATTTTTTGTACTTTTTACATTTTTTTACAGTTTGTTATATTAAAGAAAAAACATTTCTCCATATATTTTATCTGCTTTTATCTAGATTTTTGAAATTTCTCTATTTTATATTTTTTTTAAGACTTTTATTCTTTTATTTTATAGGTATTGTGTGAATTTAATCTTGTACTAAATATTCTCATTTTAACATCGTTTTTCTATTTCATTTAATTTTGTTTCTTTTAAAATTTTTAAAATTTGCTCTTTTTATATTTTAACGTTTTTTTAATTATCTTCTAATTTACGTAATTAAAAAAAAATACTCGTAATTTTGCAGTTATATGAATTTGAAGATATTTTTTTGAAATTTTCTCATTTATTCGGCATAATTTGTTTGATTTTAATTAAATGTTTTCTTCATTATTTCTTATTAAATATTCTCACTTTAAAAATTAAACTATTTACAAATAAACACTTGAAAATTTTATATACTAATTTTAGATATATTTAAAAAAAATCAATTTTGATTTAAATAAAACAATCCGATTTTTTGTTCTTTAATAATTTTTATTATTATCATTTGAAGTTTTAATTAATTATAAAATTCATCATTATTTTTTCCATTTCATGAAATTTTTCCACTTTGAAATTTTCGATTTTCCAAAAGTAAATTTTTTTGACTCATTTTCATTAAAAAAGTATAAATTTTCATTTTTAAATGAACATAAATAATAAGTTATTTCAGGGTTCGAACTAGCTCCGTAAATCCCGTAAATTTACTTATGGTCCGTAAAAGTCAGTTTTTTTTTAAAAAAAAAGGTCCGTAAAGTCCGTAATTTGTTTAGAAAAGTCCGCAAATTCCGTAAATTCTAAGATAAGAGACCCTAAGCAGTGTAAAAACGGTTGAGTTTCAATTTTTCAATTCCTTTCTTCAATTTTTAATTATTTTATTTGATATTCAATAATACTCGCCTTTTTTCAATTATCAGTTGTTTTCTTGAAAATTTAATATGTTCTTCAAGTTCCAATTGATTTCTTCAATTTTCATTTATTTCCTAAAATTTTTCCTAGAATTTTCTTTAGTATAGATTATCAATTAATAAATTCATAATTTGAAAAAAGTTTTTTCAAATATAATTATTTTCATCCACTTTTATAATTACTTTTTAATTTTTAAAATTACTTTGTTCTAATAACGATTATTTTTGACACATTTCGAATTTTTTTCAACTGTCAATTATTTTCGTCAATTTGTAATTTTTCCTTCAATTATCAATTATTATCTTAAAACTTCAATTTAATTCCTTTACATTTAAAAATTCCCTGATTTTTCCAATTATTTGTTTCACTCAAAAAATTTTTAAATTTAAACTCAATTGCTCGATTCTAAAACTATCTCCTTCAAGTCTCCATTATTTCCTTCAAATTTCAATTGCATTTTTTAATTTTCAATTTTCAATTTTTTTTTTCTTTATTATTAAAAATTCTTGCCTTTTGTCCATTTTTTTTCTGATTATCAATAAGTTTCTATGACTATAATTCACATGTTCAATTAGTTTCTTCAATTCTGAATTTTTTTTCAAATTTCAATTCTATTTTTCAGTTTTTAATTATTTTCTGCTACATTTAATAAATCACGGCATTTATAAATTACTGTTTTGAATTTTCAATTAAATTATATAAATTTTAATTTCATTTTTCAACTTATAGTCATTTTTTTCATTTTTAAATGATTTTTTGAATTATAAAACTGTTTTAATTTAGCGATTTGTCGAAGTTTCTTATCAGTTGTCAATTATTTTCGTTATTTTTCAGATATTTTTTTCAATTCTTTAATTATTCTCGTCATAAACTGTTTCTTTCAATTATTATTCATTTTCCGCAACTTTCAATTAATTTCAACAATTTTTTCAATTTTCATTCATTCTCTTGAAGTTTTATAATTATTCTTTAACTTTTTAAATTATTTTGTTCTCTTGTTGATTATTTTTGACAGTTTTCGAATTTTTTTCATTTGTCTATTATTTTCTTTAATATTTGATAATTTTGTATTTTGTTATTTTCTTTTTAATTATCTATCTGTCTTCTTCAAAATTTGATTTAATTCTTTTATTTTCAATTATTTTTAAAAAATTTAAATAATTTTTCCAGTTTACTATTTTGTTTATAATTTTTCTTTAATTCTCGGCTTTTTTCAATCATTTTTTTCAATTATAAAAATTGTTTTAAATTTAAATTCAGTTTTTCAATTCCACAACTATTTTCTTAAACTCTTAAATATTTTCTTCAATTTTACATTTTTTATTCAAATTTTAATTTAATTTTCAACTTTTCAGTTGTTTAATTCAATTTGTAATTATTTTTTTCACTCATAATAAAAATTGTTTCAAAATTTCAATACAATTGTTTAATTCTACAACTATTTTTTTCAAATTTCATTTTTCAATTTTAAATTATTGTCTTTAATAATAAAAAATTCTCGCCTTTTTTAAGTTATTTTTTTTTAGAGTATCGCAATAAATTTTTTTAATTTTAAAAGCAGTTGTTTAATTATGTTATCTTATATTCAATAATTATCTTCTTTTTTCAATTTTAAGTTTATTCTTTGAAATTCAATTCCTTTTTGCAATTTCTAATTATTTTCTTAATTTTTCAATTTTTTACCCTTTTTTTTTGTAATTATTGCTTTCAGTTTTCAATCTAGTTATGTTCAATGTTTAATTATTTCCAACAATTGTTTATATAATTTTCATATTTTTAAAGTATTTTTTTCCAATTGTCAATTAATATATTTTCAACTATTTTTTGCAATTATTATTTATTTTACCCAATTTTCAATTGTTTGCACACTTTTTTCAATTATTCTCTAAAAATTTTTGTAATAATTCTTTAATTTTTTCAATTTTAATTTTTTTTCCAGTCCTTTTGTAATTTTTCTTGAATTATTAATTATTTTTCCAATTTCAATTCAGTTTTTAAATTTTCAATTTATTTCTCGAAATTGTTATTATTTTCTTCAGTTTTCAATTATTTTCTTCAAGTTCCATTATTTTGTCGATTCTCAATTCAGTTTTTCAATTTGCAATTATTTCCAACAGTTTATTTTTTAATTTTCTTGTTTAATTTGAATATTTATTGTTCAATTATTTATATTATTCTTTTTCAATTGTATAATTATCTAGACATTTTTCGAGTTTTGTTTTCAATTGTCAATTATTTTCGTTATTTTTCAGTTAGTTTCTTAAGTTTTGTAATTATTCTCCTAATTTTCATTATTTGAAGTTGCAAAAATTTATAGTTTTTAATAACAAATAACAATGCAAAGTTTCTGGCGCGCGTTAATGTTGCTAGTACTATAATAAGACTTATAGGTCTATTTAAATGCACAGAAAGCTTTTTTTTTGTGCCTATGTTATAAGCAGGGTGTCTACTCACCGGGAATTCCGGGAAAACCGGGAATTTGCCGGGAAAAAAAATTATATCCGGGAATTTCTAAAAATTTCAGCTAATTCGTTTTCATAATTCTTCAAATTCGCTTGAAACTTATTACTCGTTTTCGAAGTCTCTGATTGTGAAAACGATATCAGATTTACCAATTTTTCAAAATTCAAAATAACGGAACCAACATGGCAGACATATTTTGCAAAATTGCTCAAATTCACTTCAAACTTGTTACTCGGTGGTAATCCATGTTTCTGGTTACTAATCTGAAGTTAGATTTTCAAAATAGTAAAAGTGTAACACGTTACAAGCGAATTTGAGCATTTTTAGGGCTGCCAGTGACTTACTTTTCTCATTTTTATTCAATTTTTTTTAAATCACTCACTATTACTCACTTTAAAAAAAATCATTTTTCTCACTTTCTTGGTAAAATAATAATTATCTATTATTATTATATACAATTATGTTCTTCAAATTTCAATAAATTTTGACATTGTTTAATTAGTTTCCTCTAATTTTAATTACTTTTTCAATTTTTTAATAATTGTCTACAAATTTTTCATTTTTAAACCAGTATTGTCAATTACTTTCGTCGTCTTTCAATTTTTCCATCAAATTTAAATTATTTTTATCATTTTTTAATTACTTTCTGCATATTTCTATTAGTTTTAACATTTAAAAATTATCTTTATCAAATTTCAATAATTATTTAAAATCTTTTTTTTTATGGTCATCAATTTCTCAATTTATTACACAGTTTTCAATTTTTTTCTTCAAATTTCAGCAATTTTTTTTAATAATTTTATTATGTATCAATAATTTTTAAATACTTTGCACCAATTGACAATTATTTTATTTTTCAAATTTCAATTTTTTTTTTAATTTTACATTCTTTTAATTATTTACACCAGTTATCAATCATTAATATCATTATTCAATTATTTATCTCAAATTTTTATCATTTTTGTTATTTTTCATGTATTATCTTCAAATTTAAATTTTTTGTAATTTCTCAATTTATTTTCTTCACATTTCAATTATTTTTGTCATTTTTTAATTGTTTTTTAAAAATTTTCAATTAATTTAGTAATTTCTCAATTATTGTCAATATTTTCGACGTTGTTTTATTACTTTCTCCAAATTTTGTTTTATTTTCTTATATCTTTAAATTGTCATGATTTTTTTAATTTCCTACTTCAATTTTCATTTATTTTTGTCAATTCTCAATTTCTTTTCAAATTTTAATTATTTTTATCATTTTTCAAGTCTTTTCTTCAAATTTTTTACTTAATTTTTAATTAGTTTTGTCATTTTTCAATTATTTGTCTCAAATTTTTATTATGTTTGTTATTTTTCACATATTACCTTCAAATTTAAATTTTTTGTGATTTCTCAATTATTTTCTTCAAATTTCTATTCTTTTTGTTATTTCTCGATTATTTTTTCCTATTATAATTATTTTTCTCATTTTTTAATTGCTTTTAAAGTTTTCAAATAATTTAGTCATTTCTCAATTATTATCAATATTTTCGACATTTTTTTATTATCTACTTTCTCCAAATTTAACTTATTTTCTTATATCTTTAAATTATTGTCATGGATTCTTTAATTTCTTACTTTAATTTACATTAAATTTTTCATTTTCCAATTATTTTTGTCATTTGTCAATTGCTTTTTATTTTTAATTTTAATTATTTTTATCATTTTTCAAGTATTTTCTTAAAATTTGAAATTTTTTGGGATTTTGCAATTATTTAATTATTTTCTTTAAACGTCAATTTTTATCTCCAACTTTTTAATTATTGATTTCTAATTTTTATTTGGTTTCTCCATTTTTCAATTATTATTTATGTCATTTTTTACGTGTTTTTTTTTTTCAAATCATAAATTTTTTACATAATTTTAAATTAGTTTTATCATCTTTCCTTTTTTTTTCAAGGTTCAATTATTTTAGTCATTTCTCGACTATTTGCTCCATTTTTTGATTATTTTTGTAATTTTCAATTATTTTTGTCATTTCTCAATTATTTTTTTTTAATTTCAATTATTTTTATCATTTTTCCAGTATTTTTTCAAATTTCTATCAATTTTATGATTTTTCAATTATTTTCTTTCATGGTCAATTTCTTTCTCCAATTTTTTAATTATGTATTGACATCAAATTTTTATTTTGTTTTTCTATTTTTCAATTATTTTTGTCATTTTCCAAGTCTTTTCTTCAAATTTTTAATTATTTACTTAATTTTTAATTAGTTTTGCCATCTTTCATTTTGTTTCTTCAAATTTCAATTATTTTTGTCATTTTCCAAGTCTTTTCTTCAAATTTTTAATTATTTACTTAATTTTTAATTAGTTTTGTCATCTTTCATTTTGTTTCTTCAAATTTCAATTATTTTTGTCATTTTACAATTATTTTCTTCAAATTTCTATTATTTTTGCCTCTTGGAATTATTTTCTTTGAAGATCAATTTTACCTTAAAAACTTATAAATTACGCACTTAATTTTTTCACTATTTTAATATTATAACTATTAATCATACATAAAAGAAATCCGGGAAAAATGTGATTTTAGATCCGGGAAAACCGGGAATTTGGCGGGAATTTGAAAATCATGTTTCGGTGGACACCCTGTATAAGTATACTTACAATAATTGTTCTCTTATTTGCCTCAGACTCATTAATATTTTTCTATTTAATATATTAATAAAATTGTCTATAATTTTCAAAGAAATAAATTATTTTAAACATAAAAAATACAATTTCTTTTTACTTTTCTACTGTATTTTAATTCTATCACACTCAAAATAGTCTTTCGAGATACAAAATGTTTATTCGTAACTAGTCCGTAAAAGTCCGTAATTTTGAATTTTTGGTCGGTAAAGTCCGTATTTTTAAGTACTTTTACCGGTTCGAGCCCTGTTATTTAAATAACTTTTAAATGATGTCCGGATGTGTGTGTGTGTGTATGTGTGAAGTAATTTTTTTTTGTTTTTTTTGCCAGGATATGTCGAGAAAATCCTTGTGACGCTGGAACTTGTTATTAAAATATTGTTTAAAAATATTTTCCCCATTACTTTAACTAATAATAAATAATGTCAAACATTTTGATTTTTAGGTTTCAAAGAAACGAGCTTTCAGTTTTTTTGAAAATGGCAACAGCAAGATTCTATCCAAATGATTGTTTTGTCTGCAAATCAACAAAAAATCTACGACAATGCAGTCGATGCCAGATGATCTCTTATTGCGGAGAGGAGCATCAGAAACGACACTGGGACGAACACAAGGAATTTTGCCGAGTAATATCAGATCAACTAAAGTCCATGAAGGCCTCTCATATTTACGAGAATGTGCGCGGAATCAGTGGAGAAAAGTGGACGCAGGAAAGAATCAAGGTTCTTGCATTATTAAAATCCAAACTCTCCCGTCCTTACCTGTGTTATGAAACACAAATGTTGCTATTCCCAAGAACATGTTTCGTCTGTCACGAAGCTAAACAGCAAATTCTATCACACTGTCCCAATTGTGTCAGTGTGAGTTTTTGTCCACAACATAAGGACCTGCGTCCCCACAAAAAAGACTGCCAGGATATGAAATTGTGCAGAAATCTAGACTACGATTTGGATGAATCGGAGTTTAAAATAATTGGAATTACGACAATGTTATTAATTGAACGTATTTTTTTCCCTGACAATAAATCTTACAATCCTCCAAAATCGTTTAAACAGCTGTTGATACATTATCCCAAACCGCCAATAGAAACTGACGAAAAATACAAAATCTTCGCCTCTGTTAATTTAGCTCCCGCATTGACTGTCTACAATATTCTTTGTAAACTAAAATTACTCTCCAGACGGAAAATTGTCGTTCATTCAAATTCATGGCGAGAAGGTGAAGGATTTAGTTTTAAAATTTGGGAAATGATTTTACATCTTATGCCAGAATTGCATTGTTTGAAGATCGTTTTTATGAATGTGCAGGATGAAAAAGAGCCTGTGAATGTTTGCTACAATTGTGTTCAGTTTGGTAAAAAGATTGAGGTGAAAAATGTCGTTATTCCATACGAGAAGTATAAGAATTCGCAAGATTATGAAGCACCGGACGTATTTGTGTTTCATAGTCTGCGCTCGCCACCGGATTTGTTTAAAATAAAGGAAGAAGAGATTATTACGCCGTTTTGTCCTCTTGACACGCTCAGCTGTCCTATCGCCTTTGTTTCTAGTCGAGATATTGCAAAAATTCGAGAAAGTATAAAAAATAATTTACCTAAGATTGTGGTGCTTTATGAAGGGGGCAATGAATACGCGAACCTGGTACCGCAAAGAGATTGTGAAACGGAAGGAATAAATAAACTGTACTCGAGCATAATAATTTTTCAAATTTCGAAAAATATCCCGCAAAATTTGAAAGGAACAGTTAGTGAAGAGAAAAAGGAAACAAGCTCGAACGGGTGCGATAAAAAAGCAATAAAATCCTCGACTTTACAAGAAAATAGCAAAAGTGAAATTAAAGTTAAGCAGAAAGAACGCAATGGAATTGGGAGAACAAATGTTGATAAAAGTGATAGTCAGGATAAAATTGAAGAGAAAGATAATCAGACGAGTAAAATTGAGAAAAAAGATAATCAGGTGAATAAAATTCAGAAAAGGGATAATGAACAGAAAAGTATTATCAGTAATGAAATTAAAGAGAAGATCCAACCGAGTGAAAAGAGGGAAAATAATATTGAACAGAGTAGAACTGAACCAAATAAATTAGATAAAATTGACAAATCACAGGATGAAGCGGCAAAGAAGTTAGAGGGGAAAGATTTGAAATTAAAGACTAATACTTTACAAAGTGAAGTTAAGGAAACAAAAGTGGAGCAAGTTGGAATTAAAAATGAAAAAGAGAAAAAAGAGACTGAACAGAATAATTTAGAAGGGACCGCAAGTCAAGAGAAAAAGGACCCTCAATCAAATAATGGTGTGATTGACGCTGATTGGGATTTTTTCAGAGTTGATTCCTGCCAAGTTTGTCATGAATCTGTACGTTGCATTCCTTGCACTCGTTGCAAAATGATTTCGTATTGTGGCGAAAATCATCGAAAAGATCACTGGCCAAAGCACAAGGATTTATGTAAAATAATTTTGCAAATGTTACAAGAAATTGGTGGAATATCCCTTTTTGATAAAAGTAAAGCAAGAGATATAAACTCGTGGTTGAAGATCAAAATTGATTTTTTAATAAGAGCACAAACAAAAATTGGAAGGAAGCTTGTGAGCTATGAAAAACAGATGTTTTTGTTTCCTAGAGCTTGTTTTGAATGCCACGATAGCGATTCTAATATTTTGAAAACTTGTGATTGTGGGGTAAGTTTAAAAATAAATTATTTATAATTTTCAACTAGTTTAAATTTTCTATTGTGTTTTGATTTAGAATTTGATTATATTTAGTATGACTAATGTTTTACAGAAATATTTAGGTCAAAATATTAATTAGTTTACGAGAATTAAAATTTCGAAAAAAAAATTTGAAATGGCAATATCTTTGGTTCTATCAGTCGTATCAAGGTTTTTTTTTGAATGCTCAGAAAAATATAAGCAGGCTGCGCAGTGACACACTTTTTTACTTTTTTGATACCTTTTTTTGGTCCAGGCTACTTTTTTACTACTAATTTTGGACTAAAGCTACTAAATGCTACTTTTTTTTAAGAATAATGTAAAAAGAATAACAGAATTCAAGAATTTCAGTTTTTTAGTCAATTTTTTAGATTTTAAAAGCCCGCCAAGTGTCACGTAAACCGAGAATATTCTCCCGGAGAATTATGAACAGCGTTTTATACAAATTAAAAAAATTGTAATTTCTTGTATCCAAGTTATCAACAATTGTAAATATTTTAACTATAGTATTTTCAAAAAAATAATGGCAAATTTGACAAATTAATTGAAAAAAAATAATGAAAACGATTAAAATTGTCAAAAGTAATTTAAGAAATCATAGAAATTTTTTAAAACTAAAGAAAATAATTTAAATTTGAGAAAAAAACTGCAAAATCTTAGAAATAAATTTAAGAAAAATTAGAATAATGAAAAATTGGTGAAAATAATTAAAAATTGAAAAAAGTGATTGAAATTAAGATAAATCATTAAAAGTTTTGAAACTTAATTAAAAAATGATGATAATTATTAATATTTTAAGCAAATAATGAAAAAGTACAAGAAATAATTTAAAATTGAGGAAAATAATTTAAATTTGAGAAAATAATAGAAAAAATTATATAATATATTTTAAATGAAGGAAAATTAAAGAAAATTGCAGGTAAATACTTGAAGCTTTTAGAAGTTCATTGTACCTAAAAGTAAAAAGAAAATATTTAAAAATTAAAGAAAATAAATGAAAAAAAATTACATAACTTAAAATTGAAAAAAAAACTATTTTTAATTTAAGGGAAATGATTACATAAAATACAGAATATAGGTTTAAATATAAAATACCAGAAAATCGTAGATGTAATTGAAAATTAAGTAGAAAAATGAAAATTTCAGACAAATAATTTAAAAAATTTTGGAAACTATGAAAAAGAGCGTAAGTAATTGAAAATTGAAAAAAAAAACAATTGAAATTAAAGAAAAATACTTAAAAACCTTTAAAAATAATTTTATAAAATGTGATTTATGCCTAAGAATTTAAAAAAATAATTAAAAAATGATAAGAATAATTTAAAATTGAAAAAAATAATTCAAATATGATGAAAATAATTTAAAATTTGAGAAAATCATTGAAATATGATGAAATTAATTAAAATTTCAGATAAATAACTGCAATTATTGAAAATTATGCAAAAAGAATGGAAATAATTAGAAAATGGAGAAAATAATAGAAAAATTACAGAATTTATTTTAAAACAAAAGAAAATAATTGAAAAATTGGTTAAAAAAATTGAAAATTGAAGACAATAATTTGAATTTAAGATAAAAACTAAAAATTTTGGAAATTTATTAAAAAATAATTAAAATAATTAAGAGATGGAGAAAATAATTGCAAAAGGATGAAAAGAAATGAATATTGAACAAAATAATTGAAAATATTATAATATGTAGGTAAGTGAAAGTTCAGGATATTAATTCAGAAATAATGAAAATGATTAGAAATTGAAGATAATAATTAAAAAAATTTTAATAATTAAGAATGGTAAATTAAGAAAATTAATTTAAAATTGCGATAAATAATATAACATTTAGCAAAAAAATAATGGAATTGTTTTATTTTCAAAGAGAAAATAATTGAAATTGTAAAAGTTATTGAGAAAATTAAAGAAAACAATTGAAATTTTAGAAAAATATTTGAAAATCTGTAAAATTAATTGAAAAAATTAGAATAATCAAAAATTGAAGAAAAGAATTGAAGAAAACTTAAAATAATTGAAATTAAGATAATTAATAAATATTTTTGGAAATTATAAAAACAAATCAAAATAAATAAAAGTTGAAGAAAATAATTTAAATTTGAGAAAAATACTTAAAAACTTTAAAAAATAATTTTACAAAATTGGAATAATATTTAAAAATTAAGGGAAAGAGTTGGAAAATATGATGATAACAACTAAAATTTCAGATAAATAATTGAAATTTTTGAAAATTATGACAAAAGAATGACAGTAATTAGAAACTGATGAAAATAATTATAGATAGGTTTACATAAAGGATTGGGTTTAAATCTTTATTGTAAAATTTGTGAGTTAATATTTTTATTTATTTTTCCTTTCAATTTTATTAGAAAAAAATTATTTTCAGTTTAAAATTGAACTTAAAAACTAATTTTACTTCACTTAAAAAACGATACTTTTTTGATACTTTTATTCAATTTTAAGGCTACTTTTTTTTATAAGAAGGCTACTTTTTCATACTTTTTTTAGTCTCTCACTAAGCTTCGAAGCCTGTATAAGGAATAATTCTATTTTAGGGCAATTTTTATAATCATAATATTAAAAAAGTTATTAAATAAAAATTGTATAACTTTTAATCAGCCAAAAAAAATTCAATGACCCAAATGCTAGAACGAACTTATCTGTGTTCTTTTCAAGATTCTAAAAGAAATGAACTTCACAGTTAAGTTATTGATATTTAATTTTAATAAATTAGAAATGTAAACATTGGAGATTTCTGCTAGTAATACATGCGCGCGCAACCATGTTGATTTATTTACCAGCAGAAATCTCCAATGTTTATATTTATAATTTATTAAAATTAAATATTAAAAAATTAACTGTCAACTTCATTTCTTTTAGAATCTTAAAAATAACACAGATAAGTTCATTCTAGCATTTGGGTCATTGAATTTTTTTTGGCTGATTAAAAGTTATACAATTTTTATTTAATAACTTTTTTAATGATAAAATTATAAAAAATTGTCCTAAAATAGAATTATTTCTTATATTTTTCTGAGCATTTTAAAAAAAAGAGAACCTTGATACGACTGATAGAACAGAAGATATTGCTACTTCAAATTTTTTTTCCGAAATTTCAATTCTCGTAAACTAATTTATATTTTAAACTAAATATTTCTGTAAAACATTAGTCATACAAAATATAATAAAATTCTAAAGGCAGTTAACCTGCCTGAAAATAACGTAAATTTCACTTGGAGTCGCACTTTTGTTAATATGGCACTAATTGATGAGTTTTACTTAGAAATATCAAAAAATTTAAAAGACGTGTTATTCTTTTGTAAATATTCGAAACAATTTATTATCTATGGACGTATTTTTCAGATATAGTATTTTTCAAAATTAGAAGAACAGTCTAATAATAATAATTAAATATAATTATAATGGTTCACTGGATAGTTTATTCATTCATTCTGTGCGTATTTGAAATTTGTTGATCAACTATTTTCTTAAAATTTCAATTTAATTCTTTAATCTTCAATTTATTTCCTTAATTATTAATTATTTTATTCAATTTTCAATTGCATGCTTTGTTTTTCAATTATTTTATATAATATTCAATTATTCTCGCATCTTCTCAATTGTCAATTATTTTAAAATTTCAATACAATTCTTCAATTTTCATTTATTTTCTACAATTTTTTCCATAATTTTCATCAGTTTTTAATTTACAATTTATTATTCTCCTTTAATTTTATGATTATTCATTCATTTAAAAAAATCTTTTGTTCAAATGCCGATTATTATCACCATTTTTCGATTTTTTTTTTCAATTGTTAATTATTTTTGTCATATTGTAATTTTTCTTTTAATTATTCATTATTTTCTGGAAATTTCCATTTCATTCTTTAATTTCTAGTTTATTTTTTCAATTAAATTTTTTTTTTTTTAATTCTCAAATATTTTCTTTACTTTTCAATTATTTTGATCGATTCCTCAATATTCAATAATTCTCGGATTTTTTCAATTATTTTCCTCATTTCTGAATTATTTTCTTTAATATTTAATTATTTTAGTCATTTTCTAATTTTTCTTCCAATTATCAACTATTTACTTAAAATTTCAATTTAATTCTTTAATCTTCAATTTATTTCCTTAATTATTAATTATTTTCTTCAATTTTATAATTAATCAGAAATTTAAAATAATCTTTTGTTCAAATGCCAATTATTCTCACCATTTTTCGATTTTTTTCAGTTGTTAATTATTCTTTTTAATAGTTAATTATTTTCTTGAAATTTCCATTTCACTTTTTGATTTCCAATTTATTTCTTTAATTCTTAATTATTTTATTCAATTCTCAAATATTTTCTTTAATTTTCCATTATTTTGATCGATTTTCAATTAATTTCTCAATATTCAATAATTCTCGGATTTTTGCAATTATTTTTGTAACTCATAAAAATTGTTTTAAAATTTCAATTTAATTATTCAATTCTAGAACTATTCTCTTCAATTCTCAGTTATTATCTTCAAATTTAAATTCCACTTTTCAATTAGCAATTATTTTCTTTAGGTAATATTAAAAAATTATCGCCTTTTTCTATTATTTTTTTTATTTTCATTAAGTTTCTTTAATTTTAAATATAATTGTTCAATTATTTTCTTTAATTTTTTATTTCATTCTTCAGTTTTGAATTGTTTTTTTTATATATTCACTAATTCTCGGCTTTTTTCAATTATTATTTTCAGTTGTCTATTAATCTAGTCATTTTTCGAATTTTGTTTTCAATTAACAATTATTTTCGTCATTTTTCATTTCATAATTATTTTTTCAATTTTCAATTATTATCTTAAAATTTTACAATTATTCTTTGATTTTTAAATTATTCTGTTCGGTTGTATATTAATCTAGTCATTTTTTGAATTTTATTTTCAATTGTCAATTATTTTCGTCATTTTGTAATTTTTTTTTAATTATCAATTATTTTTTCAAATTTTAATTTAATTCTTAAATTTTCAATTTATTTCTTAAATTTTCAATGTAGATATTTCCTCAATTTTTTGTTATTTTCTTCAATTTCAATTATTTTTTTCGAATTTTAATCCAGTTGTTAAACGTGAAATTATTTCCAACAATTATTCCGATTCTTTTTTGAATTTTTTAATTTGCAATTATTTTCCTTATATTTAATATTTCTTGTTTAATTTTTTGAATTTTGTTTTCAATTGACAATTATTTTCGTCATTTTTCACATATTTTATTCAATTTTTCAATTATTCTCGTCATGTTTCAACTATTTTCATCAATTATTATTTATTTTCCGCAACTTTTAATTATTATCTTAAAATTTTATAAATATTCTTTAATTTTGTAATTTACTTTGTTCAATTGGGAATTAATCTGCTCATTTTTTGAATTTTTTTTTCAATTGTCAATTTAATAATCTTTAAATTTTCAATTTATTTCCTCAATTTTTTATTATTTTCTTCAATTTCAATTATTTTTTTTCGATTTTCAATCCAGTTGTTCAATTTGCAATTGTTTCCAACAGTTATTCCTATAATTTTCCAACTGTTTTGTTTAAATTGAATATTTAATTAATTTAATTAATTTTTTTAAACTATTCTTTTCAATTGTGTATTTTGTAGCCATTTTTAGAATTTTGTTTTCAACTGTCAATTATTTTCGTCATTTTTCAGATATATTCTTTAATTTCGTAATTTTCATTATTTGAATTTGCAAAATTTATAGTCTTAAATGACCAACAACAATGCAAAGATGGTTAATGTTGCTAGCAGAATTATAATACTTTTTAAATGTTTAAAATAAATTATTGGCCAAAAATTTAGATTTTAATATTTTGTGATCATAAAACCTCTTATAAGCCTTAATTATAATTAATAAGATTATAAGATTGTGTAAATTTTAAATTTAAGTATATAAAGCTATATTTTAAATATAAAGTCAAATTTCGCAAAATTAAAACTACTGTTTGAATTGTTCAAAAATTTGTGCCCGGGAACAACCGGGAATTTAATTTCATAAAAAAGTGTCCACCCTGGGGTCTCAAGAATTTTTTTTTTTTGTGGGGTTATGTAATAATTAGATAAAATAAGGTTAATCCACGTTTTTTAAAAGTGATCGACTTTAAACGAAATACGTCTAATGAAATAATTTAGGTATTAGCAAAATGAATGGATAAATTTATGAATGAATAAATCACGAAAATTATATGTGACGCTCCGCGAGAGAGGGGACCTATCGCTGAGAAAGCAAACTTTAAAGGATGGACGGGCAAAGAGGAGGAAGAAAAATCGGGACGCTTAACATGCCTATGTTTAAAGCTTCATAACAAGAAAACTAATTGTAGGAATCAAATTTTGATTTTTGGAACTCAAAAAGCAACTCAAAAACTATCAATTACCATAAAAAAAAATCAAAATAATGAATTGTTAATTTTACACAGGCTTCACAGACCTTCCCCTATTTCCCCTAAATGTCTCCTATTTTGCGATTGGTCCCTAAAAGTCCCCTATTTACAAAATTTTACCCTAAAATCCCCTTTTTTTCATGAAAGTATATTTAAAGTCAAAGTAACTAGAGATTTTCAATTATTTTCAATCTTTAATTTTTTTAATTTTTTCAATCTTCATTTATTTCTATCATTTTTAAATTATTTTCCCCAATTTTTTATTTATTAAATTATATTTCAATCAATTTCCTGTATTTTCAATCCTTCATCTCAGATTCCAATTCTTTTCTACAATTTACAATTATGTTTTTATTTACATTGAAAATATTTTCTCCAATTATTAGTTTTGAAAAGTATTTTTTCATACACTTTCTACATTTTATATTTATTTATCTCAAATTCTAGTCTTTGTATTATTTTTAAATTGATTTCTTTAATGGTTTAATTTTTTTCTCCAAATTATAAATTTTTCAATTATTTTTTAACTGATTTACTAAACCTCTAATTATTTATTTCAAATTTTAAGTAATTAAAAAAATTGTTAATAACTTTTAGAATTTTTCAATTATTTTTTTTTAATTTACAATTAATTTCGGTATTTTGTAATTAATTTCCTAAATTTTCAATTATTTATCTCAAATTTCAATTATTTTAAAAAATTTATCATTATTTTTGCCATTTTTCAATTGTTCTTCTATATTATCGATTGTTTTCTTCAATTGTCAAGTATTTTCCAGATTTTAAATTACTGTCTTCAATTTTTAGTTATTTCTATAATTTTGCAATTTTTTTCTCCAAATTATAATTTAGTAAATTATTTTTCAACTGATTTACTAAACCTTAGAACATTTATTTCAAATTTCAATTAATTAAAAACATTTCTAATGAATTTTAGAATTTTTAAATTATTTTTGCTTCCTCATTCATTTATTAATCTTAAATTTCAATTCTCTGTTTTCAATGTTTAATTTGTTTTATAACCTTCTCATTGATTTCTTCGATTTTAAATTACCTCAATCACTTTTTACTTAGTTTCCTAAATTTTCAATTATTTTTCTCAATTCTCGATTGTTTTCATCAATTTTGAATTTTTTTTCAATCATTTTCTCAATTTTCAGTTGTTTCTATAAATTTGCAATTATAGGAACAATTTTTAATTTTGATTAGTTTTTTAATCTTTTTTATTTGCTTTTTTCCAAAATTTTAATTATGTTAATTATTTTTCAGTTAATTACTTAAATTTTCAATTTTTTTTTTAATTTACCATTATTTTTATCTTTTTTTAATTATTTCTGAAGTTCTGCATTCATTTTCTAAAATTTTGAATTATTATTTATAAGTTTTAAATTACTTTTCACAATTTGTAGTTTTTCCTCTTTTTTTTTTTTTTTTTTTTTTTTTTATTAATTTGAAAATTCTGTAATTATATTTTTTTTATCCTACAACTTTGTAATTTTGTCCTACCCAAATAAAATCGAGGTTCTACTGTATATAATTAATTTATTTTTATTTATAAAGTTTTTAAAGTAGGTACCCTAAAAGTTCCCTATTTTTGTATATTCTGTTCCCTATTTCCCCTAAAATATTCTTCATTGTCACTGTGAAGTCTGTTACAGGATGGCCGTTTAAAGAAAAACCAAAAATGTGATACACTTGGTATGCTTAAGTTTGAAGCATTATAACAAAAAGTGTAATTAAAAAAAAAAAATATTTGAAACATGGAACTGAAAAAACAACTCAAAAATTATCTTTTAGCATAAAAAAAAAGAAAATTTATTTTTTTCGCGATAGGTTCCTTTTCTCGTGGAGCGTCACATATTATAAACTACAAATTATTAATATCTATTAAATAATTTGCAGATAAGCCTCTGTCGACAGCACAGAAAAAGTCCAAAGCATCTGTCTGTCTGTCAGGATTTTCAACTGGCATTTACGGTCGATAAATTTATGCAAATTATTCGAAGAAGTCCAACCCCATTTAGTCACTTGAGTAAAATAGTTGATGGTACCATAAGATGGACACGAACACAAGGAAAAGTGTTCAAGTTACCGGCTTCAATCGAAGCATTTATCGACACTAACACACATCTACCTAATCAATCGCCTGGAGAGATAACAAAATATCGAAAGCAACTCTTCTCGGAACTTTTATCAAGACCACTAACAGCACTTTACGCCATTGAAAAGCTCAACCTAATGCTATCTTCGTCACTCGTTATTCACATAATCGGCGCAAATGTCGAGGAAAGACTGTTTATCAATTATTGGGAGGTTCTTTATCATTGGCTTCCAAATTTAAAGAGCTTGAGCATTTACTTCATTGGGCCGGAACTTAGAAAACTCAGTTTGACAAAAATGAACTGTGATTCGTGTAAATCTCAGGGAAGAGATCCCGCTTGCATTTATGAAATTCCAATGGAATATAACGAGTACTTAATGAAGAAAAATTCCACGACACCCGACATTATTTTTGGATTTAATTTAAATTTACACGAGAGTGAGTATAAAATTGAGGAGTGCACTTGGAAGAAATCAATCGAGGCGTTGAAAAAATTTAAAGCTCCCTTTGTCATGACTGCGGGAACTGAAAAACGTGCCAAAAAGGATCACGAAATGTTATGCTCCCTTTTGGAGAAATTGGTTTCGCATGACTTTTGTCGAGTAAATCCCTTCGCGTCTTTAATTATGGAAAGAGACTTTGAAACAGAAGTGATGAAATGGTCCAATAAGTATATTCTTATTTATAAACAGTTGTACGAGGAGCCAAAGAAAACTGAGAAATTGAAGGAGAATTTGGAGGTGGTCCCAATAAAGACGCAGGATGTAAAAAGCGAGAAAAAGACGCCAATTAATGCAGTTGATGAGAAATCGGAAACTAAAGTACAAATTAAGGATAAGGAATTGAAGGAAGAGATTGTTGAAAAGAGGGATGATACAAAAATCGAAAAAACGAGTGCGAGTGTTGACAAATTAAAAATTGTAACTCCTGATGAACCAAGTAAAATTGTCGATCTCGTAACTAAAGAAAAAATACAGAAAAACTCGGATGTCAATTGTTCGCTAAGTGAGGAAATTAAAGAGTTTGCAAAAGAAATCGAGACCATTGCAACATTTATAAATGAGGAACCAAAAATTGGTGAAGTTGATAAAAAAGAAATTAAACAAGAAACCGGTAAAAAAATTAATGTTGAACTTGCAGAAATTGCATCAAAATTATGTAATGTAGAAAGTACAATAACTGTTGGTGGAGATTCTCCACTTGATGATGTAAATAAACTTATGAAAGAAAATGAGCTTCTAAAGACTTTTAATGAAAAACTGAAAAAAGCTATAGTGACTCTGACAATTGAAAATAAACGCCTTATATCAGAAAATAATTTAATTAGAGACATGCGCTCTGAAATAAAAGAAAGTATTCGATTAGCGTTAGATGAAAGAAAAAATTGATAGTTTTGTAAATCAATTGTTGATTTTTTTCATTTTCTACCAAGTTTTACCTATTTTTTAATTAAAATGAATTATATTTGTACAATTTAAGTTTTCGTAATTTATTTGACTACGAAAAAAGAGTGAATAGTATATAAGACAATAACATGTATTATTATAGAATTTTTTTTATAAAAATTGAATTTTTGTATAATTGTAAGTACAATGAAAAAGAAAATATTAAAATATTTACATAGGAAACGAAATAAATATGTAATTTGATGTTTTTTCTAGTTAATCAGTTTACTCTATTTGTAAGAAGTGCTTGAAGTAACTATAATTTTTTAAACATTTAAAAAACAAATATTTGTGAAAGAAATTTGTAGTTGTCGTTTAAATATTTATAATTGTACATAAAACTATTTTCAATTTAAGAAAAAAGAAAAATCAATTGCTTTCATTTTGAAATTTAACAAAATAAACAATATTTAACATTTCACCACAAGATTTTTTATTATAATTAGTATTTTTAATAAAATTAGTTAATTTCAACCCTTTTTTGTATTAAAATGTTAATAAAACTAACTTAACCTTATTCATGTAAAAATTCAGGGTGTCTACTAACCGGGAAAACCGGGAAATAACCCGGAATTTAAATTGACCGGGAAAAACCGGGAATTTTCCGTCAAACCGGGAATTTTTTTTCTGGGATAATAAATTCTTTTCAATTTTCAATTATTTTCTTCAATTTCAATTATTTTCTTCCATTTGGAATTATTTTCATTAATTTAAAATTATTTCTTCATTTCTCAATTATTTTCTTCGATTTTCTACTGTTTTCTTCAATTACAAATTATTTTCTTCAATTTTCAATTATTTTCATCAATTTCTAATTAATTTAATAGTTGTCAATATATATATATAAATCTCGATATAAATAAATCAATATATATATTACTTTGCTACTATCACTCGGTAATATTTTAATATAAAGGTAGAATTTATCGATTTCTCCGAGTCATTATTGTAAAATAAGGTTCTTCAATAAATAAAAACCATTTGTTTTTTTAACGTTTCGACTATCAATGTAGTCCTCATCAGAGCTGCAATTTATTATTATTTTTTAATTAATTTTTACAATAAACATTTTTTAAAACAATTGTTTTAAAAAACAATATTATTAGTGTATAACTTAATCACAAAACATTATTTTGGTTTCACCAATTTCGTCGTTATTAAAAATTGTTTTTTATAATATAACTTTTCTTGTTAATAATTAACAGAATGTTTCGTCAAATACAATTTTTCCATATTTTGAGTGTTTGTCGTATGACTGTCAAGCCATAGCGTTGTCAAGGAGAAACTGCAAATTTTCGAAAAAAAAGTTTTTTTTCTCTAACTTTGCCATTATTTGAGCTAGAGGGCTAAAATTTGGTACACTCGTGTATTTTTGCATGCAGATTATGGAAAAATTATGTTTAGAAATAAAATTGAATATTATGAGGTCACAAAAAAAAATTCAAAAAATCACCAAAAAGAGGTTTAGACCCCTATACTAGAGCTCACCCTAATTGTCCTACAGTCCCCCTCAAACCAATAAAATTTTTATTTGTATACTCAGAATTTAAAAAAATGATATAAATAGTGATGCATGTCGAGCAAACGATCTGATCGACTTCACATCTGATTGTCTGCTGTTTGCTCGATTATGATTGAATTGAACAAATTACTTTTTATTTACCTTTTAATAATTAGCATAACTTTTGAGAATATCGTTAAATAAGAATCCTTTCTGTTTGTTGATATATACTGACATACCGAAATTTTAAAAAAGTAACCTCTTTTATGATTAATTGCAAACTTAAAAATTTTACAAATTAAGCAAAATAACCTCGTAAAATTTGAATTTAGAATTTATTTTACAATTTTTTACATTTTTTGTACAAACTTAAATATGTGTTAAGTTTGAATCTTTTAAAAGCTTACAGAAGAAAGATACGATGTGTTGAAAGATGTCATTTTTCATGAATTTGAAATTTAATTTTATAATAAACAAATTTTTTTTTTAAATTATTGTTCTGAATAAGAAAAGTTAATGTATTAATTTCAAACCTCGTAAGTATCCAAATTTGTTATTAAATAATTTTATAAAAAATATGCTTCTAAATATCACAAAAATTGACAGTCTTTATAGATCAATCTTAAATCCATTTTTCTTATTATAATTATGCTTTATATAAAAAATAAATTACCACACAAATCTTTAAAATATATATTGACATTCTTTTTTAGCGGAATTTTATTTAAACCTATATTTAGTAATTTAAAAAAGTTTGAAATATAAACTCAAAACGCTATACTTTCACGTCTTTAATTAACATTTTGTAAATGCCCGAACAGCACCGGATGTTTCAGCAACATCCGTTGCTGTTTGGGTGAAAAAGAAAATATTATCAAAATCTTTATTAGAAATGAATTCTATGGAGTTTAATAATGACTTATAAAACAAATTTATTTTTGAAACACTTATGGCAGCAACATCCCTTAGACGAAAGTCATTGAAATTACCCACGTGACAGATAAAAAATGTCAACAAAAAGAAATGATTCTTACTTAAAGATATTTTCAAAAATTATGCTAATTATTAAAAGATTAATAAAAAGTAATTTGTTCAATTCAATCATAATCGAGCAAACAGTAGACGATCAGATGAGAAGTCGATCAGATCGTTTGCTCGACATGCATCACTAGATATAAAACGCAATTGAAAATTGTTATCACTTTTTTTTCAAAATAATTGAAAAATTATGAAAAAAACAAAAAAAAATTTTTAATCTTATACCAGGCTTGATCAAGGCTGCCACAGGACCTATAATCAAGACTGTTATAAGCCCTAAAACCCATTAAAAATTTCAGGGCCTCCCCCTAAAAAAAAAAAATTCTTGATTTTTATGTTATTTATGTGAAATACAAGCCTGTACCCTTAAGCGAAAGTTTCATGTACTTGAAGGTAGAAGTATTTTCATAATTTGTACGTTCTAATTAATTTTCATAATCTGTACATAAAAATATACAAATGTATCAAATTTTAGCCCTCTAGCTTTGAAATTTATTTTATTAAATTTAGATTAAAATTAAAATTAAAACAGAATAATTTAGAAGGGACCGCAAGTCAAGAAAAAAAAGATCCTCAATCAAATGATGTGATTGACGCTGATTGGGATTTTTTCAGAGTTGATTCCTGCCAAGTTTGTCATAAAACTGTACGTTGCATTCCTTGTCCTCGTTGTAAGATGATTTTTTATTGTGGCAATGATCATCGAAAATATCACTGGCCAAAGCATAAGGAATTATGTAAAATAATTTGTCAAATGTTACAAGAGATTGGTGGAACATCCCTTTTCGATAAAAATAAAGCGAAAGATATGAACTCGTGGTTGAAGATCAAAATTGATTTTTTAATAAGAGCGCAAACAAAAATTGGAAGGAAGCTTGTGAGCTATGAAAAACAGATGTTTTTGTTTCCTAGAGCTTGCTTTGAATGCCACGATAGCGATTCTAATGTTTTGAAAACTTGTGATTGTGGGGTAAGTTTAAAAATATTATGAATCATTTTTAGCCTAATGGTAGAGGTATCAGTTATTGAACATTCAGTGATAGGTCGTCGATTATTAATTAATTTTTGGAAAATTAATAACATATTAATTGAAATAAATTAGCGTTGCCCAAAATAAAAATTTCGATCTTTATAAAACTTACCCCCTAATTTTGTATTCTTTGACAAAAAAATATGTGATACATATTTTTTTTAATTTATTTAATGTTTTAACACTTATCGCCAAAGCCCTTAAAAATTTACATTGAATTCCCATAAGAAAACCGGAAATTAATTTAAAAAATTATTAAAAAAATATTAAAAAATTAAATTAAATTATTATTATTTTTTATTTTGAAAATACATCAAAAGAGTTGGAGTTGTTTCTTAATTTTGCAACTTTATTTTCTTAAAACAACCTCATAGGGTAACTGTACCAATTGTCGAGGGTTTCAGGCAACATGTGACTTTGACATTTTTTTTCTCGGAAGTAAATGCACTTCAAATTTTAATTTTTATATATTTGCACGAAGAATTTAATAACGTTTAATATTTATATTTATTTTTTTTATATAAATTAAAATGTTAAGCAAAAATCATATTTAAAAGTCAATTGTACAAAAGCACCATTTGTCGATGTCTACATCTACTGATATTTAAAAAATCGAGTAGATATTTACTTTTTAGACAAAAATATTATAGAAAATTACCAGTAAACAAATATATTTATTTAACTACAAATAAATAACTTATATTATTGGTATAAAAACCTTTTATAGTAGATGATAGGGGACAAAAAAGTATTTAACTATTTTTAAACTTTTAAAATATGTAATTAGACATATATACATTGAAAACAAATAAATTTAAGTCACATTAAATTTGTAAACATATATGAAAAAAAACTTATTACGAACTGTACATAATGTTAATTAATTAAACGAACCTGTAAAACTTTTTAACTCAGAAATCATGCTGAATGAACAAAATTATAAAAATATACTTTTTTATTTAAATATAAAATAGAGAAATGATGATTTCCTTCTGAAAAATATTAAATATTTTTTTAAACAAAAAAAAAAAAAACATAGATAGAAACTTAATTTAGTTTATGTCTAATATTATAATAATAATTTCGTACACAAAAAGTAATTAGAAATACAGTTAATTTGTATTTCTAAAATTCTCTTTCAATCGACCTGAAGTATTACGAAAATGGCGATTAGAGTAAATTTGACAGCAGTGCTATATCATTCTAATTAAATAATTATTTTAGTAGCATTGATATGAAATTTGAATATGTAAGTATAAAGTTTTTTTTTTTTTGCTCAACTTTTGGGTCCTGTAAAAAATAGTAAACTTAACAAATTTCATAAGTTAAAAATTGTACATTATTCTTTGAACATTTATGAAGAGAAACAGAGTAGTCCGGTCAAAAAATATTAATTTTAAACGTTTTTACAGGAAATCTATGAAAAAAAGTTTTTTTCCCATGCAAAATACATGCAAATTTTCAATAGCCAACAGGCACCACTAAATATTAATTTTAAAAAAAATGAAAAAATACGTATCTATTTTTTTTCAATTTGTGACAAAATGAGACCCGGAAATGGACAAAATTCCAAAATGTCATTATTAACGGCCACCCTAGTGTATATATGTATAGGGGAGAGGGCCCCAAGTTGGACACCCTTTCGTCTTATTGCTGTAAAATCCAAACCAAATAAAATATAGTCTCGAAGAACGATAACACAGCCTCACAAACAAAAGTTTGTCTCAGACACTACAGTAGTGTAGTGTATTTCTACTTACTTTTTTTCACTAAATAATCAGATTGGTTAACATTTTTGAAATAATCTTTAAAAAATTGATGAAAACACGAAAAAATCGCTTTTTTAAGATTATCTAAAAAATTTTAGTTAATCTAATCATTTTGACTTTGAATGCGGATTTAGTATAGAAAAATATACGTAGGAATACACTATAGGGTAAAGACTCGGACCAAAAAATGCACATGAAAGGTCTGCAAAACCTGGAAAAGTCATGGAATTTTGTTCTAAGAAAGTCATAGCAATCCTGATAATTACATTAATTATTGTATAAAATGTTATTGAACTTAAAACTAAGAAGATTGTACTTTTTTAAAAAGTTGTTTACATATTTATTTAAAAATTAAAATTATAAGTCAATTTTCAGAGGGGGGCAAGCCCATACATTGCCCCCTCGAGGTATTTCTAGGGGGGGGGGCATTGCCCCCTGTGCCCCCCCCCCTGGCTCCGCCGTCCCTGGTTGAAGAGAAATATTGTTTACAGAAAGAAAAAGGTCAATTTTTTATGACTTTATATCAAGTTTACGAAAAAGTGTATTTTTCTTATGAGAATTCAATGTTAATTTTGAAGGGCTTTGGGCACGTGTTAATATTAAAAAAAATAAATAAATAACCATCTCATATTTTTCGCCAAAGAACAAAATGGCGGGATAAGGTTTATGAAAATCGAATTTTTTTTTTTTTGCTACCCTAAAATACATAAGTTTTTCTGTAGATGTACAAATTTTTGTTGGAGTTAAATACTTTATATTTTAAAAAATATAAGGAAAATAAAAGGATAAGTCACTTGGTCCAGTTATTGGACTCGAAAAACATTGGTGATCCAGTTATTGTGCCCCAGTTATTGGACTCATCAAATTATTTAAAATATTAGAAAGTTAAGTGTTGTGGTTTTATTATCAATCATGAATAACCTTAACAATTTTTTTAAATAAAGGAGAATATAATGAAATAAAATAAATAAAGGAAATTCATATTTATTAAACAAAACATTTTTAGGTTGTAATCATATGTAAAACATATCGATACACTTTAATTTAGTTAATAATTTTTTGAAATAATGAAAGAAAATACTTGTTTTTAATACACAACTCATATATATATAATCACAATACAAATTACATTGAGTCTAATAAATGGAAATGCTAAAAAGAAGTGTTCTTGTTATTAGATATTTAATTATTTTGCAAAATAATAATTAAAATCTCAGTTTTCTTGTTTGCATGATTAATTTTAATCATACTGAACTAGTATATCACAGATTTATAGTGAAAGAAAATTAATAAAATGATAATTTTAAACAAGAATGTCATTTTTTTAACTTTTTGTTTAAAAAAATATCTGAAATTTACAAATTTTGCATTCCGAAACAACTTTATAATTTTTTTATTAACTGTCATTACGTTTTACAGTAAAACTTTGTTTGTACAGTACCGGCCAAATTTGTCAGTCCACCCATTTTTTAAGAATTGAAAAACTTCTTTAAGCGTACAAAGTATAATTATTAAAAAAAAATTATTTTTATTTTCTAAAAGTAGATGCAATTCTGAAGAAAATATGTCTTGAGTGAAGTGATTTAGTCCATTTTTCATTGAAACATATTTAAAAAAGTGGAATTTTTAATGTTTCACAAAAATACAAATTTTTGACGAAATAACCATGGTTTTTTGAAGTTCCTATGCTTATTTTCAAAGTAATTTTCTAAGGAATAAAACTATTATATAAGCATTGAAGAACAATTTTCATCTTAGAATATGCACGGCTTGAAATTTAGACCAAAAAAGATAGAAAAATTATAATTAACGTCTTGGTATCAAATGCAGCTATATAAAATACAACAAAGTTTTAATTGTCAACAAATTAACGATTAGCGTTAGATGAAAGAAAAAATTTATAGTTTTGTAAATCAATTGTTGATTTTTTTCATTTTCTACCAAGTTTTACCTATTTTTTAATTAAAATGAATTATATTTGTACAATTTAAGTTTTCGTAATTTATTTGACTACGAAAAAAGAGTGAATAGTGTGTAAGACAAAAATGTGTACATATTATAGAATTTTGTAGAAAATTTTAATTTTTATATAATTGTATAATGTATATGTACAATGGAAAAGAAAACATAATATTTACGTAGAAAACCAGATAAATATGTGATTTGATTTTTTGTTCTAAATCTCTTGAATCTATTTGTAATATGTGGTTGAAAATTTTTAAATTTGTAAATCAAATGTTTGTGAAAGAATTCTGCAGTTGACTTATTAAAATATATAATTGTAGGTACATAAAACTATTTTCACAAAACAGAAACAAAATATCAATTTTTATCTCATAGAATATTTTTAACAAATAAAAATAAAAAATAAATTTAAAAATGAATGAAAATTTTATTTAAATGAAATTTAGAAAGAAGACATTTTTTAAAAATTTGTAATTATTAGTAGAAAACTATTAAAATTTTTTTTTAAATCAATTGAGGAAATACAAAAATCTTTTAAAAATTACGAAAGTAGTGAAAAAATAATAAAAAGAATTATGTATCGAAGAAGAAATTAAAAGGCTTATCATTGAAAATTCTAAAAAACAATTTTTAAATTGTAGAATATAATTGGAATTTTAGAAATCAATTTAAAATTGAAGAATGCGTTTGAACACTGACAAAAAAGAATTAATAAAAACTTTAAAGAATATAATTAAAATGCCTGAAAAATAATTTACAATTTAATAAATTAGTTATTATTTTGTATTTTTTCTTTAAATGTATGTTAAAATCTGTAATTTTCATCCAATTTTGACAAATAATAGCTCATTTTTCTCGTTGAAACATTCTCTGCAATTTTATTTGTCTAATAACTATTAAACAAAATATTATTTAACAAAACCCAGTATATAAAATTGTAGTGAATGTTTCAATGAAAAAAATGAGCAATTATTTGTTAAAATTGGATGAAAATTACAAATTTAAAGAAGAAAAAGATTTGGATTTAAAGAAAAAGCCTAAAATGTCAAATAATAATTATTAACAAACAAATTTTCTTCAACTGGGCCTTTCAAATTTTGGTGAAATTAATTCCAATAATATTTTCACAACATTTTTATTTTGAGGTGAAAACTTTCTAGTTTGAGGTTATATGTAAATGGAATGAACCATTTTCACTTTTTAGCACTTTCTGATTCCTTAAATCGTAAAATACTCTATTAATTGGAATTTGAAGAAAACAATTTTAAATTTACAAAACTAATTGAACAAAAAAGCAAATAATTTTAAACTATAAAAAAATAGTTAAAAATATATTGACAGTTGAAATATTCAAGTTAAAAGAAAATAATTAAATTTGAAGAAACAAATTAAAAATCGAAGAACATATATGATTGAAAATGTTAAAAAATACAATAATTTAAATAATAAAAAGAAAATTAAAATAATAAAAAGAAAATACTTCAAACACAAAAACACTAAAAAAATATAATTGGAATTTAGAGAAACCAACTAAAAATTACAGAAATTAATTTTAGAAAGAAGACATTTTTTAAAAATTTGCAAAAGAAAGCTATTAAATTTTTTTTTAAATCATAAAGAAGAAAATCTTTTAAAAATGACGAAACTAGTGAAAAAATAAAAAAAGAATTCTTCGATGCATCGAAGAAGAAATTGAAAAACAAAAATTTAAAAATTGTTGAATATAATTTGAATCTTATAAATCAAATTAAAATTTAAGAATGCAATTGAACATTGACAAAAATAATTAAAATGTAAAGAAAATAAATAAAAAACTGAAAAAAGTAATTCAAGAATGTAAATAAAAATTGAAGAAAATAATTAAAAACTTTGAAGAATATAATTAAAATGTCTGCAAATTAATTTAGAATTTAGTATTGTAATTAGAAAACAATGAAAATAATTGAAAATAAAATAATACTTGAAGAAAATAATTGAAACATATAAAATATTTTTATTATATTTTAAAATTCACTGTTTTAGTATTTATTTATTTTTTTATTTTATATTATATTTGTTTACTAATATATTTTTTTATATTAGTAAATAATAATTGAAGAGAATAATTAAAGTGATAAAAATAATTATATTTCAAGTATAAGAAAATCATTGAAAAAAATAAAATCTATAAGTATTTGACATTTTAAGAAAATAAACAAAAAATTTATAAAATAATTGAAAAAAAATACAATTTTGAAATAGAAAATTGAAAAAAACTGCGTACAAATGACAATAACTATAATTAAAACTAATTAAAGATTACTAAAAATAAGTAAATATTGATAAAATTAATGGAATAAATTTGATGTATAGAATTGTTATTTGATGAAAAGAAATGAATAATCAAGAAAAAAGTAGAAAGTTAATTAATATTACAATTTATCAATAATAATTGACGAAAATTTAATATTGAAAAAATAATTAAAAAATCTGAAGGATTTAATTGAAAATTGAAAGACAAAATTTTGTAGAATATAATTGAAAGTTAAGAAGTTAACTCAAAATTGAAGAATATAACTGGAATTTAAAGAAAATATATTTAAAATAGAAGATACCTAATCGTTAAAAATCGAAGAGCATCATTGAAAAAAAAAATTTAATTTGACATTAATGAAAATTTAAGGATGTTCAACCCATTAACATAACCTCAAAATAGAAAATGGTTTTTCACATAAAATAAAAATATTATTAAAATTGATTTCTCCCACTTTTAAACAATACAGTTTGTACACTTTTCAAAAAGTGTTTTAGTTTGAGGTTATGTCAATGGGTTGAACATCCTTAAGACAATAAAAGAAGCAAACAAGAAATTTAATTTTAAAATGGAAAAAAGAAAAAAAAATGATTACAGAAGGCAATAATAATTTAAAATATCGAAATGGTTAAATGAAATTTGTAATAATTCGTTATTGAAGAAGTTAATTAAAGAAAGAAAAAATAATTGAAAATTTATGAAAGTATGTTTAAAAATCCCAAAATATATATAACATTTTAGTAAGAATAATCTTAATTTTATTTATTATTAATAATTTGTTTTTAAATCAATACTATCTTGTTTATAACCATTATAATCAGATTTTCTTACCAAATAAACTTCTTATTTAATCTATCAAATAATTATGTTTATGTAAGTATTTAAATTTATAATAATTAATAAAAATTAATTAAATCTCAATTAACAAAATATTTATATTTTCAATAGAATTCTTGAAAATTCAAACATTTTAATTAATGGGTTCACTTTACTAATTTTCAAAATCCCAGAACACCATTTCAACTTTTTTTTTTGCTTATTGAGAAAAGTACCATTTTCATCACAAGTAGTAAAAGTAACAATTTCCATTACTAGTGGAAATAACGACCATTTCCAAAAAAAAAAAATTACCATTTCCATCACTAGTGGGAAAAATGATCATTTTCAATACTAATGGAAAAAAAATTCCAATTTCAACCACTAATGGGAAAAATGACCTTTTCGGTTACTGATGTGTAAAATGAGCATTTATTACACTAGTTAGATATTGCATATTATTTTTCTCACTTAATAATTATCGTTAAATTAAAATTACAAACGTAAATTTTTAAAAACTTCTTAAAAAGCAGGGGAAAAATAATTTCGTCATTATAAAAAAGTAATTTTTATTTACAAAAAACCCCTATCAAAGCTCTTATTATTACAGTAAAATGTAATAAGCGTTACAATATAAAAATAGATTTTCCAGATAGTACCTGAGCTAAAATTGACTACAACTCAATATTTGCTAAACTTGCTTGCTATCTGCCTAAAAACAAAAAAAAATTGTACGGTTCTCCAGTACCGCAGAAATAAATTATTCATAAAATAAAGTAAAAATCACAATTACGTTGGTAATCAATTTTAATACAAACATACTAAGTATTCAATTCTTTCTATTGATGATCATAATACGTTTTAATCTCCTCACAAATTTTTTCTGGTAGCTGCCGACGAATACTTTTAATTGTACTATTTTCCGTGTTAAGGGTTAAGTTATGTAAACTTAATATTCTATACGTATCTTTCAATTCTTTATTTTCATTTCTAAGTAAGACGTTTTCATTTAAAAGCTTATTTTTCTTGTCAAATTCCAAATTTCCTTCTAATAATTTATCATTTTTCACCTCGGGTAATGTTTCTTTTTTTGAAGTTTCTTTACACTCAGAGCTTTCCGTTTCAAGAGCTTTCGTTTTTATTTCTTTCTTCTCCTTTTCCTCCGTTTCTGTTTTCAATTTTTTCTCCTGCTCAGAATTCTCATTCTTAACTAAACTATTATTTGCTACTAACTTTTCTTCTTTCGTTTCCGTCTTTTCAATTTTTATTTCAGGCTCAACTTTACCATTTCTGCGTTTGGCTTTTTTTATTTTTCTGTCAGATTTTCCACTTCCAGGATCATCAATCATTTTTTCTACTTTCGCTTGAGCTGCGAGTAACTCTTTTTTTAAATCGTCGAGTGTCTTACCTTTATGAGATTTATTTCGAGCTCGTGATTCAACAAATGAAAAAATTGGAATGAATAAATTAGAATAACAAAGTTCCTCTGTCTCCACATTTTTCTCGGGAATAAGACTGGCATATGGATTATCCTTATCACGGATCTCAGGAATGCGAAAACAATCATCAGCAAAATCTTCTTCTTTCAATCGATCGGCTTTATTTGTCGATGTCATTATAAAGGGAACTTGTATTTCAGTCATAACATGAAGTACTTTTTTCCAAGATTCTGTCTCGGTTTTGTACATATTCGAATTAAATCCTATTACAAAGTCAGGGTACATAAAATCATCGCTTTGATAATAATCTTCGTACTGCATCAGGTACGATTTAGATTCAAACTTGTGAAAAGACATGTAAAATATGAGAGAAAAATCCAATTGAAATGTTAAAGCATTATAGTAAGAGGGAGTAGTTACAGATTCTTTTTTCGGAGCGATAAAAATTACTGTCACATGTTTAATGTAATGAAACCAAAAAGAAAGAATTTTCCAATATTGAATCTCAGATTCATCAATCATTGCCGGCAAAATCACATGAATCACCATTGACTCTTCGTCCAAAAGACAAGGATCATAAAGACATTCAGCACAATAGACCATTGTCAACGGATTAGTCAAATGTTGAGATAAAAGAACATCTTGAATATTGGGAATGTTGTAAACTTCAAAATTGTGAAAAGCAAGAAATCGTTGTATAAATTTATCCATTGATGACGGAAACTCATTGCAATCTTTGGTCGCAACTGTCACTTTAAATGGCTTATAAGGAAGTTCAGCAAACATTCTCAAGTTTCGAAATAGCGCAAAACTGTCGCAAAACTTCTTGTGCGTCACGTCTCTCAAGTGGATATTGCAAAAACTTTCCTGAAAATAATAAAATAATTATATTGCATTACATTATACAGAATAATAATATTGTCGTTTTCATTCATTTTGACCAATTCTAAAAATTTGCTTAATTCAAAGTATAGAGGACAGGACACTTTTTAATGGAAAAAATTACTATTTTCGTCAGTAATAAATAAATGATTACTTTTTTCACTTATAAGAAAAATAACAATTCCCATCACTAGTGGAAGTAACTATTTGCAGAGTGACTAATATATCAATTTGTGTGATAAATAAATATAATAACTTTATGCATTTTGTAACAATCTGATTATGAGTTAAATTATGTGTAATTATGCGACAATTATGCAATTGAAAAATAAAAAATATACATTGAAAATTAAAATATAATATAATATATTCTCATGAAATATAGATGTTTGTCTACTATCTTTTTTCTTAACGCTAACAATACCGCAGAGACAATGAAAGACATTAAACATGAAAAAGTCAAATTATTATGAAAAAAGGTAGATAGAACTTGGGTTTTTTTATTAGACCGTACATTGCATAATAGTTTATATAGTTATTGACAATTCTATTGTGTGCTTTCAATTATCAATTATTTTCATCATATTTCAATTATTTTTTTCGATATTCAATAATTTTCGTCTTTTTTCAATATTTTTTTTTCAAATTCCCGATTACGTTCTTGAAGCTTCAATTCAATTCTTCAATTATTCAACTATTTTTAGAAATTCACAATTATTTTCTTCAACTGACAATTATTCTTTTCAATTTTCAATTATTTTCTTCAATTTCCAATTATTTTCTACAATTCTCAATTATTTTTATCCATTTTGAATTATTTTCATTAATTTCAAATTATTTCTTCATTTCTCAATTATTTTCTTCGATTTTCTACTATTTTCTTCAATTAACAATTATTTTATTCAATTTTCAATTATTTCCATCAATTTCTAATTAATTTCTTCAATTTTCAATTATTTTCTTCAACTATAAATTATTTTTTTTTGAATTGACAATTATTTGATTCAATTTTCAATCATTTTCAAATTATGTTTTTGAAACTTGATTTCAATTCATCAATATTTTATAATTTTATAATTTTATAATTTTATATTATCAATTTTATATTATCAAAAAAATGTGATTTTATGAAAATTGTTGAATAATAATTCAACAATTTTCATAAAATCACATTTTTTTCAATTTCAAATTATTTTCTACAATTTTTAATTAAATTCTTCAAATTACAATTACATTCTTAATTTTTTATTATTTTCTTCAAATTCTATAATTCCTGGGCTGTTCAATTTCTTTTTTCTTCAATTATCATTTATTTTCTTCTACTTTCAATCCCATTGTTCAATTCTTGAATTATTTTCTTTAATTCTCAATTATAATTTTCGACATTCGATTCCATTCTTTAATTTTCAATTGTTTTTTACAATATTCAATAACTCTAGGCTTTTTACCATGATTTTTTAAAATTTTTTAATTATTTTCTTCAATTTCCAATTATTTTTTCATATTTCTTTCAATTTCTCAATTTTTTTCAATTTTCAATTTCTTCTCAATTTTATTCAATATTTAACAATTCTCAGCTTTTTTAAATTATGTTTTTCTTTCAATTTTTATCTAAATTGATAATTTTTAAATTATTTTTATCAATTCGCAATTATTTCCGTCGATTTCTAAATTTTTATGCTGTTTTCAAATATTGTCTTTAATTTTTAAGTACTTTCTTCAATTTTCAATTATTTTCTTTAATTTTTTATTATTTTGTTCAATTTTCAATTGTTTGTTTCAATATTCAGTAATCTCGACTTTTTCCAATTATAAGTTATTTATTTCACGTTTCAAAACCTTCGTTTCAAAAAAAATCTTCAATTTTCAATAATTTTTTTCTATTTTCAATTTAATTGTTCAATTATTTTTTTCAAGTCTCAATTAATTTCTTTAAATACCAATTCTATTCTTCAATTTTTAACGTTTTCTTCAATATTAAATAATTCCTGACATTTTCCTTTTTTTTTTTAATTATAAATAATTTTTTTCTTTTTTCAATCCAATTGTTTAGTAATTTTATTTAATTCTCAATTACTGTATTCGAATTTCAATTTTATTTCTCAATTTTCAATTGTTTTTTTCAATATTCAATAATTCTGTGTTTTTCTGATTTCAATTTCATTATTTAATTTTCAATTTATTTCTTCAATTTTGAATTATTAACTTAAATTTTAAATTATTTTTTTTTTGATTTTCTATCTAGTTGACCAATTTTCAATTATATTCTTTGAATTTAATAACCATTGTTCAATTTTTTCAATTATTGTTCAATTGTAGATTAATATTTACTTTTTTTTTAAAAATTTTATTCCTAATTGTCAAATATCTTTGTCATTGTTCAATTATTTTTTTCCATTATTAATTATTCCTTTTCATTATTAATTGTTCCTTTAAATTCTTAATTATTATTTTTTGTAAAGTTTAATATTTAATTCTTCAATTCTCAATTATTTTCTTTGAATTTCAATTATTTGCTTCAAGTATCAACTGTTATCTTCAATTTTTGTAGCCATTTGTAGGTCTATTTATACTTAAAATAAATTTTAAGTTAACAAGAGAAAAAAACCGGGAAAAATAGGAACAAAAAACGGGAAAAACCGGGAAATGACCGGGAATTTTGTTGCACAAAATTAGTAGACACCCTGTTCAAATTCCCGGCAAATTCCCGGTTTTCCCGGATCTAAAATCACATTTTCCCGGATTTCTTTTATGTATGATTAATAGCTATAATATTAAAATAATTATCGGGTAATAAGAAATATTAAGCAGATTGGGTATAAAAAGTCAAAACACGTCTTTCTTAATTAGAAAAATATAATATGATTTATTTTATCAACTAATCAATCAACAATTCAAAATAGCAGGTCCAATATCAAATGTCAAAGATAACAGAAATTTGAAGAAATTAATTGGAAAATGACAAAAAAATTGAAATTTGAAGAAACAAAATGAAAGATGACAAAACTAATTAAAAATAAAGTAAAAAATAAAAAATCGGAAGAAAAGACTTAAAAAATTATAAAAATAATTAAAATTTGAAAAGAATTGGAGAAATGACAAAAATTAATGAAATTTAAGTAAGAAATTAAAAAATTCATAAAAGTAAGTTAAAGGTATAAGAAAATAAGTATAAAATTTAGAGAAAATAATAAAAAAAGGTCGAAAATTTTGACAAACAATTGAAAAGTTACTAGATTAATTGAAAAATTTAAAAAACAATTAAAAAATGACAAAAATAATTAAAAATAGGAAAAAATAATTGAAATTTGAAGAAAATAATTGAGAAATCACAAAAAATTTAAATTGAATGTAATACATGAAAAATAACAAAAATAATAAAAATTTGAGACAAATAATTGAAAAGATGACAAAACTAATTACAAATTAAGTAAAAAATAAAAAATTTGAAGAAAAGATTTGAAAAATGATAAAAATAACTAAAATTTGAAAAGAAATTGAGAAATGACAAAAGTAAATGAAAATTGTAGTAAAAAATTAATAGTTAATGACAATAACTGAGAAATTATTAGATGAATTGAAAATTATTAAAAGCAATTAAAAAATGACAAAAATAATTTAAAACAGGAAAAAATAGTCGAGAATAACAAAAATAACAGAAATTTGAAGAAAATAATTTAGAAATCACAAAAAATTTAAATTTGAAGGTAATACGTTAAAAATAATAAAAATTTGAGACAAATAATTAAGACAAAATTAATTAAAAATTGAGTAAAAAATAAAAAATTTAAAAAGAAGACTTGGAAAATGATAAAAATAATTAAAATTTGAAAAGAATTTAAGAAATGACAAAAATTAATGTAAATTGAAGTAAGAAATTGAAAAATTCATGAAAATAATTTAAAGATATGTATAAGAAAATAAGTATAAAATTTGGAGAAAGTAATAAAACAATGTCGATAATACAAAATATTGACAATAATTGAGAAATTAATAGCTTAATTAAAAATTTTAAGAAACAATTTGAAAATGACAAACATAATTGAAAATGGGAAAAAATAATAGCAAAATCACAAAAAAAATTGAAATTTTTAAGAAAATAGTTAAAAAAAATAATAAAAATAATTAAATTTAAAAATAAAAAGCAATTGACAAATGACAAAAATATTTTAAAAATGAAAAAATTAAATGTAAATTAAAGTAAGAAATTAAAGAATCCATGACAATAATTTGAAGATATAAGAAAATAAGTTAAATTTGGAGAAAGTAATAAAAAAATGTCGAAAATATTGATATTAATTGAGAAGTGACTAAATTAATTGAAAATTTTAAAAAATAATTAAAAAATGACAAAAATAATTTAAAACAGGAAAAAATAGTCGAGAAATAACAAAAATAACAGAAATTTGAAGAAAATAATTTAGAATTCACAAAAAATTTAAATTTGAAGGTAATAAGTTAAAAATAATAAAAATTTGAGACAAATAATTAAGACAAAACTAATTAATTGAAAGAAATAATGACAGTTTAACAATTGGAGAAAGTAATTTTAAAAATCATAGAAATGTCTTAAATTTAAAGAAAATAATTTGAGAAAAATACTTGAAAATAAGTTTTAAAAAATTTGAATAATGAAAAATTGGAGAAAATAATTGAAAATTGAAAAAAAATAATTGCCAATTCGGATAAATAATTAAAAATTTAGTGAATTAATGCAGAGAACACAAAAATTTAAGAAAATAATGAAAAAATAATATAAATAATTTACAATTGAAGAAAATAATTAAAATTTAAGGAAAATAATTGAAAAACTTACAGAATATATTTTAAATAAAGGAAAGTTAAAGAAAATTTCAGAAAAATACTTAAAACTCTTAGAAAATCATTGAAAAAAAAGAGAATAATTAAAAATTAGAGACAATAAGTAAAGAAAGATAAACATAATTTAAAATTGAAGAAGACAACTTTTATTTTCAGATAAATAATTGCAAAAAATACAGAATATTCCGAAAATACAAGAAAATTATAGATATAATTGAAAATTTAATAAATTAATGGAAATTTTAGATAAATAATGAAAAACTTTTTGGATTTTATGAGAAAGAATAAAAATAATTGAAAATTGAAGAAAATAATTAAAAAATAATATAAATATTTGAAAATTGAATAAAATAATTGAAATATCAGATAGTTTGAAATTTTTGAAATTATGAAAAAAATGGAAATAATTGAAAATTGCAGAAAGCTCAATTTTTACTCTTTGTGGCGTGAAAACTCACTCACAGAAATTTAGAGAGACTATAGTTCTAAAAGAAAAATTTCAAATCTGTATAATTTTTTTTAAAAAATATTAAATTAATTTTCAAAAATGGGTTTCGAAGCTGAAGAGTAGTACGATACGATACCATTTAGGAAAATGAAAAAAAAATTGGCAAGCTACAAAAAATTCACGAAAATGCCCATTTTTTGTCCATTGAAGCTAATATTACAAAAAATCCGATGTGATGAATCATTTTTAATGTCAGATTCTTATACTCCATCAAAAAATCTGCAAGTTGAATAACCTCTCATTTTTTTAACCTGTTTATAAGTGTATTAAATATCTTTCTAAAAAAAAATTTTTTTTTTTCAATTTTCAATTATTTTATTCAATATTCAATAATTCTCGCATTTTCTCAATTATCAATTATTTTTTTGATATTTCAATACAATTCTTTAATTTCCAATTGATTTCTTCAGTTCCATTTATTTTCTACAATTTTTTCCATAATTTTCATCAGTTATCAATTGAAATTTATTATTCTTCTTCAGTTTTATGATTATTCATTAATTTAAAAAATTTTTTTGTTCGAATACCGATTATTCTCACCATTTTTCGAATTTTTTTTTTCATTGTTAATTAATTTTTAACAGTTAATTATTTTCGTCAATATTGAATTATTTTCTTCATATTGTAATTGTTCTTTTAATTATCAATTATTTTCTTAAAATTTCCATTTAATTCCTTGATTTGCAATTTATTTATTCAATTCTCAAATATTTTTTCGATTTTTAATTAATTCCTCAATATTCAATAATTTTTGGATTTTTGCAATTATTTTTTTCACTCATAAAAATTGCTTTAAAATTTCAATTCAATTATTCAATTCTAGAACTATTCTCTTCAATTCTGAGTTAATTAATTAATTAGATTAATTAATTCTAGTCTTTTTTCAATAACTTTTTTTCAATTTTTAAATATATTTTTTAAATTTAAATTCCACTCGCCAATTTATAATTATTTTTTTCAATTTTAATAATTTCTTTTTATTTTAAATTCAGTTGTTAAATGTGCAATTATTTCCGACAATTATTCTTATAATTTTTTAATTTTTCAATCTGCAATTATTATCTTAAAATTTTATAATTATTCTTTAATTTTTGAAATTATTTTATTTGGTTGTGTATTAATCTAGCTATTTTTTAAATTTTGTTTTCAATTGTGGATTATTTTCGTCATTTTGTAGTTTTTTGTTTAATTATGAATTATTTTTTATGTACGAAAGGACTTTGAGCCCGTAAATCTGGATATAAATAAATAAATAATTTTTTCCAAATTTTAATTTAAGACTTAAATTTTTAATTTATTTCTTCAATTTTCAATTATTTTTTTCAATTTTAATACATTCTTTTTATTTTAAATTCAGTTGTTAAATGTGCATCAATTATTTCCAACAATTATTCTTATAATTTTTTTAATTTTTCAATTTACAATTATTTTCTTTAAATTTAATATTTCTTATTTAATTTTTTAAATCATTTTGTTCGGTTGTGTATTAATCTAGCCATTTATTGAATTTTGTTCTAAATTGTCAATTCTCTCCGTCATTTTGTAATTTTTTTTTCAATTATCAATTATTTTTTCAAATTTTAATTTAATTCTAAAATTATCAAACTGTTTTAAATTTTTTTAATTTATTTCCTCAATTTTTTATTATTTTCTTCAATTTCAATTATTTTTCGATTTTCAATCCAGTTGTTTAATTATCAATTATTTTTTTAGTTGTCTAGTCATTTTTCGAATTTTGCTATCAATCGACACTTCTTTTCGTCGTTTTTAAATTCTTTTAAATATCCAATTATTCTCGTCATTTTACAACTATTTCTTTCAATTATTAATTATTTTCCGCAATTTTCCATTATTTTCTACAATTTTTTTTAGTTTCGTTTATTATCTTATAATTTTATAATTATTCCTTGATTTTTAAAATTATTTTGTTCGGTTCTGAGTTAATTTTTTTAATTTTGTTTTCAATTGTCAATTATTTTAATAATTTTTAATTTTTTTTTCATTTTTCAATTATTTTTTCAATTATTTTTTTAAATTTTAATTTAATTTTTTAAATTTTAATTTAATTTTTTAATTTTTAATTTATTTCTTAAATGTTCAATTTATTTCCTTAATTTTTAATTATTTTCTTTAATTTCAATTATTTTTTTCGATTTTTAATCCAGTTGTTAAATGTGCAGTTATTTTTAACAGTTATTCCTCTAATTTTTTAACTATTTTGTTTATTCATTTTATTGCATTTTATTTTATTTATTGTTTTATTTTTAAAAATAATATTTTTAATTGTGTAATTATCTAGCCATTTTTCGAATTTTGCTTCACACTAACAATTATTTTCGTCATTCTTCAGATATATTCTTCAATTTCGTAATTACCATTATTAATATTTTAAAAAATGTATAGTTTTAAATGTAATATATAGTAATAATATATGTGTACGTCCGCATGAAAAGGGACCACTTTATCAATTTTATTTTACAAGATATTTGCATTTTTCTAAAGGAGGTTCAAATTTTCGATTTTTTTTATTGCTGAAAAACAAACTACAATATCCCACATCGAATCACGTGTTTATTATAACTTTATCTTAATTAAAAGCACAAAATAATCTTATTTTTAATATTTAAAATGCATAGGCGCCAATGGTAATCTAATTTTCAACTCGTATTTCTTAAAATTAGAGTTTTGACACTTTTAACTTTGTAAATTTTGCATCTAAAGGTTTCAAGACCTCTCAAAATATTCCAAATTTAATAAATATGGTCATTCCAGATAAGTACAATAGTGCCAAAGTGGGCCCTTTTCATGCGGAAATACACATTTAATAATATATAATAATAGGCAAGATTCCAAGTGAAATTTACGTTATTTTCAGGCAGGTTAACGGCGGGCAACGAAAACTTATAATTTGATTATATTTAATATGACTAATGTTTTACATAAATATTTAGGTCAAAATATTAAATAGTTTACGAGAATTAAAATTTCGAAAAAAAATTGAAATAGCAATATCTTGCGTTCTATCAGTCGCATTAAGGTTTTCTTTTTTTTTAAATGCTCAGAAAAATATAAGGAATATTTCTATTTCAGGGCAATTTTCTATCATTTTAATATTCAAAAAATTATTAAATAAAAATTATATAACTTTTAAGCGGCAAGATTAAATGCACTAACCCAAATGCTAAATCCAACTTACCTGGGGTCTTTTCCAGATTCCAAAAGAAATGAACTACACAGTTACTTCCTTGATATTTAATTTTAATAAATTATAAATGTTAACCTTGGAGATTTAGGTTAGTAAACAAATCAATATAATATGGTTGCGCGCGCATTTCCATCTGAGAATAATGAAGTTAAGGTTATATGAAGTCGCAGTGATGCCAACTTCATTCCTCTCAGATGGAAATGCGCGCGCAACCATATTATATTGATTTGTTTACTAACCTAAATTTCCAATGTTTACATTCATAATTTATTAAAATTAAATATCAAGGAAGTAACTGTGTAGTTCATTTCTTTTGGAATCTTGAAAAGAACACAGGTAAGTTGGATTTAGCATTTGAGTCAGTGAATTTTTTCTTGCCGCTTAAAAGTTATATAATTTTTATTTAATAAATTTTTAATATTAAAATTATAAAAAGTTTGTAACGATTAAAAACTATTTCTATTTAATTCTTAAAATCGCACATTTAAATTATATTAAAATTAAAAATGAATATAAATAAAAATCATGAAATTTAATAAATATATAAATTTATAACACAAAAATAGTAAATTAAAAGAAAATAAAAGTCGGAATTTATAGTCAATTATATAAAAATTATATTTCGTCAAAATTAATAAACTAAAGAATAAATGCCCGACACACACATACTTATACATACACGATTGTCTAAAATTATATATAAAAATAAATAAACAGATAATTCGAACTTGAACCACGTGGATTTCAAATGTACATATATAAATAATTTAAATAAATAAAATATACGAGAAAGACAATTAGACAAAGACAATAAAATATATATAAAACTCATCGATTCGGCATCTTCTATTTTCAATTTCTTTCTGGACTGGGGCGATTATTAATGAGCAGCATGGAGATTGACGAGCAGAATCATTATAATTGCACATTATTTTTTTTTTATAGTGGACCATAGATTTGCTCCAAATCTTGTCAACATTAATTAAATTGTTGCAATGTTGATCTCCTAAATTTTATCCACCCCATCGTCCTCTTCATTGGGAAAGCGTCACATAATTAAAAATCGCCACACTTCAAAAAGATAAAAAATAAATAATTAAAAAAATTCGTGCTGCCGGCGACACACAAAGCCGTGACGATTTCCGATAGATAGCCGATAAACGATTGTGAGGACGATGGACGCGGAAGAAACTATATTCTAATCAAAATTTCTCCCTCCCCTCGTCAGTCCCCATGCCCTTAAAACCTTCTGGCGCCCAGGCAATGAAGAGACTTGTCATATTTGTAAATTTCAAATTAAATTATTTTCGTCGTAAATATCGAATCCCTTCAAGTTGCCCTAAAATAAAAATATTGCTATTTCAAATTTTTTTTCAAAATTTTAATTCTTGTTAACTAATTAATATTTTGACCTAAATATTTATGTAAAACATTAGTCATATTAAATATAACCAAATTCTAAGTTTTCATTTTCCGCCGTTCACCTGCCTGAAAATAACGTAAATTTCACTTGGAATTGCACATAGTGAATATCTTACCCCACAGTAGCAAGTCTTCAAAATGCTCAAATCACTGGCATGACAAATTAAACATGTTTTTGGAAGCATAAACATTTCTCGTTCCCCATCCACGAGCTGTTTTCCAATTTTCCGTTCCACTTTCGTCAGCAAATCAAGCTTGACCTTGAACCAAGATTTTTCTTTGTCCGACCTAGATTTATCAAAAACAGACGTCGCTTGAGTTTCGTTCAATATTCCTAAAATAACTTTACAAATGTTTTTATGCTGTGGCCAGTGCACTTTTTGATGATACTCGCTGCAATAAAAAATCATTTTACACTTTTTGCAAGCTGTCGACGGATTAAGTGTCCTACAAACGTAACAAACACCGTGATTAAAATGTCGTTTCCAATAGATACTGTTCCGTTCAAGTGCATCACTCGAATCCTCCTCAACTTCTTCTTCAATCTTCTTCTCAACTGATTCTTCTCCCGATATTACAGCTTTCATCACCGACTTTTCTGATTTGCCAGCCCTTTCAACAATTAGTATTTGCGAGAATTTTTTCGAAACCGTCCAATCATCCTCACTTAAAGTAGAATATAAAGGTGCAAAATCATTAGCACCTTTCTGATACAATGAACAACCAGAAATGTACGGTTGTACATTTTCAGTGACGAATTTTGCGACATTCTCTTTATAAACAATTACCAGTGGACAAGATAGAATTGTCCTCCAAATATGAAGTTCTTCATGCAACATGATAAACTGATCCTTGTTAAAATCATACAAATCAGGAATAAACCTAACAAATAAATCTGGCTTCTTGTAAAATCTGCTGCATATGTATAATGAATACGGTAGTGTGCGAACCTCCACGAGCAATTTTTTGCCTTTTGAAACACACGAGTTGCAGAGATTAAACTTCACCCGTGAATTTGCTTTATTCGTTATAATATAAATCGTCAGGGACTTGATATGCGGTAAAAAGTGCAAAATCGATTCCCAAGATTTGACAAAGCTCATCGTCTCGTTTATTCCCAATACATGAATGTCAATTTCTGATTTAGAAATATTTAACTTACGAAGTACATTGAGAATAGTTAAAGGCACACTTATAACTTCCGAAACAATTGATGTGAATTCCTTTTCTAATCTAACGTTAACGTATTCCTGCTCAAAGAAGTCTTTCATAGAAGTTGGAGTCTGGACAATTTTTTCTGCTTCATAGTTGTGCAAGATTTGAAAAAATTTTAACATAACCGTTGTCAGAGGTAACACTAAATTGCCATAATTGTCGCGATTGTTTTTAATCTCGAGACAATCTTTATCGTGAATCGAACTTTTTGGATGATCTTTGCAGAAACTTGCAAATGGACAGTTGGGACAATTTTTTAATAAGTCCTGCTTGGCTTCGAAGCACACAAAACAGACTCGGGGAAATTTAAATAATTCAATTCCTTCACGAGGAAGAACTTCATCAATCACTAATTCAACTTCAGCCAAGAGTTTTTTACTTTCAGTGATGAATGTTTGCCGACTGACGCCTTTTAGTTTCTCGAAAATGTGCGAGAGTCCTTTTCTTTTCAAGATTGTTGAAACTGAATTGCAAAAAGTTTTGTGCGACTTCCAATTCTGTATCTGATGTTTTTCTCCGCAGAAAGATACTAAATTACATCTGCTACATCGTTTTAAGGAAGTGGTTGTATTGCAGATGAAACACTCGTTCGGGAAGAAAGACATTTTTCTTAATTCTTTTTAATAAAGAATTTTCACGTACCAGTTGATTGTTTAGGAACTAAAAATAATATTAGAGTGTTAATTAACGCTTTTTTATTTAGAAATATTGTGAATAGAGTATCCTGCTGGAAGTGAAAAAATAGAAATGGACAGAAAGGGATAGAAATGGACAGAAAGGGATAGAAATTTTGACCTACTACATTTTTTCTTATCTTTTTCTATTCATACCAATCCACAATGTCTATCTTTTTTTATCCACCATGAATACAAATTGATAAAAATTTTCTATCCATTTTAATCCATCTAAAACTTGGAATTTTTAAATCTTTTTCTATCTGTTTGAATTCGTAGACTATTAATCTTTTAATCTTACACACATTCAATTGCAGAGCTGATAAAAATTATGATTTTTTAAAAAAAATTAATTTTTTTAAGGAGGTTCTCTCTAGAGTTGCGAAGAAGTAATATTATCTGGAGAACAGTAATGAGAACGAGAATATAACCGACCAAAATTCTAATCGAGAATTTATAAGAATTTAAGTTTTTATTATTTATTTATCAAATTAAGTTATATTTTCTCAATGAATGTTACATTAAAATTTGAAAAAATAATAGATAATTAAAAAAAATTACAAAGTGACAAAAATAATTGACAATTGAAAACAAAATTCAAAAAATAAATAGATTAATTCACAACCGAACAAAATATTTTAAAAAATCAAAAAATAATTATAAAATTTTAAGATAATAATTAAAACTTGAAAAAATTGAAGGAAATAGTTGAAAAATTGAAGAAATTATGTGAAAAATTACGAAAATTATTGTCAATTGAAAACAAAATTCAAAAAATGACTAGATTAATAGACAACTAAAAAAAATTGTAAAAATTAAAAAAGAAATATTAAGTTTAAAGAAAATAATTGCAAATTGAAAAATTAAGAAAATTATAGGAATAATAGTTGGAAATAACTGCATTGAAAAACGAAAAAAATTATTAAAATTGAAAAAAATAATTGAAAATTGAAGAATTTATATTTATTTATTTATTTATTGAGTACAATAAATTGAATTGAAACTTATGGAATATACTTAAAATTGAAAAAAAAAATTAAAAAAAGCTTAGAATTAATAATTATAGAAGAAAACAATTGTAAACTGAAGAATGGAAAAAAAATTGAAGAATAGAATCAAAAATAAAAAAACATAATTGAACAATTGTATTTGAAATTAAAGAAACTTAATGATAATCGAAAAAAATAATAAAATAAAAGCGATAATTTTTTAATAATAAAATTTTAAAACAATTTTTATCAGTGAAAAAATTAATTGGAAAAATAAGAGAATTGTTGAATATTGAGGAATTAATCGAAAATCGATAAAAAAAATTGAAGATTAAAGAAAATATTTGAGAATTAAAGAAAATAATTAAAAATTGAAGAAATAAATTGAAAATTAAAAAATTAAATGTAAATTTCAAGAAAATAATTGATAACCAAAAGAAAAATTTCAATATGACGAAAATAATTAATTAATTAACAATTGAAAAAAAATTCAACAAATGGTGAGAATAACCGTCATTCGTACAAAAAAAAAATTTGTAATTAACGAATATTCATAAAATTAAAGGAGAATAATAAATTGCCGATTGAAAACTAATGAAAATTATGGAAAAAAATTGTTGGAAAAAATGAAAATTAAAGAAATCAATTGGATATTCAAGAATTGTATTGAAAGAAAATAATTGATAATTGAGAAACTGCTGGAATTAATTAGTATTAAGGAATTAATTGAAAATCGATCAAAATAATTGAAATTTAAGGAAAATTTTTGAGAATTGAACAAAATAATTAAAAATTAAAGAAATAAATTGAAAATTAAAAAATTAAATGTAAATTTCAAGAAAATAATTGATAACTAAAAGAAAAATTACAATATGACAGAAATAATAAAATATTGACGAAAATAATTAACTAAAAAAAAAAAAAAAAAAAAATTAACAATCGAAAAAAAATTCGAAAAATGGCGAGAATAATCGGCATTTGAAAAAAAAAATTTTAAACTGATGAAAATAATAGAAACAATTTTAAAAAATAAATGAAAATTAAAGAAATCATTTGGAAGTTGAAGAATAATTGTATTGAAATTTCAAGAAAAAATTTGACAATTCAGAAAACGAGAGAATTATTTAATTTTGAATAAAGTAATTAAAAAACGTAGAATGCAATTGAAATTTGAAGAAAATAATTGAAAATAAAAGAAATAAATGGAAGATTATAGAATTAAATTGAAGATTAAAGATTTAAATTGAAGTTTTAAAAAAATAGTTTATAATTGAAGGGAAAATAACAAAATTTTTTTCAACTGATCATTGTTTTCGTCATATTGCAATTATTGTCTTCAAGTTTGAAATTTTAAAATCATTTTCCAATTATTTTCCACAAGTTTTAATAATTCTTATTTTTTTAAAATTATTTCCTAAAATGTTTAAATATTTTTCTCAAATTTCCCATTATTTTCTTTAATTTTTAATCATTATTAATTATTTAATTCAATTTTCAATTATTTATATTACTTGTTTATTATTTTCAATTACTTACGTTCTTTTTCATAATTTCAATTTCCTTTATTTAAAATATATTATGCAATTTTTTCAATTATTTTTTTAAATTTTAATTATTTTCTTCATTTTTAAATTATTTTTATTATTTCTTCATAATTTTCTTAAAATTTAAATCATTTTCATCATTAACTGAATTAATTTTCTAAAATTTTAATTATTTATCTCTATTTGAAATCATTTCTTCCAAATTTTCAATTATATTCTCAAATTTTTCATTATTTCATTTCATTTTATTTCTAAGATTTTGAAGTATTTTTCTCAAATTTAAATTACTTTCTTTCATTTTAAAATTGTTCATAATTGTTATATTTAATTTAATAATAATTTTTACACTTCATTGACTTATAGTTAATTTGTAATTATAATTATTTTTTTGTATTTACATTTTTTTTTATAATAAATTGTTTGTGCTTCAAAATAGTGGGGCTCATTCAAACATAGAAAATTCTCATAAAATCTCCAGAAGGAGAATATTCTCGGTTATATTCTCGAGAATGTAACCGGATTTTAAATTACCGAGAATTTTGCAATTCTATGTTCTCTCCATTTACATAACTTTAAACTAGAAAGTCGTTTTTCAACCCAAATACAAATATAATTCAAATTAATTTCACCAAATTTTAAAAACTCCATTTGTATATTTTTCAGAAAAAATTAAGTTGAGCTAAAATTTGTTGTCAAATAATAATTATTTAACATTTTATGTTTTTTCTTTACATTTAACGACCAACTGAAATTTTCATCCAACTCTTACAAATAATAGCTCATTTTTCTCGTTGTAACATTCTCTACAATTTTATTTGCTGTGTTTTGTTAAATAATATTTTCTTTAAAAGTTATTAAACAAATAAAATTTGTTCTTTACATATTTTTTAAACAGAATATTATTTAACAAAATCTAACTAATAAAATTGTAGATAAAGATTCAACGAGATAAATTATTTATTATTTGTCAGAATTTGATGGAAATTGCAGTTGTTCATTAAATTTAAAAAATTAAAAAAAAAACATAAAATGTTAAATAATTATTATTTGACAACAAATTTTAGCTAAACCTCCTTAAATATATAAAAAATTTTAAATGTTTATTTGTAAGTAGTTTATTTTTTAAACTAAGAACATTTAATAAGAAATAATGAAGAATAAAACATTTAATAAAAATCAAACAAATTATGTCGAATAAACGTGAAGATTTCAAAAAAATATCTTCAAATTTATATGATCGCCAAATTTAAAAAATTAGGTGAAAGCAACGAGAAAATGATAAATTATAAAAAGGAACATAAAAACGTAAAAAGGTAAGAAAAAAGTCTATTAAAAAAATGAGAAAATTCTTTTTTTTTTTTTAAATAAAACAAGTCATAGATATTATTAACAAAATAAAGAAAAATTTAAAAAAAACAAGATAAGAAGGAAAAAAATAAAAAGTAAGATAATTAAAAAATGTTAAAATATGTTACTAAAGAGAAAGAATTTTTAAAATTAGAAAAATTTGAGAATTATTTTTAAAATCAGAGAAATTAGAGAATTATTTTACAAATGGAAGAAAAAAAAAAAATAATAAAATAAATTTAAAAAAAATAAATTAATAAAAAAATTAATAAAATAAAAATAAAAAAGTTTAGGAAAATTGAAACAAATTTTTTTTTATATTACACTTAAGACAAGTTCAACAATAAATTTAGAAAAATAAAGAAAATCTAAAAATGTTATGAAAGAATAAGTAAGTTTGCAAAAAAATAGACAAGATTCATTTGAATCTTTCCAAAAATAGTCTTATCACGTTCTATCCATGATATATTATTTTAACTTCTCTCAATTTACATATATCTTCAAAATATATTTATAACTCTTTCTATCCACGGCAAATTGAATTGAATGGTAAAAAAAAATTAGTGGATAGAAAACTTAGATTAAGAAAGATTAAGTAGATTGAAAATTATAGAAAAAGGTTGGTGTAATTTTTTTGGATTTAGAGATTTAGTAGAAAGGTCGGAATTGGGAAGGATTAAAATTATAAGGTTTTGAATTTGAACACAGAGAAAAATTTAAAAAAATTGGTTGCTATTCAGATTTGAAAAAGACAAACAAAAGATTTAAGTGGGATTAAAAATGATTTATTCAAATATGAAAAGGATTGAAAAAAAATTAGTTATTCAAATTTGGAATAGATAAAAAAAAAGATTAAAATGAATAAAGAAAAGATAAATTTGTATAGAAAATTAGGAATAAAAATGGGTATAATGCTTCGTAATTTTAAATAAACTAAAAAAAGATTTAGATAAAATTCAAAATGATTTATTTGGATTTGAAAAGAAGGGATTGAAAAAGACTGGCTGTTGTTCATATTTGAAATGAAAAAAAGTGGATAAAGAGAAGATAAAGTTGGATAAAAAAGTCAGGAATAAAAATTGATATAACACTGTTTCGTAGTTTTAAACTGAATAAAGAAAAATTAAGATTGAATTCAAAATTATTTGGAAATAAAAAGGAGGAATTGAAAAAGATTATTTGTTTTTTAGATGCAGCAAGGATTAAAAAAGATTAAAGTGGATGAATGAAGGATAGATTTGGATGGTAAATTTGAGATAAAAAAGTATAGATTCACTTGGAGAATAGAAATGGATAGACAGAAATTCAAATGAATGGAATAATGTTTCCATTTCATGGCTTCCAGCAGGGTTATAAAAATGTAGTAGATTAAAAAATAATTGATGAATTATAGGGATAACAGTACCCTTTTTGCTTGAAATAAGTGAATAAATTTTCGAAAAGGTGACAAAAAATGTTACATAAAATAAATTAATACGTGAAATAACAAATAACAAAATACGAGAAAGATATTTTATTAACAATATACATAATTGAGACATTTTTTTAAAAATTGATAAGATGACTTAATATAATTACACATTTTATCAGTTTGCATGAAATATTGTATAAAAACTTTAAAAAAGATATTATAATAAAAGCAGTTAAATTTTCCACTTTATCTATATCTAATTAAAAATTAAAGAATTTGATTAACTTTGCGAAAAATTTTTTTTGTAAATTATAGTCTTAATTTGCTTGAGACTAATAGGTTACCGGCGATCAAAAATTAATTTTCAGAGTGTTAAACAAGACTTTTATAACATGTAAAAAACACTGTTTAATTGAATTGTTTAAATAAAAATTCAAGTTCAAATTTTATTGACAAAGCCAGCTTTATCTTATCGATAAAAAGTGCAAATTTAATGATTATACCATAAAAAAATAAGTAAATATATTTTTTGTATCTATGAAAAAAAAAGAATTTCTTTGCTACTGGTTTATATGTAATTGATATTAAAATATAGAAAGTTTATACTACAAGAAATATAGTTATTTTTTAAGCATAAAAATGTAGAATTGGGTACAAAAAATGTACAATAAACTTACCTTTATAGGTTATATCTGTAGATTTTTCTTTAATGAAGATATTGTAAATCTCCAAAGTAATAAATTAGTTTTTTATATAAAACATGTAACATTTAGGAATAATAAGAAATATTTTACATTACATGACACTTATCAGAAAATTTAATTCAGTTAAAAATATAAAAATTGATGCATGACTGCAATATGTACATAAATACATACGGGTACACAGTAGTTCACACGTAAACAAAAAACACAAACACCATGGTGAGGTCACTCCCATGCAGGTATGTAAAGTTACGCATAACTTGGACTTTTTTTACGTAAATTACATTTCTGTAAATTACGTTTATTACCTAGTGATGTGCTGTGCTCGGTATTACAGTCGGGAACCGCAATAGTGAAGACCCTCATTTATGAACGCACGGCAATAGTGAACGGATTTGTCCATCACTTATGAACGACAAAATCCCCACTCAGAACCGTTTGCATACTTCCCCTCACGAAGCTTATGTATTTAAGGAGTTGAGGAGAAGTGCTCCACAGTGCTGAGTAAAAAGTGGGGTGTTCATAAATAGCCTAACGCACAATGAATCGTAATCGCTAATCCTTAATCGTAAGAATGAGAGGAAGCAGGACAGACATATATCTCTGTCCTGCTTCCTCTCATTCTTACGATTAAGGATTAGCGATTACGATTCGTTGTGCTTTAGGCTAATTGTGGCAGCTTCCATTTATGTGATTGTGATATAGTTACTTTTTAGTAACTTCCTACTGGCTGTTGGTATTACCTCAGGCCAATAAACAGAAAAGAAAGAAAGAAAGAAAGAACGTTTCAGACTGTAAATTCTTAAATCATGGCGGAAAGTAAGTATAGCAGAATTATTTTTAACTCTTAAAAAATTTAAATTGTAATCGCACAGAACTTTATTAAAAATAAGGTACTGACTGATTGTCAGCACGTCAATATCCTTTTTGCCATTTAAATATTTCTGATTTTATATAATAATTTTGATACTAGTTGCTGGTCTTATAAAAAATGTGTACTTTTAGATTTTCAGTCAGAACTTGATAAATTGGAATGTCCATTTACTTGGGGCTTGTCTGAAACTAAAATAAACGATAAGACTATGAATCTAAAAGAAAAGTATAAATATCATGAAGATATAACATTTGCAAGATATTTATTATTTTGTTATATAAAAATAAATTCTGGGGAAAATGCCTATGAAGATCTTAAGGAAACAGAACAATTAATAGACGAATTAAAAAGGTAAAATTAAAGCAATACAATTTTCGTGTATTTTAATATTATTTTTCATTAATTCTAAGCGTGTAATTTCAGTTTAACTAAACAGGAAGTTGCAAGGCATGTTTTAAATGCAACCAAAGCCAATTTTCTTTTTAAACAAGGAAATTTGGATGAACTCAAACAAGTATTAAATAATATAAAAAGCATTAATACTGATCCAATTTCTTTGGGTATATTAAACCAATTCAAAGCTTCTGTTTGGTCCCAAGGAGATTACGACGACATTGACAAGACAGATATTGTCATCAAATTTGCAAAACTTTCCACTAAATATGACACAGAAAATGCCTGTTCTCATTATCTTTTGGGCAAAACTTTGAGAAAAGATAGAAGATTTAAATCTGTATTCAGTTATCCAGGAGAAGAAGAATCAGAACACATTAAAAAAGCTTACGAACTGGAGAAAAATCCTAGATTTTGCGCTTTATGTGCCACTTCTCTTAAAGAGAGCAAACATCATGATGAAGCATTGAAAATGTTCCATGATATTATTAAAATGGAAGATTTAAAAAAAGATACTACTGTACAATTGCGAATAGCTTTAGCATTTACGCAAGCTGGTCACCTTGCTGACGCAAAAAGGTGCTTAGATGATGTAGAAAGTATCGCACCCGAACGGTCCATGTTTTTACATTATAAAGGATTGTATTTAATGAAGATAAAAGAATACCAGGTAATTCAATTTATTGTCATTCATGTTCGTATGAGAAGGGCCCAATTCAGCACTATTGGACTTATTTATATGGCCATATTCTTCATTAAATTTCGACCATTTTGAGAGATCTTGAAACATTCTAAATGAAAAATAAAGTTAAAAGTGTCAATAGCCTAGTTTTGAGAAAAACGAGTGTAAAGTTGAAGATTACCATTAATTAGCGCCCATGCTTATAGAAAATTAAGGCAAATCATTATTTGGGTTCGTCCGCATGAAAAGGGCCCACTTTCGCACTATTCGACTTATATCTATTACCATATTCTTCATTAAATTTTCAACATTTTGGTAGACCTTGGGCCCTTTTAGATGCCAAATTTACAAAGTTACAAGCATTCAAATTTGTAAGTTCAAGATTATTAAATTCTAGAATTAAAAAAAAAAGCAAAAAATAATTGAAATTAAATAAAATAATTGCAAATTCTTCAAATTATGTCATGTAAATGTCAGAAAAGCCGTGTTAAGCAAATTTTGAAAACGGTACTTTGTTTTTCTTGTTTACACTACTAATATATATTTACTCATACTATGATTAGCAGTGGGGCGGGGGTTGGGGGCATCAGGAGAGGGAGGTAGGGTATAATATATTTTCAAGTGCATAAATTTAGCATTATTAAATGTGCATCGTGTTCCCAAACTTTGAGGGCACTGGACCCCGGGGGCTCGGGCCGTACACCCCCCCCCCCCCTTTCACGGAAAAAATTATGACTATGCGCCGGGAACTTTTTCATATCAATGGCGTTAAAAATACCTTATGTGGCCTGCACGTTAGCAATTTTTAGGCTCAAATGAGGATTTCAAAACTCGCTATCAGTGTGACTTCGGTTCAACTTGGCTCGTCTTCGCACAGTGGTTCGAACTGAGAAATTGCTGTTCAAAATCGTCCACAGCAATCAATTTTTGACGGATTAAAACTTCTTTTTTTAAAAAAAAACACTTAGACTACAATTTTCTAGAAGATAGCTAAGCCCGATTTTTAATTTTTGTTTTTATTCTAATATTATTTAAATAAATAAAAGAAAAACTTATGTACGTATCACAGAAGAGGGCTCGAACTAGCTCCGTAAATCCCGTAAAAGTCCGTAAATTTACTTATGGTCCGCAAAAGTCCGTTTTTTTAAAAAAAGGTCCGTAAAGTCCGTAATTTGTTTAGAAAAGTCCACAAATTCCGTAAATTTTAAGATAAGAGGCCCTAAGCAGTGTAAAAACGGTTGTGTTTAAATTTTTCAATTCCTTTCTTCAACTTTTTATTATTTTATTTAATATTCAATAATACTCGCCTTTTTTCAATTATCAGTTATTTTCTTGAAAATTTAATATATATGTTCTTCAAGTTACAATTGATTTCTTCAATTTTCATTTATTTCCTAAAATTTTTCCTACAATTTTCTTCAGTTTAGATTATCAATTAATAAATTCATAATTTGAAAAAAGTTTTTTCAAATATAATATTTTCATCCACTTTTATAATTACTCTTTAATTTTTAAAATTAGGGTAAATGTGTCAGTTGCTGCGGGCTCTCAGCCGAGACTCCTTTTTATTAAAAAATACCGCTTTTTTATTGATAACAATGAACTTACGACTTGTTAAATGAGTAGTTTATGTTATTTAGATATTTATTCAATCATCAAAACCCCATAAAAATTGATTATTTGATCAAAATTAAGAAATTAAAAATAATATCAAATGCATCTATTGCTGCGGGTTTGAGTCAGTTGATGCGTGTTAGTTGCTGCGGCCAGAATAACGTGTAATTGGAGGTTAGATTTCCCGCAGCAACTAAAGCACATACACTGAGAGAAAAAAAAGGTTACTACAACGGAGGACACAAGTAGGAATTGATTGAGTGACTCGGGTAGTAGAACTCAAGTTAACGCAACTTGGGACTCCGGTAAATACTGCTTGGGTCTCAAGTCGACGTAATTGGAGACCCAAGCAGTATTTACCGGAGTCCCAAGTTGCGTTAACTCGAGTACTACTACCGGAGTCACTCAGGAAATTCCTACTTGTGTCCTCCGTTGTAGTAACCTTTTTTTTCTCTCAGTGTACAAACCCAAATGTTTGCTTTAGTTGCTGCGGGAAGAATAATTTAAACTTAAATAATTATAAATTAATAATAGTTAAAATAAGATTTTTGATGGAATTGTATTAAGTAAAGGTTAGAATAATTTTATCACACATTTTGAAATAGGTACATATTCTTAAATAGAAATTAGTAATATTTTTCTGAAAACCGCAGCAACTGAAGCATCCGCAGCAACTAACGCACTTACCCTACTTTGTTCTAATAACGATTATTCTCGACACATTTCGAATTTTTTTCAACTGGCAATTATTTTCGTCAATTTGTAATTTTTCCTTCAATTATCAATTATCATCTTAAAACTTCAATTTAATTCCTTTACATTTAAAAAATCCCTGTTTTTTTCAATTATTTGTTTCACTCATAAAAATTTTTAAATTTAAACTCAATTGTTCGATTCTAAAACTATCTCCTTCAATTCTCCATTATTTCCTCCAAATTTTAATTGCATTTTTCAATTTTCAATTCTCAATTTTTTTCTTCCTTGCCTTTTGTCCTTTTTTTGTTATTATCAATAAGTTTCTATGACTATAATTTACATGTTCAATTAGTTTCAACTTTGAATTTTTTTTTCAATTTTCAATTCTATTTTTCAGTTTTTAATTATTTTCTGCTATATTTAATAAATCACGGCATTTATAAATTACTTTATTAAATTTTCAATTAAATTATATACATTTTAATTCCATTCTTCAACTTATAGTAATTTTTTTATTTTTTAATGATTTTTTGAATTATAAAATTGTTTTAATTTAGCGATTTGTCGAAGTTTGTTATCAGTTGTCAATTATTTTCGTTATTTTTCAGATATTTTTTTCAATTCTTTAATTATTCTCGTCATAAACTGTTTCTTTCAATTATTATTCATTTTACGTAAAAATAAAAGTTGCGTACGCAACTTTCAATTAATTTCAACAATTTTTTTAATTTTCATTCATTCTCTTGAAGTTTTATAATTATTCTTTAACTTTTTAAATTATTTTGTTCTCTTGTTGATTATTCTTGACAGTTTTCGAATTTTTTTCATTTGTCTATTATTTTCTTTAATATTTGATAATTTTGTATTTTGTTATTTTCCTTTTAAAGATCTATCTGTCTTCTTCAAAATTTGATTTAATTCTTTAATTTTCAATTATTTTTAAAAAATTTTAATAATTTTTCCAGTTTATTTTTTTGTTTATAATTTTTCTTTAATTCTCGGCTTTTTTCAATCATTTTTTTCAATTATAAAAATTGTTTTAAATTTAAATTCAGTTTTTCAATTCTACAACTATTTTCTTAAACTCTTAAATATTTTCTTTAATTTTACATTTTTTATTCAAATGTTAATTTAATTTTTAACTTTTCAGTTGTTTAATCCAATTTGCAATTATTTTTTTCTCTCATAAAAATTGTTTCAAAATTTTAATACAATTGTTTAATTCTACAACTATTTTCTTCAAATTTCATTTTTCAATTTTAAATTATTGTCTTTAATATTAAAAAATTCTCGCTTTTTTTAAATTATTATTTTTTCGAGTAGGGGAAAGTCGGGTAGCACCGGACATTGGGTAGCCGCGGCCACTGTTTATTTTATGTATAATACCATATTTTTATCATTGAAACAAATTAGAAATGGTGTATCATTTAATTCAACTTATTTTTTTAGTATAGTGACTCCATTATTTCATTTCTTTTTTATAAAAAACTACTATTCTGTAAATATAACCTTAAAGTGTTCGGACAATTAAAGAAATGAGTGTCGCATTAAACGTCATATAAAAATGATATTATATTTGTAATTTCTGAGACTATTGAATTTATTTTTCAATTGATATCCATAAATGATTCTCTGACGATTATTTAAGACATAATTTGTTGTTACTTTACTGAGTTATATAATTAAAATAAAAAGTTTCTTTTACTGTGGCCGGACTTACCCGATGAACTTTTGAGGGTTAGTATTTTACTCCTCATATTTGTCCTTATGTATCTCTTAATTAATATGTTTATTTTATTATTGGAAGTATTTTAAGTGTGGACAAATAGTTTGTCTTCACCATGAAACAATTTAATTATTGTTCTTGACATATTTACACAATTTATTGACCAAAAAGCTTAAGGGGCCGGGGCTGCCCGACTTTCCCCTATCGCAATAAAGTTTTTTAATTTTAAAAGCAGTTGTTTAATTATGTTATTCTATATTCAATAATTATCTTCTTTTTTCAATTTTAAGTTTATTCTTGGAAATTCAAGTCCTTTTTGCAATTTCTAATTATTTTCTTAATTTTTCAATTTTTCCCCCCTTTTTTTTGTAATTATTGCTTTCAATTTTCAATCTAGTTGTTCAATGCTTAATTATTTCCAACAATTGTTCATATAATTTTCATATTTTTAAAGTATTTTTTTCCAATTGTCAATTAATATATTTTTCAACTATTTCTTGCAATTATTTATTTTACCCAATTTTCAATTGTTTGCACACTTTTTTCAATTATTCTCTAAAAATTTTTGTAATTATCCTTTAATTTTTTTTCAGTTCTTTTGTAATTTTTTTTAAAATTATTAATTATTTTTTCAATATCAATTCAGTTCTTAAATTTTCATTTTATTTCTCGAAATTGTTATTATTTTCTTCAGTTTTCAATTATTTTCTTCAATTTCCATTATTTTGTCGATTTTCAATTCAGTTTTTCAATTTGCAATTATTTCCAACAGTTTATTTTTTAATTTTCTTGTTTAATTTGAATATTTCTTGTTCAATTATTTAAATTATTCTTTTTCAATTGTATAATTATCTAGACATTTTTCCAGTTTTGTTTTCAATTGTCAATTATTTTCGTTATTTTTCAGTTAGTTTCTACAATTTTGTAATTATTCTCCTAATTTTCATTATTTGAAGTTGCAAAAATTTATAGTTTTTAAGAACAAATAACAATGCAATGTTTCTGGCGCGAGTTAATGTTGCTAGTACTATAATAAGACTTATAGGTCTATTTTAATGCACGGAAAGCTTTTTTTGTGCCTATGTTATAAGCCCACACAGCACCGGAAATTCCCTGAATTTTCCCTGAATATTCGTCTACATTTCTCGAATATTCGAACTAAATATTCAGGGAAGTTTCGTGGAAACAGTCAAATGTCCGCCTAGAATAATATTGGGCGCGAAATTTCCCTGAAAATGTATTTCTAATTTTCAGGGAATTTCCGCATCTAACATTCCTCCAATATTCATAGTATTCGTATATTCACTTAACTTGATGCGCACTTGTCGAACTTGGATTCTATGACACTTACGGCTGCGCAGTAGTTTTTAATTTTCTAGAATCCCACGGATGTCGAATATAACATATTTTTTCGATCAATTACCAGATTAAAAAAAATTTTGGAAATTTTTTTTAACTTTCCCTGAATATTCAAGGAATATAAGAGGCAGAAATTCCCTGAAAATTGGAAATACATTTTCAGGGAAATTTCGCGCCCAATATTATTCTAGGCGGACATTTTACTGCTTCCACGAAACTTCCCTGAATATTAAGTTCGAATATTCGAGAAATGTTGACGAATATTCAGGGAAAATTCAGGGAATTTCCGGTGCTGTGTGGGAGTATACCTACAATAAGTGTTCTCTTACTTGCCTCAGACTCATAAATATTTTTCTATTTAATATTAATAAAATTTTCTATAATTTTCAAAGAAATAAATTATTTTAAACATAAAAAATACAATTTCTTTTTACTTTTCTACTGTATTTTAATTCTATCACACTCAAAATAGTCTTTCGGGATACAAAATGTTTATTCGTAACTAGTCCGTAAAAGTCCGTAATTTTGAATTTTTGGTCCGTAAAGTCCGTATTTTCAAGTACATACTTTTACCGGTTCGAGCCCTGCACAGAAGAAATTAATAAAACAAGATATAAATAATTATTTAAATAAAAGCGAAGCAAAATTATTAGTTCTTTAAATTGTTCGTTACATTATTTATTATGTATGCCTAATATTGACTTTTAATTTATTAGTACAATGAAGAGTTTGCAATTGATTTTAGAGAAAAATTTATTCTTTTTTAACGATACTTGATTATTCGAAATTATTATTAAAAATTATTGCTTATAATAATAATAATTATTGTTTGTTTATTTATTTATTTGAAAATACATACGGGTAGATAAAACCCATTAAGAAAAGACAAATTTAGTTAAGATACATTTGTTAGGCCACATTATTGGAGTTATATAAAATAAAACATAAAGAACTAATAAACATCGCCAGATTGTTATTAAAAAAGTCCAATTTGTCATTGTATTGTATCCCCTTAGTACAAAGTCGCAATGAGATTGAATTTTTTGCAAAATTAGTTTTACGAACAGGAATATAAAAAGGCACAACTGATCGTAATATTCTCTGAGGAGCAGAAAAATTGATTGAAGACAGAACCGCAGGACAATTAACAATACCATTGATCACTTTAAATAAAAACAAAAGGTCAGTATATAAAAATCTTTGGTCAAGTCTAGGGATATTCAACTGTTTTCTCAAAATATCATAATCATGTGCATAAAAGTCAAAGTCAATATGTAATTGTTAATAATTGTTAATAATTTTCAACACTTTTCTAATAATTATTCTTTACTTATGGCCATTAGGAAATGGTTTAAAGATTTTTTTTTTGTCAATTGAGACTAAAAATTTAAACATTTATACAAGTTTTTCATTTATTTATATAAATAATTTTAAAATGAAAACAAAAATTAAAAATCGGGCTTAGCTATCTTCTAGAAGATTTTATTCTAAGTGTTTTTTAAAAAAAAGAAGTTTAAATCCGTCAAAAATTGACGGCTGTGGACGATTTTGTACAGCAATTTCTCAGTTGGAACCACTGTGCTTCGTTTCGACTTTACTCGCCTGCGGCTCGCAATCGTCACCTTCGTCTCGTCTTCGTCTCACTTACGGCTTGCCTGCGTCTCACTCTCGTCGCACAGACGACTCGTCTTAAAAGCCTCATTCTTAACTAAAAAGTTATGCTTTACGTGCATGCCACATAATATACTATTACATTGAATATGTCAATATTAAGATCGAAGCAGATTTTTAGAGAACTTCTAATTTTTTAATGAAATTTGTATGTATATATGAATTTTTCCGGATTTTTGACAAACAATTTATTAGAAACAATACTGTTACTTTGTTTGCAAAATATCACACTATATTTACAAATAAAAATTATAAATTTCAATAATTATACTTTAGAAATAAAAAACGTCGATTTCAATTTCAACGGTAATTGAAATCACAATAGAAAAGGATTATTAAAAATTAAAGAAATTTTTAAATCACTTCAAACTTAGTAGTTTTGAAACGTGGGTTAGTTGAACTTTTAATCAATGCAAGTTCACATTTTAAATGTGTTTAAAATGTGATTTAAATTTTTAAAAGAAAAAAACATGTCGTGACAAATGTCAGGTGTAGACAGAATGAATGAATGAATTAAACTTGTAAATTATGATTTATAATCAGGGCCCCATTTTCCTTTTTGCTCCAAGACCCTTGCTCTCCTATTAAATACGCCAAAGTGATGAATCCAGACAAGGTTTTTGGAGGGGGTATTATGTATAAAAGAAAGAGATTACACTGTAGTGCTATCTCTTTCTCTCTCACACAAATATAAGGCCTTGTGGGTGGGGGGGGGGGGGGGGGTGAACATCTGTGCCCCTCACCTGGATCCGCCAATGCAAAATGGGCTCTTTTCATGCGGACGTACTTTAAGGCTGATCACACTTGTGAAGAAAATTGCTCTCACCTGATTTCAATGTTGACGTTTCTCGCTCTTAAAAGACAAAATAAATTAGTTTATGTTGATTAATTAGAAACAATAAAGTGGCACATGTGGGGGAACTTCAATTTTTTTGCTTTAAAATATAGCTAAATATTATTTTTAATAAATTTCCGAAATTTTGAAAATAGGGTATTTCAAAAATAATATTTAACTGGTTTTTATAGCAACAAAATTGAAGTTCGCCCACTTGTGCCACTCTATTATTTCTATTGAATCGACATTAACTGATCAAAAGTTTAATCAGCCTTAAACAGATAGTTTTGATAGAGATCCTCAAGGGAGAGTTGAGAGAAGTTTCCCCTTCTACTACCTTTGCGGGTTTCCGGAAACGGAAGTGGCGATATTGCAAATTGTATCATTGGTCAAAAAGAGCGGGCTAATTTTAAAAATGTTTGTTTTAAAAGCATTTCAAAATGGAACCGCCATTTTGGACTAATGAAACTAACTTTTTATGAACATTTGTTTCCGGAAACTCGCGACCAATCAGAATCCAAGTCAACATGTCTCAACTCTCCCTTGAGGATCTCTAGTCTTTGGCAATTAATTTTACCTGCAAATGCTACTATGGAAGTGAATGTACCATGATTTTACCTATTTGAAACAAGAAACATCAAGATTGAAATCAAGTGAAAATTAGGAGGTCTAAACTAAGAATTTTTAAAACCATATCTGTACATTTTAAAAGTTAATCTAAAGTAATTCTAAATCTGCCATAATAATTGTATTAAAAAAAAATATGTAGAGGACCAAAAATACAATTTTTCTTATTCTAGTGCTATGTATATAATAATTTAACTTTTTTTTTGACAGTTTTATTTGATTTTAGGAAGCTAAAGATGTTCTATTAAAGGCTATCGAAAATAACGACACAAATTATGGGGCAGAAATGTCATACATTGAATGCATGGGATTTTTAAAAAATAATTCTGAACTTATACCATATTTGTTAAAATTGAAAGAAAAATATTCTGATTCTAAAACCAGTAGAGAGAAGGAAATTTTAATAAACATTGCATTTTGTTATTATTATTTTGAAAAAAATCTTGAGGAGTCAATTAAATTCTTTTTACTGGGCTTCGAAATTGAGGAACAGCAATTCTCATTGCAGGTACATATAACTTCATTTTATTCGTTCATTAAATTTTTCAAATGTTAAGTTTTAAAATAAGAAACATATAAATTAGGTTTACATCAAAATCTCTTTAGATTTAGATAGTAAATTCTTATTTTAACTTTGTTTCTTAAAACTAAAATCCCTAAAATCTTTACACTAATTCATTTATTTTTTGTATATTTCAGAAATTCCGATGTCGCATTACAAATAAGAAACTTAATTTATATCGTTTTTTAAAACAAGAGTTCTTTCCAAGAGTGGAAAGTGATATAAATAAACAAAACTATTCTCAAGAAACTACTTCTGCATTTAACCAGTTGAAAAAGAAAGTGTGTTATCAGTGCCCACAACATCAGACGCATTATCGAAAAAAATACTAGCATTTAATTACTATCTGCGTTATGAATCAAAATTCTATTTATTTTCTTAAATTTTTTTAACACTTATAAAGAGTTCATATTTAATTTACTTGAATTTGAGTTTACTGCTGTGAGTTTATATTAGTCATTGCATAAATATTCTCTTTGTACACAAACGCTGCATTTATAGCCATTTAAAATGTTTAAAATCTTATATTTTAAGTTTAAAATTTCCACAAAAAAGGAGATTCTTTTGTACATTTGTGTTATAAATGAACATAATCAATATTATATCTTCAATATCCAAAATATGAATTACAGAAAATATTTTGTTGTAACAAATAAAAACATTAAAATTCATTTCACAAAAACTTAATAAATTTTGAATTTTTTATCTTTTAAAAGTAGGGATGTAAAATGCCATGAAATTTATTGCTTGAGTAAAATATGCTTCTTGAGACATTTCAAAGTTATATTTAAATATACGCTAGATATTTCATTACAAAAAGAATAATGGAAAACATTTTTTCTCTGATAACATATTCTGTAATCGTGGAAATCATAATTTTTCGAAAAAATGAAGTAAAAAATAATGCAAATAGAGTCTAATAAAATTGCAAATATAAGGATTTAAATTTGTTGTGCATAAATAATATTTTACAATAATACATAAAAACAGCGTTAAAAATAAACAATATTATGTTGCCGGTGAGGGACGCAACCAGGCCCTCCAAGCTCCAATGCATTTCGTTACGCCAAAGTTTCTTGAGCTATTTATGGTAACTAACCGCCGAGGGCAGCACCTGTTGTCACCACTACATACAAATGTCCCTGTCAGTGATGATCCTTGTGTAATTGTGTACGTGCGCTAATGTGCTACTAGCCGTCAATTTTAATAAATATAGGAAAATAGTTGTTTTATTTATTGAATAAATAATGAGTAAATGTATAATTAATAAGTTTTAAATCTAAAGGAAGAGACCGTCTTAGGTGAATAGTTGCTGCGGGGAATGATTCCCTTTTAATAATCCCACTTCATAAGATCTCTATAAAAACGATAAGAAGTGCCCTTATTAACACTACAAGAAGTAACAGTACATTTCCTGCTCATTTTCATTTATATTCACACTGCAAAAACATGAATGCAAAAACATTTAATTTAATAATATATTAAATTAAATTCGAGGTTAGGTAAAACCGACTTTCAGAATCTTTATACATATATATGAAGGTCATTTTATACTAACCAATACTTAAAATATTCCAAAATTTAAAGAACACTATTAATTTACACTGTACTTGATTATTAATATAAATCATTAAACATTAATAACAACTTTAAAAGAATGTGTACTAAACACAAAACTGTATTTATTACAAATTATAGTAATAATGTAATTTATTATACATATACCTAAAAGAAATAAAATAAAAAGATTTAAAACTTATTAATTATACATTTACTCATTATTTATTCAATAAATAAAACAACTATTTTCCTATATTTATTAAAATTGCCGGCTAGTAGCACATTAGCGCACGTACACAATTACACAAGGAACATCACTGACAGGGACATTTGTATGTAGTGATGACAATAGGTGCTGCCCTCGGCGGTTAGTTACCCTAAATAGCTCAAGAAACTTTGGCGTGACGAAATGCATTGGAGCTTGGAGGGCCTGGACGCAACCCGACACACAAAAAAAGTCAGAAATAGATATTCAACAGGGGCTGATTGATTTTTGTATTATCTGACATTTAAAAAATGACAATATTTGCACACAAAAATGTTATGACATTTAAGTGACTAAACATTATTGATTTATAAATTACATTTAAGGATTTTTCAAGAATAATCACAAATTACCATAATCTTTAATAATGGTTTTTGAGGTTAAATTTCTCAAAAAATAGTAAGAACTTAAAAAACTGTATTATTATCTGCTTGTAGACCTCGCTAAGTTTATAAAAGATTTAGGCATTGTTTTTTAGTTTGTTATTTTTAAAATTCAAGTGTAAAGCCATATAAACACTTTATTCATAAACATAATTTCCATGATGAGGGCGCAGTCTTCGTTTGCGTTTTAACGGCCGTTTTGTAACTAGACCGTGAGTGTGAAAGTGACAACAGTATATCTGCATCTCTTTTGCACTCATGGTCTGGTTACAAAACGTGCGTTAAAACGCAATCATGGGACTGCGCCCTAATCCCCTATCTACATGGAAGCTGATTTTGCGTTAAGCTACCCACACAGCACTAGAAATTCCCTGAATTTCCCCTGAATATTGGTCCACATTTCCTGAATATTCGAACCTAATATTCAGGGAAGTTTCGTGGAAGCATCAAAATGTCCGCCATAAAGAATATTGGACGCTAAATTTCCCTGAAAATGTATTTCTAATTTTCAGGGAATTTCCGCATCTAATATTCCTTCAATATTCACAGTATTCGTAAATCTTCTGTACATGATGCGAGCTTGGTTTCTGTGACACTTACGGCTGCACAGTAGTTTTTAATGTTCTAGAATCCTACGGGTGCCAAATATGACATACAATTTTTGTCAATTACCAGATCAAAAAAATTTTGGAAATTTTTTTTAACTTTCCCTGAATATTCTAGGAATATTAGATGCGGAAATTCCCTGAAAATTAGAAATACATTTTCAGGGAAATTTAGCGTCCAATTTTCTTTATGGCGGACGTTTTGATGCTTCCACGAAACTTCCCTGAATATTAGGTTCGAATATTCGGGAAATGTGGACCAATATTCAGGGGAAATTCAGGGAATTTCTAGTGCTGTGTGGGTAGAGATCCTCAAGGGAGAGTTGGAACATGTTGACTTGGATTCTGACTGGTCGCGGGTTTCCAGAAACGGATGTTCATAAAAAGTTAGTTTCATTAGTCCAAAATGGCGGTTCCATTTTGAAATGCTTTTAAAACAACACGTAAAAAAAACTGGAGTTCAGCTTACTTCAACTGGAGTAATGGGAATCACAAAAAATAGTAATATATAGGATAGCTACAGCCTGGAGTAAAGGTTAACACAATTTCGATTAATTTCGATTGTCAGCTGAGTAGAGCATTACCGCGCATGCTCACGCAACTCATGTATCTCATAACTGTAGCTACATTCACTACAGTTGAGGCTGCTGTCACCACAGCCTGGAGTATTTTGACTACTAGTTTCCTGGAGTAGATGCAATTACAGCATTTTTTTACGTGAAACATTTTTAAAATTAGCCCGCTCTTTTCGACCAATGATACAATTTGCAATATCGCCACTTCCGTTTCCGGAAACCCGCGTGGGTAGTAGAAGGGGAAACTTGTCTCAACTCTCCCTTGAGGATCTCTACGTTAAGCGTCAAAACGCGAAATAAAAGCAATGAGAGAGAAAAGGACGGCAACAATAATAAACATTGTCTGTCCTTGTCTCTCTCACAATTCTGTGTTTATACGTTTCGCGTATTTACGCATAACCGTAGAATCAGCTTTCATGTATGTAATTCTGCGTCAAGCGCCAAAACGCGCAATAAAGCCAATGAGAGAGAAAAGGACGGCAACATTAACAAACATTGTCTGTCCTTGTCTCTCTCACAATTCTATGTTTATACGTTCCTCGTATTTACGCATAACCGCAGAATCAGGGCGCAATTACATGTCTGCGTCGAACGCTGCGTTCTTGCGTTGAATGGTGAAAGAGAGGAAGACAGAAATATAGTCACATCTTTGTCACTCTCATCATTCAACGCAAGAACGCAACGTTCGACGCAGACATGTAATTGCGCCCTCAGCTTCCATGTTGTTAGGGGGGTAGATAGGGGGAATTACGTCAAGAACTCGAAGTTACGCGTAATTTTCCAACTCTGCGCATATTACTTATAATATTATACGTTCTCAGCCCTGTGTATATTACGTGCACAACCCAACCCTGCTCATTAGTCATTTTTTTCATTTGTTTACTTTTGGATGCATAATTAAATTTGATTAAATCAACATTTTTAGTTCCTTTTATGTGATTAGGGTACCAATTACATATCATTTACATTTATTATTAAATAACCAATTTTTTCCGCTATTCTATTTTTTAATAATATCGGAAAATAACGCAGAATACTTATTTCTTATAAAAATAATATAAATATTTTTTTATCTATCACCCTACATTTTATTGGTATACCAATTGTTTCGTAAATTCTTGTTCGAATTTTAAGGGAATTATATATTAGGTAAGTTTGCCTAGGTTATTCGATTCGTTTTTAGATAAGCAACATAATTTTTCTTATTTATAGGGTCAACCCATTATATTTTTAACCTAAAGTCAATGCAATTTATTTTTACAATTAGAAAAATCTGATAATTCGTAATGATATTTATAATAGCCATACAATTCATTGTTGAGAAATATTTTATAAAATTATTTGTTTATGCTTTGAAATTTTAATTTTTAAGTTGGAGATACACGGAAAAAAGTTTATGTGAAAACTCAATAAAAAGGCACAGAAATAATTTAGATTGGATAGATTTTTTGATTCATAATATTTGTTCAAAATATTTTAATTTACTTATATTAATTTCTTCCGGGGCATTCCGAAATTCGTTTCCGAGCCAATCAGTTTTTATCCAAATCTAAAAATGTATGTAACTTGACGAAAAATTCTTTCCGAATTAATCCGTTTCATTCCGAAGCTAAATTTTAATCCGTTTGAATCCCGTTATTTCATTCCGAATCAATCTGTTCCAATTTCAGTCGGGTTTATTCGAATGTGAAACGGATTGATTCTGATTGAAATAACGTGATTCAAACGGATTAAAATTTAGCTTCGGAATGAAACGGATTAATTGGGAATGCTTCGGAAAGAATTTTTCATCAAGTTACATCCATTTTTAGATTCTGATAAAAACTGATTGGCTCGGAAACAAATTTCGGAATGACCCGGAAGAATACTGATTAAAACTTATTCAATCTGATTGAAATTCAATCCAATACTTTTGTCAGGGATGCCAAAATTCACAATATTTTTATAATATTTTTCTAGAAATTTTGTAAATATTAAAAAATGTATTACTACTTAGTATGAAGTGCTTTCATATGATGGGTTGACTTTAATTTAATTATGTAGAAATATAAAACTGTTACCCTAAATGTTAAACTTTCCAGGATATTTTCGATGATTTTGATCACTGTAACTCCTCAGGTGCAAATTGAAAATATCCAATTTTGGTCTTAATATTTAAGTTAGACCTTGTTTTCCATCCTATTAAATTTTGGCGATGGATTTCGAGCTACTTTACAGTTTTATTCGGTTTGAAAAATCAGCTTTCAAAAACGAAATTGAAGGTTAAAATGCAAGCTGTTTTACAAAACTGAAGTTAGCTATCTGAATATCGATTTATTTGTTTAAATTCAAATTTAAGTTTGTAAATAAGATTTAATAAAATTATTTAAAATTATGAATATATATTATGATTATTAATAATAGTTTTTAATTATATTATTCATATTATTATTGTTAACAATCAAAATATTCATGAATTTCAATGATTAAATCTTATTTATATAAACCTAAATTAGAATCTAAACAAATCATTCCATAGCTCGAAATTCATTGTCAAAATTTAAAAGGTTGGAAAACAAGGTCTAGCTTAAAAATTAAGACCAAAATTTGATTATTTCATTTTGCACCTGAGGATGATTTACAAGCAGTGGCTAGACAACGTTTTTGGAGGGGGTATTATATGAGAGAGAAAGAGATGGCACTATAGTCCCCCACAGCACCGAAAATTTCCTGAAAATTTATTAAAGATTTATTTGCAAACTTCGGAATATTTAGGTGCAAAGCTTAGCGAAAATTGTGTAAAGATTTAAATGTCCCGATTAAATAAATGTTTAGCGTAAAAGTTGACTGAACATTTAAATTTACATTTTCGTAAAGTTTTCGTAGCGAAAGTTTCCTGAACATTTAAATTTACATTTTCGTGAAATTTTCGTCGCGAAAGTTTCCTGAACATTTAAATTTACATTTTCGTGAAATGTTCGTCGTGAAAGTTGACTGAAGATTTAAATTAAATTTTCGTGGAATGTTTGTCGTGAAAGTTGACTGAAGATTTAAATTAAATTTTCGTGAAATGTTTGTCGCAAAAGTTGATTCAACATTTAAACTAAATTTTCGTGAAATGTTTGTCGCAAAAGTTGATTCAACATTTAAATTAAATTTTCGTGAAATTTTCGTAGTGAAATTTGACTGAACATTTAAACTGAATATTTGCTAAATGTTGAGCGGAAAGTTGACCAAATAAAAAAATTATATTAAATAGAAGGGGAACAAGTAAATTAAACAGTAATTAAGTTAATATAAACACATTTATTGAATAAAATTTTGAAGATTCTGTAACGTTTTACAAATCCTTAATCTAATACAATCTTTCAACTTACAATTTCCTGTGTGTTCTATTTAATATAATTTTTTTATTGGGTCAACTTTCCGCTCAACATTTAGCAAATATTCACTTAAATGTTCAATCCACTTTTGCGACAAACATTTCACAAATATTCAGTTTAAATGTTCAGTCAAATTTCACTACGAAAATTTCACGAAAATTTAATTTAAATGTTGAATCAACTTTTGCGACAAACATTTCACGAAAATGTAATTTAAATCTTCAGTCAACTTTCACGACGAACATTTCACGAAAATGTAAATTTAAATGTTCAGGAAACTTTCGCGACGAAAATTTCACGAAAATGTAAATTTAAATGTTCAGTCAACTTTTATGCTAAACATTTATTTAATCGGGGCATTTAAATCTTTACACAATTTTCGCTAAGCTTTGCACCTAAATATTCCGAAGTTTGCAAATAAACCTTTAATAAATTTTCAGGAAATTTTCGGTGCTGTGGGGGGTGTTATCTCTTTCTCTCTTATACAAATATAGGGGGGGGGGACTAGCACCCGTGCCCCCCTTGATCCGCTAATGATTACAAGTGGTCAAAACCACCGACATTTCTGGAAAGTTCAACATTCAAGATAACATTTTTCATATTTCTACATAATTAAATTGAAAAGTCAACCCGTAATATGAAAGTGCATTTAAAGTACTTCACATTAGTGCGATTCCAAGTGAAATGTACGTTATTTTCAGGCAGGTTAACGGCGAAAAATGAAACTTTAAAATCTTATTATATTTAATATGACTAATGTTTTACATAAATATTTAGGTCAAAATATTAATTAGTTTACGAGAATTGAAAATTCGAAAAAAAATTTAAAATAGCAATATCTTCCCTTCTATCAGTTATATCAAGGTTTTTTTTAATGCTCAGAATAATATAAGGAATATTTCTATTTTAGGGCAATTATTTATAATTTTAATATTCAAAAAGTTATTAAATAAAAATTATATAACTTTTAATCAGCGTCGAAAAATCCAATGACCCAAATACTAAAATGAACTTACTTGTGTTATTTTCAAGATTCTAAAAGAAATGAAGTTGACAGTTACTTTCTTGATATTTAATTTTAATAAATTATAAATGTAAAAATTGGAGATTTGTAAACAAATCAATATGGTTGCGCGCGCATTTCCATTTGAGAGGAATGAAGTCATGGTTGACTTCATTTCTCTTAAATGGAAATGCGCGCGCAACCATATTGATTTGCTTACTAACGGAAATCTCTGATGTTTACATTTATAATTTATTAAAATTAAATATCAAGGAAGTAACTGTGTAGTTCATTTCTTTTGGAATCTTGAAAAGAACACAGGTAAGTTCATTTTAGTATTTGGGTCATTGAATTTTTCGACGCTGCTTAAAAGTTATATAATTTTTATTTAATAACATTTTTAATATTAAAATTATAAATAATTGCCCTAAAATAGAAATATTCCTTCTATTTTTCTGAGCATTAAAAAAAACCTTGATATTTGCCTGAAAATAACGTAAATTTCACTTGGAATCTTACAGATAGTATAATTGGTTTGATTTATATTTGTTCAAAATAGTTTAATTTACTTATATTAATTGATTAATAAGTAAAAAAAAGTATAAAATAATAAGTAAAAATGGATTCTTAAACTTACTGTTAAATGTCAAAATTCACAATGTTTTCATTACATTTTTCTAGAAATTTTGTAAATATTAAAAACTTTATTACTAATTAATGTGAAGTACTTTCAATGTACTTTCGTATTACAGGTTGACTTTTTAATTTAATTATGTAGAAATATAAGAGATAACATTATATTGTTATCTCTTTCTATCTCATATATCGCCTCATCCAAAACCCTCGCCTAGATCCGCCCTTGCTTATTTCGATAATTTATTTTATCTTTTAAAATTGAGAAACAACAAGATTGAAATCAGATGAGAATTTGTGTCCTATACAGTCGCTCAGGACAAAGAGAGACATTTAAATTTGATAAAAAATCCAAAACTAATTTGAGTTTGCAAATTAATGTAGCCTTTGACTAATAATTAAAGAAACATTTATTCTATAATTTTTGTTTATTTCAAAAACTTTTTATCCGTATAAGAAGCTATTTAATAAATATTAATTAAGACAAAAATAAGCAAATTTTTCTTACTTATTCAAAAGTACAATTTTCGATAGATTTTTGATGTTGTATGTCGATAAAAAGTAAATATTTGTGTTTTTTCATGTGATTTTTAAGTCTTATTAAGTTGCAACCAACAAGAATTTAATTTTTAATGTTTCAAAAAACACATTTTCCGAAGCTTAAAATCCTGAACTGTAAAATTTAAAATGATCCGAAAAAATTAATATTTTTAAAGCACACTTCTTTCTTATTTGAACAAAATCCATAATCAAATACATGTTTAAAATATTTATAGTTGTTTTAAAAAAGAACAAAAACGACTGTGTTTTTTGAGCTACTTATATAAAGGGCATTCTTTGTCAAAACAGCCACCCCGTCTGCCCATTCTATTTTGAGTTAAAAGTACTTTATCTTATATCAAAATTTTTGTTATGAAATCTAGTTTTTCATACCGTCTGGTTTTTTACAAAAATCATTAAACATAACCTTAAAATGACGGTACAATTAGGAAAAAATACAAAAAAAAATACATTTTTTCCACAAAAATTCCTATAAAAAAAGAAAAAATATTTTTTCTTAACCAGGATAGCATATACTATGGTATTTTGACTTGTTGAATCCAAATTCACTGTCAGTTTAAACATTCAAAATGGTGGATCCAATATGGCGGACACAGTTTTAAAAATCGATCATATTCGGTTAAAACCAGTCACATGAGGGGTTTGAGGTCGCTTATAACGAATAAGATGTCTGTTTTTAGAAATTCAAAATGGCGGATCCAATATGTCGGACAAAAATTTAAAAATATATCGTATTTGGATAAAACTAGTTAATTGGGGTTTTTGGAACTTCTAATCAAGTTCTAAAATGACGGAAAATACTCAGGAATATGCACCCTAATTTTTTCAATTGATAACCAGAATTATCATAACCTAAAAACCACCCCGAGGAAAATAGTCGAAATAAAATTGAAAAAAACCTTTAATTTCTAAAAAAAACTTCTAATGAAGTTCTGAAATATCGGAAAGTACTCAGGAACATGCCCCTAATTTTTCCAATTTATAACCAGAATAATAATCCCCAAAAAACCCCTAAGGTTTTTTTTCCCCCTAAGGAAAATAATCGAAAACAAATTTTTAAAAAACTTTTAATTTCTATAAAAGAATTCTATAAAGTTCCTAAATGGTTAAAAAATTAGCGAGTATCTTCGAGTATGTTCTACCATTTTAGAACTTCAACAAAATTTTTTGTAAAAATTGATAATTTTTTAAAATGTTTTCGACTATGTTCCTTAGGGGATGATAATTCTGGTTATCAATTGGATAAATTAGGGAGCATATTGCTAAGTATTTTTCATCATTTTAGAACTTCATTAGATTTTTTTTGTAGAAATTGGTAATTTTTTTCAAATTTTTATGGACAAATTAAGGGGCACATTCCTGAGTATGTTCTGACATTTTAGAACTTGATTAGAAGTTCCAAAACACCCAAAAATTCCCATATAACTAGTTTTAAACGAATACGATAGTTTTTTAAATTTATTATCCGCCATATTGGATCCGCCATTTTGAATTTTCAAAAACTGACATCATATTTGTTATCAGCGACCCCAAAAACCTCCATGTGACTAGTTTTAACCGAATAAGATAGATTTTTAAAATTAGTATCCGCCATTTTGAATTTCCAAACTGACAGTGAATTTGGATTCAGTAAGTCAAAATACCATAGTATGTGCTATCCTGGTTAAGATAAAATATTTTTTCCTTTTTTTATAGAAATTTTTGTATAAAAAATGTATTCTTTTTGTGTTGTTTCCTAATGGAACCGCCATTTTGAGGTTATGTTTAATGAATTTTTAAAAACACTATACGGTATCAAAAACTAAATTTCATAACAAAAATTTTGATGTATGACAAAGTATTTTTAACTCGAAAAGAGAATGAGCAAAGAGGTGGCTGTCTTAAAACAGAATACCCCTTTAAAATTTTTCAAAGAAAATTAATGAAAATTATTTGCAATTACAGAATAAACTTAAAGAGTCAGGAAGGGATAATTTTCAAGAATCAGGGTGTCTACCGAAACATGATTTTCAAATTCCCGGCAAATTCCCGGTTTTCCCGGATCTAAAATCACATTTTTCCCGGATTTCTTTTATGTATGATTAATAGCTATAATATTAACAAAGTGAAAAAATTAAGTGCGTAATATATATAAGTTTTTAAGGTAAAATTGATCTTTGAAGAAAATAATTCCAAAATGGCAAAAATAATAGAAATTTGAAGAAACAAAATGAAAGATGACACAACTAATTAAAAATTTGAAGAAAAGACTTGGAAAATGACAAAAATAATTGAAAAATGAAAAACAAAATAAAAATTCGATGTCAATAAATAATTAAAAAATTGGAGAAAAAAATTGACCACGAAAGAAAATAATTAAATAATTGAAAAATCATAAAATTAATAGAACTTTGAAAAAAATACTTGAAAAATAATAAAAATAATTAAAATTAAAAAAAAAAAAATAATTGAGAAACAACAAAAATAATTGAAAATTACAAAAATAATCAAAAAATAGAACAAATAGTCCAGAAATGACAAAAATAATTGAACATTGAAAAAAAAAGTAAGATGATAAAACTAATTTAAAATTATGTAAAAAATTTATAATTTGAAAAAAAGACGTAAAAAATGACATAAATAATTGAAAAATGCAGGAACAAAATAAAAATTAGAAATCAATAATTGAAAAATTGGAGATAAAAATTGACGTTTAAAGAAAATAATTAAATACTGACAAAATAATTGCAAAATCACAAATAAAATTTGAAATTTAAAAAAAAAATTAAAAAAAATGATAAAAATAATTAAAATTAAAAATAAAAAGCAATTGAAAAATGACAAAAATAATTGAAAAATGAAAAAATTACATGTAAATTAAAGTAAGAAATTAAAGAATCCATGACAATAATTTAAAGATATAAGAAAATAAGTTAAATTTTGAGAAAGTAATAAAAAAATGTCGAAAATATTTATAATACTTGAGAAATGACTAAATTATTTGAAAATTTTAACAACAATTAAAAAATGAAAAATTATAAATAATAGGAAAAATAATCGAGAAATAACAAAAAGAACAGAAATTTGAAGAAAATAAATTGAGAAATTACAAAGAATTTAAATTTAAAGATAACATGTGAAAAATAACAAACATAATAAAAATTTGAGACAAATAATTGAAAAGTGACAAAACTAATTAAAAATTAAGTAAAAAATAAAAAATTTGAAGAAAAGACTTGAAAAATGATAAAAATAACTAAAATTTGAAAAGAAATTGAGAATTGACAAAAATAAATGAAAATTGAAGTAAGAAATTAAAAAATTCATGACAATAATTTAAAGATATAAGAAAATAAAACAAAATTTGGAGAAAGTAATAAAACAACGTCGAAAATATTGACAATAATTGAGAAATTACTAAATTAATTGAAAATTTTTAAAAAACAATTAAAAAATGACAAAAATAATTTAAAATAGGAAAAAATAGTCGAGAAATGACAAAAATAATTGAAATTTGAAGAAAATAAATTGAGAAATTACAAAAAATTTAAATTTTGAAGATAATACATGAAAAATAACAAAAATGATAAAAATTTGAGATAAATAATTGATTAATGACATTAATGATTGATAACTGGTGTAAATAATTAAAAGAATGTAAAATTGAATAAAAAAATTGAAATTTGAAAAAAATAATTGTCAATTGGTGTAAAAGTATTTAAAAATTATTGATACATAATAATAAAATTATTGAAGAAAATTGCTAAAATTTGAAGAAAAAAATTGAAAACTGTGTAATAAATTGAGAAACTGATGACCATAAAAAAAAGATTGAAAATAATTATTGAAATTTGATAAAAATAATTTTTAAATGTTAAAACTAATAGAAATATGCAGAAAATAATTAAAAAATGATAAAAATAATTTAAATTTGATGGAAAAATTGAAAGACGACGAAAGTAATTGACAATACTGGTTTAAAAATTAAAAATTTGTAGACATTAATTAAAAACTTGAAAAAGTAATTAAAATTAGAAGAAACTAATTAAATAATGTCAAAATTTATTGAAATTTGAAGAACATAATTGTATATAATAATAATAGATAATTATTATTTTACTAAGAAAATGAGAAAAGTGATTTTTTTTAAAGCGAGTAATAGTAAGTGATTTTAAAAAAAGTGAATAAAAATGAGAAAAGTTAGTCACTGGCAGCCCTGAAATTGCTCAAATTCGCTTGAAACTTGTTACACCTTTACTATTTTGAAAATCTAACTTCAGATTATAGTAACCAGGAACATGGATTACCACCGAGTAACAAGTTTGAAGTGAATTTGAGCAATTTTGCAAAATATGTCTGCCATATTGGATCCGACATTTTGAATTTTGACAAATTTGTAAATCTGATATCGTTTTCACAATCAGAGACTTCGAAAACGAGTAATAAGTTTCAAGCGAATTTGAAGAATTATGAAAACGAATTAGCTGAAATTTTTAGAAATTCCTGAATATAATTTTTTTTCCCGGCAATTTCCCGGGTTTTTCCCGGTCGAACTAAAATCCCGGCTAATTCCCGGTTTTCCCGGAATTCCCGGTGAGTAGACACCCTGAAAAAATGTATTCTTTTTGTGTTGTTTCCTAATGGAACCGCCATTTTGAGGTTATGTTTAATGAATTTTTAAAAACACTATACGGTATCAAAAACTAGATTTCATAACAAAAATTTTGATGTATGATAAAGTATTTTTAACTCAAAAATAGAATGAGCAGAGGGGTGGCTGTCTTAAAAAAGAATACCCCTTAAAATTTTTCTAAAAACATTAATGAAAATTATTTGCAATTACAGAATAAACTTAAAGAGTCAGGAAGGGATAATTTTCAAGAATGAAATCGCCTTTTTTTCCCAACGAGTGCTACGTCTGTAAAAAAACATGTTCGTTAAGAAGATGCAGTCGCTGTCAGTTGGTCTCATACTGTGGAGAAGAGGATCAAAAGAAAGACTGGAATTCGCACAAAGAATTTTGTACAGTAATTTTCAAAATAATGAAAGCAGAGAAAGTTTCTCATATTCTTGAAGGTTTGCAAGGTTGTAATATACAAACATGGATAAATGCAAGAGAAAGTAAGTGTCGACTCGTAACTTGCTTACTGGAGCGTAAACTTGAAGACAACGAATTAGAAATGATACGTTTCCCGCGATGTTGTTTCATTTGTTACGACACCAAACAAACCAATTTAACCAACTGTTCCCGTTGCCCATTGGTGTCTTTCTGCAAGAAGCATTTAGATTCTTCTAACCATGATAAAATGTGTTCCGATATTCTTTTATCTCACAATCTGCAAGCTGATTTTTGTAAACATCATATGAAATATTCAATGTCACTTGTCTCCATCAATTCTTATATTCCAAAAGTAAATTCAGAATTTCCAAATTCCATTGAAGATTATTTCAATAAGACCCTTTATCCTCTGTTCAAAGAAGATAACAATTTTAAAATCTGCGCATCGTTATTCTTTTGTCTTCCCTTGACCATTATCAACGTTCTTCAGAAATTAAATTTTCAGTCTTCATCAAAACTGACCATTCACTTGAGTGAAGTTGAACAACGCGAACTTATTTCCGGTTACTGGGAGATTCTGATGCACTTTTTACCAAATCTACATTTCCTGACAATTGTTATTACAGGATGTGCCGATGCATCAAACAATTCGATAGAGCTCTGCTCTCAATGCTCTTTAAAGAAGAAACAACTAGTCGTGATCAAAATACAGCCTATGTACACATTTTATATTTTAACAAAAGAATACAAAACACCCAACTTAATTGCTTTCGGTGAATTGGATCCTGTATATAAAGAAGATTCGCGATATAATTCTTGGAAATCGTTGGTCAATATCTGGTCTAATCTAAGTTGTCCCATAGTTTTGATGACGGATACAGAAAAAAGGGCACAGCGCGTAAAGGAAACTTTAAGCACGACTTTCTGGGAACCTTTGATCTGCTTCGAAGGACATAATAATTTCGCTTCTATGCTTACTCTTCCAGATTGGGAAGAATCGGAAATTTCACAAATTTATAAATTTATGACAATTGTCAAAGCGCCTAAACCTTCCGATAACAAAGGAAACATTGATTCTCAATCAATTCCGAAGAAATTGAATGAAAGTGAACAACAAAATGACAGTGCTAATTCCTGCAAAAGTTTCTATTCAAGTATTTGTCATGTTTGTAAATCTTCTTATGCATCTGTACCTTGCAAACGTTGTAAAATGATTTTCTACTGCGGTTCAAAACATGCAAAGGTTGATTGGCCTCAGCATAAAGAAATTTGCAAAGCTATTGTTGCACTTTTAAAAGAAAATGAAACTTCGCATTTATTTGATAACTGGAAACATAACAAAGAGGAATCCTGGTTGAAGGTCAAGGTTTCTTTAATTGAAAGAATACGGTTAAATTTAAAACGAGATTTGCTGCTTTTTGAAAAAGAAATGTTCCTGTTTCCGAGAACGTGTTATGTTTGCCATGAAAGCAATTTGAGTGTGCTTAAAACTTGCAAATGCGGGGTAAGTTGTTTTCGCTTATTGAATATGGGGCATTTTATTTCAAACTATTCCACCTACAAAAGACGATCACAAAGAAGAATCTTTTTTAATAAAGTTAAATCATTCATAATATGTTATGCACTATTTTGAAAGATATAATTTAATGCTCTTTCGATTAGCTTTTAAATTAAAAAAAAAATTCTCATTTTCAGAAAGAATTTCTTATTTGAAATGAAAAACTCTTGATATCTTCAAAAACCCATTCTCAAAATTGTGAAACTATCAGATTAACTATTTGTCTGAACATTTAACAAACCGAAACTTTATTTATCAGAGTCTTAAACTTCCCAAATACAAAAATTCCTGAATGTAGAATTCATAAAGGAGCTATCTGATTGGCTGGTAATCTTACCGGAAATATTACCGGCCAATCAGAGAGCTCTTTTAGAAATTTTACATTCCTTGTGTTGGGTAAATGCACAATTTGGAATTTTAGTATTCGGTAAGTTTAAGATTTTGATAAATGAAAATTCGAGAGGTTAAATATTCTATGAAATGGATAATTATGTGATAATAAATAATTATTTTTCGAAAAAGAGAATAAAACTAAAAACGCAAACTATCTAAAAATATGTTTCTGGTATTTTAGACCAATTTTGATTAAAAAGGTTTCATGCTCTGGAAAATGACTTACGATTATAAAAAAAAATTAATTTTTACAATGATTACTGAAACATAAACAAATAAAATATTAAGATATAACTTTAATTTCAAATAATTTTTTCCTAATTCATTCTTAATTTTTATTCATAATATATTAAACAAACTATTTAGCTCTAATATCTTTTAATTTGTAAAAAATCTATTAAAATACAAAAATAAAATTAAAAATCCCCCAAGGACAATTAAATATATAATTTTTGAATAAATTCTTGTTTTATTAAATGTATTTAATCTTAAAGAAATTACGATATAAATCAATAATATAATTAATTTAATTTTAAATGAATTCAATTTTGATGAATTTAATTTTTAAATTTTCTTTAATATTTATTTATTTATTTCGTTTCAATCCCCAGTAAAAAGGCCAAAATTAAAAAGAATTGCGCAAAATTGTATAGCTCATCAATGGTATACATAGTACAAAATTTTAAATTCCATTTCTTGCCTATTCTTTTGTATTCTTTGCTGGGAATATGCTTAATAAAAAAAATCACTTTGAATTCCAGATTAATATGTCGAAACCTTCTAAATTATTTTGTATTCTTTTTTAATATTTCGAGAATTTTTTTATTCCGATTTATTCGGAATTAATATTCCGATCTTTTGAATTATTTTTAGTTCCATTTAATGTACTTGAAGTTCAAGACGTCCGTGGCGGCGAAATAAAAAAATATATATTAAAGTTTTTTCTGTGCCAATGTTCATCAGATGTCTAGAAAATAAGTTTTGAGCAGAAAAACATATGAAATTTATTGTTTTAGGGGGTTTAAGTACCCCTGAAAAAAATATATATATAAAAAGTGAAAAGTCAATAATGTTCACCTCCAATCAACTCGCACTCCACAGAAAAAATGTTTCTTTTCATAAAAGAAATGTATTTTCGAAGACAAACATTCTCAAAAAACCCCCCCATGACCGCCCCCCTGATGAAACATTCCATTATTTTATATAAAGATCAAGAAATCTGAAAGAGGGCAAAATCGAATCTTTTTCAAGACTACAGAAGAAATGTTCATTTTAACCCCAAAAATTAAATAAACCTAGTCAGATGTTGCGGCAACCCCCCCATCCCCCCCGGTGCATCAGAAAACCGTCTTTTTCATTTTCAACTCGAAAAATCTGAAAGAGGGCAAAATCGAATCTTTTTCAAGTCTACAGGAAAAATGATCATTTTCACACACAAAATGAAAAAAATATAGTTAGATGCTGCGGCAACCCCCCCATTACCCCCTGCGCATCGAAAAACTGTTTTTTTCATTTTCAACCCTAAAACTCTCGAAGAGGGCAAAATCAAATCTTTTTCAAGTGTATAGGAAAAATGTTCCTTTTAATCCACAAAATGAAAAAAATATAGTAAGATGCTGCGGAAACCCCCCCATTACCCTCTGCGCATCGAAAAACTGTCTCTTTAAAATTCAACTCGACAAATCTCGAAGAGGGCAAAATCGAATCTTTTTCAAGTGTACAGGAAAAATGTTCCTTTTAACCCACAAAATAAGAAAAATATAGTGAGATGGTGCGGCAACCCCCCCATTACCCCCTGCACATTGAAAAACTGTTTTTTTCATTTTTAACTCTAAAACTCTCAAAGAGGGCAAAATCAAATCTTTTTCAAGTTTACAGGAATAATGTTCCTTTTAACTTACAAAATGAGAAAAATATAGTGTGATGCTGCGGTAACCCCCCCCCCCCATTACCCCCTGCGCATCGAAAAACTGTTTTTTTCATTTTCAACTCGAAAAATCTGAAAGAGGGCAAAATCGGATCTTTTTCAAGTCTGCAGGAAAAATGTTCATTTTCACACACAAAATGAAAAAAATGTAGTCAGATGCTGCGGCAACCACCCCATTACCCCCTGCGCATCGAAAAACTGTTTTTTTCATTTTCAACTCTAAAACTCTCAAAGAGGGCAAAATCAAATCTTTTTCAAGTTTAGATGAAAAATGTTCCTTTTAACCCACAAAATAAGAAAAATATAGTGAGATGCTGCGGCAACCCCCCATTACCCCCTGCGCATCGAAAAACTGTTTTTTTCATTTTCAACTCTAAAACTCTCAAAGAGGGCAAAATCAAATCTTTTTCAAGTTTACATGAAAAATGTTCCTTTTAACCCACAAATCGAAAAAAATATAGTGAGATGCTGCGGCAACCCCCCATAACTTTGAAAAATTCCCTTCCTTAGATTCCGTTCTTTTGTGAAATTAATTAATTACTATTGGCTGAGTATTGTATAGCAGTTTAGGATGTTTACTAACAACAATTAAATTGTTTAAACAATGTTAATTAACAATTGAATATCTTCACCATTTTTCTTCACTTATATTTTGATTTTTTGTGAAATTAGTTAATTACTATTTATATCTAAATTTATGAAGTAATTTAAATATTTACCAACTGTTTTAAATTTATCCAAAAATTTTAGTTAATAAATAATAACTTCGACAGTTATCTTTATTTAGATTTCACTTTTTTAAGTAATTGAAATAATTATTTTAGATTCAGATTTTAAAAATAGCTATGGTCCTTATAATATATTTTGAAATTTGTTAGAAATATTAGTTCGCAAATAAATAATCTCGGAATTTGTATTTGCTTCGATTTCGTACCTATTCTGAGATAAATTTTTTACCATTTCCTTAAAGTTTTTCAAGCAATCTAAACGCAAAGAATTTTATTTCATATTTAAGATCATCAAAAAAACAAAAGAAACGAAATATAAGTCAAGAATAATGACGAAGATATTAAATTGTTAACTAAGATTGTTTAAAGAATTTAATAGTTGTTAGTGAACATCCTAAACTGCTATACAATACTCGGCCAATAGTAATTAACAAAATTGACCCCCCTCTACCCCCTTCAATTTTTCAAAAAAGTCAAAATTTTCTTTTGGGTTTTATTACTACTAGATAGGACAATAAATTTCCTAAGTTTCAATTTTGTTGAAAGAAATTAATTTTGAGCTTGGGACATTACGCGTAAAATGCCTCATATGTATATTCCGTAACCCTATGGGAAATGATAATCGGCTAGAGCTTGGCCCAAGTTTGGCCAATATCAGACCAATATTAGCCCAAGATTGGGACGATCATCGGCAAATTTCCCATTGGGAAGTTCAATAACATGAATTTAATTATGTCAATAATTCCGTTGTACAGAAAAATGTTATGTAATATATATTAACCATAAAGTATCACTTTCTGAATTATATTAATATTTAAACATTTAAGTAGTCTAAGATGAATAATAACTTGTATTATATTCAATTTCTTTGCAGACATTGAAGAACAAATAAGGAGATTAGAAGAGCAGAAGGAGCAAATTTTAGAGAAGCTCCACAACACGAAAAATATATAAAACGTGTTGTGGGTCCTGAAGGACGCGGAACAACAGAAGAAAAGCTCATATTACATTGAGTTAAATAGCTTCAATGAAATGATAAACAATCTTTAAAGGCAATTGTAAATTGTATTACAGTAGTAGCATGCGTATTCTCATACCTTTAAAAGCAAATGTTATTTAGTTGATGTAATATTTATTTAACTTTATAGCACAGCTATTGAAATAAAACTAACCGTTTAAATTCAAAAGCAGTGCTATAAAGTAAAGTAAATACAAAACCAAGTACATGACATTTTCATTTAAAAATATGAAAATATGCTTTCTATCTCTCTAAATTTCTTAGAGTGAGTTTTAACTCCACTAAGAGTGAAAATTGAGCCACTCCAATCAAGAGTAAGAAACCCACTCTAAAAGAGTGAGATCTCACTCTTATACAGTGAATTTTTCACTTCAAACAACAAGTGAATTCTCACTCTAATTTTGGAGCGAATTTCCACTCAAATTGGAGTGATAGTTGACTCTTTAAAAGTGAGATCTCACTCTTTTAGAGTGGGTCTTTCACTCTGATTGGAGTGGCTCAATTTCCACTCTTAGTGGAGTGAAAACTCACTCCAAGAAATTTGGAGTGATGGAATGTTACTAGTAAGCTCCTTCTTATTTGACATCTTCAAAACTGAAAGCACATTGTTTTTAATTTTATTATAGTTATAAGTTTCAATTAATTTTATTTTTTTTTACAAACGTGGAGTGACTATTATAAAAAATGCTATTAAAAAAAAATGTAAAGAAATAAAATTTCGTGTTAAATAATAAAGGTAAAACATATTTTTGAAACAAATTATTTTCTTACACAACTTATTTTCATTTAGAACCTTCTGCAATATAAATGTCCTTTCAAGTAATCATAAAAAATGTTATTTTCTTACCTCTTTTAGAGTTTTAGAGTTGAAAATGAAGAAAACATTTTTTCGATGCGCAGGGGGTAATGGGGGGGGGGGGGGTTGCCGCAGCATCTCACTATATTTTTTTTATTTTGTGGGTTAAAAGAAACATTTTTCCCGTACACTTGAAAAAAATTCGATTTTGACCTCTTTGAGAGTTTTAGAGTTGAAAATGAAAAAAACAGTTTTTCGATGCGCAGGGGGTAATGGGGGGGGGGGGGGGGTTGCCGCAGGATCTGACTATATTTTTTTCATTTTGTGGGTTAAAAGGAACATTTTTCCTGTAGACTTGAAAAAGATTTGATTTTGCCCTCTTTGAGATTTCTTGATCTTTATATAAAATAATGGAATGTTTCATCAGGGGGGCGGTCATAGGGGGGTTTTTTGAGAAAGTTTGTCTTCGGAAATACATTTCTTTTATGAAAAGAAACATTTTTTCTGTGGAGTGCGAGTTGATTGGAGGTGAACATTATTGACTTTTCACTTTTTATGTATATATATATTTTTTTGAGGGGTACTTAAACCGCCTAAAACAATAAATTTCATATGTTTTTCTGCTCAAAACTTATTTTCTAGACATTTGAAGAACATTCGCACAGAAAAAACTTTAAAATATATTTTTTTTAATTTCGCCGCCACGGACGTCTTGAACTTCAAGTACATTTCCATTTAAAATTTTTAGATATAACGGGGTCATAACTTGCAGAAATAAAAATCATAATAATTGAAAATTTTCAATCTTTTTTAATTTCTCGGTCTTCTTGCTGGATCCGTAAAAGAAGGAGTCCCTAGAATTAATTATAAAATAAACAAACTATTAAATTATTTATATAAGAATGTTTTTTGCACTTAAGGCAATTTATTTTTAATAGAAGTTTATAATAATTAGGAAATTTAAAGGTTTTTGGAATTTTTCTAGGAAACAAATTTATAATTTTAAATTATCTTGGTTAGGTCGAGATTTTTTTTAAATTAAAAATTCTTTGCTAATAATTTTTTTTTTTTTAATGGTTAATTTGGAAAATGGATTTATCAACTTTTAAAAAAATGCTCCGAAATAGTGTCAAAATCTTTTATGAATGATTTACTTTTCATCGGATTAGATTTATTTAAAAAGAGCCTTTTGTGCAATCGTCTTTTATAGATGAAATAAAATGCACCTTTTGTAACACCCTTTTAGAAAAAATTGATTGAACATGATTTGGAACAGTTGAATATCAAAAAATGTTTAACTGTTTTAAATTTTCTAATTGAGATCAGATTGTAGTTAATAAACGTAAAATTGTTAACAATTATCATGTAGAAATAAAACAAATATTTTTTGTGTATTGAAAAAATATTAACCTGAAATAGATTTACGATTTTAACGAAAATAAGAAATTTTGAAAGGGCTCCTGAATGCGCTATTGTCGAAAATTAAAGCTTAAGAAATAATATATGCCATCAAAAAGTGTTAGTTTTCTTTATTTATAAATATTTTAGCGCTTTTTTTGCATCAGTGTAAACATAGGTTTTTCAAATTTTAATTATTTTATGCAAAATTTGATTTTCTTTTTTTAAATTAATATTTTTATTCTTCAATACTAAAAATATTTATTGCTTCAATTATTTTGTTGAATTTTTATTTAATTTGTAGAAATGTCAATTGTATTTTAAAATTTTTCATAAAAATCCATTAATTTTCAAGTAGGTAATTTATTTTATTTAAAATATATTCTTTAATTTTCTCGATTAGTTTTATCTCAATTATTTTTTGTAGTTTTTATTTAATATCACGATTTATCAATTAATTTCTTTTTTTTTTCAATTAACTTCTTCAGTTTCTAATTATCAATGCAAATTTCAATGATTTATTCTAATGTTTTCATATATTTATTATTGGGTTGAAGAACGTAACGTTAAAAAATTAACGAAATTTTTTTTTTTTTTTTAGTTTTTTTGGATAAAAAAAAAATTAAAAATAAAAAAAAAAACATTATCACGATGAAAAATTAGTCAGAAAATGCTTTTAATCTACAAAAACCGCATTTTTCGCGTTTTCCAAATATTAACAGTTAAATTTCCCACAAAAAAATCGATTTTCGCCACTTGACCCTAATGGCACTTTAAAGGACTTGAAAAAAGGTACCAATAAAAAAATTAAAATTAAAAATCGACTTTTCGGAAGGGGGTCGTAGAGACGAAAAACCGCATTTTTCGTGATTTCTTGACATTAACGATTAAATTTTCCACAGAAAAATCGATTTTCGCCACTTGACTCTAATGGCACTTTAAAGGACTTAAAGAAGGTACCAATAAAAGAAATAAAATTAAAAATCGACTTTTCGGAAGGGGGTCGTGGAGACGAAAAACCGCATTTTTCGTGATTTCTTGACATTAACGATTAAATTTTCCACAGAAAAATCGATTTTCGCCACTTGACTCTAATGGCACTTTAAAGGACTTAAAAAAAGGTACCAATAAAAAAAATAAAATTAAAAATCGACTTTTCGGAAGGGGGTCGTAGAGACGAAAAACCGCATTTTTCGTGATTTCTTGACATTAACGATTAAATTTCCCACAGAAAAATCGATTTTCGCCACTTGACTCTAATTACACATTAAAGGATTTAAAAAAAGGTACCAATAAAAAAAATAAAATTAAAAATCGACTTTTCGGAAGGGGGTCGTAGAGACGAAAAACCGCATTTTTCGTGATTTCTTGACATTAACGATTAAATTTCCCACAGAAAAATAGATTTTCCCCACTTGACTCTAATGGCACTTTAAAGGACTTAAAAAAAGGTACCAATAAAAAAAAAATAAAATTAAAAATCGACTTTTCGGAAGGGGGTCGTAGAGAGTCAAGTGGCGAAAATCGATTTTTCTGTGGAAAATTTAATCGTTAATGTCAAGAAATCACGAAAAATGCGGTTTTTCGTCTCTACGACCCCCTTCCGAAAAGTCGATTTTTAATTTTATTTTTTTTATGGTTACCTTTTTTTATGTCCTCTAAAGTGCCATTAGAGTCAAGTGGCGAAAATCGATTTTTCTGTGGAAAATTTAATCGTTAATGTCAAGAAATCACGAAAAATGCGGTTTTTCGTCTCTACGACCCCCTTCCGAAAAGTCGATTTTTAATTTTATTTTTTTTATGGGTACCTTTTTTTAAGTCCTTTAAAGTGCCATAAGAGTCAAGTGGCGAAAATCGATTTTTCTGAGGGAAATTTAATCGTTAATGTCAAGAAATCACGAAAAATGCGGTTTTTCGTCTCTACGACCCCCTTCCGAAAAGTCAATTTTTAATTTTATTTTTTTGATTGGTACCTTTTTTTAATTCCTTTAAAGTGCCATTAGAGTCAAGTGGCGAAAATCGATTTTTCTGTGGAAAATTTAATCGTTAATGTCAAGAAATCACGAAAAATGCGGTTTTTCGTCTCTACGACCCCCTTCCGAAAAGTCGATTTTTAATTTTATTTTTTTTATTGGTACCTTTCTTTAATTCCTTTAAAGTGCCATTAGAGTCAAGTGGCGAAAATCGATTTTTCTGTGGAAAATTTAATCGTTAATGTCAAAAAATCACGAAAAATGCGGTTTTTCGTCTCTACGACCCCCTTCCGAAAAGTCGATTTTTAATTTTATTTTTTTTATTGGTACCTTTTTTTAAGTCCTTTAAAGTGCCATTAGAGTCAAGTGGGGAAAATCGATTTTTCTGTGGAAAATTTAATCGTTAATGTCAAGAAATCACGAAAAATGCGGTTTTTCGTCTCTACGACCCCCTTCCGAAAAGTCGATTTTTAATTTTATTTTTTTTATTGGTACCTTTTTTTAAATCCTTTAAAGTGCCATTAGAGTCAAGTGGCGAAAATCGATTTTTCTGTAGAAAATTTAATCGCTAATGTCAAGAAATCACGAAAAATGCGGTTTTTTGTCTCCACGACCCCTTCCGAAAAGTCGATTTTTAATTTTATTTTTTTTATTGGGACCTTTTTTTAAGTCCTTTAATGTGTAATTAGAGTCAAGTGGCGAAAATCGATTTTTCTGTGGGAAATTTAATCGTTAGTGTCAAAAAATGCGGTTTTTCGTCTCTACGACCCCCTTCCGAAAAGTCGATTTTTTATTTTATTTTTTTTATTGGTACCTTTTTTTAATTCCTTTAAAGTGCCATTAGAGTCAAGTGGCGAAAATCGATTTTTCTGTGGAAAATTTAATCGTTAATGTCAAGAAATCACGAAAAATGCGGTTTTTCGTCTCCACGACCCCTTCCGAAAAGTCGATTTTTAATTTTATTTTTTTTTTGGTACCTTTTTTTAAGTCCTTTAAAGTGCAATTAGAGTCAAGTGGCGAAAATCGATTTTTCTGTGGAAAATTTAATCGTTAATGTCAAAAAATCACGAAAAATGCGGTTTTTCGTCTCTACGACCCCTTCCGAAAAGTCGATTTTTAATTTTATTTTTTTTATTGGTACCTTTTTTTAAGTGCTTTAAAGTGCAATTAGAGTCAAGTGGCGAAAATCGATTTTTCTGTGGAAAATTTAATCGTTAATGTCAAAAAATCACGAAAAATGCGGTTTTTCGTCTCTACGACCCCTTCCGAAAAGTCGATTTTTAATTTTATTTTTTTTATTGGTACCTTTTTTTAAGTGCTTTAAAGTGCAATTAGAGTCAAGTGGCGAAAATCGATTTTTCTGTGGAAAATTTAATCGTTAATGTCAAAAAATCACGAAAAATGCGGTTTTTCGTCTCTACGACCCCTTCCGAAAAGTCGATTTTTAATTTTATTTTTTTTATTGGTACCTTTTTTTAAGTCCTTTAAAGTGCAATTAGAGTCAAGTGGCGAAAATCGATTTTTCTGTGGGAAATTTAATCGTTAGTGTCAAAAAATGCGGTTTTTCGTCTCTACGACCCTCTTCCGAAAAGTCGATTTTTAATTTTATTCTTTTTATTGGTTCCTTTTTTTAATTCCTTTAAAGTGCCATTAGAGTCAAGTGGCGAAAATCGATTTTTCTGTGAAAAATTTAATCGTTAATGTCAAAAAATCACGAAAAATGCGGTTTTTCGTCTCTACGACCCCCTTCCGAAAAGTCGATTTTTAATTTTATTTTTTTTATTGGTACCTTTTTTTAAGTCCTTTAAAGTACCATTAGGGGCAAGTGGCGAAAATCGATTTTTCTGTGGGAAATTTAATCGTTAGTGTCAAGAAATCACGAAAAATGCGGTTTTTCGTCTCTACGACCCCCTTCCGAAAAGTCGATTTTTAATTTTATTTTTTTTATGGGTACCTTTTTTTAAGTCCTTTAAAGTGCCATTAGAGTCAAGTGGCGAAAATCGATTTTTCTGAGGGAAATTTAATCGTTAATGTCAAGAAATCACGAAAAATGCGGTTTTTCGTCTCTACGACCCCCTTCCGAAAAGTCGATTTTTAATTTTATTTTTTTTATTGGTACCTTTCTTTAATTCCTTTAAAGTGCCATTAGAGTCAAGTGGCGAAAATCGATTTTTCTGTGGAAAATTTAATCGTTAATGTCAAAAAATCACGAAAAATGCGGTTTTTCGTCTCTACGACCCCCTTCCGAAAAGTCGATTTTTAATTTTATTTTTTTTATTGGTACCTTTTTTTAAGTCCTTTAAAGTGCCATTAGAGTCAAGTGGGGAAAATCGATTTTTCTGTGGAAAATTTAATCGTTAATGTCAAGAAATCACGAAAAATGCGGTTTTTCGTCTCTACGACCCCCTTCCGAAAAGTCGATTTTTAATTTTATTTTTTTTATTGGTACCTTTCTTTAATTCCTTTAAAGTGCCATTAGAGTCAAGTGGCGAAAATCGATTTTTCTGTGGAAAATTTAATCGTTAATGTCAAAAAATCACGAAAAATGCGGTTTTTCGTCTCTACGACCCCCTTCCGAAAAGTCGATTTTTAATTTTATTTTTTTTATTGGTACCTTTTTTTAAGTCCTTTAAAGTGCCATTAGAGTCAAGTGGGGAAAATCGATTTTTCTGTGGAAAATTTAATCGTTAATGTCAAGAAATCACGAAAAATGCGGTTTTTCGTCTCTACGACCCCCTTCCGAAAAGTCGATTTTTAATTTTATTTTTTTTATTGGTACCTTTTTTTAAGTCCTTTAAAGTGCCATTAGAGTCAAGTGGCGAAAATCGATTTTTCTGTAGAAAATTTAATCGCTAATGTCAAGAAATCACGAAAAATGCGGTTTTTTGTCTCCACGACCCCTTCCGAAAAGTCGATTTTTAATTTTATTTTTTTTATTGGGACCTTTTTTTAAGTCCTTTAATGTGTAATTAGAGTCAAGTGGCGAAAATCGATTTTTCTGTGGGAAATTTAATCGTTAATGTCAAAAAATCACGAAAAATGCGGTTTTTCGTCTCTACGACCCCTTCCGAAAAGTCGATTTTTAATTTTATTTTTTTTATTGGTACCTTTTTTTAAGTCCTTTAAAGTGCAATTAGAGTCAAGTGGCGAAAATCGATTTTTCTGTGGGAAATTTAATCGTTAGTGTCAAAAAATGCGGTTTTTCGTCTCTACGACCCTCTTCCGAAAAGTCGATTTTTAATTTTATTCTTTTTATTGGTTCCTTTTTTTAATTCCTTTAAAGTGCCATTAGAGTCAAGTGGCGAAAATCGATTTTTCTGTGAAAAATTTAATCGTTAATGTCAAAAAATCACGAAAAATGCGGTTTTTCGTCTCTACGACCCCCTTCCGAAAAGTCGATTTTTAATATTATTTTTTTTATTGGTACCTTTTTTTAAGTCCTTTAAAGTACCATTAGGGGCAAGTGGCGAAAATCGATTTTTCTGTGGGAAATTTAATCGTTAGTGTCAAAAAATGCGGTTTTTCGTCTCTACGACCCCCTTCCGAAAAGTCGATTTTTAATTTTATTCTTTTTATTGGTACCTTTTTTTAAGTCCTTTATAGTACCATTAGGGGCAAGTGGCGAAAATCGATTTTTCTGTGGAAAATTTAATCGTTAATGTCAAAAAATCACGAAAAATGCGGTTTTTCGTCTCTACGACCCCCTTCCGAAAAGTCGATTTTTAATTTTATTTTTTTTATCGGTACCTTTTTTTAATTCCTTTAAAGTGCCATTAGAGTCAAGTGGCGAAAATCGATTTTTCTGTGGAAAATTTAATCGTTAATGTCAAAAAATCACGAAAAATGCGGTTTTTCGTCTCTACGACCCCCTTCCGAAAAGTCGATTTTTAATTTTATTTCTTTTATTGGTACCTTTTTTTAAGTCCTTTAAAGTGCCATTAGAGTCAAGTGGCGAAAATCGATTTTTCTGTGGAAAATTTAATCGTTAATGTCAAAAAATCACGAAAAATGCGGTTTTTCGTCTCTACGACCCCCTTTCGAAAAGTCGATTTTTAATTTTATTTTTTTTATGGTTACCTTTTTTTATGTCCTTTAAAGTGCCATTAGAGTCAAGTGGCGAAAATCGATTTTTCTGTAGAAAATTTAATCGTTAATGTCAAGAAATCACGAAAAATGCGGTTTTTCGTCTCTACGACCCCCTTCCGAAAAGTCGATTTTTAATTTTATTTTTTTTATCGGTACCTTTTTTTAATTCCTTTAAAGTGCCATTAGAGTCAAGTGGCGAAAATCGATTTTTCTGTGGAAAATTTAATCGTTAATGTCAAAAAAAAACGAAAAATGCGGTTTTTCGTCTCTACGACCCCCTTCCGAAAAGTCGATTTTTAATTTTATTTCTTTTATTGGTACCTTTTTTAAGTCCTTTAAAGTGCCATTAGAGTCAAGTGGCGAAAATCGATTTTTCTGTGGAAAATTTAATCGTTAATGTCAAGAAATCACGAAAAATGCGGTTTTTCGTCTCTACGACCCCCTTCCGAAAAGTCGATTTTTAATTTTATTTTTTTTATTGGTACCTTTTTTTAAATCCTTTAAAGTGCCATTAGAGTCAAGTGGCGAAAATCGATTTTTCTGTAGAAAATTTAATCGCTAATGTCAAGAAATCACGAAAAATGCGGTTTTTTGTCTCCACGACCCCTTCCGAAAAGTCGATTTTTAATTTTATTTTTTTTATTGGGACCTTTTTTTAAGTCCTTTAATGTGTAATTAGAGTCAAGTGGCGAAAATCGATTTTTCTGTGGGAAATTTAATCGTTAGTGTCAAAAAATGCGGTTTTTCGTCTCTACGACCCCCTTCCGAAAAGTCGATTTTTTATTTTATTTTTTTTATTGGTACCTTTTTTTAATTCCTTTAAAGTGCCATTAGAGTCAAGTGGCGAAAATCGATTTTTCTGTGGAAAATTTAATCGTTAATGTCAAAAAATCACGAAAAATGCGGTTTTTCGTCTCTACGACCCCCTTTCGAAAAGTCGATTTTTAATTTTATTTTTTTTATGGTTACCTTTTTTTATGTCCTTTAAAGTGCCATTAGAGTCAAGTGGCGAAAATCGATTTTTCTGTGGAAAATTTAATCGTTAATGTCAAAAAATCACGAAAAATGCGGTTTTTCGTCTCTACGACCCCCTTCCGAAAAGTCGATTTTTAATTTTATTTCTTTTATTGGTACCTTTTTTTAAGTTCTTTAAAGTGCCATTAGAGTCAAGTGGCGAAAATCGATTTTTCTGTGGAAAATTTAATCGTTAATGTCAAGAAATCACGAAAAATGCGGTTTTTCGTCTCTACGACCCCCTTCCGAAAAGTCGATTTTTAATTTTTTTTTTTTATTGGTACCTTTTTTGAAGTCCTTTAAAGTGCCATTAGAGTCAAGTGGCGAAAATCGATTTTTCTGTGGAAAATTTAATCGTTAATGTCAAGAAATCACGAAAAATGCGGTTTTACGTCTCTACGACCCCCTTCCGAAAAGTCGATTTTTAATTTTATTTTTTTTTTTGGTACCTTTTTTTAAGTCCTTTAAAGTGCCATTAGAGTCAAGTGGCGAAAATCGATTTTTCTGTGGGAAATTTAATCGTTAGTGTCAAAAAATGCGGTTTTTCGTCTCTATGACCCCCTTCCGAAAAGTCGATTTTTAATTTTATTTCTTTTATTGGTACCTTTTTTTAAGTTCTTTAAAGTGCCATTAGAGTCAAGTGGCGAAAATCGATTTTTCTGTGGAAAATTTAATCGTTAATGTCAAAAAATCACGAAAAATGCGGTTTTTCGTCTCTACGACCCTCTTCCGAAAAGTCGATTTTTAATTTTATTCTTTTTATTGGTTCCTTTTTTTAATTCCTTTAAAGTGCCATTAGAGTCAAGTGGCGAAAATCGATTTTTCTGTGAAAAATTTAATCGTTAATGTCAAAAAATCACGAAAAATGCGGTTTTTCGTCTCTACGACCCCCTTCCGAAAAGTCGATTTTTAATTTTATTTTTTTTATTGGTACCTTTTTTTAAGTCCTTTAAAGTACCATTAGGGGCAAGTGGCGAAAATCGATTTTTCTGTGGGAAATTTAATCGTTAGTGTCAAGAAATCACGAAAAATGCGGTTTTTCGTCTCTACGACCCCCTTCCGAAAAGTCGATTTTTAATTTTATTTTTTTTATGGGTACCTTTTTTTAAGTCCTTTAAAGTGCCATTAGAGTCAAGTGGCGAAAATCGATTTTTCTGAGGGAAATTTAATCGTTAATGTCAAGAAATCACGAAAAATGCGGTTTTTCGTCTCTACGACCCCCTTCCGAAAAGTCAATTTTTAATTTTATTTTTTTGATTGGTACCTTTTTTTAATTCCTTTAAAGTGCCATTAGAGTCAAGTGGCGAAAATCGATTTTTCTGTGGAAAATTTAATCGTTAATGTCAAGAAATCACGAAAAATGCGGTTTTTCGTCTCTACGACCCCCTTCCGAAAAGTCGATTTTTAATTTTATTTTTTTTATTGGTACCTTTTTTTAAGTCCTTTAAAGTACCATTAGGGGCAAGTGGCGAAAATCGATTTTTCTGTGGGAAATTTAATCGTTAGTGTCAAAAAATGCGGTTTTTCGTCTCTACGACCCCCTTCCGAAAAGTCGATTTTTAATTTTATTTTTTTTATTGGTACCTTTCTTTAATTCCTTTAAAGTGCCATTAGAGTCAAGTGGCGAAAATCGATTTTTCTGTGGAAAATTTAATCGTTAATGTCAAAAAATCACGAAAAATGCGGTTTTTCGTCTCTACGACCCCCTTCCGAAAAGTCGATTTTTAATTTTATTATTTTTATTGGTACCTTTTTTTAAGTCCTTTAAAGTGCCATTAGAGTCAAGTGGGGAAAATCGATTTTTCTGTGGAAAATTTAATCGTTAATGTCAAGAAATCACGAAAAATGCGGTTTTTCGTCTCTACGACCCCCTTCCGAAAAGTCGATTTTTAATTTTATTTTTTTTATTGGTACCTTTTTTTAAGTCCTTTAAAGTGCCATTAGAGTCAAGTGGCGAAAATCGATTTTTCTGTAGAAAATTTAATCGCTAATGTCAAGAAATCACGAAAAATGCGGTTTTTTGTCTCCACGACCCCTTCCGAAAAGTCGATTTTTAATTTTATTTTTTTTATTGGGACCTTTTTTTAAGTCCTTTAATGTGTAATTAGAGTCAAGTGGCGAAAATCGATTTTTCTGTGGGAAATTTAATCGTTAATGTCAAAAAATCACGAAAAATGCGGTTTTTCGTCTCTACGACCCCTTCCGAAAAGTCGATTTTTAATTTTATTTTTTTTATTGGTACCTTTTTTTAAGTCCTTTAAAGTGCAATTAGAGTCAAGTGGCGAAAATCGATTTTTCTGTGGGAAATTTAATCGTTAGTGTCAAAAAATGCGGTTTTTCGTCTCTACGACCCTCTTCCGAAAAGTCGATTTTTAATTTTATTCTTTTTATTGGTTCCTTTTTTTAATTCCTTTAAAGTGCCATTAGAGTCAAGTGGCGAAAATCGATTTTTCTGTGAAAAATTTAATCGTTAATGTCAAAAAATCACGAAAAATGCGGTTTTTCGTCTCTACGACCCCCTTCCGAAAAGTCGATTTTTAATTTTATTTTTTTTATTGGTACCTTTTTTTAAGTCCTTTAAAGTGCCATTAGAGTCAAGTGGCGAAAATCGATTTTTCTGTGAAAAATTTAATCGTTAATGTCAAAAAATCACGAAAAATGCGGTTTTTCGTCTCTACGACCCCCTTCCGAAAAGTCGATTTTTAATTTTATTTTTTTTATTGGTACCTTTTTTTAAGTCCTTTAAAGTACCATTAGGGGCAAGTGGCGAAAATCGATTTTTCTGTGGGAAATTTAATCGTTAGTGTCAAGAAATCACGAAAAATGCGGTTTTTCGTCTCTACGACCCCCTTCCGAAAAGTCGATTTTTAATTTTATTTTTTTTATGGGTACCTTTTTTTAAGTCCTTTAAAGTGCCATTAGAGTCAAGTGGCGAAAATCGATTTTTCTGAGGGAAATTTAATCGTTAATGTCAAGAAATCACGAAAAATGCGGTTTTTCGTCTCTACGACCCCCTTCCGAAAAGTCAATTTTTAATTTTATTTTTTTGATTGGTACCTTTTTTTAATTCCTTTAAAGTGCCATTAGAGTCAAGTGGCGAAAATCGATTTTTCTGTGGAAAATTTAATCGTTAATGTCAAGAAATCACGAAAAATGCGGTTTTTCGTCTCTACGACCCCCTTCCGAAAAGTCGATTTTTAATTTTATTTTTTTTATTGGTACCTTTTTTTAAGTCCTTTAAAGTACCATTAGGGGCAAGTGGCGAAAATCGATTTTTCTGTGGGAAATTTAATCGTTAGTGTCAAAAAATGCGGTTTTTCGTCTCTACGACCCCCTTCCGAAAAGTCGATTTTTAATTTTATTTTTTTTATTGGTACCTTTCTTTAATTCCTTTAAAGTGCCATTAGAGTCAAGTGGCGAAAATCGATTTTTCTGTGGAAAATTTAATCGTTAATGTCAAAAAATCACGAAAAATGCGGTTTTTCGTCTCTACGACCCCCTTCCGAAAAGTCGATTTTTAATTTTATTTTTTTTATTGGTACCTTTTTTTAAGTCCTTTAAAGTGCCATTAGAGTCAAGTGGGGAAAATCGATTTTTCTGTGGAAAATTTAATCGTTAATGTCAAGAAATCACGAAAAATGCGGTTTTTCGTCTCTACGACCCCCTTCCGAAAAGTCGATTTTTAATTTTATTTTTTTTATTGGTACCTTTTTTTAAGTCCTTTAAAGTGCCATTAGAGTCAAGTGGCGAAAATCGATTTTTCTGTAGAAAATTTAATCGCTAATGTCAAGAAATCACGAAAAATGCGGTTTTTTGTCTCCACGACCCCTTCCGAAAAGTCGATTTTTAATTTTATTTTTTTTATTGGGACCTTTTTTTAAGTCCTTTAATGTGTAATTAGAGTCAAGTGGCGAAAATCGATTTTTCTGTGGGAAATTTAATCGTTAATGTCAAAAAATCACGAAAAATGCGGTTTTTCGTCTCTACGACCCCTTCCGAAAAGTCGATTTTTAATTTTATTTTTTTTATTGGTACCTTTTTTTAAGTCCTTTAAAGTGCAATTAGAGTCAAGTGGCGAAAATCGATTTTTCTGTGGGAAATTTAATCGTTAGTGTCAAAAAATGCGGTTTTTCGTCTCTACGACCCTCTTCCGAAAAGTCGATTTTTAATTTTATTCTTTTTATTGGTTCCTTTTTTTAATTCCTTTAAAGTGCCATTAGAGTCAAGTGGCGAAAATCGATTTTTCTGTGAAAAATTTAATCGTTAATGTCAAAAAATCACGAAAAATGCGGTTTTTCGTCTCTACGACCCCCTTCCGAAAAGTCGATTTTTAATTTTATTTTTTTTATTGGTACCTTTTTTTAAGTCCTTTAAAGTACCATTAGGGGCAAGTGGCGAAAATCGATTTTTCTGTGGGAAATTTAATCGTTAGTGTCAAAAAATGCGGTTTTTCGTCTCTACGACCCCCTTCCGAAAAGTCGATTTTTAATTTTATTCTTTTTATTGGTACCTTTTTTTAAGTCCTTTATAGTACCATTAGGGGCAAGTGGCGAAAATCGATTTTTCTGTGGGAAATTTAATCGTTAGTGTCAAAAAATGCGGTTTTTCGTCTCTACGACCCCCTTCCGAAAAGTCGATTTTTAATTTTATTTTTTTTATTGGTACCTTTCTTTAATTCCTTTAAAGTGCCATTAGAGTCAAGTGGGGAAAATCGATTTTTCTGTGGAAAATTTAATCGTTAATGTCAAGAAATCACGAAAAATGCGGTTTTTCGTCTCTACGACCCCCTTCCGAAAAGTCGATTTTTAATTTTATTTTTTTTATGGGTACCTTTTTTTAAGTCCTTTAAAGTGCCATTAGAGTCAAGTGGCGAAAATCGATTTTTCTGAGGGAAATTTAATCGTTAATGTCAAGAAATCACGAAAAATGCGGTTTTTCGTCTCTACGACCCCCTTCCGAAAAGTCAATTTTTAATTTTATTTTTTTGATTGGTACCTTTTTTTAATTCCTTTAAAGTGCCATTAGAGTCAAGTGGCGAAAATCGATTTTTCTGTGGAAAATTTAATCGTTAATGTCAAGAAATCACGAAAAATGCGGTTTTTCGTCTCTACGACCCCCTTCCGAAAAGTCGATTTTTAATTTTATTTTTTTTATTGGTACCTTTTTTTAAGTCCTTTAAAGTACCATTAGGGGCAAGTGGCGAAAATCGATTTTTCTGTGGGAAATTTAATCGTTAGTGTCAAAAAATGCGGTTTTTCGTCTCTACGACCCCCTTCCGAAAAGTCGATTTTTAATTTTATTTTTTTTATTGGTACCTTTCTTTAATTCCTTTAAAGTGCCATTAGAGTCAAGTGGCGAAAATCGATTTTTCTGTGGAAAATTTAATCGTTAATGTCAAAAAATCACGAAAAATGCGGTTTTTCGTCTCTACGACCCCCTTCCGAAAAGTCGATTTTTAATTTTATTATTTTTATTGGTACCTTTTTTTAAGTCCTTTAAAGTGCCATTAGAGTCAAGTGGGGAAAATCGATTTTTCTGTGGAAAATTTAATCGTTAATGTCAAGAAATCACGAAAAATGCGGTTTTTCGTCTCTACGACCCCCTTCCGAAAAGTCGATTTTTAATTTTATTTTTTTTATTGGTACCTTTTTTTAAGTCCTTTAAAGTGCCATTAGAGTCAAGTGGCGAAAATCGATTTTTCTGTAGAAAATTTAATCGCTAATGTCAAGAAATCACGAAAAATGCGGTTTTTTGTCTCCACGACCCCTTCCGAAAAGTCGATTTTTAATTTTATTTTTTTTATTGGGACCTTTTTTTAAGTCCTTTAATGTGTAATTAGAGTCAAGTGGCGAAAATCGATTTTTCTGTGGGAAATTTAATCGTTAATGTCAAAAAATCACGAAAAATGCGGTTTTTCGTCTCTACGACCCCTTCCGAAAAGTCGATTTTTAATTTTATTTTTTTTATTGGTACCTTTTTTTAAGTCCTTTAAAGTGCAATTAGAGTCAAGTGGCGAAAATCGATTTTTCTGTGGGAAATTTAATCGTTAGTGTCAAAAAATGCGGTTTTTCGTCTCTACGACCCTCTTCCGAAAAGTCGATTTTTAATTTTATTCTTTTTATTGGTTCCTTTTTTTAATTCCTTTAAAGTGCCATTAGAGTCAAGTGGCGAAAATCGATTTTTCTGTGAAAAATTTAATCGTTAATGTCAAAAAATCACGAAAAATGCGGTTTTTCGTCTCTACGACCCCCTTCCGAAAAGTCGATTTTTAATTTTATTTTTTTTATTGGTACCTTTTTTTAAGTCCTTTAAAGTGCCATTAGAGTCAAGTGGCGAAAATCGATTTTTCTGTGGGAAATTTAATCGTTAGTGTCAAAAAATGCGGTTTTTCGTCTCTATGACCCCCTTCCGAAAAGTCGATTTTTAATTTTATTTCTTTTATTGGTACCTTTTTTTAAGTTCTTTAAAGTGCCATTAGAGTCAAGTGGCGAAAATCGATTTTTCTGTGGAAAATTTAATCGTTAATGTCAAAAAATCACGAAAAATGCGGTTTTTCGTCTCTACGACCCTCTTCCGAAAAGTCGATTTTTAATTTTATTCTTTTTATTGGTTCCTTTTTTTAATTCCTTTAAAGTGCCATTAGAGTCAAGTGGCGAAAATCGATTTTTCTGTGAAAAATTTAATCGTTAATGTCAAAAAATCACGAAAAATGCGGTTTTTCGTCTCTACGACCCCCTTCCGAAAAGTCGATTTTTAATTTTATTTTTTTTATTGGTACCTTTTTTTAAGTCCTTTAAAGTACCATTAGGGGCAAGTGGCGAAAATCGATTTTTCTGTGGGAAATTTAATCGTTAGTGTCAAGAAATCACGAAAAATGCGGTTTTTCGTCTCTACGACCCCCTTCCGAAAAGTCGATTTTTAATTTTATTTTTTTTATGGGTACCTTTTTTTAAGTCCTTTAAAGTGCCATTAGAGTCAAGTGGCGAAAATCGATTTTTCTGAGGGAAATTTAATCGTTAATGTCAAGAAATCACGAAAAATGCGGTTTTTCGTCTCTACGACCCCCTTCCGAAAAGTCAATTTTTAATTTTATTTTTTTGATTGGTACCTTTTTTTAATTCCTTTAAAGTGCCATTAGAGTCAAGTGGCGAAAATCGATTTTTCTGTGGAAAATTTAATCGTTAATGTCAAGAAATCACGAAAAATGCGGTTTTTCGTCTCTACGACCCCCTTCCGAAAAGTCGATTTTTAATTTTATTTTTTTTATTGGTACCTTTTTTTAAGTCCTTTAAAGTACCATTAGGGGCAAGTGGCGAAAATCGATTTTTCTGTGGGAAATTTAATCGTTAGTGTCAAAAAATGCGGTTTTTCGTCTCTACGACCCCCTTCCGAAAAGTCGATTTTTAATTTTATTTTTTTTATTGGTACCTTTCTTTAATTCCTTTAAAGTGCCATTAGAGTCAAGTGGCGAAAATCGATTTTTCTGTGGAAAATTTAATCGTTAATGTCAAAAAATCACGAAAAATGCGGTTTTTCGTCTCTACGACCCCCTTCCGAAAAGTCGATTTTTAATTTTATTTTTTTTATTGGTACCTTTTTTTAAGTCCTTTAAAGTGCCATTAGAGTCAAGTGGGGAAAATCGATTTTTCTGTGGAAAATTTAATCGTTAATGTCAAGAAATCACGAAAAATGCGGTTTTTCGTCTCTACGACCCCCTTCCGAAAAGTCGATTTTTAATTTTATTTTTTTTATTGGTACCTTTTTTTAAGTCCTTTAAAGTGCCATTAGAGTCAAGTGGCGAAAATCGATTTTTCTGTAGAAAATTTAATCGCTAATGTCAAGAAATCACGAAAAATGCGGTTTTTTGTCTCCACGACCCCTTCCGAAAAGTCGATTTTTAATTTTATTTTTTTTATTGGGACCTTTTTTTAAGTCCTTTAATGTGTAATTAGAGTCAAGTGGCGAAAATCGATTTTTCTGTGGGAAATTTAATCGTTAATGTCAAAAAATCACGAAAAATGCGGTTTTTCGTCTCTACGACCCCTTCCGAAAAGTCGATTTTTAATTTTATTTTTTTTATTGGTACCTTTTTTTAAGTCCTTTAAAGTGCAATTAGAGTCAAGTGGCGAAAATCGATTTTTCTGTGGGAAATTTAATCGTTAGTGTCAAAAAATGCGGTTTTTCGTCTCTACGACCCTCTTCCGAAAAGTCGATTTTTAATTTTATTCTTTTTATTGGTTCCTTTTTTTAATTCCTTTAAAGTGCCATTAGAGTCAAGTGGCGAAAATCGATTTTTCTGTGAAAAATTTAATCGTTAATGTCAAAAAATCACGAAAAATGCGGTTTTTCGTCTCTACGACCCCCTTCCGAAAAGTCGATTTTTAATTTTATTTTTTTTATTGGTACCTTTTTTTAAGTCCTTTAAAGTACCATTAGGGGCAAGTGGCGAAAATCGATTTTTCTGTGGGAAATTTAATCGTTAGTGTCAAAAAATGCGGTTTTTCGTCTCTACGACCCCCTTCCGAAAAGTCGATTTTTAATTTTATTTTTTTTATTGGTTCCTTTTTTTAATTCCTTTAAAGTGCCATTAGAGTCAAGTGGCGAAAATCGATTTTTCTGTGAAAAATTTAATCGTTAATGTCAAAAAATCACGAAAAATGCGGTTTTTCGTCTCTACGACCCCCTTCCGAAAAGTCGATTTTTAATTTTATTTTTTTTATTGGTACCTTTTTTTAAGTCCTTTAAAGTGCAATTAGAGTCAAGTGGCGAAAATCGATTTTTCTGTGGGAAATTTAATCGTTAGTGTCAAAAAATGCGGTTTTTCGTCTCTACGACCCTCTTCCGAAAAGTCGATTTTTAATTTTATTCTTTTTATTGGTTCCTTTTTTTAATTCCTTTAAAGTGCCATTAGAGTCAAGTGGCGAAAATCGATTTTTCTGTGAAAAATTTAATCGTTAATGTCAAAAAATCACGAAAAATGCGGTTTTTCGTCTCTACGACCCCCTTCCGAAAAGTCGATTTTTAATTTTATTTTTTTTATTGGTACCTTTTTTTAAGTCCTTTATAGTACCATTAGGGGCAAGTGGCGAAAATCGATTTTTCTGTGGGAAATTTAATCGTTAGTGTCAAAAAATGCGGTTTTTCGTCTCTACGACCCCCTTCCGAAAAGTCGATTTTTAATTTTATTTTTTTTATTGGTACCTTTCTTTAATTCCTTTAAAGTGCCATTAGAGTCAAGTGGGGAAAATCGATTTTTCTGTGGAAAATTTAATCGTTAATGTCAAGAAATCACGAAAAATGCGGTTTTTCGTCTCTACGACCCCCTTCCGAAAAGTCGATTTTTAATTTTATTTTTTTTATGGGTACCTTTTTTTAAGTCCTTTAAAGTGCCATTAGAGTCAAGTGGCGAAAATCGATTTTTCTGAGGGAAATTTAATCGTTAATGTCAAGAAATCACGAAAAATGCGGTTTTTCGTCTCTACGACCCCCTTCCGAAAAGTCAATTTTTAATTTTATTTTTTTGATTGGTACCTTTTTTTAATTCCTTTAAAGTGCCATTAGAGTCAAGTGGCGAAAATCGATTTTTCTGTGGAAAATTTAATCGTTAATGTCAAGAAATCACGAAAAATGCGGTTTTTCGTCTCTACGACCCCCTTCCGAAAAGTCGATTTTTAATTTTATTTTTTTTATTGGTACCTTTTTTTAAGTCCTTTAAAGTACCATTAGGGGCAAGTGGCGAAAATCGATTTTTCTGTGGGAAATTTAATCGTTAGTGTCAAAAAATGCGGTTTTTCGTCTCTACGACCCCCTTCCGAAAAGTCGATTTTTAATTTTATTTTTTTTATTGGTACCTTTCTTTAATTCCTTTAAAGTGCCATTAGAGTCAAGTGGCGAAAATCGATTTTTCTGTGGAAAATTTAATCGTTAATGTCAAAAAATCACGAAAAATGCGGTTTTTCGTCTCTACGACCCCCTTCCGAAAAGTCGATTTTTAATTTTATTATTTTTATTGGTACCTTTTTTTAAGTCCTTTAAAGTGCCATTAGAGTCAAGTGGGGAAAATCGATTTTTCTGTGGAAAATTTAATCGTTAATGTCAAGAAATCACGAAAAATGCGGTTTTTCGTCTCTACGACCCCCTTCCGAAAAGTCGATTTTTAATTTTATTTTTTTTATTGGTACCTTTTTTTAAGTCCTTTAAAGTGCCATTAGAGTCAAGTGGCGAAAATCGATTTTTCTGTAGAAAATTTAATCGCTAATGTCAAGAAATCACGAAAAATGCGGTTTTTTGTCTCCACGACCCCTTCCGAAAAGTCGATTTTTAATTTTATTTTTTTTATTGGGACCTTTTTTTAAGTCCTTTAATGTGTAATTAGAGTCAAGTGGCGAAAATCGATTTTTCTGTGGGAAATTTAATCGTTAATGTCAAAAAATCACGAAAAATGCGGTTTTTCGTCTCTACGACCCCTTCCGAAAAGTCGATTTTTAATTTTATTTTTTTTATTGGTACCTTTTTTTAAGTCCTTTAAAGTGCAATTAGAGTCAAGTGGCGAAAATCGATTTTTCTGTGGGAAATTTAATCGTTAGTGTCAAAAAATGCGGTTTTTCGTCTCTACGACCCTCTTCCGAAAAGTCGATTTTTAATTTTATTCTTTTTATTGGTTCCTTTTTTTAATTCCTTTAAAGTGCCATTAGAGTCAAGTGGCGAAAATCGATTTTTCTGTGAAAAATTTAATCGTTAATGTCAAAAAATCACGAAAAATGCGGTTTTTCGTCTCTACGACCCCCTTCCGAAAAGTCGATTTTTAATTTTATTTTTTTTATTGGTACCTTTTTTTAAGTCCTTTAAAGTGCCATTAGAGTCAAGTGGCGAAAATCGATTTTTCTGTGGGAAATTTAATCGTTAGTGTCAAAAAATGCGGTTTTTCGTCTCTATGACCCCCTTCCGAAAAGTCGATTTTTAATTTTATTTCTTTTATTGGTACCTTTTTTTAAGTTCTTTAAAGTGCCATTAGAGTCAAGTGGCGAAAATCGATTTTTCTGTGGAAAATTTAATCGTTAATGTCAAAAAATCACGAAAAATGCGGTTTTTCGTCTCTACGACCCTCTTCCGAAAAGTCGATTTTTAATTTTATTCTTTTTATTGGTTCCTTTTTTTAATTCCTTTAAAGTGCCATTAGAGTCAAGTGGCGAAAATCGATTTTTCTGTGAAAAATTTAATCGTTAATGTCAAAAAATCACGAAAAATGCGGTTTTTCGTCTCTACGACCCCCTTCCGAAAAGTCGATTTTTAATTTTATTTTTTTTATTGGTACCTTTTTTTAAGTCCTTTAAAGTACCATTAGGGGCAAGTGGCGAAAATCGATTTTTCTGTGGGAAATTTAATCGTTAGTGTCAAGAAATCACGAAAAATGCGGTTTTTCGTCTCTACGACCCCCTTCCGAAAAGTCGATTTTTAATTTTATTTTTTTTATGGGTACCTTTTTTTAAGTCCTTTAAAGTGCCATTAGAGTCAAGTGGCGAAAATCGATTTTTCTGAGGGAAATTTAATCGTTAATGTCAAGAAATCACGAAAAATGCGGTTTTTCGTCTCTACGACCCCCTTCCGAAAAGTCAATTTTTAATTTTATTTTTTTGATTGGTACCTTTTTTTAATTCCTTTAAAGTGCCATTAGAGTCAAGTGGCGAAAATCGATTTTTCTGTGGAAAATTTAATCGTTAATGTCAAGAAATCACGAAAAATGCGGTTTTTCGTCTCTACGACCCCCTTCCGAAAAGTCGATTTTTAATTTTATTTTTTTTATTGGTACCTTTTTTTAAGTCCTTTAAAGTACCATTAGGGGCAAGTGGCGAAAATCGATTTTTCTGTGGGAAATTTAATCGTTAGTGTCAAAAAATGCGGTTTTTCGTCTCTACGACCCCCTTCCGAAAAGTCGATTTTTAATTTTATTTTTTTTATTGGTACCTTTCTTTAATTCCTTTAAAGTGCCATTAGAGTCAAGTGGCGAAAATCGATTTTTCTGTGGAAAATTTAATCGTTAATGTCAAAAAATCACGAAAAATGCGGTTTTTCGTCTCTACGACCCCCTTCCGAAAAGTCGATTTTTAATTTTATTTTTTTTATTGGTACCTTTTTTTAAGTCCTTTAAAGTGCCATTAGAGTCAAGTGGGGAAAATCGATTTTTCTGTGGAAAATTTAATCGTTAATGTCAAGAAATCACGAAAAATGCGGTTTTTCGTCTCTACGACCCCCTTCCGAAAAGTCGATTTTTAATTTTATTTTTTTTATTGGTACCTTTTTTTAAGTCCTTTAAAGTGCCATTAGAGTCAAGTGGCGAAAATCGATTTTTCTGTAGAAAATTTAATCGCTAATGTCAAGAAATCACGAAAAATGCGGTTTTTTGTCTCCACGACCCCTTCCGAAAAGTCGATTTTTAATTTTATTTTTTTTATTGGGACCTTTTTTTAAGTCCTTTAATGTGTAATTAGAGTCAAGTGGCGAAAATCGATTTTTCTGTGGGAAATTTAATCGTTAATGTCAAAAAATCACGAAAAATGCGGTTTTTCGTCTCTACGACCCCTTCCGAAAAGTCGATTTTTAATTTTATTTTTTTTATTGGTACCTTTTTTTAAGTCCTTTAAAGTGCAATTAGAGTCAAGTGGCGAAAATCGATTTTTCTGTGGGAAATTTAATCGTTAGTGTCAAAAAATGCGGTTTTTCGTCTCTACGACCCTCTTCCGAAAAGTCGATTTTTAATTTTATTCTTTTTATTGGTTCCTTTTTTTAATTCCTTTAAAGTGCCATTAGAGTCAAGTGGCGAAAATCGATTTTTCTGTGAAAAATTTAATCGTTAATGTCAAAAAATCACGAAAAATGCGGTTTTTCGTCTCTACGACCCCCTTCCGAAAAGTCGATTTTTAATTTTATTTTTTTTATTGGTACCTTTTTTTAAGTCCTTTAAAGTACCATTAGGGGCAAGTGGCGAAAATCGATTTTTCTGTGGGAAATTTAATCGTTAGTGTCAAAAAATGCGGTTTTTCGTCTCTACGACCCCCTTCCGAAAAGTCGATTTTTAATTTTATTCTTTTTATTGGTACCTTTTTTTAAGTCCTTTATAGTACCATTAGGGGCAAGTGGCGAAAATCGATTTTTCTGTGGAAAATTTAATCGTTAATGTCAAAAAATCACGAAAAATGCGGTTTTTCGTCTCTACGACCCCCTTCCGAAAAGTCGATTTTTAATTTTATTTTTTTTATCGGTACCTTTTTTTAATTCCTTTAAAGTGCCATTAGAGTCAAGTGGCGAAAATCGATTTTTCTGTGGAAAATTTAATCGTTAATGTCAAAAAATCACGAAAAATGCGGTTTTTCGTCTCTACGACCCCCTTCCGAAAAGTCGATTTTTAATTTTATTTCTTTTATTGGTACCTTTTTTTAAGTCCTTTAAAGTGCCATTAGAGTCAAGTGGCGAAAATCGATTTTTCTGTGGAAAATTTAATCGTTAATGTCAAAAAAAAACGAAAAATGCGGTTTTTCGTCTCTACGACCCCCTTCCGAAAAGTCGATTTTTAATTTTATTTCTTTTATTGGTACCTTTTTTAAGTCCTTTAAAGTGCCATTAGAGTCAAGTGGCGAAAATCGATTTTTCTGTGGGAAATTTAATCGTTAGTGTCAAAAAATGCGGTTTTTCGTCTCTACGACCCCCTTCCGAAAAGTCGATTTTTAATTTTATTTTTTTTATTGGTACCTTTTTTTAAGTCCTTTAAAGTACCTTTAGGGGCAAGTGGCGAAAATCGATTTTTCTGTGGGAAATTTAATCGTTAATGTCAAAAAATCACGAAAAATGCGGTTTTTCGTCTCCACGACCCCTTCCGAAAAGTCGATTTTTAATTTTATTTTTTTTATTGGTACCTTTTTTTAATTCCTTTAAAGTGCCATTAGAGTCAAGTGGCAAAAATTGATTTTTCTGTGGAAAATTTAATCGTTAATGTCAAGAAATCACGAAAAATGCGGTTTTTCGTCTCTACGACCCCTTCCGAAAAGTTGATTTTTAATTTTATTTTTTTTATTGGTACCTTTTTTTAATTCCTTTAAAGTGCCATTAGAGTCAAGTGGCGAAAATCGATTTTTCTGTGGGAAATTTAATCGTTAGTGTCAAAAAATGCGGTTTTTCGTCTCTACGACCCCCTTCCGAAAAGTCGATTTTTAATTTTATTCTTTTTATTGGTTCCTTTTTTTAATTCCTTTAAAGTGCCATTAGAGTCAAGTGGCGAAAATCGATTTTTCTGTGGAAAATTTAATCGTTAATGTCAAGAAATCACGAAAAATGCGGTTTTTCGTCTCTACGACCCTCTTCCGAAAAGTCGATTTTTAATTTTATTCTTTTTATTGGTTCCTTTTTTTAATTCCTTTAAAGTGCCATTAGAATCAAGTGGCGAAAATCGATTTTTCTGTGGAAAATTTAATCGTTAATGTCAAGAAATCACGAAAAATGCGGTTTTTCGTCTCTACGACCCCCTTCCGAAAAGTCGATTTTTAATTTTATTTTTTTTATGGTTACCTTTTTTTATGTCCTTTAAAGTGCCATTAGAGTCAAGTGGCGAAAATCGATTTTTCTGTGGAAAATTTAATCGTTAATGTCAAGAAATCACGAAAAATGCGGTTTTTCGTCTCTACGACCCCCTTCCGAAAAGTCGATTTTTAATTTTATTTTTTTTATCGGTACCTTTTTTTAATTCCTTTAAAGTGCCATTAGAGTCAAGTGGCGAAAATCGATTTTTCTGTGGAAAATTTAATCGTTAATGTCAAAAAAAAACGAAAAATGCGGTTTTTCGTCTCTACGACCCCCTTCCGAAAAGTCGATTTTTAATTTTATTTTTTTTATTGGTACCTTTTTTTAAGTCCTTAAAAGTGCCATTAGAGTCAAGTGGCGAAAATCGATTTTTCTGTGGAAAATTTAATCGTTAATGTCAAGAAATCACGAAAAATGCGGTTTTTCGTCTCTACGACCCCCTTCCGAAAAGTCGATTTTTAATTTTATTTTTTTTATTGGTACCTTTTTTTAAGTCCTTTAAAGTGCCATTAGAGTCAAGTGGCGAAAATCGATTTTTCTGTGGGAAATTTAATCGTTAATGTCAAAAAATGCGGTTTTTCGTCTCTACGACCCCCTTCCGAAAAGTCGATTTTTAATTTTATTTCTTTTATTGGTACCTTTTTTTAAGTCCTTTAAAGTGCCATTAGAGTCAAGTGGCGAAAATCGATTTTTCTGTGGGAAATTTAATCGTTAGTGTCAAAAAATGCGGTTTTTCGTCTCTACGACCCCCTTCCGAAAAGTCGATTTTTAATTTTATTTTTTTTATTGGTACCTTTTTTTAAGTCCTTTAAAGTACCTTTAGGGGCAAGTGGCGAAAATCGATTTTTCTGTGGAAAATTTAATCGTTAATGTCAAGAAATCACGAAAAATGCGGTTTTTCGTCTCTACGACCCCCTTCCGAAAAGTCGATTTTTAATTTTATTTTTTTTATGGTTACCTTTTTTTATGTCCTTTAAAGTGCCATTAGAGTCAAGTGGCGAAAATCGATTTTTCTGTGGAAAATTTAATCGTTAATGTCAAGAAATCACGAAAAATGCGGTTTTTCGTCTCTACGACCCCCTTCCGAAAAGTCGATTTTTAATTTTATTTTTTTTATCGGTACCTTTTTTTAATTCCTTTAAAGTGCCATTAGAGTCAAGTGGCGAAAATCGATTTTTCTGTGGAAAATTTAATCGTTAATGTCAAAAAATCACGAAAAATGCGGTTTTTCGTCTCTACGACCCCCTTCCGAAAAGTCGATTTTTAATTTTATTTCTTTTATTAGTACCTTTTTTTAAGTTCTTTAAAGTGCCATTAGAGTCAAGTGGCGAAAATCGATTTTTCTGTGGAAAATTTAATCGTTAATGTCAAGAAATCACGAAAAATGCGGTTTTTCGTCTCTACGACCCCCTTCCGAAAAGTCGATTTTTAATTTTATTTTTTTTATTGGTACCTTTTTTGAAGTCCTTTAAAGTGCCATTAGAGTCAAGTGGCGAAAATCGATTTTTCTGTGGAAAATTTAATCGTTAATGTCAAGAAATCACGAAAAATGCGGTTTTACGTCTCTACGACCCCCTTCCGAAAAGTCGATTTTTAATTTTATTTTTTTTTTTGGTACCTTTTTTTAAGTCCTTTAAAGTGCCATTAGAGTCAAGTGGCGAAAATCGATTTTTCTGTGGGAAATTTAATCGTTAGTGTCAAAAAATGCGGTTTTTCGTCTCTATGACCCCCTTCCGAAAAGTCGATTTTTAATTTTATTTTTTTTATTGGTACCTTTCTTTAATTCCTTTAAAGTGCCATTAGAGTCAAGTGGCGAAAATCGATTTTTCTGTGGAAAATTTAATCGTTAATGTCAAAAAATCACGAAAAATGCGGTTTTTCGTCTCTACGACCCCCTTCCGAAAAGTCGATTTTTAATTTTATTTCTTTTATTGGTACCTTTTTTTAAGTTCTTTAAAGTGCCATTAGAGTCAAGTGGCGAAAATCGATTTTTCTGTGGAAAATTTAATCGTTAATGTCAAAAAATCACGAAAAATGCGGTTTTTCGTCTCTACGACCCCCTTCCGAAAAGTCGATTTTTAATTTTATTTCTTTTATTGGTACCTTTTTTTAAGTTCTTTAAAGTGCCATTAGAGTCAAGTGGCGAAAATCGATTTTTCTGTGGAAAATTTAATCGTTAATGTCAAAAAATCACGAAAAATGCGGTTTTTCGTCTCTACGACCCCCTTCCGAAAAGTCGATTTTTAATTTTATTTCTTTTATTGGTACCTTTTTTTAAGTTCTTTAAAGTGCCATTAGAGTCAAGTGGCGAAAATCGATTTTTCTGTGGAAAATTTAATCGTTAATGTCAAGAAATCACGAAAAATGCGGTTTTTCGTCTCTACGACCCCCTTCCGAAAAGTCGATTTTTAATTTTATTTTTTTTATTGGTACCTTTTTTTAAGTCCTTTAAAGTGCCATTAGAGTCAAGTGGCGAAAATCGATTTTTCTGTGGGAAATTTAATCGTTAATGTCAAAAAATGCGGTTTTTCGTCTCTACGACCCCCTTCCGAAAAGTCGATTTTTAATTTTATTTCTTTTATTGGTACCTTTTTTTAAGTCCTTTAAAGTGATATTAGGGGCAAGTGGCGAAAATCGATTTTTCTGTGGAAAATTTAATCGTTAATGTCAAGAAATCACGAAAAATGCGGTTTTTCGTCTCTACGACCCCCTTCCGAAAAGTCGATTTTTAATTTTATTTTTTTTATGGCTACCTTTTTTTAAGTCCTTTAAAGTGCCATTAGAGTCAAGTTGCGAAAATCGATTTTTCTGTGGAAAATTTAATCGTTAATGTCAAGAAATCACGAAAAATGCGGTTTTTCGTCTCTACGACCCCCTTCCGAAAAGTCGATTTTTAATTTTATTCTTTTTATTGGTTCCTTTTTTTAATTCCTTTAAAGTGCCATTAGAGTCAAGTGGCGAAAATCGATTTTTCTGTGGAAAATTTAATCGTTAATGTCAAGAAATCACGAAAAATGCGGTTTTTCGTCTCTACGACCCTCTTCCGAAAAGTCGATTTTTAATTTTATTTTTTTTATTGGTACCTTTTTTTAAGTCCTTTAAAGTGCCATTAGAGACAAGTGGCGAAAATCGATTTTTCTGTGGAAAATTTAATCGTTAATGTCAAGAAATCACGAAAAATGCGGTTTTTCGTCTCTACGACCCCCTTCCGAAAAGTCGATTTTTAATTTTATTTTTTTTATTGGTACCTTTTTTTAAGTCCTTTAAAGTACCATTAGAGTCAAGTGGCGAAAATCGATTTTTCTGTGGGAAATTTAATCGTTAGTGTCAAAAAATGCGGTTTTTCGTCTCTACGACCCCCTTCCGAAAAGTCGATTTTTAATTTTATTTTTTTTATTGGTACCTTTTTTTAATTCCTTTAAAGTGCCATTAGAGTCAAGTGGCGAAAATCGATTTTTCTGTGGAAAATTTAATCGTTAATGTCAAGAAATCACGAAAAATGCGGTTTTTCGTCTCTACGACCCTCTTCCGAAAAGTCGATTTTTAATTTTATTTTTTTTATTGGTACCTTTTTTTAATTCCTTTAAAGTGCCATTAGAGTCAAGTGGCGAAAATCGATTTTTCTGTGGAAAATTTAATCGTTAATGTCAAAAAATCACGATAAATGCGGTTTTTCGTCTCTACGACCCCCTTCCGAAAAGTCGATTTTTAATTTTATTTTTTTTATTGGTACCTTTTTTTAAGTCCTTTAAAGTGCCATTAGAGACAAGTGGCGAAAATCGATTTTTCTGTGGAAAATTTAATCGTTAATGTCAAGGAATCACGAAAAATGCGGTTTTTCGTCTCTACGACCCCCTTCCGAAAAGTCGATTTTTAATTTTATTTTTTTTATTGGTACCTTTTTTTAAGTCTTTTAAAGTACCATTAGAGTCAAGTGGCGAAAATCGATTTTTCTGCGGAAAATTTAATCGTTAATGTCAAGAAATCACGAAAAATGCGGTTTTTCGTCTCTACGACCCCCTTCCGAAAAGTCGATTTTTAATTTTTTTTTTTTTTATGGGTACCTTTTTTTAAGTCCTTTAAAGTGCCATTAGAGTCAAGTGGCGAAAATCGATTTTTCTGTGGAAAATTTAATCGTTAATGTCAAAAAATGCGGTTTTTCGTCTCTACGACCCCCTTCCGAAAAGTCGATTTTTAATTTTATTTTTTTTATGGGTACCTTTTTTTAAGTCCTTTAAAGTGCCATTAGAGTCAAGTTGCGAAAATCGATTTTTCTGTGGAAAATTTAATCGTTAATGTCAAGAAATCACGAAAAATGCGGTTTTTCGTCTCTACGACCCCCTTCCGGAAAGTCGATTTTTCATTTTATTTTTTTTATTGGTACCTTTTTTTAAGTCCTTTAAAGTACCATTAGAGTCAAGTGGCGAAAATCGATTTTTCTGTGGGAAATTTAATCGTTAATGTCAAAAAATGCGGTTTTTCGTCTCTACGACCCCCTTCCGAAAAGTCGATTTTCAATTTTATTTTTTTTATGGGTACCTTTTTTTAAGTCCTTTAAAGTGCCATTAGAGTCAAGTGGCGAAAATCGATTTTTCTGTGGAAAATTTAATCGTTAATGTCAAAAAATCACGAAAAATGCGGTTTTTCGTCTCTACGACCCCCTTCCGAAAAGTCGATTTTTAATTTTATTTTTTTTATTGGTACCTTTTTTTAAGTCCTTTAAAGTGCCATTAGAGTCAAGTGGCGAAAATCGATTTTTCTGTGGAAAATGTAATCGTTAATGTCAAGAAATCACGAAAAATGCGGTTTTTCGTCTCTACGACCCCCTTCCGAAAAGTCGATTTTTAATTTTATTTTTTTTATTGGTACCTTTTTTTAAGTCCTTTAAAGTGCCATTAGAGTCAAGTGGCGAAAATCGATTTTTCTGTGGGAAATTTAATCGTTAATGTCAAAAAATGAGGTTTTTCGTCTCTACGACACCCTTCCGAAAAGTCGATTTTTAATTTTATTTTTTTTATGGGTACCTTTTTTTAAGTCCTCTAAAGTGCCATTAGAGTCAAGTGGCGAAAATCGATTTTTCTGTGGAAAATTTAATCGTTAATGTCAAGAAATCACGAAAAATGCGGTTTTTCGTCTCTACGACCCTCTTCCGAAAAGTCGATTTTTAATTTTATTTTTTTTATTGGTACCTTTTTTTAATTCCTTTAAAGTGCCATTAGAGTCAAGTGGCGAAAATCGATTTTTCTGTGGAAAATTTAATCGTTAATGTCAAAAAATCACGATAAATGCGGTTTTTCGTCTCTACGACCCCCTTCCGAAAAGTCGATTTTTAATTTTATTTTTTTTATTGGTACCTTTTTTTAAGTCCTTTAAAGTGCCATTAGAGACAAGTGGCGAAAATCGATTTTTCTGTGGAAAATTTAATCGTTAATGTCAAGGAATCACGAAAAATGCGGTTTTTCGTCTCTACGACCCCCTTCCGAAAAGTCGATTTTTAATTTTATTTTTTTTATTGGTACCTTTTTTTAAGTCTTTTAAAGTACCATTAGAGTCAAGTGGCGAAAATCGATTTTTCTGCGGAAAATTTAATCGTTAATGTCAAGAAATCACGAAAAATGCGGTTTTTCGTCTCTACGACCCCCTTCCGAAAAGTCGATTTTTAATTTTTTTTTTTTTTATGGGTACCTTTTTTTAAGTCCTTTAAAGTGCCATTAGAGTCAAGTGGCGAAAATCGATTTTTCTGTGGAAAATTTAATCGTTAATGTCAAAAAATGCGGTTTTTCGTCTCTACGACCCCCTTCCGAAAAGTCGATTTTTAATTTTATTTTTTTTATGGGTACCTTTTTTTAAGTCCTTTAAAGTGCCATTAGAGTCAAGTTGCGAAAATCGATTTTTCTGTGGAAAATTTAATCGTTAATGTCAAGAAATCACGAAAAATGCGGTTTTTCGTCTCTACGACCCCCTTCCGGAAAGTCGATTTTTCATTTTATTTTTTTTATTGGTACCTTTTTTTAAGTCCTTTAAAGTACCATTAGAGTCAAGTGGCGAAAATCGATTTTTCTGTGGGAAATTTAATCGTTAATGTCAAAAAATGCGGTTTTTCGTCTCTACGACCCCCTTCCGAAAAGTCGATTTTCAATTTTATTTTTTTTATGGGTACCTTTTTTTAAGTCCTTTAAAGTGCCATTAGAGTCAAGTGGCGAAAATCGATTTTTCTGTGGAAAATTTAATCGTTAATGTCAAGAAATCACGAAAAATGCGGTTTTTCGTCTCTACGACCCTCTTCCGAAAAGTCGATTTTTAATTTTATTTTTTTTATTGGTACCTTTTTTTAAGTCCTTTAAAGTGCCATTAGAGACAAGTGGCGAAAATCGATTTTTCTGTGGAAAATTTAATCGTTAATGTCAAGAAATCACGAAAAATGCGGTTTTTCGTCTCTACGACCCCCTTCCGAAAAGTCGATTTTTAATTTTATTTTTTTTATTGGTACCTTTTTTTAAGTCCTTTAAAGTACCATTAGAGTCAAGTGGCGAAAATCGATTTTTCTGTGGGAAATTTAATCGTTAATGTCAAAAAATGAGGTTTTTCGTCTCTACGACACCCTTCCGAAAAGTCGATTTTTAATTTTATTTTTTTTATGGGTACCTTTTTTTAAGTCCTCTAAAGTGCCATTAGAGTCAAGTGGCGAAAATCGATTTTTCTGTGGAAAATTTAATCGTTAATGTCAAAAAATGAGGTTTTTCGTCTCTACGACACCCTTCCGAAAAGGCGATTTTTAATTTTATTTTTTTTATTGGTACCTTTTTTTAATTCCTTTAAAGTGCCATTAGAGTCAAGTGGCGAAAATCGATTTTTCTGTGGAAAATTTAATCGTTAATGTCAAAAAATCACGATAAATGCGGTTTTTCGTCTCTACGACCCCCTTCCGAAAAGTCGATTTTTAATTTTATTTTTTTTATTGGTACCTTTTTTTAAGTCCTTTAAAGTGCCATTAGAGACAAGTGGCGAAAATCGATTTTTCTGTGGAAAATTTAATCGTTAATGTCAAAAAATGAGGTTTTTCGTCTCTACGACACCCTTCCGTAAAGTCGATTTTTAATTTTATTTTTTTTATGGGTACCTTTTTTTAAGTCCTCTAAAGTGCCATTAGAGTCAAGTGGCGAAAATCGATTTTTCTGTGGAAAATTTAATCGTTAATGTCAAGAAATCACGAAAAATGCGGTTTTTCGTCTCTACGACCCTCTACCGAAAAGTCGATTTTTAATTTTATTTTTTTTATTGGTACCTTTTTTTAATTCCTTTAAAGTGCCATTAGAGTCAAGTGGCGAAAATCGATTTTTCTGTGGAAAATTTAATCGTTAATGTCAAAAAATCACGATAAATGCGGTTTTTCGTCTCTACGACCCCCTTCCGAAAAGTCGATTTTTAATTTTATTTTTTTTATTGGTACCTTTTTTTAAGTCCTTTAAAGTGCCATTAGAGACAAGTGGCGAAAATCGATTTTTCTGTGGAAAATTTAATCGTTAATGTCAAGGAATCACGAAAAATGCGGTTTTTCGTCTCTACGACCCCCTTCCGAAAAGTCGATTTTTAATTTTATTTTTTTTATTGGTACCTTTTTTTAAGTCTTTTAAAGTACCATTAGAGTCAAGTGGCGAAAATCGATTTTTCTGCGGAAAATTTAATCGTTAATGTCAAGAAATCACGAAAAATGCGGTTTTTCGTCTCTACGACCCCCTTCCGAAAAGTCGATTTTTAATTTTTTTTTTTTTTATGGGTACCTTTTTTTAAGTCCTTTAAAGTGCCATTAGAGTCAAGTGGCGAAAATCGATTTTTCTGTGGAAAATTTAATCGTTAATGTCAAAAAATGCGGTTTTTCGTCTCTACGACCCCCTTCCGAAAAGTCGATTTTTAATTTTATTTTTTTTATGGGTACCTTTTTTTAAGTCCTTTAAAGTGCCATTAGAGTCAAGTTGCGAAAATCGATTTTTCTGTGGAAAATTTAATCGTTAATGTCAAGAAATCACGAAAAATGCGGTTTTTCGTCTCTACGACCCCCTTCCGGAAAGTCGATTTTTCATTTTATTTTTTTTATTGGTACCTTTTTTTAAGTCCTTTAAAGTACCATTAGAGTCAAGTGGCGAAAATCGATTTTTCTGTGGGAAATTTAATCGTTAATGTCAAAAAATGCGGTTTTTCGTCTCTACGACCCCCTTCCGAAAAGTCGATTTTCAATTTTATTTTTTTTATGGGTACCTTTTTTTAAGTCCTTTAAAGTGCCATTAGAGTCAAGTGGCGAAAATCGATTTTTCTGTGGAAAATTTAATCGTTAATGTCAAGAAATCACGAAAAATGCGGTTTTTCGTCTCTACGACCCCCTTCCGAAAAGTCGATTTTTAATTTTAATTTTTTTATTGGTACCTTTTTTCAAGTCCTTTAAAGTGCCATTAGGGTCAAGTGGCGAAAATCGATTTTTTTGTGGGAAATTTAACTGTTAATATTTGGAAAACGCGAAAAATGCGGTTTTTGTAGATTAAAAGCATTTTCTGACTAATTTTTCATCGTGATAATGTTTTTTTTTTTATTTTTAATTTTTTTTTTATCCAAAAAAACTAAAAAAAAAAAAAAAATTTCGTTAATTTTTTAACGTTACGTTCTTCAACCCAATATATTTATTGTCTTTCATATTCAATTATTTTGTTCATTTTTTAATTTTCAAATTGAATGGTTTTTTTTCTTATTTCAATTATATTGAAATAAATTTTTTTTAATTTTTTTGAAATATCAATACTATTTTTTAATTTTTTAATGATTTTATTCATTTTTCAATGATTCCTTTCAATTTTTAAATATTTTTTTCTTTTTCAAATATAGGTTTGTGACGCCTCGCGAAAAAAGGGACCTAAGTAGGAAAAAAATTTAGGTTATGTTTAAATTATTAAAATGAAAATACACAAAAAGGATCAACTTTCAATACAAATCACAGCTGAAGTGATTTGTTTTTAGTCTTGATTCCGTCCAAAAATTTCAATTAAATTGAGTTTGATTTTACATAATTAAAAAGGAACTTTCAATCATACGATAAAACTATCACTAAACATAACCTAAAATTTTTTGCTTCTTAGATCCTTTACTACGCGACGCTTCACTTAATATTTTCAATATATTTTTTCTGATTTTTAATTAGTTTATTCAATTTTGAATAACGTTTTTTAATTTTTCAATTGTTTTCCTCATTATTTTTAATTATCTCAAATTAAAATTATATTCTTCATTTTAAAAAATAATACAAAAATATACTAATAAAAAATGTTTTCCTTTCATTTTTAATTATAGGTTTTTCAATTATTTTGTCTAATATTAAATTTGTATCTTCATTAATCAATTATTGTTCTTCATTTTTAGTTTATTTGGTCATTTTTCATGATTTTCAAATCTTTTTTTCTAGAGACAATTAAATTCTTCATTTCTTCAATTAATTTCTTCAATGCACAATTATTTTTGCTTTTAATTAGCTTTGTCATTTTTTAGTTATTTCCTGCAAATTTTAATCATATTTTTCAAAATTTTTTTTATTTTTGTAATTTGCAAAAAGACTCCGTAATTTGTCATAAGTTCCGGAAATTTATAAAAACGTAGCTTAGTTCTTCAAATTTTTAACAAAAATATTCGTTTTGAGAATTAAGGAATCCTAAAACGACCACGTCCGTCCTTCTGTCTGTCTGTCTGCCAAAAAATTCTTTTTTCTATTTTTTTTCACTATTTTTTATTAAATGTTTTCACTTTTTCTTATTTAAATTTTTTTTATTAATTTGAAATCGTTCATATTTCTTGGAAACAACTCATGTCGACTTTCATAAATGATGTCATGTTTTTATTGGGGGGGGGGGGGGGGGTATGAAATTGTGACAGTTTTGAAAATGTAACAAATGTGACACAAAAAAGTGGGTTAAAAATTCTTTTTAAAAAAATCATGACATCATTTATGGAAGCCAACCAAATCTCTTTTTTGTTATCATTTTCAATCAATTTTTTCTACAAATTCTCATTATTTTTTGCATTTAACTAAAAGTGATTTGTGCTTTTTTATTTAGGTAAGCCTCTGCAAAGTTCACAGAGACGATTCTCGGCATAAAAATCTCTGCAAAGACTTCAGTTTAGAAATGAAAGTACGGTTAATGGAACATACATCATTCAATGTAAAAGCAAAACTCAATTCTTACAAAAAGGAAAGAACCCTACCACCTTCGATGGACTGTTTTGTAAATGAATATTTATTGGTGCAAGGACCTGGAGATTCATTAGAAAAAATTATAATTTCTGAATATTTGTCGCAACATCTTTCTTTTCTGTTCGTCCTTGAAAAATTGAAATTTCCCGTTCCAACAGCAATGGTTGTTCACATAATCGGAGTAGCAGTGAAGAAACTCTCTATGCTAGAATATTGGAATATTGTTCTCGACTGGTTAAATAATTTAAAGTCTTTAAAAATAACTTTCGTTGGCATGGAACTTTGTCAGAAACAAGAAATCAATCACGGAAATACACTGGTTTTCAATGATCCGTCCTCGTTAAATAGGAAAAAATTTAACTTTACTGTCTTTCAAGGAAGTTACGATCAATTTTTTAAAAGCAAAGACTACTCAAAGCCTGATATAATAGTCAGTTTTAATTCGGACATTCCTAAAATTAATCTTTCTAGTGCTGATTCCAGTTGGCAGAAAACGCTTTCAATTATGGAGAAATTAAACGTTCCTTTTATAATGACTACACTAACAGAAAACTTGGCGAGAAGAGGCATTAAAATGCTTGGCACAATTTTAGGCAAAGTACATAATTTCACGATGTTTGAAAAGAATCCTTACCGCAGTCTTGTTCCTGGAAGGGATATGGAAAGCGAAGAATTTTTTTATTCTAATAATTATTTAGTGGTTTATACTAAATTCAGTGAAACAAATGATGCCAAGAAAGCTGTATCAGTAGATAATTGTCCAACTGAGTTAGTAGACGATATGAAGAAAATTTCTCTGACGAAAAAGAATCAAGTTCAAGCGAAGAAAAGTGACATTAAAAAATCTGAAATTCAAACAAAAGTTGGTACTTTTAATTTTGGTGCAAAAGACAAATCTTCGAAACAAACTTCAGATGAACAACCTAAACTTGAAGCAAAAAATAAAGAATTACCCGTTAAAGTAAGAGCTGAAAATTTAGATCGCACTGGGGAAATAAATATGAATAATGAATTACTTCTCAAAGAAAATTTGTTTCTGCAAAATGAAAATAAAATGCTGAAAGAGAATCTACATCTTAGGGCAGAAAATGAACGATTGAGAAATGAGGTACTAAGACTAAAGAAAGAAATCGCAATGATAAAGTCAGAAAGTATTTAAAATTACACTTTTAAATATTTGTTAAACTTTAAAATGTTAGAAACTTACATTTTTTTCTTTTTGGTTTTTTAAAACAAAAACAATAAAAATGTTTTTAAATGTAATGCTTTTTATAGAATCACGAGTTTTCATGTAATTATTTTTTAAATAGTTTAATTTAAGATGTTGTAAATTGTTATAACAATAAGAATTAGTATTTTTAGGTAACTAAGAGATGAAATATTGTAAAAGTTTACGGTTTTTTAATTTTTTTATTGATGATTCATAAATAAATTTGTTAAATAATTAAAAATGGTATAATAATAAAATCATACTTACCTATTATTAGTATTTTTTCATTTTAACTTAATGTTTTTTACTATTTTCAAAATTTGCAGATTCTATGATTTAATAATAAATATTTAAAGATATATTAGCATTACTTTTACTTTTAAGAAAAAATTGATTATAGGTATATCAAGTACTTTTTCCAAGTAGTTTGATTTTTAATAAATTGTATCACAAATAATTATTTCAGATCTAACAATCTAGTAATTATAAGTACGTCATTCTTTTTTAGAAAATCGACATATTTATATCAATTCAAGGAGGGTCTCTCCATTTTACATAACCTCAAACTACAAAGTCGTTTTTCACCCCCCAAATAAAAATATATTATTCAAATTATTTCACCAAATTTTGAAAGATCCAGTTGTACATTTTTCAGAAAGAATTGGTTTTAGCTCAAATTTGTCTTCAAATAATAATCATATTATAATTGTATTATAATTAATATAATAATTATTTGACAACAAATTTTAGCTAAATCTAATTTTTTCTGGAAAATGTACAACTGGATCTTTCAAAATTTGGTGAAATGAATTTCAATAATGATTCTATTCGAAAAAAAGAGAAAAATTAAGAAATGATGAAAAATTGTAAATAAAATTATCGAATAAATGCTTTAAAAAAATACAGAATTATGAGAAAATTGGACAATTTTTAAAATGGAAAATTTTCTCTAAGAATAAGAGAAAATCACAGCCTTACAAAGAAAACTTTTCTGTCCTACTAATTTCTTCAAACTAATAGTTTGAATAAAACTATTATTTGTCAAAATTGGATGAAAGTTGCAGTTTATTCATTAGTTAAAACCAAAAAGAAATTCGAAAAATTAAAAGTCGGATGAAAGAAAATTAAATCTATATGAAATTCTGTAAGATGAAAATTCTAATTAATGAATTTTAGAACCTTACTAAGCGCCCTAAATATTGTTTGGTTAATTAACAAAAGTCGAATAAAAAGTCAATTACATGACGAATAAAATGCTTTTTTATTTTTAAAATACTATAAATGTTTTAATTTTAAATATTTTACAGGAAGTAAAATTTTGTAAAACACTTAACAAATGGAAACAATTATACATTAAAAAACTAATATTTAAAAGTAACAACAAAAAGTTTTAAGATACTGTATAAAGTTTTTGACATCAGAAAATTCATGAAACGAGTGTTCTTAAACATTTACATTTCAAAATCATAATTTCCTTTTAAAGTTATTAATTATCAACAACCGCTCTTTTTCTTTTAACGAAGTAAATTTTCATCACAGTTTTTAATTTCTTCTTGATAAAACAAATATCTTTTAACAGTCTATATATTTTCTGCATTTAAAGTCTTTAATTCTTCTTTTAGTCTTGAATTTTCCTTTCTCAACCATTCATTTTCCTCCCTAAAATGTATATTCTCTTTCAGAATTTGATTTTCTTTTTGAAGCAATAAATTTTCTTCTAAAATCGTTTCAGTTTTTAAATTCACTGCCACTTTACCTTCTGAATTTTCATCTGTTTTCTTAACATTTACTTCATTATTTCCTAGAAGACTAGTTTCTTTTTTTCCAACTAAATCAGATTGTTTTTTTGCCTCAGATTTTGTATTTTCAACTTTTGTCTGAATTTTAGATTTCATAGTTTCAAATTCGCTTTTGTTTGCCAGAGAAACTTGACTAGTATCTTCTTTCAGCTTTTTTGAAGAACTAGACTTAGCTGTAGAACTTGCTTTTTTCATTTCATTTGCTCCGTACAAATTTCTATAAACAACTATATAATTATTGGAATAACCAAGTCCTTCTTTTTCTAAATAATCTCTTCTAGGGACTAGACTTCCGTAAGGATTTTTTTCAAAAATATCAAAATCATTTGTTCTTTCCAAAATTACGTTCAGTAGTATACTCTCCCGTCGCGCCCAGATTTCTGTCAATCCAGTCAATACAAAAGGAGTATTCAATTGCTTTATAACTGAAAAAATTTTTTTCCAAGGGCGTACATAAGTTACACCATTTAAGTTCGCAAAGTCAAAATTATTAGCAACGATCAAATCTGGTTGTGAGAATTCTCTACTTCTGAAGAATTGATCATAACTTCCTCGAAACGCAGAAAAATTAAAACTTTTTCCCTTCAATGAAAACAAATCGTCAAAATTCATTAAATTTCTGCTCGAAATTTTCTCTTTGTGAATTATCGTTCCAATAAAATTAATTTTTAGAGACTGCAAATTATTTAACCAAAATAAAATAATTTTCCAATAATCTGCGTTCTGAATGTCGTTGTCGGTAGCTTCGATTACATGAATGACCATTTTTTTTGAAACGGAATGTCTCAATTTTTCAAGAACGTACAGTAAAGAAAGAGGTTGTGACAAATATTCGGAAATTAGAATCTTGCTTAATGGTTCTGAAGATTCGTTTTTCAAGCATAAATATGAATTTATAAAACAATCCATCGAAGGTGGCAGAGTTGTTCCTTTTTGGTCAGAAGGAACTTTAACATTTGCAGTTAATTGCGAAGTTTCGTATATTTTTATCTTCATTTCTAAGATGAAGTCTTTGCAGAGTTCTTTATGACGAGAGTCGTCTCTGTGAATTTTGCAGAGGCTTATCTAAAATACACAAAGAATACTTTTAGTCAATGTATATTTATCAGGGTGTCTACTGAATTTGTTGAAGAAAAGGGCCGGGTAGAGTTAGCTAGGGTCGGATAATGTTGGATGGTTGATGTTAAATAATCGAAAAATTGAATATAGAAACGATAATCGGTAATTACGATAACGATAATCGGAACGAGAAGTTCAACAAAGAAAACAATAATTTATTATAAATTTACAGTTTGTAGACAATATTTATATCGCGTTTAAGCTGGCCTATACAAATGTCAATATTTTCCTCAAAGTTGTCTTGAATTTTAATTTGACACATTATAAGAGAAAGATTTCTGATGAGAAAGTAGTTTTAGAAAATTTCGACCAACACAATGAGACAAAACCGGCTTTTCGTGGACAAATTAACTTGTATGTCAGAATTTTTGACGGATTAACATGCTTTTTTTAAAAATTGAAGTTTATTAAATTGCCCGAAGATCTGTCGTGGCCGATTGTTAAATTTTTGCTTGTGTCGAAAGTTATTAACAATTGAGCAATAAATAATTACATTTTTTTTGGGACCAAATCTCAATAATTTAATTTGTTCTAACAAAGTCTTATAAACAATTAAGCAACAATTTATAATTTTAGATGAGAGAGATGTAAATCCTTCCATTTTGTTTAAGTTGAACCAAAAATTATATATGATCCAGGAAGGTAGAATTAATAGGATTTGGATAGCGTATAAAAAACTAAAAAAATACCTAAATTCGTTAAAACTTTAAACATTCTTTAACTCGTCAAAACATTAAAATATATTAAAATATATATTATATATTATAATATTATAAGTGAAATATTATAATATCTCTCTCATTAAGTTCAATAATTTCTTCGCATTTATAAAACTTAATATTTTTGAATAAGTAGTTAGTTTGAATTGCGTCGTTTGTCTGTCTGGTCGTTGTGAAAAATGTTCTTAATTTTAAGCTGAACACAATTTTATTTTAATATATTTTAATGTTTTGACGAGTTAAAGAATGTTTAAGGTTTTAGCGAATTTAGGTAATTTTTTGGTTTTTTATACGCTATTCAAATTAGTTTATGTGTTATGTGTTAACTTATTATAAACAAAAAATTTTTTTTTCTGAACTTGATTATTAATTTTTGTATATTTTTTATAATAACAACAGCCTGATGAGGCCAACAAGTCCTTGTTGGCGAAACGTTGCTTATGACATAATATAAAATTGTGTTAATTCTACCTTCCAGGATCATATATAATTTTTGGTTCAATTTATAATTTTGATGAATTAAAAATTCTTTTTTAGACCAAGTGTCTGAATTCGTTCTTCATAAAATGGACATTTACCCGAATGTGTGTAAATGTCAATAATTTAATTTGTTATAAACAATTAAGTAACAACCATGATTTTGATAAATTAAAAATTCTTTTTTTAACTAAGTGCCTTAATTCGTTCTTCATAAATGGACATTTGCCAAAATGTGACTAAATATCAATAATTTAATTTGCCATCAACAATTTTTATAAACTTTTTTATAATTTTTTTTTTATTTTTATAAACAATTAAGCAACATTTCATAATTTTGATGAATTAAAGTTACCAATTTTTAAGCGATTGTTTATAAAAGTTGTTTATAACTAATACAATTATAGATAGATATATATATATAGATCTTGGTTAATTGTTGTTTATAAAAATTGTTCATATCAAATTAAATCATTGAAATTTTGTCACATTCTGCTAAATGTCTATTTATAAAGAACGAATTCAGGCACTTAGTCTAAAAAAGAATTTTTAATTCATCAAAATTTTGAATTGTTGCTATTTGTTTAAAAGAATTGTTTATAACAAATTAAATTATTTGGTCACAATCTGGTAAATGTCTATTTATGAAGATCGAATTTAGGCACTGTTACGCGATAAAAAGTTACGGCGCACAATATTTTTAAATTAATTTAAAAATAAATTATTATTTGTCTGGAATCAATTCCTGGCTATATTGTTTAGCCTTAATGTAAACTTAGCTATTTGTGCCAGTTATTATTTTGAGTTTACATTAATTAATTTTATTAAATATTTAAAATTCACTTTAATTTATATTTATTTTGATTCTTGTCAAATTTTTTTACCTGCCAACTTGTCTGACCGGACAAATGTTGTTTTGTGCTATAAACATTAAAGGTTCGCACTTTTATTTTACACGCACGAACACTGATTGCCGCTCGATTTTGAAATGTAATTCGTGATAGCGGCACCGCGGCGCATGTATCGTTGCACATTGACTCGACAACGAGGCGCTCTCGCTGTCGTGTTATTCTGAACTGGTACATTCCACTTTTTGGTCGTATTGTTTACACTGAAAAAAAGAGGGCTTGTTACTGTCATTTTTCGAGTGTCTCAACAAACTTCGCATCTAAGGCGTGCAGTGCACTTCGAGAGGTGCGCAACTAACCCCCAGAAGCACGATACACACCCCAAAAAACAGGCAGAGTCGGCTGAGGTGCGCTGCGTGCCCCAAAAAGGTACGCGATGTGCCTTAGACGCGAAGTTTGTTGCGACATTCGAAAAATGACAGAAGCAAACTCTTTTTTTTTCAGTGTAGTAAAAGTCCTAGAAACTTTATAAAAATGTAACAAAATAAGTGCCGGAGCTCTATTCGTGGCCATTTGTGCCCTATCAGGTGGACTCCATTATTAACTTTTTTTATTTGATAGGTTCTCCGACTACTCTATTAAAAATAGAGTCAGTGTTCAGTGCGCGTATTTTTGTAAATGGCCGTGCCATGCGGTACCGTAAATTTTTGATTTCTTGTAACTTTTTGAAATGGTTTCCATTTAATAAATTTGTTATGTTGTAGTTTAATTTAAATTCTTAGTTATTTGCTGCTCTTTACTCCCCACGCTCCGGATTATGAGTTAGTCGTGGCTTTATTATATTTCAATTAAAGATTAGAATCATTTGATTAATTTAATTAGTCTTTTATTTTACTATTATTTTTGTTTAGTTATTTTTCATTAAAATAACTTGGCGTCCGGGTTTTGTTTTTATATTGTTTATTTGGTTTTGATTAAATATTGAAAAATTAAATTAAGAAACATTAAACATCAAACATAATCTGAAAAACTGCGTCACAGCACTTAGTCTGAAAAAGTATTTTGAATTCACACAAATTATGAATTGTTGCCTTATTGTTTATTAAAATTGTTTATAATAAATTAAAATATCGAAATTAAGGCACTTGCTGGCAAATGTCCACTTATGAAAAACGAATCCAGGGCATCTTAGTCTAAAAAAGAATTTTCAATTCATAAAAATTACGGATTGTTGCTTAATTGTTTATAAAAATGGTTTATAACATTAAATTATTTGTCACACTCTGGCAAATGTCCATTTATGAAGAACGAATTCAGGCACTTCTAAAAAAGAATTTTTAATTCATAAATATTATATGGATTGTTGCATAATCGTTTATAGAAATAGTATACAACAAATTAGATTATTGACAATTAGGTATTCACATTCTGACAAATTATGAAAAACGTATTCAGGCACTTACTCCAAAAAAATTTTTTAATTCATCAAAACTATGTATTTTTGCTTAAATGTTTATAAAAATTGTTTATAACAAATACTTATGACATACTTAGTTTGTCCACGAAAAGCCGGTTTGGTCCCAATGTGCGACACTGAAATTTAGGTTTTTTTTTTAATGAAAAAGTTGATTTCCGGAATTTAACAATTTTTTATAGTTATTACGGACTATATGTTTAAATTGGTGGTTCTTTTTAAGATGGTAACAAGAATAAAATCAGTGGACTTGATCAATTATTCTCCATTATTCATTTAATTTTCGTTGTCAAATAATGCAAAATTAGTATTATGACATAATTTGTGTTTTAATATAATTTTGAACTTTATTTTAAAGGTATTAACAAATAAAAAGCTATGAAAAAACATGATTATTCAGTTTTTTTTAAAAACACGTGTCTATTACAAAAACACGTTATGTTATTATTAATTATTATTATTATTAAATATGAATCCTAATTTTAAATTTTGATATAAAAATTTGATTATAAAAATGTAATTAGAAAATTGACTTCAGATTCGTAATGGGACACTAAAAACTTTTAAAAACCAAGTCTTATGAAGATTAATAATTTTTAACAATTTTTGTCCGCCATAGTTGATCCGACATTTTGAATGATTTGAGATTCGTAATCAAAGACCCCTAAAACCCCTAGATACCAAGTTTTGTGAAAATTAATCAAATTTAAATTTTTTCGTCCGACATATTGGATCCGCCATTTTGAATTTTCAAAAACTGACTTTAAATTCGTAATCAGAGACCCCGAAAACCCCTAGGTACCAAGTTTTGTGAAAATCCATTTAAAATCTTTTGATGAGCTATGACTTTTGTCGTTTTCGTCCAGCTAGATTTGCGATTCCTATCACTGTCAGTATTGTAGAGCTGCGCAGTAGTTTTCAAATGTCGTACCTAACCTTACACGCAGAGTCGGTTCTAATGTGAGGGCAGGGTTGGGTAATGACGCGTCACTCGAGGTTTTCTGCGTATGTTACCGATATGTTACATCAAGTAACATACCTGTTTTAGGTATGTTACTCCCCCACCACCAAAAAAATGCATTATGTCACAAATTTTGCAAGTAACTTACCTAGGTAACATACAGTAACAAACTATGTAACATACCTCTGGTATGTTACGTACACAACCCTGTGTGAGGGTGAAGTTTCTGCGTTTATGTGGGACATATACTGTACTAAAAATGTTTGTACCACAGAGAGAGAGAGAGAGAGAGAGACAGAGTCTGTACTTATTTTGGCGCTGCTGTCGCTCAAGTTTAAGTACCGATACTGTGCCAAACTTCTCTCAGTGTATAGATGTGAAAAATGACAGGAAATGTGATCAATCACCAAATACAAAAAAATTGTAAACTTTCTATGAAAATTCCCTCAATATTGCACTGGAAGGTTCAGGAAAGTCTTAAGAATTATCTGATCTACCTGTGCGGGTCAAATAGACTTAGGTGACTTAAATGGTTCTCTGAGTGAGCAGCTAGTTCTCATAGACACCCTGATGCATGAATAAAGATATTTAACAATACAGAAAAACTTACCCCACATTCGCAGGTTTTAAGCACGCTTAAATCGCTTTCATGACAAACAAAACACGTTCTCGGAAAGAAGAACATCATTTTCTCAAAATGCAATAAATTTCGCTGTAATTTTTTTTGAATTTTTTCAACGATAGAAAACTTAGCATTCATCCATGATTCATCATTGGCAATTTCCAAGTTGTCGAAAACATGTGGAGTTCCTTTCTCTTTCAAAAGTCCCACAATTGCTTTACAAATCTCTTTATGCTCAGGCCAGTCTTGTTTCGCGTGCTTTAATCCACAGTAGAAAATCATTTTACAACGTTTGCAAGGTACAGATGCGCACGAAGATTTACAAACGTGACAAATACCTGAGTAAAAACAATCAGTGGATATAATCTTATCAGTTTGTTCAAAACTTTCTTTCAAATTGATTGGAATGGATTTGTTTGTGCTTTTTGAATCCAAATTGTTGCTATTCATTTCTTTTGCATTTGAAGATTGGGGCGCTTTGATAATGATCATAAACTGGAAAATTTTCGCCATTTCCCACTGTTCCCAATCCCTGACAAGAAGCATTGATGCGAAATCATTAGGACCATCGAAACAAATCAACGATTTCCAGAAAGACGAATTTAAACAATCTCGTAAAAGCTTGGCACCTTTTTCAGTGTCCGCCATTAAAAGCATGGGACAATTTAGTTGGGGATAAATATCCATCATTGCTTTCCAAGCAGGATACCGCATATCTTCTTGTGTTCTCGGAATTAAATTATCGAAAACAAGCAAAGTTGGTACCTCATAATAGTCTCTCGACACATAAACTGGATAACCCAACTCTACAACTTTCACGATCAATCGTTTTTTCTTTGCAGAGCATCTCTGGCAAACTGACAACTTTGTATTTGACGCTTCATCAATCTCGGTAACAATTATGGTCAAGTGTTTCAGATTCGGAAGTAAGTGCAGGAGAATCTCCCAATAATTGGAAGCAACGTCTTTCTTATACAATCCACAAAAATGAATTGTTACTTTGGATGACGAGATTTTATTAATTTTCTGAAGAGCGCTGAGTATGGTCAAAGGAATGCAGAAAAATGATGAAGCAAAAATTTTGATAATGGGATCTGATTTGCATATTAGTGGATGATGATCCAAAAAGTCAGAAATAGATTCTGGCAATTTTGAATTCTCATTTAGCATCTGGCTCATAATTGAGAGAATTACCATTGAATATAATGGTGCACTTTGATTAAATTTTTTTTCCGAGTCATAGCACAGTTTTATGTCAGGACAAATTTTATCATGCTCGGAAGTATCTGGATGATTCTTGCAAAAAGACACCAGTGGACATTGTGGACAGTTGGTTAAATTGTCTGGTGTCGTGTCGTAACAAACAATACAAGATCTTGGAAAGTGTAACATTTCTACTTCATGCCTCTTAAGATTGCGTCCTGCTAAGGAGGCTATGCGAAAAATCAAGTCAAATCTTTTATTTATCCAGGCTTGTAAACTGCTTCCTCGAAAATGTTCATAGATGTGAGAAAGCTTCTCTTTCTTTATAAATTTATAAATCACTGAACAAAAGTCCTTGTGATCATTCCAATCTTGTTTTTGATGATCTTCTCCACAGTAGGATATTAAGCGACAATGACCGCATCTGCTTAACGTTGATCTTGATTTACAGACGAAGCACTCGTTTGGGTAGAAAGTCGATAACATTTTTGAAGATTATCTTTTCTGTAATATTCCAGCTGGATCTGCAAGTTGAATACATTATTTATTTAAAAGATTTCTTAACCAAATTGTAGAAATGATTTAGAGAATACGAAATTTTACAATCGTTTCCTATGGATAGAAAATTATAAATTTTATTCAAATGCAATTATTAAGTGGCCAAAATATTAAAAATTAAATTATTTTTATCCTTTCATCAGGACTGGTTAAAGTTTGAATTGTTTTGTTTTTTAAATATATACAAAAATATGGAGTTTGCAAAAAAAATTAAAACAATGCAGAGACGATCAGGGTGCACAGCGAATAATAATTTTGAATTTCATGGATCGTCAACTACAATTTTTACAAAGAAAAAAAAAGGAACTATGGTTAAAAAATAATAATTAGAGAAGTTATAAGAAAAAAAAAATTTTTATGTAAAAAAACTGAAAACTATGAAGAATTGAACTAAATTTTGGTGAATAATAAATGCACTTTATATCATTAAGTTGTATTTTTAGCTTAGACAAAATTTTGGTAAAAAATCGATTTTCTTCGATGAAAAAAGATGCTCAAGAATTTTTGATTGGGTATTTTCAAAATACACACACACATCTGGATATTTGGATCTGGATAAAAAAAAATTTACGCTATTTAAAAAAAAATGAGTTGATTTAGACTATTTTTTGAATAAGATATTAATTTAAAAATAACAATTTTTAGAAAACAATTCCCAAAAGCTAGAAAAATTAAAAAAATATGAAAATAACAACAACAACGAAAAGAAAGAAATTTGTTTAAAACATAAAAAATATATTTTTTAAAACTACTAATAATTTCTTTTAATCTCAAAATTTAGAAATTTTATGACTCAGTAAATATATTTGCGAAAAAATAACCAAAATGTAAAGAAAATTATATAAATTTACAAAAAGCGACTGAATCTAAAAACTAGGTGAAAATTTTGTTCATTTCGATTCCAAGTAAGCAAAATAATTGTCTTTCTCGTAGAGGAAGCAATAAATTAATAATAAAAAACTTTTAGAAAAAGTTGGAAATATTTTAACTAAGAAACAAAATGAAATGTATAAAAGAATTAATGTTTAATTATTGGAATTTAAATTAATTGAAAATTTAAAGTTGGAATAAATTAAAGTTTAATAAACCTAATTGGCATTTGTTATTTATTCAAATTATAACAACTTGAAATTAAAAAAATTCTATTTTATTTTTTATTTTCTTTGTATCCAAGATTTTTAGATTATATTTTGACCATTTCAAATTTTAAAATTATGAAAGAAGACAAGATAGAAATTGAAATTTTCAGGATTTATCTACAAATTCTATCGTTTTGACAAATTCATGATTTTTCTTTCATAACGTATTAAATTTACGGTATTTTCCTGGATTTCTTGGATCTCTAGACACCCTGCGCATGAAAATTGAAAAAAGAAGTAAATAAATTGTAAATATAATTGTAATTTGAAGAAAGTAATAGAAAATTGGAGAAAACAATTTGAATAATTTGAAAGTATATTTAACACTTCAAAAATTTGAAGGAATACAAAGCTTTCTCCATGAGAAATCAATAATAAAATTAATAGGTTTTTGAAGAAATTAACTGAAAAATTATTGAATATAGTACTTGTAATGTAAAGAAAATTATTTAAAATTTATGGAAAAATTGAAAAATGAAGAAATAGGTAAATAGGTGAAAAAGTTAAATAAGTTATTATTTGTGTCGTTTATTATAATGCATGGATTTGTTTTCAAAATCGTTTGATAACGTAAAAGTCAAAAGTTTTTTTTCTTCCCTGATTCCATTTATTATCGGTTAATCAATGAGATATTTTTCTTCATCATTTTATTGTAATCCACTTATGGGTAAAAATTTATCAAGTGGACCTAAAATTTCCAAAGGTTGAAAATTTTCAATGACAATATAGAAAAAGTTTCTTCTATTATAAACACCCTATAAATTTTATTGAAAAATATTTATTTGTTTATTTTTTATAAACAATTAAAGTTTTATGCATAACATTTTTCAAATTATTACTTCGACATGAATTATCAAAAGTTCATGATTTTTTCACAAATAATTAATCAAAAAATAAATTTTTGACTTTTTGAAATCAATATTTATTATAAATAATAATTTTTTATTATTTTTGACGATTTTAAACAGTAAATTCCAGTGTGGTCTTACTGTGTGGCTCACGAGCATGCCTGCAAAAACATTAATAATTAATAAACTATTTCAATCTAACAACTTTTTTTTGTGGATATTTCATCCTTGATAAATATAATGTTTAAAGTTTTGTAAATAAAATTGATGATACACATCCAGAACATGATTAATTTTTTAATTTGTTTATAATAAATATTGATTTTAAAAAGTCAGAAATTTATTTTTTAAAAGGCTCAACTTTCATTAACTATTTGTGAAAAAATAATGGACATTTGATAATTCATGTCGAAGTAATAATTTGAAAAATGTTATGCATAAAATTTCAATTGTTTATAAAAAATAAACAAATGGATATTTTTCAATAAAATGTATAGGGTGTTTATAATTATAATAGACCAAACTTTTTCTATATTGTCATTGAAAAACTTCACCTTTGGAAATTTTATGTCCACTTGAGAAATTCTCACCTATATATATGGAAAGTTGTAATCCTTCAATTTTAAGATGGAATTATATAACTGTAAAATAAATAATCGTCAATCAATAGCTTTCTTAAACTACTATATATGAAAATAAAATGATTTTTTTGGACATATATATATACGACAAATATACATAAATATAAACAATATAATATAATATAAATATATTACTATAAAGACAAATATAAAAAAATAAACCAATTTCTTACAAGAATTTGGATCTTTTAATAAAAATGGTTAAATATTTATGTAATACTATCATCTCAATGTTTACATTTCGCTTTCTCAAAAACTTTGACAGGTTTTTAAAAAAATGATTAGTCGTATTAATTTGTATAAAGACCTTAAAATAATATGTTGTTAAAAGCAAAATATATAAAAAATACGTTGGAAATAAACAGATAAAAATATTACATACCAAATAAATTGAAAGCGCATCACTGATTATTTAAAACGATCAAAAACAATTGAAAACAATCAAAACGATCAAAACTGATTATTATTAAAACTATCAAAACCATAGAATCTTGGTCTTTTTTTCTCTTGTTACAATGCAACGCAAAACGGAGTCATGGGATGCAGGCCTTAGGCTGCAGTCCCATGTGAAAAGAAAGCGTTTAATCGAAAGCAGAGATGGATAGTTCCAAAATGCACTAGCAAAATTCTCATTTTGCGTGTATGTGTATGTTAGTTATCTTATTGTAATTCTGACTTACGACTTTGGTCCATTATATATTACACGACATGAAGACCACATGTTGCGCGGCCTGCGGCCGCGCAAGGACCAAATTACCGGGGGGTTGGGGTGCCACTAGGGTTGGGATGCCACTAACAGTGGCACCCCAACCCCCCAGTATTTTGGTCCTTGCGCGGCCGCAGGCCTCGCAACATGTGGTCTTCATGTCGTGTAGCATATATTGGACAAAAGTCGTAAGTCAGAATAATACGTCTTTTACATAATGTAGAAAACCATGTACTATACGTAGAAAACCTCGAGTTTTCTACATTTACCCATCTCTGCACAACCCGGATAATATTTACAGCTGTCAAAATGATAGTTATTATTTCGATTTTTATTATAATTGTGCGTTTACAATCAGTAATTAACATTTTAAAGTGGTTTTCACGGAAAAAAGTGATGAAATATGCTTTATTCATAATGGTAAAAAAATTGAAGTTTTTTACAAAAATATAAAAAACCGGTGAACTTTTTCAACCTCCCCCACCTGATTATTTGTTTTGGTGCTAAAACACACCACTTAGGCTTGGTCCCGATTAAAAAACTTCAAAATTCGGAAAAGTGAGAATTGTATAGAATTACCAAAATTCCTTATCTCAAATACTATGGTCAGCCAGAGCCCTTTTTTCAAAAAAGTGTCTGGGTTTTTTTAAAAAAATTCATAAGTCCAAATTTTTGACCAGCGGAGGGGAAAGTGTTTGAGGACCACTGCAAATTTTCTCCTTCCAACAGCCTTAAACATGTTTGTTTTGCTAGGTTAACTGAATTAATTTCATATTTTTAAAGGAGTCTTTCGGTAAATGTTTTTATTTTTTTAAAAGTTTTTTTTATTGTTAGACATATTTTTTATTTTTCTTTGTAGTTTTTGTAAGTTTTAGGTAATTTTAAATTGATTATTAATTTCATTATTTCAGCTGTCAACAACTGTCATTTCACGGTAGTAGTAGTAGTAAACCATAGAGAAATCGACAAAGATAGTAAAAATTAACCTATTGCGCATGCGCATAGGTACGGAGGCAAGCAGGCAACTAGGCACACATGCCTACCTGCCTCGGTTCCGCCTTATAAAAATGGTTTCTCCACTTGCTTATGCCTACATGTACGGAAGCGCCCATGTGCCACGTCAAGGCGCGTACTTATGTGTTCTGTTTTGTTGAAAAACGAAACAACGAACGCGAGAGCACGTTTATGTGTTCCCTTTCGTAAATTGAGTCCAGGGTTGGTTAATTACAGTCGGATTTGCCAAAATTCATTTAAGAAGAAGAAAGAAAGAGAATAATTTAATGACGAGAGAAAAATTAAGAATTTAAAGGTAATTGATTACTTTATTTTTCGTTCCTTTAATTAATTTAGACATTTTCATATGTACTTTTATAAAAATAAACTTTCTTGACGGACATAACCAAAAATTATTTTCAAAAACATTTTATTAAAGTATTTCATTAAAGTGTATTTCGATATAAATTTTACGTGTTGTATTTCTATTTATTAAAAAATTGTTCTTTTTAAATCATATTCAATTATTAATTCAATTCTATACAACATTTTTCCAACTTGAGTGTACCTATAATTTTAAAAGATCATAAATTTCTTTATTTAACATTTCTATAGGATTGTTGGTTTATATAGGTAAAATATAAATATTTTGTCTTTAAAAATTAGTATCTAGACGTTATAATTGATAAGTTTCTTTTAATTTGTAGATGGAAGCGAAGTTCTCTTGGTATAACGATGTCGTATAGGTAAATCTCAGGACGTAAATAGATGTGATTTTCGTCACTTTCTAATAAGAATGATTCTCCATTAATGGCATAATGGAGTTTAAATCCTTTGGGATAATAATCATTAATAAAACACTTTTTAAGAACGTTATTTTCGACAATAACGTTCTGCACCTCGTCCTTTAATTTTATTTTAATTTGTCTGCTAGACTTCGCTTCCATCTACAAATTAAAAGAAACTTATCAATTATAACGTCTAGATACTAATTTTTAAAGACAAAATATTTATATTTTACGTATATAAACCAACAATCCTATAGAAATGTTAAATAAAGGAATTTATGATCTTTTAAAATTATAGGTACACTCAAGTTGGAAAAATGTTGTATAGAATTGAATCAGCCCTATACGACTGATAGTCGTAGTTTTCAGTTCTTAACTGGGATAACATAATGTGCAATCTTTTGACTGTAGAAGGCGCTAGTTGCACGTGGCCGTATTATATCATTATTGGAATGGATGATTACAACAAAATAAACAAAAAAGATATGAGATTAATGAAATTTCAGATTAATTTGTTGTAGAAAAGTACATAAATAATATTAAGTGACTTTTAAAAAAAGATCTAATTATTTTTAAGTTCGTAATAACTGTATAGAGTTAAATAGGTACACATAAGTAAATTCACGTTAAAATAAAATGAAACTGAATAATTTTGTTTATTTAAATGTTAAGAACAATAAAAACATGAAACATTTACATTCTTTTAAGTAACAAGAAGTTACATAAATTGGCTATTATAATATCACACTCAAGTAGATAAAATCAATAAAATAAATAATAAAGCATTAATTTGTAGCATATACGTATATTAATTTAAATTGCGTTTATTCTTAAAACTAAGGGATTTATTTTTTTTTTAGTAGAATTTAAAAACTAAAAACACAGAATACACAAAATTTTAACAATTTTCTGTGGGGACATTATAAATTCTACTTATAAATAAATAATGAAGATAACACTATACACGCTTTTTAAATATATAAAATAAAATATTTTTTAAATATTTAAAATTTTTTTTAAATATTATTTACTTTTTTTAAAATATTATTTATTTATAACATACGTATACCAATCTAATTTTTGATATTTCTGTTTTGAGATCCGTTTCACAGCCTTATTATTTATTGATTATTTAAAGTACCAATTACTTTATCAATCTTAGATATTACAAAGCTTTGCTTCCTTTCTTTTGAGGACACTTTGTTTTCGCACTTCTGATTTATTTTTGCGAATAGTTTGACGCATTCTGATTTCAATATAATTCTTAATGATAAGCGATAATATGTTCTTAGCTTCATCAATGTGATCATTGCAGGTAAATTTAATCTTTCTCTCTTCTTTTGCAATTTCTTCAAAAATTAGATGAAAAGCGTTTTTGTTTTTGTATAATTTTTGAAAATGACATTCTACCTCAGAAAGTAATCGATACAACACAGCATTAGGATGTACAAGTTCTTGGCTTGTGTCAGGAAATTTACTAAAAGTAAGTGGTAATTTATCGGTTGTAAAAGAATCTTGATCAATGCTAGTTTCGGAAACGGAGAAAAAGGCGTTTAAGCATTTCGAGCAAGTTACACGTTTTTTAATGAGTTTGCATGCGCAAGAAACAGTGTAAAAAAGAATGCAATCTCTAATTTCTGGTAGTTCATAATCATGATTTATCACATGCACAAAATCGCTAAAATCAGAATCTTCATTATCGATTGCGATTTGAAGCTTTTCTTTAATTTCTTGAAATGCGTTTGTAGTTTTTTGATGAAAAAGTTCTTTTAATTTTGTTAATGTAATCAAAGGTTTAGGTGGATTTGCATCAAATACACTACAATTTCCGGATTTAGGTGGCTTCAAAATACTGAATGCAGCGAGAATTTTATATAATTGTAGGAAAGTTGGAGTGCAAGGATGATCGTTGGTTCCTCCAGAGCATCTAATTGTGCCAAAAAATCGCTGAAGAAATTTAAAGTTAAAATAATTAAAAATGATCATTAAAATTGTGCATGAAAATTTTTTTACGATTCATCTTCAATAAATAAAATTGTTGAAAGGAATTTATGAATTGGGAAAAAAACATTTATTTTTTTAAGAATAAAATTTTATTGAACAGTAATAATAAAAAAAAACTGTTTCGCAGATTTTACTTTTTATACTTTGAAAGAAAACAGTTAAAAAAATTTACACAAGTATTTTTCCTTCCAAGAAAAAAACAAAAGACTCATAAAAAAAATTAATAATTTTAGAGAAATGTGTGAATTTACTGGCAGCTATTTTATGATTTCAATTATTTAGTGGAAAAAGTGAAATAATCATAAGAGACATTTTAAACTTAAGAGAAATAAATAAGAATTTACTGGCAGGTATATTAAGTTTTTAATTATTTAATGAAAAGGCAAAATAATTATAAAAGAAATTTTTAACTTTAGAAAAATGAGTATGAATTTCTTGTCAAGCATATTAAAGTCCTATTAATTATTTTTTACGTTTGATGTAACATTTTTGTATTTTATAATTCCTGCACAAAATTTTCTTTTTTACCATTTTTTCTTTAACTGGAAAATACTATATTAAAATTTTTAACCGTTTTCTTTTAGTGTATGATAAAAAAGTATATTTTAGAATACCTCAAGTGGATCTTGATTAATTTTACCAGTTAAAAGGTACTCCAACTTAAAAGTTTCAATTAATGTTTTTCTCATGGCTAAAAACGAATGAATTGTGACACGTAGCCCTTCACTTGTTGATTTAGTTAAAAAATCATCTGCCTAAGATAAAAAAAATTTATATTAATTATTAACATTTATTAAAGTCTTTCAAAATTTTTTATATTGCTTTCATTCAATTTTTTAAATAATTCCAGTGACTAATTTATGTATTTTACGCCTCATATACTGACCACTAAATTAAAACTCTTGTCTATTTCCTTTACTTTTTTCCTTACGATTTTACTTTCCCATGAATCCAGCCAAGATAGAAAATCATTAAACACCTATATTGTAAACCAATTATTTTTTATTAGTGTAAATTAGTTTAAAGGCTGTAAAATACAATAAAAATAGATTTTATAAAAATTTTTACTTTTAAATCAGCATTTTGAAATTTATTAGCTTCTTCTGGTCTTGTCCGATTCATTGCATCAAATAATTGATCAAATCTTAAACAAAACTCAGCAGTTAATTCACAGCCTTTAAAATTTTCTGCGAATTTTTTTGAATCTTTGTAATATAGCAATCCTTTAGCAACTGAAGTACTTAAAATTTGTACTGCCAAGAAAACACGCATTTTCAGCATTTTATTTGGATAAATATGGTCATATTTTAATTTTGGACAAAGTCTACCTTCTAAGTTGGCCATATCTACTTCAAATAATTTTTCAAAAAAACTCCATTTAATTGAATCTAGATTTGGATCAATCTATGGAAATAAAATTAACAAATGTTAAAAATATTTATAAAAATTTGAGAGTTCACTATAATTTATACTATACCCGTAATTCTTTCCTTTCGAAGAGACGATTTCTCACACACTTGATTAAGTGTGGTGGGTCAGAAAATACGAAAACCTCTCGATCAGCAATACTAGGATGAGGAAATGAAGATTTAACCTTATTGAGCTCTCCACAAACACCAAGTTCTGTCCAAAATTTCCTATTCGTACTTGCTCCATCAGCCACTATACCGTGAACTTTAGCATCTACTTTCTCTAGAAGAATAATTGCCTCAATAAGTAGTTTTGCCAATATTAATCCAGTAACTGGTCCTTTAGATGTAAATACTGCAATAGGTTGGGTGTAATCATCCATTACTGGTTGAAGAAGAATGACTAACCCATGGTCTGCCTGATCATCCATGGTTTTTTGACTACCGTCTCCAAAGTCGCTTAAGCCATTTAATTCAAAAGTTTTAGAATTTAAAGTCACATTTTTTCGGGTTTTCATTTCATCCAGAGATATAATAAAATGTCGCTTTTCTTCGGGCAATGATTTAAGTTTCTCTTCAAGAAGTTCGAACATTTGAGAATGAAAGCCACAAGGTGTTTCAATTAACGATAAATACCTAAAATTATGTAAATTATTAGTACTGAGATTTGGTTTTATTGAGCAATCATATGAAATAATTAATAAGTTATTTAGCAATGAATGTTACCTTTTGATAGTACTTGTGCAGGGAAGGGGTAATACTTTTTGTTCTCTTAAAAGATTATACGTAGCTGGAGACTTCATGTGGAAAATCAGGCATAAAATTATCCATTCGTCAGAATAACGATGTCCTCGTTTGCCCTTGCACTTAGAAGCTTTCAACATTTCAGTAATAACTAATTTTTCATTCGAAGAAATATTTCTTTTTTCTAGTTCAGATTCTAGCAATTCTTTATTTATTTTCGACAATTCCATTTTTGCGTCATGTATTCTTTTTTTAAGTAAAATTTTAGACTTAGCATTATATGCACATTTGTTTGCTATATTTTTTAATTTACTTCTTAGATACTTAATTTTACTATTATCAACATTATTCTTGAAAACGATTCTTTGAAAATCCGTTGATTTTTTTTTCATCGACTCTTTTTTAGCTAAATTTAATTTAGATTTTTTACAATCCGAGCAGCATTGTGTTTTAGTATTTGTATTTGGTTCTTAAACAAGAGTACAATTATTATGCCTTAAGTGACCTAAAGTATCTGTAAAAGCAAAAGAATTTTCACTTTTTTGAATATATGACGGACTTGCAATTCCACCACAAGTTTTTAATTTATGAAAACTTTCTACTATCGAATTGATGTCTTCTGCGCATGTTACAAATTCTTTTGCAAAATTCAGTTTTGAATTCTCCAAAGGAATATCCATAACAGATGCATGTATCGTCATGTCTTCAAATAAAACAATTTTTTTTGCCGACTTCGTACTAAAAACATTGTTTTTCATTTCACCCTCCCAGTGTACAAAAATAATTGCTCGAAAATTCCCGTCATACATGTTGTTTTGATTCCACGAAATTGGTATCTTGAATGAATCTTTATTTTCAAATAAGGATTTGAACATGTCTCTTCGACTTATTTCGTCGTCTACAGTATTTGAATCAGTTGAAAGAAAAATAGGCTCTTCCTGAATTGAACAAGAAGGATATGCAGGAATGTCTGGAGGAATATCTGGGATATTTTTAGGTAGAATCAAATTTTCTTTTGTCGGGTCTGAATCAAGCAAAACTTCTTTGGCAGAATCATCATTGCGCTGAATTTCAATATTTTCAATCATTTTCGGTTTTTTTTTAGGAGGTCCATTTGCATTAATTAAATTCCTTTTCTTTGGTGATTTGCGTTTTTTTACGGTTTTCGAAAGGTACTTTGGACAGTTCGGAAATTGAGATGGGAGTGCCCCCTCTCTTAGTCTCGGTATTTTGTAAGGTTCCTAAAAATTCAAAATTTTAATAAAATAACTATTTTTAATTATCAAGAAATATTACTTTTTTGTACATGCAATATCTTTCATCGAATTCTACTATACATTATAAAAAAAAATATTCTGTTTAAAGTGTGTATTTTTTCTAACAATATATTTTGAATATTTTATATACTTATATTATATACTACAATTATAATTATATTTTATATACTTTACCGAAGCCATCACTTTGCCGGTAAACGGATCCTTTACTTCGCGAGCCCACTTTAGGTCACTTTCTAAAAAATGTTTGTGACAAACATAGTGGTGGCTTTTCACGGTGAAATTTTTTCGTTTAATTGCAATTTGGAACTCCTTCACTCTGTCTTTTGGAACCTTCAACATATGGATTTTTTTACCACCTTCATCATTGGAAGTATATCCCGAATGACAGTTTGGTGCTATACATTTCACCATTTTGTCTACAGTTTTTTGCAAATAAATTTCAATAGAATGTAAAATTATTTAGTATTTTAAAATTCTCTAACTTGTTTTTGTACTTTTCCATTTAAAAAAGAGAAATAAATGATCGGTTGTAAAAAAAACGCGGGTTATGTCTATCACATGTTTACAGTTTTTCGGCCACGTGGCGAGTGTCGCCATCTAGCGTCGAAAATTTGAACCGTATGAATAGAAATTTAAGAACTGAAAATTCCACGGCTTCCAATGCATGGTGTCGGATAGGGCTGAATTGAATTAATAATTGAATATGATTTAAAAATAACAATTTTTTAATAAATATAAATACAACACGTAAAATTTATATCGAAATACACTTTAATGAAATACTTTAATAAAATGTTTTTGAGAATAATTTTTGGTTATGTCCGTCAAGAAAGTTTATTTTTATAAAAGTACATATGAAAATGTCTAAATTAATTAAAGGAACGAAAAATAAAGTAATCAATTACCTTTAAATTTTTAATTTTTCTCTCGTCATTAAATTATTCTCTTTCTTTCTTCTTCTTAAATGAATTTTGGCAAATCCGACTGTAATTAACCAACCCTGGACTCAATTTACGAAAGGGAACACATGAACGTGCTCTCGCGTTCGTTGGTTCGTTTTTCAACAAAACAGAACACATAAGTACGCGCCTTGACGTGGCACATAGGCGCTTCCGTAATATTCGCCCAAACGAAATTTCACCCAGTTCGAGATATCGCAGAATATCGATCATATGGTTAGGTGTTTTGTAGAAGGGACTCGTATGGCTGAATAAGAGCTGTTTTAGTGTTTCAACTTCCCTGTGTGTGGCGTGCGGGGTATTTGTCTTGTAATTTAAAATAAATTGCAAATAAATAAAAAGAAGTAGATGATTATAGTATTGTGAATTAATTAATTAGTTAATTTTAATTTGTTTTTTTATTTGTGTGTAAAAATAATAATAATATAATTGTGATAAAAAAGAAGTGAGTGACAAGTGAAATGTTTTGTTTTTAATTTGTTTTAATTATTGAAATCTATTTTTAAAATTTTAAATAAAGACAATAATTAATGTAAATTTGTTAAAAGCGTGTGTAATGTTTTAAAGTGTTTTTAATAATTAATTGATCTTTCACATTTGTAAACTTATAAGTTGTGTATATTATTTAAATGTGACGTGAGTGAGGTTATGTCGTCTTTTTAAATAGTATTGTTATTTTTGTTTGTTTTTTTTGTTTATTGTTATAATGTTAATGACATTGTTTTTGTAAGAGAGTAGAGAATAATTGTAATAATTGTTGTGATTAAAGTTTTTTTGTTTTTAATTGAAATAGTGTTGTTATTTAGCAGGGCTGTTATTAATTTAAAAATCACTTTGATTTAAATAAGTCATAAAAAGTTCAATTGTAATATTCTAATCTTTATAAAATGTTAAAAATGGTGCTCATACAGATGATTTTTTATATCTTTAAGTCATTATATATAATTATATAAATTCCAAACGTCAAGTAAGTCATATTTCAATTTGTACCAATTTTTAAATTTCATTTAATTGAAAATTAAATGCATATTAATTAATGCAAAATAATAAAATAACATTAATTATTTTTCATATTTACAGTAATCCTTTTTTTTAATTATCTTACAAGATTTCTAAGTGATTTCAATTTTTCGAAACTGTTAAATTTTTATCTTACAATTTCTTATTTTTACAAAATTTTAAGTTTTTTTTTGCTACTTTTACTTTTTATATATTTTCTTTTCTTCCTATTTCTCTCTTTATTTTAGGATTTTCTTTAATTTTCCTCTTTTTATGCAAATTATTTAATATTATTTTACCCAATTTCGTTATTATAATATTCACTAAACTTTTTATTTCGTTGATTTTCATAATCATTTACATATTTTTTTAAAAATAAAAACTCTCATTTTTTGGTAAGTTTATTCAATTTTTTTTACATCATGAATATTTTTTGTAAAATTTTTGGCAAACTTACTTATTTTTCCATCAAGTTTTTAGATTTTCATTATTTTTCTAAATATGTTGTTGGACTTATTTTAAGTGTAATATTATAAAAGTGTGTTTGGTTTAATTTGGCTAAACTTTTGTATTTTTATATGATTTTTAAGTTTGTTTTGTTGACTTTCTTTTTGATTATCTTCATATATACATTTTTTAATTTTCTTTTTTGTACTTTTTACATTTTTTTTGTTTGTTAGACAAATGAAAAAAACATTTCTCTATTTTCTTCCTACTTATTTAATTTTCTTGATGTTTCACTATTTTTTTAATTGTTCCTTCCGCTTTAATTAGTTCTTTAATTTTTGTCATCATTTTTCCATTTCCTAGAAACATATTTTCTTCTTTTCAATTGTTTATTTTTTATCTTATAATTTCGAATATTTGAAAATTTATTTGATGCTTCTATCTGAATTTTTTAAATTTCTCAGTTTTCTACTTTTTTAAAGCTTTTATTATTTTATTTTATATTATATGAATTTAATCTTTTACTAAATATTTTCATTTGAACATCGTTCTTATACTTCATACAATTTCTTGTCTTTACATTTTTTTTTCAATTTTACAAATTTTTATTGATACTTTTTTTCTTCAATTTGTAAAATAATTCTCTAATTTTAAAGTTTTGTTCTCTTTAGTAATTTTAACGTCTTTTTAATAATCTTCTTATTTATTATTTTAATTTAAAAATATGTCTGAAATAATAAAAATCATTTTATGTTCATAGGTTTATTTTAAAATTTATATCTTATTTAATGGAAATATGAAACTTGTTAATAATTTTCGAGCAAGGTTTTTAAAATACATTTATTTGAATTTTATAAATTATCTTTAATCTTCAATAAATGTCATAAAAATATTTTAACGTTTTTAAAACAAATTTTTCAATGTCGCATCTTCAATTTCTTTCAGATATTATTTTTCTAAAAACTTAATTATCTTTTAGGCAAAAAAAAAAAATTTTTTTTTTAATTATTTACGGTTGAAGAACTTTTGCTTTAGTAAAAAATTGGTGCTTACTGATGATTCTGTTTGTAAATAGTTTATGAATATGTTAAAAAAACTTGTTATTTTTTCCCTTCATTTTCAAACCTCCTTTTTTGAAAATAAATTTTCCCTTTTTTACCTAAAATTGAACAAAAAGACTGTTGTTATTCCTGACATTCCTTTGGTCGGATAGATGCAAATTCTGTCTGTTTAGTAGTCGAAGAGTTAAAAATTCTGACAAATGGAGATTCGGAAAGTTCAATATTCAGACAATATGAGGTTTGTAAATGTAAATCTTATGATAAATGGAGATTCGTAAGGTTTAATATTCTCACAAATAAATTTTGGTCTATTGCAGATTCTGTCAATTGAGTTTTGGAGAAAATGATGGCGATCCGTAATAATTATGCATTTCAAGTCTTGGATGATTTCCCTTAATTATTTTTACTATGTTTAAGCAAACAGAAAATTGGATAATAATTATAGAGCCTTGGTTGGTGAAAAGAGCTTGATTCGGATTTAGACCCTCCTGCAATTTTCGAAAGGATTCAAATGTCAAGAAAGGACAGGCATGAAATGAAAATCCACTTTTTATTTCTTTAAAATATTTTCTTTAAAGTAAAAAGTACATATTGAATATTTATTTTATAAAAATAAAAACGTTTTTCTAGGTAGAACGTTAGGATAAAGCCTACTGGCAGTAGTCTCCGTTTTACTGGATCTCAACAGCATATATAATTACTTGAGCTTTGGTGTCGATACCCAAGTAACTTTGAATTTCCACAAAACTCCTGAGGGTCGCTTTTATCTTTGTAATCATAGGATATTTAATAAGGTAATATTCTCTCTTAAAAAAGGATTTGAGAATAAAGGAAAGCAGAGAATTAAATAAGATTTTTTTAATTGCAGCTTCTCTACCTCTGCTTCGGTACTGAACAAGTTATTGAATAAGAGTATAAAGACTTGGACCAGAGAATTGAAGTTTACCTGGACAATGAACTACTTGCATTACCTTGTGTGGAAAGTAGTGTGGAAAATAGGCATTGAAGGTATACTTTTATTTTGAGAAAAATTTCTTTAAAGCTGTTAAATAATTTAATTTATTTATTTTTATAAATCAGGATGTATGTTGGTCATAGAAATCCTAGAAATGTTCTGGAATTTTTTTTTTTATCATTGCATTTTTTTATATTCTGCTTTCATCACAAAGTAATCTCTTCACTAGTAAATTTTAACGTTTCTTTAAATATTTTTTTATACATTATTTTGATTTAAAAAAAAAAAAAATTTAATAATTTTACATTTTTGTAGGATATTTGTCAGAAGAAGAGAAACAAAAAAAGTGAAAGAAAAAACGCAATAATAATAGTCAACGCAGTCATCAAAAGCAACAGCAGATAGTAGGTACTTCTACCCACTTTGCCACATTAACATCAACGTCTAGCACCATCTTTAAATCACCTTCAAAATTTGAAAAGAAAATTTATATAAGACTTAAATATTATTCCATTTTATTGCGAAATCATAATTGTTATAATTATCAATAACTTGTTAGCAGCTTCTAAAATTTGTTTTATACATATTCAAAGATAGTATATTCTATAAAATTATTTTTCATACTTTTGACAAAAAAAAACGGTTATTTAATGTCAAATCAAATCCATTCAAATTTAATAAAACCATTTTTCAACTCAACTTATTTATTTTTCTCATTTCAAGGATGTAAAAAAAATATTAAGAGCTTCTAAATAATTTATTACACAACTTAAGTCTTAAAGCATCCTCTAGAATTATTTACATTAGCTTTGCGATAAAAATTTGCTCAAATATATTTATTTTTTAACGAGATTTGTTGACAATTAAAAAAGTCATTTTTTCAATTTTCTACGAATCTCGCTACAAGATTCTCAAAAAAATTATTACAATCTCACTATTAATTTTTTACACAAGTTTAGTCTTAGAGGATCCTGTAGAATTATTTACATTAGCTTTGCGATAAAATTTTGTTGAAAAATAATTATTTTCTAACGAAATTCGTTGAAAATCGAAAAAGTCATTTTTTCAATTTTCTACGAATCTCGCTACAAGATTCTCAAAAAAATTATTCAAATCTCATAAATAATTTTTTGGACAAGTTTAGTCTTAGAGGATCCTGTAGAATTATTAACATTAGCTTTGCGATAAAATTTTGTTAAAAAATAATTATTTTCTAACGAAATTTGTTGAAAATCGAAAAAGTAATTTTTTCAATTTTCTACGAATCTCGCTACAAGATCCTCAAAAAAAATATTAAGAGCTTCTAAATAATTTATTACACAACTTAAGTCTTAAAGCATCCTCTAGAATTATTTACATTAGCTTTGCGATAAAAATTTGCTCAAATATATTTATTTTTTAACGAGATTTGTTGACAATTAAAAAAGTCATTTTTTCAATTTTCTACGAATCTCGCTACAAGATTCTCAAAGAAATTATTAAAATCTCATAAATAATTTTTTGGACAAGTTTAGTCTTAGAGGATCCTGTAGAATTATTAACATTAGCTTTGCGATAAAATTTTGTTAAAAAATAATTATTTTCTAACGAAATTCGTTGATAATCGAAAAAGTCATTTTTTCAATTTTCTACGAATCTTGCTACAAGATTCTCAAAAAAATTATTAAAATCTCATGAATAATTTTTTTGACAAGTTTAGTCTTAGAGGATGCTGTAGAATTATTGTTAAGTAAATTTAAATATTTGTACAATCCAATTTTTATTTAGTACCCACAGAGGGCGCTTGTGTAACTTCTTATTAGTTTCTAACCTTTCAGTCAGTCTTTATCGAACCTTTCTTTGTATCACTTGTTTTGCCTGGTTTCTTACAATAAATGTTCTGTTTAGCTTATATTTGATTTATTTCACTGGCGTGCATTCCAAATCTATTCTTTAACAGGTTATGGGCACAGGCGCGATACGAAATTTGAAGTGAAATAAAGTACGTCTGTATAATTTTCGATTTTTGTGGACACTGAACATTTTGAGGTTAGCGTCGTTTCGCAAAAAGTGGCGGGAAGATGAACGCGGCCGGTATAAAGTTCGATGTGTTAAATAAAAATAACTATGAGACGTGGAATATCCCAGTAAGAAGGAGGAAATTGAAAAAGATTGGAATTTTATGATTTTCGAAGAAAAAGTCAAATTATGTAATCTTTTTTAATACGTTTTCTGTCCAATCCATTTGTATCTGGTGATAACACCTACTTTTATCCGCAAATCAATCCTTATTAATATGGGTTCAAATATTTGTCAATCCAAATTAATCCCTTTATAAATACAGAAAATAAAATGAATATTTTTTAATGTCCGCAGTTCAGGTTATTCAATACAAATGAATCCCTTTATAATGAAATTAAAATTTCTGAAAAATCAATATTTTTGAAGACCTACAGTTCAGATTTAATTAATCCAATTGAAACCTTTTATAATTAAAAAAATGATATAAATTTGTTTTAATACCTACAGCTTAGATTATTCAATACAAATAAATCTCTCTATAATAAAATTGAAATTAAAATAAAACTAATATTTTTAAATACCGACAATTCATTTCATCTCTACATGTGATTGAAACTTAATATTTGATAAATTTTTATTTATTTCAGATGAACTCATTTATAATGCGTCTTCGGCGCAAAAACTCTTCCAGTTATAAATACTTGAAAAAATCGATTTTCTATGGATTAATGGATTTTCTTTAAATTGTGAGAAAACGTTATTTTATATGTGCCTTCTATCTGATTAAGATTTCAGGACCCTTTACCGTCTAAAATTTGAGATATTCTTGTTCGAAATTTCAATTTTTTATCATTTTGTATGTAAAATTGAAATTTCGAACAAGAATATCTCAAATTTTAGACGTTAAAGGGTCCTAAAATCTTAACCAGATAGAAGGCACATATAAAATAACGTTTTCTCACAATTTAAAGAAAATCCATAAAAAACGATTTTTTCAAGTATATAACTGCAAGAGAAATACCTTAATTGTGGGTTAAAAAGCGAAAAATACGTAAATTTGAAGATAATTTTTAGTGATCTTTATAATTTATTAAGACGTTGATGAAAGTTTCTTAAAAGTGTTCATCAATAAAATTTTTTTTTACTTAAATATTATTCTTGAATACATTTGAAAAGAATTTAAATTAATCATCTTTTGAAGCTTTTTAAATCTGAATTAGTGGTTTTCTACTATTGAATTAGTGAAAGGTGAGCTACTACTAAATAGTAATAATTTTACTAATTTTTTAGTAGAAAACTACTAATTGAAGAAGTGAAACTTTAACATTTCAATTAGTAGTTTCGTAATATTTCAATTAGTAATTTTTTATTAAAAATTAGTAGTTTTCTACTAAAAAAATTAGTAAAATTTTATTATTACTAATTTTACTAATTTTTTATTAATTTTTCCACTTTTCAATAATTCATTAATAGAAAAACACGAATTCAGATTTAGAGAGAAAGTAATTAAATTTTTTTTTAGACTTTATTAAAAAAAAACTTTTTTGAAATCTGTTATTGACAGTGTGTAATTTTTAAAAGAAAAACACAACTTCAATGTATGCCTCGATGTATGGTCAGTCAACATCATTCTTCAACTTAAACCTGAGAATAAAATAACACAAAGATGATGTTTATGAACCACCTAATTAATGGACTGCCTGTTTTAAGGACCATACTTTCTATTTTAATAAAGTAAAAATTGAGGCAAAAAAGTTTAGACAGAACGGGAAATTATAAAAAACGTATGATCCTTGAAATGAATTAACGGATACAACAGCAGTTAACGAACGTAATGACAGTAACAACTTTTCTGTTTTTTACCAATCAATTTTATAGTTTTAATCTCAGCAATATTTCTGTTTATATTTTCACGAGTATTTTCATTTACATCGTCACAAAAATGTTTCCCGAGGTCTCTAAAATCTTGACCCCTTCAACAATGCACCCACACAAACAAGTTTTTTTTCCCTATCGAGACAACTGAAACTTTTTTTGAACCCTTGCTTGATCCTTTTATGACTTTTAACATGTGTTTCATCTCAACTGTCACTTTCTTTGTAAACTCAGTTTTCGTTAAATTTTGATCCGGTCAACACGTACCAAAAACGCTCATTCAAAACTAAAAATTAAAATATACTGACACAATTTTTTTCGGTTTTCATTATAAAAACTATAAAAACGGTTGTGAAAGTGCTATATGGACTGCCAGATTTTCTGGATAGAAAAATTGATACTATTACTATGTAAATTTCAGGTATATATTATTTTCGTTTTTTACACCACAAATTATTAGCAATAGTTATAATATTTAATAGTTAATTATTTTCGTCATATTGTAATCTTTCTCTTAATTATCAATTATTTTATTGAAATTTCCATTTAATTCTTTAATTTTCAATTTATTTCTTCAATTTTTAATTATTTTTTTCAATTCTCAAATATTTTCTTTAATTTTAAATTATTTTTATCGATTTTCAATTAATTCCACAATTTCCTATAATTCTTGGACTTTTTCAATTATTTTGTACACTCATAAAAATTGTTTTAAAATTGCAAATCAATTATTCAATTCTAGAATTCTTCATTTCTCAGTTATTTTCTTCAAATTTAAATTCCACTTTTCAATTTTCAGTTATTTTCTTTAATATTAAAAAATTATCGCTTTTTTTCTATTATTTTGTTCGATATCATTAAGTTTCTTTAATTTTAAATACAATTATTCAATTATGTTCTTTAATTTTTAATGCCATTCTTCAATTTTTATTTCCAATCTTCAGTTGTAATTTTTTTTCAGTTATCAATTATTATTTTTTAAAATTTTAATTTAATTCTTAAATTTTCGATGTATTTCTTCAATTCTCAATTTATTTCCTCGATTCTTTAATTTTCAATTTATTTCTTCAATTTTTAATTATTTTTTTCAATTCTGAAATATTTTCTTTAATTTTAAATTATTTTTATCGATTTTCAATTAATTCCACAATTTCCTATAATTCTTGGACTTTTTCAATTATTTTGTACACTCATAAAAAATGTTTTAAAATTGCAATTATTCATGTAATTTTCTTAATTTGTCAATTTGCAATTATTTTCTTTAAATTTAATATTTCTTGTTTAATTTTTTCAATTATTTTTTCAGTTGTCTATTAATCTAGTTATTTTTCGAATTTTGTTTTCAATTGACAATTATTTTCGTCATTTTTTTACTATTTCCTTCAATATTATTAATCATTTTCCGCAGTTTTCATTTATTTCCTACAATTTTTCAATTTTCAATTATGATCTTAAAATTTTATAACTATTCTTCGATTTTTTAAGTTATTTTGATCGGTTGTGTATTAATCTAGCCATCTTTTGAATTTTATTTTCAATTGTCAATTATTTTTGTCATTTTGTAATTTTGTTGTTTATTATCAATTATTTTTTTCAAATTTTCAATTTATTTCCTCCATTTTTATTCTTTTCTTCAATTTCAATTATTTTTATTGATTCTCAATACAGTTGTTCAATTTACAATTAGGTATTTCCAACAGTTCTTCCTATAATTTTTCAACTATTTTGTTTAAAATTAAAATTTATTGTTAAATTTTTTAAACTATTCTTTTCAATTGTGTAATTATGTAGCTATTTTTCGAAATTCGTTTTCAAATGTCAATGTATTTTTGTCATTTTTCAAATATATTCTTCAATTTCGTAAGTTTCATTATTTGAATTTGCAAAAATTTATGTTTTTAAATGACCAATAATGCAAAGGTTGTCGCGCGCTTGAGCGCGCATTAATGTTGCTAGTAAATAATAATTGACAGTCAACAATTTTTATTTTTCTAACCATAGGCCATTAATTTGTAAAATTAGGAAATAGTTGTGTCTTTCCAGGTGAATTTGTGAGTAATTAAACATTATTAACAATAATTTGTTTATAACAATTGCAATTGGTTGTTGTGGTTAATTTTACTGAATAAGTTATTGTTTTAAAATATAAAAAAATAGTCAAGTCAGAAAAGACTACAACTCGCTAGGTTTATTTGGATATTAGTTATAAATTAATAATTACATAAATTGTGTATAAATACCCCCCATTTATGGGAGTTGTTTATAACCCTATAAATCGAAATTAATGAAATTAATTACAAAAATTGAAATTCTTTGTTACTTCTTTGTTCTTTGTTTACACCTTACAGTGATTTCAAATGTGCTCTTTTAATCTGAATTAGTGAAAAACGGTCACTAATTCGAATTAGTGTAAGTTTCTACTAATTTTTAGTCAATTTTCACTAAAACTTTAGTAAAGAATTTAACAAAATTAGTAGAAATTTATACTAATTTGAATTTCTTCAGTGACTTTTCACTGATTTATTTTTAAAGAGATGAGTATTTAGAACAATGGATTTGGTTTTATTTATTTAAATTATAAAGAGATTAATTTGGATTGAATCATCTGAACTATGTGCATTCAAATATTAAAATTTCATTTTTTTCATTATAAGGGTATTTATTTTGATTAAATAAAACTGAATCGTGAGTATTTAAAATGTTCATTTTATATTTTTCAATTATAAGGGTATTCATTCGGATAAATTTTCATTTTATTTTAATTGCATTTTTATTATAAAAATATTCATTCAGATTGAATAATCTGACGTGTGGGTATTTAAAAATAACTAGTTTATTTTTTCATTATAAAGGGATTCATTTGTATTCAATAACCTGAACTGCAGACATTAAAAAATATTCATTTTATTTTTTTTCCATTATAAAGGGATTCACTTGGATTGACAAATTTTTTCAACCCATATTCATAAGGTTTGATTATCGTGTAAAAGTAGGTGCTATCACCGGATACAAATGTATTGGACAGAAAACGTATTCAAAAATATTAAAATTTTTTAATATTTTTTAATTACTCTCTTCTTACTGGGATCCAAATGCGAGCGATTCTCATCAAAAATAGCGCATGGGGATATGCAAATGGAAGTATTGTGAAACCTGAAGTGATAGAAAACGATGCTGCAACGGCACAAGCAGCGGCAAGATGGACAGAAGCCGATTTAAAAGCTCAATCGGATATTGTTCTGGCAATGAGTCCTTCGGAAATCTTGCAGATAAAGAATTGTACCACTACACGGGAGATCTGGACTAAACTTGAAGGGATTTATCAATCCAAAGGTCCTGTAAGAAAAGCATCTCTACTGAATCAATTAATGTCCTTGAAGATGAACAAGGATGACGATGTTCGAGAATATTATCTCGAATGTTTTTCGACACTGTAGATAGATTGGCAGAACTGGACGTCAATATCAACAAAGAGCTACTTGCTGTCATGCTTTTGCGTAGTTTGCCTGAAAGTTATGAAAACTTTCGTTGTGCCATGTCGTCGCGGGATGATTTACCAAGCTTGGAAACTTTACGGATTAAAATAGAAGAAGAATTCGACGCGCGTAAAAACACAAATCAAAAGTGCATACCAAGTGCGATGGTTATAAAAAGAACGGAAAATCGGAGTGGGCAATATAATGAAAATCAAAATTGGAAAAGTGAAAAACGTGACGTTCCAAAGAAAGAATTTAAATGTTTCAAGTGTGGCAGAATTGGACACGTTGCAAAATATTGCAAAAGCGCGAAAAAGTTAAATGAACAATCAACAAGTAATGCTGAGGATATGTGTTACTTTACCGACGGATGTGAAAGCGAATCTCTTCTAGTGAATCCTGTGAATACTGATGTCTGGTGTTTTGACAGCGGCAGCACATCACACATGTGTAAGGATATTAAATCATTCTCGGAAATCGATCAAAACAGTGCTCAAGGAAAATTGAATCTTGCGAACAGTGCGTGTACTAGTGTAGTAGGAAAAGGAACAGTGTCAACAGTTTTCGAAACAGACTGCAGAAGGAAATCTGTGAAATTTAAAGATACGTTATATGTGCCGGATCTTCGCACAAATCTAATTTCGGTGGGAAAAGTGACGGACAAAAGTCATAAAGTAATTTTTGATAAATCAAAAGCCGAGGTAGTAGACTGCGAAGGAAATGTTTTAATTACTGCTGAACGAGAGAAGGACTTGTATTATTTTAAAAATGTGGTTAATCCGGTAGAGATTTCTGAGGCAAATTTGATTATTAAAATACCTGAGAAGAATTCGTTAGAAGATTGGCACATTAAAATGGGACATCTGAACGTTCATTCTCTTAGAGAGGCCATCAGAACAGGGTCTGTTAAAGGAATTAATATTAAAGGATCTAAAGAGGATTTTGAGTGTCATGTTTGTCTCCAAGCAAAGATGTGTCGACCTCCGTTTCCAAAGACATCGGAAAGGAAAACAAATATCGGTGATCTCATTCACTCGGATGTTTGTAGTCCGATGCGGGTAAATTCACATGCGGGTAACAAGTATTTTGTGACATTTACCGACGATTATTCTCGATGGTGCGAAGTTAAATTTGTGAAGCATAAAAATCAAGTTTTAGATGAATTTGAAAAGTTTATACCTTATGTTGAAACTCAGCAGGGGAAGAAAATTAAATGTTTACGTTCTGATAACGGCAGAGAATATGATAATAAATCATTTGATAACGTTCTTCACAAAAATGGGATATCACGACAATTGACAGCTCCATATAATCCGGAGCAGAATGGTGTTTCTGAACGGCGTAATAGGACGTTAATGGAAGCCGCTAGATGTCTTTTAATCCAATCTGGATTACCGTCAACATTTTGGGCAGAAGCAGTTTATACTGCCAATTTCATTCGCAATCGTTCGCCGTCAAGTAAAATTGGTGGAAAAACTCCCTACGAGCTTTGGTTCGGGAAATCGCCTGATGTATCAAGTTTCAAGCATTTTGGATGCGAGGTTTTTGTCATGGATCGGACGCCAGGCAAAGGAAAGCTGGAACCAAAATCTGTGAAGGGAATTTTTATCGGATACAGTGCTGAATCAAAAGCGTATAGGATTTGGTTATCCGACGCAAAGAAGATTATTGTTTCCCGAGATGTAAAATTTTTAGAGAAGACTGAAATTTCATCGAAAAATGATTGTGACGTTTTTCCTCGATCAGAAGATAATTTAAGTGAGTTAAATTCAGTGCTTGACGAAAGTGTATTGGAGGAAGATAGACCGTGTATAAATATCAATTTTTGTGACAATAAAAGTGTAAATGAAGATTTACAAGAAGCTCCTGATCAAATACAAGAGGGGACTGATGATGAAGATTTTCTTGGTTTTCCTGCAGAAAATCGAGCAGCTCCAGCAAGAAGAGGTAGACCGCGTATTGTGCATACCGGGATGCCAGGGAGACCTAGAAAAGAATACGGAACCATGTGCAGCATGAGTGATAGCGAAGTTGAATTCACCTTCTTAACGGAGATTCCTGTCAACAAGGCATTGGATAGTCAGGATTCAGAAGAGTGGATGAAGGCAATGGTTAGTGAAGTGGAATCAATTCTCAAGAAGAACACTTGGGAAATGGTTGACAGGCCGAAAGATTCGTCTGCTATTGTGTGACGATGGCTTTCTCTTGCTATAATATTATAATTTGAATCTAGAAGTTTAGGGGAGAATCACGTGTAATTTCTCCACCAATAAGCGTTACTCAAGTGCCATGAGCGGGGTATCGGAAGCCTTTGCCGATCGGGGTGTCTATCAATTAATCATTGATTGATCAACACACCTTGGAACTGGCTGTGGATCCGCGCCACGCTTTTGAGCACTCGCCGAGGACGCTTAAAGGTAGTTTTGATTTGTTGTATAAGTAACAATATTATTTAGATTTTCGAATCATAATTTAATGGAATTTTTTGTATTTTTACCTCTTAAAGTGTGGCGTTTATAATGTGCGCGGATCAAGAAGGTGATTTTTGGATTATCTAGAAAACGCTATAATTTGACAAACGGATTGTATTTCTGAAACCTGTCAATCCGAAGTGGGAAGTTAAAGGAGTTTTTCTTCATGGAAACATAAGCATTTTTCTAAATGGATTATTACGGGATTACTTGCGAGAGATAGCCATTGCCTCCTTCAGCCAGTTGCCTGCTTAACCTTGTTGAGTATTTAAATTATACATATTTATGAAACCAAAGGTGGAAAACGATAAAGAAATTGAATTTCTTTTATATTCTATTATTAATGATTATTTCTGACATTTTGATATATTTTAATTGATATTTGTATTTAGTAAAAGCTTTGGATTGCCAAAGCTTCTGTTCATTCCTGTACGATTTATGTGTGTGTATGTGTATATGTATTAAATTATTCATATTAGTTGTTCTTATTTGGAAAGAAATATTATTGTATTAATGAGGTGACGTCACCGACTATATTAAATTTATAAATTGGATTATTTAAAAGATATGAAATTCTGAAACGAAGCATCGCAATCCTAATTATTTTTAACAATAAATAATTTTGATTAATTTAAATGTTTTATTTATTTGGTTATTTTTTAAATTTAGTAAATTCGCTACTTATGATTCATATTTAATGCTTTCGATTCAATTATCATAAAATCTATTTGTGAAAATTAAAATAAAAAATATTTAAGTAATAAATTAAAAGAGTAGTTTGTTACAATTGGGAGCCGTTTTGTTCTTTGTAATAAATATGGAACGAATGGTGTTCTGGAAAAGAGAAAAGCCAGGATAGTGGCCAAAGGGTATTCTCAAAAATTTGGGAAAGATTTCCATGAAACATATGCACCAGTAGCAAGGATGAGTTCAATTAGAACGTCAGTTGCTCTCGCAGCACAAGAGAAAATGTATATTCGGCAATATGATGTCAACACAGCGTATTTAAATGGTGATTTAACCGAAACAGTTTTTATGGAATTACCTGATAAAATGGAAGATGTACTAGATCATATAATCAATGATAAACAGAGTAATGGTCATCTTGTTAAAAAGGCTAAAAATTTGTTAATCGAATTAAAGAAGAGTGATAAGGTGTGTTTAATGAAAAAAGCTTTATACGGCCTTAAACAAGCTGGCAGAGCTTGGCACGCACGTTTGGACAAGGAACTTCAAGAACTAGAATTCAAACCAACGAAAGCTGACCCATGTGTTTATGTGAAAAACACAAGAAAAGGATTAGTGATAGTCGTGATTTATGTGGACGATATTTTGGTGATGTCTCGCGATTTAGAAGAGATTTCTCATTTTGGATCGGAACTTTCAAAGGTTTTTGAAATAAGGGACATCGGAAACCTCAAAAGATGCTTAGGAATGGACTTTACCCGAAATGAAAAAGGAATTCTTATTAATCAAAAGACCTACATCGCAGAAATTTTAAATCGATTTGGAATGCAGGATTGCAATCCCGTAGCAACTCCTTTTGACGTAGGAACAAAACTCGTTAAAGGTGAAGTGTGGAGTGATTCAGATGGTGAAAAACCTCCATATGGTGAATTGGTGGGGTGTTTGCTCTACTTATCAGTTGTGACACGCCCTGATTTGGCTCATACTACCAGTGTACTAAGTCAGTTTCTTGATTGTTTTAATAAAACACATTGGAATGCAGCGAAGAGAGTACTTAGGTACTTAAAAGGATCAGCTGATCTTGGAATCTTTTATGGACAAGAGGATGCTTCTTTGAAGGGCTATGTGGATGCAGATTGGGGAGGATCAATCGACGACAGAAAATCATTTACTGGATATGCATTTACGATGAGTGGAGGTGTGATTTCCTGGGATTCCCGAAAACAGCAGACGGTTGCCTTATCAACAACAGAATCGGAATATATGGCTTTGAGTGAAGCGTCCAAAGAAGCTATGTACATAAGGAGTTTCATGTCGGAACTTAGTGCAGTGGATTACAAACAGAATCATCAGTAAGCACCAAATTTTTACTAAAGCAAAAGTTCTTCAACCGTAAATAATTAAAAAAATAATTTTTTTTTTTTGCCTAAAAGATAATTAAGTTTTTAGAAAAATAATATCTGAAAGAAATTGAAGATGCGACATTGAAAAATTTGTTTTAAAAACGTTAAAATATTTTTATGACATTTATTGAAGATTAAAGATAATTTAATAAATTCAAATAAATGTATTTTAAAAACCTTGCCCGAAAATTATTAACAAGTTTCATATTTCCATTAAATAAGAAATAAATTTTAAAATAAATCTATGAACATAAAATGATTTTTATTATTTCAGACATTTTTTTAAATTAAAATAATAAATAAGAAGATTATTAAAAAGACGTTAAAATATAATACTAAAGAGAACAAAACTTTAAAATTAGAGAATTATTTTACAAATTGAAGAAAAAAAGAATCAATAAAAATTTGTAAAATTGAAAAAAAAATGTAAAGACAAGAAATTGTATGAAGTATAAGAACGATGTTCAAATGAAAATATTTAGTAAAAGATTAAATTCATATAATATAAAATAAAATAATAAAAGCTTTAAAAAAGTAGAAAACTGAGAAATTTAAAAAATTCAGATAGAAGCATCAAATAAATTTTCAAATATTCGAAATTATAAGATAAAAAATAAACAATTGAAAAGAAGAAAATATGTTTCTAGGAAATGGAAAAATGATGACAAAAATTAAAGAACTAATTAAAGCGGAAGGAACAATTAAAAAAATAGTGAAACATCAAGAAAATTAAATAAGTAGGAAGAAAATAGAGAAATGTTTTTTTCATTTGTCTAACAAACCAAAAAAATGTAAAAAGTACAAAAAAGAAAATTAAAAAATGTATATATGAAGATAATCAAAAAGAAAGTCAACAAAACAAACTTAAAAATCATATAAAAATACAAAAGTTTAGCCAAATTAAACCAAACACACTTTTATAATATTACACTTAAAATAAGTCCAACAACATATTTAGAAAAATAATGAAAATCTAAAAACTTGATGGAAAAATAAGTAAGTTTGCCAAAAATTTTACAAAAAATATTCATGATGTAAAAAAAATTGAATAAACTTACCAAAAAATGAGAGTTTTTATTTTTAAAAAAATATGTAAATGATTATGAAAATCAACGAAATAAAAAGTTTAGTGAATATTATAATAACGAAATTGGGTAAAATAATATTAAATAATTTGCATAAAAAGAGGAAAATTAAAGAAAATCCTAAAATAAAGAGAGAAATAGGAAGAAAAGAAAATATATAAAAAGTAAAAGTAGCAAAAAAAAAAACTTAAAATTTTGTAAAAATAAGAAATTGTAAGATAAAAATTTAACAGTTTCGAAAAATTGAAATCACTTAGAAATCTTGTAAGATAATTAAAAAAAAGGATTACTGTAAATATGAAAAATAATTAATGTTATTTTATTATTTTGCATTAATTAATATGCATTTAATTTTCAATTAAATGAAATTTAAAAATTGGTACAAATTGAAATATGACTTACTTGACGTTTGGAATTTATATAATTATATATAATGACTTAAAGATATAAAAAATCATCTGTATGAGCACCATTTTTAACATTTTATAAAGATTAGAATATTACAATTGAACTTTTTATGACTTATTTAAATCAAAGTGATTTTTAAATTAATAACAGCCCTGCTAAATAACAACACTATTTCAATTAAAAACAAAAAAACTTTAATCACAACAATTATTACAATTATTCTCTACTCTCTTACAAAAACAATGTCATTAACATTATAACAATAAACAAAAAAAACAAACAAAAATAACAATACTATTTAAAAAGACGACATACCCAGTAAGAAGGAGGAAATTGAAAAAGATTGGAATTTTATGATTTTCGAAGAAAAAGTCAAATTATGTAATCTTTTTTAATACGTTTTCTGTCCAATCCATTTGTATCCGGTGATAACACTTACTTTTATCCGCAAATCAATCCTTATTAATATGGGTTCAAATATTTGTCAATCCAAATTAATCCCTTTATAAATACAGAAAATAAAATGAATATTGTTCAATGTCCGCAGTTTAGGTTATTCAATACAAATGAATCCCTTTATAATGAAATTAAAATTTTTGAAAAATCAATATTTTTGAAGACCTACAGTTCAGATTTAATTAATCCAATTGAAACCTTTTATAATTAAAAAAATGATATGAATATTTTTTAATACCTACAGCTTAGATTATTCAATACAAATAAATCTCTCTATAATAAAATTTAAATTAAAATAAAACTAATATTTTTAAATACCGACAATTCATTTCATCTCTACATGTGATTGAAACTTAATATTTGATAAATTTTTATTTATTTCAGATGAACTCATTTATAATGCGTCTTCGGCACAAAATTATACACCGTTTTTATACACTGTTGCATCTTAAGATATTTCTCTTCCAGTTATAGGTACTTAAAAAAATCGATTCTCTATGGATTAATGGATTTTCTTTAAATTGTGAGAAAACGTTATTTTATATGTGCCTTCTATCTAATTAAGATTTCAGGACCCTTTACCGTCTAAAATTTGAGATATTCTTGTTCGAAATTTCAATTTTTTATCATTTTGCATGTAAAATTGAAATTTTGAACAAGAATATCTCAAATTTTAGACGGTAAAGGGTCCTGAAATCTTAACCAGATAGAAGACACATATAAAATAACGTTTTCTCACAATTTAAAGAAAATCCATAAAAAACTATTTTTTCAAGTATATAACTGCAAGAGAAATACCTTAATTGTGGGTTAAAAAGCGAAAAATACGTAAATTTGAAGATAATTTTTAGTGATCTTTATAATTTATTAAGACGTTGATGAAAGTTTCTTAAAAGTGTTCATTAATAAAATTTTTTTTTACTTAAATATTATTCTTGAATACATTTTTAAAGAATTTAAATTAATCATCTTTTGAAGCTTTTTAAATCTGAATTAGTGGTTTTCTACTATTGAATTAGTGAAAGGTGAGCTACTATTAAATAGTAATAATTTTACTAATTTATTATTAATTTTTCCACTTATCAATAATTTATTAATAGAAAAACACTAATTCAGATTTAGAGAGAAAGTTATTAAATTTTGTTTAGACTTTATTAAAAAAAACTTTTTTGAAATCTGTATTGACAGTGTGTAATTTTTAAAAGAAAAACACAACTTCAATGTACGCCTCAATGTATGCTCAGTCAACATCATTCTTCAACTTAAACTTAAGAATAAAAGAACACAAAGATGATGTTTATGAATCACCTAATAAATGGACTGCTCTTACCGAATATGCCTGTTTTAAGGACCATACTTTCGATTTTGATAAAGTAAAAATTGAGGCAAAAATTTTAGACAGAACGGGAAATTATAAAAAACGTATGATCCTTAAAATGAATTAACGGATACAACAGCAGTTAACGAACGTAATGACACTAACAACTTATCTGTTTTTTACCAGGCAATTTTATAGTTTTAATCTCAGCAATATTTCTGTTTATATTTTCACGAGTATTTTCATTTACATCGTCACAAAAATGTTTCCCGAGGTCTCTAAAATCTTGACCCCTTCATAACAATGAACCACACAAACAAGTTTTTTTTCCTATCGAGACAACTAAACCTTTTCTTGAACCCTCGCTTGATCCTTTTATGACGTTTAACATGTGTTTCATCTCAACTGTCACTTTCCTTGTAAACTCAGTTTTCGTTAAATTTTGATCCGGTCAACACGTACCAAAAACGCTCATTCAAAACTTAAAATTAAATTATACTGACAAAATGTTTTTCGGTTTTCATTATAAAAACTATAAAAACGGTTGTGAAAGTGCTATATGGACTGCCAGACTTTCTGGATAGAAAAATGGATACTATTACTAAGTAAATTTTAGGTACATATTATTTTCGTTTTTTACACCAAAAATTATTAGCAATAGTTATAATATTTAATAGTTAATTATTTTCGTCATATTGTAATTTTTCTTTTAATTATCAATTATTTTCTTGAAATTTCCATTTAATTCTTTAATTTCCAATTTATTTCTTCAATTTTTAATTATTTTCTTTAATTCTCAAATATTTTCTTTAATTTTTAATTATTTTGATCAATTTTCAATTAATTCCTCAATTTCCAATAATTCCCGGACTTTTTCAATTATTTTTTACACTCATAAAAATTGTTTTAAAATTGCAAATCAATTATTCAATTCTAGAATTCTTCATTTCTCAGTTATTTTCTTCAAATTTAAATTCCACTTTTCAATTTTCAGTTATTTTCTTTAATATTAAAAAATTATCGCTTTTTTCTATTATTTTGTTCGATATCATTAAGTTTCTTTAATTTTAAATACAATTATTCAATTATGTTCTTTAATTTTTAATGCCATTCTTCAATTTTTATTTCCAATCTTCAGTTTTCAATTTTTTTCTTCTAAGATATATTCATTAATTCTCGGCTTTTTTCAATTACTCTTTTTCAATTTTTAATTATATTCTTTCAATTTCAATTCCATTCTTCAATGTTTAATTGCTTTCTTCTATTTTCAATTACTTTTTACAATTTTAATTATTTTTTTCGATTTTCAATCCAGTTGTTAAATGGGCAATTATTTCCAACAATTATTTCTATAATTTTCTAAATTTTTCAATTTACAATTATTTTCTTTACATTTAATATTACTTGTTTCATTTTTTCAATTATTTTTTTCAGTTGTCTATTAATCTAGTTATTTTTTAATTTTCTTTTTACTTGACAATTATTTTCGTCATTTTTCACATATTTTCTTCATTTTTTCAATTACTCTAGTTATTTTTTAACTTCAATTTTTAATTATTTTCCGCAGTTTTCAATTAATTCCTACAATTTTTCAATTTTAAATTATTAACTAAAAATTTTATAATTATTCTTTGATTTTATAAATTACTAGCTTTCAAGCCCGCCTTCGGCGGGCATCGAAATCTAGTGGCGTGCCATCAACAGTATTTTTTGACCAAAAATATTCTCTGACTGAAAGTATTTTTTAAAGCATGCATTTTCCGACAGAAAGTATTTTTTGACAAAAATTATTTTCATGCAGGTGTTTGAAACAAATTTGGGTGTACTTCGCAGCTTAAACCTCAAATCTTTTTGATACTTCGTATGCTTACGTAATTTGATCCGCTGTTTACAAATATCATAGTGAAAAGTGTGTGTATATGTGAGTATGTGTTTGTGTGTATATGTGTGTGTATGTATATATGTACATATGCATGTTTATGTGTATGTATGTACGTGTATGTGAAAATGTGACTTAGTTGTATATCTCAGCTTTTAATAATATTTTCTAAAATTTTTTTTTTATAAATCTAAGTAGAGTGACACTCTAATACTCTGCCAAATTTCACCTGAATCGGCTGAGCCGTTTTTAAGTGATGCCCGGACAAAAAATCCTGGACAGACAGACAGAATTTTTTTTTTTTTTGCATTTTCGCGATTCTTATCACTTAAAACGAAAAAGTATGTAAAATTTTTTGAGTTTGGCGCAATGTACAGACAAAATGTTGATTTTATTTATATAGATTTTGTTGAGTTGCGTGTTAATCTAGCCATATTTTGAATTGTGTTTTCAGTTGTCATTTATTTTCGTCATTTTGTAATTTTTTTTTCAGTTATCAATTATTATTTTTTAAAATTTTAATTTAATTCTTAAATTTTCGATGTATTTCTTCAGTTCTCAATTTAGTTCCTCAATTCTCAACTATTTTCTTTAATTTTAAATTATTTTGATCGATTTTCAATTAATTCCTCAATTTCCTATAATTCTTGGACTTTTTCAATTATTTTGTACACTCATAAAAATTGTTTTAAAATTGCAATTATTCCTACAATTTTCTTAATTTTTCAATTTGCAATTATTTTCTTTAAATTTAATATTTCTTGTTTAATTTTTTCAATTATTTTTTCAGTTGTCTATTAATCTAGTTATTTTTCGATTTTTGTTTTCAATTGACAATTATTTTCGTCATTTTTCAACTATTTCCTTCAATATTATTAATCATTTTCCGCAGTTTTCATTTATTTCCTACAATTTTTCAATTTGCAATTATTATCTTAAAATTTTATAACTATTCTTCGATTTTTTAAGTTATTTTGATCGGTTGTGTATTAATCTAGCCATCTTTTGAATTTTGTTTTCAATTGTCAATTATTTTTGCCATTTTGTAATTTTGTTGTTTATTATCAATTATTTTTTTCAAATTTTCAATTTATTTCCTCCATTTTTATTATTTTCTTCAATTTCAATTATTTTTATCGATTTTCAATACAGTTGTTCAATTTACAATTAGGTATTTCCAACAGTTATTCCTATAATTTTTCAACTCTTTTGTTTAAAATTAAAATTTATTGTTAAAATTTTTAAACTATTTTTTTCAATTGTGTAATTACGTAGCTATTTTTCGACATTTGTTTTCAAATGTCAATGTATTTTTGTCATTTTTTAAATATATTCTTCAATTTCGTAAGTTTCATTATTTGAATTTGCAAAAATTTATGTTTTTAAATGACCAATAATGTAAAGTTTGTAGCGCGCTTGAGCGCGCGTTAATGTTGCTAGTAAATAATAATTGACAGTCAACAATTTTTATTTTTCTAACCATAGGCCATTAATTTGTAAAATTAGGAAAAAGTTGTCTCTTTCCAGGTGAATTTGTGAGTAATTAATCATTATTAACAATAATTTGTTTATAACAATTGCAATTGGTTATTGTGGTTAATTTGACTGAATAAGTTATTGTTTTAAAATATAAAAAAATAGTTAAGTCAGAAAAGACTACAACTCGCTAGGTTCATTTGGATATTAGTTATAAATTAATAATTACATAAATTGTGTATAAATACCCCCCATTTATGGGAGTTGTTTATAACCCTATAAATCGAAATTAATGAAATTAATTTCAAAAATTGAAATTCTTTGTTACTTCTTTGTTTTCACCTTACAGTGATTTCAAATGTGCTCTTTTAATCTGAATTAGTGAAAAACGGTCACTAATTCGAATTAGTGGAACTTTTTACTTATTTTCAGTCAATTTTCACTAAAACTTTAGTAAAGAATTTAAAAAAATTGGTAGAAATGTATATTAATTTGAATTTCTTCAGTGACTTTTCACTGATTTATTTTTAAAGAGATGAGTATTTAGAACAATAGATTTGGTTTTATTTATTTAAATTATAAAGAGATTAATTTGGATTGAATAATCTGAACTATGTGTTTTCAAATATTAAATTTTCATTTTTTTTTCATTATAATGGTATTTATTTGGATTAAATAAAACTGAATCGTGAGTATTTAAAATGTTCATTTTATATTTTTCAATTATAAGGGTATTCATTCGGATAAATTTTCATTTTATTTTAATTGCATTTTTATTATAAAAATATTCATTCAGATTGAATAATCTGACGTGTGGGTATTTAAAAATAACTAGTTTATTTTTTCATTATAAAGGGATTCATTTGTATTCAATAACCTGAACTGCAGATATTAAAAAATATTCATTTTATTTTTTTTCCATTATAAACCCAGTGGGCAAAAAAAACAAAAGACGTCCTTAAGACGTCTTTTGGACATAAAAGCCGACATAGGGACGTCTTTTGGACATGTGTGCCCACTGGGAAGGGATTCATTTGGATTGACAAATTTTTTAAACCTGTATTCATAAGGATTGATTTTCGGGTAAAAGTAGGTGCTATCACCGGATACAAATGTATTGGACAGAAAACGTATTCAAAAATATTAAAATTTTTTAATATTTTTTAATTACTCTCTTCTTACTGGGTAACCTCACTCACGTCACATTTAAATAATATACACAACTTATAAGTTTACAAATGTGAAAGACCAATTAATTATTAAAAACACTTTAAAACATTACACACGCTTTTAACAAATTTACATTAATTATTGTCTTTATTTAAATTTTTAAAAATAGATTTCAATAATTAAAACAAATTAAAAACAAAACATTTCACTTGTCACTCACTTCTTTTTTATCACAATTATATTATTATTATTTTTACACACAAATAAAAAAACAAATTAAAATTAACTAATTAATTAATTCACAATACTATAATCATCTACTTCTTTTTATTTATTTGCAATTTATTTTAAATTACAAGACAAATACCCCGCACGCCACACACAGGGAAGTTGAAACACTAAAACAGCTCTTATTCAGCCATACGAGTCCCTTCTACAAAACACCTAACCATATGATCGATATTCTGCGATATCTCGAACTGGGTGAAATTTCGTTTGGGCAAAGATATTAATAATATCTTTGGTTTGGGCGAATATAGTATCAAGTGTAGGTCTACATTTTTACGTATATTACGTCAAAACTGTATTATACGTAGAAAACCTCGAGTGAGTACACAACCTTGCCGTATTTACTATGTTCATGGTGGAAACTTAACCTACAATGTTTGAAGACAAAATTTTAATTTTATTATATCTATTATACTGAATGTCTTTTCTGTTTAAATACAGTAAAAAGTCGATAAATTTTAGTTTTCATTAAAATGTCTCCTGCACTACACAATCTTCGAATTTTCTGTAGATATTCGTTGGTAAATTTAATTCAAAAGTCGTACTGCCACACACTCAAGAAAGGTATTTATGTTTTTCAGAAATTATTTAAATTTAATTATATTTTAAATTAAACCGTGTCTATTCAAAAAACAGTTTTAAACTTTTGAAATAAACATTTTATATAGATTTTGTCGTATGATTAAAATAATATAAAAATTTCGCAATTTAGGCCAATTTCATCACTTTTATCTAACTGACTAAAATTATTTAAAGAAAAGAAAATCGACAGTGTTTTTCTATTGTTAAGATTGTCAGTCTTTTATCTCTTTTATTCAAAAAGCAATTGTTAAATTTTAATATTTGGGTCATTCCAAAAATAATCGTCTAGGCCCGGTTTTTGCATTATTTTCAATAAATCTAGAATTAATAATATATATATGTTGTTTTTATATAAATAACTTTTAATTTTAACGAAAATAAAGCTTAAAGATCCTATGTAGGTTAAAAAATCGCTTTTGCAGCATGTTATAAAATGTCATTAAAAACATTAATTTCTATAAAAATTATATTTCTCCCACAGTAAAAATTAATGAGTACATAATATTTATATTTTTCAATAGATAAACACTTAATATTAATGAAAAAAAGATTTTAAAAATAAAATAATACTAAATAAACATAAATAAACTGTTAAACGATCAATTTTTTACTAAATAAACGAAATTAAAATAAAACGATATTTTGAATAGAAAGAGATTTGAAGAACTTATTTTCCAATGCGAATTTTATAATTGGGACGTATGATTAAGTTTTCAAATTAATTATTTAGAATATTAATTTCATAGAATTTCATTATATAGTAAGAATTTTCTTTCAGTCGAAATTTCACATTTTCGAATATGTTTTGAATCCAACATAAATTAATCCGAATTTTGACCTAACAGAATTTTCATTTTACAGAAATCCTTTTAACTAACTTTTCTTTTAAAAGAATTCCAATTTAAACGAATTTTAATTTAGAAAAATTTTTATTTTACAGAATTTTAGGTTAATCGAATTTTTAAATACCAGAATATTCATTTGACATAATCTTCATTTGTCCGAAATTGTATTAGTTCAAATTGACATTTGATAGAAAACTTAAAATGCAGAATGTTCATTTTTCCGAAAAAAATTTTGGTCAATTTCAAAATTCGCGTTAAAATATTTCTGTCGGATACTTTTTGGGACAAATGAAGATTCTTTCAATTTTATATTCTGGTATTTAAAAATTCGATTAACCTAAAATTCTTCTAAATTAAAATTCGTTTAAATTGGAATTCTTTTAAAAGAAAAGTAGGTTAAAAGGATTTCTGTAAAATGAAAATTCTCTTAGGTTCAAATTCGGAATTATTTATATTCGATTGAAAATATATTCGAAAATGTTAAATTTCGACTAAAAGAAGATTCTTCCTAATGAAATTCTATGAAATAAATATTCTAAATAATTAATTTTATAATTTAATCATACGTCCCCTATAATTAAAGGTAAATAAATGTATTACAGATTATAAATGATAAATTTGTTTCCAGAAACACTGCCAAGATCAATATACAAACAACTCAGCGACGAACCCTCCGAAATATTTACATACATTGAAAAAAATCAAGAATTTTTGAGCGGACAGCACTGCATTGAAGCTCTATCAAAACTGAGAAAGTCTTCCATTAAATATGACGATAATAACAAAAATGGTCTCGCCCAACTCTGCAATGAACTGAAGAAACGAATCAGAACTTTAGACGTTTCCGAAGCAGTTGTAGCTTTAAGCGCTTTAACAAAACTCAATGTCCCAACTCAGACAGTAATTTACGAATCACTTTTGCAAATTATTCGCAGCAATATTAATTCTCTGACGATCGAGGATGTAATCAGTCTTCAACTGGATTTGAAAGATGCAAACAAGTCGCCTTTAATTGAAGCTATTTTGATCGCACTGCCCACAATTTTTGAAATTCAACTGCCAAGAATCGACAGGAGTAATATTAATTTATTAGCTGTTTGCCTCTTGTACGCAACTAAAACAGAAACGAAAAATTTAAACTCGATTCGTTTTATTATCGAGACAATTTCCAATTATAAGGATGAAATTCCTCTAAAGGCGGCCAAATTTATCTTTAAATCACTGAGATTTATTCCAGACGTGGAAATAGATTATCCAGAAATTATAAAAAGGGTGCATAACATTCTGATCGAGGAAGCTTCATCGCTTAGTTTTGACGATGCTATGGTTGTTTTAAAAAGTATAGGTAACGCTAGGTAAGAAATTTTTTTTTTTCAATCATCGAGAAACTTCTAATAATAAATAATTTCTTTGTTTTAAAACTTGAATCAATTTTAATATGAGATTAATTGCTTTTATTTCACGCACTTCAAGATTTTAAGCTTATAAAAAGCTTTTCGAAACTTTTTTGAAAAATTGTACGGATAGTACCTAAAGGTAGAAAATACAATCTAAAAATTTTTGGTATGAAAATAAAAAAAAAAGTATTAGATTTTTATATCTTTGAGTAATTGTAATTTAAATAAATTTCAAACGCCAATCTACTCATATTCCAATTTATTCGAACTTTTCAATTAATTCAAATTTAAATGCATAATAATTAAATAATATTAATTATTTTCCATATTCACAATAATCCTTTTTTTAATTCTTACTATATTTCTAAGGTATTTTTCGAAAATGTTTAATTTTTATCTTATAATCTCTTATTTTTAGAAAATTTTAAGAAATTCTCCTTTTCCTTTTGATAAATTTTTTTTTTTGTATTTGTCTTTTTATTTTAGGATTTTCTTTATTTGTCTTCTTTTTATGCATATTATTTAAAATTACTAGCAACATTAACGCGATAAACTTTGCATTGTTGTTGGTCAATTAAAACTATAAATTTTTGCAAATTCAAATAATGAAAAATACGAAATTGAAGAATATATCTGAAAAATGACGAAAATAATTGACAGTTGTTAACAAAATTCGAAAAATGGCTAGATAATTGAACAATTGAAAGGAATAGTTTAAAAAAATTAACAATCAATATTTAATTTAACAAAAATAGTTGAAAAATTATAGAAACATCTGTTGCAAATAATTGCAAATTAAACAATTGGATTGAAAGTCGAAAAAAATAATTGAAATTGAAGAAAATAATAAAAAAAGGAGGAAATTAATTGAATTTATAATAATTAAATTAAAATTTTTAAAAATAATTGATAGTTGAAAAAAAAATACAAAATGACGAAAATAATTGACAATTCAAAAGAAAATTCAAAAAATGGATAGATTACTTCACAACTAAACAAGATACTTTAAAAAATCAAAGAATAATTATAAAATTTTAAGATAATAATTGAGAATTTAAAAACTTGTAGAAAATAATTAAAAATGGCGGAAAATAATTAATAATTGAATAAAATAGTTGAAAAATGACGAGAATACTTAAAAAATTGAAGAAAAAATGTAAAAAATGACGAAAATAATTTTCAATTACAAACAAAATTCGAAAAATGACTAGATTAATAGACAACTAAAAAAAAGTAATTGTAAAAATTAAACAAGAAGTATTAAATTTAAAGAAAATAATTGCAAATTGAAAAATTAAGAAAATTATAGGAATACTTGTCGGAAAAAATTGCACATTTAACAACTGGATAGAAAATCGAAAAAAATAATTGCAAATTAAAAAAATAACTGAAAATTAAAGAAAACAATTAAAAATTGAAGAATGAAATTAAAATTTAAAAAATTTTCTTTAAAATTGAAAAAAATTGAAAATTAAAGAAAATAATTGAACAATTGTATTTAAAATTAAAGAAACTGAATCATAATCGAAAAAAAGTACAAAAAAGGCAATCATTTTTTAATATTAAAGCATATAATTGAAAATTGAAATGTAGAATTTAAATATGAAGAGAATTGTTTTAGAATTGAATAATTGAATTGGAATTTTGAAACAATTTTCATGAGTGGAAAAAATAATTGAAAAAATACGAGAATTATTGAATATTGGAGAATTAATTCGAAATCGATAAAAATAATTGAAAATTAAAGAATTAAATGAAAATTTTAAGAAAATAATTGTCAATTAAAAGAAAAATTGAAATATGACAAAAGTAATTAAATATTGACGAAAATATTTAACTATTAAAAAAAATAATTAACAATTGAAAAAAAATCGACAAATAGATACAATAATCGGCATTCGAACAAAAAAAAATTTTAAATGAATGATTAATCATAAAATTAAAGAAGAATAATAAATCGTCGATTGAGAACTGACAAAAATTATGAAAAAAATTGTAGAAAATACATGATAATTAAATAAATCAATTGGAAATTGAAGAATTGTATTGAAATTTCAAAAAATATTTTAAAATTGAGAAAATGCTAGAATTATTGAATTTTGAATAAAATAATTGAAAAACGAAGAATGCAATTAAAAATTAAAGAAATAAATTGAAAATTGAAGAATTAAATTGAAATTTTGAAAAAAATATTTGATAATTGAAAGAAAATTTACAAAATGACTAAAATTATTAAATATTAAAGAAAATATTTGACAATTGGAAGAAAAATTCGAAAAGTGTCAAGAATAATTGACAAGATATTAAAATAATTTTAAAAAAATTAAAGAATAATTATGAAATTATAGAAAAAATTTTAGATTTATTTATTACTGAAATTAAAATTATTTGAACTGATATTTATAAATTTAAATTTTAATCGATTTAAATGGATTTTTTAAAAAATATTTGATTTAAAACAAAAAATATATATGTATCTATAAAACTAATTGAAATTCTAACCGAATTTTACTATTTTTTGTACTTCTTACATTTTTTTACATTTTGTTAGATTAAGGAAAAGAATATTTCTCCATTTTCTTCCTATTTATTTAATTTTCTTGATATTTTAATATTTTTTTAGTTTTTCCTTGCGTTTTAATTAATTCTTTAATTTTTGTCATCATTTTTCTATTTCTTGGAAACATTTAACCATCTTTTAAATTGTTCAGTTTTTATCTTATAATTACCAATTTTTGCGAACATTTATTTGATGCTTTTATCGACATATTTAAAATTTTTAAATTTTTTACTTTTTTGAAAATTTAAATTTTTTTATTTTTTATTATGTAAATTTAATCTTGTACTAAATATTCTCATTTTAATATTGTTCTTCTATTTCATAAAATTTATTTTCTTTTACAATTTTTTTAAATTTTACAAAATTTTATTCATTCTTTTTTTATTCAATTTGTAAAATAATTCTTTAATTTTTCGCATTTTAAAATTTTGTTCTCTTTAGTAATATATTTTATCGTTTTTATAATTATCTTCTTATTTATTTTTTTAATTTAAAAAAAATTGTCGGCAAATAGTTTAATTTTTTGAAAAGAGTTTCTACTTTTTTATATATTTTTATGTATCTGTTTCATTCTTGTGTTGTTGTTTTAAATTTTTCTTTATTTCTTTAATAATATCCATGACTTTTTTTATTTAAAAGAATTCTCTCATTTTTTAATTAGACTGTTTTTTTAATCTTTTTACGTTCTTTTTTTATAATATATCATTTTTTCGCTGCTTTTAACCTAATTTTCTTAATTTTGCGATCATATGAATTTGAAGATATTTTTTTGAAAATTTCTCATTTATTCGCTTATTTTAATTAAATGTTTTATTCTTCATTATTTCTTATTAATTGTTCTCAATTTAAAAAATAAACTACTTACAAATAAACATTTTGAAATTTTATATAGGCACTGATTATATAAAAAAAAAGCAATTGTTGATTTAAATAAAAAAATCGGATTCTTTTTTTAAAGATTATGTTTTTTATTAGCCCTACAATTAACTCATATTTCATTTTATTCAAACTCTCAAATTTCGATTAATTCAAATTTTAGTGCACATTAATTAATATTAATTATTTGACATATTTACAATAATCCTTTTTTTATTTCTTAAAAGATTTCTAAGAGATTTTTCTTTTTCGAAACTGTTCAATTTTTATTTTATAATTTCTTATTTTTTCAAAATTAAAAAATTTTCTTTTGCTTTTGTTTTTCGACTTTAGACTTTTCTTTAACTTTCTTCTTTTCATGCAAATTATTTAATATTATTTTACACAATTTTGTTATTTTAAATAACATGTAATGAAATTTTTATTTCGTTAATTTTCTTAATTATTTTCACATTTAACAAACAAAAAAAATGCTCATTTTTTTGTAAATTTATTCAATTTGTTTAAGCATCTTATCTTTTTTTTTTAATTTACTTATTCTTTCATAAAATTTTTTAATTTTCTTCATTTTTCTAAAACTTTTGTTGCACTTGTTTTAATTTTTTTCATTTTGTCATTATTTTTATTTTTCTTAAAAATATTTTCCATCCTTTCTAATTTTTCTGATTTAAAGGATTTTTTTCTCTTTAGGAACACGTTAACGTTTATTTTTATTTATCTTCTTATTTATTTATTTTTTTTTTAATTTAAAAAAGAATATCCGTAAAAACTGTGTAGTTTTTTGAAAAATTTCTCTATTTCTTAAATAATGTCCACAATTTTTTATTTTAAAGAATTTTCTCAATTTTTTTGTAGTTTATTTTTATTATATCTTTACATTTTAAAATGATTTTTCAATTTATTTCTATTTTCTTTGCTTTTACCTAATTTTCTTAATTTTGCGAGATTAAGATTTTTTTGTTATTTTTTCATTTCTTTACTCTTAATTATTAAAGTTGAAACTAATATATTATAATAATTTTTAGACATTTGAAGGAATTGTATAACGAGTACCTGGTGGACGCCTTGGTGAATTCAGTAATAATGGAGAACGACCTGGGCTTTAAGAAAGGTGTCGAAGCTCTTGGATTATTAGTGAAAATAGGTCACGAGCAAATACCACTTTTAGATTATGTAGCAACGAAATTCATAGAACAATCGAGTTTTCTGGAAAATGTATTTCCCACTGAGTTGGCCTCATTTGTGTCAGCAATGTCCATGTGTGATTACAAGCCCGTTTTTTGGGAAAGAATTGAGGAATTAATAATAGAAAATCAATTTCTTCAAAGTGACAACAGACTCACAAATTTTGTGGTCAATTTAGCAATTCTTGACTGTTGTTCCCCAAAATTGCTGAAAAGGGTTTTCGAGCAAAACACTCAGACTGACTTTATGGACTTTTTCACAAAGAGGCAAATTGTAAAACTTTATCAAATTGTCAAAACACTTCATCCAGAAAACAACGATCTTTGTCCGTTGGAAAATAATTTTGACTCTTTTTTCAATTGGGAACAGTACAATAATAGGTCCTTCCCTCTATTAAAGGCGCTGGAAATCGCCATCGGAGGCTCGGAATTTGTTGAGACTAAAGTCGGAACGAAACTGGGTCACTTTATTGGTAATTATGTTTATTATAAAATATTTTATCAATGTAAAATAATCGAATTCAGTTTCAAATTATTATTTCATGGATTTTCTCGTGTTTTTTTTTCAGATCACGTAATAATTTGCAAAAAAGAAACTGGTTCGCCTGTACCCATTAGTTACAAGAATAGCCAGAAACATGAAGACGGTTCAAAAAAACCAATTACATTTCTGGAGGATATTTCTGTTCCAGAAGATTGTCAAATGTAAGTAATTAAGCAATTGAAAGGGCTGCCAGCAACTCACTTTTCTCATAGTCATCCATTTTTTTCAAAATCGCACACTATTTTTTATTTATTTATTTAGACCCAACGGTCCATACACAAAAACATGAGCAATAGAATAAATACAAATTAGATGAATGCTCTTGTGATACATAGAGATAACAAAAGAATAATAATACTACATGGTGAAACTTCGAAGCATATCCCTACAAACCAAATTCGTCTATCGTTGTTGAGAACATTGAAATAAACTTTTTAATAATTGATTCCGGGAAAAACGAAATACGGATATCATTGAATCTAGGGCATTTAATTAAAAAATTATAAAGATCATTACATTGAGTGTTACAGAAAATACAGTTATCATCGAGATTCAAATAGATAATTTTTTTTTGTTTACTATAAAACGATTAGAAAAAACGCACACTATTAATCACTTAAAAAAAAAACACTTTTTTATTAAAATTTCTATTCCAGTTTTTAAATTATTCCCTTCGAATTTCAATTATTCTCTTCAAATTTCAATTATTTCCTTTAAACTTCAATTAAATTCTTCAACTTTCAGTTATTTGACTAAAACTTCTAATATTATTTCAATTTTTTAATCATTGTCACGAATATTGCAATTTTCTACACAAGTTTCAAATAACTTTTTTAATTTTTCAATTATTTTTTTCAAATTTCAATTACTTTTGTCATTATTCAAGTATTTTTGGTCTTTTCCAATTATTTTCTTCATATTTCTATTATTTTTGCCATTTTAGAATTGTTTTCTACAAAGTTTAATTATTTAATGAAATATTTTAACGTTTTTGAATTATTCTCTTCCAATTTCAATTATTCCCTCAAACTTCAATTAATTTCTTTTACTTTCAATTATTTTTTTCTAACTTCTAATATTTTTTTCAATTTTTCAATTATTGTCAGGGATATTGTAATTTTCTACACAATTTTCAAATTACTTTTGTAGTTTTTCAATTATTTTCTCCAAATTTCAATTATATTTTTCATTATTCAAGTATTTTTGTCACTTTTCAAGGATTTTTTCATTTTTTAAGTATTTTTGTCATTTTTTATTTATTTCATTTATTTTCTACAAATTTCAATTATTTTCTTCAAACTTTTTTTTGACTTTTTGGAATTATTCTCTTGAAATTTCAATTTTCAATTAATTTCTTAAACTTTCAGTTATGTTTCTCGAACTTGCAATATTTTTTTCTTTTAATTATTGTCTACAATTTTTAAATTTTTACACCAACTTTCAATTATTCATGTCTTCATTCAATTAGTTTCTTAACATTTCAATTGTTTTGTCAATGTTCCATGTATAGTCTTCAAATTTTAATTTTTTACACTAGTTATCAGTTATTTTTGTCTTTTCTCGATTATTTTATTCAAACTACAATTATTTTTGTCATTCAAATATTTTTGACACTTTGGAATTATATCCATCGATTATCATTTTCTTCAATCTTTTTATAATTGCCATCAATTTATTAATTTTCTAGACCTTTTTCAATTATTTTTTTAAACTTTAATTACACAAGTTTCAAATTACTTTTGGAGTTTTTCAATTATTTTCTTTAAATTTTAATTACTTTTTTCATTATTCAAGTATTTTTGTCATTTTTTATTTATTTTCTTCATATTTCTGATATTTTTGCCATTTTAGAATTGTTTAATTTAATTTAATTCAATTATTTTAAGAATTTTTTTTATTGGCGTGAATTTTTTAATATTTTACACCATTTTTTAATTATTTTCTTTACATTTGAATCATCTTCTTCTTTCTTTTTATTATTGTCATTAATTTTAAAATTTGTTATATCAGTTCTAAATTATTATCTTTTAATTTCAATAATCTTCTTTCTTTTTATTATTATCATAAAATTATAATTTTTTTTACACCTTTTTCAATTATTTTCAGTTTCAATTGTTTCCTTCAAACTTGAAATAATTTCTTCAATTTTTAATTATTTTCCTCTAACTTCTATTATTTTTTCAATTATTGTCTAAATACATTTTCATTTTTTACACCAGCTTTTAATTAGTTATGTCATTATTCAATTAGTTTCTCAACATTTCAATTGTTTCTTGAATTTTTTTTTCTTCAAACTTTTAATTGTTTACAGCAGTTATCAATTTTTTTTCCGTTTCTCAATTATTTTGTTTTAAATTACACAATATTTTTGTCATTATTTAATTTTTTTCGAGTTTCAATTATTTTCTTGAAACTTCTATTTTTTTTCAATTTTTTAACTTTTTTGTCTAAAAAGTTTAATTTTGACACAAGCTTTCAATTATTTATGTCTTTATTCAATTAGTTTCTTCATATTTTAATTATTTCGTCAATATCTCAATTATTGTACTTAAAATGTTAATTTTTTACATTCATTTTTTTCAAATTTTAATTATTTTTGTCATTTTTAAATTATTTTCCTGTAATATTATACATTTTTGAAAATTTTCAATTATTAATTAAAATTATTTTGTTTTAATTTTTCAATTTTTGTTTTTACTTTTTGATTTTTAATCAAATTTTTAATTAGTTTTTTCATTTTATAATTTTTTTTAGGGCTAAAATCAATCATTTTCTTCAATCTTTTTATTAGTTGTCATGGATTTAATTATTTGTACACCATCTTTAAATTATTTCTGTTATTATTCAGTTAGTTTCTTCACATTTCAATTATTTTGTTTCAATTTTTGTCTTACACATTTTGATTTTTTACTTAATTTTTCAATTAGTTTTATCATTTTACAAGTTTTTTCATGCTGAATTATTTTTGTCATTTTTCAATTATTTTCTTCATGTTTCAATTATTTTTGCCATTTTCCAGTTTTTATGACTTTTTTTTTATTTTTATGACTTTCCTGAATCTTTAAATTATTGTCATCAATTTCTAAATTTTCCCCCCACTTTTTAATTATTTTCTTCAAATTCCAATCATTTTCTTCAATCTTTTTATTAATTTCATAGATTTATTAATTTTTACACCATCTTGCAATTATTTCTGTTATTATTCAATCAGTTTCTTCACATTTTAATTATATTGTTAATTTTTCAATTATTTTTTTTTTAAATTTCAGTTATTTTTCTCACTTTTTAACTACTTTTTTACTACTAATTTTTTTTATTCAAAATCGAATTATTTTTGTAATTTAAAAATTGTTTTCTAGTAAATTCAATTATTTTTAATAAAACTTTTCAAATATTTTCTTCAAATTTCAATTATTTTGTTTCAATTTTTAAATTTTTATCTTCAATTATTTTATTTTTTACTCAATTTCTCAATTTCGTTATTTTTGTCATTGTTTAATTATTTTTTCATATTTCAATTTCATTTTGACATTATTTTCTTCAAATTTAAATAACTTTCCGGAACTTTTCGTTACTTAGGAGCCCTAATTAATTAAAAACTCGAAAAAATATAGTAAAAAATATTTTTTAATGATTTTTCGACAATTTTGCATTTTATGGGGTACCTACTTTTGCGGCCCTGTAATAATTAGTTAATAATAAAAAAATTATGAATAAATTATTGGATGGGTATTTTTTTCGCCAAAGAAAATTCAAAAAAAAATTTTTTTGATTATCCCAGTTGAAAAAATTGCAAACTTTTGAATTCTTCTTGAACTTTTTGTTCGCATTAAATTATTATCGATTTTTTTAAAAATATATCTTATTTGATTTATTGATTGATTGATTTTATTTCTGATTTTAGATTGGCATTTGTGGATATTCCGCCGGAAGGTTATACAATAAACACAATGCAGTTAAAAGGCCACTGGAACTCTTATATAAAAACTTTGGAAGCCATTGATTGTTTGGTGACTCCCATTTGTTCCGACAAGTGGCTGGGGCTTCGAAATAAAGAAAAAATCCCTTACTTAATGCACGCGATTCGATTAAAATGTGCCATTAGTCAAAAATCGCTCTAAAAATCAAAAAAACACAGCAAGTACAAATGTTAAACAAGTTCCTTTCTGTTAAATCTGTACATGTTTTATTTTTTCATGTTTTTGTAAAAATTGCCACAGATCTGTAAAGAATTATTATTGTACTTACAACACTGAATCTGGATACATTTTTAATTAAATTTAAAAGTGTCTCCGTACTTAAAAATTTTCCAAATTTATCATTTATCTTCCGTGCGAGAAAAGCGTTGAAAAAAATAATTATGTTTATAAATTTTAATCAATCGACTTGAGAAATGCGTTAAAAAGAAAAGAAGATATTGCTCTCATTGTATACAATTTATTGATACAAAAATATGTAACAGTAACGTACATTCTTGTTATTTTAAAATATCTACGCAAGCTCAAAGTGCTTTTGCACTTTATTGAAAAGAAAACAGAGAAAATTATTTTATTTTTTAAACTTTACCGACGTTTTAATTGTAAATAGAAATAAAAACAAATGAAATAAAGTAAAAATACTCCAGTTTAAAATAATTCGAAACGCTGGTCTCTTTCTGTTTTCAATTTTCTTAAAACATTTCAATAAATGCGAAATAGATTTGCATAGAATTTCGAATTTCATAACGCAATTGATTATAAACAGTTTACAAAAAAAAAAAAAAAAACTCCATATATAGATTCTAAAATTCGAAATATTTAACGAATGTGATAAAATGTTGCGTTTGTGCAAAAACAGTCGTTTTTCGATTGAGAAAAATCGAGATGATATGACTACTTATTTTCTAAATTACAGATAAATTATGCACCGTTTAGTTTCTTTTTTATCGTGTTTGGTTTTTTTTTCTCCTTTTAATAACAACATTACAATGAATTTGGCAAGGTAAAAAAACCAACATCAAAAGAAGCTTTTTCAATGAAAAAATATAAATTCTGATTAACAATAATTATGTAGAATTTCCTAAAAAATATCAGTTTTATAAAGAATTTTCTATATAAAATTACTATTAAACATTAATCCCCTTTTGAAAGATCCTTAATTTCTGATTGTTTTAACAAATAAAGAATATTAGCTTATTTAAAAAATCACAAGTCTAATTTCTATTATAAACTTTTAAATTCTTTAAAAATTCAAATATTTTTATCTTCATTTATGTTTTTTTGTAAAATTTCAATTCCTTAAACAAATTGTAATATAAATAGTTGAAAGTAAACTTTCAAAACTTCCTTTGAAATGTAAATTTACGTAAAGTTTACATTTATATTTTTTTAAAATATAGTCTTAAAAAAAGTTTATCCCACGAAAGCTCATAAATTTCTCTAAAGATAATGTTCCTCGAATTGACTTTTGTTAGTCAAAATGAGATTAAATATTAAAAAAACAGCTGCATTTTATAAAAAGCATAATTCATTCCGAATCATTTCGCTAATACACGAAGAATGGAAAAGACGATTTTCTTTATAATATTGAGATATGGAATAGAAGACACTTTTTGAATATCTAGAAAATTAAAAGTAAAAGAAGCCTTTTTAATTTTTGGATTTTAAAAAGAAAGAGTTTCTTTAATGTCTAAATATTTTTAATAAAGGAACCTTTTTTCAAATATTCACATATTTAAAAGAACAAAAAATTTTAATAGGCATCTGGATAAAAAATTTGATTGTTAGATTTTTCCTTTAAAAAAAAAAAAAAAACAATTATAATTAAAATTTATTAAATGTTCTCTACAATTTAATTTGTTAAATCTTGAATATCTATTTTCCACAAATTTGGCAATAACAAATAAATAAATATAGATTTTATGAAAAAGAAACAAATAAATAAAATATAAATAAAAATTTAAAAGAAAAAAAATCAAATTGCTATCATTAGACTCAAATTGAAAATGTTTTGAAAAAATGCTTCTTTTTCTTTACAATATCTCAATAATTAAAAAAGCTTCAGGATATTAAAAATTATCTTTTCTTTAAATAAAAAGCTCTTTAAAATATCTCGATAATCAAAGAAATTTTCTATTAAAAATCAGAATATTTAAAAAAAAAACTTTTTCTTTTTAACAATTTAATAGTTTTGAGAAATTTTTTTTTTTTTATATTTAAAGAAAAGCTTTTATTTAATATCCTGACATTAAAAACAGCTTCAAATTAATATCTTAATATAAATTAAAATACACGAATATTTTTAAGATCTGATATATTCTTTAAAGATCCTGATATTGCAAAAAAGCACCTTTTAATATTTAAATACTTTAAAATTTTCTTTTTATTATGAAACTATGTTTAAAAGGATTTTTTTTACGAATATGACATTCTTTTAAAAATACTTCTTTCTAATATCTCAAAATTTAAAAAAGCTTCTTTTTAAAATTTCTAGATTTTGAAAAAGCTTCTTTAAAACATTCTAACCTTAAAAAAGCTTAATATCTCAAATTTTTAGGGAAGCTTTTTTTTCTATTTATGTCCTTATTTTGAAAAAGAATCTTTTAATATCTCAATGTGAAAAAAAACTTCTTTCCAATAACTCAATATTAAAAAAGCCCCAATTTAAGGAGGAATTGGACTCTAAAAGAGGTTATGTTTGAAGTTATTATTTTGCTTTTTGAAATAAAAAAACAAACTTTTACTGTAATTTTTTTGGGTGAAAGGTAGTAAATTTAATTTAAATCAAAATTTGGTATGAATTTTCAAAATTCATCAAAATTGGTATGAAGATAGCAAAAAATAGTATTAAATTTTTATATCTTTAAGTCATTATAATTTAAATAAATCCCAAACGTCAATTAACTCATCTTCCAATTTCTTCAAACTTTTAAATTTCAATTAATTCAAATTTAAATGCATAATAATAAAATAATATGAATTATTTACCATATTCACAACAATCCTGTTAATTCATACAAGATTTCAAAGAGATTTCACTTTTTTGCAACTGTTTAATTTTCATCTTATAATTTCTTATTTTTACAAAATTTTAAGATTTTTTCTTCTTTTACATTTGATAAATTTTTTTTATATTTGTCTTTTTATTTTAGGATTTTCTTTAATTTTGTTTTTTTTTATGCAAATTATTTAATATTATTATACACAATTTTGTATTATAACTTCTTATTTCGTTGATTTTCATAATTATTTCCATATTTTTAAAAATAAATACGCCCATTGTTTTGTAAATTTATTCAATTTGTTTTCACATCTTGTCTATTTGCAAACTTTCTTATTCTTTCATAAAAATTGTATATTTCTTTATTATAAAAATATTTTTAATCTCATTTTCCTAAACTTTTTTATTTTTAAAAGATTTTAAAATTTATTTTTGTATTTAATAGATAAATAATTATTTATTTTTGAATTTTTATTTATCTTTATATATATTTTTCTATGTTATTTTTATTAATTCTAATTTTTAGTAGAACCTTACCAGATTTTTTTACTTTTTGTACTTTTTACATTTTTCTACAGTTTGTTAGATTAAGGAAGTTCTCTCCATTGCCATAACCTCAAACTAGAAAACGACTTTTCATACCAAAGAATATTTTTTAAATTATTATTTTCTTTCAATATTTTGTGAAGTTAATGTTAATAAAATTTTTATTTGGGATGAAAACCCGCTTTCTAGTTTGAGGTTATGTCAATGGGGAGAACCTCCTTAAGAAAAAAAAAACATTTCTCAATTTTTTTTTATTTATTTAATTTTTTTTTGTTTCACAATTTATTAGTCTTTTATGGAATTTTTATTCTTTTAAAATTGTTTAAAATTTACCAAAATGTTATTCATTCCTTTTTTCTTTAATTTGTAAAATAAATCTCAAATTTTTCTAATTTTAAAATTTTGTTCTCTTTAGTAATATAGTTTAACGTTTGTTTTTTTTTAATTATCTTCTTATTTATTTTTTAAATTTAAAAATCTTCGCAAACAGTTACATTTTTTGTAAATAGTTTCTCCTTTTTTATATATTTTTATGTCACTGTTTCATTCTTGTGAGTGTGTTTCTCTTTAAAGTTTCCTTTATTTCTTTAAATAATGACTTTTTCATTATTTTTCATGACTTTTTTTATTTAATAGAATTTTCTCATTTTTTTAATAGACTGTTTTCTAATTTTTTTTATGTCTTTTTTTTATAGTTTATTATTTTTTCTCGACTTTTACATAATTTTCTTAATTCTGCGATCCATATGAATTTGAAAATATTTTTTTGAACTTTTCTCATTTATTCGACAAACTTAATTTGTTTGATTTTGATTAAATGTTTTAATTCTTCATTATTTCTTATTAAATGTTTAAAAAAAAACTACTTTAAAAATAAACATTTGAAAATTCTATATACTGATTTTATAATATATTTAAGGAAGTTCTCTCCACTTACATAACCTCAAACTGGAAAATCGTATTTCACCCTAAATAAAAATATTCAAATTAATTTTACCAAATTTTGAAAGATCCGGTTGTACATTTTTCAGAAAAAATTAGCCTCAGGATGAAAAACGACTTTTTAGTTTGATGTTATATAAATCGAGAGAACCTCCTTAAAAAATCAATTTTCGACCTAAATCCAAAAATCCGATTTAAACAAACAAAAATCGGATTTTTGTTTTAAATTAATGATTTTCATGAGCCCTAATCTAAATAAACCCAGATTAAAAGTTAATTTCCCTATTTCAAAAAGCAAAACATAATAATTTACTTCAAACATAACCTCTTCTCAAGTACGTGTCCAATTCTTTCTTAATATCTCGACGTTTAAAAAAGCCACAAGCACCAAAAAAGGGACTTTGGCAAAAAAAAAAAAAAAGCTTTATCATTGATTTAAACCAAAAATTTTTAAGGCGTTGAAGGCGGTGGCAAGAGCGACTTCCTCGGGATTAATTCGCATAAAAGCTGCGACCATTTCGACAACGGCAGGAAGTGCGCACGGCTCGTTTCGTTGGAAGGTGCAATATCTTTGTAGAAAGGTCAAGGAGCGTTCTGTGAGTGCGTCCTTAACGTGGGGAGGCAATTTGCTGGCTCTGGTGTTTGGATACATGAAAGGCGCGTCTGTTTCCACCAGGAGTCGGTCCAGAGGTGCCTGTCCTCCCTCCAACAATTGTCTGACTCCACTGTCGGATTTATCTTTGCAGAGATAACCCGTTATTCCCAAATAAAAGCCCTGATCGAGATAAAGTTGCGCCTCCTCGGCGGAGCCAATAAACGAATGCACCAGGACAGGTGGAAGTCGATCTTTGTACTGGCTCAAAACTTCTATCACGTCAGATTGTGCTCCTCGTTCGTGAATAATCAGTGGTTTGTTCAGTCGACACGCGAGCTCCACCTGAAAACAAAAAAAGTCTTTGAAAAACGGAAAATTTTTGATTGAAATTTGAATAAAATATTTTTTCTTCTAATCTGAACAGTTGCAATTTCCATCTATAATTATATTGTGTCAAAGAATAGCTCTACAGGGTGGCCCACTTTTTTTATGAAATTAAATTCACAGTTTTGTGAAACATTTAAAACAGTATTTTTAATTTTGCGAAATTCGCCTTTGTATTGAAAATATAACTTTATACTTAAATTTATAATTTAATAATTAATTAATTATAATAAAAGCTTAAACAATTTTATTATCACAAAATATTAAAATCGACATTTTTGGACAATTATTTATCTTAAACATTAAAAAAGAATTACGTGTTAAAATTCCATTGGGAATATTAACAAACTTTGTATTGTTGTTGGTCATTTAAAACGATATATTTTTGCAAACTAAAATAATAAAAATTACGAATGTGAAGAATATATCTGAAAAATGACGGAAATAATTGATAGTTGAATACATAATTACAGAATTGAAAAAAAATAGTTTAAAAAATTAAACAATAAATATTAAATTTCAACAAAATAGTTGAAAAATTATAGGAATAACTGTTGGAAATAATTGCAAGTTGAACAACTAGACTGAAAATCGAAGAAAATAATAAACAGTTGAGGAAATAAAATGTAAATTGACAATTTAAGAAATTAAGATTTGAAAAATAATTAATAATTGACAAAAAAAATTACAAATTGACGAAAATAATTAACAATTGAAAACAAAATTTAAAAAATGTCCAGATTCATAGAGAACCAAACAAAATAATTTAAAAAATCAAAGAATAAAATAATATAAAATTTTTAGATAATTTAAAATTGAAAAAATTGTACAAATGGAAAATTGCGGAAAATAATTAATAGTTGAAGGAAATAGTTGAAAAATGACGATAGTAATTGTCAGTTAAAAGCAAGATTTGAAAAATGACTAGATTAATAGACAACTGCAAAAAAGTAATGAAAAAATTAATCAAGAAATATTACTTTTAAAGAAAATAATCGCAAATTGAAAAATTGAGAAAATTATGGAATTAATTGCACATTTAACAACTGGATTGAAAATCGAAAAAAATAATTTAAAATTGAAAAAAATAATTGAAAATTGAAGAAAACAATTAAAAATTGAAGAAAATTTAATGGAATAATTGTAGGAAATAATTGCACATTTAACAACTGGATTGAAAATCGAAAAAAAAATTACAATTTAAATTTAAAGAATATATAATTAAAAATTGAAAAAAGCCAAGCATTAATTAATATAGAAGAAAACAATTTAAAACTGAAGAATGGATATAAAAATTAAAGAATGGAATTAAAAATTAAAGAAAACAATTGATTAATTGTATTTAAAATCAAAGATACTTAAATGATAAATCGAAAAGAATTGATAAACTAGTAGAAAAAGGCGATTATTTTTTAATGCTAAAGAAAATAATTAAAAATTAAAAAGTGGAATTTAAATTTGATGAAAATAACTGAGAATTGAAGAGAATAATTCTAGAATTGAATAATTGAATTGAAACTTTAAAAAAATTGTAGGAGAATATAAATTGTCAATTGAAAACTGATAAAAATTATTGAAAAAATTGTAGAAAATAAATGAAAATTGAAGAATTATATTGAAATTTTAAGAAAATAATTGATAATTGAGAAAATGCGAGAATTGTTAAATATTGAATAAAATAATTGAAAAACGAATAATAAATATTTTAAAATTTACGAAACTTTATTATAGACTTTAAAATTAAAAGGAATTTTCATTTTATTTTATTTTTATGCTAAAACCTTTTTTTACTTCGAGGTAATGTCATAAGGTCAAATATCCTTAAAACTATTTTTAGTTTTAAACCAGAATATCTACAGACTTTTTTAAAAAACAATTCAAAGCCTTTTCAAGGTCAAAAATAAATTATATCAAGGTCCAATTTTTAAGAATTATAACAATAGCTGAATATATTTTTACGCTAAGTAAAAAAAGTAATTAAATTTGAAGAAAAAAACTTTTTAAATTTAAGATACAATTGATAATTGAAAAAAGAAAGGAATAAAACTGCAAATATAAATAAAATTTGAAGAATATTTGTACAATAACGCAAATAATTGAAAATTAAATCATTAAATAATGAAAAAATAAATAATGAAAAAATTAAAGAATCAAAAATTTAAACGAAAAAAGGAAATTTAGAAAAATTTAGGGAAAAAGAAATTTAAAGAAAGTGAAGAATGTAATTGAAATTTGAGAAATCAATTAAAAATTGAGGAATATAATTAAATATTGACGAAAATAATTGAAAAATTTGAAGCTTGTTACTAAAAACTTATTAGCAAAAGTCCAAAAATTCAGGGTGGCCGCAAAATTTCATTTTTGAAATTCCTTTAGTTTCCCTGATTTTTAGTTTTTACTTGACCTGCGACCACTCTAAAATTGACGAATATAATAAGAATTGAAGCAATCAGTTTAAAATTAAAGATTAAAAGTTAACATTGGCGAAAATAATTTAAAAAGTGATCATTATTGATAATTGCAAGTCATTTCCCGGTTTTTCCCAGTTTTTATTCCTATTTTTCCCGGTATTAAAATTTATTTTAAGTATAAATAGACCTACAATTGGCTACAAAAATCGAAGATAACAGTCGATAATTGAAGAAAATAATTCAGAATCTAAGAATTAAATATTAAACTTTACAAAAAATATTAATTAAGAATTAAAAGAAACAATTAATAATGAAAATAAATAATTAATAATGGAAAGAAATAATTGAACAATGACAAAGATATTTGACAATTAGAAACAAAATTAAAAAAAAAAGTAAATATTAATCTACAATTGAACAATAATTGAAAAAATTGAACAGTGGTTATTAAATTCAAAGAATATAATTAAAAATTGGTCAACTCGATAGAAAATCAAAAAAAAATAATTCAAAATTTAAGTTAATAATTCAAAATTAAAGAAATAAATTGAAAATTAAATAATGAAATTGAAATCAGAAAAACATAGAATTGTTGAATATTAAAAAAAAAAACAATTGAAAATTGAGAATTAAAATTGAAATTCGAATACAATAATTAAGAATGGAAGAAAATAACTAAACAATTGGATTAAAAAAAGAAGAAAATAATTTATAATAAAAAAAAAAATGGAAAATGCCAGGAATTATTTAATATTAAAGAAAACATTAAAAATTGAAAAATAGAATTGTTATTTAAAGAAATTAATTGAGAATTGAAAAAAATAATTGACCAATTGAATAATTAAATTGAAAATAGAAAAAAATTATTGAAAATTGAAGGATGTTTTAAAACATGAAATAAATAACTGATAATTGAAAATAAATAATTGAAAAAAGTTGAGATTACTGAATATTGAAACAAACAATTGAAAATTGAACAAAATAACTAAAAATTAAAGAAACTAATTGAAAATTGAAGAAAGTACTTAAAAATTAAAGACAATATTTGAAAACAGCAGGAAAATTTAGAAATCGACGGAAATAATTGCGAATTGATGAAAATAATTTTAAAATTATCAATTTAAATAAAAATTGAAAGAAAAACATTTTTTAAAAAAGCTGAGAGTTGTTAAATATTAAAGAAAAGTGAAAGAAATTGAGAAATTGACAGAAATATGACAAAATAATTGGAAATTGAAGAGAAGAATTGAAATTTAAGAAAAAAATTGGAAATTGAAGAAAATAATTGAGAATTTAAAAAAAAATATTGTAAAAAGCCTAGAGTTATTGAATATTGAAAAAAACAATTAAAAATTAAAGAATGTAATTGGATGTCGAAAATTATAATTGAGAATTAAAGAAAATAATTCAAGAATTGAACAATGGGATTGAACGTAGAAGAAAATAAGTGATAATTGAAGAAAAAAAAATTGAACAACCCAGGAATTATAGAATTCGATGAAAACAATAAAAAGTGAAGAATGTAATTGTAATTTGAAGAAATTAATTAAAAATTGTAGAAAATAATTTGAAATTGAAGAAAATGTGATTTTATGAAAATTGTTGAATTATATAATTATATATAAATATATAATTGATGAATTGAATTGAAGTTTCAAAAACATAATTGATAATTGAAAAAAAATATTGCAAAAAGCCGAGAATTATTGATTATAGAAAACAATAATTGAAAATTGGAGAAGTTATTAAGATGTGAAATAAACAAATGATAATTGGAAAAAATAGTTGAAAAAAGTCGAGAATTATTGAATATTAAATTTAATAATTATAAACTGAAGGAAATAATCGAGATCTGAAGAAAATAATTAAAAATTGATGAAAATAATTGAAAGTTGAAAAAAATAATTGAAAATTGAATCAAATAATTGGCAATTGAAAATAAAAATTTAGAGTTGAAGAAAATAATTAAAAATTTATTAAAATAATAGAAAATCGAAAAAAATATTTCAGAATTAAAGAAATTAATTAGAAATCGATAAAAATAATTGATAATAATTGGCAATTGAAGAAACTAGTAGAAAATCGAAGAAAATAATTCAAAATGGAAGAAAAAAATTTGAAATTGAAGAAAATGTGATTTTATGAAAATTGTTGAATTATATAATAATATAAATATATAATTCATAAATTGAATTGAAGTTTCAAAAACATAATTAATAATTGGAAAAAAATATTTTAAAAAAAACCGAGAATTGTTGATTATAGAAGAAAATAATTAAAAATTGGAGAAGTTATTGAGATGTGAAATAAATAAATAATTGAAAAAAAAAGTTGAAAAAAGTCAAGAATTATTTAATATTGAATTAAATAATTAAAAATTGAAAGAAATAATTAAGATCTAAAAAAATAATTAAAAATTGAAAAAAATAATTGAAAATTAAATCAAATAATTGTCAATTGAAAAAGATAATTTAGAGTCGAAGAAAATAATTAAAAATTGATTAAAATAATTGAAAATCGTAGAAAATATTTCAGAATTAAAGAAATTAATAAGAAATTGATGAAAATAATTGAAAATTGAAGAAAATAATTGTCAATTAAAGAAAATAGTAGAAAAGCGAAGAAAATAATTGAGAAATGAAGAAATAATTTGAAATTAATGAAAATAATTCAAAATGGAAGAAAATAATTGAGAATTGTAGAAAATAATTAGAAATTGAAGAAAATAATTGAAAATTGAAAAGAATAATTGTCAGTTGAAGAAAATAATTGTGAATTTCTAAAAATAGTTGAATAATTGATGAATTGAATTGAAGCTTCCAGAACGTAATCGATAATTGAAAAAAAATATTGAAAAAAGACAAGAATTATTGAACATCGAAGAAAATAATTGAAATATGATAAAAATGATTGATAATTGAAAGCACACAATAGAATTGCCCATAACTATATTAACTATTATGCAATGTACGGTCTAATAAAAAAAAACTGAAGTTCTGTCTACAATTTTTCATAATAATTTGACTTCTTCATGTTTAATGTCTTTCATTGTTTCTGCGGTATTGTTAGCGTTAAGAAAGAAAGATAGTAGACAAACATCTATATTTCATGAGAATATATATTTTAATTTTCAATGTATATTTTTTATTTTTCATTGCATAATTGTCGCATAATTACACAAAATTCAAACGCATAATCAGATTGGTTCAAAATGCATAAAGTTATTATCTTTATTTATAAAAGAAATTGATATATTAGTTAAATTTATTAGCCCAGAAAGAAAATTTCCGGTTATTTCCCGGTTAGTAAACACCCTGTATTAAAAATTGAGGAAAATAATTCAAAAGTATAATTTTAATTTGAAGAAAATATTTAAAAATTCATGAAAATAATTAAAAAGCGGCTAGAGAAATTGAAAATGAAATAGATTATTTGCTAAATGAAAAGATAAATTTAATATTGAAGAAAATAGTTTAAACTGAAAAAATTAAAGAATACAATTAAAATTTAGGAAATTAAATAAAAACTAATGAAAATAATTGAAAAATGATAAAAACAATTAAAAATTAAAGCACATAATTGATATAATAGAATAGAATAAAACTTTAAAAAAAAATAATTAAAAATTGCAGAGATTTTTAAATCAATTCAAATTTAGTAAACATGAGACTTAAATTTTCAATCAATGCAAATACGAATCAATTGAAGTTTGAATAAAATAAAATGTTGATAAGACAACATTTGAAACTGGTAAAAAGACCTGTTTGTGGAAAACGGATCGTTGTGTTTCTGGTTCGGAAAAGTCTCGATTATAATCTAGACCACATTCGCCAATTGCGACACATTCGGGATTTTTTGCAATCGATTCCAGTTCCTCGAGTGTGTCTGGATCTTCCCAGGATTTTGCATCGTGAGGATGAACACCAGCGGTTGAATATAACGTTCCTGGATAAATTCTCGTCAAACGCAGAGCTTCTTTACTAGATCGTATACTGGCTCCTGTGACCATTATCTTCTGAACCCCCGCGTCCTTTGCTCTCTGAACAACACTGTCCAGATCACGACTATATTTTTTATTCGTTAAATTTGCCCCAACATCCACAAGAACATAATTTTCATAGCACTGCGACATTTTTGTTGCCTTCTCTTCCGTATTAGATGCGCCCGCGTTCTCATCCATTTTACAATTTAATCTGCAAAATTAATTATTTGATTAACATTTTTTCAACATTAGAATACAAAAAAAATAATTGAATATTACAAAAATAATGACAAATTTCGTAAATTAAGGTGGTTTTCTCCATTTTATGTTTTTTTTTTTTCAATCCAGTAAAAATCAATAATTTTTTCTCGTTGAAACATTCTCTGTATTTTTATTTGTTAGATTTTGTTAAATATTATTTTGTTCAATTAAAAAGTAAAAAACAAATATTATTTGTCTAATAATTGTTAAAGAAAATATTATGTAACAAAACCTAACTAAAAATGGTTTGAAACTAAACAAAATAATAGAAATTAGAGAAAAATATTTTAAAATCTTAGAAGTAAATTGAAAAAAAAAGAGAAAATAATTGAAAATTTAGAAAATTAATACAGAAAAAAATGAAATTGTTTCAAAATTGAAGAAAATAATTGAAAATTATAAAAAAAATTACAATTTTACAAATTAATTGTGAAACAAAAATACTGAAAGCATTATTAAAAATTCGGGGAAAAAATGTAAAAATCATAGAAATGTTTAAAAATTCAAAAGAATGATAAAATAATTGAAAATTGAGATAAATAATTGAAAATTTAGGAAATTAATTTTAAAAAAAATGTCTTCAAAATTGAAGAAAATAATAAAAAAGAAATACAAATAATTTAAAAATATAAACAATAATTAAAATTTGATATAAAAATGGAATAAATCACAAAATATATAGGAAACATAAGAGAATAATTGAAATATGATAAAAACGATAAAAAAAGTTGACATAAATAAATTAAATATAAGAGAAAAAATTTTAAGAAATACAGAATATTTTTTAAATTAAGAAAAGTTATTGAAATTTGAGAAAAATACTTGAAAAAAATGCGGAAAATAGTATTATAGAAATAATTACAATTTGCAAATTAATTAAGAAACAAAAATAATGAAAGCAATTTTAAAAACTTGGGATAATAATTAAAAATCGTAGAAAAGTATTTAAAAATCTTAAAAGTAAATTGAAAAAAAAGAGAAAATAATTGAAAATTTAGAAAATTAATTCAGAAAAAAAATGAAATTGTTTCAAAATTGAAGAAAATAATTAAAAATAATGTATATAATTTAAAATTGAAAACAATAATTTTAATTTGAGGAAAAAAATTGAAAAAATTACAAAATATATAGGAAATATAAGAGAATAATTGAAATATGATAAAACGAGGATAAATTAAAAGAAATGAAGTTTGTGAAAAATAATTGAAAAAAAATTGCAGAAAATAATTGAAAATTATAAAAAAAAATACAATTTTACAAATTAATTGTGAAACAAAAATACTGAAAGCGATATTAAAAATTTGGATAAAAAATTTAAAAACCATAGAAATGTTTTAAAATTGAAAAGAATGATAAAATAATTGAAAATTGAAATAAATAATTGAATTTTTAGGAAATTGATTTTAAAAAAATGTCTTCAAAATTGAAGAAAATAATTAAAAAGAAATACAAATAATTTAAAAATATAAACAATAATTAAAATTTGATAAAAAAATGGAATAAATCACAAAATATAAAGGAAACATAAGAGAATAATTGAAATATGATAAAAACAATAAAAAAATTGAAATAAATACATTGAATATAAAAAATTTTTTTTTAAAAAAATACAATATATTTTTTAAATTAAGAAAGTTATTGAAATTTGAGAAAAATACTTGAAAGAAATGCGGAAAATAGTATTATAAAAATAATTACAATTTGCAAATTAATTGAGAAACAAAAATAATGAATGCAATTTTAAAAACTTGGGATAATAATTAAAAATCGTAGAAAAGTATTTAAGAATCTTAGAAGTAATTTGAAAAAATGAGAAATAAATAATTGGAAATTTAGGAAATTAATTCAGAAAAAAATGAAATTGTTTTAAAATTGAAGAAAATAATTAAAAAATAATGTATATATTTTAAAATTGAAAAAAATAATTTTAATTTGGGAAAAAGAATTGAAAAAATGACAAAATATATAGGAAATATAAGACAATAATTGAAATATGATAAAAACGATAATAAATTGAAAGAAATGAAGTTTGAGAAAAAAAAAATTGAAAAAAAATTGCAAAAAATAATTGAAAATTATAAAAAAAATTACAATTTTACAAATTAATTGTGAAACAAAAATACTGAAAACGATATTAAAAATTTGGGAAAAAAATTTAAAAATCATAGAAATGTTTTAAAATTGAAAAGAATGATAAAATAATTAAAAATTGAGATAAATAATTGAAGATTTAGGAAATTAATTTTAAAAAAAATGTCTTCAAAAATGAAGAAAATAATGAAAAAGACATATAAATAATTTAAAAATAAAAACAATAATTAAAATTTAAGAAAAAAAATGGAATAAATCACAAAATATATAGGAAACATAAGAGAATAATTGAAATATGATAAAAACGATAAAAAAAGTTGACATAAATAAATTAAATATAAGAGAAAAAATTTTAAAAAATACAGAATATTTTTTAAATTAAGAAAAGTTATTGAAATTTGAGAAAAATGCGGAAAATAGTATTATAAAAATAATTACAATTTGCAAATTAATTGAGAAACAAAAATAATGAAAGCAATTTTAAAAACTTGGGATAATAATTAAAAATCGTAGAAAAGTATTTAAAAAACTTAGAAGTAATTTGAAAAAATGAGAAATAAATAATTGGAAATTTAGGAAATTAATTCAGAAAAGAATGAAATTGTTTCAAAATTGAAGAAAATAATTAAAAATAATGTATATAATTTAAAATTGAAAAAAATGATTTTAATTTGGGAAAAAAAATTGAAAAAATGACAAAATATATAGGAAATATAAGACAATAATTGAAATATGATAAAAATGATGATAAATTGAAAGAAATTTGAGAAAAAAAAATTGAAAAAAAATTGCGGAAAATAATTAACAAAACCTAACTAAAAATGTTTTGAAACTAAAGAAAATAATAGAAATTAGAGAAAAATATTTTAAAATCTTAGAAGTAAATTGAAAAAAAAGAGAATATAATTAAAAATTTAGAAAATTAATTCAGAAAAAAAATTAAATTGTTTCAAAATTGAAGAAAATAATTAAAAAATAATGTACATAATTTAAAATTGAAAACAATAATTTTAATTTGGGGAAAAAAATTACAAAATATATAGGAAATATAAGAGAATAATTGAAATATGATAAAACGAGGATAAATTGAAAAAAATGAAGTTTGAGAAAAATAATTGAAAAAAATTGAAGAAAATAATTGAAAATTATAAAAAAAAATTACAATTTGCAAATTAATTGAGAAACAAAAATAATGAAAGCAATTTTAAAAACTTGGGATAATAATTAAAAATCGTAGAAAAGTATTTAAAAATCTTAAAAGTAAATTGAAAAAAAAGAGAAAATAATTGAAAATTTAGAAAATTAATTCAGAAAAAAAATGAAATTGTTTCAAAATTGAAGAAAATAATTAAAAATAATGTATATAATTTAAAATTGAAAACAATAATTTTAATTTGAGGAAAAAAATTGAAAAAATTACAAAATATATAGGAAATATAAGAGAATAATTGAAATATGATAAAACGAGGATAAATTAAAAGAAATGAAGTTTGTGAAAAATAATTGAAAAAAAATTGCAGAAAATAATTGAAAATTATAAAAAAAAATACAATTTTACAAATTAATTGTGAAACAAAAATACTGAAAACGATATTAAAAATTTGGGAAAAAAATTTAAAAATCATAGAAATGTTTTAAAATTGAAAAGAATGATAACATAATTAAAAATTGAGATAAATAATTGAAGATTTAGGAAATTAATTTTAAAAAAAATGTCTTCAAAAATGAAGAAAATAATGAAAAAGACATATAAATAATTTAAAAATAAAAACAATAATTAAAATTTAAGAAAAAAAATGGAATAAATCACAAAATATATAGGAAACATAAGAGAATAATTGAAATATGATAAAAACGATAAAAAAAGTTGACATAAATAAATTAAATATAAGAGAAAAAATTTTAAAAAATACAGAATATTTTTTAAATTAAGAAAAGTTATTGAAATTTGAGAAAAATGCGGAAAATAGTATTATAAAAATAATTACAATTTGCAAATTAATTGAGAAACAAAAATAATGAAAGCAATTTTAAAAACTTGGGATAATAATTAAAAATCGTAGAAAAGTATTTAAAAAACTTAGAAGTAATTTGAAAAAATGAGAAATAAATAATTGGAAATTTCGGAAATTAATTCAGAAAAGAATGAAATTGTTTTAAAATTGAAGAAAATAATTAAAAAATAATGTATATATTTTAAAATTGAAAAAAATGATTTTAATTTGGGAAAAAAAATTGAAAAAATGACAAAATATATAGGAAATATAAGACAATAATTGAAATATGATAAAAATGATGATAAATTGAAAGAAATTTGAGAAAAAAAAATTGAAAAAAAATTGCGGAAAATAATTAACAAAACCTAACTAAAAATGTTTTGAAACTAAAGAAAATAATAGAAATTAGAGAAAAATATTTTAAAATCTTAGAAGTAAATTGAAAAAAAAGAGAATATAATTAAAAATTTAGAAAATTAATTCAGAAAAAAAATTAAATTGTTTCAAAATTGAAGAAAATAATTAAAAAATAATGTACATAATTTAAAATTGAAAACAATAATTTTAATTTGGGGAAAAAAATTACAAAATATATAGGAAATATAAGAGAATAATTGAAATATGATAAAACGAGGATAAATTGAAAGAAATGAAGTTTGAGAAAAATAATTGAAAAAAATTGAAGAAAATAATTGAAAATTATAAAAAAAAATTACAATTTGCAAATTAATTGAGAAACAAAAATAATGAAAGCAATTTTAAAAACTTGGGATAATAATTAAAAATCGTAGAAAAGTATTTAAAAATCTTAAAAGTAAATTGAAAAAAAAGAGAAAATAATTGAAAATTTAGAAAATTAATTCAGAAAAAAAATGAAATTGTTTCAAAATTGAAGAAAATAATTAAAAATAATGTATATAATTTAAAATTGAAAACAATAATTTTAATTTGAGGAAAAAAATTGAAAAAATTACAAAATATATAGGAAATATAAGAGAATAATTGAAATATGATAAAACGAGGATAAATTAAAAGAAATGAAGTTTGTGAAAAATAATTGAAAAAAAATTGCAGAAAATAATTGAAAATTATAAAAAAAAATACAATTTTACAAATTAATTGTGAAACAAAAATACTGAAAGCGATATTAAAAATTTGGATAAAAAATTTAAAAACCATAGAAATGTTTTAAAATTGAAAAGAATGATAAAATAATTGAAAATTGAAATAAATAATTGAAAATTGAGATAAATAATTGAAAATTTAGAAAATTAGTTCAGAAAAAAACAAAATTTATATAAAATTGAAGAAAATAATTAAAAAGAAATATAAATAATTTAAAAATGAAAAATAATTTTAAAAAATACAGAATATTTTTTAAATAAAGAAAAGTTATTGAAATTTGAGAAAAGTACTTGGAAAAAATTCGAAAAATATTTGAATAATATAAAAATAATTACAATTTTGCAAATTAATTGAGAAACAAAAATAATGAATGAAATATTAAAAACTTGGGATAATAATTTAAAATATCGGGCAAGTACGAGTTACACTCGTACCAAGTCGAAGGGTTCCTAACCGCTCTAATTTTTTTCAATTATATGAGTCAGAGATTATTTGAATAATAATTTAAATAATGATAAATTAAAATAATTTTTTTTTTTAAAGAAATTTAAGTATAAACTTAATGATTTTTTTAAGATTAAAAATTTCCAATTAAATAGACTAAGCTTTTTTATATAATTTTAAATTTTAAAGCCAAAAAAATTTTTTTTTATTTTTCAACTTTTAAAGTAATTTCAACATAAACATAAACATTTTGTACAAAAAAATAATCTGAAACTATAAAATATTGTAGCTGTTTAGAAGAAAAAAATTTTTTTTTTGGTAAAATTTCAGTTTTTTGGAAAAAATGTTATGATAACAATAATTTTAATTTAGGGAAAAAAATTGAGAAATTACAAAATATATAGGAAATATAAGAGAATAATTGAAATGTGATAAAAACGATGATAAATTGAAAGAAATTAAGTTTGAGAAAAATAATTACAATTTTGCAAATTAATTGAAAAACAAAAATACTGATAGCAATAATAAAAATTTGGGAAAAGAATTTAAAAATCATAAAAAATTTTAAAATTGATGAAAATAATAGAAATTGGAGAAAAGTATTTAAAAATCTTAGAAATAAATTGAAAAGAATGAGAAAATAATTCAAAATAGAGATAAAAAAATGAAAATTTAGGAAATTAATTTAGAAAAAATGAAATTGTCTCAAAATTGAAGAAAATAATTTATATTATAATATATGTAAAATACAAGAAAATTATAGAAATAATTGAAGATTAAATAAAATAATTTAAATTTCCGGTAAATAATTAAAAATTCAGGAAATTAACTCAGAAATAAAGAAACTATAAAAAAATTGAAGAAAATAATTGAAAAATAACATAAATAATTTAAAATTGAAAAACAATAATTGAAATTTGAAATTATTTTTTTAAATATTACTGAGTATATTTAAAAAAAATTTATTTATTTAGCAAATATGATAAAAACAATGATAAATTAAAAGAAATAAATGAAATTTGAGAAAAACAATTGAAAAAATTACAGAATATATTTTAAATAAAGAAAAGTTATTGAAATTTGATAAAAATACTTGAAAAGCTTAAATAAATTAATTTTTAAAAATATGAGAATAATTAAGAATTGGAAAAAATAATTTAAAAATGATCAAAATAATTGACAATTGAAGGATTTAGTTTGAAATTTCAAAAAAAGTAATTGCAAAATTTACAGAATATATGAATATATATGTAGGAAAATACAAGAAAATCTTAGAAATAATTGAAAATTGAATAAAATAATTGAAATTTTAGATAAATAATTGACAGTTTTTTGGAAATTATGAAAAAAATAAAATTAATTGAAAATTGAAGAAAATAATTGTAAAATTAAATAAATAATTGAAAATTCAGGAAAGTAATTAATTCAAAAATGATAAAAATAATAGTAAATTTAAAAAATTATTTAAATCTACGATAAATAATTGAAAGTTTAGGAAATTAATTGAAAAAAAGTAAAATATTTGAAAAACTTGGGTAAAACAATTGAAAATTAAAGAACATCATTTGAATAATTGAAAAATACAATTAAACGTTTCAAGAGAATAAATAAAACTGTAATAAAAAGTGAAGCAACAAAACAGTCTTTTTAATGCTGATGAATATTTGAAAAATAATTATCCAATATCTACTTTATTCAGTTAATTAATTAAACAGATCTTTCAACAATTTTAACATCATTCAATCAAATTTAATCCTGTTTATTTTTGGAGCAATTTCAAAATAATCACAAAACAAGATTTGTTACACTGAAGCTGAAATTATAAAATCTTTCTTAAATAAATAAAAGCAACATCAACTATATTACATTTGTTAAATACTGTAAATAATGTCGAGATAAAGTTCAATTAACAGATCTGACAATTTGTCAAAATAACCGTGAGATAACTTACCTAACCTTAAAATTTACTTTAAAAGGAAATTACGCCAATATTTGTATTGACAAAGGGGATGGGCTTTTATGTTGCATTTAACACAATTTAGATAATAATTCCACTGAAGCACATCACTCAAGGCAATTCACTTATTATCGGACAAAAATTATATAAAAAAGAAGCAAAGGTCGGGAGGTTCAATCAAGTGATTCTAACCTATATTATCCGCGGAGAACGGAGAAGAAGATTAATCTCGTGTGAGTCACGTCGCGAAATAAAATATCGGAAATATTTCAAGAGTCGAGGCGTAACTTCCTTTCGCAAAGAATCTCCTTTTTTGGAAACAAACTGCGGATATTTTGCAATTTTCATCAAAAACAATTTTCAAATTTAGATTTTTCTTCTGTCAAAAAATCTAAAAACATTATTTTTGGTTAAGCATTTTTTGAGTTGACATTGTTTATTATTGGTATTCTCTTTTTTATCGGAATATTATTTTTTTAAAAAAACATTTCTAATTTTTGTACAAATTTTGCGATATTTTTAGTTTTTATACTGAAGTGTGGTAAAAATAAAGTAGATGAATTATAAAACTTGGAAAGTGTGCTTTTTAGCAATAACAATAATGTAAGGAAATTAAAAAATTTTGTTTTAGATTTTTGCGAAAATTTTGCGAGATAAGATGTAAGGTTATTTTTATAAGAAAACCTGGAAAAATAGAGTTAAAATTAAAAATTAACCAAAGTACATCCGCAATTTATAAAATCTTCCTAACCGTAAGAAGTAATAATAAAGCAAACAAATTTTATTATTCGCTCATTTCTGAAAAGTTAATGAAATTTTGAGAAAATTAACACCCACAAGAAGTAATTGTTTAATAACGTTTCATATCTACATAAAAAAGTGTTATTTTTTCATTTGCGGTTTATAAAGATTAAAATTATTTTTGAAATCAACGTTTTTTTAATTTTAAAAATAATTTTCTACAAAGGAGCAAAATTGAAATACATGTCTAATCAGGGGCAGTTTTTTATTTCATTTTTAACAAATTTTCGTAAAAAAAAAACAAATAATCCAAATAATATAAAATTTGTGAAAATCATTAAAAAAAAATTGACGAACTAGATTGAAATTTGAGAAAAAAAATTGAAAAATGATTAAAACATTGAAAAGTGTATACAATAACTTAGATTTGACATAATAAATGACAATTTAGGATATAAATTGAAAAAAAATTAATATATCTAATATTCAGTGGCCAAAATAAATGCAAAAAGATAAAAGAAAATTAAAATTAAAAAAACTAATTGAAAAATCAGATAAATAATTGAAAAATTTAGGTATTCAATTGAAGAATGAAATTTAAGAATAACTAAAATTTGAAGAAATTGATTGCAAATGATAACAATAATAATTGAAAATTGGAAAAAAAATTTTAAATTTGAGAAAAATATTTTAAAATCTAGGAAATTAATTGAAGAATGATGAAAGTAATAAAAACTCCAAGAAAATATTTGCAAAGTAATAAAAATAATGAAAAATTGAAGACAATAATTTTAGTTTGTTAAAAATAATTGAAAAAATTACAACATATAGTTATAATAAAAGAAAATTATTGAAGAATAATATAAATAATTGTGAACTGAAAAAATAATTGAAATTAGAGATAAATAATAAATAAAAATTACAGAATTTATTAAAAAATAATCGAAAATGACAAAAACTAATTTAAAAAATGATAAAAATAATTGAAAATTGAAGAATTTAATAAAAATTTGTGAAAAAGTAATTGTAAAAATTACAGAATATATTTGAAATAAGCAAAACTACTTGAAAAAGGATAAAAATAATTGAAAACTAAAGTTAATTATGAAAATTTAAGAACACAAATTGAGAAAAATGCAAAATTTATTTGATGTAAAAGAAAGTGATTTAAAATCCAAGAACATCATTGAAATACTTGAAAAATACAAAAAACAAGACTCATATATTTTGTAAAAGTAATTGAAAAATGACAAAAAAGAAATTAAAAGTTAATTAATAAATAATTAAACTAATTTGATATTGAATATTAATTTAAATTATTATTTTATTTAATATAAGAAGGAATTAAGAAATTAAGGAAATAATTTAAACTAGAAAAGTTTTATTTGAAAAAGTAAAAAAAAAATATTAAAACTTGCAGAAATTTGGAATTTAAAACTTAGGGGAAGAATTGAAAAATAATGAGAATCATTGAAAAAATTTTTTAAAAAGTTATAAAAATAGTTAAAATTTGTAGATATTAATTGCAATCATAAAAAAATAATTTTAAAAAATACAGAATATTTGTTAAGTAAAAGTATTACAAAATGATTTCAAGAACTTTAAATTTAGGAAAATAATTACAACATTATAGAAATAATCGAAAATTTATTGAAGAAAATTTCAGATAATTATTAAAATTTAATTGAAAAAATTACAACATATAGTTATAATAAAAGAAAATTATTGCAGAATAATAAAAATAATTGAGAACTGAAAAAATAATTGAGATTAGAGAAAAATAATAAAAAATAGTTAGAGAATTTATTAAAAATAATTGAAAATGACAAAAACTAATTTAAAAATTATAAAAATAATTGAAAACTGAAGAATTTAATAAAAATTTGTGAAAAAATAATTGTAAATATTACAGAATATATTTGAAATAAGCAAGACTACTTGAAAAAGGATAAAAATAATTGGAAACTAAAGTTAATTATGGAAATTTAAGAACACAAATTGAAAAAATTACAAAATTTATTTGAGGTAAAAGAAAGTGATTCAAAATCCAGAAACATCATTGAAGTACTTTTGGACTGCGGGGAAAGTTATAATAAATAAATAAATAAATAAATACTTGAAAAATACAAAAAATAAAAGTCATATATTTTGTAAAAATAATTGAAAAATGACAAATGAAATTGAAAGTTAATTAATAAATAATGAAACTAATTTGATATAAAGGAAATAATTTGAACTGAAAAAGTTTTACTTGAAAAAGTTAAAGAAAATAATTGAAACTTGCAGAAATTTGGAATTTAAAAATTAGGGAATAAATTGAAAAATAATGAGAATCATTGAAGAAAATTTTTGAAAAATGATAAAAATACTTGAATTTTGTAGATATTAATTGCAATCATAAAAAAATAATTTTAAAAAATATAGAATATTTGTAAAGTAAAAGTATTACAAAATGATTTTAAGAATTTTAAATTTAGGAAAATAATTACAACTTTATAGAAATAATAAAAAATTTATTAAAGAAAATGAAAATTTCATATATATATTATTGAAATTTTCGGAATTAGTCAACAAAGATTCAAAATAATATAAAAATTGTGAAAATAATGCAAATGAAAAAAAAAAAATAATTAAAAATTGACAAAGTATTTGAAATTTGAGAAAAAAAGTTAAAGAATGATTAAAACATGAAAAAGTGGATGCAATAACTCAAAAATTTGAGATACTAACTGAAAATTTAGGAAATTTATTAAGAAATAATTAATATATCTAATTAAAAGGTGAAGAAAATAATTGCAAAAATATAAAAGAAAATAAAAATTGAAAAAAATAATTGAAAAATGAGATAAATAATTGAAAATTTAGGTATTCAATTGAGGAATGAAATTTGAGAATAACTAAAATTTTGAAGAAATTGATTGCAAAATAAAAATAATTCAAAATTTAAGAATATTATTAAAATTTGAGAAAAATATTCTAAAATCTAGGAAATTAATTGAAGAATGATGAAAGTAATAAAAACTCCAAGAAAATATTTGCAAAGTAATAAAAATAATGAAAAATTGAAGATAATAATTTTAGTTTGTTAAAAATAATTGAAAAAATTACAACATATAGTTATAATAAAAGAAAATTATTGCAGAATAATATAAATAATTGTGAACTGAAAAAATAATTGAGATTAGAGATAAATATAAAATAAAAATTACAGAATTTATTAAAAATAATTGAAAATGACAAAAACTAATTTAAAAATTATAAAAATAATTGAAAACTGAAGAATGTAATAAAAATTTGTGAAAAAGTAACTGAAAAAATTACAGAATATATTTTAAATAAGCAAGACTACTTGAAAAAGGATCAAAATAATTGAAAACTAAAGTTAATTATGAAAATTTAAGAACACAAATTGAGAAAAATGCAAAATTTATTTGATGTAAAAGAAAGTGATTTAAAATCCAAGAACATCATTGAAATACTTGAAAAATACAAAAAACAAGACTCATATATTTTGTAAAAGTAATTGAAAAATGACAAAAAAGAAATTAAAAGTTAATTAATAAATAATGAAACTAATTTGATATTGAAGGAAATAATTCAAACTGAAAAAAAAAAATGAAAATTTCAGATATATTATTGAAATTTTCGGAATTAATCAACAAAGATTCAAAATAATATAAAAATTGTGAAAATAATGCAAATGAAAAAAAAAATTTATGAACTTGATTGAAATTTGAGAAAAAAAATTGAAGAATGATTAAAACATTGAAAAGTGTATACAATAACTTAGATTTGACATAATAAATGACAATTTAGGATATAAATTGAAAAAAAATTAATATATCTAATTAAAAGGTGGCCAAAATCAATGCAAAAAGATAAAAGAAAATTAAACTTGAAGGAACTAATTGAAAATTTAGAAATTCAATTGAAGAATGAAATTTAGAATAACTAAAATTTGAAGAAATTGATTGCAAATGCTAACAATAATAATTGAAAATTAAAGAATATTTTTAAAATTTGAGAAAAATATTTTAAAATCTAGGAAATTAATTAAAGAATAATGGAAGAAATAAACACTCCAAGAAAATATTTGCAAAGTAATAAAAATAATGAAAAATTGAAGACAATAATTTTAGTTAGTTAAAAATAATTGAAAAAATTACAACATATAGTTATAGTAAAAGAAAATTATTGCAGAATAATAAAAATAATTGTGAATGGAAAAAATAATTGAAAAATGACAAAAAAGAAATTGAAAGTTAATTAATTAATAATAAAAATAATTTGATATTAAAGGAAATAATTTAAACTGAAAAAGTTTTATTTGAAAAAGTGAAAGAAATAATTGAAACTTGCAGAAATTTGGAATTTAAAAATTAGGGGAAAAATTGAAAAATAATGAGAATCATAGAAGAAAATTTTTGAAAAATAATAAAAATAGTTAAAATTTGTAGATATTAATTGCAATTATAGAAAAAGAATTTTAAAAAATACAGAATATTTGTAAAGTAAAAGTATTACAAAATGATTTCAATAATTTTAAATTAAGGAAAATAATTACAACATTATAGAATAATCAAAAATTTATTAAAGAAAATGAAATTTTCAGATATATTATTGAAATTTTCGAAATTAATCAACAAAGATTCAAAATAATATAAAAAATGTGAAAATAATGCAAATGAAAAAAAAAATTAAAAATTGACGAAGTATTCGAAATTTCAGAAAAAAAATTGAAGAATGATTAAAACATGGAAAAGTGGATGCAATAACTTAAATTTGAGATACTAAGTGAAAATTAAGGTAATTTATTGAAAAATAATTAATATATCTAAATAAAAGGTGAAGAAAATAATTGCAAAAATGTAAAAGAAAATAAAAATTGAAAAAAATAATTGAAAAATGAGATTAAAAATTGAAAATTTAGGAATTTAATTGAGGAATGAAATTTGAGAATAACTAAAATTTGAAGAAATTGATTGCAAAATGATAAAAATAATAATTCAAAATTAAAGAATATTAATCAAATTTGAGAAAAATATTTTGAAATCTAAAAAAAATAATTGAAGAATAATGAAAGTATTAAAAAATCCGAGAAAATATTTGCAAAGTAATAAAAATAATGAAAAATTGAAGACAATAATTTTAGATTTTTAAAAATAATTAAAAAAATTGCAACATATAGTTATAAATAATAAAAGAAAATAATTGTAAATTGAAAAAATAACTATAATTTGAGATAAATAATAAAAAAAACGTTTGAAAATAAATCAAAAAATAATTTTAAAAGACAAAAATTAATTAAAAAATAAATTTAATAAAAAAATAATTGATAGAAATAATTGTTACATAATTGAAGAAAATAATAAAAATTTGTAAATATTAATTGAAAGAATTACAGAATATATCTGAGATAATAAGACTACAATTTCAATTATAGGTACATTATAATTCACCGATCTTCAATTAATTTGAAATTTAATTGATTACAAATTTAATTAATCCTCGCTTTGAGAATAATAAAATTAAAATTATTTAAAAATTTCTTTAATTTTTAACAATTATTTACTATTATGATTTCAATTATTTGCTACAATTTTCATCTATTTTTATCATTATTTAAAATTTTTCTTTCAATTCTAATTATTTTCATTATTTTTTAATTTTTCCCCTAAATTATAAATTCAATTTCCGCAAGTTACAAATATTTTCTTTAATTTTTTCAAATAAATTAATTGATGGAATTTTTACTTAAAAACTAAATTTTACTAAATGAACGAATTATTTCCTTCCTATTAATTATTTTTATATTTATTTATTTAAAATTTTTCATTAGTTAGTCTATTATTTATTATGTTTTAATATTAGGAATTATGTAATTTTAATTCATACTAAAATTTTTAAATGTTCAGGTTGCATACTTAACTTAACTAACTTTTTAATCTATCAATGGGTTGCCTCATTTCTCCGTGTCCTTAATTTATTAATAGTATTCGATTTATTGTTTATTATTTAATTTTAATTTAATTTAATTTCAATTTATTTAATTTCACTCTTCAATCAAGTAAATTAATTAAATATTCTTTCTAGAAATCCATAAAATTTAACGTTCAAGTATCTTTAACTGAAAATAAATATCTTGTTGCATCCCAGGGTTGAAAATAATTACCCTAATAATTTCTATACTTGTTTAAAAAGAAACAGGAAGGTTACTGGGTCATAAAACTATTTTTACAAACGATTTTGTCGCATGCAAAGAGCAATTGTTTTTTGCACGTAACGATAGAAGGTTTCAATTTACAAGAAAGAAAAAAATAAGGAAAAATTGAAACTTGCTCTACTTTTCAGGATTACGTATATCTCCTCCAGGTATTGAACTATTCCGTCGTCAAGTAAACAAGCGATATATATTCAACCATAGGAATGTCGAACTCTCCGAAGACGCATTCCTGCACTTTCAGTCTTTTCCTTCACAACCGAAAGGGTGCGAAAATCGAAAACATTTTTTTTCTCCCAATATGTCTCTTATTTCTTCTCCGGAGTTTAATTTCCATTTTAATCAAATCTTCCAGGTAATTTGACCAATTTATTTCATAATACAAAATTAATTAAGAAATTTCTATACTTTTAAAAGAAATTCTCTGTCAACAATAATTTTGTCTCAGATTAAATTGACTAATTTTGTGTTAATTTTAAATTGAAAAGATTCGGAATTGGTTGAGGAATTTATAATGAAGCCTCGTCAAAAATGCTGTTCACACTGTCCGGGCAAAGTAACAGCTTCCTTCGATCTGGAGGACCACACTTGCCCTCTTCCAAAGTACATAAGTGGAAATTTAAGACTGACTTCTTTAAAAAATTGCGTCCCAGGAGAAGAGGAACGCTCCGAGAGGCTGTCGAGAAAAACCGTGAAATCAATTCCAGAACGAATTGATTCGTGCATCGGGAGATTTGCGATCGCTAAAAAGTTTCACGCTGAAAATCTTCAGCATCAGCCGCTGCCTGATAAAGTGGATGATGCCATTTTTCGAAACGTGAGACCTTCAAAATTGCTGGAAAATTTATGCTCAAAGTGTAAAGCTATCGAGAGGTGAAATATAAATTTTCAATTATTATTTTAAATTTTAATATTACATAATTCTTGAAGAGTTCATCTTACCCCCGAGACGCGTACTTCTCGGGAGTTTTAGTGCAGTTTGTTTCTGGGGATAAAAAATTGCAAATGCATTTTCGTCCGACATTTTGAATTTTGAAAAATTATTAAAATATTGGTAATTTGAGACCCAAAAAACCTCTATGAGGCCGTCCATAAATTACGTAATTTATATCCATAAAAATGGTAAATTAACATTAATAATGAAAAAAATTAGACGGTTCACTCAAGATAATCAAACATATAAATTCAAACATTCATAACTTCTTTAAAAATCATCGTAAATTAAATTTTAAAAATGGATTTTATAAAGCTGATAATGCCTTATGTGAAGCCAATATAGAAAATTAAAGAAAATAAATTCGATTCTCCAGAAAAAATTCTCCAAAAATGACGAAAACAGCCATTTTTGGGACATTTGACCAAGAATTACTCAAAATTCTGATCTCATGGACCATTTTTGACAACAGAATCGTGTTCAGTGCGAAAAAATCGGGAAGAATTACCCCCTCAAGTTCTTGTAACTGAAAAAGATTAAAATCTCCTAGGACAAATGAATCAATAAATAAATAAATAAAATTTCGCAGACCTGTGTTATTATTTCTCAAATACTGACGTTCTTTCAGATGCCAGCGTATAATTCCTCAATTTAGAAAAGATGACGTGAAGCGTATGGGCAGAAAATTCGGCCCGATTTTGGGCTGCAAAAAACCAGAGACTCACATGGATCTGGCAATTTGTTGGGAGACTCCGATTGATCCGGAGTACGAGCCTCGAAGAGCTCTTCACATCGATGGCTCAGACGGAGGTCCAGCTCCTGCTGTATTCACTCTAGTTCAACATTCTCTCACGTCATCGGAAAAAATTGGACAACAGTGTCAAGGCTGTAATAGACAATTGGAGGTAAACCTTGATTCGAAAGAAATCAAATCTTAGAGCCAGTATCTTTTTGACACATGACTTAATTTAATACTAGCAAAATAAAATATAGGGGTTTTTCATACCTTTTAGAAATTATAAAATACAATAGGGTAATTCCACTGACTTTCGTCTGAGGGCTGTTGCTGACAAATTTTTAAAAAATCTTGTTTTAATATATGTGAAACTCGATGAATTTCTACGTTCATTAGCTATAATATTATAAAATAAATTTTAATTTCTTAGGTGATATTATTAATCAAAAATAGGATGTTCACTACATGATTTCGTAACCTCAAATTTTTCATTGTTCTAAAAACGTTATTATTAAAAAACTACTTAACAATATGTGTTCTTACTTACAAGAAACATAACTCACTTTATTCTATCTATAGAAATTATGATATTATTATAAAATTATTTTATGTTATGATTATAATTAAATTTAAAAATTTTTTCGTTTACAAAATTTCATAATTTTTTAAAGCTTGTAATTTTTTTCTGGAAGCTCAAAAAATTTTGAAACTTTGCAGATATTTTATTCTTAATATAATTTACCTGCTATTAAAATTTGACGAGGGTATTTTGCTTCGTTTCGAAAATATTAAAATTGAAAATTTTTTACTCAAAAAGGTTAATTTGAGAATTTAAAACATTTTACATCTCTCTTTTCTTATGAAATAACAGAGATATGTGAAATTGTTTTGCTAACTTCAAGTCCTGGAATTAACCTTTCTGAGTAAAAAATTTTCAAATTTAATATTTTCGAAACGAAGCAAAATACCCTCGTCAAATTTTAATAGCAGGTAAATTATATTAAGAATAAAATATCTGCAAAGTTTCAAAATTTTTTGAGCTTCCAGAAAAAAATTATGAAATTTTGTAAACGAAAAAATTTTTAAATTTAATTATAATCATAACATAAAATAATTTTATAATAATATCATAATTTCTACAGATAGAATAAAGTGAGTTATGTTTCTTGTAAGTAAGAACACATATTGTTAAGTAGTTTTTTAATAATAACGTTTTTAGAACAATGAAAAATTTGAGGTTACGAAATCATGTAGTGAACATCCTATTTTTGATTAATAATATCACCTAAGAAATTAAAATTTATTTTATAATATTATAGCTAATGAACGTAGAAATTCATCGAGTTTCACATATATTAAAACAAGATTTTTTAAAAATTTGTCAGCAACAGCCCTCAGACGAAAGTCAGTGGAATTACCCAATAATAAACATAGCAAATCGGTAAATAATATTTATCTCATAAGAAGAAATAAATATTTTAAATATAATATTTAAAAATTAATAATTATAAATAAAATAAATATTTATTTAGGACAAAATTTATAATATTTTAGAATTAAAGAGAATTGCAAAAAATAATTGAAATTAAACAAAACAATTGCAAATTTTGCAAATTAATTTAAAAAAAAATAATAATAATGCAATCAAGTAATTTAAATTTGAGAAAAATACTTGAGAATCTTAACAGTAAATTAAAATAAAATTGAAAAATAAAAAATTAGAGAAAAAACATGATTAAAAATTCAGATAAATAAATTAAAATTAAAAAAAATGACTAAATTTTGAGAAAATAATGAAACAAATTACATAAAATATTTTAAATAAAGGAAAGTTAAACAAAATTTGAGAAAAATACTTCTATCTTTCAGAAAGTACATTGAAATAAAAGAAAATAATGAAAAATTAGTGAAAATAAATGAAAAAATGAAAAAGATAAACATAATTTAAAATTGAACAGAACAAGTTTAATTTAATAGAAATAGGTAAAAATTTTTTGGCAATTATGAAAAAGAACGAAAAAAGAACGAAATTAATTGAAAGTTGAAGAAAATAATATAAAAAATAATATAAATAATGAAATAATTGATAAGTCAGATAAATAGTTAAAATTTCTGAAATTATGAAACGAATGTAAAGAATTGAGAATTGAAGAAAATAAATTTTGGTAAATAATTGAAAAATGTTTTAAAATTTTAAAACTTGACGAAAATAATTAAATAAGATATAAACAATGATAAGTTGTAAAAAATAAATGACATTTAAGTGTGATAATTGAAAAAATTACAGAATTTTTTTAAAAAAAGAAAAAGTAATTGAAATTTGAAAAAATACATGAAGATCTTAGAAATCAATTAAACAAAAAGAAAATAACTAAAAATTGGAGAAAAAAATTGAAGAAAGAGCTAAAAATTAGTAATTGAAATTTACGATAATTAATCAAAAAAAATTTGAAATTATGAAAACAAAGGAAAATAATTAAAAATTGAAGAAAACAATCATTGAAATTTTAAAAAAATTCTTAAACATCTTAGAAAATAATTTTAGAAAATGAGAATAATTAAAAATCGGAGAAAAGAATGGAGGAATGCTAAAAATAATTGAAATTTACGATAATTAATAAAATTTTTTGAAATTATGAAAATAAATAAAAATAATTGAAAATTGAAGAAAATAATAGAAATTTTTAGAAAAATACTTTAAAATTTTAGAAATTAATTTTATAAAATGAAAAAAACTAAAAATTGTAGAACAGTCTGAAAGAAAGCTAAAAATAATTGAAATTTACGATAATTAATAAAAAAAAAGTTTAAAATTCTGATAACAAATGGAAAATAATTAAAAATTGAAGAAAATATTTGAATTTTCAGAAAAATACTTAAAAAAATTTAGAAATTAATTTTACAAAATGAGAAAAACTAAAAATTGGAGAAAAGTCTGGAAGAAAACTAAAAATAATTGAAATTTACGATAATTAATAAAAAAAATTTGAAATTATGAAAACAAAGGAAAATAATTAAAAATTGAAGAAAACAATTAAATATTTAGAGAAATCCTTAAAAATCTTAGAAAATAATTTTCGAAAATGGGAATAATTAAAAATTGTAGGAAATAATAGAAATTTGAGAAAAATACTTTAAAATTTTAGAAATTAATTTTATAAAATGAAAAAAACTAAAAATTGTAGAACAGTCTGAAAGAAAGCTAAAAATAATTGAAATTTACGATAATTAATAAAAAAAAAGTTTAAAATTCTGATAACAAATGGAAAATAATTAAAAATTGAAGAAAATATTTGAATTTTCAGAAAAATATTAAAAAAAAAATTAGAAATTAATTTTACAAAATGAGAAAAACTAAAAATTGGAGAAAAGTCTGGAAGAAAACTAAAAATAATTGAAATTTACGATAATTAATAAAAAAAATTTGAAATTATGAAAACAAAGGAAAATAATTAAAAATTGAAGAAAACAATTAAATATTTAGAGACATTCTTAAAATTCTTAGAAAATAATTTTAGAAAATGAGAATAATTAAAAATTGTAGAACAGTCTGAAAGAAAGCTAAAAATAATTGAAATTTACGATAATTAATAAAAAAAAAGTTTAAAATTCTGATAACAAATGGAAAATAATTAAAAATTGAAGAAAATATTTGAATTTTCAGAAAAATACTTAAAAAAATTTAGAAATTAATTTTATAAAATGAGAAAAACTAAAAATTGGAGAAATGTCTGGAAGAAAGCTAAAAATTATTATATTTACGATAATTAATAAAAAAAATGTGAAATTATGAAAACAAAGGAAAATAATTAAAAATTGAAGAAAACAATTAAATATTTAGAGAAATCCTTAAAAATCTTAGAAAATAATTTTCGAAAATGGGAATAATTAAAAATTGTAGGAAATAATAGAAATTTGAGAAAAATACTTTAAAATTTTAGAAATTAATTTTATAAAATGAAAAAAACTAAAAATTGTAGAACAGTCTGAAAGAAAGCTAAAAATAATTGAAATTTACGATAATTAATAAAAAAAAAGTTTAAAATTCTGATAACAAATGGAAAATAATTAAAAATTGAAGAAAATATTTGAATTTTCAGAAAAATACTTAAAAAAATTTAGAAATTAATTTTACAAAATGAGAAAAACTAAAAATTGGAGAAAAGTCTGAAAGAAAACTAAAAATAATTGAAATTTACGATAATTAATAAAAAAAATTTGAAATTATGAAAACAAAGGAAAATAATTAAAAATTGAAGAAAACAATTAAATATTTAGAGAAATCCTTAAAAATCTTAGAAAATAATTTTCGAAAATGGGAATAATTAAAAATTGTAGGAAATAATAGAAATTTGAGAAAAATACTTTAAAATTTTAGAAATTAATTTTATAAAATGAGAAAAACTAAAAATTGTAGAAAAGCCTGGAAGAAAGCTAATAATAATTGAAATTTACGATAATTAATAAAAAAAATTTGAAATTCTGATAAAAAATGAAAATTATTAAAAATTGTAGAAAATATTTGAATTTTTAGAAAAATACTTAAAAATCTTAGAAAATAATTTTAGAAAATGAGAATAATAATTAACAATCGAGGAAAATAATGAAAAAATGATAAGATTAATTTAAAATTGAAAAAAATAATTGAAATATGCTGAAAATAATTTAAGATTGAGAAAGAAAATTGAATTATGATAAAAATAATTTAAATATGAAAAATTGAAAATATTCAATAAAATTTGAGAGAAATAACTGAAAAAATTATAGAATATATGTTTAAAAAAAATAATAATTACAAAATTACTTAAAAAATTTTAATTGAAGAGAATAATTAAAAAAATCGGGCAAGTTCGAGTTACACTTGCACTAAAATCGAGGGTTCCGTACACAAAACAAAATAATTTTTAATATATTTGATACTATTAAATATATAAATATATTATACATATTAGGGGAGAGTGGCCATCAATGTACCAGTTTTTTCAATGAACCATTTCAATTTTCTCAGAAACAATTAAATAAAAATTCTCCTAATTTTAAATATAAATGAAGTTTGCGTAAACACACTACGTCCATAAATTTGAGACGTGTGGATTTATTCTTTACACAGAAAACTGGAAAAAACTGTTTTTGATGTACTGAAGAAAAAATTTACCTAAAATACAAACACGTTTTTTAATTGAAATAAGGCCATTTAAAAATAAATGTACTTACGATTTATTTTGTTTTGGGCCTTAACTACAATATTCTAATGAGATAAAGATTTTGAAATATTGGATTAAGTTATAAAAAACCATTTTTGTTGCAAATGTCATGTTGATTCAATGTACCGGGGAACAATGAACCAACTGGAATTTCAGTGTATTTTCGATTTCCAGAGTGGTATGCTTGATTATAAAACTAGGCATGCATACAGCATGTTACAGCGATTGTTATCAGTACTTTTCTCAACATAGCAAAACTAAAATGCCATTTTAGCTAGTTAACTTAAATTTGAGGTATATTTATGTTATACATTATCAATTAAAAAGTGTTAAGTAACAATTTTTTATAGTATTTGATAGAAAACAAGTTTTTTTACAAAGTGAAAAGTGCAATATTATTATTGTTGAACATTTTTAGTATTTTTATAGAGGTGGTTCATTGTGTACCCAGTTTGTTGAAAATGAAAATAGCTTGTTACTTTAGAAAAATCCTAAATTTTATTATTTAATCAAAATAAATCCTGTAAAATATGTGTGCATTACCTAGATAAGTGTTGTAGTTTTATATTGATGCAAAGAAGTGCTTGAAATTGGTGAAATTCAATAAGTACTATGACCTTGAAAAAAACCCGGTACATTGATAGCCATTCTCCCCTATATATAATATAATATATAATGAATTTTTTGTACAAAATGGACCACCCCCCCTATCTTCCAAAATATTTTACTTAGAAAGTTCAAATTTTGTACAGGAATGTATTTTCAGGTGTAAATTACATAAAAATTATAGAGAACGTGATGGTGATTGCGCTGTCAACGAAAAATCCAGAGATTTTAGCAAATATCCATAAAAAATACTAAAAAATCATTTTATTTCCTCAACAACGCTATGATCAACTTCTACAATCATGTTCTCTACCATTTTTCTGTAATCTACACGTGAGAATACATTTGTATACCAAATTTGAACTCTCTAAGTCAAATTGTTTAGAAGTTATAGGAGGGGAGATACGGTCATTTTTTAGCATTTTTTTTAAATCGTTGGTTTTTGCTTAAAAACACTATATGATAACGATCTGCAACAAAGTTCTCTACAGTTTTTCTGTAACCTATATGGCAAACTACATATGTATACCAAATTTCAGCACTCTAAGTACAATAGTTTGGCAGATATGGAGGTGTCATTGTACACTTTTAGTGCATTTTTGCTAAAAAAATGACCGTATCCCCCCCCTTATCTTCCAAACTATTTGACTTAGGATACTGAAATTTGGTACACTTATGTAGATTTACGTGTAGATTACAGGAAAATTATAGAAAAAGTGATGATTATAACGATGTTAAAGTTATAACACTAAACTATGGCCCATATGTAAAAAAAATGCTCAAAAATATTGTTATTTCCTTGACAACGCTATGTTCAACACATACAATCATGTTCTCTATAATTTTCCTGTAATCTATACGTGAAAATACATTTGTGTACCAAATTTGAACTCTCTAAGTCAAATAGTTTGGAAGTTCAGGGGGGGGGGGGATACGACCATTTTTTAGCATTTTTTAAAAAAAATCGTTTTTTTTTTTGCTGAAAAACGCTATGATAGCAGCCTGCAACAAGGTTTTCTATAGTTTTTCTGTAATCTACACATCAAACTACATATGCGTACCAAATTTCAGCACTCTAAGTACAATAATTTGGCAGATAAAGGGCAGGAATGGTACAAATTAAACGCATTTTTTCGAAAAAATGACCGTATTACCCTCTTATCTGCCAAAATATTTGACTTAGAGAGTTCAAATTTGGTACAAAAATGTAGTATCATATGTAGATTACAGAAAAATTATAGAGATTGTTGTGGTGATAGCGCTGTCAAAGAAATGGCAAAAGTTATCAGCCAAAAAATATCAAAATTTCTCAAAAATCTTGTTATGATCAATCCCTAGAATCATGTTCTCTATAATTTTCCTTTCATCTACACGTGAAAATGCATATGTGGGCCAAATTTGAACTTTCTAAGTCAAATAGTTTGGTGGCTAGGGGGGGGGGGGGGATACGATTTTCGACAAAGTCTTGCCAATAGGGTTCCGTGCGTACACTTGTGGTGTACGGAACCCTAAAAAATGGCAGAAATAACGAAAATTGATGAAAATAATTGCAATATCGGATAAATAATTGAAATATTTAAAAGTAATGCCAAAATAATGAATATAATCATAAATTGATGAAAATCAAGAAGAATTGCAGAATTTATTTTTAAGCAAAAGAAAATAATTAAAAAGACGTTATATAATGGAAAATTAATGACAATAATTTAAATTTGAGATAATAACTGAAAATTTTTGAAATTAATAGCGTGTGTATATATTTTAAACTTCTTCAAATACCATAATAAATTTTTGAAGCATTTTTCGAAACTTTTTTTTTACACAAATGACAATTAAAAACCAGCACAAAATGACACTAACGAAAAAGGTTACCTTATTCTTTCAATTCGAATTTCAAAATATTTACTGATAAAGAGAGTCAAAATTAATAAAATAACAGGGACTAACTTCACTTCAGTTTTTAAAACGTGGACAGAAAAGTTGAATAAATATAAATACGAACTAACTTCAGGAGTTTACGGAGATTATTATTATTTAATTTAATTGTTATATTGTTCAGATTGGAAATGTTATTTTGTACAACTGCTAAATGTTATTTTGTACAATTTTGAAAAATGAATTTGTTATTTTGTACAATTTATAATTATATAATTTATATAATATATAATTATAATTATATAATTACATAATTTTATAATTTGCATTTAATCAAGCTTTATACAAATGCAGATAAAAAATGCAAATAAAATTATTATTTAAACAATTTTACTAACTTTTTATTCAGTGCTTCTAAAAAGATCCAGTTTTTTCAGTTTTCCAATTAACCAAACTTTATACAATTATAGATAAGAAATACAACCCTACTGAAAAATCCTATATAGGATCCTATATAGGATTTTTCAGTAGGGAAATGAAATTATTATTTAAACAATTTTTAAACAAATATTTTTTGTTTTTTACCAACTTTTTATTCAGTACTCTTAGAAACATGCAGTTTGATAAATTGTAAAATTTGAAAAAAAATTTATCTTTCAAATCGGTATGTTTCACATCTGCAATATGAGAAAAGTTTGTAAATAACGATAATTATTTGTTTAGAAATTGTTTAAATAATAATTTTATTTATCTTTTTCATCAGTAACTATAAAAAGTTTGGTTAATTGCAAAATTAGAAAAAAACTGCACCTTTCTAAGAGCACTGAAGAAAAAGTTGGCAAATAACAATAATTTGTTTAAAATTGTATGTGGTGTATTTAATTGCAAAATTAGACAGAAATTACATCTTTTTAGGTGCTGTGTAAAAAAGTTTGGTTATAGTAACAATAATGTTTTGTTTAAACATTGTTTAAATAAAATTTAAAACGGATTTGAAATTCATAATCGGCGACTTTGAAAACCTTTGGATACCAAGTTTTATAAAAATACATAATATTTTAGAAATTCGTCCGCAATATTGGATCCGCCATTTTCAATTTTTAAAAATCCGACTTCAGATTCGTAATCAGCGACCTCAGAAACCCTTAGATACCAACTTTTATAAAAATACATAATTTTTAAGAAATTCGTCCGCCATTTTGAATTTTTTAATCTGACTTCAGATTCGTAATCAGCGACCTCAAAAACCCTTGGATACCAAGTTTTATAAAAGATAACATATTTTTTTTAGAAATTCGTTTGCCATATTGGACCCGCCATTTTGAATTTTTTAAATCCGACTTCAGATTTGTAATCAGCGACTTCAGAAACCCTTAGATACCAACTTTTATAAAAATACATAATTTTTTTTAGAAATTCGTCCGCCATATTGGATCCGCCATTCTGAATTTCTCAAATCCGACTTCAGATTCGTTATCAGCGACCTCAAAAAATCAAAAAGGCTTGAAAATTGATCGAGAATTTCAGTCATAAAATTTCAAAAATAAGCTAAATAAATTTCAAAGTTCAATTATTATTCATACTTTAATTTATTTAGAGTTTCAAATTTCAATTAATTTTCAATTCTCTCAAAAAAAAAACTTTCCGTCTTCAAAACTATCAAATATATATACTAAAATTTCGCGTCCTGGTTGTTTACGTAATTTATTTGAGTTTTACAAAATTTAAAAAAAAAATCTTGACGTGTTGAATAACCGAAACTCCACTTGACAGAACTAAGAACTTTTAACTTCTTGAATCTCCAATTGTCAGAATATTAAACTTTCCGAATCTCCATTTGTCAGAATTTGTATTTGTCCGACCAGCAAAGAAATGTAGAATTGCTAAAACAGCTTTCTGATTGGCTGATAATGTTTCCGGAAAAATTTCCAACCAATCAGAAAGCTCTTTTAGCAATTCTACAGTCCTTTGGTTGGACACATGCAATTGGAGATTCTGACAATTGGAAATTTGAATATTCTGACAAATGGAGATCCGGGAAGTTAAAAGTTCTGACAAATGAAGTTTCGAAAATTTTAATATTCTGACAAATAATTTTCGGTCTACTGGAGATTCTGTCAATTGAGTTTTGGTAAAAATGATGGCGACCCAAAAATTGCACACCTGCAGCTTTCCTTTATGAAAAGTTGATAAATAACAACAATAATTTGTTTAATCAAATTAACAATTACACGGATTAATTCGTAAAAGTTCATGATTATAGGTTCTTTTTGTAAAATATTTATAAAATATTTATATCAAATCTCCGAAAACTCTTTTCTAAACATGCAAAATACATGGAAAGCTTCATCGGATTTGAGCTACCTCTAAATATTAATTAATTAAAAAAAAAAAAAAAAAATGTGTATTTTTTTGGATACTTTTTAATTCTCGTTTCCAATTTTCAGAGAAAAGCCGATCAATTGAATAATCCTCAAGAAGTGGAACGTGCCGAAAATGAGGGAAATAACTGCAATTTGTGCGATAATTTCGACGCGTTTCACATTTCAGGTGAGACTAGAAAAAATATTTATTCGAAAGCGAATCCTGGATTCAGGCCAAGACCCAAACATGCAACTCAATTGCGACATTGTACCGCCTGCGAAGCGTTGGGCAAGGGATCTGGCAGCTGGAATAAACAAGAATCGAGATTAATTCAATCAGCCAAGCAGAGAAATGGTCGAAGAAACGGCCTACCTACAAAATTTCCTGTCCCAAGACCAAGAACTCCATTTGCCAGACGCTCCTTTTGCATTGATACTCTCACTCCTCCTTTCAGCATTGTTCAAGGTTGCCGAGATGCTGATTATCCGGAGCACTGGAGACTCACTTCCGTTTATCAGCAGTCGTACCGTAATCCCAAAAAGCAGAGGGCAACAATTTTAAACTACGAGCACTGATTTCGGAGATTAGACACTGGAAAACTCAACAATCGACAAGATGTGAAAATATAGATAAATTTAGTGAAAATTGAAAATAAATTAAGTGATACATGAATTAAGGAGGAATTAAACACGTTCTCTAAAAGAGGTTATGTTTGAAGTCATTATTTTGTATTTTGGAATTAAAATGTCGACTAAAGACGGACGCTGACATTGACTGAATTTTCTGCAAGATTCTTTCATTTTGTCCACACCTGATCGAATGAAATAAGTTAAAGAACAAATTTTATTTGTTTGATAAATTTAAAACAAAATATTATTAATTATTAATTAAATAATAATAATCTCCTTAAACTCCTGAAGTTAGTTACTATTTATAATTATTCATTTTTTCTGTCCACGTTTTAAAATCTGAAGTGAATTTAGTTAGTATTAATATTTATTCATCTTTTCTGTCCATGTTTTAAAAACTAAAGTGAAGTTAGTCCTTGTTATTTTATTTTGTGCTGGTTTTTAATTGTCATTTGTGTAAAAATAAAGTTTCGAAAAATGCTTTAAAAATTTATTATGGTTTTTGAAGAAGTTTAAAATATATGCACATGCAATTAATTTCCTAAATTTTCAGTTATCTCAAATTTAGATTATTGTCATCAATTTTCCATTATATAATGATTTTTTAATTATTTTCTTTTGCTTAAAAATAAATTCTGCAATTCTTCTTGATTGTCATGAATTTATAATTATATTCATTATTTTGTCATTACCTTTAAAAATTTCAATTATTTATCCGATATTGCAATTATTTTCATCAATTTTCGTTATTTCTGCGATTTTTTAATTATTCTCTGTAATTAAAATTTTTTAAGTTATTTTGTAATTACTTTTTTTTTAAACATATATTCTATGATTTTTTCAGTTATTTTTCTCAAATTTTATTAAATGTTTAATATTTAAATTATTTTCATCATAATTCAATTTTCTTTCTCAATCTTAAATTATTTTCAGCATATTTCAATTATTTTTTTCAATTTTAAATTAATTTTATCATTTTTCAATTATTTTTCTCGATTGTTAATTATTATTCTCTTTTTTTAAAATTATTTTTTTTTAAGATTTTTAAGTAATCTTCTGGAAATTCAAATATTTCCTAAATTTTCAGTTATTATCTCAAATTTAGATTATTGTCATCAATTTTCCATCAAGGCATCAATTTATAATTATTATTATAATTATAATTATAATTAATTATTTTGTCATTACTTTTAAATATTTCAATTATTTATTCGATATTGCAATTATTCTCCTCAATTTTCATTATTTCTGCAATTTTTTAATTACTCTCTTTAATTAAAATTTTTTAAGTAATTTTGTAATTATTATTTTTATCTAAACATATACTCTATGATTTTTTCAGTTATTTCTCTCAAATTTTATTGAATGTTTTCAATTTTTCATATTTAAATTATTTTCATCATAATTCAACTTTCTTTCTCAATCTTTCTTTCTTTCTTTCTTTATTGAATTAAATCCAACAGTCACAAGGACCAGTTACAGGATTATCAAATTGGTACAATAATATTGAGAATAATTGCTACAATGTACATATAAAATATAATATAAACTAAACACTAGAAGAATGTTTCATATAATTAGTCACAGCCGTTATAAAACCTTGCAGGGAAAGGTCAAATCTTAAATTATTTTCAGCATATTTCAATTATTTTTTTCAATTTAAAATTATTTTTATCATTTTTCAATTATTTTTCTCGATTGTGATTTATTATTCTCTTTTTCTAAAATTATTTTCAAACATTTTTAAGTATTATTCTGAAAATTCAAATATTTTCTTCAATTTCTAATTATTTTCTTCAAATTTTAAATTTTAAAATCATTTTTCAATTATTTTCCAAAATTTATTTTCTTCAATTTTCATTTTTTTCGTTTGTTTAATAATTTTAAATTTTTTTGACTATTTATCTGATATTTCAGTTATTTTGTTCAATTTTCAATTACTTTCGTTCTTTTTTCTAATTTCAAACAAAAATTTCTAAATATTTTCTTTCTTTTGGCATAATTTAAAAAAATTTCAATTATTTATCCGAGATTTAAATTTATTTCATTATATTTAAATTATTTTTTTAAAATTTTAATTATTTTCATCATATTTCAATTTTTTTTCCTATTTTAAATCAATTTTATCATTTGTCTACTATTTCCCACAATTTTTATTTATTATTCCCATATTGTAAAATAAGTTTTTATTAAGATCTTAAAGATCTTTAAGTATTTTTCTAAAACTTTAATTATTTCCTTAAATTTTGAATTATTTTCGTTTATTTTCATAATTTCCAAAAAAATTTATTAATTATCGTACATTTCGATTATTTTTATCATTCTTCCAATCTTTTCTCCATTTATTAGTCATTCTCATTTTCTAAAATTATTTTCTAAGATTTTTAAGAATTTTTCTAAAATTTAAATTGTTTTCTTAAATTTTTAATTATTTTTATTTGTTTTCATAATTTCAAATTTTGTTTATTAATTATCGTAAATCGTAAATTTCAAATACTTTTAGCTTATTTTTTTAATTCTTTTCTCCAATATTTAGTTATTTTCTTTTTTTTAATTGATTTCTAAGATCCTCATGTATTTTTTCAATTTTTTAATTATTTTTTCTTTCTTTAAAAAAAATTCTGTAGTTTTTTTTAATTATCACACTTAAATGTCATTTATTTTTTACAACTTATCATTGTATCATATTTTAATTATTTTCGTCAAGTTTTAAAATTTAAAAACATTTTTCAATTATTTTCCAAAATTTATTTCCTTCAATTTTCAAATCTTTACATTTGTTTCATAATTTCAAAAATTGTTAACTATTTTTTTTTCTTTAATTTTCAATTACTTTTGTTCTTTTTCTCATTCTTTTTTATAATTGCCAAAAAAGTTTTTACTTTTTTCTCTTCAATTAAAACTTTTTCTGTTCAATTTTAAATTATTTTTATCTTTTTTCATTTATTTTCTTTAATTTTTAATTATTTTCTTTTATTTCAATGAACTTCTAAAAGTTTTAATTATTTTTCTCAAATTTTGTTTAACTTTCCTTTATTTAAAATATATTATGTAATTTGTTTAATTATTTTCTCAAATTTTAATTATTTTTTTTTAATTTTAATTCATTTATCTCAATTTCTAACCATGTTTTTTCAATTTTCAATTATTTTCTCTAATTTTTTATTATTCAATTTTGTTTTAATTTACTTTTAAGATTCTCAAGTATTTTTCTCAAATTTTAATTATTTTCTTCATGTTTAAAACATTTTTATGATTGTTTAAATTAGTTTCCCCAATTTTTAATTAATTTCATTTTTTTTAAAATTAATTTGCAAAATTTGCAATTATTTTGTTTAATTTCAATTATTTTTTGCAATTCTTTTTAATTCTAAAATATTATAAATTTTGTCCTAAATAAATATTTATTTTATTTAAATTAATTGATTTTTAAATATTATACTTAAAATATCTATTTCTTCTTATTAGATAAATAGTATTTACCGATTTTTTATATTTATTATTGTATTTTATCATTTTTAAAATGTATAAAAAACTAATCGCGCGCTTGCGCGCGTTTTATTTTGCTAGTCTATAAAAATAATCCGCAAGATTCATTCATTCATTCTTGTCTGTCCGCACCTGAAGTTTGTCACTTAGATATTTTTTTGTTTTAAATCTTTTACGTTTGAAAAAATGTATCTTTAAATTAAAATTAGAGACTACTTTCATAAGAGTTAATTTAAACTGCATTGACAGAAAATAAATTAATTAAAATATAGTTTACTCTAAAATATTGAACTGAAATTTCCATACACTCAAATTTTTAGTAAATTAAAATTTAATTCTATCAATATAAGTTAACTTAAAATGTTCTTGTGATTAAATTAATATATATTATATAATGCGAGAATTATTTAATATTGAATAAAAATAATTGAAAAACGAAGAATGCAATTGAAAATTGAAGTAAATAAATTAGGATTGAAGAAGATAATTAAAAATTACAGAAATAAATTTAAGATTAAAGAATTAAATTGAAATTTTAAAAAAATAGTTGATAATTAAAAGAAAAATTACAAAATGACTAAAAGGATTAAATTATTAAAGGAAATAATTAGAAATGAGGAAATTAATTGATAATCGAAAGAAAAATTCGAAATCTGGCGAAAATAATCGACAAAAGAACAATAATTAAAGAATAGGTTATAAAATTTAAAGAGAATAATTGTATATTAAAAACTGTTTAAAATTATAGAAAAAATTATAGATTTATTTAATAATGAAATTAAAATTATTTGAATTGATATTTATAATTTGTATCTGATTTTAAACAAAAAAATATCTAAGATCCAAACTTCAGGTGTGGACAGAAAAAGTTAATGAATCTTGTGGATTATTATCACAGATGAGATATGAAAATTACAGATTTTAACTAGATTTAAAAAAAAACATAAAATATTGAGTAATTATTATTTGACATCAAATTTTACCTCAACCTATTTTTTTCTGAAAAATGTACAAAATGTTTTTTTGTTTGAGGTTATGTTAATAAAGAGAACAACCTTAATGCATATTTAAAATGCTTCTTATGGCACTTTCACACCTCGGCTGGCTGGCTGGCTGGCTGAAGGTTGCTATGGTAACGTGTGAGAGTGAAGAGTTCAGACAATGAAAATTTGAATTGTCGCAACCCTTCACTCCCATGGCAGCTACTGAGGTGAGAAAGTACCTTTATTCGGAAAAAATAATCCTTTAATTCCTAAGCTGTAAAGAAAATATGTTTAATTAGTATCCAAATATTGATTTTTATTAATATAATTTTGTATATAATGAAAACTAACAGTAATTTGTGCATTTTAAGAATATTTTTGTAGAAAGAAGAATTTATTGTTAAATAGTTGCGTCTTGAAATTTTGAATTTAACCAAAAAAACACATTTTTGAACTTGCATAACTTTTTTCTGGATGAATTTAAAAAATTAGTACATTCCACATATATTTAATAATAAAATAAATATTTGGCTTCTTTCTAGCAAAAATACTTTTAAAGTGCACAAATTAAAAAAAGCAAATCTTATAAAAATAATAAAAAGTGACGGATTTTTTATCATTTTTAAGTTAAATTTATTACTGTTATTTTTCATTATATAACAAAATTATATTAATGAGAATAAAAATTGGATACTAATTAAACATATTTTCTTTACAGGATAGTAATTAAACTTTTTTTTCGAAAAAAAAGGCTTTTTTAAATATGCATTAAAAACGCCTTTTTTTCTTGACACTTCTTTAATTACAATTTACGGATACAAATTAAAAAAAATTATTTAAAACCACTTCAGAAGTTAACTATAAATTTCTTTCTAAATATAAAAAATCTTTAATTTTGTTTCAATTGTGAGTTTTAATGAATAATGTTTTTTTTAAATTAAATTTGCCACATTTTGTCTATATCAAATTAGATTAAGTTAGTTTTTCTATTTGTCTAATTATTTCTCCAAATTCTATTAAATTATTTTCATCCTTTTTTTATCTAGCCTTTTCTTTTTCTATTTTCTTCTTTTTTCAATTACCTTCTCAATTTTTTATTATTTCCAGACAAATTTCAATTATATTTTTCAATATTTTCAATTATTGGCGTCTAAATATATTATTTTTTTCTATTTATCAATTTCCAAATTGCATATTTTTTTGTTTAAATTATTTTATAAAAATTATTTTTTTCTTCGAAATGTCATTTTTCAATTTTTTAGTGATTTAAATAGATTTTCAATTATTTTCTACAAATTTCAAATACATATACTCCTTAAACCTTTCCTTCATTTTCCTTAAATTTAAATTATTTTCTTTAATTTCAAATTAAATTTACATTATTTACATTATTTCTTTCGTAATTTTCAGTTATTTTCCTCAATTTTCAATTATTTTCTTTAATTTCAAATTAAATTTACATTATTTTAGATTTTAAAAACTTTGAATTGTTGTTTCAAAAGTAGCTACATAATGTCTTAACTAAATTAAGTGTAGAAAGTCGTTTTTTACCTTAAAATAGAAACATTTATTTTAACTTACAATTGGTAAAAAAACTTATTTCAAAGTTCACAATATGTACAGACTCTTATAGAACAATTATATTTTTTTTAACCACATTAACAAAAAAAAAAAAATTGTTAAAATGCCAAAGGCTGAATGGAATTCGGATTCATGTAAGTGACATCATTTGGAAAATGGTCCATGACAATGAACCTTTTTTCGCTCGGTGGACTCAAATTTTCCAAAAAACCGAACCAATAAATTACTAATCCCTGTCCAAAACGATTCCAATAGCTTGAAAATTGCTCCTTAACATTTTTCTTGTGCACCTCTTTGTTTCCAAATCTTGCCTTGGATTCAATCCAATTAATTACGTAGCCATTGATTGCAATTGGAATCTCGAGTTTGACGTCTGGCGTTTTGTCGTAGCCCCTCGATCGAAGATGATTTTCATTACGGAACGAGATCTTTCTATCATTCAAAAAACCCTGCAACTTCACTTCGTATTCTTCGCCAACAGACAATGCAAACGAATCCGCAATTGGTCCGTATTGATCATCGTAATACACACACTGAAAATAAATTAAATTTGTAATTTTATAATTTATTTATTTTTAATGTAAAACAATAAAATTTATAAAATTGTAATTATAACTTTAAAAAAAAAAAGCAGAAAATAAACAAACTAATAATATTAATAAATAACAAAATTAATACATAATTTAATAAGGAATGAAAAAATATAAATATTACAAAAAGAGAGCAAAATAAACAAAAAAAAACAAGGTATTAAAAAATAGAAAAATCAGAGGCAATCGTTTAAAAAGAAAAGAAAAAAATGAATGGACAAAATAAGAAAAATCGAAAGGAAGAATAAAACTAAGAAAAAAAGCTGAACAAAGAAAACTAAGTCAATTTATTACTAAAAAAATTTTTAATAATTTTTAAGCGTTTTCTTCAATTTAGTAGAACATTTAAAAAAAAAGCAGGAAAAAAGTAAATTTAATGAAATTTAATGTATTTATCAACTTACCAAGTGTATTTCATAAGACAGGTCTCTATCTTCTATTAAAGTAGGATCCCTTAAATATTTTCCTACTGCTGGTCGCGAGTCTAGAAATAAAATATTTGTTTTTTTAATAAAAAGAAAAGAAAAATAAAATTTAGAATTATAAACTGAGAACAAATCTTTACTAAAAAAAATCAAACCAAAGTAAAAAGAATTGGAATAAAAAAAAATTGCATATTCTGGAAATTAATTGAAATTAATTAATTAAAAATAAGAGAAAGTAATTGGAAAATGATTTAAAAAATTGAAGAAAGTAAACAGAAAATTGAGAAAAAAATGAAACAGAATTTAAAATAAATGAAGAACAAAGCAAAAATTATAAGGAACAAAAAAAAAAATTATTCAAAAATGATATCAAAAGTTTTTAATTAAAGACAATAATTTTAAAATTATAGGAATTATATAATCTTATAATTAAATAATTAAAAATTAGAGAAAGTAGTTGGAAAATGATATAAGAATTGAAGAAAGCATTTAAAAAATTAAGAAAAAATCTTCATTAAAGGAAATGAAACAAAAGTTAATTTATAAAGTAAAAAAAAAACAAAAAAAATTATAAAAAATAAAAGATAATAATTGAAAAATGATTTTAAAAGCTTGTATTTAAAAAAAAATGATTAAAAAAAAATTTTTTTAAAAAATATAGAAATCCTTGAAAATTCAAGAAAATAATTGAAATTTGTAGTAAATAATTGAAAAATAATAGAAATATTTCAAAATAATAAAAATAAGTAAGAATTAAAAAAATTTATTGAAATTTGAAAAGAAAAAGTGGAAATTGTGGAAATTTATTAAAAAATAATTAAACAATTAAAAATTAGAGAAAGAAATTGGAAAATGATTTCTAAAAATTGAAAAAAGTAATAAAAAATTTAAAAATTGAGAAAAAATCTCCAACAAAAAAAGTAACTGATGTTAATATAAAGTAAAAACAAAACAGAAATTATAAGAAATAGAAGAAAATAATTGAAAAAAGATTTTTAAATTTTGTAATTAAAGAAAATAATAAAAAAAATTATAGATATCATTTAATTAATTAATTGAAAGATAATTAAAAATTTTTTAATTAGAAAAAGCAATTGGAAAAGTAAAAGAAAATTGAATAAAGTAATTAAAAAATTGATCAAAAGCCTTTTCTACAAAAAATGAAACCGAAGGTAAAATAAAGTAAACACAAAGCAAAAATTAAAAGAAACAAAAAAGATTATTGAAACAAGATACCAAAAGTTCTTAATTAAAGAAAAAAAATTTTTTCATTCTAGAAATCCTTGGAAACAGAAGAAAATAATTGAAATTTGAGATAAATAATTGAAAAATAATGAAAACAATTCAAAATAATAAAAATAATAAAAGATTAAAGAATATAACTGAATTTTGAAAAAATTACAAATTTTGGAAATTAATTGAAAGATAATTGAAATTTTTTTAGTTAGAAAAAGCAATTGGAAATGTAAAAGAAAATTAAATAACTAAAATAGTGATCAAAAGCCTTTACTAAAAAGATGAAAACTTTATTTTATAGGAATTAATAGAAGAAAATAATTGAAAAATGATTTTAACAAATTGTAATTAAAGAAAATAACTTAAAAATTATAAACATAATTGAAAATTAAGCCAAATAATTGAAATTTAAAATAAATAATATAAATAATTTAAAAATGAAGAAAATAATTAAAATTTGAGTAGATAATTGAAAAAATTATATAAAAAATTTTAATTAATGGAATGTTACAGAAAAAAACAGAAAAATACTTGAAACTTATACAAATTCATTGAAAAGAACAAAAATATTTACAAATTTATTTATTTATTTATTTATCACATTAGAGAAAATTATCAAATTAGAAAAAATAAATAAAAAAAGATAAACATAATTTAAAATTGAAGAGAACAATTTTTAATTTAAGATAAATAATTACAAAAAATACAAAAGGGGCGGTTCAAATTCTACACATTTAAACTCTACAATGATGAATTCTACAATTTAAAATTCTACAAATTTAAACTCTACAATGTTAAATTCTACACGATAAATTCTTCAAATTAAAACTCTACAATAAGATTTTTTATAAAACATATTAAAACCAAGTATTAAAATTTTGAATTCTACACATTTAAACTGTACACAGTTAAATTCTACACATTAAAACTCTACAATATGATATTTCATCAAAAATTAATAATACATTATGCATAGTTAAACTCTACACATTTAAACTGTACAATGTTAAATTCTACACGATATTCAATTTGGATTTTCTGACAAATTCTTTTGTTTATAAAAAAAATTAATAACCTTTAGATTCGACTTAATATATTAAAAATGTCTAGGCCATATCCAGTCAACATCTTCAGGGAAGTTAACCTCAAATTGTGAAAATCGACTTCTTTGCGAGGTAAACAAGTACTTAACCGATGTCCAAGTCATTTCCGGTCAACTTCTTCAGTGAAGTTAACCTCAAAAAGTAAAAACCGACTTCTCTAAAGTACCTGAGTTTTGAACCAATGTCCAGGTCATTTCCAGTCAACATCTTCAGGGAAGTTAACCTCAAATTGTAAAAATTGACTTTTCTAAAGTACCTAAGTACCCAACCGATGTCCAAGTCCTTTCCGGTCAACTTCTTCAGGGTAGTTAACCTCAAAAAGTAAAAACCGTCTTCTCTAAAGTACCTGAGTGTAAAACCAATGTCCAGGTCATTTCCAGTCAACTTCTTTAGGGAAGTTAACCTTAAAATATAAAAACCGACTACTCTAAAGTACCTAAGTACCTAAACAATGTCTAGCTAGGTCATTTCTGGTCAACTTCTCCTGGGAAGTTAACCTTAAAATATAAAAACCGGCTTTTCTGAAGTACCCAAAAACCTGGTCCAGGCCATATCCGGTCAACTTCTTCAGGGAAGTTAACCTTAAAATGTAAAAATTGACTTCTAAGAAGTACCCCAGAACTCAAGTGATGTCCAAGATATTTCTGGTCAACTTCCCTGTAATAAGAGGGTTATTGAGCAAGCGTTTTGGCTAGTTGAGCAAGCCCTCTGCTCAATTGTCCTAACGAAATATGGACAATTCAGGACAATTGGGCTGGTTGCTCATTCACCCAATGCATTGAGTCCAATAATCCACAAGGTATTTCGACCTTAAAACTGGAGAAAAATCGACTTAATATTGATAAAACACTAAGAAACGTTAAATTAAGCATAAATACACAAAATTAGATAATAAAAAAACGTATATTAAGAATAAATAACATTTTCGAAAAGACGTGATTTATTGACACACAGGGAGCAGAACACTTGACTAGCAAAATAGACGTAGCCAATCACAATTTAGTCTCTCACGGTAGAAAGATTTTGATTGGCTACGTCTATTCTGCTAGTCAGGTGTTCTGCTCTCTGAGTGTCAATAAATCACGTCTTTTCGAAAATGTTATTTATTCTTAATATACGTATTTTTATTATCTAATTTTGTGTATTTATGCTTAATTTAACGTTTCTTAGTGTTTTATCAATATTAAGTCGCTTTTTCTCCAGTTTTAAGCTCGAAATACCTTGTGGATTATTGGACTCAATGCATTGGGTGAATGAGCAACCAGCCCAATTGTCCATATTTCGTTAGGACAATTGAGCAGAGGGCTTGCTCAACTAGCCAAAACGCTTGCTCAATAACCCTCTTATTACAGGGTTTTTTAGGAAACTTAACCTTAAAATGTAAAAATCGACTTCTTTAAAGTACCTGAGTACCATGCTGAGTACCTAACCAATATGTAGGTCATATCTGGTCCACTTCTCCAGAGTACTTAGGTACTTAAGAGAAGTCAATTTTCAAAATTTGAGGTTAATGTCCCTGCAGAAGTTGACCAGAAATGATCTAGACATCTGTCGGTTACTTAGGTACTTTAGAAAAGTCAATTTTTACAATTTGAGGTTAACTTCCCTGAAGATGTTGACTGGAAATGACCTGGACATTGGTTCAAAACTCAGGTACTTTAGAGAAGACGGTTTTTACTTTTTGAGGTTAGGGATCATTCACATATCACGTAATACAAATTTGAGCTAATTTGAACCCCCTCCCCCCTCCTCGTGATACTTTTTCTATTGTTAAAAAATTAAATTTCCATGGACCGTGATATTTTGCCGACCCCCCTCCCACCCCTGAAGATATCACGTGATATGTGGACGACCCCTTAACTACCCTGAAGAAGTTGACCGGAAAGGACTTGGACATCGGTTGGGTACTTGTTTACCTCAGAGAAGTCGATTTTCACAATTTGAGGTTAACTTCCCTGAAGATGTTGACTGGATATGGCCTAGACATTTTTAATATATTAAGTCGAATCTAAAGGTTATTAATTTTTTTTATAAACAAAAGAATTTGTCAGAAAATCCAAATTGATTATCGTGTAGAATTTAACATTGTACAGTTTAAATGTGTAGAGTTTAACTATGCATAATGTATTATTAATTTTTGATGAAATATCATATTGTAGAGTTTTAATGTGTAGAATTTAACTGTGTACAGTTTAAATGTGTAGAATTCAAAATTTTAATACTTGGTTTTAATATGTTTTATAAAAAATCTTATTGTAGAGTTTTAATTTGAAGAATTTATCGTGTAGAATTTAACATTGTAGAGTTTAAATTTGTAGAATTTTAAATTGTAGAATTTAAACATATAGGATTTAATATTACTGTTTTATAAAAAATCGTATTGTAGAATTTTACTGTGTAGAATTTAACTTGTAGAATTTAACTGTGTAGAGTTTAAATGTGTAGAATTTTAAATTGTAGAATTTAACTATGTAGGATTTAATATTAATATTTGATAAAAAATCGTATTGTAGAATTTTACTGTGTACAATTTAACGTGTAGAATTTAACTTTGTAGAGTTTAAATGTGTAGAATTTTAAATTGTAGAATTTAACTGTGTAGAATTTAACGTGTAGAATTCATCATTGTAGAGTTTAAATGTGTAGAATTTGAACCGCCCCAATACAAAATATAGATAACATACAAGAAATCATAGATATAATCCCAAATAAAACTACTTGAAAATTGAATTAAATAATTGAAATATCAGGTTAATGGTTCAAAAATTTTAGAAATTATGGAAAAAATTAAAAATAATTAAAAATTAAAGAAAATAATGGTGAATTTGAGAAAAATATTTAAAATAATATGGAAAATAATTTTAGAAAATATGAATAATTAAAAAGGGAAAAAATTGAAAAATGATTTTAAAATTTGAAACTTGAAGACAATAATTAAAATATGATAAAAACAATGATAAGTTGAAAAAAATTAATGAAATTTGAAATAAATAATTGAAAAAATTGCATAATTTTTTTGAATAAATAAAAGATAATTCGAATTTGAGAAAAATACTTGAAAATCTGAAAAAATTCAAAAAAATTAGAATAATTAAAAATTGAAGAAAACAATTGGAAATTTGTGAAAAATATTTAAAAACCTTAGAAAATAATTAACAAATAATATAAATAATATAAAATAGAAAAAATAATTAAGAATTTGAGAAAGAAATTGTAAAAATTACAAATGTAATTAATAAAGTTTTTTTGGAAATTATTAAAAAAATTGAAAATATATAAAAAGTGAAGAAAATAATGGGGAATTAGAAAACTAGGTGTGAATTCTGTCCATTTCATGGACACTTCGCTTCCAAGGAAGCAAAACAATTTGCTTCCTCATAGAGGAAGCAATAATTTAATAATATTTTAAATATTTTAAGTTAATAAAAACAAAAATTAAAAAGACATGAATTATTTTGATTAAAAAGATACTAAAACAATTTGATTAGTTAATTTCAAAAATCTTTAAATTGTATGTTTTGGAAACAATGAAATATTGTATTCTTAATAATGTGGTTTCTCCTTATTTAAGGGGAGTCACCTGAGAAATTTCAATCCATCGAAATATGTTACTTATCAGTGCAAATTTTTTTTCTGGAATTCTTTTGGATGTAAAAGAATGACATATTATCAAAATTAAAAAAAAAAAAATTTTTTTGAATAAAAAATTTTTTGAAAAAAAATTAAAAAAATTTTTTTTTTTTGAAAAAATTAAAAAATGTTAAAACCCATACGATATTTTGTTTGAAATCTTAAAAAAGGCATATAAAAAAATTAGCATTAAAAAATATGAAAAATTGTAGGAGGAGATAGATTTTTACAAAAAAAAAAAAAAATTCAACAAAAAGAAATTTTTTTTTAATTTTTTTTTTTAAATTTTTTTTTTAAATTTTTTTTTTTAATTTTGATAATATGGCATTCTTTTACATCCAAAATAGTCCCAGAAAAAAAATTGGCACCGATAAGTAACATATGGGAAAATCCACAGAACCGGTCGATTTTCACTTATAGAAATAAAAATTTTCAAATTACGAGCACACCTTTCATTTATGTTTTATTTTATTTGAAAAGTATTTAAGAACAATTACCTTCTTGCGTGATCAATTTTATTTTAATGCCGTTCGAGTTAAAAGCCAAAAACGAAAATACCTATGTAATCTTTGTTCAGAAAATCTTAATGAAAAATGTGTACTTCTTTCTTTTGTTTTTTGCATATATATTTGTAATATTTACAAAACATTTTTAATAATAAAATATGATAAAATACAATTATTTATATACAATTCATATTTACAATTAACATAATAATTAATAAATTATAATTTCATTTTAGCATTTATTTTTTTATTTTGCAAATTAAATTATCTGAATCAATAAAGAGACATTATTGAGATTGATTTTGATACAAGTTTGAAAATAAAACAAATGAATGGTTATTTCATTTTTTATATTTATAAATACCTTCATTCAGTTAAATTTCTTTTAATTTTAGTTTTATTTTTAACTTTTAGGCTTTATAAACTGAAAATAGAATTTGGCGTTTGTATATAAAAATTATAATAATGTCTTTAAATAATCACACATGCTTTCAATCCATTATATTTTAATTTGTAGTTGTGCTCCTGAAAAAAGGCTAAGTTTTGAATCGTTCACGATCAAACATAGAGTGTTAATTTTTGTAATATTTTCTTTAATTCTAATCGCACACTGTTTTATTATACCTAGATTTGTTCATCTGCTAAAAAACAACAAGTACCAATTTGAAAAATTCAAATCGATTAATCGCCGTAAAAAATATTTATAAAAATTTATAGGTATTTTATTATTTTAAAATAATGAGTAACGCTACTTTCAGCGACTATCATTTCTTTTTAATTAAGGGCACATATTTTTTTCTGCCTTCAATAAATTCTACACTAAGTAAAGTATAATTCACCATCATTTGGAATTGTTTCGATCTATGCCGAACAAGTTATACCCATAAGAATTAAAATTGATACCTAGAATAACACGACAAATTTGAATTTTTAAGTAACTTAACTCTATTTTATTTTTTATATAAGACGAAAAGGTTTGCATTTACTCAATTTTCTTAATTTAATTGGTTATCAGGGATACTATAAATTGATAGAAATTTGAAAAAGATTAATATGATACTTCTAAAATAGAAAAATCTGTGAGTAACATGAAATCGACCGGTTCTGTGGATTCGCCCATATATTTCGATAAGTTGAAATTTATCAGGTGACTCAACTTAATGAACCAAATTTGATGATTTTCATTTCTCCCAAAAAATATGTTTTTTTCAGCCAAACAAAAAATGGCTTAAACAGACTTAAGGTACATGTTTAAAGCTTTAAAAATCCACTTAGAAATTTTATTTAACGTCTATTTTTGGTGTTACTATAGCTATTTGAAGAAAACGACTTTTTAAAAAAGTATCTTTACATTTCTTGAAATATTTAAAAAAAAAAATAAAGACACATTAATTTAAGCTAGATATTCTTTTTCTACAGGTTCTGGCAATAAGTTTTAAAAAAAAGGCGTCCCGGTATGTTCATTAGGCTCTGAGCAATCAGCGTTTGAAAATCACTCTGGTTCCGTAGACCCAATCTAGCAGTTACGTTAAATCCCAATAGTCTAGCAGTTGAGGGTTAACATTATTAGTAATATTATTATTATTATTATTATTATCATTATTTTACTAGGTGGAAATTATGTCCATTTTGTGGATATTTCGTTTCAAAGTTAGCAATTAAATTTGCTTTCTTATAGAAAAAGCAATATATTAATAATATAAAATTTAATTTGAGAAATTCTGTAAAAAAAGGAATTTTAAGTGCAAAAAAATGAAAAAACATCAATTAATTCACGAATTTTTGATCAATAATAAAAGTTATATAGGTCAATCGATTCGTTTTGAGATAAGGAATATGATTTTTTTATTCATTAAGTTGTATTTTTAGCTTGGAAAAAAATTTTGGCAAAAAACGATTTTTTTCGATGAAAAAAGGTGCTCAACAAAATTTGATTGGGTATTTTCAAAAATCCCTGTGTCCAAATTTAGATATTCACGAGCTTAAAAAGTCATCCAAATTTTATTCAAATCCGTTAAAGCGTTCTCGAAATATCCTGGCGACAAAAAACGCTATACACACACGCACACACACACACACACACACACATACATCTGGACATTTGCTTAGGAATGAAAATTTACGCTTTTTAGATGAAAATGAGTCGATTTAGACTATTTTTGGAAAATCGAAAATCTTAACGATCACAAAGCTTCCTCTATGAGGAAGCAAAATTAAAGAATAATTATTAATTCAAATGCATTTTTTAAAAAGTATCTGATTAAAACAAAAAATATTTATGTGCCAAACTTCAGGCGTGGACAAAATAAAAGAATGAATGAATCTTGTGGATTTTTATTATAGAATTTTAAACCAATTATAAATTTTTTATTTCAAAATTATATCATCTAAATACGAGATATAGATAAAAATGTAATTTATAAAATAAAAATCCCGCGGTAATTTGACATTTTTTCAGAATATGATCAAAGTTCAAATTACTTTTGTTGTATTTGAATATAAAAGGTGGATTATTATCTAATCAGATTCTCTGATTCATATCGTTATAATTATTATTTTTTATTACATCTGTTTTTCTTAATAGTATTGACCCTAATCACTCTTTAATTAAGATTCTGACTATTTATGGTGATAGAAAAGAGTCTTCTGGGAAACACATTTGTAACAATTAGCAACTGAAACATGACTTTTATAATGTAAATTTTAGAATATATTAAACTTATAAGTTTAATTAAATTTAATCTACACAAGAATATTGATAAAATTAAATTAAATAAACACAAATTTTAAGCAGCACGAAAACCTAGATATTAAATTATTCAAAATGGAAAGTAAAAATACAGGAAGACACTAAATAACACACACACACACACACACACACACACACATACATCTGGACATTTGCTTAGGAATGAAAATTTACGCTTTTTAGATGAAAATGAGTCGATTTAGACTATTTTTGGAAAATCGAAAATCTTAACGATCACAAAGCTTCCTCTATGAGGAAGCAAAATGATAGAAATTAGAAGAAAATAATTTAAAAATGATTTTAAAAAATTTTAATTAAAGAAAATAATTTAAAAATTATAGACATAATTGAAAATTGAGCAAAATAATTGAAATTTTAAATACATAATTGAAAAATAATGAAAATAATTAAAAATAATAAAAATATATAAATATTGAAAAGAATAATTGAAGTTTGAAAATTTTATAAATTAATTGAAAGATAGTTAAGTAATTAAAAATTAGAGCAATTAATTGGAAAATTATATCAAAATATGAAGAAAGTTATTAGTATGTATAAATTAATATGTACAAATAAATAAATTAGAAAATTGAGAAATTGAAAAAAAATCTAAACAAGAAAAAAAAAGAATCGAGATTAATATAAAGTAAGAACAAAAAAAAATTATAGGAATTAGAAAAAGAAAATAATTGAAAAATAATTAAAACATTTTAAAGGAATAAAAATAATTGAAAATTGAACAAAATATTTGAAATTTGAAGAAAGTGCAAATTTTGGAAATTAATGGAAAGATAGTTAATTAATTAAAAATTAGAGAAAGCAATTGTAAAATGATTTAAAAAACTAAAGATAATAATTAGAAATTTGAAAAATTGAGAAAAATTTTCATTAAAAAAATGAAACCGAATTTAGTATGAAGTAAAAACAAAACAAAAATTATAAAAAATGGAAGAAAATAATTGAAAAATAATTTTAAAAAATTGTAATTTAAGAAAATAATAATTAAAAAATTATAGACATAATTGTAAATTGAGCAAAATAATTGAAATTTTAAATACATAATTGAAAAATAATGAAAATAATTAAAAATAATAAAAATATATAAAATCTATTGATACCAAAATGGAGACAATTCTCACTTTAAATTAAGATGCAGAAGGAAAAATACATTGGAATAATTCAATTCGTTTATTTCCATTTAATGGAATCAAATTCGTTTTTTTGAGGTATTTTCAAAAAATTTTGCCAATCTAAAACTTCTGACTTCAAATTCGAATTCAGCACCCAAAATCAAAAAGAAATACACTGTAGTGTCTAAGCGAATTTTTTTTTTGAAATTTGCTCTAATTCGTGTTAATCAACAGTTTTTAAGTTTAACCCAAAAAATTTTGTCAATCTAAAACTTCTGACTTCAGATTTGGATTCAGCACCAAAAATCAGATAGAAATACACTAGTCTGTATTTCTATTGTGTGCCTGTCTCATTATTCCTTTTATGCAAAAAATGTGAATTTCAAATATTCATTACTTAAAATTTATTCTTAATATATTACTAATAACCACATAATATTACTTATTCACAAATGTTTTAAATTTAAAAACACTTCAATTTACTCAAAGATTTAAATTTCAAAATATTAATAATGTTTCTGAAGGCTGAGAGGCGAATTTCAAATTTTCCATTAAACCAAGACGAATGTGGCACTAAAAAACTATCTTTTCGGAATCAGGAAGTCTCAAAACGTCGAGAAATGTAGGTTTTAGCAAAAGTTCAAAATCGCACAAATTTAATATACCTTCTCATTTAGGATGAGAATGTAAAAATAAATTTTTTCAAAATTTCCAAAAATTTTTAGAAAAGTCAATATTTTTTGATGCAGTTTTATTAGGTGTGATCAATAAAAGTAAATAAGAAGAAAAAACCGAGAGTTTATTTATTTTTTTGCAAAATAATAGTGTTTCTGTACATGATTTTCCCATATTATGTTCTATTTTTTGCATATATAACGTGTATTTTGAGGATTTTAAAGGTTTTTATCAGTTAAATAGTTAGTTTCTTGTTAATTTCTACTTGAGTTTAGAAAGATGAGAATGCGTCAACAGTCTTCTGACCGATTTTCACCTCCCCCTCCCCCTCTTCTCCTCAAACAATACTTTTATACAATTGTAAAACTTAAAAAATTCATATCTTTTTGGGTTTGCATTATATCAAAAACATTCATTAACGAAATTTGTTTGTTTTTACCTGTACTTTAAGAAAAAAAATAGAGAAAAATTTTTTTTTTAATTTTTTTTTTTTGGGAAGTTAGAAAATGTTCTATTTTTGACATTTTTGGTCCAAAATAGCTGGCTAACGAACTCGATCTGTATTTTTGGTCACTTAAAACGCATACCAAATTTCAAATTGATAGATGAATTTTTACTCAAGTTAATGGATTTCAAAATTTTTTACACAGACAGACAGACAGACAGACAGACATACAGACATACAGACAGACACTTTCGTAAAACCCATTTTTTTGGAATCAGGAGGTCTCAAAACGTCGAGAAATGTAGGTTTTAGCAAAAGTTCAAAATCGCACAAATTTAATACCTTCTCATTTATGATGAGAATGTAATAAAGGAAGCAATTTGAAAATGATTTAAAAGATTTTCAATTAAAGAAAATTATTTAAAAATTGAAGAAAATAATTTAAATTTGATATAAATAATTGAAAAATAATAAAAATAATTGAAAATTGAAGAGAATAATGTAATTTGAAAAAAATTGCAAATTTTGGAAATGAATTGAAAGATATTTAAATAATTAAAAATTAAAGAAATCAATTGAAAAATGATTTAAAATATTGAAGAAAATATAATAATTGGAATTTAGAAAAGATAATGTAAAAATTGCAGAATATAATATTTGAAATAAAATAAAATAATTGAAAATCGAAGAACATTGTATTAATTATTCGATACTGAAGAAATTTTAATTTAAAGAATAATATAATTTATAATTTTTAAAATAATTGTAAATAAGAAAATAATTAAAACTTCAAAACAATAAATTATCGAAAAGTAAATAATAAAATTGATAATATATTTTATTATATTTTTATCAAAAATGAGAATCTAGTTTTTTATTAGTTTCTTATAATTAATTATAAAATGGTTATTTTTTTGGCACAAATTAAAATTAGAAGAATTAAACTTGGAAAATAAGAATTTTTTTTTTCTGTAAAATAATAACGATTTTAATAAAAATAACAATAATAATAATCATTTGAAAATTTAAATACTTACTATTTTGTCCTTTTTCTGTCAAAAAATCCTCTAAAATATGACGTGCCAGGAGTGCCGGAGGAGCATTAATTTCTACAGCCATTTGTAAAATAATTCCTTGTGTTTTTTTAGTCTCTTGAATTGCCTTATACCTAAAATAATTTAAATTATTACATTTTTTACATTATTAATGCACATTTCGTTAAAAATCTCTCAAATTTCCTATAAAAAAACGAACCTTTCGTAATATTTCTGTTCTCCGCCAAATAGCCTATTATGCATACATTTCATTCTTTGTTGCACTTCTATTGCCAAAATACTGAACAATGCGAATTTATTGACACTAGAAAAAGTGTATTTTTGTTAAATTCACGATTTTGCAAAGAAATAAAATAATAATCCCTTACCTTGCGTATTTTTTAACCAGCATTTTAGAACAATCTTTTGTCAGACCTCTGAACATTCGTATTGTTTTCATAATATCATCATATTCATTCTGCTTCATTTTCTGTTTTTTTAAATACCGTTAATTTATTTCACTTTAATTACACTGAATTTATTTAAAATACTTTTTGCTGGCGAATTGGTCCGGTTTTTTGACAGTTTGAGGTTATGTTCGTGTTGTTATTGTAAAGGTTAGGTTAGAATTAAGTCGGTCAGAGGAATTTAATTTACAGTTATATTTGTTAGATTTTATTCACTTTTTCGGCTTGTTAGTTTGTAGAAAATGTGTGATGAGTGAGTTAAAAATTTAAGTAATTTAATGACAATTGTGCTGAGTGAATAAAGTATAAAATGGCAGGTGAAAATGTTAAAAAAACTAAGTGCAATTCAAATAAACAAAATGAGAAGGAAAGTGCAGATTTGTAAGTGATTTTGAAAGTTTGTTAGTATAATAATTTTTTAGTTTTTATATAATTAATTTGTAAATCTTTAATTTTTTTATTTTAGTCAATGGTGGCTTCTTTTTTCTGTTATTGTTATATTAACTATTGGTACGAGATTTTTCAAAGTTACGGAACCAAAACATGTCTGGTGAGTTCGACAAAATAAAATTTAATTTAATTTTTTTTTTTTTAATTAATACACTTTCTCATTTATGGAATGAGAGGGTTAAAATTGTTATTAGTTTCTAAAAAAAATGAATTTATATTGTACATAGTTAATAAACGACTGTAAAAATAAAAATATGTTCTGCTTAAGAATAAATTCTCTAATTTTTCTATTATTTTCTACAATTTCAAACTATTTTCAATCTTTTGGCATGAATTTTCAATAATTTCAATTATTAATCTGAAATTTTAATTATTTTCATCATATCTCAATTATTTTTGTAAATTCAAGTTATTTTCATCAAATTTAAATTATTTTTTTCAATTTTAAATTATTTTTATCATTTTCAATTATTTCCCTCAATTATTAATTCTTATTCTCATTTTGTACAATAATTTTTAAAAATTTTTAAATATTTTCTCCAATTTTAATTATTATCTTCAATTTTCAATTATTTTGATTAGTTCTCATAATTTTCAAAAAAATTGATTTATTATCTTAAATTACAATTATTATTAGCTTTCTTCAATTCTTTTCTTCAATTTTTAATTATTCTCATATTTTTCAAATAATTCCTTTAGATTTTAAAGTATTTTTCTCAAATTTCAATTATATTTTTTATTTATTTGAAAACAATACTGCAATTTTTAAAATTATTTATTTCAAATTTCATTAATTTTTTTCAACTTATCATTGTTTTTATCATATTTCAATTACTGTCTTCAAGTTTCAAATTTTAAAATCATTTTTCAATTTTTTCCCCCAATTTTTAATTATTTATATTTTTTAAAATTATTTTCTAAGATTTTCAAATACTTTTTTCTAATTCCCCATTATTTTCTTCAATTTTTAATTACTTTCAATTTTTTTCATAATTTCCATAAAACTTTCTTATTTACATTTGTAATTTTTACAATTTCTATCTCAAATTTTTAATTATTTTTTCTATTTTAAATTATTTATATTATCTGTTAATTACTTTTTAAGGTTTTTAAATATTTTTTACAAATTTCCAATTGTTTTCTTCAATTTTTAATTATTCTAATTTTTTTGAATTTGTTTAAGAATTTTCAAGTATTTTTCTCAAATTTGAATTATCTTTTATTTATTCAAAAAACTTATGAAATTGTTTGAATTATACATTTTAAATTTCATAATTTTTTTCAACTTATCATTGTTTTTATCATATTTTAATTATTGTCTTCAAGTTTAAAATTTTAAAATCATTTTTCAATTATTTTCCCCAATTTTTAATTATTTTTATTTTTTAAATTATTTTCTAAGATTTTCAAATATTTTTCTCAAATTCCCCATTATTTTCTTCAACTTTGAATTATTTTCAATTTTTTTCATAATTTCAAAACTTTTAAATCATTTATCTGATATTTATTTATATCAGGGATCATATCTATGATTTTTTTGTATTTTAAGTATATTCTGTATTTTTTGTAATTATATCTCTTAAATTAAAACTTGTTCTCTTCAATTTTAAATTATGTTTATCTTTTTACATTTATTTTATCTAATTTTTAATTATTTTCTTTTTTTTCCATGAACTTGTAAAAGTTTTAAGTATTTTTCTGAAATTTTCTTTAACTTTCCTTTACTTATTAATTCATTATCCCTGAATTAATTTTCAAAATTTTGAATTATTTATCTCAATTTTAATCATTTTTTACAATTTTCAATTATTTTCCCCACTTCTTCATTATTTTAATTTTTTTAAATTTGTTTATAAGCTTTTCAAATATTTTTCTCAAATTTTTCTTTAATTTTAAAACATTTCTTGCATTTTCCAAATTACTTTCCCCCATTTTTAATTATTCTCATTAAAAAAATTTTTTTTTTAAGACTTTTCAATATTTTTCTCAAATTCCCCATTATTTTCTTCAATTTCTAATTATTTTCAATTTTTTTCATAATTTCCAAACTTTCAAACCATTTCTATGATTTTCTTGTATTTTATGTATATTTTATTTTTTTTTGTAATTATTTCTCTTAAATTAAAAATTTTTCTCTTCAATTTTAAATTATGTTTATCTTTTTTCATTCATTTGCTCTAATTTGTAATTATTTTCTTCTTTTTTTACAATGAACTTGTATAAGTTTCAAGTATTTTTTTAAAATTTTCTTTAACTTTCCTTTACATAAAATTTATTATGTAATTTTTTAAATTATTATCTCAAATTTTAATTATTTTCGTCAATTTTAAGATGTTTATATTTATTATTTTTCCACTATTTTCTTCAATTTTTAGTCATTTTCATTATTTCTGAAGTAATTTCTTAAGTTTTTAATTATTTATCTCAATTTTAATTATTTTTTTTAACTATATTCTCCAATTCTTTATTATTCTAATTTTTTTAAAATTTATTTATAAGATTTTCAAGTATTTCTCTCTAATTTAAATTATTTTTTTTAATTTTAAAACATTTCTAGAATTTTTTAAATTACTTTTCCCAATTTTTAATTATTCTTATTTTTTAAAATATTTTGCTAAGACTTTTCAATATTTTTCTCAAATTCCCCATTATTTTCTCAAATTTTAATTATTTTCTTCAATTTTAAATTATTTGTATTATTGTTTCACTATTTTCTTCAATTTTTTTTTCTTAAATTTTTAATTATTTATCTCAATTTCAATCATTTTTTTCAATTTTCAATTATTTTCTCAAATTTTTCATTATTCTATTTTTTTAAAAATTATTTCTAAGATTTTCAAGTATTTTTTTCAAATTTAAATTATTTTCTTTAATTTTACAACATTTGTAGAATTTTTAAAATTATTTTCCCCAATTTTTGATTGTTTTCATTATTTTTTTTCAATTTGCAAAATTTTTTTCAATTTCACTTATTGTTAGCAATTTTTTTTAATTCTAATATTTTATAAATTTTGTCGAATGTAAGTTAAACTTGTTTTGTTTATTTTTAAATATTATATTTAAAATATTTATAATTGTTAATAACATAAGATGTGGAAACTAATCCCGCTGTTTAATCTACTTTAAAATAAATTTTCAAACTGATAATACAAATAAATAAGATAAAAAATGTGTTCTAATGCTAATTATAAAATGAATAAAACTGGATTAAAATGTGGGAGAAAAATGAAGAAAATTTTTAAAATATTTTTAGATTAATAATATATTTAATTTTTTAGTTGGGACGAAACCCATTTTGGAAAAATGGGCAGTTGGTACATCAACAGGACATTTTTCTTCGACGTTCATCCTCCACTTGGAAAGGTAATTAAAAATAAAATTAATTTTAAAAATAGTAACTTTACAAGCATAATAGAATCGTGTCTCTAATTTGAATATTTTTCTAATTTTTTTATAGATGTTGATAGCACTCTCCGGATATTTAACCGGATATGATGGAAAATTTCCCTTCGAAAAACCTGGAGATAAATACGAAAATGTTAATTACGTTGGAATGAGAGTTGTAAGTTGTGATAAAAATTAAATTTCCATTTGATATTGCAAAAAAAAAACTATAAACAAATTTTCTGCTTTTAATTATTGTTTATTAATAAGCAAAATACAAAAATTATTATTTTTTCCAGTTCTGCACATTTCTGGGAGCAACAATAGTTCCTCTCGCATTTCTCACTGTCTGGGATTTAACGAAATCTCTAAGAGCCTCCACAATTTCCGGCCTTCTTATTTTATTTGGTAGAAAATATATTTTGAAAATTTTCTTAAAACTTACAATATTTTTAGATTCTTTATACTAAATTTCAAACCTTGAATTACAATAGACATAAAAGATTATCACTTATTCCATTTTTTTTTTCACTTATTTAAAACTTTTTTATCGTTTTTTTTTTTTAATTTATGTTAAATTTATTCAAACTCGTATTGATTCGAATTTGAATTGACTAAAAATTAAATTAATCCAAGCTTCAAATATACTAAATTATAGTTGATTTCAATTTTAAATTGATTTTTTTTAATTTCAGTTATCAATTAATTAATTTAATTTCAGTTTTGAATTTCGTTTTTAAATTTTCATTTATATTCTTCAGATTTTTCGATTATTTTCTTCAGTATTAAATCTATTTCTTCATTTGTCATATTTTAATTACTTACTTTAAAGTTCAAATATCAATTCGTTAAGTTTTTCAATTAATTTTATTAATTCTCAATTATTTTTAGTATTTTTAATTACCGTTAACATTTTTCGATTATTTTCTTCTTTTTTCAATTAATTTTTTCAATTTCGAATTATTAAAATTATAAATTGTCTAATTATCAATAAATCTAAATTTAGTTTGAATTTCAGATATTGGATTACTGACTCTGAATCAATACATTCTCCTGGATCCAATTCTTTTAAGTTTTATGATGTGTTCAACCTGGGGAATGTCACGCATTCATTCTTGTCAAAATCGTCCTTTTTCGTTGGCCTGGTGGAGTTGGATGATTTTTACCGGAATCTCTCTCGCTTGCACAATCAGCGTCAAATTTGTTGGATTATTTGTTGTTCTTTTGGTCGGACTTTACACGATTTATGAACTTTGGAGAGAACTGGGAAATTTGAATGAACCGATTGTACGTAATTTGTATTTTAAATCTATTTTCATCCATTTTCATCCATTTTTAAATTATTTTCTGTTTCAGTCGACGGTTGGAAAACACCTGTTAGCGAGATGCTTTTGCCTAATTATTCTGCCTATTTTACTCTATATTTCCTTCTTTTATGTGCATCTGACAATTCTGAATAGAAGGTAAAAAAAAAACTTTTTTTCCCCGGAAAATTGAAATATTTGCAAAAAGTGTCCCACTGGTAGCGATTTTCCCCTGTATTTGTAAATTCACGTAAAATTGAATTTTTTTCTTAATTATTGTTTTCAATTACAAGATAAAATTACTAATAAATGAAAATGATTTCAGTGGAAGTGGAGACGGATTTTACAGCTCGGAATTTCAATCTCTTTTGAAAGGAAATTCTCTTCATAATGCTACGATGCCTCGACAATTGGCTTACGGAGCCATGATAACTTTAAAAAATCACAGAACTGGAGGCGGATATTTACACTCGCATTGGCATATTTATCCGGGAGGAGTTGGCGCTCGACAACAACAAGTGAAGATAATTTCTCTTTTTTATTTCTATAATTTTCTAAATTTTCATAAATATTAGATCTATCACTCAGGCTTCACAAACCGTCCCCTATTTCCCCTAAATGTCCCCTATTTTGCGATTGGTCCCTAAAAGTCCCCTATTCAGAAAACTTTACCCTAAAACCCCCTTTTTTTCTCCAATTTGTCATTTATAAAATTATTTTTCAATGAATTTTCTGAATTTTCAATCCTTCATCTCAGATTCCAATTCTTTTCTTCAATTTACAATTATGTTTATCATTATTTCTTAATTTTTTCCTACCATTCATACTTATTTGTATTATTATTTGACTAATTTCACAAACTATCAATTATTTTCATCAAATTTCAAATATTTTATTCAAATTAAAATATTTTTTTCAATTTATTAAATATTTTTATTATTTTTCAATTAATTTCCAAAACTTGCAATTATTTTTTTTACATTCTAATTTTTTTAAATTATTTTTTCATTTTGTTTATCATTTTTCAGTTATTTTATTAAATTTTAGCAAAGTTTTGTAAATTTATCACTTATTTTTCATAAATTTTATTTATTTTCTTAAACTTTCAATTATTTCTATAAGTTTGAAAATATTTTCTCCAATTTTTAGTTTTGAAAAGTATTTTTTCATACACTTTCTACATTTTTTATTTATTTATCTCAAATTTCAGTCATTTGTATTATTTTTAAATTATTCCCATCATTTTTAAATTGATTTCTTTAATTTTTCAATTTTTTTCTCCAAATTAAGAATTTTTCAATTATTTTTTAACTGATTTACTAAACCTTTAATTATTTATTTCAATTAATTAAAAAAATTGTTAATAAATTTTAGAATTTTAAATTATTTTTTGATATTTTCAATTACTTTCGGTGTTTTGTAATTAATTTCCTAAATTTTGAATTATTTATCTCAAATTTTAATTATTTTAAAAAATTTATCATTATTTTTGCTATTTTTCAATTATTTCTTTTAATTTAAAATATATTCTGTCATTTTTCAAAATTATTCTTTTCAAATCTCGGTTATTTTCTTTATTTTTCAAATATTTTCTTATAATTTTAAATTTCTGTCTTCAATTTTCAATTAATTGCAATATAATTTTGCAATTTTTTTCTTCAATTTTTAACTTTTAAAATTATTTTCAGTTTGATTTATTTATAATTTTTGTTTATTACATAATCATAAATTTCAATTCTTAGTTTTCAATGTTTAATTTTTTTTATAACCTTCTCATTGATTTCTTCGATTTTAAATTACTTTAATAATTATTTAATTAATCTCTTAAATTTTCAATTATTTTTCTCAATTCTCGATTGTTTTCATCAATTTTGAATGTTTTTTTTAATTATTCTCATCATTTTTAAATTAATTTTTTCAATTTTTAATCATTTTCTGAATTTTCAGTTGTTTTAATAATTTTGCAATTATAGAAACAATTTATAAGGTTTTAAATTAATTTATTAAATCTTCAATTATTATTTATCTTAAATTTGAACTCTTTCTTTTAATTTTGATTAGTTTTAAAATCTTTTTTCATTGCTTTTTTCCAATTTTTAATTATGTTTATTATTTTTTAATTAATTACCTAAATTTTCAATTTTTTTTTAATTTACCATTATTCTTATCTTATTCTAATTATTTCTGAAGTTCTGCATTTATTTTCTATAATTTTGTATTATTATTTATCAGTTTTAAATTACTTTCCATAATTTGTAGTGATTTTCCTTCTTCTTTTTTTATTAATTTGAAAATTTTGTAATTATATTTTTTTTATCCTACAACTTTGTAATTTTGTCCTACCCAAATAAAATCGAGGTTCTACTGTATATAATTAATTTATTTTTATTCATAAAATTTTTAAAGTAGGTACCTTAAAAGTTCCCTATTTTCGTATATTCTGTCCCCTATTTCCCCTAAAATATTCATCATTGTCACTGTGAAGCCTGATCACTTCATTTTTCGATTATTTTCATAAATTTAAAATTATTTTTCTCAAATTGCAATTACATTCTTCACTCTCTCAATTAATTTCTTTAATACTTCACATTTTTAAAATGATCTCAAGTTTTAAATTTGTAGCAATTTTATTTTCTTTCAATTTCAGTGAATTTGAACTTGCATTGATTAAAAATTCAATTAATCCACGCTTCAAATATACTAAATATAAAGTGTTTTAAAAATGTCTTTAATTTTAATTAATTCTTTTCTATTTAGATTTCAATTATTTACAATAATTTTCAATTATTTTTTCCAATTTTTAATTATTTTAATTATTTTTCAATTTTTTACCTAAATCTTAAATTTACCTTCCGCAAATTTCCATTATTTTCTTTAATTTAACCAATCACTTTTACAATTTTAATTATTATCTTCAGCATTTAATCAATTTCATTATTTTTTGTAAATTTTAGATTATGTCATTTTGTCATTATAACCATCACTTTTTAATCATTTTCATTATTTCTGATTTAATTTCCTAAATTTTCAATTATTGTGTTCAATATACAATTCTTTTCATCATTTTGCAATTATTGTCTCCATCATTTAAAAATATTAATTATTTTCCAATTAATTTCCTAAATTTTCAGTTATTATCTCAAATTTAGATTATTGTCTTCAATTATCAATTTTTTAAACGGATTTTCAATTATTTACTTTTACTTAAAAATAAATTCCGTAATTTTCCAATTATTTTCGTCCTTTAAGCACAAATTTCAAAAATTCCAATTATTTATATGAAATTTTAATTATTTTCATCATATTTCAATTTTTTTTCAATTTTAAATTAACTTTATCATATTGTAATTTTCATTTTCAATCATTTTTATTATTTCTCAATTATTTCTCTTAATTTGTAATTATTAAGTATTCTCATTTTGAAATTTTTTTTTTAGAATTTTAAGTATTTTTCTCAAATTTTAATTATTTTCTTCAATTTTAAATTATTTTCATTTGTTTTCATAATATCAAAAAATTTTATTTTTAATCTTAAGTTTCAATTATTTTTATCTTACTTGAATTATTTTCTTCAATTTTTAATTATTCTCATTTTTTAAATTAATTTCTCCGATTTTCAAGTATTTTTCTCAAATTTGAATTATTGTTTTTTATTTTCAAAAAATTCTGCAATTTTTTCAATTATTTATTTTCAATTTCATTAATTTTTATTATGTTTCAATTATTCATGTATCATGTTTCAAGTTTTAAAATCATTTTTTAATTATTTTCACCAATTTTTAAATATTCTAATTTTTCAAAATTATTTTCTAAGATTTTTAAATATTTTTCTAAAAATTTCCATTATTTTCTTCAATTTCTAATTCTTTTCAATATTTTATAGCAATCTTAGTTTCTTTAAATTTCTGTTAATTTGAACTTGCATTGATCAAAAGTCCAAATAATGCACGGTTCAAATATATGTTCTAAATTTGAAGTGATTTAAAAATTTCTGAAATTTTTAATAATTTTTTTCTCTTATGATTTTAATTATTTAAAACCAGTTTCCTCGAATTTCAATTATTTTTTTGTATTTTTTCAATCACTTTTTTGTTTTTTTTCAATCACTTTTTTGTTTTTAATTATTTTTTCTTCGACAATAGAATAATTTCATTATAAAATAATTGATTTATTTACATTTATCAATTATTATCTTCAATTTTTAATCATTTTATTATTTCTGAATTACTATCCTAAACTTTCAAATAATTATCTCAACTTTGAATTGTTCTTATCAATATTCATTTTTTAATCATTTTTCCAGCAATTTTTAATTATTATTCTCATTTTGTTAAATTATTTTTTAAGATTTGTAAATATTTTTCTCAAATTTCAATTATTTTCTTTATTTTTCAATTATTCTCATTTTTTTATTGATTTCTCAGGTTTTCAAGTACTTCTTCAAATTTCAATAATTTTATTTGATTTAAAACAATTCTGCCCTTTTTCAATTATTTATTTCCATTTTCATTAATTTTTATCATACTTTAATTATTTTCTTTAAGTTTCTAATTTTAAAGTCATTTTTCAAATATTTTTCTCGATTTTTAATTATTTTCTGCAATTTGCAATTATTTCCATTCTTTTTCATAATTTCTAAAATTTTGAAACATCTCGTACTTTTCAATTATTTTTTACAATTTTTTTTTCCGCAATGTTAATTTATTTTTCTCAATTTTCAATTATTTTCTTCAATTTTTAATTTTTTTTCAAGTATTTCTCCAAATACCAATAATTTTTTTTTTAATTCTGCGATTTTTTCAGTTATATTTTTCTAATTTCATTAATTTTTATCATATTTCAATTATTTTCTTTAACTTACAAATTTTAAAATCATTTTTCCCAATTTTTAATTATTCTTTTTTTTATAATTATTTTCTAAATGTTTCAAGTATTTTTCTTAAATTTCCATTAATTTCTTCAATTTTTAATTGTTTGTATTTTTTTTCATATTTTACAAAATTTTTTATTAATTACCTTAAATTTAAAATATTTTTTTAGCTTTTTTTTATTCTTTTTTCCAATTTTTAATTACTCTCATGTATTCAATTATTTTTTTAAATTTTCAAGTATTTTTCTCAAATTAGAATTTTTTTATCTTTTAAAAACATTCTGTAATTTATTTTAATTATTTCTTTCACGTTTCATTTTTTTTAAACTTATCATTCTTTCTATAATATTTTAATTATTTTCTTCAAGTTTTAAAATTTAAAATCATTTTTCAATTATTTTCTTCAATTTTCAATTATTTCCATTCTTTTTCATAATTTCCAAAATTTTAAACCGTCTCGTACTGCAATTATTTTATTCAATTTTCAAATATATTTTGTAACTTTTTTCAATTATTTTTCAAAAATATTTATTGTTTTCCTCAATTCTCAATTAATTCTTTCAAATTTTAATTATTTACTCCTAGATTTAATAATTTTCATTATTATTTGATTAATTTCCTACCTTTTTGTTTATTTATCCCAATTTTCAATTCTTTTTTTCAATTTGCATTTATTATCCTTTTCCCAATTATTTTCTACACTTTTTATCGTTTTCATTATTTTTCAATTAATTTCCTAATTTTAATTGATTATCTCAAATCTATATTATTGTCTTCAAATGGCAATTTTTAAATTATTTATTTAAAATTTTGAATTAGTTTATTTAATTATCAATTATTTATATGATTTTTAAAATTATTTTCTTCAATTTAAAATTTTAAAACTCATTTTTCAATTATTATTTTTTTATTTGAAATATAATCCTGTAATTTTTAGTTAATTTTCTAAATTTTTAATTATTTGTATCAAAATTCACTTAGGTCCTTTTTTCAATTTTCCATTATTTTGGTCTTTTTTCAATTATTTTTCTTTAATTTCAGTCAATTCCTTCCATTTTAAATTATTTATATTTTTTAAAAATTTATTTTCTTGAAGTTTTAATTATTTGCAATTAAAGTAAATGACATTAAGTAATTCTTAAATAAATAAATAAATTTTCATTCTATTTCATAATTTCCAATATTTTCAATTATTTATCTATACAATTCCAATTATTTTATTCAGTTTTCATTTATTTCTATGATCATTAAATTATTTTCTGCAATTAAAAATTTTTTTAAATCAATTTTCCATTATTTTTCTCAAATTTTTAATATTTTCTTGAATTTATCTAAATTAGTTTTATCATTTTTTACAGTTATTTTTCTCAATTTTTAATTATTTTCATTTTTTAAAATTAACCTTTAAGATTTTCAGGTATTTTTTTCAAATTTCAATTTTTTTCTTCAATTTTAAATTCTATCTTAGGTTCTACTATATGTTTTTCACCTATTTTCAATCTTCAATTTTTATTTATATTCTGCCCGTTTTAAGTTTTTTCTTCAAATTCAATTATTTTATTTAAAGTTTCTAATTATTTTCTCCAGCTTAAAAGTATTTTTAACTATTGGTTAAATCATTAAAAATTGAGCTGATATTAATTGAAATTGAAGAGAAATAATTTTTTTTTGCCTTGAACACTTCTAAAAGGAATAAAAATTTTTCTTTTGATGTTGGACTCAAAGAAATTTTTTCACAAAATGAAAAATGTGCGGATTAAAAAAAGATTAATTTTTTTTAGATAACTACCTACTCTCACAAGGATGAAAATAATATGTGGCTGGTGAAAAAATTCGACACAGAAGAGATTCCAGAAGATCCAGTTTTAGTAAAACACGGCGATTTAATTAGATTAGAGCACGTAATCACTCGACGAAATTTGCATGCGCACAGAGAAATTGCTCCGGTCTCTAAAAAACATTATCAAGTCACTGGTTATGGAGAGGTTAAAACTATTTATTATTATTATTATTATTATTATTATTATTAAATATATAAATAGTAATAAATAATTTATATTTATTCTTATTTTTATAGAAAGGAACCGGAGATGCAAATGATGTGTGGAAAATATTAATTATTGACGGAAAAGAAGGAGATATTGTTGAAACAGTGACAAGTAAATTGAAACTCGTGCATTATTTGCAACATTGTACCTTAAGTTGCAGTGGAAAAACTTTGCCAAAATGGTAAAATATCAAGAAATAAAAAACACAAATTTTTATATGCTGCAAGATTTCGATTATAATAAAATTAATTTCAGGGCTTTTGGTCAGCAAGAAGTATCCTGTAATCCAAATATGAGGGACAAAAATGCTTTATGGAACATTGAGGATAACAATTATTCTAAATGTGAGAATTTCAATTAGTTTGTAATTTTATTATCTTTTAAATCATCGAGTCATTAGAATTTAAATTATGATTTAAATCAAAATGGCTTCAAAATTTGTCGGAAATTTAGAAAGAAAAAAAGCAGTCAGAATACGATCTAAAAATTTATTTTTGGGTAGAATGAGATTCAAATTTTAAAGTTTCAATTAATCCAAATCTCAATACAGTGAAAAATTAGTTATTTTACACATTCACAATAATCTTTCTTCTGTTTCTTAAAAAAAAAAAATTAATAAATTAACTTGTTCGAAACTATTTAATTTTATTTATATTTTCTTATTTTTCCAAAAACGTATTCATTGTTTTGGATTTTTTACGTTTTCTTAATTAATTTTCAGAATATTTTTAGATTTATTTGATTTTTGTAAAATTTCTTGTTAGGATTGTTTTAAGTCTAATATTGTAGAAAAATTTTTTGGTTTAATTTTCCTAAACTTTATTATTTTTGAAGGATTTATCAATTTTTTTTTATCAATTTTTTATTCTTCTTTTTACATTCTTCTATTATATTTTTACTACTTTCTAGTTTTTAGTAAATTTTTACCAAATTTTTTGCAATTTTTTTCACAAAAAATTGTCATCATTTTTTTCCTTCTATTTCATTTTTTTGTTATTTCATATTTTTTTTTATCATTTAAATTTTGTCGTCATTCTATTTCTTAACAATATTTTCTCTTGTCTTTAAAATTGTTTATTTTTTATTCTATATTTTCGATTATTTTTAGAAAATCTATTTGATACCTTATCCACATATTTTCATAATTTCTATAATTTTTATTAATTTTTGTTATTTTAAAGAGCTTTTTGCTTTTTTCTGTAATTGAAATCTTGTACTCAATTTTCTCAATTTATTTTCCTGTTTCTGAAACTGTTTATGTATTATTATTATTATTATTATTATTATTATCATTATTCTCATATTATTTCAAGTTTTTAAAAAATTTTATTATTTATTTTAAAAAGAATAATTTTTAAAATATTTTTTGCTTAACAACTTTTTTAACATTTTTTATTGATCTTCTTGTTTAATTTCTTAATTTAAAATATAATGTCCGTAAATATTGTAATTTTTTAAAAAGAAATTATTTTGTTCAATATTTTTTGTCATTTTTGTGTAGTTTTTTCAATTTTTCTCTATTTTTTTTTTTTTAATAATATGCATAACTAAAGAAACAAATCCGAGAAAATTATACAATTTGAGAATTATTATTCATATATTTTTATATTATATTTTATTTAATAACAGATTACTAAGAATCGATTATTTATCGATATTTTTTATTTGTATTTTCAAGTACCGAACGTGAGTTTTCAATTATACGCGCCAGGATTTTTGAAAAGATTCCTAGAATCACACGCCGTAATGCTTCAAGGAAATTCGGATTTAAAAGTCAAAGAAGGAGAGATTTCGTCAAAACCTTGGCACTGGCCAATCAATTACAGGGTAAATTTTACATTTAAATTTAAAAAAAATTCTATTAGGTAGAAAATATTTCTTTCTTAATTATTTTTCTATTTTAGATATTTTTTCCACTTTTAATTCATGTTATTTATCAAAAAAAAAAATTTACTTTCAGGGCCAATTCTTCTCCGGAAATGAACAAAAAATCTATCTTCTCGGAAATCCAATAATTTGGTGGGGAAATCTTTTGTTTTTGGCGGTATTTGTGTTCCTCTATATTCACGCGGCTGTCAGAGAAAAAAGGGGATTTCCTGAAAGCGAGGCTTCAATGAAACAGAGACAAAAAATCACGAATGCAGGAGTTTGGCTTTTTATTGGCTGGTTTCTTCACTACGCTCCATTTTGGACAATGACTCGAATTTTATACTTCCATCATTATTTTCCTGCTTTAATTTTTAATTCTATGCTGACTGCTGTCACTTTGGATCATATTGCCGAAAGTATCTTGATTTATCTTCCAAATTTAATTGGGAAGACTATTTATCACACAGTTGCTGCTATTTTTGTATCGACTATTAGCTACAGGTTGAGTATATCCTCGGAATCGAGAAAATATTAATTGTTATGAATTTGGCCTTTAGTAATTTTTTCCTGAATTGTTTAACATTTTCTTTTTTTTTTATCGTCGATTTTCTTTTCATATATTTTTTTTAAATATACCCTATTTTTATTTCGTTTTTATAACATTCAGCAAAATATTTGCTTTCCTTGGTAAATTTTGTAAATTAATTTCCCTAATTTTAAAGAAATTGATCTTTTAAAATTTTATAAAATTGTTAAAAGTTGAGAAATACGTTTGAATTTCAATTTTTAAATGCATTTAGGGATTTTGATTCATCCATTTTAAATCTAATCTAAATTTACATTTTAATTCCTAAAGAGCCTGAATATCAATTAATAGATTCTAATTAAGATGAATTTTTAATATTAATGTCAATTTACCATCATAGCTTAATTTACTGAAATAATAATTGTAATTTTTACTGAATTTCTTTTCAGTTTTTATCTATTTTCTCCACTGGCTTACGGAATTGAAGGACCTTCTGCAGCAGACTCAAAGAGTCCGATGCATTTTTTGCGGTGGCTGGACACGTGGGAATTTTAATGACAATATTTTATTGATTTTAAGAATCGAAAGTCTGATGTAGGTACTTTTAGAATTTTTTTTTCTCAGGCTATTAATACTTGCCTTTTTACAGATCTTTTAGAATACGTAATATTATTAAACACATTTTTTATTCCTTTTTTATACGTACCAGAGTTTTTCTCTCTTTTTACATTTTTTTACAACATTTAATGTTACATTTTTAAAAACTCAGTATCTTTATATTTAAAGCATACACGATATTTATTGTTATTGAAAAATTGAAAAAGAATTTTTCTACGTTTTGAAACTAAATTTCATGAAATCAGTGAGTTTGACAAAAAGTCGAAAATAACTCATATATTTTATTTATTGTTAAAAATGTCGTTTTAGAAAAAGTATTCTGTGATAATGCGAATAAAGATTTATATTGTCATAGCAAAAACAATTTCTGTATTTAGGAAACATCCTCTCTTTGAATTTATCTCTGTTTTGAAAAACGTTTTTATTTTTAGATTCTACTTTTTTTTTGAAATTTCGAATATGCGCATAACCTGTTGTTATAACAATTATAACTATTTCTTCATTTTTCAATTATTTAATTCTATTATTTTTCTAAATTACAATTATATTTTTCAGTTTTTTCATTAATTTAAACAGTTTTCAATGAGTTTCTTCAATTTTCAATAATTTTGTTCAATTTTTCAAATATTTCCTTCAATTTTTAGTTATTTTTGTAAATTTTCAATTGTATTTTTCAATTTTTAATTCTTGTCTTAAGTTTAATTACATTCAATATTTTTAATTTTTGTTCTTCAATTTTGAATAACATCATTAAAATTTTTAATTATCTTCTACAATAAAAATTTTTTTCTTGATTTTATTTAAAATTGATAAAATTGATTAAAATTCACATTTTTTATTTCTTTTGTCATTCTTTAATTATTTTCCTGAAACTACAATTTTCGTCTTAATTAAATTGTACAATTAATTTCTTCAATACTCAATGATTATTATTATTATTATTATTATTATTATTATTATTTATTTAACTATGTCATTTTTAAATTATTTTCTCCTTTTTTGAATTTTAATCTCCTCAATTTCTAATTGTTAATTCAAATTTCAATTATCCATTTCAATAATTTCAATTATTGTTTTCCATATTGAGTAATTTTGTTTCATTTTTTTTTTAAATAAATAAATAAAATTGTATTGCTTTTTATTTCAATTATTTTATTAAACTTGCAAAGTTTATCTTAAATTGAAAAACTGTATTTTTTACATTTTTTCAATTACTTCCTTCCATCTTCAATTATTTTTTCTATGTATTTTGAACACATTCTTCAATTTTTATTTAAAAAGAATTCTGTAATTTTTTCAATTATTTCTCTCAAATACGATTTATTTTTTACAACTTATTATTGCTTGTATCATATTTCAATTATTTCCTTGAAGTTTCATACTGTAAAATCATTTTTCAACTATTTTCCTAAATGTATATGCTTTAGTTTTTAATTTTTTTCAGTTCTTTTACAATTTCAAAAATTTTAAATTATTTATCTGAGATTTCAATTATTTCATTCAATTTTCAATTATTCATAAAGCTGATTCAATTTTCAATTACTTTCGTTCTTTTTTGTAATTTCCACAAATTTTTCAATGATTTTTGTTTAATTAAAAATTATTCTCTTTAATTTTAAATCATATTTATCTTGTTTCATTTATTTTCTCTAATTTTTAATTATTTTCTTTTATTTTTCAATTAATTTTCAAAATTGAACTATATTCATTAACTTTCCATTATTTCTATTATTTTGAGTTATTATCATTATTTTGCATTTATTTTGCTCAATTTTCAATTATGTCTATAATTTTTTAATTATTTCCTTTAATTAAAATTTTGTAAAATCATTTTTCAATTATTTTCTTCTAATTTCTATAATTTTTGTTTTGTTTCCACTTTATATTAATTTCAGTTTCATTTGTCTTTTTTAGATTTTTCCCCAATTTCTTTTGGCATGATTTTCAATAATTTCAATTATATATCTGAAATTTTAATTATTTTCATCATATCTTAATTATTTTTTTTTTAATTTAAGTTATTTTCATCATATTTCAATTATTTTTTTAAATTTTAAATTATTTTTATCATTTTTCAATTATTTCCCTCAATTATTAATTCTTATTCTCATTTTGTAAAATTATTTTTTTAAATTTTTAAATATTTTTCTCAAATTTTAATTATTATCTTCAATTTTCAATTATTTTGATTAGTTCTCATAATTTTCAAAAAAATTTATTTATTATCTTAAATTACAATTATTTTTAGCTTTCTTCAATTCTTTTCTTCTATATTTAATTATTCTCATATTTTTCAAATAATTCCTCAGATTTTAAAGTATTTTTCTCAAATTTCAATTATTTTTTTTTATCTAATTAAAAACAATTCCCCAATTTTTAAAATTATTTATTTCAAATTTCATTAATTTTTTTCAACTTATTATTGTTTTTATCATATTTCAATTATTGTCTTGAAGTTTGAAATTTTAAAATCATTTTTAAATTTTTTTCCCCAATTTTTAATTATTTATATTTTTTAAAATTATTTTCTCAGATTTTGAAATATTTTTTTCTAATTCCCCATTATTTTCTTCACTTTTTAATTACTTTCAATTTTTTTCATAATTTCCATAAAACTTTATTAATTACCTACATTTGTAATTTTTACAATTTCTTTCTTAAATTTTTAATTATTTTTTCTATTTTAAATTATTTATATTATTTGTTAATTATTTTCTAAGGTTTTTAAATATTTTTCACAAATTTCCCATTGTTTTCTTCAATTTTTAATTCTTCTAATTTTTTTGAATCTTTTTCAGATTTTCAAGTATTTTTCTCAAATTTAAATTATCTTTTATTTATTCAAAAAAATTATGAAATTTTTTCAATTATTTATTTCAAATTTCATTAACTTTTTCCAACTTATCATTGTTTTTATCATATTTTAATTATTGTCTTCAAGTTTAAAATTTTAAAATCATTTTTCAATTTTTTTTCCCCAATTTTTAATTATTCATATTTTCTAAAATTATTTTCCAAGGTTTTTAAATATTTTTCTCAAATCCCCTATTATTTTCTTCAATTTTTAATTATTTTTCATTTTTTCCATAATTTCCAAAATTTTTGAACCATTAACCTGATATTTCAATTATTTAATTCAATTTTCAAGTATTTTTATTTGGGATTATATCTGTGATTTCTTGTATTTTATCTATATTTTGTATCTTTTGTAATTATTTATCTTAAATTAAAAATTGTTCTCTTCAATTTTAAATTATGTTTATCTTTTTTTATTTATTTTTTCAAATTTGATAATTTTCTCTAATGTGATAAATAAATAAATAAATAAATTTGTAAATATTTTCGTCCTTTTCAATGAACTTGTATAAGTTTCAAGTATTTTTCTGTTTTTTTCTGTAACATTCCTTTTATTAAAATTTATTACGTCATTTTTTCAATTATTTTCTCAAATTTTAATTATTTTCTTCATTTTTAAATTATTTGTATTATTTTTTCACTATTTTCTTCAATTTTTAATCATTTTCATTATTTCTGAATTAATGTCCTAAATTTTGAATAAGGTATTGAATAAGGTAATCTCAATTTCAATCACTTTTTTCAATCTTCAATTATTTTCTCCAATTTTTCATTATTTTAAATTTTTTCAATTTCTTTCAAAGATTTTCTATTATTTTTCTCAAGTTTAAATTATTTTCTTTAATTTTAAAACGTTTCTAAAACTTTTTTAATTATTTTCCCCAATTTTTAATTATTCTTATTTTTTAAAATTATTTTCTTATATTTTTAAATATTTTTCTCAAATTCCCCATTATTTTCTTTAATTTTTAATTATTTTCAATTTTTTTCATAATTTCAAAACTTTTAAATCATTTATCTGATATTTTAATTATTTATATCAGGGATCATATCTATGATTTTTTTGTATTTCCAGTATATTCTGTATTTTTTGTAATTATTTCTCTTAAATTAAAAATTGTTCTCTTCAATTTTAAATTATGTATATCTTTTTACATTTATTTTATCTAATTTTTAATTATTTTCTTTTTTTTCCATGAACTTGCAAAAGTTTTAAGTATTTTTCTGAAATTTTCTTTAACTTTCCTTTACTTATTTATTCATTATCCCTGAATTAGTTTTCAAAATTTTGAATTATTTATCTCAATTTTAATAATTTTTTCCAATTTTCAATTATTTTCCCCACTTCTTCATTATTCTAATTTTTTAAAATTTATTTATAAACTTTTCAAATATTTTTCTCAAATTTTTCTTTAATTTTAAAACATTTCTTGAATTTTTCAAATTACTTTCCCCCATTTTTAATTATTCTTATTTTTTAAATTTTTTTCTAAGATTTTTCAATATTTTTCTCAAATTCCCCATTATTTTCTTCAATTTCTAATTACTTTCAATTTTTTCATAATTTCCAAACTTTTAAACCATTTCTATGATTTTCTTGTATTTTATGTATATTTTATATTTTTTGTAATGATTTCTCATAATTAAAAATCGTTCTCTTCAATTTTAAATTATGTTTAATTTTTTTCATTTATTTTCTCTAATTTGTAATTATTTTCTTCTTTTTTTCAATGAACTTGTATAAATTACAAGTATTTTTTTTTAATTTTCTTTAACTTCCCTTTAATTAAAATTTATTATTTAATTTTTTCAATTATTTTCTCAAATTTTAATTATTTTCTTCAATTTTAAGATGTTTATATTTATTATTTTTCCACTATTTTCTTCAATTTTTAGTCATTTTCATTATTTCTGAATTAATTTCCTAAGTTTTTAATTATTTATCTCAATTTTCAATAGTTTTTTTTTCAGTTTTAAATTATTTTCCCTAATTGTTCATTATTTAAATTTTTTCAATATATTTTTATGATTTCCAAGTAATTTTCTCAAATTGAAATGATTTTCTTTAATATTAAATTATCGCTGTTTTATTCTTATTTTTTTCGATTATCATTAAGTTTCCTTAATTTTAGATACAAATGTTCAATTATTGTCTTCCATTTTTAATTCCATTCTTTAATTTTTATTTCCATTCCTCAATTTTTAAATGTTTTCTTCCACATTAATTATTTCTCGGCTTTTTTCAATTACTTTTTTTTCATTTTTTTATTTCCTACAATTTTTTCAACTTTTAATTATTATCTTAAAATTGTAGAATTATCCTTTGATTTTTCAATTATTTTGTTCGGTTGTATACTAACCTAGCCATTTTTTGAATTTTATTTCCAATTGTCAATCATTTTCGTCATTTTGTAATTTTTTGTTCAATTATCAATTATTTTTTCAAATTTCAATTTAATTCTCAAATTGCCAATTTATTTCCTCAATTTTTTATTATTCAATTCAATTTCAATTATTTTTTCGATTTTCAATCCAGCTGTTCAATTTGCAACTATTTCCAAACAGTTATTCCCAATTTTTTTTCACTATTTCATTTAAATTTAATATTTATTACTTAATTTTTCTATTCTATTCAATTGTGTAATTATGCCAGCCATTTTTCTAATTTTGTGTTCAACCTGTCAATTATTTTCATCATTTTTCAGATACTTATATTCTTCAATTTCGTAATTTTCACTGTTTGAAATTGCAAAAATTTATAGTTTTATAAATGACCAACAACAATGCAAAGATTGTCGCGCCCGTTAATTTTGCTAGTGGAATATTATAATACGTAATTCTTTTTAAATATTTAAGATAAATTATTGTCTATAAATTTAGATTTTAATATTTTGTGATAATAAAACTTTATAAGCTTTAATTACAATTAATAAGATTATTTAGAATTTGTGTAACTTTTAAATTTAAGTATAAAGTTATATTTTAAATATAAAGTCGAATTTCGAAAATTTAAATAAAAAAAATAAAAAAAGTTGCTTATTAATTTTTTTACAAGAGAGCAAATTTAAAAATTTGATAAATATTTGGAGATATTGTTGAGGAGTTTTTGTTTAACCCGGTTTCTCATTTGAGCCAATTGTTGTGTGAGACGAGAGCGAAGATTGGACGAATTAAACCCACCAGGAGTGACTGTTTCGTCGAGATTGGAATATCCGGTTAAAAAAGGACAGATGCGTCCGTTCGAGTCGATCAGCAAAAATAAATGATACGGATGTGAGTGAAATTTTAATCCATAGCAGCAACGATAACTCGACTCAAAACCTCTTATCTCTGAGAACGCGCAACGTACCGAGGAAATCAATAAAATATCTCTACTAGTCACTGACAGACACGTGGTACGTTCTGATTATAGTTTTCATTTATATTATTGACACTGAACTTAGCATGACTTTCGAACTGTAAGTAGACTTTGAGAATCAATTTCAAACAATTAAATTCTACTTTTATTCCCCAAAAAAATACCAAATTAATATTCAAACATTTTATGATTCTTACAATTTTTGTAATTTTGTTAAATTATGTAATTTTGCAATTATTGAATTTGAGCTTTTTTGTCCAAATTTATATTTAGAGTATTTAATTTTTATTGCTATAAAATTCGTTTAAATTTGGTTATGTATCCCGATACTAAAATTGTGGAAAAAAATTACAAAATCGTAGATTTAAAAAAAGGGTTTGGATTTTTTTTTTTTTTTAGTTTAATACATTTTATTCTGTGCACTCGAATGAAAAAGACATTTCTAAAATGTCAATTTTGAAATTCTAAAATTCCTTCCAAGAATTTGTAATTTTTTTTATGGAATTTTTTAAGAATTTTTTTTTTTTAGAACTGCAAAAAAAAATTCTGGTTTCGACCCTGTAATTGTATTAAAGAAAAATATTGTTTTCAGGTTCCAGAATTAAAAAACCTGTTATGTGGCTCCAATTGGAAACGATAATATGCGCAATGCGATAGTGCTTTTGATATGGGGCCTGATTCATTGTGGATTTTGTGGAAAAACGATAAGAGTCGCACAGAGACCTATGAACTTACTTCTAGATTTTCACGCTTATCGTCAAATTTCAATTCTTCACTTTATCGTCCCGGAAAATTCAGCCTCTGCGAATTTCAAGTATAAATTTCTAAATTTTCGTTGCATTGCAATTTTTTTTTTAATTTGCTCCAATTCCAAATATTCTTTTATTTAAAATATATTTTAATATTGCCTTTTTTTTTTTAATTCCAATTTCTCTTCCTTTCCAACTTTAATTTTTCATTTCAAAAAAGAAAATTTAATTTTAAAAATTCTTTGAACGAAAATTAATGATTTCGAATATTCTATGAATTGAATTAGTCGCTTCAATTCCAAATATTCTTCAATTAAAAATTCCCAAAATAACCAATCATTCTTTATTTAAACAATTTTTAAATTTAAATTTTCCTTGAATTAGAATATTTTTCGTATTCAAATATTTCGCCGATTTTGAAAAATGCCTTTAATTTCAAATTATCCTAACTTCCAAATATTCTTCAATACCAAAAGACCGTATTTTCTAAATATTCTTTAATATAGAACATTCTTAAAGTAAAAATATTGCTTCATTCCAAATATTCTTCCATTAAAACTAATTACTAAAAGTAATCTTTAATTCCAAATATTCTACAATTCTAAATTAAAAAAAAAACTCAAAATGTACTTTAATTCCAAATATTCCACAATTCAATATTTTATGCAATTCCAAATATTCTTTAATTACAAATATTGTTCCTTCTTAACTATTCCAAATATTCCCAAATATTCTTTTAATTTAAAATTAACTTTAATTATAAATATTCTTCAATTTTAACATTCTTTCATTAAATTCTTCAATTGTAAATTTACAGTATTCCTTAATTATAAAATTTCTGAAATTCCGAATATTTTTTATTCCAAAAATTCCTAAATTTCAATTATTTTTTAATTCAAATATTTTTTAGCTTTGAATAGTTTTTCAACTGCGAAACATGTTTTGAATTCCAAACATTCGTTTTTTCGAATATTCCTTAATTCTTAATATTAAACTATTCCAAATTCACTGCCGAATATCTGCAATTCCAAATATTCTTGAATTATAAATTTTTTTACTTTATATCCAATAATTCTTACATTCCAAATATTCTTTAATTCCAAATTTTTTATTCCAAATATCCTTCAAATAAAAATTCCCAAAATGACCAATCATTCTTTATTCAAACAATTTTTAAAATTAAATTTTCCTGGAATCAGAATACTTGTCGGATTCAAAGATTGCATTAATTTCAAAACATGTATTTAATTTCAAAAAAATTCTTAACTTCCTAATATTCTTCGATTCCAAAATTCTTATTTTTTAAATATTTATTAAATATTCCAAATATTTCTCAGTTCAAGATATTCTGCAGTTCTAAATATTCACCAATTCCAACTATTCTTTAATTTAAATTTAGTTTTAAATCTAAATATTCTTTAATTCAAAATTAGTTTTAATTCCAAATAATATTCTTTAATTCAAAAATTAAGAAAAAACTCGAAATCTACTTTTATTCCAAATATTCCTCAATTCTTTTCGAATATTCCTTAATTCCTAATATTAAACTATTCCAAATTGACTTGCGAATACACTGCATTTCCAAATATTCTTAAATTACAAATATTTATTCTTTAAATCTAAAAATCGTTCAATTCCAAATATTCTTCAATTCAAAATTCCCAAAATAACCAATCATTCCTTATTCTAACAATTTTTAAATTCGAATTTGTCTTGAATCAGAATATTTGTCGGATTAAAAGATTTCATTAATTTTGAAACATGTATATTTAATTTAAAATATTCCTAACTTCCTAATATGTTTCGATTTCAAAAGTTCTTATTTTTTAAATATTTTTTAATATTCCAAATATTTCTTAAATCATGATATTCTGCCGTTCCAAATAATCTTTTAATTACAAATATTGTTTTTTCTTAACCATTCCAAATATTCACCAATTCCAACTATTCTTTAATTTAAATTCAGTTTTAATTCCAAATATTCTTCAATTTAAAATTAGTTTAAATTCCAAATAATATTCTTCAATTCAAAATTTAAAAAAAAATTCGAAATCTACTTTTATTCCAAATATTCCTCAATTCAAGATATTCTCCAGTTCCAAATATTCCCCAATTCCAAATATTCTTTAATTTAAAATTAATTTTAATTACAAATATTTATCAATTTTAACATTATTTCATTGAAATATTCTTCAATTGTAAACATTAATTTATAGTAGGTATTTCTTAATTATATAATTTCTTAAATTCCTATTTTATTCCTTACTCCAGCAATTCCTGAATTCCAATTATTTTTTAATTCTAATATTTTTTAGCTTTGAAGTATTCGTCTTTTCGAATATTCCTTAATTCCTAATATTAAACTATTCCAAATTGACTTCCGAATAAACTGCATTTCCAAATATTCTTAAATTACAAATATTTATTCTTTAAATCTAAAAATCGTTCAATTCCAAATATTCTTCAATTTATAATTCCCGAAATAACCAATCATTTCTTATTCTAACAATTTTTAAATTCGAATTTGTCTTGAATCAGAATATTTGTCGGATTCAAAGATTTCTAATATCAATCGAAATATTCCTTGATTCCTAATATAAAAATCTTCCACATTGACTTCTGAATATTCTGCAATTCCAAATATTCTTGAACTTCAAGCATTTGTTCTTTACATACAAAATTCTTCGATTCTGAATTTTTTTCAATTATAAATATTCTTTAATTCTTTAATTCCAAATATTCTTCAATATGAAATGCACTTTAATTTCAAATATTTTTCAAATGAAAAATTTTCTTTAATTAAAAATATTCTTCAATTCCAATTATTAATAATTCTTAATATCCTTTAATTCTAAAGTTACTTCAATGTAAGGAATCTTTAATTCCAAATATTCTTTAATTGGAATTTTTTATTCCTAATACCTATTCTTCAATTAACAATTCCCAAAATTATTCCAAAAGTCCTAGTTTTCTAAATATTCTTCAATATAAAACATTCTTAAAGTAAAAATATTGCTTCATTCCAAATATTCCTCAATTCAAGATATTATGCAATTCTAATTATTATTTAATTTAAAATTTATTTTAATTCCAAATATTCTTAAATTGTAAATTTAATTAATTTACAGTATTCTATAATTATAAAATTTCCTCAAATCCAATCATTCTTCATTCCATCAATTCCTAAATTCCAATTATTCTTTAATTCGAATATTTTTTGCCTTTAAATAATTTTTCAATTTTGAAACATATGTCCGAATATTCTTGAAATACAAATATTTGTTTTTTTATATTGAAAAAGTATTCAATTCTAAATATGCTTCGTTTCTAACTTTTCTTCATTTATAAATATTCTTAATTCTTTAATTTAAATATAGTTTTTAAAATTTCACTAAATTTCAAACATTCTTTAATTAAAAAAATCCTTTAATACCAATGATTTAAATTCTTTTTGTTTTTAATTATCTTTAACTTTAATTCTAAATATTATTCAATTTTAAACATTCTTCAATATAAAATGCACATTAATATTTCTGCAAATTTTTCTTTGATTCTTCTACTTAATTTAAAAAAATCATCTTTAATTACAATTTTTTTATTAATTTTAAAAATCCTTCGTTTCCAAATATTCTACAATAATTTCAAATATGTCAAATTTTCTTCTGTTCCAAATTTCTCTCAATTCGAAATATTTAATCCATTCATAACCTCAAACTGGAATCTCGTTTTTCACCCCAAATAAAAATATTATTAAAATCAATTTCACCAAATTTTGAAAAACCCAGTTGTACATTTTTCAAAAAAGATTAGGTGGAGCTAAAATTTGTTGTTAAATAATAATTATTCAACATTTTAAACTTTTTTTTTTAAATCTAGTTAAAATCTGTGATTTTTATCCTATTTTAATAAATAATAGCTCATTTTTTCTCGTTGAAGCATTCTCTACAATTTTATTTGTTGGATTTTGTTAAAAAATATTTTGTTTAAAAGTTATTGAAAGAAATGTTTTTTTATTTATTGTTTAAACAAAATAATATTCAACAAAATCTAACAAATAAAATTGCAGAGAGTGTTTCAATGAGAAAAATGAGCTATTCTTTGTCAAAATTGAATGTAAATTACAGATTTCAACTGGTTTGAAAGAAAAATAATAAAATGTAAAGTAATTATTATTTGACAGCAAATTTTAGCTCAACCTAATTTTTTCTGAAAAATGTACAACTGGATCTTTCAAAATTTGGTAAAATTTATTTCAAACCCTAAGTGTCACAAATTCTAAAAGTTGCACCAAACAAATTATCATATCTTTCCGGGAATTAAAATTTAATTTAATTATAAACTAAATCATAAATTAAATGAAAATTCCAATTCTATTAAAAATTCTCATTCTACTGAAATTTATCAATAAATAAAATCACTGGTCGTATTAAAAATTGATGATTAGTAAAACAAAAATTGTATTTACAATTTCAGATTCGTGGCAAAGGAAGAAAAACTCAGCGGCCTCGGAAGTTGCTCTCCACGAGATGTTTCCGTATTTTTAAAATACGGTAGCATCCCTTTCGTCCAACCTGACGGTGCCAGAATAAAAGCAAAGGTGTTAAAAGACAGAAGACGCCACTATAGTTTAGAAATAAAAAGCAATGGCGACGAGCATATTAAAAATATTGACGCTCCTCCACCCGGAGATTGGTACGCGATTGCTTTTCGCTCCTGGTCTGATCCAGATAACGGAAAAATTACCCAGGAAGGTGATAAACGAAAGAAGATTAAAATTTTGTTCTTTTTTTTCTATTTTTCTTACTTGCCTATCCATTCATTAAATTATTTAAGTATATATTATTAATTTACATTCATATACTTAAAAAAAAAGATATTTTATTATTTTCATGTTAATTAAATTCACGATTTTTTTTCCTCCAGGAATCGGCGTTTATTGTGACACGATTCTCGAAGCCGATCTGTCTATTGAGATTCCGGACACTTTGTTGACACTTGCTGATCCGAGGAAAGATACAGTTGTCCAGCTTTCTCGCAAAAATGACTCAGCGGTAATTCAGTTTCCAATTTTCGAAGAAAACGATCAAATGTTTATCAATTTTTCGTCTTCTTGTGGCGCTGATTGTTTTATTATTGCTCACGTAACTTCTAGGTAAATTAAAACGCGTCCAATCGAGGGTTTCGTGGCTATTAGATTAATTGAATTTTAAAATTATCCGCAACTCTCGGCTTTATTTGAAAATTCTCGACACCGTTCAAAAGTTTTCGGCGCTATTTGGGAATTTTCGGTAACGTTCGGAAGCATTCGGCTGCACTCGGAACCTTTCGGGTTCATTCGGAACCTCCCGGATCTGCTCGGCAAGTCTCGGTAGCAATAAGGTATTTTCGGCAAAGATTTAAGGACGCTTATACCCTCAAGCGGTTCTCATTCTATCGGACCATGATAGTCAATATTTTTTTAATTTTATTTCTTCTTATAATTTGGTTTCTAAATAGTATTTTGTAGTTAAAATCATTACACAAAAAAGTTTTATTGAAAAAAAAATTTTCCGTTGAAAATTTCAAGCTATTAAAATTTTTTCTTCCTGATTATTTAAAAAAAGTGAAGAAATACTGCCCTTGAATAACATTTTCTTAACAACGGTACGGTAAATTAATTAAATATTGTTGTAAAAGTTGTATTATACTACAGTTTAAAATATATTAGTTTTTTTTAAAAAATTGTAGAACCGTGTTTTTATAATTAATTAAATTAAAGTCATTTTGCGCGTTTTGTTACTGTTTCCATGTAAAAGTCCCAACTTTATAAATTTATATCTTAAAAACGGAACGGTAAAATTCAATAAAATTGTAACAGTACATGTAAAGTAATGCATTTAATATGTTATTAAAATTTTATAAGAATCTGTAGAAATTGGTTTTTTGGATAAACCTCCTTAAAGCTTTCGGATCCCCTCGACACCTCTTGGAAACTTTTGATACCCTTTGCAAATTTTAAGCAACGTTCTCAATGAATATTTGAATTTATTAGAAAAGTTGTAATTTATTTTTGTCATTTTTCAATGATTTTCTTAAAAAATTGACTAATTTTCGACCAAAAAGCGTAAATTTTCATTTTTAAACAAATGTCCAGATGTGTGTGTTATATATATATATATATATATATATATGTGTGTGTGTGTGTGTGTGTGTGTGTGGATAGCGTTTTTTGTCGCAAGGATATCTCGAGAACGCTTGAACGGATTTCAATAAAATTTGGATGACTTATTAAGCTCATGAATATCTAAATTTGGACACCAGTAGCGTAACTGGGAGGGCAAGGGCCCTGGAGCAAACAGGAAATCGGGTCCCCAATTATATATGATTTTTTAAATAGATGATTTTTTCTTTTAAAATTTTAAATCATATGTCACCTTTTTAAAATGTTCTAAAATTTTAAAATTATGGCAATTATAGTTTCTTCAAATTTAAGTTAATGTGAACTTGCATTGATTAAAATAAGTTCAATTAGTCCACGTTTCAAATATACTAAATTTGAATTTTGAACTATTTTTATCATTTTTTAATAATTTTCTACAATTTTTAATTCTTTGAATTATCTTCAAAATGTTTCCCAAAATCTTAAATTTACCTTCCTCAAATTTTAATTATTTTGCTTATTTTTTTCAGTCACTTTTTCAATTTTAATTATTTTTTCCTTGACATTAAATAAATATAATTATTTATTCCTATAGATTTTATATTATTCAATGCAAATTTAAAGTAATTTTTTACTTTACCATTATTTTTGTTATTTTTAAATTATAACCTTTAATTTTTTATCATTTTCATGATTTCTAAAATAATTTCCTAATCTTTCAAATATTTCAAATAATTATTTTGTTCAATTTTCATTTATCTTTATTATTTTGCAATAATTTTCTCCATCCTTTATTATTTTCATTATTTTTCAAAATTAATTTCCTAAATTGCAGTTATTATCACAAATTTAGATTATTGTTATCAATTTACCATATTTTAAACCATTTTTCAATTATTTTCTTTTGCTTAGAAATAAATTTTGCAGTTTTTTTATTATTTTTTTCAATTTCTAATTATTTTCATTACTTTTGCATTATTTTCAAAAATTTCAAATGTTTTCATCAATTTTCCATTATTTCTGCGATTTTTTTAATAATTCTCTTTAGTTAAAAACTTTTTAATAATTTTGTAATTATTTTATTTCATAAACATATATTTTATGATTTTTTCAATTATTTCCCTCAAATTTTTTTTACGGTTATCAATTTTTCACATTTAAATTATTTTCATCATATTTCAATTTTTTTTCTAAATTTATAAATTATTTTCAGAATATGTAAATAACTTTTTCAATTTTTTATTATTTTCCTCGATTGTTAATTATTATTCACATTTTCTAAGATTTTTAAGTATTTTCCTAAAATTTTAATTATTTTCATCAATTTTCGATTATTTCGGCTATTTTTTAATAATTCTCTTTTATTAAAATTTTTTACTACTTTTGTAATTATTTTCTTTCATTAAACATAATTATATTCTATGATTTTTTTAATTATTTCTCTCAAATTTTGTTTACTGTTTTCAATTTTTCATATTTAAATTATTTTTATCATATTTCCATTTTTTTCTCGATCTTAAAATATTTCCAGCATATTTTACTTAGTTTTTCCAATTTTGAATTATTTTTATCATTTGTCAATTATTTTCCTCGATTGTTAATTATTATACTCATTTTCTAAATTTATTTTCTAAGATTTTTAAGTATTTCTCTAAAATTTCAATTTTTTCTTCGATTTTTAATTATGTTCATTTGTTTTCATAATTTCCAAATTCTTTTTATCAATTATCGTAAATTTGAATTATTTTTAGCTTTCTTCAATGCTTTTCTCCATTTTTTAGTTATTCTCATTTTTTTCAATTGATTTCTAAGATCTTCATGTATTTTCCTCAAATTTCGAATATTTTTTTTTAATTAAAAATAATTCTGTAATTTTTTAAATTATCTCACTTAAATGTTATTTATTTTTTACATCTTATCATTGTTTGTATCACATTTCAATTATTTTCTTCAAATTTCAAAATTTAAAAACTATTTTCAATTATTTTCCAAAATTTATTTTCTTCATTTTTCAATTCTTTACATTTGTTTTATATTATAATTTCCAAGATTTTAAATTATTTATCTGACACTTTAATTACTTCATTCAATTTTCAATTAATTATATTATTTTTTATATTATTTTCTTCAATTTTCAATTACTTTCGTTCTTTTTCTCGTTCTTTTTCAGAATTTCCAAAAAGTTTTTACTTATTTCTCTTTAATTAAAACTTGTTCTCTTCAATTTTAAATTATGTTTATCTTTTTTTATTTATTTACTCTAATTTTTAATTATTTTCTGTTATTTCAATGAACTTCAGAAAGTTTTAAGTATTTTTCTTTCTTTCCATTATTTAAAATATTTTATGTAAGTTTTTCAATTATTTCCTCAAATTTTAATTATTTTTTTCAATTTTAATTTATTTATCTGAATTTTGAATCATCTCTTTTTTAATTTTCAATTATTTTCTCTAATTTTTCCTTATTCAATTTTTTTTAATTTACTTTTAAGATTTTCAAGTATTTTTTTCAAATTTAAATTCTTTTTTTTATGTTTAAAACACTTCTATGGTTGTTTAAATTACTTTCCCTAATTTTTAATTGATTTCATTTTTTTTCAATTAATTTGCAAAATTTGAAATTATTTTGTTTAATTTAAATTATTTTTTGCAATTCTTTTTAATTCTAAAATATTATAAATTTTGTCGTAAATAAATATTTATTTTATTTATATAAATTGATTTTAACTATTATATTTAAAATATTTATAATTGTTGATTACACAAGAAGTAGAATCCATAAATTACTGCATGTAGTAAGGTTTTTGGAATTTTTTTTTTTTTAAAAGGGGTCTATTAGGGTTGACTAAGGGCCCCTAAGCTCAAGAGGTTTTTGATGACCTTTTTTCATAGAAAAAAATTGTTTTTTGACAAAAATGTTTTCCATGCTGAAAATACATTTTAATGATTACAAAAATCATATTCCTCATCTCAAAACGAATCGATTGACCTACATAACTTTTATAATTGTTAAAAAATTTGTAAAATAATTCATATGGTTTTTCATTTTTTTGCATTTAAAATTCTTTTTTTTTTTTTAATAACTTTTATATAATTAATTTGTTGTTTTCTCTATGAGGAAGCAAAACATTTTGCTCACTTGGAAGCGAAATGTCCATAAAATAGAAATAATTTGTACCTAGTTTCTATTATTTTTGACATTTTAGAATAAATTTCTACAAATTTCAATTATTTAGAAAAAAAAATTATTTTCATAAATTTTAAATTTTTTAATGCTAGTTTTTAATTATTTTTTACAAAATTTCAATCGTATTCTTCATTATTTTTATTATTGTCATAAATTTATTTTTTACATTTTTCAATTATTTTCTAAAAATTTGAATTATTTTTTTCAAAATTTAATTACTTTCTTCACATTTGACTCTTGTGAATTATTCTCTTCAAATTTCAATTATTTTCTTCAAACTTCAATTAATTTCTTCAACTTTGCATTCATTTCCTCAAACTTCTAATATTTTTCAAGTTTTTCAATTACTGTCTATAAATTTCTAGATTTTTACACCAGTTTTCAATTATTTATGTCCTTATTCAATTAGTTTCTTGAAATTTCAATTATGGTCTTCAATCTTTAAATTATTGCCAGGAATATTTAAATTATCTACACAAATTTCAATTTACTTTTGTTATATTGCAATTATTTTCTTTAAATTTTAATTATTTTAAAACATTTTTTTTTTATTTTCATGAATTTTTAAATTTTTTACACCAGTTTTCAATTATTTTCTTCAAATTTCAATCATTTTCAACGTTCTTTTTATTATTGTCATAAATTCATTAATTTTTTACCCCTTTTTCTGTTATTACCTACAAATATCAATTATTTTCTTTAAACTTTAATTACTTTCTTAACATTTAAACTTTTTTCTACTTTTTTGAATTCATTATTCTCTTCAAATTTCAATCATTTTCTTTGAACTTCAATTAATTTCTTCATCTTTGCATTAATTTCCTCAAACTTCTAAAATTTTTCAGTTTTTCATTTTTTCAATTATTGTCTATAAATTTTTAATTTTTACATCACCTTTCAATTATTTATGTCCTTATTCAATTAGTTTCTTAACATTTGAATTGTATCGTCAATTTTTCAAGTATTGACATAAAATTTTTAATTTTTTGTCATTTCTCAAATTATTTAATTACCTACTTAAATTTTTTTTTGTTATTGTCATGAATTTTAAAATTTCTTACAATAAATTTCAATTAATTTCTTCAAATTTCAATCATTGTCTTCATTATTTTTATTATTGGCATGAATTTATTAATTTTTTAGACTTTTTTTCAATTATTTCCTTTAAACTGTAATTTGTTTCTTCGTATTTAATTTTTTTTACCATTCTTGAATTATTCTCTTCAAATTTCAATTATTTTCTTCAAACTTTAATTAATTTCTTCAAATTGGAATTATTTTTCTCAAACTTCTAATATTTTTTTTTTATTTTTCCAATTATTGACTTCAAATATTTAATTTTTTACACTAGTTCTCAATTATTTTTGTCATTTCTCAATTATTTTTTCAAATTACAATTATCTTTAGCATTTTCGAATTATTTTCTTTAAATTTGAATGGCTTTCCTAAATTATTATATTATTGTCATCAATTTAAAAAAATTTTAAATTCGGCATGTTCAGAATCCTTCGGGTTCAATCAGAAGTACTCGGCATTTCTCGGAAATTTTCGGGTCCATTCGGTAGATTTAGATACTGTTCGGAACCTTTCGGCTCTACTCGGAATCTTTCGGTATCGTTCGAGAACGGACGGACGGACAGACAGACGACAAAGTCCATCTGCTCTTGGCCACGAAACCCTAAAAATAATTTATTTATATATATTTTCAGAATATTTTTAATTATAATCTTTTTTTTTTACAGAAAGCGTTTGGCAAGTGTCGGTACAAACAACTCGGAAACGAGTTTACAATTTACACCTTACGATAAAAATCTACATTACGCTACTTTACGACTTCTCACCGGAAATGAGTCAAAAATTATCCTAACCTTGTCCGAAGGTTCGTCTGATTTAAAAAACCTTAGTTATGTCACACTCGTGAGAAAGTCGCTGTCAGATTTTTTTGTCTTCGATTACGAGCATCTTCACGACAATAAGGCCTCTCCTCTGAATCTGACTTCCGGAATTTTGTCCATTTTCAAGTTCCAAGTTGGTCCGATTTACGACATTGGCGGGACCTTGTCCATTGGCCTTAAAGTTGCCGACAGTGGAGTTAAAAAAAAGAATATTCTTCTCATCGGCTGCGTTTCACTAGGTTCGTTTCTTCATTTTAATTATTATTATCTTAATTAATTTTATTAAACTACTTAATTAATTTTGATCTTAAATTTTGGTTCAATTTATATTTATGTTTCTACACGCTATTTTCTTTGTGTAATTTGTAGTTTTTTTTTATTTTTTTGCCGCAGGTTTTTATTCTGATGTGTCGTCGGGCGCGGGTTGCATCCGGGAAGAGAAGACAACTCCTCCGGACATTGTCGCCAATGAAACGAGTCCATCCTTTATTCACGTGCCTTATCCGGAGCCTGGAATTTGGTATTTGAGCGTAAAAGCATTTAAAATCAAAAACAATTGTCCCTGCGCGAAAAATTGCACAAAAATTGCTTGCGATGATTGCGACTGCATTGAAGAAATCGACCTGAGAATTGAAAGCAGCATTTCTTCTTCATCCTGCGTCAATGGCGCTTGTAACGACAGGTTTGTTTTGTGCCTTATACTTCATTACATAGAGACATTTCAGTATCCAAAACATTTTCTGATAACTTCTGTCTTTACTATTAAAATCTTTTCGTAAATTCGGGCGCAACCTGAATAAACACAATTTATTTACAGCCAAAATAATAAATTAAATAAAATTCCAGAGGAAGGTGCGTACAATACATGAGTGGTGGCTTTGTATTCTCAGCGTGTCACTGCTTCGCCGGTTACCGAGGATTTGACTGTGATGACGACACGTACGTCCTTGACGATGAAGGGATCCTGCTGCGTGTGCTGACCCTCACCCTGAGCAATCTCGCTTTCATTGGAACAATCTACATCGCCATCAGTCGACAATATTACGTCGAGTCCGTTGTTTACGCCGGAGTGCTCATCTTCTCGAGTTTCTATCACGCTTGCGAGGCTGGAGAAGAAATCCACAGCTTCTGCCTGATGCGACTCAGCGTTCTGCAATTCTGCGACTTCTATAATGCCCTGCTCTCGATCTGGGTGACCCTGGTCGCGATGGCCTCTTTTGGCCGCCGTCTGACTGCCCTTTGCCAAATGTCCGGTGCCATTGTCCTCGCAATTTGCGCGGAACTTGATCGAACCGCCCTCTGGGTTTTCCTCTTACCTGCAGTCACCGGCTGCAGTCTAGTTCTAATCTCCTGGATACGAAGATGCCGCTCGAAAAATACTTATAAGTATCCAGCTCGACCTTACGGCACAATCCACCTTGGAGCTGGATTATTGTTAGTTATCCTAGGACTGATTTGCTACGCATTCCTTCAAACCAGAAAAAATTATTTTCTAGTTCACAGTTTTTGGCACGTTTGTGTCGCTGTTGGTGTTATGCTTTTACTGCCAAAGAGAAAGTACATGCAGTAGAAGAGTCAATAGTACAAGAATATTTGTGATATAATGTTATATACAGTTAGGAAGTTATTTAGTGTCAAATAACTTATGTCCAGGTAATTCAAGAGGCGAAAAACGATCAAATTTAAATAGAAAAGAAACTTTATGCATATCAGTTATTTTAGATGTTAATTGTTGTGATATTATGAAATTTATGATAGGAGATTAGTAACACTTGTGTACATTTTTTATGGTATTGTTTTGCTGGCACTCTTTCACGACAGGAAATAACAGGCAAAAAATTATTTTCACTGTATTCATATTAATAACGTAGGACCACAAACAAATGGCAATTTTTACAAGGCAAATATGAATGTGACTTTTTTCCGTATTTTGATGGTTTAGAAACAAATTTAAGGGCAGATTTACATAGAAATATTAAAATTTATTAAAAATACAACGGTGATATTAGATACCCCATTTTGTGTTTTATAAATCTGACTTCAGATTCGTAATTAGCGATTCCAAAAACCCCTAGATATCAAGTTTTATAAAAATATAAATTATTTTAAATGTTCAATCACCATATTGGATCTATTTTGAATTTTCTCAATTTGCCTTGAAATTCGTAATCAGTGATCCCAAAATTGAAGGTTCAAAAAACTTTCGTGACACATTTTTTATTTGACATGTTTTTGAGGTTAGAAAAGAATTCCGATGCGGTGTAGTAAATCTGACTTGAGATTCGTTGTCAGCGCATCAAAATTTGGCAAAAAATCATAATCATATTTGCCTTAAAAAATTTTTATTTTTTGTGATTTTGTGTAATTCAAGTTTTATTGTGATTATTCGTAACTTAAGTAAGATGCAAGAGAGAAAAAAGAAGAGGCGAAGTTATATAACTTTTCAATTGAACACAATATCGTATTAAACACTAGTAAAATTATAACCAAAAGAAGAATCACGAATAACAAGCCGGAACAAATCAGCATCTGCTATATTAGCCTAACGCACAATGAATCGTAATCGCTAATCGTTAATCGTAAGAATGAGAGGAAGCAGGACAGAGATATATGTCTGTCTACTTCCTCTCATTCTTACGATTAGCCTAACCCACAATGAATCGTAATCGCTAATCCTTAATCGTAAGAATGAGAGGAAGTAGGACAGACATATATCTCTGTCCTGCTTCCTCTCATTATTACGATTAAGAATTAAGGCCTAAGCAGATAGAAATACGGTTACGGGACCAGAGCATGAGACAGAACAGGACAGAAACAGTCTCTGTCCTTTATTATCTCATGCCCTGCTCCCGTAACCGTATTCGTTGTGCTTTGGGCTTTAGCGATTACGATTCACTGTGCATTAGGCCATTTGTACAAAATTGTAAGATAAAGAAATGCCTAAAGCACAATGAATCGTAATCGCTAATCCTTAATCGTAAGAATGAGAGGAAGCAGGACAGAGATATATGTCTGTCTTACTTCCTCTCATTCTTACGATTAAGGATTAACGATTACGATTCATTGTGCGTTAGGCTAAACTCATTTCTCAAAAACGGACATGGTCAGGTAGATATCCCTTGCAAATGAGAAAGTAATCAACAATTGGCTAGTAAGATTTGCGGAAAAATTACCAGCCAATCAAAACGCCTGAATTCGAGATATCGAAATATTTCTCTATAATCGTTTGTTGAAATCGATACCTACCTAACCATGACCATGGATTAGAGAGTTTCTCATCCCTTCCTTACAGTTTCGCATAAGCCTAAAGCACAACGAATCGTAATCGCTAATCCTTAATCGTAATAATGAGAGAAAGCAGGACAGTGATATATGTCTGTCCTACTTCCTCTCATTCTTACGATTAAGGATTAGCGATTACGATTCATTGTGCGTTAGGCAATTAAAAGAGTCCTAAGCAGGGTTGTGTACGTAACATACCGGAGGTATGTTACATAGTTTGTTACTGTATGTTACCTAGGTAAGTTACCTACCAAATTTGTTACATAATGCATTTTTTTGGTGGTGGGGGGGGGGGGTAACATACCTAAAACAGGTATGTTACTTGATGTAACATACCGGTAACATACGTAGAAAACCTCGAGTGACGCGTCATTACCCAACCCTGGTCCTAAGGTGTTTTTTGTTTATATTCTTTTTGTTTTATTTTTAATAGCACTAGTTTACAGCCAAAATGTACATTTAATGCCACTATTTTTTTTTATGTACTATGGTTCTCTAAACTTAAAAATGACATTAAGAAATTTTTTTATGGATAGGTTTCCGAAATATGAATTTTTAAAATTTTTTTTTCTATTATTTTGACCATTTTGGAATTGTTTTCAATAAATTTCAATTATTTTAAAACATTTTTTTTATTTTCATGCACTTTTAAATTTTTTACACCAGTTTTCAATTATTTTCTTCAAATTTCAATCTATTTCATCGTGCTTTTTATTATTATCATAAATTCATTAATTTTTTACCCCTTTTTCTGTTATTACCTACAAATATCAACTGTTTTCTTCAAACTTTAATTACTTTCTTTACATTTAAACTTTTTTCGACTTCTTTGAATTCATTATTCTCTTCAAATTTCAATCATTTTCTTTGAACTTCAATTAATTTCTTCATCTTTGCATTAATTTCCTCAAACTTCTAATATTTTTTCAGTTTTTCAATTTTTCAATTATTGTCTATAAATTTTTAATTTTTACACCACCTTTCAATTATTTATGTTATTATTCAATTAGTTTCTTAACATTTCAATTGTATCGTCAATTTTTCAAGTATTGACTTACAATTTTTAATTTTTTGTTATTTCTCAAATGATTTAATTACTTAAATTTTTTTTTGTTATTGTCAAGGTGTTTTTTGTTTATATTCTTTTTGTTTTATTTTTAATAGCACTAGTTTACAGCCAAAATGTACATTTAATGCCACTATTTTTTTTTATGTACTATGGTTCTCTAAACTTAAATATGACATTAAGAAATTTTTCTATGGATAGGTTTCCGAAATATGAATTTTTAAAATTTTTTTACGTTTTTTTCGGAGGTGACTTCACGTTTTAGGCCGTACCTCGAGTTACAGACGTCCGATTAAGTTTTTCTAGGTGTCAAATTAAAGGTAATCAAATTCCAAACAATCGCTTTTAACATTATTTTTCAATCGGTTAAATATTTTAAGTGATATAGTCCAAAAAAAAATTTTAAATTTGAGTTTTTGGCCCAAAATCTGAAAAACAAATTCATTCTACCGCCATGCAAAAATAGAAAACGTCAAATTATGTCCAGTTTTAAATTTTTTACATATATGGCTCACTTTTAAGAAGAAAAAAATGTATGGATGAAAACAATCTATGGGTAATTATTGAAGTTATAAGCCAGAGTACTGAAATTCTCGTTTTACGCCATTTCGGTATTTTACCTCCTTTTATAGTGATTATGTTGATTAATTTAATGAAAACAATATCTAATTAGAAAATGGACTTTTTTCACAGATTTCAAATAATTTTCAGTGCTTTACTAATTCAAATTTGACTGAAACATTTTTTGGAGTTTTTGACAAAAATTTCTGAAGAGTCATAAATTAATTAAAATCTGCTTTTTTGACAAGTTGAATCAGATGCGCAGAGGTTCAATTTTTGTTGAATTTTGTTCGTTAATAGATGAAAAAGTTTGGAATTATATAGTAATATAAAAAATAAATGATGTTTGACTGCAAATTTTTTGGAGTTTCTGACAAAAATTTCTGAAGAGGCATAAATTGATTAAAATTTGCTTTTTTGACAAGTTGAATCAGATGCGCAGAGGTTTACTTTTTGTTGAATTTTGTTCGTTAATAGATGAAAAAGTTTCAAATTAGATATAGAAATATAGAAATTAAAAGATATTTGTCTGGAAATTTTTTTGGAGTTTTTGACAAAAATTTCTGAAGAGGCATAAATTGATTAAAATTTGCTTTTTGGACAAGTTGAATCAGATGCGCAGAGGTTCAATTTTTGTTGAATTTTGTTCGTTAATAGATGAAAAAGTTTCAAATTAGATATAGAAATATAGAAATTAAAAGATATTTGTCTGGAAATTTTTTTGGAGTTTTTGACAAAAATTTCTGAAGAGGCATAAATTGATTAAAATCTACTTTTTTGACAAGTTGAATCAGATGCGCAGAGGTTTACTTTTTGTTGAATTTTGTTCGTTAATAGATGAAAAAGTTTGAAATTAGCTATCGAAATATGAAAAATAACACTTGTTTACAGCAAAAATTTGCATTTAATGCCACTATTTTTTTTATGTTCTATGGTTCTCTAAACTTAAAAATGACATTAAGAAATTTTTCTATGCATAGTTTCCGAAATATGAATTTTTAAAATTTTTTTCGTTTTTTTCGGACGTGACTTCACGTTTTAGGCCGTATCTTGAATTACAGACGTCCGATTGACTTTAAAAAAGCAGATTTTAATCAATTTATGCTTCTTCAGAAATTTTTGTCAAAAACTCCAAAAAAATTTTCAGTCAAATATCATTTATTTTTCATATTTCGATAGCTAATTTCAAACTTTTTTATCTATTAACGAACAAAATTCAACAAAAATTAAACCTCTGCGCATCTGATTCAACTTGTCAAAAAAGCAGATTTTAATCAATTTATGCCTGTTCAGAAATTTTTGTCAAAAACTCCAAAAAAATTTTCAGTCAAATTTGAATTAGTAAAGCACTGAAAATTATTTGAAATCTGTGAAAAAAGTCCATTTTCTAATTAGATATTGTATTCATTAAATTAATCAACATAATCACTATAAAAGGAGGTAAAATACCGAAATGGCGTAAAACGAGAATTTCAGTATCCTGGCTTATAACATCAATAATTACCAATAGAATTTTTTCATCCATACATTTTTTTCTTCTTAAAAGTGAGCCATATATGTAAAAAATTTAAAACTGGACATAATTTGACGTTTTCTATTTTTGCATGGCGGTAGAATGAATTTGTTTTTCAGATTTTGGGCCAAAAACTCAAATTTAAAATTTTTTTTGGACTATATCACTTAAAATATTTAACCGATTGAAAAATAATGTTAAAAGCGATTGTTTGGAATTTGATTACCTTTAATTTAACACCTAGAAAAACTTAATCGGACGTCTGTAACTCGAGGTACGGCCTAAAACGTGAAGTCACCTCCGAAAAAAAGGTAAAAAAATTAAAAAAATTCATATTTCGGAAACCTATCCATAGAAAAATTTCTTAATGTCATTTTTAAGTAACGAGAAGCTTAGTAAATAAGAAAAAAATAGTGACATTGAATGTACATAAAATTTTTTTTTTTTTGTAAACTAGTGTAGTGTTCAATACGATATTATGTTCAATCAAGAGTTACTGTTATTAAACAATATTCTTCTCAAATAATACAAACATCATCACAAAAATAATACGAAAAGTAACAGAGAAAGTTATAACAAGTAAATTGAGTAAATGACAGAAAAGAGATGAAACATTTTAAAAATCAAAAATTTTCAAAATACTAGTATAAATTTCTTATTTTATTATATTTTTACAGAATATTTTTTCAATGTAAATAATATACAAAAATATAGCTTTGTTTGCAGTGGTTTTTTTTCGCTTGACACCTTGTAATCACACGTATTTTGTTTGTCTAGTTTTTTAACACAAAATATAATAATAGAAACAGCAATTTTCTTTTTTACTTTAAATCTGGTCGTTTTTCACTGTATTTTTAGAGAAAGAAAATGTTATCTTGACGCACAGCGCCGAAAGAATTACAAATTGTACAGAAAAAATGTAGATATGTAAAAATCAAAATGAAAATTCCTGTTATTTTAGTCAAAGCGACAAAATGGTGCACAAAGTGTTATTTTAAAATTGAATTCGTCGGAATTAAACAGTTTTCTGACAAAATAGAAAATCTTTTATTTTTAAAAAACTCTTTTTATACATTTTCTTCTACATATACAATTAAAAAAAATTCCACACACTTTTAAATCTTGAATAACGCTTTCGTTAAATTTAATAATCTTTATAAATTTCACTTATAACCATTTTTTTCATTTTTCTTATTTTTCAATCTAGTCAAAAAAAAAAAGGTGGAAAATAAATATGATTCAATGAGGATCAGATGTTGTGGTGGCTTTTGATTTTGTCGTAGAATCAGCTGAATTCATGACGGACATCACTTGAGACATGAGAGAAAAAATTGTCTCCAGGGAAAAGCCACATTGAGGATAAGCTCTCGAGCAATTTTCTCCGGCTCGGCCAGAATCGACGGCTTCCTGGATTGCTGTTCCTTGGAGAGCCGTTCTCAAGATTTGATTTGTCGATAGTCCGTCCACCATTCGGTCCAAAGACGAAATTTCCTCGTGGGTTTCGTTCGTATCAATGGCAGCTTCTCGGACAGATTCTGCTGCTCGTTTTGAGTAAGAACAAACCATCCTCTGCATACAGGAAGTTGTGTCGATTCCGTGACGGGCCAAAGCATCATCTAATTTCGTCATCATTTGCATGACACCTCCCTCGTCACCTGATTCATTTTTTAGAAAAGGCTATTTTTAATTATTGCATCTTGAGCACAAAAAATTAACTTTTGTAATTAAAATTTGAATTTAGAAATTTAAAATTGGATTTTAAAATGGGGAATTACTTTCGGAATTTCTATTACTTCGGAAATTGAATTTTTAGAAAATTAGAAACAATAAACTTACTTCTTGCGTACGCTCCGTAGGAACCGGATATGACATAGAGCAATTTAGGAATGACTAAAACGGTTCCAATTCCAATCACTGCTCCTAGTAAAAGTCCCCCTAAGTCAATTTTTGCTGGTGCATAGGATGAAACTCCATAGCCCTGGAAAATTTAATAAAATTTCTAATAAAAACTGAAACTGGTGTCTGAATAATTTAAAATTGAAACACTGCTTGTCTAAAGATTAATTTTTTTAAAATAAATATTTACTGTTCCAGTTCCTCCGACGTTTGTGAAACCAAATCGAGGCTCTTGATTGCGATCGGAAACATCATTTGTTTCCAGAGGAATCTGTTTGGCACGAGAATCTTTTGTTGCACTTGAAATATCCGACTGTTGAGAAGGAACAGCAATTTGATCCCGAGACTTTGCTCCTTTTGCTAAATAATCGACTGAGCTTGGAATAAAACTGAAATAAAATTTTATTCAATTTCATTTTAATTTAGTGAAATTTGTATTTCGCTTTTAACAAAAAAACGAAAAAAAATTTTCAGAATGTTAATATTAACTTTTATAATTTTTTAATAGCACAAATCACTTACCCATTTAATTCGAACTTCGGAACTGACAAAACAAATCCAAGATTGATTAAAACTAATGACGTCAAAAATTTTGACTTTATTCGAACCATCTGAAAAAAAAAAAATTAACGAATTAATAAATTGAAAGTTAGAAAAGTTCAATAATAAATTAAAACACAATAATACTGAACAAAAAATTGAAACACGATTGAAATAAATATTTAAAAATTAATCGAATTTAAATATTTGCCTCGTTTGGGTGAAAATGTAGAGTCTTGGAGAAATATGAGAAAACGAAGATGACACTTTTCTATTCAACGACTGAGACGTTTGGAAAAAATTCCAGAAATTTATAGGAACGCACGAAGCTTCTGTCAACATCTAAACAATTGGACATAGGGGAAAATAATTGTCCCCTGGTTTCGCTTTCATTGTCAGATTTCCAGAGAGAAAATCACGATGCGTGACTCGTTTAATGTTAAGAGCGTCGACGGCTCTTCTACAACTCTCGAGGAATTTTTGTCCCCAAGCTGAAATAATTCCTCTTTTGCAACAACCATTACAAACTTTTACTAACTCTCGCTCAATTTCTACTTGCCTTTGTTTTTTCTTTCAAAAGGATGCATTTATCTCCAAAGAATAATTCCAAGTTGCGTCCTGCAGGAAACCGAACATTAGGTCGACTTCCTCTCCCAAAAAATCACGCCTCGATGCTCCAAAGATTTGTTTTCTCTTCAACTAATTGTCTTGAGCCACTACTTTGAGTTTGTTTTCAATAGAAATAGTAAAATTGTCAAATTTAAATCAATAGGAATATTAGAGATTAAAAAAGTAAATTTGATTAAAATAATAGCAGATTTAAAATTAAATTGATAAATTTTAATCGAATCGACATTTTAATTAATCAAAATTTGTATTTGTACAAATTTTGATCCGTATTTTATCCAATTGTTAGTGAATTTAAATTTTCTATTTAAATCCAAATTTCAGCGGATTCCAAATTTGAATTTACCCAAATTTAAAGAAATTAAAAATTGTATTTTTTCGAAAATTAGGTTAATAAACGGATTCAATGTAAAATTCAATTTATCCAATTAATTTTCCAAATTTTAGTGACTTTAAAATTTTAATTTATTCGAGAATTAATTTATCAAAATTTCATAATCGATTTAGAATTTTATTTATCTAAATTTTTGTCGTTTAAGAAATTCAATATATCCAGATTTTAAATAAATGAAAAAATAATTTTCCAAATTTTAGTGCCTTTAAAATTGTAATTTATTCAAGAAATAAAATTGTAATTTAATCAATTTATCGAAATTTCATAATCGATTTAGAATTTCATTTATCTAAATTTCTGTGGTTTAGAAAATGCAATTTATCCAGATTTTAGTTGATTCAAAATTACAATTTATCCAAATTTTGAATAATTGAAAAATTTTAATTTTCCTAATTTCGAATAATGGAAAAATTCTATTTTTTCAAATTTTCATTGTTATGAAAATTAAAATATAAATATAATTTAAATTTCCATTTTTTTTAAATTTTAGCGGATTAAAAATTTGAATTTATCCGTACTTTAAAAACTTAAACATGTTCTTTTTTTCAAAATTAAGTTAATAAATGGATTCAATGAAAAATTCATTTTATCCAAATTTTATATAAGTGAAAAATTAATTTTCCAAATTTCAGTGGCTTTAAAATTGTAATTTATTCAAGAATCAATTTATCGAAATTTCATAATCGATTTAGAATTCCATTTATCTAAATTTCTGTCATTTAGGAAATTAAATTTATCCAGATTTTAGTTGTTTCAAAATTACAATTTATCCAAATTTTGAATAATTGAAAAATATAATTTTCCTAAATTCGAATAAAATGGACAAATTCTATTTTTTCAAATTTCAATTGTTGTGAAAATTAAAATCCAAATATAATTGAAATAAAAAGTTTCGATTTTTTTTAAAGTTTAAATGGATTCAAAATTTAAATTTATCTAAAATTAAAGAAATTAATTTTTTTTTACAAAATTGAGTTAATGAATGGATTTAACGAAAATTTACTTTATCCAAATTTTAAATAAATTAAAAAATAATTTTCCAAATTTCAGTGACTTTAAAATTGTAATTTATTCAAGAATCACTTTATCGAAATTTCATAATCGATTTAGAATTACATTTATCTAAATTTCTGTCGTTTAGGAAATTAAATTTATCTAGATTTTAGTTGATTCAAAATTATAATTTATCCAAATTTCGAATAATTGAAAATTTTTAATTTTCCTAAATTCGAATAATGGAAAAATTGTATTTTTTCAAATTTCAATTGTTGTGAAAATTAAAATTCAAATTTAAGCGGATTCAAAATTTAAAATTATCCAAATTTTAAAAAAATGAAAAAAAAATTTCCAAATTACAGTGGCTTTAAAATTATAATTTATTTAAGAATCCATTTATCAAAATTTCATAATCGATTTAAAATTCCGTTTATCTAAATTTGTGTAGTTTAGGAAATTAAATTATTCAGATTTTAGTTGATTCAAAAAGACAATTTATCCAAATTTTAAAAAACTGAAAAATTTTAATTTTCCTAAATTCGAATAAAATGGACAAATTCTATTTTTCCAAATTTAAATTGTTGTAAAAATTAAAATCCAAATATAATTGAAATCAAAAGTTTCCATTTCTTCAAATTTAAATGGATTCAAAATTTAAATTTATCTAAATTTAAAGAAAATAAAGTTTTTTTTTCCAAAATTAAGTTAATAAATGGATTTAACGAAAATTTATTATATCCAAATTTTAAATGAATTAAAAAATAATTTTCCAGATTTCAGTGACTTTAAAATTGTAATTTATTCAAGAATCACTGTATCGAAATTTCATAATCGATTTAGAATTCCATTTATCTAAATTTCTGTCGTTTAGGAAATTCAATTTATCCAGATTTTAGCTGATTAAAAATGACAATTTATCAAAATTTTGAATAACTGAAAAATTTTAATTTTTCTAATTTCTAATAATGGACAAATTCTATTTTTTAAAATTTCAATTGTTGTGAAAATTAAAATACAAAGATAAATAAAATCTAAATTTCCATTTTTTCGAATTTTAGCGCATTAAAAATTTTAATTTATCCGAATTTAAAGAGATTAAAATTTTTTTTCCAAAATTAAGTTAATAAATGGATTTAACGAAAATTTACCTTATCCAAATTTTAAATAAATGAAAAATTAATTTTCCAAATTATAGTGCCTTTAAAATTGTAATTTATTCAAGAATCCATTTATCAAAACTTCATAATCGATTTAGGATTCCATTTATCTAAATTTCTGTCATTTAGGAAAGTCTATTTATCCAGATTTTAGTTGATTCAAAATTATAATTTATCCAAATTTCAAATAACTGAAAAATTCTATTTTTCTAAATTTCGAACAATTGACAAATTCTACATAATTTCTCAAATTTCGAATAATTTAAAATTTCTAATTCTAATCGAAAATTAAATTTTTCCAAATTTCAGTGGATTTAAAGAAATTATAATTTGAACTTCTTAGAATTTAAAATTTTTCGAATTCTTGTATATGTATTGTATTTTTCAAAATTCAAAATTCTAATTATCAGTAATTGTAGGAAGCTTCCATTCTTCTTCTAAAATTCCAATTTAAAATTACCAAATTTCTTAAAATTAATGTTTCTTCCAAAAATTTATATCTGAATAGGAAAACTTGAATTAAAAATTTTCGAAAATAAAAATCAGAATGTAATTTGTTTAATTGGAGGAGAAATATATTATTCGTTCTGGCAGTTGCTCTAGAAAATTCAAAAGAAAGTGATTGCTCTTCTTCCGGAAAAAAAGATGAATGAACGAACTCGCAAAATGAGTTTATAATTGGTTTTGTTAATTTGAACATTCGCATTCAAGGATCATAAAATATGTTTAAAAAAACACATACGATTATTTTTACACTGCAAGAGACAATTTCCTTTTTTTTTTCCTGCAATAAGAGAGGGCAGATAGTATACATAAGCTCTCCTAGAAATTTCCTGGTTCACAAATATCTTTGCCAGAATATTGTTTACTTCCATATTGTTTACTTCCTCGAATATTGACAGTGAGTGACAATTATTGAATTGAAATTGACTAATTAGATCAATTAAAAGTGATCAATCATATTCGATTGAAATCTTGACTAATTATTCAATTATTTATCAGTGGAAATAATAAAATTTTAATATTTTTAATAATTTTTTTAACACTTTTAAATTGTGACTAATAATTTTTAGAATTTTTTTTTTCAGTTAGTGAAAATGGAAAAGAGTGTGATTTTCATATTGATATTTTATTTGGTTGAATTTGGAAATATTGTAAAATCGATTTCGGGATTTAAGCAGAAACCTTCAAGATTCATTTCTTTTGACTCGAATGATGGAAACGTTGAAGTAAGTAGATGAGAATAATTAATATTAAATGTTTATATTTTATTTTATTTGCTGAATGTTCTAATACAATATTATAATATAATACAAAAATAAATCCGGAAATTACTTATTATTATATTAAAATATTTAAAATACAAATAGTCGATTTTTTCAAATTTCTAGATTGAATTAGATTTGTCGGTTCCTTTTATAACTCTTCCCTTGGGCAATAAAGAAAGTAAAAATGAATTGCCAGCACCTTTATTGACAGTTAACACTAAAGGAATCGTGATTATGGCAGTTTTAATGGCCTCAAGTGCTTTCATCGTACCACTTTTTTTAAAATCTCCTACACCTTCCACACCTACCAATTCTCAAGGCCAACGTTATCGTAAGTTTACAAAAATTAAATTTAAAAAAAAACATAAAAACAAATTTAAGGAAGAGTCGACAATTACTGAAATTTAAAAAAAAAAAATTAAAATTAAATTAAATTAAATTTAAAAATTTTTTTTACCTCATTTCGTTTCTTTTACTTATTTTAATTAAATTAATTAAAATTGCAAAAACAAAATAAAGTAATTTGACAATATAACTTTATTTACAAATTTTTTTTAGGAGTGGACGAAAATCTCGAATGGTGGAATCTTGGTGAGTCAATTAATGAAGTTTTGTTGCATAATGGAGTCGTAACCCCTTGTGTTCAACGAATGTTGTGTTCGATTGTAACAACGATTAAAAACACGGAAAATCCAACTAGTACGGAAAAAATTATCGATGGCGTCGTCAGGTAAAATTTTTTCAAATCTTTTATCTAATTCTATTTTCCAATACAATTTTTCTTTACAATTAAATTCTTTGTTTCAATTTAACTTAGGTTCCCAATTTAATGTTTATTTCTCATTTGAATTTTTTATTTTAACCGATATAATTTTTCAATTATTCACTTAGTTTTAAAAATAGATTCCAATTTTCCAATATAATTCTTATTTTTCAAATGTAATTCTAATTTTATAATCGAATTCTAATTATTAAATTGCATTTTAAATTCTTCCACCTAATTCTATTTTCCGATTAAAATTAATTTTGCAATTAGATTCTAATTTCCTAATAAAATACTAACCTAATAATTGCAAGTATAATTTTGTCATTTAATTTAATTTCGCGATTAAATTTAATTTTGCAATTAAATTTTGCAATCTAATTTTTTATTTTAATAATTCTAATTTATTAATTGCTAATCTAATTTTTTTCCATTCAAAATTTCCGAATTAAATTTAACTTTGCAATTAGATTCTAATTTTCCAATAAATTTCTAATTCCCTATTTCAATAATTCTAATTTATTAATTCCAAATCTAATTATTCCATTCAATTTAAATTACCAATTAAATTTAATTTTGAAACTAGATTCTAATTTCCCAATAAAATTTTAATTTCATACTTCAATAATTCTGATTTATTAATTGCAAATCTAAATTCTCTATTCAATTTAATTTTCCGCTTAAATTTATTTTTCCAATTAGATTCTAATTTTCCAATAGAATTCTAATTCCTCATTTCAATAATTCTAATTTATTAACTGCAAATCTAATTTTTCCATTCAATTTAATTTGCAATTAAATTATAATTTGTTAAGTTAATTCCAAATTATTAATTTATTACTAACCTTCGAATTCCAAATCTAATTGTTCCATTCAATTTAATTTCCCTTTTAAATTTCATTTTGCATTTAAATTACAATTTGTCAATTTAATTCTAATTCATTAATTTATTTCTAAAATTCCCGTTATATATCAAATTTGTTTACCTAATTCAATTTACAATTAGATTCTAATTTCCCAATAAAATTCTAATTCCCTACTTCTATAATTATAATTTATTAATTGCAAATCTAATTTTTTCATTCAATTTAATTTTCCGATAAATTTTCATTTTCCAAATAAATTGTAAGTTGTCAATTGAATTCTAATTTGCTAATTAATTTAATTCTAAATTTCCTTTTAAAATTCTTCTATTCCCATATAGTTTAATGTTCTAGGTAAATTTTATTTCCTGATTCAATTATAAATTTCTAATTTCAATTTTTCTTCCGTATCCAATTAAATTTTCACATTTAATTAAAATATTTCTCTTTTCTATTTGATTTTAAAATATACTTTTTCCGATTTACTTTAATTTTTGTGACTTATTTATATTTTCTTACCGAAATTTCTAATATTTGGATTTAATTATAAATTTTCCAATTCAATTCTTTCAGTATTTCTCCAATTCTATTAATTTTTATTACTTTTTTAATTTTTTTCCGGCTATCAATCAAACGACAGTCACAATTGGTTCGAGAAATTCGTTAACGGAAGTGTGCTGATGGACGCAATTTCAATTGGACAAGGATCCCAGAAAGATTGTGATTTGACATACAAAAAGTGTCCTATTTCGCAGAATATAATCGCCAATTCATTAAGACTGTTGAGTATGACATAGGATTTTATTTTTGTAAAAAATTCTTAAGTTTTGTAGTTAATAATAATTCATGTACGTTATTAATTATTATATATATTCTATAAAATGTTTACAAATTACTTAACAGACCTATTTTTTCTTCTTTGGAAACAATCACGAACAAATTACTTTTAAATACAAGAAAAGTTGTAAACTTTGAGGTAAAAAAATCAAAGTTTTTAGATAAGAAATTGCAGCTTTTTACACATATCAAAGAATGTTACAATTTTTTAAATAACAAAATATACAAATCTTTACATAATAGAATTATTTCTAATAAAAAAAGTATACAGATTTGGAAATAAAAAGATATTCCAATTCAGAAGTATTAGATAAATATTTGTATTCTAGAATAAAGCGGATCTAAGTTCTGAGAAAAATATACATTTTCTGGATTTTAAAAACATGTCAATTCTGTAATTTAAAAAATACCGAGATTTTAAAATTGATATCCTAATTGTAAAATAAATATCCTGATTTAAAAAACTATCGATATTTCTAAGTAAATAAATATTCAATTTCGAGATTAAAATTAGATTAAAAATTGAATTTTCCTATTTTGATAAACATTAACTGTCAGAAGAGGTGTGATTATTATAAACACTTGGTTCGAATTCTGTCATTAATTTTAAGGATTCTAAGTCTTCCGACAGTTGAGCAATATTAACAGGAGTTTGGCCAGTTATATCTTTTTTCCCCAGATCTGCATGATTTTTTAAAAGAAATTGAACACACGCAAGACGATTGTGTAAAGTCGCAAGGTGTAAGGCTGTTCTTCCGGAAATGTCCGCTTCGGAAAGATTCGCTCCTGCCAATTGATAAGATATCAGTCGTGTGAGATTTCCACTTCCTGCTGCTGTGCATAATTTTTCTCCAAGAATTTTCGGTCGTTCGTGAAGATGCGCTCCGCATTGTCGTAACAGTTTAATTATCTAAGAAAAAAAAAGAACAACAGAAAATTAAGACCACAGTGGTAATTTAATTATTCCTCTTCTTCTAATTAGTCTGCTAAAATTCTAAAGTGAAGGTTATTTTTCAAATTTATTATGTTTATTTTTTATCCCGATGACAAAAATAGATAAATTAGAAAAGATGCCCACTGATGGAGCCGGTCCACTCGTAGATACATTCCCCTGAAAAATATTAAAGGAGAACTTATTGTCTTAAATTTTTCCTAAATACCTCGTGATGGTCGTATTCAATCGCATCTATTAGCGGAGTGCGATTAAATCGATCTTTTGCGTGGACAATTGCTCCCATTTGAAGAAGATGTCGAACAACGTGAAAATCTCCTTCGCAGCAAGCAATATGCAGAGCCGTTCGACCATCAACATTCATCTGAGAGATATCCGCCCCCTAAAAATTTGTATATTGACTTCATTTCAAATCCGAACAGAAACGAAATTTGGATAAATAAGTAAATAATTTAGTTTATTGTTGAATGTATAGTTGAATGTACAATTAAATATGTATATAAAAGAAATATGCAAATAAATATCGTTTTATTGTAACTCTGGAGATATTAATTATATTTTACAATAATAATTGAAGTTTTGTTGAAATAATTTCTATTTTAGGGTAGAATTGCCGTAAAAATAAAAATACAGAAATAGGAAAAGGTAGACTATTTTTTATTGTGGAACTCGGAAAATGAGATGATATATATTACCCCACAGCACCGAATATTTCCTGAAAATTTATTAAAGATTTATTTGCAAACTTCGGAATATTTAATTGCAAAGTTTAGTACAAATTGAGTAGGGGAGAGTGGCCATCAATGTACCGGGTTTTTTTCAAGGTCATAGTATTTATTCAATTTTACCAATTTCAAGCACTTTTTTGCATCAATATAAAACTGGAACACTTCTCTAGGTAATGCACACATATTATACCCGATTTATTTTGATTAAGTAATAAAATTCAGGATTTTTCTAAACTAACACGCTATTTTCATTTTCAACAACCTGGGTACACAATGAACCACCTCTATAAAAACACTTAAAATGTTCAACAATAATAATATTGCAATCTTCACTTTGTGAAAAAACTTTTTTCTATCAAATACTATAAAAAATTATTACTTAATACTTTTTAATTGATAATGTATATCATAAATATACCTCAAATTGAAGTTAACTAGCTAAAATGGGATTTTATTTTTGCTATGTTGAGAAGAGTACTGATAACAATCGCGATCACATGCTGTACGCATGCCTAGTTTTATAATCAGGCATACCAATCTGGAAATTGAAAATACATTGAAATTCCAGGTGGTTCATTGTTCCCTGGTACATTGAATCAACATGACATTTGCAACAAAAATGGTTTTTTATAACTTAATCCAATATTTCAAAATCTTTATCTCATTAGAATATTGTAGTTAAGGCCCGATACAAAATAAATCGTAAGTTTATTTATTTTTAAATTACCTTATTTCAATTAAAAAACGTGTTTGTATTTTAGGTAAATTTTTTCTTCATTGCATCAAAAACAGTTTTTTTTTAGTTTTTTCTGTAAAGAATAAATCCACACGTCTTAAACTTATGGACGTGGTGTGTTTACGCAAACTTCATTTATATTTAAAATTAGGAGAATTTTCATTTAATTGTTTCTGAGAAAATTGAAATGGTTCATTGAAAAAACTGGTACATTGATGGCCACTCTCCCCTACAGATTTAAACGTCTTGATTGAATAAATGTTTGGTGCAAAACTTGACTGAAGATTTAAAATAAATTTTCTTGAAATTTTCATCGTAAAAGTTGACTGAATATTTAATTTAAAGTTATTTCGTGAATTTTTCGTCGCGAAAGTTAACTGCACTTTTAAATCAAATTTTCGTTAATGTTTTGTCGCGAAAGTTGATTGAAGATTCAGGTAAATATTTGCTGAATTTCGAGTGAAAAGTTGACTGAATAAAAAAAATATATGTTAAATATCATAGTGGTACAAGTTAATTAAACAGTAATTACATGAATTGTTCCACTTCTATTTAATATAATTTTTTTTATTCAGTCGAAATTTTTATTTAAATGTTCAGTCAAATTTCGCGATAAAAATTTCACGAAAATTTAATTTAAATGTTCAGTCAACTATCGTGACGAAAATTTAAAGAAACTTTAATTTAAATATTCAGTATCAAGTTTTGCGACAAAAATTTCAAGAAAATTTATTTTAAATCTTCAGTCAAGTTTTGCGCCAAACATTTATTCAATCGAGACATTTAAATCATTACACAATTTTCACTTAACTTTGAGAGGATCAGAAATATGTTTATTTAAAATTTTGTTTTATTATTTTATTTGAATATTTAGTCTGAGTTTCATTCACCGAAAGTCGGATGATTTTGTGGAAAGAGTGACGCTGGGCGGCTGCTAGACGGTGGGGCACTTTATGAAATTCGGGGGAAATTTCGGGTGATTAATAAAAGTAGCTTCCGCACATGATTTGTCCTCTTTAAAGCCGATCCGGTATAAGTGATAATACGTTTTCGCCATTTCTTTGTGTGTCGCCGATAGTTCAAAGGTATTAAATTTTTTTTTGGTAAATTTCTGTATTTAATTTTTATTAAAATTAAGTTTTGTTTTATTTATTTAATTATATTATTTAATTTAATTTCGGGATTTAGAGTGGCGATAATTTTCCGTGGTACGAAACAATTAGGAGGACAGCGTGTGCGGGGCGACAAAAAGAGAAGGTTTCCATTTTATAATCTCTTCATTCAATTGAATTCCGGATTTTTGGCCATTGACGAGGGAATTCTTTGATTAATTGAGTGCATCATATCCTGGATCTTGAGTGATCAGGATTTCCATAAAATCAAAAGAAATTTGTGCGGCTAGCAGCCACCCATGCCATCTTGTTATTGGAACCTTCAACCCGACGACGCTTGTCTCATCAAAAAACTTTACCGGACGGCTAAGTTTTTAAACAATTTTTATATTTATGTTTAATGTCTTAAATCTATTCCTGATCCTTTTATCTGTTCCACTGGGTCACGCCTTAATTTGCACATTATTGGGTAAAAATTTCTCTGTATTGACTGTCTTTGTGACCTCGTGGTAAATTTTGTAATTTTTTATTTAAATTAATTTATTTGTTCTTTCACGAATATTGACGATCCAAATTGTATTTATTACGTATATTTAATTTATTCGATGAGTGCAGGAGTGTGAGTTCGCGCTTTATTTTTAAAATTTTATTTGAAATATCATTTCGTTTAAATGTGATCATTTTGAATTCAATATATTGTTTCATAATAAGTAATTAACGTTTTTTTTTATTGTTGACCTGATATAATATTTCTCTAAATATTAATTTCTTTGACTAGTATGTAGTAATATTCATTTTATATGTATTTGAAATTCACATTATTTTTTATTTGTGCTCATTTAATTTCGTAATCTCATATTATTTTTTAAAAAAACGCATAATCGTTACAACTTCGCACTTAAATATTTCGAAGTTTGCAAATAAATCTTTAACCCTTTGAAACATACATTTTTCTATTTGAGGAATTTAGTAATCAAGTACGCTTTAGGGGGTTCTTGGTGTCGCTGATTAAGAATCCGGAGTCAGATTTTTAATATTCTTAAAAATAAATATCAAATTCGTATTCAGCGGCCCCAAAAATATTTTAGGTATAATTCTCAGTTTACTATGTATTGTTGTTTACTTAGAATTACATTTTATTCTTAAAAAAATCGCTTTTTTCAAGTTCATTTGTTTGTGACATTTATTTTGTTAATAATAAACATTTATTTATTGCTGTTTTGTGGAAAGGGATCTTCTGTAATACATTTTATTCACTTCTTACTGTCATTGAAAGAAATGAAATAATGTTTGAAAAATGTAAAAATGTGCAACGGAAAAGGTAGACACTTCTGGAGTGTCACTATGCCGCAAAGGGTTAATACATTTTCAGGAAATTTTCTGTACTGTGGGGGTTATTGCATCATAGTTTATTAACCCGCCATTTGGAAAAATAAAGCTTATTGTTAATTGTTTAATAACAATAATCCTTGGTTGAACACAATATCGTTTTAAACACTAGTTAAAATAAAACATTAAAAGAAAATTCACGCAAAACAATTGAAAAGCAGCGAACGAAACAATAAGAAACTCTTTAATCCACGGTCATGGTTAGGTAGGTACTTATCACTTTTAACGCTTTAAAAAATAAATAAAGAAATACTTCGATATCTCGAATTGAGGCTTTGTGAGTGGCTGGTAACTTTTCTGGAAATATTACCAGCCAATCAGGTCAATTCGAGATATCGAATATAGTATTCGTTGATAATTTTTACGTTAAAAATTATACCTACCTGACCATGGCCGTGTATCAGAAAGTTTCTCATCCCTTTTTACAATTTTGTCCAAAAGTGACGTATCTGCATTGTTGATAAGTTTCGATTTGTTTATAAGTGATTTTTCTTTTTGTCATACACACTTCGGGCCACAAAAAAAAGAAGTCTTTATTTAACCTTCGGCTGGGAAAAAACAATGAAATCTCAAAATATCATTAAAGAACTTACATTTTCAAGTAATTGATGAAAAATATCCCATTTCAAAAAACGTGATATTTTAGCTGACGTTCACAAACATTCAGGTTAAGAAAGTGTGTGTAAATTTTAATTTGACAAATATACACTTTGTCAAAATCTACGAAGGTTTAAATAATCCCTAAATTGAATATTTAAATATATAAGTTGTCTACTTAACCTCCGTTTAAGTTTTTTTGATCGTTAGATGAAAAGCCTAACGCACAATCACTCGTAATCGCTAATCCTTAATCGAATGATATTTTTCATCAAAATAAGCTCTCTCTTATTGACATGTAATAACCTCAAACTAAAAAATGGTTTATTCTAAATTCTAAAATGGTTTTTATTATAGTAATAAAATGGTTTAAAAATTGATTTATTCACAAAAGATACATTTGTACATTTTTTAGAAAAATAAGGTTGAGTCAAAAATTATTATTGTTAAACAATAATTATGTTACATAATTGATATTTTTTTAATCATTGAGAACATTTGCAATTTTCATCCAATTTTGACAAATAATAGCTCATTTTTCTCTTTGAAATATTCTTTTCAATTCTGTTTGTTGAATTTTGTTAATAATAGGAATTATATTAAAAAATTATTTAATAGATGAAAGTTAATTTTAATATATTTTTGAAACAAAATATTTTACAAAACCCAACCAATAAAATTATAAAGAATGTTTCAGTGAGAAAAATTTACTATATTATTTGTCAAAATTGGATAAATATTACAAATGTTTACTAGATTTAAAAACAAAAAAAAATGTAAAATAACAATAAAAATAATTATACATATTATGTGTACATAATTTTAGCTCAACCTAATTTTTCTGAAATTGTACAACCGGATCTTTCGAAATTTAGTGAAATCAAGTTTAATAGAATATTTCTATTTGGTGTGAAAAACCAGTGTCTAATTTGAGGTCATGTCAATGGAAAAAATCTGCATAATCGAAACGATACGTTTTTTAATGCTTTTCCGAAATTTCATGGTTTTGCTTCCACCGACGATTTTTAATAGTGTTTAATACGATATTGTGTTCAACCAAGGATTATTGTCATTAAACAATTTTCAAGTTTTCTTTCTTCAAATGGAGGATTGTTAACAAATTATGATGAAATAATACATCATACAATTTAACGAGCCCCACAATAAGAAATAGCTTACCTTATTTTTTTTACAGCAATTCTCCCTAGAATAGAAATAATTTTAATAAATTTAATTTTCTGTCCTTTTTTTTTGTCATTCGCCATTGTCTTGAAAAATTGAAAGTTAACCGGTTCGGATATTATTATCAACTTCTTGTTAATTTTAAATGTGCTTCGATTTAATGTTTTCAATGATAACTTTCTGAAACTTATAAATGTAGATTTTAAGGAAAAAAAGAAAACATTAATTTTCTAATTTATCCGAGAAGTTTGTTGCAAACTTTCAGAAAGTTATCATTAGAAACTTTTAATTTGAGGACATCAAAAGTTAACAGGAAGTAAACCGTGATAATTTCCGAACTTAACACGGATAACTTCCAGCAAAAAGCGATGCTATCTGGGATACTTATTAAAAATTTGCATAAGGGTGTTATTCATCTGTAAAATAATGATACTAACGTATTCTTTTAAAGACTCAAGTTTGACAATATCTCGAGCTACAACCGCCGCACACAACATTGCTGGAAATAAAATTGAAACGAGCTCATAGCGCTCTTTTGGAGAGCTGGCGTGAAGTGATTGAGCAACAGCTTCAATAAAATCCGGATCATGTTTCTTAGGCGGTCTTCCTCCGGTCAATTCTCCCCTTAAATTTGTCTGCATCATTATGCGTTTGGTTTCCGTGTCCCATTCTTTTTTAGAAAGCACGTAGGAAAGTTTCGTCAAAGCTGCTTCAGGAGTCATATCGTAGCCAGAAATCACACCTGTAAAATTTAAGAGCGCGGACTTTTTTTTCAATACAAAAATAATAATTTGCCTCGAAAGTAGCAAACCGAGTGCGAGATTCGTTTGTCTCTAATTATTTTATCTACTGAGTTATAGTATTATCCATTTACGTTCATCGAACTCTTGGTAGATAATAACAAAAAAATCGTACCAGCATCGGCGAGAATTTGTCCCGCTTCATAGATATTATCAACACTTCCTGTCGCACACTGAGTAATATTTACGACAATAATTCCTCTCTGGGTCGCTTCCTTAATTACAGAAACGATATCTTCTCGATTGCTGGGAATATTTCCGGCACCGTAGCTTTGCAAAACAACTCCTTCGGTCGGAGGTCGAAGAAAAGCTTTTACCAATTCGCCAGTTATACTTGGAAAAAGTCGAAGAAGTCCCACATTTCTGCTGAGAGTAGTGTGAACATGAAATCGTTCCAAAGCACCAGATCGGAAAATTGAGGCATAATCGACTGCAATTATATTAAAATTAGAATATAAGTAAATGTGCTTTTAACTGCAGATTGTACAGTGGAATAAATTGTTAATTTGTTTATAGAGAAAATAAGTATGAAGAAAATTATAAACATACCTTCGATCCTAATACCAGTGACGGCCAGAGGTGGAGAGTTTAATGAATTGAAGGCGTCAAAAGCTTGAGTGGACAATTTACTGGTTCGATTTCCTCGCAAGAGTCGAGTCCCGAAAAAAATGCAGACCTCGGGAATATTGTAATTAGCCGCGATAACAAGCGAAGAGAGAAAATTATCGAGACCGTCGCTTCTTGCGTCGAAAATCGGAAGCTGTGATCCTGTTATGACCACCACTTTCCCAAGAGCTTGGAGCATAAACGACAATGCCGAGGCTGTGTAACTCATCGTATCGGTTCCGTGGAGTACAACAAATCCGTCGTAAAATTCATACGATTCCTAAAAGAAAGAGAGAATTTATTTAAAACTGTTTAGAACTAGTTTACAACAATTGCGATCGAGGCCAGAATGGAAAAAACGGAACGGCGCACGGACAAACAGACAGACAACAAAACTTTTGTTGGCTCAACCAAATGTTTAGACATAGCAAGACTTTTGTTAACATGACTAAACATTTTTTTCAGTGCAGGAGTTTTGGCCCTTGAACACATCAAACTCTAAAAATGGTGGTGAATTAAAAAAAATTATTGAAAGGTCAATGATATCTTCAAACATTTGATAAATTTTATAGTTATTTTTTAAAATACTAACAATACTGTTGGAGTCAAAATTTAAACTAGGTGTGAATTCTGTCCATTTCATGGACACTTCGCTTCCAAGGAAGCAAGATAATTTGCTTCCTCATAGAGGAAGCAATAAATTTATTTATAATATAAAAAATAATAATTTAATTTTAAATTAATTATTATTTATTTTTATGCAAATAAGTAATAATAATAAAATAATAATAAATCAATATATATATTTTTTTTCTATCTTCCAAAACTTTATTTATTTATTTATTATAACCAAATTTGTGTAATATATAGAATAATTAATATAAAAAAATTTTTTTTTTTAACTAATAACAATCTTAATAAAATTAATTCTGATTACATAATCTCTTTTAACGTCTAAGTCTGTGCGGTATAGAAAATACATAACCTGTTTTCTGTTTTTGAAAAATGAATTAAGTATGTATTAAGTATATATGAAACAAATTAATTTTAAAAGAATTACTAAATTAGCTATTAGGGTTAAAATTTTTTTAACCCTAATAACCCTAAAAATCATGAATTATTACGTGGGTTTTCAGTCAATTCGTTTTGAGACAAGGAATATGATTCTTTTAATTCATTTGTTTGAATTTTTAGCAAGAAATTTTTTTTTGACAAAACACGGGATTTTTCAATAAAAAAAATTAAAAATTATGAATTAATACGTGAGTTTTTAGTCAAATATAAAAGTTATATAGGTCACTCGATTTGTTTTAAAACAAGGAATATGATTTTGTAATTCGTTTGGTTGGATTTTTAGCATGGAAATTTTTTTTTTTGCAAATCGCGAGATTTTTCGATGAAAAAAATGAATAATCATGAATTATTACGTGGGTTTTTAGTCAATTATATACTTTATATAGGTCAATCGATTCGTTTTGAGACAAGGAATATGATTTTGTAATTCGTTTGTTGGAATTTTTAGCATGGAAAATTTTATTTTTTTTTTAATTTCCAAAAATGAGATTTTTTGATGAAAAAAATGAATAATCATGAATTATTACGTGAGTTTTTGGTCAATTATATACTTTATATAGGTCAATCGATTCGTTTTGAAACAAGGAATATGATTTTTTCATTCATTTGTCTGAATTTTTAGCATGAAAAAATTTTTTGAAAAAAAAACGATATTTTTCGATGAAAAAAGGTGCTCAAAAAAATTTGATTGGGTTTTTTCAAAAATCCATGTGTCCAAATTTAGATATTTGTGAGCTTCATATGTCATCAAAATTTTATTAAAATCCGTTGAAGCGTTCTCGAGATATCCTGGCGACAAAAAATTTACCACATACACACACACACACACGCATTCGGACATTTTCTCAGGAATGAAAATTTGAACTTTTCTGATGAAACTTAGTCGATTTACACTATTTTTGGAAAATCGAAAATCTTAACGATCACAACGCTTCCTCTATGAGGAAGCAAAATACTGAAATTGAAAAAAATAATTGAAAATTAAAGAAAACAATTAAAAATTTAAGAAAATAATTTAAAATTGAAGAATGGAATTAAAATTAAAAGAATATAATAAAAGATTGAAAAAAGTATCTGAAAAAAGGCGAGATTTATTGCAAACTGAAAAAGGGAATTGAAATTTGAAAAAAAAATTGAGAGTTGCAGAAAATATTTGAACAATTGAATTTAAAATTAAAGAAACTTATTAATAATTTTAAAAAAAAATTAACCAAATACGAGAATTAAAAAAATAAATAAACAATTGACAATTGGAACTTAAAAAATATAATAAAAAGTTTTAAAAAGTAATTTAAAAAAGCACATAATTATTAAATACAGAAGAGAATAATTGAAAACTGAAGAATTGAATTAAAAACTTTTAAAAAAAATTAAGAATTTTAAAAAATAGTTATAGAATTGAACAATTGAATTGATAATTTAAAACAATTTTTATGATTGTTTAAAAAATTTTAAAAGAACAGAGAATTATTAAATATTGAAGAATTGATTGAAAATTGAAAAACAAAATTGAAAATTGAAGAAAATAATTTAAATTTGCAGAATGTAATTAAAATTTGTAGAATATAATTAAACAACTGTATCTAAAATTAAAGAAATTTATTGATGTAGAGAAAAATAATTGATATAAGTTTAGAATTTTTTATTATTAAAGAAAATAATTGAAAATTTAAAAATGGAATTGAAATTTGAAGAAAATAATGAGGAATTGAAGGAAATAGTTGTAGAAACTTGAAGAAAGAAGAAAATTAAAGAAAATTGTTGACAAGAAATTTTAAAACAAATTTTATGATTGAAAAAATTAATTGAAAAAGTCGAGAATTTTTTAATATTGAAGAGTTAGTTGAAAATCGTACAAATAATTAAAAATTGAAGAATATGATTGAAATTAGAAAAATATCATTAAAAATTGAAAAAGTTTTTGGTAAACCTCGAGAATTATTAAATGTAGAAAATTTAATATTAAATTGAAGCTGTATGATAATAATTGATAATTGAAGGAAAAATTACAAAATGACGAAAATAATTAAAAATTATGGAAAATAATTGTCAACTGATAAAAAATTCGATAAATGGCGAGATTAATGGGTATCAGAAAGAAATAATTTGAAAGATTAAAGAACAACTATAAAATTGAGGGATAATAATAAATTATCAATTGAAAACTGTAGATAAAATTAAAGAACAAAATTGTAGGAAATAAATCAAAATTGTAGAAAATAATTGAAAATTACGAAAAATAATTAATAGTTGAAGGAAATAGTTGAAAAATGACGAGAGTAATTCAAAAATTCAAGAAAATATGTGAAAAATGACGAAAATAATTGTCGATTGAAAACAAAATTTAAAAAATGACCACATTAATATACAACTGAAAAAAATAATTGTAAAAATTAAACAAGAAATATTAATTTAACAATTGAATTGGAATTTTAAAACAATTTTTATGAATGAAAAAAATAATCGAAAAAATCCGAGAATTATTGAATATTAAGAAATTAATTGAAAATCGATTAAAATAATTGAAAATTAAAGAAACTATTTAAGAATATAAGAAAATAATTAAAAATTGAATAAATAAATTGGAAATTAAAGAATTAAATGGAAATTTTAAGAAAATATTTGCTAATTAGGCGATAGTTTTTTAATATTAAAGAAAATAAATAAAAATTTAAAAGTGGAATTCAAATTCCAAGAAAATAAATGAGAATTTAAGAGAATAGTTCCAGAATTGAAAAATTGAATTCAAAGTTTAAAACAATTGTTATAAGTGAAAAAAAAATAATTGAAAAAATCAGAGTATTATTGAATATTAAGGAATTAATTGCAAATCGAGAAAAATAATTGAAAATAAAAGGAAATATTTTTAAAAAAATGAAGAAATAAATTGGAAGTTTCAAGAAAATAATCGATAATTAAAAGAAAAATTAAAATATGACGAAAATAATTAAATATTGACGAAAATAATTTACTATTAAAAAAATAATTAACAACTGAAAAAAAAATCGAAAAATGGTGGGAATAATCAGCATTTGATCAAATTTTTTTTTAAAATTAATGGAAAATCATATAATTGAAGGAAAATAATAAATTGTCAATTGAAAACTGATGAAAAGTTTGGAAAATTGGAATTTTAAGAAAATAGTTGATTATTAAAAGAAAAATTACAAAATGACTAAAATAATTAAATAGTAAAGAAACTAATTGAGAAATGATTGATTAAAATTTAGATAATTAAAGCCTAAACCAATAAAATTTTGAATAAATCTTTGATCTGCATCAAAGAAAGTTTTGATTAGAAGATGCAGTAGTTTATTGATATAATTATAAATTAAATATTAATTTGATTAAAATAAAGTATACTTAAATTAAAAATTTTATTTATTGATTGAAATTAAAATTTAGTTGAAACTTCAATAAATTAATGCTTAAATATATTTGATTCTCATTAAATTAACGAAATTTAATTTAGAAGTTTTTTTTAATAAAAATAAAGTTGGACGTTTCGAAACAAAAAAATGTTTTATCATTAAGAAATGAAAAAGTTATTTTAGAAAGGTGTTTAAGACACTTATAAACTATTTAAAAATGGTGCTTGCTTTCTTTTCAATTATATAATAGTTTCCGATATTTCCTTATTTATTATTATTATTATTATATTACTTTATTTTTCTACTTTTATTATAATTAGATATAGATACATAAAATAAAAACCCATACGATTTATAATTCATTTAAAAATATACATTTTTCAAACGTATATTCTTCGTACGTTCTAAAATGGAGTTGACGACCTTTCCACTTCTTTATTGGTTTCATTAAATTCTAATTTAATTTGAATTTCTGCCACTTACTTTAATATCTTTCGCAATTCGAATCCAATCATCCATCGTCATGTCACTTGAATCGCAAAGAGGCGAATATTCAATTACGTTGTAAATAACTCGTCGCTTGTGTTCGGAAGACAATCTAAAATAATAAATTAATAACACTCAGTTATTATATAAATAAATAAAAAAATTAAATTTGTTTTTTAAAAAAAGTACCCGAAACAAAATAAATTAAGAGGGACGGATTTTATAAAGTTTATAAATTTATTGTAAATTAGATTAATTCTCGGATTTAAATATAAAATCACTTTACGGCAAAACCAAAGGTCCCAAGGAACTGAATCTTTCTTCGGCGTAATCTTTGTCGTGCATGTGAGGATATCTTCTTAAATTGTTTATAAACGCATTTGCAACAGGAGACAAAGCTGAAAAATAAAACAGAAATTTGCGGAATCATGTTAATGAATAAACTAGATAAAAAATGAAACATAAAATTCCGAGGCAAACCTCCATTTTCGTTTCTAATCATTCCGATCGTTCCTCCTGTATAAAGAACCAAAACTTTTCCTTCCAGTTGATTTAATTCGTCAAATTTACCCGTCGATAGATTTCTCTTTTGAGCAAAAGCCAAATTCTGATCGAGAACATTGTCACTCGTTTTTAGCATAGAATCCATTTTTTCCCCTTGAAATTGAATTTTTGTTAAGCAGAAAATGGACACCTGCTCGAGAGAAGGTTATGTTTAAAGTCAGAATTTTGCTTTTTCGAATAGAAAAACAAACTTTAAATCTAATTTTATTCAGACAAAATGTGGCAAATTTAATTTGAAACAAAATAAACCGTTTAAAATCAAAATTGGATAAAAATTAAAAAATTTAAGATTCAGAAACAAATCTATAGTTTCTCTATAAAACGTTTCTGAAAGTCAAAGAGCTATAATTTTTATCCAATTATGAGTTTAAATGGTTTATTTTGCTTTAAATTAAATTTGCAACATTGTGTCTGAATAAAATTAGACTAAAAGTACGTTTTTCTATTTTATAAAGCGAAATAATGAATTGAAACATAACCTCTTCTCGAGTAAGTGTCCAATTTCTTCTTACTAATGAAGAACTGTAAGAAATGAAATATTAAAAACGAGAAATTTATTTTAAGGCACAAGAAATGTTGGAAAAATATGAAAATATTTGACAAGAAAATAAATATTTGAGTACAAAGATGTATTAAATGTTACAAAAATATGAATTGATAAATAATTAAAATATGTAAATAAATCAAAAGAAAAAAAGTGCCACATAGGAAATTACAAAAATAAAAAATATTTTCAGGGCTGATAAAAATCATCATTTAAAAAAATTAGGACTCAGATTTTCAAAGTTTAAATTAAATAATTTTTCCAGAAAAAAGGTTTAAAAACATGAGAAAATGTATTAAAAAGTTTAATTTCATCGAAAAAAAAATGTTAAAAAAAAGCCAGAATTTCTTAGGAAATAAGAGAAAATAAAAACATATAGTAAGAAATAAAGAAAAACGAAGAAAATATTTAATCAAAATTAAATAAATTTTAAATAATGGTAAAATTACCAAAAAATATTTTAATTTTTATAAACGTAAAAATAAAAAAATTGGGGAAATGCTATGAAAAAATAATAAAATATAGAAACAAAATATATAAAAATATCAAAAGATAAGAAAACAATCTACAAAAGAAACGAGAAAATAATAAAAAATTGAGGATATAAATTGAAAATTTAAGAATTAAATGAAAAATTGAAAAAATAATTGATACTTAGAAAAAAATTACAAAACGACGAAAATAATTGACAATTTAAAACAAAATTTAAAAAATGGCTAGATTAATACAGAACCGAACAAAATTATTTAAAAAATCAAAAAATAATTATAAAAATTTAAGATAATAATTAAAAAATGAAAAAATTGTAGAAAATAATTGAAAATTGCGGAAAATAATTAATAATTGAAGGAAATAGTTAAAAAATGACGAGAATAATGAAAAATTCGAGAAAATATGTGAAAAAATATGTGAAAAAATATGACGAGAATAATTGTCAATTGAAAACAAAATTCGAAAAATGACTAGATTAATAGACAACTGAAAAAAAAAATTGAATAAATTAAATAGGAAATATTAAATTTAAAGAAAATAATTACAAAAATTGAAAATTTAAGAAAATTAAAGGAATAATTGTTGGAAATAATTGCACATTTAACAACTGGATAGAAAATCGAAATAAATAATTAAAATAGAAAAAAATAATGGAAGATTGAAGAATGCAATTGAAATTTATGGAATGTACTTGAAGATTTTAAAAAATTAATTGAAAAAAGACGAGAGTTAATTAATATAAAAAAACAATTAAATGCTGAAGAATGGAATAAAAAATTGAAGAAAAGAATTTAAAATTAAAGAAAATAAGAATGATGGCTTTAAAGAAAATAATTGAACAATTGTATTTAAAATTTAAAAAACTTAATAATAATCCAAAAAAATAAGAGAAAAAAGGTGATAATTTTTTTTTTTATTTATTTATTTATTTAGCAAATATAATATTAATATTAAGGAAAATAATTAAAAATTGAAAAGTGGAATTTAAATATGAAGAAAATAACTTAGAATTGAGGAGAATAGTTCTAGAATTAAATAATTGAATTGAAATTTTAAAACAATTTTTATGAGTGAAAAAAATAATTGATAATTAAGAAAATATTTAAGAATTAAAGAAAGCAATTGAAAATTGAAGAAATAAATTGGAAATTAAAGAATTAAATGGAAATTTCAAGAAAATAATTAATAATTAAAAGAAAAATTAAAATATGACGAAAATAATTAAATATTAAAAAAAATAATGAACAATTGAAAAAAATAAAATCGAAAAATGGTGTGAATAATCGGCATTTGAACAAAAAAAATTTTTGATCTGAGGAAATATCATAAAATTGAAGGAGAATAATAAATTGTCGATTGAGAACTGATGAAAATTATAGAGAAAATTATAGAAAATAAATGCAAATTAAAAAAATCAATTAGAAATTGAAGAATTGTTTTGAAATTTCAAGAAAATATTTAATAATTGAGAAATTGCAAGAATAATTAAATTTTGAATAAAATAATTGAAAAACGAAGAAAGCATTAAAAAAATTAAATAAAATAATTAAAAAATTAAAAGAAATAAATTGAAGATTAAAGAATTAAATTAAAAATTTAAAAAAATAGTTGATAATTGAAAGAAAAATTACAAAGTGGCTAAAATAATTTAAAAAATCAAAGAATATTTATAAAAGTTTAAGATAAGAATTGAAAAATGAAAAAATTGTAGGAAATAATTGAAAATTGAAGAAAATAATTAATAATTGAAGGAAATAGCTGAAAAATGACGAGAAAAATTTTAAAAATTCAGGAAAATTATAGGAATAATTGTTGGAAATAATTCCACATTTAACAACCTGAATTGAAAATCGAAAAAAATAATTAAAATTGAAAAAAATAATTGAAAACTGAAGAAAGCAATTAAAAATTGAAGAATGGAATTGAATTTTGAAGAATATACTTATAAAAATTGAAAAACATAATTGAAAAAACCCGAGAAGTCAGTAATATAGAAGAAAGCAATTGAAAATTGAATAATGGAAATAAAAATTGAAGAATGAAATTGAAAATAAAAGAAAATAATTGAATAATTGTATTTAAAATTAAAGAAACTTAATCATAATAAAAAAAAAGGAAAAAAAGGCAATAATTTTTTAATACTAAAGAAAATAATTTAAAATTGAAAAATGGAATTTAAATTTGAAGAAATTAAATAACTGAGAATCGAAGAGAATAGGTCTAGAATTGAAAAATTTATTTTAAATTTTAACACAATTTTTATGAGTGAAAAAAATAATTCACAAAATCCGAGAATTATTGAATTTTTAGGAATTAATTGAAAATCGATAAAAATAATTTAAATAATTAAAGAAAATATTTGAATTTTAAAGAAATTAATTGAAAATTGTAGAAATAAATTGGAAATTAATTTGTAAAATGGAAATTTCAAGAAAATAATTGAAAATTAAAAAAAAATTAGATTATGACGAAAATAATTATATATTGACGAAAATAATTAACTATTTAAAAAAATAATTAACAATCGGTATTCGCAAAAACAAATTTTTTAAATCAATGAATAATCATGAAATTGATGGAGAATGGTAAATTTTTAATTGAAAACTGATAAAAATAAAGGAAAAAGTTGTAGAAAATAAATGAAAATTGAAGAAATCAATTAGTAATGGAAGAATTGTATTGATATTTCAAGAAAATATTTGATTATTGAAAAAATGAGAGAATTATTAAATTTTGAATAATATAATTAAAAATTAAAGATTTAAATTGAAATTTAAAAAAAATAGTTGATAATTGAAAAAAATATTACAAAGTGACTAAAATAATTCAATATTAATGAAAATAATTGAGAAACGAGGAAAATAATTGACAATTAAAAGAAAAATTTCAAAAGTGTCGAGAATAATTATAAAATTTAAAGAGAATAAAATTGTATATTGAAAACTGTTGATAAGTATAGATTTATTTATTAATAAAATTAAAATTATTTGAACTGATAGGGTTATAAATTTTAATTATGCATTTTTTTTAAAAAGTATTTAAAATTTTAAAAATTAGAAAAATTCGTGAATTCTTAACACTAAAAAAATAGAAAATAAGGAATACATTTTTTGAAAACTCAAAATAATAAAAATGCAATGGAAGAAAAATAAATACTTAACGGTTTTAAAAAACGGAAAAAATTTTATAATATACAAAAATAATGCAATAATTAAGAAGATTAAATTAATATTAAAAAAAAATTAAGTAAACCTTTAAAAAAATTAGAAAAATTTTAAGAAATCACGAAAAAATGTAGGTAAAAGTATGAAATAAATATTTTTCAAAAATTTGAATAGAATGAAAATTAATTAATTTTAAAAAATGGAAAATATTTCTAAGAAATAGAAAATAGATGATAAAATTTTTAAAATCAATTAAGATAATAAAAAATTATTAAAGAACCTGTAATAGATTCGATATTATATTAGAATAAAAATTAAAAAATCCGTTTTTAAAAACTCACCGAATACAATGAGGAACAGAAAATAAACTGAGTTTATTCTAATAGTGTAAATAGGTACTAATTAAAATTCTTAAAGGAACTAATTAACTGAAACTTTACCTTTAATATAATTAAAACACGCACCTGTTGTAGAAATCTGTTTAAATCAAATTTTCCCGGAAAAAAAATTCTCAAACCTGTTTTATATGTCAAACAAGTTTGTACAAGTCCGTCTTTTTTTTCACGAGGTAACCATCTGTTAATAAATATAAACACGGAAAGTGACACGTGATGGTTTTTCAACGGGAGAGGTTAGGTTTTCAAGTTACAAAAGTTTCTTTAGAAATAAGAACGCGCAGTTAAAAAATGTATATGTTAAAATAATGCACTTTAAAATACGTGACACGTGGTGGAAATACACGACAAATATTTCTTGACTGACATAGATACAAATTGCGAAAACAGCAGATTAGAAAAATATCTTTAGCAAAATATTATTGATAATACATTGTTCACTTATTAATATTTGCTTTCATGGACTCGAAATTGGCAACTTACCGGAACAAGAAGCAAAAAAAGGCGATGATTGAGTCAGCCAAGAGTAAACTGAAAGATTTCCTATTTTGGGATAGACTTACAAGTGGAAAATTCCGGGAAAATCAAACTCAAGAGGTATTGATTAGTTAGACAAATATTTTGCAGTATTATCTGTTTTTTGTTTATTTTCTTCGCGTTATTTTTAATATTTTGTAATTTTTTTCATAATGTGTGAAAATGTGCTATAAATTTCACGAAAAAATAAGTTTTTTGGCAATATTTTGTTCAAAATTTTCACTTTGAATAAGTTGACATAACCTCAAAAATTGTGTTTATATTATTTAATTTCTATATAGATTTTTAAAGAAAAATTTAGAGCAGGAATAAAAAGGGACATTTTAATTGTTCATTTGTATTTCGAACCTGTAAAAAGGAGATTAAATAAACTATAAATATATGAAAATTAAAATTTTTTTTCTAGAAATGTCGATGTATTTTTCAATTTTTTCAATGATTTTCTTCGATTTTAAATTATTTTCTTCAATCATGTTTTTCAAATTACAGTCGTTTTCTTTAATTATCAAAAATTTTGTTTAAGTTTTCAATTATTTTATTTAATTTTTAATTATTTCATCAATGTTCAATTGTATTCTTTACTTTATTAAAATTGATTTCTCAAATTTCAGTTAGAATATTCAATTTTTAAAATTTTTTTCTTCAGTTTTCAATTATTTGCTTTCAATTTTTAAATTATTTTCTTCAATTAAATTTTTTTCATTTATTAAGTAAATATTTTGCAATTTTCTACTTTTTTTTTTTTTTTTTTTTAAACTACAATTATATTCTTCATTTTTTTCATTAATTTTATCAGTATTCAATATTATTTTCATTGTTTTAATTAAATTATTAGTCGTTTCAATTAATTCAATAAATTTTTTCTTGTTTTCTTGAAATGTATATTTTATTTTTATATTTTTAAGTAAATTTATTTAATTTTCTACTATTCTTTTCATTTTTCCATTATTCTCATTCAATTATATTTTAAAACTTTAAATTGATTTCCTTTATTTTCTTTCTTTTAATTATTTTTTTAATATTAAATCTATTTCTTCAATTATTGTCTTTCATTTTCAATTTTTCACGTAATCTTTTAATTAATTTCTTTGGTTTTAAACCAATTTTTTAAAATCACAATTATATTTTAGATTTTTTGAAATTATTTCTTTCTTCGATTTTCTCAATTTTCTGCAAGTTTCTATTATATTTTTAAATATTTATTTATTTACTTTTTTCTTGAAATGTCAACTGTATTTTTCAATTTTGACAATAATTTTCATTAATTGTTCTAATATTTTTTTGCAAATTTTTCAAATTTTTTAATGATTTTCTTAGATTTTTAATTATTTTCTTCAATTATGTTCATTTGTTTCAATTATCAATAATGTTGTTTAATTTTTCAATTATTTTTTTTCAATTTTCAATAACATTCTTTAAATTTAAAAATTTTGTTATTTAATTAAATTTCTTTGTTTCATTTATCAAGTAATTGATTTCTCAACTTATAAATATATTCTTTGATTTTTAAAATTTTTTTCTTCTTTTTTTGAATTATTATCTTTATTTCCTTTCTTTTAATTGTTTTCTTGAATATTAAATTTACACCTTCAATTATGGTCTTTCATTTCAATTTTTTACTTAATCTTTCAATTATTTTCTTTAATCTTAAACCAATTTTTTAAAATTTCATTTATATTTTTCATTTTTTTAATTAACTTCTTCAATGCATGATTATTTTGATTTTTTTAAAATTAGCTTCGTCATTTAAAAATTATTTCTATTTTTCTTCAATTAATTTTTTCAATTTTTTACTGATTTCTGCAAATTCTTATCACGTTTTTCAATTTTTTTTTCAATTATTATTATTTTTTTTTAAAACGTTAACTGTATTTTTCAAATTTTCAATAATTTACAAATTTCTTTCATTCATTTATTCTTTCATTCTGTCCGCACTTGAAGTTTGTCATAAAATGTTTTTTTCTTTTAAATTTTTACATCATTTTTCACCTTTTCAAAATGTTCTCAAATTTTAAATTTATAGCAATTTCAATTTCTTCAAATTTCTGTTAATTAAAACTTGCATAAATCAAAAGTTTAATTAATCCACGGTTCAAATATACTAGATTTGAAGTGATATAAAAATTTCCTAAATTTTTAATAATTATTATTTTCTCTTATGATTTCAATTGATAAAACTACAATTTTCAACTCTTTTTATAATTTTTTAATTATTTTCTGCAATTTTTAATTATTTTAGTTATTTCTCACTTTTTTTCCTAAAACTTAAATCTACCTTCCACAAACTTCAATTATTTTATTTTTTAATTTTTCAATCACTCCTTTATTTTTTTTACTTTCTCTTCGAGAATAGAATAATTTAATTATTTATTGCTAAATTATTTTTTTAATTTACTATTATTATTTTCATTTTTCAATTATTATCTTCAATTTTAATCATTTTCATTATTTCTGGATTACTATCCTGAACTTTCAAATAAATATCTCAATTTTCAATTATTTTGTTCAATAATCATTTTTTAATCATTTTTCCCTTAATTATTAATTATTATTCAATTATTTTTAATTATTTTCATCGATTTTGAAATATTTTTCTGAAATTTCCCAGTATTTTCTTTAATTTTTAATAATTTTCATTGTTTAGGCATAAGTTTCAATAATTTTATTTATTTATCAGAATTTTCAATTATTTTTATCATTATTCAATTCTTTTTTTCAATTTTAAGATATTTTTATCATTTTTCAATTATTTACCTCAATTTTTAATTATTATTATTCTCATTTATATTCATTTTTTCTTCAACTTTTAATTATTTTCATTTGTTTTAATAATTTCCAATAATTATTATTAATTATCTTAAGTTTCATTTATTTTTAGCTTTCTTCAATTATTTTCTTCAATTTTTAATTATTCTTATTTTTTTAAAATTAATTTCTCTGGTTTTCAAGTATTTTTTTTCAAATTTTAATTATTTTTTTTAATTTAAATAAAATTTAACTATTTTTTCAATTATTTATTTCCAATTTCATTAATTTTTATCATATTTTTTTTATTTTGTTTAAGTTTCAAATTTTAAAATCATTTTTCAATTATTTTCATCGATTTTGAAATATTCCTCTCAAATTTATCATTATTTTCTTCAATTTTTGAAAGTTTTCATTCTTTTGGCATAATTTTGAATAATTTTATTTATTTATCTGAATTTTTAATTATTTTCATCATATTTCAACTACTTTTTTAAACATTTAATTATTTTTATCATTTTTCAATTATTTCTTTAAATTTTAAATTATTTGTTCATCATGTTTTAATTATTTCCCTCAATTTTTATTTATTATTCTCATTTTGTACAATTATTTTTTAAGATTTTTAAGCATTTTTCTGAAAATTCAAATATTTTCTTCAATTTCGAATTGTTTTCATTTGTTATCAGAATTTCAAATTTTTTTTATTAATTATCTTAATTTTCAATTATTTTTTGTTTTGTTCAATTTTTAATTCTTCTTTTAATTCATTATATTTTTATCAATTATTTTTTTAAGTTTAACATTTTACAGTAATTTTTCAATTATTTTTCCCGATTTTTAATTTATTCTTATGTTTTAGAAATATTTTATAAGATTTTTGAAGAGTTTTCTTAAATTTCCCATTTTTTTTATTCAATTTTTAATTATTTTCAATTTTTTTCATAATTTCAAAAATTTTAAACTATTTATCGGCTATTTCAATTATTTAACTTAATTTTCAATTATTTATATATTTTTTTTATTTTCTTCAATTGCTTTTTATTTTTTTATTTTTTTTTCAATAAACTTCTAACATTTTGAAGTATTTTCCTGAAATTTTCTTTATTTTTCCTTTACTTAAAATATTACCTAAGTAATTTTTTAAAATTATTTTCACAAATTTTAATTAATTTTCTGTAATCTTAAATTTTTGACATAATTTTTTAATTATTTTCTGCAATTTTTAATTATTCTCTTTTTTTTTCAATTAATTTCTGAGATAATCAAGTATTTTTTCCAAATTTTAATTATTTTTTTTTAAATTGTTTATTTCCAATTCAATTAATTTTTATTATATTTAAATTATTTACTTCCAATTTCATTAATTTTTATCATATTTAAATTATTTTCTTCAAGTTTCAAATTTTAAAATCATTTTTCAATTATTTTCATCGATTTTGAAAAATTTTTCTCATATTCCCCATTATTTTCTTCAATTTTTAAAAATTTTCATTTTTTTGACATGAGTTTCAATAATTTTATTTATTTATCTGAATTTTTAATTATTTTCATCATATTTCAATTATTTTTTTAAACATTAAATTATTTTAAACATTTTTCAATTATTTATTTCAACTTTAAATTATTTGTATCATTTTTCAATTATTTCCCTCAATTTTTATTTATTATTCTCATTTTGTACAATTATTATTTAAGATTTTAAAATATTTTTCTCAAATTTCAATTTTTTTCTTTAACTTTTAATTATTTTCATTTGTTTTCATAATTTCCAATAATTATTATTAATTATCTTAAGTTTCAATTATTTTTATCTTTCTTCAATTATTCTTTTCAATTTGTAATTATTTTTATTTTTTTAAATTAATTTCTCAGGTTTTCAAGTATTTTTTTCAAATTTCAATTATTTTTCCTTTTTATTTAAATAAAATTCAATTTTAATTATTCTTATGTTTGAGAATTTTTTTTTCTAAGATATTTGAAGAGTTTTCTCAAATTTCCCATTATTTTTTTTTTACATTTTTTTCATAATTTCAAAATTTTTAAGCCATTTATCGGATATTTCAATTTTTTATATATATTTTTTTATTATTTTCATCAATTTTCAATTACTTACGTTCTCTGCTCATAATTACCTAAAAGTTTTTAATTATTTATCTGAAATTTTCATTATTTTATTCAATTTTCAATTTTATCTATGATTTTCTCTTTATTTCTTGTAATCATTTCTATTAAATTAAAAATTGTTCTTTTAAATTTTAAATTATATTTATCTTTTTTCACTTATGTTCTTCAATTTTTTATTCTTTTCTTTTCTTTTTCAATGAACTTCTAAAAAAATTTTTTTCAAATATTTTTCTGGAATTTTCTTTAATTTTTCTTTACTTAAAATAATGACTTATGTAATTTTTTAAAATTATTTTCACAAATTTTAATTAATTTTCTGCAATTTTAAATTTTTTACATTATTTTTTCATTATTTTCTTCAATTTTTAATAATTTTCATTATTTCTGAATTAATTTCCTAAATTTTTAATTATTTATCTCAATTTCAATCATTGTTTTTTTTAATTTTAATTTCTTCTTTTTAATTTTAAAACATTTCTGATTCTTTAAATTACTTTCGCCAATTTTTAATTGTTTTAATTCACTTTTCTTTTCAATTAATTTCCAAAATTTGTAATTATTTTTTGCAATTTTTTTTTGTAGATCTATAATTTTATCAATTTTGTCCTATGTAAATAAAACTTGTTTTATATCTATTTTTATATATTATATTTTAAGTATTTATAATTGTTGACAACATAAAGTGTAGAAACTAATCGCCTTGTTTAATCTAGTTTTTGTCAATAATTTTTTTTCAATTGACCTAATTTTATTCTATTAATATCTCTTCTTTATCAATTTTTAGTTTTTTTTCAATTCTCTAAAGTTTCTAATTATTTTATCTTATTATTCAATATTCAGCTATTGTTTTAATTATTTATTGAAAGTTAGACCTTGAAATAATAATTTATTAATATTATTATTATTTAATTTTTTTTCAAACAAATTTTATTATTATTGTTATTATTATTGATTTTTTAATTATTATTTGTTTATAAAGAAATAAAATAATTCTTTTTTGTCTAGGATTGTGTTAGATTGCAACCACAGGATGAAGAAGAAGAAGAAGAAGTAGAAGAGGAAGAAATCACTTTATCAGAAGATAGTGTCGATTCGTCGTCTTCTGTTCATCCAGCCATCACATGGACAGTTTATTTTCTTTATTTTACACTCTGGCTGACACTTTACATTCTCGCGATTCGAGTCGAGTTTGGAGCAGTTTATTTCATAATATCAAGTTTTTACTTGATTTGGGTTAATACGAGATCTGGTCCAAAAAAGAAGGGAGAAGTCAGTGCATATTCAGTATTTAATCCTGATTGCAAATCAATCGACGGCACTCTCAAAGCCGAGCAACTCGAGAGGGAATTTATGTTTGGAGCTACTTCCATGCTTCATTAATTAATAAAAACGAAAATAGGTGATATATTGTATAATTTAGGATTTTAAAAAAAATTTATTTTATCGAATACAAGACTGTGCAAACTTTGCTCTGTAGAAAAAAAAAGACACGAAATAATCTTTTCTAATCCGAATTTATTTTACGTGTAAACAAGTAATAAAATATGTTCTTTGAATTAAGATTTATAAATATTTAAATATTACGTTTGTATCAAGTTTATTATTCTATAAATGTGTATTATATTAAAATTTTATTATATACTCTTGTTTCTTTGTTTATTTTTTTGTTTTTTTTTTTATTTCGGCGTTTTTAAAAAACGAGATTCGTAAAAAATCGACACTGTTCTAAGAGTTAAAAAAAAGAAGATAGCCTGAGCTTTTTTCGGTCTTTATCGCTCTCAAATTTGCGAAATTCTGATCAAACTTTTGTAACAATCTCGAAGTCGCTGCAGAGGCTGGTTCTCGAGACAAAGAAATGTTTTTTCTAAATCCAGAAGGAGGTCGTTTGCAATCCGGACATTTAAGATGCTAAAAAAATGGAATTAAATTTTTTAAATTAATCGTTATTTATTTAGAAATATTTTTATATTTGTATTAAAACACAATAATTTCATTATTAAGTAATTTAAGTTTCTCTTACTTGGCTATTTCTAAAGAATTTATATTTTCTAAGTAACTGGTAATTTTGTTTCTAAATACATCCAAATCCACCTTCTCGAAATCTAAAATTTTTGACAAGAAATAGAATTATCAACGATTAACCATTTTTTCTTAAAATTAGATTAAATATTTATTTTGATTTTAAAGTTAATTTAGGTAAAAAATCAATCATCTTCAATTACCTTCATTTTCGAATAGTCGGGAACTTTCAAAATTGGTCATAAATCGTGAAATCGTCTCATTGAAAGTATTTTCACTCCAAGGGAGAATTATACTTTCGGATAATCTCCAAACACTGAGAGCAATCACTTGAGCAATTATTTTTCTACTTTTAACGAATAAATTGTCTTCAATAGCCAGCGAATTATTTTGCTTCTTATCCTAAAACAAAAATCTTAATTATTATTTATTATTCTTAATAATAAGAAATTCCATAATTCTGAATTTTCATATTCAAATAATGCAGGACTGCCAGCGAACTTGCAGATTGGAAATAGTAAAAAAGTGGCTTTTTAATTTTAAATAGTGAGTTTTTACAAGAAAATAATCAAAGAATGACAAACATAATTAAAATTTGAGTACAATAATTGAGATATTGACAAAATAATTAAAATGATAAGAAACTAGTTAAATAATGAGGACATAAATAATTGAAAGCTGGTGTAAAAATGAAACTTTTTAGACAATAGTTGAAAAATTGAAAAAGTTAATAAGTAGAAGATTCAAGAAAATTATTAAAACTTGAAGAAAATAATAATTATAAAATCGCATAAAAAAGATTATATAGGAATGTAGAAAACCGTCGAAAAATACTAAAAATAATAGAAATTTGGAAAAAAAAATTAATGGAAGATGAAAAATATAATTCAAAAATGGAGTCAAAAATAAAAAATTTAATAAATTAATTGAAAATTTGTATAAAATAATAGAAAGATTAACGATATAATTGAAATGTGAAGAAACTAATTGAATGACGTAAATAATTGAAAGCTGGTGTGAAAATTAAAAATTAAAAGACAACAATTGAAAAATCGAAAAACATTAGAAGTTTGAGTAAAATAATTGAAATCTCCAGAAAATAATTGAAATTTTATTAGAATAATTCAAGAATGACAAAAAAATTTAAATATGAAATAATTAAATTTTAAAGAAAATAATTGAAATTTGTAGAAAATAATTGAAAAAGGCTTAAAAAATTAATAAATTTCTGCCAATAATAAAATAATTTTAGAAATGAATAAAATTTGAATAAAATAATTTAAAACTTATAAAAAAACTTTAAAAATCATGATAATAAAGAAAAGTTGAATAAAATATTTGAAATTTCTAGAAAATAATTCTAAAATATCAAAAATAATAAAAATATGAAGAAAATAATTGGAAAATAACAAAAATAACTGGAATTTTGAAAAAAATTAATGAAAAATGGGAAATTTAATTCAAAAATGGAGTAAGAAATAAAAAATGTATTTCCTACAATAATTAAAAAGTTGTATGAAATAATTAAAAATGAACGATATTAAAATGTGAAGAAACTAATTGAATAATGACATGAATAATAATTGAAAGCTGATGCAAAAATTAAAAATTTATAGATAATAATAATTGAAAAATTGAAAAAAAAATAATAGTAGTTTTAAGAAAATAATTGAAAATTGAAGACAAAAATTGAAACTTGAAGAAAATAATTAAAAAATGTCAAAACAAATTATATATATGTAGAAAAAAAGTTGAAAAATGACAAAAATAACTAACATTTTTAAAAAATTAATAATGAGAAATATGATTTAAAAAAAGGAGTGAAATATAAAAAATGTATTACAATAATTGAAAAATTAACGATATAATTGAAATGTGAAAAAACTAATTGAATAATGACATAAATAATTGAAAATTGATGTAAAAGTTAATGAATTCATGACAAAAATTGAATAGATTGAAGCAAATTAAAATTAAAGAAAATAATTCGAAAATGTCAAAAATATTTTAATAATGACAAAGATAATTGTAAATTGAAAAAAATAATTGAGAAATGACTAAAATAATTGACAACTAGTATGAAGAAATTAATATTTGAAGACAAAACTTGAAAAATTGACGAAACAATTGAAATGTTAAGAAAATAATTGAATAATAACATAAATAATTGAAAGCTGGTGTAAAAATTAAAAAATTTATAGATGGACAATTATTGAAAAATTGAAAAAAAAGGGGAAAATAATTGAAATTTGAAGAAATTAATTGAAATTTGAAGAAAATAATTGAAATTTGAAGAGAATAATTCAGAATGGCAAAAAAAGAAGTTTAAATATCTTCATATTTAAAGTTTTTTTTTGACATTCTTTAAATTCAACTTTAAATATGAAGAAAGTAATTAAAGTTTGAAGAAAATAATTCAAATTTTTAGAAAATAATTCTAAAATAAAAAAAATAGAAATATAAAGAAAAAATTGGAAAAGGACAAAAATACTTTAGTAATGACAAAAGTAATTGAAATTTGAAGAAAATTATTGAAAACTGGTGTAAATAATTTAAGAATTTATGACAATAAAAAAATCGAATATAATAATTGAAATTTATAGAAAATAATTTAAAAAATGCTAAAACCATAGAAATATGAATAAAATTATTGAAAAATGACAAAAATAATTGAAAACTTGTGTAATAAATTTAAATATTCTTGATGAGAATTTAAAGACTGAAAAAGATAATTAATATTTGAAAGAGTTAAATTAAAAGTCGCAAAAATACTTGAACATTGACAGAAATACTTTAAAGTTTACCAAAGGACTTTAAAATGACAAAAATAATGGAAAAGATGTGTAGAAGAAGAAGTTTGAGAAAAATATTTGAAAATTGAAGAAATTAATTGAAGTTTAAAGAAAATAGTTGAAACTTGTAGAAAATAGTTGAAAAAAGTGACAAAAAAAATTTATAAATTCATGACAATAATAAAAAGAATGAAGAGAATGATTGAAATTGGAAAAAAATAATTGAAAACTGGTGTAAAAAATTTAAAAATTAATGACAATAAAATATATTTTTTAAAATAATTAAAATTTATAGAAAATAATTCTAAAATGGTAAATATAATAGAAATATAAAGAAAATAATTGGAAGATGACAAGAACACTTTTTTATAATGACAAAAGTAATTGAAATTTGAAGAAATTAATTGAAATTTGAAGTAATTAATTGAAAGTTGAAGAGAATAATTCAAGAATGCCAAAAAAGAACATTAAATATCTTCATATTTAAAGTTTTTTTTTTGACATTCTTTAAATTCAACTTTAAATATTTATTTATTTATTTATTTAAATATGAAGAAAGTAATTAAAGTTTGAAGAAAATAATTAAAATTTGTAGAAAATAATTCTAAAATAACAAAAAAAAATTAGAAATTTTAAGAAAATAATTTAAAACTGATTTAAAAAATTTAAGAATTTAAGACTATAAAAAAAATGAATATAATAATTGAAATTTGTAGAAAATAATTAAAATTTGTAGAAAATAATTCTAAAATAACAAAACAAAACAAAAATAGATATATGAAAAAAATAATATTGGAAAATGACAAAAATACTTTAGTAATGAAAAAAGTAATTGAAATTTGAAGAAAATAATTGAAAACTGATGTACAAAATTTAAGAATTCATGACAATAAAAAAAGTGAATATAATAATTGAAATTTGTAGAAAATAATTTAAAAATTGCTAAAACCATAGAAATATGAAGAAAATCATTGAAAAATTACAAAATAATTGAAAAGATGTGTAGATGAAAAAGTTTGAGAAAAGTATTTCAAAATTGAAGAAATTAATTTAAAGTTTGAAGAAAATAGTTGAAACTTGTAGAAAATAATTGAAAAAAGTGAAAAAAAAAAATTAATAAATTCATGACAATAATAAAAAAGAATGAAGAAAATCTTTGAAATTGGAAGAAAATAATTCTAAAATGGTAAATATAATAGAAATAAAAAGAAAATAATTGAAAGATGACAAGAACACTTTTTTATAATGACAAAAGTAATTGAAATTTGAAGAAATTAATTGAAGATAATTGAAAAATAATTGAAATTTGTGTAGCAAATTTAAATATTCCTCACAATATTTTAAAGATTGAAGAACATAATTGAAATTTTAGGAAAATAATTGAAAAATAATTCAAATTAAAAAATAGACTATGTAATTGGAATATGAACAAATTGATTTATAAGGTAAATTATTTTTTAATCAGGTACCCAATATCAAAAAATTCCCCCCCCCCCCTCCCAGCAGCTGGAATAGACATTTAAAAAAAAGAGGTTTTTTTTAAAAAAAAAGGTGAGAAAAGCGATTTACTAGCAGTCCTGTTAATTTTAATTTAAAATTGCAATAATTTGAATTTAATAGATTTTTTTTTTTTTTTAATATAAAAATTAACAGTTTTGAATTGAATTTAAGAAAATTTGCTTACCACGACTTACCACGAAAGAAAGAACGGCCTGTGGAACATTAAAATTGAGACTGGAAAGAAATTGTCGATTATCGCAAAGATTTATTGATTTGGAATCGAGATTTTTCAAGAAATTGACAGATTTTTGTACAGCGGTTCCTGCTATGTTGGACCCTGAGACTAGAAGACAATTTTCCACTGGTAATAAATTTAAATTCTTAACATTATCATCAGCCTGGGTTATAAATGCGACAACTTTGGATTGAAGATAATTAGACAGTTCGTGAAAACACTCGTTGGAAGATTTTTCGCAAATGCAAAATAAAAGAGATCGTCGCGGATTCCAATCCTGACTGGTGTGAATTTTATTCAGGCTTTTTATCAAATTGTTCAGTACCTCCAATTCGTTTGAGTTTAATGACACCATCACGTATCTGTCTGTGAATTGATGAAAAAAATGCATTATAAAATTAAATAAAAAATTATTCGTATGTTGAAGGAGGAATTGGGGACATACTCGAGAAGAGGTTATGTTTGAAGTCATTATTTTGCTTTTTTCAATAGAAAAACTAACTTAAAATGTAATTTTCTATAGATAAAATGTGAACAATTTATTTTAAATTAAATTTAACTATTTAAATTCATAATTGGATAAAAATTAAAGATTTTTGACTATAAACATAACATAACCTCTTTTCGAGTTTTTACTTATTTTGAAATTTTCTAACTATTTTTTTTTCATCTTTTAATTATTACTTTCATTTTAAAGCTACTTTTTGATTTGATTTTTAAATAAATTACTTATTTTTTGTTAAACTTTAGTTAGTTTCTTCAATTTCTAGTTATTTTATTACTTTCTAGTAATTTATCTCTATTATAGTTCTTTTTTCCTTTCCTTGTTATTTTTATACATCCTAGTAATTTTTCCATTTTTAAAATAAAAGTGGAATAATAATTGAAAATAATAACAAGAGATAATCATCCCCTAGAAAAAGAAAAGGAGGTAAAAAACAAAAATAACTAGAATGTAGATAATTTACTAGAAATAAAAGAGAAGCTTTAAAAAATAAGAAAAAGATAATTGCATTTCTTATCGAGATTAAAATACCTAAATATTAAAAATATAAGCACATGGAAAGTAAAAGAATCATTTATTTTGAAAAAATAACTAGAATTTGAAATTACTCAAATCTAAAAGATGTGTAAAAAAAGCCTACGAAAAAAAAAAAAATATTGAAAAATCTCTAGAAAGTAACGAATATTTTGAGTTTGAAATAACTAGAAAAAGAAAAAAATTACTAGAAGTTAAAAAAAAACATAATCTAGAAAGTAACAAACATGTAGAATTTGAAGGAAAATAACTAGAAAAGGAAAAATATTACTAGAAGTTATTACCTAGTATTACCTAGTCAAGCATATCTTTGGTCAAGCTCAAAAACATGCCCAAGTTCAAGTTCAAGTACCCCCACCCCCCCTAGTCAAGATCAAAAACATGCCTAGTAAAAAGTTTTAAAAAAATCAAATGAAAGAAAAAATTAAAAAATAAGGTAAAAATACTAGAAAGTGAACAAAATAATTATTGTTAAAAATCTAAGAAATAGGTATAACTAATTTTTAAAAATTACTTTATTTTTTAAAAATTAATTAATTTTTTACAGTAGTATATGCAACTATAAAATGAAAAAGATAACGAAAAAGTTACTAGAAAATTACAAAACAACTAGAAAGTGACAAAATAACTGTATAAAAAAAAAGTTTCCAATTGAATTACGAGACAAAAAATCACCGATAATTGATTAAATAACTAGGATTGAAGATAATTAAGTAATTTAATAAAAATTAATGAAGACCAACGACAAATTTTAAAAATAACTTGAAAATAAATAAAATCATACAAAATTCAAATTTTGTTTAATTAAAAGTTTTTATGTATATTGATTGAAAAGTTTAAAATAATTTTTATTTCCCGTTAGGAATTTAAAAAAATAAAATATAAATCTTAAGGAGGTTTTCTCGATTCACATAACCTCAAACTAAAAAATAGCTTTTTCCATCAAGTAAGATTACATATAATTAAAATTAGTTTCACCAAATTTTGAAAGATCCAGTTGTATATATTTCAGAAAAAATTAGGTTGATAATTTTAAAATTTAAATCAGAAATTACTTAAATTTGAGTCAATACAATTTGTAAATATCTCTACAAAATTAAAATTTGGATTGATGAAAGTTTTAAAGAATGAAAATTTGAATAATGAAAAGTTCGTAATAATTGAAATTTGTATAATGTTTAAATAAGAAATTAGGAAATAAGAAATTAAAGTTTTTCCAAAAATATACAAATATTCCAAATTTTAGTTGTTTTTAATCATTGCAAAATTTATTAAATTTATTAATCTAAAAACATTTTGTCAAATTATTATTATACATTTTTTTCCTTTTATATTAAATTTTGAGAAATAATAATTATTTTAAACTTTCTAAATTTTAATTTTTGTCTGAAAATGATTGAATTTAATGAATAATCACATTAAAATTTGTATTTACTAGCGCTTATTTTTCCTTCTTTATTTCTTTATTTTTTAAGGATGTTCCCTTCATTAACATAACCTAAAACTCAAATCTGTTTTATCTCACACAAAAAATATTATTAACATTAATTTGACCAAATTTTGAAAGATCCAATCTTACAAATCTCAGAAACAAAGAGATAAAATTGTAGAAAATGTTTCAAAAAGAAAAAAAATTAGCTATTATTTCTATTTTAAGGTTATGTTAATGAACAAATTTCTTCAGAGCCGTAACTATAGTGGATTCAGAGCGAACGAATCTTGGCTCCCCCCACCCTCGATTTAAGTAAAAATTTAATCAATTAATTTATTTGAAAAAAATTAAAGAAAATATTTGAAACTTGCGGAACTTGAATTTATAATTTAGGGGAAAAATTAAGAAATAATGAAAATAATTAGAATTGAAAGAAAAATTTTAAATAATGATAAAAATAGATAAAAATTGTAGCAAATAATTGAAATCTTAATTGTAAATAATTTTTAAAAATTGAAGAAATTTTTAAATAATTTTAAATTTATTATTCTCAAAGCGAGGATTAATTAAATTTGTAATCAATGAAATTTCAAATTAATTGAAGTTCGATGAATTATAATATACCCATAATTGTAATTGGAGTCTTATTATCTTAGACATATTCTGTGATTTTTTCAATTATTATTTATAAATTTTTATTATTTTCTTCAATTAACAATTATTTCTATCAATTAATTTTTTATTTGATTTATTTTTCAATTAATTTATGTCTTTTTTAATTATTTTTTGATTTATTTTCGATTTTTTAAATTATTTATCTCAAATTCTAGTTATTTTTTCAATTTACAATTATTTTCTTTTATTATTTATAACTATACGTTGTAATTTTTTCAATTATTTTTAAAAAACTAAAATTATTGTCTTCAATTTTTTATTATTTTTATTACTTTGCAAACATTTTTTGGATTTTGAATTACTTTCGAGGCGCATGAATATTCCCTAAATCTCATTTAGCCTAAATCCCATTAAGCCTAAAATCAAAAAGCCTAAAATGCATTCAGCCGAAATTCCATTTAACCTAAATTGCATTTAACCTAAATTTCATTTAACCTAAATCGCGTTTAACCTAAATTCCATTAAACCTAAATTTCATTTTACCTAAATCCCATTCAATCTAAATTCCATTTAACCTAAATCTCATTTAACCTAAATCTCATTTTACCGAAATTTCATTTAACCTAAATCCCATTTAACCTAAATCCCATTTAACCTAAATTCCGTTTAACCTAAATCTCATTTAATCTAAATTCAATTTAACCTAAATCCCATTTAACCTAAAACGCATTTAGTATAAATTCCATTTAACCTAAACTGCATTCAGCCTAAATCTCACTTCATCTAAATCCCATTTAACCTAAATCTCATTTAACCTAAATTCCACTTAACCTAAATCCCATTTAACCTAAAACGCATTTAGTCTAAATTCCATTTAACCTAAAATGCATTCAGCCTAAATCCCATTTAACATAAATTCCGTTTAACCTAAATCTCATTTAACCTAAATTCCACTTAACCTAAATTCCATTTAACCTAAAACGCATTTATTCTAAATTCCATTTAACCTAAAATGCATTCAGCCTAAATCTCACTTCACCTAAATCCCATTTAACCTAAATCTCTTTTAACATAAATTCAACTTAACCTAAATCCCATTTAACCTAAATTCCATTTAACCTAAATTCCATTTAACCTAAATTCCATTTAACCTAAATTCCATTTAACCTAAAACGCATTCAGCCTAAATTTCACTTCACCTAAATCCCATTTAACCTAAATCTCATTTAACCTAAATTCCATTTAACCTAAATCCCATTTAACCTAAATTCCACTTAACCTAAATCCCATTTAACCTAAAACGCATTTAGTCTAAAATACATTCAGCCTAAATCTCACTTCACCTAAATCCCATTTAACCTAAATCTCATTTAACCTAATTTTCACTTAATCAAAATCCCATTTAACCTAAAACGCATTTAGTCTAAATTCCATTTAACCTAAATTCCATTTAACCTAAAACGTATTGAGCCTAAATCTCACTTCATCTAAATCCCATTTAACCTAAAACTTTATTTGATTCAACTATATTTATCCTTAAATTAAAAAAATTTTTAGGTTCAATGGGATTTAGGTGAAGTGAGATTTAGGCTGAATGCATTTTAGGTTAAATGGAATTTATACTAAATGCGTTTTAGGTTAAATGGGATTTAGGTTAAATGGAATTTAGGTTAAATGAGATTTAGGTTAAACGGAATTCAGGTTAAATGGGATTTAGGTGAAGTGAGATTAAGGCTGAATGCATTTTAGGTTAAATGGAATTTAGACTAAATGCGTTTTAGGTTAAATGGGATTTAGGTTAAATGGAATTTAGGTTAAATGAGATTTAGGTTAAATGGAATTTAGGTAAAGTGAGATTTAGGCTGAATGCGTTTTAGGTTAAATGGAATTTAGGTTAAATGGGATTTAGGTTAAATGGAATTTAGGTTAAATAGGATTTAGGTTACGTGGAATTTATGTTAAATGAGATTTAGGTTAAATGGGATTTAGGTGAAGTGAGATTTAGGCTGAATGCATTTTAGGTTAAATGGAATTTAGACTAAATGCGTTTTAGGTTAAATGGGATTTAGGTTAAGTGGAATTTAGGTTAAATGGGATTTAGGCTGAATGCATTTTAGGTTTAATGGAATTTAGACTAAATGCGTTTTAGGTTAAATGGGATTTCGGTTAAGTGGAATTTAGGTTAAATGAGATTTAGGTTAAATGGGATTTAGGTGAAGTGAGATTTAGGCTGAATGCATTTTGGGTTAAATGGAATTTATACTAAATGTGTTTTAGGTTAAATGGAATTTAGGTTAAATGAGATTTAGGTTAAACGGAATTTAGGTTAAATAGGATTTGGGTTAAATGGGACTTAGGTTAAATGGAATTTAGGTTAAATGGAATTTCGGTAAAATGAGATTTAGGTTAAATGAGATTTTGGTTAAATGGAATTTAGATTGAATGGGATTTAGGTAAAATGAAATTTAGGTTTAATGGAATTTAGGTTAAACGCGATTTAGGTTAAATGAAATTTAGGTTAAATGGAATTTTGGCTGAATGCGTTTTAGTCTTTTTGATTTTAGGCTTAATGGGATTTAGGCTAAATGAGATTTAGGGAATATTCATGCGCCTCTTACTTTCATTATTCTTCAATTATTTTTGTAGATTTTAGAATATTTTTCTCAAATTTTAATAATATTCTTAAATTTTGAATTATTTTTATTTTGCAATCAATTTCTTCAAAATTTTAGTTATTCTCAAATTTCATTCCTCAATTAAATTCCTAAATTTTCAATTATTTATCTCATTTTTCAATTATTTTTTTCAATTTTTATTTTCTTTTATATTTTTGCAATTATTTTCTTCACCTTTTAATTAGATATATTAGTTATTTCTTAATAAATTTCCTAAATTTTCAGTTAGTATCTCAAATTTTTGAGTTATTGCATCCACTTTTTCATGTTTTAATCATTCTTTAACTTTTTTTCTCAAATTTCAAATACTTTGTCAATTTTTAATTATTTTTTTTTTTCATTTGCATTATTTTCACAATTTTTATATTATTTTGAATCTTTGTTGACTAATTCCGAAAATTTCAATAATATATATATGAAATTTTCATTTTCTTTAATAAATTTTTTATTATTTCTATAAAGTTGTAATTATTTTCCTAAATTTAAAATTCTTGAAATCATTTTGTAATACTTTTACTTTACAAATATTCTATATTTTTTAAAATTATTTTTTTATGATTGCAATTAATATCTACAAAATTCAAGTATTTTTATCATTTTTCAAAAATTTTCTTCAATGATTCTCATTATTTTTCAATTTTCCCCCTAATTTTTAAATTCCAAATTTCTGCAAGTTTCAATTATTTTCTTTAACTTTTTCAAGTAAAACTTTTTCAGTTTAAATTATTTCCTTTATATCAAATTAGTTTCATTATTTATTAATAAACTTTCAATTTCATTTGTCATTTTTCAATTATTTTTACAAAATATATGACTTTTATTTTTTGTATTTTTCAAGTATTTATTTATTTATTTATTTATTATAACTTTCCCCGCAGTCCAAAAGTATTTCAATGATGTTTCTGGATTTTGAATCACTTTCTTTTACATCAAATAAATTTTGTAATTTTTTCAATTTGTGTTCTTAAATTTCCATAATTAACTTTAGTTTCCAATTATTTTTATCCTTTTTCAAGTAGTCTTGCTTATTTCAAATATATTCTGTAATATTTACAATTATTTTTTCACAAATTTTTATTAAATTCTTCAGTTTTCAATTATTTTTATAATTTTTAAATTAGTTTTTGTCATTTTCAATTATTTTTAATAAATTCTCTAACTATTTTTTATTATTTTTCTCTAATCTCAATTATTTTTTCAGTTCTCAATTATTTTTATTATTCTGCAATAATTTTCTTTTATTATAACTATATGTTGTAATTTTTTCAATTAAATTTTAATAATTATCTGAAATTTTCTTCAATAAATTTTCGTTTATTTCTATAATATTGTAATTATTTTCCTGAATTTAAAGTTCTTGAAATCATTTTGTAATACTTTTACTTAACAAATATTCTGTATTTTTTAAAATTATTTTTTTATGATTGCAATTAATATCTACAAATTTTAACTATTTTTATCACTTTTCAAAAAATTTTTTCAATGATTCTCATTATTTTTCAATTCTTCCCCTAAGTTTTAAATTCCAAATTTCTGCAAGTTTTAATAATTTTTTTTTACTTTTTCAAATAAAACTTTTCTAGTTTAAATTATTTCCTTAATTTCTTAATTCCTTCTTACATTAAATAAAATAATAATTTAAATTAATAATCTTACCGGGTTCCCGGGAGCCTTCAGCTCGACCCACTGTGCACGATTTTAATTTAAATACTTCCTTGATGAGATTAAATTCCGAAAAAATTTTTTTTTTCGTTTCAGTTAAATCTCCGGAAATTTTTGGTGGAAAATTCGACCCCTGCAAAGATTCCAGAATATGATATTGAAGATGTTCTGTCGCTTGCAGGCCATTCTCGGCAAATTCCAATCTTGTTCTTTCTGCTCTGGTCGTTATTGTTCTTTGAACTGCCATTCTCCCCAACATAAATCCACCAAGAAGACTCAAAAATCCGATAGCAAATAAAAACGAAATGCAACTTCGTTTCGTCACAAATTCACTCGATTCTCCAAAACCTCGTGCTGTCTGAATACTCAAAACTCTCTGCATCTTTTTTTCTTAATTTATTTTTTTCCCAGGCTATTTTTTACAAAATTTTATATTTCGGTTTTTTTTTCTATCTCACTCGTTTCTTATTTTATTTATGTTGCATTTTATTTAATTTTCTATTTATTTTGTTTTTTATGCATTTTTTCTAAATATACTTTTCTACTCATCCCCTTCTTTATTTATTTTTGATTTTTATTCACTGCATTTTTATATTTTTTACTCTTCCTTCTTACTCTATTATAAATTGTTGTTGTTGTTTTTTTTTTTTTTTTACTAGAATGTCATTTTAATAAAATTATTTATATCTTTATTTATTCATCCACTTATTAATTTTGTTGATTATTATTATCACAGAAAAAAACACAATTTACATCCAACTTTGACAGAAACTAAATTCCGATTATTTTTTTAGTTTTCTGTCGACGAAATTTTGGAAAAAATGCAAAATTTTTCGCGGATAAAAACTGACAGAAAACTTGTGTCAATATAAAATGTTAAAATCTATTTATAAAAAGGCGAGTTTAGAAACAACTATTTCACAGATGTGGCACGATTGAGGATCATAAACTTGTGGTATATTTTCGTACAAAATTGACTCTTCGAAAGACGTCTTCTATTTCCCATTGAAAATATAGTTTAAACACTCAAAACTCAATTGTAAGATGTTGGATTATAAAATTATGAATTTATAATTGGAGATAAAACTGGTATTATTAATTGTTGTGCGATTTGAAATTTTGTGCACATTTTGCACAATTTTGAGAAAGAGGAGATCTTGGGAAAATTGGACTTTTTTTCTCGCACGCTTTTATTAAGTGTCGAGAGACTTAATTTCTCGAATTTACTGACGACGAACGAAAGACTGCGTAGGATTAGACGGATATAAGTTGGACCTGCTTCCACTTTGGCTTCCATCTCTGCGTCACTTTATTCTTATTTTAATGCTGTAGGTCTAGGTAAAAGCTCTTTGTCAAATCTAAATAAGTTTTAGACGTTTTCTATTTCCTCCCCGGACGTGTTTATTAATTTTTCATTGAGAAACTTCCGATTATCCCAAGGGCTGATAAAAATAATTTTTTTATTTTATTTAAATCGAATTTGATAGAATTCTTTTTAACTTGAATAAAATTAGCAAATGTTAATTTCTAAATAGTTTACTTTTAAAAAAAGCAAAATAAATAAAATAAAAAATAAATTAAAATAAATAAAAAAAAAATAAAATAAAATATATAATTAAAAATATAAATTTTATAAATTATACTTTTTATAATAAAATTCTAGTTGATAAACTAGAAATTTTATTGAAAAGAATAGTTTAAAAAATTAAACAAAATAGTTGAAAAATTATAGGAATAACTGTTGAATTAATTGTAAATTGAAAAATTTGAAAATTGAAAAAAATAATTGAAATTGAATAAAATAATAAAAAATTGAGGAAATAATTTGAAAATTTAAGAACTAAATTGAACATTGAAAAAATAATTGATAATTAAAAAAAAATTACAAAATGATGAAAATAATTGACAGTTGACAACCAAATTCACAAAATGGCTAGATTAATACACAACGGAACAAAATAATTTAAAAAAATCGAAGAATAATTATACAGTTTTAAGATAATAATTAAAAAATAAAAAAATTGTAGAAAATAATTAATAATTGAAGAGAATAGTTTATGACGAGAATAATTGAAAAAGTAAAGAAAATATGTGAAAAGGGATGAAAATAATGGTCAATTGAAAATAAAATTCGAAAAAAACTAGATTAATAGACAACTGACAAAAATAATTGTAAAAATTCAACAAGAAATAATAAATTTAAAGAAAAGAATTTTGCAAACTGAAAAATTAAGAAAATTATAGGAATTTGTTGGAAAAAATTGCAAATTTAACAACCAGGATTGAAGATCGTAAAAAATAATTAAAATTGAAAAAAATCATTTAAAATTGAAGAAAGAAATTAAAAATTGAAGAATGGAATTGAATTATGAAGAATATACTTATAAAAATTGAAAAAAAAAAGAAATTGAAAAAACCCGAGAATTAATTAAAATAGAAGAAGAAAGAAAATTGGAGAATAAAATGGAAAATAAAAGAAAATAATTAAAAATTAAAAGAAATAAGTTAAAACTTAAAGAATTAAATTAAAAATTTTAAAAAATAGTTGATAATTGAAAGAAAAATAAAATTTAAAAAAAGACTAAAATAATTTAAAAAATCAAAGAATATTTATAAAATCTTAAGATAATAATTAAAAAAGGAAAAAATTGAAAATTGTGGAAAATAATTAATAATTGAAGGAAATAGCTGAAAAATGACGAGAAAAATTTTAAAAATTCAAGAAAGTATAGGAATAATTGTTGGAAATAATTTAACAACTAGATTGAAAATCGAAAAAAAATTAAAATTCAAAAAAATAATTAAAAATTGAAGAATGGAATTAAATTTTAAAGAATATACTTATAAAAATTGAAAAAAGTAATTGAAAAAAACCCGAGAATTAATGAATATAGAAGAAAACAATCGAAAATTAAAAAATGGAAATAAAAATTGAAGAATGAAATTGAAAATAAAGGAGAATAATTGAATAATTGTATTTAAAATTAAAGAAACTTAATCAAAATCGAAAAAAAGGAGAAAAAAGGCAATAATTTTTTAATTTTAAAGAAAATAATTAAAAATTGAAAAGTGGAATTTAAATTTGAAGAAATTTACTGAGAATCGAAGAGACTAGGTCTAGAATTGAATTTAAATTTTAACACAATTTTTATGAGTGAAAAAAAAATAGACAAAATTCGAGAATTATTGAATATCGGGAAACTAATGGAAAATCGATCAAAATAACTTAAAATTAAAGAAAATATTTGAGTTTTGAAGAAAATAATTGAAAATTAAAAAAATAAATTGGAAATTAAAGAGTTAAATAAAAATCTCAAGAAAATCATTGACAATTAAAAAAAAAATTAAAATATGACGAAAATAATTAAATGTTAAAAAAAATAATGAACAATTGAAAAAAATAAAATCGAAAAATGGTGTGAATAGTCGGCATTTGAACAAAAAAAATGTTTGATCTGATGAAATATCATAAAATTGAAGGAGAATAATAAATTGTCGATTGAAAACTGATGAAAATTATGGAGAAAATTATAGAAAATAAATACAAATTAAAAAAAATCAATTGGAAATTGAAGAATTGTTGTGAAATTTCAAGAAAATATTTAATAATTGAAGATTAAAGAATTAAATTGAAAATTTAAAAAAATAGTTGATAATTGAAAGAAAAACTACAAAGTGACTAAAATAATTTAAAAAATCAAAGAATATTTATAAAAGTTTAAGATAATAATTGAAAAATGAAAAAATTGTAGGAAATAATTGAAAATTGCAGAAAATAATTAATAATTGAAGGAAATAGCTGAAAAAAGACGAGAAAAATTTTAAAAATTCAAGAAAATTATAGGAATAATTGTTGGAAATAATTCCACATTTAACAACCTGGATTGAAAATCGAAAAAAATAATAAAAATTGAAAATTATAATTGAAAACTGAAAAAAGGAATTAAAAATTGAAGAATGGAATTAAAATTTAAAGAATATACTTATAAAAATAAAAAAAATTAATTGAAAAAACCCGAGAATTCATTAATATAGAAGAAAGCAATTAAAAATTGAAGAATGGAAATAAAAATTGAAGAATGAAATTAAAAATAAAAGAAAATAATTGAATAATTGTATTTAAAATTATAGAAACTTAATCATAATCGAAAAAAAGCAAAAAAAAAGGCAATAATTTTTTAATATTAAAGAAAATAATTTAAAATTAAAAAGTGGAATTTAAATTTGAAGAAATTAACTGAGAATCGAAGAGAATAGGTCTAGAATTGAAAAATTGAATTTAAATTTTAACACAATTTTTATGAGTAAAAAAATAATTCACAAAATCCGAGAATTATTGAATTTTGAGGAATTAATTGAAAATCGATAAATAGAATTTAAATAGTTAAAGAAAATATTTGAGTTTTAAAGAAAATAATTGAAAATTGTAGAAATAAATTGGAAATTAATTAGTAAAATGGAAATTTCAAGAAAATAATTGAAAATGAAAAAAAAAATAGATTATGACGAAAATAATTGACTTTAAAAAAAAATAATTAACAATAAAAAATTTTTTGTTTTGAGGAATTATCATTAAATTGAAGGAGAATAATAAATTGTCAATTGAAATCTGATGAAAATAACAATTGGAATTTGAAGAATTGTTTTGAAATTTTAAGAAAATATTTAATAATTGAGAAATTGCAAGAATAATTGAATTTTGATTAAAATAATTAAAAAATGGAGAATCCAATTAAAAAATTGAAGAAAATAATTAAAAATGAAAAAAAAATAAGTTGAAGATTAAAGAATTAAATTGAAAATTTAACAAAATAGTTGATAATTGAAAGAAAAATTACAAAGTGACTAAAATAATTAAATATTAAAGAAAATAATTGAAAATTTAAAGAAAAATTCGAAAACCGAAGAGAATAATTGTGGATTGAAAACTGTTAAAATTATAGAAAAAATTATAGACTTATTTATTAATAAAATTAAAATTATTTGAACTGATATTTATCTATAAATTTAAATGAATTTTTTTAAAAGGTATCTGATTTAAAAAAAAAAATATCTAAGTGCCAAACTTCAGGTGTGACAAGAATGAAAGAATGATTGAATCTTGTGGATATTATTATAGATTTTCGCATAATTTTCAAAAATTTTAATTAATTATTTGGAATTTCAATTATTTTAAATAATTTTCGATTATTTCTGCGATTTTTTTAATTATTCTCTTTAATTAAACATTTTTTTAGTAATTTTGTAATTAATTTCTTTTTTTAAACATATATTCTATGATTTTTTGCATTATTTTTCTCAAATTTTATTGACTGTTTTCAATTTATCATATTTAAATTATTTTCATCATATTTCAATTATTTTTCTCAACTTTAAATTAATTTGATCATTATTCAGTCATTTTGCTGGATTGTTAATTATTATTCTCATTTTCTAAAATTATTTTCCAAGATTTTTAAGTACTTTTCTAAAATTTCAATTATTTTCGTCAATTTTTAATTGTTTTCATTTGTTTTTATAATTTCCAATTTTTTTTTTTTTTTTATTAATTATCGTAAATTTCAATTATTTTTAGCTTTCTTCAATTCTTTTCTCTAATTTTTAGTTATTCTAATTTTTTTCAATTGATTTCTAAGATCTTCATGTATTTTTCTCAAATTTCAATTCCTTTTTTATTTAAAAATAATTCTGTAATTTTTTCAACTACCACACTCAAATGTCACTTATTTTTTTACAACTTATCATTCTTTGTACCATATTTGAATTATTTTTTCCAAGTTTCAAATTTTAAAATAATTTTTCAATTATTTTTCAAAATTTATTTCCTTTTATAATTTTAATATTTTTAAACTATTTGTCTGACATTTCAATTATTTCATTCAATTTTCAATTTTTTATATTATTTTCTTCAATTTTCAATTACTTTCGTTCATTTTTATAATTTCCAAACAGTTTTTAATTATATTTTCTTTAATTAAAAATTAATCTCTTTAATTCTCACAATGGCAAAATACATTGAATATATTTACAAAGAAATGAGCGAATCCAAAAGGGTTTAGAGAAAATATAAAATTGATTTTTAACTACTAAAAATATTCAAATATTAAAATTTAAAAGTTTGCATAAAATAAAGTACGCGTTAATTAACATTTAGAATTGGCAAAATCTTGGATTTTTTTTTTACAAATTTCCTGTTTTTTTCACGCTGCACTAAATTTCCTGTAAATTCCCTATAATTTCGAGTATTTCGAATTTTTCAAACGGAATATAATTTCAATAATTGCGAAATAGTTAGCGAATAAAACTCTTTCTTTATTGAAAAAATACATTATTTTCGTACCAAATATCATTTTCACGTAACAATCTTGCGAGAAAAACATTTTTACGATAAAAATTAACAATATCACAACATATAATAAGTTAATTTCTTAAAATATAAAAATGTAAAAATTAAAATTAATTGTCAATATAAAACAAAATTACGTGGATTAAACTAATTACAAATTAAAATACCAACTTTGTACATCTTTTGTATTTTTGTTTAAAAAACTATGAAATCTTTTTGATCTTAAAATATTGTCTAATATTGTAAAAGCCTTTGTTGTTCTTCATTTTCGAGTGGAATTTCTTCATCACCATCATTGCATTTCAATCTTTTTGCTTCGAAACTTCCTGAAACAGAAAAAAAATCGTTTCTGTAAAATAAAAAATTAAACTAAAAAATAAATTTAATTCATATCTAATAACCAAGAAATTTAAAAGTAATTTAAACAATTTTAAATTATTTCAAAACGCTGGAAATAAAAATTCAAAAAACAAGAAATTCTGAGGATTTATCTTTAAAAATAAAAGAATTTAAATTTTATATTTTAACTGACAGTTGTAAAATCTCAAAAATAAAAGGTAACGAAATCAGAAATTTGAAAAAAAAACAAATTCAATAAATATATAAATTTTATAAAATGGTTTAAAAATTTTAAAAATTAAAAATATTGCCTTATTTCAATAAACTTAAATAATCAGAAATCTTTAAAATTTGAAAATAAACATTTTAGAAAAATTGATTTAAAATTTAGAAGCGATAAAAATGTATAATTCAGGGTGTCTACTAATTTCGTCCCACAAAATTCCCGGTCATTTCCCGGTTTCTCCCGGTTTTTGTTCCTATTTTTTCTCTTGTAAACTTAAAATTTATTTTAAGTATAAATAGACCTACTAATGGCTACAAAAATTGAAGATAACATTTGATAGTTGAAGAAAATAATTGAAATTCAAAGAAAATAATTCAGAATTGAAGAATTAAATATTAAACTTTACAAAAAATAATAATTAAGAATTAAAAGAAACAATAAATAATGAAAAGAAATAATTAATAATTGAAAGAAAAAATGGAACCATGACAAAGATATTTGACAATTAGAAACAAAATTAAAAAAAAAAAAGAAGGAAATATTAATCGACAATTGAACAATAATTAAAAAAAATTGAACAATGGTTATTCAATTCAAAGAATATAATTAAAAATTGGTCGACTAAATAGAAAATAAAAAAAAATAATTCAAAATTTAAGTTAATAATTCAAAATTGAAGAAATAAATTGAAAATTAAATAATGAAATTGAAATCGGAAAAACATAGAATTGTTGAATATTAAAAAAAGAACAATTAAAAATTCAGAAATAAAATTGAAATTCAAATACAATAATGGAGAAGTAAAGAAAATTACTGAAAAATTGGATTGAAAAAAAAATGGAAAATGCCAGGAATTATTTAATATTGAAGAAAACATTAAAGATTGAAGAATAGAGTAGTTATTTAAAGAAATTAATTGAGAATTGAAAAAAATAATTGAACAATTGAATAATTAAATTGAAAATAGAAGAATGGGCCTCCCGCCCGTATATACTGAAATAAAAAAAATAAAAAAAAAGAAAAAAAAAAGAAGAAAATTATTGAATATTGAAGGAGGTTTTGAAACGTGAAATAAATAACTGATAATTGAAAAAAATAATTGAAAAAGTCCAGATTACTGAATATTGAAACAAACAATTAAAAATTGAACAAAATAATTAAAAATTCAACAAAATAATTAAAAATTCAACAAAATAATTAAAAATTGAAGAAAGTACTTACAAAATTAAAGACAATATTTGAAACCAGCAGAAAAATTTAGAAATTGATGGAAATAATTGCGAATTGATGAAAATAATAAAAAAATTATCAATTTAAATTATAATTGAAAGAAAAACAAAATTTAAAAAAGCTGAGAATTGTTGAATATTGAAGAAAATTGAGAAGAAAATGAAAGAAATATGACAAAATAATTGGAAATTGAAGAGAAGAATTGAAATTTAAGAAAAAAATTGGAAATTGAAGAAAATAATTGAGAATTTAAAAAAAAATATTGTAAAAAGCCTAGAGTTATTGAATATTGAAAAAAACAATTAAAAATTAAAGAATGTAATTGGATGTCGAAAATTATAATTGAGAATTAAAGAAAAAGATTCAAGAATTGAACAATTGGATTAAAAGTAGAAGAAAATAAGTGATAATTGAAGAAAAAAGAAATTAAACAACCCAGGAATTTTAGAATTTGAAGAAAACAATAAAAAATGAAGAATGTAATTGAATTTGAAGAAATTTATTAAAAAATAGAAAATAATTAGAAAATAATTTGAAATTAAAGAAAATGTGATTTAATGAAAATTGTCGAATAATAATAATTGATGAATTGAAATGAAGTTTCAAAAACATAATTGATAATTAAAAAAACATATTGAAAAAAGCCGAGAATTATTGATTATAGAAGAAAATAATTGTAAATTGGAGGAGTTATTGAGATGTGAAATAAAAAATGATAATTAATAAAAATAGTTGAAAAAAGTCGAGAATTATTGAATATTATATTAAATAATTAAAAATTGAAGAAAATAATTGAGATCTGAAGAAAATAATTTAAAATTGATGAAAATAATTGAAAATTGAAGAAAAAATAATTAAAAATTGAATCAAATAATTGTCAATTGAAAAAAATAATTTAGAGTTGAAGAAAATAATCAAGAATTGATTAAAATAATTAAAAATCGTAGAAAATATTTCAGAATTAAAGAAATCTAATAAGAAATTGATGAAAATAATTGAAAATGTGATTTTATGAAAATTGTTGAATAATAATTGATAAATTGAATTGAAGTTTCAAAAAGATAATTGATAATTGAAAAAAAATATTGAAAAAGGCCGAGAATAATATTGATTATAGAAGAAAATGATTGAAAATTGAAGGAGTTATTGAGATGAGAAATAAATAAAGGATAATTAAAAAAAATAGTTGAAAAAAGTCGAGAATTATTGAATATTAAATTCAATAATTAAAAATTGATAAAAATAATTGAAAAGTGAAGAAAATAATTAAAAATGAATCAAATAATTGTCAATTGAAAAAAATAATTTAGAGTTAAAAAAAAATAATCAAAAATTGATTAAAATAATTGAAAATCGTAGAAAATATTTCAGAATTAAAGACATTAATTAGAAATTGATGAAAATAATTGAAAATTGAAGAAAATAGTAGAAAGCCGAAGAAAATAATTGAGAAATGAAGAAATAATTTAAAATTAATGAATATAATTCAAAATGGAAGAAAATAATTTAGAATTGTTGAAAAAAATTGGAAATTGAAGAAAATAATTGGCAATTGCAAAAAATAATTGGCAATTGAAGAAAATAATTAAGAATTTTAAAAAAATCATTGTAAAAAGCTTCGAGATAATAAATATTGAAAAAAAAAACACTTGAAAATTAAAGAATGGAATTGAATGTCGAAAATTATAATTTTTTCTTATTGGTTCAGAAAAAAACTAATATTCCATATAATATATTGAAAAAAAGATACTAAAGTAAGTAAAAATAATTGAGAATTAAAGAAAAAAATTCAAGAATTGAACAATTGGATAAAAAATAGAAGAAAATAAGTGAAAATTGAAGAAATAAGAAATTGAAAAACCCAGGAATTATAGAATTTCAAGAAAACAATAAAAAATGAAGAATGTAATTGTAATTTGAAGAAATTAATTAAAAATTGTAGAAAATAATTTGAAATTGAAGAAAATGTGATTTTATGAAAACTGTAGAATAATAATTGATGAATTGAATTGAAGTTTCAAAAACGTAATTGATAATTGAAAAAAAAGATTGAAAAAGTCGAGAATTATTTATTATAGAAGAAAATAATTGATAATTACAGGAATTATTGAGATGTAAAATAAATAAATGATAATTGAAAAAAATAGCTGAAAAAAGTCGAGAACTATTCAATATTAAATTAAATAATTAAAAATTAAAGGAAATAATTGAGATCTGAAGAAAATAATTAAAAATTGATAAAAATAATTGAAAATCGAATCAAATAATTGTCAATTGAAAAAACTAATTAAGAGTTGAAGAAAATAATTAAAAATTGATTAAAATAATTGCAAATCGTAGAAAATATTTCAGAATTAAAGAAATTAATTAGAAATTGATGAAAATAATTGAAAATTGAAGAAAATAATTGGCAAATTAAAGAAAATAGTAGAAAACCGAAGAAAATAATTGAGAAATGAAGAAATAGTTCAAAATTTATTTATTTAATTTATTTAATATAGAATACAATTGTATAATACAATTCAAAATGGAAGAAAATAATTGAGAATTGTTGAAAATAATTGAAAATTGAAGAAAATAATTGAAAATTGAAATGAATAATTGGCAATTGAAGAAAATAATTGTGAATTTCTGAAAATAGTTGAATAATTGAATAATTGAATTGAAGCTTCAAAAACGTAATCTGTAATTGAAAAAAAAAAATATTGAAAAAATGCCGAGAAGTATTGAATATCGAAGAGAATTATTGAAATATGATGAAAATAATTGATAATTGAAAGCACACAATAGAATTGCCATAATTATATAAATTATTATGAAATGTACGGTCTAATAAAAAAACTGATGTTCTATCTACATTTTTTCATAATTTGACTTTTTCATGTTTAATGTCGTTCATTGTTTCTGCGATATTGTTAGCGTTAAGAAAAAAAGATAGTAGACAAACATCTATATTTCATGAGAATATATTATATTATTTTTTAATTTTTAATGTATATTTCTTATTTTTCAATTGTATAATTGTCGCATAATTATACAAAATTTAAACGCATAATCAGATTGGTTCAAAATGCATAAAGTTACTATCTTTATTTATAAAACAAATTGATATATTAGTCAAATTTATTAGCCCAGAAAGAAAATTCCCGGTTAGTAGACACCCTGATAATTTCTATAATTTGTTAAACAATTTTATATTTTTAAAATTTGCTAATTTTATGGAAATTAAGAACAAATGTCGATTAAGAAGCGTACAATTTCGTTTTTGAGAATTAAATTGTTTGAAAAACTTACTTTTTAAAGCTTCAACAACTGGAATCCTTTTTTTCGAAACATTAATTTCATTATCTTTCATTTGCTTTTCTATGAGTTTTTGTAGTAAATATTCTCTCGCCTCCTTTAATTGAAGTTGCAAAATTTCCTCATATTTTCGCGAGATCAATTTTTTGTACAAATTTTTGGACAATGGATCCTTTTTATTGAATGCAAATTTTCTGGAATCAATGTCAGGAAGAACGACCGATGGACGAAAAGTCTGCAATTAAAAATAAAATATGTTGTTTTTATTTAAATATATTAAATAAATTAATAAATAGAAAGTTGTTTTATTTAAATATCAATTAATTAAATAAATTAAAAGAATGCTTTATTTTTTTTCTTAAGGCTGATCAAGCCTGAAAATGAATACGCCAAAGTCACGACAGCAACCTTAGTTTTTTTTAAGAATTAGAAGAGTTGCTCAATTGCTTCCTTTTGTTTTTTTAAAAAATAAATTTTTTTATTTCCAAGATAAGACACTTTTAAATGTTATTAAAATGATAAAACATACATTTTTCCTATATTAAATTAAAATTATTATTTATTTTTTGCAAAATTATTAATTATTATTTATTTCTAAAAAAAAAAAGAGTAAGTGAGAATATTTTGTGCCATTGTTAAATTTCCAATAAACTCATTTTCAGCAATTAATTTTGCGTTTTTTTGGTCGAAAAACGACGAAACTGAATTGAAGTGAGCATTAGGTCGTTGTCATGACTTTATTCTTATTTTTATATAGACTCGATTATAGCCTAGGTTTGAATGATTTTGTTCTAATTTTAATAAATTTCTTTTCACATACATACCATTTTTGAAAATCACAATAAATATTTTAACCTCAAAATAATAATTTTCACTACTTTCACAACAATTTAACTCTTCTAAACTAATTGTTGTTAACAATTTAAAGAGTTGTTGAAAATTTGAGCCTTCAGTGTTGAAGTGTTTCGAAAAAGTTGAATTTTGAAACTTATAGAAATTTTGAGATGTTCACAGGACAACGGACAGTTAACTAATGAATTTTTCGGCAGGATACCTAATGTAATTAAATAGTTGTCAATTTTTCCAAAGATGGAGTTAAAATGCATATTTAATGGTTTTCTAATAGTGGGCGGAGCTTTTAAGAACATGATAAGTCCACTCCCATCATTATATTATTATAATAATCATAATAATATATCTTCAATTTATTTTCAACAAATTTAATATTTACAATTTAAAGAAATTTTTTTGATTTGTTTAAAAAAATAATAAAATTAAAATAATAATTAAAAATAATAGTTAAAAAATAAATAAATAGAAATAAAAACTGAAATGGTAATTTTCGGAAAATTTGGAGTAATTTAAAAATCGATGAACAAAATTTTAAAACTGTATAGAATGAAAATTAAAATCTGGAATTATAAAATTGAAGAAAATGAACAAAATAATACCTAGTGGATTAAATTAAAATTCTGTATTTGAATAAAAATTGAAATCTTATTTTAAATTGAAAAAAATAAAAAATAATTAAAATTGATGCTTAATAAATAAAAATTGAAAAGATAAAAAAAGAAGAATACGATTTTTAAAGGAAATATTTTATTTATTAACAAAATTTAATCAAAAATTGAATTAAAATGGAATGGAAGAAGAAAATTTTGTATGAATTACAATTAAAATTGAGTGTTAAATTATAATTAAAAAAAAATGAAAATTGATGTAAATTTGGGAAATAAAATTAAAAAGTGGACCTAAATTAAGAAATAAAATAAAATTCATTAAAATGAAAATTTAAGTGGAATTATTAATATTAAATATAAAATAAGTCAAAATCAGATTAATGATTGTCATTCTGAATAGTTTTGAATCGGAGTTATTTTTAATAAATGATTTCTTATTAGTAGAAAATTTATTGAATCGGTTTGGAAATTTTTAGGTTAAATTGTCATATTTTACACAAAATTTTGAATTTTGAATTAACTGAGTTACTAAAATAAATTATGTGCAGGGCTGTTAGATTTGATAATACTTTTTAAAATTGAATTTTTGTTGAACATATTTCTAAAAAATAAAAAACACTTGAAAAATTAAAATAAAATCGGAATAGGTTTTTTTTTTCCTGGATAGGAACAGAACGGAAATGAAATTAATTTTAAAATTAAAATGAAAGGAAGAAATAAAAAAATAAACATTTTAAAAAAAGAACATTTTAGGTTAATTTAAATTGCGAGAAAATGGAAATTATAACTGGGTGAAAATCTATAAAATAAAATTGGTAATATGAAATATAATTTTCAAATTTGAAGGAGACATTGAAATAAAAATTGAAAATCCGTAAATTTAATTAAAAATCAAAATTACACAAATTTTATTATTTTAAACTAAATGATAAGACAGTAAAAATATTCAAGTTTAAAAACTACAATTTAAAATGAACTAATTTCAAGTTGGTAACGCGGAAATCGAAACTTTAAAATTGAAAAAATTCAGAAACTTATAATAGATTACCTATACAAAACTATATATAACGAGTTCTTAATTTAAAATTAATATTGAAAATGTTTCTTTGAAAATTGAATGGAATTAACTTCTGAAAAGATGCAAGTATAAATTCATTGGTATTGATTGAACAATCGACACTAATTAACTTTCAATTAACCAGGGAAATATTCAAATTGCCGGGATTATTCGGATTTTCACAGGTAAAATAAATGGCACCAAAAGTAATTAGTGAAATTGACTAGTTCCTAGACATAATTGTTAACCTATCAAAGGATTAAAGAAAGAAAAAAGTAAGTGATAAAATCTCGAAATGAACTGAAACAATATCATAAAATTAATTTTATTATTGGCATGAAAAAATCTATAAAATATAAAAAACGTCACTCAAAGTTTATTTTACAAATATTTATTTTAGGAAATAAAATGTAAACCTTGGTTTATAATTTATACAAATTTTTTACAAATTTCTTATAATTTAATGTATTTTTTAATTTACAATGTTTTATGTTTATAATTTGATTTTTAAACGTTCTTATTTTTACAAAATAACGTAAATAATCACTAATGTAAAGCTAAAAATAATCAGTTTGCTTCTCATGTAAAATTCACAAAATCTACACTTTTGTCAATTCAAACTTTGGAAGGATAAATTAAAAATTGGAAAGTATCTGTTTGTACAATATTTGTTTTTAGGATTATTAAATTAATTTGATAACTTTTTTTATCTTTGTTTTAATTAATAAATTAAAAATTATTATTTTCATCTATTATGAAAAAGAACATAAGTAATTAAAAATTGAAATTAATAATTGAAATATCAGATAAATAGTTTAAAATTTGGAAATTATGAAAAGAATTGAAAATGAATAAAAATGGAAGAAAATAATGGAAATTCGAGAAAAATACTTAGAAATCTTAGTGAATACTTTTTATAAAAATAAAAATAATTAAAAATTGGGTAAAATAATTGAAAAATGATTTTAAATTTTGGAACTTGAAGAAAATAATTGAAATATGATAAAAACAATGATAAGTTGAAACAAATTAATGAGATTTGAAACAAATAATTGAAAAAATTGAGGAGTTTTTTCTTTTTTTCTAAAAGATCTATTTGTTGGTTTCAACGCCTGAGTTCATTATGCGTGTAACCTAATTAATAAAATGTTATGAAATAAATAAAAATAAATAATTAAAACACAAAAAATTTGAAATTTGAGAAAAATACTTGAAAATCTGAGAATTTAATTTTAAAAAATAAGAATAATTAAAAATTGAAGAAAAAAATTGAAGGCTAAAAATAATTGAAATTCAAGATAATTAATAAAAAATTTCGTAAAATTTGAAAATAAATGAAAATAGAAGAGAATAATTGAAATTTGAGAACAATAATTTAAAAATGTTGAAAAATAATTTTACAAAATGAAAATAATAATTTAGTGAGGTGTTTTATTGGCTTTAGGGTCCATGAAAAAAGACACTTTTAAGAATTTAGAGAAATTATTTAAAAACTGATCAAAATAATTTAAAATTGAAAAAAATAATTGAAATATGAGGAAAATAATTTAAAATTTTAAAAAATAATTAAAATATGATGAAAAAAATGTTTAATTTTTAAAAATAATTGAAATATGATGAAAATAATTAAAATTTCAGATAAATAATTGAAAATTTTTAAAATTATGCAAAAAAAAGTGGAAATAATAAGAAATTATAGAAAGTAATAGAAAAATTACAGAATTTATTTTTAAGCAAAATAAAATAATTGAAAGATCGTTCAAAAAGTTGAAAATTGAAGACAATAATCTATATTTGAGATAATAACTGAAATTTCAGGATATTAATTTAAAAATAATGAAAATGATTAAGAAATGAAGATAATAATTGTAGAATGAAAACAATAATGGAGAATTAAAAAAATTAATTTCATTCTGTGATAAATAGCACGAAATTTTGCAATAAATAATAAAATTGTTTTATTGTCGAAGAAAAAAAAATCAAAAATTGATTAAAAATTTTCTAAAAAATCATTGTAATTTGCGGAAGGTAAATTTAAGATTTAAGGAAAGACAGAATGAAAGAAACTCAGTGGCGTGACTGGGAGAGCAAGGGCCCTGGGGCAAACAGAAAATCGGGGCCCCAATTATACATGATTTTTTAAGTAGATGATTTTTTCTTTGAAAATTTTAAATCATATGTCACCTTTTTAAAATGTTCTCAAATTTTAAAATTATGGCAATTTTAATTTTTTCAAATTTCAGTCAATGTGAACTTGCATTGATTAAAAGTTCAATTAGTCCACGTTTCAAATATACTAAATTTGAATTTTGAACTATTTTTATCGTTTTTTAATTATTTTCTGCAATTTTTAATACTTTTAATTATCTTTAAATTGTTTTCCGAAAACTTAAATTTACCTTCCTCAAATTTTAATTATTTTGTTTATTTTTTTCAGTCACTTTTTCAATTTTAATTATTTTTTCCTTGACATTAAATCAATATAATTATTTATTTCTATATATTTTATATTATTCATTGCAAATTTAAATTAATTTTTTTTACTTTACCATTATTTTTGTTATTTTGCGATTATAACCTTCAATTTTTAATCATTTTCATGATTTCTAAATTAATTTCCTGAACTTTCAAATATTTCAAATACTTATTTTGTTCAATTTTCATTTATTTTTATTATTTGGCAATGATTTTCTCCATCTTTTAATATTTTCATTATTTTTAAAAATCAGTTTTCTAAATTTGCAGTTATTATCGCAAATTTAGATTATTGTCATCAATTTTCCATATTTTAAACCATTTTTCAATGATTTTCTTTTGCTAAAAAAACAATTTTCAATTTTTTTATTATTTTCTTGAATTTCTAATTATTTTAATTAGTTTTGCATTATTTTCAAAAATTTCAATTGTTTTCATCAATTTTCCATTATTTCTGCGATTTTTTTAATAATTCTCTTTAATTACAAATTTTAAAGTAATTTTGTAATCATTTTATTTCTTGAACATATATTTTATGATTTTTTAAATTATTTCCCTCAAATTTTATTTACTGTTATCAAGTTTTTACATTTAATTTACTTTCATCATATTTTAATTTTTTTCTAAATTTGTAAGTTATTTTCAGAATATTTAAATAACTCTTTTCAATTTTTTATTATCTTCCTCGATTGTTAATTATTATACTCATTTTCTAAATTTATTTTCTAAGATTTTTAAGTATTTTTCTAAAATTTCAATTATTTTCTTCGATTTTTAATTATGTTCATTTGTTTTCATAATTTCCAATTTTTTTTATTAACTATCGTAAATTTTAATTATTTATAGCTTTCTTTAATTCTTTCCTCCATTTTTTAGTTATTCTGATTTTTTTAATTGATTTCTAAGATCTTCATGTATTTTCCTCAAATTTCAAATATATTTTCTTTATTAAAAAATAACTCTAATTTTTTCAATTATCTCCCTTAAAAGTCATTTATTTTTTGCAACTTATCATTGTTTGTATCACATTTCAATTATTTTCTTCAAATTTCAAAATTTAAAAACAGTTTTCTATTATTTTCCAAAATTTATTGCCTTTAATTTTCAATTCTTTACATTTGTTTTATATTATAATTTCCAAGATTTTAAATTATTTATCTGACACTTTAATTATTTCATTCAATTTTCAATTAATTATATTATTTTTTATATTATTTTCTTCAATTTTCAATTACTTTTATTCTTTTGCTCGTTCTTTTTCATAATTTCCAAAAAGTTTCTACTTTTTTCTCTTTAATTAAAACTTGTTCTCTTTAATTTTAAATTATGTTTATCTTTTTTCATTTATTTTCTCCAATTTTTAATTATTTTTTTTTTTTTATTTCAATGAACTTCTGAAAGTTTTAAGTATTTTTCTAAAATTCTCTTCAACGTTCCTTTATTTAAAATATTTTATGTAAGTTTTTTTTTAATTATTTCCTCAAATTTTAATTATTTTTTCAATTTTAATTTATTGATCTTAATTTTTAATCATCTCTTTTTTAATTTTCAATTATTTTATCTAATTTTTCGTTATTCAATTTTTTTCAATTTACTTTTAAGATTTTCAAGTATTTTTTTCAAGTTTAAATTCTTCTCTTTATGTTTAAAACACTTTTATTGTTTGTTTAAATTACTTTCTCCAATTTTTAATTGATTTCATTTTGTCTTCAATTAATTTGCGAAATTTGCAATTATTTCGTATAATTTCTTTTATTTACTGCAATTCTTTTTAATTCTAAAATATTATAAATTTTGTCGTAAATAAATAATTCTTACTTTTGACATTGAAATTCAAATCATTACTATAATTAGAATGACACTGGAGATTCTATTTTCGTACATTGATTGGAAAAAACTTAATTTGATAAATAAATAAAAAAGCCTAAATTCTCATAAATTCTCTATTAAAATTTTGGTCTCTTATATTCCCGGTTATATTCTCCTTCTCATTACCATTCTCCAGGTAATATTACTTCTTCGCAACTCTAATTTTTTTCCTACAGAATTCTTAATTAAAATACCTTTATTTGTGTCTAGCTCGTTCGTGACTTTTTAAATACCGCTTCTGCGCAAAATTTAAACCACACTGAGAACACGAAAACGGCTTTTCTTTGGAATGAATTTTCTTGTGTCTAGTGAGATCGTTTTTCACTCCAAAAGCCTTGCCACAAATCTCGCAGACCTGATTCTTGACTCCGGTATGAATCGTTAAATGATCCAGCATCTGTTGTTTCCATCGAAATCCTTTCTCGCAAAACGAGCACTGATGTGGATATTCATTTGAGTGAATCTTCCGATGAATATAAAGTGACGCCTTAGTTTTAAACGTCTTTCCACAAGAATCACAAATGTAGGGACGCTCACCAGTGTGAATTCTTCGATGATCTTCCATTGCTGTTTTCATGGCAAAACTCCGTCCGCAAATGTCGCAAGAGTGATTTTTAACTCCCTCATGAACGTGTCTCAGATGATAATAAAGACTTCCGGTTAGGCCAAATTGTTTCCCGCAAACGTGACAAGTGTACATTTTTTCTCCCGAATGAGTTTTTAAATGATTTTGAAGACTCTCCTGTAATCGGAATTTTTTCCCGCATTTTTTGCATTTAAAAGCGTCACACTTCCAGAATATTGTCTCCTTTTTAACGCAAAATTCTCTCCCTGTAATCTCCGAATTTCCCGAATCTTCGGAATTTGTTGATTCTTGAAAAATTGTCGAATTGAGAGGATTTTTCGAAATTTTTCCATTTATCGAATTTGGAGAATATTCGGGATTTTTCCGAATTGTAGAATGTAAATTTTTCGTATTTTTTGAACTTTCAGAAATTGCGGAATTTGTGGAGTTTTTCGAGTTTGCAGAATCTTGTGATTTTTGGTTATTTCTTGAATTTGAAAAATCATTTAAATTTAAAGTTTCAGAATCTGCTGGAGTTTCTAAATCTGAGATGAGTGTATTTTCCGAAAAATCTTCATCTCTAGGATCTTTCATTTCTTTCAATAAATTCAAAAAATGCTCTTTCTTGTTACAAACTTCTCGAATTCTTGGAATTCTCGAAGATTGAGAAATTTTTTTTTCAGTTGTTAATTTATCACAATCTCGAGACCTGCAATTATAAAAGGAAAATTTATTTTTTGAGGTTTTGAAGCAAAGAATATGAATTTTTTTTATATATTAAGTTGAAATTATAGGATAAAATTTACATTTTTGAAGAAATAGATATATTGAAATAAAAACAAAAGGTCAAGAAAATTCAATAAATTTGTGACGCTCTACGAAGAAAGGGACATTATCAGAAGCAAAAAATGTTAGGTTATGTTAGAAAAAGTTGCAAAGATTTGAAGTAAGATAAAATTAAATACAAAAGATTAATTTTTTTACTATTGGAGTTCTAAATAGATCGTATTATGACCATTTCGAATTCAATTTGTGAAATTATTGAAGAATAATTCAAGACTGCAATTTTCAGGATTAATCTACGAATCACGAAGTAATAATAAGGAGACTTCACTTAGAGACTCAAGTGTCCCCACTTTAGGGAACAAACGACTGTGAAAGTAGAATCTCGCAGAAGTGGCAGCCCTAGCGGGAAAAACGAGAAACTGCGAATTTTCCAATTTGTTTACATCCTGCGCGTCGTCTGCCAGGGTTGCCAGCATTGGCGATTTTGCGCCAAACTGGCGATTTTTTTTTGGAAATGGCGACTGATTTTTTGACTTGGCGCATGGCGCTTTTTTTGGCGATCTTGAAATTTTAAATATTAAACATATTTTTCAATGATAAACTGAGTTCAAAAATAATTTCCTGCATCCTGTAAATATTTTGATTGACCTGCTTTTAATAATAGTAATTATATTCGAATAAAAGATTAATAATATTCATTTTCCATCAATATTAAATTATTGGGTAACTAGATAAATATTTGTCATTTTGAATTCCCCGTGTTTGGCGATATTTGGCGATTTTTTTTCGACAGATGGCGCCGAACTATCGAGGTTTAGCCTAACGCACAATGAATCGTAATCGCTAATCCTTAATCGTAAGAATGAGAGGAAGTAGGACAGACATATATCTCTGTCCTGCTTCCTCTCATTCTTACGATTAAGGATTAGCGATTACGATTCGTTGTGCTTTAGGCTTTTGCTGGCAACCCTGTCGTCTGCTACTATTATGTTATAGCGTGTCAAGAGAAAGTGATTATTTTATCAGTTTTTTGGAAATCATTTAATAAATACACTAGGTATTTTATATAGTGTTTCAGGGCAAGTGCTATTATTTGTAACAATTTATAAAATTTTATTAAAAAACTCTTTAACTTCCGAGAGTAAATTATTAAAAAGCATCAAGAAAAAACAAAGTCATTCGGACAAAGTTGTTAATTGTTTAAAATTTGTTCTCAGACGTTTCGAAATCTATATGATTTCCTTTTCAGGGAGTCTAACAATAAAATAACAAAAAATAATAATAATAACAAAAATACGAAAATTTTAGAGGTAACCATTGTATGGAGTCAGAGAAACTAAAAAGAAATAAAAAATATGTGAATTTTTAAAATTAGATAAGAAAACAAAAATCCATTATATTTGTAAAATTAATTAAAAATAGAAATTATTAAAATACACATACAAAAAAGAATGTGTTTAATAAAACATGAAAACGCATAAAATAATCAATGTTAATAGAAATAAAAATTAATAAATAAAATAATAAAAGTCACGTACCAGATTTACAAACATAAATTTAATTAAACAGACTAAAGGACATTAACAATAATAGTTTAAAGAGAACTACAGAGAAATAAGCAATATGAATATTGTCTATTTTAAATTATCAAAAATAAAATTCAACAATATTTCATAACATTTATAAAAATTAGTTAAATCCCTGATTTTATTTAAATTATTGTTTCCCTCTTTTTTAATAAAAAAACATATGAAATCATTTAGATGAATTCGTTTATTCTTGCTCCTTTTTATGAAATTTATTATTAATTAATACATTATATGTTATAGACAACAATTTCTTTTATATTTAATTATAACAAAACATGCCTTACAAATTCCCGTTTTTTAGGGTTTCAGTGGTCAATAGAAACGCTATACCTAGAAATTCAGGGAAATCTTGAGGAGTTATTGAGAAATCCTGGCAAATTCTTGGAAATTCCTGAAAAATCCTTGAAAGTTTCTAGGAAACCCCTGGGAATTCCTGGAATTCCTTGGGAGTTATTGGAAAAACCTAGCAGATTTTTAAAAATTCCTAGGAAATCCATGGAAGTTTCTAGAAAATTCCTGAGAATTTCGGTGAAATTCTTGGGAGGTTTTTAAAAATACCTGTGAATTTCAGAGAAATCATTTGGAGTTTTAAGGAAATTCTTCAAAGTTCCTAGGAAACCTTTGATGTTCCTAGAAAATCATTGGAAGTTCCTGGAAAATTACTACAGATTCTTGTAAAAGCTCCTGAAATTTCTGAAAGATCCTTGCAAATTCCTTGAAAATTCTTGGAAATTTCTGGGAAGTCCCTAGAAATTCCTGGAAATCCATTGGAGTTATTGGAAAATCCTAGCAGATACTTGAAAATTCCTGGGAAATCCTTGAAAGTTTCTAGGAAATTCCTGAGAATTTCAATGAAATTCTTGGGAACTCCTTTGGAGTTCAAAGGAAATCCTTAATAGTCCCTAGGAAATCCTTCAAAGTTCCTAGGAAACCTTTAGTGTTGCTAGAAAACCATTGGAAGTTCCTGAAAAATTACCACAGATTCTTGAGAAATCTCTGGGAATTTTTGGAAGATCCTGGCAAATTTCTTGGAAATCCTTGGAAGTTTCTAAGAAGTCTCTGAAAGTTCCGGGAAATGCTTGGGAATTATTAGAAAATCCTAGCAGATCCTTGAAAATTCCTTGGAAATTCCTGGGAAGTCCCTAGAAATTCCTGAAAATCCTTGGGAATTATTGGAAAATCCTGCAGATCCTTGTAAATTCCTAGGAAATCCTTAGAAGTTTCTAGAAAAATCCTGGGAATTCCTGGAAATCCTTGGGAGTTATTGGAAAATCCTAGCAGATGCTTGAAAACTCCTAGGAAATCCTTGGAAGTTTTTAGGAAATTCCTGAGAATTTCGGTGAAATTCTTGGGAAGATTTTGAAAATACCTGTGAATTTCAGAGAAATCCGTTAGAGTTCCAAGGAATTCCTTTGGAGTTCCAAGGAAATCCTTGGGAGTTCCTAGGAGATCCCTCAAAGTTCTTAGGAAACCTTTAGTGTTCCTAAAAAATCATTGGAAGATCCTAGAAAATCACTACAGATTTTTGTAAAACCTCTTGGAATTTCTGAAAGATCCTTGCAAATTCCTTGGAAATCCTTGGAAGTTTCTAGGAAATCCTTGGGAGTTATTAGAAAATCCTGGCAGATCCTTGAAAATTCCTTGGAAATTTCTGAAAATCCTTGGGAGTTACTGGAAAATCCTAGCAGATCATTAAAATTTCCTAGGAAATCCTTGGAAGTTTCCAGGAAATTCCTGAGAATTTCGGTGAAATTCTTGGGAGGTTTTTTGAAAATGCCTGTGAATTTCAGAGAAATCATTTGGAGTTTTAAGGAAATTCTTCAAAGTTCCTAGGAAACCTTTGATGTTCCTAGAAAATCATTGGAAGTTCCTGGAAAATTACTACAGATTCTTGTAAAAGCTCCTGAAATTTCTGAAAGATCCTTGCAAATTCCTTGAAAATTCTTGGAAATTTCTGGGAAGTCCCTAGAAATTCCTGGAAATCCATTGGAGTTATTGGAAAATCCTAGCAGATACTTGAAAATTCCTGGGAAATCCTTGAAAGTTTCTAGGAAATTCCTGAGAATTTCAATGAAATTCTTGGGAACTCCTTTGGAGTTCAAAGGAAATCCTTAATAGTCCCTAGGAAATCCTTCAAAGTTCCTAGGAAACCTTTAGTGTTGCTAGAAAACCATTGGAAGTTCCTGAAAAATTACTACAGATTCTTGAGAAACCTCTGGGAATTTTTGGAAGATCCTGGCAAATTTCTTGGAAATCCTTGGAAGTTTCTAAGAAGTCTCTGAAAGTTCCGGGAAATGCTTGGGAATTATTAGAAAATCCTAGCAGATCCTTGAAAATTCCTTGGAAATTCCTGGGAAGTCCCTAGAAATTCCTGAAAATCCTTGGGAATTATTGGAAAATCCTGCAGATCCTTGTAAATTCCTAGGAAATCCTTAGAAGTTTCTAGAAAAATCCTGGGAATTCCTGGAAATCCTTGGGAGTTATTGGAAAATCCTAGCAGATGCTTGAAAACTCCTAGGAAATCCTTGGAAGTTTTTAGGAAATTCCTGAGAATTTCGGTGAAATTCTTGGGAAGATTTTGAAAATACCTGTGAATTTCAGAGAAATCCGTTTGAGTTCCAAGGAATTCCTTTGGAGTTCCAAGGAAATCCTTGGGAGTTCCTAGGAGATCCCTCAAAGTTCTTAGGAAACCTTTAGTGTTCCTAAAAAATCATTGGAAGATCCTAGAAAATCACTACAGATTTTTGTAAAACCTCTTGGAATTTCTGAAAGATCCTTGCAAATTCCTTGGAAATTCTTGGAAGTTTCTAGGAAATCCTTGGGAGTTATTAGAAAATCCTGGCAGATCCTTGAAAATTCCTTGGAAATTCCTGAAAATCCTTGGGAGTTACTGGAAAATCCTAGCAGATCATTAAAAATTCCTAGGAAATCCTTGGAAGTTTCCAGGAAATTCCTGAGAATTTCGGTGAAATTCTTGGGAGGTTTTTTGAAAATGCCTATGAATTTCAGAGAAATCCTTTGGAGTTTCAACAAAATCTTTGGGCGTTCCTAGGAGATCCTTCAAAATTCCTACGAAACCTTTGGTGTTCCTAGAAAATCAATGGAAGTTCCTGGAAAATCACTAGAGATTCTTGAAAAACCTCTGGAAATTTCTGGAAGATCCTTGGAAATTCCTTGGAAATTCTTGGAAGTTTCTGGAAAGTCCCTAGAAATTCCGGAAAATCCTTGGGAGTTATTGGAAAATCCTAGCAGATACTTGAAAATTCCTGGGAAATCCTTGAAAGTTTCTGGAAAGTCCCTAGAAATTTTCTAGAAATTCGCGCATGCGCTAGTTTTGAGTACACGTGTTCTGCTTGTGGCTCTCTTAAAATTACATTTTTATCTTATTTGTGAATAGTTGCTGAACTTTTAATTGTTTAATCTAAAACCTGAATAACTGATATTTACATTTTGTATAAAATTACCAGTGCGGCATTAATTCAGGTTCCTTATTTTGCTGAATTAGGTTTCTAACCTATACCCAGTAAGAAGGAGGAAATTGAAAAAGATTAAAATTTTATCATTTTCGAAGAAAAAGTCAAATTATGTAATCTTTTTTAATACGTTTTCTGTCCAATCCATTTGTATCCGATGATAACACCTACTTTTATCCGCAAGTCAATCCTTATTAATATGGGTTCAAATATTTGTCAATCCTAATTAATCCCTTTATAAATACAGAAAATAAAATGAATATTTTTTAATGTCCGCAGTTCAGGTTATTCAATACAAATGAATCCATTTATAATGAAATTAAAATTTTTGAAAAATCAATGTTTTTGAAGACCTACAGTTCAGATTTAATTAATCCAATTGAAACCTTTTATAATTAAAAAAATGATATGAATATTTTTTAATACCTACAGCTCAGATTATTTAATACAAATAAATCTCTCTATAATAAAATTTTAATTAAAATAAAACTAATATTTTTAAATACCGACAATTCATTTTATCTCTACATGTAATTGAAACTTAATATTTGGTAAATTTTTTTTTATTTCAGATGAACTCATTCATAATGCGTCTTCGGCGCAAAATTATACACCGTTTTTATACACTGTTGCATCTTAAGGTATTTCTCTTCCATTTATAGGTACTTGAAAAAATCGATTTTCTATGGATTAATGGATTTTCTTTAAATTGTGAGAAAACGTTATTTTATATATGTGCCTTTTATTTTATTAAGATTTCAGGACCCTTTACCGTCTAAAATTTGAGAATTCTTGTTCGAAATTTCAATTTTTTATCATTTTGCATGTAAAATTGAAATTTCGAACGAGAATATCTCAAATTTTAGACGGTGAAGGGTCCTGAAATCTTAACCAGATAGAAGGCACATATAAAATAACGTTTTCTTACAATTTTAAGAAAATCTATAAAAAAAACGGGTTTTTCAAGTATATAACTGCAAGAGAAATACCATCGGAAATACCTTAATTGTGGGTTAAAAAGCAAAAAATACATAAATTTGAAGTTAATTTTTAATGATCTTTATAATTTATTAAGACGTTGATGAAAGTTTCTTAAAAGTGTTCATCAATAAAATTTTTTTTTACTTAAATATTATTCTTGAATACATTTTTAAAGAATTTAAATTAATCATCTTTTGAAGCTTTTTAAATCTGAATTAGTGAAAGGTGAGCTACTATTAAGTAGTAATAATTTTACTAATTTTTTAGTAGAAAACTACTAAATTAAACAGTGAAACTTTAACATTTCAATTAGTAGTTTCCTACTATTTCAATTAGTAGTTTTTTATTAAAAATTAGTAATTTTCTACTAAAAAAATTAGTAAAATTATTACTAATTTTACTAATTTTTAATTAATTTTTCCACTTTTCAATAATTTATTAATAGAAAAACACTAATTCAGATTTAGAGAGAAAGTTATTAAACTTTTTTTTAGACTTTATTAAAAAAAACTTTTTTTAAATCTGTTATCTGTTTTTTACAAAGCAATTTTATAGTTTTAATCTCAGCAATATTTCTATTTATATTTTCACGAGTATTTTCATTTACATCGTTACAAAAATGTTTCCCAAGGTCTCTAAAATCTTGACCCCTTCAACAATGCACCCACACAAACAAGTTTTTTTTTCCTATCGAGACAACTGAAACTTTTCTTGAACCCTCGCTTGATCCTTTTATGACTTTTATAACATGTGTTTCATCTCAACTGTCACTTTCCTTGTAAACTCAGTTTTCGTTAAATTTTGATCCGGTCAACACGTACCAAAAACGCTCATTCAAAACTAAAAATTAAATTTTACTTACAACATTTTTTTCGGTTTTCATTATAAAAACTATAAAAACGGTTGTGAAAGTGCTATGTGGACTGCCAGACTTTCTGGACAGAAAAATGGATACTATTACTATGTAAATTTTAGGTATATATTATTTTCGTTTTTTACATCACAAATTATTAGCAATAGTTATAATATTTAATAGTTATTTATTTTCGTCATATTGTAATCTTTCTTTTAATTATCAATTATTTTCTTGAAATTTCCAATTAATTTCTTCAATTTTTTTCTTTAATTCTCAAATATTTTCTTTAATTTTTAATTATTTTGATCGATTTTCAATTAATTCCTCAATTTCCAATAATTTCCGGACTTATTCAATTATTTTTTACACTCATAAAAATTGTTTTAAAATTGCAAATCAATTATTCAATTCTAGAATTCTTCATTTCTTAGTTATTTTGTTCAAATTTAAATTCCACTTTTCAATTTTCAGTTATTTTCTTTAATATTAAAAAATTATCGCTTTTTTTCTATTATTTTGTTCGATATCATTAAGTTTCTTTAATTTTAAATACAATTATTCAATTACGTTCTTTCATTTTTAATGCCATTCTTCAATTTTTATTTCCAACCTTCAGTTTTCAATTTCTTCTATATATTCATTAATTCTCGGCTTTTTTCAATTACTCTTTTTAAATTTTTAAGTATATTCTTTTAATTTCAATTCCATTCTTCAATGTTTAATTGCTTTCTTCAATTTTCAATTACTTTTTTCAATTTTAATTATTTTTTTCGATTTTCAATCCAGTTGTTAAATGGGCAATTATTTCCAACAATTATTTCTATAATTTTCTAAATTTTTTAATTTGCAATTATTTTTTTTTACATTTAATATTACTTGTTTAATTTTTTCAATTATTTTTTTCAGTTGTCTATTAATCTAGTTATTTTTGAATTTTGTTTTTACTTGACAATTCTTTTCGTCATCTTTCACATATTTTCTTCAATTTTTCAATTACTCTAGTTATTTTTTAACTTCAATTTTTAATTATTTTCCGCAGTTTTCAATTATTTCTTACAATTTTTCAATTTTCAATTATTAACTAAAAATTTTATAATTATTCTTTGATTTTATAAATTATTTTGATGGGTTGCGTGTTAATCTAGCCATATTTTGAATTGTGTTTTTAGTTGTCATTTATTTTCGTCATTTTGTAATTTTTTTTTTCAGTTATCAATTATTATTTTTTAAAATTTTAATTTAATTCTTAAATTTTCGATGTATTTCTTCAATTCTCAATTTATTTTCTCAATTCTTTAATTTTCAATTTATTTCTTCAATTTTAAATTATTTTCTTCAATTCTCAAATATTTTCTTTAATTTTAAATTATTTTGATCGATTTTCAATTAATTCCTTAATTTCCTATAATTCTTGGACTTTTTAAATTATTTTGTACACTCATAAAAATTGTTTTAAAATTGCAATTATTCCTACAATTTTCTTAATTTTTCAATTTGCAATTATTTTCTTTAAATTTAATATTTCTTGTTTAATTTTTTCTATTATTTTTTCAGTTGTCTATTAATTTAGTTATTTTTTGAATTTTGTTTTAAATTGACAATTATTTTCGTCATTTTTTAACTATTTCCTTCAATTATTAATCATTTGCCGCAGTTTTAATTTATTTCCTACAATTTTTCAATTTTCAATTATTATCTTAAAGTTTTATAATTATTCTTCGATTTTTTAAGTTATTTTGATCGGTTGTGTATTAATATAGCCATCTTTTGAATTTTGTTTTCAATTGTCAATTATTTTTGTCATTTTGTAATTTTGTTGTTTATTATCAATTATTTTTTTCAAATTTTCAATTTATTTCCTCCATTTTTATTATTTTCTTAAATTTCAATTATTTTTATCGATTTTCAATACAGTTGTTCAATTTACAATTAGGTATTTCCAACAGTTATTCCTATAATTTTTCAACTATTTTGTTTAAAATTAAAATTTATTGTTAAATTTTTTAAACTATTCTTTTTAATTGTGTATTTATGTAGCTATTTTTCGAAATTTGTTTTCAAATGTCAATATATTTTTGTCATTTTTCAAATATATTCTTCAATTTCGTAAGTTTCATTATTTGAATTTGCAAAAATTTATGTTTTTAAATGACCAATAATGCAAAGTTTGTCGCGCGCTTGAGCGCGCGTTAATGTTGCTAGTAAATAATAATTGACAGTCAACAATTTTTATTTTTCTAACCATAGGCCATTAATTGTGTATAAATACCCCCCAATTATGGGAGTTGTTTATAACCCTATAAAACAAAATTAATAAAATTAATTTCAAAAATTGAAATTCTTTGTTACTCCTTTGTTCTTTGTTTACACCTTACACCCTTACAATGATTTCAAATGTGCTCTTTTAATCTGAATTAGTGAAAAACGGTCATTAATTCGAATTAGTGGAACTTTTTACTTATTTTTAGTCAATTTTCACTAAAACTTTAGTGAAGAATTTAAAAAAATTAGTAGAAATTTATACTAATTTGAATTTCTTCAGTGACTTTTCACTGATTTATTTTTAAAGAAATGAGTATTTATAGAACAATGGATTTGGTTTTATTTATTTAAATTATAAAAAGATTAATTTGGATTGAATAATCCGAACTATGTGTATTCAAATATTAAAATTTCATTTTTTTTCATTATAATGGTATTTATTTGGATTCAATAAAACTGAATCGCACAAGTTGGTAAGGCTTGTGCTTTTTATTTATGTGAGATACTTACTGTTTCAGCTCTATGGGAGCTGTTATTGCTTTGTTCTTGATTAGGTTATAAAAGTAAAAGAAAATTAACAAAGATGAAAAGAGACAAAAATAGGAATATGGTATAATAGATATTTATTATAAAGATAATAAGAAAAAGTACAATAGTAGGTGTACGTTTGGTGTTATAATATACTCTTAAGTCTTACCTATACGCAGCAAGGATGCGCGTAGCACAATTTTGAGTTTGTTGAACTCTCGGTGAAAATAATTGTTTGTTATCGTTGCCGAACTTTAACAATTAAATACCGTAAATTAGTTCAAAGTTTTACGTCAACTTGCCGTCGGATAATCTATTTGCAATGGTTGAGATGATCCCCTTTATTAAAACGTTATACTTATTTCAAGTTGATCAAAACCAAATTCTAGAATATCGTCGCGTAGGGCGTCGCCGTCGACGGGATTAGAAACCGATCTTCACACGTCAAAGAACTGGAGAAATCTGATCGGAGGGCGTGGAACATCCTCCAACTTTTATAGAAATGAAATCTGCATTTGTGTTGTCAATATATGACAAGAAAGAGTGGTTGAACCCGGATCAGGTCATTTCTAGATAAGCAGGAGGGGTTACGTCTCCGTTGACGAATGAAAAGACGTGCACCATTTAATTACGTTGGTACTTTATCGTTTTGTATCGTCGCGTAAAGTATAAACCTTCGAAGTCGTTTGGAACGGTGTGCTAATATCCCTTATGATCGGGCAATAACGTGAATACGTGACCGAAAAGAAGGCTGCACGTGCATCCGAATGCAATTATTTGTGCTCTAATTTTATTTCTTCTCAATTGATTATGTTCTGTCTAGGAGTTGTAATTCTTTTACAGATTGTATCTCAAATAATATTTAAGATATTGTATATAAAGAATACAATTACTTATATTTATATATAAGCAATAATAAAACAACATCAAAAAGATATAGTCCGATCGTAACAGCCTTCCCCTCTTACAATTGTCATTGTCCTCAATGAAATATAAAGGTTTACATTTGGTTCTAACGTGTTTTAATTTACAGATTGTGAAAACATTGTGACTCAAATTTAATTGTTTTATAAGTGTGTTCCATGGTTTGTTTTCTTGTTCAAGAAATTAAAGGGATGGTAAGGTAAGTGATGTAGAAGGTAAGTGGAAGCGGAATTTTGTGGAATAAATGTTCTTCTTGAAGAGGCTGCGTCAGGGAAGTGGCTGTTTTGTTTATATCAAGTTTCTCGTCTGGTATGGAGTCGTTGTCACTAGATGCGTGATGGTATTGATGCTTCGGCGTTTATGATAACAGATACTTCTTAGTAATCGACAAATTCATTTGTCCTTGCTTCTGAGCCTTTATTTGTTTTGGAAGAGTATGATGACTTGTTGAGTGTACGGATAAGCTCAGTATCTTCAAGAGCTTAGGATCCGACGGACATTTTTAGATCACTAAATACACCCTTTATTTTTTTGTGTGTAAATTTTGGGTTAATAATGTCTGAAGAATCTTCAATTACAATAGTAAGATCTATCAATCTTGGTCTATCGAATGGTGGTTCGTTAGAAGTCAGATCCATAATTTATACTAATGAAGAAGAGCATCAGCTAAGATCACAAAGTGTGGAAATAGTTTATGAGTCCTTGGCGCCCTCGGGGGTTGAAAGTCCCAGAGTTCAGGAAGTATATCATCCACCAACCCTTCTTAGTACTTCAGATCATCGAGTGTCGTCATGGTCCAGAAGTAGCAATCCTCGGAATGCGGGTGGAACTTTATCGTCATGGTCCAGAAGTAGTAATCCTCGGAATGTGGGTGGAACTTTAAGTCAAATTGAACTCGGCCGTTGGGCAGATGCGTCTGGTTTAATAGCCCAACTAGGTAACCGACTGTCGGCCTTGGAAGATTTTCATCGGGCGTACCTTCTGACTATGTGGGGTTTAACAATGATCAATCCACCCCTTGAGGTTACTGATGTAGTTCGGGACCTCCTGAGGATGAATCCTGTAGGTTCCATTACAATCGTTGATCGTCTTCTTGATTCTCGAAGTGGAGTTCTTCTAAGGTTCACCAACCTCGATGATAGAAATGAGATCCTGCGTTTCCACGAGATTCTTGCTAGGCATGGCATCTTAGTGGGAAGATTTTAGGATTAAGGATTCGTGTGAAAATCAAAGTGCAGTGTTGTTGTGTTTCGACGGCATCATAAATAACAATAAGAATGTGTTTACAAAAAATGTTTACAAGATTAGGGAATATTACATGAAGTGTGAGTATTGTTTGTCAAGAATTTATTTATGTTTATTTAAGCTCAAGAAAAATTTGAAATCTTCGGATTTTAACAACACAAAATTACTTCCTTTTGTTCTATATAGATAGTTGAATATTCAATTAATTTCTTTTATGATAATACAAAAATAACGATGATAAATCAAACAGACTTTGGTAACTAATAATAATCTTTCATTTTGTTTGAAGTATAACGTTTTAACTTAAGATTTTAGGGCATCGTTCGTTATAAATCTGTACTTTGTGCTAAAGCGTCGCGCATCCTTTAATCAATTTAATATATAGTACATTTTTATATATATAAATAAAGACACGCGTGTATCTAACAATAATAAGCTTGTATGAATTTTCGCATTCATTTGTATCGTTTATATTTGAAGAAAATACATTGATTTGAGTTATATATTTTTATTTAAATTTTATTTTCTATTAATATTTCATTTGTTTGATTGTCGAATTTAACATTTGATTATTCATTTGGATGAGCTTAATGAATGGACGTCGTTAATGGAAAATATTTATATTGACGTCTTGCGTCTATTCGACTTATATATATATATATATATTTTTATGTTTTATTCTTATCTTTTGAAATATTAAATCAAAAAGTCGAAAAACCGTAAGTTCTTTCGTTTATGTGCACGCTTGTATTGATTCTCGAATGTTCTTAATATATTTTAATTTACAACAAAAGCTTCCTTCAAAAATAAATTTTTAACGTAATTTAACAAAATAGAAAAATTTGAAGGTTGGATTGATAAATTTACTTTACATTTTTCTTTGTTTTAAATTTTCGTTTCTCGTTGCCCCTTCATTTAAACAACCAGTCTTAGAGGAATGAACAACGAGAAACTGGTGCGTTGCAGGCGTGAGGTACATGTAAACATTCAAGGAAGTATACACAAGGCCAAAAGCGGTTATTGTGATAAGGGTTTATTAGTAACGTAACTATACTTATTTTATTTTTATTGTATTTGGAAATCATATATATCCCAAAAGTATTTTGTTATTTAAAAGATTAGTCATATTTTCGTTTTTTGAATACAAGAATAAATGACTAAGGTTAAGATTTCAAGGTTTAATAATAAAAATAATATGCGGCCTTTATTTTACTTTACAAAAAAAAATTAAGGAAAGGTTATAATCGCTTAAAATTACTGGTTATTTATGCATGCTCACGTGCTTCCACACACATGCACACACATATATACATATGTGTGTGGACTTGTAAAGGGTTAATTGGTGTAGATAAATTGATTTCAAATATTTTGATAAAAATGGTTTTGAAGGCAAATAGAATATGACCTTCTATAACCTGGGTTACTATTATGCTGTACCGACTCGGGCCATCTGGCAAGATGAACTCACGCCTTGATGTGTTGCTACGTGGTTGATTACGATATTTTGTTTAGGATTTTAGAAGTGTCGCTAAATGAATCTCTGGTAACTAAAGCTTGAATCGTGTGATCCTTCCAAGACTTTGATTTAGTAGTGTTTTAACTGTGGCACAGGAAATTAGGTTCAAGAGTGTGCGTTTTGTTGTGTTCTTTTGTGTCTATTGTGGAAAAAGAAATGTGTGAATTGGATCCTCGAGTTCCTCCTTTAAGAGAGGTTGTGGATATTTCGGGGGGGAGTGAAATGAGTGTGCTGTGGAAGAAAATCCAGGTGATTTTTCCCGAATTAACGCCAGAATTGCGAAAATACCGGAAAAAATGTGGGAAAATTTCCTTGCTGTGGGACGTGATGGCCCCGGAGGAATTAACAGAGTGTGAATCCTCTATTCGATTCTTAAACATTGGATTAAAGGTGTTATTGCGATGTAGGGAGGAAGTTGAACGAGCTAGAAGGGACGCGACAGTCGGGGGGTAAGTTTTTAATCGTGCATTTTGTCATTTTTAAATGTGTCTTTAAACTTCAGGAAGATGAAAGGTAATAAGCTTACATGCGATTTTTTTTTTTTTGTTAGGACAATCATGCGCGTAGGAAAATGGGAGGTTTATGATTTATTGTGCCCAATTGGGGGTATACTACGTAGTCCTTCTATTCCTTGGAAAGAACGGCCTTCGTTTTCCGACGCTAAATTTGTATGGTGCGAAGAATATACGAAATCAAATTTAGAGCTGGGATATTTGAGAAGGGGTTACTGGCGCGTGGTAAGAATAATAAAAAAAAATGAATAGATTTAAAGTCAATGTTAAATTTCGTATTGAGACAAAAATGCGTTTTTATTACAGTGGGGGGTCCTACATCCGGCTGCGATCAGGGTAAAAAGGAAAGATTGCAAACTTTCAAAAAGGAACGACGCTTCCTCTGAGATTAACTTTTCGGAATTACCCGAAGGTTTTGAAGGCTTGGAATGGACTCCTGTCCGCAAATGCTTAGCCTTAGTCAAGGTTCTAGAATTTTATGTGTTCCAAAACCACCGCACATTACCCGCAAATTATTGGGAGTTGGTGAGATACAGTTTTAATTTAGGGAGTATTTTTATATAATTTTTGTATGGTTTAGTCTGTAATTTGTATGCGTCTTTTATTTCAGCGGACACGTGTTGATATCCCCAAGTTTTGGGTTCCCGACTTTAATACGGTCCTGAAGAACCGTCGTATGTTTATCCAGAAGCATAAGATAGAGAATCCCGATTATCAAGAACTTAAAAATTTTGAAAATGAGGTCTAATTATCGTATAATTTTTTGTGTATTGTTAAATGTGTAATGTCACAGTAAGAAGTTTCTGTACTAGGCCAGTGTAGGCAGCACCACGATTCACATATTTGATGTTTGTAAGATTATTTGTATGTATTCGTTATTTAGAACATTTTAGTGCATGAATTTTGCTAAAAATTGGTTAAATGATAAAACAATCTGGATACTGGGTTGTTTATTTAGAGATTCTTTTAATTTTCAATTTTCAAGACGTTAGGAAAATTTTTACATGTCAGAGGAGTTTTTGTAACGGTTTTGCGGCACGCCTGTACTGGCGCTGCACCATGCCATTTGTGAATCTTTTACTGGGTCTATATATGTGCATTATATGGATATAATTTTATTGTTGGAATTTATTATAACGTGTTTTTATTCAATGTATCAATAATTGCTCTGCCCATTAATTTTCTTATGAATTCTGAATAAAAATTAAAAATAGGGATTGTAGAATTCATTACTATATATCTCTTGGTTAAAATAAATTTTACTCAAATTTTACTTCAAGATTTACCTTATTAAAATTAATAGAGGAGGCATTTTTAGTTGCAAATTAAATAATAAAAATTTTAGAAAATTCAAATGAAATTTAATCATTTTAATTTTCTTCTGGTTTTTGTTTTGGTTTCTCGTTCTTTGCTCTTTAATCAAGCAGTGTTATGTGAGCTAAGATCGAGCTACCGGTGTGTATCATGCCGTACGTGCACGTGTGTATTTAGTCCGTATGCATGCACACACAAGCGGGCTATTGGTACTTGGAATATATATATATATTTCTTTTTGTTAAGAAAAAAAAAATTATAATATTAAAAATAATAAGTGAGTAATGGTAATATTATACTAATAGTGTCAATAATAGTATGCTAAAATTCAATATTGTCAAGTATTTTATTATTCCACTTATTTATTTACTTTTAAAGCATTGTGGTAACAGCAACAAAAATTATGGTTATATAGATAATTTAATAGCACAACTCTTGGTATATTGCCATTATGTTATTTGGAAAAATTGGTTATTAATCTATCCTTTTTAGAAATTAGGTTATTATAAAATAAGATGTTAGATAATAATAAAATGAATTTTAGAAAAGTAATACTGCTACTGCCTTTAGAGAGAGTAAAAGCTTGACTAAAAGCTTAATTAAAAAAAAAATTCCTTGTTGTTTGTTACTTTCTATAGTGTCCTTTGGTGAATTGGAAAATCAAATATAACGTGATTCCACTTCCGAATATTCCCATTAATGTCAATCCTCTAAAAAGGTCACGGTAGAAATTGGAATGTGCTTGTCTTTGATGGGTGCTCAAATTATGTAGCTTATTTTCGATTTCGGCAAGAGGTGTTCCTGTCGAAAGATCTTCTCGTTTACTTGATCTGAACAATTCATCTTTTAATAAAAATTCATTTAGTGAAGTCAAGTTTTCCATATTATCTACGTTTTTTATGATCGTAGTGATGTTTAGGGGTAAGTCGGGTTGGTATAAATATTCTATTCCAGTATTTTGAATCGATGCCCCAATTAGGGTCACATAATGACTTCTAGCAACACAATTAGTTGCTAGTCGCAAAAGTCCGAATCCAAAGATTTTAATTTGTCTTTCATATTCATTTGGACAAGTAATAGTTATAGTTTCTTGGATTGGAGTAGAGAATAACCAGCCTCCTAAAGTTCCAATCTTATTCCAATAAGTTTTCGTGTTGGGTTTTATTCTAATATCACACAAATTCCAGTTTTTATCATTAGGTTCCAGTAATAAATGACTTTCACAAGTTTTTAAGGCATTTGTTTCAAAAATAGGTTGGTGATTGTCACAAATGCTATATGAATCGGTCTTTAAACAGGTGTTTATGGATTCTTGGTCCATGTAAATGTATGCGCGCCTATCTTCTGAGATAACTATATACGGTGTTTCGGGTATAATGTAAGCTGAATAGTTTTTAAAGTTAGAATTTTGTGGTATTGGAAAGGAATGGATTTTATATAATTTATGAGTAATTTTATTTAATAGGGGAATGTCTACTGCAATTAAAAGTCTTTCTTTATAGTAACCAATTTTTGTTTTTGCTAAAAGTGAAATTTCTTCTGCTAAAATTTTTGGTCCTTGTGTCGGAAAATCAGTAATTTTGTTTATTTCTTGTAGTTTGGACTTGATGTCTTCGAGTTGTTCTGAAGTTAATAATGCAGGATGAAATTTTCCTTCTCTAGCCGATAGTATAATGTTTATTATTTGTTTGATAGCATGAGAAAAATGATCCAATTTTGATTCGAAACTTTGTGTCCATTGTGCCAGATATGCGTAGTACTGTTTACGATTTAGGGTTTCTGTTACAGTATTTAATTCTTTTAAGTTATTTCGTACATGATTTAAAATTTCCGAGTGGCGTTCAGCTTCCTTTTGTAGAATTTGTAGGTTAGATCGAACTATGTGAGTTTGTTGTCCTACAAGATGTGACAAATTTTTATTGAGTTCGTAGAGTTCGTCTATTGCTTCGTCATATTGTTCTCCGTCTTCAGTCGTTAATACGCCTATAATAGGTTTTAAAGCTTGACCAATGAAATCTAGTGGGGATCTTCGTTTTCTTATGGTTATTGGTAGGTTTTCGACGTCTAATGGGGTTTGATTTAGATTGGTTAATAGACTTTTTGCATTTTGAAAAAGGTTATTAGCTTGGAAAACCTTTTCTTTCAGGATATGAGGTCTTATTGCCTCAGTACATGGTTCGGTATATGGTTTTGCACAATTGACAAAAACAGTGTCAATCTCATTTATTAAGGTCTTTGTTGGAAAGTTGTCTTGTAATTTTTTTAAATCGATAAAAATTGTTAACCGCCAATAAGTTTGAATGAATCGTACCGTGTTTAATTTTTCGAAGAACAGACCCGGATTTTTCTCAAATATGGTTATTTGGTAATTTTCGGGATTAGCGTTGGTAATAGTAATGAGGAAAAGTATGACCAAATTCCGAAGTGACGACATCCTTATCTGTGAAAAGTTTAAAAGCTATGTTATTTAATTATTAAGAAAAGTTACAATTTTCCTTGTATAATATTAGGTAATTTATTCGTTTAGACTTTTGAGATGTTCAAATTAAATGTTGCGAATGTATATCTGTTAGTAGAATGGCATAAGGTTAAGTCATGATTATGATTATTTGCACCATTTTTATTTATTATTGCTTTTATTGTTCTTCGTGTGATTAATAAGAGTTGAAATTGTAGGGAAAATGAAACAGAACAATACAAAAAAAAAATTATTGAATTATATCAATAATTAAGGAAATTAGAACGCATCCCCTTTTTGCTCTTGTTCAACAGCCACCGCGAAGAGGAAGTCGGGTTTACGTGGAAAATAAGTTGGTCTTCGGGACGCATCCGGTATAGGTAAAATACGAAGACTCTTTCCCCTCTACTAGCTCTACTCTACGTTTGTGTTGGGTGTCGAAGAGGCTTCGTTCAAGAGTCCCCTCTTCTGTCGCGCGTGAGTCTAAAAATAGGATCAGAAGGGGAGATGCTGGACGAAGTACGCAAGAGAATGAAGGATGAAACTTATGCATGGATATGCAAGGCGTTTGAACTATAGTTTCAGAATAAGTCCAAATGATAATTTGGATATTCTATGAGTATGATTTCTTTTTATTTTAGGTCATTAATATATTTACGACTCCTATTATTTATCTATTGTTTATTTATTTATTTAATTATTTGTTTGTTTTTTTATTTAAAATAGTAAGGAATATTACATAAAATAATTAAATATTTAATAATTTTGTTAAACAAATATTTGTTAGATTATATTAATAAAAATAGGGTGTTAATTTAAAATAAATATATTATTATATTAGATATTATATTATTATATTAGAATTGATATTCTAATAATTTTTAATTATTTAGTGTTAGTTTATTATTATAAGTTGAATATATTAATTAACGTTTTTATTTTGGTTATAATAATTATTGAAAAATAATAATAAAAATAGGGTGTTAATTTAAAATTAATATATATATTTTTGAACTGTAGCAAAACTTATTGTTTAAATAACTAATTAAATGATTTTTATTATTTTGTGTTATTTTATTATTATAAATTTATTTTATTAATTAAAGTTTTATTAGATAAATGTTTGTTGGGTTATAATAATTATTGAAAATAATTAGAATGAAAAAATGTATAGTGGGTGAATGCCTTCCCCTCTTGGAAATTTCTTCGTCCTCGATGATGTTGGCAGGATTGAAATTTGGTGTATAATCTAATTAAGGGAAAACGTATGGTTTTGAGTTGAGATAGAAAAGGAATTTTTGTTGTTGAGAGTTTCTCTTAATTTGGTCTTGGTTTGAGTGGATTGTTCGGGTGGCTGTTTTATTTCTCGTCGCGTTAAGATGTGTCACGTCTTGTTGATATAATTATTGATTGCGATGTTTAGAAAAGATCTTCCATCTCTCTAGTTTCTTTTGGGTGTTTGAAATCAGAGTAGTTATTCAGTTAGATTTTAGTCGTGATTTGGATTTGTGACGAAAAAGACGTGAAGAGAAAAATGTGTGATCAGAAAAATAGAGTTCCTGCGGTAATGGATCAAGCAGAACACGATGTGGAGGATTTGACGAGTGTTTTGTGGGAGAAAACTCTAGCGAAATATCCAGAGTTGGATGCAAAAACGAGGGGGCTTAGGGATGCATATGGATGCATCCCTATAATGTGGGATGTGGTTCCCGAGAGGCTTCTAAGGAACTGTGAATCCTCTTTAAGGTTCCTCTGGATCGGGGTCCAGATATTGGTTCGCTGTTGGGAACGAGTAGAAAGAGCTCGGAGAAACGGGGAAACTAAAGGGTAAGTTGTAATCAGGATATATTATTATCATATTACATCGTTTGAAATTATTTGTGATTTATAGTAAGAATTTTTTATACGATTGGTAAAGATATTTTATTAGTTAAAAAGTTTTGTTTTTGGGAAAAATTTGCTTTTATAAAATATATTTTTCGATAAAAAATAAAAAAAAATTTTCTTATTTATCGAAATTCAAGAGTCGGACAATTGTTTTAATTATTTAAGGAAATCAAAAAAAAATACAGACAAATTGGTCATAGCCAGCACTTGTAAAAGGTATTATTATTTTGTTTTGCCGTTGATAAAACATAGACAACATAGAACGCTGTGTACAAGCCAAGGGTTCGCCAACGGTATATCTGTACGGGCTCTCCGTACTGCGCCAACAGTAGGCAGTACTGGCGTGGTATCGTACCGACGGTTTGTTTTCTACTTTCGGCTCTATATTCAAAATTTTGTTTAATTGTATTATTATCTTATTTAATTTTGTTTTCTTTTATTTTATTTATTTACTAGCATTAGTTTTTCATATATTTTAAAAAATTATAAAATACAATAATAAATAATAAAAATCGGTAAATACTATTTATCGAATAAAAGAAATACATATTTTATATATAGCAATTAAAAATCAATTAATATAAATAAAATAAATATTTATTTAGGATAAAATTTATAATATTTTTAGAATTAAAAAGAATTGCAACAAAATTATTGAAATTAAACTAAATAATTATTAATTAAAATAATGAAAAATTAGAGAAAATAGTTAAAATAAAAAAAAAACATAGTTCAAAATTGAAATAAATAAATTAAAATATAAAAATAATTAAAATTTGAGGAATTAATTAAACAAATTACATAAAATATTTTGAATAAAGGAAAGTTTAAAAAAAAATACTTAAAACTTTCAGACGTTTATTGAAATAAAAGAAAATAATTAGAATTAGAGAGAACATATAAAAAAGATAAAAAGAATTTAAAATTGAACAGTACAAGTTTTAATTTAAGAGAAATAAGTAATAGCCTTTTGGCAATTATAAAAAAAAACAGGGGATTGAACGAAAATAATTGAAAATTAAAAAAAAATAATAAAAAAAAATAATATAAATAATTAAAGAATTGAAAAGTTAGATAAATAGTTAACAATGTTTGAAATATCGAAACAAATCAAAGATAATTAAAAATTGAAAAAAATATTTTAATTTTCAGAAAATAATAAAAATAAGGTATATAAGATATATATGTATAAAAATAATAAATATGAAAAATTGAAATATTCAATAAAATTTGAAAGAAAAGACTGAGATATTATGCGTAGTGAGAAATTTGCATCGAATTTGCTGAACCTTTTACTTCCTGGCGAAGGGAATACGTTAATTTTTAAATTCATTTGTATTTTAAACAATTTTTTTATTTAAATTGTGTATAATAATAATAACAATAATAATAATAATAAAAATAATAAAATATTGTAATTGTTTATAAAAGCAACATTATTCTAGTTGTGAAATGCCAGAATTAACGACAAGGGTCAGCTCTGGCACAATACTGGCAATTTTATAGTGGCGATATTATATAACACATTACAAACTTATAATAATATTATAATAATACAACTAATATATTATTATAATACTGTTATTCTGTCGTAGTACAATAGAATATTTTATTTATTCAGCACTTATTACATAGAATATTTTATTTTATAATAGATGGGATTAATAATAATTCGTTTTGATTGGTTAATAATCGATTGTGAGTTATAGTTTAATTGTTTAATTCACAACTGTTCTTAGAATGGAAACGCTATTTTTATTTAATTAATTGATTAATTTCGATTATTTTTAATAAAGTTTTAACCTCGGCAATCTTGGCCAATACTGGGCCGTTATGGGCCATGTCGTTTTGCAGTTAAGATTCTTTATATTAACACAATCTATTATCATTTAAATATCACATTTTTAATGTTCATAGTTTACTGAAATTATTGTAGTTAAAGTAAAGAGATGTTTTCAGTAGAATAGAGACGAATGTTTATGAAATAAATGCATATTATTTTACTTATTTTTGAGCTTGTTGAGAGTGATGTCAAATTTGAAAATCAAATTTTAAATTAATTTAAAATTTTTACTTTTAAAATATATAATACAATTTTTAAAGCATAAAAGAGTGACAGTATTATATTTTTAATAGGTGCGTTATGGAAGTAAATGACTGGGAAGCGTACGACCCTAGGTGTCCGCAGCCTGGTGATATTTGGAAGGAGGGAGAACCTTGGCTCGAGCCACCAGCACAGAAAAATATGAAATTTGTGTGGTGCGAGGAATTCGCCATTTTGGAGCCGCGAACGGAAATTCTTCGCAGAGGATATTGGCGCAAAGTAAGTTTCGAGTTAAAACCTTTTGTCAACCGAAAATATTCATTTTTCAGATAATTTTGTTAAAAATTTTCTAAGTTCGAATGAGTTCTATTATTTTGAGACACAAATAATTTATTAAAATAAAATGGATAGATAACAAAATAATTAATATTACAAACTAACTATAAGTTAGTGAAGTGGAAAAATTATTATTAAATATAACAACTATGAACAGTGTTTTATGTAAATTACAAAAATGATCATTTCTTTTGTCTAACTAGTTAAAACAACGCGCTCTGGCGAGCGATTATTTTCTAGTCTTTGTGTTATTAATAATTGTAAATATTTCAAATATAGTATTTAAAATAATGCTAAATTTTGCAAATTAATTAATTTTAATTAATAAATTAATTAATTAATTAAAAGGGGTGAAAGTAATGAAAAGTTAGTAAAAATAATTGGAAAAGGAACAAAAAAAAACATGAATAATTAAAATTCAGACAGATAAAAATAAAAAAAAATTAAAGAATTTAAGTCAAAAAAAATAAAAATAATTTAGCATTGAACAAAATAATTGTAAAACGGAAATAATAATAATGAATTACAAAAATTAATTTCATTTTAGAATATTTAAACCGTGGAATTATTGACCCTTTTATCAACGCATAATCCAATCAACAGAAATTTGGAGAAATTAAAGTTCTTATAATTTAAAATTTGAAAAGCTACTGTAATTTTAGGAAATATTACTTCTTTGCAGCTTTAAGTAGAGGGCGGTGGTATATACAGCGATAAATGTATATATTTTCATATACACATTCAATTCCGTATACGCACAAGCGTTGCACGACCTGCCGTTATTGGACCAGAGTTGGCAATGATCGAACTGAAGGAAATAAGTGTTATTTGACTGAAGATTCCATTTTTCGGGGATGTTTATTGAATGGATTGAAATAAATTAGTTAAATTAAGTTAAATGCATGTAGATAAATAGATATTACCTTAGTCAAACTTATTTTATTTGGCAAATCTTGTGGTAATTCAATTATTTTATTTTTATTTTCATTTTTAGTTGTGTAATGCTGTCCTAGTATGGGGCCAGTGTTAGTTAGTTTTAAATAGAGTTTTAAATTTTTCTGCGGTTTATCTTGTACAACATTGGATAAATATTGAAAATGATTTGTAAAATAGAAAATTTATATTATTTAACTCGAAGAGGCCTTTCGGATTAACTTTAAGTTTGCGGTTTGAACAAAAGTAATAACTTTTAATGTTTAATTATAATTATTTTATAAATGTTCTAATTCGGTATATATAAAATATATATACATATTTTACTAGGTGTCTATATGCTATAATAAAAGATTTGTAGACGTTAAATATTTCTGTAAATTTCCATTTAAAATTAATATAAATTTTCGCTTTAAAATAGTATAAATTATAACAATTTTTGTCACAAATTATCAAAAAATTTTTTTTTTTTGACATGATTTACCGTAAATTACTATAAATTTCTAAAATTTTAGTGGTTTAGTTTTTAATTTTTGCATTCTTTTGTTTTTATGTGATATTTCAGTTAGAAATTTCCTCAATATTTTCATGAATTACCACATAGGTTACCACCATTTGTTTGCTTACTTGTTTATAAGCATTTTATAAATGGATTAAGCAACGTGTTTCTAATTTTCTTGGTAGTTATAAGTGTGATTGATTTTTATATCACCCTTTTAATTTAGCTATTAATTTTTGTTAGGTTTTAACCGATTAGGGTATATAGATACGTTAGCAATTATTAATATTAATACATTCCTACGTATGTACACACACATGTATATATATATACATATGTATGCACACACATACAAGCATAGTTTGTGCTAAAATCTTTTATTTTTTGTAGTGGGGTTTCGTGCATCCTGCAAACATCCGGTTAAGAGAAAATGATACTAAACTAACCAGACGAGATGATTCATCTGCAGAATGTTTCCTGAAGGATCTTCCGTCGGGGTTAAGCGGTTTAGACTGGGTTCCAGTTAGAGGCTGTTTAATTCTTATTAAAGTCAGGGAATATTCCGTTTGGCGAGAGAGATCAAGTTTGATAGCTTCGTACTGGGAGTTGGTAAGTATTTTGAAAAGTAAGATCTGTATTTGTTTTGAGGAAGAATGTAATTTTTAATAGTTATGTTTTGTTTTCAGAGACCAAGGATTAACATCCCCGATATGTGGGCTCCGTCGTGTGACAATAGTAGGAAGCGCAAACATTTTTATTTTAGGAAATTCCGGCGTGAATAATTATAATTTAGTTTATATTAAGAAAAAAAATTTAGTTTATAAAAATCTTCGTAAATAGAGTAAAATTATCTTACTTAAAATTATATTTTTCTCTCACGAAATTCGATTAAAAATTTTTATGATTAAAAATTTCTTATTTTGATTGTTGGTTTAAGAAAAGAAAAAAGGGGGGGGGGAATTTTTAGGATTTATTTTAAATCTCGATTACGTTAGTTATATTGTGGTAATAACCAATCGCTTGCATTTAGGTCATCTATCCAGTGTTGTAGTCGTTCATTCCTTATTTCAGTCGTAATTAACCAATTAAATATAGCGTGTCCGTTAGGTAATAAAACTGTATTTTCTCCGATAAACTCACTAAATCTCCTTTTAGCATGTATTAGTGCTAGACAGGCCTTTTCACTGTAGTTATATGATTTTTCGTGATTTTGAAAAATTTTAGATGATCTTGCGATAAATTTGATTTCACATTTTCTCCGTTCTGCAAGAATAATTCTTAGTTTTTCTTTCAATACTTGGAAATATAAGGTTAGTTGTCCTATGTAAATAGGGTCTGGTAGGGGTATTGGAGGTGTATATTCCACTTCATTATTCAGGAAATCGTAGGCATCAATTTTATTCAAAAAGAAATTGCATCTGTTCGGAAAGATGGTGATATTGTTAAAGGCAAATTTGTTGAAAATTTCTAATATGGCCCTTTTGTGGTCGTTTATATTTTTGTTCATAATAATAATTCCCTTTGAAAAGAATATTATACCAAATTGAGATGCATTAGGGAAAAGTTTATTCAAAAATTTAAGGAATGTCACTTCTGCCCCTTTTATCGTTGGTGCTAGTCTTAGAAACTTATATTTTCCCACCGGCGTGGAAAAAGTGGTTTTGTCCGTGTCAGTCGGGTAGATTTTTATTCGTGAATACAAATCTAATAGGTCGAAGAATGTTATTTTGGTGGTTTCGTTGATTCTTTTGCGGATTTCCTCTATAGTTGTGTAGCAGAGAAATTGTTCTGGTATTCTTGAATTTAGATCGTCAAAATTCACTGATAGTTTCCACATAAGGTTGTATACAGACGGGACCCAATGAAGTTCTACCGTGATTTCATTGTTATAAGAGGAAGCTGAATCAGTGATAATGTCTACGCTAGCCAGGTTGTTCATTTGGCTTAATAAGTGTTGTTTTTGGATTTGGGAATAGGTTTTAGACGTTGGTTTTGCAGTTTTGATAATTTTATCGGTTGTAATGATATGATGTTGTATTTGAGGGAGCGGTTCGAAACTATCTTGCGTGAAAAGGGAGTAGTACGTTTTTGCGAGTTTAGCTATGAATTTACTTTCTGTTGAGTCCATTCTTTCGGTTTCAAGTTGATCGATTACTTCTATATATTTTTCGTGAGTGGATTGAAGTTCTGGTTCCATGTTAACCTATAAATTGTAATAGTGGGCAATAATGAATTTATATAAGAGAACTTATAGTTAGTAAACATTTGTTCATTAATCACAAGGAATAAAATTAGCCTCTCGAGGTTATGGTTAATATTACGTGTGATTAGGGCTACTTTTCGTTATTTTGTTTGTTTGTATGTGTGAATGGGATATTTTTCAATTATAGGAGATAAAGCTCCAATTGACCTTTTGTAGATCTAATAGCCATTGGTACTGTTTAAATCCTGTAGACATTGTTTCCATCCATTCGGAATTATTTCTTCCATCTGAAAAAAGGATACGGTTGTCATTAACGATTCTTTTGAATCTACGAATACAATGAACGATGGCAAGGCTGGTTTTCTCATGGTAATCGTAGAGATTTTCTGGACCCTGGAACTCTCTGGAAGAAGTTGCGAGAGGTATAACATTATTTTCATTGTATCCTGATAGCACTGTCGTGAATTGTTTTGGTTCCAAGGTTACATAAAGCAGAAGTTTTCCGTCGTAGGTGTGGAGTTCTTCTTCATCACATTTGGCAGAGAACGTGCTGTTTATAAATCTGTAGCAATCAACGATTGTTCTGAAAAATTTGGATGTGTCAGGATCAATAGGAATATTGTTGTATGATAATGTGGCGAAGACATTAGTTAGTACTCTTTTATGATCGTTAAACGTGGGAGTTGCTATTATTATACCAAATGGAAGAAACATCATATAATCGTCTTCTCCTCCCGGAAATATTTTGCGCAATAATTGCAGAAAGGTGTTTTGCGAACCTTCTAAAGAAGGTATTAGGTGGGTAAATTGATATTTACCAACTGGTGTGGTAAAAGCGGTTTTTGTACTGTCCTTTTTACTAAGATGTATACGAGAACATAAACTTTCTAGCCCTAGGAGTGAAAAATAGTTGTTTTCTTTTAATTTGTTTATATTATGTGTTAGTCCTTTCCCGTCTATAGGATGGGGGACAACGCGCTTGTTTAAAGTTAGAAAAGGCACGGAAATTCGCCATGATGACTTGTCTTCTGTTCCCATTTTTCGTTTTAGAAGGGTTATTTCATTATTATATTTGGAGTCGGATGCTATTATCGTACCCGAGGATAAAAGTTTGGTTATTTGCGAAAAGATATCAGATTGTTGTTGAGCAGTATATTCGGTTATCTTTTGATATGGTTTGGAAAACGCTAGTTCTGACCTTAGGAAAATTTTGTGCTCTGCAAGAGGTGTTGAACACGTTCCCATGAATAACCAAGAATAATTTTTGATTACCTGGTTCATGAACGCCATTTCTTCAGTATTTAATTCTTCGAGTTGCAATTTTTCGAGTAGGAATTCATATTCAGGATTCGATTCGTTGATCGGGTTTTCCATGTTGCTGGAGTTTTACTGAAAATAGAAGTTAAGACTAATTTCATAGCAAAATTTTTGCTGTGAAGTAAACTTTTAGTAAGTTACATAGGTAGAAATATAAACTTGCATATCAAATAGGTAGAGAGTTTGAAGTTTGAGGTTGGTTAATTTCCAGACCGATTGAGCACTAGCTAGTGCTAGAATTTAATTTATTTTCTAGTCACCAATAGTGCTCAGGTCAGTCTAAAAACATTAGTTAGTCATAAACTAGTTTGAGCTTATCCATGTGTTTTTGATATCGTTGACCCTCTTCTCCTTCTAATATAACGTTGTGTTTGTCCGTTATGTCAGTAATTTTGTACGGTCCATGGTAACGCTTTTCAAATTTATTAGTCCTGGGTTCTTTTAAAATGTAGGCTAATCCTCCTATTTTTCCTTCGAATTGTTTGCAATTTTTGTCATATTTGGATTTAGAACGCAGTTTGGCTTGGATTAGATTTTGGGCTGCTAATATTTTTATTTCGTTGAGTCTTGTTATTAATTCTCGTAAGTAAGTCCCATAAGTAATCAGTTTTTCGTCTTGTGGAAAAGCGGTTGGGGCTCTAGCGAGTTTTCCGAAAACAATTTCATACGGAGTAAAATTTGTAGCCTCGTGGACGGAAGTATTATACGAAAACATTGCAAAAGGGATAAGACGATCCCAATCGTCAAAGCGTTTTGCGTAGTGTTTGATAAACTCCATTAATACAGTGTGGCTGCGTTCTAGGGACCCGTTGGTTTGTGGGCGGTACCCAGATGTAGTCAATTGTTTTACCCCGAATATTCGGCACAAATGAGTCATAAGTTTACTAATAAAACTCCCTCCCCTATCGGTTAGAATTGCTCGTGGGGCGCCAAATTGGGCAAAAAGATTTTTGGCTATAGCGTGTGCTATAGTGGTAGTCGAGATATCGGGGACGGGCACGGCAATGCAGTATTTGGACAGGTTATCTTGTATAGTTAGAATATATTTATTGCCGTCTGGTGTAGTGGGGAGTTTTCCCACGGTATCTAAGGATACTTTATCGAAGGTATCGATAGGCGTATCCGTAATTAATAAGGGCTCACGTATTCTAGACCTGACAATGTTATGCTCTTGGCAAGGTTTACAGTGTCTTACAAATTCGGTAACATCATTTTTCATTCCTGTCCACACAAATCGTTCCCTAATTCGTCGATAGGTTTTCGTGATACCTTTATGTCCTCCTACTAAACTTGTATGCATTTCGGAAATGATTTTAGGTCGCATTTCTAATGGTGGAACTAAAGCATTACCATAACACAAGGTAATTTTTATCACGTCTTCATAAAATATTTCAGTCAAAATTTCGGTAAAAAGTCTGGGTTTAATTTTTTCTAGATAATTTCCCGACAATGAGAAGCGTAGAGTTTTAATATTTTCGTTAAAAATTAAATTTTGTAGATTTTTCAAGGCAATTTTTATGTTATTTAAGTTGATATCGTCGCAATGTTTAGATTTCATTATTACTGTGAATATTTTATTGCTTCCTCGCGGAGTGATCAAAATTTGGCCCAATTTTGGATTTTGTAATTTCATTTCTTGGGGATTTATTATCCCTAGGTCAATCAATAACTTATCGACCTGAGTAGAGAACTCACAATTAGCTGAGGTGAAATGGACAATATTATCTCGTTTATACGTAAGATTTTCCCTAGAACCTTGGATAAGCATATTACGCACGTATAAACCTTTGGTTAAATTCTCGTAGTTTTGGAGAAGGGGTAGGGTGTCTGATTTTTCTAGGATTTTTGCATTAGTATGAGACGGTGTTTCTTTTGGTCTGGATCCGTTTTGTTTATCTCTAGGGGATAAAGGGGGAGCGCTTGAACTTGCTCGCGTTCCGTTTGAACCATCTTCATTCGGGCGTTTAGTTTCCGTGTCGTCTTCCTCTTTCTTCTTTTCTTCTTGTTTTTCTTCTTGTTCTTGTTCTTCTTCCTCTTCTTCTTCCTCCTTTTCTTCTTCTTCTTCTTCTAGGATAGGATGAGTTAAAGAAAATTTACGTGGAAATGGGGCTGGCCGGGCCCTGGCCTGTGTGGTTACGAGGGGAGTGGATGTGGAGATTGGCTGACCTGGCGTTATATTGGCATTTTTATCACCACGTTGTTCGCTTATATTCTCCTGAGAATCTTCTTCGTTTGGTGATTTATCATCACGTTCTATTTCAAACTCTTCTGCCTCTATTCCCACTTGTTCTTTCGCTCGTTCAAGTAGCATATTAATCCGTTTTTCTAGCTCCATATCTTCGTCCTCGGTATCATAAGGGTCGATCTTTTCTAGAGTGTCAAGTAATTCTTGGTCTTCTTCTCCTTCTGACACTGCAGTACAGGGGATGATCAGGGGTTCCGGATTTAATTCTTCTTGATTAAGGTCAATTCCGTGATCCTTTAAGGATTCGTTAAACTTATTAATTGATTTTTGCAATTCGTCCTTTAATTCCTGGCGCGTCTGATTTAAGGTCAAATTTTCGGTCGTTTCGCTCGTGATTTCATCCTCAGTATCTGGTTCACTAAGGGGAGGTTCTTCTAACGGGATCCCGACGATTGATGGGTCTGTTATTGGTTCAATTTGGACTTCTGTTTCTTCGTCTTCCTGAAGAAGCGATTCTGTGGCGTGTAAAGCGGGTGCGCTTTTAAGAGGAGTTGGAAATTTTGTAGAATCAGCTGTAAGATTTAAACTTGGGAGTACGCTTTTCCTTCTTTTCCATATTGGAATGTCGTTACCAGATTCTGATGATTCTTCGTCGCTAGAGTCGGTTCTTTCAGATTCGCTGCTGCTATCTTTGTTTACGGTTTGTAGAGCCTTTTCTTTTGCTTTTCGAGGATGAGATCTTTTTCCAATACCGGTGACGTTCAATTCCGATTGCTTTTCCGTTTCTGGATTTGTAGTAGGTTTTATTCTAGGCGGTCTTCCAACCAATTTCTTCTTAGTATCTTTTGGTCCAAGGAGGCTTGAAGTAGAACTAGAAATTGGACGTTTTGGTTCTTGATCTATCTTAGGTTTATGGGTCATTTTGATGGGGCGTGTTACCATAGGTTTATGAGTCGTTTTGATAGGGCGTGGCACCATAGGCTTTGTTTTTAGTTTCGTAGTGGTTGTACCGGAAGTTGATGGTTCCTCCAGTTTTTTCTTAGTTGCTCGTGTAAGCATGAATATTTTAGCGGGTGCATCGTCATTTACGTTGACTGGATTCCTCGATAGCGCGTCTGCATTACAATTTAGCTTTCCGGGTTTGTATTTAAAGGTATACTGGTAGTCTCGCAATTTTAAACGCCAACGGACGAGTCTTTGTCCAGGATCCTTGATATTGTCTATCCATCGTAAAGGTTCATGGTCACTTACTAGCAAAAATTCTCGTCCATACAGATAAGGTCTAAAATATCTTACGGCATATAAGACTGCAAGACATTCCTTTTCTGTAGTAAAGTAGTTTTTCTCGGGTCCCGTCAAAAGTCGCGACAAATACGCTACTGGATGGTCAAAACCGTCCTTTTCTTGGCTTAATACAGCCCCAATAGCGTAGTCAGAAGCATCGGTTGTTAATGTGAAAGTTTTGTCAAAATCGGGGTATTGTAGAATAGGTTCTTCGCAGAGTGCATTACGCAGGATTGTAAAAGCTTCTTCATGTTCTGAAGTCCAATTAAACTTCTTATCCTTTTTTAATAAATCGGACAGTGGCTTCGCCTTTTTTGAAAAATCTTTTATGAATCTGCGATAATAGCCTGCGAGTCCAAGAAATTGTCTAATGTTACGCGGGTTTAATGGCGTAGGGAAATTCCGTACCGCTTCAATTTTCTTAGGGTCGGGTTTGAGTCCGTCCTTGCTTATTATGTGACCTAAATACATAACTTCACGTTTAAGAAACGCGCATTTTTCGGGTTGTAATTTTAGGTTAGCTGCTTGGAGTTTTGAAAATAGTCTTTCTATTTTTGTTTTGTGCTCCTTTAGATCTCTTGCGAACACTACTATATCGTCTAAGTACACGAATAATTCGACACCTTGAAGTCCTCTTAGAACTTGATCCATAAGTCTTTGAAACGTAGCTGGTGCATTTTTCAGTCCGAAGGGCATTCTAATATACTCGTAGTGGCCATTGAGAGTGGAAAATGCTGTTTTTGGTCGGTCGGCAGGGTCTGTTTCTATTTGATGGAAACCCCATGCCAAATCAAAAGTGGAAAAATATTTTGCTTGTCCCAAATGGTCTAATATATCGGTTATATTAGGGAGGGGGTAGGCGTCTCCTATAGTTTTTTCATTTAGGGCCCGAAAATCTATTACCAATCGCCATTTTTTGTTTCCTTGGGCGTCCGGTTTTTTTGGGACTATCCACAATGGGGAGTTATATGGGGAGTTGGAGGGGGCAATAATGTCTTCTGTCAGCATTTTTGCTATTTGTCGTTCGATTTCTTCTCTTTGAACGGGAGGAAATCGATATTGTCTCGTATTTATAGGTATCTCGTCAGTTGTAGGGATCTTGTGTCGGACTAGGGGTGTAGAGGAGAGACTGTCGCCAGGGAGGTAAAAATCATTTTGAAATTTTTGGATTAATTCTTGTATGTGTTCTGTTTCTTCTGGTGATAAGTGTTCTAAATTTATCCTTTCTGTAATAGCTTCAACTCGATCGACAGGGGTGGTTATACTTTCGGTGGATTCAAAACATTCGAGGTATTCGTCTCCTGGAATATTGTAATATTCGAAGGGTATTAATTCTTGAGGTTCTAATTCGATGGTGACGTCATCGTCGCTTGTATTTATTGCCAAGATGTATGCCACTCCGTTTCTGTTTGTTAAAGCTGCTTCGCCTATAAGGATACCAGGTTTGGTCGTAATTAAGGGGAGGTATCCTTCCTCAATCTCGGAATTTAAAATGTCGACAGGAATTTGTTCTCTCATTCTAGCTTGAATTTTAAAAATTTTTGGTTTTGGAATTCCGTTAAAGTCTGTTTCAAGTGATTCTTGATCGATAAATGGAATTGGTTTAGTCGGATCAGAATGGGTTACAATGGTGTTATGCCAAAATGATATTTCGGTTTTTTCTTGACGAAGATAATTTCTTCCTAAAATACCGTCAGTAGTAATGGGAAAATTGGACATAACAACATGAAATTTAACCGGTGTTTTTCTGATTGTTAAAATAGTAGTCCCGAGAGTGTTTGCTCTAAGCTTTGTGATTCCTGAGAGTTCTAAAGCTTCGGTAGGGTCGACTAAAAGTTCTGTTTTTAATTGATTTAGTTTTATTATATTGACGTCTGCGCCTGTATCAACCAAAAGTCGAACTCTGGAATTCCTGAATTCTGGGGCTGAAATTTCTATTACTGGGGATTCTCGGCATTCTCCGGTCGCTTGGAATATGTTTCCGCGGTTTCCAGAAATTTGACGCTCATTGGACGCTCGGTATTCGTGTCGCTCGACGTTGCGTCGTTCCGTCGAGCGTGATTGTAGTTTAAATTTTCAGGTCGTCTTGGTGGTATTGGGGAAGAGGAGCGAGGTGGGGGTAAAGAGTTTGATGGTTTCGAATTATAATAACGGTTTGTTGGTTCCTGAGGGGGCGGAAATTGTGGTGGAAAAGGTGGATAAGGGTTAGGATATGGGTAAAAGGGATAAGGATAAGGAGGTATCGGATAAGGAGGGTTTATTGGATGTGAATAAGGGTTTTTTAATATGCCTGTTGGTTGTTGTTGGCTTGTTGATTGGTTAAAGGGGTGTCTTAAATTCTGTTGTGGACTTAGGCTTCTATCGCGAGTAGGAAAACTCGGCCCGGGCTGGTCTTGTCTCGATACGCGGTAAGCACTAGGGCCATTAAATTGCTCCCTTTGACGAGTTTCCACGTGCAAAGCAGCTTCTAACGCATCCTGTAAGGTTTTAGGATTTCTTACGTCAACATTGGTTGACATTTCATCTGGTAAACCTCGGATAAAGGCTTCCAGAGCACAGTCTCGAAGGGGTGCGGTCATTGTTGTTGCTTCCGCTTGATATTTTTCCTGCAACGCTGCTTCTGCTCCTGAGCAGAGGAGGGAAAGTCTATCGTAAAATTCATTGACTCCCTCTCCTCTTCTCATTCTAATAGAAGCTATTTCTTGTAAATACCATGGATATGATTTGGTACTAAGAAACCGTTTTTTTAGATGTTGTATTAAATCTTTTATCGTATCAATTTGTAGTTCGCGTACACTATCTCTAGCAGCGCCTTTGAGGCGTCCTAAGACTGTTTTTACATATTTCTTTTGACATTCTATAGGGACGTAAGCTGCGCCATTTGTGATATCCTGGATAAAATCGCGAACCCGTGGATTTTTACCATCGAAATATGGTACATGTAATATACCTTGTTGTAGTGCAATGCATTCCGCCATGTTTGTAACCATTTCTGTAGTAATATTGTGATCTATTTCTGTGCCTAAAGTATCTCCAGAATTATTTGGGGGTGGAGGATTTCCGCTTCCTTCGCCTTTATTTTTATCGTCGTGACGAGGCATGTTTATTTGAGATAGCCGTAAAAATTCTAATTGTTCAGGAGTACTCATACAAAGTTAGTATGGATTGGCTCTAATGAGTGGCTGCCTGCACGTAATTAGGTCAGTGTGTGATTCACGCGTGTAGATGAGATAAGCTCGGACTCGTGAACTCAAAGATCCTTACAGTCAATAAGAAAAATCCATTGGTATAAAACGTGAAAAATTATTAATTCAAAGAGAATTTGTAAAAAAAAAAAAAAAATATATATATTTTTTTTTCAATTGTAAATATCAAAAATAAATTTTAGAGGAGCTCAGTTCACAGTAATATCATAGCATAAAAACAAGTGTCTGTTTTTAATGAGTTTAATTTAAATGTTTTATGTTACTGTTGGGTTTTTCCTTAAAGAAAGAGAAAGAAAATAAAAAAAAAAATATATATATATATATATATATAAAAATAAATTTATTTATCTTGTTTTTGTAAAATCTTTGATTTGTTGCGCAATCGTAATTTGTAACAAGAGGGAAGAGTGTGGCCGCGTAAGAAACAGAATTCGCAGCAATTACTCCACTTATAAAGTTTTAATTTTGATTGGGTCGGGCTATCACTAGGGGAGATTATAGCAAAAGTTTTAACGGGGTTTTCCGATTTTTCTTCACTAAAATAGTAAACCTTGTGTAGGGATTCTAATATTTTCCTCGCGGCTGAATGCTCTGGATAAAGAATTCTTTTTTCACTGTTTCCTATTTCCTCAAAATAATTATTTTCATAAAAATCTTCGACTACACACTTCACGAGAAATGTTCTTCTATGTGCAGGTCCAGTTTTGTGGTGTATTGAATAGATGGGTTTTGATAAATTATACTCTGCAGTTAATTCTTCAAGGCTTGATTTTGGATACCTTAAAGTCTTAATGTCTCCCTTAGGAAAATCGAAATTAGTAACAATTTCTATTTTTGGAAGGTATGAATTTATAACAGTTCTGTTTTGGGACATAAGGTAAAAGAATATTTATTTATTATCTGGGAGCTTATTTTGCTTTAAAGTCTCGTTATATTCTTGGAATTCTTGTTTTAAACTTTCAAGTAAACGGGTTGAGTTTTTATTTCTTTGTGCTAATTTTTGTGGGTGAATTTCGGGAGAAATTTCAGTACAACCTGGAAATATATTCTTTATTATTCTCTTGAAAAGAAAATCTACGTATCTTTTGCTTCGCTTGAGGGATAATTTGCGACCTCGTTGTCGCCGTTTCATTAAATATATCAAATTATTCTTGGGCCGTCATTGTTTAATTTCAGGCGTTCAGTTAGTTTTATTCTAAAATTGTTGAATTTTAAAAAAATAATTTCTAGAACAAGAAACCTGAGTTAAAGATTTAAAGAGTGGATAATGGATGGTATTTTTTTTATTTATTCTGCGAATTTAATTTTTGGGTATGCTCTTGCAGCTCTCGTTTTAGTTCGTCAATTAAAGAATTTAACTGTTGTTCCTTATTGACTACCTTTTCAGGGTCTGTTTCGGGAGGAGTGTCTGGACAATCTGGAAATAAATCGCGTTTAATTTTTTTCCATTTTCGTTCAATATTTCTCTTCTTGTGAGTTTCACTATTTCTTTTTCTTTTATTTGGTTCCATATACTATAATTTTGGACTTAAATATGGTTACATTTGATTTAAATGTTAGGCTAGGTTTTAAAAACTGAGAAAACGTATTGTTGTAAAACAAAAGTAACAAGTTTTACCAAAATATGTCAGATATAACTATTGTTTAAAAAAAACTTATATTTTTATTTTTTTCAATCACACAAAAATAAAAATAAGACACAAGCGTATGGCGACTCGAATGTCTTAAACAAAAAAAATCAGAAAGCTTATTTTTTTCAATCACACAAAAATAAAAATAAGACACAAGCGTATGGCGACTCGAATGTCTTAAACAAAAAAAATCAGAAAGCTTATTTTTTACAATCACACAAAAATAAAAATAAGACACAAGCGTATGGCGACTCGAATGTCTTAAACAAAAAAAAAATCAGAAAGCTTATTTTTTTCAATCACACAAAAATAAAAATAATTATAATTAAAAGTCAGACATTCAAAATATCTAAATCTTTGTCACGACCGATTAAGTCAGTATAAGATTCTTTGATATTTTTACGCACTCAGATACACTGACACAAATCATCAAACAATAGAAATACTGGTTTTAAATCAGTTATTTTCCTTTCACAATTTTTCTTTCGTGTGTACTAACAAAGGTAAGTGTTAATTTATAACCAGAAATCTGTTCTGTCGACTAAATTCGTTTTATGAATTTTTCTAAACACTTATTTGGCGTTTATTTAGTAATTAAACCAAGTGTAACTATAGTTTTTGACAAAGGGTGAAAGTGTAAAAAGGAAATTTTTTTTTTTTTTTTTTTAAATTTATTACTAACCAAAAAAAAAATGAATTTATTAAATTTTTGGAGTTTAGTTAGGGACACTAACACGATAATTTTAGATCAGACAATAACAAACTGGTTTTATTTCCAAATTGTCAAAATTATTGTGGTAACTGTATGGTATTGTAATAAACGGTATTGCAATGGAATGTTTTCTCATGACAAGTGTAGAGCGAATGGGTAAAATGAATTATGGAAAAAAAAAAATTTACTTTTTAAACAGGCAAGTCAAATAAATTAGTTCTCTAACAATTACACTCGATAGTTGAATGGAAAATTTTGAAAAAGAGAGTTTCAGAATGGATAATTAGAGTGATTAGTTTTGTTAGAGATGGAAGCCTGAAAGAAATTTTTGAACCAGGAACAATGCAAAAATTTTGGCAGTATCCCACCGCTGCCACCAGAAAAAGCACCTGTTACGATTAAGTAACAATTGCGTGACCAAAAATGATGTAAATATTGAATTTACCTTCGGAGCTGTTTTGCTTTTTCGCACAAGTTGGTAAGGCTTGTGCTTTTTATTTATGTGAGATACTTACTGTTTCAGCTCTATGGGAGCTGTTATTGCTTTGTTCTTGATTAGGTTATAAAAGTAAAAGAAAATTAACAAAGATGAAAAGAGACAAAAATAGGAATATGGTATAATAGATATTTATTATAAAGATAATAAGAAAAAGTACAATAGTAGGTGTACGTTTGGTGTTATAATATACTCTTAAGTCTTACCTATACGCAGCAAGGATGCGCGTAGCACAATTTTGAGTTTGTTGAACTCTCGGTGAAAATAATTGTTTGTTATCGTTGCCGAACTTTAACAATTAAATACCGTAAATTAGTTCAAAGTTTTACGTCAACTTGCCGTCGGATAATCTATTTGCAATGGTTGAGATGATCCCCTTTATTAAAACGTTATACTTATTTCAAGTTGATCAAAACCAAATTCTAGAATATCGTCGCGTAGGGCGTCGCCGTCGACGGGATTAGAAACCGATCTTCACACGTCAAAGAACTGGAGAAATCTGATCGGAGGGCGTGGAACATCCTCCAACTTTTATAGAAATGAAATCTGCATTTGTGTTGTCAATATATGACAAGAAAGAGTGGTTGAACCCGGATCAGGTCATTTCTAGATAAGCAGGAGGGGTTACGTCTCCGTTGACGAATGAAAAGACGTGCACCATTTAATTACGTTGGTACTTTATCGTTTTGTATCGTCGCGTAAAGTATAAACCTTCGAAGTCGTTTGGAACGGTGTGCTAATATCCCTTATGATCGGGCAATAACGTGAATACGTGACCGAAAAGAAGGCTGCACGTGCATCCGAATGCAATTATTTGTGCTCTAATTTTATTTCTTCTCAATTGATTATGTTCTGTCTAGGAGTTGTAATTCTTTTACAGATTGTATCTCAAATAATATTTAAGATATTGTATATAAAGAATACAATTACTTATATTTATATATAAGCAATAATAAAACAACATCAAAAAGATATAGTCCGATCGTAACAAAGGGTATTCATTCGGATATAAGTTTTCATTTTATTTTAATTGCATTTTTATTATAAAAATATTCATTCAGATTGATTCAGATTGGGTATTTAAAAATAATTAGTTTATTTTTTCATTATAAAGGGATTCATTTGTATTCAATAACTTGAACTGCAGACATTAAAAAATATTCATTTTATTTTTTTTCATTATAAAGGGATTCATTTGGATTCACAAATTTTTTAAACCCATATTCATAAGGACTGATTTTTGGGTAAAAGTAGGTGCAATCACCGGATACAAATGCATTGGACAGAAAACGTATTCAAAAATGTTAAAATTTTTTAATATTTTTTAATTCCTCTCTTCTTACTGGGTAACTATGTCAGAAAACACGTTGTCGATTCCTGACACAGACAAAGTTTGTCGTGGTTGCAACGCTGAAATTCGGAAAGAAATAGTTCGTTGCGAATCCTGTAATGCTCCGTATCACCCTGGATGTGCCAAAATTAAAAAAAAGTGTTGTGGTGTTTCAAGATCTTCTTCACCTTCTGCTAGACCTTTGACAAAGGAAGACCTCTCTGCTGCTTTGGCTGAACAGCTTAGTCTTGTCAGTGAAAAAATTGGTGAAAAAATCGATGAGAAAATAAATTCTCTTAAAGCTTCTTTAGATAACGTTTCTGACAGGTTAAATAGCATAGAAAAATCTATCTCATGCGCCTTGGTTCGTGTTGACACTCTGGAGAGTGATGTTGCGGACATAAAAGTTGACATTTCTACTTTGAGGTCAAATTTAGTTACTTGTACTAATGATATTATGTCCAACTGCTTGCGCGAAATTGCAGACCGTAATAGTAGAAAAACAAACTTAATAATGTTCAACTTGTCCGAATCGGATGACAAAACATCTTCTGATGCAAATTCTATTTCGAACGATAATTCGAACTCAGATTCTAACTTATCTTTAAAAATCTTAAAAACATTACTTCCTATAGACACACCTAAAATTATTTCCGCAAATCGTCTTGGTCGGAGGAATTTAAAAGGAATTTAAAAGGGCTCGCATTCCATTAAATGACAGAGTATCTAAAGGAGAAACGGATCTTCGAATAGTTTATATGAATGGAGAACCGAAGATTCGCGCCTCGAAGAAACAGAATCTTTCCTCTCTCTCAGGCTTGTGGAAAACATTTCCAACTTAACCTACAACTTCGCAAAACTACATTCTCTGGATGTCTCAGTTATGAACTTTTTTGTTGTATTTTTGGGTTATCTTTTGTTGAATTTTAACTTCAACTTTCTCTTGCGTTTAATGTTTTCTTCTTATTTCTCCAAATTGGATTGCAATTTCTTATTATCAACTGCTTAGACATTTTTGGAAAATTATATTTCTTTAAAAATTTCTTAAGTTTTCGATAAATTTATTATAAATTGTTAAGCAAGTTTATTGCTGTTTATAATTTTGCGATCTAAAACAAATTTGCCTCAAACTAACGCTATTGTCAAGTCTTAATATTAACTTTTTATTGTTGTTATCTAATTTTAGAATTATTGTTAAGTACTTATGTACCAAAGGGCTTTGAGCCCGTAAATCTGATTAAATAAATAAATAAATAAATAAATAAAATTTCGGTAAATCCTTGGGAATTATTGGAAAATCCTTAGAAGTTTCTAGGAAATCCCTGGGAATTTCGGGGAAATTCTTGGGTGTTTTTGGATAATGCCTGAAAATTTTAGAGAAATCTTTTGGAGTTCCACAAGTTCTTAGGACTTGTTAGGAAATCCTTGGGAGTTCCTGAAAAATCAATACAGATACTTGAGAAACCTTTGGAAATTTGTGGGAGATTCTTGGGAATTCCTCGGAAGTTGTTCGAAGTTTCTAGGAAGTTCTTGAAAATTCCCGGAATTCCTTGGGGGTTATTGGAAAATCCTGGCAGACCCTTGAACATTCCTTGAAAATTCTTGGAATTTACTGGGATCCTTGGGAATTCCTAGGAAATCCTTGTGAATTCCTTGTAAACCCGTGGGACTTTCTAGGAATTCTTTTAGAGTTTCTGGAAAATACATTTAAATTTTTGGCAAATCTTTGAGACTTTTTGGAAAATCCTGGCAAGTCCTTAAAAATTCCTTCGAAATTCTTGAAAGTTTCTGGGAATTCACTGGAAATTCCGTGAAATCCTGTGGAGTTTTTGGAAAATCCTGTAAAACTTTAGAAATTCTTGGAAGTTTCTGGGAAGTGCCTAGAAATTTAGTAAAATCCTTGAGAGTTTTTGGAAATTTCTAGCATATCCTTGAAAATGTCTTGGAAATTATTGGAAGTTTCTGGAAAGCTCCTAGAAATTTCGGCAAATCCATGGGAGTTATTGAATACTCATAGCGGATCCTTGGAAATTCCTAGGAAATAATTGTGAGTTAATGGAAAATCCTGGCAGGTACTTAAAAATTCCTGCGAAATCTTTGGAAGTTTCTAGCAACGTCCTCGGAATTTTAGGGAAATTTTTGGGAAGTTTTTGAAAATACCTGTGACTTTCAGGGAAATCCTTTGAATTTCGAGGAAATCTTTGAGTATTTCTAGGAAATACCTAGGAATTTTAAAGATATCATCAAGAGTTCCTGAAAAGTTACTACAGATCCTTGGGTGATCCTTCGTAATTCCCAGGATATATTGCGAGTTTCTGGGAAATTAATGGGAATTCCTAGAAAATCTTTGAAAGTTTTTAGAAAATACCTGGGAATTTTGCGAAAATCTTTCAGAATTTTTTTTTCTTTTGGAGTTTCTAGGTAAATTCCTGTGAATTTCAGGGAAATTCTTCGGCGTTTCTGGAAAATCTCTATGCATTTTTGAAAACTACGGGCAATTCCTAGTTGGTCCTTGAAAATTCCTTGGAAAACGAGGGTAGTTTCGGTGAAATCTTTGTAAATTCCTGGAAAATCACTGGGAATTTCTAGGAAATCTTTGAGAGTTGGGTAATCAATGGGAGTTTTTGGGAAATCCCTGGGAATATCTAGGATATCCTTAAGGAGTCCTGAAAAATCGGTATGGATTCTTGGAAAATCCCTGACAATTCCTGGGAGATCCCTGGAAATTACTGGGACTTTCTTTGGAATTTCGGGCCCATATCATTTTGACACAAATGTTTTCGTAGTAGGATTTCTAGAAATCTTTAGGAATTCGTAAGAAATTTTCGTGAGTTCTTAGATAATTCCTATGGATTTTTAAGAAACTCCTGGCAATTCCTGAGCGATTTTTAGAAATTCTTTAGACATCCGTGGAAATTTCGTGAAAATCTTTAGGAATTTCAATGAAATCCTTGGGAATTTCTAGGAAATTCTTGGCAGTTCGTAAAAAATCTCTATGGATTTTGGGAAAATTTCTAAGAATTCTTGGGAGGTCCTTGAAAATCCTGGGAAATTCACGTTAATTTCTGTGAAATCCTTGGTAGTTTTTGGGAAATCCTTGAGAATTCCTAGAAAATTTTTGTGAGTTGGAAATACCTGTCAATTCCTGGGAGATCCTTGGAAATTCCCACCAAACCCGTGGGAAATTTCAGGGAAATCTTTGAGAGTTTATAGGAAATATCTAGGATTATCAGGGAAATCCTTGGAAGTTCTTGAAATTCTGGAAATATCTAAAATATCAGCATGAGTTTCTCGGAAATCTTTAGGAGTTTCTGGAAAATCTTTTGGATTTTCTGAAAAATATCTATGCATTCTTGAGAAACCCTGGGAATTCCTGGGAGATCCCAGCAAATCCGTGTAAATTTCAGTGAAATGTTTGAGAGTTTCTGGAAAATCTTTCGGAATTTCTGGAAAATATCTATGCATTCTTGGGAAACCCTGAGAATTCCTGGGAGATTCCAGCAAATCCGTGGGAATTTCAGTGAAATCTTTGAGAGTTTATAGGAAATATCTAGGAATTTTGGGGAAATCCTTGGGAGTTCTGGAAATTCTGGAAATTTCTGGAATATTAATAGGAGTTTCTGGAAAATCTCTATGTATTCTTGGAAAACCCTGAGAATTCCTGAAAGATACTTTGAAAATCTCGGGAAATCCACGTTAGTTTCTGTTACATTCTTTGGAGTTTTTGGGAAATGTTTGAGAATTCCTAGAAAATTTTTGTGAGTTCCTTGAAAATCTCTATGGATTCTTGGGAAAATCCTGGAAATTCCCAGCAAATCCGTGGAAATTTCAGTGAAATCTTTGAGAGTTTATAGGAAATATCTAGGAATTTCAAGAAAATCCTTGGGAGTTCTGGAAATTCCGGAAATTTCTAGAATATCGGTAGGAGTTTCATGGACATCTTTTAGAGTTGCTGGGAAATCTTTCGGAGTTTCTGGAAAATCTCTATGCATTTTTGTGAAACCTCTAGCAATTCCTATGTGAAATTTCTTGGAAATCCTTGGAAGTTTCTTGGAAATCCTAGGGATTTCCTGGGAAATATTACTTTTGTTTCAACTGGGACACTTTAACATAGTCTTTATTCAACTGTGACACTTTAACATAGTCTCTATTCAACTGTCAGGATTAACCAGGGAACTTCGGTCATTATATTATTAAGATAAAAGTATGCATAATAGAGTTGCTGGGGAATTGTTGAAAGTTTCTAGGGAATCCTAGAGCGTTTCCTGGAAATACCTTGGAATTCCTAGAAAAATTCCTGGAAACACCCTACGGACTCATGGGAAACTCCTCTGGAATTCTTTTTAGAAATACTTGTGATTTTCTCGGAAATCTCTGGAAATTCCAGGGAAATCCTTGGGAATTCTTTTTCCATCGATTATCAAATTCCCTCATGCCCTAGAATTCCCGTGTGCACCATAGTGCGATACGTTTTTAAAAATTCAATCACCTGATTATTGCGATGATATTTATTTCTCATTTTTCGATCGCTGATATAAGAATCTTTCCAATATCAATTTTGTTCCCAAATTTATCGCACTATCCATGTTTAATTCTTTCAAAATTTCTGTATAGTTTATATAAAATTCATTTAAATTAATATAAAAAAGAACAGTATAAATGATATTGAAATGTCAGTTATGACATTTGCGTATGAAAACAAATAAACGTTTCCATGACAACATTTTCGAGATATTCAAAATTAGTTTTCGGGAAAATGGTCTTCCGGGAAATGGTTTTCGGGAAATTCGCCATTCGGGAAAATGGTTTTCGGGAATTCGGCTTCGGGAAAAAGGTTTTCGGGAGTTTGGATTTTCGGGATATTGCCTTTCGGGTTTTTGGATTCGGGAAAATGACCGGATACCGAAACTTATTTAAAAAAAAAACCACTGCTATTTACCTCAACAAACTATAATTAAATTTCGTTTAATTCTTTCGTCTGGTCCTTTCCTCCTCTTCATCAACATCTTTATAATCTTCAAAATCCCTAATTGCCCCCTTCAACAGGATCCGCAATCGTCGGATGATTCGACTTGCGATGTTTAACCAGATACCGTTTCTGCCTAAAGGTCTGCTCACACTCACTGCACTTCCATGGCTTCTCGTCAAAATGCACAAGTCGATGCCGCTTCAATTCAAATTTAATTCTAAACTGTCTGCTGCAAATGTCACACGAGTGTGGCTTCTCCCCGGTGTGTATTGTGATGTGGACCATCAAGTGTGACTTCGCCCGAAATCCCTGCTGACAATACGAGCACTTGAACGGAAATAAATCCGAGTGAATTCGATTGTGAACAAACAGCGATGCCTTCTGCTTGAACGACTTGCCGCAAACATTGCACACATAGGGTCTCTCGCCCGTGTGAATTCTCCGATGATCATCGACATTTCTCTTTGTCGTGAACATCCTCCCGCACAAGTCGCAAGGAAATTTTTTAATTCCCGCGTGAGTCTCTCTCAAATGACGCGCCAGACCTTGATTCACCCGAAACTGTTTTCCGCACAAGTGACAAGTGAATGGCCTCTCTCCAGTGTGAATTCGTCTGTGCCACGAGAAGGTGTAGGGTGAAAAGAGATTCTTTCCACACTCTTTGCAATGATAATAAACTTTCCCGTCCACCTCCATTTTCGCCTCATCAATTGCACTCTTATCAACAATTTTTTTCTGACTATTTTGCGACAATTCCGGATGAGACTCGATTATATGAAGATCCAGGATCTTCCTTCTTTTAGCTTCAAAATCGCAGTGCATGCATGGATACGAGTATTGTCGTTTTCGTCTTGATCGATTGGAGCTTGGCTCTGTCGATTTTTGCGCAACTGGAAAACACGTTATTAAATGATCCACAAGATCGACTTTTTTCCCGAACAAACTCCGACAATGTTCGCAAGAATATTGCACATTTTTCGAATATGTTTTCAGATTTTCGTCTCGAATGAGTTTAAAATCTTCGGTATTATTGGCTAGTTCTTTGACATTTTTATCTTCCAAATTCGGATTCATTTTATCAGCGTTATTTGGAATTGAATTTTTCACTCTTTCTGATTTTTTATGGGGAAAATCTTCAGATTTCGCTACAGTATTGAAATTATATTTGAGGCTTGATTTTATATGAAAAGAATCTTTAACGTTTGCTTTCGGAGGAAGAGAATCTTTTCTCTTTTTTCCTTCAAAATCCGCCTTTTTACAAAGAAAATTCTCTGAATTTTTACTTTTTATCACTTTGGGCAAATAATCCTGAGAATTTGACTTTTGAAGAAAAGAATCTTCTTTTTTGGGAAGACTCATTTTTGAATTGCTCGTTCCTAAACATTGTTCATCAAATTTCGTTGATTCCTGTGAATTTTTTCCTTCATAATCCGGCATTTTTGGGCTTCGATTCTGCAATTTTTTACTCCAATCATCCTGCGATTTCACTCTGTCCTCGATTTTCTTTTCGGAATTACAGAGTCTGGTTTTTCTAATGAAACGAAACGCCGAGAAAGTTGAGGTCCTGGAAGCGCCGCACCTGCAAAAATAAATGCAGGATTTTGAAAAGAAATCTTCGTAATTAGTATTGTAAATATTTTAAATTTTGCTGTTAAGATAAAGTTTTTGTCGAAAAATTAGGAAATTTATTATTTTTTCTAAAATTACGGTTTTAACGTTTTTACAAGATAGAAATCTCTTTTGTTTCAGCTTTATTCTTTTATAATTTTATTATATTAATTTTTGTAACTCACGTTTCTTCTTTTCTTTTCTTTCTTACTTAAAGACTTCTTCAACTTCAATTTCTTTCATTTCTGTCTTCAATATAATCCTTAGTTTCTTCAATTTTAAATCTTTAAACTATATCTTAATTTTCTTTTATTTTAATATCTTGAATATTCAATCCTTTTATTTTTATTTCTTCAAATTTTATATCTCCAACTTTTATTTAGTTTCTTCGATTTTTAGACATTCAATTTATATCTCTAGCTTCTTGAATTTTTATGCCTTTAAACTAAATATTGAGTTTCTTTAATTTTTTACATCTTTTTTTCTTCTACTCTTTACATTTTATTTTTCTGTTTCTTTCTATCTTCTTTACAATATTTTCAATTATTTAAATTATTACCTAAAATTCTTGAAATAAAATTTTAATTTCATTTTTACCAAATTATTAGCTCTTGAATTTTAATGTCTCTTTGATTAAAAAATATTTATCTTCAATCTTTTCAAAAATCTTTTTCTTGGAATTTTTCATCAATCTTCAGATTCACTTATTCTTTATTTTGTTTTTTTCTTTTGAAAATTACACGAGTAAAAACTAAACTTTCTATTGCTTTTATTCAGTTTTTATTTCAGAAAGTATTATTTTTTATTTCGTACATTTTTCCCTCTTGAGGTTATAAATCCAAAAATAATCGAAATTTTTAAAAATGTTTCATTTCTTCAATTGATTTAATTTTCAGTCCCATTAATTGACATTATTTTATTGTCTAATTCTTCAATTTTCAATTTCATTAAATTCACAAATGTTTCATGGTTTATTGATTTCTGAAAAAATTAATTTCTTCAATTTTCAATTATTTTAATTTTCTTCATTTTCTCAAGAATTTAATTTAATTTATTCAATTTTAATTTTTCAGTTTGTAATTTAAGAAAACATTTTTATAATATTTCTTTCTTTCAATAATAGTCGTAAATCATAAAATTTATTAATTGTTTTTAATCTTATAGAATTTTATTTAAATTTGCGAATTTTTTATTAGCTTCATTTTGTCTTGAATAATTTTAACTTAAATTTTTACCTACTTTGCTAGATTTAAAATTCTTTCAATGTTTTTATTTCCATTTAAACATTTTTTTGAAATTTCTATGTTCATTTATTAATACATTTATTAATAATTTTAATTTATTAATAAAAATTTTCGCAATGAAAAAAAAAGAATTTATAATAAAATATAATCGACAAAAAATTGTAAATTCCTTAATTTCAAATTCAATAAATTCCGATGGATTTCAGTTTTAATTTCTTCAATTCTTAATTTCCAGTTTTCAACATTCTATTTCTTCAATTATTTTTGTTTGTTCTTCTTTTTCCAATTTTTCTTCAAATTACGGTTTTTGATATTTTTTATCAATTTTTTATGAATTTCCAGTTTTCAACATTCTATTTCTTCAATTATTTTTTTTTGTTCTTCTTTTTCCAATTTTTCTTCAAATTACGGTTTTTGATATTTTTTATCCAGCTTTATAACTAGCCGGTATCTTTAATCTTCAACATCATCAATTTTCAAATTTTAAACTTATCAATTCTTTAAATTATAATATCATCAATTCCCGATTTTCTCACTAATTCTCTTCTGAAATTCGGATTTCTTCAATTCAGAGTTTTTTCAAGTTAAATTTCTTCATTTGTCATTTTATGAAGTTTCAATTCTCAATTGTTGAATTTGTTGCAATTTTGACTAATTTTTTCAGTTCTTCAATGATCCTTTTTAGCTTTTATTTCTTTTTATTTAATGCCTTAGATCTTCAATTTCCAATTTTTTAGTTTTTTAAATTTTCTTTTCTTCAATATCTTCAATATATTCTAATTCAGTTTATGTCGAAACTCAAGTATCTAATTATCAATAATAAGTTTGAAGCATACATCTTGCTCTCTTATTAATTTCAAAATCGACGAACTGGTGATGTGTATTTAAACTCCTCAATTTACAAAATTTAAGAAAATAATTTAATGACAAAACTAATTGAAAATTTGTATAAAAATTAAAAATTTTAGACAATAGTTGAAAAATTGAAAAAAATAACAAAAGATTCAAGAAAATAATTAAATAATGACTTAAATAATAAAAAACTGTTGCAAAAGTTTTAACGTTCATGACAAAAAAGATTGAAGACAATGACATTTAAGGAAAATAATTCAAAAATGTTAAAAACATTTGAATAATGACAAAAATAATTGTTATTTGACAAAAATAAATATGGAAAATGTCAAAAATAATTGATAACTTGTGTAAAAAATTAAAAATTTGAAGACAATAGGGATTGACGAAACAATTAAAATGTTAAAAAACTAATAAATGAATGACATAAATAATTGAAAGCTGAAAAAACTGAAAAAACATATTGGAAGTTTGAGGAAATAAAATAATTAAACAATGAAGAAATTAATTAAAGTTTAAAGAAAATTATTAGCATTTGAATCCCCCGGGTGCAGTCCCTGGGGGGCGCAAACTTGGAGGGACGCAACATTTTTATACATTTATTTTTTTCTAATAAAAAAAATTATAAAACCAAAAAAATTAGATTATTTTTTTTAGGCAGTTCGAAGTTGATCATTCTAAATGTTACTAATTGTAAGTACTTTATTAGCCAAAAAGTGTTTATTTACTGTATTTTAAAACATCATTTTAATGAAAATTCTTAAATTAATAAATATACAAATAATTAATAAGAAGGAAATAATTCGTTCATTTAGTAAAATTTAGTTTTCAAGTAAAAATTTCATCAATTAATTTATTTGAAAGAATTAAAGAAAATATTTGAAACTTGCAGAAATTGAATTTATAATATTTAGGGGAAAAATTAAAAAATTATGAAAATAATTAGAATTGAAAGAAAAAATTTAAATAATGATAAAAGTAGATGAAAATTGTATCAAATAATTGGTATCATAGTAGAAAAGGATTGTTAAAAATTGAAGAAATTTTTCAATAATTTTAAATTTATTATTCTCAAACCGAGGATTAATTAAATTTGTAATCAATAAAATTTTAAATTAATTGAATTTGGATGAATTATAATATACCTATAATTGTAATTGTAGTCTTATTATCTCAGATATATTCTGAAATTCTTTCAATTATTCTTTATAAATTTTTATTAGTTTCTTCAATTAACAATTATTTCTATCAATTATTTTGTTATTAAATTTATTTTTCAATACATTTTTGTCTTTATAATTATTTTTTGATTTATTATCGATTTTTGTTTATTATTTATCTCAAATTCTAGTTATTTTTTTAATTTACAATTATCTTCTTTTATTATTTATAACTATATGTTGTAATTTTTTCACTTATTTTTAAAAAACTAAAATTATTGTCTTCAATTTTTCATTATTTTTATTACTTTGCAAATATTTTCTCGGATTTTTTATTACTTTCATTATTCTTTAATTATTTTTTTAGATTTTAAAATATTTTTCTCAAATTTTAATAATATTCTTCAATTTTGAATTATTATTTTTATCATTTTGCAATCAATTTCTTCAAATTTTAATTATTCTCAAATTTCATTTCTCAATTAAATTCCTAAATTTTCAACTATTTATCTCATTTTTCAAATATTTTTTTCAATTTTTATTTTCTTTTATATTTTTGCAATTATTTTCTTCACCTTTTAATTAGATATATTAATTATTTTTCAATAAATTTCCTGAACTTTCACTTAGTATCTCAAATTTAGGTTATTGCATCCACTTTTTTATGTTTTAATCATTCTTCTTTTTTTTTTCTCAAATTTTAAATACTTCGTCATTTTTTAATTATTTTTATTTTCATTTGCATTATTTACACAATTTTTATATTATTTTGAATCTTTGTTGACTAATTCCGAAAATTTCAATAATATATATATATGAAATTTTCATTTTCTTTAATAAATTTTCAATTATTTCTATAATGTTGTAATTATTTTCCTGAATTTAAAATTCTTGAAATCATTTTGTAATACTTTTACTTTACAAATATTCTGTATTTTTTAAAATTATTTTTTTATGATTGTAATTAATATCTACAAAATTCAATTATTTTTATCATTTTTCAACAATTTTCTTCAATGACTCTCATTATTTTTCAATTTTTTTCCTAGTTTTTAAATTCCAAATTTCTGCAAGTTTCAATTATTTTATTTAACTTTTTCAAATAAAACTTTTTCAGTTTAAATTATTTCCTTCAATATCAAATTAGTTTTATTATTTATTAATTAAATTTCAATTTCTTTTGTAATTTTTCAATTATTTTTACAGAATATATGACTTTTGTTTTTTGTATTTTTCAAGTATTTCAATGATGTTCTTAGATTTTGAATCACTTTCTTTTACGTCAAATAAATTTTGTAATTTTCTCAATTTGTGTTCTTAAATTTCCATAATTAACTTTAGTTTCTAATTATTTTTATCCTTTTTTAAATAGTCTTGTTTATTTCAAATACATTCTGTAATTTTTATAATTACTTTTTCACAAATTTTTATTAAATTCTTCAATTTTCAATTATTTTTATCATTTTTAAATTAGTTTTTGTCATTTTCAATTATTTTTTAATAAATTCTCTAACTTTTTTTTAATATTTATCTTTAATCTCAATTATTTTTTCAATTCACAATTTTTTTTATTATTCTGCAATAATTTCTTTTATTATAACTATATATTGTAATTTTTTCAATTATTTTTAACAAAACTAAAATTATTGTCTTCAATTTTTCATTATTTTTATTACTTTGCAAATATTTTTTCGGATTTTTTATTACTTTCATTATTCTTCAATTAATTTCCTAGATTTTAAAATATTTTTCTCAAATTTTAAAAATGTTCTGCAATTTTCAATTATTATTGTTATCATTTGCAATCAATTTCTTCAAATTTTAGTTATTCTCAGATTTCATTCTTCAATTGAATTCCTAAATTTTCAATTATTTATCTGATTGTTCAATTTTAATTTTCTTTTATCTTTTTGCATATATTTTGGACACTTAATATTAGATATTTTATTTTTTTTTTCAATTTATATCAAAATTTTCATTTATTATGTCAAATCTAAGTTATTGTATACATTTTTTAATGTTTTAATCATTTTTCAATTTTTTTTAAATTTCAATCAAGTTTGTCTATTTTTATTTTATTTTTCTTAATTTGTAATGATTTTCACAAATTTTATATTATTTTATTTGTTTATTAATTCCGAAAATCTACTCGAAATCAAATAAATTGTCAAATTTTGCGTTAAAATAATTACGATAATTAAGAAACTCTTTATTTTAATATTGTTTTATTTCTCTCCCCCCCCCCCTCACTCCACCGGTCAATATTAAGTGTGCAGATGGCAAAAAATTTACAAGTCTCTGCCCCTGATTAAACATATTTTTTAACTTCTATTTTTCTAAGGAATATATAGGGGGAGGGGTGCCAAAATATTTATCTTGCACCGGGCGCGAAAAACTTAAGTTACGGCTCTGTATAATTTGGTATATAAAAATTGAAAATAAATTTTTAAAAAACTATTTTTTTATTTAAGATTGTTTTCTCAGCAACTAATTAACGTTTTTTAATTGAAAACCAGTTTAGGAGATAGCAAATTTACTGAAAAAATAGCTAAAAATTAGATTTAAATTATATTTCATCGTGTACGGATTTTATTATCAAAAAACTTGTAAAACTAGGTAGGACATATATGTTCCATGGGGGTGAAAGGGTTAAATTACGATTTCTAAATTCCAATAAAGGCGACTCAATTTATACAAAAATCTTAGATTAGATTTTATTTAAATAAAAAATATTATATATATCACGCTTCATCATTGATTCTTTAAATAATCTGAATAATTAACATTAATATCATAAAATTCCTCTTCTTGAATCTCTCCAGTCCAAGTAACCAGCAGAATCCAGATCTCGATTGAACCAACCTTGTCATCAGTTTCGCAAAGATTCAAAGTGCCTGCTTTTGAGATGATTGCTGAGATATCGTTTCTGTCGAAACGCGAGGCCACATTTGTTGCAGACAAACGGCTTGTCCTCCGAGTGAATGAGCTGATGTCTCGTCAGCTCAGACTTGACCCGGAATCGTCTCTTGCAGACTTGACACTCGTAATTCTTCTCGCCAGTGTGAGTAGACACATGTATCAGCATCTCTTGTTTCCGGCGGAATTTTTTCGCGCAATAAGAGCACGAGTGTGGAAACTCGTCTGTGTGAATTTTACTGTGAATATAAAGCGAGGCCTTGGACTTGAAAGTTTTGCCGCAACAGTCACAGACATAGGGACGTTCCCCAGTGTGTGTTCTTCGATGATCATCTCTCGTGGCTTTCGACGCGAAGCTACTCTCGCACAAGTCACACGGGAACTTCTTCAATTTCGCGTGAACGTCCCTCAAATGACGCGCGAGTCCTCCAGAATCTCTGAATTGTTTTCCACAAACGTGACACGTGTACGGACGCTCGTCTTTGTGAATTCTCGAGTGACGCAGAAACGAATCCTTCAATTTAAAACCTCTGCCGCATTCCAAGCACTGATAAGGCACCCAGGATTTGTGAATTTTCTCATGCTTATTCAAGTCGGCGGCCGATTCAAATACCATTGAGCACGATTTACAGTTGAAGTTTAATTGGTCGCTCTCGCTTTCCGCGTCTGAGTCCTCGACAAAATCGTACTGTTCCTGCTGCTGTTGCTGCTCGTCTTTTAATTCTCCGTCGCATGCGTCGAGGGACGATTGCTGTTGGAAAATTGGCACTGTTTCGTTAATCCAAATTGACGACACGTTCTCTGGCAAGTCGCTTGTCGTCTCGTTTCTTCGTCTCCAGACAAAATTTTGCGTTTCAAGGAATACTTTAATTGGTGTCTGGCCTCGACTGGACCTGGAAAACAGTCGAAACTTCTCTCAAAACAATTGTCGACGGACTCTTGATGCTTCTGAATGATAGCTTCGCGGAATTCTCGAGTTTTGCCGGAGAATCTTCTGGGAATTTGGGAGCTTGAGTTTTCAAAGAAAATGATTTGACAATAAAGGGTCTGAGAGACATTCTTTACACAAAGTGACCTATTGGGTTTTTTCTCCTCTTTTTTTTTTGTGTGTGTGTACTAATTTTAGATTTTTGAAAAATTAATTACCTTTCTGTTTCGTTGATTGGTGCTTGCTCGTTCTTTGGGTTCTGTATTCTTTCTTCCTCTTGGATCTGCAAAAAGAAGGTGTGTGTTTAGACGGGAAAAATCCTGGTTTTTTAGGATTTTGTGGCCAAGGGCGAAACCTTTATACAGAGATTTTGACGTCCGTCTGTCCGTCCGTCGTTCCTAGTCAATAGCTGTGCATTAATAAATGAATAAGTGAGTGAATTGATTAATTCAATGAATGAATGAATAAATACATTAATAAATGAATGAGTTCATTAATTAATGAATGACTGTATGAATAAATCAAACAATCAATATTGAATAAAATAATTGATTAGTGAATGAATCAAAGATTTATTAAATGAATTAATTAATGAATCAATCAGTTAATTCAATGAATAAATGAACGAGTTAATGTTGAACGAGTTGGTGTTATAAATAAATAAATAAATAAATTAGTGGATGAAGGTATGAATCAATTAATTACTGAATGAATGGATGAAATACTGAATTAATTAATAAATAAATGAATTATTTAATTAGTAAAAGAATTAATGAATAAGTGAATGAATAAATGAACGAATTAAAGAATTAATGAATGAATGAGTTAACTCAATAAATAAATTAATTAATTAGTGAATGATTTAATGAACGGATGTAGGAGTTAATTACCGAATTAAATCATTACAAAATGAATTAATTAATTTATATATGAATGAATAAATCAAGTTAATGAATGAATTATTTAATAAAGAAATTAATTAATTCAATGAATGAATAAATGAGTAAATTAAATAATGAATGAATGCATAAATGAATGAATGAATAAATGAATCATTGATTTATTGAATGAATAAATTAATGAATGAATGATCTCACTCTATAAACAAATGAATTAATTAATTAATTCAATGAATGAATGAATAAATGAATTGATGAATGAACAAATGAATGAATTAATGAATGATTGAATGTATTAATTAATGAAATAATGAATGTTTTAATTTAATGAATGAATTATTTATTGAAGGAATAAATGAATTAGTTAATTCAATAAATAAATAAAAATTTGAATTAATTCAATGAATGAATAAATGAGTAAATTAAATAATGAATGAATGCATAAATGAATGAATGAATAAATGAATCATTGATTTATTGAATGAATAAATTAATGAATGAATGATCTCACTCTATAAACAAATGAATTAATTAATTAATTCAATGAATGAATGAATAAATGAATTGATGAATGAACAAATGAATGAATTAATGAATGATTAAATGTATTAATTAATGAAATAATGAATGTTTTAATTTAATGAATGAATTATTTATTGAAGGAATAAATGAATTAGTTAATTCAATAAATAAATAAAAATTTGAATTAATTCAATGAATAAATGATTTAATTAATAAAGAAACTAATTAATAAATGAATGAATGATTAAATTAATGAATAAATGATTTAATGAATGAATAAATTGATATAATGCATTATTAATCAATGAATTAATGGATGATTTATTTTAATGCATGAATAAATAAACGAATTACTTATTGAATAAATCATTTAATTAAATAAATAAATGAAATAATTGATTAATTAATGAATGAGTTAATTAATTAGTGAATGAATGTATGAATAAATTAAGTAGTCAATAAATTACTGAATTCTTTAATGAACAATTGAGTTAATTAATTAGTGAGTGAATTAATGAATTTATTAATGAATTATTGATTGAATTAATTAAGGAATGAGGTAACTTAATAAATAAATAAATTAATTTAATAAATGAATGCATGAATTTATTAAAAAATCAATGATTTTATAAATGAATGAGTGAGTTAATTACTTATTAAATTAATGTAAAAACATATTAATTACTGAATGAATGAATAAATACTGAATTATCATTAATAAATGATTTAATTAGAGAATGATTTAATAACGACTGTATGAGTCAATTAACGAATTTATCAATTTATGAATGAATGAATAAATTGATGAACAATTGAATGAATAATTTAATAAAGAAACCGATAAATGAACCTAATAAGTGAATGAGTTGACTAATTAGTGAATTAATGTATGAATAAATTATTTAGTGAATGTATGAAATATTTAATTAATTTAGAAATAAATTAATGATTTAATTAGTGAATGATTTAATGAATAAATGAATTAAATAATTAGTGAATGATTTAAGAATGAATGCATAGGTTAATTAACGAGTAAATCAATTTATGAATGACTGAATGGATTAGTTAGTGAATAAATGAAATAATGAATGTACAAATGAACGAATGAATTAATGATTTAATGAATGAGTTAACTAAATAAAAAAATTAATTAACTAATTTAATAAATGAATTAATTAGTGAATGAATGAATTAATAAATAAATGAATAAAAAAATTTAAGAATGAATGGTTTAATGACTGAATGAATGAATAAATGAACGAGTGAATTAATTTATTTAATATACGAATGAGTTACTTAATTAGTGAATTAATGTATCCTAATTAATTAATAAAAAATTGAATTATTATTTAATTAGTGAATGAATTTATGAATGAGTAAACGACTAAATGAACCAATTATTAATTAATGAATGAAGGAATGAGTTAACTCAATAAATAAATAAAATAATTAATTAAATAATTAGTGAATGATTTAAGAATAAATGTATGAATTTTAATCGAATTAATTAATTTATGAATGATTTTAAGGAATAAATGAATAAGTGAATGAATTAATTAGTGAGTGAATTAATGAATGTATAAGAGAACGAATGAATTAATGATTTATTGATTGAATGATTTAATGAATAAATTAACTCAAAAAATAAAAAACTAATTAATTTAATGAATGAATTAATAAATTAATTAGTGAATGAATGAATGATTTAATGAATTATTTAATCAATTAATAAATGAACGAATGAATGAAATAATTAATTTAATAAATAAGTGAGTTTATTAATTAGTGCATTAATGAATGAATAAATTAATGAATGAAATACTGAATTTATTAATAAATAAATGAATTATTTAATTAGTGAATGAATAAATGAATTTACTAATTAATTAATGAATGAAGGAATGAGTTAAGTCAATAAATAACTAAATTAGTGAATGATGAAATGAATGCATGAATTATATAATTAATGAATGATTTAAGAATGAATGTATGAGTTAATTAACGAATTAATTATTTTATGAATGACTGAATGAATTAGTTTGTGAATGAATAATTGAGTGAATTAATTAATTAATAAATTATTTAATGAATGCATGAGCGAATGAATAAATGAATTGACCAGAGATGAATCTGATACCTAAGAATTCATGAATAAGTCGTAATGATGCTAAAATGCACTTTGTTTTTCCAATCTCTCAACACTGTTGCTCATAAAATTCTGTAATCTGAGAATTGTATTTATTTTCTAATTTCTCTCAATAAAGGTGCACATTTCTTTTACTTACAATTAATTCTGTTTGAATGAATGGCTTATCGTCAGACGAAATATCAAATTCTTTGTTTTGATTAACCTAAAATTGTAAAAAAAACTTGTTAATTTTTTTTTCGCAACAAAGAACTAATTTTCTAAGCGGCTAGAAATTAATACAAACTGCTTTTTGTTCTGCTTGCTCTTGCAGTTGTAAAAGTCGATTTTGTGCAGCTAAAACGCCTTCAAAAAGTTCATCCCAAGCTAATAATATCGCTGCACAATGATAACATAAATGAAGAGGTAAATTGTCACTTTCGCAAACCTGTGAATAAAAAAATCTCAATTATTTTGAAATATTTATATGAAATATGTATGTATGTAAACAAAAAATTAATTAATCAATTCCGTTTAATAATGTTATTTAACCCTTTCTTTCCCCACTCAAACTTCATGTAAAAAAATTAATTTTTTTGCCTCTAAAATATAGTTTGGAATATAAAAATAGAAAATAAATCAAAAAAATTATTTTTTTTATTTTATTTTTTTTCTCAGCCACTAATTAAAAAATCAAATTGCCTTTATCGGTAAATGCCTATGTATTTTGTTTGATAAATTTTGTTCAAGACCGTCTGCTTTAAAAATTGGAACAAGATGATCTGTAATTGTTGCGCATATCCTGCACATTCGAGATATTTTTGTCATTTCATCTTCATTTTCAAGAATTTGCATCTCTTCAGACTTTTTTTGAAGACTGGATACTGAAAAATAATGTTCTTCCAAGTCATGATTAATATTTTCTACTATCTTTTTCAGTAAAATCGGACCAGTTTCTTCCTCACAAGATGCCAGGATCACCGAATTTTGAGATTCCATTATTCTGCAAAAAAAAAGAAATATTTTTTTAAAAAGAAAAAATATTCTTTTCTTGAAAACCTATTCAATTTTTTTAATTTTATGCTATTCTCTTATCTTTATTCTTATTGATACTAACAATAACAATAATAATAATAATAATAATAAAATTGTCATTGTATTAATATTTATTGCTGCATTTTTAATTATTTCCTTTCAAATAATTATATATAAACATTATTTTGTAATGCCAAAGGCTTTTTTTTATTTAAAAGTTATTATTGAACTTTATTTTAATTTAAACAGAATGCTAACCTAATTTCATTGTAAATCGATTGTTATTTCAATTTATAAAAGTAAATTTTCATTGTTCCATGAAATCTTTTTAACAACGAAATTTACAAAACTTAAATTCAATAAATATGTTATTTATTTGGTGCAAATACTTACTTTTTGCAAAACTATATTTACAGTAATAATAAAGAAAAACTTATGTAAATGTTCTCTTTAACACATTGTAGAAAACCTTTCATTGTTTGGATATTTTTAACTTACGAAAGTTCTTATCAAAGAAACTAAATAACTACATTTTTTGTGATTATTGTGCACAGATTTGGAAACAATTATTTGTACAAAATGCGGAGAAATGTATTTTAGAAATTTAGCGTCTTTTTGATCGATACCCCAATCTAAAAACCTTACGCGTGTAAACAAAATTTCCTGCAAGTTTTCGGAAAATTTTCAAGTATTTGGAATTTTATGTTTGAACGTTGTGGCGGGAAATTTTAATTCAGTTTTAATTTTTAATTAAAACAATCGTTTTACAACTATTAATAAGTTTTTAAAATAAATTTATTCGGCTATTTGTATTTCTACATTTAAAATGATTGTAAAATGAGTAAAAATTAGATTGTAACTAAGATTAAAAGAAACTTTTTAATGTTTCGAGTGAAGTTGTCTGCATGTGGTACCACCTGTACAAAATTGAAAAATGGAATTAATTTTGAAATTAATAAGGATTCTTTTATCATTTTCTTTTGTTTTTAATTGTATTATGTTGTAATAACATTAAAGATTCTCATCCACTTGAAAATTTTAAATCTATTATTAAAAATAAATTCTTACCTGTTTGTTGTTTTTTATTTTTATGCGAAAAGTCGCCAACGCCATTGGTTCTCAAAACTTACCGAGGTAAACATTGAAACTTTCATATCTGTCAAGTAGCAAAATAAGGAAGTCATAACCTCAAATTTTGTACAAAATTTTCACAAAGAGGTTAAAAGTTAGTTAAAATTTAAAAATGTTAAACAATGCAAGAAGTATTTTTAATTGTTTTCGATCTTTTGAAAATACTTTACTAGAAAGTTCAAAAATAGCAACTGTTCAACAGAAACGAGTAAGTTTATATTTCAACAAATTATAACTAAAATAAATATGCAAGTTTTTCATAAAAATCATTTCATAATAAATGTATATTTTTTCTTAATTTCGATAATTTAATGAACGTTTTACTATTATTTCGCAATTTATTTATATTTTCTCTTTAGTTCGTGTTTTTACGTTTATTTTTTATTTATTTTACTACTTGTTTGATTTTTATTTTTATGGTTATTTTATTGTTTTAAAACTAATAAGAAATAGGAAAATCGACGAAAAGAAAAGTAAATTTAATGTTATAAAAATAAAATTGTGTAAAATAATATCAAGTAGGAGAAAGAAAAAACTTTAATCCTAAAATAGAAAAACAAAAATCTAAAAAAATGTTACAAACAAAAGGGAAAACAATTTTGAAATTTTCTTATTTTTTCTATAACTTAATTATTATTTCATAACATTTTTTTTCATTTTTTATGTTCTTTTGTAATTTTTTTCATCATTCTTTGTCTTTACAATTTTTTTGTTTTTATTCTAATATAATTTTGAATTTGATACTTTTATCTACATATTTTCATAATTTCTTAAGTTTTATAATTCTTTGTCTTATAATTTAATAAATATAATTTTTAATTGGGACGTAGGAATAAGTTCTAAAATTAATTATTCAGAATATTTATTTCATAGACTTTCATTAGGAAGAATTTTTTTTTAGTCGAAATTTCACATTTTCGAATATGTTTTCAATAGAACATAAATTAATCCGAATTTCGATCTAACAGAATTTTTAGGTCACCGAATTTATATTATACAGAATTTTAATTTTACAGAAATCCTTTTAATCAACTTTTCATTTAAAATAATTCCAATTTAAACGAATTTTAATTTAGAAGAGTTTTAATTTTACAGAATTTTAAGTTAATCGAATTTTTGAATACCAGAATATTCATTTGGCCGAAAAAGTATCCTACAAAAATATTTTGGCTCGCATTTAGAAATTGACCAATTGCAATTTTTTTCTTATTTTTTGATTGGTCAATTTCAAAATTCGTGCCAAAATATTTCTGTCGAATATTTTTTCGGCCATTTGCAATTTCGGACAAATGAAGATTCTGTCAAATGAATAGATTCTGTAAAATAAAAATTCTTCTAAATTAAAATTCGTTTAAATTGGAAGTCTTTTAAATGAAAAGTTGGTTAAAAAGATTTCTGTAGAAAGAAAATTCTGTTAAATGTGAATTCGGTTACCTGAAAATTCTGTTAGGACAAAATTCGGATTAATTTATGTTCGATTGAAACCCTACTCGAAAATGTGAAATTTCGACTAAAAGAAGATTATTTCTAATAAAATTCTATGAAATAAATATTCTAAATAATTCATTTTAGAACTTAATCATACGTCCCTTTCAATCTCCTTATCGACAAATTATAAAAATGATTCTTTTTTTTTCAGACAACCTTTGTCGTAAAGCGAAAATATCCAATAAAACTTTACAGGAAGTCAGGACCTAGTTTTACTGAGAAGATGAAGCACAGAAACTTCATTTACGAAGTTTTGCAGAAACCTGGCGACAGTGGACTCAAACCTATTGACGTTATTTTAACCGATTATGTGGAAGGAATCGGCGAGAAAGGAGACAGAATGTCTATTAAGCACTCGATGGCATATAAACAACTTCTTACAGGTTTAGCAGTTTACGCATCGCCAGAAAATATTGCAAAATACGTAACCGACAAAACTGTAAGGGAAGATAAATTCAGTTCTCCTCATGTTGAAAAGACATTGAAGTACCTTTCTCATATGGTTTTGAGAGTTGATATGAATATTAAGCATCCCTGGACTCTGGAAAAGTGGCATATAAAAACCTCTTTACGTAAAGTCCTAGTTGAATGTCCCGAGGAAGCCATAACTCTGCCAGATAAAAAGATTTCCGGCCCGGATTTGGAAATACAAAATAAAGAATTTTACGTCACGTTGACCATCAATAATAGTGAAAGTGTCAAGGTTCGCTGCAGAATTCATCACGTTAATATAAATCCAGCCCTGAGCGCTCCCATAGACCCTGAATTTTATAAATATCCTGCCATTCCTATTTTCGCGGAAGATACAGAAATTTTGGATTCAATGCCAAGGTACAAGCCGAAAAAAGTAGCTGAGAATGAATCGTATTTGTAATATTGTAAACGGATTATTTTTTAATGTACATTTTTAGAAATCTGTTTAGAAATAATTGTTGATTTATAAAGAAAATTGGAAATAAAGATGATACTTGTCATGTTTTTATGTTTATTGTTTAAAACAACTTTCAGATTGAAAACTAAAATTTCAAAACCTTGAATAGGTCAATTTGATGGGAATACAAATTTTCTTCTCTATCCAGTCTATTACAAACTGAATGCTTGCTATAATTAGTCCTAAGAGGTATATAGAAAGGGAAATAATATATTAAAGTCCCTATTGGAGACGAAAAAGATAATGAAGATAATACCTCAGGACAGCGGATGGTACCATTGATCACTTTAAACAGAAAAATAATGTCTCATTTGACATAATGCACAATTTATCTAAATCTATTGCATCGAAGCAGCAATTGTCATAATTTTAATTTACTAGTATTAATATTTAGTCTGATTTTAATTTTACTGTTTATCCATTAGCTCTAATTTTCCTTTTGCAGAAACGTTGTTTTACAGAAATTGTTTTAGCATGAGTATATAGACATCTGAATTATTTTTTATTTATCAAATTTCTATTGGTTGAAATAATTTTCGTTTTACTAGGATTTAATCTATTCGAATTTCTATTTTCACAATTTATTAAAGGATCATTTACAAATTACGTGATACTTTTAGGGGTAAAATGAGATTTCTGTTCAATATGAATTCAGTGACCTAGAATAAATTTCAGTAATTAATAAATTGTGAAAACAGAAATTAGAATAGAATCTTAGTAAAACAAAAATTATTTCAACCAATAAAAATTAGATAAATACAAAATAATGGAGATGTCTACTCATGCTGAAATAATTTCTGTAAAATAAAACTTCTGCAAAAGGAGAATTTCAGCTAATGAATAAACACAGTAGAATGAAAATTAGACTAAACTAACTCACTCTTACACACTTTTCATTTTAAAAAAACTCACTTTTCTCACTTTTTTAGTAAAATGTCTATTCTAGCTGTGAAGGGGAGGGGGGGGGGGAGTACCTTCAGATATTGGGTCATTTTCTATTATTTTTGCAATTTTAAAATTATTTTTTTCAAATTTGAATTATTTTGTTCAATCTTTTGTTTTTTATTGCATTCAATTTTTAAATTTTTTACAACACTTCTCAACTATTTTCTTCAAATTTCAACCATTTTTTTAACCTTTTTATTAATTGTCATGGATTTATTAATTTCTAGTTTCCTTTTTCATTCAAAAAAGCAAAAAAAAATAAAATAAAATAAAAGAAACATTTTATACAAAAAATACAACAGCCCGAAATAATAATTGATTATATTTTTAGTAACATTAAAAAGAGTAGGGTATGTCATTATTCAGTTAGTTTCTTCACATTTCAATTATATCGTTATTTTTTCAATTATTTACTTCAAAATTAAATCATTTTTGTCATTTTCCAATTATTTTCTACAATTTTTCAATTAATGTCTTTAATTTTTTATCTTTTACTCCATTTCGGAATTAATTTTCTTATTTTACATTAATTTTTTTCATAAGTTGAGTTATTTTTTCATTTTTTAAATATTTTCTTCAAATTTAAGGGGCGGTATTTATTGGCCACAATTAAACTGCATACAGGTAAACTGTATACACTAAACTGGCCACCGTAAAACTGTATACGAACTAATATTAGAAATTTTAAATTATTAAACTGCATACGGTAAAAGTGAATACAATTAAACTGCATACGGGAGAACTGTATACAAGAGATTTTTAATTTAATGTTTATTATTTTAATTTAAAAACTGCATACGATTAAAATGCATACCGTTAAACTGTATACAGAAAAACTGCATACAAGCATTCTTGAAATTAAATTAATAAAATATTATTACGAAAAACTGTATAGGGGAGAGTGGCCATCAATGTACCAGTTTTTGTAATGAACCATTTCAATTTTCTCAGATACAATTAAATAAACATTCTCCTAATTTTAAATATAAATGAAGTTTGCGTAAACACACTACGTCCATAAATTTGAGACATGTGGATTTATTCTTTATAGAGAAAACTGAAAAAAACTGTTTTTGATGCTCTGAAGAAAAAATTTATCTAAAATACAAACACGTTTTTTAATTGAAATAAGGCAATTTAAAAATAAATGAATTTACGATTTATTTTGTATCGGGCCTGAACTACAATATTCTAATGAGATAAAGATTTTGAAATATTGCATTAAGTTATAAAAAACCATTTTTGTTGCAAATGACATGTTGATTCAATGTACCAGGGAACAATGAACCACCTGGAATTTTAGTGTATTTTCGATTTCCAGAGTGGTATGCCTGATTATGAAACTAGGCATGCGTACAGCATGTGACAGCGATTGTTATCAGTACTCTTCTCAACATAGCAAAACTAAAATACCATTTTAGCTCGTTAACTTAAATTTGAGGTATATTTATGTTATACATTATCAATTAAAAAGTGTTAAGTAATAATTTTTTATAGCATTTGATAGAAAATAAGTTTTTTCACAAAGTGAAAATTGCAATATTATTATTGTTGAACATTTTTAGTGTTTTTATAGAGGTGGTTCATTGTGTACCCAGGTTGTTGAAAATGAAAATAGCGTGTTAGTTTAGAAAAATCCAAAATTGTATTATTTAATCAAAATAAATCGGGCATAATATGTGTGCATTACCTAGAGAAGTGTTGTAGTTTTATATTGATGCAAAGAAGTGCTTGAAATGAGTAAAATTGAATAAATACTATGACCTTAAAAAAAACCCGGTACATTGATGGCCACTCTCCCCTACGGTTAAAGTGTATACTATTAAACTGCATACGGGAGAACTGTATACAAAAGATTTTTAAATTAAAATTTATAATTACTGAATACGATTAAAATGTATACTTTAAAACTGTATACGAGAGAACTGCATACGGTTAAAATGAATGTCGTTAAACTTCATACGGGAAAACTGTAAACAAGTTATTTTATAATATGACATTTTAATTAAAAAACTGCGTATGATAATAATATATACGGCAAATAAAAAAATTTTAATGTCAAAAAACTAAAAAACCATGAATTTTTGTGCTATTTTTAGGTTAATTATATACTTTCAATCGATTTGCTTTCAGATAAGGAATATGAGTTTTTTATTCTTCTAGCTGCATTTTCAACTTGAAAATTTTTTTTTAGCAAAAAGCGATGCTTTTCGATGAAGTAAGGTGATTATATATATTTATTTTATTATATCTATTTTTAGATTCGGATAGAAACTGATTGGCTCGGAAACAAATTTCGGAATGCCCAGGAAGAATACTGATTAAAACTTATTTAAACTGATTGAAATTCAATCCAATACCTTTGCCAGGGAATAAAATAAATATATATAATCACCTTTTTTCATCGAAAAGTATCGCTTTTTGCAAAAAAAAAAAAGATTTTTCACGTTGAAAATGCAGCTAGAAGAATAGAAAACTCATATTCCTTATCTCAAAGCAAATCGGTTGAAAGTATATAATTAACCTAAAATTAGCACAAAAATTCATGGTTTTTTAGTTTTTTGACATTAAAATTTTTTTATTTGCCGTATATATTATTACCATACGCAGTTTTTTAATTAAAATGTCATATTATAAAATAACTTGTTTACAGTTCTCCCGTATACAGTTTTAAAGTATACATTTTAATCGTATTCAGTTTTTCGTAATAATATTTTATAATTTAATTTAAAAACGCTTGTATGCAGTTTTTCTGTGTACAGTTTAACGGTATACATTTTAATCGTATGCAGTTTTTAAATTAAAATTATAAACATTAAATTAAAAATCTCTTGTATACAGTTCTCCCGTATGCAGTTTAATGGTATTCACTTTTACCGTATGCAGTTTAATAATTTAAAATTTCTAATATTAGTTCGTATACAGTTTTACGGTGGCCAGTTTAGTGTATACAGTTTACCTGTATGCAGTTTAATTGTGTCCAATAAATACCGCCCCAAATTTAAATGATTTTTAACATTCTTTAATAATTTTCTTTAATCTTTAAATAATCATCATGAATTTTTAAAATTTGTACGCAAATTTTCATTTATTTTTGTCATTTTCAACTATTTTTTTTTCTTTTTTTTTAAATATTTTTTTTTGTTTATTATTATATTATTTTATTATTATATTTTTTATAAATTATTTATTTCAAGTTTAAATTATTTTTCAATTATTTAATTATTGTTTAAAATTTTTAATTTTAACACCAGCACTTAATTATTGTTATTATTTATTTAGTTTATTTACATTTTAATTATTGTATTAAAATTTTAAAATTTTTACACCAGTTTGCAGTAATTTTTTTCCAACTTTAATTATTTTTGTAACTTTTCAATTATTTTCAAAAGTTTTCAAATATTTTCTTCAAATTTTTTATTTTTCACTGCATTTTTAATTAAATTTGTCATTTCACAATTTTTTTTTAAAATTTTAATTATTTTTAACATTCTTTATTGTCTTTGATTTTTAAATTGATATTGAATTTTTAATTTTTTACGTCAATTTTATTTTTTTCATTGTTTAATTATTTTAATCATATTTCAATTATTTTTACAATTTTGAAATTATTGTTTTCAAATTGAAATTATTTTTAACATTGACCTTTTCTTTTATAAAATATTTTTAACATTGTTTAATAACTTTCTTCAATGTTTTAATTATTATCATGAATTCTTAAAATTTGTACATCAAGTTTTATTTATTTTTGTCATTTGTCAACTATTTTCTACATATTATTATTTTTTATAATTTATTATTATATTATTATATTTTTTGTATGAATTATTTTTTTTAAATTTCAATTATTCAACTATTGTTTAAAATTTTTAATTTTTACACCAGTTTGCAATAATTTTTTTTTCAAATTTCAATTATTTTTGTAACCTTTCGATTATTTTTAAAACTTTTCAAATATTTCCTTCAACATTTTTATGTTTTACTGCATTTTTCAATTATTTATTTATTTATTTAATCCTTTTTAATTTTTTTTAGATTTGTCATTTTACAATTTTTTTTCAAATTTTAATTATTTCTGTAACTGTAATTTCTGTAATTATTTTCAAAAGTTTTCAAATATTTTTGTCAAATTTTTTATTTTTTACTCCATTTTTCAATTAGATTTGTCATTTTACAATTTTTGTTTCAAATTTGAATTATGTTTGACACTTTTCGTTTATTGTCTTCAATTTTTAAACTATTACCAAATTCTTAATTTTTTAAGACCTATTTTTTTATTTTTGTCATTGTTAAATTATTTTCTTCACATTTCAATTATTTTCATCAAATTTAAATAACTTATTGCTTCAAATTTAAATTATTTTTAATATTGTTTAATAAAATTTTTTAATGTTTAAATTATTGTCATCAATTTTTAAAATTTTTGCACCAATTTTAATCCATTATTGTCATTTTTTAAGTATTTTCTACATATTTAAATTATTTTTTTCGAATTTCTATAATTTTTTAATTATTCAACTATATTATCTAAAATGTTTAATTTTTACACCATCATTGGATTATTTATGTCTTTATTCAATTAGTTTTTTCACATTTTAATTATTTTGCCAATATCTTAATTATTGTATTCAAATTTTAATTATTTTCGTAATTTCTCAAATATTTTTAAAATTTTTCAAATATTTTCTTCAAATTTTTTATTTTTACTCCATTTTTTAATTAGTTCTGTCATTGTACAATTTTAAATTTGAATTATTTTTTTCATTTGTCATTTATTGTCTTTGATTTTTAAATTGTTATTAAATTTAAAATTGTTAAATTTTTTTCAATGTACAATTATTGTTATCATTTTGGAATTGAAACTATAAGGATTTAAAAGTTGAAATTCGCCAATATTAAATTACAAAAAAATGTATTTGTTTATTCTTTATAATTAAACAGTTTTGGTTTTTAATTTTGACCTTTTTTTTTAATTTAACTCCCAGGTTGTCGTCACAGAAGGCGTTTCCTTCTGCTTTTTAGCAGAAAGACTGATCGCGCGCTCAATCCATTTTTTTCTATTCTCTTTCATTAATTTTCTATTCGGAGTGAACTTCGGCTCGGGTAAAATTTTCAAATCCAGTTCGAATTTTGGTCCAGGAATTGGAATTTCCTCAAAGGATTTCTAAAAAAAAATTATATCAAATTTTTTATATTTTATTTATTTATTTTTTTTGTTAAAAAATTACAAACCTCGATATTAATTTTTCGTAAAAAGTCTTGAGAAGTTTCATCCTCTTTTTCTCCGGGTTCACTGATCGGCAATAATAAATGGTCAAAATTGAAACGTGGCATTCCCAAAATTCCAACTTTTATCCCGAATTCGGACAATTTTTCCTCTTCTAGAAGCAGAGCTTTTTGAAAGAAAATGACGCGTGGATCTTTTGAATCCACATTCTCTAAAATAATAAAAAAAATTTTAAAACAACGTAATAATAGTTAAAATTAAATTTTTAAAATTTGGAATATTGGGTGGAAATAATTTTCAAAACTTTGTTTTTTTTGTGAAAAAAAAAAGAAGAAAATTACCTAAGGCTAATAAACGAAAATCAGAAACGGAATTTAAAAGCTGATAAGGTAGAGAAGAATTTCTCAAAAGTTTTCTTCTTGTTCGCATTTTTGGTCCGTGTAATTCTAAAAGTTCAGATTCTTTCATATTACTCATAACATCGGGATTTTTTCTCTCAGCCGTGTTATAAGATTCGGTTCTGAAGAGTCTGTGCAATTCTATTTCTAAAACCAAATTATAGTTGAGGAAATTATAAAAAGGTATTTTTTTTTGATTAAATAAAAAAAAAATTTATCTCATTTTGATTGAATTTTAGATGTGATTTGCTTGCCAATTAAATTGTAATGTTTTCGGTGTAAAGCGATCCAGACAATTTGATGAGAAACAGCAAAAAGTGTCTCAAAAATTCTCAAATCTTTCTCGTGTTGAGACTGACTTAGAGATTTTTCACCTGCCGTTGTGTGATGATAATAAGAAGCAAATTCGCAGCCAATTAATAAATTTGCATATTCTTTGGCTAAAATACAACGTAAACAATTTAAATCCTTGGATCTTCTTAGAGAGTCTTCGGTTGAGAGAGGATTTTTAATTTTTTTCTCAGTTGCATTTCGCCTCTGCATCAGCTCTTCCCAAGTTTCGAGATAAAATTCAAAATAAATTATCAAAGCTCTCAAAAATCGATCTGCAATCGGCAGATGAAAAAAGCTGATAAACTGAATACTAATTTGACTCGTGACCAGGAACAAAACCAGATTTTTTATATCTTGCAGAAGAACGACATCCTTCTTTCTAAATTCCACTTTTCTCATAAAGTACTTCCGGAATCTCATCTGCAAGAATCTGTCGGTTTATTTATTAGTTTACTTAAGAAAGAAAAATTGTAGAAAATGGATTAAAAAAAGAAAATTTGAACATTTCAAATTATTTAAAATTGAAATTTTATTAAAAATCTTACCTCTTGGCTTGTAGTTAGAGCTTCTTGAAAATTAAAAACCAGATAAGAATGGGGACAAAAGACAGTGGTTTCATTTTGCGTTTGCTTCAATCTTGCTTTATTTTTATTCTGATTGTCTTCCAATTTTGAAGCTCTATTCAGTTTATTTTTATTTTACTATTTTTGTTTTTATTTTATTAATATTAGAAATAAAATAACAAATCTTACCCGAATAGAGAAATCCCCTCGGAAAATTCGTCCCATATGAATTTTCTCTCGGCCATTTTTTCAAATTTCTTCTAATTTTGGCAAAAATATCACTGATAAATAAAGATTAAACTGACAGAATTAGTTTCGAGCTGAAGTTGTAGGAATATTGATCTATCGTTGGCATGGTTTCTATTCTCATAATTAAACAAATAGTAACCTAAAAATGTGCTATTATTATTATTTAATGGTGATTTAATGTCATCGTTAGGATTAACCTCAAAAAATGAAATCTTAAATTATCAATTAATATTATTATTAAATAAAATGTAATTGCAAATTATATAAATATTATAGGTATTAAAAAGGAGAAAAAATTGCCAAAAAAATAAAATAGTTGATGTTTGCGGTTTAATTAAATAAATAAAAATGAAAAAGGGACTTTAATTGAAGAAAATAACGAAAAATGAATAAAGGAACAATATTGCAGAAAACAATTGCAACGATTCAAGTAAATAATTGAAAATTAAAGCACTTATTTGAAAATTAGAAAAAAAAGAACTGAAAATTGAAAAAAATAATAGAAAAAATTGAAAAATGTATTTGAAATGTGTAGAAGAGAATATAATTGAAAATACATAGAAGAAAATTCAAGAAAATACTAATTTAATAAAACAATTGAAAAAGAGATTAGAATTTTAAAATTGAAAAATGACAGAATTATTGAATATGGAAGGCAATAATTGAAAATATAGAAATGGATAATTGAAAGTTGCATTAAAAACAATAAATTAAAAAAATTAATTGAAAAAAAGAAGGAAATATTTTTAAAATATCGACAAAAATTAAAAAACACTAAAATTAATTCTGTATTGATAAAATTAATTGAAAAAATTAAAGAAAATAATTAAAACATGCAAAAAAAATAGAAAATTTAAGATACCAATTAATAAATGAAAAATAAAATATAATATTTGACAAAATAATTGAAAAATTTGAAGAATATAACTGAAAACAAATTTAATTGAAGAATATAACTGAAACTGAACTGAGGTAAATAATTGAAACAAATAAATATAATTAAAAAATTAAGATATTAATTGTGAAAAAAAAAAATCACTGAAAAAATTAATTTGACACTTCAGGAAAAGAAATAAAAATATAATAAAATAATTGAAACAAAAACATACGATTTAAAATTTGTTTAAATTAATATTGAAAGAATTGAAATATATAATTGCAATTTGCAAGGAAATATTTAACATTTGAAGTAATTAATAAAAAAAAGAAGAAAATAAGAAAAATCGTAGATAAATAAAAAACAAACAAATAAAAATATTTGAGTATTGGAGAAATTAAATGAAGAATTAAAAAATAATAATTGTAATTTCCACAACAAAATTCAAAATTGATAAAAACAATTGAAGAATGAAGAAACAGATTTGGTACAGAATAAAATAATTGAAAATTGAAAAAAACTGAAAAAATAATTGATTAAATATTAAATTTTTGGAATGTAATTCAAAATTTATAAAATTATAATTGCAAAATTAATGAAATTAATTTTTTTTGTTGTCTAAAAATAAAGTCATTTTTCGAATTCTGTTTTCAATTGATAATCATTTTTTCAATTATTAATTATTTTCCGCAATTTTCAATTATTAGATGTAAATTTTATAATTATTCTTTGATTGTTTAAGTTATTTTGTTTCATTGTGTATTAATCTAGCCATTTGTTGAATTTTGCTTTCGATTGTTAATTATTTTTGTTTTAATAGTTAATTATTTTTCTCAATATTTAATTATTTTTATCACATTATAATTTTTCTTTTAATTATCAATTAATTTCATGAAATTTCCATTTATTTCTTCAATTTTTAATTTATTTCTTCAATTTTTAATTAATTTCTTCAATTCTGAAATATTTTCTTTAATTTTCAATTATTTTTATTGATTTTCAATTAATTCTTCAATATTCAATAATTCTCGTATTTTTTTAATTACTCATTTTTAATTTCACTCATAAAAATTATTTTAAAATTTTAATTCCATTATTTAATTTCAAATACTTTCTTCAATTTTGAATTATTTTTTTCAATTTGAATTATTTTTTTTCCATTTTTAATCCACTTGTTAAATGTGCAATTATTTCCAACAATTATTCCTATAATTTTCTTCATTTTTCAATTTGCAAATATTTTGTTTGAATTTAATATTACTTGTTTAATTTTTTCAATTATTTTTTTTTAGTTTTCTATTAATCTAGTCATTTTTTGAATTTTGTTTTCAATTAATAATTATTTTCGTCATTTTTCAAATAATTTCTTCAATTTTTCAACTATTTTCTTCAATTATTAATTACTTTCCGCAATTTTCAATTATTTCCTATAATTTTTTTAATTTTCAATTATTATCTTAAAATTTTATAATTATTCTTTGATTTTTTAAATTATTTTGTTTCGTTGTGTATTAATCTAGCTATTTTTCGAATTTTTCGTCATTTTGTAATTTTTTTTTGCAATTATCAATTATTTTTTTTTCAATTTCAATTTTTTTTTTGATTTTCAATCCAGTTGCTTAATTTGCAATTATTTCCAACAATTATTCCTATAATTTTTCAACTATTTTTTTTTAAATTTAATATTAATTGCTAAATTTTTTAAACTATGCTTTTCAATTGTGTAATTACTTAGCTATTTTTCAAATCTTGTTTTCAATTCACAATTATTTTCGTCATTTTCCACATATTTTTACAATTTTTTAATTATTCTCGTCATTTTTCAACTATTTCTTTCAATTATTAATCATTTTCCGCAATTTTCAATTATTTCTTACAATTTTTTCAATTTTCAATTATTATCATAAAATTTTATAATTATTCTTTAATTTTTTAAATTATTTTGTTCGGTTCTGTATTAATCTAGCCATTTTTTGAATTTTGTTTTCAATTGTCAATTATTTTCGTCATTTTGTAAATTTTTTATTATTCCTATAATTTTCTTAATTTTTCAATTTACAATTATTTTCTTTAAATTTAATATTTCTTGTTTACTTTTTTCCATTATTTTTTCAGTTGTCTATTAATTTAGTCATTTTTTTAAATTTTGTTATCAATTGTCAATTATTTTCGTCATTTTTCTCATATTTTCTTCAATTTTAATTATTTGAATTTGCAAAAATTTATAGTTTTAAATGAAAATTATAATTGAAAAATAATGAAAATAATTCTCAAGAAAATAATTGAAATCATAATCGCAAAGGAAGTAAATTTTTAAACGAATTACTCAAACTTGAAGAAATTGTTAAATCAATTCGTATTCATAATCCTATTTTTTGTAATTGTATAACCAAATAAACAAAGAAAATGGCCCATAAAAGTGTTCAATTTCAAAATTACACTGACTTCCTTCCTTGTAAGATATATACAAAAACTTTCTACTAAAAAGGAATAAAAAAATCAATCCTTTTAAAAATCTCGGATTTATTGCTATCGAAACGAATTTTCCCTAAATTTTGCGACTTTTTCGTAATTCTTACAATGTCTAAAACAGAAAATTGATGAGTACAATTGTTTTGTGAAAAATATTTAAATAAATGTTTGACTTTCATTTTAAACTGTTTTAGGTCTTGAATTATTTTAATTAATATTCCATTGCGGAAATACGATAATGACATTTACAATTGAATACTACGAACAATGTAAAAATATGCTTATTGTAACTGTTACTATCTAATAAGAAAAATAATAATAATAATAATAATAATATAATATAAAGACGATGTATGTGTAGCATTACATTTGGAGCAGCAGTAGACAAAATTTTCCTACGTCGAGAGTTTTTTAATACCATGTTCGTAACGAAGGTACTCAGTACCAATAAACAATTTTAATTCGCGATTTCTTTTCCTTTTCTTGTTAAATTTATACAACTAAAGAAAAATCTACTCGAATCTATTTTCTTGTTATTGAATTTTTAAATCTTTTATTTATTTATTTCTATTTTTTTTTTATTTTCTTGTTTGATATTGAAAAATAAAATCAATCAATTTAAAAAAAAAATCCCGTAAAAAAAGCCAGACTCAAATTATCGAAAAAAGAAAGAAAACGAAAAACAAAAAGTATTATCAATTTTATTTCTTGCTCGTCAACAAAATCCTACGCAAATTCGTTTAAATAAATAAATAACATGAAAAAGGCTGCTTCGCAAGAATCAGTATCTCGCCAGTAAAATATCAAATCTTTTGTACTTAGTTCTGAAAAATTTTTCGTCGTAACTGATTTGCGCAATTAATTATTTATTAAATCACCTAATTATTACGCGCAAAGCTACATAACTTTTTTTCTTTTTATGAACATACATACAATATTTGTGAACTAAGTGCTTTCATAATATTTTCATCTCGGGAGATACAAAATTATCGTATAAAAAAAAAAAAAAAAAAAAAAACAATAAAAACATGCTTTTTTTTGACTACTAGAAAAGAAAATCTCGTGAAGATTCTACTGTAGAGTTTTAATATGAGACAGTTAACAATGAAACGAAAAAACATTGTTAAAAAAATTGTTTTTTCCAAGCAGAGTTACTCGTTACATAATTTTTTTTCCCCACAGCTCTTAACTCTTAAGGAGTTTGAAGCACATTTGATAACTATTAACTGTAATTCTTTTATGCGAAATTCGACTATCGTTCCAAATCGTATCTAATGTACACGCACTGACTGTCTGGTTTGTTTTTTTTATTTACAAAGTTCATTAAAGTCGCCGTTTGACAACTTTTGAGGATCACTTAAACCTCTTTCAAGTGACAAATTTTACCTCAAGAATTTTTTTTATCGTTTATATATATAAAAAAAAAAAAAAATTAAAAAAAAATAATTCGTCGATTTTTACAAACTTCGACCTTTTAATTAACTATCACGCGTAATTTCCACAAAACGCTTAACTGGGTTTATCACAACGAAACGGAGCCAAAACTACTCAATTTTTAGTTTGCAGTTGTCCTGTAAAAAATTTGGAATGCAAAAAAAAAAAAGAAATCTAAGCCACGAAAAGCGTAAATTTGTAGCGAAGTTAATTATAAAATATAAATTAATATAAATAAGTAAAAATTAAATAATAATTACATTATTAATAATCCATAATCACAATTTTGGAATTATTTGTTATAATTTGATTTTTTTTTTCACAGACAACGGCAAACTGAAAATCGAAAAGAATTGTTTGAAAAATAGTGCATTTGAATTGTCATCAGGCGCGCTAGAGCGCTGATTTTTTTTCTTTTCTTTTTGACCTACGACTTGCAAGTAACGCACAGAGTTACACTTTTTTTTACCAGCACAGACATTAAAAAAAAAAAAAGAAAAAAAAAGAAAGTGAGAACATTATTGTTCGCTACGAGATATGCGAGGAACAAGAGTGTCGAATTGAGATGCTTTCCTAACAGCACTTTTAGTGTGGGGGCTACGAAGCAATATCCGACATTAGTTGGGCAAGTAAAGCTGGTTCGAGTAAACCGTGCGACTGACCCAGTCGTTCCAAAGTTCGTACATCTTTGTCAACTGCCTCCAAGGCGCGTTCCAATTCTTCTTCCTCTTCTCGTGACGGCTCATATTCGCCATTTCTACTCTCTGCAAATTGAAAATAAACAAATTAGAAAAACGCCACAGAAAAATCGCTTAACAAAAACGTCACTGCTCAAATAATAAATAAATCCAAATTATTAAATAATTATTAAATAATATATAAATAAAATAAATATTAAATAATAAGTAACTATTTAAATAAATAAATAATTATTAAAGATATTAAAGAAATAAAACTTTTAGGTTAAAGTAAATTATTTAAATTAAATTCAAAAAGAATAAATCTTTATTCTTAAAATAAAAAGTGAATTTATTTGACTTACACTGAGAAAAATAAAAATTCAAACTTAATATCTTAGTCATTAAAATTAATATTTTTAATATCTAAGATATTACAAATATCTAGATACTAAATTTTAGTATCCATTTTTCTCATAGTGTAAGATAAAAATTTATAATTTAAGTAATACTAATTCATTAATCAATTATTATAATATTATCAAAAAGTTAATGAATTTAATTTTTCAATTAACCGAAAGTTGGCAACCCTTAAAAACCACCTCTAAGTAAAATAATCAAAAATATTTTTGAAAAAAATTATCAATTCCTACGAAAAATTCTATTTAAGATCAATAATGGTGGAAGATACTCAGGAATATCCCCCCTAATTTTTCTAATAGATGACAAAACTTAACAACCCCTAAAAACTACCCTTCAGAAAAATAATCGAAATTTTTTTTTTAAACTTATAAATTTCAACAAAAAAATTCTAATCAAGTTCTAAAATGGTGAAACGTATTCAGGAATATGCCCCCTAATTTTTCAAATTATTAACAAGAAGTAAAAACCCTTAAGAAAAAAAATAAATAAATAAATAAATTCGGCAAAAAAATACTAATTAAGTTCCAGAAAGGTGGAATCTACTCAGGAATATTCCCTTTACTTTCTCAAATTGATATCGAACATTATCAACCATTAAAATCCACTCCAAAATAAAATAATCGAAAACAATTTTGAAAACATTACCAATTCCTACAAAAAAATTCTATTCAAGTTTCAAAAGAGGGAAATACACTCAAAAATACGCCACTGTATTTTTTAACTTAATAACAAGAATTAACAACTCCTAAAAATGTTTCCTAAGTAAAATAAAAAAAAAAAAATTCAAAAAAATATCAACTTTAAAAAAATTATAAACGAGTTCTACAGGAGCCGAACATACTCAGGAATATGAACCTTCATTTTTTTAAGTGTAGGCAAGAATTAACAAATCATAAAAACCACAAAAAAGGAAAATAATCGAAAATAATTATGAAAAAAAATATCTTAAAAAAATACTATTTAAGATCAATAATGGTAAAACGTACTCAGGAATATGCCACGTAATTTTTCAAATTAATAACAAGAATTAATAACACCTAAAAACCACCCCTATGTAAAATTATTTTTAAAAAAATTTTGAAAAAATATCAACTTAAAAAAAAAAATTATAAACGACTTCTAAAAGAGTCGGACATACTCAAGAATATGCCACCTAATTTTACAAATTAATAACAAGAATTAAAAACCTCTTAAAACCACCTCTAAGTAAAAAAATTACTAAAAAAAAATTGAATTAAATTATTAATTTCTGCAAAGCAATCATGTTCCAAAGAGGCGCATGAATATTCCCTAAATTCTATTCAGCCTAAAACCATATAGCTTAAAATGCATTCAGCCTAAATCCCATTTAACTTAAAATGCACTTAACCTAAAACACATTTAACCTCAAATGCACTCAGCCTAAAAACCATTTAACGTAAAACTCATTTAACCTAAATCCCATTTCACCTAAAATAATGTATTCAGCCTAAAATTCATTTAACCTAAATACCATTTAATCTAAAATTCACTCAGCCTAAATCCTATTTAACCTAAATTTCATTCAGCCTAAATCCCATTTAACTTAAATTCCATTTAACCTAAAATGCATTCACCTTAAATCCCATCTAATATAAAATGTATTCAGTCTAAGATTCATTTAACATAAATCCCATTTAACGTAAAATGAAATCAGCTTAAAACGCATTCAGCCTAAACGCATTTAACCTAAAATGCATTCAGCCTAAAACCCATTTAACATAAAACTCATTTAAACTAAATCTTATTTAACCTAAAATGCATTTATGCTTGAACGGTCACGCACTGGAGTTTTTGCGTTTCATTTTATAAGATATTTCAGTTAATTTGACACTTTTTATTTGCTTCTCGTGTGATTTAATTGGAGATTGCTGAATTTTATCGTTTGTCTGACAAAGTTTTTAATAAATTAAATTAATTTGACTATTTTTCAATAAAAACATCGTGAACGGGTAATTTTTACTTTCTCAGAGAACGACTCATATGCATTTTAGATTTAATGGGATTTAGGCTGAATGCATTTTAGGTTAAATAGAATTTAGGTTAAATGAGATTTAGTTTAAATGAGTTTTATTTTAAATGGGTTTTAGGCTGAATGCATTTTAGGTTAAATGGGATTTAAGCTGAATACATTTCAGGTTAAATGGAATTTAGGCCAAATGCATTTTAGGTTAAATTGAATTTATGCTGAATGCATTTTAGGTTAAATGGGATTTAAGCTAAATGCATTTTAGGTTACATAAGATTTAGTTTAAATGAGTTTTATGTTAGATGGGTTTTAGGCTGAATGTATCTTAGGTTAAATGGGATTTAAGCTGAATACATTTTAGGTTAAATGGAATTTAGACTGAATGCATTTTAGGTAAAATTGAATTTATGCTGAATGCATTTTAGGTTAAATGGGATTTAGGCTAAATGCATTTTAGGTTAAGGAGCTACTCTCTATTGACATAACTTCAAACTAAAAAATGACTTTTCCCAGCAAATAAAACTAGTCTTAAAATTAATTTCATCAAATTTTGAAAAATCCAGTTGTACATTTTCCAGAAAAAATTATGTTGCGCTAAAATTTGTTGTCAAATAATAATTATTTAACATTTTTTCTTTAAATTCAATGAACAACTGCAATTTTCATCCAATTCTGACAAATAAGAGCTAATTCTTTTAGTTGAAACATTTCCTACAATTTTATCTGTTGGGGTTTGTTAAACAATATTTTTTTTAAAAGTTAGTAAACAACTAAAATTTGTTCTGTACGTATTTTTTAAACAGAAAATTATTTAACAAAGTCTAACAAAGAAAATTGTAGAGAATGTTTCAACGAGAAAAATGAGCTATTATTATTCAGAATTGAATGAAAATTGCAGTTGTTAATTAAATTTAAAGAAAAAAAAATGTTAAATAATTGTTATTTAACAACAAATTTTAATTCAAAATAATTTTTTCTGAAAAATATACAACTGGATCTTTTAAAATTTGGTGAAATTAGTTTGAAAAATTTTTTAGTTGCGATGAAAAACAATTTTCCAGTTTGAGGTTATCTAAATGCAGAGGATCTCCTTAAATGGAATTTAGGCCAAATGCAATTAAGGCTGAATGCATTTTAGGTTAAATGCATTTAAGCCTAAATTGATTTTAGGTTAACTAGAATTTAGGTTTAATGGGATTTAGGTTGAAAGCATTTTAAGTTAAATAGAATTTAGTTCAAATGGGTTTTAGGCTGAATGCATTTTCAGTTAAATGTGTTTTAGGCTAAGTGCATTTTGGGTTAAATGGGATGTAGGCTGAATGCACTTTAGGTTAAATGGGATTTAGGCTGGATGCATTTTAGGTTAAATGGGATTTAGGTTATATGGGTTTTAGGCTGAATGCAGTTTAGGTTAATTGGGATTTAGGTTAAATGCATTTTAGGTTTAATGTCTTTTAGGCTGAATACATTTTAGGTAAATTGGGATTTAGGCTAAATGCATTTTAGGTTTAATGTTTTTTAGACTGAATGCATTTTAAGTTATATGGGATTTAGCTTAAATGGAATTTAGGCTGAATGCATTTTAGGTTAAATAGGATTTAGGCCAAATGCATTTTAGGTTAAATGGATTTTATGTTTACTGGAATTTAGGTTTAATGGAATTTAGGTTGAATGCATTTTAAGCTAAATGGAATTTAGGGTAAATGCATTTTAGGTTAAATGGAATTTAGACCAAATGCAATTTCGGTTAAATGGAATTTAGGCTGAATGCATTTTAGGTTAAATGGATTTTAAGTTAACTGGAATTTAGGTTGAATGCATTTTAAGTTAAATAGAATTTAGGCTGAATGTGTTTTAGGCTGAATGCATTTTAAGTTAAATGCGTTTTAGGCTGAGCGCATTTTGGTTTAAATGGGATTTAGGCTCAATGCATTTTAGGCTATATGGTTTTAGACTCAGAAGACACATAAAAACCATACCAAAGTAAAATAATCAATATTAATTTTAAAAAATTTATCAATTTCTACAATTTATGAAAATTGTAATTATCTTAATTGTTCATATTATGTTAAATTAACATTGTATCATAAAAATACTTTATTTGGATATTTGATATTGGCTGAAATTAAATAGCAAAAGTTAAGAAAATAAAGTTACAAAATTTTTAGATGAGCTACGTGTTTTTTATCTGTTTTCGTGAATAAGGGTGCTTTCTATTTGTTTTTGCGAAAAACGTGCTTTCATTTAGGAGCCATCGACTTGAATATAATTTGTTTTTAAAATTATTTTCGATTACTTTACGTAAGAGTTGTATTTAGGGGTTGATATCTCTTGTTATATTTTGGAAAAATATTAGGGGGTACATTCTTGAGTAGGTTCAACTATTTTGGAACTTGAATATCATTTTTTTGTTTAAGTAGATAATTTCTTTCAAGATTATTTTTAATTATTTTACCAGGGGCGCTTTTAGGGGTTGTTAATTTTTGTTATCAATTTGAAGAAGTAGAGTGCATATTCTTGAGCATGTTTCACCATTTTAGAACTTGTTTATAACTTTTTTGTAGAAATTGACAATTTTTTTCAAAATTATTTTCGAGTACTTCACTTAAGGGTAGTTTTCAAGAATTGTTAATTGTTGTTATCAATTTTGAAAAGTAGGGGGCATATTCCTGAGTAAGTTTCACCATCTTAGAACTTGATTAGAGTTATTTTGTATAAATTGATAGTTTTTTTCAAATTCGTTTCCAATTATTTTTCTCAAGGGTTGTATTTAAAAGGTTGTTAATTCTTGTGATCAATTTGAAAAGTTAGCTTATAAAATTTGCCGATAAATGGTCCTATTTTAAAGCTTTTTCGATTAATAGAAACGGAGATTCAATGTGATAAAGACATGTGAATTTTTCGTTTTTTGTGAATTTTTATTATTCAAGTTTGATGGGCTGCATTTTCTAGAAAATTAATTGGAAAATTTTGAAATTAAGCTAAATTGAACCTTGAACTATTAGCTTTAAAATAAGCGAAAGAAAATTAAAATATCTTGACTGGTTCAAAAGTTATAAGTAAATGTATGATACGAAAAAACGCAACAATTCTAGTGCTCGCTCCAATTTTGGCTGCAAATCGGCCGAGGGGAGGAAACAAAGGAATTGTTACGTTTTGTTCTTTATACACATTTGCTTATAACTTTTGAACCAGTCAAGATATTTTAATTTTCTTTGGCTTATTTTAAAGCTAATAGTTCAAGGTTTAATTAAGCTTAATTTCAAATTATTCCAATCACTTTTCTAGAAAATGCTACCTACCAAACTTAAACAATGAAAATTTACAAAAAACAAAAAATTCACCTGTCTTTATCACGTTTAATTTCTATTTCTATTAATCAAAAAAGCTTTAAAATAGAACCATTGAACTGCAAATTTTATAAGCTTTCCAATGGTTTATGAAAAATTTCATTTTGCTAATATCTGACAGAGTTATCAACATTTTAAGACGGTCATGTTTTTAATCCCATTTTTGTAAGTGGTCCCACAATCTTGGCCGGTAGTGTATGCATCAGACTTTGGAGGTTAGATAACAGAGGGCAGCCCAAAATCCAACTGCGCATGTCTGTTGAGAGACTCCTGATTTGCCGAAATAAGGTAATGCTCAATAGACATGCGCAGTTACTAGTAGTATACAAAACTACTAAAGCACATATCACTTTTCTCAAACTCATCAAAACTTACCTATCCCATAACTTCTTTTTTTAAAAAAAGCCAACACGAGTACAATTCAAAACATAGACCCTCCTTTCACAAACTCACCGATAAACAAGTCATTGAAAGCATCAGCTGGCAGATTATTGAGAACGTTGCCAAAGTCATGTTCGGCGGGATCCAAGGACGCGAAAACCTCATGATCACCAAGCTCAACTTTGAGTCCTCCACCGAGTCCCAATCCTCCCAATCCCAGTCCAAGATTGAGATTCGAGTTGGATGTACTTTGGGGTGTGTTGAGGTTATTCAGAGTTTTGGTATGACTCTCGGAGATTGGTATCTGACTGACAAAACGGTGTCCGACGTCAACCAATTCCGGCTGATGGGTCATCACAAGTTCTGGCTTCTTCAACTCTTGCTGTTTGCAGGTCGGCGGACGTTTTCTCTTCTTCGGCCTTGATTTGGGCTTGGGCCTCGGCACCGTTGGCACTGTTGGTGATGTGGGTTTCTTGCGTGATTTCTTTGGTTTCGACTCCTGTGCTTTCCGGTGATAATTGTCCCGCTTCCTCGCGTGCTCCGGACAAAGGGGCAACTCGTGGGCCACGTCGAACACAGGAATGGAGCATTGTGTGTTGTCGCTGAATTTGGCAGTGCAATGCTCGAACAGCTGTTGATCGGCGTTCATCATAATGTGTCGGGAGCAGTGTCGTGTGCAGGGCAACGACACCTGTTGGCATCCTTCGACAATGCAGGGTCCCCCAACGAGTAGTGGACCGTCAAGAACTTTTCTCGATCCTTTAATATCACCGAGAGCCCTTGCAGCGGATGACGGATCTCGATACGCCGCCTGCAACAGGCACCGAGTCCTGTCTCTCAAGCTGGCCTCGGACTCGAGTCCACTCTTGTGCAGCTGAATAAGACGCCTCCTGAGCTGAGAGCGGAGTTGGATGAGTCGGGAGGAGCGAGAAGTCGGCTCAATGGGCTCGCTCGAGAACCAGTGACGCTGATAAATCGTGGCCTCTTCGCCGCTTGAGTCACTGTCCGAGATCTCGTCCCCGGCTCGGGGATAATAGAGCAGAGTGTGGTCTCGACTTGGTTTCTTGGATCCTGGACGTAAAACGCTCTCCGTGTGTTTTCGTTTTCTCTGAATGGCGTCTGGGAATCTGAGGCTCAAGTTTTTCGACGACCGGATTTCTTGGTTCGCGTTCCGTATCCTCAATTCGGAGCCGGAGGCCTCCAGGTCCGATTTCTGTCTTATCCTCTGGTTGATGCATTTACCCTTGGACTTGGGGTTGCGGTTGTTTGGCTGCAGGCTCCTTGGGCTTCTGGATGCGAGCAACTTGAAGTTCTTGGCGGCTGCTGCTGCTGCTCCTGCAGAAGACGTGAAAGGCTCCGGTTCACTGAAGACATAGGGATCGACGTCCTGACGTGACTCGTTATTCAGCAAGGCTTTCAAGCGGTCAGAGAACTTCAATTTACTGTCCATGTTCCAGGGATCTTCCGGTTCTGGGATCCTCATCGATTGACACTTGATAATTCACCTCGTCGCGTCACCTGTCGAGTTGGGACAAAAAAGTGGTTTTTAAACATTTTCTAATCCTGAGTTTTTGTGAGATAAACATTTTTTAAGAGTTGATTTTAGTAGACTGTAAACAAAAAACTTGTGTTTTCTACGTGGTTTCTACGTGGGTTTGAGTGTTAGATACTATTAAAGAAGTGCATATTGTTTAAGTTTACAATTTAGGAATTGTAAAAGTATATTGAATTAAATTCGCTTCTTGAACTTTTAGAAATGCTTCTTTACACTAGCAATAAATTAACTTTACAACTTCATGTACTTTTACATTATGCTTTAAATTAAATCATGATTTAAAACATGATTCAAATCATTGGGGAATTTGCATTAAAATCATGGTTTAAATCAAAAAAACTTCACAGTTCTCCGAATGTCTAATACTGCATGTAAAACATAGCAAACCATAAACAAAACACACAAATTTGTGGATAAATCTTAAAAATTTCAATTTTAATATTTGATTCTTTATAAAATTTAAAAAATTGTGCTGATGATAAAAATACCTACAATCTATAAATTTTTGGTATGAAAATAACATAAATTAAAGCTGATAAAAATCATGATTTAAAAAAAAAACCGATTTTTTTTATTTAAATCAAAAATTGATTTAAATAAAATATAATCAGTAGGTAAAATGTCCAAATGTTTATTTGTAAGTAGTTTATTAAAGAAATGAAGAAAAAACTAAAAAAAACAACATAAGAATGAAACAGTGACATAAAAATATATAAAAAAGTAGAAACTCTTTTCAAAAAATTAAACTATTTACGGACATTTTTTTTTATATTTAAATAATAAATAAGATGATAATTAACAAAACGTTCAAATACATTGCTAAAGAGAACAAAATTTTAAAATTAGAAAAATTAGAGAATTATTTGACAAATTGAATAAAAAAAAAGAATGAATAAAATTTTGTAAAATTTAAAATAAAATGTAAAAGAAAAGAAATTCTATGGAATAGAAGAACGATGTTCGAATGAGAATATTTAGTACAAGATTAAATTTACATAATATAAAATAAAAGAATAAAAGCTTTCGAAAAAGTAGAAAATTGAGAAATTTAAAAAATGAAGATAGAAGCATCAAATAAATGTTTTCAAAAATTCGTAATTATAAGATAAAAACTAAAGAATTGAAAAAAAGGGAAAATGTTTCAAAGAAATAAAAAATGATAACAAAAATTAAAGAATTAATTAAAATACTAGGAAGAGCTAAAGAATTGTAAAATAAGAAAATTAAATAAATAGGAAGAAAAATTGAGAATTATTTTTTTCTTGTCAAACTGTAAAAAAATTTAAAAAGTACAAAAAATAAAAAAAATTGTTAAGAATTATCTGAAAAATTAGAATAAATGAAAATAAAAAAAATGAATATAAAGACAAATAAAATTTTCACAAAAGAAATTTAAAAATCCTTTAAAATTAAACAAGTTTAAGCAAATTAAACTAAAAACATTTTTATAATATTATTTTTAAAACGAGTCCAACAATAAAGTTAGAAAAATAAAGAAAATCTAAAAATTTTATGGAAGAATAAGTAAATTTGTAAAAAATTTAGCAAAAAATAGACAAGATGTGAAAACAAATTGAATAAATTTGCAAAAAAATGAGCGTAATTTATTTTTAAAAATGTGGAAATAAGTAAGAAAATCAAGAAAATAAAACGTTTAGTGAATGTTATAAAATAACAAGATTGTGTAAAATAATATTAAATAATTTGCATAAACAGAAGAGAATGAAAGAAAATCCTAAAAAAAGATATAAAAAGTAAAACAAAAAAAAATCTTAAATTTTTGTAGAAATAAGAAACTATAAGATAAAAATTAAACAGTTTCGAAAAAGTGAAATTTCTTAAAAATATTGTAAGAATTAAAAAAAGGATTATTGTGAATATAAGGGAAATAATTAATATTATTTAATTATTTTGCATTAATTAATATGCATTTAAATTTGAATTGTTTAATTTTTATCTTATAAGTTCTTATATTTACAAAAATTTAAGATTTTTTCTTCTTTTACTTTTAATATTTTTTTTTTGTATTTATTTGTCTTTTTTTTCTTAAAAACGTTTTTCCTTCTTTTCAATTGTTCAGTTTTTATCTTATAATTACGAAATTTTTGAAACATTTATTCGATAATTTTATCTACACTTTTTGAATTTCTCATTTTTCTATTTTTTTGAAGACTTTTATCTTTTATTTTATAATAGGTATGTAAATTTAATTTTGTACTAAATATTCTCATTTCAGAATCATTCTTCTATTTCATTGAATTTTTTTTCTTTTAAAACTTTTTTTAATTTTCCAAACAATTTTTCAGTCTTTTTTCTTTAATTTCTTGAATTCTTTGTAAAATAATTTTCTAATTTTTTTAATTTTAAAGTGAAAATAAGTAAAATTTAAAATTAATTTTTAGTTAAAAGACTAAAAAATTAGAACTTTCTTTTTTTTAATAAATAAATTCTGTAAATTATTCAAAGAAAGGAAAATATTTTAAAAATAGCTAAATAACTTGGAAAGCAAGAAATAAATGTTAGAGAAGTTTAATAAAAATTCTAAAAAAATGGTAGAAAAAATTGAAATTTAAGAAAATAATGGGGTAATTTTAGAAAAAATGGTGAAATTAAAACTGTACAAGAATGGCAAAAAAAAGAGAAAAGAATAAAAAACGTAGAAATTGAGAAAAATCTTCAAATAAAAAAAAAACAAGATTTATCGAAACATTTTTTATTTTAATTATGAAGAAACATTTTTCAGAAATATTAAAAAATTTTAAATTGAGAAAAGATGAAGAAAATACTGGAAAACCAGAATTTAAAAAAAGAAACAAAATTATAAAAAATTATGAAGAATAAATAACAAATAATAATAATAAAAAAATTAAAACATTTCTACGAATAATTTACGAAAATGTGAAGAAATTGAAGATAAAGTCGAAAAGTTTAAATAATAAATGAAAAAAGTGAGGAAATTATTTTTATAAAAATTTAAAATACGTTGATAATCTTTTGAAATAAATAAATAAATACTTTAAATTAAAAATGTTATAGAAGATATATTAAAAAGAGAAGAAAATTAAAAACATATTGTATATGAAACCAAATTTAAAGGAATGAGAAAGGTTTTAAAAATATTTAAAAATTTAAGAAAAACTAGTAATTTTTAGTTTAATTACAAATTAAAAAGAAATCTGAACAAGATCAAAATTTAAATACTCGTTAATATAAATAAATAAAAGGCAAATTAAGAAAAATGTTTAAAAAAGGAAAAAATAAATTCAATTTATTCCTAAGGTTAAAAATATTTACAGAAAATTGAGAATTTACCATAATTATTTAACACACTTTAAGAAAAACTCTATTTCAGAATATTTTTAATATTTATTTAAGAAATTAAATATTATTAAAATAAATAAATAATTAAATTAAATAATTGTTTATTATTAACGAAATCAACGAGAAAGCGTGGAAATTTTAATAATTGTTATAAAAAGCAAAATACATGAAACAAACTAGGTTTTGTGTAGAAATAATTAAGAATAATAATAACAAATAATAAATTGAAACAATATATTTAAAAGTTTTACATAATAAATGTTGAATTCTGTTTATTTTTTTAATTAAAAATCAGCGAGCGAGGAAAATTTAAGCAGTATTAATAACAATAATAATAATAATAATAACATTATTTTCATCCAGTCCAATTTTGTAATAATAACAACAATAAACAGTAAATGCTTTAAAACACTATACATTTAGAGGTTAGGTTTTTTGACACTCGTTTGTTTTGATTTACAAACATCTAGAAAACAAAATCCTCTTGCTATTCAATCATTCAGTCAATTGCAACAATAAATATATTTTGATCAATCTCATTAATTAATTTAACAATCGAAAATTAAAACAAGTAAAAAAAAAATTACTTATGAAAAAGATCAGGAAATAAACGATTTACACTTGTAAATAAAACAATTGAATGCCAATTTATTAATTTGTTTTTTGCAATAATATTAAATTTTGACAAGCAAAACACAATAGTAAAAACTGCCAAACATAAACATGTTGTTAAACACAAAAGTCTTACCTCAAACATTAGATTTTTTAATAAAAATCCATGATTCCATTAATTTATGTTTTTGAGATGTAAATTTGAACAAGTTCCTCTAAACTTCAGGAATTCTTGACCAGGATTCATTGTTTTTTCACCAGGATTTCGCGATTTTTAAAAGCAAATTTTCATTTTTAGGTTATGTACGATTTGACAACTCGTTTGTATATATAAAAAAAATTGCGATATTTTCAACACTTTTTTGACAGGTGTTTACCATAAAAATGGGAGATTATTTACAAGTTCGGGGAATTGTTGAATATCGCAAATTTTGCGAACTGAATTTGTAGAAAAAAAATTGCACATATACACCAGTTTAGAAAGAATTTTTCGCAGAGGTTGGAAACGTCGAGCACCTTCCTCGAGAATAATTGCGATTAACGATTTAACCTCACTCACTTGTAATGATTTAATCGAAATTGAACACTATTCACAACTAATAAAATATTTAATAAACGTCAATGACAAAAAAAAACCAATGACAAACAATTATCATCCAAGTTTGTCGAAGTCGATAATAACATTAGAGAGAGACATGGAGAGACATGTCAGATGTGAAAATCCATAGATTCAAAATGGCGTCAACCACACAGGGAACGGTTTGAATTCGGAAAAATTTCTCGATTTTCCAACGCTTTTTGAGTCGAAAAAAAGAGAAATTTGGTATTGTAAATTTAAATTACTTGATTGGGTGTTGTAGTATCGAGTTAAAAATTCCAACTTTGCAGGGAGTCGCGCGTTTTTTTTGTGTAATAAAGTTAAAAACGGTTTTTACTGACCTAACCTAGATTATGTTTACGATTGGTTACGATTTTTGCATCAAACCATCAAAGTGCTTCTGGAATTAGCGTTCTTTGCTATTTTGCACTTTTTTATTCAAATGTCAATCACGGTCATATGTTTACATTTAAATATTTTGAAGATATTACGTTTTTGAATTCGTAAACTTGTTAAAAACTAGAATTCGATTTTTCTTGATATTGTTATTAACTAAATAGGTATTTTGATAATGAAATAAAAAAAAAAAAAAATTAGAATAAATATGTCGAAAATATCGAAATTTCGTTTAACATAATTTTTATTTAACTGAATTCTATAATTTTCATTTAATCTTTTTTATGTATAATTTTAATCTTTATTTGAAATAATGACCATATATATAAAAGTTAATTTTTTATAATTGTATATATAAAATTCTTATATTTAAAATTTTTTTCTTTGGAAATAAAAAAAATCGGATTTTTATTTATTGTAAGTTTAATCAAAATTTGTCTTTTTTTGGTAAATAAAAATTTAAAAATTATGACGATTGGTATTTTACTAAAAAGGAAACGCTATATTTTTAAATTTTGTGTTTATTGTGCTAATTATTTAATTTTTAGTAAATTTAAAAAGTTTAAAACGTATTTTCAAATTTTAGGAAAATATTAGGCGGGTGGAATTCACAATTAAGTTTTATTGAAAGTTATGACTCGCTTTACACAATAGTTTTCAATTAAAAGACAATAAAAAATTAATTTTAACAATTCTAAAAAATTACATCATTGTAATTCTTAAAAATAATATAAATAATAATTCTAACTTAATTTATAAAGATAAAGACAGAATGAACGAAACTGAAATTGGACAATAAAAAAAACCAATAATAAATGTTTTATCTCATATTGAAGATTTAAAACGTTCAAAAGTAATAAAATTAGCAGTGCTTTTAATAAATTTAATGTTTCGGCATTGCCGATGTTGCTGGGAAGATGACCAAACTTGATCATTTAGAGGAAGTAAAAGTCGTTTATAAAATTCAATGTAATAATTGTAACAAAAGGATCAGAATTGCTGTAGTGGCCCCCTAATTTTTTTCGTGTCTAGGAATATTTTTGTTCACATATGTCAATATACATCAATATATAATATATAAATAATATATTATAATGAAGTAAATAAGTAAAAATTTTCGGACAATAATTAAGATATTGAAGAAATAAGTAAAATGTAAAGAAACTAATTGAATAATGACATAAATAATTATAAAAGTTAGTGTAAAAATTGTCCTTTTTAGACAATAGTTGAAAAATTGAAAAAAATAATAGAATTTTCAAGAAAATAATTGAAACTTGAAAAAAATAATTGAAAAATATCAAAAAAATGTATATGTGTAGAAAATAGTTGAATAATGTCAAAAATTAATGAAAAATGAGTAATATATTAAAAAATAAAGTAAAAAAATAAAAAAAATTTAATACATTAATTGAAAAATTGTATAAAATAATTAAAAAATTAACGATATAATTAAAATGTGAAGAAACTAATTGAATAATGACATAAATAATTGAAAACTGATCTTCAGAAGTTAATAAATTCATGACAATAATAAAAAAATTGAAGAAAATGACATTTAAAGAAAATAATTCCAAAATGTCAAAAATATTTGAATATTGACAAAAATAGTCGTAATTTGAAAAAATAATTGAGTTATGACAAAAATAATTGATAACTTTAAAAAAATTAAAAATTTGAAGAAAATACTTGAAAACTTGACAAAACAATTGAAATATTGAAATAAATAATTCAAAACTGGTGTAAAAATTAAAAAATTTTAGACAATTGTAAAGTTAAAAAAAATATTATAAGTTTGAAGAAATTAATTGAAGTTTGAAAACAATAATTGAAATTTGAAGAGAACAATTCAAAAATGGGAAATAATTCAAATATGAAAAAAATAATTAAAGTTTGAAGAAAATAATTGAAAAAGGTGTAAAAAAGTTAACAAACTCGTGACAATAATAAAAATAATGATGAAATTAATTGAAAACAGGTGTAAGAAATTTAAATGTTCATGACAATAAAAAAAATTGAATAAAATAATTGCAATTTGTAAAAAAATAATTCTAAAATGTCAAAAATAACAAAAATATAAAAAAATAATTGGAAAATGACAAAAATAATTGATTAATGACGAAAATAATTGAAAGTTGAAGAAAATAATTTAAAAAAAAACGAAATGACATTGAACTTCTGTAAAAAATTTGGATATTGCTGAAAAAAATTTAAAGATTGAAGAAAACAATTGAAATTTAAGAAAAGAATTGAAAAGTTTTAAAAATAATTGAAATTACAAAAAGATAATTGAACAATAACAAAAATAATTGTAATTTGAAAAAAAGTAATTGATAACTGGTGCATAAAATTAAAAATTCAGACAATACTTGAAAAATTGATCAAACAATTGAAATTGAATTGAATTGATTGAATAATGACATAAATAATTGAAAGCTGGTGTATAAATAAAAAATTTATAGAGAATAATTGAAGTTTGAAGAAAATAATGAAGTTTGTTGAAATTAATTGAAGAAAATGTGCAAATTTAATAAACTTATGACAATAACAAAAATAATAAAGAAAATGATTGCAATTTGTAGAAAATAATTGAAAACTAATATCATAAATTTAAAAATTCTTGGTAATAAAAATCATTGAATTTATTTATTTATTTACGGGCAAAAGCCCATCACAATATAAAATTTAAAAATTTATTTCAAGTAACAACAAATTAAAATTTGATATAACAATAATAATTTTTATATTAAATATTAATAAGTCGCATTTAATAATTTTAATAAAATAATGATTGAAGTTTGTAGAAAATAATTCTAAAATTGCAAAAATAATATAAATATGAAGAAAATAATCGTAAAATGACAAAAATAAATGAAATTTGAAGAAAATTATTCAAAATTAATAAACAAAAGTAGAATAGAAACTGATGTTGAAAATTTAAATATTCCTGTCAATAATTTAAAGATAGAGAAAATAATTGAAAAATGACCGAAGTAAATGAAAACTTGTGTAATCAATTTAAATATTCATGACAATAATTTAAAGACTGAAGAGAATAATTAATATTTGAAAAAATTAAATTCAGAATCGCAACCTTCCTGAAAGTTTTCAAACTTGCAGCAAACTTGATGAAAGTTTCCGAACTTCAAAAATGGTTAGGTTACAGAATAATTTAAACTGTATTTAATTTTTTAATTTTTTCTAATAAAGTAAAATAACGTAATTTAAATTTTTAATAAATTCGACTATTCGACACTTTAAATTAATCTAAATTATTATTAAAATTCATATAAGTGTGCAATATATAAATTATTGTTAGTCATAATCAATATCTCGTCATTAAGGCTACCTCATCTGCTTATTTTGTCTGTAAACTAAAACGATTTAAAAATTTTCTGATAAAGAGAATCAAAATTAATGAAAAAAAACAGGGACTAACTTCTCTTTGGATTTTAAAACGTGGACTGAAAAAGATCAATAAATATAAAAACTAACCAACTTCACTTCAAGTTTTAAAACGTGGACAGAAAAAAATGAATAAATATAAATAGTAACTAACTTCAGGAATTTACAAAGATTATTATTATTTAATTAATTAATTTTCTCAATTTTTCCATTTGCTATTATTTTCTTTAAATTTAATAATTCTTGTTCAATTTTTTAAATTATTTTGTTTTTAAATTGTTTATTATTCTAAACATTTTTTGAATTTTGTTTTCAATTATCAATTAATTTCGTCAATTTTTAAATATTTTCTTCAGTTTTTCAATTATTCTCTTAAAATTTTATAATCCTTCTTTAATTTTTTCATCTATTTTGTTCAGCTGTGTATTAATCGATCCATTTTTCGAATTTTGTTTTCAATTCTCGATTATTTTCGACAGTTTTTAATTTTTTGTTCAATTATTGGTTATTTTTTGAAATTTCAATTTATTTCTTCAATTTCTTTATTTTCTTCAATTTTTTATTGTGTTCTTTAATTTAATTTAATAATTTTAATTATTTTCTTAGATTTTTTGTCACCTTTTCCAGGGAAAAAACTTTTTTTTTTTTTTTTTTTTAAAGATACAAGGTACTGTGATTTATAATAGTTCCCTTACTTAAATTAATATTAATCATCTCGACAATGATTGAAGACATGTCCTGTTTTTGAATTGATTTTAATTATTTATTCAAATTACTATTTTTTTTGTTTTTTATGTGAGCGTATTTAGTATACTTATTTTTTACATTTTGTTTTTTATTATTACGACCTTTAATTTTGTAAAATATAATATTTTTAGTTTTTACATCTTTAAAATTTTAATAAATAAATCTCGAAATTATCAGAATCAATTTAAGAATATTATTATCTCTTCGGAGTCTTATTTTGTTAACTGTGAGCCTTGCTTGAGGTCAGCTTCTGTTTTAATGATTTTTATAAAGATTTATAACTTCTTGTACATACTGTGACTTTTTATTAATATTTTTTTTTATTTTTGTGTCTTTAACGGTTATTTATTTTCCTCATTTTTAATTCATACATATATTAAAGTAGTGTTGTTTTTAACATACAGGGTTGCCACAGACCCTGGAAAACCTGGAAAAGGTATGGAATTTCCAAAAGGGTATGGAAAACCTGGAAATAGTATGGAATTTAATAATATGGAATTTTTTTCTTGAGATTTCAAAAATTCTGAAATTTTTGAAATTTTAAATACGAATCGCACAAAAGACTTGAAAAAATCCATCGATTTAACAATCAGCATTTCCGTAAAATATAAACAATTCCATAAAAGAAAAAAAAATCTTGCTTTACACAAGAATTATTATAGTCTCTTTAATTTCAACTTAAAAATTAAAATCATCAACAATATTTATTATACAAATTCTCAGGGCTGTTATTGATTTAAATCATTGTGAAATTTGCATTAAAATCATGATTTAAATAAAAAAAAACTTTACAATTCTCCGTATGTCTAATATTTCATGTAAAAAATCGCAAAATATAAACAAAACCCACAAATTTGTGGATAAACCTTAAGTCACAAATTTGACTTTTTTTTAATATTTTTTTTTTTTTTAACGAAAGGTTATCAAATTCTCCACAGATCTGTGAGAGTCGAATTTTGACACTTTTCTTATTATTTATTATTTTTTTGTGTACTTTTTACATTTTTTTACAGTTTGTTAAATTAAAGAAAAAACATTTCTTCATTTTCCTTCTATTTATTTAAAATCTTGATGTTTCACTAGTTTTTTAGTCCTTCCTTGCATTTTAATTAATTCTTTAAATTTTGTCATGATTTTTCCATTTCTTAGAAACATTTTTCCTTCTTTTCAATTGTTTAATTTTTATCTCGTTATAATTACGAATTTTTAAGTACATTTAATGTTTCTTCCTATACATTTTTTAAATTTCTCAATCTTCTACTTTTTTGAAAGCTTTTTTCTTTTATTTTATATTAAATACTTAAATTTAATATTGTACTAAATATTCTCATTTAAACATTGTTCTTCTATTTCATAAAATTTCTTTTCTTTTAAAATTTTTAAAATTATCAAAATCTTATACATTTTTCTTTTATTCAATTTGTAAAATAATTCTCTAAGTTTGTTAATTTAAAATTTTTGTTTTCTTTAGTAATATATTTTAACGTTTTGTTAATCATCATTTTATTTAATATTTTAATTTTAAAACTATAAATAGTCAATAGTTTAATTTTTTAAAAAGAGTTTCTACTTTTTTTTATATATTTTTATGTCAATGTTTCATTCTTTGTGTTTTTTTAAAAAAAATTTCTTCATTTCTTTAATAAACTACTTAAAAATAAACATTCGGAGATTTTATATACGGATTATATTTTAAAAACAGCAATTTTTGATTTAAATAAAAAAAATCGAGTTTTTTTATTTTTTGAAAAAAATCATGATTTTTATCAGCCCTGCAAATTATAGTTAAAATTTCTAGTGCAATTCTAGTTGTAACCAAAGCTTAAAATATTAAAGTAATTTACTCTGGAATTTGAGAGAATTTGAACTTGGAGAACTTGGAAAAAGCCTGGAATTTCAAAAGATAATTTTTGTGGCAACCCTGAACATAAAACTATAACTCATTTTTTAGTTTTTTGTCAAAAAAAATTTAAATTTTAAAATTCCCGGCCAGAGAAAGAGACTAAACTTTTTAGAGAAAAAAGTAAACTTGATTCTTTTATTCAAAACAGAACATTTCGTAAACTCCGTAACATAAAACACGATAAATTCTTTAAAATGAACATTGAAATTTTAGAAGACTTTCTCTTTATAATAAACTCAAGTTTGTTAGAGAAGCAATTAATTTAGTTTGGAAAGCGTCCTTTTATCATCTTGAGCAAACGTATCTCAATGGCTTTTTTTATGTTTCGTCAAATCAGCTGGTCTTCTAAAAGATGCATCACATTCTTTACACTGATAGGGCTTCTCTCCAGTGTGAATGAGCACGTGAATTTTTTTTGCATTTGCATTTTTGAAAGTTCGCTCACAATAAGTGCACTTGTAAGCACGAATATCAGAATGATTCAGCATGTGTATCCGAAGTCCTGTTGGATTCGTAAAATCTTTCACACAAAGTTTGCACTTGTAGGGACGTTCTCCACTGTGGGTTTTCTGATGATTGTCTCTATCTGCCTTAATGGTGTATCTTTTACTGCACAGAGAGCAGGCAAATGGTTTTTCTCCAGTGTGACTTCTCATATGAATACTCAGATGGGATTTCTGAAACAAAAAATATTTTAGTCTTGTCTTGAATCAATTTAATTTGTCCAAAAATCACCCTTCTCTAACTTACGTGCTGAAACTTCTTTCTGCAATGGAAGCAGGTGAATACTTTCTTGTCCTGCTTTTTTTTATGGTCAATCTTGTGGATCTCGAAACGACATTTATTTCCAAACGATATATTGCAATCTTCGCAAATTAATCTTGTAACATTTTCCCTTCTATTTTTGTGAATCGAGAAATCTTCCTTCTTTGTAAAAACTTGGGCGCAACAAGGACAAGTCCAGAGTTCATTGCTCAGACACGACTTCCGGTGGAGATTCATGCTGGTAAAGTTGAGAAATTCTTTTTCACAAACCTGACAGAAGAAAAACTTGGTGACGGTATTTTCCATATCTCTTAGAATCTGGGCGGATTTTCTGTGGGCGCTTTTGTGAGCAATGACCTGATTATAAGTTGCGTAAGACACGTTGCAAATTGTGCAGACGTAGGGCAATTCACCAGAATGAGTTGCTGAATGACTTTTTGCTGATGCGATTGACGAGTAACATTGCTGACAGAATTCACATCTAGAATTAAAATTTCTTTTTTTATAGGCATTCATAATAACACAGTTCGACACAATTTGGCACCCATTAAAAAACCAAGTATTTTCGGAAAGGAGAGCCAAAAAAAAGTACACCAGTATTTGTCAGTTATGGAAAATCAATTACTTTTTTTGACTGCCTTAATTTTCGAAACTACCTTCAGATTCTTAATGAGAAATTAATTTATAAAATTAAGGCCAGGTTCCTCCAAACAATTTTCGAAAGCTTGAAGCCACTGAAGCGTCAAAAGAGCACAAGACTCACAATGGTCTGAATTTGGAAATTAGAGTTCAAAATAGCGTAGAGCACGCAAATCTTATCCGATTTTTAATTTCTTTTTTTTAGAAATATTCGTTATTAAATTTTTAAGAGATCGCTCGAGGCCGATTTTTCAAATAAATCTTCCAAATTTTTTTATATACTTATAAACATTGAAAAAAAAGAAATTTTTTTCTTTCAAGTAGTCCTCATAGAAAAAATGAAGTTTATTAACATTGTTTAATTAATAAGAATAATTAATAAATAATTATTGTTTATCAATACTTGAATGCAAAATGTTATAAAATATTCCCTTTTTTATTAATATAATTTTAAAACTATGAAATACAGGAATTTATTTCACTGATTAATATCGTTTTTTAAGAAGCTATTAACTATTTTTTTCACAAGGAATTTGACTATTATTTAACAAAGAAGCACTACTTAAAAAAAATTATTTTTTATTTTTACAAATAAATAAAAAAGTTTTGAAGCTTTATTTGAAAAATCGGTCTCGATCGATCTCTTAAAAATTTAATAACGAATATTTCTCCTTGGGGGGCGCAAACTTGGAGGGTCCAACATTTTTTTATATATTTTTTTTAATAAAAAAAATTATGAAACCAAAAAAATTAGATTATTTTATTAGACAAAAAGTGTTTATTTACTGTATTTAAAACATCATTTTAATGAAACTTTTAAAATCAATAAATAAAAAAATTATTAATAAGAAGGAAATAATTCGTTCATTTAGTAAAATTTAGTTTTTAAGTAAAAATTTCATCAATTAATTTATTTGAAAAAATTAAAGAAAATATTTGAAACTTGCAGAAATTGAATTTATAATATTTAGGAGAAAAATTAAAAAATAATGAAAATAATTAGAATTAAAAGAAAAATTTTAAATAATGATAAAAAAGATGAAAATTGTACCAAATAATTAAAATCATAATTATAATTAAATAATAATAATCTACGTAAACTCCTGAAGTTAGTTAGTATGTATTTATATTTATTCATCTTTTTCTGTCCACGTTTTAAAATCCAGAGTAAAGTTAGTCCCTGTTATTTTATTTTGTTGTGCTGGCTTTTAATTGTCATTTGTGTAAAAAAAGTTTCGGAAAATTCTTTAAAAATTTATTATGGTTTTTAAAGAAGTTTAAAATAAATACACATGCAATTAATTTGCTAAATTTTCAGTTATTATCTCAAATTTAGATTATTGTTTGTTAAAATACTGGAAATGCACATATTAGCTTTATTAATTAGACGAGAAAAATTAGACGTCTTGTTGTCAAAGAGTTTATTGCCATAATAATTCTTGTTTTGTTTTTTAACAAAATGAACTAGAACATCGTGAACATAGTTTTCTTATTTTTTTGTTCGTTAATAATTTAAAGAATATAAACATTTAACAATTATTGTCATCAATTTTCCATTATATAACGATTTTTTAAATATTTTCTTTTGCATAAAAATAAATTCTGCAATTTTTCTTGATTTTCATCAATTTATAATGATATTCATTATTTTGTCATTATTTTTAAAATTTCAATTATTTATCCGATATTGCAAGTATTCTCATCAATTTTCGTTATTTCTGCAATTTTTTAATTACTCTGTTTAATTAAAATTTTTTAAGTAATTTAATAATTATTATTTTTTTCGAAACATATACTCTATGAATTTTTCAGTTATTTCTCTCAAATTTTATTGAAGGTTTTCAATTTTTCATATTTAAATTATTTTCATCATAATTCAATTTTCTTTCTCAATCTTAAATTATTTTCAGCATATTTCAATTATTTTTTTCCATTTTGAAGTAATTTTATCCTTTTTCAATTATTTTTCCCGCTCTTTAATTATTATTCTCATTTTCTAAAATTATTTTCTAAGATTTTTAAGTATTTTTCTGAAAATTCAAATATTTCCTTCAATTTCTAATTATTTTCATTTGTTATCAGAATTTAAAATTTTTTTTTATTAATTATCATAAATTTCAATTATTTTTAGGTTTCTTCCAGACTTTTCTCCAATTTTTAGTTTTTCTCATTTTAAAAAATTAATTTCTAAATTTTTTTAAAGTATTTTTCTCAAATTTCCATTATTTTCTTTAATTTTTAATTATTTTTATTTGTTTTCATAATTTCCAAAAAGTTTTATTAATTATCGTAAATTTCAATTATTTTTAGCATTCTTCCAGTCTTTTCTCCAATTTTTAGTCATTCTCATTTTCTAAAATTATTATTTTTATTTGTTTTCATAATTTCAAATTTTGTTTATTAATTATCGTAAACTTCAATTACTTTTAGCTTATTTCTTCAATTCTTTTCTCCAATTTTTAGTTATTTTCTTTTCTTTTTTAATTGATTTCTAAGATCTTCATGTATTTTTTTCAAATTTTAATTATTTTTTCTTTATTTAAAAAAAATTCTGTATTTTTTTCAATTATCACACTTAAATATCATTTATTTTTTACAACTTATCATTGTATCATATTTTAATTATTTTCGTCAAGTTTTAAAATTTAAAAACATATTTCAATTATTTTCCAAAATTTATTTTTTTCTGTTTTTAATTCTTTACATTTGTTTCATAATTTCGAAAATTGTTTACTTTTTATCTGACTTTTCAATTCTTTAATTATTTATATTCTTTTTTATATTATTTTCTTCAATTTTCAATTACTTTCTTTCTTTTTCTCGTTCTTTTTTATAATTGCCAAAAAGTTTTTACTTATTTCTCATTAATTAAAACTTGTTTTGTTCAATTTTAAATTATTTTTATCTTTTATGAATTTATTTTCTCCAATTTTTAATTATTTTCTTTTATTTCAATGAAATTCTGAAAGTTTTAAGTATTTTTCTCAAATTTTGTTTAACTTTCCTTTATTTAAAATATTTTATGTAATTTGTTTAATTATTTTCTCAAATTTTAATTATTGTTTTTAATTTTAATTTATTTATCTCAATTTCTAATCATGTTTTTTCAATTTTCAATTATTTTCTCTAATTTTTCATTATTCAATTTTGTTTTAATTTACTTTTAAGATTCTCAAGTATTTTTCTCAAATTTTAATTATTTTCTTTTAATATTTAAAACATTTTTATGATTGTTTAAATTAGTTTCCCCAATTTTTAATTGATTTTTTTTTTTTTTTCAATTAATTTGCAAAATTTGCAATTATTTTGCTTAATTTCAATTATTTTTTGCTATTCTTTTTAATTGATGCTTAAATATTATCTTTAAAATATTTATTTCTTCTTCTTGCGCGCGTTTTATTTTCCTAGTAGTAAATAATTGTTAAAAATTGAAGAAATTTTTAAATATAATTTAAAATTTATTATTCTCAACGAGAGGATTAATTAAATTTTTAATCAATGAAATTTCAAATTACTTGAAGTTCGATGAATTATAATATACCTATAATTGTAATTGTAGTCTTATTATCTTAGATATATTCTGTAATTCTTTCAATTATTATTTATACGTTTTTATTATTTTCTTCAATTAACAATTATTTCTATCAAGTATTTTTTTATTAAAATTATTTTTCAATTCATTTTTCTCTTTTTAAATTATTTGTTGATTTATTTTCGAATTTTTTTTATTGTTTATCTCAAATTCTAGTTATTTTTCCAATTTACAATTATTTTCTTTTATTATTTATAACTATATGTTGTAATTTTTTTAATTATTTTTAACAAACTAAAATTATTGTCTTCAATTTTTCATTATTTTTATTACTTTGCAAATATTTTCTCGGATTTTTTATTAATTTCATTATTCTTCAATTATTTTTTTAGATTTTAAAATATTTTTCTCAAATTTTAATAATATTCTTCAATTTTGAATTATTATTTTTATCAGTTTGCAATCGATTTCTTCAAATTTTAGTTATTCTCAAATTTCATTTTTCAATTAAATTCCTAAATTTTAAACTATTTATCTCATTTTTAATTATTTTTTTCACTTTTTATTTTCTTTTATATTTTTGCAATTATTTTCTTCACCTTTTAATTTGATATATTACTTATTTTTCAATAAATTTCCTAAATTTCCAATCAGTACCTCAAATTTAAATTTTGCCTCCACTTTTTCATGATTTAATCATTCTTTAATTTTTTTTCTCAAATTTCAAATACTTCGTCAATTTTTAATTATTTTTTTTCATTTGCATTATTTTCACAATTTTTATATTATTTTAAATCTTTGTTGATTAATTCCAAAAATTTCAATAAAATAAAAATTTCAAAAAAATTAATGTTAAAAATTAAATTTAAATTTAAATTAAATTGCTTAAATTAAAATAAAAATTTCAATTTCTATAATGTTGTAATTATTTTTCTGAAATTAAAATTCTTGAAATCATTTTGTAATACTTTTACTTTACAAATATTCTGTATTTTTTAAAATTATTTTTCTATTATTGCAATTAATATCTACAAAATTCTACTATTTTCATCATTTTTTAAAAATTGTCTTCAATGAATCTTATTATTTTTCAATTTTTCCTCTAATTTTTAAATTCCAAATTTCTGCAAGTTTCAATTATTTTCTTTTACTTTTTTAAATAAAACTTTTTCTGTTTAAATTATTTCCTTCAATATCAAATTAGTTTAATTATTTATTAATTAACTTTCAATTTATTTTGTCATTTTTCAATTATTTTTACAAAATAATTGAAACTCATGTATATGAGTTTTGTTTTTTGTATTTTTCAGGTATTTCAATGATGTTCTTAAATTTTGAATCACTTTCTTTTACATCAAATAAATTTTGTAATTTTATCAATTTGTGTTCTTAAATTTCCATAATTAACTTTAGTTTTCAATTATTTTTATCCTTTTTCAAGTAGTCTTGCTTATTTCAAATATATTCTGTAATTTTTACAATTACTTTTTCACAAATTTTTATTAAATTCTTCAATTTTCAATTATTTTTATCATTTTTAAATTAGTTTTTGTCATTTTTAATTATTTTTAAATAAATTCTCTAACTTTTTTTTTATTATTTATCTCTAATCTCAATTATTTTTTCAATTCACATTTATTTTTGTTATTCTGCAATAATTATCTTTTATTATAACTATATGTTGTAATTTTTTCAATTATTTTTAATAAACTAAAATTATTGTCTTCGATTTTTCATTATTTTTATTACTTTGCAAATATTATCTTGGAGTTTTTATTACTTTCATTATTCTTCAATAAATTTCCTAGATTTTAAAATATTTCTCTAAAATCTTAAAAATTTTTTCCAATTTTCAATTATTATTGTTATCATTTCCAATCAATTTCTTCAAATTTTAGTTATTCTCAAATTTCATTCTTCAATTGAATTCCTAAATTTTCAATTATTTATCTGAATTTTTAATTAGTTTTTTCAATTTCAGGGATCACCTAAAACACCTAAAATCAAGATTTTATCACCTAAAACACCTAAAATTAACATTTTTCTCTTCTTTGACCTTCTTTTTTTCAAAAAGTTTCTATTTTTCCACTTTTGGAAATGCAAAAGTTTATCCTTTTTTAGGGTGTCTGTACAATGATGAAAAATTAGTTATTGAATTTAAATGTTTAAAAAGAAATTTCAATTTAAAATGGTTTTCTATTATTATTTATTGAATTTATTTAAATTTTAAACATGAAACATGAAAAAAACATAATTAAAATGAAATTATGTTAAAAAGTTATATAATTTTTTTATTACCATGTATTCTTGCTGAAATACATCAAATTTATTTTATTAGATGAAAAAAAATTGTTTATGAAATATATTAACTTATTTCAAACAAAAATTAATTGTTTTGAATTAGAAAATCCAAAATACAATAAAAGAGATTAATAAAAATAATTTGAATTGATTTTGTCATATTTCGCTAAAAGATTTTTAATTTAATTTCTTTAACATTATATCAGAACATTTTACATAACAGATTTTTATGTTTCCTGTTTAAAATCTAATTATTAAATAAATAATTTAAAAAACCATTTGAAGTTAAAAAATATTTTAAAATATTTAATTGCAACAACCATCTTCTCGTCATTGAACAGACAACCTATTAAAAGATAAATTTTTGTATTTCCGAAAGTGCTCTTTCTTTTAAAATTTTCATAAACAAATTGAACAAAGAAAGACTAAATTAATTAATAAAACTGTTTTGAAGAAAAAGAAACAATAAAATTTTGTAAAAGAAAACTTGAATTATTAATATAACCCTTTTTTCTTAATTTACAAAATCTCCTTTTTATTAAAGAAAATCCCCTTTTTTGAAAATCGAAATCCCCTTTTTCACCTAAAATTGAACGAAGAAACAACTGTGATCCCTGCAATTTTAATTTTCTTTTATCTTTTTGCATTTATTTTGGTCACTTAATATTAGATGTATTAATTTTTTTTCTTCAATTTATATCCTAAACTTTCATTTATTATGTCAAATCTAGGTTATTGTATACACTTTTCAATCTTTTAATCATTTTTCTCAAATTTCAATCAAGTTCGTCAATTTTTATTTTTTTTTAATTTGTAATGATTTTCACAAATTTTATATTATTTTGATTATTATTTGTTTATTAATTCTAAAAATTTACTCGAATTGAAATAAAGTGTCAACTTTTGCGTTAAAATAATTACACGGAAAAAAATTTAATTGTAATGATTACTATAGTCTACAGTACAGCTCGGATATGTGACCACTTTTTGCGATGAATACAAAAAATGTGTTAATGATTAAAAAGTTGAACAGGAGCGATTACTATAGTAGTTTGTAAGGAGTACATGCACTGCAGTATTCGAGATAAACTTGAGTTTTTGGAATCATTACATTTCTAAATGTATAGATTAAAAGAAAAACTGTACTTGTTCACATATAAAATAGTTATGATTACAGTAGTCTATAGTAAAAACGAATTGTGCTACAGGGCGACGAAAATTAAAGTTTTGTTAATACTGATTCCTATTTGCTTTGTTATGATTACTGTAGTCGTTTGTAAAGGTTCCTGAAATATATATATCACACTCCGCTCAACGCCGATTGTTACCGATGACTAACGAAGATAACCGAATCTTTAATTCGTCAGTCTTCAACACATTATTTACTTTGCAAAGCTTTTCATTATTTTCGTATAATAGATCTAAAGTTTTAAATTGAAAGAAACAATTAACAAAAAGTAAAAAAAAAATTATAAAAATAAATAAAAATAAAAAATTTTAATATTTTTATAGAATATTATCTATAATACATATTCGACGTTATTCTGTTCGTCTATGTTCGCATTATTGAAGCTATTTTTTTTATAATTTTGTTTTTTTCAGTCCATCTGTTCGGACTTGTAAAATTTGACTTTTTCCTTGAATTTCATTCTTTATATCAATGATTTAAAAATTATTTTGCAATTTAAATTTTTAGTAAAAAGAGATTATTTTAAAAAAATAAATATGTTTGTTATTTGATGAAGATATTAATTATATTAGAATAATATACATTTAGAAGGGATTGAAAATTAAATTAATGATTATTTTGACCAATAAAAAGTAGAATTGATTAAAAATTGGATTGTTTGAAACTTAAATTGAATAAAATTTAAATAAATTGAAAAAATAAATTCGAATTTTAATATATTGAAATTTGTAAAAATTAAAAGTAAAAACAAATCGAATTTGGAAAAATTAAATTTTAAATTGATTAAAATTTAAATAAATAACCAAATTAAAAGAATTAAGTTTAGAAGCGATTAAAAATTTAATTCATGATTGTTTTGCATTTGACCAATAAAAAATTAGGATTGATTAAATGTAGGGTCATTTAAAATTCGAATAAAAATAAATTTGGATAAATTCAATTTTGAATCAATTAAAATTTACATCGATTAAAATTCGAACAAATTTACTATTTAAACGAATTAAATTTGCATAAGCGATTAAAAATTTAATTAATTAATATGAATAATTAGTAAAAATTATTGGATTGTTTTAAACTTAAACCGAATGTCATTTGGGCACATTATAAATTCAATATATTAAAAAAATAAATTAAAATCTTAATAGATATTTTTTTAAAATTTAATTTGTATGGATTGACAATTTATCTTACGATTGTTTTGACCAATATAATTTATAATTGATTAAATATAAGATCGCTTGAAAAGTATATCGAATGAAATTTGGACAAACTGAAATATACATAGAAAAGAATTCGAATAATTGAATTTTTGATTGTATGTATTGAAAGTTAAGCAGTTAAAGATTTAAGATACTTACAAACAACAATTAATAAAAGTTTTACTTTAACTGATAAAATAAGAGATAAGTTATAAATATATTTTAGAATAAATTTCCATGAATAGGAAAAAAGAATAGTTTTAATTTTTAAAGTTTCGAAAAACAGCTTTCCTAAAGTCTTAAATCCAGAAAAGTGAAATTAAAAAATTTAAATTAAATTTTTATAAATAAAGTTAATTGTTCTGTCTCTCAAAATATTTATTTCTTTTTAATTAAATAAAAATTGGCATTAAACGTGTTTTATTCATATTTTAGTAATATATTTAAAATATTTTTAAACGTTTAATAATTTTTTCAAGCATAATATCTAAAAATTTAAAGAAAATTTTCGGTTTTTACTGTTAGAAAATATGCTTTATGTCAAATTATATTTAAAAAATTGTTTAACATACTTATTTCAGTAAGTAAATTTAATTAAAGAATTTTTTTTTGACTTTTTCATAGTTAGAATAAACCTTAAAATATTTGAGGATAAAAATAAATTATTACTATTATAGATTAAAAAAATATGGTAATAATTTTTTAATATTTCAAGTTTTAGTGTTTCTCGAAAGTGGAAAACTTTTATAGTAGTTAGTATATAAGAAGACTAAAAGTCATGGTAAACATGTTAAAAGCGATAGATAATGCGTGATGCGTCGTTTAGGTTTTAAATCGTATTTATAAGTTAGGTATAGATATATAAGCGAAATTATGTATAATTAGGGTATAATACAGTTGTCTAGAGTAACAATGTAATTAAGTTTGAAGTTGGGAGTCTTGTAAAGAGTGAATTAATATGTGTATAGTAGTCGAACTAAATAAAAAAGTTTTTATTATTTTTATTAGATAAAAATGTGCTTTTTCCGTTTACAACAGTCTTTGAGAATGAAAACTATATCGCTACCTTAGCCAGTACAAAGTACTATAGTAAAATAAGAAGGCCGCTTTAGGTCATCTTATTTTACTATAGTGCTACTGTACTAACTACGGTTGTATGCAGTAAATGTGAAATAGAACTTTTTGACTTCCTTTTAACGTAGACTATAGTAATGACTAACATTTGTTTTGTATTCATTTCAAATAAATTCGTAATAAGTGCATTTAACTTGTGGAATGATAACAAAAAAAGCTTTTTAATCATTACAAAAAGTGGTCACATATCCGAGCAGTACTATTCAACTATTGTAATCATTACAATTAAATTTTTTTCCGTGTACGATAATTAAGAAACTCTTTAATTTAATATTGTTTTATTTCTCTTCTACCCCTCCCTCCACCAGTCAATATTAAGTGTGCAAATGGCAAAAATTTACAAATCTCTGCCCCTGATTAAACATATTTTTTAACTTCTATTTTTCTAAGGAATATAGGGGGATAGAGGGGCGCAAAAATATTTATCTCGCACCGAGCGCGAAAAACCTAAGTTACGGCTCTGGTCATACAAACAAAAGGGACTTTTTTCAACAGCCATTTTCAGTGCCGCCATTTAAAAAAAAAAATTTCTCAATTAGTGTTTTTATGTGTCTTTGCATATAAAAAAAATTTGATTTAAAAATATTTTTTGTAATATCAATGAAATAAGTTTGAGAAAAACACGTTTTTTGGAGGAACCTGGCCTTAAAAATACACAAACCTGTACACAGCATCGAGTTGTTGCTCTTCAATCTTCTTCAATCCTCCGCTACACGCCTGAATGTGAGATTTGGACAAAGAAGTGTCAAGAAGAATTTGACTGCAGATTTTACAGACTTGGCAGATTGTGGATTGCGTAGAAGAAGCTTTATGAGTGAGCAGGTGCTTACTAAGAGCATGATTCTGATGAAAAGTCTTGTCGCATTTGTTGCATTGGAGAGATTTGTTACGAAGATGAATTTTTTCGTGTTTCCGACAGCTGTCGGATGAATAAAATCCTTTACTGCATTTTCTGCACTTGTAAGGTCGCTCATTGGTGTGTTTTCGCTGATGGGTAGTCAGCTTCGCTTGAGATCTGAAAATTATATTATTTATATAATTAATTAATTAAAAAAAAATAGATACATACTTTTTTTTTTTTTTTTTTTTAAATTAATATTTAATGGTGCCTGTAGGCTATACTCTGTTTCTCTTCATAAATGTTTAAAGATTAATGTACAATTTTTAACATAAAATTTGTTAAGTTGACTATTTTTTACAGAACCCAAAAACTGACCAAAAAAGAACCAAAATAGGTTATTATTGGCGAAAAATATTAATTCTGAAAAAACGAGAAATTAAAACTGCTAATCATGGTTTCTAATGTTTTTGAGATAGCTGATTACAAATCTGAAGTCATATTTGAAAAATTAAAAATCTAGTTACAAATTTGAAGACAGATTTCAAAAATTCAAAGTTCCGGATCCAATATGGCGGGCATAATGTTAAAAAAATAAATAATTTTTTATGAAACTTGGTATCAAGGGGTTTTGGGGTTCTTAGTTACATCCACCTAATTTAATTAGATATATTAATTGTTGTTCAATAATTTCCTAAATTTTCATTTATTATCTCAAATCTAAGTTATTATATCCACTTTTTTAATGTTTAAATAATTTTTCAATTATTTTTCTCAAATTTCAAACACTTGTGTCAATTTTTAATTATTTTTTTTTAATTAGCAATGATTTTCATAAATTTTATATTATTTTAAATATTTGTTTATTAATTTCGAAAATTTACTCAAAATCGATTGTCAACTTTTTCGTTACAATAATTACGCTAATTAAGAAACTGTTTAATTTATTATTGTTTAATTTCTCTTCCTCCCCCTCGGTCAATATTAAGTTTGCAGATGGTAACAATTTACAAGTCGCAGCCCCTTCTATCACCATAAATCTATTGAGTGTAGAGAAGCTGAAAAACAGAAGTATACTAAAGCTTCACTTATTTTAACCCGCTCCACGTAAATCCATGACGAAAGTCGCACTTATTTTAACTTGCATGTATTTGTCGAGAACTTCTCTGATTGGCTGATCCAATTCGCAGAAACCAATGAAAATGTTAGTTAGTTTTGATTGGACGATTAAAATAAGTGAGACTTTGAACTGTTAAAATAAATACGACTTCAAATAAGTGAGACTTTAAATAAGTGAATTTTCAGTGTAGATGTAAAAGATCCGATGAAAAATGAAACTAAATGTAGTAGAATTTAAATTCCAACCTGTACCGAACTCCGCAAATCTTGCAGCAATATTCTTTCGACTGCATGTGAACTGTACCGATATGATTGTAAAGAACTAATTCAGAAGAAACGAATTTGTCACATTTTTCACAGTAACAAGGTTTGGCTCCGGGCTCATGAAACTGAAGATGAAATTTGAGTCGACTTTCGTCGATGAATTTTTTGTTGCATTTTGTGCACTCATAGCTTGATACTCTTCTTTCGCTAATCTTCCTTTCCCTGTGAAAGTCTGTGTAATGTTTACTCCACTTTTCCGAAGTTTCAAAAATATTTTCACAAAGACAGCAGGGAAAGTGATTAGACTTGGAATGCGAAGCAGCGTGAAGGAAACATTTCCTTTTTGAATTGAATTTTACGTCACAGATGCGACATTTAATATCTTCTATAATAGTGTCATTAACATTTGATTTACTATCATTGTCTTCATTAATATTGTCCTCATTAAAATCGTCAGTAAAATCATTGTTAACATTCTTCTCAATAACTTTGTCCTCATTAATAGTGTTTTTATTAGAATCCTCCTCATCTTCCGATTTCCGCAAAGTTACCGGATTTTCCGATCTAGAAGACTCTTCAATTGTAGAATCTACAGATCTTTCTTCCACTGAGAGTTTTTCTGAATTGTTCAAAAAACTCATCGCAAAAGTTGCTTCAGCATTTGAAACAATTTTATGAAAGTTGTGAATGAGATCCACTTTCTCAAGACACGAGAAACAAACCATCTTGGAAAAATTGTCCGTTTTCTTCACCTGGATTAATTAAAGAAAAAAATTTTAATTTTTTTCTTAGAGTTTCTTGTGTAGAAATAGTCTAGGGTTAAATGTACCAATTACTGCGGTGTGAAATTGAACTCCGATAAAAGATTGGAAAAGAAGATAAATATGAATGAAAAATAAATATTTTCTTTTGGATTTTAAAATCACTCTTGTTATCTATTGAAGTAAAAACAGTGGCGTAACTATTAAGGGGCAAAGTGGGGCAGTGCCCCAGGGCCCTTGAGCATAGGAGGCCCTTGGTCAACCCTAATAGACCCTTTTTTTAAAAAAAATTCTAAAAACCTCACTAATATTGTAGTAATTTATAAATTCTACATCTTGTGTAATCAACAATTATAAATATTTTAAATATAATAGTTAAAATCAATTTATATAAATAAAATAAATATTTATTTACGACAAAATTTATAATATTTTAGAATTAAAAAGAATTGCAAAAAATAATTGAAATTAAACAAAATAATTGCAAATTTTGCAAATTAATTGAAAAAAATAATGAAATCAAATAAAAATGGAGAAAAGTAATTTAAACAACTATACAAGTGTTTTAAACATAAAGAGAAGAATTTAAATTTGAAAAAATACCTGAAAATCTTAAAAGTAAATTGAAAAAAATTGAATAATGAAAAATTAGAGAAAATAATTGAAAATTAAAAAAGAAATGATTCAAAAATCAGGAAAATAAATTAAAATTGAAAAAAATAATTAAAATTTAAGAAAATAATTGAAAAACTTGCATAAAATATTTTAAAAAAAGGAAAGTTAAAGAGAATTTCAGAAAAATACTTAAAACTTTTAAAAGTTCATTGACATAAAAGAAAATAATTAAAAATTAGAGAAAATAAATAAAAAAGATAAACATAATTTAAAATTAGAGAGAACAAGTTTTAATAAAAGAGAAATAAGTAAAAACTTTTTGGAAATTCTGAAAAAGAACGAGAAAAAGAACGAAAGTAATTGAAAATTGAAGAAAATAATATAATTAATTGAAAATTGAATAAAATAATTAAAGTGTCAGATAAATAATTTAAAATCTTGGAAATTATAATATAAAACAAATGTAAAGAATTGAAGATTGAACTCGAGATTGAAGGAAATAAATTTTGGAAAATAATGGAAAAATATTTTGAAATTTTGAAATTTGAAGAAAATAATTGAAATGTGATACAAACAATGATAAGTTGCAAAAAATAAATGACTTTTAAGGGAGATAATTGAAAAAATTAGAGTTATTTTTTAATAAAGAAAATATATTTGAAATTTGAGGAAAATACATGAAGATCTTAGAAATCAATTGAAAAAAATGAGAATAACTAAAAATGGAGAAAAGAATTGAAGAAAGCTAAAAATAATTGAAATTTACAATAATTGATAAAAAAAATTTGGAAATTATGAAAACAAATGAACATAATTAAAAATCGAAGAAAATAATTTTATAAAATGAGTATAATAATTAAAAATCGAGGAAAATAATTTACAAATGATAAAAAGATTTCAAAATTGAAAAAACTATGTAAAATAAGCAGGAAATAATTTAAGATTTAAAAAAAATGAAATATGATAAAAATAATTTAAATGTGCAAAATTGATAACAGTAATTAAAATTTGAGAAAAATAATTGAAAAAATCATAGAATATATGTTTAATGAAAGAAAATAATTACAAAAGTACTTAAAAATTGTAATTAAAGAGAATTATTAAAGAATCACAGAAATAATCTAAAATTGATGAAAATAATTAAAATTTTAGAAAAATACTTAAAAATCTTTAAAAATGTGAATAATAATTAACAAGCGAGGAAAATAATAAAAAATTGAAAAAAGTAATTGAAATATTCTGAAAAAAACTTATAAATTTAGAAAAAAATTGAAATATGATGAAAATAATTTAAATGTGAAAAATTGATAACAGTAAATAAAATTTGAGGGAAATAATTGAAAAAATCATAAAATATATGTTTAAGAAATAAAATAATTACAAAATTACTTAAAAGTTTTTAATTAAAGAGAATTATCAAAAAAATCGCCGAAATAATGGAAAATTGATGAAAACAATTGAAATTTTAGATAAATAATTGAAATTTTTGAAAATTATATCATAAGAATGAAAATAATTGAAAATCGGAGAAAATTGAGATATATATTTGAAAGTTTAGTAAATTAATTTAGAAATTATGAAAATGATTAAAAATTGAAAATAATAATTGCAAAATGACAAAAATAATGGTAATTAAAAAAAAATTAATTTAAATATGTGATGAATAATATAAAATTAAGGAATAAATCATTAAATTGATTTTTTTTATTTGCCAAAATATACAGCCACAATCATGTTAGATCCTTTACGGGCAAAAAAGTACATAAAATTAGATATTATAAGTTTTAAAAAAATCCTATAATTAATATAACAGATTTCTCGCAGATGTAAAAAAATTTAGTAACATGGTTTGCAATTTATTATTATTAATTTATTAATATCAAGGCAACAATAATTCAAATTGAAAAAGTGTTTGAGAAAACTAAACAAAATAATTGAAATTTGAGGAAGGTAAATTAAAGATATAATGAAACAATTTAAAAACAATTAAAAATAATTAAAGATGGTAGAAAATAGTTGAAAAATGATAAAAATATTACAAATTTGTATTTAAAGTAATTGAAATCATAATAGAAAAGAGTTATTAAAAATTGAAGAAATTTTAAAATCACGTCAAATTTAGTATTTTCAAACGTGGATTAATTGAACTTTTAATCAGTGCAAGTTCACATTAACTGGAATTTGAAGAAATAAAATTACTATAAATTTAAAATTTGAAAACATTTTAAAAAGGTGAAATATGATTTAGAATTTTATAAGAAAAAAAAAAACAACAATCGAGAAAAATAATTGACAAATGATAAAAATAATTTAAAATTGAAAAAACTAAGTAAAATATGCAGGAAATAATTTAAGATTAAGAAAAAAATTGAAATGCGATAAAAAATAATTTAAATGTGAAAAATTGGATACAGTAAATAAAATTTGAGAGAAATAATTGAAAAAATCATAGAAATGTATAATGAAAGAAAATAATTACAAAAGTACTTAAAAATTGCAATTAAAGAGAATTATTAAAAAAATCACAGAAATAATCTAAAATTTATGAAAATAATTAAAATTTTAGAAAAATACTTAAAAATATTATAAAATGTGAATAATAATTAACAATCGTGGAAAATAATAAAAAATTAAAAAAAGTAATTTAAATATTCTGAAAGTAACTTATGATTTAGAAAAAAATTGAAATATGATGAAAATAATTTAAATGTGAAAAATTGATAACAGTAATTAAAATTTGAGGAAAATAATTGAAAAAATCATAAAATATATGTTTAAGAAATAAAATAATTACAAAATGACTTAAAAATTGTAATAAAAGAGAATTATTAAAAAAATTGCAGAAATAATCGAAAAATTGATGAAAATAATTGAAATTTTAGAAAAATACTTAAGAATATTGAAAAATGTAAATATTATTTAACAATCGAGGAAAATAATAAAAAATCGAAAAAAGTAATTTAAGTATTCTGAAAATAACTTATGATGTAGAAAAGAAATTGAAATATGATGAAAATAATTTAAATGTGAAAAATTGGATACAGTAAATAAAATTTGAGAGAAATAATTGAAAAAATCATAAAATATATGTTTAAGAAATAAAATAATTACAAAAAAAATCGCAGAAATAATGGAAAATTGATGAAAACAATTGAAATTTCAGATAAATAATTGAAATTTTTGAAAATTATACCAAAAGAATGAATATAATTGAAAATCGGAGAAAATAATATAAAATTACAGAATTTCTTTTTAAGCAAAAGAAAATAATTGAAAAATCGTCTAAAATATAGAAAATTGATGACAATAATCTAAATTTGTGATAATAACTGCAAATTTAGGAAATTAATTTTAAAAAATAATGAAAATATTACAAGATGGAGAAAATCATTGCAAAATAATAAAGATAAATAAAAATTGAACAAAATAATTATTTGAAATATTTGAAAGTTCAGGAAATTAATTTAGAAATCATAAAAATGATTAAAAATTGAAGGTTATAATTGCAAAATGACAAAAATAATGGTTAAGTAGAAAAATTAATTTAAATTTGCAATAAATAATATAAAATCTATAGGAAGAAATAATTATATTGATTTAATGTAAAGGAAAAATAATTAAAATTGAAAAAGTGACTGAGAACAATAAACAAAATAATTAAAATTTGTGGAAGGTAAATTTAAGATTTTGGGAAACAATTTAAAGATAATTAAAAGAATTAAAAATTGCAGTAAATAATTAAAAAATGATAAAAATAGTTCAAAATTTAAATTTAGTATATTTGAAACGTGGATTAATTGAACTTATTTTAATCAATGCAAGTTCACATTAACTGAAATTTGAAGAAATTAAAATTGCCATAGTTTTAAAATTTGCAAACATTTTAAAAAGAGGAAATGTGATTTAAAATTTTAAAAGAAAAAATCATCTACTTAAAAAATCATATATAATTGGGGCCCCATTTTCTTCTTTGCCCCAAGGCCCTTTTCCTCCCAGTTACGCCACTGAGTAAAAACCGCAAATTAAAATATTAAACGAAATTATGTATTCTTAAAAATAACTAATTTGTGAAAATACTCTGTGCTTGTATTACTGCGGGTCTGCGTAAAAAATTTCTACACGAATATAATTGTAATAAATATCAATAATCGGAAGAAATATTTTAATTAGATACTCACAGTGATTGGCAAACAATTGTTAATTTTTTCCACAATGTCATTTTGTTCAGTCGCGACTCCAAAAATGTAAATCAAGTTTTCGCTTCTTTGTGCGCAGAGTCGACAAACGGGAGAAGAAATTTCACCAGTTATGACAAAATCCACATTTCCTTGTTCTTCCACATTCAATAAATCCAAAGAATTGGGCAATTCGAATTCTTCAATAACTTCAACATGATTTGAATGTAAAAATTCCTGTGATTTATCAAGCAGCAAATTATTATTGTCAAATACTTCAATCTCTTCTGCGACAAATGAATCAATATTTCCTGATGTACCGAAATCCAGTGAATCCAAAAATTGTATTTGATTATTAAAAGCGTCATAAATTGCTACGTCTGTTAATCTTCCTTCGTCTAAAGATCCCATTTCAAAAAATATTTCTTTATCGACTAAAAATATTCAGAGAAATATTCATTTTAAAAAAAAGTATTTTATTAAATTAAACTAATTTATTACATTTATTTCTAATTTTCAAATAATATTTATCAAATTTCAAAAAATGTTATAAAAACTTTGATTTATTCTTATGTTTATACTTTTTATTTACATTATTATTATTATTTTATTTTACTAATGAATTTTACATTACCTGTTGAAGGCGAAGAAATATCGTCGTTTCTTCCTTCTTCTGAATCTAATAATTTAGTAACGTCACTGTTAAAATTACTTTTGCCAAATTTAGCATTTCTTATGGGAATTGTAATTAATTGTCCATAAGAATTTTTCACTGCGACATTCATGTTTGAAATAATTTTTCAATTATTAATTTCATGTGAGAAATATTTCCAAGTGTCTTTTTTTTTGTTTATTGAGATTGTTAAATTACAATTATATTAATAAAAAACCACTCAATTGCTTGAATTATTTAGTAGCGTTAATGTCGAAAAAAACGTCTGCTTGATATTTAGATTCAACTGTTTTAAACTAATTCATTTGTTTGAATTTATTATTGTTTTGAACGGCTAGAAACAAAAACGAAAGATTCCTAACTTATCAGTATTTGGGAACGTGTGAAGTTGCTTCAGATTCCGAAAGATGTCACTACGGTTCGCGTTTGTTGGAAATTTTTGTTATCTTTAAATGGGTGATTCTATCTTTTTTATTTACAATTTAAAACTAAACAATTTTTAGATTTTTCAAAATTCCTTTTGCAGGATTATTCAGAGTAATATTTAAAAACTTAATTAACAAGTTCGCAAAATTAAAAGAGTTTAAATTATATTTACTGAACGAGCGACAAATTAAAAAAAAAAAAAATAATTGAACAATAACGCAAATAATTAAAAATGAAGAACATAGTTTAAAATTTAGTAGCTGTTTAAATATCTTTGAAATCAAAAGAAAATAACCAAAGATTGAAGAATACAACTAAAAATAAACAAAGGAACGATTTTGACAGAGAATAATTGAAAATTGAAAAAATAATTGAAAATTGAAGAATTTATTTAAAATAGGTAAAAGAAAATAATGAAAAATTGAAGAAAAAAAAAATAAACAAATGAACGATTTTTGCAGGAAATAATTAGAAATTAAAGAAATAATTTAAATTTGAAAAATGTACTTAAAATAGTGGGAGAAAATAATTAAAAATTGAAGAAAATCATTGAAAATTTAAAAGATACAATTGACGACATTTGGGAAAAGAAATGAAAAATTAATAAAATAATTGAAAAAAAAAGAAATAGTTTAAAGTGTAATTGAAATTTAGAGAAAGCAACTAAAAATGAAAAAAACTATAATACAAGAGAGAAAAAATTTTAAAAAATAATAATAAAATAAAAATAGTTAATAATTGACGAACTCAATTGAAGAAAGAAGAAAATTATTTAAAAATGACAAAATTAATAAAAAAAAATAATAAAAATAATTATGCTTTAAAGAAATTCATTGAAAAATTGAAGAAAATAATTCAAAATTGATAAAAACTTAAATTGATAAAATTTGATATCTTTATTTATTAATTCAAGTAACGATTTAAAGAGATTAATTAAAGAATGAAAAAGATAATTGAAAGATTGATTGAAATAAAGAAAAATTAATGATAATAATTAATTTAAAAAATTGAACAATATAACTGATAATTGATGAAAATAACTGAAATTTTAAAAAATTATGTGAAAAATTAAAGAATATATTAAAAATATAAGAGAATCATTGAAAATAATAATAATAATAATAATTTGTTATTAGTAAAAGTATAATAATTCAAGAAATCAAATTTGAAAAATTCTTCATTTGAAAATAAAGAAAACATCGACGAAAATAATTGAAAATTTAAAGAACATAATTCAAAATTGAAGAAAAAAGTTGATTGATTTATTTATTAAATGTAAAAATTTAAAGCGAATAATTGAAGAATGAAGAAAATAATTAAAAGATTAAACGAAATAATTGAAAATTAAAGATAATAATTATAAAACTTGAATAAAATAATTTTAAAAATTGAACAATATAATTGTTAATTGATGAAATAATTAAAATTTGACGAAAAAAATTGAAAAAATTAAGGAATATATTTGAAATAGAAGAAAATTATTGAAAACAATAATAATAAATATAAATAATAATAATAATAATAATATTTTTAAAAAAGGAGAGGAGGTAGTAAAGGAGGTACAAAAATACATAATTTTCACCAGAAAAATTTATTTTTATTTGCACAAATATTGTGAAATCGAAAGCCAAAAGAGTTTTACAACGTTTAACATTATTTCCAAAAAATTATAATTTTTAAACATTTATTATTGTCACACACTGTTTTATGCACACAAAAACTCACGCATTAAAAAATTTTTCTTAATTTGTAAATCAAAATGCAAAAAGTTCTCATTTCTTTATTTCATTGTTTTCAAATAATTGAATGACTAGAAAAATAATTTAAAGATAGTTCAAATGAAGAAATAAATTAAATACAAAGAGAACTTTTGCATTTTGGTTTATTTTACATAATATATGTAAATAAATAAATTATAAACTAAATATATGTTTTACAATCGTGTTTATGTGTAATTGTATAAATTATATAATTCTAAATGTTATGTAGATTTTATTACATTTATACGAGAATAAAAAAACTAGGTTTAATAATCAAAACGATATTAATGTGTAATAAATTATTGTATCATGTGAAATAATTTATTACATAATTATAATTTGCATATTTCTAGTCATAAATATTGATTGATAAATGTAGAAAATTAAGAACACTATAGTTGATGTTAGATCAATTTATACAAATAAATAAAGTAATTAAGTGACTTATGTTTTATAATTATTAATATAATTTATATATAATTAATAAGATACAAGAAACTAAGTACAAGAGTATATTCAAAGTCATAAATATTCTTATATTAATTATTTTTTAAATTTATTGTTAGCATAATTTATTATTAATTATATAAATATAATTAGGGTTTATAGACTAGTATAATACCCGTAAACTGAGATCCGTTACCTTACTGAGTTTTTCGAAAATTAAAACTATTTAATTACGTATATATATTATTCTATAAATATTTTTATTATTTAATTCGATAAAACTTTTCAGGTATTTGTTCACGGGTTTTCTGACTAGAATCCACTCGTCTTTGAATTTTTCAAATAAATATTAAATTAGTTTGTTTTTATAATAAATATTCGTATAATTTAGTTTTTATTTCTATAATAAATATTTTTCACCTATTGTTATATTTTTGTTAAATATATCTTCATATTTTTATTAATACTGTGAATTCTTTGAATAATTTTATTTTTCCGCTTATTGTTAAACTATTTTTTTTACAATTTTTTTTGTAGTTTTTAAAACTATTGTTTTTATATTTTTGCTTTTTTAACTTTATTGGTTTCGTACTTTTTTTTAAATACTGTATTACTTTTGTAGGTACTATTGTATTTATAAAACTATTACAATTTTTCACCTTTTAGATCTTTGGTTGTTTTTTTTTTTATTACTTTATTAAAGATAAATAATAAAATAATAAATGAGTTGTAATTATAATATAATAATATGATAGAAAACACAGCCTCTTGAAAATTTTACCTAGTTAACTAATTCGATTGATTTTTCCTATTTTTTTTTTATGAAAGACGGATGGCCTGATTTGTTAAAAATTATAATAAATTATTAATACACATTTTAGCCAAATAATCGACTAAAATTAATTCATACTAACTGAGATTAATTGAAATTAATTAAAATTTAATTCAAACCTTAAACGTTGTACGGAAAGAAAAAACACATTCGTTAAAAACTCTAGAATTATTTTTATTTTAGATAGAAATTCTATTATTTTAAAATTGAGTTTTTTCTTTCTGTACGTTTATTGTTTTTTTCTGAGATCATCATTGATTATAATTATTAAAATGAATACTGACATTTGTCCCGATTGGTCCCTTAATAATAATTAAGTCTATAGTATATAATACCTTAATTAATAAAAGTGGTGAAAGATCGATAGCTATTACTACTTAAAAAGCACGAAAAAATTTTAAAAACTACAAATTTAAAATTACAGTATATATTTAGATTAAATAAATTGTAAATTGTCTGAAACTCAGAACAAAATTCATATGGAAAAGTTTACGAAAATTGATTTTTTATTAAAATTCATAGTTACAAATTTTGTTAATATTTTTTTAATATTGACAAAAATCGTCACTAATAAATTTTTTTTCTGAGTTTATTATATTATTAATATTCTGATCCAATTTCCGTAGAATCTTTCCACGTGATTTGGAAATCTATAGCGATTAAATTATACAATACTTATAATTGGAGAATTAAAATATGGCATCACATCCACGGGCAGTGTTTGCTAGTTTTTTAATCTAAGAGTATTTTGATTCTAAGAAATTCCTTAAGAAAGAAATCATATTATAAAAAATCTAATTGCATTTAAAACTGGCCTGCATCTCTTTAAAAAGAAAATTTTTGCACTCTTCCGGATCAATTACTTTAAGTGACTAGAAAATAGGAAAATTAAGAACTAGTAAATTTTATTATTAAAATACGTTTTGACTAGAATTTCGGAGATCATAATATCAATTTTTGGTTTTTTTTCAATATATATAAATTTTATCTTTGGATTACTATTTCAGGGTTTCGCGTTCATAAAACGAGACTTTGGCGTCCGTCCGTCTGTCCGTCATTCACAAAAAATATGTACGCAATTACGGTTTTGGAGCTGTTCTAAACTGTTTTTAATCACTTTTAAGAGTTTCGAACCAGTTCCAAACAAGTTTGAAACAATTTTGAACTAGTTTTAAACAGTTTTGAACAAGTTTTAAAAATTTCGAAACAGGATTCAAATAGTCCGAAATAAGTTTCCAACAAAGGAATTTCGAACAAGTTTCAAACTACTTTCAAATTAGTTTTAAACTAGTTTCAAATAAATTGAGAATTAGTTTCAAACAGTTTTTAACTAGTTTTAAATAGATCTGAACTAGTTTCCAACTACTTACGAATTGATTTCAAACAAGTTTTAAAATAGTTTTAAACTAGTTTTGAACAGATTCGAATTACTTTCAAACTATTTTCGAATTGATTTTAAATGAGTTTTTAGCTGATTTTAAACTTGTTTTGGACCAGTTTGAAATATTTTTAAACTAGTTCCCATGTAGTTTCGAATAAATTTTAAACAAATCCGAATTAGTTTGGAACTAGTTTCAAACAGTTTTGAAGTAGTTTGGAACTGGTTTGAAATAGATTTGAACTAGTTTCCAATTCTAACTAGTTTCAAACTAGTTTCGAAATTATTTCAAACAAGTTTCGAACTAAGTTTAAACTAGCGTTAAACTAGTTAAGAATTAGTTTCAAATAGTTTCGAACAGGTTTCAAATAGTTTCGAACAGATTTCAAACAGTTTCGAACAGATTTCAAACAGTTTCAAACAGATTTCAAACAGATCCGAATCAGTTTCGAACTACTTTCGAATTGATTATAAACTAGTTTCGAACTAAGTTTAAACTAGCGTTAAACTAGTTAAGAATTAGTTTCAAATTGTTTCGAACAGGTTTCAAATAGTTTCGAACAGATTTCAAACAGTTTCGAATAGAGTTCAAATAGATCCGAATCAGTTTCGAACTACTTTCGAATTGATTATAAGCTAGTTTTGAACTAGTTTGGAATTGATTTCAAACTAGTTTCAAATTTTTTAAAACTATTTTCAAACTACTTTCAAACCAGTATCAAACTAGTTTCGTACTACTTTAATACTAGTCTCACACTAGTTTTGAAATGATTTTAAACTAGGTTCGAAATGATTTTGAACTACTTTGGAACTAGTTAAGAATTAATTTCAAACAGTTTCGAACAGATTTCAAACAAGTTTTAAACTAATTTAAAACTAGTTCTAAACAGTGTCGAACTAGTTTTAAACAGATCCAAACTAATTTTATACAGTTTCGAACTAGTTTTAAACAAATCTAAACTAGTTTTAAACAAATCTAAACTAGTTTTAAACAAATCTAAACTAGTTTTAAACAGTTTCGAACTAGTTTCAGACTGTTTCGAAGTATTTTCGAATTAGTTTCAAATAGTTCCAAAAATGTTTTTAACCAGTTTCAATCTAGTTTCAAACAATTTCGAACTAGTTTCAAACAGCTGGAAACTAGTTTCTAACAGTTCCAAACTAGTTTTAAATGGATCCAAAGTGAACTAATTTCAAACTGTTCCAAACTTATTTAGAACATTTTCGTACTTGTTCCAAATAGTATTGAACTAGTTTCAAACTAGTTTTGACCTAGTTTCAAACTAGTTTTGAACCAGTTTCAAACTAGTTAAAAAAATTATGCTAAATATTTGTTAATCTATAGTCACGAAACCCATAATGCGCCTACATTTCACATTTATCTTTGGTCTGTTGTTAATGACTGTTATTTTTGTAATTTAATGATACTTTTTATTTTTTTTGGTATTCAATGACTTTTGTCGTAAGGTAATGACAATCTTTTGTAATTTGATGACTTTTTGTAATTTAATGATTTTTTTTTATAATTTAATTAATGACTATATTTTTGAAATTTCAATTTTATACAATATTTGATAAAATGGCCATTTTTTGTAATTTATTGATATTTTTTGTAGTGAAATGACTATTGTTTAAAATTTAATTTCTATTGTTTAATTAAATGACTATTTTTTGTAAATTAATAACTTTTTGGTAATTTAATGGCTTTTTTTTTATTGACTATTTTTTAATGATTAGTGACTAGATTTTTTTTTAGATATAATGACTAGATTTTTATATGATTAATGACTAGATTTTCGTAATTACGTGACCTGGTTTTTGTAATTTAATGACTAGATTTTTCTATGATAAAGTGACTAGAATTTTTTGTTTTGATTTTCAAAAAAATTATTATATTCTTTTTAAGCATAAAGATTTTACGAAAATTGTCCCTTAGAATAATAAATCTAATTCCTTTAATTTTTTACGAAAGTTATACAGAAATTTTAGATGACATTTTTATTACCCGGAAATTTAAAAAAAAAAAATTATAAAAATTACTTTCTATCGAGTTTGCAAGAAAATTCAAGGGTCAACATTCCATAAAATCTTTCTACGTGATTTTTTAAAAATAATTTTGATTTTTTGTCGTACAGAATAAAAGATATATCAATTATTAGTTTTTGCATACATTGGCCAGGATTTTCTGCAATTTTTTGATTAAATTATTCAAAACATTTTTGACTAGAATAAATTGTTATAAACTATTGACTAGAGAATGAAAAAAAAATGTGAATAATAACTTAATTATTGATTAGATTTTTATAAAATATTCACTAGATTCTTTATAAAGTATTGGACTAGATTTTTTATAAAATACATATTGTCTATATTGCTTTTGAAATTATTGACTGAATATTTAGTTAATTGTATGTTGCAAAATATTAACAAACAAAAAAACCAAATTGACAAGATACGTTGTAAATTAGTAATTAGATGTTTGGAAATATTTATTTTTGTCTATATATTAAGTAATGAATGCTCTAAATTATTTTGACCTGATTTTACTGATAATTTTTCCTCAATAGATAATACAGATTGTTTTCTTTTTATAAACTAATGACTAGATTTCTCTGAAAAGGAATACAATTTTTTTTACCTTATTTATATATTGTATAATTTAATAAACATACTCACTGATTAATTAATTAAAATTATTTTTGGATTTGCTCTATAATCATTAATATTAATATTTTTATTATTAATATTCTATTGGAATGTTTTGGTATGGAATGATTTTACACTTAATTACTTTACTGAAAATATAATTACATTATAATATATTCTTAAGGACTTAATTTATTCAGTGACCCCCCACCCCTACCTCCCCCTGGATAAATATTTTATTTTATTTGACTAGATCTCTCATTTTTTGACTAGATTATTACATTTTTTTTCTCTCTGACGAAAATTGATCACTAATTCTTATTTTATAGTTTTTTCTTTCTGACTAGATTTGGTTTCATTTTACTTTTTGTATAGACTATAGATAAAAATTAATTTTTGGAATATTTGTATATAAATATGACTAGAAATTAGTTGTTCTCTTTGGTAAAAATGCGCAATTAAAGTGAAAATTAAGTTTTAAAATGAAAATTAGATTCTAACATATTAGTCTCACTAAAAAGTTTCTTAAAAAACTAACCCTTCTTCATCCAGTCGACGAGTCTTGATTTCCATTATTTCGTCCATTTTTTGAAGAAATGACAATTTGGTTCTTTTTTGTACAACTGATCCAAAATCATCTGCATTTGCTGTAGAAAAAATTCGTCATTAATATTTGAAATTTCGATTTTATGATGAAATTAAATTTTCTATATTTTTATTTTAATTTATCATCTATGTAAAATGCACTTGAGAGAAAACTAAATTATTGGTGATTTGTATTATAATATAGAAAACTGATTACAAATATTGGATAAGAAATTTAAAATGTTACATGTTACTAATATTACATTATAAGTAAAAAGTCGACTCAAAAAGAATAAAAAGTTGACTTTACATTTTATAAAAATATTAGAAAAGAAAAAAAAAGTTTAAATTTTGAGTAAAATTATTTGTATTATAAAAAATGGAGAGATTCCAAGAATAAAATTGAAATGAAAATGCTAAAGTAAAAATTCTTACCTGCTAAATTGTAGTTCTGCCATTGTAGAATTTCAAACTTTGATATAATTGATCATCAAATAGGTTCGGATAAATCTGTCATCAAAACTGATGATTATAAAAACTGATGATATTAAAAACTGATGATATTAAAAACTGATGATAATAAAAATTGATGATAACAACTTATCATCCTCAAAAAGAACCGTTCGTAAAAAATGTTGTTCAAAATTTGATCCTCTTCAGAAAATCCCAAATCAAGAGATAATCCTTTAAAAAATCGTGTCTTTAGTAAATCCTGACTAATGATCCAAATTTTAACTTGATTTTATCAAAGTAGGTATAACACTCTCAGCAATATGGTACCATCAGTCAAACTTTATAGTAACACTAAAATTTGATTTTAATATATTTGTTAATGATAAATAACTTGCTGTGTTTTCTTCCACTATAGATTCTTCTGCCAAAGAGCACATCCTCAGAAATTAACAGATCCTCAAAAAGAACAATTTTCACCGACTCATTGACCTTCAGAATAATACTTGTACTTTGTGTATCAGTACTCTATTTCTCTCATGTGTTTTAAAAATTGTATTTACATATTATACAGGATCTCCACTTGTTCAGAGTTCATCAGCACTAGAATCGTCAATGCATGGATTGACGAAATTTTGGCTCCCCACAAAAAAGCAAATTTCACATTCTCGATGAGATGAGAATTTTGATCTGATGAGAGATGCTGCAGCCATTTTCCAGCCACAAGAGTCAGAAGCCGATTCCATCTTCTTGCGCGAGTCTGCGGCTACAGATGAAGAGGGCACTGAGAACTTAGAATCCAAGTCGGAGGAGATTTCGATTGGTGTGGTCCAGGAGGAGGTCGAGTGACCTCGTGAGGATCACCTCGGCTCTCTGCGGCCCTCGAGGGGCCACGCAAGCGCACACTTCCTCGCCTGGTTGCAGACTAACCTTAATTCTAGGTAGAGGATGACATTCGGCACGCGTTCCACTCCCCACTCTAAATTTTAATGCCTTCAGCTGGATGGGAGGTTACGCCCCCAAAGTGCGCGCGCACTTGGCCTCCCTGACTTGTCCTACGATTCGTGAACAATGGGGTGCCTCGATTCCCCTGCCCCTCAAAACCCTTTAGAATTTTAGATACGGCTCATTCTGGGGTGAAGAGGGGTGAACGCCACCCGGTTTTGTCACCGGTTTGAGAGGCCGGGATGAATTTGCACTACTGGTACGGAGATTTGGCACTGGTGCTATTTTTAATGGGGTACAATTAAGTGTAGAGCGAAGGTATAGTAGTATATGTATACACGGAAAAAAATTTAATTGTAATGATTACAATAGTTGAATAGTACTGCTCGGATATGTGACCACTTTTTGTAATGATTAAAAAGCTTTTTTTGTTATCATTCCACAAGTTAAATGCACTTATTACGAATTTATTTGAAATGAATACAAAACAAATGTTAGTGATTACTATAGTCTACGTTAAAAGGAAGTCAAAAAGTTCTATTTCACATTTACTGCATACAACCGTAGTTAGTACAGTAGCACTATAGTAAAATAAGATGACCTAAAGCGGCCTTCTTATTTTACTATAGTACTTTGTACTGGCTAAGGTAGCGATATAGTTTTCATTCTCAAAGACTGTTGTAAACGGAAAAAGCACATTTTTATCTAATAAAAATAATAAAAACTTTTTTATTTAGTTCGACTACTATACACATATTAATTCACTCTTTACAAGACTCCCAACTTCAAACTTAATTACATTGTTACTCTAGACAACTGTATTATACCCTAATTATACATAATTTCGCTTATATATCTATACCTAACTTAAATACGATTTAAAACCTAAACGACGCATCACGGATTATCTATCGCTTTTAACATGTTTACCATGACTTTTAGTCTTCTTATATACTAACTACTATAAAAGTTTTCCACTTTCGAGAAACACTAAAACTTGAAATATTAAAAAATTATTACCATATTTTTTTAATCTAAAATAGTAATAATTTATTTTTATCCTCAAATATTTTAAGGTCTATTCTAACTATGAAAAAGTCAAAAAAAAATTCTTTAATTAAATTTACTTACTGAAATAAGTATGTTAAACAATTTTTTAAATATAATTTGACATAAAGCATATTTTCTAACAGTAAAAAACGAAAATTTTCTTTAAATTTTTAGATATTATGCTTGAAAAAATTATTAAACGTTTAAAAATATTTTAAATATATTACTAAAATATGAATAAAACACGTTTAATGCCAATTTTTATTTAATTAAAAAGAAATAAATATTTTGAGAGACAGAACAATTAACTTTATTTATAAAAATTTAATTTAAATTTTTTAATTTCACTTTTCTGGATTTAAGACTTTAGGAAAGCTGTTTTTCAAAACTTTAAAAATTAAAACTATTCTTTTTTCCTATTCATGGAAATTTATTCTAAAATATATTTATAACTTATCTCTTATATTATCAGTTAAAGTAAAACTTTTATTAATTGTTCTTTGTAAGTATCTTAAATCTTTAACTGCTTAACTTTCAATACATACAATCAAAAATTCAATTATTCGAATTCTTTTCTATGTATATATTTCAGTTTGTCTAAATTTCATTCGATATACTTTTCAAGCGATCTTATATTTAATCAATTATAAATTATATTGGTCAAAACAATCGTAAGTTAAATTGTCAATCCATCCAAATTAAATTTTAAAAAAATATCTATTAAGATTTTAATTTATTTTTTTAATATATTGAATTTATAATGTGCCCAAATGGCATTCGGTTTAAGTTTAAAACAATCCAACTTTCAATTAATCCTAATTTTTACTAATTATTCATATTAATTAATTAAATTTTTAATAGCTTATGCAAATTTAATTCGTTTAAATAGTAAATTTGTTCGAATTTTAATCGATGTAAATTTTAATTGATTCAAAATTGAATTTATCCAAATTTATTTTTATTCGAATTTTAAATTATACAAATTTCAATCTTTTAAAATGGAAATTTATTCAAAATTAATTAGACTTAAATTTTAAATGACCCTACATTTAATCAATCCTAATTTTTTATTGGTCAAATGCAAAACAATCATGAATTAAATTTTTAATCGCTTCTAAACTTAATTCTTTTAATTTGTTAATTTATTTAAATTTTAATCAATTTAAAATTTAATTTTTCCAAATTCGATTTGTTTTTACTTTTAATTTTTTCGAATTTCAATATATTAAAATTCGAATTTATTTTTTCAATTTATTTAAATTTTATTCAATTTAAGTTTCAAACAATCCAATTTTTAATCAATTCTACTTTTTATTGGTCAAAATAATCATTAATTTAATTTTTAATCCCTTCTAAATGTATATTATTCTAATATAATTAATATCTTAATCAAATAACAAACATATTTATTTTTTTAAAATAATCTCTTTTTACTAAAAATTTAAAATGCAAAATAATTTTGCTTCCTCGTAGAGGAAGCTTTGTGATCGTTAAAATTTTCGATTTTCCAAAAATAGTCTAAATCGACTCATTTTCATCTAAAAAGCGAAAATTTTCATTCCTAAGCAAATGTCCAGATGTATGTGTGTGTGTGTGTGTGTGTGTGTATGTATGTGTGTGTGTGTGTGTGTGTGTGTATAGCGTTTTTTGTGTACAAGATATTTTTAGAACGCTTAGACGGATTCCAATAAAATTTGGATGACTTATTAAGCTCATGAATATCTAAATTTGGACACAAGGATTTTTGAAAATGCCCAACCAAATTTTTTTGAGCACCTTTTTTCATCGAAAAAAATCGTTTTTTGCCCAAAAAATTTTTTTATGCTAAAAATACAACATAATGGATACGAAAATCATATTTCTTATCCCAAAACGAATCGATCGACCTATATAACTTTTATAATTGATCAAGAATTCGTAAAATAATTCATATTTTTTGCATTTAAAACTCTGCATTTTTAAATAACTTCCTTAATTAACTTACATATTATTTATTTCTTGCTTCCTCTATGAGGAAGCAAATTATTTTGCTTACTTGGAAGCGAAATGTCCATGAAATGGACATAATTCTCACCTAGTTTAAATCATTGATATAAAGAATGAAATTCAAGGAAAAAGTCAAATTTTACAAGTCCGAACAGATGGACTGACTACAGTAATCATAACAAAGCAAATAGGAATCAGTATTAACAAAACTTTAATTTTCGTCGCCCTGTAGCACAATTCGTTTTTACTATAGACTACTGTAATTATAACTATTTTATATGTGAACAAGTACAGTTTTTCTTTTAATCTATACATTTAGAAATGTAATGATTCCAAAAACTCAATTTTATCTCGAATACTGCAGTGCATGTACTCCTTACAAACTACTATAGTAATCGCTCCTGTTCAACTTTTTAATCATTAACACATTTTTTGTATTCATCGCAAAAAGTGGTCACATATCCGAGCTGTACTGTAGACTATAGTAATCATTACAATTAAATTTTTTTCCGTGTAGTAAAACCAAAATGAATGTTTATAATGTAAACTGTTTAAGAAAATTCATAAAGTGTAATTATTTAACAGGGTGTCTACTCACCGGGAATTCCAGGAATTTGCCGGGATTTTAGTTCGACCGAGAAAAACCCGGGAAATTTATTATTAAAGAATTCATTAAAGAATTGTGAAAATGATGCTTTCCAACGATAATTTTTTCAGTTTTAAATTTTAGAAAATATGCACTTCTATCTCACAAACGTACATAATTTTTTTTTTAAATTAATCCTTGAACATTAAGCTATCTAAACACTTTGATTCAATTTATAAAAACGAGTTCTAAAATGAAAATAATTAGTTTAATTACATCGTGTGTTTTTGGGCAAATTGCCTTGGTTAAATTGCCTATATGCTGTAAAACTTCTAAGCAAGATACGTACGATACGGAAAATTTCTCGGGTTACGTATATTTTGATATAGAAACTAAATATCAAGTTGTTACTGCTTCTTTATAAAAAAACCAGTGTTTGAACAAATTAATTATATTAATTATTGCATTTATATTAATAATAATTATAATAATTATGCATTTAAGAATCATTATTAATATATTTTTAAAACTTGATTTTAAATAAGCGCGGGATAAATCAAAAGAAGTGCGCAGGCGCAGAAAAATTACATACGATTGCGATAATTACGTGTAGTCACGTGACTTTAAAGAATCATGGCGGATTAACCTGTCACATTTGGCATTGAATGTAAAAATTTTCATTTTATTTCTAAAGCTCACACTTTTTTGAAGCAAGCAGGTATTTTTATAATTTATTACATTGTTTAATCTACTTTTGTAAGATATTTTATAATTGTTAAAGGTTTATTTATTTGTTATAGACTTTATTTCCATTTTTTGTCGGACTGCTTTGGATTGAAACTTTAGTTTTATGATAAAAAGATTATATTTTTGTATTCAAAGCTAGTTCTTTTTTTAATATTAACAAGATAATTGATTATAGAAAACATATAAAAAATTTTTTTTTACTTTTATTCATAATTTTCCATATTTTTGTGCACAGGCGGTTTACCCAGTCGTGAGTCAAAATGGCGAATTTTGACATCAATATTTAAATAATTATTTTTTCTATTATTTCTGAAATAAATACTTAAAATTACTACCTCATTATATTCTTAAAGGTTATTTTCTAAATATTTGATAGTTTATATTTTTCAAAACTATAATTAAATACTTTTTTTTGGCTCCAAACTTTACTATAGGCATTTTGGCCGACTCTCCCCTATCCGGGAATTTCTAAAAATTTCAGCTAATTCGTTTTCATAATTCTTCAAATTCGCTTGAAACTTATTACTCGTTTTCGAAGTCTCTGATTGTGAAAACGATATCAGATTTACCAATTTTTCAAAATTCAAAATGGCAGATCCAATATGGGTGACATATTTTGCAAAATTGCTCAAATTCACTTCAAACTTGTTACTCGGTGGTAATCCATGTTCCTGGTTACTAATCTGAAGTTAGATTTTCAAAATAGTAAAAGTGTAACACGTTTCAAGGGAATTTGAGCATTTTCAGGGCTGCCAGTGACTTACTTTTCTCATTTTTAATCAATTTTTTTAAAAATCACTCACTATTACTCACTTTAAAAAAAATCACTTTTCTCACTTTCTTAGTAAAATAATAATGATCTATTATTATTATATATAGTTATGTTCTTCAAATTTCAATAAATTTTGACTTTGTTTAATTAGTTTCCTCTAATTTTAATTACATTTCCAATTTTTTAATTAATGTCTACAAATTTTTAATTTTTAAACCAGAATTGTCAATTACTTTCGTCGTCTTTCAATTTTTCCATCAAATTTAAATTATTTTTATTATTTTTGAATTATTTTCTGCATATTTCTATTAGTTTTAACAATTAAAAATTATTTTTATCAAATTTCAATAATTATTTTCAATTTTTTTTTATGGTCATCAATTTCTCAATTTATTACACAGTTTTCAATTTTTTTCTTCAAATTTCCGCAATTTTCTTCAATGATTTTATTATTATGTATCAATAATTTTTAAATACTTTACACCAATTGACAATTATCTTTTTTCAAATTTCAATTTTTTTTTCAATTTTACAATTTTTTAATTATTTACACCAGTTATCAATCATTCATATCATTATTCAATTATTTATCTCAAATTTTTATCATTTTTGTTATTTTTCATGTATTATCTTCAAATTTAAATTTTTTGTAATTTCTCAATTTATTTTCTTCACATTTCAATTATTTTTGTCATTTCTCGACTATTTTTTCCTATTTTCAATTATTTTTGTCATTTTTTAATTGTTTTTTAAAAATTTCCAATTAATTTAGTAATTTGTCAATTATTGTCAATATTTTTGACATTGTTTTATTACTTTCTCCAAATTTTGTATTTATTTTCTTATAACTTTAAATTATTGTAATGAATTTTTTTTTTTACTTCAATTTTCATTTATTTTTGTCAATTCTCAATTCCTTTTCAAATTTTAATTATTTTTATCATTTTTCAAATCTTTTCTTCAAATTTTTTATTTTTTACTTAATTTTTAATTAGTTTTTTTACTTTTCAATTATTTGTTTCAAATTTTTATTATGTTTGTTATTTTCCACATAATTTAAGTTTTTTGTGATTTCTCAATTATTATTTTCTTCAAATTTCTGTTCTTTTTGTTATTTCTCGATTAATTTTTTCTATTATAATTATTTTCTCATTTTTTAATTGCTTTTAAAATTTTCAAATAATTTAGTCATTTCTTAAGTATTATCAATATTTTCGACATTTTTTTATTACTTTCTCCAAATTTTACTTATTTTCTTATATCTTTAAATTATTGTCATGGATTCTTTAATTTCTTACTTTAATTTACATTAAATTTTTCATTTTTCAATTATCTTTGTCATTTGTCAATTGCTTTTTATTTTTAATTTTAATTATTTTTCAAGTATTTTCTTCAAATTTCAGAATTTTTTGGGATTTTGCAATTATTTTGTTATTATTTAATTATTTTCTTTGAACATCAATTTTAATCTCCAATTTCTCAATTATTGATTGCTAATTTTTATTTTGTTTCTTCACTTTTCAATTGTTTATGTCATTTTTTACGTGTTTTTTTTCAAATCATAAATTTTTTACATAATTTTAAATTAGTTTTATCATCTTTCATTTTTTTTCAAGGTTCAATTATTTTTGTCATTTTTCGACTATTTGTTCCATTTTTTGATTATTTTTGTAATTTTAAATTATTTTTGTCATTTCTCAATTATTTTTTTAAATTTTAATTGTTTTTTACCATTTTTCAAGTATTTTTTTTTCAAATTTCTATCAATTTTATGATTTTTCAATTATTTTCTTTCATGGTCAATTTTTTTCTCCAATTTTTTAATTATGTATTGACATCAAATTTTTATTTTGTTGTTCGATTTTTCAATTATTTTTGTCATTTTCCAAGTCTTTTCTTCAAAATTTTAATTATTTACTTAATTTTTAATTAGTTTTGTCATCTTTCATTTTGTTTCTTCAAATTTCAATTATTTTTGTAATTTTCCAATTATTTTCTTCAAATTTCTATTATTTTTCTATTTTGAAATTATTTTCTTCAAAGATCAATTTTACCTTAAAAACTTATATATTACGCACTTAATTTTTTCACTATTTTAATATTATAGCTATTAATCATACATAAAAGAAATCGGGGAAAAATGTGATTTTAGATCCGGGAAAATCGGGAATTTGCCGGGAATTTGAAAATCATGTTTCGGTAGACACCCTGTATTTATATAAATCGTTTATAACAATTTTTAATCGCAAAAACTTCTTTTTTACTATTGACACACCCCCAAACATCGAATGCATACATTATTAAGTATGTAAAAAAATTTTTGTGCAAAAGAAATCAAAAATTGTAAAAAATAATTTTTTTTGAATACTTTATTTTGCATTAACATTAAAAACACAGCCACACAAAAAAATAAAGTTCCCTGACCTGGGTAAGAGACACACATTTTCCTATGTATTTTGATGCGCTGAATCCGAATCCGTCATCAGAATTGGTCCATCAGATCAAGTTTTGACCCTAACCTCAAAATTAATAAAATGACACTTTTTGAACTCGACTTAAAACTTTAATACATGCCTAGGACCAATAGAAAGCTTGAATTATTACCTTTAAAATGCCTTTTTAGAAATTGTTCTGCGATGATTTTTAACGAAGTTATGATGTTTTACTTAAATAATGACTTTTTTTCCATATGTTAAAAACACATCAATTATTGATGTGTTATTGTGTAATGGAAAAAAATTATTTTAAGTAAAACATCATAACTTCGTTAAAAATCATCGTAGAACAATTTCTAAAAAGGCATTTTAAAGGTAATAATTCAAGCTTTCTATTGGTTCTAGGCATGTATTAAAGTTACGTCGAGTTCAAATTCTAATGTTCAAAAAGTGTCATTTTATTAATTTTGAGGTTAGGGTCAAAACTTGATCTGATGGACCAATTCTGATGACGGAATCGGATTCAGCGCATCAAAATACATAGAAAAATGTGTGTCTGTTACCCAGGTCAGGAAACTTTATTTTTTTTGTGTGGCTGTGAAATTTATAAAACATCAATTAAAAAATCGACTCTCACAGATCTCTTAAGAATTTAGTTCTGCGTTAGAGGAAAGAAGAATTTTTTAATTTGGTTTAAAATCGCGGTCTAAAAATCAATTTAAACCAAATTTTGTCATTTTATCCTACTGTTCTATACCTAACTGGAGAATAATAACAAAAAACATAACCTTAAACTTGAAAGTATAATATTTGTATTTTACAGAAACTTAAAAGGTTAATGAATTATAAATATACAATAAAACAAAATAAAGAACTAAAAATTATTATTACTTATACCAGTTTTACCATTTCCACTTGGCCGAAAAGAAATCGGATGACAATCACCACGTGTATTCTAATAAAAAGAAATAATATTAAAACCTTAAATGACATAAATAATTATGATACTTTAAGAAAAAAATAATGTTTAAATAATAGAACTAAAAAACAGATAAATAAGTTACAAATAAAATAAAAATAAATAAAAGATTAGTAATATTATTATCATTACTATCATCTGTCAGAAACGAATGCCAATGTAAACAAAACATTATTTCACTCAAAGCACTATAACCTTAACAACTTCACTAAAATCACTGTCACTTTTTAAACTGTCTCTCCTTAATTATTACAATTTAATTAATTTTTAATTTATTATTATTTCATAAAATGCAATTATTCAATAAACGAAGATTTTAAATATATTGAAAAATAGTACAAATAAACGTCTAAACTGTGATGTTATTGTTGACAAAAAATATCGAAAATCTGCTAGCCAATCAGAAGCCCGATTAAACGCGTTACACCTCTGAAGTTGGTTGAAAGGGTTCTCGTATAGGGAAGTCAGGGTCAAAGCTAATTTCTATGTATTCATTATTTTAATAGAATTTTTTGTTATTTTAGATTGCTAACATTATAAGACATTTTATAAAATAAACTTGAAGCTACAATATTTAATTAAAAGATTTTAATTCGTCTGCAAAACAACAAATCGAAACTGAAAACTATCGATAGTGAGGTTTGATATCTACTGACCAATGGGAGACTTAAACTTAAAATATTTGATGATTTTGATGGAGTAAAAATAATTTTCATATTATTGTTTATATTATATTAAGTATATTAAGTATATTATTTTATTAAGTATTATAATATTATGCTACAATTTGGGTATAGTATGAGTGCGTAAAAATAAAAAATAACAAAAAAGAGTGACTTTTAATAAAGCTAGCAGACGACAGGACGACAGCTTTGTTTGTTTTTAGATACGCATAACCTTATTTTTAATATATATTTCTAAGTACATTGCATAAAAATTAACATATGTATATACATTGGCTTTTTAAAATTCTTTCTACAGGCTCATAGGCGTGACTAGAACATTTTTGTAGAGTGGGCCAGGTCCAGGCATTTAGTTTAAAAGTATACAGTGGCTAAACTTTTAAGGGGCAAAGTGGGGAACTATTTATTTATGACAAAATTTATAATATTTTAGAATTAAAAAGAATTACAAAAAATAATTGAAATTAAACAAAATAATTGTACATTTTGCAAATTGAAAATTAATTGAAAAAAAAATGAAATCAATAAAAAATTGGGGAAAGTAATTTAAACAACCATAGAAGTGTTTTAAACATAAAGAGAAGAATTTAAATTTGAAAAAATACTTGAAATTCTTAAAAGTAAATTGAAAAAAATTGAATAATGAAAAATTAGAGAAAATAATACAAAATTGAAGAAGAAATGATTAAAAATTCAGATAAATAAAATAAAATTGCAAAAAATAATTAAAAATTGATAAAATAATTGAAAAACTTACCTACATAAAATATTTTAAATAATAAGAGTTGAAGAGAATTTCAGAAAAATACTTAAAACTTTCAGAAGTTCATTGAAATAAAAGAAAATAATTAAAAATTAGAGAAAATAAATGAAAAAAGATAAACATAATTTAAAATTGAAGAAAAAAAGTTTTAATTAAAGAGAAATAAGTAAAAACTTTTTAAAAATTATGAAAAAGAACGAGAAAAAGAACAAAAGTAATTGAAAATTGAAAAAAATAATATAATTAATTAAAAATTGAATAAAATAATTAAAGTATCATATAAATAATTTAAAATCTTGAAATTATAATATAAAACAAATGTAAAGAATTGAAAATTGAAGGAAATAAATTTTGGAAAATAATTGAAAAATAATTTTAAATTTTGAAAATTGAAGAAAATAATTGAAATGTGATAGAAACAATGATAAGTTGTAAAAAATAAATGACATATAAGTGAAATGATTGAAAAAATTACAAAATTATTTTTTAATAAAGAAAACATATTTGAAATTTGAGGAAAATACATGAAGATCTTAGAAATCAATTTAAAAAAATGAGAATAACTAAAAAATGGAGAAAAGAATTGAAGAAAGCTATATAATAATAATTGAAATATACGATAATTAATAAAAACATTAGAAAATTATGAAAATAAATTAACATAATTAAAAATCAAAGAAAATAATTGAAATTTTAGAAAAATACTTAAAAATCTTCGAAAATAATTTTAGAAAATGAGTATAATAATTACCAATCGAGGAAAATAATTGCCCAATGATAAAAGGAGTTTAAAATTGAAAAAACTAAGTAAAATATGCTGGAAATAATTTAAGATTGAGAAAAAATATTAAAATATGATAAAAATAATTTACCTAAATATGAAAAATTGAAAACAGTAAATAAAATTTAAGAGAAGTAATTGAAAAAATCATAGAATATATGTTTAATGAAACAAAATAATTACAAAATTACTTAAAAAAAATTTAATGAAAGAAAACTTATCAAAAATTGCAGAAATAATCGAAAATTGATGAGAATAATTAAAATTTTAGAAAAATACTTAAAAATCTTAGAAAATGTGAATAATAATAATTAACAATCGAGGAAAATAATAAAAAATTTAAATAATTAAAATTTTTGAAAATAATGCAAAAATAATTAAAATAATTGGAAATTGAAGAAAGTAATAAGAATATTGAAAAATTTATTTTTCAGAAAAAGAAACTAATTGAAAAATTGTTTCAAATATGCAAAAATTGATGACAATAATCTACATTTGTGATAATAACTGCAAATTTAGGAAATTAATTTTAAAAAATAGTGAAAATATTAAAAGAAGGAGAAAGTCTTTGCAAAATAATAAAGATAAATGAAAATTGAACAAAATAATTATTTTAAATATTTGAAAGTTCAGGAAATTAATTTAGAAATCATGAAAATGATTGAAAATTAAAGGTTATAATCGCAAAATAACAAAAATAATGGTAAAATTATAATGATTTAATGTCAAGAAAAAAATAAATAAATAAATTTGAAAAAGAGACTGAAAAAAATAAACAAAATTTGTGGAAGGTAAATTTAAGATTTTGGAAAATAATTTAAAGATAATTAATAGAATAAAAATTGCAGAAAATGATTAAAAAATGATAAAAATAGTTTAAAATCCAAATTTAGTATATTTGAAACGTTGATTAATTGAACTTTTAATCAATGCAAGTTCACATTAACTGAAATTTGAAGAAATCAAAATTGCCATAATTCTAAAATTTGTGAACATTTTAAAAAGGTGAAATATGATTTAAAATTTTAAAAGAAAAAATCATCTATACTTAAAAGATCATGTATAATTGGGGCCCCATTTTCCTGTTTGCCCGAGGGCCCTTGCCCTCCCAGTTACGCCACTGAAAGTGTATATATTTTGGTGTCCCAGAAATTTGAGACATAAAATTTCATTTAATTGGTTTTTTTCCTAAAACCAATTTAAATTTATTGTTTTTAAATGTTTTCGAAATATTATCTCAATTTTTCTGGACAGTATTACAAACTTTCCATTTTCCAATATACAGTAATTTTATTCCAAGTTTTCTAATAAAAAAAATGATATTTATTTTTTTCTTAATTAGATGAATTATTTTAATCATTATATTTAATTACTCTATTTTCTAGATAAAAATAATAAAAATTTACTTTTCACCAAAGCTTTATATTTTTCAGGTTTTTTTATAAAAACAATTTTTTATATTTTTGCCCACTATATTTCCAAAATTTGATTCATCTCAATTTTTTCGGGCATTATTGCAAATTTTATACTTACCAATATTTTCCAGCTTTTTCTAGTAAAAACTATTTTTACTTAATTTTCTTATTGAACACAAAGATACTTATGTCGTTGATTTCTATTTATCAATATTTTCCAGGTTTTCTAATTAAAGTGTTTTTCCATATTTTCTTTCAATAACCTCAAACTTACCAATATTTATGTCATTTCCAGATTTTCTAATAAAAACTCATCTTTTATTTCTTTCTTACAAAAATTTAAAAAATTTCTCAAGCCATTTGTTTTAACTAATTGAAATCACACGATTTTCTAGATTTCCTTTCAGATATAATCTAATAATAACAAAAATATTTCGAAAAACACGTTATATATCGTATATAACCTTAAAATCACTGTGACTCTTTGGGAACATGATTACCTTCTAAATGTCTATATTAATCGGAAAGAATGGTATTTAAATGACTATTTAAATACTTCGTATTAGAAATTCTAATTTAGATGAAAAGAATTTGAATGTCCATCAATTTTTGCTTCGTTAACCTTGTAAATTGGAGGACATACGGGCTAGCGACATTGCACCTGAACCTTGAATATTCAAGACTGTCTAAGTTGCCCGCATGATTTCATCTCAAAAACTATGCAAATGCGCAAAAGATAAGCAAATTACAGACAACCTAATGTTCAACTTACAATTGCCAATTTATAATCATTGACATTCAAAACTTTTTTCTCTATTTTCAACTTTTCAACTTTTCAATTTTATATTTTCATACCTCACATTTTTGGTAAGGTGACACTTTGTCCAAAATTCAATAATTGACAGAATGTGCAAGAAACCGAAATTTATTTATCCGAATATTTAAATTCCCGAAACTTCATCTGTCCTCTTATTTAATTTCCTTAAATTTCATTTTTCAGATTTCTCGAAACTACATTTTTTAGAATACTTAATTTTTTGATTTTGCATTTTTTAGAAGTCTGTATTTATCAGATTTACAATTTGTCGAAATATTTAACCTCTCACAAATTGTATTTGGCAGAACATTTAACTAACCGAAACTTCATTTATCAGAATCTTAAACTTCCAGATTACAAAAATTCCTGAATGTGTATTTGACCGTAACATGGAATGCAGAGTTTCTAAAGGAGCTATCTGATTGGCTGGTAATCTTTCCGGAAATATTACCGGCCAATCGGCGAGCTCTTTTAGAAATTCTACATTCCGTGTGTCGGGTAATTAGAGATTTTTGCAGTTTGAATAACAGATGGGAATTATTTTTTTGATACCTAAATTTAATAAAATTCTGCATTTTTTAATTAATAGAATAATCACACTCGGAAAAACGCTTAATTGAAATTTGCAAGAATCAGACTACAATCTCTACATTACTAAAAATTAGGAATGATTAAATTTGAGAAAGAAAATTAAAATAATTACAAGTTAAAGTCATTTCAGGTTTTAGTGAATTGAAGAAAAAAGCAATTAAAATGAAATTAAATTAAAATTTGAGGCTAATTAAATTTATAAGGAATTCAAAAAGAAATACGATGAAAATTTTGAGAAATTAATATAGGAAAATAATAAAACTATTTAAATTTTCACCAATAAAAATTAGAATTTACACAAATTTGGATCGATTTAAATTTTATTTGATTGAATTTGAGGTTTATTAAAAATAAACTAATTAAAATTAAGATTCCTTAAAATTTAATTATTTATCATTTTTTACCATTTTTTTTAATCTATTAAATCATTTAGAAAAAAAATTAAAACTAACCTTTTTTTAAACATAGGTATTATATTCTATGTTTTTTTTCAATTATTTCTCTCAAATTTTATTAACTGTTTTCAATCTTTCATTTAAATTATTTTCATCAGATTTCAATTATTTTTCTCAATCTTAAATTATTTCCAGCATAGTTCAATTATTTTTTTCAATTTTAAATTAATTTTATCATTTTTCAATTATTTTCCTCGATTGTTAATTATTATTCTCATTTTCTAAAGTTATTTTCTAAATTTGGAAGTATTTTTCTAAACATTCAATTATCTTCTTGAAATTTTAATTATTTTCATTTGTTTTCATAATTTCCAATTTTATTTTATAATTTATCGTAAATTTAATTTATTTTTAGCTCTCTTCCATTCTTTTTTCTAATTTTCAATTATTTGTCTAATTTTTTATATTATTAACTTTAATTTTCAAATACTTTCGTTCTTTTTCGTAATATCCAAAAAGTTTTTAATTATCTCTATTTTATTAAAAATTATTCTCTTAAATTTTAAATTATGTTTAGGTATCTTGTTTCATTTATTTTCTCTAATTTTTAATTATTTTCAATTTTTTTTTATTCACATCTGTGAGTGTTAAGTATTTTTTAAAAGTTTCTTTAACTTTCCTTTATTTAAAAAATATTATGTAATTTTTTCAATTATTTTCTAAAAATTTTAATTATTTTTGTCTATTTTATATTATTTATCTCGAAAGCGATTTTTAGAATCATCATAAAGTTCAATTATTTTTCTCAATCTTGAATTAATTTCAAAATATTTCAATTATTATTTCCAATTTGGAATTAAATTAATGATTTTTCAATTATTTTCCTCGATTGTTAATTATTATTCTCATTTTCTAAAATTATTTTCTACAATTTTTAAGTCTTTTTCTAAAATTTTGAATTATTTTCTTCTATTTTTAATCATTTTCATTTGTTTTCATAATTTCCAAATTGTTGATTAATTATCGTAAATATAATTTTTTTTAGCTTTCCTTAATTCTATTTCTCCAATTTTCAACTATTTATATGATTTTTTATAATATTTACTTCAATTCCAAAAAGTTTTTACTTATCCTCATTTTATTAAAAATTATTCTCTACAATTTTAAATTATATTTATCTTGTTTCATTTATTTTCTCTAATTTTTAATTATTTTTTATTTTTTCAATTCACTTCTAAAAGTTTTAAGTATATTTTTGAAATTTTCTTTAACTTTCCTTTATTTAAAAAATATTATGTAATTTTTTCAATTATTTTCAACATACTTCAATTATTTTTTTCAATTTTGAATTAATTTTATCATTTTTCAATTATTTTTCTTAGTTGTTAATTATTATTCTTACTTTCTAAAATTTTTTTCTAAATTTTATAAGTATAGGTATTTTTCTAAAATTTCAATTCTTTTTTTGAAATTTTAATTATTTTCTTTTGTTTTTATAATTTCTAATTGTTTTTTATGATTTATCGTAAATTTAATTTATTTTTAGCTCTTCTTAATTCTTTTCTCCAATTTTCAATTATTTTCCTATTTTTGTTTATTATTTATTTTAATTTCCAATTTTTTTCGTTATATTTTTCGTAATATCCAAAAAGTTTTTAATTCTCCTCTATTTTATTAAAAATTATTCTCTTCAATTTTAAATTATATTTATCTTGTTTCATTTATTTTCTCTAATTTTTAATTATTTTTTATTTTTTCAATTCACTTCTAAAAGTTTTAAGTATTTTTTAAAAATTTTTCTTTAAATTTCCTTTATTTAAAATATAGTATGTAATTTTTTCAATTATTTTCTCCAATTTTAATTACTTTTTTAAATTTTATATTATTTATCTCGAAAGCGATTTTTAAAATCATCATAAAGTTCCATTATTTTTCTCAATCTTAAATTATTTTCAATTTCAAATGAATGTAATCATTTTTCAATTATTTTCCTCGATTGTTAATTATTATTCTCATTTTCTACAATTTTTAAATATTTTTCTAAAATTTCAAATATTTTCTTGAATTTTTAATTATTTCATTTGCTTGCATAATTTCCAAAATTTTTTGGACTAATTATCGCAAATTCCATTTATTTTTAGCTTTCTTCAATTCTTTTCTCCAAAATTAGTTCTTCTCATTTTTTTAAATTGATTTTTAAGATCTTCATGTATTTTTCTCAAATTTCAATTATTTATTTTTTTTATTTAAAAAAAATTCTGTAATTATTTTAATTACTTCACTCAAATGTGATTTATTTCTTACAACTTATCATTGTTTGTATTATATTTCAATTATTTTCATCAAGTTTCAAATTGTAAAATTATTTTTTAATTATTTTCCAAAATTTATATTCTTTAATTTTCAATTTTTTTCATTTCTTTTATAATTTCAAAAAAGTATATATTATATTATTTTTGTAATTTCCAAAAAGTGGTTAATTATTTCTGTTCAATTAAAAATTATTCTCTTCAATTTTAAATTATATTTATCTGGTTTCATTTATTTTCTGTAATTTTTTTTTATGAACTTCTGTAGGTTTTAATTATTTTTCTGAAATTTTCTTTAACTTTCCTTTATTTAAAAAATACTATGTAATTTTTTTTAATTTATTTCTCAAATTTTCATTATTTTTTTCCATTTTAAATTATTTATCTCAATTTTCGATAATTTTTGTCAATTTTTAATTATTTTCTCTAATTTTTCATTATTCAATTTTTTTCAATTTATTTTCAAGATTTTTAAGTATTTTTGTAAAATTTAAATTATTTTCCTTATTTTTAATACTTTTCTATGATTTTTTAAATTACTTTCCTCAATTTTTAAATTCCTTTTTTTTCAATTAATTGACAAAATTTACAATTATTTTGTTTAATTTCAATTTCTTTTGAAATTTTTTTTTTAATTCTAAAATTTTATAAATGTTGTCCTAAAAAAGAAAAGGTTTATTACGGTTTGGGTTCAAAGGGCCCCGGGGCACTGCCCCACTTTGCCCCTTAATAGTTACGCCACTGAATTGAGTTTTGATAAAAATTTCCGCTTTCCACTTTTTTTTTTCAATTTTCTTATTGTTGATTGAAAAAAAAACTAAGCAAAGTTTATTTACAGATTTCGCGTGTTGACACATCGACCTTGAAATTCAAGAAAGATTCCACGCTTTTGCACGGACCATAAATTTTATTGGCCATTGAATCTCCACGGTCCATTTACTCCCTTCTGGGTATTTTGGGCTCAATTTTAACCCCGGGAATATGGGAATGTGATTACCACTGTGATGAAACTATTAGCACTTTATCACAAAATTTTTCGATTTAAATTATTGTATTTTTAATTTCTCTTTTCGGAATAAAGGTGAAAGATTTATTTTCTGTTAAATTTATACCTGTTTCATAATCAGGCCAAAAATAATCACCTTTATGCAAATAATTCCCTTGTGTAACTACCGAGAATAAGACAATTCTAATTTGGAACAAAATGTGCTTAATGTACCGTAATAGTCCGGATTTATGCGTAACATATCAAGTTATATCTTGACAAAACAGACCTTTAAATACCCTTTGGCTATTGATGTACATTTTCTGTCAACTGCAGATTCTGTCTTGAGATACTTATTTGTTTTAAGCAATTGCGATTATAGAAACCTTTGTAATTTTAGCATGTTTCTAATTTCATATTTACCTTTTTTTAATTAACCATCAAATTCTGTTAATTTAAAGAACAATATTTTTTGTTTATTTTACAAACACAGTTAAAAATTTTGTGTTAAATTTAACATAAATCACATGTCCTAATTCCTAAATGGTCCACTCGAAATTTTGGTTAATTTTTAACACAGGGAATCAGGAATTTGTGTTGTTTTCTTTATCGTCTGCTTGACAGAAGTAAAATATAATCGCGTCGAGTTATGGAGTCAATATTATTCAATTAGTATTGAACTTTACCTTGTGATTATTAAAATGAATTTTCAAAACGAAATCTACGTATTACAACAAAAAATTAAATATAAATTATAATGTTATTACTAAGAAATTGAGGTTATGTTTAAGAATCTAATGACAGTTATTAAATCAACACAAGATGTTAAATTTTAACACAAAAAATTTAACAAGGACCGATTGTTATACAAATACACAAAATTTTTAACTGTGTAATATTCACAGAACTTAAAATAAGAATACAAATGAAAGAAACAATAACCTCCAGACAAAAGTAAGTCAATTTATTTCAACGCATAAGGTCACGTCAAAAATAAATAAAAATGCACTAATCTATACCTATATGTAGGCCTCTTCAGAACTTGGAACACATTTTTTTAAAATAGAAAAAACATTTTCTCCTGCATAAATATTAACATTTTGGCCAAAAGAAGCAAAAAATACCTATAATTTAGAGAAACAAAACTTTTTGACATTTAATAATTTTTATTTCGTAAAGTAACATTGATATGTTCTTTCATAATAGATGTTTGAGATCGAAAATTTCCTAAGAAAAACAGGAAAAAATAGAGATTTAATGAAATAAGGCATATATTTTAATTAAATAGAAAAACCAAAAAATTTGAGATGGGTATTTTTTTGGTGAAAATTTTTATTTTCTAAAAGACGAAGAAATGTTGAGAAGAATGAGACCAAGAAGAAGTGATTTGGTTAATATTCAATTTATAGAAAATCTTGAAGAAGAGTGATTTGCAATGATTTATAAAAATTGAAAATTTCTTCTGAAATGAGGAACATTGTTTTTAGGCTCATTTTAAAGGTAATTTTCCACAGAATTCTCTGGCGGTTTCTGAAAATCGCTTTCGAGATAAATAATATAAAATTGAAAAAAATAATTAAAATTTGAAAAAATAATTGAAAAAATTACATAATATATTTTAAATAAAGGAAAGTTGAAGAAAATTTCAGAAAAATACTTAAAACTTTCAGAAGTGCATTGAAAAATAGAGGAAATAATTAAAAATTAGAGAAAATAAATGAAGCAAGATAAACATAATTTAAAATTGAAGAGAATAATTTTTAATAAAATAGAGGCAATTAAAAACTTTTTCGAAATTACGAAAAAGAGAACGAAAGTAATTGAAAATTCAAGTAAATAATTTAAAAAATCATATAAATAATTGAAAATTGGAAAAAAATTGAGGAAAGCACAAAATAAATTAAATTTACCAAAAGTTATAAAAAAATTTCGAAATTATGAAAACAAATGAAAATAATTTAAATTTTAAGAAAATAATTGAAATTTTAGAAAAATACTTAAAAAATTTAGAAAATAACTTTAGAAAATGAGAATAATAATTAACAATTGAGGATAATAAATGAAAAATGATAAAATTAATTCAAAATTGAAAAAAATAATTGAAATATGCTGAAAATAATTTAAAAAATCACATAATATATTTTAAATAAAGGAAAGTTAAAGAAAATTTCAGAAAAATACATGAAACTTTCAGAAGTGCATTGAAAAAAAAGAAAACAATTAAAAATTTGAGAAAACAAATTGAACAAGATAAACATATTTTAAAATTAAAGAGAATAATTTTTAATAAAATAGAGATAATTAAAAACTTTTTGGAATTGAAGTAAATATTATAAAAAATCATTTAAATATTTGAAAATTGGAAAAAAAATTGAGGAAAGCTAAAAATAAATTAAATTTACGCAAATTATAAAAAAATTTGGAAATTGTGAAGACAAATGAAAATAATTCAAATTTCAAGAAGATAATTGATATTTTAGAAAAATACTTAAAAAATTTAGAAAATAACTTTAGAAAATGAGAATAATAATTAACAATTGAGGATAATAATTGAAAAATGATAAAATTAATTCAAAATTGAAAAAAATAATTGAAATATGCTGAAAGTAATTAAAAAAATCACATAATATATTTTAAATAAAGGAAAGTTAAAGAAAATTTCAGAAAAATACATGAAACTTTCAGAAGTGCATTGAAAAAAAAGAAAACAATTAAAAATTTGAGAAAACAAATTGAACAAGATAAACATATTTTAAAATTAAAGAGAATAATTTTTAATAAAATAGAGATAATTAAAAACTTTTTGGAATTGAAGTAAATATTATAAAAAATCATTTAAATAATTGAAAATTGGAAAAAAATTGAGGAAAGCTAAAAATAAATTAAATTTACTCAAATTATAAAAAAATTTGGAAATTGTGAAGACAAATGAAAATAATTCAAATTTCAAGAAGATAATTGAACTTTTAGAAAAATACTTAAAAAATTTAAAGAAAATAATTTTAGAAAATGAGAATAATAATTAACAATTGAGGATAATAATTGAAAAATGATAAAATTAATTCAAAATTGAAAAGAATAATTGAAATATGCTGAAAATAATTTAAGACTGAGAATCGCAGAAATAATTGAAAATTGATAAAAATAATATTTGAAATTTCAGATAAATAATTGAAATTTTTTAAATTTATGCCAAAAGAATGAAAATAATTGAAAATCAGAGAAAATAATATAAAATTACAGAATTTGTTTTTAAGCAAAAGAAAATAATTGAAACAATGTTGAAAAATTGAAAATTGTAGACAATAATCTAAATTTGAGATAATAACTGAAAATTTAGGAAAATAATTGAAAAGTAATGAAAATATTAAAAGATGGAGAAGATAATTGCAAAATAATGAAAAAAAATGAAAATTGAACAAAATAATTGAAAATTGAGATATATATTTGAAAGTTCAGTAAATTAATTAAGAAATTATGAAAATGCTTAAAAGATGAAAATCATAATTGCAAAATGACAAAAATAATGGTAAATTAAAATAATTAATTTAAATTTGCGATGAATAATAATAAATATAGGAATTAATAATTAAATTGATTTAATGTCAAGGCAAAAATAGTTAAAATTGAAAAAGTGATTAAGAAAACTAAACAAAATAATTGACATTTGGGGAAACTAAATTTAAGATTTAAGGAAACAATTTAAAAACAATTAAAATAATTGAGAATTGTAGAAAATAATTGAAAAATGATAAAAGTAGTACAAAATTGTATTTTAAGTTTAATTAAAATCGTAATAGAAAAGAATTATTATAAATTGAATAATTTTTTAAACCTGGATTAATTGGACTTTATTAATCAATGCAAGTTCACATTAACTGAAATTTGAAGAAAAAAAAATTGCTTTAAATTTAAAATTTGAGAACATTTTAAAAATGTGAAATATAATTTAAAATTTTCAAAGAAAATTTTTTACATTAATTGTTGACGTAACAATGTTAATTTGATTTACAGAGTTTTTATGTCTATGTTTTTAGTTGGTTTATTTATATTTTATATTTTATTTATTCATGGACTATTTTGTCTATAAGAAGTCTTTTTGACCTAAAGTTTGTTGAAAATAAAATGATCGTTTGACCAAAAAAAAATTGACTAGATCATTTTCATCGTGAAAACCATAAAAATTCAGTTTTTTTTTTTCAATTTTCTCAATAAATCTTGAAAATTTGGTCTACGAGCTGCATTTTACTAGCGATTTTCTTGAAAACTATCAGAGACGTGAAAAAATGCATACAATAAAAAATGTGTATTTTGAGAAGACCTACAACTTTTGTAGAAAAGAGTTTTCAAAAATTTGTAATATTTATTGAGATAATTACACAAAACTAAATTGTTATGGGGTTTTTATAGTTTTTATTATGACAATCAAATTTGTGCCAATTTTCACTGTTATATTCGTATAATCAGCACTACCGGCCAAAATTGTGGGACCACTTACAAAAATGGGATTAAAAACATAGCCGTCTTAACATGTTAATAACTCTGTCAGATACTAGCGAATTGAAATTATTCACAGACCATTGGAAAGCTTATAAAATTTGCCGTTAAATGGTCCTATACTAAAGCTTTTTTGTTTAATAGAAACGAAGATTAAACGTGATAAAGACAGGTGAATTTTTTGTTTTTTGTAAATTTTCATTGTTCAAGTTTGGTAGGTAGCATTTTCTAGAAAAGTAATTGGGAATTTTTGAAATTAAGCTGAATAAAACCTTGAACTTTTAACTTGAAAATAAGCCATAGAAAATTAAAATATCTTGACTGGTTCAAAAGTTATAAGTAAATGTATAATACGAAAAAACGCAACGATTCTAGTGCTCGCTATGGCAAATAGGCGGAGTGGGGAGGAAACAACGGAATGTTGCGTTTTGTTCTTTAAACACATTTACGTATAACTTTTGAACTAGTCAAGATATTTTAATTTTCTTTGGCTTATTTTAAAGCTAATAGTTCAAGGTTTAATTTACCATAATTTCAAAAATTCCCAATTACTTTTCTAGAAAATGCTACCTACCAAACTTGAACAATGAAAATTCCCAAAAAACGAAAAATCCACCTGTCTTTATCACATCAAATCTCCGTTTCTATTAACCAAAAAAGCTTCAAAATAGGACCATTTAACGGCAAATTTTACAAGCTTTTCAATGGTGAAAGAAAAATTTCAATTTGCAAATATCTAAAAGAGTTATCAACATTTTAAGACGGGATTTTTAATCCCCTTTTTGTAAGTGGTCCCACACACGGAAAAAAATTTAATTGTAATGATTACTATAGTCTACAGTACAGCTCGGATATGTGACCACTTTTTGCGAAGAATACAAAAAATGTGTTAATGATTAAAAAGTTGAACAGGAGCGATTACTATAGTAGTTTGTAAGGAGTACATGCACTGCAGTATTCGAGATAAAATTGAGTTTTTGGAATCATTACATTTCTAAATGTATAGATTAAAAGAAAAACTGTACTTGTTCACATATAAAATAGTTATGATTACAGTAGTCTATAGTAAAAACGAATTGTGCTACAGGGCGACGAAAATTAAAGTTTTGTTAATACTGATTCCTATTTGCTTTGTTATGATTACTGTAGTCGTTTGTAAAGGCTCCTGAAATATATATATCACACTCCGCTCAACGCCGATTGTTACCGATGACTAACGAAGATAACCGAATCTTCAATTCGTCAGTCTTCAACACATTATTTACTTTGCAAAGCTTTTCATTATTTTCGTATAATAGATTTAAAGTTTTAAATTGAAAGAAACAATTAACAAAAAGTAAAAAAAAATTATAAAAATAAATAAAAATAAAAAATTTTAATATTTTTATAGAATATTATCTGTAATACATATTCGAATTATTCTGTTCGTCTATGTTCGCATTATTGAAGCTATTTTTTTTATAATTTTGTTTTTTTTCAGTCCATCTGTTCGGACTTGTAAAATTTGACTTTTTCCTTGAATTTCATTCTTTATATCAATGATTTAAAAATTATTTTGCAATTTAAATTTTTAGTAAAAAGAGATTATTTTAAAAATATAAATATGTTTGTTATTTGATGAAGATATTAATTATATTAGAATAATATACATTTAGAAGGGATTAAAAATTAAATTAATGATTATTTTGACCAATAAAAAGTAGAATTGATTAAAAATTGGATTGTTTGAAACTTAAATTGAATAAAATTTAAATAAATTGAAAAAATAAATTCGAATTTTAATATATTGAAATTTGTAAAAATTAAAAGTAAAAACAAATCGAATTTGGAAAAATTAAATTTTAAATTGATTAAAATTTAAATAAATTAACAAATTAAAAGAATTAAGTTTAGAAGCGATTAAAAATTTAATTCATGATTGTTTTGCATTTGACCAATAAAAAATTAGGATTGATTAAATGTAGGGCCATTTAAAATTTAAGTCTAATTAATTTTGAATAAATTTCCATTTTAAAAGATTGAAATTTGTATAATTTAAAATTCGAATAAAAACAAATTTGGATAAATTCAATTTTGAATCAATTAAAATTTACATCGATTAAAATTCGAACAAATTTACTATTGAAACGAATTAAATTTGCATAAGCGATTAAAAATTTAATTAATTAATATGAATAATTAGTAAAAATTAGGATTAATTGAAAGTTGGATTGTTTTAAACTTAAACCGAATGTCATTTGGGCACATTATAAATTCAATATATTAAAAAAATAAATTAAAATCTTAATAGATATTTTTTTAAAATTTAAATTGGATGGATTGACAATTTAACTTACGATTGTTTTGACCAATATAATTTATAATTGATTAAATATAAGATCGCTTGAAAAGTATATCGAATGAAATTTGGACAAACTGAAATATACATAGAAAAGAATTCGAATAATTGAATTTTTGATTGTATGTATTGAAAGTTAAGCAGTTAAAGATTTAAGATACTTACAAACAACAATTAATAAAAGTTTTACTTTAACTGATAATATAAGAGATAAGTTATAAATATATTTTAGAATAAATTTCCATGAATAGGAAAAAAGAATAGTTTTAATTTTTAAAGTTTCGAAAAACAGCTTTCCTAAAGTCTTAAATCCAGAAAAGTGAAATTAAAAAATTTAAATCAAATCTTTATAAATAAAGTTAATTGTTCTGTCTCTCAAAATATTTATTTCTTTTTAATTAAATAAAAATTTGCATTAAACGTGTTTTATTCATATTTTAGTAATATATTTAAAATATTTTTAAACGTTTAATAATTTTTTCAAGCATAATATCTAAATATTTAAAGAAAATTTTCGGTTTTTACTGTTAGATAATATGCTTCATGTCAAATTATATTTAAAAAATTGTTTAACATACTTATTTCAGTAAGTAAATTTAATTAAAGAATTTTTTTTTGACTTTTTCATAGTTAGAATAGTGTATAAAATAGACCTTAAAATATTTGAGGATAAAAATAAATTATTACTATTATAGCTTAAAAAAATATGGTAATAATTTTTTAATATTTCAAGTTTTAGTGTTTCTCGAAAGTGGAAAACTTTTATAGTAGTTATAGTATATAAGAAGACTAAAAGTCATGGTAAACATGTTAAAAGCGATAGATAATCCGTGATGCGTCGTTTAGGTTTTAAATCGTATTTAAGTTAGGTATAGATATATAAGCGAAATTATGTATAATTAGGGTATAATACAGTTGTCTAGAGTAACAATGTAATTAAGTTTGAAGTTGGGAGTCTTGTAAAGAGTGAATTAATATGTGTATAGTAGTCGAACTAAATAAAAAAGTTTTTATTATTTTTATTAGATAAAAATGTGCTTTTTCCGTTTACAACAGTCTTTGAGAATGAAAACTATATCGCTACCTTAGCCAGTACAAAGTACTATAGTAAAATAAGAAGGCCGCTTTAGGTCATCTTATTTTACTATAGTGCTACTGTACTAACTACGGTTGTATGCAGTAAATGTGAAATAGAACTTTTTGACTTCCTTTTAACGTAGACTATAGTAATCACTAACATTTGTTTTGTATTCATTTCAAATAAATTCGTAATAAGTGCATTTAACTTGTGGAATGATAACAAAAAAAGCTTTTTAATCATTACAAAAAGTGGTCACATATCCGAGCAGTACTATTCAACTATTGTAATCATTACAATTAAATTTTTTTCCGTGCAATTTAGGCCGGTAGTGTAGTTATACCAAATTTCAAAAAATCAGTGGTACCTATCATTCGGAAATTTATCTCATGTACAATGTTCATTGTACATATGTATAGTGCTAAACGTTTTGGATGTTTGGATATTAAAATAAGAGCAATAGTGAGTCAAGGATAAATTTAGGGGTTTAAATGCAACTTGACACGAATCCAATAAGACGTATTCAGCCAAGTGAAAAAAGTTTCTGCGGTTTCTTTTCGAACATTTACACAGCTGATTAGAATATTGTTGAGCATACAGTTTCTTCGTGTCTTCTCGCAGCTGTAAAGCGGTCACGTGCCCTCTTGTAACCTGAACCAGTGAATAGCCCCCGTTGCCAAAAGGAATACTTGCCTCAGTTACGGTTTAATTAACTAAGTATGCCGGCAGCGGGACACCATTATACGGCCACTTTATTATGCCCACCGGTTCTGCATGATATTCCTCATAAACATCTGTCTCGATAAAGGGTACTTTGGAAAATCTCTAGTCACGCTATACCAAATGCAATGGACGATATTGACGCGATTACCCAATCGTTTAAGCGATTTTAACAGATAAGGACATTAATTATCTGTTGACATTGTTCTGTACACGAAATCGATAACAATTTATTATATTACGTACAGTGAAGTAATTTTACATTCAATCCTCCCTTTCAACATTTCTATCTTCAAGATCAATCGTTATTGACAAGTCACTTCGAAATATATATATATATAGATACATCTGGTGTTTTTTTTTTTTAATTCGAACAACTGCCAGTGTCAATGAAATTGAGAAAAAGTTTTATAGCTTGACCTTATGTTAAAGCCATTTCGGTAATTTAGAACCATCATGGGGTTGTTGTTGATCGTAAAAAATAAGTGGTAAGTTTTTATGTGGCGTTTTATTAAGAGGAGTGACATTCCGTTTGGATAATTTTTATGTTGCCGGGGTAGTGTTAACAAACAGATATACAAAAATATCAATTAAAATCGAGTATGTTACGGTAAAAGTACACATTTCGGGTCCAGGCATTTAGTCTAAAAGTATATATATTTTGGTGCCCCAGAAATTTGAGACATAAAATTTCATTCAACTTAGAGCAATGTTTTTCTACTTTATTAAATTCTTTCCATCAATTTTAACATGCAAACTATAATTTTCAATTATATTTTGTCATTTTCTAACGAATTTCTTCAACTTTTACTTTCCTTCTTCGATTTTCAATTATTTTTGACATTTTTCAACGAATTTATTTAAATTCAATTGGTTTCTTCAATTTTGAAAAATTATTGACATTTTAATTATTAACAACCTTTTACGGCCAAGTAGGTATTTATTTTTTGATAGAAGGATGAAAAAAGATGAACAAAAATGAAGTCATTCGAACAATGTAGTTTAATGCTTAAAAATTTCCCGTCGTTTCATAATCTAAATGATTTCCTCTTTAGGGAGTCTAGTAATACAAAATAATATAATTTTTTTAAATCAAAGAAGTACAAAGTATTATGTATACAAAAACATAACAATAATAAATTTAAAAATAAATAAGAATAATTGCAATAGTAAATAAATTATAAAAATAATAAACAAATAAAATCATACCAGTAATTAAAGCATAAACAAGAACATAATTTCATGAAGAATTTCAATCGTCACAATCGTATAAAACATCTCTTAATACGAAGTCGTCAATAAATTTTATATAAAACAGGAAACCAGTGTTCTTGTTTATGCTTTAATTACTGGTATGATTTTATTTCTTTATTATTTTTATAATTTATTTACTATTGTAATTATTTTTATTTTTAAATTTATTATTGTTATGTTTTTGTATACATAATACTTTGTATTTCTCTAATTTAAAAAAATTATTTTATTTTATATTACTAGACTCCCTGAAGAGGAAATCATTTAGATTTCGAAACGTCGGAAAATTTTTAAGCCATTTTAATTATTTTTCCCAATCTTTAATGCAATTTGTCATTTTCTAGTAAATTTCCTCAATAAATTTTTAATTTTTTTTTGTCATTACTTAATTACCTTCTTTTTAAAATTATTTTCTTTAATTTTCAGTTATTTTAGTCATAAACAAACTGTTTTCTTGAAATTTCAATTACAATTTTTTATTTTTTTATTCTTGCCTTAAACATGAGGAATTTAAAATTGTTTTTAATTTCAATTATTTTTCTCATTTTCGCATATTTTTTATTATAGTCTCTAATTTTCAATTATTTGTCTACAATTTCAATTACTTTTTCTATTTTTAAATGAGTTTCTTCAATTATTCTCTACAAATTTAACTCGTAACTTATATTTTTTAATTATTTTGATCGTTTTATACTGAATTTCTGAAAATAAAAATTTCTTTTACAATTCTAAATTATTGTCTTCAAAATTGGAATTATTTTTCTTATTTCTCAATGTTTCTTTTCAAATTTCGATTATTCTTCTTCTTTTAATTATTTTTTCGGCATTTTTATTAAATGCCTTCAATTCTTAATTGTTTTTCACATTTTATAAATTTTTGTTTCAATTATACTTTTAATCTTTAAACTAATTTTCTGTAATTTTCGGTGATTTTCTTCTGCTTTCAATTATTTATTTTTTGAATTTTCAATTAAAATTAAAATTTTGCAATTATATTTGTTAATAATTAATTATATTTTTCAAATCGAATTGTTTTTTCCATTTTGAAATAATTTCCTTTAATTCTCAGTTTTTCATTCAATTTTCTACTTATAGACTAGAATTTTTAATTTTGCTTCTTATAGAGTAAGTATTGTTTTACCCTCAAATTATCGATTGTGATTTTTTGACATATCTCGACATATTTTGACCTCAGGATGTCGATTAACTATTTTTTTCGCATTTAAAATTTTTGAAAAAATCGTTTTTTAGCAAACTTGTGTATTTTTTAAAAAGAAAGTTCAAATATAAGTATTTTATTTGTTTTATTTTTTAAAAACGCATCGATTGAGCTCTTTGTGAACCTTAATTTCAAAAATTAAAAATTTTTATAAAAATTATTTTTGTTATGTTTTTTTGCGTTTTATATAAATTTTATGAAAAATAATTTTTGCTCGTTTTGTACACAATTCAAAATTGCATCAATTGGCATATATAATATTTTTTTGCTAGCTAATAATTGAAACTTAGTGATGTTTGTAGTAATCTCTATTAGAAAGCAATGTTTTCAAAAAATGAATACCAAAAATGAGGTACAACTTGGCAGAGGTTCTTTTGATATTTTTTGTCAAACGGAATTCTTAAATTTTACAATATTGTCTTCAATTTCAATTATTTTTGTATTTTCAAATAAATTTCTTGAATTTAAATGTTTCTTGTCATTTCAAAATGAATGTTTTCCTTTTTCAATTATTCTCTTAAATTTTATTTTTTCTTTCTTCAGTTATAAACTGTTGTAATCAATTTAAATTACCTTTGTCACTTTTAGTATATTTCTTCTTCTTTTAATTATTATCTTCAATTTTAACTTGAAACGTACAATTTTCAATTCTGTTTGATATTTTTTAACGAGTTTCTTCAACTTTCAGTTTCTGTCTTCATTTTTCTCGTTTTGTCATAAATATTCAATTATTTTATTCAATTTCAGATTATTTTTAAATTTTTTAAATTTGAAAAATGTTGTTTTCAGCGATTTAAAAGTATTGTTTGAACAATTTGAATTATTTTCTAGATGATTCTCAAATTTTAATTACATTCTTGATGTATTTTAAAATATTTTTCTTTAATTTTCAATTATTTCTTTTTAAAGATTTTCTTAATTTTTTAGTATTTTATTTGAAATTTTAGTTCTTATTAATCTTATATATCCGTAGTATTTTATATTTTCTAACAATTGAAAATTTCTTTTAATTTTTTATCAATTTCATCAATATTTTTCTTAATTTTTCAAACATATCTTCCATTCTCTTAGGCATCTTAAAAACTTAATTTATTTTTGTCGCTTTTTAGTTAATGACTTCAATTTGTATGATAATATAATTATCTATAATTATCTATCGCTTTTAACATGTTTACCATGACTTTTAGTCTTCTTATATACTAACTACTATAAAAGTTTTCCACTTTCGAGAAAAACTAAAACTTGAAATATTAAAAAATTATTACCATATTTTTTTAAGCTATAATAGTAATAATTTATTTTTATCCTCAAATATTTTAAGGTCTATTTTATACACTATTCTAACTATGAAAAAGTCAAAAAAAAATTCTTTAATTAAATTTACTTATTGAAATAAGTATGTTAAACAATTTTTTAAATATAATTTGACATAAAGCATATTTTCTAACAGTAAAAACCGAAAATTTTCTTTAAATATTTAGATATTATGCTTGAAAAAATTATTAAACGTTTAAAAATATTTTAAATATATTACTAAAATATGAATAAAACACGTTTAATGCCAATTTTTAATTAATTAAAAAGAAATAAATATTTTGAGAGACAGAACAATTAACTTTATTAATAAAAATTTAATTAAAATTTTTTAATTTCACTTTTCTGGATTTAAGACTTTAGGAAAGCTGTTTTTCGAAACTTTAAAAATTAAAACTATTCTTTTTTCCTATTCATGGAAATTTATTCTAAAATATATTTATAACTTATCTCTTATATTATCAGTTAAAGTAAAACTTTTATTAATTGTTGTTTGTAAGTATCTTAAATCTTTAACTGCTTAACTTTCAATACATACAATCAAAAATTCAATTATTCGAATTCTTTTCTATGTATATTTCAGTTTGTCCAAATTTCATTCGATATACTTTTCAAGCGATCTTATATTTAATCAATTATAAATTATATTGGTCAAAACAATCGTAAGTTAAATTGTCAATCCATCCAAATTAAATTTTAAAAAAATATCTATTAAGATTTTAATTTATTTTTTTAATATATTGAATTTATAATGTGCCCAAATGGCATTCGGTTTAAGTTTAAAACAATCCAACTTTCAATTAATCCTAATTTTTACTAATTATTCATATTAATTAATTAAATTTTTAATAGCTTATGCAAATTTAATTCGTTTAAATAGTAAATTTGTTCGAATTTTAATCGATGTAAATTTTAATTGATTCAAAATTGAATTTATCCAAATTTGTTTTTATTCGAATTTTAAATTATACAAATTTCAATCTTTTAAAATGGAAATTTATTCAAAATTAATTAGACTTAAATTTTAAATGACCCTACATTTAATCAATCCTAATTTTTTATTGGTCAAATGCAAAACAATCATGAATTAAATTTTTAATCGCTTCTAAACTTAATTCTTTTAATTTGTTAATTTATTTAAATTTTAATCAATTTAAAATTTAATTTTTCCAAATTCGATTTGTTTTTACTTTTAATTTTTACAAATTTCAATATATTAAAATTCGAATTTATTTTTTCAATTTATTTAAATTTTATTCAATTTAAGTTTCAAACAATCCAATTTTTAATCAATTCTACTTTTTATTGGTCAAAATAATCATTAATTTAATTTTTAATCCCTTCTAAATGTATATTATTCTAATATAATTAATATCTTAATCAAATAACAAACATTTTTATTTTTTTAAAATAATCTCTTTTTACTAAAAATTTAAATTGCAAAATAATTTTTAAATCATTGATATAAAGAATGAAATTCAAGGAAAAAGTCAAATTTTACAAGTCCGAACAGATGGACTGAAAAAAAAACAAAATTATAAAAAAAATAGCTTCAATAATGCGAACATAGACGAACAGAATAACGTCGAATATGTATTATAGATAATATTCTATAAAAATATTAAAATTTTTTATTTTTATTTATTTTTATATTTTTACATTCTCATCCTAAATGAGAAAGTCTTCAATTTGTGCGATTTTGAACTTTTGCTAAAACATACATTTCTCGACGTTTTGAGACCTCCTGATTCCAAAAAAATGGGTTTTACGAAGATGTCTGTCTGTCTGTCTGTCTGTCTGTCTGTCTGTCTGTCTGTCTGTCTGTCTGTATCAAAATTTTGAAATCGGATAACTTGAGTAAAAATTGTCGTATCAACTTCAACTTTGGTATACTTTTTTTTGGTACCAATATACAGGTCGAGTTCGTTAGCCAGCAATTTTCGTCCAAAATTATCAAAAATAGAATATTTTCAAAATTCAAAAAAAAAAAAAATTTTCAAAAAAAAATTTTCTCTAATTTTTTTCTTAAACTACAAGTAAAATCGAACAAATTTTGTTTATAAAAGTTTCCGATATAATGCAACCCCACAAAGCTATGAATTTTTTAAGTTTACATGTGCAAAAAGGGGTACTGAAAGTGGATAAATCCTATACAAAAACTCTATTATTTTAAAAAAAAATGAAAAAACTTCCGGTTTTTTCTTCCTGTTTACTTCCATTGATCACAACTAATAAAACTGCATCAAAAAATATTGACTTTTCTAAAAATTTTTGGAAATTTTGAATAAATTCATTTTTACATTCTCATCCTAAATGAGAAAGTCTTCAATTTGTGCGATTTTGAACTTTTGCTAAAATATACATTTCTCGACGTTTTGAGACCTCCTGATTCCAAAAAAATTGGGTTAATTTTTTTTTTTTTTTTTTTCAAGTGCTACATACGTCTTGCTTTAAAGGAAAATTTGATATTCGCCTGTTAGTTTTCACAAACATTATTTATCTTTTGAGATTTAAATCTTTGGGAAAATTGATGTTCTTTTAAATTTAAAACTTTTGTGAATAAATATTATTATGTCCTCATAACCTGTAAGTTATTTTACAACTAAATGTAAAAATACAAGTGTTGTGTTCCTTACAATAAAAAGAAAAAATATACGAAAAATAAATCAGCAGCTGGAACTGATCACGGGATCTTCAAATTGAAAGTCCGACACACTAACCACTGCTCCATGGAGATACTTGTCATAATTTTGTTTTATTCAAATAAGTAGATAAATAGATATCAAATCGCGTATAAAATGAATAAAAATTCTGATATTATGCCCAAATAATACTTATTAAACTAGTGTTTGTAATTGATAAAATAGTTTATTATTTCTCATTAGTTTTAATACAGAATTTTAAAATCTCTTTTTATAACCTACAAATAGTCTACATTATTTACATGCGTTGTGTTATTCAATAGCCTCGACGAAGTAAAATTACGGCACCTTACGTAATATTACGACACATTGTGTATTTTTATTAAATAATGTATATTAACTGTCGTTTGCTAAAATACACGTCGGACATAGTGAAACTATTTTCCAACGTCGGATATTGTAATTTTACACAATACTGCTAAAATACTTTGTGGCAAATAATATTTTTACAGTATAATACTGAATTACGCATTGGCACGTAGTAAACTTACGACGTCTAACGTGTATTTCAGCATGTAAAATAACATGTTAAGGTACGCTCCCACTTAGTTTGTCTGCCTGCACGCGCATGCAATCGACATGAGATAGAAGAAGACAGAAATATAAATTTGCATGTTTTGTCTTCCTTTATCTCATGTCGATTGCTGCATGCGCATGCAGACAGACTCCGAGGTGAGAGTGTGCCTTTACATGTTTTAATACACTGATTTCTTTTAGAGTGTAGATCGAATTATAAGCCACACTATGTCATTTTTGTGTACATGCAATTATACTAACACAGTTGAAATGTTTTTTGCAAATGGCTATCTACAAACAGCTGAGTGATCACGTAGGTCACGTAAATAGCTTAGCAGACGAAAACCCATTGTAGCAGACGAAATTTTGAAGTTCCAAATTATCTCGCTTGGTTCTCCACTTTCGCTAATTTGATTCGTTGATAAAAACTGCATCTTATAGTTAATCGATTTTTCGACTAAAAAATCGCTATTTAAATATCTCTAAAAAAAATTTTTTTTATCTATTGTTAAAATCGTGTGTACTTCTTTAGATAATCTAATTAAGAAGTTACAGTTAAAATTTCAAGTCAATCGGATGAAAATTCTTTGAGTTCTACTGCGTGCAGGTTTCAAAAATGTGGTTTCGAGAAAAACGCGTTTGAAATTGTTTATTTTTACACTTCGGAATTGCTCCAGAAAAATTAATTTTAAGAAGAATTCTAATTTGTTTTCCATGCAAGTACGTTATTGATTATCAATCTAGGGATGTTATAGTGTACTTTAAGCCAATAAAAAAATATGGTTTCGAAAAAAATGCCTTTGAATTTAAAATTTTCTTTGTTTACACTTCGGATGTGCTTCAGAAAATAATTTTCAGAACATTTCCAAGTTGCTTCCTTGTAAAGACAATATTGATTATTTATCTAGCAATATTATATTGTATTTTAAGCCAATAAAAAAAGTCGAAGGAAAAAAAAATTGCAAACAGATGTAACCCCGTAATTGTATTCTAAATTTGAGTTTAATACTATATTGGTTTGAAGACTGGTCTTACTCAATTATGGAATTGTATTGAGGCAGAAGTCAACTAATATCAATAAGTTCAATCAGAAATTTTAAGGTTTTTTAATGACATTTAGGTGCAACAATCTTTTGCTTTGAGGATTTAAGTAACTGAGATTTTTCTTTTCGTTCCAGTATATCGCAAATATTCCGGAAAGTATTAGTATCGAGCGCGAAGCGCGAGTGCCGTGATGAGAATGTATTCCTTAAAGGCGTAGAACTTTAAGACAAAAAAAGTCTTATATTTTAAGTGAAAATCCAATTTAGAATAGCGCTAAACAGTGCCAAAGATTAAACTGGCTCATGTTGTAGGGGTCTTCCCACTGGGAAATTAGTGGGCTTGTAATGCTCAACCCTGTTAGTGCCAATTTACTAAAGAAGATCATAAAAATGTAAGATCGTTAAAAAATATTCAGTACAACTTTTTACAATATTTTCCATCAAAATTTTCTTTAATGAGATAAAAATTAGTTAATAACAATTGTTGCATGTAATTTTTAATTTTTTTAAACAAACTAATATTGTTTATTTGAAACTTTTCATCTAATAGAGCTAGAGAGTTGTAACTTTTTTCTAATGTAGCAACTATATAAAATAACTAAGCCTAATATTAGAAAAAAATTAGAATAAAATTATAAAAATTGTTTAAATAAATTAATATTGTTTATTTGCAACTTTTCATCTAATTGAGCTAGAGAGCTGAAACTTTCTCTTAATAATTTTGCAACTTTTTAAGCCTATGAAAGCTTAAAATTAATAATAAACAAAAATTCACAATTATAAAAATTGTTTAAACAAATTAATATTGTTTATTTGTAACTTATCATCTAATTGAGCTACAGAGTTGAAATTTTTTCCTAATTTTGCAACTTTTCAAGCTTATGAAAGCTTAATATTAATAATAAACGAAAATCCACAATTATCAAAATTGTTTAAACAAATTAATATTGTTTATTTGCAACTTTTCATCTAATTGAGCTAGAGAGCTAAAACTTTCTCTTAAATTTGCAACTTTTCAAGCTTATGAAGGCTCAATATTAATAATAAACGAAAATCCCCAATTATGGAAATTGTTTAAACAAATTAATATTATTTATTTGCAACTTTTCATCTAATTAAGCTAGAGAGCTGAAACTTTCTCTTAATAATTTTGCAACTTTTTAAGCCTATGAAGGCTTAAAATTAATAATAAACGAAAATTCACAATTATAAAAATTGTTTAAACAAATTAATATTGTTTATTTGTAACTTATTATCTAATTGAGCTACAGATTTGAAATTTTCTCCTAATTTTGCAACTTTTCAAGCTGATGAAAGCTTAATATTAATAATAAACGAAAATCCACAATTATAAAAATTGCTTAAACAAATTAATATTGTTTATTTGCAGCTTTTCATCTAATTGACCTAGAGAGTTGAAACTTTCTTTTAATTTTGCAACTTTTCAAACCTATGAAAGCCTTATATTAATAATAAACAAAAATCCACAATTACACTAAATGTTTAAACAAATTAATATTATTTATTTGCAACCTTTTATCTAATTGAGCTTTAGAGTTAAAACTTCCATTTAATTTTGCAACTATTCAAGAATATAAAAGCTGAATATTAATAATAAACGAAAATCAACCATTATAAAAATTGTTTAAACAAACTAATATTGTTTATTTGCAATTATTCATCGAATTGAGCTAGAGAGTTGTAACTTTCTCTTAATTTTGCATTTTTTAAGCCTATAAACGCCCAAAACTTATAGTAAACGAAAATTCATAATTATAAAACTCTTTTAAACAAATGAATATTGTTTATTCACAACTCTAATACAGTTTGGGAACTGTATTACAATATTAATATTAACAATACTAATTTGTTTAAACAATTTTTATAATTGCTGATTTTACTTTACGATTAATACTGGGCTTCATTAGGATTGAAAAATTGCAAAATTAATAAAAAGTTACAACTCTGTAACTCAATTAGATAAAAAATTGCAAATAAACAATATTAATTTGTTTAAACAATTTTTGTAATTGTGGATTTTTGTTTATTATTAATATTAATCTTTTGTAGGCTTGAATAGTTGCAAATTTAAGAAAAATTTACAACTTTCTAGCTCTATTAGATGAAAAGTTGCAAATAAACAATATTAATTTGTTTAAACAATTTTTATAATTTTATATTTAATTTTCTTTCTTATATTAGGATTTACTCAACTTAAATAGTTGCAATATTAAAAAAAAGTTACAAGTCTCTAACTCTATTAGATCAAAAATTTTCAAATAAACAATATTAATTTGTTTAAACAAATTAAAAAATACATGCAATAGTTGTTAGTAACTAATTTGTATGTAATTAAAGGAAAGTTTGATGAAAAATGGTGTAAAATGTCGTAATGAATATTTTTTAACGACGATCTTACACGTTTTTTTCGTTTATGAAGATTTTTTATGGACCTTTAAAAAATAGTAAATAATAAAAAATTTGTTAAATAAATTATTGGATCTTATTCTTTAAACTTTTCTGAGGAGAAACAGCTTTATCCGATCGAAAAATGTTAATTTTTATGGATTTTATATCAATTCCATGGATAAGTTTTTTTTCCATGCATTTTGCATGGGAAACTTTGAGCGCTTTGACCGAATTTCATGAATTTTTAAATTGAAATGAAGGGAATTTGCAATAAATAAAGCCAGGTTGACGATAAGTTTAGTATTGAAACTATTATTTAGTAACAATTTACTTATTTAAAAAAACTGGGAAGCCCAGGTTGGCCCCAACTGGCGCCCACTTACAAACTGGGAAATACTGGGAACTTTTCTACACGGGAGACTATAGTAATCATTACAATTAAATTTTTTTCCGTGATAATAACGTCAAATCGTTGTAATCGAAGATAATCAACATTAGTTTTGTTTTTCTGCTTCATTTTTGCATCACTTAAAGTACTTCTTGCATTATTTTTAAATATTATTCTTCGCATTCACTTTTACCAAAAAGCGTGGTATATGTGTAAATTTACCGGCGAATGTGAATATTTACGCACATTTACGGTAAATGTGATACTAGAGTACATAAACTGCTTTTCCCACCGCACATATGGGCGGATTTTCATAAACAGGTGGCGAAGACAAAACCTGCAGTGTGATTACTATATATTCACGTATGGTGCTTTTGTTAGAGACAAGGGCTTCAGACAGAATGAGGCCATTGTCCTGCAAGGGCGCACCACTTGCGCTATGCACGTAATGAATGTTCAAGTGCTTCGATAACAAAAATCTCTGATCTTACTGTTGATACCAATCTCCGATAGTTGATTTCATTGTCATCACATGGGATGCAATTTGCAGGTTTATTCACACGTTAGATAAGAAAATTCTCCTCAATTATTTCTAAAATACTCATAAGGATTGCACTTTGTATTTAATGACTATAAGAGCCGATCTACATAAAAGGCTTTTCAAGATAACCTAACTTTTTATTATATTAGCTTCCCGTTGCGACTGTTGAGACTAATAGACATCGTTATTTTGAAACTGGCTATTGTAATCATTGAAACATTAGATTTTTAAGCACCACCTGGTCATTCTGAAAGGAGAATTTATTTTAGTTTAATAAGACATGGTCATTTACGAAAAAGTAAAACATGTGAATCGACGTCTTTTATAGACATGTGTGCTCACTGGAAATTCATTAATTATTAAAATTATCAAAATGTTAATTAATTTCATATTTCAGTGACTGAAAGTTAACAACCCTTAAAAATTACCCATAAGAAAAATATCCGAAAAAAATGTTGTAAAACTTACCAATATTAACAATAAAAAATTCTAATCAATTTCGAAAATAGTGAAACGTACTCAGGAGTAAATCCCCTAATTTTTCAAATAACAAGAAATAGAAACCCCTAAAAACAACCTTTAAGAAAAATAATGGGAAAAAAGATTTGAAAAAAATTATCAATTCGTACAAAAAAATTCTATTCAAGTTCCAAAATGGTGAAATACGCCAACTTATTTTTCAAATTGTTAGACGCAATTAACAGCTCCTAAAAATCACTTCTAAGTAAAATAATCGAAAAAAAATTTGAGAAAAATATCAAATTGCAAAAAAAAAAAAATTATAGACGATTTTTGAACGCATATTTAAAAGTATGGGATTGTTATGATTATTTAAACATTTATTTCAAAGAATAAAGTACTTGTTTTAAGCATTACGACACTTACTACAAAGAAATAGTTGTTATATCCATTAGGAAAGTTATGTCGAAGAATCAATACAATCATTAAAAAGTTATATCTGAAGAATAGCTTGGACTTAAAAACAAATAAAACAGTAATTTCAACAATAGTCATTGCGGTTAAAACAGATTTACTTCTAATACGCTGACGTATTATTTATGACAATACTACACTGTTAAAAAAAAGAAACGCACTTTACACCAAAAAGTGCGAAGAAAATGCAATGCATCCTTAAAAGTGTTGATTTTTTGTAAGTTACACTTTTAAATTGCAACGCCAGTGTTACGGTGCAAAGTTGTTATGACACATGAGACATCAACACTGATTGGTGCGAGTGCCACTCGCGATTACACATAACCTACAATCACATCCATAAAAACACAAATTCTAAACTATCAATACACATTTTTACTCAAAAGTCATTCACTCAAGTTAATATTTAAAATTGTCAAGAGCACAAATGATATTACACACAGCTAAACAACAAAGCCACAAACGTTTTAATGGTTATGCTCAACAGAATTGACAACGCAAACATAACATATGACTATATGACATACCAATTTTTTGTAAAAGAGAATATATTCTTGAAATTCTATTCTATGTGGCACTTAAAGATCCTAAGTATTTTTTAAATTCTTGAACATATGTTCAAATAAAAACAAAATTTAAGAAGAAATTAACAAAAATATATTCATAATTTATGGAAACAAAAACGGTTTTAAGACTAGAGGCAACATATCAATTTTTGTAAAGCACAATATTTACTTGAAATTCTATTCAACATAACACATAAAGTTGCTAAATATTTTTCAAATATTCTTTAAGATATTCTAATTTTCTAAATTCAAAACACTATTTAATGATATTCTTATAAATTATGGAAACAAAATCGGGTTTTAGAATAAAGACAAAATATAAATTTTTGTAAAACCGAATACTCTTTCCAAATTCTATTATATGTGGCAAAGAAATTTCTGAAATATTGTTTTAAATTCTTTAAGATATTTGTATTCAAACCTGTATTTAAAAAAATAAGAAGATATTTTTATCATTTATGGGAACACAATCAGGTTTTAGACTACAGACCATTAAAAATTTTTGTAGCATTGAATATTTTTTAAAAATTCTATGGCAAATAAATTTTCCAAATATTATTTTAGAATCTTTAAGAAAATCCAAATTCAGAATTGTATTTAAAAAAAAAAATGATATTTTTATAATTCATGAGAACAAAATCAGGTTTTAGACCAGAGACCAAATGTCGATTTTTGTAGAATCGAATATTTTGTACACATTCAATGGCAAATAAATTTCCCAAATATTATTTTAGAATCTTTAAGAAAATCCAAATTCAGAATATTTAAAAAAAATTGCTGATATTTTTATTATTTATGAGAAGAAGATCAGGTTTTAGACCAGAGACCAAATGTCAATTTTTGTAGAATCGAATATTTTGTACACATTCTATGGCAAATAAATTTCCTAATTTTAGAATCTTTAAGAAAATCCAAATTCAGAACAATAAAAAAAAATTTATGATGTTTTTATAATTTATGAGAACGAAATCGGGTTTTAGACCTGAGACCAAATATAAATTTTTGTAGAATCAAATATTTTTTACACATTCGATGGCAAATAAATTTCCCAAATATTATTTTGTAATCTTTAAGGAAATCCAAATTCAGAATTGAATTAAAAAAAAATAGCTGCTATTTTTATTATTTATGAGAAGAAAATCAGGTTTCAGACCAGAAAGCAAATGTCAATTTTTGTAGAATCGAATATTTTGTACACATTCTATGGCAAATAAATTTCCTAATTTTAGAATCTTTAAGAAAATCCAAATTCAGAACAATAAAAAAAAATTGATGATATTTTTATAATTTATGAGAACGAAATCGGGTTTTAGACCTGAGACCAAATATCAAGTTTTGTACAATCAAATATTTTTTACACATTCTATGGAAAAGAAATTTCCTAAATATTATAAAATAATCTTTAAGAAAATCCAAATTCAGAACAATATTTAAAAAAAATTGCTGATATTTTTATTATTTATAAGAAGAAAATCAGGTTTTAGACCAGAGAGCAAATGTAAATTTTTGTAGAATCGAATATTTTTTACACATTCGATGGCAAATAAATTTCCCAAATATTATTTTATAATCTTTAAGGAAATCCAAATTCAGAATTGAATTAAAAAAAAATAGCTGCTATTTTTATTATTTATGAGAAGAAAATCAGGTTTTAGACCAGAGACCAAATGTCAATTTTTGTAGAATCGAATATTCTGTACACATTCTATGGCAAATAAATTTCCTAATTTTAGAATCTTTAAGAAAATCCAAATTCAGAACAATAAAAAAAAATTTATGATGTTTTTATAATTTATGAGAACGAAATCGGGTTTTAGACCTGTGACGAAATATACATTTTTGTAGAATCAAATATTTTTTACACATTCGATGGCAAATAAATTTCCCAAATATTATTTTGTAATCTTTAAGGAAATCCAAATTCAGAATTGAATTAAAAAAAAATAGCTGCTATTTTTATTATTTATGAGAAGAAAATCAGGTTTCAGACCAGAAAGCAAATGTCAATTTTTGTAGAATCGAATATTTTGTACACATTCTATTGCAAATAAATTTCCTAATTTTAGAATCTTTAAGAAAATCCAAATTCAGAACAATAAAAAAAAATTGATGATATTTTTATAATTTATGAGAACGAAATCGGGTTTTAGACCTGAGACCAAATATCAAGTTTTGTACAATCAAATATTTTTTACACATTCTATGGAAAAGAAATTTCCTAAATATTATAAAATAATCTTTAAGAAAATCCAAATTCAGAACAATATTTAAAAAAAATTGCTGATATTTTTATTATTTATAAGAAGAAAATCAGGTTTTAGACCAGAGAGCAAATGTAAATTTTTGTAGAATCGAATATTTTTTACACATTCGATGGCAAATAAATTTCCCAAATATTATTTTATAATCTTTAAGGAAATCCAAATTCAGAATTGAATTAAAAAAAAATAGCTGCTATTTTTATTATTTATGAGAAGAAAATCAGGTTTTAGACCAGAGACCAAATGTCAATTTTTGTAGAATCGAATATTCTGTACACATTCTATGGCAAATAAATTTCCTAATTTTAGAATCTTTAAGAAAATCCAAATTCAGAACAATAAAAAAAAATTTATGATGTTTTTATAATTTATGAGAACGAAATCGGGTTTTAGACCTGTGACGAAATATACATTTTTGTAGAATCAAATATTTTTTACACATTCGATGGCAAATAAATTTCCCAAATATTATTTTGTAATCTTTAAGGAAATCCAAATTCAGAATTGAATTAAAAAAAAATAGCTGCTATTTTTATTATTTATGAGAAGAAAATCAGGTTTCAGACCAGAAAGCAAATGTCAATTTTTGTAGAATCGAATATTTTGTACACATTCTATTGCAAATAAATTTCCTAATTTTAGAATCTTTAAGAAAATCCAAATTCAGAACAATAAAAAAAAATTGATGATATTTTTATAATTTATGAGAACGAAATCGGGTTTTAGACCTGAGACCAAATATCAAGTTTTGTACAATCAAATATTTTTTACACATTCTATGGAAAAGAAATTTCCTAAATATTATAAAATAATCTTTAAGAAAATCCAAATTCAGAACAATATTTAAAAAAAATTGCTGATATTTTTATTATTTATAAGAAGAAAATCAGGTTTTAGACCAGAGAGCAAATGTAAATTTTTGTAGAATCGAATATTTTTTACACATTCGATGGCAAATAAATTTCCCAAATATTATTTTATAATCTTTAAGGAAATCCAAATTCAGAATTGAATTAAAAAAAAATAGCTGCTATTTTTATTATTTATGAGAAGAAAATCAGGTTTTAGACCAGAGACCAAATGTCAATTTTTGTAGAATCGAATATTCTGTACACATTCTATGGCAAATAAATTTCCTAATTTTAGAATCTTTAAGAAAATCCAAATTCAGAACAATAAAAAAAAATTTATGATGTTTTTATAATTTATGAGAACGAAATCGGGTTTTAGACCTGTGACGAAATATACATTTTTGTAGAATCAAATATTTTTTACACATTCGATGGCAAATAAATTTCCCAAATATTATTTTGTAATCTTTAAGGAAATCCAAATTCAGAATTGAATTAAAAAAAAATAGCTGCTATTTTTATTATTTATGAGAAGAAAATCAGGTTTCAGACCAGAAAGCAAATGTCAATTTTTGTAGAATCGAATATTTTGTACACATTCTATGGCAAATAAATTTCCTAATTTTAGAATCTTTAAGAAAATCCAAATTCAGAACAATAAAAAAAAATTGATGATATTTTTATAATTTATGAGAACGAAATCGGGTTTTAGACCTGAGACCAAATATCAAGTTTTGTACAATCAAATATTTTTTACACATTCTATGGAAAAGAAATTTCCTAAATATTATAAAATAATCTTTAAGAAAATCCAAATTCAGAACAATATTTAAAAAAAATTGCTGATATTTTTATTATTTATAAGAAGAAAATCAGGTTTTAGACCAGAGAGCAAATGTAAATTTTTGTAGAATCGAATATTTTGTACACATTCAATGGCAAATAAATTTCCCAAATATTATTTTATAATCTTTAAGGAAATCCAAATTCAGAATTGAATTAAAAAAAAATAGCTGCTATTTTTATTATTTATGAGAAGAAAATCAGGTTTTAGACCAGAGACCAAATGTCAATTTTTGTAGAATCGAATATTCTGTACACATTCTATGGCAAATAAATTTCCTAATTTTAGAATCTTTAAGAAAATCCAAATTCAGAACAATAAAAAAAAATTTATGATGTTTTTATAATTTATGAGAACGAAATCGGGTTTTAGACCTGAGACGAAATATACATTTTTGTAGAATCAAATATTTTTTACACATTCGATGGCAAATAAATTTCCCAAATATTATTTTGTAATCTTTAAGGAAATCCAAATTCAGAATTGAATTAAAAAGAAAATAGCTGCTATTTTTATTATTTATGAGTAGAAAATCAGGTTTCAGACCAGAAAGCAAATGTCAATTTTTGTAGAATCGAATATTTTGTACACATTCTATGGCAAATAAATTTCCTAATTTTAGAATCTTTAAGAAAATCCAAATTCAGAACAATAAAAAAAAATTGATGATATTTTTATAATTTGTGAGAACGAAATCGGGTTTTAGACCTGAGACCAAATATCAAGTTTTGTACAATCAAATATTTTTTACACATTCTATGGAAAAGAAATTTCCTAAATATTATAAAATAATCTTTAAGAAAATCCAAATTCAGAACAATATTTAAAAAAAATTGCTGATATTTTTATTATTTATGAGAAGAAAATCAGGTTTTAGACCAGAGAGCAAATGTCAATTTTTGTAGAATCGAATATTTTTTACACATTCGATGGCAAATAAATTTCCCAAATATTATTTTAGAATCTTTAAGAAAATCCAAATTCAGAACAATAAAAAAAAATTGATTATAGTTTTATAATTTATGAGAACGAAATCGGGTTTTAGACCTGAGACCAAATATCAATTTTTGTAGAATCAAATATTTTTTACACATTCTATGGAAAAGAAATTTCCTAAATATTATAAAATAATCTTTAAGAAAATCCAAATTCAGAATTGAATTTAAAAAAAAATAGCTGATATTTTTTTTATTATTTATGAGAAGATAATCAGGCTTTAGACCAGAGACCAAATGTCAATTTTTGTAGAATCGAATATTTTTTACACATTCTATGGCAAATAAATTTCGCAAATATTATTTTATAATCTTTAAGAAAATCCAAATTCAGAACAATATTTAAAAAAAATAGCTGATATTTTTATTATTTATGAGAAGAAAATCAGGTTTTAGAGCAGAGAGCAAATGTCAATTTTTGTAGAATCGAATATTTTTTACCAATTCTATGGCTAATAAATTTACTAAATATCAATTTTTGTATGACTGAATATCTTTTCTAATTTTTATTGTATGTGTCATATTAATTTCCCAAATTTTAATTGTTATTTTTTAAGATATTTAATTTTTAATCCTGTATTTAAAAAAAATTATATGATATTTCTATAATTTATGGAATCAAAAACAGGTTTTAGAATAGAGACAAAATATTAATTTTGGTCAAACCGAATATTTTTTTCGAATTCTATTCTATGTGGCACATAAATTTCCTAAATATTATTTTAGATTCTTTAAGATATTTTAAATTCAGAAATGTATTATATAAATTATAAAAATATCATTTAATTTTTTTAAATACAATTCTAAATTTAAAATATCTTTAAGAATCTAAAAAAATAATTGGGAAATTTATGACACATAGATTAAATTTTGGAAAAAATATTCTGTTTTACAAAAATTGATATTTTGTGTCTATTCTAAAACTTGTTCTTGTTTCGATAAAATTTAAAAATATAATCTAATTTTTTTTCAATACAGTTCTTATTTTAACACAGCCTAAGGAATTGCAAAACATATTTAGCAAATTTATATACCACCTAGAATAGAATTTGGAAAAATTGTTCTGTTTTACAAAAATTGATATTTTGTCTCTATTCTAAAACCTGCTTTGGTTTTAATAAATTATAGGAATATCATCCAATTTTTTTTAAATACAGTTTTGAGTTTGGAATATCTTAAAAATACTAAAACAGTATTTTTGATATTTATTTGCCACATAGAACACATTTTGTAAAAAACATTCGATTCTACAACAATTGATATTTTTCTCTATTATAAAACCTGTTCCTATTTTTCTAAGTTATAAAAATAAATTCCAATTGTTTTTAAATACAATTCTGAATTTAAAATATCTTAAAGAAGCTGAAATAATATTCGGGAAATTTATATGCCACATAGAATAGACTAGAGAATTGAATAAATTGATATGACATTATTTTCAATACTTTGTTTAGGTTATGTCGTCGAGTAATCTTTTTTAGTTTTTATTTACTTCTGTGTTTTATTGTTTTTCACTTTATATATTAAGTTTCATTAGGTATATTATGTTTTTGATAAACTGGATTTATAATATTTAAATATTTAGTAATCATTTAGTTTACTAATAATGGTCTGTTTTAATTTTGAACGTTTTTTGATGCGCGTTCGCGCATCGGAAACTTCTAGTCATGCCATATATATAGTTGTCTGCTAGTGGATTCAGTGAAAACGAAAATTAGAAGAAAACGTAAAAATGGCTATTCTCAGATGTTGACAAAGGGGGCGAAGAGAGGGACAGTTAGACAAAGAAACTGACAATCGCACTTTTTGGTGCGATTTGATAGTCCGTTTACACCGCTTGGTTGTAAATCCCCATTTGTTTTAAGTTTACACTCGGCGGGTGTAGTGCACGGCCAAAATCGCACCGATTTCTTAACACCGGTGTAAAGTTGTAAGCGCATATACCATTTTTTTAACAGTGTAACATTGTTGAGTATATATTGCGTAGAGTATTGTACATCGCATAGAGTAGAATATAGGGCAAAATTGATCAAATTAAAAATTTAAACAAAATGGAAAAAAATAATAAAAAGTTAAAAATATTTGCAAATTTTGCAAATTAGTTTACAAATAATTAAATCCATTAAAAATTCAACAAAATAATTGAAAAATCAAAAAAATACCTAACATTTTTATAAATCATTGTTAAAAAGAATGAAAATAATTGAAATTTGAGAAAAGTACTTTAATTTGTTAGAAATTAATTAAAAACAAATGGAAATATTTAAAAATTGGGGGAATAATGATAAAAAATAATTTAAATGCATGGTTAAAACAACAAGTTACAAAAATAAATGTGATTTGAAAAGAGTAATTAAAAAAATTACAAATATTATTTTAAGTAGAAAAAAAATATTTAAATTTCTGAAATTACTTGAAAACATAAGAAATTAATTGAAAATAATCCGAATAATTAAAAATTGAAAAAAATGTATTTGTGTAGAAAATGGTTGAATAATGACAAAAATGACTGAAATTTAAAAAGAATTAATGAAAAATGAGAAATATATTCAAAAATGAAGTAAAAAAATAAAAAATTTAATACATTATTTGAAAAATTCTATGAAGTAGTTGAAAAATTAACGAAATAATTAAAATGTGAAGAAACTCATTGAATTATGACATAAATAATTGAAAACTCATCTTCAAAAGTTAATAAACTCATGACCATAAAAAAAAAAAAATTAAAGAAAATGATATTTAAAGAAAGTAATAAAAAAGTGTCAAAAATATTTGAATATTGACAAAAATACTTGTAACTAGAAAAAATATTTAAGAAATGACAAAAATAATTGATAATTTTAAAAAAATTAAAAATTTAAAGAAAATACTTGAAAACTTGACAAAACAAAATAATTGAGAAAAATAATTGAAAGTTGAAGAAATTAATTGAAGTTTAAAGACAATAATTGAAATTTGAAGAGAATAATTAAAAAATGTCAAAAGAACTCAAAAATGAAAAAAATAATTAAAGTTTAAAGAATATAATTGAAAAAGGTGTAAAAAAATTAATAAATTCGTACCAATAATAGAAAGAATGATGGAAAATAATAATTAAAAATAGGTGTAAGAAGTAAAAAAGTTCATCACAATAAAAAAAATTAAATAAAATTTAATTTGTAAAAAATAATTCTAAAATGGCAAAAAATATTAAACAAATAATTGGAAAATAGCAAAAATAATTGATTAATGACAAAATTAATTGAAATTTGAAGAAAATAATTGAAAAATAACGAAAAAGAATTAAACTTGTGTAGAAAATTTGGATATTCCTGACAATAATTTGAAGATTGAAGAAAACAATTGAAATTTAAAAAAAATAATTGAAAAGTTTCAAAAATAATTGAAAAGTTTTATAAATAATTGAAATTACAAGAAGATAATTGAACAATTACAAAAACAATTGTAATTTGAAAAAATAATTGATAACTGTTGCATAAAATTAAAAATTTAAAGACAATACTTGAGAAATTTACCAAACAATTGAAATTTTAAGAAACAGATTGAATAATGAAATAAATAATTGAAAGCTGGTGTATAAATAAAAAAAAAAAAAATTATAGAGAATAATTGAAACTTGAAGAAAATAATTAATTATATTAATTAATTATATATTTATAATATAATAAAATAATATATCTGAAATTTTCATTTTCTTTAATAAATTTTCGATTATTTATATAATGTTGTAATTATTTTCCTGAATTTAAAATTCATGAAATCATTTTGTAATACATACTTTTACTTTTCAAATATTCTGTATTTTTTAAAATTATGTTTTTATGATTGCAATTAATATCTACAAAATTAAACTATTTTTTTCATTTTTCAAAAATTTTCTTCAATAATTCACATTATTTTTCAATATTTTCCCTAATTCTTAAATTCCAAATTTCTGCAAGTTTCAATTATTTCTTTTACTTTTTCAAATAAAACTTTTTCAGTTTAAATTATATCCTTCAATATCAAATTAGTTTCATTATTTATTAATTAACTTTCAATTTCTTTTGCCATTCTTCAATTATTTTTACAAAATATATGAGTTTTGTTTTTTGTATTTTTCAAGTATTTCAATGATGTTCTTGGATTTTGAATCACTTTCTTTTATGTCAAATAAATTTTGTAATTTTCTCAATTTGTGTTCTTAAATTTTCAAAATTAACTTTAGTTTCCATTTATTTTTATCCTTTTTCAAGTAGTCTTGCTTATCTTAAATATATTCTGTAATTTTTTCAGTTACTTTTTCACAAATTTTTATTAAATTCTTCAATTTTCAATTATTTTTATCATTTTTAAATTAGTTTTTGTCATTTTCAATTATTTTTAAATAAATTCTCTAACTTTTTTTTATTATTTATCTCTAATCTCAATTATTTTTTCAATTCACATTTATTTTTGTTATTCTGCAATAATTGTCTTTTATTATAACTATATATTGTAATTTTTTTAATTATTTTTAACAAACTAAAATTATTGTCTTCAATTTTTCATTATTTTTATTACTTTGCAAATTTTTTCTTGGAGTTTTTATTACTTTCATTAGTCTTCAATTAATTTCCTAGATTTTAAAATATTTTTATCAAATTTTAAAAATTTTCTTCAATTTTCAATTATTATTGTTATCATTTGCAATCAATTTCTTCAAATTTTAGTTATTTACAAATTTCATTCTTCAATTGAATTTCTAAATTTTTAATTATTTATCTCATTTCTCAATTAGTTTTTCCAATTTTAATTTTTTTTATCTTTTTGCATTTATTTCGGCCACCTTTTAATTAGATATATTAATTTCTTTTCAATTTATATCCTAAATTTTCATGTATTATGTCAAATCTAAGGTATTGTACACACTTTTCAATCTTTTAATCATTTTTCAATTATTTTTCTCAAATTTCAATGAAGTTCGTCAATTTTTTTTTTTTAATTTTTAATGATTTTCACTAATTTTATATTATTTTGATTATTTGTTTATTAATTCCGAAAATCTACTCAAAATCAAATAAATTGTCAACTTTTGCGTTAAAATAATTACGATAATTAAGAAATTCTTTATTTTAATATTATTTTATTTCTCTTCTCCTCCTCCCACCACCGGTCAATATTCGCAAAAATTTACATGTATCTGTCCCTGATTAAACATATTTTTTAACTTCTATTTTTCTAAGGAATATAGAGGGGGGGGGGGAATATTTATCTCGCACCAGGCGCGAAAAACCTAAGTTACGGCTCTGTGTCATTTCTGACAAAATTTCTCATGTACGATTTTTAAACAGGGAATTTTCTATATTTACATATTTAAATACGCACACTTTTAAGCTTATTTGTAAAAATTATTTACAGATTTAATAAATTCTCTGAAGAAGGCATACATTTGATGCTGAAACGTTTGAAATAAAGAATAGAGTTTCTTTTTCCACAGATCCTAAAGCCAATATAACCTTCATTACATTATTAAGGATAATGTTTTTTTAACACATTCTTTAAAAAGTAACAAAAATTTCGAAAACCGATATGCTGCTGTTTCTATGGCACATTTTGTCACACAATACGAACCTCATTACATCAAAATTCAAATGCCTATTGTCACTTGGGGTGAACTGCAACAGGTGGGCCCTTTTCGCGGATCCCTCTATTGAAGCTTATACGCGACGCATAATGAAACACTTCTATATATATATATATATATATACATGACAAACGTGCTTTTCCCAATAAAGCACATTATTTACCACAATCACACTGAAACGATCTTAAAAGCTAGATTTCACCAGTTTTATCGAAATCTCGTTATGCTGCATTTCTTTGTTTCAAATGCTTTTATAAGAGCATAATATTCATCCCCCTCGGGACTACATTGTACATATTGAAATAAATATACGAATGTGTATAGGCACATTGAAGTATAAATAGCGCAGAAGGTTTCTCTACGTACAAATATCGACACGCCATATGTCGCTTCGATGCGTGCTGTGTATTTTCTAGTGCAGATATATAAGTATGTGCACTCACACAGAACCTAAAATAAATACGGAGATAGGAAAGAGCTGATCCTTCGAGTCGCGTTTCATTGCGGGGGTCGATCGTGTCTCTATCATTTTTCATGGGAACCATAGAAACGCTATATAGATTTTAAAACCTGTCGTGGGAACCGTAACAGTTTTTCGCAAACACATTTGACAATGACGTGCGTTCCGCACTTTAACCACTTTATGACATGTTTGCATACGTGCAATTACTGTAATTACTGATATTACATGACTACTTACAGAAAGTGAACTTGGTTTCAACTGCTGAAAATTCTCATTACACACTTTATGGGCCTATACATATGTTGACGTTGTCAAATTTGTTTAACTATAATTTTATCATCTCACATAATACTACCTTAATAAATTTATTGTTATTTATATATTTAAGATTACAATATTAGTTCTTTTATATGTCTGATATGTTTTTTTCTTATTTTCCAGAGAGTTCAACAAATATGATAAAGTTCAAGCATTCATAAACTTGAACTATTGTTACACATGCTGATTGTGTGCATCATTATAGTTTTGTTATTCTTTAAAAAAATGACGACAACTTATTAATGTTTATGGCATTCCGTTCAGGTGAAAATTGTCAACAAAACTACAAGGAAAAAAATTTAATTGTAATGATTACTATAGTCTACAGTACAGCTCGGATATGTGACCACTTTTTGCGATGAATACAAAAAATGTGTTAATGATTAAAAAGTTGAACAGGAGCGATTACTATAGTAGTTTGTAAGGAGTACATGCACTGTAGTATTCGAGATAAACTTGAGTTTTTGGAATCATTACATTTCTAAATGTATAGATTAAAAGAAAAACTGTACTTGTTCACATATAAAATAGTTATGATTACAGTAGTCTATAGTAAAAACGAATTGTGCTACAGGGCGACGAAAATTAAAGTTTTGTTAATACTGATTCCTATTTGCTTTGTTATGATTACTGTAGTCGTTTGTAAAGGCTCCTGAAATATATATATCACACTCCGTTCAACGCCGATTGTTACCGATGACTAACGAAGATAACCGAATCTTTAATTCGTCAGTCTCCAACACATTATTTACTTTGCAAAGCTTTTCATTATTTTCGTATAATAGATTTAAAGTTTTAAATTGAAAGAAACAATTAACAAAAAGTAAAAAAAAAATATAAAAATAAATAAAAATAAAAAATTTTAATATTTTTATAGAATATTATCTATAATACATATTCGACGTTATTCTGTTCGTCTATGTTCGCATTATTGAAGCTATTTTTTTTATAATTTTGTTTTTTTTCAGTCCATCTGTTCGGACTTGTAAAATTTGACTTTTTCCTTGAATTTCATTCTTTATATCAATGATTTAAAAATTATTTTGCAATTTAAATTTTTAGTAAAAAGAGATTATTTTAAAAAAATAAATATGTTTGTTATTTGATTAAGATATTAATTATATTAGAATAATATACATTTAGAAGGGATTAAAAATTAAATTAATGATTATTTTGACCAATAAAAAGTAGAATTGATTAAAAATTGGATTGTTTGAAACTTAAATTGAATAAAATTTAAATAAATTGAAAAAATAAATTCGAATTTTAATATATTGAAATTTGTAAAAATTAAAAGTAAAAACAAATCGAATTTGGAAAAATTAAATTTTAAATTGATTAAAATTTAAATAAATTAACAAATTAAAAGAATTAAGTTTAGAAGCGATTAAAAATTTAATTCATGATTGTTTTGCATTTGACCAATAAAAAATTAGGATTGATTAAATGTAGGGTCATTTAAAATTTAAGTCTAATTAATTTTGAATAAATTTCCATTTTAAAAGATTGAAATGTGTATAATTTAAAATTCGAATAAAAACAAATTTGGATAAATTCAATTTTGAATCAATTAAAATTTACATCGATTAAAATTCGAACAAATTTACTATTTAAACGAATTAAATTTGCATAAGCGATTAAAAATTTAATTAATTAATATGAATAATTAGTAAAAATTAGGATTAATTGAAAGTTGGATTGTTTTAAACTTAAACCGAATGCCATTTGGGCACATTATAAATTCAATATATTAAAAAAATAAATTAAAATCTTAATAGATATTTTTTTAAAATTTAATTTGGATGGATTGACAATTTAACTTACGATTGTTTTGACCAATATAATTTATAATTGATTAAATATAAGATCGCTTGAAAAGTATATCGAATGAAATTTAGACAAACTGAAATATACATAGAAAAGAATTCGAATAATTGAATTTTTGATTGTATGTATTGAAAGTTAAGCAGTTAAAGATTTAAGATACTTACAAAGAACAATAAATAAAAGTTTTACTTTAACTGATAATATAAGAGATAAGTTATAAATATATTTTAGAATAAATTTCCATGAATAGGAAAAAAGAATTGTTTTAATTTTTAAAGTTTTGAAAAACAGCTTTCCTAAAGTCTTAAATCCAGAAAAGTGAAATTAAAAAATTTAAATTAAATTTTTATAAATAAAGTTAATTGTTCTGTCTCTCAAAATATTTATTTCTTTTTAATTAAATAAAAATTGGCATTAAACGTGTTTTATTCATATTTTAGTAATATATTTAAAATATTTTTAAACGTTTAATAATTTTTTCAAGCATAATATCTAAAAATTTAAAGAAAATTTTCGGTTTTTACTGTTAGAAAATATGCTTTATGTCAAATTATATTTAAAAAATTGTTTAACATACTTATTTCAGTAAGTAAATTTAATTAAAGAAATTTTTTTTTGACTTTTTCATAGTTAGAATAGACCTTAAAATATTTGAGGATAAAAATAAATTATTACTATTATAGCTTAAAAAAATATGGTAATAATTTTTTAATATTTCAAGTTTTAGTGTTTCTCGAAAGTGGAAAACTTTTATAGTAGTTAGTATATAAGAAGACTAAAAGTCATGGTAAACATGTTAAAAGCGATAGATAATCCGTGATGCGTCGTTTAGGTTTTAAATCGTATTTAAGTTAGGTATAGATATATAAGCGAAATAATGTATAATTAGGGTATAATACAGTTGTCTAGAGTAACAATGTAATTAAGTTTGAAGTTGGGAGTCTTGTAAAGAGTGAATTAATATGTGTATAGTAGTCGAACTAAATAAAAAAGTTTTTATTATTTTTATTAGATAAAAATGTGCTTTTTTTTTTGCAACAGTCTTTGAGAATCAAAACTATATATCGCTACCTTAGCCAGTACAAAGTACTATAGTAAAATAAGAAGGCCGCTTTAGGTCATCTTATTTTACTATAGTGCTACTGTACTAACTACGGTTGTATGCAGTAAATGTGAAATAGAACTTTTTGACTTCCTTTTAACGTAGACTATAGTAATCACTAACATTTGTTTTGTATTCATTTCAAATAAATTCGTAATAAGTGCATTTAACTTGTGGAATGATAACAAAAAAAGCTTTTTAATCATTACAAAAAGTGGTCACATATCCGAGCAGTACTATTCAACTATTGTAATCATTACAATTAAATTTTTTTCCGTGTGCTGATTGTGTGCATCATTATAGTTTTGTTATTCTTTAAAAAAATGACGACAACTTATTAATGTTTATGGCATTCCGTTCAGGTGGAAATTGTCTACAAAACTATAATGAAAACTATTTTCATTTTTCTTTGCTGTGAATAATATCCACTGCAAATAAAAGCCAGTGAGATGGATAAACCGAACATGTCGATAAACGGACGTGTATATTCATGGGAATCTATGATACATATGTAAGTAGCCAAGAAGTTGAACGATAGGCATACCCTTTGTTGCATGTCATTGACCTTAACTTTGCGATAGGAAAGGAGCAATGAAAGAATTTTTCTTTCCCTCTAATGAAATCAATATTTAGGGCAATAAATGCAAACACTCTGGGAATATTTGCTTCTAAGTGTTCGATTCATCAGAATAAGTAATCATCGAGAAGGTTGCCATCGGGACGATTACTGGGATGTTTGGCATTGTGGTGTCACAGCTTCCCCATCCACCTGTCATTCAACTGTCACATGAGACGAGAAGGCTGCTTTTCATTTCAGGCGCATTCATCAACGAATCAAATTGTCAACCATTCTTCTGCAGCTTTTGTCACACTCTTTTGCGCAATACTTGTTTTCATTTGTTTAATTACAAAAAGCGTATACTTATGTAATGTGTAAAGAAAAAAGTTCCTTCTAAGTCTCACCCCCTTAGAAACCTTTCATTCAGTGATAAAATAAATATCAAATTTTTCCAGTTCTTTAAAAAATGTTTTAACCTCGGTCCAGGGTCTTTAAAGTATTTTTAACCATCAACACTAAGCTAAAAAATGGGTTAAATTTCAGGTGATACAGCTTTTTCTACTAGGGTTTATCAGGCGCTGAAAATTTTTTTATCATATATGAATACATTTAATTAAAAAACATTAACGGTTCGTGGGTTTCGGTTTTATGCCTAATCGGTATGGTTTACTCGAGATAAATCGCTTTACAGAAGACTAATTATCATTCAAGGAAATGAGGGATTATAGGTATAAGGTGGCAAAGAAATTAAAATGGTAGCGTGCACAAGTGGCATGGGTGTTGCGAGAAACCTGTAAAATGCTTCACCTGTATTGTCTCTCGCATGACTGATTCGTTTAATGCCCTCTAAAACACCATATGTGATGAACTAGGTGGTTATTTACAGCAGCGACTGTCATTATGAGACCAATGTGCTTCAATTGATTTAAAACTTTATTTTCCAAGAAATATTAAAAATCATTGGTATTATTCCTTGTCTTAATTAGTTTTTTTTGTGTTAAACTTAATAGTATTTTTTACTTTATTAAAATTTTGTTAAGTTTGACATTTATAACAATCTTATTCTTGTATTTTAACAATATTTTTTCGAGATAATAAGATTAGCAAGCATAGTGGGGGTATGTTAATATAAATTTTTCTAATATTACTTGTTGCGAGACACATACTCACTTTCCGCTTGCTCCAGAAGATCATAATTATCCCGCCTTATTAATTAACGTGTATCTTATATTGAGAACACTAATTTATAGCGTCTAATTTTCCATATGTTTTATAATAATACTACTGTTTCATGTAATTTCAAGAAGGCAAGACTTGACCTTTTATTAAAGACTTTAAAGTGGTATATAATATATTAAAAATGAAAAATTAATCTCTATCAGAGAAACATGTTATATTTCACGCTTAAATTTATTAATGACTTGTTTTTAGTTTATCTGAACCTGAGTATCTCAAATATTTAAACAATTATATATTTAATCGCCAAAATAGTATGTAAATCTATTAATTTGTTTTTATACTATTTATAACTAAATATAGCTTATATACATGTATATTTCGTTACCCATTTATGGTCCTTTATGGACTGCGGGGACTAAATAAAATAAATAAAATAAAATAAAAGACTGAATTAAACAATTTCTTCAATTTTTAATAATTCTTTTCTATTATTATTTCAGTTACGTACTTGGTACAATTTTTCACAATTTTTATCATTTTTCAATTATTTCCACCAATTTCCAATTATTTTCAGTGTTTATCAATTTTTTCCCTGATTATTAAATTTTGTTTCATTTATTCAATTGCTTTTTCAGTTTTAATCATTTTCTTGAACATCGAATATATAAATAATTCTATAAATAAATTTATCGAATAAATAAATTTCATTTATCAATATTGTTTTTCCAAAATATAATTATTTTTTAAATCATAATTATTTTTTTTAAATAACAAGACTAATTATATGGTAAAACTCCAATCATTTTCATTTATTTTAAAAATTATCTGTAATTTTTTCAAATTTCAATAACTTTTCAACATTTTTAATTATTTTAATTATTGTTCAAAACATCTCGATATTGTCAAAAAATTTCTGTATTCTTTAAAATTATTTTCCACAAATGTTTTTATAGTTATCTTCAATTTTAAATTATTTTCTTCAAATTTCAATCAATTTCCATAAAATTTTCAATTATTTTTAAATTAATTTACAAATTTCTAGTTATTTATCTAACAAAAGAGGGGGGGTCGGACTTCCACCCAAAATTTCAATTATTTTTTTTTTAATTTACGATTATTTTTACCATAATGCAATTATTTTCTTTTATTTCAAATATATTTTGTAATTTTTCAATTATTTTCTACATATTAAAAATATTTTCTTGAATATTTAGGTATTTATGTCATTTTAGGAATTATTCTCTACAATTTTAAATTATTTCCTTTATGCTTCAAACAATCTTTTACATTTTTAATTAATTTTCACAAATTTCAATTCTTTTTTTCACACTTTAATTAATTCTCTCAACTTTTAATTGTTCTCTTCAATTTTGAATTGATTTTATCGTTTCCCAAGTATCACCTTCTCTAATTTTTAAACATTTTTGAATTTTTTTTTATTTTTATTTATTTATTTATTTATTTATCAAAGTATACGGGTCATTTTCATTATTCTTCAATTATTTTCTTAAATTTTCAATTATTAATCTTAATTTTTTACTATTTTTGTTTAATTTTCCTTTAATTTTACCATTTTTAACATTATTCTTTTCAATTTTAAATTAATAAAATTATTTTTATTTCTGAATTAATTTCGTAAATTTCCAATTATTTAGTTTTTATTTATTTATTTATTAGAAAATTTACGGGCTCAAAGACATTTATTATCTCAAATCTAAATTATTGTCTTTAATTTTCAATTTTCAAAACTATTTAAAAATTAGTATTTTTCATTTATCAATTATCGTAAATCTGTATATAAATAAATAGATATATTTTGAAATTTTTAAAATTATTTTTCTCATACTTTCATTAGTTTTAAGTTAGTTTTAATTGATTTCCTTCTTAAGCCTCGTCTCATGCAATATTACATTATTATCTTTAATTTTTATTCATTTTTAAGTCTTTTCTCTAATTTTTTAAATAATTTTCATTTTTTTTTAAATTTTTGAAAATTTTAATTATTTAATTAAAATTTTAATAAATTTCTAAAATTTTCAGATATTTTTCTCAAAATTCAATTATTTTTATCACTTTTCAATTATTATATTATACCCAAATGTTAATTATTTTTATTTTTTCAAATAATTTTAAAGATTTTCAAGTATTTTTCTAAAGAAAATATATTTTATGATCAAATAAAAAAATTCAATTACTGTTTTTAATTTTCAATTTTTATTATACTTTTTCAATTAGTTTTTCCAATTTTAAATATTATGTTCATTATTTTTCAATTAATTTCTAAAATTTGCAATTTTTTTTTCAAATTTCTGTTACTTCTTTCAATTTTTAATTGTTTTTATCATTTTGCAATCGTTTTCCTTTATTTCGCAGACATTCTGTAATTTTTTCAATTTTCAATTATTATCTTCAATATTTAGTTATTTTGATCTTTTTTCAATTATTTTCTTTTATTTCATCAATATTCTATGACTTTATCAATTTTTTTCTCAAAACTCAATTATTTTTATCACTATTCAATTATTATACCCAAATTTGAATTATTCTTATTTTTTCAAATAATTTATAAGATTTTCAAGTATATTTCTTAAGAAAATATATGTTATGATCAAATAAAAAAAATTCAATTATTGATTTTAATTTTCAAATATTATTATACTTTTTAAATTAGTTTTTCCAATTTTAAATATTATTTTCATTATTTTTCAATTAGTTTCTAAAATTTGCAATTTTTTTTCAAATTTCAATTACTTCTTTCAATTTTTAATTATTACTATCATTTTGCAATAGTTGTTTTCTTTTATTTCACTGACCTTCTGTAATTTTTTTAATTTTCAATTATTATCTTCAATTTTCAATTATTTTGATCTTTTTTCAATTATTTTCTTTTATTTCATATATATTCTATGACTTTATCAATTTTTTTCTCAAAACTCAATTATTTTTATCACTTTTCAATTATTATACCCAAATTTTAATTATTCTTTTTTTTTTTTTCAAATAATTTATAAGATTTTCAAATAATTTTTTTTAAAATCAAAATATATTTTATGATCAAATAAAAAAAAATTCAATTATTGTTTTTAATTTTCAATTATTATTATACTTTTTCAATTAGTTTTTCCAATTTTAAATATTGTTTTCTTCATTAATTTTCAAATTAGTTTCGAAAATTTGCAATTTTTTTTAAATTTCAATTACTTCTTTTAATTTCTCATTATTTTTATCATTTTGCAATTGTTTTTTTTCAATTTTCAATTATTATCTTCAATTTTCAATTATTTTGTTCTTTTTTTTAATTATTTAAATTATTTTTCAATTATTTTTATCATTTTGCAATTATTTTCTTTTATTTCATATATATTCTATAATAACTTTATCAATTTTTTTTTCTCAAAATTCAATTATTTCCTTCAATTTTAAATTATTGCTTCCTCTTAGAGAAAGTATTGTTTGACCTTCAAATTACCGATTACGATTTTTTGACATATCTCGACATATTTCTACCTCAGGATGTCGAAAATGAAGTTTTTAAAAAATACGCGTGTTTGTGTTTGCGTGAGTGTATATATATGTCCACATTATTTTAGACCCAATATCTCAAAAAATATAATACTAAGAACTATGTTTTTTTACCAAATTATAGGTTCCTCAGAGGCACAAATTATGATATATGCTTGCATTTTTTAAAAGAAAAAGTTAAAATGTATAAGTATTTTATTCGTTTTATTTTTTGAAAACTCATCGATTGAGCTATTAGCGAATCTTTTAGTGCAATTGAATCCAAAGTTATTAGCATATTAAAAATCAAAAATTTTGAAGAACTTGATTTTAATAATTTTACCTTTACGCTTTATTACAAGCTTCAATATATTTTCATTATTATTTAGGTGATTAAAGAACACATCGAACGAGCTATTTGCGAACCTTTTACTGTAATCCTGTTCCGAGTTATCAAGGTTTCAAAAATTGAAAATTTTGATGATTTTTATATAAATTTTATGAAGAATAATTTTTGCTTGTTTTGCAGACAATTAAAAAATGCACCAAATAGATTTTTTAACATTTTTTTGCGAGCTATTAATTAAAACTTAGTGATGTTTGTATAGTAATCTCTATGAGGAAGCATTGTTTTCTAAAATGTTCTATATTCCGTTCTATGTAAATAAAACTTGTTAAACAAATTGTTAACTAAAATTTTAAAGCATGCCTTGTCAGGACTGTAGGTAAAGTAATAAAAAAAATGTAAGTAATGTATTTCTGTAACGCATAGATGTAAGTATAATTGTACATAATGTAATGAAATATAAGTATGCAAGTAATGTACGTATCAAATGCAATCAATAATCGTTACATGCAAAAAGATTATGCTTCATTTTTCAGCAACTGTTATTATCATTACAACTATCGTTATTGTTATTATAATAATGATCATGAAATCATGACGAATTTCATTATCCACTTTATATATAAGTGTATAAATATTTGATAAAACATAATTTTCCCTAGTTTCTCACAATGAATATTTTACACATAATATGGCTATAAACCGGATCAAATTGTGGATATATTTTAATGCTTAGAAAATGCTGAGTCTGCTTGATTCGATTACGTTTTTTCTCCCTGCAAAATAATCAATGGGGAAAGGTGTACTCTTCCCACGCATATTTTCGTTCTGGGGATGCTACCAATGTGTGTGGGCGTTTTGACAGTCACAGTTGCATCTCGAGGATTACAGGTGGGGTAAGTATGTTTGCAATCTAGCTGTGGGAACAAACAACGACAAACATGACTCACTACGATTGGATTTTTAGTTTATAATTGAAAATTACTATTGTACACTTTTGAACAGACTGCTTGAAAGTAGAAATTCTAGGTATGTGTTATGTGCATGTTCATACAATCGAAAATGTACATAATACATATTATACTCCAGGTGGAAAAATTCCTGCTCGTTTATTAATAATAAGCTCTCGAATGGGAGTGTGTGCAATATATAAAACGAAATGCGTGTGATAAAATAAATTCAAAGTATTATACAATATATATATATAAAATACTTGAGCCCTCTCGAATTTCCAGGAATATAAAAAAAAATTTCATCAATTTCTAAGAAATTTTCCAATGACTTCCTAAAATTTCCAGGAATTTTCCAAAAATTTCTCAGGAAGTTTTTAGGAATTTACCCGAAATTCCCGGGATTTTGCAGGAATTTCCTGGGAATTACCAGGAATTTTTTAACAATCTCACTGATATTTTCCGGAAATTTCTTAGGAGATTTCAGGGATTTATTATCTCAGGAAATTCCCAGGGATTCCCTTAAGAAACTGAAGTTTCATGAATTTCTCAGAATTTTTCCAATGATTACACAGAAAATTTCATGTAATTTCCAGGAATTTTCTAGGAATTTCTCAGGTATATTTCAGAAATTTACCAAAGAATTTAAACATGATTTCCAAGAAATTCCCTGTAATTTCCAAGGATTTCCCAGAGATTATCCAGGAATTCCTTAGACATTTTCCAATGATTTTCCAGGAATTTCTTTTTAATTCCCAGGAACTTTTCTGTAATTTCTAAGAATTTCTCATGTAGTTCCCACAGATTTTCCCGTAATTCACAGAGATTTCGTAGGAATTTATAGAGATTTCCCAGAGATTTTTTAGAAATTTCTCAGGAATATTCCAATGATTTTCCAGGAATTCCCCAGGTATATTTCAGACTTCCCAAGAAATTTCCTGTAATTTCCCAGGATTTCCCAGGTAATTTTCAAGAATCTCGACTGAGATTTTCAAGGAAATTCCTACAGATTATCCAGGAATATCTCAGGAATTTTTTAGGAATTTCTCAGGAATTTTGTAATGATTTTCCAAAAAATTCTCTGTAATTTCCAGGGATTTTCCAAGAATTCCCAGAAATTTCCCAATCTTTTCCAGAGATTTCCAAGGATTTCCAAAGATTATCCAGGAATTTCCTTGTAATTCCCAAGAACTTCTTTGTAATTTCCAAGAATTTCTAAGGTAGTTCCCACAGATTTTCCCGTAATTCCCAGGGATGTCGTAGGAATTTTTAGAGATTTCCCAGAGATTTTTTAGAAATTTTCCAGGAATTTTTCAATGACTTTCCAGGAATTCCCCAGGTATATTTCAGACTTCCCAAGAAATTCCCTGTAATTTCCCAGGATTTCCCAGGTAATTTTCAAGAATCTCGACTGAGATTTTCAAGGAAATTCCTACAGATTATCCAGGAATTTCTCAGGAATTTTGCAATAATTTACCAAAAAATTCTCTGTATTTTCCAGGGATTTTCCAGGAATTCCTAGAAATTTCCCAATCGTTTCCAGAGATTTCCAAGGATTTCCAAAGATTATCCAGGAATTCCTCAGACATTTTCCAATGATTTTCCAGGTATTTCCTTGTATTTCCCAAGAACTTCTTTGTAATTTCCAAGAATTTCTAAGATAGTTCCCACAGATTTTCCCGTAATTCCCAGGGATGTCGTAGGAATTTTTAGAGATTTCCCAGAGATTTTTTAGAAATTTTCCAGGAATTTTTCAATGACTTTCCAGGAATTCCCCAGGTATATTTCAGACTTCCCAAGAAATTCCCTGTAATTTCCCAGGATTTCCCAGGTAATTTTCAAGAATCTCGACTGAGATTTTCAAGGAAATTCCTACAGATTATCCAGGAATTTCTCAGGAATTTTGCAATAATTTACCAAAAAATTCTCTGTATTTTCCAGGGATTTTCCAGGAATTCCTAGAAATTTCCCAATCGTTTCCAGAGATTTCCAAGGATTTCCAAAGATTATCCAGGAATTCCTCAGACATTTTCCAATGATTTTCCAGGTATTTCCTTGTATTTCCCAAGAACTTCTTTGTAATTTCCAAGAATTTCTAAGATAGTTCCCACAGATTTTCCCGTAATTCCCAGGGATGTCGTAGGAATTTTTAGAGATTTCCCAGAGATTTTTTAGAAATTTTCCAGGAATTTTTCAATGACTTTCCAGGAATTCCCCAGGTATATTTCAGACTTCCCAAGAAATTCCCTGTAATTTCCCAGGATTTCCCAGGTAATTTTCAAGAATCTCGACTGAGATTTTCAAGGAAATTCCTACAGATTATCCAGGAATTTCTCAGGAATTTTGCAATATTTTACCAAAAAATTCTCTGTATTTTCCAGGGATTTTCCAGGAATTCCTAGAAATTTCCCAATCGTTTCCAGAGATTTCCAAGGATTTCCAAAGATTATCCAGGAATTCCTCAGACATTTTCCAATGATTTTCCAGGTATTTCCTTGTATTTCCCAAGAACTTCTTTGTAATTTCCAAGAATTTCTAAGGTAGTTCCCACAGATTTTCCCGTAATTCCCAGGGATGTCGTAGGAATTTTTAGAGATTTCCCAGAGATTTTTTAGAAATTTTCCAGGAATTTTTCAATGACTTTCCAGGAATTCCCCAGGTATATTTCAGACTTCCCAAGAAATTCCCTGTAATTTCCCAGGATTTCCCAGGTAATTTTCAAGAATCTCGACTGAGATTTTCAAGGAAATTCCTACAGATTATCCAGGAATTTTTCAGGAATTTTGCAATAATTTATCAAAAAATTCTCTGTATTTTCCAGGGATTTTCCAGGAATTCCTAGAAATTTCCCAATCGTTTCCAGAGATTTCCAAGGATTTCTAAAGATTATCCAGGAATTCCTCAGACATTTTTTAATGATATCCCAGAAACTTCTTTGTAATTTCAAAGAATTTCTCAGGAAGTTCCCATAGATTTCCCGGTAATTCCCAGGGATTTTTTAATAATCTGCCTGAGATTTGCCACAAATATTTTAGGATTTTCTAAAGATTTCTTAGCAATTCCCTGAAATTTTCCAGAGATTTTTCAAGAATTTCTTAGAAAGTTCTCAGGAAATTCCCTGTAATTTCCACAGATTTTTCAGAGATTTTTTAAAAATCTACAAGAGTTTTTTTTAGGAATTTCTCAGGAATTATTCAATGATTTCTCCAGAAATTCCCTGTAATTTTTAACAATTTTTTAGGAATTCGACAGGTATATATTTCAGTAATTTAAAAAAGAATTTTCAAAAGATTTCCCTGCATTTTCCATAAAATTCCCTGTATATTTCCAAGGATTTCCCAGAGATTTTTTAGGAATTTCTCAGGAATTTTTCAATGATTTCCCAAGAAATTCCTTGTAATTTTGAGCATTTTTCCAGGAATTCCCCAGGTATATATTCCTCTAAAATTATCTAACGATTTCCCGAGAAATTCAATGTAACTTCTAGGGATTTCCCAGGAATTTCTTAGAAGTTTTCAGTGATTTCACAGAAATTCCTGCGAATTTCCCACGTATTTTCAAGAATTTTTCCGGATGTTTCCAAGAATATCCCGTAAATTCCAGAAATTTTTAGGAATTTTTCAATAAATTCGAAAAAAATTCCTCGTATTTTTCAGGGATTTCCTAGAAATATTTTAGGAGTATTCCAGGAATTTCTTAGGAATCCCAAATGTTTTCCAGAGATTTCTTTTTAATTTTCCAGAGATTTTCTGGAAATTTTTCAGAAATTTTACTGTAGTTTCTAGGGATTTTTCTCAGGTATTTTCAAGAATTTTTTACGATGTTCCTAAGAATTTTTCTGTAATTTCCAGAAATTTTTCGGATTTTTCCAATCTTTTCCAATAAAATTCCTTGTGCTTTCCAGGGATTTCCTAGGAATATTTTAGGGGAATTCCATGAATTCCTCAGGAATTCCAAATGTTTTGCAGAGATTTCTTTTTAATTTTCCAGAGATTTTCCAGAAATTTTAAAAGGATTTACCTGAGATTTTCTAAGAATTTTTCCGGAAGTTTCCATAGATTTTCCCTTATTTGTCAGGGATTTCGCACGAATTTCCTGAACATTTCCAGGGAATTTTTTAGAATCTCCCTAGTATTTTCCAGGGATTTCTCGGAAATTTTTCCGTTGATTTCGCCAGTGTTTCCAGGAATTCCTTATCAATTCCCAGGAATTTCCAAGAAATTTATCAGCTATTTTCCAACGATTTCCCAAGAAATTCCCAGTAATTTTTAGGGATTTACCAGGAATTTATCAGGAGTTTTTTGGGATTTTTCCAGAAATTATCAGGGATTTCCTTGTAATTCCTAGGGATTTTTTTTAGAATATTCCAGAGATATTCCAGTAACTTCTTAGGAATTTTTCAATGATTTTCCAAGAATCTCTCAAGAAGTTCTCAAGGCTTTTGCAGGAATTTCTTGAGAATTTCAAGGAATTTTATTAAAGTTTCCAGGGATTATTTAAAGATTTCCCAAATATTTTTGAGTAAGTTCTTAGGAGTTTCCAGGGATTTCTTAGAAATTCCAAAAAATTTCTTGAGAATTTCCAGGGATTTTGCAGGAATTTCCAGAAAGTTCCCAATCGTTTCCAGAGATTGTCAAGAATTTCCACAGATTATCCAGGAATTCCTCAGACATTTTTCAATGATTTCCCAAGAATTTTTTTGTAATTCCCAGTTCTTTATAATTTCAAAGAATTTCTCAGGAACACGGAAAAAAAATTTAATTGTAATGATTACAATAGTTGAATAGTACTGCTCGGATATGTGACCACTTTTTGTAATGATTAAAAAGCTTTTTTTGTTATCATTCCACAAGTTAAATGCACTTATTACGAATTTATTTGAAATGAATACAAAACAAATGTTAGTCATTACTATAGTCTACGTTAAAAGGAAGTCAAAAAGTTCTATTTCACATTTACTGCATACAACCGTAGTTAGTACAGTAGCACTATAGTAAAATAAGATGACCTAAAGCGGCCTTCTTATTTTACTATAGTACTTTGTACTAACTAAGGTAGCGATATATAGTTTTGATTCTCAAAGACTGTTGCAAACGGAAAAAGCACATTTTTATCTAATAAAAATAATAAAAACTTTTTTATTTAGTTCGACTACTACACACATATTAATTCACTCTTTACAAGACTCCCAACTTCAAACTTAATTACATTGTTACTCTAGACAACTGTATTATACCCTAATTATACATAATTTCGCTTATATATCTATACCTAACTTAAATACGATTTAAAACCTAAACGACGCATCACGGATTATCTATCGCTTTTAACATGTTTACCATGACTTTTAGTCTTCTTATATACTAACTACTATAAAAGTTTTCCACTTTCGAGAAACACTAAAACTTGAAATATTAAAAAATTATTACCATATTTTTTTAAGCTATAATAGTAATAATTTATTTTTATCCTCAAATATTTTAAGGTCTATTCTAACTATGAAAAAGTCAAAAAAAAATTCTTTAATTAAATTTACTTACTGAAATAAGTATGTTAAACAATTTTTTAAATATAATTTGACATAAAGCATATTTTCTAACAGTAAAAACCGAAAATTTTCTTTAAATTTTTAGATATTATGCTTGAAAAAATTATTAAACATTTAAAAATATTTTAAATATATTACTAAAATATGAATAAAACACGTTTAATGCCAATTTTTATTTAATTAAAAAGAAATAAATATTTTGAGAGACAGAACAATTAACTTTATTTATAAAAATTTAATTTAAATTTTTTAATTTCACTTTTCTGCATTTAAGACTTTAGGAAAGCTGTTTTTCGAAACTTTAAAAATTAAAACTATTCTTTTTTCCTATTCATGGAAATTTATTCTAAAATATATTTATAACTTATCTCTTATTTTATCAGTTAAAGTAAAACTTTTATTAATTGTTGTTTGTAAGTATCTTAAATCTTTAACTGCTTAACTTTCAATACATACAATCAAAAATTCAATTATTCGAATTCTTTTCTATGTATATTTCAGTTTGTCCAAATTTCATTCGATATACTTTTCAAGCGATCTTATATTTAATCAACTATAAATTATATTGGTCAAAACAATCGTAAGTTAAATTGTCAATCCATCCAAATTAAATTTTAAAAAAATATCTATTAAGATTTTAATTTATTTTTTTAATATATTGAATTTATAATGTGCCCAAATGGCATTCGGTTTAAGTTTAAAACAATCCAACTTTCAATTAATCCTAATTTTTACTAATTATTCATATTAATTAATTAAATTTTTAATCGCTTATGCAAATTTAATTCGTTTAAATAGTAAATTTGTTCGAATTTTAATCGATGTAAATTTTAATTGATTCAAAATTGAATTTATCCAAATTTGTTTTTATTCGAATTTTAAATTATACAAATTTCAATCTTTTAAAATGGAAATTTATTCAAAATTAATTAGACTTAAATTTTAAATGACCCTACATTTAATCAATCCTAATTTTTTATTGGTCAAATGCAAAACAATCATGAATTAAATTTTTAATCGCTTCTAAACTTAATTCTTTTAATTTGTTAATTTATTTAAATTTTAATCAATTTAAAATTTAATTTTTCCAAATTCGATTTGTTTTTACTTTTAATTTTTACAAATTTCAATATATTAAAATTCGAATTTATTTTTTCAATTTTTTTAAATTTTATTCAATTTAAGTTTCAAACAATCCAATTTTTAATCAATTCTACTTTTTATTGGTCAAAATAATCATTAATTTAATTTTTAATCCCTTCTAAATGTATATTATTCTAATATAATTAATATCTTAATCAAATAACAAACATATTTATTTTTTTAAAATAATCTCTTTTTACTAAAAATTTAAAATGCAAAATAATTTTTAAATCATTGATATAAAGAATGAAATTCAAGGAAAAAGTCAAATTTTACAAGTCCGAACAGATGGACTGAAAAAAAAACAAAATTATAAAAAAAATAGCTTCAATAATGCGAACATAGACGAACAGAATAACGTCGAATATGTATTACAGATAATATTCTATAAAAATATTAAAATTTTTTATTTTTATTTATTTTTATAATTTTTTTTTACTTTTTGTTAATTGTTTCTTTCAATTTAAAACTTTAAATCTATTATACGAAAATAATGAAAAGCTTTGCAAAGTAAATAATGTGTTGAAGACTGACGAATTAAAGATTCGGTTATCTTCGTTAGTCATCGGTAACAATCGGCGTTGAGCGGAGTGTGATATATATATTTCAGGAGCCTTTACAAACGACTACAGTAATCATAACAAAGCAAATAGGAATCAGTATTAACAAAACTTTAATTTTCGTCGCCCTGTAGCACAATTCGTTTTTACTATAGACTACTGTAATCATAACTATTTTATATGTGAACAAGTACAGTTTTTCTTTTAATCTATACATTTAGAAATGTAATGATTCCAAAAACTCAATTTTATCTCGAATACTGCAGTGCATGTACTCCTTACAAACTACTATAGTAATCGCTCCTGTTCAACTTTTTAATCATTAACACATTTTTTGTATTCATCGCAAAAAGTGGTCACATATCCGAGCTGTACTGTAGACTATAGTAATCATTACAATTAAATTTTTTTCCGTGAAGTTCCCACAGATTTCCCCGTAATTCAAAGGGATTTTTTAATAATCTCCCAAAGATTTTTCAAGAATTTCTCAGAATGTTCTTAGCAAATTCCCCGTAATTTCTACAGATTTTTCAGAGACTTTTTAAGAATCTCTTAGAGTTTTTATGAATTTTTCAGGAATTATTCAATGATTTCTCCAGAAATTCCCTGTAATTTTTAACAATTTTTCAGGAATTCGACAGGTATATTTGAGTAATATAAAAAAGAATTTTCACATGATTTCCCTGCATTTTCCATAAAATTCCCTGTATATTTCCAAGGATTTCCCAGAGATTCTTTAGGAATTTCTCAGGAATTTTTCAATCATTTCCCAAGAAATTCCCTGTAATTTTCAGCAATTTTCTATAGGAATTCCCCAAGTATATATTCCCCTAAAATTTTCTAACGATTTCCCGAGAAATTCACTGTAATCTCTAGGGATTTCCCAGGAATTTGTTAGGAGTTTTCAGTGATTTCACAAAAATTCCTAGGGACTTCCCAGGTATTTTCAAGAATTTTTCCGGATGTTTCCAAGATATTTTTGAGGAATTTCTTAGGAGTTTCCAGGGATTTCTTAGAAATTCCAAAAAATTTCTTGAGAATTTCCAGGGATTATTTAAAGATTTCCCAGATAATTTTCAGGAATTTCTTAGGAGTTTCCAGGGATTTCTTAGAAATTCCCAGGGATTTCCTAGAGATTTCCTCGTAATTTCTAGGGATTTTTTGAGAATATATATTCCAGAGAGTTTCCTGGAAATTCTTAGGAGTCTCTAGGAATTTTGTTTAAAATTCCCAGGAATTGCCCAAGTATTTCTCAAGAAGTTCCCATGGATTTTGCAGATTTTCATGATTTTCAATTTTCAGATTTTCAATTTTTTAAAAATTTCCTTGATATTTTCCTTGTATTTCTTAGAAGTTTCCAGGGATTTCTTAGAAATTCTAAAAAATTTCTTGAGTTTTTTCAGAGATTATTTAAAGATTTCCCAGTTATATTTCAGGAATTTCCCAGGAATTTTCTCGTAATTTCTAGGGACTTTTTAAAAATATTCCAGAGAGTTTCCTGGAACTTCTTATAGGAGTCTCCAGGAATTTTTTTAAAAATTCCCAGGAATTGCTCAAGTATTTCTCAAGAAGTTGCTATGGATTTTGCAGATTTTCATGAGAATTTCAAGAGATTTTTTAAAAATTTCCTTGATATTTTCCTTGTATTTCTTAGGAGTTTCCAGGGATTTCTTAGGAATTCCGAAGAATTTTTTGAGAATTTCCAGGGATCATTTAAAGATTTCCCAGATATTTTTGAGAATTTCCAGGGATTATTTAAAGATTTCCCTGATATTTTTTAGGAATTTCTTAGGAGTACCCAAGTATTTTTCAAGAATTTCTCAGGATGTTTCTAGGTCTTTTCCAGTAACTTCTCAGAAATTTTCCAATGATTTCCCAAGAAATTCCCTGTAATTTACAGGGATTTCCCACAATTTTCTTAGCAATTTCCAGGAATTTCTCCGGAATTTTCAGATGGTTTCCCAAGAAATTCCCTGTAATTTTTAGGGTTTTTTTAGGAGTTGCTAAAAAATTTTCAGGAATTTCCCAGGAACTTTTAAAGAATTTTTCAATTATTTCTCAAAAAGTTCCCAGGTATTTTGCAGGAATTTCTTGAGAATTTTCGAGATTCCTTTTAAGAATCTTTCACAAGTTTTAAAGAATTTCTCCGTAATTTTCCAATGATTTCCAAAAAAATCCTCTTTAATTTCCAGGAATTTCCTATGATTTTATCAGGAAATGTTTCACTAAGGGTAAAACATGTGGATGACGAATTAAGATAAGGGAGATGAAATGAAAAAGATAATATTTATCCAGATCCTAATTATGAATAGCGGGGTATTAAATGAAACCTTTGGTGTCCCGGTTGGCAATGGCACTTGTACGGTGTCCTATAGTGGATTATTTTACCGCAGCGCCTATATTCCGATATCCAGGAGCAGCTGCCCGGAAGAGAGACCACGACACTTCCTTCCTGCGTCCTGTGTCTATCTTTATCTATGGTGTTTCACCGGGACTTTATATTATACCACCCCGTGATCGATACATGTCATCGATACTTGCCGACAAGCAAAAAATACTTTCACTTATGTTCCACCTACGACAAAAAAAAAAAACCCTGATATCTCATATACTCCAGCTGAAAATATAGAAGCCCATATTAGATTATTGTATACAGAAAAAAAGATAATGTGATAATCTTTATACCCACAACAATTTTTACCATTTAACTCTCTATTATCGTATAAGAAAGAATTGCCAATGTTCAGGTTCAAACAAGGTTTTAAATTTCAGAGTGTCTAAATAAGAGCGATGAATTAGTTCGCCCGCTAGAGATTTATAGAGAGGGGGAAAACGGGCAAAATAAGAGAAATGAATTATTTCGCCCGTTAAACTATAAATTTTTACAAATTCAAATAATGAAAATGACGAAATTGAAGAATATATCTGAAAAATGACGAAAATAAAAAACAAAATTAAAAGAATGACTACTTAATTAAAGAATTAAAGAAAAATATTTTAGAAAATTAAACAGTAAATATTAAATTTAAACAAAATAGTTGAAAAATTATAGAAATAACTGTTCGAAATAATTGCAAATTGAACAACTGGATTGAAAATCAAAAAAAAAAATTGAAATTGAAGAAAATAATAAAAATTTGAGGAAACAAATTGAAAATTCCAGAATTACATTAAAATTTGAAAAAATAACTTATAATTGAAAAAACAAAAATTACAAAATGACGAACATAATTTACAATTGAAAACAAAAATTCAAAAAATGGCTACATTAATACAAAACCGAACAAATTAATTTAAAAAATCAAGTAATAATTAAAAAATTTTAAGATAATAATTGAAAATTGCGGAAAATAATAAATAACTGAAGAAAATAGATAAACATTCACTAGAATAATAGGCAATTAAAAAACAAAATTAAAATAACTAAACAAGAAATACTAATAATAATATTTTAAATATAATATTTAAAAATCAATTAATACAAATAAAATAAATATTTATTTAGGACAAAATTTTATAATATTTTAGAATTAAAAAGAATTGCAAAAAATAATTGAAATTAAACAAAATAATTGCAAATTTTGCAAAATTAATTGAAAAAAAATAAAATTAATTAAAAATTGTGGAAAGTAATTTAAACAATCATAAAAATGTTTAAACACAAAGAAAATAATTTAAATTTGAGAAAAATACTTAAGAATCTTACAAGTAAATTTAACAACATTGAATAATGAAAAATTAGAGAAAATAATTGAAAATTGAAAAAACATGGTTAAAAATTGAGATAAATAAATTAAAATTAAAAAAAATAATTAAACAAATTATATAAAATATTTTAAATAAAGGAAAGTTAAACAAAATTTGGGAAAAGTACTTAAAACTTTCAGAAGTTCATTGGAATAAAAGAAAAAAAATTAAAATTCAGAGAAAAAGAACGAAAATAATTTAAAATTGAAGAAAGTAATATAAAAAAAGAATATAAATAATTAAATAATTGAAAAGTCAGATAAATAGTTAACAATTTTTAAAATTATGAAACAAATGTAAAGAATTGAAAATTGAAGGAAATAAGTTTGGCAAATAATTGAAAAATATTTTTAAATTTTTAAATTAGAAGAAAATAATTGAAATGTGATACAAACAATGATAAATTGTAAAACATAAATGAAATTTAAGTGAGATAATTGAAAAAATGACAGAATTATTTTTAAATAAAGAAAAAATATTTGAAATTTGAGTAAAATACATGAAGATCTTAGAAATCAATTAAAAAAAAGAAAATAACTAAAAATTAGAGAAATGAATTGAAGAAATAAGCTAAAAGTAATTGAAATTTACGATAATTAATAAACAAATTTTGAAATTATGAAAACAAAAAAAAATTTTATAAAGTTGAAGAAAACAATTAAATTTTAGAAAAATTCTTAAAAATTTTAGAAAATAATTTTAGAAAATGAGAATAACTAAAAGTTGGAGAAAAGACTGGAAGAATGCTAAAAATAATTGAAATTTACGATAATTAATAAAATTTTTTGGAAATTATGAAAACAAATAAAAATAATTAAAAATTGAAGAAAATAATAGAAATTTAAAAAAATTTTAGAAATTAATTTTATAAAATGAGAAAAACTAAAAATTGAAGAAAAGTTTGGAAGAAAGCTAAAAATAATTGTTTACGATAATTAATAAACAAAATTTAAAATTCTGATAACAAATGAAAATAATTAGAAATTGAAGAAAAATATTTGAATTTTTTAAAAAAATACTTAAAAATCTTAGAATATAATTTTAGAAAATGAGAATAATAATTAACAATCGAGAAAAATAATTGAAACATGATAAAATTAATTCAAAATTGAAAAAAATAATTAAAATATGCTGATAATAATTTAAGATTGAGAAAGAAAATTAAATTATGATGAAAATAATTTAAATATAAAAAATTGAAAACATTCAATAAAAGTTGAGAGAAATAACGAAATAACGAAAGTTGATGAAAATAATTGCAATATCGGATAAATAATTGAAATTTTTATAAATAATGACAAAATAATGAATATAATTATAAATTGATGAAAATCAAGAAAAATTGCAGAATTTATTTTTAAGCAGAAGAAAATAATTAAAAAATCTTTATATAATGGAAAATTGATGACAATGATCTAAATTTGAGATAATAATTAAAAATTTAGGAAATTAAAATGACGAAATGAATTACAATTAGAAGAATGGCTACTTAATTAAACAATTAAAAAAAAATAGTTTAGAAAATTAAACAATAGAATCAGATATTAAATTTAAACAAAATAGTTGAAAAATTATAGAAATAACTGTTCGAAATAATTGAAAATTGAACAACTGGATTGAAAATCGAAAAAAGTAATTGAAATTGCAGAGAATAATAAAAAGTTTAGGAAAAAAATTGAAAAAAATATGTGAGAAATTACGAAAATTATTGTTAATTGAAAAACAAAATTTACAAAATGACTAAATTAACTGATTAATAGACAAATGACAAAAATAATTGTAAATTAAAAAATTAAGAAAATTATCGAAATAATTGTTGGAAATAATTGCATATTTAACAACTGGATTGAAAATAAAAAAAAAAAAATTAAAAATTGAAGAAAGCAATAAAAACTTAAAGAATTAAATTGAAATTTAGAGAATATATTTAAAAATTAAAAAAAAGTAATTGAAAAAAGCGGAGAATTAATGAATGTAGAAAAAAACAATTCAAAACTGAAGAATGGAATTAAAAATGAAAGAAAATAATTCAACAATTGTATTTAAAATTAAAGAACCTTAATGATAGTCGAAAAAAAAACAAAAAACGCGATAAATTTTTAATATTAAAGAAAATAATTGAAAATTGAAAAGTGGAATTTTATTTTGAATAAAATAACTGAGAATTGAAAAGAATAGTTCTAGAATTGAATAATTGAATTGAAATTTTCAAAAAGTTTTATGAGTAAAAAAAATTGAAAAAGTCAGAGAATTATTGAATATTGTGGAATTATTCGAAAATCGTTTTAAAAAATGAAAGTTAAACAAAATTTGAGAATTGGAGAAAATAATTAAAAATTGAAGAAATAAATTGGAAATTAAAGAATTAAATTGAAATTTGAAGAAAATAATTGATAATCAAAAGAAAAATGAGAATATGACGAAAATAATTAACTATTAAAAAAGTAATTAACAATTGAAAAAAATTCGATAAATGGTGAGAATAATCGGTATTCGTACAAAAAAAATTTTGTAATTAATAAATATTCAAAACTAATGAAAATTATGACAAAAATTGTAAGAAATAAATGAACATTAAATAAATCAATTGGAAATTCAAGAATAGTATTAAAAGAAAATAATTTATAATTGAGAAATTGTGAGTATTAATTAATATTAAGGAATTAATTGAAAATCGATAAAAATAATTGAAAATTAAAGAAAATATTTGAGAATTGAAGAAAATAATTAAAAATTAAAGAAATAAATTGAAGTGTTAACATTTTAAATTTATATTATTTCAAATTTACGCGCGCAAGGATGTAGAGGGAGCTAGTGAGGGCTAAATTGTAATACTAGCGTAGTATACCGGAAATGATTAATAGAGAACGTTTCGGACCGAGATGGCAGCTAGCTGCGTTTGTTTAAACTTGTTTTAAAATATTGAATATTTCCAATAAACTATTAATTTTCATTAAACGCTGTTGTTTTATTGCGTGTACGCTAACAAAATCAGAAGTGGGATACCGAAGATTTTGAAGATTGAAAGAGATTCCTTGGATATCTGTGGATTAAAAAGTGATTGTGAAAAGCGTGGTTTTCGATGTGCTTTTGGCACGTGTTCTAAAATTTAATGAAAAGAAAGTGCACAGTTGAATTTAAGTGCCTATTGTAACTTATGTGTTTTATCGATGTGAGAAACAAATAAATGGAGGATGAGGAACTAGACGTGAACAAATTTGAAAAGTTTTATGAGCAAAACTATAATCAGTCCAACTCAACAAAGAAAATGGCGACGGAACAACAGGAAACTGTCGAGCAAACATTAGCAAGAGCTTTGAATGAAATTGAGAGGCAAAAGATAAGACGAGGCGAAGAAAAGCTTAGATACGAAAGCTTATTAAATTCAAAAGAAGCAGCAATAACAGAAATGAGACGCGTGTTGGAAGAACAAGTAGCGGCTAGAGAACCAACGGAGACGCAAAATCAGGCCAACCTAACCTCAAGGAATACAACACCAACAGTTGCAAATCAATCAAGAACGAGTGGAGATTCCGAATTAACCCAAATTCTATCCGTTTTATCTGGACAGCTGGCTGTGCAGAATAACCCAATTCCATTTGTACCGCAAATTCCAGAAGCCATTCATGTGTTTCACGGAAACGAGGGACCGGAAAATGCTAGAGCCTGGATTCGAGAAATGGAAAATATGAAGACTATTAATAACTGGACAGACGCAATGGCATACGGTATTGCGAAATCGAAATTAAAAGGAGGAGCCTTCAAATGGTTACTTACAAAAGGAGCAACAGTAACAAATTTCGAGACATTCAAAACGGCTTTTAAGTCAACATTTACTTTTGCGTTGACAGCTAGCGAAAAGCTGAAAGAAATGGAACGACGAATTCAAGGCTCAAAGGAATCAATTTTGGATTATTTTCTCGACAAAGTCTATCTGTGCAATGTGCTGAACTTTACTGTGAATGAAATTCGGAACGAAGTCGCAAGAGGGCTGTGGAGCAGAGAAATGGCGAACTATGTGATGTCCCGAGATTACAAATCAACAGATGCGATGCTTCAGGATCTCGTTATGATTGAGAGAATGGATATTTCAAGAAGGGAGAGGATTTCTGAGACAAGACGACAACCTACTCAGCAAAATATCAGATGGAGAAATCAACCGGCGAACACGACAGAAGATAACCTTTTAAGAACAGGCGGTAAATATTCAACAACTTCAGGTACGTCAACAACTGGGCAAGAAGAACGTAAGTGTTTTAAATGTAACCAATTTGGTCATGTAGCACGAAATTGTAAAACTGAAAAACAAATAATTTGTTTTTATTGTAAGCGTCCGGGTCATGTTGCTAGTCGTTGTAATCAAAGAAATAATGATAATAAGGGTCCTAAAATTGAAGAAATAAATTTGGTTAAAGGTTCAAATAACGCAAATTCAGGGGATAAATTTATTCGAGAAGTCTTAGTTAATAAAAAGAATTTCGTTGCACAAATTGATATGGGGGCTTCAGTTTCAACTATAAGAACTACAACTGTTTTATCCGAAGGTTTTAAAATGCAATCAAAAATGTCAAAATTAAGTGGATTCGGAGAAAATATAATTGAATCACCGGGAAAAGTTGATGCCGTTCTTGAGTTCGAAAATTTAAAACCGTTAAAATTAGAATTTAGAGTTGTGCCTGATTATGCACAAAATTATGACATTATTTTGGGACGAACTTTTACTGAAAATGAAAATATTTCATATACGAGAATTGGATCAGATTTAATATTTAAAAATGTTGAGTTAAATGGGGATTGTATTGAAAATCAATTGAGTAAAAATTTAGAAATTTTAAATAGTGACGAAATTCAACCGGGAACCGTGAATTTTATATCTGTTGTAGTTGATGAAATTAATTACGAATGGCCAATAATTAATATGGGAACAAAACCGGAACGACTAAATAATAAAGATGTTTTTGAGAGTGTAATGTTAGTTGAAAACAACGATATTTCTATTGATAAAACGAAAGAGAGTATTTGTGATAATGATATAAATTTAGAACAATCTTTGACATGTAAACAAAAAAGCGAAATAGTGTGTATTTTAAACGAATTTAGAGATTGTATTGCTAAGAATCTTGATGAACTTGGCTGTACAAAGAAAATCGAAATGGAAATAGAATTAAAAACAGGTGCAACACCCGTTCAAGCAAAACCTTATAAATTAAATAAGCAAGATCGCGAGGATTTAGATAAAATAATTAGAGAATACAAAAAGGCAGGTTTGGTTACGGAAACAAATTCGGAATTTGCAAGTCCGGCATTTCTTGTGAGAAAAAAAAGTGGGGAACCGAGAATGGTAGTAGACTATAGGCGATTAAATAAAATTACGAAACAGGTAAATTTTCCCATCCCGAATTTAGACGAGCTTTTGGGGGAATTAAACGGAGTAAATTATTTTGTGCTTTTGGATTTAGCTTCTGGTTATTTACAAATGCCTTTAACTGAAGCTGCGAAGGAGAAAACGGCCTTCATAACAGAAACTCAAACAGGGCAGTTTGAGAGAGCCATGTTTGGTCTCGCAAACGCTCCAAGATATTTCGCGAAATTAATAGAAAACGTTTTAGGAAAGGCTAGGCGAAATAAAATAGCTTTTACTTTTTTTGATGACACTTGTGTTTATGGCAAAACATGGGAAGAGCTAATAACTAATTTAAAAATTGTTTTGGGTCTTTTAAGGGAAGCTAATTTAACGTTAAATTTGCAAAAGTGTAAATTCGGAATGAGAAAGGTTGAGTACTTGGGTTTTGAAATAGGAGAAGGTAAAATAAAACCGGGGGAAAGAAAAATTATTGCTATCGAACAGTTTCCGCAACCAAAGACTGTCCATGAAGTTCGTAGATTTGTAGGATTGGCAAGTTTCTTCCGTAGATTTGTTCCAAACTTTGCTAAAATTATCGCACCAATTACGGATTTACTTAAAAATGATTGTTCGTTCGATTGGAAATCAGAGCAAGATAAAGCTTTTGAAAATATTAAACAGAAATTAACTTCAAAGCCAGTTTTAAAAATGTTTAATCCACACGCTTTTAAAACAGAGTTACACACCGATGCTTCTTCGGTCGGTCTGGGTGCTATGATTTTACAAATTGATTCTGAAAATGACGAATTAAAATTAGTTTATGCGATAAGTAAAAAAACAACGGATTCCGAATCTAAGTATCATTCCAGTAAATTGGAACTGTTAGCTATAGCGTGGGCGTTAGGAAAATTACGATCTATTTTAATTGGAATTCAATTTACAATAATAACGGACTGTCAATGCCTTGTTTATTTAAATGCGTGGAAAACAGAAAATGCGCAGATCGCACGATGGTTAAGTGAAATTTCAGAATTTGATTTTGAAATTAAGCACAGAAGTGGAAGTAAAATGTTACATGTTGATGCATTGTCTAGAGCGCCAGTCGAGGATTCTGAAACTTCACCTGACCAGTATAAAAATGCTGAAATTTTGAATATAAATGTATGCGAAAATGAATTGTTAACTTTTCAAAGAACTGACCCAAAATTTAAAATTGTAATTGACATTTTATTAAAAAAAGAAAAAGATCGAACAAAAGATGAAAAGAAAAAAGTGATCGATTATAGTTTGGAAGATGGTTTATTATTTAAAAGTGTACTAATTGAAAAACAAAAGAAAAAATTGTATGTAGTTCCGGCTTCGATGAGAAAGTCAATTGTCATTAGATTTCACGATTTTAAAAGTCATCTTGGAGTAGATAAAACTTTTAAATTAATTTCCGAAAAATATTATTTTCCTAAAATGAAAGCATACATAAAATTTCATATTAGAAATTGTTTATCTTGTATCTTGGCGAAACGAAAAGCTGGAAAGGTCGAAGGTGAATTACACCCGATTCCGATAGGTCGACAGCCTTTTGACACTGTTCACATGGACCACTTAGGACCATTTCCGACGACAGGTAAAAGAAATAAATATGTGCTAGGTCTCATCGATAATCTAACGAAATATGCGATTTTATTGCCAGTTAAAAATGTAAGTGGAAAAGAAACGGTTAAAGCTTGTGAAAAATATGTTACTCAATTTACTGCTCCAAAACGTTTTGTTACTGACAGGGGAACGTGTTTTACTAGTCAGGATTTTCAAAAACTATGTACAGATTATGAAATAAAACATACCCTAAATTCAAGCCGGCACCCAAAAGCGAACGGTTTAATTGAGCGATTAAATCAAACAGTTTTGCCGATTATGCAGATTGCAGTAGATATACCCGAACAAAATAATTGGGATCTTAAATTAATGAAAATTCAAAACGATCTGAATTCAAGCATAAGTCGTTCGACAGGCAAAAGTCCTTTTGAGAGTTTATACGGATTTAAACCGCGGCGCGAAAAGAATGGTTTACGTGAAATTGAGGAAAAAAATTTTGAGTATAAATTGCCGGAAATTATCCAATCTGAAATAAAAGAATATTTGGCTAAGGAGCAAAATAAATACAAAACAAAATATGATGAAAATAAGAATTGCAATGTAAAGTTCGAAATGGGTAACATAGTTTACATGAAAAGAAATCCAGTTTCGACCGGGCAATCGACTAAATTGCAACCGAGGTATACGGGACCGCTTGTAATATTTGAAGTTTTACCAAGTGACGTTTATCGCGTTAAAAAAACTGAATCAAATCGGAGATCGAGGTTATGAAACTACAGCTCACGTCAGCCAGTTAAAAATATGGAAGGGGTACGAGCCTTTTGACGATTTAGAGTTGAATTCAGATTCTGATTGCGAGAGTGAAAATTTTAATGAAACGATAAATAGCGATAAAGAGACTAAAAAAAGAATGAGAAGTGTAAAAGGAAACAAAAACGATGAAAATGTGACTGAACGATTTATGAGTGATGTTGTAAATACGAGGCCAAAAAGGCAAAGTGTAAAACCACAACGATATGGTGATCCTGTTAGTTATTGAAAAACTTCGATTTAATGTTTATTGTTTGAGGGACCAAACAAACTAAGGATGGCCGAATGTTAACATTTTAAATTTATATTATTTCAAATTTACGCGCGCAAGGATGTAGAGGGAGCTAGTGAGGGCTAAATTGTAATACTAGCGTAGTATACCGGAAATGATTAATAGAGAACGTTTCGGACCGAGATGGCAGCTAGCTGCGTTTGTTTAAACTTGTTTTAAAATATTGAATATTTCCAATAAACTATTAATTTTCATTAAACGCTGTTGTTTTATTGCGTGTACGCTAACAGAAGATAAAAGAATTGAATGAAAATTTCAAGAAAATAATTGATAATTAAAAGAAAAATTACAATATGACGAAAATAATTAAATACTGAAGAAAATAATTAACTATTAAAAAAAATAATTGACAATTGAAAAAAAATCGAAAACTGGTGAGAATAATCGGCATTTGAACAAAAAAAAATTTTAAATTGATGAATAATCATAAAATTGAAGGATAAACATAAATTTTAATTTCAATTGAAAACTAATGAAAATAATGGAAACAATTGTAAAAAATAAATTAAAATTAAAGAAATCAATTGAAAATTGAAGAAATGCATTGAAATTTCAAGAAATTATTTGATAATTGACAAAATGCGAGAATTATTAAATTTTGAATAAAATAATTGAAAAAACGAAGAATGCAATTTAAAATTGAAGAAAATAATTGAAAATTAAATAAATAAATGGTAGATTAAAGAATTAAAATAAAGATTGAAGATTGAAATTGAAATTCTAACAAAATAGTTGATAATTTGAAAAAAAAATTACTAAATTTTTTTGAACTAATCATTGTTTTTATCATATTTCAATTACAGTCTTCAAGTTTCAAGTTTCAAGTTTCAAATTTTAAAATCATTTTCCAATTATTTTCCACAAATTTTAACTATTCTTATTTTTTTTAAATTATTTTCTTTAATTTTTAATAATTTTCAATTATTTATATTATTTGTTTATTATTTTTAATTACTTACGTTCTTTTTCATAATTTCCAAAAAGTTTTCATTCATTCATCTGAAATTTCCATTTTTCTATTTAATTTTCAATTACATCTACGATTTGTATTTTATGTACCTATATTCTGTATTTTTTTTAAATTATTTGTCTTAAATTAAAAATTGTTCTTCTCAATTTTAAATTATGTTTATTTTTTTTCATCTATTTTCTCTAATTTTTAATTATTTTCTTTTTCCTTGCAATGAACTTCTAAAAGTTTCAAGTTTTTTTTTCTAAATTATCTTTAAATTTCCTTTATTTAAAATATATTATGCAATTTTTTCAATTATTTTCTCAAATTTTAATTTTTTTTTCAATTTTAAATTATATATATTATTTCTTTTTAATTTTCATAAATTTTTAATCATTTTCATCATTTTCTAAATTAATTTTCAAAAATTTTAATTATTTATCTCAATTTCAATCATTTTTTTTCAATTTTCAATTATTTTCCCCAATTTTTCATTATTCTAGTTTTTTTTTTAAATCTAAATTATTTTTTTCATTTTAAAATTAAAATTGTTCATAATTGTTATATTTAATAATAATTTTTACACTTTATTGACTTATAGTTAGTTTGTAATTATAATTATTTTGTAATTTATCTATTTTTTTAAAAATAAATTTTTTGTGTTTCATAATAGTGGAGCGCATTCAAAAATATTCTCGGTTATATTCTCGAGAAATATCTTATCCTAAAATAAATTAAAATTTCTATTAAATATAATAAAATTGCAAAATTAAATGTGAACAACTAACCTAAAATGTTTTGTCAATCTACCACCAAAATAACAACAAAAAAGTATCGATAAATATCGAAGATTTCTAAATTAAATAAATTCTAAATTACCGTCAACTTTTTTTTTTAAATTTCAACGTGAGAACGTCCACAATCTCAAATTCTCATTTTAATTAAGAGAAAGGTATACGGAATGTATTGAAATGTGTAAAGTCAAGAGTTTTGATAAAATAAAGATGCGGGCAATGACATTCCTGTACTTAAATTCAATACAAAAGAATATAAGTAGATCTGGAGATTTATTTAAGAACTGATTCCTTAGTTTTCTTAGTGCCCATATTTTAAAGATACGGGTGCTTAAAAAGGAGCAGAATTTCTTCGAAAGCAGAAAGGTATGAGAAGAGCAGAGAAATCTCATGTGCGGGCATAATACCCCCTTTTTTAAAAAGCTAACTGCCAATAATGTGTGACACAGAGTACGAAATTAAATACCACTTATACGTATAATGTATATACTGAATTATAAAAATAGTTTATTAGCTATAAAATGAAATAAAAAATAGTTTATTAACTTTCGTTATAAAGTAAAAAAAAAACTCTTTTACAAGGAGTTTATTATAAGTTCTTTGATAAATGTCCGCTCTGATATTACATAAAATGATGCTTGGTTACATTATTAAAAAATTATTGTATACCATTCTAGGGTCCTTATTTTCCAAAGAATTCATAAATGACTCGTTTATTAAGATTCTGATTATCGCACACCGAGGCTCGCGAAAGAAAAGTCGAGGCAAACGACATTATTAACGATGTCAGCATCGTGAAGTGTATTAAAAATGATTAAAAATTATCTTCGCGATGTATTAAAAGCTGCCAGACGAAGTTCATAAATTCTTTCTCTATTTTCCTCCTCGAGAGATTTCGTAATGATTATTAGAATTGGCTACTCAGCTCGGAATATCTCCCTGCACTGCTCCAACAATTACTCAATTAATGAACATTCCAGCATCTTAATTGTAATCAAAATCGACTCTTACCAAGGAAAAAGGCTACGTAAATTTCAGACAATAAACAAACCAACTACCATTAACTTTCAAAACTTTACTTTTCAAGAATTTCAATAAATTGATAATTTCATTATTTTCGCGCAGATTTTGAACACTTTTCAAGTCTATGGGTACTTATCGTATACCCATTGTATACCAAAGTAGTTATTAAAAATAATAAAAAAAATAAAAAAAATTTATTATAAAAATTATTTATTACAAACTTTGCATTGTTGTTGGTCACTTGAAACTATAAATTTTTGCAAATTGAAATAATAAAAATTACGGAATTGAAGAATATGTATGAAAAATGACGAATAAAATTGACAATTGAAAACAAAATTCGAAAAATTGCTGTATAATTGTATAATTTGAAAAAATAGTTTAAAAATTATAGGAATACAATACAGGTCAAAATTGTGGGACGCCTGCAAAAATGGGATTAAAAACATGACCGTCTTAAAATGTTGATAACTCTGTTTGAGTTAAACAAAATTAAATTTGTTATAGACCATTAGAAAGCTTATAAAATTTGCCGTTAAATGGTCCTAACCTGAAGCTTTTTTGATTAATAGAAACAGAGATTTGATGTGATAAAGACAGGCGAATTTTGCATTTTTTGTGAATTTTTATTGTTTAAGTTTGGTGGTCTGCATTTTCTAGAAAACTAATTGGAAAATTTTGAAATTAAGCCTATTTAAACCTTGAACTATTAGCTTTAAAATAAGCGAAAGAAAATGAAAATATCTTGACTCATTCAAAAGTTATAAGTAAATGTGTATAAAGAACAAAACGCAACATTCCGTTGTTTCCTCCCCACTCCGCCTATTTGCCATAGCGAGCACTAGAATCGTTGCGTTTCTTCGGATCATACATTTAGTTATAACTTTTAAACCAGTCAAGATATTTTAATGTTCTTTGGCTTATTTTTAAGCTAATAGTTCAAGGTTTAGGTAAGCTTAATTTCAAAATTTTTCATTTACTTTTCTAGAAAATGTAGCCCACCAAACTTGGACAATGAAAATTCACAAAAAACGAAAAAATTCACCTATCTTTATCACATCAAATCTACGTTTCTATTATTAAAAAAAGCTTCGGGTTAGAACTATTCGACGGAAAATTTTATAAGCTTTCCAATGGTCTATAATAAATTTAATTTTGTTAAACTCAAACAGAGTTATCAACATTTTAAGACGGTCATGTTTTTAATCCTATTTTTGTAAGTGGTCCCACAATTTTGGCCAGTAGTGTAACTATTAGAAATAATTGGAAATTGAACAACTGGATTGAAAATTGAAACAAATAATTGAAATTGAAGAAAATAATAGAAAATTGAGGAAATAAATTGAAAATTTAAGATTTAAATTAAAATTTGAAAAATTAATTGATAATTGAAAAAAAAACTACGAAATGGCGAAAATAATTGACAATTGAAAAAAAATTTAACAATTGGCTAGATTAATATACAACCTAGAAAAATAATTGAAAAACTCAATGAATAATTATAAAATATTAAGATAATAATTGTAAATTGAAGAAAAAGGTAGGAAATAATTGAAAATATTGGAAAAAAAGTAATAATTGAAGGAAATAATTGAAAAGTAACGAAAATAATTGAAAAATTGAAGAAAATATGTGACTAATGACGAAAGTAATTGTCACTTGAAAAAAAAATTCGAAAAATTCGATTAATAGACAAATAAAAAAAATAATTTAAAAGACTAAAAAAGTAATATTAAAACTAAAGAAAATAATTATTGCAAGTTGAAAAATTATGAAAATTATAGGAATAATTGTTGAAAATAATTGCGCATTTAACAACTAGATTAAAAATGGAAAAAAAATTAAAATAGAAAAAAATAATTAAAAATTGAAGAAAGCAATAATTTAAAATTAAAGAATAAAGTTGAAATTTAAAAAATATACTTAACAATTGAAAAATGCTGAGAATTAATTAATATAGAAAAAAACAAGTAAAAACTAAAGAAAGGAATTAAAATTTAAAGAAAATAATTCAATAATTATTGTATTTAAAATTAAAGAAACTTAATGATAATCAAATAAAATAATAGAAAAAATGCAATAATTTTTCAAAATTAAAAAAAATAATTGAGAATTTCAAGAGAATAGTTCTAGAAAATAATTGAAAATTGAAAGAAAAATAACAATGTGGCGAAGATAATTAAGTATTAAAAAAATTATTAACAATTGAAAAGAAATCGAAAAATGTTGAGAATTATCGGCATTCGAACAAAAAAAATTTAAATTAATAAATTATCATAAATTTGAAGGAGAATAATAAACTGTCAATTGAAAACTAATGAAAGTTATGGAAAAAATTGTAGAAAATAAATAAAAATTTAATAAAATAATTGAAAAACAAAGAATGGAAACAAAAATTGAAGAATTGAATTAAAAATTTTAAAAAATAAGTGAAAATTTAAAAGGGGAATTTAAATATGAAGAAAATAACTGAAAATTGAAGAGAATACTTCTAGAATTGAATAATTGAATTGAAATTTTAAAACAATTTTTATGAATGGAAAAAATAATTGAAAAAATCTGAGAATTATTGAATATTGAGGAATTAATTGAAAATGGATAAAAACAATTAAAAATAAAAGAAAATAATTAAAAAAGGAAGAAATAATTTGGAAATTAAAGAATTAAATCGAAATTTCAAGAGAATAATCGATAATTATAATATGACGAAAATATGAATATGAAAATATGAAATACACGCTCGCTCTTTTTTTGAAGAGTATTTACTTGTAACATATTTTTTGTAGGTGTCTTTCATGTATTTGTAATAAGAACTATTCAATTATAAATTATATTAGTCAAAACAATCGTAAGTTAAATTGTCAATCCATCCAAATTAAATTTTAAAAAAATATCTATTAAGATTTTAATTTATTTTTTTAATATATTGAATTTATAATGTGCCCAATAATGGCATTCGGTTTAAGTTTAAAACAATCCAACTTTCAATTAATCCTAATTTTTACTAATTATTCATATTAATTAATTAAATTTTTAATCGCTTATGCAAATTTAATTCGTTTAAATAGTAAATTTGTTCGAATTTTAATCGATGTAAATTTTAATTGATTCAAAATTGAATTTATCCAAATTTGTTTTTATTCGAATTTTAAATTATACAAATTTCAATCTTTTAAAATGGAAATTTATTCAAAATTAATTAGACTTAAATTTTAAATGACCCTACATTTAATCAATCCTAATTTTTTATTGGTCAAATGCAAAACAATCATGAATTAAATTTTGAATCGCTTCTAAACTTAATTCTTTTAATTTGTAAATTTATTTAAATTTTAATCAATTTAAAATTTAATTTTTCCAAATTCGATTTGTTTTTACTTTTAATTTTTACAAATTTCAATATATTAAAATTCGAATTTATTTTTTCAATTTATTTAAATTTTATTCAATTTAAGTTTCAAACAATCCAATTTTTAATCAATTCTACTTTTTATTGGTCAAAATAATCATTAATTTAATTTTTAATCCCTTCTAAATGTATATTATTCTAATATAATTAATATCTTAATCAAATAACAAACATATTTATTTTTTTAAAATAATCTCTTTTTACTAAAAATTTAAATTGCAAAATAATTTTTAAATCATTGATATAAAGAATGAAATTCAAGGAAAAAGTCAAATTTTACAAGTCCGAACAGATGGACTGAAAAAAAACAAAATTATAAAAAAAATAGCTTCAATAATGCGAACATAGACGAACAGAATAACGTCGAATATGTATTATAGATAATATTCTATAAAAATATTAAATTTTTTTTTTTTTATTTATTTTTATAATTTTTTTTTACTTTTTGTTAATTGTTTCTTTCAATTTAAAACCTTAAATCTATTATACGAAAATAATGAAAAGCTTTGCAAAGTAAATAATGTGTTGGAGACTGACGAATTAAAGATTCGGTTATCTTCGTTAGTCATCGGTAACAATCGGCGTTGAGCGGAGTGTGATATATATATTTCAGGAGCCTTTACAAACGACTACAGTAATCATTACTATTTTATATGTGAACAAGTACAGTTTTTCTTTTAATCTATACATTTAGAAATGTAATGATTCCAAAAACTCAATTTTATCTCGAATACTGCAGTGCATGTACTCCTTACAAACTACTATAGTAATCGCTCCTGTTCAACTTTTTAATCATTAACACATTTTTTGTATTCATCGCAAAAAGTGGTCACATATCCGAGCTGTACTGTAGACTATAGTAATCATTACAATTAAATTTTTTTCCGTGTACCCACCCCTCTGCTCCAGCCGATTGGGCGCCACTGTATTTGGTCATGGAATTTGATGAAAAATGGTCTGGATAATCTGGAAGTCATTGAATATTGACATTTTGAAAACGTAGCAACCCCTGTTTTAAACACATTCCAGTTTGTTGTTTATTATATTTTTTGTCACCTTTCTGTCACCTTTTCCAGGGAAAAAATTCACCTTTTTTTTATGATAAAAGGTACTGTAATGCCTGGAATTTCCTTAAATCTCCAGATTCATAAACATTACTCAATTGTCATTCCCATTTAATCGAAAAGGTAAAGAACGATGATCTGCCGATAATAATGAAATGATGCCATTTTGGGGTTGTTGGTTCAGTGGCTTGTGGAACCGATTGAAATCAGTGAAGCTGAGGTATGCGTAGCATGTGGTGGTATAGTGAAGGTCCCATCGTGAAACACATCATAGGAAAATTTCTATTATCCGAATATGGTACTTAGTCTATTTTGTCGGAAGGGTAGGGAGAGCTTTGGAGGGATGCTGGTGGACAGATGTATGAGAGGTGCCCCCTATGGCGAGACACCCCCATAAGAACGCATGAAACTCGTCACATCCAATACTACAGCCAATGTACTCATTATCCATCCACTAAAGAAGTTCTTCGGCTCTATTTTGCCTTTGTGCACGCCGTATGCTGGTCAAATCATTCCTATCACTACCATAAAAAAATATCTCTCAAGAAACATATTCAATTTCACTCCCTATTGGGTAAGTTGCTCGAAAAACGGATCATGTTACGGTTACAGTTACGTAATCAAAAATTGAAATCTATATACAGGGCAAATGTTTTTTTTTTAATAGCATTTTGGTATTAAACAATAAAAATTATAAACTTCGAAAAAACAGGATTGGAATTAGGATGGAGTCATATGCGGAGGATTAGAGGTTCAAGGGAAGAGCATAGACCAATTAGAATATACTTTCTATTACCCTGATCTTCTAATCTTCCGCATGTGACTTCACCCTTAAGCGCAACCTAGATGAGAAGAATTAATTAAATTAACAAGAAATTAACGTGAATCTGTAAATAGGAAAATAAAGTTTATGATGGAAAATTAAAAATTAGTAATTGAAATTAAATATTTTGTAGTAAATGAAATTGTGAGATGTACAATTATTTAAAACAAAAAAATTACATTGGTCGTAATTAGTGCGCAGTGTATGGCAAATATGAGAATTCTGAGTGAACAAAGAAAAAAATAAATTGTGCGTGAATGCGAAATCGACAGCGGGGACTTGTGGCACTTAGAAATCGACAAAAGTGCCTGCTCTCGTAACAATTGAAATAGTATACGCGCCGATGAAGGAGTGCATTTCTTTTGTCAGGTCGCGTGTCCACGTCATTGATTCTGTGCACGCACAGATGCGTTTTTCTATGTCCGTATAGCTCCCACAAAAACTATAATGCAAAGCTATTTACATCTATTGTTTGAATTGACTGTCGCGAGAGAAAATCAAATGCTAAAATTAATAAAAGGAGAAAAAAATCTGATGAATTTGTCTCGTATTGAACGAATCACGAAATGAGAATTATTAAATAATACAAACAAATAACTATCAAAAAATGATACAATTAAAACAATTTTTTCTACTACAGAGAATAGGAACACTTTACAACAAAGGATAGTTCTGTTACGCAGTTTAAGACTGTTTGTCCGTTACGGGAGAGAGACAACAGTAGTAGGTAGCTTAAGATAGGGATAGTTCTGTTACGCTGTTACGCAGTTTGAGACTGTTTGTCCGTTACGGGAGAGAGACAAAGATAGTAGGCAGCTTTAGATAGAGAGAGATAAAAAAAGATATTTTTCAGAGTTATATTATTAAAATAAGGAAAAAATTATTGTAAAATAAATGTAAAGTAGATAATGAACCTTTTGCGTAATTTTGAAAGCAAATTACAATTATTTTACCTACATATGGGTATTGGGGTAGCAAGTATTTCGCTACAGGATTTTATCTATGCTAATATATGGAAATAAGAACGTGTGGAAATATACGACTCATATTGTGTCCTGGTGTGGTCCCTTCGGTATTTAGCTGTATATGAATACGACCAATGGATCTTTCCGCGTCCTGCTGGTTGCTGTCTCGTGTGTCAGGCACGTGTCTCGACATCTATCTCGACAGGCGTGTATTATTTTTCAGTGCAGTACGCAATTTTATCAAATTACTTTTCAAAGTTAATGAAATCGTGGAGAATCTCCTGCAGGAATAGAAAAGTACTTTTTAAAAAAGGAGAAATTCAGTGTTTTTTTTATGCAATGCATTATGCTGCATGCAATGTATATATGACATGTGTACATTATACATAAATAAATATTAATAATGACATACCTATGTCATTTGCATTCTGTATAATGATATAATGACACAAGTAATGTCATTTCTGAGTTTCTCAGAACATTTTTCAATAATTTCGAAACAATTGGAGGTTGGATAGATTTACATTTTGATTTAATCTGCTAAGGTCGGAGGCAAAAAGATTGTTCATTAAATGTCATCTTGTTCAAATATACAATTTCAGATAAGTCAGTTTTATTTTATTTGACTATCGTATCGATTATATTATCATGGCTCACGTTTGAGCAATAATATTTCATCATCATTGATTTCTAGCAGGTGTAATTTTATGTCCTTTTCCTATTTTTCTTTAACTATTAAGGGGCAAAGTGGGGCAGTGCCCCGGGGCCCTTAGTCAACCCTAATAGACCCTTTAAAAAAAAATTCCAAAAACCTTACTAATTATAGTAATTTATAAATTCTACATTTTGTGTAATCAACAATTATAAAAATTATATAAATATAATAGTTAAAATCAATTTATATAAATAAAATAAATATTTATTTACGACAAAATTTATAATAATTTAGAATTAAAAAGAATTGCAAAAAATAATTTAAATTAAAAAAAATAATTGCAAATTTTGCAAATTAATTGAAAAAAACAATGAAATCAATTAAAAATTGGGGAAAGTAATTTAAACAATCATAGAAGTGTTTTAAAAATAAAGAGAAGAATTTAAATTTAAAAAAAATGCTAGAAAATCTTAAAAGTAAATTGAAAAAAATGGAATAACGAAAAATTAGAGAAAATAATTGAAAATTATAAAAGAAATGATACAAAATTCAGATAAATGAATTAACATTGAAAAAATAATTAAAATTTGAGAAAATAATTGAAAAACTTACATAAAATATTTTAAATAAAGGAAAGTTAAAGAGAATTTCAGAAAAATACTTAAAACTTTCAAAAGTTCATTGAAATAAAAAAAATAATTAAAAATTAGAGTAAATAAATGAAGAAAATAAACATAATTTAAATTGAAGAGAACAAGTTTTAATTAAAGAGAAATAAGTAACAACTTGTAGGAAATTATGAAAAAGAACGAGAAAAAGAACGAAAGTAATTGAAAATTGGAGAAAATAATATAAAAAATAATATAATTAATAGAAAATTGAATGAAATAAATAAAGTGTCAGATAAATAATTAAAATTTTTGGAAATTATAATTTAAAACAAATGTAAAGAATTGAAAATTGAAGGAAAAAAATGTTGGCAAATAATTGAAAAATGTTTTTAAATTTTTAAATTAGAAGAAAATAATTGAAATGTGATACAAACAATGATAAATTGTAAAACATAAATGAAATTTAAGTGAGATAATTGAAAAAATGACAGAATTATTTTTAAATAAAGAAAAAATATTTGAAATTTGAGTAAAATACATGAAGATCTTAGAAATCAATTGAAAAAAATGAGAATAACTAAAAAATGGAGAAAAGAATTAAAGAAATCTAAAAATTATTGAAAATTACGATAATTGATAAAAAAATTTAGAAATTATGAAAACAAATGAACATAATTAAAAATCGAAGAAAATAATTGAAATTTTAGAAAAATACTTAAAAATCTTAGAAAATAATTTTAGAAAATCTTAGAAAATAATTTTAGAAAATTTATAACAATCGAGGAAAATAATTGATAAATGATAAAAAGATTTCAAAATTGAAAAAACTAAGTAAAATATGCTGAAAATAATTTAAGATTGAGTAAAAAAATTTAAATATGATAAAAATAATTTAAATATGAAAAATTGATATCAGTAAATAAAATTTGAGGGAAATAATTGAATATATCATAAAATATATGTTTAAGAAATAAAATAATTACAAAATTACCTAAAAGTTTTTAATTAAAGAAAATTATTAAAAAAATCGCAGAAATAATGGAAAATTGATGAAAACAATTGAAATTTTTGAAGAATACTTAAAAATCTTAAAAAATGTTAATAGTAATTAACAATCCAGGAAAATAATAAAAAATTGAAAAAGGTAATTTAAATATTCTGATAATAACGTATAAATTTAAAAAACAAAATTGAAATATGATGAAAATAATTTAAATATGAAAAATTGAAAACAGTAAATAAAATTTGAGAGAAATAATTGAAAAAATCATATGTTTAATGGAAGAAAATAATTACAAAATTACTTAAAAAAATTTAATAACAGAGAATTATTAAAAAATTGCAAAAATAATCGAAAATTGATAAAAATAATTAAAATTTTAGAGAAATAATTAAGAAATTTAGGAAAATGTGAATATTAATTAACAATCGAGGAAAATAATAAAAAATTGAAAAAAGTAATTTAAATATTCTGAAAATAACTTATAAATTTAGAAAAAAAATTGACACATATGATGAAAATAATGTATAATTATGTGAAAAATTGATAACAGTAAAAAAAAAATTGAGTGAAATAATAGAAAAAATCATAAAATATATGTTTAAGAAATAAAATAATAATGATAAAATTACTTAAAATTTTTAAATTAAAGGGAATTATTAAAAAAATCGCAGAAATAATAGAAAATTGATGAAAACAATTGTAATTTTTGAAAATTATGCAAAAATAATTAAAATAATGAGAAATTGAAGAAAATAATTAAAAAATTGCAAAATTTATTTATAAGCAAAAGAAAATAATTGAAAAATCTTTTTAAATATGGAAAATTGGTGACAATAATCTAAATTTGTGATAATAACTGAAAATTTAGGAAATTAATTTGGAAAAATAATGAAAATATTAAAAGATGGAGAAAATCATTGCAAAATAATAAAGATAAATGAAAATTGAACGAAATAATTATTTGAAATATTTGAAAGTTCAGGAAATTAATTTAGAAATCATGAAAATGATTAAAAATTGAAGTTTATAATTGCAAAATGACAAAAATAATGGTATAAGGTAAAAAAATTAATTTAAATTTGCAGTGAATTATATAAAATCTACAGGAGTAAATAATTATATTGATTTAATGTCAAGGAAAAAATAATTAAAATTGAAAAAGTGACTGAAAAAAATAAACAAAGTAATTAAAATTTGAGGAAGGTAAATTTAAGATTTTGGGAAACAATTTAAAGATAATTCAAAGAATTAAAAATTGCAGAAAATGATTAAAAAATGATAAAAATAGTTCAAAATTCAAATTTAGTATATTTGAAACGTGGATTAATTGAACTTATTTTAAGTGATGCAAGTTGACATTAAGTGAAATTTGATGAAATTAAAATTGCCATAATTTTAAAATTTGAGAACATTTTAAAAATGTGAAATATGATTTAAAATTTTAAAAGAAAAAAATCATCTGCTTAAAAAATCATATATAATTGGGGCCCCAATTTTCTGTTTGCCCCAGGGTCCTTGCCCTCCCAGTTACGCAACTGCATCCAATTAATCTGAATTAAAGTTTCACGTAGAGTTTACTTGCAAAAAAAAAAAATTAAACACATTAATTTTAAATTTGAGATTATGTTATAAAGCATGCACTTTTTAGATACATATTCTTTTAACATACATACATCCTATATAAGAAATTAGCCAGCTATAGGCCTGTTACGCTTTCAGCTGTTACGCTGTTCGTCCGTTACGGTATAAAGAAACAAAGATTGTAGGCAGCTTAAGTAAGAAAAATAAGAATTGTAGGTATATACTGGGATAGCAAGTAGCTTGATATACAATACGAGCTTTTTGTAAAATTATTTAACAGTCTATTGCCAAATGAGTAAATTAAAAAACGGATTATTGGATATAAATAAAACTTTTAGTAACACGGAGAAAGAAGAAAAATATTATAAGTTATTATTTGGAAGTTCTAGTATATAAAATTACACTACCGGCCAAAATTGTGGGACGAAATGGGATTAAAAACATGACCGTTTTAAAATGTTCATAACACTGTCAGATATTAGCGAATTGAAATTTTTCATAGACCAATGGAAAGCTTATAAAATTTGCCGTTAAATCGTCCTATTTTTGAAGGTTTTTTAGTTTTTTGAAACGGAGATTCAATGTGATAAAGACAGGTGAATTTGTCGCTTTTTGTGAATTTTCATTGTCCAAGTTTGGTGGGATACATTTTCTAGAAAACTAATTGGAAAATTTTGAAATTAAGCCTATTTAAACCTTGAACTATTAGCTTTAAAATAAGCGAAAGAAAATGAAAATATCTTGACTCATTCAAAAGTTATAAGTAAATGTGTATAAAGAACAAAACGCAACATTCCGTTGTTTTCTCCCCTCTCCGCCTATTTGCCATAACGAGCACTAGAATCGTTGCGTTTTTTCAAATCGTACATTTACTTATAACTTTTGAACCAATCAAGATATTTTGATTTCCTTTGGCTTATTTTAAAGCTTATAGTTCAAGGTTTAATTTACCTCAATTTCAAATTTTTGTAATTACTTTTCTAGAAAATGCAGCCCACCAAACTTGAACAACGAAAATTTACTAAAGACGAAAAATCCACCTTTCTTTATCACATCAAATCTCTGTTTCTATTAATAAAAAAAGCTTCAGGTTAGGACTATTCGACGGGAAATTTCATAAGCTTTCCAATGGTCCATAACAAATTTAATTTTGCTAATTTCTAACAGAGTTACGGTCTGTTTTAATTTAAAGATGGTCATGTTTTTAATCCCATTTTTGTAAGTGGTCCCACAGCGCCTGGACAATTTTCATAAAAAATTAATATCAAACTTAAAATTCGAGTTTGGATGAAAATCTGGAATTGGGTTGTAGGGTCGCAGGAAAAGAATGGTTACGCCACTGATTATAAAAGCTGTCACGGTCGACACGCGCCCTTCGAAAGAAAAAATCAGGTACGCGTGCCGGTTCTGGCCCGGTGTGTTGTTTCGTGTAGCAGGAGCAATGAGTGCACGGGCACACATGCAGATATAGACCAGGTGGTGTGACGTGGCTTGATGGGGACGATGGGGGTACATGGGGGTCACTCGCACCGGCACCGGCAGCTGCAATGTGTCGACAATGCGAAGCGCATACAGAGAGATGCGCGGCACCCGTGCCATTGCGATTAGGGGAGACCCTACAGCACCCTGCGGCATAACCATAGGCTTAGCTACCACTCACTTCTTTGGGCCCTCGCGAATACCAAGTCCTTTCCCCAAAGCCACTCTCCCCTTTCTCGACAGTGATTTTTAATGTTTATGGAATTCACTCTTATCTCCATTTTCATCTGTCCCTAACCAATCCAGATTTTTAGGAAATTTACTACCAGACAAAATAGTGAGATTAAAAAGATGAAGGTCTTTAAATGTTGGTAACTCGGATAGAAATTAGCAAAATTAAATTTGTTATGGACCATTGGAAAGCTTGTAAAATTTCCCATCGAATAGTCCTAACCTGAAGCTTTTTCGAATAATAGAAACGGAGATTTGATGTGATAAAAAGTGACAGGTGGATTTTTCGTTTTCAGTAAATTTTCATTGTTCAAGTTTGGTGAGCTGCACTTTCTAGAATGGTAATTGGAAAAATTTGAAATAAGGCTAACGCAAACCTTGAACTATTAGCTTTAAAATAAGCTAAAGGAAATTAAAATATCTTGATTGGTTCAAAAGTTATAAGTAAATGATTCTAGTGCTCGCTATGGAAAATAGAGAGGGGAGGAAAGAGCGGAATGTTGTGTTTTGTTTTTTTATACACATTTACTTATAACCTTTGAACCATTCAAGATATTTTAATGTTCTTTGGCTTATTTTAAAGCTAATAGTTCAAGCTTTAATTTAGCTTAATTTCAAAATTTTCCAATTACTATTCTAGAAAGTGCAGCTCACCAAACATGAACAATGAAAATTTACTGAAAACGAAAAATTCACCTGCCTTTATCACATCAAATCTCCGTTTCTATTAATCAAAAAACCTTCAGGTTAGGACTATTCGACGGGAAATTTCATAAGCTTTCCAATGGTCCATAACAAATTTAATTTTGCTAATTTTTAACAAAGTTTATCAACATTATAGGAATACAATACCAGCCAAAATTGTGGGACAACTTGCAAAAATGGGATTAAAAACATGACCGTCTTTAAATGTTGATAACTCTGTTTAAGTTTAACAAAATTAAATTTGTGATGGACTATTAGAAAGCTTATGAAATTTCCCGTCGAATAGTCCTAACCTGAAGCTTTTTTGTTTAATAGAAACTGTGATTTGATGTGATAAAGACAGGTGGATTTTTCGTTTTCAGTGAATTTTCATTGTTCAAGTTTGGTGAGCTGCACTTTCTAGAAAATAATTGGAAAATTTTGAAATTAGGATAACTCAAACCTTGAACTATTAGCTTTAAAATAAGCTAAAGAAAATTAAAATATTTTGTTTGGTTCAAAAGTTATATGTAAATGTATGATATGAAAAAACGCAACGATTCTAGTGCTCGCTATGGCAAATAGAGAGGGGAGGAAAGAGCGGAATGTTGTGTTTTGTTCTTTATACACATTTACTTATAACTTTTGAACCATTCAAGATATTTTAATGTTCTTTGGCTTGTTTTAAAACTAATAGTTCAAGCTTTAATTTAGCTTAATTTCAAAATTTTTCAATTACTATTCTAGAAAGTGCAGCTCACCAAACATGAACAATGAAAATTTACTGAAAACGAAAAATTCACCTGTCTTTATCACATCAAATCTCCGTTTCTATTAATCAAAAAACCTTCAGGTTAGGACTATTCGACGGGAAATTTCATAAGCTTTCCAATGGTCCATAACAAATTTAATTTTGCTAATTTTTAACAAAGTTTATCAACATTATAGGAATACAATACCAGCCAAAATTGTGGGACAACTTGCAAAAATGGGATTAAAAACATGACCGTCTTTAAATGTTGATAACTCTGTTTAAGTTTAACAAAATTAAATTTGTGATGGACTATTAGAAAGCTTATGAAATTTCCCGTCGAATAGTCCTAACCTGAAGCTTTTTTGTTTAATAGAAACGGTGATTTGATGTGATAAAGACAGGTGGATTTTTCGTTTTCAGTGAATTTTCATTGTTCAAGTTTGGTGAGCTGCACTTTCTAGAAAATAATTGGAAAATTTTGAAATTAGGATAACTCAAACCTTGAACTATTAGCTTTAAAATAAGCTAAAGAAAATTAAAATATTTTGTTTGGTTCAAAAGTTATATGTAAATGTATGATATGAAAAAACGCAACGATTCTAGTGCTCGCTATGGCAAATAGAGAGGGGAGGAAAGAGCGGAATGTTGTGTTTTGTTTTTTTATACACATTTACTTATAACCTTTGAACCATTCAAGATATTTTAATGTTCTTTGGCTTATTTTAAAGCTAATAGTTCAAGCTTTAATTTAGCTTAATTTCAAAATTTTCCAATTACTATTCTAGAAAGTGCAGCTCACCAAACATGAACAATGAAAATTTACTGAAAACGAAAAATTCACCTGCCTTTATCACATCAAATCTCCGTTTCTATTAATCAAAAAACCTTCAGGTTAGGACTATTCGACGGGAAATTTCATAAGCTTTCCAATGGTCCATAACAAATTTAATTTTGCTAATTTTTAACAAAGTTTATCAACATTATAGGAATACAATACCAGCCAAAATTGTGGGACAACTTGCAAAAATGGGATTAAAAACATGACCGTCTTTAAATGTTGATAACTCTGTTTGAGTTTAACAAAATTAAATTTGTTATGGACCATTAGAAAGCTTATGAAATTTTCCGTCGAATAGTCCTAAACTGAAGCTTTTTTGATTAATGGAAGTGGAGATTTGATGTGATAAAGACAGGTGGATTTTTCGTTTTCAGTGAATTTTCATTGTTCAAGTTTGGTGAGCTGCACTTTCTAGAAAAGTAATTGGAAAATTTTGAAATTAGGATAACTCAAACCTTGAACTATTAGCTTTAAAATAAGCTAAAGAAAATTAAAATATTTTGTTTGATTCAAAAGTTATATGTAAATGTATGATATGAAAAAACGCAACGATTCTAGTGCTCGCTATGGCAAATAGAGAGGGGAGGAAAGAGCGGAATGTTGTGTTTTGTTTTTTTATACACTTTTACTTATAACTTTTGAACCATTCAAGATATTTTAATGTTCTTTGGCTTGTTTTAAAGCTAATAGTTCAAGCTTTAATTTAGCTTAATTTCAAAATTTTCCAATTACTATTCTAGAAAGTGCAGCTCACTAAACATGAACAATGAAAATTTACTGAAAACGAAAAATTCACCTGTCTTTATCACATCAAATCTCCGTTTCTATTAATCAAAAAACTTTCAGGTTAGGACTATTCGACGGGAAATTTCATAAGCTTTCCAATGGTCCATAACAAATTTAGTTTGGCTATTTTTTAACAAAGTTATCAACATTATAGGAATACAATACCAGCCAAAATTGTGGGACAACTTGCAAAAATGGGATTAAAAACATGACCGTCTTTAAATGTTGATAACTCTGTTTATGTTTAACAAAATTAAATTTTTTATGAACCATTAGAAAGCTTATGAAATTTCCCGTCGAATAGTCCTAATCTGAAGCTTTTTTGATTAATAGAAGCGGAGATTTGATGTGATAACAGCGGAATGTTGTGTTTTGTTCTTTATACACATTTACTTATAACTTTTGAACCAGTTAAGCTATTTTAGTTTTCTTTGGCTTATTTTAAAGCTAATAGTTCAATGTTTAAATAAGCTTAAATCTATAATTTTCTATTATTTTTCTAGAAAATGCAGCCTACCAAACTTAAGCAATAAAATTTCCCTAAAAATAAAAAATCCACCTGTAGTGATCAGATTAATTTTCCGTTCCTATTAATCAAAAAAGCTTCAGGTTAGGACTATTCGACGGGAAATTTCATAAGCTTTCCAATGGTCCATAACAAATTTAATTTTGCTAATTTCTAACAGAGTTACCAACATTTAAAGACCTTTATCTTTTTAATACGATTTTTGTAAGTGATCCCACAATTTTGTCCGGTAGTGTATTATTTATTATAATATATAATAATAGTAGTACTAGTAGTGGTTAACTCGGAAAAGTCACTTTTTTGAGACTTTTTTTATCTCTAAAATTTCAGTCCATCTAGTTATTTTGACTTATTATTCGGATTCAGCGGAGGATAATACGTAGGAACACACTAGCACATTGTTTTGGACAAAAACATATTTTTATGGGTCTGTGTAACGGTAGTATGTTTAAATAATGGTTTACAAGTGGTTCACTAATGAAGGTAACAACAATAATAGTAATCGCCTAATCATGGTAAAGTAATGGTAATACTAGTAATAGTAATACTAGAAATAATACCAATGCCATTATAGTAATACCAGAAAATATGTAATAGTATTACTGTAATAGTAATGGTATTAAAAATACAATAATAATAATAATGATATAATAATATTGACAAAAGTACCACAAAAGGCAAAAATAACAGTGAGAAGTTAATAATACAACACAAAATGTATTTTTGAAAAGAACAAGTTACGCCATTGGGGTGAGAACGTCATGCGAGTCGGTGGACAATTGAGTGATATTTCTACGAGTCTTTAAGATGCCTGGTGAAGAAATGACGTCAGTCGCTTACGTCACAAGGGGTACAGGTTGTATTTGAGGTTTTGAGGGAGCAGTTGTAAGACCATTCAGTGCTTACATTTCATGGGGCGGCACACGGTGACTCCCTGCGCAATTCTTTAGCTCTGCTCGACGCACCTTGCGAGTTCCAAAGCGTCTCAAAGACCCTAATGCGTAAACTACACATGTTTAAAGACCCCATATCAAGATCCGAAATGCCTTCAAGTGTAAAGGAAACGCAAGGTGCCTTCCTATTATTACATCTCGTTTCCACATTTTTTCAAGCAGATTTTCCAAATGACTTACTTTTTTTTCTTCACACAGTAAATTTCTTTGTTTTTCTGGATTTTTTTTTCTTTTTGTACAAATTAGAGATGATTTATACATCTTTCAATATTGTTATTATTCAGAAGGAAAGAACTTGATTCATTGTTTTTATCGTGGTTTTTGTTTTCTTGGTTATATTTTATGATGATGATGGCGATGTTGATGATGATGATTATTATTATTCTAACAGTTTTAATAGTCATTTTTTCAGTTTTCCTCATCAATATTTTCATCTCAGCAATGTTTTTATGTTTTGATTTTTCTACGGTGATCAACGCTCTGCAGAGGATTATATCCAAACTTTAGGGGACTTAATGCGCCATATGCCGTAGCACTATTATTTATATAGATGCAAGCAAGATAATGTGTTATCGCCAGGAACAGATATGTGCTTCGTTCATTTTGCTCGGCAAACGAGATCTATCGGAATGACGTAATTCTCCATTAAGTTAATGAAATTATTCCAGAGCCTGCCAGAAATTAGACAAGAATTTTACGATAGTAAAACAGCAGATTATCAGAGTTGATATAAAAACCGTAACATTTGGTCGATAATTGTAATGTTACGGTCATTCTTGTTTTGATCCAAATGCTCATTTTTCAGAGGTAATTATAATAAAGTATGTTGACGAATAAGTATATTATAATGATGCGTGTCATAACATATAGATAACTATATCCAGCATTTTCATAATAACCACACAATCGATTTTAATAATACTACAATTTTAGCTACTGTAACAATATTTGGTACAAAAGAAATGTTTTAGAAATGATAAATATCATGAAACGTTTGAATTATGTCAATTTTAGAATTGAAGGTTAAGTCACATGACAGCGTGAAAGCGTCGGCGGAAATAAAGCGAAAACCATGTGAGTGAGAGAGAACATGATACCTGCTCTTTTCTTTTTATATAGTTCTTTCTGAACAGTGATGTTTTTGTTTAGCGATTTTTCTTTATCATTGCGTAGTTTACATGTTTTAATTTTTTTATAAGGTCCATAAAGTAATAATAATAAAAGAGCAACAATAATAAAATAACAGTAATTTTCGTCTAAAATTGACATTTCACGAAATCCGATCATTTTGAAATGAAGAAGAGCTGCATATGTGCAAAGATTTGGAAAGAATGGTGAAAAGGGTAAGGGACAGCCGAACCAGTGTGTGCGGCATTAACATGAAAATCATCCAGTGAATATATATATTCCTATAGGCAGATATTCAAAAGTTTATGGAGCAATGCAGACGCGTGCTAAGAGTGTTCCAAGACAAACAATGGTAGAAATCAGGCATTGTGATAGGCTTTGTGCGCCGAAAAGCTGTGACATCGAGTTCAGGCGACTGCAGCTGTGCTATTCCCTTCAACCCCATATGCAATGCACCCCTCGACTTCGCAGTCCATATCACCATTCACCTTCTCACTTTATAAGGTACTTCCAATGCGGAACCGATAGACGGGAATTTTGATTTGGCAAACCTGGCGCGTGCCTTTAGATTATTTGATTGATGTTTTTTTTCACGAATGTATATATATATATATATATAAAATATATATATATATATCTTGGATGTCCATATGGCTTTCTCTACATATTGTAATATAATCTTTAACATATTGATATACTAGTTTCCCAATTATTTGGCTTTTTTATGTTTTCCCAATTATGGTCAAAGGTACATATGTGACGCTCTCCGAAGGAAGGTACCTAAGAAGCAAAACGGGAATTTTTCAGGAGAGTGAAAACAAAAGTCGAGCGCGCATGGTTTTGAATTGTCATAACTTGAAAAATATTTAATAAAAATATTTTCTGACTTCTGATAATAAAAAACAGGGCTGTTATTGATTTAAATCATGTTTTAAAGCATTGGAAAATTTGCATTAAAATCATGATTTAAATCAAAACAACTTTCAAATTCTCCGGATATCTAATACTGCATGTAAAACATCACAAACCCATAAACAAAATCCACAAATTTGTGGATAAATCTTGAAATTTTCAATTTTAATATTTCAATCTTCATAAAATTTAGAAAATTGTGCTAATAGAGATGATGAAAATACCTATGATTTACAAATTTTTGGTATGAAGATAGCAAAATATAGTATTGCGTTTTTATATATTCTTTAAGTCAGTATAATTATATAAATTCCAAATGTCAATTAAGTCGAATTCCAATTTGTTCCAACTTTTAAATTCCAATTAATTCAAATTTAAATGCATTTTAAGTAATGTAAAATAATTGAATAATATTAATTATTTTCCATATTCACAATAATAGTTTTTTTTTAATATTCTGACAACATTTTTAAGAGACAAAAATTTCAATTTTTCGAAATTGTTTAATTTTTATCTTATAAATTTCTTATTTTTACAAAATTTAAAGATTTTTTCCCCTTTCACTTTTTTTTTGTATTTGTCTTTTTATTTTAGAATTTTCTTTAATTTCCTTCTTTTTAAGCAAATTATTGAATATTATTCTACACAATTTTGTTATTATAACATTCATCAAACTTTTTATTTCGTTGATTTTTATAATTATTTCCACATTTTTAAAAATAAATACACTAATTTTCTTTTTGTAAGTTTATTCAATTTTTTTTACATCTTGTCTATTTTTTGCGAGAATTTTTGCAAACTTATTCTTCAATAAAGTTTTTAGATTTTCTTGTTTTTCTAATTTTATTGTTGGGTTTATTTTAAGTGTAATATTATAAAAATATTTTTGGTTTAATCTTCTTATAGTTTTCTATTTTTAAAGGCTCTTTAAGTTTCTTTTGTGGATTTTCTTTTTTTTTTTTTTGATATATACATTTTATAATTTTATTTTTTGTACTTTTTACATTTTTTTAGTTTGTTAGATTAAGGTAAAAAACATTTCTAGGTTTTCTTCCTATTCCTTTAATTTTCTTGATGTTTCACTATTTTTTTTAGTTCTGTCTTGCGTTTTAATTAATTCTTTAGGTTTTATCATCATTTTTCCGTTTATATAAGAATCATTTTTCCTTCTTTTCAATTGTTTAGTTTTTATTTTATAATTACCAATTTTTGAAAACATTTATTTGGTGCTTTTATCTACATTTTTTAAATTTACCAATTTTCTACTTTTTTGAAAGCTTTTATTTTATATTATGTGAATTTAATCTTGTACTAATTGTAAATATTCTCATTTGAACATCGTTCTTGTATTTCATAAAATTTTTTTTCATTTACAATTTTATTTAATTTTTCAAAATTTTATTGATTCTTTTTTCATTCAATTTGTAAAATAATTCTCTAATTTTGGAATATTATTCACTTTAGTAATATATTTTAACGTTTTTTTAAATTATCTTCTTATTTATTATTTTAATTCAAATAAATGTCCGTAATTAGTTTAATTTTTTGAAAAGAGTTTCTACTTCTTACATAATAATAATTATCTCATTTTTTCATTCTTGTGTTGCTTTTTTAATTTTTTTTTCATTTTTTTAATAAACTTCTTACAAATAAACATTTAGACATTTTAAATTCTGATTATATTAAAAAAAAATATATTTTTGATTTTTTTAAAAAAAATCATGACTTTTATCAGCCCTGATAAAAAAGTAACCTTTAATCAATGACATAACTGGGAGGGCAAGGGCCCTGGGGCAAACAGAAAAATGGGGCCCCCATTATACATGATTTTTTAAGTAGATGATTTTTTCTTTTAAAATTTTAAATCATATTTCACCTTTTTTAAATGTTCTCAAATTTTAAAAATATGGCAATTTAAATTTCTTCAAATATCAGTTAATGTGAACTTGCATTGATTATGAAATAAGTTCAATTAATCCACGTTTCAAATATACTAAATTTTAATTTTGAACTATTTTTATTATTTTTCAATTATTTTCTGCAATTTTTAATTCTTCTAATTATCTTTAAATTGTTTTCCAAAATCTTAAATTTACCTACCTCAAATTTTAATTATTTTCTCTATTTTTGTCAGTCACTTTTTCAATTTTAATTATTTTTTCCGTGACATTAAATCAATATAATTATTTATTCCTATAGATTTTATATTATTCACTGCAAATTTAAATTAATTTTTTTACTTTACCATTATTTTTGTCATTGTGCAATTATAACCTTTAATTTTTAGTCGTTTTCATGATTTCTAAATTGATTTCCAGAACTTTCAAATATTTCAAATAATTATTTTGTTCAATTTTCATTTATCTTTATTATTTTGCAATGATTTTCTCCATCTTTTAATATTTTCATTATTTTTTAAAATTAACTTCCTAAATTTGCAGTTATTATCACAAATTTAGATTATTGTTATCAATTTTCCATATTTTAAACCATTTTTCAATTATTTTCTGTTGCTTAAAAATAAATTTTGCGATTTTTTTAATTATTATATTAAATTTCTAATTATTTTAATTATTTTTGCATTATTTTCAAAAATTTCAATTGTTTTAATCAATTTTCCATTATTTCTGCGATTTTTTTAAAATAATTCTCTATAATTAAAGACTTTTAAGTAATTTTGTAATTATTTTATTTCTTAAACATATGTTTTATGATTTTTTCAATTTTTTCCTCAAATTTTATTTACTGATATCAATTTTTCACATTTAAATTATTTTCATCACATTTGTATTTTTTTTTCTAAATTTATAAGTTATTTTTAGAATATTTAAATTACTTTTTTCAATTTTTTATTATTTTACTCGATTGTTAATTATTATTCACATTTTCTAAGATTTTTAAGTATTTTTCTAAGATTGTAATTATTTTCATCAATTTTCAATTATTTCTGCAATTTCTTAACAATTCTTGTTTAATAAATTTTTTTAAGTAATTTTGTAATTATTTTCTTTCATTAAACATATATTCTATGATTTTTTCAATTATTTCTCTCAAATTTTATTTACTGTTTTCAATTTTTCATATTTAAATTCTTTTCATGATATTTCAATTTTGTTTTTTAAATTTATACGTTATTTTCAGAATATTTAAATTACTTTTTTTAATTTTTTATTATTTTTCTCGATTGTTAATTATTATTCACAGTTTCTAAGGTTTTAAAGTATTTTTCAAAATTTTAATTATTTTCATTAATTTTCGATTATTTCTTTAATTTTTTAATAATTTTCTTTAATTAAAGTTTTTAAAGTAATTTTGTAATTATTTTCTTTCATTAAACATATATTTTATGATTTTTTGAATTATTTCTCTAAAATTTTATTTACTGTTTTCAATTTTTTATTTTTAAATTATTTTCATCATATTTCAATTTTGTTTTTTAATTTATACGTTATTTTTAGAATATTTAAATTACTTTTTTCAATTTTTTATTATTTTCCTCGATTGTTAATTATTATTCACACGTTCTAAGATTTTCAAGTATTTTTCTAAAATTTTCATTATTTTCATCAATTTTCGATTATTTCTGCAATTTTTTAATTATTCTCTTTTATTAAAATTTTTTAACTAATTTTGTAATTATTTTCTTTCATTAAACATATATTCTATGATTTTTTCAATTATTTCTCTCAAATTTTATTTACTGTTTTCAATTTTTCATATTTAAATTATTTTTATCATATTTCAATTTTTTTACTCAATCTTAAATTATTTTCAGCATATTTTACTCAGTTTTTTCAATTTTAAATTCTTTTAATCATTTGTCAATTATTTTCCTCGATTGTTAATTATTATACTCATTTTCTAAAATTATTTTCTAAGATTTTTAAATATTTTTCTAAAATTTCACATATTTTCTTCGATTTTTAATTATGTTCATTTGTTTTCATAATTTCTAAATTTTTTTATCAATTATCGTAATTTTCAATAATTTTTAGCTTTCTTCAATTATTTTCTCCATTTTTTAGTTATTCTCATTTTTTTCAATTGATTTCTAAGATCTTCATGTATTTTACTCAAATTTCAAATATTTTTTCTTTATTTAAAAATAATTCTGTCATTTTTTCAATTATCTCACTTAAATTTCATTTATGTTTTACAATTTATCATTGTTTGTATCACATTTCAATTATTTTCTTCTAATTTAAAAATTTAAAAACATTTTTCAATTATTTGCCAACATTTTTTTCCTTCAATTTTCAATTCTTTACATTTGTTTTAAATTATAATTTCCAAAAATTTTAATTATTTATCTGACACTTTATTTATTTCATTCAATTTTCTATTAATTATATTATTTTTTATATTATTTTCTCCAATTTTCAATTACTTTCGTTCTTTTTCTCGTTCTTTTTCATAATTTCCTACAAGTTGTTACTTATTTCTCTTTAATTAAAACTTGTTCTCTTCAATTTAAATTATGTTTATTTTCTTCATTTATTTACTCTAATTTTTAATTATTTTTTTTATTTCAATGAACTTTTGAAAGTTTTAAGTATTTTTCTGAAATTCTCTTTAACTTTCCTTTATTTAAAATATTTTATGTAAGTTTTTCAATTATTTTCTCAAATTTTAATTATTTTTTCAATGTTAATTCATTTATCTGAATTTTGTATAATTTCTTTTATAATTTTTAATTATTTTCTCTAATTTTTCGTTATTCCATTTTTTTCAATTTACGTTTAAGATTTTCTAGTATTTTTTTTAAATTTAAATTCTTCTCTTTATTTTTAAAACACTTCTATAATTGTTTAAATTACTTTCCCCAATTTTTAATTGATTTCATTGTTTTTTTCAATTAATTTGCAAAATTTGCAATTATTTTTTTTAATTTAAATTATTTTTTGCAATTCTTTTTAATTCTAAATTATTATAAATTTTGTCGTAAATAAATATTTATTTTATTTATATAAATTGATTTTAACTATTATATTTATAATTTTTATAATTGTTGATTACACAAAATGTAGAATTCTTTTTCTCGTTCTTTTTCATAATTTCCAAAAAGTTTTTACTTATTTCTCTTTAATTAAAACTTGTTTTCTTCAATTTTAAATTATATTTATCTTTTTTCATTTATTTTCTTTAATTTTTAATTATTTTCCTTTATTTTAATGAACTTCTGAAAGTTTTAACTATTTTCCTTAAATTCTCTTTAACTTTCCTTTATTGAAAATATTTTATGTAAGTTTTTCAATTATTTTCTCAAATTTTAATTATTTTTTCAATGTTAATTCATTTATCTGAATTTTGTATCATTTCTTTTATAATTTTCAATTATTTTCTCTAATTTTTCGTAATTCAATTTTTTTCAATTTACTTTTAAAAAGTAAAAAAAAATTAAAAATTAAATTTTTCTCTTTATGTTTAAAACACTTCTATCGTTGTTTAAATTACATTTCCCAATTTTTAATTGCTTTCATTATTTTTTTCAATTAATTTGCAAAATTTGCAATTATTTTGTTTAATTAAAATTATTTTCTTCAATTCTTTTTAATTCTAAAATATTATTTAATTTTGCCGTAAATAAATATTTATTTTATTTATATAAATTGATTTTAACTATTAATATTTAAAATATTTATTATTGTTGATTACACAAGATGTAGAATTCATAAATTACTACAATCAGTAAGGTTTTTGGATTTTTTTTTCAAAAAGGGTCTTTTAGGGTTGATTAAGGGCCCCGGGGCACTGCCCCACTTTGCCCCTTAATAGTTACGCCACTGCATTAAATGAAGTTAAATCAATCATAGTCCAAAAATCGATTTTTAGCTTCTTAGGCACCTTTCTTCGGAGAGCGTCACATATATATGTTATACAAGAAGAAGCTTCTTTGACTCAACTCACTTGCGAGAAAGGTAAGTATTGTCTTGCAATAGATGGTCTGTCGACTAGGAAAAAAAATTAATTATACGAAATTTATCATTTTTGACAAAAGCATGATTGTTTTGTTGACTATTTTAGAAATAGGGGAGGACCAGACAGTAACGATCTTCACTTATGGTTTCATTCACTGGTCACGTTCTCTATGGATTACTGAATTGTGAGGCTGAATTTTCTATGGTTTCTTGACGTAGGTCGCATTACGACTTTCCGTTACTACGTCCATTCATGCGCCAATTCATTATTCGAAAATTCTCCAATTTCTTATTATTCAAAACCTATTTTATCCATATTTCAATTTCTTTGTCTTAATTGCTTTTGTTGTTAATCATCGTGGCAATAATAATGGGATTAATTAATATTTTTAGTATTCTTTTAATATTCTTAGCATTAATGTTACTTGAAGATAAATCTGTAATGAGTTTTTAAACAGTATCAATTTTACATTAACTTTGCTCTAATTCATTAATCTATATTCATATCATATACCCCTGAGGACAACTGAGTAATGGAATATCATATCTTGAAATAGATTTTCTTAAAAGGACTTCAAATATCTGTGACCTTGGAGGGGAATTCAGTTTGTTCCTTATTCAATGAAAAGAAGATTTTCTACTTGACACGAGGGGTTGCCGAGTAAGAAAACCGGTCGAGGGATCCGCAAGAATCAATGAGCGTAAGGTGTCACACAAAAGACTGCAAGGTTCCTAGGTTGCTTTTACACATGTTCTATTAAGGCTCCCAATCCCATTTAACATTATTAAAAAAAAAGGAAGCGAATAAAATCAACACATTTTCAATTGATCGGAAAAAAAAATATAAATAAAAGTAGAGACGATTCGAAAATTTTCATGTAAGCAAAATTAAAGTATAGATTAAAATTATACAAAAAGAAATTCAGTTTCGTTAAAAATAAAAAATCGCTATTATTTTCATTTATACTTTATGTACTCTAATTATTTCGTTTTTCAATCTGGAATATATTTTCTCAAGGTACTTTGGTTAAAAAATAAAAATTAGAAAAGTTATAAAAGAAAATGATTTTAAATGTCAAAAAAAACGGATAAATCATGATTAAACGAACTTTTGGTGGGTTATAAACTTTATATAGGTTAATCGGTTTTGTGACAAGAAATATGATTTTTGATTCATTAAGTTACAATTTTAGCATAAAAATTTTTTTTTGACAAAAAACTATTTTTTTGGTGAAAAATGGTGCTTAAAAAAATTTAGTTGGGTTTTTTCAAAAATCCCTGTGTCTAAATTTAGATATTTATTAGCTTAATTCGCTATTCAAATTTTATTAAAATCTGTTAAAGCGTTCTCGAGTTATCGTGTTCACAAAAAACTGCAGACACACACACACACACACACATACACGCACAGAGAGAAAGTCGATTAATAATCGTATAGAGAAAGTATAAGACTTTCTCTTAAAAATAAAGATATAGCCTTTTTAGATAAATACTATAAGTCGATTTAGACTAGTTTTGGAAAATTGACAATCTTGGCAATCAAAATTGAGTTTTTTGCAATTATTTCAATAAATATTGAAAATTTTGGAAAATTCTTTTCACAAAAGTTGTAGATCTCCTATTAATACACATTTTTTGTTAAAAGCATTTTTCTAATATCTATAATAGTTTTCGAGAAAATCGATACTAAAGTTTCTCGTACAGCGCGAAGAGCGGCGAAGTGATGGGAGGAGGGACCGTCTGGGACGACCAGTTTTATTTTAGGACCTCTTTCAGATTTTAGTGAAACTTGGTACACTTACGTATTCTGACGCGATGATTAGGTATCGAATAGTGAAAATTGGATCAAAAATATAATTATCGTGGTACAAACCATAAAAAACACCCCTATAGAAATTCATTTATTTACAATTATCTCAATAAATATTCAAAATTTCGAAATTTGCTTCTTATAAAAGTTGTAGGTCTTCTTAAAATACATATTTTACGTAGAAAACATTTTTTTTATATCTCTAATAGTTTTCGAGAAAATCGATAGTTAAGTGTAGCGCGTAGAGCGGCGAAAAAAGAAAGCAGCTTTCTTTTTGTAAAAATCACCGTTGTCCGGGTATCTTTTGGTAAAAATCCACTATAGGTGTCAAAAAAATCCTCCTGTTCGTCCCAGTAAAAAAGAGAGAGAATGAAAAAAGGAACAAACTTTAAAAATTTGATTATTTAAATTTCTAAAAGAGGATGCCATTCTGAAACGATTCGAGCATCTTCACTAACGATTTTCTCGAAAATTATTAGAGATATAAAAAAATGTATTTTACATAAAATATGCATTTTAAAAAGACCTACAACTTTTGTAAAAAACAAATTTCAAAATTTTGAATATTTATTGAGATAATTGACAAAAAATGAAATTTTATGGATTTTTTTAAGGGTTTTACAATGATAATTACATTTGCGTCAATTTTCACTATGATTTTCGTAATTAGCGCTTTAAAATACGTAGAAATAGCAAGTTCCATTAAAATCGGAGAGGGGGCCTAAAATAAAATTGGTCACCCCAGACGGTCGCTCCTTCCATCTCTTCGCGGATCTTCGCGCTGTACGAGAAACTTTAGTATCGAATTTCTCGAAAACTATTAGAGATATCAAAAAAATATATGCTAGACAAAATATGTATTTTAAAAAGACCTACAAATTTTGTAAAAATCAAATTTCAAAATTTCGAATATTTATTGAGATAATTGCAAAAAAATGAAATTTTCTGGGTTTTTTTTAGGGTTTTACAATGATAATTACATTTGCGTCAATTTTCACTATGATTTTCGTAATTAGCGCTTTAAAATACGTAGATAAACCAAGTTCCATTAAAATCGGAGAAGGGGCCTAAAATAAAATTGGTCACCCCAGACGGTCGCTCCTGTCATCTCTTCGCGGCTCTTCGCGCTGTACGAGAAACTTTAGTATCGATTTTCTCAAAAACTGTTAGAGATATTAGAAAAATGCTTTCAACAAAAAATGTGTATTATTAGAAGACCTACAACTTTTGTTAAAACCAAATTTTCGAGATTTATTGAAATAATTGCAAAAAACTCCATTTTAATGGGGGGAATTTTTTTTTTTAATTTTTAAATTAGAAACTCGTAACTTGTTAATATGAACATTTTTTAAAATAAAAAAGCATTGAAATAGTGGTTTTTTGACAAAAAATATCATTTTCTACCTATGCGGTACAGCATTTGAGTTACTAATCTTTTTTTAATATACAGCATACTTACTATAAGTTTTATAAAATTTTTTCGATTTTTTTTCCAATATTTTTTAATTACAAATTTATTATTTCTTTAAAATTATTAAGAAACAATATTTATTGAGGAGGAAAATTAAGCCTAATTACTTGAAACATATTACTTAAAAGTGTTTAGTGTCGCTGAGTACGAATATAACATCGTATTTTTAAAATACAAAATGGCGGATCCAATATGGCGGACAAAAAATTGAAAATCCATAAGATTCGATTAAACCTTGTTATTCAATAGTATTTGGGATCGGTGAATGCGAATTTTTGATCGGATTTCCAAAATTCAAAATGGCGGATTTAATATGGCGGATGCAAAAATTTTAATTCGACAGAATTCGATTGAAACTGGTTACTTTGAAGTTTTCGGAGTCACTAAAGGTATTTTAAATTGATTTTGAATAAATTACTATTTTGTCGTATTTTGTAAATTCAACATGGCGGACGAAAAAACTGAAAATCGTTTAAATTCAAATAAAACTTGTTATTCAGGTGTTTTTAGGGTCACTGAATAACAATTTGGGATCGGATTTCCAAATTTTAAAATGGCCGATGAAAAAAATTGAATTCGTCAGAATTAGATTGAAACTCGTAACTTGGAGGTTTTCGGGGTCACTAAATACGATGTTAGCTTCGTATTTAAAAAATTATTAAATTTAAAATATTTAAAATTCAAAATGGCGGACGAAAAAACTGAAAATCGATTAGATTCGATTAAAACTTGTGATTCAGGGGTTTTTAAAGTCGCTAAAAACACAAATTTGGGATCAGATTTCCAAAATACAAAATGGCGGATGAAAAAAATTTGAATTCGACAGAATTCGATTGAAACTCGTCACTTGGGGGTTTTTTTTGGATCGCTGAACGTATTTTGAATAAATTACAATTTTGTCGTATTTTGAAAATTCAAAATGGCGGATTCAATATGGCAGACGAAAAAATCTTAAAATCTGCTAAATTCGATTAAAACTTGTTATTTATAGGCATTTTTAAGCTCACTGAATACGAATCTAACATCGTATTTTAAAAATTCAAAATGGAGGATCTAATATGGCGGACGAGAAAAATTGAAATGCAGTTTTTGGGATCACTAAATACGAATTTGGGATCAGATTTCCAAATTCAAAATATCTGATCAAATATGGTTGATGAAAAATTGGTAATCGGAGAATTTCCTTGAATTTTGAAAATCCAATGACAGACTCAAACTTAGTGACCCCAAAAACTGTTCAAAACATAAGATTTAAAAATTGTAGTTTACAATGAAAAATGCATGAGACAAAGGGTTATAATGAGGCTGAAAAATGTTGATACAAGATAATGCCGACATTTTTTCGAATCTGGAATTTAAATGATTGCTCATTATTATTTTGTGGAATGTAAATTAGTCACGATCTGGAACGAAAGGGCATGTAATTATTCTGTGAGCTAAGCTTGACTTAGAAGTAGGTGCAACATAAGGCTGTCCGTATGTTCCTTATGGACATTAAACACCGACATCGCTCCCTTCTTATTTTAATTTTTTTTCATAGGGTTCCGGCATATCGAATAAATCACATCCTCACGCGCCAACCATATCCTGTCTATTCGGCTTCATGGGGTCTACTCCCCCGTGTACCTCGTGCCACACCGGTTTCTTCCACATGCCAAGGTACCAGATACAAATTTCATTTTATACCCTGGCGCACGTGCGCCCCAAACTACACTATACCTGGCAATCAATAAACTTTTCAATTAAAAGACTTGATAGTATATATATATCTATATATATATGTAATCCATATTGACAAAATTTATCGAAAGCTTAAATTTAATAATAGCGTTAAATTCAAGTCACGGTTGAATTATTATTCTTTGGATAAATATATGGGAAATGTTAATTTTGTTGGTTTTGATATGGGAAATTAAGTTATTGACACTTTTTTCCTGGATTTTAAAACATTTTTGAAAAATTTACAACTTATTTTTTTTTTCTTATACAAACATCTATAATGGTATTCTAATCTCGGTCTAAAACATAGAATTTATATAGATTCAAATTTGATTTTATTTAATTTCCAATTGGTCGAGTCCATACCAAGTGATCACACCAATTTCAGTCATATTGAGTAATATTTACGAAATTGATATTTTGGGTTCCTTTAGGAGTAAAAAAAATAAATTTTAATTATTTTTAAAAAATTCAAAATATTTTCGAAAATATTCAAATTCAAAATTTTGAGTACTATTTTTTTTGTTTTATCATAACTTCTGTAATTTTGAAGCAATTGAGATCATTTTTTTTTTAAATTACTCGTATTTAAATACTCTTTCAAGAAAAATTATAATAATTAAGAAATGGTTTATAATTAAATTTTTATTAAAAAAATTAAATTATTTATTTAAACAAAATCTAAAGTATATCATCGATCTTTTTCAAAAAATTCATAAACATAGCCTATAATGTGCTTAAAAATTTAAGCCAAAGAAAAAGATGGTATGTATTATAGTTTTTGAGAAAAAAATTATTAAGTTATGCTAGCGCGGCGCAGACCGGTGTCACCGCTACTCAACGCGTAGTTCCGTAGTAACCGAAATGTATGTATATTATTACATAATATAAATACAGTTAATCGTCATGTTTATTTTTTTATTTTAATTGTGCTGTGCACAGAATTTGAAAAAATTTTTGTTTCAATTTTATTCTCAAGGGGTACGAAGGAATGAAATTTTTGTGTACCTTTAATGGTCATAGCTTGATTAAATCTTTCACTTAACAATTGTTTTTCAGCTTCATATTCTGCGTAATTAGATTAGCGGCAAATTCGAAATCTTTAAAATATTAAATATTGAATTTAATTATAGATATCAACACAAATTCATATAATTTTTTCTATTATGTGAACTTATAAGATTGATTTGAAATTTTTTTTTACAAACATTGATTAAAAATAGTTATTTATAATAATCTTCAAATTTCATTCATTAATTCAATCTGTCAACACCTGCGAAGTTTGTCAGTACTTCGCAGTACTGACAAATTTTATGTTTCATACTTTATGTTTCAAATTTTTAATCATTTTTCTCCTTATAAAATTTTGTCATCTTTTAAATTTATTATAGTTTTCATTTCTTTCAACTATTTTCAAACTATTTTTATCATTCTTTAAGGGGAGAGATAGGTGAAATTTTAACTCAACAAAATTTTTGATGCTCAGAGGTGTCATTTTTTTTCTTACATCAATTAAGATGTAGAATTATGGTATTACATAAAAATTAAAAAACAATATTTTTTTGGTCATTTTCGAAATTTTATTTTTCAAAATCCATACGATGGATTGTAGAAAATCATTTAAAAATCCCACAAAAAAATTGTCGATGGAAAAAATGAAAATTGTGAAAGAGGTTTAATTTTTAAAATTTAAGTTTTTCTTAGAATAAATTTCTTAAACTCCGCAAATTATTTGTTTCTCTATTTTTGACATTACCCCATAATTTTAGGTCTAAAATTGCATAAGAAAAAAAATTAACACCCCTGAACATCGCGAATTTTGATAATTTTACCAGTCCATTATTTTTCTTTCTTCAGTTTTAAATTATTTTAATTATTCACTTATTTTCACTTATTTTTACCAGTTTTTAATTATATTAATTATTTTTCAATTGATTTAACAAATTTTCAATTATTATTCTTAAATTTTAATAATTTTCCCAATTTTTAGTTATTTTTATTATTTTTCTATAAATTACCAATTTTTTAATTACTTTTTTTTACTTTAATTATTTTCTCCGATTTTTTTAATTCTAAAGTTTGATGTCCATGTACTATGAAAAGATCAGTGTGACTTTCTGAAGCTTATAATTTAAATATAATACACTAACTATATTTACATTATGTAAAAATATACATACATTTCGGTTACTACGGAACTACGCGTTGAGTAGCGGTGACACCGGTCCGCGCCGCGCTAGCATAACTTAATAATTTTTTTCTCAAAAACTATAATACATACCATCTTTTTCTTTGGCTTAAATTTTTAAGCACATTATAGGCTATGTTTATGAATTTTTTGAAAAAGAACGATGATATACTTTAGATTTTGTTTAAATAAATAATTTAATTTTTTTAATAAAAATTTAATTATAAACAATTTCTTAATTATTATAATTTTTCTTGAAAGAGTATTTAAATACGAGTAATTTAAAAAAAAATGATCTCAATTGCTTCAAAATTACAGAAGTTATGATAACACAAAAAAAATAGTACATAAAATTTCGAATTTGAATATTTTCGAAAATATTTTGAATTTTTTAAAAATAATTAAAATTTATTTTTTTTACTCCTAAAGGAACCCAAAATATCAATTTCGTAAATATTACTCAATATGACTGAAATTGGTGTGATCACTTGGTATGGACTCGACCAATTAAAGGAGATAAAAATTTTAAGTTACTTCTAATTGATGTAATTGTTGATTAACCCTTTGAAGCACAGTGGAACACCAGAGTACCACCTTGAATTTTTGGTTTTTTCTGTATAATTTGAGTACGCTTAATTTTATCAATGCATCAAATTTTTTCTGTTATCTCCAGTAAATTTCAGATCTCAAATGCATATTATGAAGGAAATTAACATTGTTAGTTTACGAAATAAAAATTAAAATATGTCAAAAGTTTAGATTTTGCTAAATTTTGTATTTTTTACTTTTTTGATTCATAAAGTTAATGTTTATGTCAGGGAAAATATTTTTTCTCTTTTCAAAAAATTCGTGCCGCAAAGGGTTAAACTGAATTCGATTTCTAATTGGCATTAAAAGAAAGTGTGTAAAATCAAGACTAATTCAAATGTAAAATTAGCATATGGGCAATAATTGAAGCATATGTATTAACCAATTTTAATTCTGAATTATGCTAAATGTAAATTTACCTAATTTCCGATTCTCAAAAAGTATAGATCTGTGTAAATTTGAATAGATGAAATAGATCTTAGTAAAATATACCCGATTTCGCATTGATAGAAATGGTAAGTTCGTACAATTTATATTCCAAATGTATATTTGTCCAATTTTAATTTGATCCAAATTTAAATTCGTCCAATTACCATTTTACCCAAATAAAAATTTTTCCATTTTTAATTAGATCCAAATGTAAATTTGTTTAATTTATATTTTCTTACAGTGTAAATTTGTCCAATTTTCATCTTATCCAAAAGTAAATTTGTCCAATCTCCATTTGGTCGAAATATAAATTTGTTAAATTTCCGATTGATCCAAATATAAGTTTGTCCATTTTCATTCTATCCAAATGTAAGTTTGTCCAGTTTTCGATTTATCCAAATATAAATTGGCCAATTACAAATTGATACAAATGTGAATTTATCTAATATCCATTTTCTACAAAAATAAATTTGTCTTTTTACCATTTTAAACACATGTAAATTTGTCCAATTTCAATTTCATCCAAATGTGAATTTGTCCAATTTAAAATTTAACCCAAGTGTAACTTTGTCCAATTTCAATTTTATCCAAATGTGAATTTGTCCAAATTCAATTTTATCCAAGTGTCAATTTGTCCAATTTCTATTTTATCCAAATGTAAATTTGTTTAATTTCCGTATGGTCCAAATGTATATTTGTCCAATTTTTATTGTATCCAAATGTAAATTTGTCCAATTTCCGTTCGATCCAAATGTAATTTAGTCCAATTTCCATTTTATTCAAATATATATTTTATCCAAAATATCTAATTGATTGAATTTAAAATTTATTTAATTTACAGTAAATAATATGAATATAAATTTGTTCAATTTCAATTTGATCAAAAGGTAAATTTGTCCAATTCCAATTTGACCGAAATGTAAATTTGTCCCATTTCCGTTCGATCCAAATGTAATTTTGTCCTATTTCCGTTCGATCCAAATGTAATTTCGACCAATTTCCATTTTACTCAAATATATATTTTATCCAAAATATCTAATTGATGGAATTGTAAAATTTATTTAATTTATAATAAATAATCTGAATATATATTTGTTCAATTTCATTTTGATCGAAAGGTAAATTTGTCCAATTTTCATTTATCCAAATGTAAATTTGTCCAATTACAATTTGATCCAAATGTGAATTTGTCTAATTTCAATTTCATTCAAATGCAAAATTGTCCAATTTCAAATTTAACGAAGTATAAATTTGTCCAATTTCCATTTTATCCAAATGTGAATTTGTCCAATTTCCATTTTATCCAAATGTAAATTTTTTTAATTTCCGTATGATCCAAGTGTAAATTTGTCCAGTTTTCTTTTTATCCAAATGTAAATTTGTCCCATTTCCGTTCGATCCAAATGTATATATGTCTAATTTTCATTTTATCCAAATGTAAATAAATCCAATTCCCATTCGATCCAAATGTAATTTAGTCCAATTTCCATTTTATTCAAATATATATTTTATCCAAAATATCAAATTAATTGGATTGTAAATTTATTTAATTTAGTTACAATTTTAAAATAAAGATCATCCTGGAGACTTTATTTGATCTTGTGATATCGTCCTTTTTTTATCATCATCTCAAAGAATTACGAAGTAAATTTATGTTTTTACCTTCATTTGTTTTTTGACATTTGTTTTAAATTAGAAAATTAGAAACTATTTACTGTGAAGATTTCTTTTCAATTTCTCTATTAAATAAAGTGAAAATCCAATAAAATTGTTATTCTATTAAGAGTTTTGCAAATAATTATTAATTTTAAGTAAAAATAAAAACATTTAATTAAATTATAGAAATTAACCAATTCAATGCAGAAAATATTTTGCTGCCAAAGAAACCTTCAAATTTTAAGTCCAAGTATCATAAAAACGAAAGCGATAGATTTTAGGACAATTATGTGAATTTGGATACTATTAAATCAGTTATACTTGTTCTGTTACAAATTTTTTAACATTTAAATTTTTTATTTAAGCAAAATTGCTTACTAAATAAATCATTGCAGTTAATAATTTTCTAATTAAAAAAAATGTCAAAAAACAAATGAAGGTAAAAACATAAATTTACGTTGTAACTTTCTTTGAGATGATGATACCAAAAAGACGATATCACAAGATCTAATAAAGTCTCCAGGATGATCTTTATTTTAAAATAAAGATGAAATAAATGGGAATATTATTAAGAAATTAGAAAATTAAAGAATTGGGTCAAAATTGAAAAAAAAAAATATAAATAAAGTTTTATTTTCACTTTTTTTCTATCTAAATAATAAATTTTGTTTTTTGTTTTATGATTTTCTAAAAATACACAATTTTATTAAGAAATTGGTGGGTGACTCATCAAAATCGGTTAAAAATTGACCGAGATATAAAATAACACTAGTTTACAGCCAAAATGTACATTTAATGCCACTATTTTTTTTTATGTACTATGGTTCTCTAAACTTAAAAATGACATTAAGAAATTTTTCTATGGATAGGTTTTCGAAATATGAATTTTTAAAATTTTTTTTACTTTTTTTTTGGAGGTGACTTCACGTTTTAGGCCATTTCGGTATTTTACCTCCTTTTATAGTGATTATGTTGATTAATTTAATGAATACAACATCTAATTAGAAAATGGACATTTTTCACAGATTTCAAATAATTTTCAGTGCTTTACTAATTCAAATTTGACTGCAAAATTTTTTGGAGTTTTTTACAAAAATTTCTGAAGGGGCATAAATTGATTAAAATCTGCTTTTTTGACAAGTTGAATCAGATGCGCAGAGGTTTAGTTTTTGTTGAATTTTGTTCGTTAATAGATGAAAAAGTTTGAAATTAGATATCGAAATATGAAAAATAACACTTGTTTACAGCAAAAATTTACATTTAATGCCACTATTTTTTTTATGTACTATGGTTCTCTAAACTTAAAAATGACATTAAGAAATTTTTCTATGCATAGGTTTCCGAAATATGAATTTTTAAAATTTTTTCGTTTTTTTCGGAGGTGACTTCACGTTTTAGGCCGTATCTCGAGTTACAGACATCCGATTGAGTTTTTTTGGGTGTCAAATTAAAGGTAATCAAATTCTAAACAAATGCTTTTTACATTATTTTTCAATCGGTTAAACATTTTAAGTCATATAGGGTAAAAGTACCAATTACTGCGATGTGAAATCGAACGCCGATAAAATATTGGAAAAGAAGATAAATATAAATGAAACACAAATATTTGACTGATTGTAAAAACACTCTTGTTATCTATTGAAGTAGAAACCACTAATTAAAATATTAAATTAAATTATGTATTCTTAAAAATAACAAATTTATAAATAATACTCTGTGCTGGTATTACTACGAGTCTGCACCAATTACTGTGTCCCAATTACTGCGATGAAAATAACGTGTATTTGAAGGTTAGGTTGTTCGCAGTAATAGAAACACGTGCATGTTCCAATTACTGTGATAGGTTGTAATTTAAACTTAAATAATTAAATAATTAATGATTTCAATGTACATCTTTCTTGGCAATTGTGTTGAGTAAGGTTTTAAATAATTTTTTTTTAATCAATTTAAATGAATTTTAAACTCTTAAAAAGTGCATAATAACGTCTCTAAAAAAAATCACAGTAATTGATACATTTACAGTAATAGGTACATCTACCCTAGTCCCAAAAAAATAGAAAATTTGAGTTTTTGCCCAAAATCTAAAAAAATTCAGAAATTTTTGTCAAAAACTCCAAAAAATTTTTCAGTGAAATATCATTAATTTTTCATATTTCGATAGCTAATTTCAAACTTTTTCATCTATTAACGAACAAAATTTAACAATAATTGAACCACTGCGCATCTGATTCAACTTGTCAAAGAAGCAAATTTTAATCAATTTATGCCTTTTCAGATATTTTTGTCAGAAACTCCAAATACTTTTTCAGTCAAATATCATTTATTTTTTATATTTCTATATCTAATTTCAAACTTTTTTATCTATTAACGAACAAAATTCAACAAAAACTAAACCTCTGCGCATCTGATTCAACTTGTCAAAAAAGCAGATTTTAATCAATTTATGCTTCTCCAGAAATTTCTGTCAAAAACTCCAAAACATTTTTCAGTCAAATATAATTTATTTTTCATATTTCAATATCTAATTTTAAACTTTTTCATCTATTAACGAACAAAATTCAACAAAAATTAAACCTCTGCGCATCTGATTTAACTTGTCAAAAAAGCAGATTTTAATCAATTTATGCCTCTTCAGAAATTTTTGTAAAAAACTCCAAAAAATTTTGCAGTCAAATTTGAATTAGTAAAGCGCTGAAAATTATTTGAAATCTGTGAAAAAAGTCTATTTTCTAATTAGATATTGTATTCACTAAATTAATTAACATAATCACTATAAAAGGAGGTAAAATACCGAAATGGCGTAAAACGAGAATTTCAGTATCCTGGCTTATAACATCAATAATTACCCATAGAATTTTTTCATCCATACATTTTTTTCTTCCTAAAAGTGAGCCATATATGTAAAAAATTTAAAACTGAACATAATTTGACGTTTTCTATTTTTGCATGGCGGTAGAATGAATTTGTTTTTCAGATTTTGGGCCAAAAACTCAAATTTTCTATTTTTTTTTTTTTTTTTTTTTTTGACTATATCACTTAAAATATTTAACCGATTGAAAAATAATGTTAAAAGCGATTGTTTGGAATTTGATTACCTTTAATTTGACACTTAGAAAAACTCAATCGGACTTCTGTAACTCGAGATACGGCCTAAAACGTGAAGTCACCTCCGAAAAAAACGTAAAAAAATTTTAAAAATTCATATTTCGAAAACCTATGCATAGAAAAATTTCTTAATGTCATTTTTAAGTTTAGAGAACCTTAGTACATAAAAAAAATAGTGGCATTAAATGTAAATTGTTGCTGTAACAAGTGTTATTTTTCATATTTCGATAGCTAATTTCAAACTTTTTCATCTATTAACGAACAAAATTCAACAAAAACTAAACCTCTGCGCATCTGATTCAACTTGTCAAAAAAGCAGATTTTAATCAATTTATGCTTCTCCAGAAATTTCTGTCAAAAACTCCAAAACATTTTTCAGTCAAATATAATTTATTTTTCATATTTCAATATCTAATTTTAAACTTTTTCATCTATTAACGAACAAAATTCAACAAAAATTAAACCTCTGCGCATCTGATTTAACTTGTCAAAAAAGCAGATTTTAATCAATTTATGCCTCTTCAGAAATTTTTGTAAAAAACTCCAAAAAATTTTGCAGTCAAATTTGAATTAGTAAAGCGCTGAAAATTATTTGAAATCTGTGAAAAAAGTCTATTTTCTAATTAGATATTGTATTCACTAAATTAATTAACATAATCACTATAAAAGGAGGTAAAATACCGAAATGGCGTAAAACGAGAATTTCAGTATCCTGGCTTATAACATCAATAATTACCCATAGAATTTTTTCATCCATACATTTTTTACTTCCTAAAAGTGAGCCATATATGTAAAAAATTTAAAACTGAACATAATTTGACGTTTTCTATTTTTGCATGGCGGTAGAATGAATTTGTTTTTCAGATTTTGGGCCAAAAACTCAAATTTTCTATTTTTTTTCGACTATATCACTTAAAATATTTAACCGATTGAAAAATAATGTTAAAAGCGATTGTTTGGAATTTGATTACCTTTAATTTGACACTTAGAAAAACTCAATCGGACTTCTGTAACTCGAGATACGGCCTAAAACGTAAAGTCACCTCCGAAAAAAACGTAAAAAAAGTTTAAAAATTCATATTTCGAAAACCTATCCATAGAAAAATTTCTTAATGTCGTTTTTAAGTAACGAGAAGCTTAGTACATAAGAAAAAAATAGTGACATTGAATGTACATAAAAATTTTTTTTTTTTTTGTAAACTAGTGTAATTAAGAAAATCTTGCATTAAAATTCAAGATAGTATAACTCCTATACAATTTATGATATTTTAAAAATTCCTTATGCTGACTAATTTCTCTCATTTTATACTACAATTTCACCAAGTTCTGAAAAGTAAAAAGTTGTTGGAAAATTAAAATGATTTGAATTGGAGTTAATTGGCAATTTTCTTATCTTTTAAGAATGCGGATTCACTTGAGCTCAGGACCGATTCAGAGAAAAAGTGAATAGGTTTTTATATCCGGGATTCTCGCAATAAAAATGGTTATCAAGAATAGTTTTGAAATGTAAAAAAAAGTTAATTATTCTTAGTAGGTGCATTGACAGGGGAGTAAATGCGTGCGTATGTGGGTATTGAAATTACGCAACACAGAGGAACGACCCCCCTAAGTGAAGCGATGGGGTGAGTCATCACCTGGCCAAGGAGGGGGAGTCACGCAGGGGGAAAGGAGGATACTAGAATAAGGGGCAGGTGAGGACGAGGGCACGAGCTAGACGGACCCGAGTCATAGGGAAGGACTCGTTCAAACTTTGCTAAAAGGAGGGGGGCACAAGGGGGACTTTCTCCCTCATACACACACACACACAGTCACGTGTCCGTGTGACGCACCCTATACACACTCCCGCCGGGAAGTATCGCCTTTCATTAAAATTGCCTAAGGGCACCGTTCAATCGATGGCATTTCACGTCCAGCAGAAATCATTTTTTATATTCAAGTTTTTTTACTTCTTCATTTACCATACTGTCGGCATTTCACGAGCGAAATTTTTTCTATTCTATACATATTCTGAATTTTGAATAATATATTACCACTTATTATTATTATTTGTCACCATTTTTTTTTATACTTTTGGACTTTTTAGAAGTTGGCACACTGGTTTAAAAAAATTAGTACAGTTTCGTGGCTGTTACATAAATTTAATTGTCTCTGATTTGATGTATCGATTTATCTAATTCATATATTAATTATCCGATCATCCGACCTTTTCCAATGGGAATCGGAATTTTTAGAAATTCACTAGAATTCCCAGGGATCTTTTACCAAATTTTCCAGGAATTTCTTAATGATTTCACAGGAATTCCCACAAATATTTAGGAATTCCTAGAAGTTTCCCAGAAATGCCCAACAATTTCCCAAGAGTAACCAAGATTTTCCAATGGATTCCCAGAAAGGTCTATGTATTTTTCACGAATTTCCCAGTAATTCCCAAGAATTTACTAATAATTTCAAAAAAATTTAGCTGGTATTTTCAGGGATTTTTCAGAAACGCCCAGGAATTTCCCAAGAGTTCCCAGAAATGTGCAAGAATTCCTGAAAAGTTCCCAGAAATTTCCAATTGATTCCCAGGGGTGTCTAAGAGTTTTTCCATGAATTTCCCAGGAGTTCCCAAGAATTTTCCAATTACTTTAAAGGAATTTCCTTGTAATTTCCAGGAATTTCCTAGGAATTCCGGGAAATGCCTAGGAATTCTTAAAAATTTCCCAGGAATACCCAGGAATTTCCCAAGAGTTTTCGGAAATTCCCGGAAATGCGTAAGTATTTCTCAAAAATTCCCAGAATTGCCCAATGATTTCAAAGGAATTTCCCTCCCTGCAATTTCCAGGGATTTCCTAAAAATGCACAGGAATTTCCCAAGAGTTCCCGGGAATTCTCAATTCATTCCCAGGAATTTTTAAGAAAATCCCTAGAAGTTTCTCAGGGATTTTTCACGAATATCCCTTGCATTCCTCAGAAATTGAAAGGGATTTTCCAGAAATTTACAAGGAATTTCTCAGGAATTTTTCTCCAATTCCCAGGAATTTCCTTGGGATTTTTAGGAAGTTCCAAAGATTTTCTAGGAATTCTCAGAAATGCCTCGGAATTCCTAAGAGTTTCCCAGGAATACTCAGAAATTTCCCAAATGTTTCCGGAAATTCCCAGCAATGCGTAAGTATTTCTCAAGGGTTACCAGGAATGCCCAGGGATTTTGCACAAATTTACCAGGAATTTCCCTGTAATTTCCAGGAATTTCCTAGAATTGTTTAGGAATTTCCTAGAAATGCGTAGGAAATTCTCAAGAGTATACTGGAATTTCCAATGAATTCCTAAAAATTTTCCAATTAGTTCTAAACATTTTTCCTGTAAGGGAATCCTTAGGGATTCCCAAAAATTTCCCAGGAATTTCCCAAAAGTTTCCTGAAATTCCCCAAGAGTTTTCAGGAATTCCCAGGAATAATCAGAATATGTCAAGGGTTACCAGGAACGCCCAAGGATTTTCAACAAATTTACCAGGAATTTCTCTGTAATTTCCAGGGTTTCTTTAAAAATGCCCAGGAATTTCCTAGAAATGCGTAGGAAATTCTCAAGAGTTTCCAGGAATTTTCAATGAATTTCCAAGAATTTTCCAAATACTTCAAAAGATTTTCCTCGTAAGGGAATCCACAGGGATTCCCAAAAGTTTCCAGGAATTCCCCAAAAATTTCCAGGGATTCCCTAGGAATTCCTAGAAATGGCCCAGAGTTCCCCAAAAATTTTCTGAGAATGCCCAGAAGTTTCCAAAGATTTTCCAGGAATTCTCAGGAATGACCAGGAATTTCTTAAGAGTTTCCAGAAAATCTAGGGATTTCACACGAATTTACAGGAATTTCGCAATAAATTGAAAGAAATTTTCCTGTAATTTCCAGGGATTTTCCAGAAATACCCAGGAATTTCCCAGGAATGCGCAGGAAGTTCTCCAGAGCTCCCAGGAATTTCCAATGTATTCCCAGGGAGGTCTACACATTTTCCACGAATTTCCAAGGAATTTCGAAAAATTTCCAGGGATTCCCTAGGAATTCCTGGAAATGACCAGAGTTACCCAAGAATTTTCAGAGAATGCCCAGAAGTTTCTAAAGATTTTCCAGGAATTCCCAGGAATGCCCAAGAATTTCTCAAGGGTTTCCAGGAAATCTAGAGATTTTACAGGAATTTCGCAATAAGTTGAAAGAAATTTTTCTGTAATTTCCAGGGATTTTCCAGAAATACCCAGGAATTTCCCAGGAATGCGCAGAAAGTTCTCCAGAGCTCCCAGGAATTTCCAATGTATTCCCAGGGAGGTCTACACATTTTCCACGAATTTCCAAGGAATTTTGAAAAATTTCCAGGGATTCCCTAGGAATTCCTGGAAATGACCAGAGTTACCCAAGAATTTTCAGAGAATGCCCAGAAGTTTCCAAAGATTTTCCAGGAATTCCCAGGAATGCCCAAGAATTTCTCAAGGGTTTCCAGGAAATCTAGAGATTTTACAGGAATTTCGCAATAAGTTGAAAGAAATTTTTCTGTAATTTCCAGGGATTTTCCAGAAATACCCAGGAATTTCCCAGGAATGCGCAGAAAGTTCTCCAGAGCTCCCAGGAATTTCTAATGTATTCCCAGGGAGGTCTACATATTTTCCACGAATTTCCAAGGAATTTCGAAAAATTTCCAGGGATTCCCTAGGAATTCCTAGAAATTCCCAGAGTTCCCAAAAAGTTTTCTAAGAATGCCCAGAAGTTTCCAAAGATTTTCCACGAATTCCCAGGAATGCCCAAGAATTTCTCAAGGGTTTCCAGGAAATCTAGAGATTTTACAGGAATTTCGCAATAAGTTGAAAGAAATTTTTCTGTAATTTCCAGGGATTTTCCAGAAATACCCAGGAATTTCCCAGGAATGCGCAGAAAGTTCTCCAGAGCTCCCAGGAATTTCCAATGTATTCCCAGGGAGGTCTACACATTTTCCACGAATTTCCAAGGAATTTCGAAAAATTTCCAGGGATTCCCTAGGAATTCCTAGAAATGACCAGAGTTACCCAAGAATTTTCTGAGAATGCCCAGAAGTTTCCAAAGATTTTCCAGGAATTCCCAGGAATGCCCAGGAATTTCTCAAGAATTTCCAGGAAATCAAGGGATTTCACACGAATTTACAGGAATTTCGCAATAAATTGAAAGAAATTTTCCTGTAATTTCCAGGGAGTTTCCAGAAATACCCAGGAATTTCCCAGGAATGCGCAGAAATTTCTCCAGAGCTCCCAGGAATTTACAATGTATTCCCAGGGAGGTCTACACATTTTCCACGAATTTCCAAGGAATTTCGAAATATTTCCCACGAATTTCCCATGCATTTCCGAGAAATGGCCGGTCAGTCCCAGAAATTTTAAAGGGGTTCCCAGATGTTTCCCAGAAATTCCCAGGAACGGCCAAAGATTTATTTACCAAATGTTCCAAAGAATTTTTAAACGATTCCCGTAAGTTTCCCAGGAATGCCCAAGGAGTTCCCAGAAATTTCTTAGGTGTTCCCAGGAATTTCCATGAATGCCTAGGAATTCCCAAGAGTTACCCAGGAATGCCCAGGAGTGTTTTAAGAGTTTCCAGGAATTCCCAGGAGTGGGCAGGAATTTCTCAAGAGTTCCCAGGCATGCCTAGCTATTTTTTATAAATTTACCAGGATTTTCTATGTTACTTCCAGGGATTTTACATAAATGGAATTTTCCAGAAATTTACAAAGGATTTCCTAGGAATTTGCCAAGAGTTCCTAGAAATGAGATTTTCCGCAAAAATTTCTCAGGAATTTTCCACCAATTTCTAGAAATTTCCTTGGGATTTTCAGGTAGTTCCAAGGATTTCCCAGGGATTCCCTAAAAATGCCCAATTATTCAAAGAATTTTCAAGGGATTTCCAGAAGTTTTCCGGGAGTTCCCAGGAACGCCCAAATATTTCCCAAATGTTCCAAAGAGTTTCTAAAAGATTCTTATGAGTTTCCCAGTAATTTCCAGGAATGTACAAGGATTTCCCAGAAATTTCTCAGAAGTTCCTAGGAATATTTCCAAGAGATTTACAGAAATTTAATGGATACCTATAGGGATTTCCAAGAGTTTCCCAGGAATGCCCAAGAATTTCCTAAGAATGTCAAGGGCTTTTCCAGGAATTCCCAGAAACGCTCAAAGATTTCTCAAATGTACCTTGGAATTTCCCAAGAATTTCTAGGAATTTTCCACGAATTTCTCAGTAATTTTCTAGGAATTCCCAGGAACGCCCATATGTCTTCTAAATGTTCCCAGGAATTCCCAGGAATTTCCATGAATGCCCAGAGATTTCCATGAATGCCCAGGGATTTCCCTTTAGTTTCCTTGGAATTATCCCTGGGGAATTTTTATTTTTTTTTATTTTTATTAAATTTTTAACAGTTTTCAACTTACAATTATTCTCCTTAAATTTGACAATTTTTCTTAAATTTTCTAAAACATCTTGCTCCGTTGTCTAATATTCTCAACAGTTTTAGGATTTTTTTTCAATTGTCAAATATACTCAAAAATTTTCGATTTTTTTTCAATTGTCGAATATTCTCAACAATTATCGATTTTTTTTTCAATATTGTCAAATATTTTCCACTTATCTCAATTACTTTCTTTAATATCAAATTATTGTCGTTACTTTATAATTATTCTTTTTAATTTTCAATTAAATTTTCAATATTTAGTAATTCCTGTCTTTTTTCAATCAGAAATATTGTTCAAATATTTCAATTCAATTGTTTAATTCTACGACTATTTTCTTCAATTTTCAAATTCATTCTTCAGTTTTCAATTATTTTCTTCAAATTATTGTCGTTATTTTATAATTATTCTTTTTAATTTTCAATTAATTCTTCAATATTTAGTAATTCCTGTATTTTTTCAAACGGAAATATTGTTCAAATAATTCAATTCAATTGTTTAATTCTACGACTATTTTCTTCAATTTTCAAATTCATTCTTCAGTTTTCAATTATTTTCTTCTATATTCAAGAATTCACAATTCAATTTTTCAATTACTTATTTCAATATTTAATTATATTTTTAATTTTTCTTTGAATTATCAATTATTTCCTTCAAATTTCATTGAAAATTTAATTAACGATTATTTTAATGAAATTTTAAATTATTTTCTTCAATTTTCAATTTTTTTTCGAATTTCAATTCTTTTCTTTAATTTTTAATTAAATTTTCAATAATCAATAATTATCGGCTTTTTTCAATTTTTAATTATATGCTTCAAATTTCAATTCGATTTTTCAGTTTTCAATTAGCTTCTTCTATATTCAATAATTCTCGTATTTTTTCAATAAATTTTTTGAACTTGAAATTATAATCTTTAACTTTCAATTCCATTCTTTAATTTTTCAGTGATTTCCTTCAATTTTAAATTATTTGCTTCAATATTCAATAATTCTTGGCTTTATTCAATTTCACTTAAATTTGAATTAAATTGCTTAATTCCATGCATCAATTTTTAATTATTTTCTTCAGTATTCAATATAATTCTCGATTATTTTTAATTATTTTTCTATTAAAATTGTATAATTATTCATTAATTATTTAATTACTTTCAAATTGTGTCCATTATTGTGGACTTTTTGAATTTTTTACAATATTCAATAAATATTATCATTTGGCAATTATTTCTTCCATATTTAATAATTCTATGTTTTTTACAATTATTTTTCTCAAAAATCCGATATTTTACTCTATTTTCAATTATTTTCTGCAATTTCACATAATTTCCTACCATATTTAATAATTTTCGTCTTCTTTAATTATTTTCTATAAAATTTCAATTCCATTCTTAATTTTTCAATTATTTTCTTAATTTTTTAATTACTTTTTCGATTTTTATTTAATTTTTCAATTTTAAACAATTCTCGGCTTTTTCCAGTTATTTTTTTCAATTATAAAAAATAGTTTTTAAATTGTAATTCAATTGTTTAAGGTCTTTCTCCGATGGGCAGTCCCTGCCAAAAGTTAGTTTTTCAGTTAATAGAGATTATTAATTAATATAATTTATTTCTTAACTTATTATTGACCATGAATAGTTGATCAGATATTGGACAATAGTTTTTTAATAAGAATGTTTCATAAAACATTAATAAAAGTTGCTAAATTTTCAACGTTTTTTAAAGAAACCTTTTTCCAAAGTCTGTATCTTTTCTTACCATTTTTTAAAAAATGGTACAATGTAAGTAAATAATAGCTTATTTTCTTGAGAAAAACAAACTCTACAACTTCACCTCGTCAGATTTTTGAAAAAGTGGATAATTTTTTTAATACAGCAATTTTTTTATAAATGTATTTCTAAATTTTTCTAAATATTTATAAACAAATTGCTTTATTTAAAAACTGATCCACTTTTTTAAAAATCTGACAAAATGAAGTTGTAGAGTTTGTTTTTCTTAAATTGTACCATTTTTTAAAAAATGGTAAGAAAAGATATGCATACTTGTGAAAAAGGTATCTTTAAAAAAACGTTGAAAACTTAGCAACTTTTGTTAATTTTTGAAACATTCTTATTAAAAATCTATTGGCTGATATCTGATCAACTATTCATGGTCAATAATAAGTTAAGAAATAAATTATATTAATTAATAATCGCTATTAATTGAAATACTAACTTTTGGCAAGGACTGCCCATCGGAGAAATACCTTAATTCTACAAATATTTTCTTCAATCCTTATATATTTATTTTCTTTAAATTCCAATTATATGTATTTTCTTTACTATTAAAAAGTTCTCGCCATTTTTCAATCATTTTTTCGGGTATCAATTAGTTTCTTTAATATTAAATACAACCCTTACGAAAGATTTTTATAGGAAACAAATGATAAGCTTAAAATTTTTTTTCTACATTAGGTTTAGTATAATATTTTCGCGACTGTAGGAAAGTTATTATAAGAACTATAAGGATGAGATTACAAGAGCATAATTATAAGCTGTCATTGTAAAAAATAAAATTATAAGTATATTTTTATGATAACATCATTACAAAATATTTATTACAATAAACTAATCATAAGCATACAATTACGCATTTAATATATTAATTTTACGAATATAATTATCGAGAATATCAAAACTTATTAGAAATATAAATCATTTTATTCTTAACCTAGCAAAGACGGATTTATTATGAAATTTCATTATTTTAAGATAATACTCTAATTTGAAAAATTTATATTTGTAAAAAGTTTCACTGTTTTTACACTGAGAAAATAAGCCTCTAGCCAAGCAGCTTTATTTCTAGGTTAGGGTTCCTCGGGACAAAACAAACAAAACACCGGCGATGACAATCAAACTTCTAGGATACCAGAGCATATGCTCTGCTAAAATCAATTAAGTGCTTTGCAGGTGCTATATCAACAACCTCTCTCTGCTAAATTTAATCAAAAATTGGTTGTATTTAGTAAACTTATTTTCTCAGTGTAGGAGCTTCTAACTTTTTTTTGTGAAACCTCCTATAATTTTGAGGTTTAAAATTTAATGTAATATTAATAAAATCTACTTGCCTTTAAAGTTTAACTAACGTATTTTGCTTCGTTTAGAGAATATTACGTTTTAAAATTTCTTACTTAAAAAGGTTAATTTTGAAACTTGAAGTTAGCATACCATGTTTAATAGTGTCATTATTTTAATACGAATATAATTTAAATGGAGCCATGCGAAATTGCAGTGTTTACTTTGATTTTCAAAATTAACCTTTTTGAGTAGAAAATTTAAAAATCTAATATTCCCTAAACGAAGCAAAACACGTTTTTCAAACTTTAAAGATATTAGGAGGTTCTATACAGAAAAGATAGAAGCTCCAAAAAGTAGTGAAATTTCTTACAAATATAAATTTTTCAAATTAAAGTATTAGCTTAAAATAATGAAATTTTATAATAAATCCATCTTTTCTACGTTTAGAATAAAATGATTTATATTTCTAATAAGTTTTGATACATATTGTATTAAGTCGGTTTAGAATTATAACATGTTTAAAAAAAGTATTAGAATTAAGGTTACCAAGTGAAGTCATGAACGTTTTTATTTTTGACTAGTAATAACACGAATCTTATAATTATTTTATTGTAATAAATGCTTTGTAGTGTTGTTATCATGAAAATATTCTTATCATTTTATTTTTACAATGACTGCTTATAATTATGCTCTTATAATGATAACCTTATAGTTTTTCTTATAATAACTTTCCTACAGTCGCGAAAATATTATACAAAACCTATTATAGAAAAAATATTTTAAGCTTATCATTTGTTTCCTATAAAAATCTATCGTAAGGGAATTGTTCAATATTTTAATTCCAACAAAATTTCAAAAAAATCTGAACTTTGAAAAATTGTAAAACAAATTTTTTTTTTTTTTTCCCAAATCAAATGAAAAAGTAAAATAGTTACAATATTTAAATTTATAAAATTATCCGCAGAATCATGTGGACGTTTTTGGAACAGAGATACACGGAAAAAAATTTAATTGTACACGGAAAAAAATAATTTGTGGCATTCACAAATAAGTTTAGGTTTGCTACAAACAGTAACATTACTATGCATAAATACTTCATTGTTTCTACATTTTATTAAAGAAACCAAGTTCTTCATGACAAATCCACGTTTTACAATTGAAGAATTAAAGTAAAACATAAAATTTGAGTAATGTTATTAAGCAGTTTGTAGCCGACTTGTAAATGCCACAAATTATTTTTTTCGGTGTAATGATTACTATAGTCTACAGTACAGCTCGGATATGTGACCACTTTTTGCGATGAATACAAAAAATGTGTTAATGATTAAAAAGTTGAACAGGAGCGATTACTATAGTAGTTTGTAAGGAGTACATGCACTGCAGTATTCGAGATAAAATTGAGTTTTTGGAATCATTACATTTCTAAATGTATAGATTAAAAGAAAAACTGTACTTGTTCACATATAAAATAGTAATGATTACTGTAGTCGTTTGTAAAGGCTCCTGAAATATATATATCACACTCCGCTCAACGCCGATTGTTACCGATGACTAACGAAGATAACCGAATCTTTAATTCGTCAGTTTTCAACACATTATTTACTTTGCAAAGCTTTTTATTATTTTCGTATAATAGATTTAAAGTTTTAAATTGAAAGAAACAATTAACAAAAAGTAAAAAAAAATTATAAAAATAAATAAAAATAAAAAATTTTAATATTTTTATAGAATATTATCTATAATACATATTCGACGTTATTCTGTTCGTCTATGTTCGCATTATTGAAGCTATTTTTTTTATAATTTTGTTTTTTTTCAGTCCATCTGTTCGGACTTGTAAAATTTGACTTTTTCCTTGAATTTCATTCTTTATATCAATGATTTAAAAATTATTTTGCAATTTAAATTTTTAGTAAAAAGAGATTATTTTAACAAAATAAATATGTTTGTTATTTGATTAAGATATTAATTATATTAGAATAATATACATTTAGAAGGGATTACAAATTAAATTAATGATTATTTTTACCAATAAAAAGTAGAATTGATTAAAAATTGGATTGTTTGAAAATTAAATTGAATAAAATTTAAATAAATTGAAAAAATAAATTCGAATTTTAATATATTGAAATTTGTAAAAATTAAAAGTGAAAACAAATAAAATTTGTAAAAATTAAAATTTAAATTGATTAAAATTTAAATAAATTACCAAATTAAAAGAATTAAGTTTAGAAGCGATTAAAAATTTAATTCATGATTGTTTTGCATTTGACCAATAAAAAATTAGGATTGATTAAATGTAGGGTTATTTATAATTTAAGTCTAATTAATTTTGAATAAATTTCCATTTTAAAAGATTGAAATTTGTATAATTTAAAATTCGAATAAAAACAAATTTGGATAAATTCAATTTTGAATCAATTAAAATTTACATCGATTAAAATTCGAACAAATTTACTATTTAAACGAATTAAATTTGCATAAGCGATTAAAAATTTAATTAATTAATATGAATAATTAGTAAAAATTAGGATTAATTGAAAGTTGGATTGTTTTAAACTTAAACCGAATGTCATTTGGGCACATTATAAATTCAATATATTAAAAAAATAAATTAAAATCTTAATAGATATTTTTTTAAAATTTAATTTGGATGGATTGACAATTTAACTTACGATTGTTTTGACCAATATAATTTATAATTGATTAAATATAAGATCGCTTGAAAAGTATATCGAATGAAATTTGGACAAACTGAAATATACATAGAAAAGAATTCGAATAATTGAATTTTTGATTGTATGTATTGAAAGTTAAGCAGTTAAAGATTTAAGATACTTACAAACAACAATTAATAAAAGTTTTACTTTAACTGATAATATAAGAGATAAGTTATAAATATATTTTAGAATAAATTTCCATGAATAGGAAAGAAGAATAGTTTTAATTTTTAAAGTTTCGAAAAACAGCTTTCCTAAAGTCTTAAATCCAGAAAAGTGAAATTAAAAAATTTAAATTAAATTTTTATAAATAAAGTTAATTGTTCTGTCTCTCAAAATATTTATTTCTTTTTAATTAAATAAAAATTGGCATTAAACGTGTTTTATTCATATTTTAGTAATATATTTAAAATATTTTTAAACGTTTAATAATTTTTTCAAGCATAATATCTAAAAATTTTAAGAAAATTTTCGGTTTTTACTGTTAGACAATATGCTTTATGTCAAATTATATTTAAAAAATTGTTTAACATACTTATTTCAGTAAGTAAATTTAATTAAAGAATTTTTTTTTTTGACTTTTTCATAGTTAGAATAGTGTATAAAATAGACCTTAAAATATTTGAGGATAAAAATAAATTATTACTATTATAGCTTAAAAAAATATGGTAATAATTTTTTAATATTTCAAGTTTTAGTGTTTCTCGAAAGTGGAAAACTTTTATAGTAGTTAGTATATAAGAAGACTAAAAGTCATGGTAAACATGTTAAAAGCGATAGATAATCCGTGATGCGTCGTTTAGGTTTTAAATCGTATTTAAGTTAGGTATAGATATATAAGCGAAATTATGTATAATTAGGGTATAATACAGTTGTCTAGAGTAAAAATGTAATTAAGTTTGAAGTTGGGAGTCTTGTAAAGAGTGAATTAATATGTGTATAGTAGTCGAACTAAATAAAAAAGTTTTTATTATTTTTATTAGATAAAAATGTGCTTTTTCCGTTTACAACAGTCTTTGAGAATGAAAACTATATCGCTACCTTAGCCAGTACAAAGTACTATAGTAAAATAAGAAGGCCGCTTTAGGTCATCTTATTTTACTATAGTGCTACTGTACTAACTACGGTTGTATGCAGTAAATGTGAAATAGAACTTTTTGACTTCCTTTTAACGTAGACTATAGTAATGACTAACATTTGTTTTGTATTCATTTCAAATAAATTCGTAATAAGTGCATTTAACTTGTGGAATGATAACAAAAAAAGCTTTTTAATCATTACAAAAAGTGGTCACATATCCGAGCAGTACTATTCAACTATTGTAATCATTACAATTAAATTTTTTTCCGTGTATGACGTTTTAAAGACGTCCTTCTTTTTGAGTTAATTTCTTATGAATTAGTATAGTGCGATCGTTGTATGAATAAAGTAGAAAAAAAAATTTCACCTGGATAAGTCATTAGATGTATGTGTATAAATTTATGGTTCTTGTGCGGCGGTGTTTGTGTTTGTTTCGTGAGCGTGAAAAAATGCAGGATCGCTGCGGTAATGGGAGGGACGGTTCAATCCCATAAGAATTTCGATATTAGTCTGGCGGGTGGATAAAGCTCATTTTGCCCCTGAAGGTCGAAGTCACCTAAATGTAGCAAAGGCGAGCGCTTTGAACATTGACCATATGGTGCATCATTGCTTGGCTATGATTTATACAAGCGGCACATCACGTATTTACACGCAAGAGTTCATTAATTACTTCTGTAACCTTCACTATAGTGAAAACTGGGGTCCACTTGGTAAAGCATCGGTATTCACAATGCGTGTAAAATAACTTCATTAATTTTGTTTCTTTGCAGTGCAATCAGTGAATTATTGGGTCATTTAAAAATTAAAACTTTATTCTTTTTTCTTTATTAATTCTGTATTAACAATAATGAAATAAATAATCTATAATAATAATCCACAAGTTTCATTCATCCTTTCATTCTGATTCTGCTCACACCTGAAGTTTGGCACTTGGATATTTTTTTGTTTTAAATTAGGGTAAATGTACCTATTACTGCAAATACACCAATTAATGTAGTTTTTAAAAAAAAAGTTATTATGCACTTTTTAAAAGTATGAAATTAATTGAAAAAATTATTTAAAACCATACTTGATACAATTGTCAATAAAGATGTACATTTAAATTCTGAATTATTATAGTTTAAATTAAAACTTACCACAGTAATTGGAACATGTACGTGTTTCTATTACTGCTGACAACCTAACCTTCAAATACACGTTATTTTCGACGCAGTAATTGAGGCACAGTAATTGATGCAGAACCGCAGTAATACCAGCGCAGAATACTTTAACAAATTTGTTATTTTTAAGAAAATAGAATTTAGTTTCATATTTTAATTAGCGGTTTATACTTCAATAGATAACAAGAGAGCTTTTAAAATCAGTCAAATATTTATCTTTAATTTATATTTATCTTCTTTTTCAATCTTTCATCGGAGTTCGATTTCACACCGCAGTAATTGGTACATATCCTAGTTCCGTTTGAAAACAATTGAAATTTTTAAATTAATTTTTACATTAATTATAAATTATATGAATTTTTATTTTATGTAGGTTATTATTAATCGCCTTTTATTATAAAAGTAGAATAATAAGTAATATCATAATATAATAATAAATTTAAAAGTGTCTTAAACACCTTTTTAAAATAATTTTTTTTATTCTTATTAAAAGAAATCTATTAAATTAAATTTCTTTAAATAAATATTGCATTTTAGTTCTTAAAAAGCTTCTTTTTCAATGCATGAGCAAATTATTATTATTAAAGTTATTTAATTCCTAATTTAAAATTAGATAAAAGATATCAATTAAAATTAGAGTCTATTTTGATGAGAATCAATTTACTGCATTTAAAGAAACTGAAATTAATAAAAAATAAATTTTACTCTAAAATATTAAACTGACATTTCGATACACTAAAATTTTTGGGAATTAAAATTTAATTCTATTAATACAAAAATTACTTAAAATTTTCTTGCGTAGAAGTTTAAATTGACTGATATTTAGATAATTGGAAATTGAGATCTTTAAAATATCAAAATAATTATTTATAAATGGAGATCTAAATTAATAGTTAAGCATCGATATATTATTTAAGTTTTAATTCTTGAGGTTTTAACTAAATTTCAAATGATAAATAAAAATTTTAATTTATACTGATTTTAATTAAACGAATTTTTATTTTAACATATGATAACAAGAAATTACTGCATATTCTAATCAAAACTTTCTTTGATGCAAATAACAACTCATTCAAATTTTTATTGGCTCATAGATTAGAAGTTTTTATGTAATGGTTAATGTTTAAAATAATGTAAATATGCATTGTTAGATTTTGAAAATATATAAAGTTTATAATAATTAGAAATTAAAGAATGAAAAGTTTCAAATAATTAAAGTTTCTTACCTACTATAAAAATCTAATTAATTTCTAGTTATTATTCTAATTATAGAGTTTAAAACAATTTTAAATCGTAGGTAGTATTAAAATCAAGTTTAAAAATTTTAATTTGTAAGTATACAAAATTAAAATCATTAGATGTTTAAAACAAATTAAATTTATAAATCTTAAGATTCTGAATACATAAAAATTAAATTACTTAAAGTTGAAATAAATTTGATTCAACTAACATTTTGTTGAAAGTTTTTTAAGTTTGGAAAAACTAAAATTTGTATTGATAGAAATTTTGAAAAATAAAAATTTGAATTAAGTAAAGTTTGTAATAACTGAAATTTGTATTATTTAAATTCAAAATTATGAATAAGGAATTTTCCGCAAAAAAAGTTTTCAATTCAAAGAAAGTTATATTTATCTAAAAGATTCATTTTATTTTATAATTAAATAACAAAGTTCATAAATTTATTAATCTTATTTGCATTTAAAAAAGTTTATTATTTTCTTTAATTCGCAATTATTTTTATCATTTTTCAATTACATTTTTTTAGTATTTAAGTTTTTATCTAAAATTCATTTTTTTTTTTCAATTAAGCATTATTTTTTATCATTTAGCAGTTTTTTTTATTTATTTCAATTTTGCAATTTATTTTCTAATTTTTCAATTATTTTTCTAAAATTCCAATTATTTTCTTTTATTTTCAATTAATTCTCACAAATTTTAATTATCTTCGTCTAATGTTAATTATTGTTATCGTTTTCCAATTATTTTCTCCAATTTAAACATTTTTTTCATTCATCAGTTTATTAATTTCTAAATTTTTCAATAACTTTTCTCAAATTTCAATTATTTTCATTCTATTTTCAATAAATTTTTTGTCGAATTTTAAATTATTATTGTTTTTAATTTTCATTAATTTTTATCATTTTGCAATTTTCTTTCCTCCAATTTTAAATCATTTTCATGATTTTTAAATTATTAATTTAAATTATTATTTTAATTATTTTAATTATTTTTCAATTAATTGTTAAACTTTTCAATTATTATCTAAAATCGTAATTATCTTCCGCACTTTTTAATTTTTTAAATCTTATATCAATTATTTTATTTTATTTCAAATATACTTTGTAATTTTTTTCAATTATTTCTCTTAAACGTAAAATTATTTTTCTATTTTTTTAATTGTTTACTCGAATTTGCAATTATTATTTTTTTTCAAAGAATTTCTAAGATTTCCAAGAATTTTTCGGAAGTTTTAATAACTTTTCTTTATTTAAAATATATTCTGTAATTTTTAAAATCATTTCTTTTAAATTCCATTTCCTTCTTTCAATTTATCATAGCTTTTAAATATCAATTACTTTTTTTTTTTATTTTATATATCTTTTATAATTTATTAAATTATTTTTCTCAAACTTTAATTATTTTCCCCAATTTTAAATTGTTTTTGAGGTTTCTTAATTATTTTTATCATTTTTCAATTACATTTTCTTAGTTTTTAAGTTTTTTTCTCAAATTTCAATTATTTTCTTCCATTTTCATTAAATTTTTTTCAAAATTTAAATTATTATTGTTTTTAATTTTCATTAATTTTTATCATTTTGCAATTTTCTTTCCTCCAATTTTAAATCATTTTTATGATTTTTAAATGAATTTCCCAATTATTCAATTATTTATCACAATTTGCAATTATTTTTTTCAATATTTTTTTTCTTTTATGCTTTTGCAGTTATTTATTTCGCGATTTAATTCTTTCTCAATTAATTTTCTAAATTTTCAATTATTATCTTAAATCTAAATTATCTTCCGCACTTTTTAATTTTTTAAATCATATACCAATAGTTTTCTTTTATTTCAAATATACTTTGTAATTTTTCAATATCTTTTCTTAATTTTCAATTATTTCTCTTGAACTTAAAATTATTTATATCTTTTTTTATAAATTTATAAATTTCTCAAAATTTCAATTATTCTTTTTTTTTCAAAGAATTTCTAAGATTTTTATGTATTTTTCTGAAGTTTCAATAACTACTTTCCTTTATTTAAAATATATTCTGTAATTTTTAAAATCATTTCTCTTAAATGTCATTACCTTCCTTTAATTTATCGTAGCTTTTATATTTCTATTATTTTTTATTCTATTTCATATATCTTCTATAATTTATAAAATTCTTTTTCTCAAATGTTAAATATTTTCGTCCATTTTAAATTATTTTTAAAGTTTCTAAATTATTTTCTTCAATTTTCAATTACTTTTACAATTTCTCAATTATTTTCTTCAATTTTTAATTATTTTTATCATTTTCTATAATTTTATATTGTTTTGATTATTTTTTAGTTTATTTCCATTATTTTCTCCTCAATTTTCAATTATTTCTTATAATGTATTAATAATTTTTCTGAATTTAAAATTTTTGACATCATTTTGCAATTTTTTTTTTCTATTTCACATATATCTATTGTTACGCTGATTTTAAATCTTTTGTATTAGTATATATTGCCAAATTGTTAATTCTTTCTCTTTTTTTTTTATATTGTAAAAGGTTTTATTAAGCCTGTAAAATGATGAAATAAATAAATAAAAAAATAAATATTCCATAATTTTTTCAATTTTCAATTATTTTATCATTTTGCTTCATTAGAAAACATTTTTATTTAATTTGACTTTTTTAAAAATTCGTTTTTTAAAAAAAAGTTTATTTTATCCTATATAAATCCAACTTAATATATAAAAAATCATATTTCTTGCTTCAAAACAAAACAATTGACCTATATAAAATTTATATTACGTCAAAATTTCAAAAAAGTAATTCGAAATTTTTTAAAAAACTAAAATTTTTATTTGTTGAAAAATTAATTTATTGCCTTCTCCACGAAGAAGCAAATCTTTTTGCTGTCGGGAAGAAAAATTTTCGACTTTTTTAATTTTAAATAGTAACGATAGCAATAGCAATAATATTAGTGACATTGGTAATAATATCAACTAATAAATAAATAAATATATAAATATATAAATAAATAATATATAAATGGTCCACAATACTGAAAACATCTGAAACTGCTGTTATGAATAATTAAGAAAAACCTTCTGCTAAGCAATCAATATATCTTATATTGATGCACTCGTACTGAGTTATTACAGAGGAATGGCAACTTTAGTGACATTTCGTGTTACGCGACTGCCTTTTTTTTGCTCTTGATTGTCTGGTAATGCTGGCCTTCAGTCTGGATATTACAATTCACGTATTTATAAATTTTTTGCATTTAGATTCACATTTCTATCATGCGATCAATATATATATTGAGGCAGCACTCGTCCCCAACTAAAACCAGTAATTTGCATTATATGGATTGGGAATTTGCAGCAGAGCTAAGAAATATTTAGTTATGCAGCATTCACTGACTATAACTTTCCCGACAACTTATCCACAAGCTGAAAATGAATTCTTTATCTTGAAAAATACGTCCAAATTCATTATCTTATGGAAATAGTATCGACATTGTTAGTTACAGGAAAGTTTTAAGAGTATCAGTCAATTAAAATATTTCTTGCTTATAATAATAATTATTATTATTATTGGCAAAAATGGCCAATCATAGACGATATTTAAACGTGAGTATAATAAATATGGGACTAAGCACACTCAAACATCGATACCACAAATTTTAAGATTTTTTAATCTTAAGCTTCGTTAATATTTTTCTATCTCATGATTTCTGTTTCTTTCTTTACCTCTCTTCAGTAACAAGGTTTTGTAATAAACAGTGACATAATAAATAATCAGGAAGGTAGGGGAACTTAACTAAAGAACATTTTATGTGGTAAGTGTAATTTTTATGATAATAAATTAAAGATAGAATTTGAGGTTAGGTGTACAAAAGTTTGATTATTATTTTATGGACACGATAAATACAAATACCTTTTTTCTTACAACAATCTTCGTCTCCAATAACATTTTAAAGAAATTCTACTTAAAAATGAAGCGTGAAAGCTTCGCTGGAAAGTGAAAACTATATGATAGAAAGAGATAGACATATATCACGATCTTTCTCACTCATATAGTTTACACTTTGCGCCGACGCTTTTACGCTGACATAGGACTGTATCTTTACATTTTTTAGGGTTTCCTGGTTCGGGACCAAAACCCTTTTAGTGAGACTTTTTCGTCCGTCCGTCCGTCCGTCGTTTACAGCTAAAAGCTGTTCATTTGCAGTTCTGTGCGAGAGAGAGCGCGAGGTAGTAAAAGACAGAGGCAGAGATAATTTATTATCAATATATATGTATACTAAAGCCAGAAACGGTTACGTGGTTCTTGATGTATGAAGGAGTTACGTGGTTTTTGAGGTAGGAACGAGTTGCATGGTTCTAGAGGTTGAAGGAAGTTACGTGGTTCTAGAGGTAAAAGAAAGTTAAGTGGTTTTTGAGGTAGGAGGGAGTTACATGGTTCTAGAGGTAGAACGGAGTTACGTGATCTTGATGTTCTGAGAGATTTACGTGATTCCAGATGTATGAGGGAGTTTCCAGTGGCGTAACTATTAAGGGGCAAAGTGGGGCAATGCCCCTGGGCCCTTGAGCTTAGGGGGACCCATTTTTAATAAAAAATTCCAAAAGCCTTACTAATTGTAGTAATTTATGAATTCTACATCTTGTGTAATCAACAATTATAAATATTTTTAATATAATTGTTAAAATCAATTTATATAAATAAAATAAAAATTTATTTACGACAAAATTTATAATATTTCAGAATCAAAAAGAAGTGCAAAAATGTAATATAAATTAAACAAAATAATTGCAAATTTTACAACTTAATTGAAAAAAAAAATGAAATCAATTAAAAATTAGGGATAGTAATTTAAACAACCATAGAAATGTTTTAAACATAAAGAGAAGAATTTAAACTTCAAAAAAATACTTCAAAATCTTAAGAGTAAACTGAAAAAAATTGAATTACGAAAAATTAGAGAAAATAATTGAAAATTGAAAAAAAATCATTCAAAATTGAGATAAATAAATTAAAATTGAAAAAAAATAATTAAAATTTGTGATAATAATTAAAAAACTTACATAAAATGTTTTAAATAAAGGAAAGTTAAATAGAATTTCAGAAAAATACTTAAAACATTCAGAAGTACATTGAAATAAAAGAAAATAATTAAAAATTAGAGAAAATAAATGAAAAAAGATAAAAATAATTTAAAATTGAAGAGAACTAGTTTTAATTAAAGAGAAAAAAGTAGAAACTTTTTGGAAATTATGAAAAAGAACGAGAAAAAGAACGATTGTAATTGAAAATTGAAGAAAATAATATAAAAAATAATATAATTAATTGAAAATTGAATGAAATAATTAAAGTGTCAGATAAATAATTTAAAATCTTGGAAATTATAATATAAAACAAATGTAAAGAATTGAAAAATTGAAGGAAATAAATTTTGGAAAATAATTGAAAACTGTTTTTAAATTTTGAAAAATATAAAGAAAATAATTGAAATGTGATAGAAACAAAGATAAGTTGTAAAAAATAAATAAATAATATATAAATAACAATTATTTACGACAAAATTTATAATATTTTAGAATTAAAAAAAATTGCAAAAAATAATTTAAATTAAGGAAAATAATTGCAAATTTTGCAAATCAATTGAAAAAAAAATGAAATTAATTAAAAATTGGGGAAAGTAATTTACACAACCATAGAAGTGTTTTAACCATAAAGAGAAGAATTTAAACTTCAAAAAAATACTTGAAAATCTTAAAAGTAAACTGAAAAAAATTGAATAACGAAAAATTAGAGAAAATAATTGAAAATTAAAAAAGAAACGATTCAAAATTGAGATAAATAGTATAAAATTGAAAAAAATAATTAAAATTTGAGAAAATAATTGAAAAACTTACATAAAATATTTTAAATAAAGGAAAGTTAAAGAGAATTTCAGAAAAATACTTAAAACATTCAGAAGTTCATTGAAATAAAAGAAAATAAAAAAATAAGAGAAAATAAATAAAAAAGATAAACATATGATATAATAAAGCTAAAAATAATTGAAATGTACGATAATTAATAAAAATAAAATTGAAAATTATGAAAACAAATAAACCTAATTAAAACTCGAAAAAAAAATTCAAATATTACAAAAATACTTAAAAATCTTACACAGTAAAAAATTTTGTGTTAAATTTAACATTTTTCACATGTCCCAAACGGTCGACTCAAAACTTTGTGTTAATTCAACACAAAAAAATAAGTTGAATTTTGTACACAAATTATAACCTCTTATTTTACGCATTATAATAATTTAAAGCGTGTATATTTTATGCAATTACTATTGTATTTTATCTTTTGTAAGTTAAAATGAATTTTCAATAAGAGATTTATGCTTTTGCAACAAAAAAATAAACATAAATTACAGAGTTACTACTAAAAAATTTGAGGTTATGTTCAAGAATCAAATGACATTTGAAGAATGTGTAGAATCAACACACGAAAAATGTTAAATTTTAACACAAAAAATTTAACAAGGACTGTTTTCTACACAAATACACAAAATTTTTAACTGTGTAGAAAATAATTTTAGAAAATAAGTATAATAATTAATAATCGAGGAAAGTAATTGACAAATGATAAAAAGAATTCAAAATTGAAAAAACTGAGTAAAATATGCTGGAAATAATTTAAGATTGAGAAAAAAAAATTGAAATATGATAAAAATAATTTAAATATGAAAAATTGAAAACAGTAACTAAAATTTGAGAGAAATAATTAAAAAAATCATAGAATATATGTCTAATGAAAGAAAATAATTACAAAATTACTTAAAAAATTTTAATAAAAGCGAATTATTAAGAAAGTACAGAAATAATCGAAAATTGATGAAAATAATTGAAATTATTGAAAATAATGCAAAAGTAATTAAAATAATTAGAAATTGAAGAAAATAATAAATAATTTGCAATATTTATTTTTAAGCAAAAAAAAATAATTAAAAAATCGTTTAAAAAATGGAAAATTGATAACAATAATCTAAATTTGTGATAATAACTGCAAAGTTAGGAAATTAATTTAAAAAATAATGAAAATAATAAAGATAAATGAAAATTGAACAAAATAATTATTTGAAATATTTGAAAGTTCAGGAAATTAATTTAGAAATCATGAAAATGATTAAAAATTGAAGGTTATAATTGCAAAATGACAAAAATAATGGTAAAGTAAAAAAATTAATTTAAATTTGCAATCAATAATATAAAATCTATAGGAATAAATAATTATATTGATTTAATATTGTATATTGATATAATGGCAAGGAAAAAATAATTAAAATTGAAAAAGTGACTGAGAAAAATAAACAAAATAATTAAAATTTGAGGAAGGTAAATTTAAGATTTTGGGAAACAATTTAAAGATAATTAAAAGAATTAAAAATTGCAGAAAATAATTAAAAAATGATAAAAATAGTTCAAAATTCAAATTTAGTATATTTGAAACGTGTATTAATTGAACTGATTTTAATCAATTCAAGTTTACATTAGCTGAAATTTGAAGAAATTAAAATTGCCATAATTTCAAAATTTGTGAACATTTTATGCAGGTGAAATATGATTTAAAATTTTAAAAGAAAAAAGCATCATTAAAAATCAGGTATAATTGGAGGGACCCAATTTCCTGTTTGCCACAGGGCCCTTGCCCTCCTAGTTACGCCACTGGCAGTTTCGTGGTTCTAAAGGTAGAAGTAAGTTCCGTGTTTTTTGAGGTAGTTTGGAGTTACGTGGTTTTTAAGGTAGGTGGGAGTTATGTAGTTCTAGAGGTAAAAGGAAGTTACGTGTTTCTAGAGGTAGAAGAAACTTGCGTAGTTTTTCAGGTAGAATGGAGTTACGTGGTTCTAGAGGTAGAACAGAATTGCTTGGATCTAAAGGTAAAAGAAAATTACGTGGTTATAGAGGTAGAAAAAAGTTACGTAGTTTTTGAGGTAGGATGGAGTTACGTGGTTCTAGAAGTAGAAGGGTGTTACTTGGATCTAAAGGTAAAAGAAAGTTACTTGGTTTTTGAGGTAAAAGGAAATTACGTGATTCTAGATGTTGAAGACTTTTACGTTGTTCCTGAAGTAGGAGGAAGTTACGTCTTTCTAGAGGTAGAAAAAACTTACGTAGTTTTTAAGGTAGGATGGAGTTAAGTGGTTCTAGAGGTAGAAAGGAGTTACGTGGTTTTTGAGGTAGAAGAGTTACGTGATTCTTGATGTATGACGGAGTTATGTGGATTTAAAGTTAGAAGGACGTTACTTGGTTCCTGATGTATGAGGAAGTTACGTAGTTCTTGATATATCAGGGAGTTACGTGGGTCTAAAGGTAGAAAAATGTTACGTGGTTTTTGAGGTAGGAAGGAGTTACGTGGTTTTTGATGTATGAGAGAGTTACGTTGATCTAGAGCTAGAAGGAAGTTATGTGGTTTTTGAGGTAGGATGGAGTTACGTGGTTCTACAGGTAGGAGAGAGTTACGTGGTTTTAGAGGTAAAAGGAAGTTGAATGGTTCTAGAGTTAAAAGAAAGTTACGTGGTTCTAGAGGTAGAAAGGAATTACGTGGTTTTTGTGGTAGAAGGGAGTTACGGGGTTCTTGATGTATGACAAAGTTATGTGGATTTAAAGTTAGAAGAACGTTATTTGGTTCCTGATGTATGAGGAAGTTACGTTGTTCTTGATATATGAGGGAGTTACGTGGTTCTTAAGGTAGAAACATGTTACGTGGTTGTTAAGGTAAGAAGGAGTTACGTGGTTCTAGAGATTGAAGGGAGTTACGTGGATCTAGAGGTAGAAGGGAATTACTTGGATCTAGAGGTAAAAGAAAATTACCTGTTTATAGAGGTAGAAGAAAGATACGTAGTTTTTCAGGTAGGATGGAGTTACGTGGTTCTCAATGAAAAAAAAAGTAACGTGGTTTTTGAGGTAGTTACGTGATTCTAGAGGTAGAAGAAAGTTACGTGGTTCTGGAGGTAGAAAAAAGTTAAGTGGTTTATAAGGTAGAAGAAAGTTACGTGGTTTTTGAAGTAGGAATGAGTTACATGGTTCTCGTAAGAAAGTTACGTGGTTTAGTTTTCGGAGCGTGTTATGTATTGTTTAATTTTTTTGGCTCATTTTTCAGAAATGTTTTTATATAATAGGCTGTATGTGTGCGTGTGAGAGAGAAATCCATTAAATAGAAAAAGATGAACGAAGCTTATGATTTTACTTCCTAAAATTTTGTGATTTCGAGATTTCATTCTGCTTAGGCCTTATTATGATAATTTAGTAATTAAGGAGCCTTTTAAAAGTTTTATAATAGTCAGTTCCTTAAGTTTTCTCTGGTAGCTAATGTAATGCATGTTATTTGATTATTACACAGGGTGACATGAAATTGCCGGCAGGACGTTGAGCGGTCTTTATTATCGAATTTGTCCGGGGTTATTTGCTTTTACAATCTGCCAGAAAAACTCGGAGCAAAACTCCTTCAAGAGGCACTTTCGATGCAAATTCACGGTCCTCCTACTCATGTGCCTTCATCTCGATCAAGTTGCCACAGACAATTTATTCTCACGTATATAAAGAAGCCTGGGGATTGCTATGAATAAGCTGCACTTTAACATGTTTACTTGAATTTTCAACTAAAATTGGGTAAAGTTACAGACAATCTGTCAGAATGATAATCCATTCATTCTGCGTGATTGAATAAACATTTTCTGAATTGTAAGAAATAAATTATAAATGTTTATATTCAGAACTTTGTAATTGGTGTATTAGAATAGTAATCTTAATTTTTAAATTACATTAGTATGCAATTTTTAAAGTTTCGTGGCCTAGGGGCTGAAATCCTTATAGCGAGACTTTAACGTCTGTCTGTCCGTCCGTCGCTCATAGTTAACAGCAACGTAATTGCCGTTTAATGAAATAAAGTTAATTGATCAATTGTTTCAAATGCAAATTCACGTAATGTAATTTCAAAATTGTTTATATATTTGACTCTAAGAAGATCCATTTTACAGTTCATGGAAATGCTATAATCCACTTTTCAAATAATCAAAATTCCAACTTATTTAATGCTAAAATAATCAAGATATAACCCAAAAGTTTTATTTCTTTAAAGCTAAAACTATTGATAAATAACTTAACCGAAAAATTTCTCAATTAACAATTTAACTTCTACACGGAAAAAAAATTAATTGTAATGATTACTATAGTCTACAGTACAGCTCGGATATGTGACCACTTTTTGCGATGAATACAAAAAATGTGTTAATGATTAAAAAGTTGAACAGGAGCGATTACTATAGTAGTTTGTAAGGAGTACATGCACTGCAGTATTCGAGATAAAATTGAGTTTTTGGAATCATTACATTTCTAAATGTATAGATTAAAAGAAAAACTGTACTTGTTCACATATAAAATAGTTATGATTACAGTAGTCTATAGTAAAAACGAATTGTGCTACAGGGCGACGAAAATTAAAGTTTTGTTAATACTGATTCCTATTTGCTTTGTTATGATTACTGTAGTCGTTTGTAAAGGCTCCTGAAATATATATATCACACTCCGCTCAACGCCGATTGTTACCGATGACTAACGAAGATAACCGAATCTTTAATTCGTCAGTCTTCAACACATTATTTACTTTGCAAAGCTTTTCATTATTTTCGTATAATAGATTTAAAGTTTTAAATAGAAAGAAACAATTAACAAAAAGTAAAAAAAAATTATAAAAATAAATAAAAATAAAAAATTTTAATATTTTTATAAAATATTATCTATAATACATATTCGACGTTATTCTGTTCGTCTATGTTCGCATTATTGAAGCTATTTTTTTTATAATTTTGTTTTTTTTCAGTCCATCTGTTCGGACTTGTAAAATTTGACTTTTTCCTTGAATTTCATTCTTTATATCAATGATTTAAAAATTATTTTGCAATTTAAATTTTTAGTAAAAAGAGATTATTTTAAAAAAATAAATATGTTTGTTATTTGATTAAGATATTAATTATATTAGAATAATATACATTTAGAAGGGATTAAAAATTAAATTAATGATTATTTTGACCAATAAAAAGTAGAATTGATTAAAAATTGGATTGTTTGAAACTTAAATTGAATAAAATTTAAATAAATTGAAAAAATAAATTCGAATTTTAATATATTGAAATTTGTAAAAATTAAAAGTAAAAACAAATCGAATTTGGAAAAATTAAATTTTAAATTGATTAAAATTTAAATAAATTACCAAATTAAAAGAATTAAGTTTAGAAGCGATTAAAAATTTAATTCATGATTGTTTTGCATTTGACCAATAAAAAATTAGGATTGATTAAATGTAGGGTCATTTAAAATTTAAGTCTAATTAATTTTGAATAAATTTCCATTTTAAAAGATTGAAATTTGTATAATTTAAAATTCGAATAAAAATAAATTTGGATAAATTCAATTTTGAATCAATTAAAATTTACATCGATTAAAATTCGAACAAATTTACTATTTAAACGAATTAAATTTGCATAAGCGATTAAAAATTTAATTAATTAATATGAATAATTAGTCAAAATTAGGATTAATTGAAATTTGGATTGTTTTAAACTTAAACCGAATGCCATTTGGGCACATTATAAATTCAATATATTAAAAAAATAAATTAAAATCTTAATAGATATTTTTTTAAAATTTAATTTGGATGGATTGACAATTTAACTTACGATTGTTTTGACCAATATAATTTATAATTGATTAAATATAAGATCGCTTGAAAAGTATATCGAATGAAATTTGGACAAACTGAAATATACATAGAAAAGAATTCGAATAATTGAATTTTTGATTGTATGTATTGAAAGTTAAGCAGTTAAAGATTTAATATACTTACAAACAACAATTAATAAAAGCTTTACTTTAACTGATAATATAAGAGATAAGTTATAAATATATTTTAGAATAAATTTCCATGAATAGGAAAAAAGAATAGTTTTAATTTTTAAAGTTTCGAAAAACAGCTTTCCTAAAGTCTTAAATCCAGAAAAGTGAAATTAAAAAATTTAAATTAAATTTTTATAAATAAAGTTAATTGTTCTGTCTCTCAAAATATTTATTTCTTTTTAATTAAATAAAAATTGGCATTAAACGTGTTTTATTCATATTTTAGTAATATATTTAAAATATTTTTAAAAGTTTAATAATTTTTTCAAGCATAATATCTAAAAATTTAAAGAAAATTTTCGGTTTTTACTGTTAGAAAATATGCTTTATGTCAAATTATATTTAAGAAATTGTTTAACATACTTATTTCAGTAAGTAAATTTAATTAAAGAATTTTTTTTTGACTTTTTCATAGTTAGAATAGTGTATAAAATAGACCTTAAAATATTTGAGGATAAAAATAAATTATTACTATTATAGCTTAAAAAAATATGGTAATAATTTTTTAATATTTCAAGTTTTAGTGTTTCTCGAAAGTGGAAAACTTTTATAGTAGTTAGTATATAAGAAGACTAAAAGTCATGGTAAACATGTTAAAAGCGATAGATAATGTGTGATGCGTCGTTTAGGTTTTAAATCGTATTTATAAGTTAGGTATAGATATATAAGCGAAATTATGTATAATTAGGGTATAATACAGTTGTCTAGAGTAAGAATGTAATTAAGTTTGAAGTTGGGAGTCTTGTAAAGAGTGAATTAATATGTGTATAGTAGTCGAACTAAATAAAAAAGTTTTTATTATTTTTATTAGATAAAAATGTGCTTTTTCCGTTTACAACAGTCTTTGAGAATGAAAACTATATCGCTACCTTAGCCAGTACAAAGCACTATAGTAAAATAAGAAGGCCGCTTTAGGTTATCTTATTTTACTATAGTGCTACTGTACTAACTACGGTTGTATGCAGTAAATGTGAAATAGAACTTTTTGACTTCCTTTTAACGTAGACTATAGTAATGACTAACATTTGTTTTGTATTCATTTCAAATAAATTCGTAATAAGTGCATTTAACTTGTGGAATGATAACAAAAAAAGCTTTTTAATCATTACAAAAAGTGGTCACATATCCGAGCAGTACTATTCAACTATTGTAATCATTACAATTAAATTTTTTTCCGTGTATACGGAAAAATGTACCTTTATAATGCGGACATATAGAAAGTGTATAAAGAGATGGTTTTTGCATTCTTTTTGTATTGCTTGTAACATGTTTAACGAGAGAAAAAATGTAGTTTATAACAAGGTCTTTAGAAACTTTTTTTGCTATTATGTGTGTAGATCGGAGAAGGTTGGGCATAAGGTACGCGAAAAGCAGCATTCTATATATTTTAAACGGGCAATTTCACGAGTCCTTGGCCATTGTAGTGATTTCATTCCATGAATAGCGGTAGGGCGCTAACTACCCTTATATCTATTGGCGACAGAAGGGACGTGGTACTTCTCTGAACCCTAAATGCATCTTGAACGCCTCAACAGGTTCATGAATAAGTTAGGGCAGTCTCATGTAATAGATTACAGGACGTTTATATACATTGCCAATGAAAGAGCTCCAGATTCTCAAGTAACCAAAATTACTGGTACTTTTGAATTTAAAATAATCTTCGTAACAAGGATTGCTGTAATTATAATCAATGTTTTTTGTCACTCAGTATAATGTCATATTTTGTAAATACGGAAATTTACATTTTATATATAACTATGTATAGCAAAAAAAAAAAAAAACGCGCGCCAGCTCGCGATTAGTTCTTCATTCATTTTAGAAAGTATATAAAATACAATAATAAATATAACAAATCGGTAACTAATATTTATCTAATAAGACGATATAAATATTTTAAATATAATATTTAAAAATCAATTAATATAAATAAAATAAATATTTAGGACAAAATTTATAATGGTTTAGAATTAAAAAGAATATTGCAAAAAATAATTGGAATTAAACAAAATAATTGCAAATTTAGCAAATTAGTTGAAAAAAAAATGAAATCAATTAAAAATTGGGGAAGGTAATTTGAACAATATGATACAAACTAGCAAAATAAAACGCGCGCTAGCGCGCGATTAGTTTTTCATACCTTTTAGAAATTATAAAATACAATAAACAATATAACAAATCGGTAAATAATATTTATTTAGGACAAAATTTATAATATTTTAGAATTTAAAAAAATTGCAAAAAATAATTGAAATTAAACAAAATAATTGCAAATTTTGAAAAATTAATTGAAAACAAAATGAAAACAATTAAAAATTGGGGAAAGTAATTTAAACAATCATACAAATGTTTTAAACCTAAAGAAAATAATTTAAATTTGAGAAAAATACTTGAGAATCCTAAAAGTAAATTAAAACAAAATTGAATAATGAAAAATTAGAGAAAATAATTGAAAATTGAAAAAACATGGTTAAAAATTGAGATAAATAAATTAAAACTAAAAAAAATAATTAAAATTTAAGAAAATAATTAAACAAATTACATAAAATATTTTAAATAAAGGAAAGTTAAGCAAAATTTGAGAAAAATAATTAAAACTTTCAGAAGTTCATTGAAATAAAAGAAAATAATTTAAAATTAGAGAAAATAAATGAAAAAAGTTAAACATAATTTAAAATTGAACAGAAAAAATTTTAATTAAAGAGAAATAAGTAAAAACTTTTTGGCAATTATGAAAAAGAACGAAAGTAATTGAAAAATTGAAGAAAATAATAAAAATAATGAAATAATTGAAAAGTCAGATAAATAATTAAAAATATTTTTAATTATCAAACAAATGTAAAGAATTGAAATTTGATAAATTTTGGAAAATAATTGAAAAATGTTTTTAAATTTTATAACTTGCCGAAAATAATTAAAATATGATTCATTTAAATTATTTAAATAAATAAAAAAAAATAATTGAAATTTGAAAAAAAATACATGAAGATCTTAGAATTCAATGAAAAAAAAAAAGAAAATAACTAAAAATTGGAGAAAAGAATTGAAGAACTAAGCTAAAAGTAATTGGAATTTACGATAATTAATAAACAAATTTTGAAATTATGAAAACAAAAAAAAATAATTAAAAATTAAAGAAAACAATTGAAATTTTAGAAAAATTCTTAAAAATCTTAGAAAATAATTTTAGAAAATGAGAATAACTAAAAATTGGAAAAAAGACTGGAAGAATGCTAAAAATAATTGAAATTTACGATAATTAATAAATTTTTTTAGAAATTATGAAAACAAAGAAAAATAATAGATATAGAAATTGAAGAAAATAATAGAAATTTGAGAAAAATACTTAAAAAATTTTAGAAATTTATTTTATAAAATGAGGAAAACTAAAAATTGGAGAAATGTCTGGAAGAAAGCAAAAAATAATTGAAATTTATGATAATTAATTAAAAAAACTTGAAATTCTGATAACAAATGAAAATAATTAGAAATAGAACAAAATATTTGAATTTTCAGAAAAATACTTAAAAATCTTAGAAAATAATTTTAGGAAATGAGTATGATAATTAAAAATCGAAAAAAATAATTGAAAAATGATAAAATTATTTAAAAATTAACAAAAATAATTGAAATATGCTGAAAATAATTTAAGATTGAGAAAGAAAATTGAATTAAAAAAAAATAATTAAAATTTGAGAAAAATACTTAAAACTTCCAGAAGTTCATTGAAATAAAGAAAAATAATTAAAAATTAGAGAAAATAAATGAAAAAAGATAAACTTAATTTAAAATTAAACAAAACAAGTTTTAATTAAAGAGAAATAAGTAAAAACTTTTTGACAATTATGAAAAAGAACGAAAGTAGTTGAAAATTGAAGAAAATAATATAAATAATGAAATAATTGAAAAGTCAGATAGATAGTTAACAATTTTTGAAATTATGAAACAAATGTAAAGACTTGAGAATTGAAGGAAATAAATTTTGGCAAATAATTGAAAAATGTTTTTAAATTTTATAACTTGCCGAAAATAATTAAAAAATGACACTTAAAAAATTTTAGAAATTTATTTTATAAAATGAGAAAAACTAAAAATTGGATAAAAGTCTGGAAGAAAGCTAAAAATAATTGAATTTTACGATAATAAAGAATTGAAAATTGAAGGAAATAAATTTTGGAAAATAATTGAAAAATTACTAAGTGTCAGTTTTTTGTGGATTAGTGTATGTTAAATGAAAAACAAATTAATTAATTGCCTAAAACTTGTTTTTTATTGAACATAATTGAAAAATGTTTTAAAATTTTATATCTAGCCGAAAATAATTAAAATATGATACAAAAAATGATAAGTTGTAAAAAATAAATGCCATGTAAGTGTGATAAATGAAAAAACTACACAGAATTTTTTTTAAATAAAGAAAAAAATAATTAAAATTTAAAAAAAATACATGAAGATCTTAGAAATTAATTGAAAAAAAGAAAATAACTAAAAATTGGGGAAAAGAATTGAAGAAATAAGCTAAAAGTAATTAAAATTTACGATAATTAATAAAAAAATTTGAAATTATGAAAACAAATGAAAATAATTAAAAGTTGAAGAAAACAAATGAAATATTAGAAAAATTTTCTTAAAATCTTAGAAAATAATTTTAGAAAATGAGAACAACTAAAAACTGGAGAAAAGACTGGAAGAATGCTAAAAATAATTGAAATTTACGATAATTAATAAAAAAATTTGGAATTCTGATAACAAATGAATATAATTAGAAATAGAACAAAATATTTGAATTTTCAGAAAAATACTTAAAAATCTTGAAAAGTAATTTCAGAAAATGAGAATAATAATTAACAATCGAGAAAAATAATTGAAAAATGATAAAATTATTTAAAAATTAACAAAAATAATTGAAATATGCTGAAAATAATTTAAGATTGAGAAAGAAAATTGAATTAAAAAAAAATAATTAAAATTTGAGAAAAATACTTAAAACTTCCAGAAGTTCATTGAAATAAAGAAAAATAATTAAAAATTAGAGAAAATAAATGAAAAAAGATAAACTTAATTTAAAATTAAACAAAACAAGTTTTAATTAAAGAGAAATAAGTAAAAACTTTTTGACAATTATGAAAAAGAACGAAAGTAGTTGAAAATTGAAGAAAATAATATAAATAATGAAATAATTGAAAAGTCAGATAGATAGTTAACAATTTTTGAAATTATGAAACAAATGTAAAGACTTGAGAATTGAAGGAAATAAATTTTGGCAAATAATTGAAAAATGTTTTTAAATTTTATAACTTGCCGAAAATAATTAAAAAATGACACTTAAAAAATTTTAGAAATTTATTTTATAAAATGAGAAAAACTAAAAATTGGATAAAAGTCTGGAAGAAAGCTAAAAATAATTGAATTTTACGATAATAAAGAATTGAAAATTGAAGGAAATAAATTTTGGAAAATAATTGAAAAATTACTAAGTGTCAGTTTTTTGTGGATTAGTGTATGTTAAATGAAAAACAAATTAATTAATTGCCTAAAACTTGTTTTTTATTGAACATAATTGAAAAATGTTTTAAAATTTTATATCTAGCCGAAAATAATTAAAATATGATACAAAAAATGATAAGTTGTAAAAAATAAATGCCATGTAAGTGTGATAAATGAAAAAACTACACAGAATTTTTTTTAAATAAAGAAAAAAATAATTAAAATTTAAAAAAAATACATGAAGATCTTAGAAATTAATTGAAAAAAAGAAAATAACTAAAAATTGGGGAAAAGAATTGAAGAAATAAGCTAAAAGTAATTAAAATTTACGATAATTAATAAAAAAATTTGAAATTATGAAAACAAATGAAAATAATTAAAAGTTGAAGAAAACAAATGAAATATTAGAAAAATTTTCTTAAAATCTTAGAAAATAATTTTAGAAAATGAGAACAACTAAAAACTGGAGAAAAGACTGGAAGAATGCTAAAAATAATTGAAATTTACGATAATTAATAAAAAAATTTGGAATTCTGATAACAAATGAATATAATTAGAAATAGAACAAAATATTTGAATTTTCAGAAAAATACTTAAAAATCTTGAAAAGTAATTTCAGAAAATGAGAATAATAATTAACAATCGAGAAAAATAATTGAAAAATGATAAAATTATTTAAAAATTAACAAAAATAATTGAAATATGCTGAAAATAATTTAAGATTGAGAAAGAAAATTGAATTAAAAAAAAATAATTAAAATTTGAGAAAAATACTTAAAACTTCCAGAAGTTCATTGAAATAAAGAAAAATAATTAAAAATTAGAGAAAATAAATGAAAAAAGATAAACTTAATTTAAAATTAAACAAAACAAGTTTTAATTAAAGAGAAATAAGTAAAAACTTTTTGACAATTATGAAAAAGAACGAAAGTAGTTGAAAATTGAAGAAAATAATATAAATAATGAAATAATTGAAAAGTCAGATAGATAGTTAACAATTTTTGAAATTATGAAACAAATGTAAAGACTTGAGAATTGAAGGAAATAAATTTTGGCAAATAATTGAAAAATGTTTTTAAATTTTATAACTTGCCGAAAATAATTAAAAAATGACACTTAAAAAATTTTAGAAATTTATTTTATAAAATGAGAAAAACTAAAAATTGGATAAAAGTCTGGAAGAAAGCTAAAAATAATTGAATTTTACGATAATAAAGAATTGAAAATTGAAGGAAATAAATTTTGGAAAATAATTGAAAAATTACTAAGTGTCAGTTTTTTGTGGATTAGTGTATGTTAAATGAAAAACAAATTAATTAATTGCCTAAAACTTGTTTTTTATTGAACATAATTGAAAAATGTTTTAAAATTTTATATCTAGCCGAAAATAATTAAAATATGATACAAAAAATGATAAGTTGTAAAAAATAAATGCCATGTAAGTGTGATAAATGAAAAAACTACACAGAATTTTTTTTAAATAAAGAAAAAAATAATTAAAATTTAAAAAAAATACATGAAGATCTTAGAAATTAATTGAAAAAAAGAAAATAACTAAAAATTGGGGAAAAGAATTGAAGAAATAAGCTAAAAGTAATTAAAATTTACGATAATTAATAAAAAAATTTGAAATTATGAAAACAAATGAAAATAATTAAAAGTTGAAGAAAACAAATGAAATATTAGAAAAATTTTCTTAAAATCTTAGAAAATAATTTTAGAAAATGAGAACAACTAAAAACTGGAGAAAAGACTGGAAGAATGCTAAAAATAATTGAAATTTACGATAATTAATAAAAAAATTTGGAATTCTGATAACAAATGAATATAATTAGAAATAGAACAAAATATTTGAATTTTCAGAAAAATACTTAAAAATCTTGAAAAGTAATTTCAGAAAATGAGAATAATAATTAACAATCGAGAAAAATAATTGAAAAATGATAAAATTATTTAAAAATTAACAAAAATAATTGAAATATGCTGAAAATAATTTAAGATTGAGAAAGAAAATTGAATTAAAAAAAAATAATTAAAATTTGAGAAAAATACTTAAAACTTCCAGAAGTTCATTGAAATAAAGAAAAATAATTAAAAATTAGAGAAAATAAATGAAAAAAGATAAACTTAATTTAAAATTAAACAAAACAAGTTTTAATTAAAGAGAAATAAGTAAAAACTTTTTGACAATTATGAAAAAGAACGAAAGTAGTTGAAAATTGAAGAAAATAATATAAATAATGAAATAATTGAAAAGTCAGATAGATAGTTAACAATTTTTGAAATTATGAAACAAATGTAAAGACTTGAGAATTGAAGGAAATAAATTTTGGCAAATAATTGAAAAATGTTTTTAAATTTTATAACTTGCCGAAAATAATTAAAAAATGACACTTAAAAAATTTTAGAAATTTATTTTATAAAATGAGAAAAACTAAAAATTGGATAAAAGTCTGGAAGAAAGCTAAAAATAATTGAATTTTACGATAATAAAGAATTGAAAATTGAAGGAAATAAATTTTGGAAAATAATTGAAAAATTACTAAGTGTCAGTTTTTTGTGGATTAGTGTATGTTAAATGAAAAACAAATTAATTAATTGCCTAAAACTTGTTTTTTATTGAACATAATTGAAAAATGTTTTAAAATTTTATATCTAGCCGAAAATAATTAAAATATGATACAAAAAATGATAAGTTGTAAAAAATAAATGCCATGTAAGTGTGATAAATGAAAAAACTACACAGAATTTTTTTTAAATAAAGAAAAAAATAATTAAAATTTAAAAAAAATACATGAAGATCTTAGAAATTAATTGAAAAAAAGAAAATAACTAAAAATTGGGGAAAAGAATTGAAGAAATAAGCTAAAAGTAATTAAAATTTACGATAATTAATAAAAAAATTTGAAATTATGAAAACAAATGAAAATAATTAAAAGTTGAAGAAAACAAATGAAATATTAGAAAAATTTTCTTAAAATCTTAGAAAATAATTTTAGAAAATGAGAACAACTAAAAACTGGAGAAAAGACTGGAAGAATGCTAAAAATAATTGAAATTTACGATAATTAATAAAAAAATTTGGAATTCTGATAACAAATGAATATAATTAGAAATAGAACAAAATATTTGAATTTTCAGAAAAATACTTAAAAATCTTGAAAAGTAATTTCAGAAAATGAGAATAATAATTAACAATCGAGAAAAATAATTGAAAAATGATAAAATTAATTAAAAATTGAAAAAAATAATTGAAATATTTCATGATTCTTTAATTACGTTACTCACGCAACTCTCGCACTCATACGAATTCTTCCGCGCATGCGCACTACTTCGCGCTTATTTAAAATGACGTTTTAATAATATAGTAAAAACAATGCTTCAATGTACAATTATTATAATTATTATTAATATAAATGCAATAATTAATTTGTTAAAAACCACTGATTTTTTAAGGATTAATTATAAAAAATAATTATACACTTCTGTGAGATAGAAGTGTATATTTTCTAAAATTTAAAAATAAAAAAAATTATCGTTGGAGAGTATAATTTTTACAATTCTTTAATTATAAACTGATCAACATGAAACTTTATAGAAACAATGTTTATCAAAATATACTTCATTAATAAAAACAATTAAATATGTTTAATATTTATTTTTGGCCAAATTATTAATTATTTTTGTCATTATTTTTGTCATTTTTAAAGTACTTTTGTCAACTTTAAAGTATTATTGTCAATTTTTAAGTATTTTGCCGATTCTGAATTTAATTTTTTCAAATATCAATTATTCTCTTTAGTCTTTAAATTATTGTCATGAATATTTAAATTTATTACGCAAGTTTTCATTTACTTCTGTCATTTTTCAATTATTTTCTCAACATTTCAATTATTTTTTTCTATCTTTAAACTACTGCCAGGAATATTCAAATTTTCAACACCAGTTTCTATTCTACTTTTGTTAATTTTCAATAAATTTCTTCAAATTTTAATTACTTTTGTCATTGTTCAAGTATTTTTGTCATTTTACGATTATTTTCTTTATATTTCTATTATTTTTGCAATTTTAGAATTATTTTCTACAAATTTCAATTATTATTTTATTCAATTAATTAAATGCGACCTATTAATATTTAATATAGTAATTATTATTTTTAATTTTATTGTTACTTGAAATAAATTTTTAAATTTTATATTGTAATGAGCTTTTGCCCGTAAATAAATAAATAAATAAATAAATAAATAAATTCAATTTTTTTTTATTGCCATGAATTTTTAAATTTATTATATTAGTTTTCAATTATTTTCTACAAATTTCAATCATTTTCTTCATTATTTTTATTATTGTCATGAGTTTTTTGAATTTTTTACATTTTAATTCAATTTATTTCAACAAATTTCAATTATTTTCTTCGAACTTAAATTATTTTCTATAAATTTTTTATTTATACACCAACTTTCGTTTATTTATGTCATTATTCAATCAGTTTCTTAAAATAAATATTTCAAAACTGGTGTAAAAATTAAAAAATTATAGACAATAATTGTAAAGTTAAAATAAAAATATAAGTTTGAGGAAAATAATTGAAATTATTGAAGAAATTAATTGAAGTTTGAAGAAAATAATTGAAATTTGAAGAGAATAATTCAAAAATGACAAAAAAATTCAAATATAAAAAAAACATTTTTCAAGCATTGTCTTTAAATTTTTAATTTTATGCACCAATTACCAATTATTTTTTTCAAATTACAATTATTTTTGTTATTGTTCAATTATCTTCTTGTAATTTTAATTAAATTTAAAACTTTTCAATTATTTTTTTTTTATTTAAATTTGTACCAGTCTTTAAATTATTGTCAGGAATATCCAATTTTTCTACACAAGTTCCATTCATTTTCGTTATTTTTCAATTATTTTCTTCAAATTTCAATTACTTTTGTCGTTAATCAATTATTTTTGTCAATTTCCAATACTTTTTTCTTATTTTAGTTATTTTTGCCATTTTAGAATTTTTTTTTACAAACTGCAATTATTTTATTCAATTTTTTTATTGTCATGAACTTTAAAATTTCTTACACCTGTTTTCAATTATTTTCATTATTATTTTTATTATTGTAACGAATTTATTAATTTTTTTACACCTTTTTCATATATTTTCTTTCAACTTTAATTTTTTTTTCATATTTGAAATTTTTTGCCATTTTTGTTTTTTCTCTTCAAATTTCAATTATTGTCTTCAAACTTCAATTAATTTCTTCAATAATTTCAATTATTTTCCTCAAACTTATATTTTTTTTTTTTTAACTTTACAATTATTGTCTATAATTTTTTTATTTTTACACCAGTTTGGAATTATTTATTTCAATATTTCAATTAATTTGTCAAGTTTTCAAGTATTTTCTTCAAACTTGAATTTTTTTAAAGTTATCAATTATGTTTTCAAATTATAACTATTTTTGTCAATATTCAAATATTTTTGACATTTTGGAATTATTTCCTTCAATCATTTTATTAATGTTACGAATTTATTAATTTTTTTACACATTTTTCAATTATTTTCTTCAAACTTTAATTCTTTTTTTCAGATTTTAATTTTTTTGACATTTTTGGATTATCAATTACTATTTTTAGAGATAAAAATAAAATTAACAAATTATCTGTTATTTTACAATTATAATTTTCCAGCAGGCATCAAATATTCACATTATCTCAAAGTAAATAGAAAAACTAGTTTAGATAACTTGAGTTTATCAGTCAAAGACTTTAGTAATTAATTTTTAATATCAGGTTTGTAATCTTGGGTAATCGTGTAAAACAAAAATTCTTGCCAGTGAATATAGTATATATTCAATGCATGAAAAAAAAAAATTTCTAAAAAAAATGTAAATATTTCTATCCTGGATTTAAATTTTTCAAATATTTTGAATCAAATCCCAAAATAATAGTTTTTATAGTAAAAAATAATGCTTAAATAATTTTTCTATTTTTTATTCGCTTCAATCATTTGATTCATGGGTACCACCGATTTTTTTTAAAATTGGTATACCTACTTATTTTGATGTTCTGATTACGAAAATTGTAGTAAAAACTAGCAACTAAATCATTGTCATAGTAAAAACGATAAAAAACCCATAAAAATTAAGTTTCTTTTGCAATTATCTGAATAAATCTTGAAAATTTTGAAAATTGTTTATTACAAAAGTTGTAGGTTTTCTAAAAATACACATTATTTGTTGAATGCATTTTTTTGATATCGATAATAGTTTTCGAGAAAATCGATATTAAAGTTGCTCGCGTGCAGCGCGAAGAGCGGCGAAAGGAATGCAGGAGCGTACGTGTGGGGCGACCAGTTTTATTTTAGGCCCCCCTCCGATTTTAATGAAATTTGGCATATTTACGTATTTTCACGCGCTGATCAGAAATATCATAGTGAAAATTGGCGCAAATTTAATTATCACGTTGAAAACCATTAAAAAACTTACAACAAGTCAAGTTTTTGCAAATATTTCAATAAATATTGAAAATTTCAAAAAATATTTTTTACAAAAGTTGTAGGTATTCTTAAAATACATATTTTATGTTGTATGTATTTTTTTGACATCTCTAATAGTTTTCGGGAAAATCGATGGTGAAATTGCTCGAATCGTTTCAGAACTGCACCCCCTTTTTTCTATGCGCTGCCAGAGCATCTTCACTGTCAATTTTCTCGAAAACTATTAGAGATAAGAAAAAAATGCATACAACAAAAATTGTGTATTATTCGAAGGCCTACAACTTTGGTAAAAAACAATTTCTAAAATTTTCAAGATTTATTGAGATAATTGCAAAAAGCTGAGTTTTTATGGTTTTTATGATGAAAATGAGTTAGTTGTCAATTTTCACGACTGGTTTCGTAATCAGCACATCAAAGCACATCAACTAAGTTTCAAAAAAGTCGGGGGTACCCATTATTCGGAAATACACCCCAATAAAGTACAATCATGAAATTGTATTATAATAATGACATAATACTTCATTTCTTAAAAAAAAAAAAAATGCACGGTAGTCATTATCATTAGGATGAGACGTTTACGGAAAATGGGTTGTGGTAATGGGTCAGGGTCCCAATTTAAAATTGGGCGTAATATATCAGGGTAAATTGTCGCCTAACCGACATTACGAGGTATGTCGATGGTATAATGTAATTGCCAGGGATTCGTGTGGTCTTCACGCACTATAATTGAGGGGTTATTGCACGCGGGGATATCGTCATGATTCACCTGGACGGACTAGTTACTATAGTTACTACATTCACTATACACGCCCTACGTTTTTCAGTTTAATAGCATAACTGATTATATTTTTCTCACAGCCGGACTAAATAACTCATAATGCTAGAATCTCTTCGAATTAATAAATAATACATACATTAATATACTTTACTTTATGTTTTTTTTAAAATCACTAATAAAAAGAACCCTGTACTATTTTTAGCATAAATATAATAAAAAACAGCCCCTTAAAATCAACCCCTATGTGCACAAGAGGTAACATCAAAATTGTCTTTCAGGATTGTATCAGAGACAATCTGTGACACTCTAATATCGTTTATATTTTAAAAATAACCCTAAAAAACAACCCCTAACTAAAATACCGACAATTTAGCAGAAATAATTATTTCAACAAAGTTTTCCCTGAAACTGATGGCTTGACGATTGTTCTAGAAATATTTTGCAATTACCTAATATATCTTCAATTTAAAACAACCCTTAAAAATCAACCCCTATTTAAGATAGCAAAAATTTGACAAAAATATTAAAATACAAAATTTTTTGCTGGATTCTTTGGTTTCTAGATTGTACTGGAAACAATATGTGATACCTTAATAAGACTTTCATTCTAAAGATACCCCTAATAACAACCCCTATCTAAAATGCCGAGAATTTAGCAAAAATACTCAATTTAGAAATTTTTGCTTTAAAAATATTCTCAAGATAGTTTGTGGTACTCTAGTATAAGTTTTGTTCTAAAAACTCCTAAAAAACAACCTCTATCTTTGGAATATACCATGGGCATATTTCGTGATACCTTAATATGATTTCTATTCAAAATAACCCAAAAATACACGCTTCTATGTAAAATACCGACAATTTAGCAAAAACACTAAATCCAAAATTTTTTCATCGATTTTCTCGAAAACTAGTAGGGACATCAAAAAAATGGTTAGAACAAAAAATGTGTATTTTTAGAATACTTATGACTTTTGTAATAAAAATTTTTAAAAATTTTTAATATTTATTGAAATAATTGCAAAAAACTGACTATATATGGGGGGTTCTTTTAATGGTTCTCAACAGTGCCGTAACTATGGTGGTGCCGTCGGTGCAGTGGCACCGGGCGCAGTCCTCGGGGAGGGGGGGGCTTAGAGGGACGCAACCATTTTTTATATATATATTTTTTTTTTTTTAAATTATGAAACCAAAAAATGTAGATTACTTTTTTTAGACAGTTCGAAGTTGATTATTATAAATGTTACTAACTTTAAGTACGTTGTTAGACAAAAAGTGTTTATTTACTGTATTTAAAACATCAGTTTAATGAAAATTTTAAAATCAATAAATACAAACATAATTAATAGGATGGAAATAATTCGTTCATTTAGTAAAATTTAGTTTTTAAGTAAAAAATTCATCAATAAATTTATTTGAAAATATTAAAGAAAATATTTGAAACTTGCAGAAATTGAATTTATAATATTTAGAGGAAAAATTTAAAAATAATGAAAATAATTAGAATTAAAAGAACAATTTTAAAGAATGATAAAAATAGATGAAAATTGTAGCAAATAATTGAAATCATAATAGTAAATAATTAAAAAGAGTTTTTTGTGGATGTAAATATATTAATACTAAGTTTTAGGCCATTTTTTCCACATTTTTATTTTATTTACATAAAAAACGACGTTTCGGCAGCTGCCGCTACCCTTATCAAGTTTTCTTTTAAAAATTGATTTTAGAAGTTATAAAAGCCATTACAAAAGAGTATGATTCTTATTTTCATTTTAAAATTTAAATTTCATTTACTTTTTGTCTTTGTTTATTTGTTTGTTTTTGTTTTAAATCAATTAAAAAATTCGTTTTTTTTTTTCTCTTTTCTTTGGTACATGATGATGATTTGATTCACCATTGTGTGATAATCTGTATGAAATTATTTAGGTTATAAAGCTATATTATTATATAGCTTATATTATATTATATATTATTATATAGCTTTATAACCTAAATAATTTCATACAAATTATCACACAATGGTGAATCAAATCATCATCATGTACCAAAGAAAAGAGAAAAAAAAACGAATTTTTTAATTGATTTAAAACAAAAACAAACAAATAAACAAAGACAAAAAGTAAATGAAATTTAAATTTTAAAATGAAAATAAGAATCATACTCTTTTGTAATGGCTTTTATAACTTCTAAAATCAATTTTTAAAAGAAAACTTGATAAGGGTAGCGGCAGCTGCCAAAACGTCGTTTTTTATGTAAATAAAATAAAAATGTGGAAAAAATGGCCTAAAAATTATAGTAAATAATTGTTAAAAATTGAAGAAAATTTTAAATAATTTAAAATTTATTATTCTCAAACCAAATGATTAATTACATTTTTAATCAATAAATTTTCAAAATAATTGAAGTTCGATGAATTATAATATACCTGTAATTGTAATTGTAGTCTTATTATCTCAGATATATTCTGTAATTCTTTTAATTATTATTTATAAATGTTTATTATTTTCTTCATATAACAATTATTTCTATCAATTATTTCTTTTATTAAATTTATTTTTCAATTAATTTTTGTCTTTTTAAATTATTTTTTGATTTATTTTCGAATTTTCCTTATTATTTATCTTAAATTCTAGTTATTTTTTTAATTTAAAATTATTTTCTTTTATTATTTATAAATATATGTTGTAATTTTTTCAATTATTTTTAAAAAACTAAAATTATTGTCTTCAATTTTTCATTTTTTTTATTACTTTGCAAATATTTTCTCGGATTTTTAATTACTTTCATTACTCTTCAATTATTTTTTTAGATTTTAAAATATTTTTCTTAAATTTAATAATATTCTTCAATTTTAAATTATTATTTTTATCATTTTGCAATCAATTTCTTCAAATTTTAGTTATTCTCAAATTTCATTCTTCAATTGAATTCCTAAATTTTCAACTATTTATCTCATTTTTAATTATTTTTTTCAATTTTTATTTTCTTTTATATTTTTGCAATTATTTTCTGCACCTTTTAATTAAATATATTACTTATTTTTCAATAAATTACCTAAATTTTCAATCAGTATCTCAAATTTAAATTATTGCATCCACTTTTTCATGCCTTAATCATTCTTCAATTTTTTCTCTCAAATTTCAAATACTTCGTCAATTTTTAATTATTTTTTTCTTCATTTGCATTATTTTTACAATTTTTATATTATTTTGAATCTTTGTTGATTAATTCCGAAAATTTCAGTAATATATCTGAAATTTTTATTTTCTTTAATAAATTTTCGATTATTTCTATAATGTTGTAATTATTTTCCTGAATTTAAAAATCTTGAAATCATTTTTTATACTTTTACTTTAAAAGTATTCTGTATTTTTTAAAATTATTTTTCTATGATTGCAATTAATATCTACAAATTTCAAGGGTTATTCCATTTTATTACACCTAAAGTCGTTGCGGCCTATTTTTAGAAAAATCTGATAATTCTTAATAATGATATTTAATATCCGTACAATTCATTTTTGTTTAATATTTTATAAAATTATTTCTATTTGCTTTGCAATTTTAATTTTTAAGATGAGGTGCATGGGAAATAGGTTATTTTGATAGCTGTGAAAAATTAATAAAAAAGCACAGAAATAATTTAGGTAGTATAAATGTTTTGATTGATATATGTTCAAAATAGGTTAATTTTCTTTTATTAGTCGCTTACTATGCAAAAACATTCAAAATATTAGGCAAAAATTGATTTTTAAACTTACCTGTCAAATGACAGAATTTACCATATTTTGATTACATTTTTCTAGAAAGTTAATAAATATTTTAAAATTGATTATTACTTAATATTAAGTACTTTTAATGTACTTTCATATGATGTGCTGACTTTTTAAATTGATGACGTAGAAATATGAAAATTATTACCTTGAATGTTGAGCTTTTCAGGATTTTCGGTGATTTTGAACACTTACAACTCCTTCAGTGCAAAATGAAAAAATCCAATCTTGGTCCTAATATTTAAATTAGACCTGGTTCTCCATCCTATCAAAATTTGGCGATGGATTTCGAGCTGCTTTATGGTTTTATTTAATTTCAAAAATCAGCTTCCAAAAACAAAATTGAAGGTTAAAATACAAGTATTTTTACGAAACTGAAGTTAGCTGTCTCAAAATCGATTTATTTGTTTATTCCAGGGACACGTAGTCATCATTGCTACATTCCACTCTCAACATCGAAACTGAGAATGAAGAAAACTTCAGAATCAGAAGATTTTGAAGATATTTCATTCATAGATTTGTAAAAAAAAATAAATATTTGTTATATCATTCATTATGTGAAAGCTCAAAAATCACCGAAAATCCTGAAAAGCTCAACATTCAAGGTAATAATTTTCATATTTCTACGTCATAAATTTAAAAAGTCAGCACATCATATGAAAGTACATTAAAAGTACTTAATATTAAGTAATAATCAATTTTAAAATATTTATTAACTTTCTAGAAAAATGTAATCAAAATATGGTAAATTCTGTCATTTGACAGGTAAGTTTAAAAATCAATTTTTGCCTAATATTTTGAATGTTTTTGCATAGTAAGCGACTAATAAAAGAAAATTAACCTATTTTGAACATATATCAATCAAAACATTTATACTACCTAAATTATTTCTGTGCTTTTTTATTAATTTTTCACAGCTATCAAAATAACCTATTTCCCATGCACCTCATCTTAAAAATTAAAATTGCAAAGCAAATAGAAATTCAGAAGTTTATCCAAAAAAACAGTTGAAAATTAAGTGTGTTTAAAAAATGAATAAAATTGTATTTTGAAGGAAATAATGTAAAAATGACGAAGAAATGTAAATTCGAAACCAATAATTGATTCCTTGAGAATCAAAAAACTGTTCAATTGGAAAAAATTGTTTAATCTATGCATTTTTAAAGAAGGAAATAATTTATAAATTAATTGAAGAAAATCAGATTAAAAAAATGAGTAAGGTGAATAAAAAATAGAAAAATTATTTGAGTATTAGAGAAATTGATTGGAAAATTAAATAACACAATAATTATACATAGTTTTTTTTATTTATTTTTTTTGTGTATTAAAAATTAAGGTTATCTAAATTAGTTGTTCCTTCTATTTACTTTGAGATAATGTGAATATTTGAAGCTTGCTGGAAAATTATAATTGTAAAATAACAGAATATTTGTTAATTTTATTTTTATCTATAAAAATAGTAATTGATACATACATTAAAAAATGTATTTTTTATCAGCCAATAGAAAAGCGCTGCCTGCTTGTTTGTCTATCGTTTTTAACATTATATAAAGCAGACTCGAAATAATGGTTCTACATTTGGAAATTCAGTCGTTGCGAATTAATTAACTTTTTAAAGTTATATACACAAATTGGTAAGTTTACACATTAATATTCTGTACACATAAAGTTCAAAATAACATACATTCCGTACAAATAGAAGAGGATACTGAAAAAATTAACAACATGTAGAATCATAACAAAATAGTTTTATTGAGAAATTTTTTCTGGCTGCAGCAAATTTCAGTTATGATTGCAATAAAATTCTATAAATAATGACATAAATGCGATGCTTGTTTTGATTTTTTTTTTTAATTCATGACCGAATATTATAATAATTAAAAGCTTCTTTCTAATTTCAGACAAGTTCACAATTTCAAAATGATGATCCTCTTCTGGTGCCTACTGGGAATCTCTTTAATTGACCATAATTTGGCATTCGACATTTGCAGAAATACAATCACAGATTGCAAATGTAACAGATCTTATCTCCAGTGCAGCGACTCATTTAAAATCACAACTAATTATTTATCATTTTTCCATATAACGTGCCTAAATGATGCCGATGTATCAAATTTTAACTACTCTGTTTCCGTGGACTCTGCTTTAGTAGGACTATACCTAGAAGAATTTGTTCGATTAGAAAATTGCACAATTCGAGAAAATACTGACCTAAGCAAACTCTCAAACTTGCGGATAACAGATTCGAATATTCCATGGTCATTAAAAATATCAGACTCGCCTGAAGTGACTCTCTCAAAAAAGAATAACCTGAATAACCTCGCAAGTCTAACAAACTTGACAGCCTTGTACATCACGGGAAACACAAATGTAACAATAAAATATGAAGTATTCGATCACCTGGAGGATCTAACAGAAATGCGAATTTTTGAGAACGTTATGGTAAACACTGATTTACTTTCAGCAAATCCAGGTAGTCACAATAAGACTTTTAAGCACAAGAACCAACTGAAGAGCCTAATTTTAACAAACACGTTTTTGACAGAAATCCCGATAAATTCTTTTTCCGGGTTGTTTGACTTAAAAAGACTCGATCTGTCTGGCAATAGGTTGTCTTCACTAAACAATAAACCTTTTAAATATTTGCAACAACTGGAAAAATTGAACATCATGGACAACAGCATATCAGAAATTGGCGAAAATGCATTTTTTGGATTAGGCATGTTACAGCAGCTCAAACTTTCTGGCAATTCTTTGGTGTCATTAGATACTAGGCCGTTTTTATCGCTGGATAAACTCATCTATTTGAACCTCTCTAAAAACAACTTAACGGAACTTAACAACAATTCATTAGCAGGATTGGACAATTTAACGAGTTTAGATCTCTCTCAAAATTTTTTAACAAGATTAATCAATAGACCGTTCGAAAAGTTGACGATGCTGAAGTATTTGAATCTCATTGACAATAATCTGACAGTTCTTACCAACGACTCGTTAGTTGGATTATCCAGTTTAACATATCTTGAACTCTCTCGCAATTCGTTGTCCTCTTTGGAGAACAAACCTTTCCAGTGGCTCGAAAAATTACAATCTTTACTTCTCTCTGACAATCAACTGACTGAACTTACCGAAGACACGTTTGTAGAATTGCAGAGTTTGATGACTCTCGACATCTCTTACAACAAACTGTTTTTGATTGAGAACAAACCCTTTCAGTGCTTGAATCAATTGCAAATTTTGATACTCGGTCACAATAACCTAACGAAGCTCACGGACAATTTCTTTGTCGGTTTTGAAAATTTGGAAATAGTGGATCTCTCGGGTAATCGTTTAATGTCGTTGGGTAATAAGCCTTTTGAAGATCTGCATAAACTCAAATTTTTGAGTCTTAGGGCCAATAATGTGACAGAAATTGACGCAAACTGGTTCGCGAGATTGAATAATTTGATGTATCTTGATCTCTCTCTGAATGCATTGTCTTCATTAGAGAATAAGCCTTTTCAACGATTGAATCAATTGGAAGATTTAGTGCTGTCTGGCAATAATTTAACAGAACTCACCGACAATTCGTTTGTGGGGTTAGACAAATTGAGTAGAGGTTTGTCTCTCTCGGAAAATTGTTTAACGTCAATAACTAATAAACCTTTTGAGAAAATGTATAAACTACAGATTTTGAATCTCGAGAACAATAATCTAACGGTACTTGATGTAAACAAGTTTGTGGGATTGTACAGTTTGAAAAAACTTGATCTGTCTGCAAATCCATGGTCCAAGTTGGAGAATATATCTGTTTTTTCGTATCAGTTGGGCCAAAAGAATCGAAGAACAGCTAAGCAAATGAATGTAAAATTTACCTCGACATAAAGCATGGGTAAAAATAATATGTAGAAGTAGGCGGGAAAAATTTGAAAAACAAGGAAAGCTGACATTTCGATCAAAAATGTCTACCTTCAATCTTTGTCTCTCTATACCCTAACGGACGAACAACGTAACAGCTAAAAGCGTAACAGGCCTGTAGGTGGCTAATTTCTTTGTATAGAACACTACCGGCTAAAATTGTGGGACCACTTACAAAAATCGTATTGAAAAGATGAACACCTTCACGGAAAAAAATTTAATTGTAATGATTACTATAGTCTACAGTACAGCTCGGATATGTGACCACTTTTTGCGATGAATACAAAAAATGTGTTAATGATTAAAAAGTTGAACAGGAGCGATTACTATAGTAGTTTGTAAGGAGTACATGCACTGCAGTATTCGAGATAAAATTGAGTTTTTGGAATCATTACATTTCTAAATGTATAGATTAAAAGAAAAACTGTACTTGTTCACATATAAAATAGTTATGATTACAGTAGTCTATAGTAAAAACGAATTGTGCTACAGGGCGACGAAAATTAAAGTTTTGTTAATACTGATTCCTATTTGCTTTGTTATGATTACTGTAGTCGTTTGTAAAGGCTCCTGAAATATATATATCACACTCCGCTCAACGCCGATTGTTACCGATGACTAACGAAGATAACCGAATCTTTAATTCGTCAGTCTTCAACACATTATTTACTTTGCAAAGCTTTTCATTATTTTCGTATAATAGATTTAAAGTTTTAAATTGAAAGAAACAATTAACAAAAAGTAAAAAAAAATTATAAAAATAAATAAAAATAAAAAATTTTAATATTTTTATAGAATATTATCTATAATATATATTCGACGTTATTCTGTTCGTCTATGTTCGCATTATTGAAGCTATTTTTTTTATAATTTTGTTTTTTTTCAGTCCATCTGTTCGGACTTGTAAAATTTGACTTTTTCCTTGAATTTCATTCTTTATATCAATGATTTAAAAATTATTTTGCAATTTAAATTTTTAGTAAAAAGAGATTATTTTAAAAAAATAAATATGTTTGTTATTTGATTAAGATATTAATTATATTAGAATAATATACATTTAGAAGGGATTGAAAATTAAATTAATGATTATTTTGACCAATAAAAAGTAGAATTGATTAAAAATTGGATTGTTTGAAACTTAAATTGAATAAAATTTAAATAAATTGAAAAAATAAATTCGAATTTTAATATATTGAAATTTGTAAAAATTAAAAGTAAAAACAAATCGAATTTGGAAAAATTAAATTTTAAATTGATTAAAATTTAAATAAATTAACAAATTAAAAGAATTAAGTTTAGAAGCGATTAAAAATTAATATTCATGATTGTTTTGCATTTGACCAATAAAAAATTAGGATTGATTAAATGTAGGGTCATTTAAAATTTAAGTCTAATTAATTTTAAATAAATTTCCATTTTAAAAGATTGAAATTTGTATAATTTAAAATTAAAATAAAAATAAATTTGGATAAATTCAATTTTGAATCAATTAAAATTTACATCGATTAAAATTCGAACAAATTTACTATTTAAACGAATTAAATTTGCATAAGCGATTAAAAATTTAATTAATTAATATGAATAATTAGTAAAAATTAGGATTAATTGAAAGTTGGATTGTTTTAAACTTAAACCGAATGCCATTTGGGCACATTATAAATTCAATATATTAAAAAAATAAATTAAAATTTTAATAGATATTTTTGTAAAATTTAATTTGGATGGATTGACAATTTAACTTACGATTGTTTTGACCAATATAATTTATAATTGATTAAATATAAGATCGCTTGAAAAGTATATCGAATGAAATTTGGACAAACTGAAATATACATAGAAAAGAATTCGAATAATTGAATTTTTGATTGTATGTATTGAAAGTTAAGCAGTTAAAGATTTAAGATACTTACAAACAGCAATTAATAAAAGTTTTACTTTAACTGATAATATAAGAGATAAGTTATAAATATATTTTAGAATAAATTTCCATGAATAGGAAAAAAGAATAGTTTTAATTTTTAAAGTTTCGAAAAACAGCTTTCCTAATGTCTTAAATCCAGAAAAGTGAAATTAAAAAATTTAAATTAAATCTTTATAAATAAAGTTAATTGTTCTGTCTCTCAAAATATTTATTTCTTTTTAATTGAATAAAAATTGGCATTATACGTGTTTTATTCATATTTTAGTAATATATTTAAAATATTTTTAAACGTTTAATAATTTTTTCAAGCATAATATCTAAAAATTTAAAGAAAATTTTCGGTTTTTACTGTTAGAAAATATGCTTTATGTCAAATTATATTTAAAAAATTGTTTAACATACTTATTTCAATAAGTAAATTTAATTAAAGAATTTTTTTTTAATTTTTCATAGTTAGAATAGTATATAAAATAGACCTTAAAATATTTGAGGATAAAAATAAATTATTACTATTATAGCTTAAAAAAATATGTTAATAATTTTTTAATATTTCAAGTTTTAGTGTTTCTCGAAAGTGGAAAACTTTTATAGTAGTTAGTATATAAGAAGACTAAAAGTCATGGTAAATATGTTAAAAGCGATAGATAATCCGTGATGCGTCGTTTAGGTTTTAAATCGTATTTAAGTTAGGTATAGATATATAAGCGAAATTATGTATAATTAGGGTATAATACAGTTGTCTAGAGTAACAATGTAATTAAGTTTGAAGTTGGGAGTCTTGTAAAGAGTGAATTAATATGTGTATAGTAGTCGAACTAAATAAAAAAGTTTTTATTATTTTTATTAGATAAAAATGTGCTTTTTCCGTTTACAACAGTCTTTGAGAATGAAAACTATATCGCTACCTTAGCCAGTACAAAGTACTATAGTAAAATAAGAAGGCCGCTTTAGGTCATCTTATTTTACTATAGTGCTACTGTACTAACTACGGTTGTATGCAGTAAATGTGAAATAGAACTTTTTGACTTCCTTTTAACGTAGACTATAGTAATGACTAACATTTGTTTTGTATTCATTTCAAATAAATTCGTAATAAGTGCATTTAACTTGTGGAATGATAACAAAAAAAGCTTTTTAATCATTACAAAAAGTGGTCACATATCCGAGCAGTACTATTCAACTATTGTAATCATTACAATTAAATTTTTTTCCGTGTTTAAATGTTGATAACTCTGTTAGAACTTAACAAAAATAAATTTTGTATAGACCATTGGAAAGCTCATAAAATTTGCCCTCGAATAGTCCTATAGCTTGAAACTTTTTTTATTAATAAAAACGGAGACTTGATTTAAAGATGTTCATCTTTTTAATACGATTTTTGTAAGTGGTCACACAATTTTAGCCGGTAGTGTCCTATATAAGAAATCAGCCTGTTACGCTTTTAATTGTTCGTCCGTTACGATATAGAGCAATCTAGCAATTCTGATATCGGATTTGGATTAAGCGAAGAAAAATACGTAGGAATACACTAGTGTAGTGTCTAGTACCAAAAATTAAAAATGTTTCTTTCGTGGATCTGCGTTATATTGTACGCAAGGTATAGATATACCGATGCATAGTAACGTAATTGGTTAAAATAACTCGCATGTTAGTTACAGGCATATATAATATTCCATAATGATTCTTATGGTGACGACGATGTCGACAAGAGCAGGGTGGTGGCGTCTAGACGTCCGACGTCGTCTACCGCACTGACTCACTCGACGCCCAACTTACGATATACTTCGAGAAGGGTGAGGGGGCACTGACATGTCTAAATATTGCGTGCACGCAATGACACATGACGCTTTGAAATAGTTACACTCGACATTGCCCTCGCGCGTTGATTCCCTTGCATTTCTTCGCATTTGTCTTTTTCACCGAGAATCTTGTTCCATTGATGAAAATTCTCCAGAGATGTCTTTATATTTTAACAAAGTTACTTGTTTTCATTGCACTGCAAAAACAGGTGTCTTAAATTGTTAAAAAATTTCTTAAATTAAGACATTTTTTGTGTCTTAGACACCAAAAGTATCTTAATTTAAAACATTTTTGTCCAATTTAAGACACCATGTTTTTACAGTGTGCATTTCATCACAAAAATAGAATATACCCCAGTAAGAAGGAGAGAATTGAATAGGATTGAAATTTCATGATTTTCAATCATAAAGAAAAAGGAAAATTATTCAATCTTTTTAAATACGTTTTTTGTCCAATCCAGTTGAATCCGGTGATACCACCGACTTTTATCGGAAAGTCAATCCTTACTAATTTAACGTTTCTTTATATTTTTCAATCCAAATGGATCCCTTTTATAATGAAGAAAATAAAATGTATATATATTTTAATATCCACAGTTTTAATCACTTTATAGTAAAAATAAAATGAATATTTTTGAATACCCGCAGTTTCGATTTATTTAATCCAAATGAATCTCTTTATAATGAAAAAAAAATGAAATTAATATTTTTAATACCCACGGTTTAGATTATTGAATTCAAATGAATCTCTTTGAAATAAAAATAAAATAAAAATTAAAAAAATGAATATTTTTGAATACCCACAGTTCAGATTTATTTTATCCAAACGAATCCCTTTATAATGAGAATGAAGTAAATAAAATTGAATATTTTTTAATGCACAAAATTCAGTTTTATTTCATCCAAATAAGTCTTTAAACTAAATTAAAATGTTTTTGAAATCAAGAAAATGCTATCAAAACATAACCTCAACTTCTATCCACGTCCTGTAACCAGGAATATTATTTCTCTTTCCCAGTGGCGTAACTGTAAGGGCAAGGGCCCTGAGTCAAACAGGAAAATGGGGCCCCAATTATATATGATTTTTTCTTTTTAAATTTTAAATCATATTCCACCTTTTTAAAATGTTCGAAAATTTTAAAATTATAGCAATTTTAATTTCTTTAAATTTCAGTTAATGTGAACTTGCATTAATTAAAATAAGTTCAATCAATCCACGTTTCAAATATACTAAATTTGAATTTTGAACTATTTTTATCATTTTTTAAATATTTTCTGCAATTTTTAATTCTTTTAATTATCTTTAAATTTTTTCCAAAAATCTTAAATTTACCTTCCTTAAATTTCAATTATTTTGTTTAGTTTTCTCAGTCACTTTTTCAATTTTAATTATTTTTTCCTTGCCATTAAATCAATATAATTATTTATTCCTATAGATTTTATATTATTTATTCCAAATTTAAATTCATTTTTCTACTTTACCATTATTTTTGTCATTTTGCAATTATAACCTTCAATTTTTAATCATTTTCATAATTTCTAAATTAATTTCCTGAACTTTCAAATATTTCAGATAGTTATTTTATTCAATTTTCATTTATTTTTATTATTTTGCAATGATTTTCTCCATCTTTTAATATTTTCATTATTTTTCAAAATTAATTTCCTAAATTTGCAGTTATTATCACAAATTTAGATTATTGTCATTAAATTTTCATATTTTAAACGATTTTTCAATTAGTTTCTTTTGCTTAAAAATAAATATTGCAATTTTTTTATTATTTTCTTCAATTTCTAATTATTTTAATTATTTTTGCATTATTTTCAAAATTTTTAATTATTCTCATCAATTTTCGATTATTTCTACGATTTTTTAATAATTCTCTTTAATTGAACATTTTAAAGTAATTTTGTAATTAGTTTATTTCTTAAACATATATTTTATGATTTTTTCAATTTTGCAAATTTAAATTATTTTCATCATATTTCAATTTTTTTCTAAATCATAAGTTATTTTCAGAATATTTAAATTACTTTCTTCAATTTTTTATTATTTTCTTCGATTGTTAATTATTATTCACATTTTCTAAGATTTTTAGGTATTTTTCTAAATTTTTAATTATTTTCACCAATTTTCGATTATTTCTGCGATTTTTTAATAATTCTCTTTAATTAAAAATATTTAAGTAATTCTGTAATTTATTTATTTCATTAAACATATATTCTATGATTTTTTCAATTATTTTTTTGAAATTTTATTTACTGTTTTCAATTTTTCATATTTAAATTATTTTTATCATATTTTAATATTTTTTCTCAATCTTAAATTATTTCCAGCATATTTTACTTAGTTTTTTCAATTTTGAATTCTTGTTATCATTTGTCAATTATTTTCCTCGAATGTTAATTATTATACCTACTCATATTCTAAAATTATTTTTTAAGATTTTTAAGTATTTTTCTAAAATTTCAATTATTTTCTTCGATTTTCAATTATGTTCATTTGTTTTCATAATTTCAAAAATTTTTTTTATCAATTATCGTAAATTTCAATTATTTTAAGCTTTCTTCAATTCTTCTCTCCATTTTTTAGTTATTCTCATTTTTTTCAATTGATTTCTAAGATCTTCATGTATTTTCAACAAATTTCAAATATTTTTTCTTTATTTATTTATTTAGAAAAATTTACAGGTTAATAACCCATTTTACAGAAGTTGGTACAAAAATTATAAACATAAAATTATTATATGAAAAAAAAATATTTAAAAATAATTCTGTAATTTTTTTAATTATCTCACTTAAATGTCATTTATTTTTTACAACTTATCATTGTTTGTATCACATTTCACTTATTTTCTTCAAATTTCAGAATTTAAAAACATTTTTCAATTATTTTCCAAATTTATTTCCTTCAATTTTCAATTCTTTTACATTTGTTTAATATTATAATTTCCAAGATTTTAAATTATTATTTATCTGACACTTGAATTATTTCATTCAATTTGCAATTAATTATATTATTTTCTTCAGTTTTCAATTACTTTCGTTCTTTTTCTCGTTCTTGTTCATAATTTTCAAAAAGTTTTTACTTATTTCTCTTTAATTAAAATTTGTTCTCTTTAATTTTAAATTATGTTTATCTTTTTTCATTCATGTTCTCTAATTTTTCATTATTTTCTTTTATTTCAATGAAGTTTTGAAATTTTTAAGTATTTTTCTGAAAGTCTCTTTAACTTTCCTTTATTTAAAATATTTTATGTAAGTTTTTCAATTATTTTCCTCGATTGTTAATTATTATACTCATTTTCCAAAATTATTTTCTAAGATTTTTAAGTATTTTTCTAAAATTTCAATTATTTTCTTCGATTTTTAATTATGTTCATTTGCTTTTATAATTTCAAAATTTCTTTTATCAATTATCGTTAATTACAATTATTTTTAGCTTTTTCAATTCTTTTCTCCATTTTTTAGTCGTTCTCATTTTTTCAATTGATTTCGAAGATCTTCATGTATTTTTCTCAAATTTCAAATATTTTTTTTTCATTTGAAAATAATTCTGTAATTTTTTTAATTATCTCACTTTAATGTCATTTTTTTACAACTTATCATTGTTTGTATCCCATTTCAATTATTTTCTTCAAATTTCAAAATTTAAAAACATTTTTCAATTATTTTCCAAAATTTATTTCCTTTAATTTGAATTCTTTACTCTTGTTTTATATTATAATTTCTACGTTTTTAAATTATTTATCTGACATTTTAATTATTTCATTCATTTTTCAATTAATTATATTATTTTTTTCAATTTTCAATTACTTTCGCTCTTTTTCTCATTCTTTTTCATAATTTCCAAAAAGTTTTTACTTATTTCTCTTTAATTTTAAATTATGTTTATTTTTTTTCATTTATTTTCTCTAATTTTTAATTATTTTCTTTTATTTCAATGAACTTCTGAAAATTTTAAGTATTTTTCTAAAATTTTCTTTAACTTTCCTTTATTTAAAATATTTATGTAAGTTTTTCAATTATTTTCTCATATTTTAATTATTTTTTTTTTAACTTTAATTTATTTATCTGATTTTTAAATTATTTTTCTTTAATTTTCAATTATTTTCTCTAATTTTTCATTATTTAATTTTTTTTCAATTTACTTTTAAGATTTTTAAGTATTTTTTTGAAATTTAAATTATTCTCTTTATGTTTAAAACGCTTCTATAGTTGTTTAAATTACTTTCTCCAATTTTTAATTGATTTCATTTTTTTTTCAATTAATTTGCAAAATTTGCAATTATTTTGTTAAATCTAAATTGTTTTTTGCAATTCTTTTTAATTCTAAAATATTATAAATTTTGCCGTAAATAAACATTTATTTTATTTATATAAATTGATATTAACAATTATATTTAAAATATTTATAATTGTTGATTACACAAGATGTAGAATTCATAAATTACTACAATTAGTAAGGTTTTTGAAATTTTTCTGTTTAAAAAGGGTCTATTAAGGTTGACTAAGGGTCCCCTAAGCTCAAGGGTCCCGGGGCACTGCCCCACTTTGCACCTTAATAGTTACGCCACTGGCATCTAACAAAAAGTGTTATTTTTTAAAGTGAGAATAAAAATATGCTATAAAAACGACAGACACTTTATCCTACAATGTTAATCTATGTAATTAATTTATACATTAAAAAATTAAAAATTTATAATTATTTCAGTAAATATTTATGTATAATAAATTTTAAATCAAATTACAAAGGGATATTTTTTAAAGATTTATATTTGAACTATATCTCTGTCTATTTAAATGATTATTTAAATTCAGAATTTAGTAACAATTCAATACGAAAGAGAAATAATATTCCTGGTTACAGGACGAGGATAGAAATATATGCTTCAACTGTAGAACTGTCAAAAGTTGAGGTTATGTTTTGATAGCATTTTCTTGATTTCAAAAACATTTTAATTTAGTTGTAAGACTTCTAAAAAAATTATACCTATTTTCCCGCTGCCTTAGTTGCTGGTTTGGTTACGCGTAACAAGATTTCTCGTATTTCTAATATTTTCTTTAATTAGTAAAGAATAAACAACTTTTATGTTAACAAATTAATTTTTATTTTCAAGAGCACTTATCAAGGAACTGTATTACGGATAAAAAGCTGATCCACAATTTATATATTTCAAATAAGAGAGGATTATCCACTGTTGGCAGGAGGTAATTTTTCAGTATATTTTTATGGTATTATAAAAATACTTCATATGAATAGGTAGTTAAATTTAGGCTCATTTTGCTGATTGTAATCATTAATTGATTATATTAACTTGATTTTAGTGTTAAACATTTTAATAATTACTTCAGCCTGAAATAATTCTACCTCTTTAAAATCTTTACTATCTACTGTTGGGTGATCTCCCCTATATTTTATTACATAGTTTTGAGTGGACCGTTTGGGATATATGAAACATCTTAAAATTTTACACAAAATTTTCAACCGTGTAGGCTATTACCGTTTGGCTAACTTGAGTTTATAATCTTTTCGCATCACTAAAATGTTAAGCCTAAAAGTAGAATAAAGTGAAATATCGCTTTTGCTATATTAAAAACTGCAAGATCTTGAATAAGAAAAAGTCTTCTTTCTCAACACATGGCGCAGATTCCGTCGGTCTCTTTTGAAGAAAAGGGTTACTGTAGGAAGTCCGAAAATTAAAACCTCACTTCGTGTTGAGGATTAATCGGTTCGAATAACACGAGTGTCACCCTCGAAGACATTTGTGCTCTATTTTAAAAATCTCACCCGTGCTGGAATGCGCCGTGTCGAAAAAAAGTATACTGGGAAAAAAACCTCTTTTTACACAATAAGGAAGCATTCTACAAATTTTTACATTTTTAATCAAAACAATGATTAATTTTTTCAAATTTATCGAAAATTAAAATTTTTAAATTTATTGAAATAAGGTTAATTATTTATAGAGACAATTATTTATTCAACTTAATGTCCGGTTACAATTATTGTGAACTGTTTTTTTTTTCGGAATAAATTGACCCTGGTGCTTGTATTGTGACCCTGAAGCTTTTCGCAGATTCGTAAGCTCTTTATTTCCATCATTCATCAGCGGTAGCGTGTCACGCAACCAAACGAGCAAGAGAGCGTCGCGTCGCTTCGGGAACGGCGCGACATGTAGCGCATTATCATCACTTCATCTTAAACCGGACTTTAATCCAACTCAATTTATAGAGAAATAATCGTCATTTTATTTAAACATACATTTTATTCTGGGATAAACTTCCTGCTAATGGGTACCCCAACTTTTTTATGGCAAAAGCCATAAAAAAACCGATAAATACTGAGTTTTTTGCAATTAATTCAATAAATCTTGAAAATTTTAGAAATTGTTTTAATGAGAGTTGTTGGCCTTTTAAAAATTAATATTTTTTGTTCTTTGCATTTTTTTTATATCGATAATAGTTTTCGAGAAAATCGATATTAAAGTTTCTCGTGCAGCGCGAAGAACGGCGAAGGGAAGGCAGGAGCGTCCGTGGAGGGCGACTAGTTTTATTTTAGCTTCCCCCTCCGATTTTAATTGAACTTGATATAGTTACGTATTTTGACGCGCTGATTAGAAATATCATAGTAAAAATTGTCGCAAATAAAATTATCATGGCGAAAAGGATAAAAAAACCCATAAAAATTAAGTTTTCTTTAATTATGTCAATAAATCTTGAAAATTTTAGAAAATTTTTTTAACGAGAGTTGTAGGCCTTTCAAAAATACGTATTTTTTGTTTTATGCATTTTTTTGATATCGATAATAGTTTTTGAGAAAATCGATATTAAAGTTGCTCGTGCAGCGCGAAGAGCGGCGAATGGAAGGCAGGAGCGTTCGGGGAGGGCGACTAGTTTTATTTTAGCCTCCCCCTCCGATTTTAATGGAACTTGGTATCATTACGTATTTTGACGCGCTGAATAGAAATATTATAGTAAAAATTGTCGCAAATGAAATTATCATGGCATAAAGGATAAAAAAACCCATAAAAATTAAGTTTTCTGTAATTATCTCAATAAATCTTTAAAATTGTAGAGATTGTTTTAAAGTGAGTTGTAGGTCTTCTAAAAATACGTATTTTTTGCTATGTGCATTTTTTTGATATCGATAATAGTTTTCGAGAAAATCGATATTAAAGTTGCTCGGGCAGCGCTAAGAGCGGCGAATGGAAGGCAGGGCCGTCCGTGTGGGGCGACCAATAAGGCCCCCTTTCCGATTTTAATGAAACTTTGTATACTTACGTATTTTAACGCGCTGATCTGAAATATCATAGTAAAAATTGACACAAATTTAATTATCATGGTGAAAACGATAAAAAAACCCACAAAAATGAAGTTTTCTGTAATTATCTCAATAAATCTTGAAAATTTTAGAAATTGATTTAAAGCTAGTTGTAGGTCTTCTAAAAATACGTATTTTTTATGTTTCCATTTTTTTGATATCGATAATAGTTTTTTAAAAAATGTATATTAAAGTTGCTCGTGCAGCGCGAAGAGCGGCGAATGGAAGGCAGGGCCTTCCGTGTGGGGCAACCAGTAAGGCCCCCTTTCCTATTTTAATGAAACTTGGTATACTTACGTAATTTGACGCGCTGATTAGAAATATCCTGGTAAAAATTGTCGCAAATGAAATTATCATGGTGAAAACGATAAAAAAACCATAAAAATTAAATTTTCTGTAATTATCTTAATAAATCTTGAAAATTGTAGAAATTGTTTTAAACTGAGTTGTAGGCCTTCTAAAAATACGTATTTTTTGCTCTATGCATTTTTTTTATATCGATAATAGTTTTCGAGAAAATCGATATTAAAGTTGCTCATGCAGCGCGAAGAGCGGCGAATGGAAGGCAGGGCCGTCTGTGTGGGGCGACCAGTAAAGGCCCCCCTCCGATTTTAATGGAACTTGGTATCATTACGTATTTTGACGCGCTGAATAGAAATATTATAGTAAAAATTGTCGCAAATGAAATTATCATGGCAAAAAGGATAAAAAAACCCATTAAAATTAAGTTTTCTGTAATTATCTCAATAAATCTTTAAAATTGTAGGGATTGTTTTAAAGTGAGTTGTAGGTCTTCTAAAAATACGTATTTTTTGCTATGTGCATTTTTTTGATATCGATAATAGTTTTCGAGAAAATCGATATTAAAGTTGCTCGTGCAGCGCTAAGAGCGGCGAATGGAAGGCAGGGCCGTCCGTGTGGGGCGACCAATAAGGCCCCCTTTTCGATTTTAATGAAACTTTGTATACTTACGTATTTTAACGCGCTGATCTGAAATATCATAGTAAAAATTGACACAAATTTAATTATCATGGTGAAAACCATAAAAATTCAGTTTTTTGCAATTGTCTCAATAAATATTAAAAATTTCGAAAATTGTTCTTTACAAAAGTGTTAAGGCTTTAAAAAATACATATTTTATGTAGTATATATTTTTTTGATATCTCTAGTAGTTTTCGAGAAAATCGATGGTGAATTTTCTCGTATCGTTTCAGACCGACTCGCTGCACGAGAAACTTTAATATCGATTTTTTCGAAAACTATTAGAGATATCAAAAAATTGCATTTAACATAAAATGTGTATTTTTAAAAGGCCTACAACTTTTGTAAAAACAATTTCCAGAATTCTCAATATTTATGTATTTTTTTATAGTTTTTACCATGAAAATGATATAGTGGACAATTTTCACTACGGTTTTCGTAATAATTATAATAATAATAATAGTTATTGTGATAATTCTGATTAATATTTCTTGATTCGATTTATTTTCAATTTATATTGGAGGAATTTGAATGTATTAATTCATGACATTATACAAATTGATGCATTTTGAAAATACTGTTCGCACAAGAAGGAAAAAGATCGAGTTTATATCCGGCTCATCTGCATAAATGAAGAAGCAACAAGCTTGAGAAAAACTTTTGTAGATCTTGTTTTCAGCTTCGTGGCGCCGACACATTTGGCGCCCGAAAAGACGTTATCTGTGTCTAATGAGCCCATCACAATACACCCGAGTTGATTTTTAAACAAGACAAGTCTAAAGTTACACACGACTATTTGCAAATCTCACTTTCTGCTTTTAATTTACTTTTTTTTTATATTTTTATACTATATTTCAATACCAGCTGGGTCGGATTAGAACAAGACAATCACGGAACATATTTTTCATCTAGTTTTCAATTTTTTTCCATTATTTTCTCCAATTTTTCGTTATTCCCTTTATAAAAAATTAATTTCTTAGATTTACAAGTATTTTTTTTACAAATTTCAATAATTTCTAAAATCATAAAACATTTCTATGATTTTTAAATTATTTCACCCAATTTTTAATTGCCCTCGTTATTAAAAAAAAAAAATTAATTTACGAAATTTGCAATTAGGGTAAAGGGTACAGTTAGGATGATCCTTAAAATGAAAATTTGCGAATTTTCCAGTTCTCATCCCCACAATTTGTTACTCATCAAAAAAGAAGAGATATGTATTTTTTTATTTTAATATTTAATGGTGCCACAGTGACCCAGAAATTTTCCATGTTGAATGGAAAAAAACAATTTTTCGTAGATTTCCAATAAAATCATGAAAAATCAACATTTTTTAACCGGATTACTTTGTTTCTCGTCAAAAATGTTAAAACAATGACATCCAATAATTTATTTATGAATTTTTTATTATTAACTATTTTTTACAGGGCCGTAAATAAATACCCCATAAATTGCAAAATATGGAAAAATGGTTACAAAATATTTATTACTATTATTTCTAGTATTTAATGCAAAAAATTTTATTTACAATTTATTGTAAAGTTATTTACTACGAAAAAAATCACTAAACAAACATGTTACATGTTTATTTTTTCTTATTTTAGTTTAATTGTTTATAATTTGTTTATTTATAAATTAACAAATAGTAAAAATAAATTTTAATAACTTTTGACGTGAAAAAACATTAGTTTACTTTTATCCCGTCTCTATGTATTATTTCTTTGAATTAATATTTGGTGTAAGTTTGATCATGTCATAGACGCGCGATTAGTTTTTTATACATTTTAGAAATTATACAATACAATAATAAATAATATTTATCTAATAAGAAGAAATAAATATTTTAAATATAATATTTAAAAATCAATTAATATAAATAAAATAAATATTTATTTAGGACCAAATTTATAATATTATAGAATTAAAAAGAATTGCAAAAAATAATTGAAATTAAACAAATAATTGCAAATTTTGCAAATTAATTGAAAAAAAATAATGAAATCAATTAAAAATTGGGGAAAGTAATTTAAACAATCATAAAAATGTTTTAAACATAAAGAAAATATTTTAAATTTGAGAAAAATACTTGAGAATCTTAAAAGTATATTAAAACAAAATTGAATAATGAAAAATTAGAGAAAATAATTGAAAATTGAAAAAACATGATTAAAAATTGAGATAAATAAATTAAAATTAAAGAAAACAATTAAAATTTAAAAAAATAATTAAGCAAATTATATAAAATATTTTAAATAAAGGAAAGTTAAACAAAATTTGAGAAAAATACTTAAAACTTTCAGAAGTTCATTGAAATAAAAGAAAATAATTAAAAATTAGAGAAAATAAATGAAAAAAGATTAAGATAATTTAAAATTGAAGAGGACAAGTAATTAAAGAGAAATAAGTAAAAACTTTCTGAAAATTATGAAAAAGAACGAGAAGAAGAAGGAAAGTAATTGAAAATTGAAGAAAATAATTTCAAAAATAATATAAATAATGAAGTAATTGAAAAGTCAGATAAATAGTTAAAATTTTTTGAAATTATGAAACAAATGTAAAAAATTGAAAATAGAAGAAAATAAATTTTGGAAAATAATTAAAAAATGTTTTAAATTTTAAAACATGACAAAAATAATTAAAATATGATACAAACAATGATAAGTTGTAAAAAAATAAATGACATTTAATTGTGATAATTGAAAAAACTACCGAAATTTTTTTAATTAAAGAAAAAATAATTGAAATTTAAAAAAAATACATGAAGATCTCAGAAATCAATCAAAAAAAAAAGAAAATAACTAAAAATTGGAGAAAAGAACTAAAGAAATAGGCTAAAAGTAATTGAAATTTATGATAATTAATAAACAAATTTTGAAATTATGAAAACAAATGAAAATAATTAAAAATTGAAGAAAACAATTGAAATTTTAGAAAATAATTTTAGAAAATGAGAATAACTGAAAATTGGAGAAAAGACTGGAAGAATGCTGAAAATAATTGAAATTTACGATAATTAATAACTTTTTTTTGGAAATTATGAAAACAAAGAAAAACAATTAAAAATTGAAGAAAATAATAGAAATTTGAGAAAAACACTTAAAAATTTTTAGAAATTTATTTTATAAAATGAGAAAAACTAAAAATTGGAGAAAAGACTGAAAGAAAACTAAAAATAATTGAAATTTATGATAATTAATAAAAAAAAATTTTAAATTCTGATAACTAATGAAAATAATTAGAAATTGAATAAAATATTTGAATTTTCAAAAAAATACTTAAATATCTTAGAAAATGAGAATAATAATTAACAATCGAGAAAAATAATTGAAAAATGCTAAAATTAATTAAAAATTGAAAAAAATACTTGTAATATGCTGAAAATAATTTAAGATTGAGAAAGAAAATTGAATTATGATGAAAATAATTTAAATATGAAAAATTGAAAACATTTAATAAAATTTGAGAGAAATAACTGAAAAAATCATAGAATATATGTTTAAAAAAAAATAATAATTGCAAAATTACTTACGAAATTTTAATTAAAGAGAATAATTAAAAAATCGCAGAAATAACGAAAATTGATGAAAATAATTGCATTATCGGATAAATAATTGAAATTTTTAAAAGTAATGCGAAAATAATGAATATAATTATAAATTGATGAAAATCAAGAAAAATTGCAGAATTTATTTTTAAGCAAAAGAAAATAATTAAAAAATCGTTATATAATGGAAAATTCATGACAATAATCTAAATTTGAAATAATAACTAAAAACTTAGGAAATTAATTGCATGCGTATATATTTTAAACTTCTTCAAAAACCATAATAAATTTTTAAAGCATTTTTCAAAAATTTTTTTTACACAAATGAAAATTAAACTCAGAATAAATACAATTTTCTAGAAGACAGCTAAGCCCGATTTTTAATTTTTGTTTTTATTATAATATTATTTAAATAAATGAATGAAAAAATTATGTATCACAGAAGAAATTAACAAAACAAGGTATACACAATTATTAAAATAAAAGTGAAGTAAAATTATTAGTTTTTTAAATTGTTTATAACATTATTTATTATGTGTATGCTTAATATTGACTTTTAATTTATTAGAATATTGAAGAGTTTGCAATTGATTTTAGAGAATAATTTATCCTTTTTTCACGATACACGAAATTATTATTAAAAATTATTGTTTATAATAATAATTATTATTGTTTGTTAATAGTTTTCAACACTTCTCAAATAATTATTCTTTGCTTATGGCTATTAGAAAATGGTTTAAAGAATTTTTTTTGTCAATTGAGACTAAAAATTTCAACATTTAGTGGAAAGTCGGGTAGCACACTGTTAAAAAAGAAGCATAGAATCCTTTACAACTTAACACCGAGTGTGAAGTTGTAAGACTAAAGTGTTCGTAATTTGGTGCGAAGATGCATGCATCCACACTAACCAAGTGTGAACTTCAGAAAAGTTAGCTTTTACACCTGCGCGGTGTGAAAACACTATCAGTCACACTCACAAGTGTGATTGTCTATTTCTTTGTCTACCCTTTCCTCCCTTCGTTCCCCTTACCAATGTCTATGACGCTTGCCATTACCTGAAATTCCTATAATTTTCGTATTTCACTGATTCTACGTGACCAACATATATATGACTGGAAGCCTACCACGCACGCACGGGTGGCAGACTTGCATCGCACTAAAATTTAAAAAACCGTAACAATTGTTATTAAATAACTAATAAATATTCAAATCAGTTAAATCCAATTAATCAAAAAGATAACCTCATATGCACTACAATATAATTATTAAAAAATAAAACAAATAACTAAATAATAAAAACGAAATAAGATTACGTATCAACATAACCTTCAAATATTATATAAATATAAAAATTTTTTTTAATTTTAACCAAACACAAGAGAAGATTTAAAATATGATAGAGAATTTAGAAAATCATATGGGCACACTTGAACTATAAGAGGAAAAAAAATTGGCAAATAATATATTTTTACAAAAATTTATATTTTTCATCATCCTGAGAACAGTTTTTTTCACTCGAAATTAAAAAAATATTTTTTAATTTAGCCAACTTCGTAAATTGGTTTAAAACATGATACAGAGTTAAAAAATTATTTGAAGAATGTTAATCTTCAATAAAACAAAATTTAACAAAAAATATCTGTTTTGACAAAAATTGAATTTTTTCAGGATCTTGAAAATAATTTTTTTCCCTTTAAAATTAAACAAATATTTTTTAATTTTAATCAATTAGGAAAATTAATTTAAAACATTATAGGGAGGTTAAAAAATTTTTAAGGAATAAATATTCTCAAGTAGAAAAAAATTTGGCAAAAAATATCTGTTTTTACAAAAATTTAATTTTTTCAGGTTCTTGAAAACAATTTTTTTTCCTCAAAATTAGAATATTATTTTTTAATTTTAGTTAATTACAAAAATCAGTTTAAAACATAATACAGAGTCTAAAGATTTATTCGAGGACAAATAATCTCAAATACAAAAAATTTTTCAAAAAATTAGAGTTTTTACACAAATTCAATTTTTTTAGGATTTTGAAAACTATTTATTTTCCTCAAAATTAGAATATTATTTTTTAATTTTAGCTACTTGCGAAAATCAGTTTTAAACATAATACAGACTTTAAAGAATTTTTCGCGGACAATGTATATTAAATAGAACAAAATTTGGCAAAAAATATCTATTTAACAAAAATTGAATTTGTTCAGAATCTTGCAAAGATTTTCTTTCCCATCAAAATTTTTAAAAATTATTTAAAATTAACCAATTTTAAAAATTAGTTTAAATCATAATACAGAGTCTAGAGATTTATTCACGGACAAATAATCTTAAATAGAACAAAATATGTCAAAAAATATCTGTTTTTACAAAAATTAAATTTTTTCAGGATCTTGAAAACAATTTTTTTTCCTCAATATTAGAAAATTATTTTTTAATTTTAGCCAATTACAAATATCGGTTTTAAACATAATACAGACTCTAAAGAATTTTCCGTGGACTACTAATCTTAAATATTATAAAATTTGGCAAAAAATATCTATTTAACAAAAATTGATTATTTTGAGCATCTTAAAAATAATTTTTTTCCCTACAAAATTAGACAAATATTTTTTAATTTTAACCAATACTGAAAATTAGTTTAAAAAATAATAGAAAGTTAAAAAACTTTAACAGGGACAAATATTCTCAGGTAGAAGAAAATTTGGCAAAAGATATCTGTTTTTACAAAAATTGAATTTTTTCAGCATCTTAAAAATAATTTTTTTCCCTTGAAAATTAAACAAATATTTTTTTTTTAACCAATTATGAAAATTAGTTTAAAACATAAAAGAAATTTAAAAAAAAAAAATTTTTCAGGGACTAATATTCTCAAGTAGAACAAAAAAGGCAAAAAATATGTATTTAATAAAAATTGAATTTTTTCGGCATCTTGAAAAGATTTTTTTTCCCATCAAAATTTTAAAAATATTACCTATCTAAATTTGACCAATTTTGAAAATTAGTTTAAATCATAATACAGAGTCTAGAGATTTATTCGAGGACAAATAATCTCAAATAGAACAAAATTTGTCAAAAGATATCTGTTTTTACAAAAATTGAATTCTTTCAGGAATTTGAAAACAATTCTTTTCCTCAAAATTAGAATATTATTTTTTAATTTTAGCCAATTACAAATATTAGTTTTAAACATATGATAGATAGTCTAAATACTTTTTTGTAGAAAATTAATCTCCAGAAGAACAAAATTTGGAAAAAAATCTGTTTTTACAAAAATTGAATTTTTTAAGCATCTTAAAAATAATTTTTTCTCCTTCAAAATAGAACAAATATTTTTTTATTTTAACCAATTCTGAAAATTAGTTTAAAACATAATAGAGAGTTTAAAAAAATTTTCAGGGACTAATATTCTCAAGTAGAAAAAAATTTGGCAAAAAATATCTGTTTTTACAAAAATTGAATTTTTTCAGGATCATGAAAACAATTTTTTTTCCTATAAATATAATATTATTTTTTAATTTTAGCCATTTGCAAAAATCAGTTTAAAACAAAATACAGAGTGTGAAGAATTTTTTGTGGACAATTAATCTTAAATAGTATAAAATTTGTCAAAAAATATCTATTTAACAAGAATTGAATTTTTTCAGCATCTAGAAAAGATTTTTTTTCCTATAAAAATTTTTAAATTATTATTTAAATTTGACCAATTTTAAAAATAAGTTTAAATCATAATGCAGAGTCTACAGATTTATTAGAGGACAAATAATCTCAAATAGAACAAAATTTGTCAAAAATATCTGTTTTTACAAAAATTAATTTTTTCAGGATCTTGAAGACAACTTTTTTTCCTCAAAATTAGAATATTATTTTTTAATTTTAGCCAATTGCAAAAATCAGTTTTAAACATAATACAGAGTGTGAAGAATTTTTCGTGGATTATTAATCTTAAATATTATAAAATTTGGCAAAAATATTATCTTTTTAATAAAAATTGAATTCTTTCAGCATCTTGAAATAATTTTTTTTCCCATCAAGATTTTAAAAATATTTTTTAAATTTGACCAATTTTGAAAATTAGTTTAAATCATAATACAGAGTCTAGAGATTTATTCGAGGACAAATAATCTCAAATACAACAAAATTTGTCAAAAAGTATCTGTTTTTACAAAAATTCATATTTTTCAGCATCTTGAAATCAGCTTTTTTGCTCAGACAGTTGGAAAAATATCTTTTAATTTTAACCAGTTGCGTGAATTAGCTTAAAACATGATAGAGAATTTAAAACCTTATTCGGGGGCAAATATTCTGAAATAGAATAAAATTTGTCTAAAAATATCTGTTTTTACAAAAATTTATATTTTTCTTCATCCTGAAAACAGTTTTTTTCCTCAAAACTAAAAAAATATTTTTTAATTTTAGCGAATTTCAAAAATTTTTTTAAAACATGATACAGAGTGTAAAAAATTATTTGGGGAATTTTAATCTCAAGTAGAATAAAATTTGGCAAAAAATATCTGTTTTTACAAATATTGAATTTTTTCAGCATCTTGAAAATAATTTTTTCTCCTCAAAATTAAAATAATATTTTTTAATTTAGGCAATTTCGAAAATAAGTTTAATACATGATACAGAGTTTAAAAAATTATTCGGGGATAAATATTCTCAAATAGAACAATATTTGACAAAAAATATCTGTTTTTACAAAAATCTTTTTTTTTCAGCATTTTGAAAACAAGTTTTTTCACCACAAAATTAGAATTTTTTTTTTATTTGAAGTAATTACAAAAATTATTTTAATAGATAATACAGAGTTTAAAGAATTATTCGAGGAAAAATATTCTCAAATAGAACAACATTTGGAACATAATATCTGTTTTTACAAAAATTGTTATTTTTAGCATTTTGAAAACAGTTTTTTTCTTTTAAAAATTATAAAATATTTTTGAATTTTCACTAGTTACAAGAATTGGTTTGAAATATGATTGACAATTCAGGAAATCATTTGGAGACTGTTAAACTATAATATGAAAAAATTTGTCAAGTAATATATGTTTTTACAAGTATTTATATTTTTTAGCATTTTAAGAACTGTTTTTTTCCGTAAAATTATAAGTTTTTCATTTAATTTTTACTAATTGCAAGGATTAGTTTAAAGTATGATAGAGATTTTATAAAATCTTGTGGAAACTGTTCAACTCTAATAAAACAAAATTTTTCAAACAATTTTTTTTTTTTAAAAATTGATATTCTTTAATTTCTTTTTAAAACAGTTTTGATTTCCTTAAAACTATAAAAATCTTTTATATTTATTTAACACAAGACTGGGTTTAGAATATGATCTTGAAAAACTATTTGTTAACTAGTAATTTCTAATAGAACATAATTTCCAAACAAATTTCTATTTTACAAGAATTGGTAGATTTTTATTGTTTACAAAACTATTTTTTATTTGCTTAAAATTAGAAAAAAATATAATTTCTTTTAACTGTTAACCTCGGTTTAAAATATACTACAAATGTGAGTAAATTCAATTGGAGCTTTTTTTTCTTATAGAACGAGATTTGTAGAAAATGTTCTATTTAACAAAAATTGATTTTTCTTCATATCTGTAAAACAGTTTTTATTTTCTCAAAATTATAAAAATATTTTTTAATTTCCCCAATTTTATAAGTCGTTTTAAAATATTCTAAATATGAAAGAAATTTTTTCAGGAACTGTAATTGTCACATAAAATAAAACACTGTTTAAAATATGCATAAGATGTTAAAAATTTATTTTTGAACTCTTAATATCTCCTGCAAAAAAAATTTGGATAAAATTATATTTTTTTAAAGGAATTTTGATTTATTATATATCTTTTCAGAGGAGTTTTAAATTTTTTTAAAATTAAAAAAGAAGTTTTGTTTGTTTTCAAAATCTAAAAATCATTTTAGAAATACTAGCTAAAATGGTAACTAATATAATGCGAATAGTTTATTTCCTTTTTTGTTTTATTTTATCGTTACCTGCTTTGTCCAAAATTTTTAATATTTGATAGAAATATTTGAATTATTTGTTATTTAGGTTGAACTGACTTTAGTTTCGATTTCGATTTATTGTAAATATTGAAAATTTCGCGCTCTACGTATTTTCACGTACATGTTGAATCACGTGATCGTTTTACCTACCCTATAATATCTGCGTAATTGTGCTTAACTTTTTACATTTATGTGTCAAAGTTGTTACTTATTTGTGGAATAATATTAATCTTTTGAAAAATTAAAATATTAACTTCAGTGTGTATTTGTGTCAGTAAAAATTTGTATTTATAGTTTAAAAAGTTAAGAATTTGTGTTTAGATGGAAAAATAAGGTTAAGTTTATTGTTTTTTTTTTTTAACAGTTTTATTAAGTAATTTAGTCTTTTTTTATTCAATTTGTTAATGAAAATTTCAAAAGAAAGAGCACTTTCGGAAATACAAAAATTTATAGCTGCGGCCACTGTTCATTTCAGGGCCGGATTTATATGTAGGCAAACTAGGCAACTGCCTAGGGGCCCCCACCAAAAAAGGCCCCCACCAGCTATAATATTTCCCACAAAAAGAACTTCGAAAAATATTTTTTGGCATTTATAAATCTGAAAAAAACCCAGTAAGAAAAAGAGAAAATTAAAAAATATTAAAATTTTATGATTTTCGAAGAAAAAGGAAAACTGTTCAATCTTTTTTAATACCTTTTTTGTTCAATCTATTTGAATCCGGTGATACCACCAACTTTTATAGAAAAGTCAATTTTTACTAATACGTTTCTTAATATTTTACAATCCAAATGAATCCCTTTATAACGAAAAAAATAAAATGTATACCTATATTTTAATACCCACAGTTCAGATAATTGAATCCAAATGAATCTCTTTATAATGAAAATAAAATTCAAATAAAATGAATATTTTTGAATATCCACTTTATATAGTACATATACAGTTCTTTAAATTTGTATAACATTATTTCTTCATATGTTTGATTTCAATAAAATGAATCTTAAAAGATTAAGAAAGCTTAGTTACATATTAAGGAAATTGTTTTTTACCTTACATTTGATTTAGAGAAAACAAATATTTGGATATTGTTTAGTATAGCATTTACTATACTAATTATTTATATAGGTTACATGAATCTGAACTGTACACTGAGAAATTTTTACCGGATTTTCTAGTAAAAATTGTGGGAAATCCGGTAAAAATTGTAAGACAGCACGGTAAAATTTCGGAGACTGTCAATTATGACTCTTTTATAGTGAACAGCACAGGAATTTTTACGAAAATTTTTTCTCAGTGCAGGTATTACAAAATATACCTTTTTTTTCATTATAAAGGGATTTATTTGGATTAAGTAAATCTGAATTATGTGTATTAAAAAACACTTATTTTATTATTTTATTTATAGGAGGAATCATTTCGAATAAATAAATCTGAACTGTGGGTATTTGAAAACAGACATTTTTTTCATTATAAATGGGTTCATTTGGATTTAATAAATCTGTACTGCGGGTATTCTAAAATATTCGTTTTACTTTTCTTTTATTTTCATTATAAAGGGATTTACTTGGATTCAGTTAATCTTAACTGTGGATTTTACAAAATAATAATTTTATTTTTCTTATTATAAATGCATTCATTTTGATTGAAAAATATTTAGAAACGTGTATTAAAAAGGATTGATTTTCGAATAAAAGTAGATGCTATCGCCGAATACACATGTATTGGACAAAATAGGTATTCAAAAGTATTAACAAATTCTAATACTTTTCAATTCATCTCTTCTTACTGGGACTTTTATAAAATAGTTGTAAGTTTTTAGAAATTCAAAAAGGCGCTCATTAAAAAAGTGTCAAGTTTTTAAACTGCTTTTTCGACTTAAGTAAATTTCGAAAAAATCCATTCCTTGCATAGGCCCCCACCAGCGTCTGCCTATGGCCCCATCTTTGGTAAATCCGGGCCTGGTTCATTTCATGTATAATACCGTATTTTTATCATTGAAACAAATTAGAAATGGCGTATAATTTAATTGAACTAATTTTTTTAGTATAGTGACTCCATTATTTCATTTTTTTTTTTATAAAAAACTACTATTCTGTAAATGTAACCTTAAAGTGTTCGGACAATTTAAAAAATGAGTGTCGCATTGAACGTCATATAAAAATGTTATTATATTTGTAATTTCCGACACTATTGAATTAATATTTTTATGGATATCCATAAATTATTCTCTGACGATTATTTAAGACATAATTTGTTGTTACTTTACTGAGTTATATAATTAAAATGAAAAGTTTCTTTTCCTGTGGCCGGAGTTACCCGATGAACTTTTGAGGGTTAGTATTTTACTCCTCATATTTGTCCTTATGTTTCTCTTAATTAATATATTTATTTTATTATTGAAAGCATTTTAAGTCTTGATAAATAGTTTGTCTTCAACATGAAACAATTTAATTATTGTTCTTGAAATATTTACACAATTTATTGACAAAAAAGCTTAAGGGGCCGGGGCTGCCCGACTTTCCCCTATATAAGTTTTTAATTTATTTATTTAAATAATTTTAAAATGAAAACAAAAATTACAAATTGGGCTTATCTGTTTTCTAGAAAATTTTAGTCTGAGTGTTTAAAAAAAAGAAGTTTAAATTTGTCAAAAATTGACGACTGTAGACGATTTTGAACAGCAATTTCTCAGTTCGAACCACTGTGCGTTAGTAGTGCGTTAGTATTTCAAACACAAATCTTATATCTTTACTCTGTAATGATAAATCAGTTAAAAGTGCATAATGAGGGTATCGGTCACTATACCCATCACCCTATTTTTTAAAATTTCAGTTATTTTTGGGGAACCGTAGTGACTGTCTAAACGCAAAAGACAATTGTATTATTTAAAAAAAAAAAATTCATAATATTGTCCTAATATAAAAAAGAAACTTTCTTTCATTTATTTTTATTTATAATATTTACAATTGCACGGAAAAAAATTTAATTGTAATGATTACTATAGTCTACAGTACAGCTCGGATATGTGACCACTTTTTGCGATGAATACAAAAAATGTGTTAAAGATTAAAAAGTTGAACAGGAGCAATTACTATAGTAGTTTGTAAGGAGTACATGCACTGCAGTATTCGAGGTAAAATTGAGTTTTTGGAATCATTACATTTCTAAATGTATAGATTAAAAGAAAAACTGTACTTGTTCACATATAAAATAGTTATGATTACAGTAGTCTATAGTAAAAACGAATTGTGCTACAGGTCGACGAAAATTAAAGTTTTGTTAATACTGATTCCTATTTGCTTTGTTATGATTACTGTAGTCGTTTGTAAAGGCTCCTGAGATATATATATCACACTCCGCTCAACGCCGATTGTTACCGATGACTAACGAAGATAACCGAATCTTTAATTCGTCAGTCTTCAACACATTATTTACTTTGCAAAGCTTTTCATTATTTTCGTATAATAGATTTAAAGTTTTAAATTGAAAGAAACAATTAACAAAAAGTAAAAAAAAATTATAAAAATAAATAAAAATAAAAAATTTTAATATTTTTATAGAATATTATCTATAATACATATTCGACGTTATTCTGTTCGTCTATGTTCGCATTATTGAAGCTATTTTTTTATAATTTTTTTTTTTTTTTTGTTCGGACTTGTAAAATTTGACTTTTTCCTTGAATTTCATTCTTTATATCAATGATTTAAAAATTATTTTGCAATTTAAATTTTTAGTAAAAAGAGATTATTTTAAAAAAATAAATATGTTTGTTATTTGATTAAGATATTAATTATATTAGAATAATATACATTTAGAAGGGATTGAAAATTAAATTAATGATTATTTTGACCAATAAAAAGTAGAATTGATTTAAAATTGGATTGTTTGAAACTTAAATTGAATAAAATTTAAATAAATTGAAAAAATAAATTCGAATTTTAATATATTGAAATTTGTAAAAATTAAAAGTAAAAACAAATCGAATTTGGAAAAATTAAATTTTAAATTGATTAAAATTTAAATAAATTACCAAATTAAAAGAATTAAGTTTAGAAGCGATTAAAAATTTAATTCATGATTGTTTTGCATTTGACCAATAAAAAATTAGGATTGATTAAATGTAGGGTCATTTAAAATTTAAGTTAAATTAATTTTGAATAAATTTCCATTTTAAAAGATTGAAATTTGTATAATTTAAAATTCGAATAAAAATAAATTTGGATAAATTCAATTTTGAATCAATTAAAATTTACATCGATTAAAATTCGAACAAATTTACTATTTAAACGAATTAAATTTGCATAAGCGATTAAAAATTTAATTAATTAATATGAATAATTAGTAAAAATTAGGATTTATTGAAAGTTGGATTGTTTTAAACTTAAACCGAATGTCATTTGGGCACATTATAAATTCAATATATTAAAAAAATAAATTAAAATCTTAATAGATATTTTTTTAAAATTTAATTTGGATGGATTGACAATTTAACTTACGATTGTTTTGACCAATATAATTTATAATTGATTAAATATAAGATCGCTTGAAAAGTATATCGAATGAAATTTGGACAAACTAAAATATACATAGAAAAGAATTCGAGTAATTGAATTTTTGATTGTATGTATTGGAAGTTAAGCAGTTAAATATTTAAGATACTTACAAACAGCAATTAATAAAAGTTTTACTTTAACTGATAATATAAGAGATAAGTTATAAATATATTTTAGAATAAATTTCCATGAATAGGAAAAAAGAATAGTTTTAATTTTTAAAGTTTCGAAAAACAGCTTTCCTAAAGTCTTAAATCCAGAAAAGTGAAATTAAAAAATTTAAATTAAATTTTTATAAATAAAGTTAATTGTTCTGTCTCTCAAAATATTTATTTCTTTTTAATTAAATAAAAATTGGCATTAAACGTGTTTTATTCATATTTTAGTAATATATTTAAAATATTTTTAAACGTTTAATAATTTTTTCAAGCATAATATCTAAAAATTTAAAGAAAATTTTCGGTTTTTACTGTTAGACAATATGCTTTATGTCAAATTATATTTAAAAAATTGTTTAACATACTTATTTCAGTAAGTAAATTTATTTAAAGAATTTTTTTTTGACTTTTTCATAGTTAGAATAGACCTTAAAATATTTGAGGATAAAAATAAATTATTACTATTATAGCTTAAAAAAATATGGTAATAATTTTTTAATATTTCAAGTTTTAGTGTTTCTCGAAAGTGGAAAACTTTTATAGTAGTTATAGTATATAAGAAGACTAAAAGTCATGGTAAACATGTTAAAAGCGATAGATAATCCGTGATGCGTCGTTTAGGTTTTAAATCGTATTTAAGTTAGGTATAGATATATAAGCGAAATTATGTATAATTAGGGTATAATACAGTTGTCTAGAGTAACAATGTAATTAAGTTTGAAGTTGGGAGTCTTGTAAAGAGTGAATTAATATGTGTATAGTAGTCGAACTAAATAAAAAAGTTTTTATTATTTTTATTAGATAAAAATGTGCTTTTTCCGTTTACAACAGTCTTTGAGAATGAAAACTATATCGCTACCTTAGCCAGTACAAAGTACTATAGTGCTACTGTACTAACTACGGTTGTATGCAGTAAATGTGAAATAGAACTTTTTGACTTCCTTTTAACGTAGACTATAGTAATGACTAACATTTGTTTTGTATTCATTTCAAATAAATTTGTAATAAGTGCATTTAACTTGTGGAATGATAACAAAAAAAGCTTTTTAATCATTACAAAAAGTGATCACATATCCGAGCAGTACTATTCAACTATTGTAATCATTACAATTAAATTTTTTTCCGTGTGTCAGTAACAGAATTAATTGCGCTTCAGCGCGCATAGCATAATCTAGTTACTTTTATAAAAGAACATTGGTCCGAGAAAATTATGATCAATTTTCAACGAAAGGGAACAAATTGAAGGTAGTATATGTATAGTGTATATAGAGAAAGTTGAGGCAAACTATACGACCCCATGAGATGTATCGTCCTTACATAAAGGTGCGTTTGTTGGGGTCTTTTGGATCAATAAAAAAATTACGATAGTAACGGCGTCGAGACAGACCGCTTGCCAAACACACCCACTCACGCATAGGAAATTGCTGCTGATCGTAAAAGCAAGTTTAGTTTGAATTTTGAAAAGCAGAATAGCTCGGAATTCCCAGCAACCAATGGGGTTTGGCTTGGATTGTCTGAAGCGAGATTCCCACACGATCTCTCTTTATTTACGCCTACATTTACCCCTGTATTGGTGGCATTGTCTGCTGGGGTCCCAGAATATGTGCCCCAAGCAGATCGTCACCCTCGGCCTCATTATCGAGGGCGCGATCACTGAAGTACGCGTGCAACCAAAACGTCCGCACACCATTTTACACCAAGCATTCACGTGGGAGAATCACGAACACTTAATTGCCCCCAGGATGCTTAGTTGTAGTGTCACGCACTTTTATTCCAGTAAGAGTACTTTTTTAAAATGGGGCATTCTTTCTCCAAAGTTGCCACCCCAATGCGCATTTTAGTTTTTCAAGATTTTAAAAATGCTTTACTATAGGGCTTAAAATTTTATAGTCCAAAACTTTTTTTTAATGTCGTATGATATTTTTCATTCTAGTTTAAGGGTGGTAAGATGTGAACGAAATATTACTTCCCCCCCCCCCCCCTCCTAAATATAAACACGTATTTAAAACTATTCAATACAAACTCTTAATAAACAAAACACATTAATAGACACTATACACTTTCACATTAAACACATTTCTGATAAACAATACACAATAATAGGCACTATTCATTTTCACGTTATACATATTTCCGTTCTATTTATTAACACATTTTTAATAACTTCCAATACAAAGCACTAAATGTATTTATCTCTTGTTTCTTCATAGCTCGAAAATGTTGTCTCTTTTCCTAAAACCATTAACCCCTATTATGCAAGGGTTCGCTCGAACAATGGTGGGCTTAGCAAGTAGTTTATTGTTAATTTTTAGAAATAAAATTTAAATTTGAAGAATATTTTTGTATAATAAGGTAAAATTTCAGAGAGAGAGAAATTCAAATTTAAATTTAAAGAGTTTTTAATGAGGTGAGAGTTTTCTTTTCCGTTAACTTTTAACGCTTTGTCTTCTCTCTCTTACTCACGAAACCAATATAAGAGTTTTTTTTCCATTAACTTTTAACGCTTACCTTCAGTACTTGTTTCTTACATAGGATATTCGATCCAAAGGATAAAATGAAAATTGGAGAAGTTATATAAAAAACATCTTTCGAGATGTTAACCAATCAAAGAAAAATCAATGATACCCAAAACCTTCCCTTACAAATCATCCCCCGAACGCATGATTTTTACAAGTTACCATTTATTCTTTGTGAGACTTCTAACTTGCAGAAGTTATGTTTAGGGGATGATTTTTAAAGGATGGTTTTTAATTATCGTGGTTTGAACTTTGATCGATAGACATCCTGAAAGAATTCTATAGACTGTAGAGGTGACAGGAATTTTAAACTTGATTTCACATAAATAATTCCTAATTTGTTAAAGTAATGCTTAAGGGATGATTTTTATGGGATATGTTTCTTAATATCCAGGATACTAAATAAATCCGATATAATAAGTTTAACAAATAAATTATATGTCTTTATATTTTCTGACATTAACAGTAAAGAAAATTTCCTTAATAATAAAAATATAAAAATGTTCCAAAATATAAAATTATAAATTTAAGATAAATCACTACATGAGCTTTTTAATGTTCAAATTACTCAACAACTAGCACTCCATCCTCTTGTAAATATTGTAAAAACCAGCACATCGATGACCGATAAAAACATCTTCTATTCTTAATAAATCTCCAGAGTTTCAATGTAAAGTAGAAGGACATGAAAATAGTGAAAAGGTTTGAAGCAAAGGATAAATTTTTGATAATTCGTTCTTGAAAACTTGATAAGAAGTAGATGGCTGATTCCAGAAAAAAGTCGAAAATGTCATTGCCAAGTTAATCAATTTTTTGTTAACTCATTATTGAATTTTTTTTCTTAAACCGTAGTTTATGTGTTATTAAAATATTATAATGGTCCCCAACTTTTTTGAATTTGGACTTTTGAATGGAATATAAAGGTACTGTATTTAAAACATCATTTTAATGAAACTTTTAAAATTAAGAAATATAAAAAATTATTAATAAGAAACGAAAGAATTCGTTCATTTAGCAAAATTTAGTTTTTAAGTAAAAATTTCATTAATTAATTTATTTGAAAAAATTAAAGAAAACATTTGAAACTTGCAGAAATTAAATTTATAATTTAAGGGAAAAATTAAAAAATAATGAAAATAATTAGAATTAAAAGAAAAATTTTAAAAAATGATAAAAATAGATAAAAATTGTAGCAAATAATTGAAATCATGATAGTAAATAATTGTTAAAAAATGAAGAAATTTTTAAATAATTTTAAATTTATTATTCTCGAAGCGAGGATTAATTAAATTTTTAATCAATGAAATTTCAAATTAATTGAAGTTCGGTGAATTATAATATACCTATAACTGTAATTGTAGTCTTATTATCTCAGATATATTCTGTAATTCTTTCAATCATTATTTATAAATGTTTATTATTTTCTTCAATTAACAATTATTTCTATCAATTATTTCTTTTATTAAATTTATTTTTCAATTAATTTCTGTCTTTTTAAATTATTTTTTGATTTTTTTCGAATTTTCCTTATTATTTATCTCAAATTCTAGTTATTTTTTCAATTTACAATCATTTTCTTTTATTATTTATAACTATATGGTGTAATTTTTTTAATTATTTATAAAAAACTAAAATTATTGTCTTTAATTTTTCATTATTTTTATTACTTTGTGAATATTTTCTCGGATTTTTTATTATTTTCATTATTCTTAAATTATTTTTTTAGATTTTAAAATATTTTTTTCAAATTTTAATAATATTCTTCAATTCTGAATTATTATTGTTATCATTTGCAATCAATTTCTTCAAATTTGAGTTTTTCTCAAATTTTATTCCTTAATTAAATACCTAAATTTTCAATTATTTATCTCATTTTTCAATTATTTTTTTCAATTTTTATTTTCTTTTATATTTTTGCAATTATTTTCTTCACCTTTTAATTAGATATATTATTTATTTTTCAATAAATTTCCTAAATTTTTACTTAGTATCTCAAATTTAAGTTATTGCATCCAATTTTCCATGTTTTAATCATTCTACAATTTTTTTTCTCAAATTTCAAGTACTTCGTCAATTTAAATTTTTTTTCTTCATTTGCATTATTTTCACAATTTTTATATTATTTTGAATCTTTGTTGATTAATTCCGAAAATTTCAATAATATATTTGAAATTTTCATTTTCTTTAATAAATTTTCGATTATTTTTTATGATGTTGTAATTATTTTCCTGAATTTAAAATTCTTGAAATCATTTTGTAATACTTTTAGTTTACAAATATTCTGTATTTTTTAAAATTATTTTTTTATTATTCCAATTAATATCTACAAATTTCAATTATTTTTATCATTTCTCAAAAATTTTCTTCAATGATTCTCATTATGCTTCAATTTTTCCCCTAATTTTTAAATTCCAAATTTCTGCAAGTTTCATTTATTTTCTTTTACTTTTTCAAATAAAACTTTTTCAGTTTAAATTATTTCCTTCAATACCAAATTAGTTTCATTATTTATTAATTAACTTTCAATTTCTTTTGTCATTTTTCAATTATTTTTACAAAATATATGAGTTTTGTTTTTTGTATTTTTCAAGTATTTCAATGATGTTCTTGGATTTTGAATCACTTTCTTTTACATCAAATAAATTTTGTAATTTTCTCAATTTGTGTTCTTAAATTTCCATAATTAACTTTAGTTTCCAATTATTTTTATCCTTTTTCAAGTAGTCTTGCATATTTTAAATTTATTCTGTAATTTTTACAATTACTATTTCACAAATTTTGATTAAATTCTTCAATTTTCAATTATTTTTATCATTTTTAAATTAGTTTTTGTCATTTTCAATTTTTTTTTAATAAATTCTCTAACTTATTTTGATTATTTATTTATTATTTATTATTATTTTCTAATCTTAATTATTTTTTCAATTTACAATTATTTTTATTATTTTGCAATAATTTTCTTTTATTATAACTATATGTTGTAATTTTTTCAATTATTTTTAACTAACTAAAATTATTGTCTTCAATTTTTCATTAGTTTTATTACTTTGCAAATATTTTTTTGGAGTTTTTATTGCTTTCAATATTCTTCAATTAATTTCCTAGATTTTAAAATATTTTTCTCAAATTTTAAAAATGTTCTTCAATTTTCAATTATTATTGTTATTATTTGCAATAAAGTTTTTTAAATTTTAGTTATTCTCAAATTTTATTCTTGAATTTTTTTTAAATTTAGTATACCTACGTATTATGATGAGTTTATTATGAAAATAGTAGGAAAAATTAGTGACCAGATCATTTTCATGGTGAAAACCATAAAAAACCGATAAATATTGAGTTTTTTGAAATTATTTCAATAAATATTGAAAAGTTTAGAAATTGTTTTAATGAGAGTTGTTGGCCTTTTAAAAATTCATATTTTTTGTTCTGTGCATTTTTTTTATATCGATAATAGTTTTCGAGAAAATCGATATTAAAGTTTCTCGTGCAGCGCGAAGAACGGCGAAGGGAAGGCAGGAGCGTCCGTGGAGGGCGACTAGTTTTATTTTAGCTTCCCCCTCCGATTTTAATGGAACTTGGTATCATTACGTATTTTGACGCGCTGAATAGAAATATTATAGTAAAAATTGTCGCAAATGAAATTATCATGGCAAAAAGGATAAAAAAACCCATTAAAATTAAGTTTTCTGTAATTATCTCAATAAATCTTTAAAATTGTAGGGATTGTTTTAAAGTGAGTTGTAGGTCTTCTAAAAATACGTATTTTTTGCTATGTGCATTTTTTTGATATCGATAATAGTTTTTGAGAAAATCGATATTAAAGTTGCTCGTGCAGCGCGAAGAGCGGCGAATGGAAGGCAGGGCCGTCCGTGTGGGGAGACCAATAAGGCCCCCTTTCCAATTTTAATGAAACTTGGTATACTTACGTATTTTGACGCGCTGATCTTAAATATCAGAATAAAATTGACGTAAATTTAATTATCATGGTGAAAACCATAAAAAAAAATTTGCAATCAAGTTCTTCAAATTTTAGTTATTCTCAAATTTCATTCTTCAATTGAATTCCTAAATTTTTAATTATTTGTCAGATTTTTCAATTAGTTTTTTTAATTTGAATTTTCTTTTATCTTTTTGCATTTATTTTGTCCACTTAATATTAGATATATTAAAAATCCAAAATTTGTTTTTTTAGATATATTAATTTTTTTTTCAATTTATATCCTAAATTTTTATTTATTATGTCAAATCTAAGTTATTGTATACACTTTTCAATGTTTTAATCATTTTTCAATTATTTTTCTCAAATTTCAATCAAGTTCGTCAATTTTTATTTTTATTTTTTTTAATTTATAATGATTTTTACAAATTTTATATTATTTTGATTATTTTTTTTATTAATTCCGAAAATCTACTCGAAATGATATAAATTATTAACTTTTGCGTTACAATAATTTCGATAATTGAGAAATTCTTTAATTTAATATTGTTTTATTTTTCTTCTCCCCCTCCCTCCACCGCTCAATATTAAGTGCGCATATGGCAAAAATTTATAAGTCTCTGCCCCTGATTAAACATATTTTTTAACTTCTATTTTTCTAAGGAATATATGGGGGTGGGGGGCACAAAAATATTTATCTCGCACCGGGCGCGAAAACTCTAAGTTTCGGCTCTGTAAATACTGAGAACATATACAAATACACTATGATTATTAAATAAAAAAGTGCTTACTTATTTATAAATCAACATGAGGAAATGAAGTAAAGAAATGTATTTTTTAAAAATCTCATTGATAAATTAGTTTATCAAAATATCCTTTCTACAAACGTTCGCTGCAGTATAGGTTGTTAATAACAATGTTGCCAACTTTCAAAAAACTTAAGGCGGGACTTGGTAGACATTCAAATTTTGCTTGAATCACACTGTTTCAAAGCGCTGAGGGAGTAATAAGTTTTTCAAGGGCAAATTTTGAAGTATATTTAAAAATATTTCCATTCTCTGTTTTTAAATTATAAAGTCGTGTAGTTACAGTCAATACTATCTTATGTAAATAAAAAATAAGATAACAAACAATTAGTAAGAAATTTTACGTTTTAAGTTAATGATTCTCTTCGAATTCAGCAGTTGGGACATAGTGAGGGAATGATTTTCAGGGTACTCTCTTGGACATATCTTGTTTGTTTATACAAGAAATAAATTTGTTTCATAAATTCGTACATCTAGTATAGTAGTATTATTAAAAAAAAATAACTTTTCATAATCGACAATCCTGATTTACAGAAAGCATTAAGAACATCAATTTCGATTTTTTCCTGGAATCAGCCAGATATGTTTGAGTGCCGTTTACTCATAGTTTATTTCCCATAATTGGTTTTATGGAATTTAACAAAAAATAATGGATTTTTTTTAATACTTCTAGTTTCTACAGTTTTTTCCTCGGGAACAATCAATTTAATCTCTAGTAACATAGCTGGACTATGTATCTATTTATCTGTTAATCCTATTAACAATTTTATACAAGAACATTATATCCGCATATAAGAATCTGGATGTCATCAAAGGAACTCCAAGTAACACACGTATGTTGCTATAATCATGAGTGTATCTTTCAATAGATTTATCTGCCGCGCAGCAAAGAACCTATTTTGGATACTCTCAATTCTTATTAGATTAAAATTATAAAAAGGCACCCAGATTCCAGAAGCATATTTTAGAACAGCTCTAACTTAGAAACAACTTATTCATCATCAATAAGAGATTGATATTTTTTTCTTCATTTTTAACTCCAGTTGACAAACGACTGTTCACTCGTCCTGTATAGGAAAAGAATTGTGAGGATTACCATGAGTTATAGAATGGTATCTCTAGTAACATAGCTGGACTTTGTATCTATTAATCTGTTAATCCTATTAACAATTTTATACAAGAACATTATATCCGCATATAAGAATCTGGATGTCATCAAAGGAACTCCAAGTAATACACCTATGTTGTTATAATCATAAGTGTATATTTCAATCCGTAGATTTATCTGCCGAGCAGCAAAGAACCTATTTCGGATACTCTCAATTCTTATTAGATTAAAATTATAAAAAGGCACCCAGATTACAGAAGCATATTCCAGAACAGCTCTAACTTAGAAACAACTTATTCATCATCAATAAGAGATTGATATTTTTTTCTTCATTTTTAACTCCAGTTGACAAACGACTGTTCACTCGTCCTGTATAGGACAAGAATTGTGAGGATTACCATGAGTTATAGAATGGTATCTCTAGTAACATAGCTGGACTTTGTATCTATTAATCTGTTAATCCTATTAACAATTTTATACAAGAACATTATATCCGCATATAAGAATCTGGATGTCATCAAAGGAACTCCAAGTAACACACGTATGTTGCTATAATCATGAGTGTATCTTTCAATAGATTTATCTGCCGCGCAGCAAAGAACCTATTTTGGATACTCTCAATTCTTATTAGATTAAAATTATAAAAAGGCACCCAGATTCCAGAAGCATATTTTAGAACAGCTCTAACTTAGAAACAACTTATTCATCATCAATAAGAGATTGATATTTTTTTCTTCATTTTTAACTCCAGTTGACAAACGACTGTTCACTCGTCCTGTATAGGAAAAGAATTGTGAGGATTACCATGAGTTATAGAATGGTATCTCTAGTAACATAGCTGGACTTTGTATCTATTAATCTGTTAATTCTATTAACAATTTTATACAAGAACATTATATCCGCATATAAGAATCTGGATGTCATCAAAGGAACTCCAAGTAACACACGTATGTTGCTATAATCATGAGTGTATCTTTCAATAGATTTATCTGCCGCGCAGCAAAGAACCTATTTTGGATACTCTCAATTCTTATTAGATTAAAATTATAAAAAGGCACCCAGATTCCAGAAGCATATTTTAGAACAGCTCTAACTTAGAAACAACTTATTCATCATCAATAAGAGATTGATATTTTTTTCTTCATTTTTAACTCCAGTTGACAAACGACTGTTCACTCGTCCTGTATAGGAAAAGAATTGTGAGGATTACCATGAGTTATAGAATGGTATCTCTAGTAACATAGCTGGACTTTGTATCTATTAATCTGTTAATCCTATTAACAATTTTATACAAGAACATTATATCCGCATATAAGAATCTGGATGTCATCAAAGGAACTCCAAGTAATACACCTATGTTGTTATAATCATAAGTGTATATTTCAATCCGTAGATTTATCTGCCGAGCAGCAAAGAACCTATTTCGGATACTCTCAATTCTTATTAGATTAAAATTATAAAAAGGCACCCAGATTACAGAAGCATATTCCAGAACAGCTCTAACTTAGAAACAACTTATTCATCATCAATAAGAGATTGATATTTTTTTCTTCATTTTTAACTCCAGTTGACAAACGACTGTTCACTCGTCCTGTATAGGACAAGAATTGTGAGGATTACCATTAGTTATAGAATGGTATCAATAGGGTTGAGAGAAAGTGTCTCGTCGATGTTGAGGTTCGTAACATGCAACTTGATGACGAATAACAGTAGGAAACTCGTATTAAAAATCGTAGCCGGAGGCAATTACGCTTGGCACGTGTCTGATTTACTGTCTAGCTTTGGGGTAAGGAAAGTGAGAGTATGTAGGCTCACATAAAAGCGAGCGGCTTTGTGCATACACATACCCCTCGAAGGAATCACATCTTGGCACGTAAACTGACTATTTCATCAAATTAGAATCAATGTTGGAAGAGAAAATCCTTGTGTAACGAATCTGCCATTAGTTAAACAACACGAAAGGAGGAAGATTATAAGATGAAAGAATACCCAGAGAGGGCGCAAAAATACAAAGAGATATGAGGGAAGTCAAGTGAGGACTTGCTGTCAACCGCAGACGTTTTTCACTCATGAATTCTCTGCACAACCAAATTGAGATACTTTGTCGAAAAGGTGGTTGTCCTGTCGGAGATGAGATCTTTTTAAAGAAAGTAGGTAACAGTCAATTAGCAGGATGGTAAAAAAAAAGATAGAGGTGAGCCGGATGAAACAAGTTTTATCAAGTACAACAGGTGAACAGATGACATAATACGATTACAAGGTGCAGTTTCATGAATCACGACTCGTCGTGCTGTTTCTTCGGCGGATTATTCCCACTTGCAGGTAGAATAGGTAAAGTAACTGAATTACGTTGGAGTATTAGCTCCGCTATTCAGACGACGACGGGGCCATAACCCTTTTGCGCAATATCCGTGAATACAGTAATTAACGTGTACACCTCGATTCGCAGACTGCGACGAGAAAGAGAGACGAGTAGAGAAACTGGCATTAGGCACTGGTAAGAGGAAAATTCGAGAAAGAGCGAGATGAAAGCTCCGAGGGAGGTTCTCGATCCTGCAAATAAGCACTCTACAAACCTAATATGGTTAACAGGCGACGGATATCTGCCTGCCTTTCCAAGTACATTAATCGAGTTATTTCAAGTTACTTTTTACGCCCGAATTCTACCAAAGTTCGTATATAACCCGTGTCACTCTGCAAACACATTCGGGACCACGTGTTTTTCGATAATTCATTAGGTGGGAATAACCACTTTACAGAGATCTCAATAAATAATGAAAATTGTTTCTTAGAAAAGTTGTGGGCCCTCTAAAACTGTACATTTTTTGTTGTATGCATTTTTTGATATCTTTAATAGTTGGACGAGAATAGGCTAACCGCGAGGGAGGAATGCTTCGTCGACAGCAGCAAATCGGGATTTTGGAAACAGCTTCATCTGCGGAAGAACTACTGTATGGCACTGGAATTGATGGCTCGAATTGATATAAAAAAACATTTTTCATCTTCATGTTAAAAGTAAGGTAAAATTTTTAACACTTTTTTCTCAAAACTGCATCTTTGAAGTCAGTGACCACTGTTACTCAAAAGTGTTGGTCACTGCAAACCATGTTTTTCGGAAGGACGTCACTTCGACGGGACATAACTTTGGAACTACTTAATATTTTTAACTTTTTTTTTTTTTAAATTAAAGTTTAAATGATGTAATTTTAGATATTAAATCGATATTTCAAAAAAAATTTATGGTTTTCGAGAAAAAAATTCGTGAAAAATGTCTAATTTTTAGCGCTACAATTGCGAGTGATCCCTTAAATTTTCAGCATGAGTAATAACGTATAAGGATACGGATAGCAAACAATGTGAATCAATAAGGATTTTAAAATTGTTCTCAAAAGCAGTGGTTGTACAAAATAAAGAAACACACTAAATTCATACCGTATAAGGCAACATGTAAAGATGTCCTAACATTGTACACCTTTACATAATCACCTGAATTCTTACTCTCGCTGCCACCGGCTCTCAGATCGTTATCTACCAAATCCTTGTGTATACAATAAACTAAACTTTCTTGGTATTAAAACATTTCCGATCATTACTCCGTACACAGAATTAAATTTAGAATTAGAAAGTATAGGGTTATTACATTTTAAAGTTTTTTTTTATTTTTACATCAACCATCGATAGATTTTAAAAATAATTTTTGTGTGTTATGTCATTTATGACGTAATTAATTATTAAATAATAATAATCTCCGTAAACTCCTGAAGTTAGTTACTATTTATATTTATTCATTTTTTTCTGACCACGTTTTAAAACTTGAAGTGAAGTTGGTTAGAATTTATATTTATTCATCTTCGTTTGTCCACATTTTAAAATCTGAAGTGAAGTCAGTCCCTGTTATTTTATTGATTTTGACTCTCTTTATTAGGAAATATTTTGAAATTTGAATTGAAAGAATAAGGTAACCTTTTTCGTTAGTGTCATGTTGTGCTTGTTTTTAATTGTCATTTGTGTAAAAAAAATTTTTGAAAAATGCTTTAAAAATTTATTATGGTTTTTGAAGAAGTTTAAAATATATACGCATGCAATTAATTTCCTAAGTTTTTAGTTATTATTTCAAATTTAGATTATTGTCATGAATTTTCCATTATATAACGATTTTTTAATTATTTTCTTTTGCTTAAAAATAAATTTTGCAATTTTTCTTGATTTTCATCAATTTATAATTATATTCATTATTTTGGCATTACTTTTAGAAATTTCAATTATTTATTCGATATTGCAATTATTTTCATCAATTTTCGTTATTTCTGCGATTTTTTAATTATTCTCTTTAATTAAAATTTTTTAAGTAATTTTGTAATTATTATTTTTTTTTAAACATATATACTATGATTTTTTCAGTTATTTCTCTCAAATTTTATTGAATGTTTTCAATTTTTCATATTTAAATAATTTTCATCAAAATTCCATTTTCTTTCTCAATCTTAAATTATTTTCATTATATTTCAATTATTTTTTTCAATTTTTTATTAATTTTATCATTTTTCAATTATTTTTCTCGATTGTTAATTAATTTATTATTCTCATTTTCTAAAATTATTTTTTAAGATTTTTAAGTATTTTTCTGAAAATTCAAATATTTTCTTCAATTTCTAATTATTTTCATATGTTATCAGAATTTCAAATTTTGTTTATTAATTATCGTAAATTTCAATTATTTTTAGCATTCTTCCAATCTTTTTACCAATTTTTAGTTATTTTCTTTTTTTTTAAATTAATTTCCAAGGTCTTCAAGTTATATTTTTTTCATATTTCAATTATTTTTTCTTTATTTAAAAAAAGTTCTGTAATTTTTTCAATTATCACACTTAAATGTCATTTATTTTTTACAACTTATCATTGTTTGTATCACATTTCAATTATTTTCTTAAAAATTTCAAAATTTAAAAACATTTTCCAATTATTTTTCAAAATTTATTTCCTTCAATTTTTACTTCTTTACATTTGATTCATAATTTCAAAATTTTTTAACTATTTATCTGACTTTTCAATTATTTCATTATTTATATTATTTTTTATATCATTTTCTTCAATTTTCAATAACTTTCGTTTTTTTTCTCGTTCTTTTTCGTAATTGCCAAAAATTTTTTACTTATTTCTCTTTAATTAAAATTTGTTCTGTTCAATTTTAAATTAAGTTTATCTTTTTTCATTTATTTTCTCAACTTTTATTTAACTTTCCTTTATTTAAAATATTTAATTTAATTTGTTTAATTATTTTTTTTTAATTTTAATTTATTTATTCGTTATTTCGTTATTTTTTGAAATTATTTTCTTCAAATTTTAGTTACTATTGTCATTAATCAATTATTTTTATTATTTTCCAATTATTTTTTTCATTTTTTTATTCTTTTTGCCATTATAAAATTGTTTTTTACGAATTGCAATTATTTTATTCAATTTTTTTTATTGTCATGAACTTTTAAATTTTTACACCTATTTTCAATTATTTTCATCATTATTTTTATTTTTTTCACGAATTTATTAATTTTTTACGCCTTTCTCAATTATTTTCTTCAAACTTTAATTACTTTTTTCATATTTAAATTTTCTTGACATTTTTGAATTATTCTCTTCACATTTCAATTATTTTCCTCAAACTTCAAATATTTTTATCAACTTTTCATTTATTGTTTATAAATTTTTAATTTTTACACCAGTTTTCAATTATTTGTGTTATTATTTAATTTTTTTTCCTTAATATTTTAATAATATTTTAATATTTTTCAAGAATTTTTTGCCAAATTTTCAATTATTTTGTCCAATTATCAAGTATTTTTTCAAATTACTATTATTTTTGGCAATAGTCAAATATTTTTGACATTTTGGAATTATTTTCTTTAAATGTCATTTTCTTCAATCTTTTTATTATTTTCATGAATTTATTACCTTTCGAAGATCAGTTTTCAATTATTTGTCATTATTCAATTAGTTTCGTCATATTTTAATTATATCGTTAATTGTTCAATATTAATGTATTAAATTTTTTATTTTTTACTCCATTTTTTAAAATATTTCTCATTTTCTATTAATTTTTTTTTTTCTAAATTTTAGTTATTTTTGTCATTTTTCAATTGTTTTCTACACATTAACATTTTTTTGATTTTTTTAAATTATTTTTTTCAAGTTTTAACTATTTTCTTGAAAGTTCTATTATTTTTTTTCAATTTTTCAACTATTGTCTAAAAAGTGTAATTTTTACGCCAGCTTTTAATTATTTATGTCATTATTCAATTAGTTTCTTTATTTTTTAATTATTTCGTCAGTATCTCAATTATTGTGCGCAAAATTTAAATTTTTTACACCAGTCTCAAACTTTTGTTTCAAATTTTAGTTATCTTTGTTATTCTCTTATTATTTTCTTGTAACTTCAATTATTTTTAAAACTTTTCAATTATTTACTTCAAATTCCAATTACTTCGTTTCAATCTTTGTCTTCATTTTTTTCGTTTTTAATCAATTTTCCAATTAGTTTTGTTATTTACAACCGTTTTTTTTTTTCAAATTGAATTATTTTTGTCATTATGTAATTATTTTCTACATATTTCAATTACTTTTGCGATTTTCGAATTATTTTTTTCAAATTTGAATGGCTCTTCCTGCTGGCGCCCCTCAATTTAATATCAGTAGGTAATCATTATTGATTATTTACTCACTTTTTTCACTTAAAAACTAATTATTTACTCAGTTTTTTAAATTAAAAAGTCATTTTTTCATTATTTTCAATCTATAAGTCCTCAGTCAGCCCTGCTTATTGGATAAATATTATTCATCAATTTGTTTTATTTTCCATTATAGTTTAATTCTTAAAATGTATGAAAAACTAATCGCGCGCTTGGGCGCGTTAATATTAAAAATTTGGAAAATTGTTTTTTACAAAAGTTTTAGGTCTTCTTAAAATGCATATTTTATGTACTATGTATTTTTTTGATATCTCTAATAGTTTTCGAGAAAATCGATGGTGAATTACTCGAATCGTTTCAGAACTGCGCGCTGTATGAGCAACTTCACTATCAATTTTCTCTAGTTTTTCTCAAACTATGAAGGATGTAAAAAAAATGTATAAAACAAAAAATGTGTATTTTTAGAAGGCCTACAACTTTTGTTATAACCAATTTCCAAAATTTTTAAGGTTTATTAATTTATTAATGCTATAAATTTTTAAACTTCTTTATGTCGCAAATTATATATTTTTTTTACAATTGTTAGATATCGTGTTAAAATCCCGGAAAAAAAATAGTTTAAAAATTGACGGTTGAAGATATTAGATTGGTGATTCATAGAATCAGCAGTAAAATTGAAAAACGTGACCATGCGTGACATGTTCTAGCAGGTACCAAACACAGGTACTCACAGGTGTCGATTTGATGTAATTTGTCGAAACAAAGGTTTCATGCGACCCTTAATTTAACACGGAAAACCGTTAGTCCAATAATGCACATCTGCTCTAAAAATGTTACATTAAAAAAAAAAGACATGCATTCGTAAAATAATTATTGAATTATAAATTAAATAGATACAATTTTTGCTATAAGAGTGACAAAACTATGTGACTGAACTTTACAAGAAGAAATTATGTAACGCTTATGTGATTTTCTGTCAGCGGCACGCGCTCATTAAGAGGAGAAGCTTAAGCCGTAGTTATTGTGTTGAAAGCGTCAATGGAAATACGAAGAGAAAAATCAAGAATAAAGAAAGAGGCAGAAGATGAATGGTTAACTTGAAATTTGCTACGAAATGTCTCCTAATAGGGCAACTTCGTGTATATAACCGAGGGGGGGTGCACAACAGACAAAACTAATAGGACATGGGGTGAGTATAAAGAAGAATTCCACGAATCAGCACGAGCAGATTTATACTCAAGTCGTTTTAAGCTCAAGAGCAAATATTTCCTCGCAATTCTCATATATATATATATGAGGGCCTGATAGTAAAAATAGGTTAAAAAATCAGTGGAAACAAAAGTGGAATAAATAATTACTTTGGTGGAAATACGGAATAAGTTGAGCAGTGGGAGCAAAAATGAATTAAAAAATTAATATAAAAAAAAACGGGAGTGGGCACGAAAACGAGTTAAAAATATATTTCATCTTTGACTGAACTTTTTTATTTTATTTTTATATCTTTTTATTTTTCGATTAGGTTTTGTTTATAAATTAATTTACGTATATTTTCTTCTATTACAACTTAAATAATTCTATAAGATGCAAAATAAAATAACGGATATATTAATAAAAATAACCTCATTAAATGTTCCAGAACCTTTTTCAAAAACTGTGCTATAATAATTGTTCAACAATTTCATATTATAAAAAAAATTAATTCTATGAACTCAAAAATATGAAAATTGAGTATAATCTACTTTTATATTTAAGAGAAAAATTAAAAAAAAAATGAAAAAGAATGATTGAAAAACCTGCAAAAAATAAATCGATAGTAAAAAAAAAATAGTTGATAAAATTATAAAAAGTAATGCATTACGAAACAATACATAAAAATATACCTAATAAATGCTTTGAAAAAATTATAAAAATGTAAGATAAAAATTTAATATTTTCAAAGTAAAAAAAAAATTTTTTAGTACAAAAAGAAAGCTAAAATTTAATAAATTTACTAAAAATTCCAAAATTTATAAAAAATTATAAATGAACAAAATAATTGAAGGATAATGAAAGAAATTTACAAAAAAGTTTAAAGAAATGAGAAAAATTAATTCTTTAAGGAAAATGTGCCAAACTTAAAAAGAATTCAAAAAAATTGTTAAACTAAGCAAAACTATAAAAATTATCCAAATAGACTGAAATAAAAATAAAGAATAATAATAAAAAAAGAAAACATAAAAAGATAAATATAAAGCGAGATAAAATAAACATGACATTACTTTAAAAAATTTGGAGAATATTTACAATTTTGTAGAAAATTAAAAATTTTGTTCAAAACTTCCAATTCTATAGAAAATTTATAATTTGGTAGAAATTTTATAACTTTGTAGAAAATTTATAACTTTGTAAGAAATTTATATTTTGTAGGGAATTTATAATTTTGTAGAATATTTCTAATCTTAAAGAAAACTTATAATTTTTGCGCAAATTTCTAATTTTGTAGAATACTTTAATGTTTATAAAAAATTTCCAATTTACTTGAAAATTTATAATTTTGTCAAAAACTTCTAATTCTATAGAAAATTTATAATTTGGTAGAAATTTTATAATTTTGTAGAATATTTAGAATTTGGTAAAATATTTCTAATCTTAAAGAAAACTTCTAATTTTGGCGCAAATTTCTAATTTTTTAATAAATTTGACATTTTGGCACACATTTCTAATTTTGTAGTAAATTATCAATTCTATAAAAAATTTCCAATTTTCTAGGAAATTTATAATTTATACCTAATTTAGTATAAATTTACAATTTTGTAGAAAATTGATAATTTTGTATGAAATTTATAATTTTGTAGGAAATTTATAATTTTGTAGAATATTAATAATTTGGTAAAATAATTCTAATCTTAAAAAAAATTTCTAAATTTGGCCCAAATTTTCAATTTTTTAGAAAATTTCCAATTTTGTTGAAAATTTTATAATTTTGTCGAAAACTTCTAATTCTATAGAAAATTTATAATTAAGTAGAAATTTTACAATTTTTTTAAAACTTTACAATTTTTTAGAAAATTAATAATTTTGTAGAATATTTATAATTTGGTAAAATGTTTGTAATTTGTATAAAAAATTCTAATTTTGGCGAAAATTTCTAATTTTGTAATAAATTTCAAATTTTGGCACCAATTTTTAATTGATGTAAATTTGTATTAAATTATCAATTTTATAAAAAAAATTTTATTTTGCACAAATTTCTAATTTTGAAAAAAAATTTCCAATTTTATAAAAAATGTCTAATTTTATAAAAAATGTCTAATTTTGTTGAAAATTTATAATTTTGTTGCAAGTTTATAATTTTGTCGAAAACTTCTAATTCTATAGAAAATTTATAATTTTATAGAAAATTTCAAATTTTGGCTCTAATTTCTTATTTTGTAAAAAATGATCTATTTTATAAAAACTTTCTAATTATGTAACAAATTTTTAAATTTATAGAAAATTTCTAATTTTGTCAGAAATTTCCAATTTTGGTGAAAATTTACAATTTTGTTGAAAATTTATAATTTTGTAGAAAATTAATAATTTTTAAAAAAAATTCTAGTTTTGGCGAAAATTTCTAATTTTGTAATAAATTTCAAATTTTGACACCAATTTTTAATTGGTGTAAATTTGTAGTGAATTGTCAATTTTATAAAAAATTTTAAATTTTGTAACAAATTTCTAAATTTATAGAAAATTTCTAATTTTGTCAAAAATTTCCAATTTTTTAGGAAATTTACAATTTTGAAGGAAATTTAAAATTTTGTAAAATATTTTTAATCTTGATGAAAACTTCTAATTTTGGCCCAAATTGCTAATTTTGTAAAAATTTTCAATTTTATAAAAAATGTCTAATTTTGTTGACAATTTATTATTTTGTTGTAAGTTTATAATTTTGTAGAAAACTTCTAATTCTATAGAAAATTTATAATTTTGTCAAAAATTTCCAATTTGGGTTGAAATTTACAATTTTGTAGAAAATTTATAATTTCATAAAAAGTTACTAGTTTTGTTTAAAATTTCTAATTTTGTAAAATATTTTAATTTTTATATAAAATTTCTAATTTTTTTAAAAATTTATAACCTTGTAGAAGCAAGAGTTCTCACCGAACTTTAATCGATAATAACTCCTAAACTAAGCATCTAATTAAAAATCAGAAAAGAACATTTCCATTTGATTTTTAAAAATCTATAAGGCAATTTAGTGAGAAGGAGACAAAATTGAAAAAAGTTCCAGTTAAATATGTGTTAAGTATATTTTTATTTCTCTTTTTCGATAAAATATACATATATATTAATTTTTCATTAAGTGAAAGAAATCTTTCTTTTCTTATTTTTACATTTTTTCCTAATTCTCGATATTTTCTTGCTTTTTTTATATATTTTCTTATTTCTTGCTATCATTTTTTGTTTTTTGCACTTTTTCTTCTTTCTCGATATTTCTTTGTATTTTTCCAAGATTTTTTCCACGTCCTCATAGACAAGTGCAGGAACATTGTCACGCCACAGAAAACCAAAATGACAAAATCCTTTCTCATTTATTTCATATACTTTTTTAACTGTTGGTAAACGAAGTATAAGTTTATACACATCCTAAAATAAATCAAAGTTTTTCCAATTAAACATAAGTGACGTGAATAAATATTTAAATCATCAAATTTAAATTAATTGAAATGACTCGAATTAAAAATTCGATTTCTAATTACTTCTGGTGTTGAGAGAAGATCAGATGTTGCATAAAAAAGATAGAAGGGAATTTTTATGTTTGACAAATTATATTCCGGAGGTTTAAGACTATTATAAACCTTCAAATTTTTTTTTTCTGAATAATTAAATTGACGAAATTCTCCGGTATAAATGCTTTGGCTAAAGTGAAAAAATGTTTTTGTAGAAGTTACATCCGGAACGTGTTTAAAAAGTTCTACCTGGAGAGACTACAGAAAAAAAAAATTAATAACATCTCATCAAAAGATGATTAAAATTAAAAATTGACCTTGTGAAAAAATAAATTTTAATTTCGGCACTTACTTTGTTAAATTGATTTTCTTGACAACCAGATAGAGAAAATGACAATGGAGTACAAATACCTTTTAAAAGTTCGCTTTTGCACCGACTAACCATATTTGGTTTAGGGAAAAATTTCGGACCAACAATTTTACTTACTAGCTAAACAGTAATTAAATATTGGTAAATATGAATTTAAATATTAATCTTGTATCGTATTAATAATTAAATTTATTTTTATTTTATTCATACCTCAAGATATTTTGAAAGTATCGAATAAAGACGAACGTTAATATTGTTTAAAAACGCCACCGGTGAGAGACTTATTATACAGTGGATTTTTTCGGCCATTTCAGGTCTTTCTGAAGCCATTATGTAAGAAGTGGTAGTCCCCATTGAAAAGCCAATGTAAATTACTTTCTTATTTTTGAAATTGGTTACATAGGTTATCATTGTCGGCAAATCAATGACGCCCATTTCGTGAAAACTGAAAATTATACTATATATACATCTGCTAGGTGCGTATTTATTCAACTGTCATAAAGATATTTAAAAAACAAATCGAAAAGCCCTTTTCCATTTTTTAATTAGATGCTTATTTTTCGAGTTATTAATGATTAAAGTTCGGCGCGAACGCGGCCGCGGGTAAGAGGGAGTATCTTCTGTCTCTTTCTCGCAACAAGCGTTTTCTCAATCTCCCCTCCCTTTTTCTCAACACTCAATAACTCGAAAACTAATCGTCTAATTAAAAAACGGAAAAGGACTTTTCGGTTCGTTTTTTCACTGCCTCTATGACTCTCTAGCACGAAACTATAAAAAAAAAACATTTATTTACAATATTTCAAAATTTCAATCACCTAAAGTCCCAAAATTGATTATTGGTATCACGCAAATACTTGTGAGAATTTGAATAAGTATTTCCACGAAAATTTCCCATCCAGACGTCGTACTTCAAATCCGCAAGAATGAAAGCTAAATTTGACAATTGTTTGATGTTATAAATTTAATTTTTTTTTTTTTGTAGAATAAAAAAAATTTAATTTCAATTACCTAGAGATTTAGTTCTGTTGGTGAGAACCCAATCAGCGGAGCTCCCAAGAAGACCATGCTGGAGATAAACAGGAGTTGATCCCTCAGGACCGGGAATCCGGTGAATTATTAATTTATATCCATCGTTTGTGTAGACAAAGTGTGTTTCCATAGGAAATCCTGCATTTTTTACAAGTGACTCCTTACAAAAAAAAAAAAAAAAAAAAAGAGATTTTTATTTGTCTATTAAGTTTTTAAAAAATCCATTTCTGGAACACTTACCGTACTTGCATCGCAGTAACTAAAGTGAAAAAAGAACAAAATTGCACTCACTAATTTTATTTTCATCATTTCAAAAGAATAATTGATAATTCACGAACTTTTTAATCGATCATCTCAGAATAGTTTCACAAACAGTACTGTATACTAAATTCTAAGTAGAAATAACTCGAGAAATAAATTTTAAAATTTAATTTCTGAATTTCCAATTTTTAAAGCACTTACAAGAATTTACAATTTTATAGTTGCATGCTTTTATGCTTTCTTAACTTTTCTAGAAATCTCCTTCAATATATATCACCTGTGTTCGTTTTTTTTTTTTTATCATTGTACAGTAAATTGCGGAAGACACGCTGGCAAAAAGTTTATATTTTTTTTTTGTTGCTTTTAATAATAAAATTTTATCTGAAAGAGGTTAAAATGGTTTAAACATGAAATTTCAATAAAAAATATGTTACACTACATGTCAGAATAAATTTTACTTAAAAATGAAATTTCTATTTCGTTGAATTAATTCGTTATTGCAGGCAAAAAAAAGCGTGTAAAGTAAGCAATATCTGGTGGATAATTTTCCTAAAATTATAGTATGTAATATCAAAATTAGAAAAAATATTTTTTTGTCCACCTTTGAATTCTTATTCTTTCAACAAAAAGATATTTTTCAAAATCCTTATATGATTGATTGTAGAGAATAATTAGAAAAAAACTCAGAAAAAAATTGGAGAAGGAAAATACTGAAATTTGTAAAAGAGGTATAATTTTCAGAATTTAATTTTTTCAAGAATAAGAATTTTAAACTCGTCAAAATTTTTATTTTTTGTTTTTGACGTATGGAGAAACATTGAATAACATTCGAGTCACATTTTTTATCAAAATAAATAAAAAAAAGTCGTATTTTTAATCGAAATTTCGTTATTGAACAGTTAAAAAAAAAACTTGTTTTGCAATTCTGTTATCAAGGAAAAAGAATATAAAAAAATTTTATTTTTGTCAGTAGTTGTTGCATGTATTCGCTTATTGTAAAATTATAAAAAATAAAAATATTCGAGTAAAAATTGTTTCTCGATGTTTAAGGCATAGGTTGTAAAATAGAAATATAAAATTGTACTCAAATAAATCAATTTATTTCTCTTTGTACAAATTTAATGTAATTGGATCAAAATTATACAATATTTTTCATATTTCTATATATTTTATTGCTTAGTCGATGTCTCGTTGAAATTTTCAATAATTTCTTTCAATTTGTTGAAAACAAGAGTAGTAGCTTTGTCGGCCCAGATTAAATCAAAATGGCAAAACTTTTCCTCTTTTATTTTAAATGTTTTCTTCACTGATGATAATTTATTAATTAGTAGTTGCACGTCCTAAAATATACGGAAATGTATTTTGAATTAAATTATCTTATTCAGAAGATTGATCAAAGATTTAATGTGACGCTGTTAATCTCATCAAGTGAAAAGTTCCAATTACCGTTTCATCCGCAATAGAGTCTTTTGCAGAGTAAAAAACATATATTGGGACTTTTAATGTTGTTAAATTGTATTCGCGAGGCTCAGAACTATTGTAAATCCTCATATTACTATCTTTATAATCATACTGGCGGAATTTAGCAGATTGTATTTCTTGAGCCAAGTGATATAACGTTCTACTCGATGTTTCCGATGGAAAGTTTTTTAAAATTATTGATTCCACATTCTGTTATAAAAAAAAAATATATATATGTATATCAAATTGTAAAATCGTGAAAAAATTGTAATTTACCAAAGGAAACAGTTACTATGGCAACGGTTGCTGTAGAAGCGGTTACTATGGCAACGGTTGCTATAGAAGCGGTTACTATGGCAACGGTTCCTATAGAAACGGTTACTATAGCAACGGTCGTTATGGTAACAATCGCTTTGACAAATTTTGGCATAAAGCAGTTTAATACTAATTAAAATTTAAACAAAAGTGCTTACTTTATTTACATTATTGTTAACACAACCTGCTGTAACAATGTATGAGTCCCTGCATGCAGAATTAAATAAATAACCAAGTATGCAAAAAAACTTGGTATATAAACTAGGGAACTGTGTATATTTAAATAATCCTTGTGCAATCTAAAAATTAATTATTTAATTTATTTTCCACGCGAAAAAAAATTTTATGACAAAAATGCGTGATATCGTAAATATAACTACTATTTATATAAAAAAACCCACATACAGAATTCAGTGAAAATTTTCACCAGAGCCGTAACTAAGGTTTTTCGTGTCCGGTGCGAGATAAATATTTTTGAGATCCCCTCCCTATAATACTTAGAAAAATAGAAGTTAAAAATATGTTTAATCAGGGGCAGAGACTTGTAAATTTTTGCCATCTGCACACTTAATATTGAGCGGTGGAGGGATGGGGAGAAGAGAAATAAAACAATATTAAATTAAAGAGTTTCTTAATTATCGTAATTATTTTAAAGCAAAAGTTGAAAATTTATTTCATTTCGAGTAAATTTTCGGAATTAATAAACAAATAATCAAAATATTATTAAATTTGTGAAAATCATTACAAATTAAAAAGAATAAAATAAAAATTGACGAACTTGATTGAAATTTGAGAAAAATAATTGAAAAATGAGATAAATAATTGAAAATTTAGAAGTTCAATTGAGGAATGAAATTTGAGAATAACTAAAATTTAAAGAAATTGATTGCAAATGATAACAATAATAATTGAAAATTAAAGGGAATTTTTAAAATTTAAGAAAAATATTTTAAAATATAAAAAAATAATTAAAGAATAATGAAAGTAATAAAAAATCCGAGGAAATATTTGCAAAATAATAAAAATAATAAAAAATTGTAGACAATAATTTTAGTTTGTTAAAAATAATTGAAAAAAATATCAACAGATAGTTATAATAAAAGAAAATTATTTCAGAATAATAAAAATAATTGTAGATTGAAAAAATAATTGAGATTAGAGATAAATAATCAAAAAAAGTTAGAGAATTTATTAAAAAATAGTTAAAAATGACAAAAACTAATTTAAAAATGCGATAAAAATAATTAAAAATTGAAGAATTTAATAAAAATTTGTAAAAAAGTAATTGTAAAAATTACAGAATATATTTGAAATAAGCAAGACTACTTAAAAATTATGAAAATAATTGGAAACTAAAGTTAATTATGGAAATTTAATACATAATACATAATTAATACATAATTAAACTAATTTGATATTGAAGGAAATAATTTAAACTGAAAAAGTTTTTTTACAAAAAGTAAAAGAAATAGTTGAAACTTGCAGAAATTTGGAATTTAAAAATTAGGGGAAAAATTGAAAAATAATGAGAATCATTGAAGAAAATTTTTGAGAAATGATAAAAATAGTTGAAATTTGTAGATATTAATTGCAAGCATAGAAACATAATTTTAAAAAATACAGAATATTTGTAAAGTAAAAGTATTACAAAATGATTTCAAGAATTTTAAATTCAGGAAAATAATTACAACATTATAAAAAATAATCGAAAATTTATTAAAGAAAGTGATAATTTCAGATAAATTATTGAAAATTTCGGAATTAATCAACAAAGATTCAAAATAATATAAAAAACTGTAAAAATAATGCAAATGAAGAAAAAAAATTTAAATTGACGAAGTACTTGAAATTTGAGAAAAAAAATTGTAGAATGATTAAAACATGGAAAATTGGATGCAATAACTTAAATTTGAGATACTAAGTGAAAATTTAGGAAATTTATTTAAAAATAATTATTATATCTAATTAAAAAGTGAAGAAAATAATTTCAAAAATATAAAAGAAAATAAAAATTAAAAAATATAATTGAAAAATGAGATAAATAGTTGAAAATTTAGGAATTTAATTGAGGAATGAAATTGGAGAATAACTAAAACTTCAAGAAATTGATTGCAAAATGATAAAAATAATAATTCAAAATTGAAGAATATTATTAAAATTTGAAAAAAATATTTTAAATTCTAAAAAAATAATTGAAGAATAATGAAAGTAATAAAAAACCCGAGAAAATATTTGCAAAGTAATAAAAATAATGGAAAATTGAAGACAATAATTTTAGTTTTTTAAAAATAATTGAAAAAATTATAACAAATAGTTATTATAAAAGAAAATTATTGCAGAATAATAAAAATAATTGTAGATTGAAAAAATAATTGAGAATTGAGATAAATACATAAAAAAAGGTAGAGAATTTATTAAAAAATAATTGAAAATGACAAAAACTAATTTAAAAATGATAAAAATTATTAAAAATTGAAGAATTTAATAAAAATTTGTGACAAAGTAATTGTAAAAATTACAGAATATATTTGAAATAAGCAAGACTACTTAAAAATTATGAAAATAATTGGAAACTAAAGTTAATTATGGAAATTTAAAAACAGAAATTGAGAAAGTTACAAAATTTATTTGATGTAAAAGAAAGTGATTCAAAATCTAAGAACATCATTGAAATACTTGAAAAATACAAAAAAAACTCATATATTTTGTAAAAATAATTGAAAAATGAGAAAAGAAATTGAAAGTTAATTAATAAATAATGAAACTAATTTGATATTGAAGGAAATAATTTAAACTGAAAAAGTTTTATTTGAAAAAGTAAAAGAAAATAAATGAAACTTGCAGAAATTTGGAATTTAAAAATTAGGTGAAGAATTGAAGCATAATGAGAATCATTAAAGAAAATTTTTGAGAAATGATAAAAATAATTGAAATTTGTAGATATTAATTGGAATAATAAAAAAATAATTTTAAAAAATACAGAATATTTGTAAAGTAAAAGTATTACAAAATGATTTCAAGAATTTTTAACTCAGGAAAATAATTACAATATTATAGAAATAATTGAAAATTTATTAAATAAAATGAAAATTTAAGATATATTATTCAAATTTTCTGAATTAATCAACAAAGATTCAAAATAATATAAAAATTGTGAAAATAATGCAAATGAAAAAAAAATAATTAAAAATTGACGAACTATTAGAAATTTGAGAAAAAAAATTGAAGAATGATTAAAACATGAAAAAGTGGATGCAATAATTTAAATTTGAGATACTGAGTGAAAATTTAGGGAAATTTATTGAAAAATAATTAATATATCTAATTAAAAGGTGAAGAAAATAATTTCAAAAATATAAAAGAAAATAAAAATTGAAAAAAATAATTGAAAAATGAGGTAAATAATTTAAAATTTAAGAATTTAATTAAGGAATTAAATTTGAGAATAACTAAAATTTGAAGAAATTGATTGCAAAATTATTTAAATAATAACTCAAAATTGAAAAATATTAAAATTTAAGAAAAATATTTAAAATGTAAAAAAAAAAATTGAAGAATAATGAAAGTATTAAAAAAAACCGAGAAAATATTTGCAAAGTATAAAAAATAATGAAAAATTGAAGACAATAATTTTAGTTTGTTAAAAATAATTGAAAAAATTACAACATATTGTTATAAATAATAAAAGAAAATAATTGTAAATTGAAAAAATAACTAGAATTTGAGATAGATAATAAGGAAAATTCGAAAATAAATCGAAAAATATTTTAAAAAGACAAATATTAATTCAAAAATAAATTTATTAAAAAAATAATTAATAGAAATAATTGTTAATTGAAGAAAATAATAAACATTTATAAATAATAATTAAAAGAATTACAGAATATATCTGAGATAATAAGACTACAATTACAATTATAGGTATATTATAATTCATCGAACTTCAATTAATTTAAATTTTCATTGATTAACAATTTAATTAATCCTCGCTTTGAGAATAATAAATTTAAAATTATTTAAAAATTTCTTCAGTTTTTAACAATTATTTAGTATTAGGATTTTAATTATTTGCTACAATTTTCATCTACCTTTATCATTATTTAAAATTTTTCTTTTAATTCTAATTATTTTCATTATTTTTTAATTTTTCCCCTAAATTATAAATTCAATTTCAGCAAGTTTCAAATATTTTCTTTAATTTTTTCAAATAAATTAATTAAGGAAATTTTTACTTAAAAACTAAATTTTACTAAATGAACGAATTATTTCCTTCCTATTAATAATTTTTATGTTAATTGATTTTAAAAATTTGATTAAAATGTTGTTTTAAATAAACACTTTTTGTCTAATAAAGTACTTACAGTTTGTAACATTTGTAATAATCAACTTCGAACTGCCTAAAAAAAGTAATCTAATTTTTTTGGTTTCTTAATTTTTTTATTTAAAAAATATATATATATAATACCGCCCGGGGCGCACAGCTGAAGAGAGCGCATTCAAGGATGTAGATCTAGCATATCATGTACATATGGGAAAAAACTCTTGAACAGTCGAGGTCAAAAGATAAAATTTTTTCAATTTAGTTTAAACATTGCTAGAGTGTTTTCACTGTTAGTGGAAGTGTAAACACCAATTTTTTTTTAAATTTCATAAAATAGTTTTTGAGGTATACAGTTTTAAAATTTTGAATTTTTTTAAAATGTAGTTTTTCAAATTTATTATATTTCTAAACAGATTGCATGTTATAGGAGGGGGGGGGGGGGGGGCGGCAAAATTGAACTTCGCCCGGGGCGCATAAAGTGCTAAAGCCGGCTCTGGCGACTGCGCCCGGTGCAGGCCCCTGAAACTCTCGAGTTGAAAAAGACACAAGTGTTGACTAAGCGAAACTATGGCGCTGCATGTCAGTTGGGCTGACTCGAGCTGACAATGGCTGGCAAACAGTAAACAAATCGTGAAAAATACTGTTTTTTTTAAATTGTATTTATTTTAACTGATTTTTTCTGAAGAATATTAAAAATATTGAGTATTTTTAAACAAATGTAATAAGAGCTTTTATTTAAAATGGGTGCGAAATGCAAAGTTTTTGGATGCAATTCCGGCTGTGATATAGTTGCGGGAAAAAGTGAATTTCGTTTTAGTTCCAAAAGATCCAGAAGTAATTAAAAAGTCATCACATTTTATTTAGGAACACGAATGCGACAGTTTTCTAAAATTCGAAATATCAAAGGACACAATCAAATGCGCAAAAGAAAAAAACCTGTCTAACTTATGTCAGATTGAAGTTTATATATTTTAAAAATTATAATTGTTAAAAATTTTATTTAAAATATTATATTAAAGAAAAGTCTAACATTAAATATTTAAATTATATTCAAAAACAGTATTATTTAAAAATATTAATTATTTATAAGCATTAAACTGTACAAACTTTAAATCTGTTTAAAAATAATATTATTTTTAGATATTAATTATTTCTAAGCTTTACACTGAAAATACCAATCTAATGAGACTGATAAAGAGATATATGAACTAAATATTTGATACTATGTAGTTTTACTCAGGGCTGAAAAAAATCATGATTTTTTTAAAAAATCAACAAAATTGGTTTTTTTTAATTTAAATCGAATTTATTTGATTTAAATCAAAAATTGATTTTTTTTAAATACAATCAGTATATAAAATCTCCAAATGTTTATTTGTAAGTAGTTTATTTTTCAAACTAAAAACATTTATAAGAAATAATAAATAATAAAACATTTAATCAAAATCATATATACCATGTCGAATAAATGAGAAAATTCCCAAAAAATATTTTCTAATTCATACAAAAAAGCAACGAAAAAATAATTAATTGTAAAAAAAAACGTAAAAAAATAAGAAAACAGTCTAATAAAAAAATGAGAAAATTCTTATAAATGAAAAATGTTATGGACATTATTAAAGAAATGAAGAAAAAATTAAAAAACAACACATCAATGAAACAGGGACATAGAAATATATAAAAAAGTAGAAAATCTTTTAAAAAAATTGAACTATTTACGGACATATTTTTTTAAGTTAAAAAAATAAATATGTAGATAATTAAAAAACCGTTAAAAAATATTACTAAAAAGAATCAAATTTTAAAATTAGGAAAATTAGAGAATTATTTCACAAATTGAAGAAAAAAAAATTAATAACAATTTTAAAAGAAAAACAATTCTATGAAATAGAAGAACGATGTTAAAATGAGAATATTTAGTTCTAAGAAAATGGTAAAATGATGACAAAAATTAAAAAATTAATTAAAACGCAAGGAAGAACTACAAAAATAGAGAAACGCCAAGAAAATTAAATAAATAGGAAGAAAATGGAGTAATATGATAATGATGGTGATATAATAATGATAAATTCATCAAACCAAATAAAATATAGTAATGTTCTTTTTCTTAATCTAACTAACTGCAAAAAAAGTAAAAAGTAGAAAAAATAATAAAATTTGGTTAGAATCTACTAAAAAATTAGAATTAATAAAAATAAAATAAAAGAATGTATGTACAAAAAGAAATTAAAAAATCCTTTAAGAATAAAAAAGTTTAGGTAAATTAAACCAAAAATATGTTTATAATATTACACTTAAAACAAGCCAGCAATAAATTTAGAAAATTAAAGAAAATCCGAAAATTTTATGAAGGAATAAGTAAGTTTGCAAAAAATCTCGCAAAAATAGGCTAGATGAGAAAACCAATTGAATAAATTTACAAAAAAATGAGCGTATTTATTTTTTACAAATATGAAAATACATAATTATGAAGGTCTGGGTACGAAATAAAAAAATTTAGTGAATGTTATAATAACAAAATTGTGTAAAATAATATTAAATAATTTTCATAAAATTAAGAAAATTAAAGAAAATCCTAAAATAAAAAGACAAATACAAAAAAAAAAAAATATCAAAAGCAAAAAGAGAAAAAATCTTAAAATTTTCTAAAAATAAGAAATCAGAAGATAAAAATTAAACAGCTTAATAAAGAAAAATTTCTTTAAAAAATTGTAAGAATTAAAAAAAAAAGATTATTGTGAATATGAAAAATAATTAATATTATTTTCAGGTCTGTTCTAGAATTAAATCACTTTGATTTAAATCACGATTTAAATCATTGGAAAATGTGCATTAAAATCATGATTTAAATAAAAAAAACTTAACAATTCTCCAGATGCCTAATACTACATGTGAAAAATCGCAAACATTAAAAAAAAGGACAGAAATTTGTGGATAAATCCTGGAAATTTCAATTTTAATATTTTAATCTCTATAAAATTTAAAAAATTGTGCTAATACAGATGGTCAAAATGTCTACGATTTACAAATTTTTTGTATGATAGCAAAAAATAGTATTACATTTTTATATCTTTAAGTCATTATAATTATATAAATTCCAAACGTCAATTAAGTCATATTCCAATTGGGTCCAACTTTTAAATTTTAATTAATTGAAATTTAAGTGCATAGGTACTATTAATTACTGCTAAATATTTAAATAATATTAATTATTTTTCATATTCACAATCACCTTTTTTTTTTAATATTCTTACAAGATTTCGAAGAGATTTCATTTTTTCGAAACTGTTTAATTTTTATTTTAATAAATTCTTATTTTTACAACATTTAAAAGTTTTTTCTTCTTTTACTTTTAATTTTTTTTTTTGTAAGTTATTCAATTTTTTTTCACATCTTGTCTATATTTTGCGAGATTTTTTGCAAACTTACTTATTCTTCCATAAAGTTTTCAGATTTTATTTACTTTTCTTAATTTTATTATTGAACTTATTTTAAGTGTAATATTATAAAAATGTATTTGGTTTAATTTGCTTAAACTTTTTTATTTTTAAAGGATTTAAAAGTTTCTTTTGTGGACTTTCTTTTTATTTATCTTGATATATTTATTTTTTGTACTTTTTACATTTTTTTAGTTTGTTAGATTAAGAAAAAAAAAACATTTCTCTATTTTCTTTCTATTTATTTAATTTACTTGATGTTTCACTATTTTTAGTTCTTTTACTATAAAAAGAAACATCTTAAAATGCATTGTAGTCACTTTTAAAACGTTTAAAGTATCTTATATTTCAGCTTCCATATTAGAAAACTAATGAATTTTAAGATACTTTTGCTAACTTTTCGTAAACATCTTAAAGTGACTACAAATGTATCTTCAACTAAAATACCTACTTTTTGCAGTGTTCTTGCCTTTTAAATAATTCTTTACTTTTTGTCATCATTTTTCCATTTCTAAGAAGCATTTTTCCTTCTTTTCAATTGTTTAGTTTTTATCTTATAATTACGAATTTTTGAAAACATTTATTTGGTGCTTTTATCTACATTTTTTAAATTTCCCAATTTTCTATTTTTTTGAAAGCTTTTATTCTTTTATTTTATATTATATGAATTTACTCATTGTACTAAATATTTTCATTTGAACATCGTTCTTGTATTTCATAGAATTTCTTTTCTTTTAAATTTTTTTTTTTAATTTTATTTAATTGATTCTTTTTTCATTCAATATGTCAAATAATTCTCTAATTTCCCTAACTTTAAAATTTTGTTCTCTTCAGTAATATATTTTAACGTTTTTTTAATTATCTTCTTATTTGTTATTATAATTTAAAAAATGTTCGTAAATGGTTTAATTTTTTGAAAAGAGTTTCTACTTTTTTATATAATAATTATGTCACTGTTTCATTTTTCTGTTGTGTTTTTAATTTTTTCTTTATTTCTTTAATAAACTACTTGCAAATAAACATTTAGAGATTTTAAATACTGATTATATTTTGAAAAAAATGAATTTTTGATTTTTTAATAAAAATCATGATTTTTATCAGCACTGATTATTTTATTATTATGCATTTAAATTTAATTTTATTGAATTTTAAAAGTTTGAAGAAATTGGAATATGAGTTAATTGACGTTTGGAATTTATTTAATGATAATGACTTAAAGATATATAAATTTGATACTATTCTGTGCCATATCTTCATACCAAAAATTTTTAGATCGCAGGTATTTTGATTATCAGTATTAGCACAATTTCTTCAATTTTATAAAAAATAAAATATAAAAATTAAAATTTTTAAGATTTATCCACAAATTTATGGGCTTTTTTAATGTTTGTGAATTTTTATATGCAGTATTAGACGTCCGGAAAATTGTAATTTTTTTTTATTTAAATCATGATTTTAAATGCAAATGTCCCTATGACTTAAATCATGATTTAATTCAATATTTAAATCAAAATAATTTAAATCAATAACAGCCCTGGTTTTAATGTTTTAGAACAAATGTTAATTATATTATAATGGAAGTGAATATTAAAATTACTGCTGTATTATTAAATAAATTGTATTTATAACAGAATAACTGTCAAAGAAGAGATTTTATTAAAAATACCTGATTGATTGATTACTTTCATTTTATTCATTGTTATTCCCGCGCGTATAATAGTTAAAAATTAATTGTGTAGTCAAGAATATTGTTTTATTATTGCTGATATATTGAATATTTTAATCTTTTGTCAGGTTTTTTTTTCTTTGCTTATATCTTTAATAATTTTATTTTGTCATTCAACAAAAATAAATGGAATAAAATAGTTCTTAATAAGATAAAATTAATTTTTTGTGTGTTACGCAAGGCAATAATTTAAATCTCAGCCCAACTGACAGGCAGCGCCGCGGTGGTCTTAGTCAACTCTCAGTACCACTTAAGCCCATGCAAAATAGACCGACTTTCAGGGGCCTGGCCCGGTGCCACGGTTAAAAACTGTAATAACTTCAATAATTTACTACTTTAAATACTATAATAATGTGAAAAAGATACAATAGAAAAAAAAACACTTTAAATATTACTCTTTAGTTATTTTCTATTTCATCAGCTGTCACTTTTTGAGGTTATGTTCCTCACAAGATAATTTCATTTTTGACTGAATATACTATTATGGCGAAAAATTTCTCTGATTCGTAGTTGTATAGTTTTTCGTGTACTGAATTGGCACTTATAGAGTTCTAAAAATCTAAGATCTAACTAAAAAAATCTTGGAAATCATACCGAAAGTGAATTTGACAGAGACTTAAAAACTTGCAAGCTTGTGTGACTTGTAAAAGCCACAGGAGCGATGCTGAACACAAGTTTTATTTTTGACATCAATTCAGGTTTTTCAGAAGCCATTACGTAAAATGCTGTGCTTCCAGTTGAGAAGCCAATGTAAATTAAACTGTCGTTTTTGTAATTCGTTACGTATGTTATCATTGCTGGCAAATCTAAGACTCCTATTTCGTGAAAACTGAAAATTATACTATATTTAGATCTGCTAGGTGCGTATTTATTCAACTGTCATAAAGATATTTAAAAAACAAATCGAAAAGCCCTTTTCCATTTTTTAATTAGATGCTTATTTTTCGAGTTATTAATGATTAAAGTTCGGCTCGAACGCGGCCGCGGGTAAGAGGGGGTATCTTCTGTCTCTTTCTCGCAACAAGCGTTTTCTCAATCTCCCCCTCTTTTTCCCAACACTCGGCGAGAAAAAGAGGGGAGCTTTTACGCATCAAGCGTTAAGAAAAAAGAGGAGATTATGATAGCGCTTGATGCAACAAAGAGACATAAAATCCCCTCTCTTTTCCACGGCAAGATTTCCCGCCAAACTTTAATCGTCAATAACTCGAAAACTAATCGTCTAATTAAAAAACGGAAAAGGACTTTTTGGTTCGTTTTTTCACTGCCTGTATGACTCTCTAGCACGAAAAATACCTTAAAATACAAAACATTTAGAGTGTATTGAATCGCTTTGGAAATAAAAATTATAAATTTCAATTACCTAAAATTCCAAAATTTATCATCTGATACGGAAAAATGCAAATGATTTTTACAATACTTATTTCCACGAACATTTCCAATCCAGACATCGTACTTTAAATCCGCAAGCATGAATGCTGAAATGTGAGTTGAATATAACAGGTTTTTTTTTTGTTTAAAATAATTAAGCACTGATAACTAACTTTGCTAAAAACTTGCTCTGACTGAACAAAAATTTCTTTAAAGAGAAATTCATCACATTCTCCAGAAGACAATTATTCGTTGTCATTATTTTCGCTTTTTGAAATAGAAAAACTATTTTTTTTATTTATTTTTATGTAAACAAAATGTGACAATTTAAATTTAAAACAAAATAAACCATTAAAACTCATAATTGGATAAAATTGAAAAATTTCTAACATTCGGAAACAAATTCATAGTCCCTCTTATTTTCCTTTTCTCAATGTAAAAAAATCCTTTTATTTTATCCAATAACGAGAATTAATGGTTTATTTCGTCTTAAATTAAATTTGCCATATTTTGTCTAAATAAAAATAGATGAAAAATCAGTTTCTCTATTTCAAAAAGCAAAATAATGATCTGAAACATAACCTCTTCTCGAGTAGGTGTCCAATTTCTTCTTAACTTCGCGTCCATTTGTAAATTAACGGTTCACAAAATTCAACTTAATTTATACCTAAAGAATGTTCTTTTCCAGTGACTACCCAATCTGTCGAGGATCCAAAAATACCGTGTTGCAGAAATACAGCGGTTGAACCATTAGAACCAGGAATTCGGTGAATTGTTAAATTATATCCATCTTCTGTGACGACTGCGTGTAATTCCGTCTTATATCCTGCTTTCTCTATGAAAGCGATCTTTAAAAAAAAAAAAAAAAAAAATCATTGCAAATTAAAGTAGGTAAAAATTAAGTTTAAAAAAAATCCGGTCCATTTCAAAAACATCGACCGCCATATTGGATCCGCCATTTTGAATTTTTGAAATCTGACTTTAGATTCACAATCAGCGACCCCAAAAACCCCAGAGTAGCAAGTTTCAAATGAATTCGATAAATTACAAAAATATCGACCGCCATATTGGATCCGCCATTTTGAATTTTTGAAATCTAACATTATATTTATGATTCGCGGCCCAAAAAACATTCAGGTTCTTATTTTTATATAGATAAAAAGAGAATTAAATAAAGCGTCCACTGGGTGTCAATTTTTTGAAAAAAAAAAATTCTGTCGTCGCCATTTTGGATTCGCCATCTTGAAAAAATCTCTGTGTTGAAATTTAGATATTCATGAGCTTAATAAGTCAGTCAAAATTTTTTAAAATCCGTTGAAGCGTTCTCGAGATATCCTAGCTACAAAAAAAGCTACACACACACACACTAACACATATATATTGACGTTTGCTTAAAATTGAAAATTTACGCTTTTCAGATGAAAATGAGTCGATTTAGACCATTTTTGGAAAATCGAAAATCTTAACGATCACAAAGCTTTCTCTATAAGGAAGCAAAATCAGAAATTTATTTGATAAAAATTTTAATTGAGAAACTACTTACCGTATCGCCTTCAGAGTAACAGCAAAATAACAATAAAATAAGCGCAAAAAATAATTTAGTTTCCGTCATTTAAAAAAAAAAAAAATTACAAAAAATGTGTGTACCAATTGACTAAAAAATAATTTTTTAAAATGATTCGCGAATAATTATGTCTTTTTTTCACTTTATAAAGCATCCTTATCTTTTTTACATCACTGTAAAAAATTCGAGTTTAAAACGCTTTTTTAATAAAAATAACATACTCTACATAAAAGAGATAATTTTTTGCCAACAAACCGGAAATACAAAACTATAAGTTTTATCATTCTTTTTTATGTCATTTCTTTGCAGTTTTCAAGAAACGTATTTAAACTGTAATTTTTTATTACAAGGTTATTTCGAGATTATTTTATTATTTTTAGCCAAAATAGTATTAATAAAGGATTATTAAAAATACAGCCCCACAAAAATTGTTTTAAAAAAACCCGAAAAAATCACTTTTTTGAAATTATTTCAGAAATTTTAGTCAATCTGATTATTTATTTATTTATTTTTAGTTTTTTTTTAGAATATCTTAAAAAGCAGAATCAATCTAGCAATTTTAACTTCGGATTAATAATTTTAAAAAGTTATTGAAAAAATGCTAGAATTATTGAATATAAGAGAAAATATTTGAAAACTAAAGAACCGAATTAAAAATTGACGAATTGGTTAGAAAATTAAACGAAATTATTGAACAATTGTATTTAATATTAAAGAAACTTATTGATACCCAAAAAAATGATTGAAAAATGGCGAGAATTTTTGAATAGTAAAGAAAATACATATAATTGGAATTTAAAGAAAATAAATAAGGATTGAAGAAAGTATCTGTAAAAATAAACAATTGAATTACAATTTAAAAACTATTTTTTATAATTGAATAAAATAACTGTAAAAAGCCGAGAATTGTTTAGAATTGAAAAATTAAATAAAAATCGAAAAAGTAATTAAAAATTTAAGAAAATAATTGAAAAATTAAGAATGGAATTGAAATTTTATAGAAAATAATTAAAGAAGACGAAAATGATTAAATATAGTAGGAAATTATGTAAAATTGCAGAAAATAATTGAAAATAGAGTGAAATATCGGATTTTTGAAAAAAAGAATTGTAAAAAACATAGAATTATTGAATATGGAAGAAATAATTGACAAATGATAATATTTATTGAATATTGTAAAAAATTCAAAAAGGCCAGAATAAGGGACACAATTTAAAAGTAATTAGAAAATTAATGAATAATTATACAATTTTAATAGAAAAATAATTAAAAATAACTGAGAATTATTGAATACTGAAGAAAATAATTAAAAATTGATCCATGGATTTAAGCAATTTAATTCAAATTTAAATGAAATTGAATAAAGCTAAGAATTATTGAATATTGAAGCAAATAATTTGAAATTGAAAGAAGTCACTGAAAATTAAAGAATGGAATTGAAAGTTAAAGATTATAATTTCAAGTTCAAAAAATTCATTGAAAAAAGGCGAGAATTATTGAATATAGAAGAAACTAATTGAAAACTAAAAAATTGAATTAAAATTTGAAGCATATAATTAAAAATTAAAAAAAGCAATTGAAAAAAGCCGATAATTATTGATTATTGAAAATGTAATTAAAAATTAAAGAAAAGAATTGAAATTTGAAAAAAAAAAACTGAAAATTGAAGAAAATAATTTAAAATTTCATTAAAAAAATAGTAAATTAAATTTTCAATGAAATTTGAAGGAAATAATTGATAATTCAAAGAAAAATTAGAAATGTAATTAAATATTGAAATAAGTAATTGAAAAATTGAATTGTGAATTCTTGAATATTGAAGAAAATAATTGAAAACTGAAGAATGAATTTGAAAATTGAAGAAAATAGTCGTAGAATTAAACAATTGAATTGAAATATTTGAACAATATTTTCGATTGAAAAAAGACAGGAATTACTAAATATTGAAGAATTAATTAAAAATTAAAAAGAATAATTATAAAATAAAGACAATAATTTGATATTAAAAAAAGTAATTGAGATAAGTGGAAAATATATGACAATATTGAAAAAAAAATTCGATAATTGTTGAGAATATTTGACAATTAAAAAAAATCGAAAATTGTTGAGTATATTTGACAATTGAAAATAAATTCTAAAATTGTTGAGAATATTAGACAACGGAGCAAGGTAAATTTAAATTTTGATCAATTCAAAGGCATTTTTAAAAAAGTAGTTGACTCATTATTACTCTCTAAATTTTCAATCAGTGAGAATTTAGCCTAAAAATCAATGAAATTTTACTGATATAAATATATATATTAGGGTCAAAAAAAGAAAATTTTTGAAAATCGTTTAAAGTCGCATGGAAATTGACTAAAAATGGAAAAAAAATTACCCCTATTTTTATAAATAATTTTACTGAACAAAATACAAAGCTCACTGCATTCTTAAATAAAACTTTAATTGTTTAAACAATTTTATTCATATCTTCTGTTTTTATTAAGTATCTTTAAAGCTTACAACTTCTTAATTAGCGAAGGGAAAAACAATTAAGTGTATATAATTTAATTTATTTAATTTAATTGATTGTTTAAACAATAAAAATTGTTTAAAATAAACTTTTTATTAAATTCACCTAAAATCATGTGGTTTTTTGCAATTTTCATTGAAAAACTATAAGGAAGTTATTTATACACAATTCGCAATATACATTCAATTGTTTAAACAATTTAATTTTTTTATATTTTTGAATTTGAATATTTTTTTTTAATAGCTGTCTATTCTTTAGTAACAATTGTTAGGACATTTTTACACAAAATATTTTGTTTATTTGTTTAAACAATTTAAAATTGTTGAAAACAATTTTTTTTTTAAATTCTCCTAGAAGGATTTCATTTTCTGTTATCTTCATTAAGGATATATCACAAATTTTTCCGTCTGCAATTTTCAAGACTTTTCAATTGTTTAAACAATTTTAATTTGTTTAAACATATTACTTCATACTGTCTGTTTTAATTAAATATCTTAAAAGTTTACAACTTTTTAAATAGCGAATGGAAAATTAATTTAATTAATTTAAATTAATTCATTGTCTAAACAATTAAAATTGTTTAAATACAACTTTCCATTAAATTCAGCTAGAATCATGTGGTTTTTTGAAATTTTCATTGAAGAATTATAAAGAAATTATTTATTCATATTTCACAATATACATTCAATTAAAAATGCGTCATAATAATTATATCAAGCTTTATTACAACACATATATACACGTATAGGTTTATTAATGAAAAATAAACGAAATTAGTAGATTCTAGGTAAATATAAGTTAAAAGAGTTTAAAAAACCTTCCTCTATGAGTTATTAAAAAAATTAGTTAAACCCTTAAAATATGCGAAAAATGAATTGTTTATGCAAATATAAATTATTTCAACAATTGAAGTCTTGAAAATTGCAGACGGAAAAATTCGTGATATATACTATATAAAGAATAGAAAGCTCTTTAAAAAATTATTCAAATTCAAAACAATAAAAAAATTAAATTGTTTAAACAATCGAATATATATTGAGAATTGTGTATAAATAACTTCCTTATAGTTCTTTAATGAAAATTGCAAAAAACCACATGAATTTAGATGAATTTAATAAACAGTTGATTTTAAACAATTTTTATTGTTTAAACAATCAATGAAATTAAATTAATTAAATTATATCAATTTTATTGTTTTTCCCTACGCTAATTAAGAAGTTGTAAGCTTTAAAGATATTTAATAAAAACAGAAGATATAAATAAAATTGTTTAAACAAATTAAAATTGTTTAAACAATTAAAGTTTTATTTAAGATTGCAGCGAGCTTTGTATTTTGTTCAGTAAAATTATTTATAAAAAAAAGCGACGTAAAAAAATAATATTTTGGACCGATTTACTTATAAATGCTGAATTCATGTTTAGGGGTGGTTATTTAACGCACCCTTAGAGAGGGTCAGATTGAAAAAATAATAATAATAATCCACAGTTTCTTTAACTTTGGACATTTATCGAGGTCTCATACACTTCTGAGCCTTTTTCGATAAAATTGTGAACAAATTTTAACACTTTTTTAAAAAAGCACATTTTTCCCATGTATTTCTAATGATAAAATAGGGGGTGCAAGCGGCACCCCTTAATATTGTCAGATCAAAAAACAAAAAATAGGGGTAATTTTTTTTCCATTTTTAGTCGATTTCCGTGCGACTTTAAACGATTTTCAAAAATTTTCTTTTTTTAAAACACCCTAATATATCTATATATTATATATAATATGTATATGTGTGTAATATTTTTATTTTTATATTTTATGGCTTTTGGCGAGTGTAGTCTTTGTTTAGAAAAAAGGACATATGTACAATTGTTGAGTGTGGAATAGAGAGGCGGATTTTCAGGCTCTTCTATTAATGTGGCACGCGACCCATTGATTCGCACTATTGTCACACGTCGAGAAACGCAGTCGAATGCGAAGCTTAGTCGCGTGTCGTAATTTACTTGGGTGTATATTTTGTTTTGTCCTTTCACTTTTATTTCTCTCTTGTTATTTCTCTTCTCTGCTTCGCATTCTGACAGAGATCATTTCCGCAGGAAGGAAACATACATTGAAAAAGAAATTACCTTCTTTTTTCCATAAACAATTTTATTTTATTTTTTTTTTGTTTTCTCAATGAGAAAAAATGGAATAGTAATTTTTACTATACTTATAAAGTAAAACATAAATTGACTGGAATTTCTGCGCATATCTGGCAATTTTTGACAATTTTCGAAGTAAATTTTACTATCTCTGAAGTAACTTTTAGTAAAATAAATAGTAAAAGTTATGACACATTTTGGGTAAACATAAAGTTTTCAAAAAATCCCTAGATTTTTATTTAATTATTAAATTGAGAAAAGTAACTAAAAAAGGTTATAATTTACTGGAGTTTAAAAAAATTCTAGTAAATTCAAGAAGAAAGGGAAAAATAGGGGAATAGTACTAGATAGTGGAAAAGAAACTAGAAGTTGGAGAAAATAAAAAGAACATTTTTAAAATAACTTGGAAATGAAGATAGCATTTGAAAAGTGAATAAATAATTGAATTAAATAAAAGCAGCTATAGAAAATAAGGGGAAAATTACTAGAAATGACTAGAAAGTTATAATGTAACTATAAATGGAGAAAAAAATAGAAGTTTATAAAAAATTACTGTGAAGTTAAAAAAACCTAAAAGCAAATCAAAAGACATTATTGAAAAATAAGGAAAAAGTATTAGAAGGTAAAAAAGTAACTAGAAGTTGGAGAAAATAAAAAGAAAATTTTAAAAAGTAACTTGGACAGGAAGGAAAAAAATTTGAAAAGTGAATAAATACATTGAATTAAATAATAACAATTATAGAATGTGAAAAAAAATCACTAGAAAACTAGAAATGGTAAGAAAGTTATAAAGTAACTAAAAATGTAAAGACATAAATAGAAGCTTAAAACAGAAAAAAGCCTAGGGAATAAAAAATACCAGAAAAATGAATAAATATTATGTTTGAATAATAATAAAATTAAATAAAAACAACTAAGAAATAAGAAAAGTAACTAGAAAATGAAGAAAGTTAATTATGAAGAAAACAATCATTTAAGGCAATAATTTCAAGGCCATAATTTCAAATTGAAGAAAATGAAAGTAAAAATTAAAGACAATAATTGAGAAACGAAAAAAATTAATTTTAAAATAACAATAATTTAAATTAAAAATTGAAGAAATTCCTTAAACAATAATTGAAAATTAAAGATTATAATTTATAATATACGAAAAAAATAATTCACAGATGAGAAATAGACGAAAATTGGAGAAATTAATTAAAAAATAAGAAAAATGATTGAACTAGAAGGAAATAGTTTAAATTTAAAAAAAGGAACCAAAATTCCGGAACAAATTAAAGACAAGATTGAAAATCAAAAATTGTAATTGAAATTTGAAGAAAATAATTGAAATTTCTAGAAAATAATTTCACTATGACTAAACTAACTAAAAATTGAAGAAAATAATTTTAAAAAGAATAAGGTAATTAAGTAATGACAAAAAAATTAAATTGGAAAAAAAGAAATTCAAAAGAGAAGAAAAAAAGTATTGAAGAAATCCATTTGAAAAGAACAAATAAAACTAAAAATTATTGATTACAAGTTAAATTTAAGAAAATAATAAAAAATAAAAGAAAATCTTTAGAAAAAGCTTTTCTGGAATTTAAAAAACGAGAAAAATAATAAACATGGAAATAATAATTTAAATTTAAAGAAATATTATAGAAATTAAAGTCATATTAACTAAAATGCGAGAAAAATAAAGTAAGCTTTTAGGTTTCCTAAGAAAATGGAAGATATTTTTGAAAAATTAAGAAAAATATTGATGAAATTGATAAAAAATTAAAAGAAATGTTCAATTGTTGGAAAATATTAAATACTACGAATATAAGATTAATAAGAACTAAAATTTCAAATAAAATACTAAAAAATTAAGAAAATCTTAAAAAAAAAGAATTGAAAATTAAAGAAAAATATTTTAAAATACATCAAGAATGTAATTAAAATTTTAGAATCACTTAGAAAACAATTAAAATTGTTCGACAATACTTTTAAATAGCTGAAAATAACATGTTTAAAATTTGAAAAATTAAAAAATAGTCTGAAATTTAATAAGATAATTGAATAGTTAAGACAAAAAGTAAAAATTGAAGACAGAAACTAGAAATTGAAGAAACTCGTTAAAAAATAACAAACATAATTAAAAATTGTACGTTTCAAGTTAAAATGGAAGAAAATAATTGAAAGAAGAAGAAATATACTAAAAGTGACAAAAGTGATGGAGATTGATTACAACAGTTTATAACTAAAGACCAAAAAAAATTTAAGTGAATTATTGAAAAAGGAAAACATTCATTTTGCATTGACATGAAATATTTAAATTCAAGAAATTTATTTGAAAACACAAAAATAATTGGAATTGAAGACAAATTGTAAAAATAAAGAATTCCGTTTGACAAAAAATATCAAAAGAACCGCTGCCAAGTTCTACCTCATTTTTGGTATTCATTTTTTGAAAACATTGCTTCCTCATAGAGATTACTACAAACATCACTAAGTTTTATTTATTAGCTCGCAAAAAAATAGTAAATAGGCCAATTGATGTAATTCTTAATTGACTATAAAACGAGCAAAAATTATTTTTCATAAAATTTATACAAAACGCAAAAAAAACATAAAAAAGATAATTTTTATAAAAATTTACAATTTTTGAAACCATGATAACACGAAGCAGGATTACAGTAGAAGGTTCACAAATAGCTCATTCGATGTGTATTTTAATTACCTACATAATAATTGAAATATATTAAAGCTTGTAATAAAACATAAAAAGAAAATTATTAAAAAATAAGATTTTCAAAATTTTCAATTTTTAAAATGCTAATAACTTTAGATTAAATTACACTAGACGGTCCGCTAATAGCTGAATCGATGTGTTTTTAAAAAATAAAACAAATAAAATACTTACATTTGAACTTTCTTTTAAAAAAATATACAAGTTGGCAAAAAAATGCTTCTTTCAAAAATTTAAAATGCGAAAAAAATAGTTAGAATTGATCGACCCGGTTACTGGGCAGAGATACACGCACATTTTTTAAAAACTTCATTTTCGACATCCTGAGGTCAAAATATGTCGAGATATGTTAAAAAATCACAAGCAATAACTTGAGGGTAAAAATTTTTCCTCTATGGGGAAGAAATAATTAAAAATTATGGACTACAAGTAGAAAACTGAATGAAAAACCGATAATTAAAGAAAATTATTTCAAAATGGGAAAAACAAATTCGAATTGAAGACTATAATAATTAATTATTAACAAACATAATTGCAAAATTTAAATTTTAATTGAAATCTCAAAAAATAAATAATTGAAAGCAGAAGAAAATCACCGAAAATTGAAGAAAATTAATTAAAAAACTAAAAGTATAATTGAAACAGAAGGTAATTTTCTAAAATTAAATATAGTAAAAGAAAATCAAAGAAAGAAAACAAAAAACATCACAATTAATTTTAAAATTAGGAAAATATTTTAATTGAAGACAAAAATTTATAAAATGTGAAAAATAATTAAGAATTGAAGGCATTCAATAAAAATGCCGAAAATAATTAAAAGAAGAAAAAAATTGCAAATTGAAAAGAAACATTGAGAAATAAGAAAAATAATTCCAATTTTGAAGACAATAATTTAGAATTGTATTAGACATTTTCATTTGAAGAAATTTAGTATAATATGATCAAGATAATTAAAAAATATAAGTTTTGTAGAAAATAATTGAAGAAACTCATTTAAAAATAAGAAAAGTAATTGAAATTGTAGACAAAACAGATTTAAAGTAAACAAAAATATGATAAATAAAGAAAATAATTGAAAAACGAAAAAATCGCATTTAAACATATTTTTAAAAAAATTGAAATTTAAAAAAAGTGCTTAAACAGTGACAAGAACAATTGAATTTAAAGGATTAAAATTATAAATTGATGTTATTTCTGGAAAAATAATTGAAAATTAAAGACTATAATATAAAATATGCGAAAATGAGAAAAATAATTGAAATTGATGACAATTTTATAGAAGGAGCCAAAATTCCTGATGTTTAAGGCTAGAATAAAAAAATAAAAAATTTTAATTGAAATTTCATGAAAACAGTTTAAGTATGACTAAAATAACTGAAAATTAAAGAAAATAATTTTAAAAAGAAGCTAATTAAGTAATGACGAAAAAAATTAAATTGAAAACAAAATGGAAGAAACAAATTTATAATTTATTGAGAAAATTTACTAGAAAATGAAAAATATAATTTGAAAAGAAAACATTGTGAAATAAGAAAAATAATTCCAATTTTGAAGACAAAAATTTAGAATTGTATAAGAAATGTTCATTTGATGAAATTTAGTATAATATGATCAATATAATTAAAAAATATAAGTTACGAGTTAAATTTGTAGAAAATAATTGAAGGAACTCATAGTTAAAAATAGAAAAAGCAATTGAAACTGTAGACAAAACAGATTAAAAGTACAGAAAAATATGATAAATAAAGAAAATAATTGAAAAACGAAGAAATTGCATTTAAACATACTTTTAAAAAATTGAAATTTGAAAAAAGTGCTTAAAAAGTAAATTGAATATAAAGGGTTAAAATTATAAATTGATGATATTCCTGGAAAAATAATTGAAAATTGAAGACTATAATATAAAATATGCGAAAATAAGAAAAATAATTGAAATTGTAGACAATTGAAGACAATTTTATAGATGGAGCCAAAATTCCTGATGTTTAGGGCAAGAATAAAAAAATAAAAAATTGTAATTGAAATTTCAAGAAAATAGTTTGACTATGACTAAAATAACTGAAAATTGAAGAAAATAATTTTAAAAATAAGGTAATTAAGTAATGAAGAAAAAAATGAAATTGAAAACAAAATGGAAGAAACAAATTGAAAATTTATTGAGGAAATTAACTAGAAAATGACAAATATAACTGAAGATTGTTGATTGCAAGTTAAATTTGTGATAATCTGAAAAAAAATGTTTTTTTGAATTTAAGATTTGGAAAAATAATTAGAATGTCAATAATTTTTTAAAATTAAAGAAACCAATTGAATTTAAATTAATTCATTGAAAAATGTCAAAAATAATTGAATATCGAAGAGGAAAAGTAAAAATTGAAGAAATTCGATAGAAAATGACAAAAAATAATCGAAAATTATAGTTTCCATGTTAAAATTGATGGAATGAATTCAATAAAGTAGAAAAACATCGCCCTAAGTTGAATGAAATTTTATGTCTTAAATTTCTGGGGCACCAAAATATATATACTTTTAGACTAAATGCCTGGACCCGGCGCACCCTACAAAAATATTCTAGTTAAGCCTATAAAAATAAGACACCCGCAAGGAACCTGTTTTTACATTTTGAGAGCATAACATTTCCAACTTTTTGTTCATCCCAAGTATTTTTGGACCATCCTATATAATGCATAATGTGCAGAATGTAATATTGTAATGTAATAAATTTAGAATGTAATATGTAGTGCATAATAATATACATCATAATTATAATGTAATACAAAATACAATGTATTTATAATGTACGTATTTCTAAAAATATTTTCCCATATTACATAGAACATAATTAATAAACGTTGATGACTCGATAGTGTTCTTTATTCGAGTTTAGAAGATTTCTCATTGAAAGTCCTGTGGGAACTTAATCGGTGGTGGGTGCATTCCAACCCCTAAATCCTATGGGAAATATATCTGAGCTTCATCATCGGACTTCATGGCGTGCAAATTGGTTTACATGCCGGGTTTACTTTTGCAGTGCATCTGCGCATGAAAATCGCGAATCCGTTGGGACACTGTCTCAAAAGCATGTGTATACCTTAATCCATATATATGTGTAAAATTATTTCTCATCCCGATTATTATACAAAAACTGTTTTCAATATTGAAAATTCAATTTATTTCGAGAAAGATTATATGAAATATGTATTTCTTAATGGCAATAATTTATAAAATAGGCGTTTCATTATACACTTAGGAGTGTAACGGCAAACTTCCTTTGTTCCCAAGAGTTCAATGTGTTATTTCTGTTGTGAACTTTACAGTATTTTGATATCATGGGAACCACATATCCATAATGTCGAATGGATGGATGGATTACCAAGTACACAATACATTTTCGGAGGCGGAAAATTTTCGATTGGTCACGTGCCGCTCCGACACGTGCAATGGGGCTACTGCATGCTTACAAAAGAAGTTCTCTGTCCTCGTGTAGTTTGCCCATGAGAGATTATTCGCAAAGCACTTGAAGAGAAAATTTAATTTCGTCGACCAATGCGATAATAAAAGTGCGACTGTATCATAATATATTTAACAGACTGTCAATTTGTCCTTGCAATATGAAACTGACTCTGAAAGAGCATTTCATCTGTGGGTAGAATGTGATTATGCGAATAGTATTATGCAAAAAAGTGTGTAAAGTACAAGTCCCCTCGAGCAGCCGGTAAAGGATTAAAACGAGGGGACTTTAAAAATTGTTGTAGGATTGAATGGTGATGATAATGATAGGAATGGTATTAATGGTGTAAATAGTATATATATGGTAAAAATATAATGGTAGTCATAGTAATGATACCCATATACATGTATATTAACATATATATAGTAATAACATACTATGTACAATTAATGTAATACAAATTCTTTCACATTTGTTTTTTTCCGCAATAAAGTCTTTTTATCTTTGTTATTATATGAAGCGTGGATAGTGTCACTAGATGGAAACATATCAAAGGAAATAGTCCCACAGCTATCAGACATGACATTGCCACGTGTGGATTTATGCACGAGTATCGTGAGCGCACCCGCACTTTATATACGAAAGTGCGTACTTGCGTGTGATGACAAGATATGTGTATATATATACACATAAGTGACTCATGCAGCTTTATGGATCCAGTTGATGGCCTTTTACTACTCATACTGTAACACCTGTTAAAATGACACGATTGAATTTTCATTTCGATCTTTATTTTCAATTTGCAATTTGTTTTTACTACTATTTACAATATGTATTTCACATTACATTATATTGAGATATATATTTATCAGAACAAAAAAGTACAGGTACATTATTTATATAATATATACGTATAGATATGTAAATGAAGTATGATTATACATTTATAAGTTATGTAGGTATACATAACTTATAAATGTATTGATACATGTGTAGGCATAAAAATGACGTATGACAATGTAGTGATTGTACAACACATAAAATAAATCGAAAGTCATCATAAGGTCAATTTTTTAATGACTTGAAAAATTATGCACGTTTTTGGCTTTTTTTTTTATTTGAAAAACATATAATAAACTGACAGGGAAAAAAGAGTGTGTGTTTAAGAGAGGGAAATTTGTCGAAACTGTTAAACTAATCCAGCTGCTTTACAGGACCTATTTAGGGCTTCTGTGTTTGATCAGATTGACTGCTCGTTCGACAACATAAGGGTTAATTAAAAAGGGTGCCACGAATTATTTGATTATTCAGCAAAGGTTTCACGTTCTCTGGCAGTTTGACAATTTATAAAACTACTTTTCCTTAAATACATGAGAATGCGAAATAAAATGTCAAATAACCAGAAGAGTCATTCAATTATGCTATTCTGTAAAAAGAGAAATTAATATAAGACTTGTCTCGAATTAAGCAAGCTCTGCTATATACATGTAATAATAATAATATACTAAATAATATAATATAATAATATAATAATAATAATAATAATAATGATAATAATAATAAGGATCAGGGAGAGAAGAGAGGAAGAGGGTTACTAAGTTTAGAGTGTCTTCATCGCCGTATTGTACTGGCTGCGGCATGCTCAGTGATGAATAGTACGGATCCTTTAATGCAATTTGTCCATCATCATGAAGTTGCAAATAATGGGGCATTTTTATATCAAGCGGCAAATAGAGCGGCAAAGGAACTTAATCTTCGATTTGATACAAATAATACCGAACATGGAATAGCGTCATTACCACCTTTGATGCTCAAAAAACATGTAAAGAATGCAGAACATGTACTTCTTTTAGAAAAACATATTAGTAAGCCTGTTCACGGACAATTTTATAATATCGTCAGAGAAATGGGATTGTCTGTAGGTTTGTCTTTTGTATTCCTTAAATCGGCTGGATTAAAATCGGAGACAGAGGGATTTTTGTTCGCTTGTCAGGATGGAGTGATTAATACTTTGGTGTACCGCAGCCGTGTGATGCATATACCTGTTGACGATTCCAACTGTCGTGCATGCAAAAAATACCCGGAGACACTTAGTCATATATTAAGTGCCTGTCCGATTTATGCATGTAACAGATATATAGAAAGACACAATGCTGCACTGAAGGTTTTGTATTACCACCTTCGTCACCAGTACGGTATAGATAAGGAGCCCATTCTGCCGTATGCCCAAATGGATCAAGAGTCCGTTGTAGAAAATGACCAGTGCAAGATATACTGGAATTTTTCTTTCCCCACCACTCATCATATCAGTGCCACCAAGCCTGATATGGTCCTCCAAGATCATAAAAGTAAGATCATTTATGTAGTTGAGTTTTCGGCTCCTGCCGACAGAAACATCTTTAAAAAGGAGGATGAGAAACGGATCAAATATCAAGAGCTCTTATTCGAATTGAGTAAAATGCATCCAGGATATAGAGTCCATTTGATTGTTTTAATTCTCGGCTGCTTAGGAGGGATGAAGGCTTCATTTGTGAGCCAACTGAAGAAGATCCCAACCTGCGAACGTCAAGCCAATTTGTTAGCAGGTAGAATGCAAAAAGCAGTTCTTTTGAATTCTCTTTTTGTGGTCCGACAGCACTGTTCCTTGTAAAAAAAAAACATCTTTAAAGGTAGCTCTAAAAAAGCATCCAACAATTTCATGTCGGCCGCATAAGAACATCGGCGGCAATGGACATGAAGACCCAAAGAACAGAATGGTGAAACTGTACAGAGTAAAAAAAAAGAAACTTTTGCTTACCTTCCAGGGCGAAAGGAGCAAAAGTTGATAAGAATATGTAAAGCAAGAATTGGGAGAGGTTGTTTTAGTGCGGTATTGCCACAGGATGTGGTCGAGTCCCACACGAATAAGTGCGTAAATGCATTTTTTCCTCTCCTAAACTTGTTTTGTAAAAAAAAAAAAAAAAATATATATATATATATATATATATATATATACAGAAATTAATATATAAGACTTGTCTCGAATTAAGCAAGCTCTGCTAATATGCATGTAAATGTTTATTTGAAAAATACACTACCTTATTCAAGCTGAGTTTACAATAATTCCAAATTTACCTTTTTTAAAGTTATTAGCACTTCATATTTTTATGCAAATTTAAAGTTTCTAATTTTTATTATCAGAGTTTAAGGTACAGTCCCAATTTGGCATAAAAGCGTCGGCGCAAAACGAAAATTAATTATAAATCAAAGTAGTGTAAAAATTATTATTAATTATAATAATTAGGAACAGTGTTTTATATAATACACGGAAAAAAATTTAATTGTAATGATTACTATAGTCTACAGTACAGCTCGGATATGTGACCACTTTTTGCGATGAATACAAAAAATGTGTTAATGATTAAAAAGTTGAACAAGAGCGATTACTATAGTAGTTTGTAAGGAGTACATGCACTGCAGTATTCGAGATAAAATTGAGTTTTTGGAATCATTACATTTCTAAATGTATAGATTAAAAGAAAAACTGTACTTGTTCACATATAAAATAGTTATGATTACAGTAGTCTATAGTAAAAACGAATTGTGCTACAGGGCGACGAAAATTAAAGTTTTGTTAATACTGATTCCTATTTGCTTTGTTATGATTACTGTAGTCGTTTGTAAAGGCTCCTGAAATATATATATCACACTCCGCTCAACGCCGATTGTTACCGATGACTAACGAAGATAACCGAATCTTTAATTCGTCAGTCTTCAACACATTATTTACTTTGCAAAGCTTTTCATTATTTTCGTATAATAGATTTAAAGTTTTAAATTGAAAGAAACAATTAACAAAAAGTAAAAAAAAATTAAAAAAATAAAAAATTTTAATATTTTTATAGAATATTATCTATAATACATATTCGACGTTATTCTGTTCGTCTATGTTCGCATTATTGAAGCTATTTTTTTTATAATTTTGTTTTTTTTCAGTCCATCTGTTCGGACTTGTAAAATTTGACTTTTTCCTTGAATTTCATTCTTTATATCAATGATTTAAAAATTATTTTGCAATTCAAATTTTTAGTAAAAAGAGATTATTTTAAAAAAATAAATATGTTTGTTATTTGATTAAGATATTAATTATATTAGAATAATATACATTTAGAAGGGATTGAAAATTACATTAATGATTATTTTGACCAATAAAAAGTAGAATTGATTAAAAATTAGATTGTTTGAAACTTAAATTGAATAAAATTTAAATAAATTGAAAAAATCAATTCGAATTTTAATATATTGAAATTTGTAAAAATTAAAAGTAAAAACAAATCGAATTTGGAAAAATTAAATTTTAAATTGATTAAAATTTAAATAAATTAACAAATTAAAAGAATTAAGTTTAGAAGCGATTAAAAATTTAATTCATGATTGTTTTGCATTTGACCAATAAAAAATTAGGATTGATTAAATGTAGGGTCATTTAAAACTTAAGTCTAATTAATTTTGAATAAATTTCCATTTTAAAAGATTGAAATTTGTATAATTTAAAATTCGAATAAAAATAAATTTGGATAAATTCAATTTTGAATCAATTAAAATTTACATCGATTAAAATTCGAACAAATTTACTATTGAAACGAATTAAATTTGCATAAGCGATTAAAAATTTAATTAATTAATATGAATAATTAGTAAAAATTAGGATTAATTGAAAGTTGGATTGTTTTAAACTTAAACCGAATGCCATTTGGGCACATTATAAATTCAATATATTAAAAAAATAAATTAAAATCTTAATAGATATTTTTTTAAAATTTAATTTGGATGGATTGACAATTTAACTTACGATTGTTTTTACCAATATAATTTATAATTGATTAAATATAAGATCGCTTGAAAAGTATATCGAATGAAATTTGGACAAACTGAAATATACATAGAAAAGAATTCGAATAATTGAATTTTTGATTGTATTTATTGAAAGTTAAGCAGTTAAAGATTTAAGATACTTACAAACAACAATTAATAAAAGTTTTACTTTAACTGATAATATAAGAGATAAGTTATAAATATATTTTAGAATAAATTTCCATGAATAGGAAAAAAGAATTGTTTTAATTTTTAAAGTTTCGAAAAACAGCTTTCCTAAAGTCTTAAATCCAGAAAAGTGAAATTAAAAAATTTAAATTAAATTTTTATAAATAAAGTTAATTGTTCTGTCTCTCAAAATATCTATTTCTTTTTAATTAAATAAAAATTGGCATTAAACGTGTTTTATTCATATTTTAGTAATATATTTAAAATATTTTTAAACGTTTAATAATTTTTTCAAGCATAATATCTAAAAATTTAAAGAAAATTTTCGGTTTTTACTGTTAGAAAATATGCTTTATGTCAAATTATATTTAAAAAATTGTTTAACATACTTATTTCAGTAAGTAAATTTAATTAAAGAATTTTTTTTTGACTTTTTCATAGTTAGAACAGACCTTAAAATATTTGAGGATAAAAATAAATTATTACTATTATAGCTTAAAAAAATATGGTAATAATTTTTTAATATTTCAAGTTTTAGTGTTTCTCGAAAGTGGAAAACTTTTATAGTAGTTATAGTATATAAGAAGACTAAAAGTCATGGTAAACATGTTAAAAGCGATAGATAATCCGTGATGCGTCGTTTAGGTTTTAAATCGTATTTAAGTTAGGTATAGATATATAAGCGAAATTATGTATAATTAGGGTATAATACAGTTGTCTAGAGTAACAATGTAATTAAGTTTAAAGTTGGGAGTCTTGTAAAGAGTGAATTAATATGTGTATAGTAGTCGAACTAAATAAAAAAGTTTTTATTATTTTTATTAGATAAAAATGTGCTTTTTCCGTTTGCAACAGTCTTTGAGAATCAAAACTATATATCGCTACCTTAGTTAGTACAAAGTACTATAGTAAAATAAGAAGGCCGCTTTAGGTCATCTTATTTTACTATAGTGCTACTGTACTAACTACGGTTGTATGCAGTAAATGTGAAATAGAACTTTTTGACTTCCTTTTAACGTAGACTATAGTAATCACTAACATTTGTTTTGTATTCATTTCAAATAAATTCGTAATAAGTGCATTTAACTTGTGGAATGATAACAAAAAAAGCTTTTTAATCATTACAAAAAGTGGTCACATATCCGAGCAGTACTATTCAACTATTGTAATCATTACAATTAAATTTTTTTCCGTGTATGCTTCAAAATGAAATCTGAATGTTGTGTAATATACTTTTCGCCAAGAAATTTGTCGTGGTTTGCAAAATAATTCCTCAGGTTTTTTTATAAGAAATCTAATTTTTTGTTTAATAAGGTTCGGATTCCGTGTGATTGGGAATATTTATCGTGTCACAATCCCAGAAAGAGATTAGCAGCTGGCTATTATATATACGTTAAGGCGGCGGTGGTGAGAGTTTTTTTGCCTAAGCTCGTCAGATTATTTGAATCGGCCGGCAATTCTCCGATAAGAGATCCAGCAAGCGTATCAATTACGAGGGCGATTGTAAGTTATCCGGCTAATCGGTGGCCCACATAACACTTAGGCACCACTTAAGTCACACTCGAACCGTTATTCGCGACCTCCGACAGCCCAACTGATCGTCCGCTGCCCTGTACAACGAGTAATTACTAATTATTACGATGTAATTGTTTGGCATTATGACCCGCGACTATAGAGCTGTATATGCCTAATCTGCATGCAAGGGCGGACTAAATTATTCGCGCTTACACTTCTCCAGTTCCTTAGGCTCAGGTCCATACTTATACACATTAAGAATGCTTATTTTCTGTCCTGGGTGGACAAACTTTACCAACAAAATCCATTACAACTTTTTCCAACTAGTGTAATAAAACTTGGGTTTTTTTAAAAGGAGGAATGGTTGAGTTAATTTAGAATTGGATAATACATGCGCTTTGTAAAAATGAAAAAAGATTTTGTCTAATTGTTGAAATTGACAGGGGTCTCAGTTCAACAGTTTTTGGTTAAAGAAAGACAGAGTCTCTTAGAGTTGCAAAATTCTCGGTTATTTAAAATCCGGTTACATTCTCGAGAATATAACCGAGAATATTCTCCTTCAGGAGAATTTTTGAGAATTTTCTATGTTTGAATGAGCTCCACTATTTTGAAGCACAAACAATTTATTATAAAAGAAATGGAAGTATAACAAAATAATTATCATTATACAGATTAACTATAAGTCAATGAAGTGTAAAAATTATTATTAAATATAACAATTATGAACAATTTTAAAATGAAAGAAAGTAATTTAAATTTGAGAAAAAAATTGTAAATCTCGGAAATAAATTGAAAAAAATTAGGGTGATGAAAAATTGAAGAATATAATTGAAAATTGACAAAAATGATTCAAATTGAGATAAATAATTAAAAATTTAAGAAAATTATCAAGAAATAATATAAATAATTTAAAAATGAAGAAAATAATTAAAATTCAAAAAAATAATTGAAAATATTTTATAATATATTTTAAATAGAGGAAATTTAAAGAAAATTTCAGAAAAATACTTGAAACTTTTAAAAGTTAATTGAAACATAATTTAAACATAATTTAAAATTGAGAAAAACAATTTTTAATCTAAGAGAAAAAATTGCAAAACATACAGAATATACACAATTAAAAATTTTGTGTTAAATTTAACATAAATAACATGTTCCAAACGGTCCACACATAATTTGTGTTAATTTTTAACACAGGGATTTGTGTTGTTTTCTTTATCGTTCGCTTGACAGAAGTAAAATATAATCGCGTCGAGTTATGGAGTCAATATTATTCAATCAGTATTGAACTTTATTATTAAAATGAATTTTCAAAACGAAATTTACGTTTTACAACAAAAAATTAAATGTAAATTGCAGTGTTATTACTAAGAAATTGAGGTTATGTTCAAGAATCAAATGACAATTATTAAATCAACACACGAAAAATTTTTAATTTTAACACAAAAAATTTAACAAGGACAGATTGTTTCACAAATACACAAAATTTTCAACTGTGTATGTACATAAAATAAAAGAAAATCGCAGATAAAGTTGAAAATTGAATAGAAAAATGAAAATTTCAGATAAATAATTAAAATTTTTTTGGAAATTATGGAAAAGAACGTAAGTAATTGAAAATAATAAACAAGTAATACAAATAATTAAAAATGGAATTAAATAATTGAAAATAATTGAAAATTAAAGAAAATAATGGTAAATTTGAGAAAAATATTAAAAATTTTTAGAAAATAATTTTAAAAAATAGGAATTATTAAAACTTGTGGAAAATAATTGGAAAATGATTTTAAAATTTCAAACTTGAAGACAATAATAGAAATATGATGAAAACAATGATAAGTTGAAAAAAATTTTGTTATTTTTCTTTCAATTATCAACTATTTTTTTAAAATTTCAATTTAAATCTTTAATCTTCAATTTAATTCTTTAATCTTCCATTTATTTCTTTAATTTTCATCAGTTTTCAATTGACAATTTATTTTTTTCCTTAAATTTTATGATTATTCAACAATTAAAATTTTTTTTTTAAATGCCGATAATTCTCACCATTTATTAAATTTTTTTTTCAATTGCTAATTATTTTTCTTTTTTTAGTTAATTATTTTCGTCAATATTTTATTATTTATGTCATTGTAATTTTTCTTTTAATTATCAATTATTTTCTTGAAATTTACATTTAATTTGTTAATTTCCAATTTATTTCTTCAATTTTTAATTATTTTCTTTAATACTACAAAATTTTCTTTAAATTTCAATTATTTTGACCGATTTTCAATTAATTCCTTAATAATAATTAATTCCCGCTTTTTCTCAATTATCAATTATTTTCTTTTAATACAATTCTTGAATTTCCAATTGATTTCTTTAATTTTCATTTATTTTCAATAATTTTTTTCCATAATTTTCATCAGTTTTAAATTGGCAATTCATTATTCTCCTTCAGTTTTATGAATATTCGTGAATTACAATTTTTTTTTTGTATGAATGACGATTATTCTCACCATTTGTCGAGTTTTTTTCAATTGTTAATTAATTAATTATTTTCGTCATACCTATTGTAATTTTTCTTTTGATTATTATCAATTATTTTCTTGAAATTTCCATTTAATTCTTTAATTTCCAATTTTTGAACGCGGGATATATTATTAAATAATAAAATAAATAAATAAATTTTTAATTATTTTCTTTTCAAATTTCAAATATTTTCTTTAATCTTCAACTTTTTTATCGATTTTCAATTGATTTCTCAATATTCAACAATTCTCTTATTTTTTCAATTAATGTATTCACTGATAAAAATAGTTTTAAAATTTTAATTCAATTATCCAATTCTAGAACTACCTTTCTCTTCAATTCTCAGTTATTTTCTTCAAATTTAAATTTCACTTTTAAATTTTCAAATATTTTCTTTAATATTAAAAAATTATCGCTTTTATTATTTTTTTTTCGATTAGCAATAAGTTTCTTTATTTTAAAAAACAATTGTTCAATTATTTTCTTTATTTTTTGATTCTATTCTTCAATTTATATTTCCATTCTTCAGTTTTCAATTGTTTTCTTCTATAATTATTATTAATTCTCGGCTTTTTTTATTTTTTTTTTTCGATTATTAATGTAGTTGTTAAATGTGCAATTATTTCCAACAATTGTTCCTATAATTTTCTTAATTTTTCAATTTGCAATTATTTTCTTTAAACTTAATATTTCTTGTTTAATTTTTACAACTATTTTTTTCAGTTGTCTATTAATCTAGTCATTTTTGGAATTTTGTTTTTAATTGACAAAAATTTTCTTAATTCTCATATTTTCTTCAATTTTTTAACTATTTCCTTCAATTTTTTCAATTTTTAATTATTATCTTAAAATTTTTGTAATTATTCTTTGATTTTTTAAATTATTTTGTTCGATTGTGTATTAATCTAGTTATTTTTTGAAACATGAAATAAATAACTGATAATTGAAAAAAAGTAATTGAAAAAAGTCGAGATTACTGAATGTTGAAACAAACAATTATTGAAAATTGAACAAAATAATTAAAAATTAAAGAAAATTGAAGAAAATAATTGAAAATTGAAGAAAGTACTTAAAAATTAAAGACAATATTTGAAAACAGCAGAAAAATTTAGAAATCGAAGGAAATAATTGCAAATTGATGAAAATCATTTAAAAACTATCAATTTAAATAAAAATTGAAAGAAAAACTTAATTTAAAAAAGCTAAGAATTGTTAAATATTGAAGAAAATTGAGAAGAAATTGAAAATTGAAAGAAATTGAGAAATTGAAAGAAATATGAAAAAATAATTGGAAATTGAAGAAAATAGAAAATGTGATTTAATGAAAATTGTTGAATAATAATTGATAAATTGAATTGAAGTTTCAATAACATAATTGATAATTGAAAAAAAAAATATTAAAAAAAGCCGAGAATTATTGATTATAGAAGAAAATAATCGAAAATCGAGGATCTATTGAGATGTGAAATAAATAAATGATAATTGAAAAAAATAGTTGAACAAAGTCGAGAATTATTGAATATTAAATTTAATAATTAAAAATTGAAGGAAATAATTAAAAATTGATGATAATACTTGTCAATTGCAAAAAATAATTTAGAGTTGAAGAAAAAAATAAAAAAATAATTGAAAATCGTAGAAAATATTTCAGAATTAAAGAAATTTATTAGAAATTGATAAAAATAATTAAAAATTGAGAAATAAAATTGAAATTCGAATACAATAGTTGAGAATTAAAGAAAATTACTGAACAGTTGGATTGAAAAAAAAGAAAATAATTTAAAATTAAAAAAAAAATGGATAAAGCCAGGAATTATATTTAATATTGAACAAAACTTTAAAAATTGAAGAATAGAATTGTTATTTAAAGAAATTAATTGAGAATTGACAAAAATATTTGAACAATTGAACAATTAAATTGAAAATAGAAGAAAATTATTGAAAATTGAAGGAGGTTTTGAAACATGAAATAAATAACTGGTAATTGAAAAAACATAATTGAAAAAAGTCGAGATTACTGAATATTGAAACAAACAATTGAAAATTGAACAAAATAATTAAAAATTAAAGAAAATTGAAGAAAATAATTGAAAATTGAAGAAAGTACTTAAAAATTAAAGACAATATTTGAAAACAGCAGAAAAATTTAGAAATCGAAGGAAATAATTGCAAATTGATGAAAATCATTTAAAAACTATCAATTTAAATAAAAATTGAAAGAAAAACTTAATTTAAAAAAACTGAGAATTGTTAAATATTGAAGAAAATTGAGAAGAAATTGAAAATTGAAAGAAATTGAGAAATTGAAAGAAATATGAAAAAATAATTAAAAATTGAAGGAAATAATTGAAAATTGAATCAAATAATTGGCAATTGAAAAAAATAATTTAGAGTTGAAGAAAATAATTAAAAATTGATTAAAATAATTGAAAATCGTAGAAAATATTTCAGAATTAAAGAAATTAATTAGAAGTTGATGAAAATAATTAAAAATTGAAGAAAATAATTGGCAATTGAAGAAAATAGTAGAAAATCGAAGAAAATAATTCAAAATGGAACAAAATAATTGAGAATTGTAGGAAATAATTGGAAACTGAAGAAAATAATTGAAATTTAAAAAACAATTGGAAGTTGAAGAAAATAATTGAGAATTTAGAAAAAATCATTGTAAAAAGTCTAAAGTTATTGAATATTGAAAAAAACAATTGAAAATTAAAGAATGGAATTGAATGTCGAAAATTATAATTGAGAATTAAAGAAAATAATTCAAGAATTGAACAATTGGATTCAAAGTAGAAGAAAATAAGTGATAATTGAAGAAAAAAGAAATTGAACAACCCAGGAATTATAGAATTTGAAGAAAACAATAAAAAATGAAGAATGTAATTGTAATTTGAAGAAATTAATTAAAAATTGTAGAAAATAATTTGAAATTGAAGAAAATAATTGTCAATTAAAGAAAATAGTAGAAAATCGAAGAAAATAATTCAAAATGGAAGAAAATAAAATAATTGAGAATTGTAGAAAATAATTGGAAATTAAAGAAAATAATTGAAAATTGAAAAGAATAATTGTCAGATGAAGAAAATAATTGTGAATTTCTGAAAATAGTTGAATAATTGAAGAATTGAATTCAAGCTTCAAGAACGTAATCGATAACACACAAAATTACACAAAATTTGCACAAAATGTAAAAAAAAAATTTTTTTTAAAAAATGTTAAAAAACGTTTCTTTTAATTCTACATAAAAAAAAGGAACAATTCATGTTCTTAAAATTTTTTTTTAACTAACCGTTTTTGAGTTATCAACCTTTGAAAAAAATGGCTAATTTTTTAGACAAATGACCTTATTATTTTTAAAAATTATCGTACAATAAAAAAATTAAATTAGGCTACAGAGTTGCAACTTTTTCTGAATTGTGCAACTTTTTATTATTATCATATAATGTTCTATAGAAACTTTTATTTTTGCTATAGTGGCAGAAGCGAAATTTTTGGAACACCTGCGGTTTCTTCAATTTCAACAGTATGAATTTGTTTAAACGATTAGTACAATTGTTAATTTTAGTCTGTTATTAATAATTGGTAGAAAAGTTGCAAAAATGAAAACAAGTAGCAATTCTGTAGCTTAATGTGATAAAAAATTAAAGTTAAAGAATAATAATTTGTTTAAACAATTGTTAAAATTTTATTCTTAATTTGTTGTAAGTAACAAGTTACATTCGTCTTGAGAAGTTGCAACTATGTGTCTTAGTTTAATAAAAATTAAAAATAAACAATAATTATTTGTTTAAACAATTGGTTTCAATTTTTAGTTTGTTGTTAGTAATTGGTATCATTAAGCTTGAAAAATTGCAAAATTAAGAAAAAATTGCAACTCTGTAGTTTAATTTGATAAAAAGTTGAAATTAAACAATATTATAATTTTTTTAGACAATTGGTAGAATTGATATTTTTAGTTTGTTGTTAGCAATTGGTTACATTCCTCTTCGAATATTGCAAAATTGCGAAAAATTTGCAACTCCGTAATTTAATTTGATAGAAAGTTTAAATTAAACAATAATAATTTGTTTAAACAATTGATACAATTGTTATTCTTAATTTGTTGTACGTAACAGGTTACATTTGTCTTGAAAAGTTGCACAATTGGAAAAAAGTTTCAACTGTATTGCTTGATTTGATAAAAAATTGAAATTAAACAATTATTGTTTATACAATTTTGGTAGAACTTTGATTTTTAGTTTGTTGTTAGTAATTAGTTTAATTTAGCTTGAAAAGTTGCAAAATTAAGAGAAAATTGCAATCTCGTAGTTTAATTTAATAATAAATTAAAACTAATAAATAAAAATTTGTTTAAACAATCAGTCTACACTGCAAAAACATGTTTCTTAAGTTGTTCAAAAATGTCTTAAATTGAGACATTTTTCGTGTCTTAGACACCAAAAGTATCTTAATTTAAGACATTTTTATCCAATTTAAGACACCATGTTTTTGCAGTGTAATTGTTAGTTTTAGTTTGTTCTTAGTAACTGGTTACATTAGTATTGAAAAGTTGCAAAATTAAGAAAAAGTTGCAACTCTGTAGCCTAATTTGATAAATATTTGTAAATAGACAGTAATAATTTGTTTAAATAAATTAGCAATTATATCAAACAATTGTTAGAAATCTATATTGATGCTATAGTTATTGAAAATGGTTCAAAAAGTTGTCAAAAAAGTAGTAAAAAATATATTTTTAACGCTTGTTTATGTATTTTTGCATTTTTGGAGGACCACTAAAAATAGCTAATATTAAAAAATGGTTAAGTAAACAATTGGACATTATATTTTTTAAGTCTCCTAAAGAAAAACAGAGTTTGACAATTTTTCCATTGGTTTTTTAATGATTCTTTTGAATTTCTCGAATGGACTTTCCAAAATTTTAATTTTGAAAAATTCTAAAATGGTCAAATAATGTTTTTCTTCATTTTTCATCATATATAGGTACTATAATTTATTTTAGATGTCAAAATTACGTAAAAAAAAATTGGCACCTCAGTGGGACAGAAACAGAATATTTATTAATATTAAAAGAATATGGATTTGGTAAAAAAGAATGGACTTTTTGTAAACATAAAAGTAAACAGGTTTTGTAATTTCATTTCTTTGAACATCGAGTATGTCAGGACAAATATTCCATATTTAGAATTGCAAACGTGAGTTTAGAAAAACTTTTCGGTACGTGGAGAATGTTTCCGAGAATGTGACAGTAGCACGCATGTGACATTTCAAGGAAAATAAGTGTGAAGATGTGCAAAAAACTGGACTGGAATTAAGAATTTATCGATCGAGAATATTTCAAAGCACAATTTATAATGTAAATTGATTTAAGAGCTTTCTACACCGAGGGACTGTTTTAATAGAAAAAAATTGTCGAGCAAACTTATATAGATGTGATATTTAGGAAAATGATTTTGGAAAAACTATCGAGTGATAGTTATATATTTGTATATATAAATAAAATGTATTTTCCAGTGTCTATAGACTACACGGAAAAAAATTTAATTGTAATGATAACAATAGTTGAATAGTACTGCTCGGATATGTGACCACTTTTTGTAATGATTAAAAAGCTTTTTTTATTATCATTCCACAAGTTAAATGCACTTATTACAAATGGTCGAGTCCATACCAAGTGATCACACCAATTTCAGTCATATTGAGTAATATTTACGAAATTGATATTTTGGGTTCCTTTAGGAGTAAAAAAAAAATTTTAATTATTTTTAAAAAATTCAAAATATTTTCGAAAATATTCAAATTCGAAATTTTATGTACTATTTTTTTTGTGTTATCATAACTTCTGTAATTTTGAAGCAATTGAGATCATTTTTTTTTTAAATTACTCGTATTTAAATACTCTTTCAAGAAAAATTATAATAATTAAGAAATTGTTTATAATTAAATTTTTATTAAAAAAATTAAATTATTTATTTAAACAAAATCTAAAGTATATCATCGTTCTTTTTCAAAAAATTCATAAACATAGCCTATAATGTGCTTAAAAATTTAAGCCAAAGAAAAAGATGGTATGTATTATAGTTTTTGAGAAAAAAATTATTAAGTTATGCTAGCGCGGCGCGGACCGGTGTCACCGCTACTCAACGCGTAGTTCCGTAGTAACCGAAATGTATGTATATTTTTACATAATGTAAATATAGTTAGTGTATTATATTTAAATTATAAGCTTCAGAAAGTCACACTGATCTTTTCATAGTACATGGACATCAAACTTTAGAATTAAAAAAATCGGAGAAAATAATTAAAGTAAAAAAAAGTAATTAAAAAATTGGTAATTTATAGAAAAATAATAAAAATAACTAAAAATTAGGAAAATTAATAAAATTTAAGAATAATAATTGAAAATTTGTTAAATCAATTGAAAAATAATTAATATAATTAAAAACTGGTAAAAATAAGTGAAAATAAGTGAATAATTAAAATAATTTAAAACTGAAGAAATAAAAATAATGGACTGGTAAAATTATAAAAATTCGCGATGTTCAGGGGTGTTAATTTTTTTTCTTATGCAATTTTAGACCTAAAATTATGGGGTAATGTCAAAAATAGAGAAACAAATAATTTGCGGAGTTTGAGAAATTTATTCTAAGAAAAACTTAAATTTTAAAAATTAAACCTCCTTCACAATTTTCATTTTTTCCATCGACAATTTTTTTGTAGGATTTTTAAATGATTTTCTACAATCCATCGTATGGATTTTGAAAAATAAAATTTCGAAAATGACCAAAAAAATATTGTTTTTTAATTTTTATGTAATACCATAATTCTACATCTTAATTGATGTAAGAAAAAAAATGACACCTCTGAGCATCAAAACTTTTGTTGAGTTAAAATTTCACCTATCTCTCCCCTTAAAGAATGATAAAAATAGTTTGAAAATAGTTGAAAGAAATGAAAACTATAATAAATTTAAAAGATGACAAAATTTTATAAGGAGAAAAATGATTAAAAATTTGAAACATAAAGTATGAAACATAAAATTTGTCAGTACTGCGAAGTACTGACAAACTTCGCAGGTGTTGACAGATTGAATTAATGAATGAAATTTAAAGATTATTATAAATAACTATTTTTAATCAATGTTTGTAAAAAAAAATTTCAAATCAATCTTATAAGTTCACATAATAGAAAAAATTATATGAATTTGTGTTGATATCTATAATTAAATTCAATATTTAATATTTTAAAGATTTCGAATTTGCCGCTAACATTTGTAGTTCTTAACTTGCCGCTAGGTGCGTGTATTTCTCGAAAGAGAGATCGTTGAGTATTTTCTATATAAGCAAGCAAGCTTTAATTAAAAATTCACATTATCAAAAGCAGGTTTTTCAAAAAATTTTCCTGTTTAAAACTTAAAACTAGAAATTAAAAATATATGTTCGTTACAATAAAAATATATTAATATGTAAGTGGATAATATTGCTAGATAGGGACCACAGTTAGACAATAAGACTAGTATAAGTATAAATAGTGTATTCTATTGTACAGAAACGGATCTCAATAAAGATTAATTAAATTAAAAAAAAAATAAATTAATTAAAAATTCACTTATATACAGGTTTGTATCCTTTGATTTTTTATCGTTTTGCGTTTGTAGTTGAAGTGATTGAATTTGGGTCATTATTAGTACTAGTCTCACTTTTTTCTAATTTTTTGACCATTAAAGGTACACAAAAATTTCATTCCTTCGTACCCCTTGAGAATAAAATTGAAAAAATTTTTTTTCAAATTCTGTGCACAGCACAATTAAAATAAAAAAATAAACATGACGATTAACTGTATTTATATTATGTAATAATATACATACATTTCGGTTACTACGAAACTACGCGTTGAGTAGCGGTGACACCGGTCTGCGCCGCGCTAGCATAACTTAATAATTTTTTTCTCAAAAACTATAATACATACCATCTTTTTCTTTGGCTTAAATTTTTAAGCACATCATAGGCTATGTTTATGAATTTTTTGAAAAAGATCGATGATATACTTTAGATTTTGTTTAAATAAATAATTTAATTTTTTTAATAAAAATTTAATTATAAACAATTTCTTAATTATTATAATTTTTCTTGAAAGAGTATTTAAATACGAGTAATTTAAAAAAAAATGATCTCAATTGCTTCAAAATTACAGAAGTTATGATAAAACAAAAAAAATAGTACTCAAAATTTTGAATTTGAATATTTTCGAAAATATTTTGAATTTTTTAAAAATAATTAAAATTCATTTTTTTTACTCCTAAAGGAACCCAAAATATCAATTTCGTAAATATTACTCAATATGACTGAAATTGGTGTGATCACTTGGTATGGATTCGACCAAATTTATTTGAAATGAATACAAAACAAATGTTAGTGATTACTATAGTCTACGTTAAAAGGAAGTCAAAAAGTTCTATTTCACATTTACTGCATACAACCGTAGTTAGTACAGTAGCACTATAGTAAAATAAGATGACCTAAAGCGGCCTTCTTATTTTACTATAGTACTTTGTACTGGCTAAGGTATACTGAAAAAAATATGTTTGTCAAAATCAACTATTTGTCTATAGTTGAAGCCATTTTAGTTAAAATGACAAGGATTCCAAGTTAAGCTTGCAATCGAAGCAAAGTTAGTTCTAATACACATCAAACTTGTTTGTTTGTAATTCTTAAAAACGGGGGAAAAAATTGTCAATCAGCTAAAAATTTACAGTTTTCTATAGTGCAAATGAGTAAAGTTGTATTACATAATCTTAAAATAATACAAAAGTATACATTAAACTTTTAATAATGTTTTTTGAAACGGTGTGGCTATTTCTCCCGACCATCGGGAGATGTAAGTGACGGTAGAAATTTTCTCCCGACAATCGGGAGATATAGTGACGGGAAATTATTTCTCCCGACACCTGGAATATTAACTTATGTAGCCCGATTGTCAAGGTAGAGAAAAAAAGAAATTTAATGCATCGGTTTGTAGAAAGTAGAAATGTAGTATATCTTTCTATCTGAACTTCTAAATAATATGCAATAACGTGATACAGGCAAGTATTTACACATAACCTTAAATTTAGGGGCTAATAGTCGATAAAACAGAGTTATATGCAATACCGAAAGTAGAGAATATAAGTATTCTGCTGGCGGGAAATTTTCAATTAAATTATTTACCTTTTAAAAGTGCCCATTATTAAAATAAAAGTTTGTTTTAAATGTTTTAAATTAACGCTTTTGTGTTTATAGCAAATAAGGAAAAGCCTGCGGGATTTTTTTACAGCACGATATTTAAATTTATAATACAAACTTTTTTTTCAAAACTCAAACTTTTTTACTTTACATATTTTTAAACTTAAGTTTCTATACTATTTACCAAGTTCCACTTTTGGCAAAACTAGAATCCAAAATTTTTAGGCCGCTTGTACATCTCACCTGTTCCAAGTTTTTGCAATGTATAGAAAAGGATAGACAATATGTCTGTCAAAGTTGAAATAAAAAATTTTAACAATAAACAAAAAGTTTTGTAAGTAACAGGTAACAGTTAAAATACATATTTCAGAGGTAAAATAATTAAATATTTATAAGAAAAGGGACTATTAGTTTGTAAAAAATGTAGACATTTTATATAAACATTAAACTTCTAACTTTAAGAAATACCTTTTATTAAACAATTTCATTCCTAATAGATAAAACGAACATATATATTTATAATCTTTGTATTACACATTTGAAATCTTAATTCTAGTAAAATTCCTTATTTACATTTATTTTCTCTGTCACTATTTTTTAACTTTCTAAACATATTTACAAAGTTCGACTGTTAGCAAAAGCAGAATTCAAAATACTTCTATAAATGATCATTGAAAATTAAAATCTAGATGTTTAAATATAAATGAAGGTTTTTAATAAACAGATTTTTAAAATTTACTTTAGAAATAAAATACATAGTAAAATATCCATAAAAAAGTACTATTAATTTGAAATTAAATTTTAAGAGGTACTTTGATCTTCGCTCCTGCAATAATGACAGAACGAATTAATGGTTTTACGCCCTAATTTCGTATATAAACATTAAACATAATACCATCTGAGGCATCTGTCACACCTCTTACTGTCTTCAAAAACGCACAGGAAAAAATGTTTTTAATATTGTGCTCTGACCTCCCAGATTTGTTCAAAATGAAAAAAATACACCTATTTTTTTTATTGAATTCGAAGAAAATCACAGAAAAGGCAATTATTTTTTTAATAATTGTTTAAACAAATAATTATTGTTATTAATTTTTAACTTTCGTCAGAAAGTTTGTTGTTGTTTTGGTTGTTATTGTTGTACATGAGATGCAATTCTAAAGCACCGACTACTGATTTCTAATCAGTTTTTAATTATTCGGGGGAAACAAAATCTGAAATGAGGGTACAATGTTATACTTGAGATGCAATTCTAAAGCACCGACTACTGATTTCTAATCATTTTTTAATTATATTTACGTCTTATAAAGTTCCAAATTTCCAGTGTTATTAATTATGTTATATTTTATGCAACGTTATTAGATTTTAATGATGTTACGGAAATATATATTTTCCTTCGAAAAGCCAAACTCAGTCACTTGTACGTCCATCGTTCTCTTCGAAACGTTAAGATTAAACCTTGAATATTATACGAAGTGAAAAATTATAGAATAAAACTTTTATAGTTTTTACATCGGTATTATTTTACTTTTTACGTAATCTTTTGACACTTTTATTGCATATATTTGAATATTATGTGTATATGGTTTCTTTTAAAAAAATGAGTAAAACGGACATTGAAAACATTGACACCTCCAACGAGGGTAAGTAAATTAATTATAATTATTATCAAAGTGCATCTAGAGATATTGTGAAAACATTCCATTCACTAATCGAACCAACTAATAATTATTAATTAATTATTAATTATATATTCAAACCATTATATTTTGTCGTTGCGGACTATTTCTAGAAATGTAATAAAATGTAATAAAAAAACATTGAAAGAATTTAGATAATATAAATTTTTTTATTGTCAATTGTTCAAAATAGTCTAATTTATTTAAATTAACAAACTATTGCATGAAAAAAGGCAAAACAATTAGTGAAAATTTATTTTCACCTGCGAAATGCTAAGATTTTCCATATTTTAAAAGAATGTTATAAAGAATAGTGACAGAGAAAATAAATGTAAATAAGGAATTTTACTAGAATTAAGATTTCAAATGTGTAATACAAAGATTATAAATATATATGTTCGTTTTATCTATTAGGAATGAAATTGTTTAATAAAAGGTATTTCTTAAAGTTAGAAGTTTAATGTTTATATAAAATGTCTACATTTTTTACAAACTAATAGTCCCTTTTCTTATAAATATTTAATTATTTTACCTCTGAAATATGTATTTTAACTGTTACCTGTTACTTACAAAACTTTTTGTTTATTGTTAAAATTTTTTATTTCAACTTTGACAGACATATTGTCTATCCTTTTCTATACATTGCAAAAACTTGGAACAGGTGAGATGTACAAGCGGCCTAAAAATTTTGGATTCTAGTTTTGCCAAAAGTGGAACTTGGTAAATAGTATAGAAACTTAAGTTTAAAAATATGTAAAGTAAAAAAGTTTGAGTTTTGAAAAAAAAGTTTGTATTATAAATTTAAATATCGTGCTGTAAAAAAATCCCGCAGGCTTTTCCTTATTTGCTATAAACACAAAAGAGTTAATTTAAAACATTTAAAACAAACTTTTATTTTAATAATGGGCACTTTTAAAAGGTAAATAATTTAATTGAAAATTTCCCGCCAGCAGAATACTTATATTCTCTACTTTCGGTATTGCATATAACTCTGTTTTATCGACTATTAGCCCCTAAATTTAAGGTTATGTGTAAATACTTGCCTGTATCACGTTATTGCATATTATTTAGAAGTTCAGATAGAAAGATATACTACATTTCTACTCTCTACAAACCGATGCATTAAATTTCTTTTTTTCTCTACCTTGACAATCGGGCTACATAAGTTAATATTCCAGGTGTCGGGAGAAATAATTTCCCGTCACGTACTATATCTCCCGATTGTCGGGAGAAAATTTCTACCGTCACTTACATCTCCCGATGGTCGGGAGAAATAGCCACACCGTTAGGGTTGGAAAGTTTCATGAAACTTTCCTAATTGAAATGTTTCATGAAAGTTTCAATGCTTCATGAAACATTTCAAAGTTTCAATATGGCGCAAATACATGGGCAAACTAACCTTACCTTACTTGACAAATAAATTTGAAGGCGCGAAATTTAAATTCTATCCCCTCCACTGAAAGTTTCATGAAACTTTGAAACTTTCGTCCATGAAACATTGAAACTTTCAATGAAAGTTTCAATGTTTCAATGAAACGATTCACAGCTTACAACCCTACACACCGTTTTTGAAAATGTCAAATCAACATAACCTTCAAATATATGACGGCCACAACTAAGTCATTTACCGTAACCACTAATGTTTTAGAGATAGAAAATATTAATATTTTATAAAATAATAGACTTTCTGAGTAATAAAAACAGTCGGTCCTACAATTTCTGATGTTCAATATAATATAATTTCTAATTTCTTAGACTGAAAATTATCCTTGTATTTTAACTAGGCTTCCCTAGTTGGCGCCTTAACTAACAAGGAAAACTGGTTGATTCCTTGTGTACGGGTGCAAGGGATTTTTTTCAGTGTAGCGATATAGTTTTGATTCTCAAAGACTGTTGTAAACGGAAAAAGCACATTTTTATCTAATAAAAATAATAAAAACTTTTTTATTTAGTTCGACTACTATACACATATTAATTCACTCTTTACAAGACTCCCAACTTCAAACTTAATTACATTGTTACTCTAGACAACTGTATTATACCCTAATTATACATAATTTCGCTTATATATCTATACCTAACTTAAATACGATTTAAAACCTAAACGACGCATCACGGATTATCTATCGCTTTTAACATGTTTACCATGACTTTTAGTCTTCTTATATACAATAACTACTATAAAAGTTTTCCACTTTCGAGAAACACTAAAACTTGAAATATTAAAAAATTATTACCATATTTTTTTAAGCTATAATAGTAATAATTTATTTTTATCCTCAAATATTTTGAGGTCTATTTTATACACTATTCTAACTATGAAAAAGTCAAAAAAAAATTCTTTAATTAAATTTACTTACTGAAATAAGTATGTTAAACAATTTTTAAATATAATTTGACATAAAGCATATTTTCTAACAGTAAAAACCGAAAATTTTCTTTAAATTTTTAGATATTATGCTTGAAAAAATTATTAAACGTTTAAAAATATTTTAAATATATTACTAAAATATGAATAAAACACGTTTAATGCCAATTTTTCTTTAATTAAAAAGAAATAAATATTTTGAGAGACAGAACAATTAACTTTATTTATAAAAATTTAATTAAAATTTTTTAATTTCACTTTTCTGGATTTAAGACTTTAGGAAAGCTGTTTTTCGAAACTTTAAAAATTAAAACTATTCTTTTTTCCTATTCATGGAAATTTATTCTAAAATATATTTATAACTTATCTCTTATATTATCAGTTAAAGTAAAACTTTCATTAATTGTTGTTTGAAAGTATCTTAAATCTTTAACTGCTTAACTTTCAATACATACAATGAAAAATTCAATTATTCGAATTCTTTTCTATGTATATTTCAGTTTGTCCAAATTTCATTCGATATACTTTTCAAGCGATCTTATATTTAATCAATTATAAATTATATTGGTCAAAACAATCGTAAGTTAAATTGTCAATCCATCCAAATTAAATTTTAAAAAAATATCTATTAAGATTTTAATTTATTTTTTTAATATATTGAATTTATAATGTGCCCAAATGGCATTCGGTTTAAGTTTAAAACAATCCAACTTTCAATTAATCCTAATTTTTACTAATTATTCATATTAATTAATTAAATTTTTAATCGCTTATGCAAATTTAATTCGTTTAAATAGTAAATTTGTTCGAATTTTAATCGATGTAAATTTTAATTGATTCAAAATTGAATTTATCCAAATTTGTTTTTATTCGAATTTTAAATTATACAAATTTCAATCTTTTAAAATGGAAATTTATTCAAAATTAATTAGACTTAAATTTTAAATGACCCTACATTTAATCAATCCTAATTTTTTATTGGTCAAATGCAAAACAATCATGAATTAAATTTTTAATCGCTTCTAATCTTAATTCTTTTAATTTGTTAATTTATTTAAATTTTAATCAATTTAAAATTTAATTTTTCCAAATTCGATTTGTTTTTACTTTTAATTTTTACAAATTTCAATATATTAAAATTCGAATTTATTTTTTCAATTTATTTAAATTTTATTCAATTTAAGTTTCAAACAATCCAATTTTTAATCAATTTTACTTTTTATTGGTCAAAATAATCATTAATTTAATTTTTAATCCCTTCTAAATGTATATTATTCTAATATAATTAATATCTTAATCAAATAACAAACATATTTATTTTTTTAAAATAATCTCTTTTTACTAAAAATTTAAATTGCAAAATAATTTTTAAATCATTGATATAATGAATGAAATTCAAGGAAAAAGTCAAATTTTACAAGTCCGAACTGATGGACTGAAAAAAATCAAAATTATAAAAAAAATAGCTTCAATAATGCGAACATAGACGAACAGAATAACGTCGAATATGTATTATAGATAATATTCTATAAAAATATTAAAATTTTTTATTTTTATTTATTTTTATAACTTTTTTTTACTTTTTGTTAATTGTTTTTTTCAATTTAAAACCTTAAATCTATTATACGAAAATAATGAAAAGCTTTGCAAAGTAAATAATGTGTTGAAGACTGACGAATTAAAGATTCGGTTATCTTCGTTAGTCATCGGTAACAATCGGCGTTGAGCGGAGTGTGATATATATATTTCAGGAGCCTTTACAAACGACTACAGTAATCATAACAAAGCAAATAGGAATCAGTATTAACAAAACTTTAATTTTCGTCGCCCTGTAGCACAATTCGTTTTTACTATAGACTACTGTAATCATAACTATTTTATATGTGAACAAGTACAGTTTTTCTTTTAATCTATACATTTAGAAATGTAATGTTTCCAAAAACTCAATTTTATCTCGAATACTGCAGTGCATGTACTCCTTACAAACTACTATAGTAATCGCTCTTGTTCAACTTTTTAATCATTAACACATTTTTTGTATTCATCGCAAAAAGTGGTCACATATCCGAGCTGTACTGTAGACTATAGTAATCATTACAATTAAATTTTTTTCCGTGTATAGTTGTACCTGTTTTGTTCGTGGTATCAATAAAGTAACATTATACCAATAGTCTCATGAGGCTAATGCAAAAGAATGGATTTCTGGAAAGGACATTACTCCAAGTTTTGCTTCTTCTTTTGTCTTCGGCAACATAATGGAACACTGACTATCGGTTACGTATAATCCATAATAGAGCAAAAAGAAACTAATTCAGGGTTTAGAGGCAGTATCTATATATTCTCTAAAAGAGAACTTTTCTCTTATCCTATTACTGCTCGTATGAAAAATGTTGTATTTCTAGACTTTAGTCTCACTTTGGCAAAGTATTTTATGACCATGGATATCCTGAATTTGATACTATACATAAAGACGACAAATAGATTTGACATTCATTCAGTCATGAAAGCTAGAAATATTTCAATACATTGCATGTAGCTAAACAGAAAATAATCATGGTGAAAATGATTGTGAAAGTGACGTTGAAAATGGTGAAATTGATGATAAAAATAGAAATACAAATTATGATGAAAAGGATGATGAATCCTAAGTATTTTTCTCCGCTGAATGCAAATTTGAAGTCAAAGTTAATAGATTCACGAAACTTTTTGAGTTAACCTAAAAAAATTGATTTTTTTAGTGTTTTTGAGCAGTTTTTTTGCAATTATCTAAAAAAAATTAGTGAATTTGGTTATTTTGACTTCGGATTCAGAGTCAGTGGAGAAGTTATAAAAAAAAGAATTTTAAATGCAAAAAAATAAGAATATGAATATGAATCACGAGATATTCTCAGTGGCGTAACTATTAAGGGGCGAAGTGGGGCAGTGCCCCGGGGCCCTTGAGCTTAGGGGGCCCTTAGTCAACCCTAATAGACCCTTTTTTTAAAAATATTCTAAAAACCTTACTAATTGTAGTAATTTATGAATTTTTCGTCATGTGTAATCAATAATTATCAATATTTTAAATATAATAGTTAAAATCAATTTATTTAAATAAAATAAATATTTATTTACGACAAAATTTAATAATATTTTAGAATTAAAAAGAATTGCAAAAAATAATTTAGGGGAGAGTGGCCATCAGTGTACCAGTTTTTTCAATGAACCATTTCAATTTTCTCAGAAACAATTAAATAAAAATTCTCCTAATTTTAAATATAAATGAAGTTTGCGTAAACACACTACGTCCATCAGTTTAAGACATGTGGATTTATTCTTTACAGAGAAAACTAAAAAAAACTGTTTTTGATGCACTGAAGAAAAAATTTACCTAAAATACAAACACGTTTTTTAATTGAAATAAGGTAATTTAAAAATAAATAAACTTACGATTTATTTTGTATCGGGCCTTAACTACAATATTCTAATGAGATAAAGATTTTGAAATATTGGATTAAGTTATAAAAAACCATTTTTGTTGCAAATGTCATGTTGATTCAATGTACCAGGGAACAATGAACCACCTGGAATTTTAGTGTATTTTCAATTTCCAGATTGGTATGCCTGATTATAAAACTAGGCATGCGTACAGCATGTTACAGCGGTTGTTATCAGTACTCTTCTCAACATAGCAAAAAGAAAATCCCATTTTAGCTAGTTAACTTCAATTTGAGGTATATTTATGTTATACATTATCAATTAAAAAGTATTAAGTAATAATTTTTTATAGTATTTGATAGAAAAAAGTTTTTTCACAAAGTGAAAATTGCAATATTATTATTGTTGAACATTTTTAGTGTTTTTATAGAGGTGGTTCATTGTGTACCCAGGTTGTTGAAAATGAAAATAGCGTGTTAGTTTAGAAAAATCCTAAATTTTATTACTTAATCAAAATAAATCGGGTATAATATGTGTGCATTACCTAGAGAAGTGTTCCAGTTTTATATTGATGCAAAAAAGTACTTGAAATTGGTAAAATTGAATAAATACTATGACCTTGAAAAAAACCCGGTACATTGATGGCCACTCTCCCCTAAATTAAACAAAATAATTGCAAATTTTGCAAATTAATTGAAAAAAAATAATGAAAGCAATTAAAAATTTAAACATAAAGAAAAAAATTGAAATTTGAAAAAATACTTGAAAATCTTAAAAGTAAATTGAAAAAAATTGAATTATGAAAAATAAGAGAAAATAATTGAAAATTAAAAAAGAAACGATTAAAAATTGAGATAAATAGTACAAAATTTTTAAAAAAAATTAAAATTTGAGAAAATAATTGAAAAACTTACATAAAATATTTTAAATAAAGGAAAATTAAACAAAATCTGAGAAAAATACTTAAAACATTCAGAAGTTCATTGAAATAAAAGAAAATAATGAAAAATTAGAGAAAATAAATAAAAAAGATAAACATAATTTAAAATTGAAGAGAACAAGTTTTAATTAAAGAGAAACAAGTAAAAACTTTTTGGAAATTATAGAAAAGAACAAGAAAAAGAATGAAAGTAATTGAAAATTGAAGAAAATAATATAATTAATTGAAAATTGAATGTAATAATTAAAGTGTCAGATAAATAATTAAAAATCTTGGAAATTATAATATAAAACAAATGTAAAGAATTGAAAATAAAAGGAAATAAATTTTGGAAAATAATTGAAAAATGTTTTTAAATTTTGAAATTTGAAGAAAATAATTGAAATGTGATGCAAACAATGATAAGTTGTAAAAAATAAGTAAATAATATATAAATAATATTTATTTACGACAAAATTTATAATATTTTAGAATTAAAAAGAATTGAAAAAAATAATTTAAATTAAACAAAATAATTACAAATTTTGTAAATTAATTGAAAAAAAATAATGAAATCAATTAAAAATTGGGGAAAGTCATTAAAACAACCATAGAAGTGTTTCAACCATAAAGAGAATAATTTCAGTTTGAAAAAAATACTTGAAAATCTTAAAAGTAATTTGAAAAAAATTGAATAATGAAAAATTAGAGAAAATAATTGAAAATTAAAAAAGAAACGATTCAAAATTGAGATGAATAGTATAAAATTGAAAAAAAAAATAATTAAAATTTGAGAAAATAATTGAAAAACTTACATAAAATATTTTCAATAAAGGAAAGTTAAAGAGGCTTTCAGAAAAATACCTGAAACTTTCAGAAGTTTATTGAAATAAAAGAAAATTATTAAAAATTAGAGAAAATAAATGAAAAAAGATAAACATAATTTAAAATTGAAGAGAACAAGTTTTAATTAAAGCGAAAAAAGTAAAAACTTTTTAGAAATTATGAAAAAAAAACGAGAAAAAAACGAAAGTATTTGAAATTTGAGGAACATACACGAAGATCTTAGAAATTAATTGAAAAAAATTAGAATAACTACAAAATGGAGAAAAGAATTGAAGAAAGTTAAAAATAATATAAATTTACGATAATTAATAAAAAAATTTGGAAATTATGAAAACAAATCAACATAATTAAAAATCGAAGAAAATAATTGAAATTTTAGAAAAATACTTAAAAATCTTAAAAAATAATTTTAGAAAATGAGTATAATAATTGACAATCGAGGAAAATAATTGACAAATGATAAAAAGAATTCAAAATTGGAAAAACTAAGTAAAATATGCTGGAAATAATTTAAGATTGAGAAAAAAAATGAAATATGATAAAAATAATTTAAATATGAAAAGTTGAAAACAGTAAATAAAATTTGAGAGAAATAATTGAAAAAATCATAGAATATACGTTTAATGAAAGAAAATAATTACAAAACTACTTACAAAATTTTAGAAAAGAGAATTATTAAAAAATTGCAGAAATAATCGAAAATTCATGAAAATAATTAAAATTTTAGAAAAATACTGAAAAATCTTAGAAAATTGTGAATAATTATTAACAATTGAGGAAAATATTAAAAAACTAAAAAAAGTAATTTGAATATTCTAAAAATAACTTATGATTTAGAAAAAAATTGAAATATGATGAAAATAATTTAAATGTGAAAAATTGATAACAGTAAATAAAATTTGAGGGAAATAATTGAAAAAATCATAAAATATATATTTAAGAAATAAAATAATTACAAAATTACTTAAAATTTTTATATTAAAGAAAATTATTAAAAAAATCGCAGAAATAATGGAAAATTGATGAAAACAATTGAAATTTTTGAAAATAATGCAAAAATAATTAAAATAATTAGAAATTGAAGAAAATAATAAAAAAATTGTAAAATTTATGTTTGAGCAAAAGAAAATAATTTGAAAGTCGTTTAAAATATGGAAAATTGATGAAATATCACAAATCTAAATTTGTGATAATAACTGCAAATTTAGGAAATTAATTTTGAAAAATAATGAAAATATTAAAAGATGGAGAAAATCATTGCAAAATAATAAAGATAAATGAAAATTGAACAAAATAATTATTTGAAATATTTGAATGTTCAGGAAATTAATTTAGAAATTATGAAAATGATTAAAAATTAAAGATTATAATTGCAAAATGACAAAAATAATGGTAAAGTAAAAAACTTAATTTAAATTTGCAATGAATAATATAAAATCTATAGGAATAAATAATTATATTGATTTAATGTCAATGAAAAAATAATTAAATTTGAAAAAGTGACTGAAAAAAATGAACTAAATAATTAAAATTTGAGGAAGGTAAATTTAAGATTTTGGGACACATTTTAAAGATAATTAAAAGAATTCAAAATTGCAGAAAATAATTAAAAAACGATAAAAATAGTTCAAAATTCAAATTTAGTATATTTGAAACGTGGATTAATTGAACTTTTAATCAATGCAAGTTCACATTAACTGAAATTTGAAGAAATTAAAATTGCCATAATTTTAAAATTTGAGAACATTTTGAAAAGGTGAAATATGATTTAAAATTTTAAAAGAAAGAATCATCTGCTTAAAAAATTATATATAATTAGGGCCCCATTTTCCTGTTTGCCCCAGGGCCTTTGCCCTCCCAGTTACGCCACTGGATATTCTGGCGACAAAAAACGCTATACAGACACACATACATACACACACATACATCTGGACATTTGCTTAAAAATGAAAAATTACGCTTTTTAGATGAAAATGTGTCGATTTAGACTATTTTTGGAAAATCGGAATTCTTAACGATTACAAAACTTCCTTTAAGAGGAAGCAAAAAAAAAAAATAATTTTTCAATTACTTTTTTTAAATACTAAAAATTTTCCATTTATCAACAACAATTGATGAAAAATACCTTCACATTAATTATACCTTTTTGAAAATTTAATATCGAAGCAAATAATTGAAAAATTTGAACGTAATAATTAAAAATTGAAGGACAAACTTTGAAAAATTTAATAAAATAATTGCAATTGGAGAAATTAATTTAAAATTGAAGAAAATATTAAAAAATTTAGAAAAATAATTGAAAAATTGAAATAGTAATTGAAAATTCAAGAAAATAATTAGCATTTGAGAAATCAATTTAAACTAGGTGAAAATTATGTCTATTTCATGGACATTTTGCTTCCAAGTAAGCAATCAGTTAATAATATAAAAGTTAGTTGGAGAAGTTATTACAAAAAAAAAGAATGTCTATTGCAAAAAGAATGGAAAAACAAGAATTATTTTACGAATTTTTGATCAATTATAAAAGTTATATAGGTCAATCGATTCCTTTTGAGATAAGAAATATAACTTTTGTATTAAAGTTTCATTAAGTTAAAATTTTAACATAAAAAAAAATTTTGGCAAAAAAATTTTTTTTCGATACAAACAGGTGCTTAAAAACACATATGCAGACAGACTGACAGACACACACACGCATTCACTCTTTCTCGCTCACTCACACACACACACACACACACACACACACACACACACACACACACACACACACACACACACACACACACTTCTGGACATTTGCTTAAAAATGAAAATTTACGCTTTTTAGATGAAAGTGACTCGATATAGACTATTTTTTGGAACATCGAAAATCTTAACGATCACAAAGCATCCTCTATGAGGATTGAAGAAGCAAAAATTACAAAATATGTATATATTTAAAATAGAAGAAAATCAAAGAAACGATAATTTTTAAAAATTAAAAAATGAAGTAATTGTAAATAGATGGAAATAATTGAAATAAACAATTGAAATTGTCATTAAGAATTTAAAATTGAAGAAATTAATTCTTTAATAAAATGAAAAATGAAGATCTAAGTTTACAGAATGTGTAATAGATTGAAATTTAATTATCCGAATATTTAAGTTCCCGAAACTTCATTCATCAGAATATTTAACTTCCCGAAACTTTATTTGACGAAATGTTTAAATTCCTGAATGTGCATTTTTCGGAAATTATATAATTATAAGACTTACTTTTTGTCTGAATATTAAAAAAACCAAAACTCTATTTGTCAGAATATTCAGCTTTCCGTAAATGCATTTGGCAGAAATTGTATTTACCAGATTTACCATTTGTTCTCTTATTTAATTTCCCGAAATTTCATTTTTTAAATTATTTGACTTCCTAAATATGAATTTGTCAGATATTGCATTTATCAGACCTGCCGTTTGTTTGAATATTTAATTCCTCAAAATTCCATTATTAATAATTGATTATTATAATTAATTATTAATTTTCCGATTTTGCATTTTTTAGAAACTGTTTTTATCAGATTCACCATTTGTCCAAATATTTAACCTCTCAAAACTCCATTTCTTAAAATATTTAATCCCTCGAATTTTAATTGGTCAGAATGTTTAAATTTTCTTATATATATATTTATCAAAACTTGTATTTGTCAGATTCATTAGTCGAACGATAACCGAAACTTTATTTATCAGGGTCTTAAACTTCCCGAATACAAAAATTCCTAAATGTACACGGAGTGTAGAATTTCTGAAAGAGCTCGCTGATTGGCCGGTAATATTTCCTGAAAGATTACCAGCCAATCAGATAGCTTCTTTAGAAACTCTACATTCCATATCTTGGGCAAATTCCAGTTCTCAGAATATTTAGCCTCTCTAATTTTAATTTATCAGAATGTTTAAATTTTCTAATTTATATTTCTCAGAAATTGTATTTATCAGATTCATTATTATTTGTCCGAGCATTTAACTAACCGAACTTCATTTATCAGATAGAGTCTTCAACTTCTCGAATACAGAAATTTTAGAATGTGCACTTGCCCGACCACGGAATTTAGAATTTCTAAAACAGCTCTCTGATTGGCCGGTAATATTTCCGGAAAGATTATCAGCCAATCAGACAGCTCCTTTAGGATTCTAGATTCCGTGTGACGTGAAATGCAAATACTGGAATTTTCGTATTCGGGAAGTTTAAAACTCTGATAAATTATTGGTTAAATAAAGAAAGTTTCAGAATAGGTACATTTTTAGTCTCCACAAAATATATTTGTTATCTTTAAATAATGTTTTAAAACTTTATCTTTAGAATAGTACTACAGCAATTAAGTTATAAAAGTATGATAATAAACAGATAGAATGTTTCGAAAAATGTTTTATATTCAATTTTATTTAACTTTTATGTATTTTTTTAAGTTAAACAATAATTTATGTTAAAAAATGTTAGCAATAAGGGTAATAGTTTTTTAATTGTTTTTTAGGAGCATATAATTGAAATAAGATAAGTTCTTAAAGTCATTTATTATGCATATTAAAGTTCATAAGTTTTTGAAACAGTTCTTTATTAAAGATGTAATATTAACAATTGTTATCGTTTATGTTCATGAAAAAAAAATGACAAATACAGATATCGTTAATGAAACAAATACATATATCAACTATAGTTTCAAAATAGAACCATTTAACGGCAAATTTTATAAGCTTTTCAATGGTCTATGAAAAATTTTAGAGTTCCTATAAAGAGAGTTAGGACACGTGAGGTTCAACTTTTGATTGGCTCAGCGTAACCGGAGACGGAAGTGTATTGAAAGTTTTTTCATTGGCTGAAAAGAGCGCGTTGATTTTAAAATGCTTTCTTAACAGACATTTTTAAACTTCGCCCGCCCTTTTCAACCAATCACAAAAATTACTTCATCGTCACTTCCGTCTCCGGTTTGTCAACAGGCTAGTGGAAGGGGGCACGTGTCCTAACTCTCTTTATAGGAACTCTAAAAAATTTCAATTTGCTAATATCTGACAAAGTTATCAACATTTTAATACTGTCATGTTTATAATCCCATTTTTGTAAGTAGTCCCACAATTTTGGCCAGTAATGTATATTATTTTACAGATAACTATTTATTTCAAATATCTAATCAAAAATTATAATATAATAGTAATTTTACAATTTGTTATATTGACTCACCTTCAAACAAGTCGATGTACTTTTCAAGTACACAATTTTGACAGTTGCATAATTAAAATATTTAAAAAGCGTCCTTGAATTTTCCTAAAAGATATCTGTCTCTACTACTTTGTTCAGCACTAAACTAATCTCGTTATCGTTATCGTAAAAAAGCAACTTTTAAAATTTCACCTGACGGTACATAGTTTTGTGCGGAGGACATTATATGCTAATCAATTCCGCTTAAGTGTAACTGCACATAATGTCTGACGCGTGTCTCATATACTTTTTCATCTTGTGGAATGGAACAAAAGAAGAAATTTGCCTTACTTGGAAAAAATCCGTGCGATAAGAGGTAGTCCATGGAAAAAAGCAATTAAAAATCTAGCGGCAACGATAGCCAAACGGCGACGGGCTGCTTCGCAGTATAACAGTATAACTACGGTAAATGCAACCCAGATTGCACTAATCGAATTTAATCTCGAAGAAGGGAACATGCACTCCGGTATTTACGTTAATAATTTTATCACGCATGTGAAACTGCAGGCGACTTTCGTGTGAGTTGATGGTTTCTGTGTATGGATAATTACCCATCGACCAGAGCTCTGCACTGTGTGCACTTGCTTTTTTAGAACTTATCTCACTTAACGTGGAAGGCCAACACGAGCGACACTTTGTCGCACTTAACTCAAGGGGTGCTTTATAATTCGTAATTCGTGTCGCCTTTGCAGGAAAATTTCCAGCCACTGAGAATCACAGATCTGCCACTTAGTGCCAAATCAGGGTCGCTTGTAATCAACAATTCTTGTACCTTTACTTCATTATATGCCCATAAAACAGAGCGTTCTTAAAGGGACTTTCAATTTTACACGTTTTATCGTCTCAAACATGATGTAAATACAACATTTGAGGAGAAACGTGACAAGAAGTTAATTTCCCGTTAGGAAACTATTGGATTAATTGCGTGCTGGCAGGGTATCTTAATCCCGTCGTATATAATTTTTTTTTCTCTTAGATTAAATTTGGAAATAAATCACACGTAAATACATGACTCTTGTTATTAATTGTTGAATTTTTGTTTCGTTAGTGTAACTATTTTTTACACTCTCATCTCAAATTAAAAGGCTTTTTTTCATACTACATACACTGATTATGTATTTATTATTATTTATTTATTCATTACACGGAAAAAAATTTAATTGTAATGATTACTATAGTCTACAGTACAGCTCGGATATGTGACCACTTTTTGCGATGAATACAAAAAATGTGTTAATGATTAAAAAGTTGAACAGGAGCGATTACTATAGTAGTTTGTAAGGAGTACATGCACTGCAGTATTCGAGATAAAATTGAGTTTTTGGAATCATTACATTTCTAAATGTATAGATTAAAAGAAAAACTGTACTTGTTCACATATAAAATAGTTATGATTACAGTAGTCTATAGTAAAAACGAATTGTGCTACAGGGCGACGAAAATTAAAGTTTTGTTATGGTGAGTCCAGAATAGAGAAATCTACATGTGGACCTACATGCAGGTCTGACGTCACCCATTGAAAATCCCATTGTGACGTCAGACCTACATGTAGGTCCTACATGTAGATTTCTCTATTCTGGACTCACCATTAATACTGATTCCTATTTGCTTTGTTATGATTACTGTAGTCGTTTGTAAAGGCTCCTGAAATATATATATCACACTCCGCTCAACGCCGATTGTTACCGATGACTAACGAAGATAACCGAATCTTTAATTCGTCAGTCTTCAACACATTATTTACTTTGCAAAGCTTTTCATTATTTTCGTATAATAGATTTAAAGTTTTAAATTGAAAGAAACAATTAACAAAAAGTAAAAAAAAATTAAAAAAATAAAAAATTTTAATATTTTTATAGAATATTATCTATAATACATATTCGACGTTATTCTGTTCGTCTATGTTCGCATTATTGAAGCTATTTTTTTTATAATTTTGTTTTTTTTCAGTCCATCTGTTCGGACTTGTAAAATTTGACTTTTTCCTTGAATTTCATTCTTTATATCAATGATTTAAAAATTATTTTGCAATTTAAATTTTTAGTAAAAAGAGATTATTTTAAAAAAATAAATATGTTTGTTATTTGATTAAGATATTAATTATATTAGAATAATATACATTTAGAAGGGATTAAAAATTAAATTAATGATTATTTTGACCAATAAAAAGTAGAATTGATTAAAAATTGGATTGTTTGAAACTTAAATTGAATAAAATTTAAATAAATTGAAAAAATAAATTCGAATTTTAATATATTGAAATTTGTAAAAATTAAAAGTAAAAACAAATCGAATTTGGAAAAATTAAATTTTAAATTGATTAAAATTTAAATAAATTAACAAATTAAAAGAATTAAGATTAGAAGCGATTAAAAATTTAATTCATGATTGTTTTGCATTTGACCAATAAAAAATTAGGATTGATTAAATGTAGGGTCATTTAAAATTTAAGTCTAATTAATTTTGAATAAATTTCCATTTTAAAAGATTGAAATTTGTATAATTTAAAATTCGAATAAAAACAAATTTGGATAAATTCAATTTTGAATCAATTAAAATTTACATCGATTAAAATTCGAACAAATTTACTATTTAAACGAATTAAATTTGCATAAGCGATTAAAAATTTAATTAATTAATATGAATAATTAGTAAAAATTAGGATTAATTGAAAGTTGGATTGTTTTAAACTTAAACCGAATGCCATTTGGGCACATTATAAATTCAATATATTAAAAAAATAAATTAAAATCTTAATAGATATTTTTTTAAAATTTAATTTGGATGGATTGACAATTTAACTTACGATTGTTTTGACCAATATAATTTATAATTGATTAAATATAAGATCGCTTGAAAAGTATATCGAATGAAATTTGGACAAACTGAAATATACATAGAAAAGAATTCGAATAATTGAATTTTTCATTGTATGTATTGAAAGTTAAGCAGTTAAAGATTTAAGATACTTACAAACAACAATTAATAAAAGTTTTACTTTAACTGATAATATAAGAGATAAGTTATAAATATATTTTAGAATAAATTTCCATGAATAGGAAAAAAGAATAGTTTTAATTTTTAAAGTTTCGAAAAACAGCTTTCCTAAAGTCTTAAATGCAGAAAAGTGAAATTAAAAAATTTAAATTAAATTTTTATAAATAAAGTTAATTGTTCTGTCTCTCAAAATATTTATTTCTTTTTAATTAAATAAAAATTGGCATTAAACGTGTTTTATTCATATTTTAGTAATATATTTAAAATATTTTTAAACGTTTAATAATTTTTTCAAGCATAATATCTAAAAATTTAAAGAAAATGTTCGGTTTTTACTGTTAGAAAATATGCTTTATGTCAAATTATATTTAAAAAATTGTTTAACATACTTATTTCAGTAAGTAAATTTAATTAAAGAATTTTTTTTTTGACTTTTTCATAGTTAGAATAGTGTATAAAATAGACCTTAAAATATTTGAGAATAAAAATAAATTATTACTATTATAGCTTAAAAAAATATAATAATAATTTTTTAATATTTCAAGTTTTAGTGTTTCTCGAAAGTGGAAAACTTTTATAGTAGTTAGTATATAAGAAGACTAAAAGTCATGGTAAACATGTTAAAAGCGATAGATAATCCGTGATGCGTCGTTTAGGTTTTAAATCGTATTTAAGTTAGGTATAGATATATAAGCGAAATTATGTATAATTAGGGTATAATACAGTTGTCTAGAGTAAAAATGTAATTAAGTTTGAAGTTGGGAGTCTTGTAAAGAGTGAATTAATATGTGTATAGTAGTCGAACTAAATAAAAAAGTTTTTATTATTTTTATTAGATAAAAATGTGCTTTTTCCGTTTACAACAGTCTTTGAGAATGAAAACTATATCGCTACCTTAGCCAGTACAAAGTACTATAGTAAAATAAGAAGGCCGCTTTAGGTCATCTTATTTTACTATAGTGCTACTGTACTAACTACGGTTGTATGCAGTAAATGTGAAATAGAACTTTTTGACTTCCTTTTAACGTAGACTATAGTAATCACTAACATTTGTTTTGTATTCATTTCAAATAAATTCGTAATAAGTGCATTTTAAATCGAAAAAAATACCCCTATTTTTTTATTTTAATATCAGACAATATTTAGGAGTGGCGCAAACCCCTTGAAATTTCCCATTGATTTTACATATGGGAAAAACGCACTTTTTCGTAAATTCGCTACCAAATCCTCAAAAATCACTCAAAATAGCAATACAGCGAATCACATCTTGAAAATTCTAAAAACAACAATATTTAATAATTTATTAATATTAACTATTTTTTATAGGGTTATAAACAACCTGCATAAATGCAAAAAAATGACCATTTTTTTTAAATTACAAAATAAATAGTTTCTTAAGGGTTTTTCAACAAAATTGTTACATACTGTCAATTTACAAATGTTTATACATATTTTTATGTATTTTTCATTTGTTTAAACAATTTATTATTGTTAATTTACAGCTTTTATTTAAATAAACCTAGCGAGTTTTAGTTTTTTTTTTACTTTACTATTTTTTACATTTACAATTAAAAAAAAATATTTTGTAAAGTTAACCACAACAACAATTTGCAATTGTTTAAACAAATATTATTGTTAATAATAATTAACTTTTAAATGCCATGTTCAAAATTAAAATGTGATGACTTTTTCAAAAATGCTATTAATTTAAAATTTACCCAAAAAATGGAAAAGTTTTTTTTATTTTAAGCAGTTGAACAATGAAAAATTTTTTTATTTCTTTTTCAGGCATCGTTACAGTCAAAGTTATAAGCTTTAAAATGAATATTTGATAAAGGTTTTATCTTGACTAGAATTTAAGAGACACAACTTTTTATTACAGCTATTACCTCAAAACACTTTTATTTTTACAGCTGTTTTTGCGGTGAGCAAGTTTTTTCCAAAATATTAGTGAATTTTTTTTTAAAAAGATTAAATTTTAATAAAAAGGCTTATATAGTACCATGCTGCAGACTTTATCATTAAAAAAAAAAATTTATTTTTTTTAGTATTTTAAATTATTTTGCAATATTTGAGAAACTTTAAGCAGGAAGAATGAATTTTAAGTAGAAAACTTCTGTAATGGTCAGACAAGACAAACCTTTCTCCTTTGTAACGTAATGAACTTCTTCAAGTTCTTAGTTAGTAAACTTTCTTCAACAACAATTTTTTAAACTCAGATTACACTTTATAATTTTACGTTAAGATGGAAATTTATGAAGTTACTTTCATTTATCTTTTTTTTTTTTAAATATTTCTCAGGAATCATCTAATAGTAGTAAAAAAGAATATATTTATTTATTCAGTATTTATTGTTATTATTATTATTATTATTATTATATAATCTAAGAATCTACCCACTTTATCTTTTAATTATTTTCGATAGTTTATCTTTATTACCAGTTTTAACTTTAAAAAAATTACATTAAACTAATTTTACCGATTCCGGTTTCAATAACCCGTTTTTTTACTGTTTCACTTTGCATATATTTTTTCAGATTTTCTTATAAAAACAGCTATATTACAAAATATGCATACCTCAGCTAGTAGATAAAAATGGACCAATTAGAATAAAAATATTTTTTAATTGAAACTACTCTTAGTTTCAATTAAGATATTTGCTTTCTCATGAAGAAAGGGATATGATTTTTTGTATATATTAGGTTAACTTTATTGGTTAAAAAAAGAATTTTTAAAAGATGAGAAAAATGAAATAATTATGAAAAAAAAAATGTAAAAAAATTGAATAAAAACTGCAAAAAGATTCTTTCAATATCCATATATTTACTAATATCACTGGAACATAAAATTTAAAAATCGAATTTAATTTATATTAAATTAATATGAAAAACTGAAAAAAGTACCTAAATAAACTATAATCAATTTTAAGATTATATTAAGAATCACAAGATTGTAAAATTCACATCTCTTCATTTAATAACTATGTTCTATTTAACCTAAAATATTTAATTGTTCATGATATTTAAATTTAACGTCTTTGTTATCATTTTTTTTTTGCTTGATAAGTAAATAATTAATTGTTGATTAAGAAATTAAGAAATGACCGCAATTTTGTCCGAACTTGTCCAGGCATGTCCGGCCAAAGTTGGACTTAAAAATTGACGATTAGTATATATATCTATCCTTGTCGTGACGAAGCTTGGCTCTAGAGCGCACATAACAAAATACTGAATTTACTAAAGACATGTAAATAAAACGTTGACTTTGATCGATGCATTCTTTGTCACAACCAGCGAAACTGTTTTGCGTGCTACGTTTCAAGTGCCTTTGAAATCCGAGGCAACTACTAATTTCGAGGCATAGGAATGCAACAAGTGACCGAGAGAAAGCGAGAAAATTCATGTCCCATCCCCAGTGCCGTAACTAGGGTGGTGCGCACTGAGCGCAGTCCTCGAGGACGGAAACTTGGAGGGACGCAACATTTCTTTTATATATATATTTTTTTAATAAAAAAAATTATAAAACCAAAAAAATTAGATTACCTTTTTTAGGCAGTTCGAAGTTGATTATTATAAATGTTACTAATTGTAAGTACTTTATTAGACAAAAAGTGTTTATTTACTGTATTTAAAACATCATTTTAATGAAACTTTTAAAATCAATAAATATAAAAATTATTAATAGGAAGGAAATAATTCGTTCATTTAGTAAAATTTAGTTTTTAAGTAAAAATTTCATCAATTAGTTAAAAAAAAAATTAAAGAAAATATTTGAAACTTGCGGAAATTGAATTTATAATTTAGGGGAAAAATTAAAAAATAAGGAAAATAATTAGAATTGAAAGAAAAATTGTAAATAATGATAAAAATAGATGAAAATTGTAGAAAATAATTGAAATAATAATAGTAAATAATTGTTAAAAATTGAAGAAATTTTTAAATAATTTTAATTTTATTATTCTCAAAGCGAGGATTAATTACATTTTTAATCAATGGAATTTCAAATTAATTGAAGTTCGATGAATTTTAATATACCTATAATTGTAATTGTAGTCTTATTATCGCAGATATATTCTGTAATTCTTTCAATTATTATTTATAAATTTTTATTATTTTCTTTAATTCAAAATTATTTCTATCAAATATTTTTTTATTAAATTTATTTTTCAATTGATTTTTGTCTTTTTTAATTGTTTTTTGATTTATTTTCGAATTTTTTTTATTATTTATCTCAAATTCTAGTTATTTTTTAAATTTAAAATTATTTTCTTTTATTATTTATAACTATATATTGTAATTTTTTCAATTATTTTTAACAAACTAAAATTATTGTCTTCAATTTTTCATTATTTTTATTACTTTCCAACTATTTTCTTGGATTTTTTATTACCTTCATTATTCTTCAATTATTTTTTTTAGATTTTAAAATATTTTTCTCAAATTTTAATAATATTCTTCAATTTTCAATTATTATTTTTATCATTTTCGCAATAAATTTCTTCAAATTGTAGTTATTCTCAATTTCATTTCTCAATTAAATTCCTAAATTTTCAACTATTTGTCTCATTTTTAATTATTTTTTTTAATTTTTATTTTCTTTTATATTTTTGTATTTATTTTCTTCATCTTTTAATTAGACATTAATTATTTTTCAACAAATTTCCTAAATTTTTACTTAGTATCTCAAATTTAAGTTATTGCATCCACTTTTTCATGTTTTAATCATTCTTCAATTTTTTTTCTCAACTTTCAAATACTTCGTCAATTTTTAATTACTTTTTTTTTCATTTGCATTATTTTTACAATTTTTATATTATTTTGAATTTTTGTTGATTAATTCCGAAAATTTCAATAATATATCTGAAATTTTCATTTTCTTTAATAAATTTTTTATTATTTCTATAATGTTGTAGTTATTTTCCTAAATTTAAAATTCTTGAAACCATTTCGTAATACTTTTACTTTACAAATATTCTATATTTTTTAAAATTATTTTTTTATTATTGCAATTAATATCTACAAAATTCAACTATTTTTATCATTTTTCAAAAACTTTTTTCAATGATCCTCATTATTCTTCAATTTTTCCCCTAATTTTAAAATTCAAAATTTCTGCAAGTTTCAATTATTTTCTTTTACTTTTTCAAATAAAACTTTTTCAGTTTGAATTATTTCTTTCAATATCAAATTAGTTTCATTATTTATTAATTAACTTTCAATTTCTTTTGTCATTTTTCAATTATTTTTACAATAAATATGAATTTATTATGATGTTCTTGGATTTTGAATCTCTTACTTTTACATCAAATAAATATTGTAATTTTCTCATAATAATTTTCTCTAAATAATAAATTAAAAATTGAAAGACTGTCCGAAAGTGTCGTTATTTTTTCAATATTTAATAATCTCGGACGTAAAATGCAAGATTAATTTTTTCAATTTTTGTTCTTAAATTTCCATAATTAACTTTATTTTCTAATTATTTTTATCCTTTTTTAAGTAGTCTTGCTTATCTTAAATATATTCTGTAATTTTTACAATTATTTTTTCATAAATTTTTATTAAATTCTTTAATTTTCAATTATTTTTATCAATTTCAATTATTTTTTAATAAATTCTTTAACTTTTTTTTTATGTTTTATATCTAATCTCAATTATTTTTTCAATTTACAATTATTTTTATTATTCTGCAATAATTTCCTTTTATTATAACAATATATTGTAATTTTTTCAATTATTTTTAACAAACTAAAATTATTGTCTTCAATTTTTCATTATTTTTATTACTTTGCAAATATTTTCTCGGATTTTTTATTACTTTCATTATTCTTCAATTATTTTTTTAGATTTCAAAATATTTTTCTCAAATTTTAATAATATTTTTCAATTTTCAATTATTATTTTTATCATTTTGTAATCAATTTCTTCAAATTTTAGTTATTCTCAAATTTCATTTCTCAATTAAATTCCTAAATTTTCAACTATTGAAAAATTTTAATTTTTTTTTTTTAACATATATTCCTAAATTTTCTGTTATCTCAAATTCAGTTTATTGTCATCAATTTTCCATGTTTTAAATTATTTTTCAATTATTTTCCTTTGCTTAAAAATAAATTCTGCATTTTTTCTATTATTTTCTTCAATTTCTAATTATTCTCATTATTTTGATATAATTTTCAACAATTTTAAATTACTTATCTGAAATTTCAATTATTTTTATCAACTTTCGATTATTTCTGCGATGTTTCATTATTTTTTTAAATTAAAAATTTGTAAGTAATTTTGCAATTAATTTCTTTTATTAAACATATATTCTATGATGTTTGCAATTATTTCTCTCAAATTTCATTTTCTGTTTGCAATTTTTCATATTTCAATTATTTTGATCATATTTCAATTTTTTCTCAATCTGAAATTATTTTCAGCATAATTCACTTATTTTTTTCAATTTTGAATTAAATGAATTTTTTTTCAATCATTTCTCTCAAATGTCATTTATTTTCTACAACTTATCATTGTTTTTATCATATTTCAATTATTTTCTTCAAATTTAAAATTTTAAAAACATTTTTCAATTATTTTCCAAAAGTTATCTCTTTTAATTTTCAAATTTTTTCATTTGTTTTCTAATTTATAAAATTTTAAACTATTCATCTGACATTTCAATTATTTCATTCAATTTTCAATTATTTATATTATTTTTTATATTATTTTCTTCAACTTTCAATTACTTTCGTTATTGTACATAATTTCCAATATTTTTTTAATTATTTTTTTTTAATTAAACATTATTCTCTTAAATTTCAAGTTATGTTTATCTTTTTTCATTTATTTTCTCCAAATTTTAATTATTTTCTTTTTTTTTTCAAGGAACTTCTAAAAGTTTTAAGTATTTTTTTGAAAATTTTATTATCTTTCCTTTATTTAAAATATATTATGTAATTTTTTAAAATATTATCATAAATTAAAAAATATATATTTTTTTCATTTTCAATAATTTATTTTACACTTTACCATTATTTTCTCCAATTTTTCATTATTCAATATTTTTAATTTATTTTAAAAACATTTCTATGATTTTTTAAATTATTTTGCCGAATTTATTAAAATGTCATATAAAATGTACTTCAAAAATATAATTTCATCTTACAATTTACAATTCGACAATAATTTTTGTGTGTCATTTATAATAGAAAGTTTTTTACGACTTTTTACCCTCATGTATAGACATTTCTCCGTGAATTATGTGCAGTATAGGGGCACCTATTCTGATGGATGAAAATAATTGTTAGTATATTTTTCTAATTGAAAAAAAATTAAAAAATTGTCTAAATTGTTGTAAACTATCATTGATCAATAGAGACAAATTTATAGATCAGAGTCTCTAATTAGAAGCTATGAATCGCTGCCAGCAAGGCTTTCAAGAGAGTCAATCGCGCGCAATGGAATTTCTCATCACATAGCAAAGGTAGTTAGCTCAGACATTTAATAACGATACCTACAAACTTTGTGTCCATTAGTCACATACTAATACACGTATTCTAAATTTTTAAACGTAAGTCACATATTATTAAAAGTCCAGTGAGAATATTCATTTTACTTCATAGGCGTAACTAAAACATTATTGTAGGGTGGCCCGGGTCCAGGCATTTAGTCTAAAAAAATATTTTGGTGCACCAGAAATTTGAGACATAAAATTTCATTCAACTAAGGCCAATGTTTTTCTACTTTATTGAATTCTTTTCATCAATTTTAACATGGAAACTATAATTTTCAATTACTTTTTGTCATTTTCTAACGAATTTCTTCAACTTTCATTTTCCTTCTTCGATTTTAAATTATTTTTGACATTTTTCAACGAATTGATTTAAATTCAATTATAGTTTCAATTAAAAAATTCAATTCAATTTTGAAAAATTATTGCTATTTTAATTATTTTTCCCAATCTTTAATTCAAAACAACATTTTTTCAAGATTTTCTCAAATTTAACTTGCAATTAACAATCTTCAATTATATTTGTCATTTTCTAGTAAATTTCCTCAATAAATAAATAAATTCCAGGTTTTCCAGACCATTTTTCATCAAATTCCATGACCAAATATAAAATAAATAGCAATCTTAACACGCGCCCAAGGGCGCGAAAAACTTTGCATTGCTTTTCGTCATTTAAAACTAAATTTTTGCAAATGCAATAAATAATTAAAATTAGAAGAATAATTACAAAATTAAAGGCGATATCTTTAAAAAGACGAAAATAATGAACAATTGAAAACAAAATTCAAAAAATGAATAGACTAATACACAGCGGAACAAAAAAATTGAAAAAATCGAAGAATAATTATAAAGTTTTAAGAAAAAAACGGAAAATTGAAAAAATTGCAGGAAATAATTGAAAAATTGGATAAAAGTAATTTAAAATTTTGAAAATTGTGGAATATAGAAGAAAATAATTAAAAACTGAAAAATTAAAATTTGAAGAAAATAAAAAAAAAATTAAGAAACAAATTGAAAATTTAAGAATTAAATTCAAATTTAAAAAAAATAATTCATAATTGAAAAAAGGTAAGAGTTACTGAATTTTGAACAAAATAAATTGAAAATTGAAGACTGGAATTTCAAATTAAAAATAATAATTGAGAAAAGAAAGTAATTAAGAATTGAAGAAATAAATTGAAGTTTAAGGAATTAAATTAAAATTTTTAGAAAGTAATTGACAATTGAAAAAAAATTAGAAAATTGTCGAGAATAATTGTCAACAGAACAAAATATTAAAGAATAATTATAAACTTCAAGAATAATTGTAAATTGAAAAATTTGTAGAAAATAAATAAAAATTGCCGAAAAAATTAATAATTGAAAGAAATAATTGAAAAATGACGAGAATAATTAAAAACTTGAAGAAATATTTACAAATTGAACTACTGGATAAAAATTATTTATAATTTAAAAAAATTGAGAAACAAATTTAAAGTTTAAGAATTAAATTCAAATTTGAAAAAAATAATTGATAATTGAAGAAAGATAAAAATTACTGAATATTGAATAAAATTATTGAAAATTTAAGACTATGATTTCAAATTAAAAATAATAATTGAAAAAAGAAAATAATTAAGAATTGAAGAAATAAATTAAACATAAAGGAATTAAATTAAAATTTTTAAGAAAGTAATTGACAGTTGAAAAAAAAATTAGAAAATTGTGGAGAATAATTGTCAGCAGAACAAAATATTAAAGAATAATTATTATAAACTTTAAGGGTAATTGTAAATTGAAAAATGTGTAGAAAATAATTGAATATTGCGGAAAAAATTAATAATTGAAAATTGAAAGAAATAATTGAAAAATGATGAGAATAAATGAAAAATTGAAGAAAATATCTGAAAAATGGCGAAAATAATAGACAATTGGAAACAAAATTCGAAAAATGGCTAGATTAATAGACAACAAAACAAAAAAAAAATGAAAAAAATAAAGAATAATTATAAAGTTTTTAAGAGAATAATTGAAAAAATTGTAGGAAATGATTATAAATTGAGGAAAATAATTAATAATTTAAAGAAATAATTGAAAAATGACGAGAATCATAATTGGAGAAAATATTAAAAACTGAAGAAATAAATTGAAGATTAAAGAATTAAATTAAATTTGTGATAAAATAATTAATAATTAAAAGAAAAATTACTGAATTACTAAATTAATTAAATATTAAGAAAAATACTTGAAATTTGAAAAAAAAAGAAAAAAAAATTCGAAAGCTGTCGAGAGAAAAATCGACAACAGAACAAAATAATTAAAAAAAATTAAAGAATAATTACAAAATTTAAGAAGAATATTAAGTTGTCATTTTAAAACTGAAGAAAATTAGGTATAGTACAAATTTAAGAAAATAAATGAAAATTGAAGAAGATAATTAAAGAATTATATTGAAAGTTCAAAATAATAATTAACAATTTAAAAAAGACGAGGGTTAATGAACATTGCATAAAATAATTGAAAATTGAAGAAAATAATTGAGAATTGAAGAAAATAATTAAAAATGTAGGATATTAATTGAAAATATAAGAATTGAATTGAAATATGAAAAAAATAATTGAGAATTAAAAGAAAAATTACAAAATGACGAAAATGGTATGTTACGGTAATGTTAATTCTATTTACATAAATAGCAAGAACACAGAAAAGATTAGTTAACAGTTTATTCGACACTATATTTTTTTTATGGCTTTTTTATATTAGTAAATCGGATTTTTTGTTGTTGTATCAATCATCAATAAAACTAAATTCAAACATTGAATCTAAATTTTATGAACATACTTCGAAATATTTACAAGAAATTATATTTTTTTGACCCCAAAAAAGGTGAAAAATATGTAAAAAGGTGACAAGTCATCAAAAAAGGTGAAAAAGGTGACAAAATTGAAAAAAGGTGAAAAAAAGGTGAAAAGGTGACTGTCTGTGATGCCTGTCAAATTTTTCTTTACTTTAAATCTATTTTGTTTGCAATTTCAATTACTTTTTCTATTTTGAAATGAGTTTCTTCAATTATTTTCTACAAATTTTTAACTCGTAACTTATATTTTTTAATTATACTGATCATTTTATACTAAATTTCTTCAAATAAAAATTTCTTTTACAATTCTAAATAATTGTGATGTTTTTTATTTTCTTTCTTCGCTTTTCATTTATTTTGTTTAATTTAAGAAAATTACCTTTTTCTTCAATTATACTTTTAATTTTGAAACTAATTTTCTTCAATTTTCGGTGATTTTCTTCTGCTTTCAATTATTTATTTTTTGAACTTTTAATTAAAATTTAAATTTTGCAATTATGTTTGTTAATAATTAATTATTATAGTCTTCAATTCGAATTGTTTTTCCCATTTTGAAATAATTTCCTTTAATTCTCGGTTTTTTATTAAATTTTCTTTTTGGAGCATATAATTTTTAATTATTGCTACCTCATAGAGGAAGTATTGTTTTACCCTCAAAGTATCGATTGTGATTCTAACTATTTTTTTCGCATTTAGAATTTTTGAAAAAATCGTTTTTTTGCCAACTTGTATATTTTTTTAAAGAAAGTTCAAATGTAAGTATTTTATTTGTATTATTTTTTAAAAACGCATCGATTGAGCTATTAGCGAACCCTCTAGTGCAATTTAATCTAAAGTTATCAGCATTTTAAAAATGGAAAATTTTGTTTTTTAATAATTTTATTTTTATGTTTTATTACAAGCTTCAATTTATTTTTATTATTATGTAGGTCATTAAAAACACATCTAATGAGCTATTTGTGAACCTTCTACTGTAATCCAGCTCCGTGTTAGCAAGGTTTTAAAAATTGCAAATTTTTATAAAAATTTTGTTTTTTTTTTGTTTTTTTGCGTTTTATATAAATTTTATGAAAAATAATTTTTGCTCGTTTTGTAGACAATTTAAAATTGCATCAATTGGCCTATTTAATATTTTTTTGCGAGCTAATAATTAAAACTTAATGATGTTTTGTAATCTTTATGAGGAAGCAATGTTTTCGAAAAATGAGGTACAATTTGGCAGCGGTTTTTTTTGATATTTTTTGTCAAACGGAATTCTTCAATTTTACAATTTTGTCTTCAATTTCAATTATTTTTGTGTTTTTAATGAATTTCTTGAATTGTAATGTTTCTTGTCATTTCAAAATAAATGTTTTCCTTTTTAAATAATTCTCTTAAATTTTTATGTTTTCTTTCTTCAGTTATAAACAGTTGTAATCAATTTCAATTATACTTTTGTCACTTTTAGTATATTTCTTCTTCTTTTAACTATTTTCTTCAATTTTAACTTAAAACGTACAATTTTTAATTATGTTTGATATTTTTTAAACAGTTTCTTCAACTTTCAGTTTCTGTCTTTAATTTTCATCTTTTTGTCTTAACTATTCAATTATTTTATTCAATTTCATGCTATTTTTTAATTTCTCAAATTTGAAAAATGTTATTTTCAGCGATTTAAAAGTATTGTTTGAACAATTTGAATTGTTTTCTAGGTGATTCTAAAATTTTAATTACATTCTTAATGTATTTTAAAATATTTTTCTTTAATTTTCAATTCTTTTTTTCTAAACATTTTCTTAATTTTTCAGTATTTTATTTAAAATTTTAGTTCTTGTTAATCTTATATTTGTAGTATTTTATATTTTCTCATAATTGAAAATTTCTTTTTATTAATTTATATTTAATAATCTCGGACGTAAAATACAAGAATAATTTTTTATCATTTTCATCAATATTTTTCTTAATTTTTCAAAAATATCTTCCATTTTCTTAGGCAGCCTAAAAACCTAATTAATTTTTGTTGCTTTTTAGTTGATGTCTTCAATTTGTATCATATTTCTTTAAATTTAAATTATTATTTCCATTTTAGTTATTTTTCTCGTTTTTAAATTACAAAAAAGTTTTTTTTAAAGATTTTCTTTAATTTTTTATTATTTTCTTAAATTTAACTTGTAATCAATAATTTTTTATTTTATTTGTGTTATTTTCAAATGAACTTCTTCAATACTTTTTTTCTTCTCTTTTGAATTTTTTTTCAATTCAATTTTTTTGTCATTACCTAATTACCTTTTTTTTAAAATTAATTTCTTCAATTTTTAGTTCGTTTAGTCAGAATGAAATTGTTTTCTTGAAATTTCAATTATTTTCTTCAAATTTTAATCACAATTATGATTTTTAATCTTGTTTTTAATTTCTTCCGGAATTTTGGTTCCTTTTTTTAAATTTAAACTATTTTCTTCTAGTTCAATAATATTTCTTATTTTTAAATTAATGTCTCCAAATTTCGTCTATTTCTTATCTGGTTATTATTCTTTTCGTAAATATTTTAACTTATAATCTTTAATTTTCGATTATTGAGGAATTTTTTCAATTTTTAATTTAAATTCTTGTTATTTTAAAATTAATTTTTTCGTTTCTCAATTATTTTCTTTAATTTTTACTTTTATTTTCTTTAATTTGAAATTGTTGCCTTGAATTTCAACTATAGGATCGCATAAATTTTTATTTGATGTTTTCTAAAAAAAGGGGGGGGGGGTGCCCAATTTTCTTTCCTGCGGGGAGGCCCTCAAAACATTTATTATTGTTTTTAAAGAAGTTTAAAATATATACACATGCAATTAATTTCCTAAATTTTCAGTTGTTATCTTAAATTTAGATTATTGTCATCAATTTTCCATTATATAACGATTTTTTAATTATTTTCTTCTGCTTAAAAAAAAATTATGCAATTTTTCTTGATTTTCATCAATTTATAATTATATTCATTATTTTTGCATTACTTTTAAAAATTCCAATTATTTATCCGATATTGCAATTATTTTCATCAACTTTCGTTATTTCCGCGATTTTTTAATTAATCTCTTTAATTACAATTTTTTAACTAATTTTCTAATTATTATTTTTTTTAAACATATATTCTATGATTTTTTCAGTTATTTCTCTCAAATTTTATTGAATGTTTTCAATTTTTTATATTTAAATTATTTTCAGCATATTACAATTTTCTTTCTTAATCTTAAATTATTTTCAGCATATTACAATTATTTTTTTTAATTAATTTTATCATTTTTCAATTATTTTTCTCGATTGTTAATTATTATTCTCGTTTTCTACAATTATTTTCTAAGAGTTTTAAGTATTTTTCTGAAAATTCAAATATTTTTTTCAATTTCTAATTATTTTCATTTGTTATCAGAATTTCAAATTTTTTTTATTAATTATCGTAAGTTTCAATTATTTTTAGCTTTCTTCCAGACTTTTCTCCAATTTTTCGTTTTTCTCATTTTATAAATTAAATTTCTAAAATTTTTTAAGTATTTTTCTAAAAATTCTATTATTTTCTTCAATTTTTAATTATTTTCATTTGTTTTCATAATTTCCAAAAATTTTTATTAATTATCGTAAATTTCAATTATTCTTAGCATTCTTCCAGTGCTTTCTCCAGTTTTTAGTTTTTTTAATTTTTTTAATTATTTCATTATTTATAATATTTTTTATATTATTTTCTTCAATTTTCAATTACTTTCGTTCTTTTTTTCATTCTTTTTCATAATTGCCAAAAAGTTTTTACTTATTTCTCTTTAATTAAAACTTGTTTTGTTCAATTTTAAATTATGTTTATCTTTTTTCATTTATTTTCTCTAATGTTTAATTATTTTCTTTTTTTTTTTTCAATAAACTTCTGAAAGTTTTAAGTATTTTTCTGAAATTTTGTTTTACGTTCCTTTATTTAAAATATTTTATGTAATTTGTTTAATTATTTTCTCAAATTTTTATTATTTTTTAAAATTTTTATTCATTTATCTTAATTTTTAACCATGTTTTTTCAATTTTCAATTATTTTCTCTAATTTTTTATTATTTAATTTTATTTTAATTTACTTTTAAGATTCTCAAGTATTTTTCTAAAATTAAAATTATTTTCTTTAAGTTTAAAACATTTTTATGATTTTTTAAATTACTTTCCCCAATTTTTAATTGTTTTCTTTATTTTTTTTAAAATTAATTTGCAAAATTTGTAATTATTTTGTTTAATTTCAATTATTTTTTGCAATTCTTTTTAATTTTAAAATATTATAAATATTGTCATAAATAAATATTTATTTCATTTATATTAATTGATTTTTAAATATTATTTTTAAAATATTTATTTCTTCTTATTAGATAAATAGTATTTACCGATTTGTTATATTTATTATTGTATTTTATAATTTCTAAAATGCACGAAAAACTAGCGCGTTTTATTTTGCTAGTTTAAATATAAAGAAACAGTACCAAAAAATCAATTGAACTTTTTTTTTTAACTGAGTAAAGTTGCTAAGATTTTATTCTGCGCAAAAATAACTTGCATTTAATATTTACAAATATCCTAATTAAGTATCTCAAATACATTTTAAATCCTCATTTTTGCTAAGGTAGGCCAGAGAGTTTTTTATGTAGTCCGGGCCTATTATGGCCCCCTTGTAGTTACGCCTATGTTTACTTTAAAAACTGACAAAGTTTAAAAATGTTCTGGAAATTTTACCCTTGTGAAAGATTTTAATATCGAAATCCATTCAATGAATTATTACAAAATAACAAATATTCAAGAAAATCTAATAATCGATGTATACAATGAAGTTGCCCTCTCTGTGTATAAAAGTGTGCAATGTATTTTCTTAGGTTAAAGAGCCAATTGCAATAAAATTGTACGTGAAAGGAAATATTGAGGCGAAGAAACTCTAATTGCTACTTTATGATTATACTTAAATCGATTTTGAGGTTATCGCGACGCGTGCAAGTTTCCACGCATGGAGATCTTTTATCATTCATTTTAACCTTCAGACTTTCTTGCAGCCTTAACCTTTAAATGCTAATCTTACAATGCCGCACGTATCGAAGGTAATTTTCGTCCCGTAAACAAATCTAATCACGAGTGATGATTCAGATAAATGTCTTTGAATCCGTTGCGTCCAATCTCAAGTGGTCCTTGCCCACCAACAACGAGAAAACCAAAAAAACCATCTCCATTTTCACCAACAAACGTACAAAACCAATTCAATCGAAACTTCAAGAACGAGATTTCTTGAAATCTCATGCCAATGCGGTGGAGAATTTTGATATGGACAATTTGACCCCGGAAGCAAAATCCATCTCAAAATCGATGATCGGGTGTCAGGAAAATATTCTAATCGGGAAAAAATCTTCGTTACGGGATTTTAGCAATTTGTGCTTTGGAATTGCCGAGTCAAATTTATTGGAGGATTTTCAACTTGAATTGAGAAGGAGGGGAAGTTTCAGAAATCGAAATCGGTAGGTTATAAACTTTTTCTAATTATTTTTCCACGATAATTATTAATTCAGAGTGTCTATTTGTCCCGACGTATCGATTATTATTTATTTTTTTTTTTAAATATTTTTTTTATTATTATTATTTATTATATTTATTTATTTATAATTATTCGGACAGTTTATTTATTTTAACATAGAAATAAGCGAAAGTAATAAAGTTCCGATTTATTTAATCCAAATGAATCCCTTTATATTTTATAATGGAAAAAAATAAAATGAATATTTTTAATACCCACAGTTAATATTATTGAATCGAAATGATTCACTTTATTATAAAAATAAAATTGATATTTTTGAATACCAACAGTTCCGATAGGAGCTTATAGGTCATTAGAAAGCCTTTAAAATTTACCGATAAATGGTCCTATTGTAAAGTTTTTTTGATTAATAGAAACGGAGATTCAAAGTGATAAAGATAGGTGAATTTTCATTCCTTAAGTTTGATGGGCTGCATTTTCTAGAAAAGTAATCGGAAATTTTTGAAATTAAGCTAAGTTAAACTTTGAACTATTAGCTTTAAAAGAAGCCAAAGAAAATTAAAATATCTTAATTGGTTTAAAAGTTATAAGTAAATGTATGATACGAAAAAGCGCAACGATTTTAGTGCTCGCTCCACTTTTGACTGGTAAATGGGCGGAGTGGGGAGGAACGAATGAATTGTTGCGCTTTGTTCTTTACACACATTTACTTATAACTTTTGAACCATTCAAGATATTTGAATTTTCTTTGGCTTATTTCAAAGCTAATAGTTCAAGGTTGAAATTAGCTTAATTTCCAATTTTTCCAATTACTTTTTAAGAAAATGCAGACCACCAAACTTGACAATAAAAATTAACAAAAAATGCAAAATTCACCTGTCTTTATCACATTGAATCTCTGTTTCTATTAATCAAAAAAGTTTTAGTATATGACCATTTAACGGCAAATTTTATAAGCTTTCCAATAATCTATGAAAAATTCCAATTCGCTAATATCTGCCAGAGTTATCAACATTTTAAGACTGGCATATTTTTAATCCCATTTTTGTAAGCGGTCCCACAATTTTTGACAGTAGTGTATTTCTTACATTGGAAACATCGTTATTAATTTCATTAAAAATTACAGGAGAAGGAAAAATAATATAAAATTATCACCGAGCGAGGAATTCCTTGCAGAAAAGTCGAATTTTCAATCTGTGGCCGAACCCAAATCATCAAAAGTAGTTAACCTGATAATTGACCGTTTAAAAAAAGATGTCCAGGAGCCGGATAATTTTGTCCCTCGAATCCGAACCGGCGGGGATTTAAATCTCTTTCCTGAATTACCGTTCGGGAACTGGTTCAAGGAAATGGATATGACTGAGGAAGCCGGCTCGTTATTTATAAAAAATATTTCCAGATGTGGACCAGAAGAGCCGACAATCAATTCCATTGGATTGAAATATAGGTTAACCTCCAAGGAAGAGGAGGAGGAGAAAAATAATCTGATTAGAAAAACGCTCGAGATTAAATCGTGGCTTAAATTTTTCCACAAGCGGAAAACGTCTCAGACCCAATCTCTGCACAATTTTACACTTTATAAGAAGTGTATTTCCGCGAAAGATACGTCAATCAGTTGTGACTGTATTCAATGCTCGCGAAGCTGGAAAAAATCAGCCGGATTCCTTAAATCCTCCAAATCGGTTTTCGAGCTGAAAATTCACTCGTCGCATTCATTTCAGGAAATCGGCGCCAGAAACTCGAGGAAAATTCGAAGACAGAGAAGAGTGAGGAAAATAGAGTCAAGGGATGACAGCAGCACTGCGGGAAGTACACGGAAAAACACAAAGAATGAAAATTCGTAGTAAAGTTAAATTCACGTATTTTTTTTTTTTTTTTTTGGGTAATTCAGGGTGACCACTTGTCAGGGAAACCGGGAAATTTGTTATTAAACCAATTTTCTATTTATCTCTTTAAATTTTATAATTAATCTTTATTTTTTTACAAATTTTTTGTTCTGTTGTCGATTATTCTCGTCAGTTTTCGAATTTCTTTTTCGATTGTCAATTATTTTCCTTATTTCTCAATTATTTTCAAGGGCCGTGACTTAGGTTTTTCGCGCCCGGTGCGAGATAACTATTTTGGCTCCCCCCCTTTTTTCGCTTAGAAAAATAGAAGTTAAAAAATATGTTTAATCAGGGTCAGAGACTTGTAAATTTTTGCCATCTGCACAGTTAATATTGACCAGTGGAGGAAGGGGGAGAAGAGAAATAAAACAATATTAAATTAAAGAGTTTCTTAATTATCGTAATTATTTTAACGCAAAAGTTGAAAATTTATTTCATTTCGAGTAAATTTTCGGAATTAATGAACAAATAATCAAAATAATATAAAATTTATGAAAATCATTATAAATTAACAAAAATAAAATAAAAATAGACGAACTTGATTGAAATTTGAGAAAAATAATTGAAAAATGATTAAAACGTTGAAAACTGTATACAATAACTTAGATTTGACATAATAAATGAAAATTTATTATATAAATTGAAAAAAAAATTAATATATCTAATAAAAAGGTGAAGAAAATAATTGGAAAAATACAAAAAAAAAAATAAAAATTGAAAAAACAATTAATAAATCAGATAAATAATTAAAAATTTAGGAATTTAATTGAGGAATAACTGAAATTTCAAGAAATTGATTGCAAAATGATAAAAATAATAATTCAAAATTGAAGAATGTTATTAAAAATTGAGAAAAACATTTTAAAATCTAAAAGAATAATTAAAGAAGAATGAAAGTAATAAAAAAATCCGAGAAAATATTTGCAAAGTAATCAAAATAATGAAAAATCGAAGACAATAATTTTAAGTTGTTAAAAATAATTGAAAAAATTACAACATGAAGTTATAATAAAAGAAAATTATCGCAGAATAATAAAAATAATTGTGAATTGTAAAAATAATTGAGATTACAGATAAATAATAAAAAAAAGTTAGAGAATTTATTAAAAAATAATTGAAAATGACAAAAACTAATTCAAAAATGATAAAAATAATTGAAAATTGAAGAATTTAATACAAATTTCTGAAAAAGAAATTGTGAAAATTACAGAATATATTTTAGATAAGCAAGACTACTTGAAAAAGGATAAAAATAATTGGAAACTAAAGTTAATTATGGAAATTTAAGAACACAAATTGAGAAAACTAGAAAATTTATTTGATGTAAAAGAAAGTGATTCAAAATTCAAGAACATCATTGAAATACTTGAAAAATACAAAAAACAAAACTCGTATATATTGTAAAAATAATTGAAAAATGACAAAAGAAATTCAAAGTTATTTAAGAAATAATGAAACTAATTTGATATTAAAGGAAATAATTTAAACTGAAAAAGTTTTATTAGAAAAAGTAATAAAAGAAAATAATTGAAACTTGCAGATATTTGGAATTTAAAAATTAGGGGAAAAATTGAAAAATAATGAGAATCATTAAAGAAAATTTTTCAAAAATGATAAAAATAGTTGAATTTTGTAGATATTAGTTGCAATCATAAAAAAATAATTTTAAAAAATATAGAATATTTGTAAACTAAAAGTATTACAAAATGATTTCAAGAATTTTAAATTCAGTAAAATACTTACAACATTATAGAAATAATCGAAAATTTATTAAAGAAAATGAAAATTTCAGATATATTATTCAAATTTTCGGAATTAATCAACAAAGATTCAAAATAATATAAAAATTGTGAAAATAATGCAAATGAAAAAAAAATAATTAAAAATTGACGAACTATTAGAAATTTGAGAAAAAAAATTGAAGAATGATTAAAACATGAAAAAGTGGATGCAATAATTTAAATTTGAGATACTGAGTGAAAATTTAGGGAAATTTATTGAAAAATAATTAATATATCTAATTAAAAGGTGAAGAAAATAATTTTAAAAATATAAAATAAAATAAAAATTGAAAAAAATAATTGAAAAATGGGATAAATAGTTAAAAATTTAGGAATTTAATTGACAAATAAAATTTGAAAATAACTGAAATTTGAAGAAATTGATTGCAAACTGATAAATATATTAATTCAAAATTGAAGAATATTATTAAAATTTGAGAAAAATATTTTTAAAATCTAAAAAAATAATTAAAGAATAATGAAAGTAAAAAAAACCTGAGCAAATATTTGCAAAGTAATAAAAATAATGAAAAATTGAAGACAATAATTTTAGTTTTATAAAAATAATTGATTAAATTATAACATATAGTTATAAATAATAAAGGATTTTAGTAATTTTTTAATTTTCTTTCAATAATCAATTAATCAATCATCATCAATCTCTTATAAATTGCAATTTAATTCTTTAATCTTAATTTCAATTTATTTTTTTAATTTTCAATTATTTTCTTCAATTTTTAATTTCATGCTTCGTTCTTCAATTATTTTCTTAAAGTTTCAAAACAATTCTTCAATTTCCAATTGATTTCTTCAATTTTCATTTATTTTCTACAATTTTCTACATAATTTATAACAATTTTCAATTGCTAATTTATTATTAACCTTCAATTTTATGATTATTCATTAATTTAACAAATTTTTTTGTTCGAATGCCGATTATTCTCACTATTTTTCGAATTCTTTTTTTCAGTAGTTAATTATTTTTTTCATTATTTAATTATTTTCCTCATATTGTAATTTTTCTTTAAGTTATTTATTATTTTCTTAGAATTTCCATTTAATTCTTTAATATAGAATTTATTTCTTCAATTTTGAATTATTTTCTTCAATTCTCAAATATTTTCATTAATTTTCAATTATTTTTATCGATTTTTAATTCATTCCTCTATATTCAATAGTTCTCGAATTTTTTCAATTATTTTTTTCAGTTGTCTATTAATCTAGTCATTTTTCATATTTTGTTTATAATTAACAATCATTTTTGTTATTTCTCATTTATTTTCTTAAATTTTTTAATTATTCTCGTCATTTTTTAACTATTTCCTTCAATTATTAATTATTTACCTCAATTTTCAATTATTTTTAACAAGTTTTTCAATTTTACAATTATTCTTTGGTTTTATAAATAAATTTGTTTCTGTTGTATATTAATCTAACCATTTTTTGAATTGTTTTCAATTGGCAATTATTTGTGTCATTTTGTAATTCTTTTTTCAATTATCAATTATTTTTTAAAATTTTATTTTAATTCTTAAATTTCCAATTTATTATCAATAAGTTTCTTTAATATCAGATACAATTGTTCAATTATTTTCTTTAATTTTTAATTCCATTCTTCAATTTTTATTTCCATTCTTCAGTTTTCATTTGTTTTTTACTATATTCATTCATTCTCGACATTTTTCAATTAATCTTTTTCAATTTTTTAAGTATGTTCTTTCAATTCCAATTCCATTCTTTAATTTTTAATTCTTTTATTCAATTTTTAATTGCTTTTTTCAATTGTCAATTATTTTTTTCAATTTTAATTATTTGTTTCAATTTTCAATCCAATTGTTAAATGTGAAATTATTTTAAACAATTATTCCTATAATTTTTATTTGCGCTGTTTTCAATTATTTCTAAAAACTATTTCAATTTTCAAGTATTATCTTAAAATTTTATAATTATTTTTTGATTTTTAAAATTATTTTTTTCGGTTGCTTATATAAATTTAATCATTTTTTGGATTTTGTTTTCAATTATCAATTATTTTCGTCATTTTGTAATTTTTTTTCAATTATCAATTATTCTTTAAAGTTGTAATTTAATTCTTAAATTTTGAATTAATTTCTTAAATTTTATATTATTTTCTTCAATTTCAATTATTTTTTTCGATTTTCAGTCTAGTTGTTCAATTTGCAATTATTTCCAACAGTTATTCCTATAATTTTTCAACTATTTTGTTTAAATTTAATATTTAATGTGTAATTTTTTAAACTATTCTTTTCAATTTGTTAATATTGCTACTGGAATTATAATACGTAATTCTTTTTAAATGTTTAAGTATAAATTATCAACAAAAAATTTAGATTTTAAATTTGGTGATAATAAATCTTTTTAAACTTCAATTTTAATTAATAAGATTATTAGAATGTGTAAATTCTAAATTTATAAGTATAAAGTTATATTTTAAATATAAAGGCGAATTTCGCAATATGAAAAATATTGTTTTAATTGTTCGAAAATTAGTGACCCGTAAATGACTGGGAATTTAATTTCATAAAAAAAGTGGCCACCCTGTAATTAGTTAAGTATGGTAATTTTATTTACAGTGGTAATAGTTGAACTAATTATCTAATTTTAGTGCAAAGGAGACTGCCAACGAAGAACTCAAATCTGATTCTAAAAATGGGGAAACTTCGGTTTCGACCTCCGAATCGATTATACTGTGCGAAGATACTTTGTCGGAGAAACTGAAACGTGATTTTTCACGAGAGGAATTTTCCCAGGGGGATCGAATTCCTGTAGAAAAATCGCCGGTCTGCGAAACTGAACTAATAAAGTTGAGTAATTTCCAGAAAGAAGCGGTTAAGGATTATTTGACAAAGAATTCCATTGAAGCGGAGATCCTAAGAAGTATAAAGACAAGGATAGATGACGATTTCGCGAGAAATGAGCACAAAAGTGGAAAAACCTTGTCCGAGGAGAATTTTAAGAAACTCAGTCCAGATCCAAATTTTCTCAAATGCCATTCCGCAGGTGGGAAAATTAACTCCGGCACCGCAAATGGCTCCAAAAATAGCGCTCATTTCGGAACAGAAAAAAATCTATTACAGGAAGAGAAAACGAGAAAAACCCCAAGGAAAAATGTGTCCTTGATTCCAAGAGCTATAAATTCAATGAAACCTCTGGGAAACGGACAATTGGGAAGCAAAATGACCATTTCAGTCAAGGATTCCAATAAACTCGATTTGAGCAATTTTCATTTAATCGAGTCTAAAGTTTCTCCGAAAAAGGATTTTATAGAGTCTGTTGATTCGGGAATTCATACGGATTTTTCCTTAAATGAGCGTCGAACTGCAGAAATTTCATTCCGGTCAAAAAGTAACTCTTCAGAAGGGAATCGAACAACTGTTTCGAAATGGAGGGAAAAAATTTCTTCCGATGATGAAGTTTCTTGGTCTGATGATAATTTCGTAGCACGAAAACTTGAGGAAGTTGTCAAGAAATTGACCGAGGAATTGTTCCAATGCGAAAAACGAATCTACGAACGAATGAAGAATATGAATTTGTTTCAGGACGAGAGTAATTTTACCAGACGGAAAAAATCGAAAAAGGTGTTTTTCTGGTTTATAAATTGTTTAATAATAATAATGCTTTTAACATAAATCAAGTTAACAAAGTTGTTCCAGCAACATTGTTAACTTTAGCTATGTCATTTTCCTCCTTTTATATTTCTTCGACATTTAACTTTTTACTCGATTTCAGCTAAGACCTCAAAGCTCATTCGCCAGTTCGTCAGATTTTTCAAAGAACTCTCTTCTGTCCAGCGGAGAGGATTTCGACATGAATATCACCACCCCTTCACTATCATCATTCACAGATTCAGAATATGAAAAATCCTCCTCCTGAATTCCCTACAGAAATATACCATTAAGTTCTACATTTTTTAAAAAACCTTCTTGTAAAAAAGTATCCAATGTTATTTTTGACTGATTCTTAAAATAGTTATTCAAGGATGATTCGGGCGAATCAATAAAATTTTTATAAGATTAGGTGTTTTTTTTTTATAATTGTTATATTAAGATCATTCGAAGAATTGAAAAGGATATACCTTTGAATGTGTTTCTTTGTGTCAAAGACACTTGTGTTCGTTTGATTTGTATAAACGTTATTTGAAGTGGCATGAAAGGGAGAAGACGAGTGTAATTCTAGAATGAGAAAATTTCTGGTTGGTTTCTTTGTTGTAATTAAAATGTAGAAACACGTCGATTGTCGCCTTGGAGGGTTGGCAACAAGTTCGACCACATCATTAGACCAAGTTGACCATGTTTCTACGTTCTGTGCGGTTCCCTTTGATGGGAAAAGGATACTGACCATCTCTCCGTGCTTCTGTCCAGCTGAGCGGAAATTTGAAACTGTCTCAGGTAAAAGAACAGAGAACTTTGCCCAATCGAAAAATAAGACAATGTCTGAGAAATAGGACATGTCCTCAATATTTAATAATATCGAACAAATCTCTATCTCAAGAAGAAATAAAGTAAACTTGTCTTTTTACTTTGTAAAAACAAAAGGCTCGTACGTAATGCAGTTTATCGACATCTTTTCAATTTTCTTTGTGCCTAAACTTGTTTCTCGAGAATCACTATTCTATTCCTATTTTATGGATTTTAATTTTGTGCCCGGATCTACTTCCTCGAAAATTCTATCTTTACAAAGATACCATTTTATACCATTTCTGAAAATACCACTTGAAAATATCGTAAGTTTTTAATGACTCGAAAAAAAAAAACTGTAGCAATTTTTAATGACAATTTTTCAACTTGAGAGCCACCGGAGATTAGGAGGGTAATATTTATTTCACTCTTTGTGGCAGCAACCCCGTGGATATCAAAGAACGCAAGGAATCAGACACTGAGCACGTCGTTGGTTAAAGACTTCCTAAGATGCTTTCCAGCGGCTGATCCTTGCCATGAATGCGAATCCCGCAGATCGAAATACATTTCTCTAATTCACCTTATCCTGAAAATAATTACGTCCCTCTTATAAAGGATGAGAATCTTCTTGAAAATTTCCAAATGAAGCGCACTAATCTTGGAAAAATTGGACTTTTTCTAGGCTAATACGATTATTACCATATTCAGCTCGAAGTACTTGAAAAATTACCAGTATTTGATGAATTTTTTTTTGTATAATAAAATAATATTATATTCATGAAATAAGCAGTGTTGCATCAGAATAAAAATATGGTTGAGAATAGCCTGGGAAGAAGACACGAGTGTTGGTGGATGAACATGTGACATGAATTGTTGGTCAATAGAAGATAGTAACCGATTAGAAATCGCGAGATGAAAGCGGCGGATGAACGGTTTGTTGGCAAAAGTATTTGAGAGATGAGCAAACAGTTTCGAAGCTTTTACCACTCGGCAAACAATGGCCACGTTCAAACACCACAGATCGTGTACAAAAGGTGGTGACCACAATATATTTTTCTGATCCTAGGCACAAGCAACACCTCAAGGATAATAACTGTAAGAGCTTTGTGAATCTCGCAGTATTTTCCTGGTTTTACACACTTCTCTTATCATAATACCACCATCTGATAAAAGTTGTGTACGCTCAAAATGAATATCGGTAGTGGTCGAGTCCATACCAAGTGATCACACCAATTTCAGTCATATTGAGTAATATTTACGAAATTGATATTTTGGGTTCCTTTAGGAGTAAAAAAAATAAATTTTAATTATTTTTAAAAAATTCAAAATATTTTCGAAAATATTCAAATTCAAAATTTTGAGTACTATTTTTTTTGTTTTATCATAACTTCTGTAATTTTAAAGCAATTGAGATCATTTTTTTTTAAATTACTCGTATTTAAATACTCTTTCAAGAAAAATTATAATAATTAAGAAATTGTTTATAATTAAATTTTTATTAAAAAAATTAAATTATTTATTTAAACAAAATCTAAAGTATATCATCGATCTTTTTCAAAAAATTCATAAACATAGCCTATAATGTGCTTAAAAATTTAAGCCAAAGAAAAAGATGGTATGTATTATAGTTTTTGAGAAAAAAATTATTAAGTTATGCTAGCGCGGCGCAGACCGGTGTCACCGCTACTCAACGCGTAGTTTCGTAGTAACCGAAATGTATGTATATTATTACATAATATAAATACAGTTAATCGTCATGTTTATTTTTTTATTTTAATTGTGCTGTGCACAGAATTTGAAAAAATTTTTGTTTCAATTTTATTCTCAAGGGGTACGAAGGAATGAAATTTTTGTGTACCTTTAATGGTCAAAAAATTAGAAAAAAGTGAGACTAGTACTAATAATGACCCAAATTCAATCACTTCAACTACAAACGCAAAACGATAAAAAATCAAAGGATACAAACCTGTATATAAGTGAATTTTTAATTAAAGCTTGCTTGCTTATATAGAAAATACTCAACGATCTCTCTTTCGAGAAATACACGCACCTAGCGGCAAGTTAAGAACTACAAATGTTAGCGGCAAATTCGAAATCTTTAAAATATTAAATATTGAATTTAATTATAGATATCAACACAAATTCATATAATTTTTTCTTTCTTTTATAATTTTGTCATCTTTTAAATTTATTATAGTTTTCATTTCTTTCAACTATTTTCAAACTATTTTTATCATTCTTTAAGGGGAGAGATAGGTGAAATTTTAAATCAACAAAATTTTTGATGCTCAGAGGTGTCATTTTTTTTCTTACATCAATTAAGATGTAGAATTATGGTATTACATAAAAATTAAAAAACAATATTTTTTTGGTCATTTTCGAAATTTTATTTTTCAAAATCCATACGATGGATTGTAGAAAATCATTTAAAAATCCCACAAAAAAATTGTCGATGGAAAAAATGAAAATTGTGAAAGAGGTTTAATTTTTAAAATTTAAGTTTTTCTTAGAATAAATTTCTCAAACTCCTCAAATTATTTGTTTCTCTATTTTTGACATTACCCCATAATTTTAGGTCTAAAATTGCATAAGAAAAAAAATTAACACCCCTGAACATCGCGAATTTTGATAATTTTACCAGTCCATTATTTTTCTTTCTTCAGTTTTAAATTATTTTAATTATTCACTTATTTTCACTTATTTTTACCAGTTTTTAATTATATTAATTATTTTTCAATTGATTTAACAAATTTTCAATTATTATTCTTAAATTTTAATAATTTTCCCAATTTTTAGTTATTTTTATTATTTTTCTATAAATTACCAATTTTTTAATTACTTTTTTTTACTTTAATTATTTTCTCCGATTTTTTTAATTCTAAAGTTTGATGTCCATGTACTATGAAAAGATCAGTGTGACTTTCTGAAGCTTATAATTTAAATATAATACACTAACTATATTTACATTATGTAAAAATATACATACATTTCGGTTACTACGGAACTACGCGTTGAGTAGCGGTGACACCGGTCCGCGCCGCGCTAGCATAACTTAATAATTTTTTTCTCAAAAACTATAATACATACCATCTTTTTCTTTGGCTTAAATTTTTAAGCACATTATAGGCTATGTTTATGAATTTTTTGAAAAAGAACGATGATATACTTTAGATTTTGTTTAAATAAATAATTTAATTTTTTTAATAAAAATTTAATTATTATAATTTTTCTTGAAAGAAATACGAGTAATTTAAAAAAAAATGATCTCAATTGCTTCAAAATTACAGAAGTTATGATAACACAAAAAAAATAGTACATAAAATTTCGAATTTGAATATTTTCGAAAATATTTTGAATTTTTTAAAAATAATTAAAATTTATTTTTTTTTACTCCTAAAGGAACCCAAAATATCAATTTCGTAAATATTACTCAATATGACTGAAATTGGTGTGATCACTTGGTATGGACTCGACCTAGTCAGAAGCTTTTAAAGAAAAATCAAGAATTGAGAAATAAAAATAGATATTGAAATATTAATTATTAATTAATATTGTCAGTTATTAAATTTATTTTATTTTTTAAAAGAACGAAATGGGAACTTTTGTTTTTGATGCACTTATTATATATATTGTTGACAATAACACGAATTGGATTTTTTGAAGTAACACTCGATGGAATATTGTTCAGCTATGCTTTTATTTTCAACTGTTTTGGCCATTTTCTATGTTGCTTTCAATTCGCGAGAAAGTAAAATAATAATGAAACTTCTTTTCCAATTGACGCAATATTTACAGGTTATGTTTCATTTTATTATGTGTTATTAACAGGTTATTAATAACAATAACAAGCCTTTTTTTATAATTGGCACAGTTTTTCATAAACGACTAATTATTTTGTACAGTTTTATTTAAGCAGGAATTCAAAATAATATAGAAACTGGGCAAAACGGTTGAAATTAGGGTGGGAAGGCACGAACAATAATGTCCACAGATAATAACCGAAAGCAAAAGTAAATGCTGTTAGAGTTACATTTTTCTTTTTTTTAAATCGGCTCTTCTTCTTGCTTTAGTGGCCTAGGTATGGCCAATTCAATTCTCAAATTGGGTTATATAAATAAGTTAAAAATTGAAAATATGACTCTCGAAAGGAAATTAATGTTAACAGTTGCAACTAATATGACATTAAAGAAACTCTACGACCATAGATGGGTTCGTACGTTATGCATATTAGTCTAGGTCAGGGTTGGGAAATAGTTGTTAACTTGGTTTTTTACAGTAAATGACCAGAAATAGTTTACCTACCCAACCCTGGTCCTAACTTATGTACGAACCTTAAATCTTAATGCATATTGAAATCGTAAGTCACTGGAACCGTCAGGGTAAAATCCTCTGTGAGCAGAAAGCGTAAAACCGAAAGCAGAAATCATCAGGGTAAAATCCTGTGTGAGCAGAAAGCGCAAAACCGAAAGCAGAAAATCGTGAGAATGAGAGAGACAGCGATATCTACCTTCCTCTCTCACTCTCATGATTTCTGCTTTCGGTTTTACGCTTTCTGCTCACATGGGATTTTACCATTAGAGTGAGAGAGGTAGGTAGATATCACTGTCTCTCTCACTCTCATGATTTTCTGCTTTCGGTTTTGAGCTTTCTGCTCACAAGGGATTTTATTCTCAAACGTTCCATCGTAATGAGACAGAGAAAGACGTAAATATATCTATGTCTCCCTCTCCTCATTACGACGCAACGTTCGACGCATCCAGTGATTTCACCCTAAGATGTAAACTTAAAACTTGAGAATGAGTGAGAGTAGAACAGTCATATTATTGTGTCTTACTCTGTCTCTCTCTCTCTCTCTCTCACTCTCTCTTTCATTCTTAAATTTTAAGTTTACGTCACGAAGAAATAATAAGGAGACCGAACTGTAGTGTTCAGCCCTGTAGAAACTGTGCCAAAATTCTGTCTTGGTTCACTTGTTGAAAATTAACTCTGATATGCACTGAGAGAAGTGTGAAACGAGTGCTGCACCGCCAGAGGGAGCTCTGGAGTCCTACTGGCTTTGGTGCTTGAGGTAACCTAAATTTGGGATGTCATACGCACCAAAAGGCGACGTCCCAACGCGCAGGCAACAGCGGCAAAAATTTTAGGACGTCAGAGCTCCCACAGTGGGGCGTCAAAAGTCCGATATGGGACTTCTGGTCTCCCAAGTCGCGAGTTTACTTGAGGACTATATTTAATATTGCAGAGGGCTCTCTTGGGACGTCTGACGTCCCACACTTCTCTCAGTGTGAGTACGCGTGCGCGGCACACTGTTGCTATCTTCGTTGCTCCCAAAAGTAGAATGAGAGAGAAAATTATTATGGCGGGAATCGAAACGTCAACTGATATTTAAGGTTATGTTTATTAATGTAAACAAGTATCGATATATCGATAGTAATCGCGTACTGAGCATGCGTACTCATATCAGAGTTAATTCCAATACGTGAACCAAGACAGAATTTTGTCACGTAAAAATCAGCGAGTGCAGTCTCCTTATTATTCCTTCGTGGTTTACGTCTAACGATTTTAATGTGCATTGGACTATTCCTGAATATAAGACTACATCTTTCCCGTGAAAATGGATTTTCGTCTCTAAGACAGATGTATCCGTTAAACGGAAAACTAGTATATTATGAGAGTGAGAGGGACGCAGGATATCTCTATTGCTCTCACTCTCATGATTTGCTTTTTTACGTTTTCCGTTTGACGGATACATGATGTGATTTCACCCTAACCTTCTATCTCCATCAAACTGATCAAGCATATTATTTTTTACTTTGTTTCTTGTGTGTCCAATATAACCTCAAATTTAATTAATAAATTTTGGAATCTTGAAAAGAACACAGGTAAAATCGTTTTAGCATTTGGGTAATTGAATTTTTTCTGGATGATTGAAAGTTATATCATTTTTAATTTTAAAATTATGAAAAATTGGCCTAAAATAGAATTATATCTTATATTTTTCGGAGCATTTTAAAAAAACGACAACCTTGATACGTCTGATAGAAATCAAAAAATTTAATACATAATAGTAAATAAATAAGTAATGCAAGTGTTCTGACCAGGGTATATTATATTTGGGATATGTATAGTTGGCACAAAATGATTTCGAAGAAAATACCGTGAAATTGGCCCATACACCAATCGACATTCCTCCCTTATGATCGAAACATTCTTGAATCAGGGGCACAAATTCTTTCGTTATAATAGAAAAATGCCATTTCATTGCAGTAGAAGAAGACACTCTCAAACCATTGTGCGATGTATAAAGTCAAGCGAGAATAAGCAATCAATACAACATGTTAAAAGACTATTAAAATAAGAAAAAAAAAATATAAACGAACCAGTGTAGATGAATTGAAGAGCTGGTTTAAAAAATCTGAGGTATTTTATATCGATTAAAATTGTCTTTAGTTAAATGTATTAAAGACAAAAATAGTATCCATTATTTTCTCCAAAACTTGATTGACAGAAAATTGAACATTCCGATTCTCTATTTGTCAGAACTTTTAATTCTCTGACTACTAAACAGACAGAATTTGCATCTTCCCGACCAATGGAATGTATAATTGCTAAAAGAGCTTTCTGATTGGCTGCGAATGTTTCCGAAAAAATTACCAGCCAATCAGAAAGCTCTCTTAGCAATTCTACATTCCTTTGGTTTGACAGATGCAAATTCTAAGATTGGCACTTGAATTAAAATAAGTTACAAAGACATTAAAATTATTTACAACTTTATTTTATAATATTTGCCATAATTTAACATAATTTGATAATTTCTAATTTAAATAATAATTGTTTCGAGGCATTCCCAATTCTTTAATTTCAATTCGAATTCTTTTTTCTTAGTTTGACAAACATTTTCTTGATCCGGATAATAGTTTCATTTTATTAGTAACTTTCGTTTGAACAATTTTAATAAAAATTTCGAAATTATTCAAAAAGTATTAAGAAACATTTGACACAGCGGGTAAAATGAAAAAAAAAATAAAATTTTTGAGCATTTTGATCGTTCTTAAAATTAACCGAGAGAATCTCGTGGATCAAGACGTCCTCGTGCAAATTATATAATTGTTTCCATATCCTGACCCCTCTGACATGACGCGGTGTGGCTGTGGCATTTTTGCGACCCCATAAGAAGGGTTCTAGTCTCCCTGCACTCGACTGTCAGGAAGTTGATGTGAAATGCCCCAACTAACTCGTGTAAAACTTACCAATGAAAATAAATCCCTCCAAGATTCATCAAAACTGCTCCCATTTCTCAATCTTAGACAAATTGTTGAAAAGCAAATCTCAAAAGCCTTTTAGCTCCATTTCTGACCGGATCGCTGCAAATGAAAATTCTCTATAATACCGTCTGATAAAAGTCACTCTAAATGAATTTCACGAAAAGAATCTGATACAGGGGTTAATTTTATCTTCCACTCTTATTTCTTTTTTTCTTAACCCTTGGTAGGATTTTCTTAAAAATAGAAAAAACCTTTTTTCTGGCACAACTATCAACTTTATGGCCCAAAGAAGCAAAAAATAGGAAATTTATAAACAAAATTTTTGACATTTAGTAATTTTTATCTCGCAAACTAACATTCATATTTGACTTGATAATAAGTGTTTAAGATCGGAATTAATGAAGATCTGGATTTTTTTGAAACCTGGTATACCAACGTATTTTGATGTGCTGTTTACGAAAATCGTAGTGAAAATTGGCGTAAATATAATTATATAGTGAAATATAGTATAGTATGCATTTTTGTGATATCTCGAACAGTTTTCGAGGAAATAGATAGTGAAGTTCCTCGCGCAGTGCGTAGGGCGGCAGAATTACCAAATTTTTTTCTTTTGGTAAAAATTACTGTGGCCAGGGCATCTTTTGGTAAAAAAAACTACTATAGGGTAAAAAACCCCTCTACAAAGTAAAGATTTAGGGAGGGGGGGGGGGGTTAAACCCCTTGAAAGAAATAAGGAACTAACTTTAAAAGTTTGATTCCTTATATTTCTAAAAGAGGGTACAATTTCGAAACGATTCGAGCTTCTTTTCCATTGATTTTCTCAAAAACTAATTAGATATATAAAAAAATGCATACATGAAAAAATGTGTATTTTTAAAAGGCCTACAACTTTTGTTATAGTCAGTTTTCCCAATTTTTAATATTCATTCAGATAATTGCAAAAATCCGAATTCTAAAAGAGGGTGCAGTTCTGAAACGATTCGAGCAACTTCACCATTGATTTTCTCGAAAACTAATTAGATATATGACAAAATGCATACATGAAAAATGTGTATTTTTAAAGGGCCTACAACTTTTGTAATAGTCAGTTTTCCAAATTTTTAATATTTATTGAGGTAATTGCAAAAATCCGAATTCTAAAAGAAGGTGCATTTCTGAAACGATTCAAGCAACTTCACCATTGATTTTCTCGAAAACTAATTAGATATATGAAAAAATGCATACATGAAAAAATGTGTATTTTTAAAGGGCCCACAACTTTTGTAATAGTCAGTTTTCCAAATTTTTAATATTTATTGAAATAATTGCAAAAATCCGAATTCTAAAAGAGGGTGCATTTCTGAAACGATTCAAGCAACTTCACCATTGATTTTCTCGAAAACTAATTAGATATATGAAAAAATGCATACATGAAAAAATGTGTATTTTTAAAGGGCCCACAACTTTTGTAATAGTCAGTTTTCCAAATTTTTAATATTTATTGAAATAATTGCAAAAATCCGAATTCTAAAAGAGGGTGCATTTCTGAAACGATTCAAGCAACTTCACTATTGATTTTCTCGAAAACTAATTAGATATATAAAAAAATGCATACATGAAAAAATGTGTATTTTTAAAGGGCCTACAACTTTTATAATAGTCAGTTTTCCATATTTTTAATATTTATTGAGATAATTGCAAAAATCCGAATTCTAAAAGAAGGTGCATTTCTGAAAAGATTCAAGCAACTTCACCATTGATTTTTTCGAAAACTAATTAGATATATGAAAAAATGCATACATGAAAAAATGTGTATTTTTAAAAGGCCTACAACTTTTACCCGAAACAATTTCCAGAATTTTCAATATTTATTTAGATAAATAAGATAATAGGATGTTATTGCAAGGTGAACATATGTTATTATATATGTTCTCGGCTGCAGGCGAAAAACAGAAAAAGTGATTCATCTCTCCTCGGCTTTTTCAAAAAAATCTCGGGTACCTATTGCTCGTAAATTTATCCTTAAAAAACATTTTCTATCTTATGTGTTGAGTGTTGGTTTAATACACATTTTTGCATTCGCGTTTGTAGAAAAAAAAAAGTGGACAATTTATCGAGATTTGATGCGTGAGGACTCGGTGAGAAGCAGTCACTTTCGATACGTGTTATGGGTGCCTACATATGAGGGGATGGCACTTGGCGTTGAAAATTCTATTTTCTCGTCGAATAGCAAAGCGAAGATGACAAAGTCAGGAGAAAATTGAGAAATTGCTTCTTCCTCCTTTTCCCAAGTAGCTGGAGCGCGTCCTCCGTGACGACAGGAAATAGTGCCGTTCTGGATATACTCCTGTGGGACCCGGATGGCAAAGCCCTCGGAACTAAGTGGATTCTTGGTTCCTTTGTCGTGTGCACTGAAGTCGTTTCGGACTCTTCTCCAGATCCCACTCAAATTTACCAATTGAATACTATCTCAATTCTCAAATTTCGTTTATAAACCGTTCTAATATATCAATCAAATAACTTAACACTCGAGAGGCGCGGGAAAATCTTTATACTGATGAAAAATAAAATGCAAAATAGTAATATTGTATAGAAAATAAAATAGGAATCATTCACAAATTGTAAATTTTTTAACTCTCCTTAAAAAAGAAAATAATTTTTTTTTTTTATATTTTGACTTGAAATTAAGAAGAGGATAGAAAACATAAAAATATGTCGGGGACTTTAAAACGCTCTTGGTAGAAAAAGAGGGTGAGATTTATCTTTTTATCCCTTTTGCACAAAGGTCCCGCGAAGATTACAGGCCACCCAATCCCTTCTGTATGGGTTCTATGAAAGCATTATGTGAAAAAGCTCAAAAGAGTACCTAATATCGAACTACATCATCCATGGACAATAACGACTCAAATCACTCCTTATTCACTTTTATCAATTATAATGTGTCGTATTGAAAAAAAAAAAAAATTACAAAAACCTTTTTATTATTATTTGCAGATTGTACAAAAGTAAACAGAACGGGATTCACAAATTACGTTACGTTACTTTCGGAAAATTTTAAGCCCTCCGTGTAACACGTCGTTACATACATTAGCGCCATTTTTTTTCTGGTCGTAACAAATTGCTCTATCCCTTCCTCCCTTTAAGAAACTTTACATAATTTGTGAACGCTCCAAATGGTATTAGGACTCTAGAAATAAAATTTATATGAGAGAGAAAGAGATAACATTATAGTGCTATCTCTCTCAGTTTCATATAAAACCCCCACAAAAACCTTTGGGTACGCCCTTGGGTCTTGAGGTCACAAAACAAAAATGGCTGACAAAAGTAGGTAACTTTGGTAACCTTAGTAACAAATTTTGATTGGCTGAAATCTATTCCACTATTCTACTCATAGAATATAACCTTAGAACTGGTTTTTTATAATAAATAAAATTATAATTACTACTTTAGTGGTATTAAACTATTTCTCGAACGGAGTTTTTAACAAATAATATGTATAATATATTTAATAATTAAATAATCGTTCTGAACTGTCATATAGCAGACTACAATTACACAGCCAAGTGGAATCCCACCTATGCAACAAATTTGTGTGTCAGTTTGAAAATTCTGGTGAAAATAAATTCAATTTGTGAATAAATTTCTTAATTTAAACAAAAACTTTAGAATGTCGAATAACAATTTTTTTTGTTAGTTTTATTTTTATTTACTTTTTTTTCTTTTGCAAAAGATCGTGAAAAACAAGATAAATAATCATTTATCTCTAATTATTAAAATTGTTCTTTAACATTTTTTCAGATAAAGAATAATTTGTTAATTTGGCCTAACGCACAGTGAATCGTAATCGCTAATCCTTAATCGTAAGAATGAGAGGAAGTAGGACAGACATATATCTCTGTCCTGCTTCCTCTCATTCTTACGATTAAGGATTAGCGATTACGATTCATTGTGCGTTAGGCTTTTACTGTACAAAAGACTTCATGATAATTAAATTGACATTTCTGATTTTCATTTATTAATTAATTATTAATAAATTTATTATTAACACATGTAAATTTGCATATCATTCATTTTGATTGAAAGGTTAATAGTAAAAGCATAATTTTATATTTTATAATAAAGGGTTTTATATCATAATCAGAATAATAAATTTTGTTGAAAGCATTAATTTGTTTCTGCATTAAAATTTCTGATAAATAATTATTAAAAAACATAAATATAAAAAAGTGAGGTTATGAGTCTATACACAAATACAGTTTTGTCTGATATTTACAAACATCACTCAATAAAGTTTTTGTTATTTTTCTCAGTAATGATAAATGCAAATCTACTTTATCTGTTATTAAAAACATTCTTTTTAATTAAAAAAATAACTTTTATTTCAGAAAAGTCATCCGTACTCACAATTTTATGTTTTACCATCTTCGTAAATATTTACCTGTAATTACTGGAAATTACCATTGAGGTAAAATCTTACCACTTGGATAAACGACAGAAGTTCATCACTAGTAACAAAAGCACGTAAACGAAATAAAATTTTCAAAGTATATTATAAGAAGAATAAAATATAAGACTCATTTTAAATAAAAATTTTTAATTTACGCAATCAAGAATCTCCGGGCGAAATTTTGTTGATCGTATTAGAAAATTTTAGTCAAAGTTTATCCATTCCCAACACACTGAAGCTTCACTTATTTTAACCCGCTCTAAGCAAATCCATGACAAATTTCGCACTTATTTAACTTCTACTTATAGAGAACTTCTCCGATTGGCTGATCCAATTTGCAGCAACCAATGAAAATGTTAGTTAGTTTTGATTGGTCGACAAGTTAAAATAAGTGAGACTTCGAACTGTTAAAATAAATACGACTTCAAATAAACGGGACTTTAAATAAGTGAAGTTGCAGTGTATTTAAAATTTTTTACAGTTGAACTTGTTTAGAAAAATGAATAATTTTTGATGTTATATTTTTTATTGAATTTAATTTCATAAATCACCTACTAGTAAGAAATTACATAATATACAAATTTTTTTATTTATAAAATTGAATGTAAAGAATTCTAAGGTTATGAATATATGCAATATCACTATTTCATTTTCGAATATTTTATACACAAGGAGAAAAAATAGTTAAAAATTTTACTGAAATACATTTCAATTTAGGAAAAACTGCTAAAATGATAAATTTTTATATTAAAAATTCAAGATATTGTGTGTATAGAAAAAAATATATTTAAAGCTTTATAATAATAGCGCTTGTAGGCAGTTTGGTATAAAATTTTAAGGTTTAGAATTTCTAAAATTATTATTATTATGAATTAATCAAAATTATTATTAAAAAATACAAAAATTAGAACAAGTTCAAATTTGACTAATTGAAATAGTTAACTTATGTTTACTAAAATTTAACTTATTTTGAAACTAAAAATAAATTTGACAAATCATTAGTAATTTTTAACTGAAAGGTTAGTAAAAATCTGTCTCAAACTGACTTTTGCTCACAAATTAATTTTTTTTTTTACTAATTCAGAGACGATTCTAGAACAAAAGTATACAAAAGTGTTAATAAAAATACAAAATATTAATGTAAAGACGTCTGTATTTTGACAAGAAAATTTACATTATGTGAACAGGTTACATAGAATCCGAAGTAGGATCTACTTTTTCTTAACAATAAAATGTGTTGTTTAGCGACTACAATAATTACAAAGAATTTCTTCCCATCAGGTGCCTACAAAACCATATATTATACATTTTTACAAGATTTCTCGATCACACTAATAATTATTTACAATGAAAGTAAATATCGCAACTTATTTTTCAACAGGCACAGAAACGCATTTTTTAAAATAACAAAATCGCAAGAACAGTCATTTGTTAAAAAAAAAAGAATAAAAACAAAAGTATTTTAAAAAATCGTTTTTATAAACAATTGAGACGGATTTAAAAAACGTCTTATTCACACTGATATTTTACATATTGCAGCACAAATCAAAAAGGCTGCAAAATTAAAATTTTGTTTTTCTCTTCGATTCTCGACTTTTTTACCCAAACTACTTTTTACTTTACTTAAATTATTGTTTTAAATAAATAATTTTTTTTATTACAATTTTTATTTCTGTTTGATTTTATCTCTTATTTTTTGATTGTAATATTTTTGTTCGATTTTTTAATTTTTTAATGATTTTCTTTTTTTTTTTATACACCACTTTCAATTACAAACTAAAAATTGAATTTCCTTTTTTTTTTTGGTATAAATTTCAACTTTTGTTTAATAAAAAATAAAGAATCATAATTCTGCAACCTTTCTCGTAACGATTTCACAATAGTTTGTCGAAAAGACGAAAATAAAGTTTATATACATTTCCTCTTAAGTAACTTATAAAAATTATAATTGCATTTTTCCCGCAAATTCATACATTACACCTTTCAAGCTCTTGTACAATTAAAATTTCACTTTCTTTCATAAATAAAGTTTCTAAAACTAAAGTACATAGAAAATTATATTTTCCATTAACATTTAATTTCTTTGTGAATTTTATTAAAATTAATTTCTTCCTCCTTAATAAATTACACTTTTCTAATCTAATAAACGAATTCAAGTCGTGACTTAATAAACTACATTCTTTGGACTAGACTTTACTCTTTCATTCTAACCGAGTAGAATGAAAAATAACGCAAACTAAAAACATAATTGGAACTGAAAATTGCACGCAACTTATATAACTATTCGATAAGAAGTGAAATCTGATCCTTTGTTCCTAGTTTGACCCTGTAATATTATTTATTTAGTTTCTTTCTTAAATCCGAAATTGTAAATTTTTTTTTTCCAGAATCTTAAATTCTCGTTAAAAATTGAATTGAAAAATTCAAATTTAATTTGAAACTGAATTTAGAATTGTAAATTTAATTAAAAATTTGAAATTCATAATTTAGAATTGAAAATTTGAAGGGTGAAATGTGAGAAGATAAAATAGAATCAATAAAGTCTCGACTAGAATTATAATCGGCGCTCAACTCTGAATTTCTTAAGTTATAGGAATAGACTACAAATATAAATATAGGTACATCTAGGAATATATAATCGTCCACATAGACTATCACGACTATAGAAGCTTCGCTTTAGTTTCGCAAATATTGAATCGCAGTGATTTCAAGTTGACAATTTCAATTATTGCATTATTTTAAAACTAACTTTTTTCTCATTACGATGACAATTTCTACACAGAAACGACAGTTTTTCTTTCTTAATTATCTTTGACGCACCAGCTGTATGAATTTGATTTTGATATTTATCAATAATCATTAAAACCCTATACCAAATTCATTCGGAAAACATTTTCCCAGCAACTTTCTCATTTTTGGGAAAATTTTCAAAAACTTGTTTAAAATCAAAAAAGGGAAAATTCATAATTATAGAAAAAAATGTTCTTGATTAATTAACGTCGTTATTCCAGTTGCTGATTTTTTTAAACATATTTTTTAGGTTATTTCGTTATAAATTGAGTTTTTAACTTTGTCTGAATATTTTTGACATTATTATAATATCTTTAGTGACTTTTACATAAATATAAATATATTTGATGATTTATTTATAGAATAAAATGCTTTAAAATCAAGATTTTTAAGTGTCCGGAAACTAGAGCATTAGCTGTATGAAATCTGGTACAATGACGTTATTGATTGTCATATCTATTTAAAAAATCAAAGAAGTGGGAAATAATTTTCCGAATGTGACAATTATTTATTTACTAAACAATCCTAAAGACTAGATTAAGTTATTTTTGCAAGAACAGTTTTTATCAAAAATTTCGTTTCTTTTTAATTTTAAACGCATTACATTTATTGTTTTAAAATTAATATCAGTAAATTTTAATTAAAATTTCTTTTCAATTTTTTTTTCATCCCATCAATCGGAAAATTCTAGTAAAAATTGTTCAAGCAATTTTCTTACATTAAAGCTATTTACATTGATTTCACATTTCTAAAGCTGTTTTTATTTTTACATTTACTATGTCTAATCAAATACTATTTGGTAATATCGACTAGAAGCCATTTTACAGAAATTTACAAAGTAAATTCACAAATTTTAAAAATATCTTTGGTGAAAGATTTCAATAGATTTACGTAAAGTTTTTTTTTTTCATAATTTCTAAGAACAAGATTTTTATTGCATAAAATTAATTTGTTTTAATCGAACTTAAAATTTAGAAAGCTTAAAGCTGTCGGAAATATTGATCTTGTGACTATATGTATATCGACTAGAAGATAGTTTTTATGACTAGATCACTGACTAGATTTAATACCACATTCGAGCAATTTTATAATATTGTAGCTTCAATATATTCATCTGATTTGTTTCTTTAACTGCCCAAATTCCAAAATTATTTTACAAATTTTGAAGTTATTTAAAAGCTTTTTCAATTCTAGTCAAAAAAGTTACAATTTTTCATGACTTTTTTTAAAAATTGTAATTAATTTGAGTGAACTTTCCGTGGGAATCGAATTTCAATTAAAGAGTGAGTGAGATAAGTGCTTTTGTGAAATATATAGTCAGCAATGGAATGCAACAAGTTGACTTTAAGCTGTTTGGGAAACAGGCTCAATTTTCCTATTTTCAGGTTAAAAGTAAAATTTTATTTACGAAATTTGTTATTTATAAAAAAGTTGTGAGTTAAATGGTCTTGAGTTAGATTTGAAAATATAAAAAAGATAATTAAGTTTAAATAAATATTTTGGAGAAATTGATAAAATTTTAACAATTTGGCTAAAAGAACAAAATTAAAAGATTAAATCGTTAAAATTTCTTTACTTTTTAAAATTTCCAATTTAAAAGAATTCTAATTTAGAGCATTTTGAAGTAAAGAATATTTAATTTTTTAAAATTAATTTTTAATTTAGTTTGAAGACAAAACAAATTGTTTTTTCGCCAAGAATTGTAATTCTTTTTATTTTATAAAGAAAAAAAATTTTTTTTAGCAAAAAATTCTAATATTTTGAAATAAAAATTTTTTTATCTGCAATTTTTGGTTTTTCCAAATTTAAACATTCGAGTTTTTTAAAGAACAAAAATTTTATTTGTGGTTTAAACTTAATAATTATAAATTAAAAAACAAGCGGAAAATTGTAATGTTACAAAAGTAATAAAATAATAATTTTGCATTGGAAGTGAAAAATTATAATTTATAAAAGTTAATAATAGTAATTTTGAATTATCTGCGATAAAGAATTCGAATTTTGAATTTGCTGATGTCAAAAATTTATATTTTTTGTTCTGAAAGCAAAATTTAAGTTTTGAGTTTTTTTAAACGTTTTTAATTTAAATAATTTTTTAAATTCTATAAAAAATATAGTAAAGAAAGCAGTATTAATAATAATAATAATAATAATAATAATCTAAATATAACATTGAATTAAAGTTTAATCTAATTTTGAATTTTATGAAAAAGAAAGTAATTTTTGGGTATAAAAAATTTTATACCTATGTTAAAAAAACTAAAATTTGTTTAACGAAAAAATTATTCTCACTTCAAACAACCTTTTTTTATTTAAATTTAAGTTGAGTTTTTAGGTTCAAGAAAAATCGTCATTTATTTCAAGTTTTTATTTAAAAAAATTTTTGTTTAATTTCCAAATTTTATGTATTAAAAAAACGTTCTTTAAATATAAAATTTATTAATGTCATTATCATCATTAGTATTATTTATATTTATTTAAAAGTTATTATTTTTAGGGTGAATTATAAATTTAGATTTAGTTCAAAATTTGTAGGTAGGTATAAAAAAAAAATTTAAAAAAAAATAAATAAATTCAGCAACAAGTTAAATTTTTTTTTTACAATTTGAATAAAATTACGAATAGTAGATTAAAAAAATTTTTGATACAATTTTTACTATTTTCTATCGATAATATTTGTTTAATGGCTTTTTTTACAATTCTGAACAAAACTACGCATCGATTTTAAAAAAAAATTTATTTTTCACAAAAAAAAAAAATTTTTTTATGTCAAAAAACTTTATTTTTTATTTTTTAACAATGTACTGTAATTTTAGATTCAAAATTATACCAGAAAAAAAATTGACCCCCTTTAGCAACAAGTTGAAATTTTTTTTACAATTTTGAAAAAAATTACGTATAAATTAAAAAAACTTTTGATTTAAAAAAGAATTGAAAATTCTAAAACCCGCTCAAAATTTTTTTTAATTTTATCACTGTAGAATAATTTTAAATCCAAAATGGTGCTAGAAAAAAAATTTTGCACCTCTAAACAGCGTGATTTATGAAATATTGAAATTTCACCGGTGCCTCCCCTTAATTAGGAGATTACAAATTTTATTTAAAAAGAAAATTAGAAATTTTATTAAAAAAGAAAATTAGAAATTTTATTAAAAAAGAAAATTAGAAATTTTATTAAAAAAGAAAATTAGAAATTTTATTAAAAAAGAAAATTAGAAATTTTATTTAAAATCAAAATTAGAAATTTAATTTTAAAACCAAATTAGAAATTTTGTTTAAAAAGAAAATGATACATTTTTTTTTAAAAAAATAAAAATTTCGTTTTTAAATAAAAAATAAACAAAATTTTGTTTTCTTTAAAAAAAAATACAAACTATGAATTAAACCTAAGTTTAACATTCTTCTAAAAATTGTTACTTTTTAAATAAGCTTCACTAATAATAATACTAACATTATTAGTATAATTTTTTTGTACAAGGGGAGTTTAAGAGAACTTTTATAAGCTTTGTTATCAGTATTATTATTATTTTTAAATAAGTATTTTTATTATTATCATTATTGTTAATACTATTACTATTGTTATTATTGTTTTTTTTTTTTTTTTTTTAACAAGTTTAGGAGAGAAAAAAGGCATTTACCCACATATTCCTGTGAGACATGACCACATTCTGTGGAAATACCTTATTATTATTATAATTATTATTATTATTATTTTCTTTTCTATTAAGATTCTTCAAAAATTGCCTCCACCTACAAAATTTGCGAATAAAATGCTAAAAATAAATTTTTCATCCAAAATCTGACAATAGTAAGCAAGTTTCTCAATTAAGAAAAATGTTACCAAATTCTCCAAAAAAGAGGAGGAATGGTAAACATAATCAAAAAAAAAAGTTAGTCCAAATGCATTATTTTGATTTTTGACATAGAAAATTCGAATGTAATATTTTTCAGTGGAAGTGTGAAAAAAAAAATTTTCCTACAAAATAAGTAAATAAAAATTGCAATTTGATGAAAATTAGGAAAAAATTAAAGTTTCGAAATTAGGGTTAAACTAATCTCAAATTAGACAAAGTTTTTAAACGTATTTTTTTTAAATTTTCATTAAATTGCAGTTTTTACACATTTTGTGAAAAATAAAATTGTTTACACTTCCACTGAAAAAATATACATTGACCGAATTCATTTCAATTAATCAGGCAGGCTAGACTTAAGTAATTTTTGCCTTCAAAATGTCGTTTTATAAAGAATTTTAGACGACACGTATTTTTTATTTTGCTAAAAAATTTTTTTTTGTAAGTTATAAGAATTTTAAGTTTAAAAGTCGGAAAATTCGTTTCTACACAATTTAGGGGGGAAAATATTTAAAGTGTTGCAACTTTATAAGTAATTTAGATAATTTATTTTTTCTTCTTGCATCTGAAAGGGCTTTTGTTCGTTTTTCCAAATCCATTGGAAAATTTAAAAAACATTAAAAAATAACAAAATGGCGGTCATTTTACTAAAAAAACTTAAAATTAAGTTTACTCAAAAACTCCACCTTTTTTTTTTTGCTCAAAATTTTTTTGGGAATTGTGGTCACAGGGAGAAATATTTTCCATAAGAATTTAACTTGTGCCCGATTATGGAACAAGAGAAAAAAACATTTTTTTATTTTTTTTTTAAGGAAAAACATCATTTTTTATTTTTATTTAATGTTCAGAAGAGTTTAACAACAGAGAGTTTAATCGATTTTTTCAAAATTAACTGAAAAAACGCAAACTAGAGAAAAATGACAACAGGCATTATTTTAGATTTTTTAAAGACAAACAACTTTTATTTGAGAAATTTTTTTTGTTTCTAGTGTATTTCTTGAGAAAAATGATATTTTTCTTAAAAAAAAAAGCTCTCTTGTACCATAATCGGGAACAAGTTAAATTGTTATGAAAAATATTCCTCCTTATGACTAGAATTGCCAAAAAAATTTGAGCAGAAGAAAGGTAAGGTTTTTCAGTAAATTCAATTTTAGGTTTTTTAGTAAAATGACCGCCATTTTGTTATTTTTTAATATTTTTTAAATATCCCAATGGATTTTTTTTATACAGTTCCAACACTTTAAAGATTTCTCCCCTAAATTTTGTAGAAACGACTTTTAAACCTAAAATCCTTATAACTTCAAAAAAAAAAAAAAAAAAAAAAAAAAAAAAAAAAAAAAAAAAAAAAAAAAAAAAAAAAAAGGACTAACTTTTTTTTAGACTGTCTGTACCATATCACCAACTTCTCCCCAAAGAGACTAGAAACAATAAATTTTACGATTTGCAAAAAAAAAAAAAAAAAAAAAAAAAAAAAAAAAAAAAAAAGGTTTTACCGATTTTTTGGATTTCAGCAAATTAACCAATTTTCTATTCCCAGAGGAAGCAAATCAGATGAAGATATAAATTGCAAGACACAAGCTACTCACGATGATTTCAGCTTCACAAGAGATCCATCCCGAATCTCCAGTAGAGTCCGGCTCTTCTTGGGAGCGGTCTGGTGGGGAAACGATGGTGTCAGGGCATCTCGATTGGCAGAGAGGTGCCTCCAATTTGCAGCGGACTGCAGACAATTGGCTTGACCATTTCGGCTCCATTGGTGTCGTTGTTATTGACGCTGCTTGTGTTATTGTTGTTGTGAACTGTTTCCGGATGCTGGGTGACCAGGTGTTTTCTGAGGGCCGCTTGGCGGCTAAATTTGGCGTCACATCGGGTGCAGGAGAGCTCGACACTGGGAGCAGTCAGGGCTGAATTTGAGGAGGCGACTTCTCCAGCGGGAACTCTGGGCTTGTGCCATCGCCGATGGGAGGCGAGATTGGCGGGACAGGAGAACCTCTTGTCACACTCGGGACACCTGTACTCGACATGGGCGATTCTGGAGCACCTGTGCTGGGCCAACTGGAAAGCGTCATCGTGCAGCTGACGACAGAGTTTGCACTGATAGGGCCCAAGACGATTTTCGATTTTGGCGAGCTCGGCGCGAGCCTCGTCCGTGACCTCGACGATGTTGAAGGCCGGGTCAATGTCCCCGGTGACCACGGCCTCGTCTGGACCGAGGATCACGGTCCCGGACACGGGGCTGCTGGTGTCTTCGTCAAACTTGAGCTTGCGGGCGTGCTTCTTCTTGCGGGGGACGATGGTTTGTTTCGTGGAGCAGGGCGAGGCGGTGTCCTCCTCTCGGTGTCTTCTGCGGGGGCACTGGGGTGGTGAGGGAGTGCTCGGTGGAGTCATGGGAGAGTGGACCTGCTGCTGAGGAGTGAGAAGCAACTGCTGCTGATAAGTCTGTAGCCGAGAGGGACTCAGGAGGAGCTTCTGGTGCTGGTACTTGTGCGGGGTCTCCATTAGGTATCTGCCCTCGGGGTCTGGGTCCCTTCTGGAGGCCAACAGGTCCCGCTGGGAGGTCACTGGGTCTTTGGCGGAGAGCAGCAGTTCCTTGTGAGTCATCATTAGGTCCTTTTTGAAGTCGTACCCGGAAGAACCGGGAGAGTCGTCGACAATGAGCTCCTCCTCGTTGTCCAGGACCGCCCGGTACCTCTGGAGCTCTTCCTCTTGGCTCCTGCGGTCCTCGTCTCTGTTTCTGCGATCCTCCTCGCGGTGCCTGCGGTCCTCCTCATCGTCCACCTCAATCGACTCGCACTCCTCGGCCCTGGAGATCACCGATGGCTTCAGGGACAGGTCCAGAGGACATGGTGTCGAGGTCCGGGAATTTATCTCCCAAGGAGTCAAGACGTGCGGCTCGGTAATTCTCGAATAGGCGTCTTCCGGTGGTAGGGCCATGTAGGACGGAGCGTATGCGTGCATCTGGTCCCCATAGTAGCCCGCGAAGTAGCTCAGTCCCGGGGCCAGGAAGGCCCTTGGTAATGTGCTGTGCAGCATCTTTGCGTCCTCTGGCAAAATCAGCGAGTTACGCAGAGACGATCCATTCCACTATCTAGAGCGTCCAATTAGATGAAGGAACTCCCATTGAGCGAGGCAAGATGAAGGAATTCCCATTTAGCGAGTCAAGATGATGAAACTCACATCTGGCAGGACACGATAGATGATGATCGAACTTGCATCTGTCGAGGCAAGATCTGCGACTGAATCGGAAGCCTCGAGACCTTCTGCGACGGTGGCCCGAAGCCGTTTGAATAAACCTTGTGAATACAAAGGTTCCTATAGAATTTAACTCCGCCTCTGGAATCCTCTCCAGGCTTCTATTGGCTTCTCTCCTACCCCTGGAATAAACGGCGCGTGCCTACGACTGCCACTGCTCGACCCCTCGACACCAAACGCCCGCACCCGGCTGCGATACCAACCGCCAGAAGGTTGCTGGTGTACATCAAGTTCATGTCGCCGGTATACTCCTCCCAAAAAGCTATTATTTCTCGTGAAGATTCCAAAGGTCGTGTATAACATTTCACCAGTTATTTTAATTATATGGTATCATTTGTATAATATTAAGCATGTTTCATCCGACAACATAAAATGGACCTTTTCAGTATTACAAAATAAGTCTCTATCAAAGCAGAAACTTAACATTTCTCAAACTCTTTAGCTTCTCCATTAGGGTGGTCCAAAACAAAATTTGTTTTAGTTTAATGCTCTCAATAGGATTGTTCTATATCGAAAAAAATACCCCTATTTTTTAATATTTAGACGGGGCTCAAAGCGCTCAAAGTTTCCCATGCAAAATGCATGAAAAATAAAATACTTTTTCGTAGAAATGATATAGAACCCTTGAAAATCAATATTTTTCAATCGCCCAACTCTGTTTCTCTTCAGAAGACTTCACAAAACAATGCCAAATTGTTTATTTAACAATTTTTTTAATATTAACTATTTTTTATAGGCACCCAAAAAAATCCTATAAATTACAAAATTATGAAAAAATCGTTAAAAAAATTTTTTTACTATTTTTATGAGAGTTTATTCCTATATTTTGAATAAATATTGATTTTTAATCATTATTTCATGTAATTGCTAATTTGTTTAAACAAATTATATTGTTTATTTTCATGATTTGCACAAATTGAGCTACGCAGTTTATTATAAACTTTTTCTCAACTTTGTAATCTTTTGAGTTCAGTGAAGCCATATACTAACAACCAACTAAAAATAATAATCTCTAAAATTGTTTAAACAAATTATGTTGTTTATTATAAACTTTTTCTCAATTTTGCAATTATTCGAGTTCAGTGAAGCCATGTACTAATAACAACCAACTAAAAATAATAATCTCTACAATTGTTTAAACAAATTATATTGTTTATTATCAACTTTTTATTAAATAAAGCTACAAAGATGCAACTTTTTTTCAGTTTTGCAACTTTTATAGGCTTATAAAAGCAAGTATTAGCAACAAAATGAGAAAATAAATGTTAACAATTGTTTAAACAAATTTTATAGTTTATAATAAACTTTTTATGAAATAGGGCTAGAGATGCAACTTTCTCTAAGATTTTCAAGTTTTCTTTTGTTGAGAGGTACGTAGGAATGACTGTAAGACATAATTATATTTTTTTAATATGATAAATACATGTGTTGGTTATCACATCATTTTTTCGGGTAACGTTTTTTTGTTACAGTTCGTAAACTGTTTTCGGTATTTTGCTTTTGATCCTTATCTCTTGTTTTTAGTTTTTTTAAAATCAGATAATAATTTAACGTTTCGCTCTCTAAATCTTAATTTGTTAAAAATAACTAAATTTGAAAGCAAAAACTCAGTCACTAATTCAAATAGTTATATTTCTACTAATCATTTAGTAAAAAATAACTAATTATTAGTCAAATTCATTTTTAGGTTATGTCAAAATAACTAACATTTTAGTAAAATTCTGTTTACTAATTCAATTAGTCGAATTTTAACTATTTCTTAGTTATGTTTTTACTAACAATTAGTCAATTTTTTACTAATAATTAGTTATTTTTAACTAATTGCTGAAATAAAAACTGAGGCACGATTTTACTAATAATTAGTTATTTTTAACTAATTCAGTATTATTTTTAACTATGAGGGCAGGGGCCCTGGAGCAAACAGAAAATTGTGGCCCCAATTATACAATGATTTTTTAAGTAGATGATTTTTTTCTTTTAAAATTTTAAATCATATTTCACCTTTTTAAAATATTCCTAAATTTTAAAATTATGGCAATTTTGATTTCTTTAAATTTCAGTTAATGTGAACTTGCATTGATTAAAATAAGTTCAATTAATCCACGTTTCAAATATACTAAATTTAAATTTTGAACTATTTTTAGCATTTTTAAACTATTTTCTGCAATTTTTAATTCTTTGAATTATCTTTAAAATGTTTCCCAAAATCTTGAATTTACCTTCCTCAAATTTTAATTATTTTGTTTATTTTTTTCAGTCACTTTTCCAATTTTAATAATTTTTTCCTTGACATTAAATCAATATAATTATTTAATCCTATAGATTTTATATTATTCAATGCAAATTTAAATTAATTTTTTTACTTTACCATTATTTTTGTTATTTTGCAATTATAACCTTCAATTTTTAATCATTTTCATTATTTTTTAAAATCAATTTCCTAAATTTGCAGTTATTATCACAAATTTAGATTCTTGTCATCAATTTTCCATATTTTAAATGATTTTCAAATTATTTTTTTTTTTGCTTAAAAATAAATTTTGCAATTTTTTTTATTATTTTCTTCAATTTCTAATTATTTTAATTATTTTTGCATTATTTCCCTCATATTTTATTTACTGATATCAATTTTTCACATTTAAATTATTTTCATCATATTTCAATTTTTTTTCTAAATTTATACGTTATTTTCAGAATATTTAAATTACTTTTTTCAATTTTTTATTATTTTTCATTAAGCATATATTCTATAATTTTTTCAATTATTTCTCTCAAATTTTATTTACATTTTTCAATTTCCCATATTTAAATTATTTTTATTATATTTAAATTTTTTTTCTAAATCTTAAATTATTTCCAGCATATTTCTCATTTTATAAATTTAATTTCTAAAATTTTTAAGTATTTTTCTAAAATTTCAATTATTTTCTTCGATTTTTAATTATGTTCATTTGTTTTCATAATTTCCAAATTTTTTTATCAATTATCGTAAATTTCAATTATTTTTATCTTTCTTTAATTCTTTTCTCCATTTTTTAGTTATTCTCATTTTTTCAATTGATTTCTAAGATCTTCATGTATTTATCTCAAAATTCAATTAATTTCTTTTATTTAAAAATAATTTTGTAATTTTTTCAATTATCTCACTTGAATGTCATTTATTTTTTACAACTTATCATTGTTTGTATCATATTTTAATTATTTTTGGCAAGTTATAAAATTTAAAAACATTTTTCAATTATTTTCCAAAATTTATTTCCTTTAATTTTCAATTCTTTACATTTGTTTTATATTATAATTTCCAATATTTTATTTTTTATATTATTTTTTTCAATTTTCAATTACTTTCGTTCTTTTTCTCGTTCTTTTTCATAATTTCTAAAAAGTTTTTACTTATTTCTCTTAATTAAAACTTGTTCTGTTCAATTTTAAATTATTTTTATCTTTTTTCATTTATTTTCTCTGATTTTTAATTATTTTCTGTTATTTTAGTGAACTTCTGAAAGTTTTAAGTATTTTTCTGAAATTCTCTTTAACTTTCCATTATTTAAAATATTTTATGTAAGTTTTCAATTATTTTTTTCAAATTTTAATTATTTTTTTTCAATTTTAATTTATTTATCTGAATTTAGAATCATCACTTTTTTTTTTATTTTTCAATTATTTTCTCTAATTTTTCGTTATTCAATTTTTTTCAATTTACTTTTAAGATTTTCAAGTATTTTTTTCAAATTTAAATTCTTCTCTTTATTTTTAAAACACTTCTATGGTTGTTTAAATTACTTTCCCCAATTTTTAATTGTGCTGTTTTACTTTGCAGTCACAGAATTATTTTTTTTACAAATTTAATTGAATTCTTTAATTTTCAATCTATTTCTTCAATTTTTAGTATTTTCTCCAATTACAATTCTCGTTATTTTTCAATTATTTCTTTCAGTTATTAATTATTTTCCACAATTTATAATTATTTCCTACAATTTTTTCAATTATTCTCTTAAAACTTTATAATTATTCTTTATTTTTTCAATTTTTTTTTGTCTATTAATCTAGCCATTTTTCGAATTTTGTTTCCAACTGTCTATTATTTTCGCTATTTTTCAGGTATTTTCTTCAATTATTTTTTTCAGTTTTTAATTATTTTCGTTGGTTTTCATAATTTCCAAACTTTTTGATTAATTATCGTAAATTTCAATTCTTTTCTGCAATTTTTTAGTTATTCTCATTTTTTTAAATTACTTTCTAAGATCTTCATGTATTTTTCTCAAATTTCAATTATTTATTATTATTTTTTTTAATTAAAAAAAAATTCTGTATTTTTTCAATTATTTCACTCAAATGTCATTTATTTTTTACAACTTGTCATTGTTTGTATCATATTTCAATTATTTTCATCATCAAGTTGTAAATTTGAAAATTATTTACTATATAACCTAAAAGTGTGAATAGTAAAACAACGTCATAATTTCTGTTTTTCACCATTTTCTTATCTAATTAATACATAATTATTTTTATTCCAGTTACTGAGTGACTTTTTCATCAAAACGCTATTTTTAATCCAACAGATTTCACTATTTTAATTATAGTTAAATCGAAATAACAGATTACCGCTGATTCCAGGGGACCGAGAAAATTTTCCGATATAGGCGGGAATCCTATTTATCCCAGTAGAAATACCCATATATTATTTCCGGTTCTGTTTCTTTTTATTAAATTGAATATTTATATCAAGTTTTCCATTATTTTACAAATGGCATCCCAGGCGGAAAATTGATGCATATTTTAGTGCATGAATTTTTACGAGAGGCAACTTAATCATATAGTGAATTATGCATAAGATATAACGATTTAGGATTTTATCTTTTAAATTTGACAAAAGCTGAAAACTTTGTCACGCACGAATTGACCGCAAAAGGGGAGAAGAGACCAAATTGGAGATAAAATAATGCAAATGTGTGATATTAAAGTAGCGAAAGTCCGCTAAAGAAGTGAAATTTTAATAGTATGTTTTCCGCAGAATGGCGCTGCGACTGCAGTCAGTATAGATATAATTACACACTTACGTACTATACGAATAATCACAGAGCGATGAAATTTACTTTCCGACTTGGTCTGTCTTTCATGAATTTTTTATCTCAAAGCCTTTCGTTTCTATAATGGCAGTCTTTTTCCAGTCTTGACTTAAAATTCAATATTGTATTGAATCCCGTTGTTCAAATGCATTAATATTCTCAAAGTGAAGCTCAAATAATGTTTCATTTCTAATATAAAGACTTACAAAATAAAACATTTAATAACAATATCCAAGAGCATATCTAAATATTTTTTAAATCAAATATTTATGTAAAGATCTATTTATTCTTTTTATCTACAACTTATAATTAAGAAATGTTTGTCCTCCTTTTTCTTTAATAAAGCAGACAATTGCCAAAAAGAACAATAAACAGAACATTAAAAATTAACTTTTTGGTAGAATTTTTTACGGGGCCGTATATAACGAATATATGAAATAACCACAAAAATTATTTATTTGTTGTTAAATGACAACATGTTACGACATACTTGATGTCCTTATGGATATTTTAGATTAGGATTTTATACCACTATGGATATTTTAGGTTAGGATTTTATAATTTAGACCTCCAAGGTAATCCAGGACCCAAGACTTGAGATAGTCAATATTAAAACACCATTTAGTTAACTCCAGAATATATATATTTTATTTATTAACAATTATCACTTGGTACTTATAAAAGATATGTTTTTGTGCTCGTAATCTATTGCACGATTTTGTCTAGGAGAGTGCAGTGCGGGGGGGCCTTAAGGCCGATTCACAATCATACCCTATGGCTGCTGCCTGACACGTAATTGGCGGCAAGGCTGAAACCCCCACATCCTCATCACATCATGCACTAAATAAATATTAAAAAGAATTAAACAGTAAAAAATTATTAACATTATAACGACGAATGACAGAAATTATTAATAATTTAAAAATTAAATCTGGCAAAATCAAATGATAGGTTAAAAAGTCATGTATAATAATTTTCAGTAAATTTCGAGGTTAGTATAAAACGATTTATATCGATATCCAAAACAGTCTAATAAAATCGATTTCTAAATTGAGAAGGAAAATATAAAAAACGATAATAAATTTTAAATTGATCTACTAAATTAAAAATTAACTTTGTTTAATAAGCCATTGAATTTTACAGCTAATAATTAAGAGAATTTTCACGTACAATTAGAGGATGAAATTTGTTAAATCTGCAAATATGGAAAAAACAAATAAACCTGAAAGTATAGTCGGCTGAAATAATGTCGGTGTTTAAAATATTTTGCAGAAACAGGGATTAACATTTACAACAATAAACAATTCATAAGGAGAGGATTGCGTCGAATGTTGATAATGCTCCGGCAGCAAAATGGCCACCGCTATATGTATTATAATCCCTTGAGCTACTTAGCTAATTAACCGACGAACACATTCAATAATTCGTTGTAAATAATTCCAATATTGGACACGACAGTGTAACGTTGCGATTCTCTTCGCTATTAACGTTCACAACCATCCCTGTGGTTTTAAGCGTGCCTTTAGCCGATTTTCCTGGTTAATCTGCACCCCCCAAGGGAACATCCGAGGCCGGACAATCACGCAGTAATTGGACAAGAGTCTCTCACCAAAACCTCAAGAACCTTTCGAAAACTCAGTCTTTTACGGGCGAGCAAATCGACACAATTATTTCCAATCATTGTTATCCAGCGAACAAAAGTCAATTTCGTTATTGAGAATTATTTACAAGAACTAACAAAAATCGACGAAAGATAAACTACCGGCGAAAAATGGTGGGACCACTTACAACAATGGGATTAAAAACATGACAGTCTTAAAATGTTGATAACTCTGGCAGATACTAGTGAAATAAAATTGTTTATAGACCATTGTAAAGCTTATAAAATTTGCTGTTAAATGGTCCTATATTAAAGCTTTTTTGATTAATATAAACGGAGATTCAAGATGATAAAGACAGGTGATTTTTTTGCTGTTTGTGAATTTTCATTGTTCAAGTTTGGTGGGCTGCATTTTCTAGAAAAGTAATTGGAAAATTTTGTAATTAAGCTAACTTAAACCTTGAACTATTAGCTTTAAAATAAGCCAAAGAAAATTAAAATATCTTCACTGGTTCAAAAGTTATACGTAAACGTGTATGAAGAAAAAAAGGCAACATTCCTCTGTTTCCTCACCTCTCGGCTTGTTTACCATATCGGGCACCAGAATCGTTGCGTTTTCTCGTATCATACATTTACTTATAACTTTTGAACCAGTCAAGATATTTTAATTTTCTTTGGCTTATTTTAAAGCTTATAGTTTAAGGTTGAAATTAGCTTAATTACAAATTTTTCCAATCACTTTTCTAGAAAATGCAGGCCACCAAACTTGAACAATGAAAATTCACAAAATGCCTGGACCCGGCTCACCTTACAAAAATGTTCTAGTTACGACTATGAATTTTGTCCGGTAGAGTAGTAATTAAAAAATACTGTTTGTATTGTATAAACATTACTGTAAGACTAATATTTCACTGTACCCATTTTCATATAATTTTTAAAAAATGTAAATTTCATAATATAGTTTAATTTCAATTTCCTTTACGAGGAAGCAAATATTTTTGCCTCTTTCGGTAATTTTTTTTAATCCTGCTTATGTTTGAAGATTATATCCCATAGCTAAAGACGTTTTCAATCTTGGCCGTTATCGACAAGAAAATAACAATTTTATTTAAAAATCTCTGAAAGTAAAATAGATTCAAGTAATTTTTTTTTTTTTTTTAATATTAAAAGAACGTACAATACTCTGTCAATTCTAAGAAATAACGTTTCTCGTTCCTTTGACTGTTGAATGTAGAATATCGAGGAAACATCAATGCTCGACTAAGGTACTATCGTGCATGTTTGGTGTGTAGATATGGATATTCGTGTTGGAACGAGAGTAAGCTTTTTGCCTATATACGCGGATATAGCAGTGCTTATACTTCGCCAGCATGGCACGAGATTCAAGTCGGGATGGGGTCTACTAGTCCTACATATTTGATGCGATTTTAATGTGTCTCTGACTAGTGCGCCTGCACTCCAACCGCATAGCATTCTGCTTTGCTCCTGGTACAAGGGACCTGGACGTAACAACTGCCGTGATGTTCTAATCGGCTTACTCAACAAACCACCACCCTTACGTCAACGCCAAAGCTCTCCATTCTTCCTTCAGTATCTTAGGGAGTCCCCTTCCATTTATGGAAAAAAAGACCTGCGCCACTCTTCACATTAATACGCGATATCAAAAATATTTCTCTTTTCTTTTGCTCGCCTCGTCAGGGAAAACAGAGCTTTCTAACTCAATAGCTTATTCTACTGAATTATTTTTTTAACAGAATAGTCTTACATGTGAAACAAAATAATTCTTGATTTTCAAACTAAGTTTACAAAGGCCGTAGCTGGATAAGCATGTGTCTGCGGCCCCCACTCGGATTTCGTCCATATTCATAGGATTGAGTACCCTTAATATGAAACTTTTTTTCGCCAAGTATTAACTTTTGAAAATTATTTTTTAAAAAGTTATGGCACTTTTTTGAAAAAAATTAAAATTTGATTTTTTCTTAAGTGGATGAATCGATTTATTCGGGAAAAAAAATATGTTATAAGGGAAGCAAAAATGGATTTAAAAAAAAATTGGCGATTAATTTTGGGCAGGGTAAGGGGTAGAAAAAAAACATTTTTACTTTCTATAATTTTTTTTCCATAGCAGTTGACTTGGAACAATCACCATATTTTTTTGTTACATTCCTTTTCATCTAAAAAGAAACATATATTTTAGGCAGCTCGATCTGAAGGGTACTTGACTGTGAAAATTAAAAAAAACTGATTTTTGGCCCCTAAAATACATGGTATATCATGGAAAGGAGGGGCCAACCTATTTTTTACTTGAGCTTTTCCTGTCTCATTAATGAGCGCCCCGAAATAAATTATGAACATACGAGTCATATATTATTAAAATTAGCCAATTATATTATATATGTTTTCCTGAGTAGTAATTGAGATTTTGCATTAGATTTGAACAATTATTGTGTTTTATCGCTTCTGCAGACATATAAAGCAAATCATCTTTTTATTAAAAAATATTTCAGATAGCTGATGAATATACGAAGTGTTAGCTAAATATTTACCATATTTCTTCCCTTCAGTTGTTGTTCACTTACTATTTTTCTTTGTAGATAGAAACAATTGTTACGGAACATATTTTGATTCTAATAAGCATTTTAAAACTAATGAATCTATCAAAAATCAATTTCTCGAATATAATAAAACCGTAAAAGAATGCATTGAAATTATTATTATCTAAAGACAATTGCTTTACTACAATGTTAATAAATCCAGGTCCTGGCGTAAGGGGGTGGTTAGGGGTTTCAACCTCCCCCCCCCCCCGAGAGGTGGAAATTACTTAAAATTTTTTTAATCTTTCTGATAAAAAACTTTTTTTAATAATGAACGAAGTTTTCACATATTTTTTTTAACCCCCTTCCGCAGCCCAAGATTCGGACTCATTAAAGAAAAGACATAGAAATATAAAAGTGCAGAGTCTTTGACTGGGGGGGGGGGGGGGTTAAAAAGTGTGTGAAAACTTCCCAGATAGCACGTAACCTTGCATCAGCCTTGCCGAAATGTTTCCGTGCAAGTTTTGCAATATTGACGGGCAACATTGAGGCAAGATTGCTGCAAGGTTAAAATGTCCCACCTGGCCCAACCTTGCACAGTAAGCTTGCTGGAAGCTTATCGCAAGATTGCACCGCAAGCTTGCAGCAAGGTTGTACGGTAATATTGTTGAAAGATTGCTCGGCAAGATTGCATGGAAAGCTTGCTCCAAGGTTGCTGCAAGGTTGATATGTAAGGTTGATTCAAGGTTGCTGCAAGGATGTAGCAAAGTTCCGATGAAGTTGCTGTAAAGTCATGAAATACAATTAACGTAATTAAATATGGTCAATTTTCAAATTTTAAAAAAGAAAAGTTTTATTCAAATTAAAGAAAATTTAAAAAGCAGAATTTTATTACCTATAGAAAGAAATTTTTACAACCTTGCAACAACCTTGCACATCAACCTTGCAGCAACCTTGCTACAACCTTGCAGCAACCTTTTAGCAGCCTTGCTACAACCTTGCAGCAAGCCCACCATGCAATCTTGCCGAGCAAACTTGCGACAATATTACCGTGCAAACTTGCTGCAAGGTTGCGGGCAATCTTGCGATAAGCTTCCAGCAAGCTTCCTGTGCAAAGTTGGGCAAGGTGGGACATTTTAACCTTGCCGAAATGTTGCCGTGCAAGTTTTGCAATATTGCGGCAAGGTTGCTGCAAGGTTACGTACTATCTGGGTTCGTTCTTTATTAAAAAAAGTTTTTTATCAGAAAGATTAAAAAATTTTTAAGTAATTTCCACCTCTCGGGGGGAGGGGGGGGGGAGGTTGAACCCCCTAACCACCCCCTTACGCCAGGGCCTGGATTTATTAACATTGTAGTAAAGCAATTGTCTTTAGATAATAATAATTAAAATGCATTCTTTTACGGTTTTATTATATTCGAGAAATTGATTTTTGATAGATACATTAGTTTTAAAATGCTTATTAGAATCAAAATATGTTCCGTAACAATTGTTTCTATCTACAAAGAAAAATAGTAAGTGAACAACAACTGAAGGGAAGAAATATGGTAAATATTTAGCTAACACTTCGTATATTCATCAGCTATCTGAAATATGTTTTAATAAAAAGACGATTTGCTTTATGTTTCTGCAGAAGCGATAAAACACAATAATTGTTCAAATCTAATGCAAAATCTCAATTACTACTCAGGAAAACATATAATATAATTGGCTAATTTTAATAATATATGACTCGTATGTTCATAATTTATTTCGGGGCGCTCATTAATGAGACAGGAAAAGCTCAAGTAAAAAATAGGTTGGCCCCTCCTTTCCATGATATACCATGTATTTTAGGGGCCAAAAATCAGTTTTTTTTAATTTTCACAGTCAAGTACCCTTCAGATCGAGCTGCTTAAAATATATGTTTCTTTTTAGATGAAAAGGGATGTAACAAAAAAATATGGTGATTGTTCCAAGTCAACTACTATGAAAAAAAAATTGTAGAAAGTAAAAATGTTTTTTTTCTACCCCTTATCCTGCCCAAAATTAATCGCCAAATTTTTTTTAAATGCATTTTTGCTTCCCTTATAACATATTTTTCCCCCGAATAAATCGATTCATTCACTTAAGAAAAAATCAAATTTTAATTTTAACCGGGAAAAGCCGGGATTTTTCTTTCTGGGCTAATAAATTTGATTAATATATCAATTTGTTTTAAAAATAAAGATAATAACTTTATGCATTTTGAACCAATCTGATTGTGCATTTAAATTTCGTGTAATTATGCGGCAATTATACAATTGAAAAATAAAAAATATACATTAAAAATTAAAATATAATATCATATATTCTCATGAAATATAGATGTTTGTCTATACTATCTTTTTTTCTTAAATTTTTTAATAGTTAATTATTTTTGCCAATGTTTAATTATTTTCATCATATTGTAATTTGTCTTTTAATTATCAATTATTTTTTTGAAGTTTCCATTCAATTCTATAATTTCCAATTTATTTCTTTAATTTTTAATTATTTTCTTCAATTTCCAATTATTTTCTTCCATTTTGAATTATTTTCATTAATTTTAAATTATTTTTTCATTTCTCGATTAGTTACTTCGGTTTTTCTACTATTTTCTTCAATTCCAATTATTTCCAATTATTTTCTACAATTTCCAATTATTTTCATCCATTTCTAATTAATTTCCTCAATTCTGAAATATTGTCTACGATTTTCAATTATTTTAATCAATTTTTCATTATTTTCTTCAACTCTTAATTATTTTTTTCAATTGCCAATTATTTGATTCAATTTTCAATTATTTTCATCAATTTTTAATTATTTTCTTCGCATCTCAATTATTTCCTTTAATTTTTAATTATTTAATTCATTACTCAATAATTCTTAACTATTTTCAACTAATTTTGTCAATTGGCTGCTTCCATTTCCAATCATACAGGTCAAATATGTTCAAAATTCAAAATCATGTTTAACATTATTTTTATTGTTTTTTAGGGCAAATAATGAGACACGTATTTTTTTGTTTTGAGAAAAAATTTTTTTTCGCAGAGTTACGAGCATTTGAAAGTTTTAGGACAAAGAGTGATTTTTGAACGAAAACGCTAACAAATTTTTTTAAAATCACTCTAGTTTTTACAAAAAATTATATTTTTTAATTTTGTTTCCTGATTTTACTTATGTTTTAGGTGCTCTTTCTAGGAAACTTTGAAAATTTGAAAAATTTTGAAAATTAACAAAATGGCGGCCATTTTTTGAAAAATCAAAAAACTCATATTTCTCAAAAACGTAATTTTTTATTTTTTTTGAAATTTTTTTTGTAGTTAGTAGATAACAAAAATATTTTTTTCCAATAGGTTTAATGTGCGCTAAAACACTGTGAAAGGCGCAAAAATTTTTTTTGTGAAAATTATAAAAGTCATTATTTTTACTAATATAGCGCCATATATTATTCATATAATTATTCTATTTCTTGATTTTACTTATGTTTTATGTGCTCTTTCTTAGCAATTTTAAAAATTTTTAAAATTTTGAAAATTAACAAAATGGCAGCCATTTTTTGAAAAATCAAAAAACTAAAATTTCTCAAAAACGTAATTTTTTTTTTTTTTTGTAGTTACTAGATAACAAAAAAAAAAATTTTCCAATAGGTTTAATGTGCGCTAAACACTGTGAAAGGCTCAAGAATTTTTTTTTTTTTTTTGAAAATACAAAAAGTCATTATTTTGGCTAATGCAAAGATATCTTTCAGTTGGAAAAATCACCTTGAATATTTTTTATTTGCTTTTTAAACAACTATTTTTTTTTAGAGAAATATAATTTTTAATTCCTTTTTCTATCTAATAAATGAAAATAAATTTTAAAGAAATAAAAATTATTGTTTTTGAGAAAATTAGGCTTTTTTATTTTTGAAAAATGGACATTTTGAAAATTTTTTTAAATTCCTTCAATTGTAAAGAAAAAGCATGTCAAACATTAATCAAACATTACAAAAATAAAAAAAAATGGAATAATTTATGGCGCTAGTTTAGCCAAAATAATGCCTTTTATAATTTTCACAAAAAAAATTGCTGCGCCTTCCACAGTGTTTTAGCGCACATTAAACCTATTGGAAAATTTTTTTTTTTGTTATCTAGTAACTACAAAAAAAAAATTCAAAAAAAAAAAAAAAATTACGTTTTTGAGAAATTTTAGTTTTTTGATTTTTCAAAAAATGGCTGCCATTTTGTTAATTTTCAAAATTTAAAAAATTTTTAAAATTGCTAAGAAAGAGCACATAAAACATAAGTAAAATCAAGAAATAGAATAATTATATGAATAATATATGGCGCTGTATTAGTAAAAATAATGACTTTTATAATTTTTACAAAAAAAAATTCTTGCGCCTTTCACAGTGTTTTAGCGCACATTAAACCTATTGGAAAAAAATATTTTTGTTATCTACTAACTACAAAAAAAATTTCAAAAAAAATAAAAAATTACGTTTTTGAGAAATATGAGTTTTTTGATTTTTCAAAAATTGGCCGCCATTTTGTTAATTTTCAAAATTTTTCAAATTTTCAAAGTTGCTAAGAAAGAGCACCTAAAACATAAGTAAAATCAGGAAACAAAATTAAAAAACATAATTTTTTAGAAAAACTAGAGTGATTTTAAAAAAATTTGTTAGCGTTTTCGTTCAAAAATCACTCTTTGTCGTAAAACTTTCAAATGCTCGAACACTGCGAAAAAAATTTTTTTCTCAAAACAAAAAAATACGTGTCTCGTTATTTGCCCTAAAAAACAATAAAAATCATGTTAAACATGATTTTGAATTTTGAACATATTCGACCTGTATGATTTGAAATGGAAACAGCCAATTATCATTTATTTATTTCACATCTCAATAACTCCACCAATTTTCAATTATTTTCTTCTAAAATCAATAATTCTCTGCTTTTTTCAATAATTTTTTGCAATTATCAATTATGTTTTTGAAACTTCAATTCAATTCATCAATTATTATTCAACAATTTTCATAAAATGACATTTTCTTCAATTTCAAATTATTTTCTACAAGTTTTAATTAAATTCTTCAAATTAAAATTACATTCTTCATTTTTTATCTATTGTTTTCTTCAAATTCTATAATTCCTGGGTTGTTCAATTTCTTTTTTCTTCAATTATCACTTATTTTATTCTACTTTCAATCCAATTTTTCAATTCTTAAATTTTTTCTTTAATTCTCAATTATAATTTTCGACATTTAATTCCATTCTTCAATTGCCAATTACTCTTTTCAATTTTCAATTACTTTCTTCCATTTTTAATTATTTTCATTAATTTTAAATTGTTTCTTTATTCCTCAACTATTTTCTTCGATTTCCTTCTATTTTCTTCAATTTTCAATTATTTTCATCATCTATATAGATTTATTAAATTCTGAAATATTTTCTACGATTTTCAATTATTTTAATCAATTTTTCATTTTTTTCTTCAACTCTAAATTATTTTTTTCAATCGCCAATTATTTTCTTCAATTTTCAATTATTTTCATTAATGTCTATTTAGATTTATTAAATTCTGAAATATTTTCTACGATTTTCAATTATTTCAATCAATTTTTCATTTTTTTTTCAACTATAAATTATTTTCTGCAATTGCTAATTATTTGATTCAATTTTCAATTATGTTCTTCAATTTTCAATTATATTCATCAATTTCTAATTAATTTCTTTAGTTCTGAAATATTTTCTACGATTTTCCATTATTTTAATCAATTTTTAATTATTTTCTTCAACTCTAAATTATTTTTTCAATTGCCAATTATTTGATTCAATTTTCAATTATTTTCTTCAATTTTCAATTATATTCATTAACTTCTAATTAATTTCTTTAATTCTGAAATATTTTCTACGATTTTCAATTATTTTAATCAATTTTTCATTTTTTTCTTCAACTCTAAATTATTTTTTTCAATCGCCAATTATTTTCTTCAATTTTCAATTATTTTCATTAATGTCTATTTTGATTTATTAAATTCTGAAATATTTTCTACGATTTTCAATTATTTCAATCAATTTTTCATTTTTTTCTTCAACTATAAATTATTTTTTGCAATTGCTAATTATTTGATTCAATTTTCAATTATGTTCTTCAATTTTCAATTATATTCATCAATTTCTAATTAATTTCTTTAGTTCTGAAATATTTTCTACGATTTTCCATTATTTTAATCAATTTTTAATTATTTTCTTTAACTCTAAATTATTTTTTTAATTGCCAATTATTTGATTCAATTTTCAATTATATTCTTCAATTTTCAATTATTTCCATCAATTTTTAATTATTTTCTTCAGATCTCAATTATTTCCTTTAATTTTTAATTATTTAGTTTAATATTCAATAATTCTCGACTTTTCTCAACTATTTTTTTCAGTTATCATTTATTTATTTCACATCTCAATAACTCCTCCAATTTTTAATTATTTTCTTCTATAATCAATAATTCTCTGCTTTTTCTATAATTTTTTGCAATTATCAATTATGTTTTTGAAATTTCAATTCAATTCATCAATTATTATTCAACAATTTTCATAATATCACATTTTCTTCAATTTCAAATTATTGTCTACAATTTTTTAATTAATTTCTTCAAATTACAATTAAATTCTTCATTTTTAATTGTTTTCTTCAAATTCTTTAATCCTGGGTTGTTCATTTCTTTTTTCTTCAATTATCACTTATTTTCTTTTACTTTCAATTCAATTGTTCAATTCTTGAATTTTTGTCTTTAATTCTCAATTATAATTTCAACATTCAATTCCATTCTTCAATTTTCAAGTGTTTTTTTTTTCAATATTCAATAACTCTAGGCTTTTTACAATGAGTTTTTTTAAATTCTCAATTATTTTCTTCAATTTCTAATTTTTTTCTTAAATTTCAATTATTTTCTTCAATTTCCAATTATTTTGACATATTTCTTTCATTTTCGCAATTTCTTTCAATTTTCAATTTCTTCTCATTTTTCTTCAATATTTAAACATTTTTAGCTTTTTTAAATTATGTTTTTTTTTTAAATTTTTATTTCAATTGATAATTTTTAAATTATTTTCATCAATTCGCAATTATTTCCGTCGATTTCTAAATTTTTCTGCTGTTTTCAAATATTGTCTTTAATTTTTAAGTACTTTCTTCAATTTTCAGTTATTTTCTTTAATTTTTAATTATTTTGTTCAATTTTCAATTGTTTGTTTCAGTATTCAGTAATCTCGACTTTTTTCAATTATCAGTTATTTATTTCATGTTTCAAAACCTCCTTAAATTTTCAATAATTTCTGTCTATTTTCAATTTAATTGTTCAATTATTTTTTTCAATTCTCAATTAATTTCTTTAAATAACAATTCTATTCTTCAACTTTTAATGTTTTCTTCAATATTAAATAATTCCTGACATTTTCCATTTTTTTTTAATTATAACTTATTTTCTTCTTTTTTCAATCCAATTGTTCAGTAATTTTCTTTAATTCTCAATTATTGTATTCGAATTTCAATTTTATTTCTCAATTTTCAATTTTTTTTAATATTCAATAATTCTGTGTTTTTCTGATTTCAATTTTATTATTTTATTTTCAATTTATTTCTTTAATTTTGAATTATTAACTTAAAATTAAAATTTTTTTTTTTTGATTTTCTATCTAGTTGACCAATTTTCAATTATATTCTTTGAATTTAATAACCATTGTTCAATTGTAGATTAATTAATTAATTATTTCTTTTCATTAATAATTGTTTCTTTTAATTCTTAATTATTATTTTTTGTAAAGTTTAATATTTAATTCTTCAATTCTCAATTATTTTCTTTGAATTTGAAATATTTTCTTCAATTATTAACTGTTATCTTGAATTTTTGTAGCCATTTGTAGGTCTATTCATACTTAAAATAAATTTTAAGTTAACAAGAGAAAAAACCGGGAAAAATAGGAACAAAAACCGGGAATTTTGTGGGACGAAATTAGTAGACATTCTGTATTATAATTTTTTATAAATTAAAAATGAGTATTGCAACGCGAAAGTTCTTTAAAAAAATTGCACTTGAAGTCGAATACTAGGGGAGAGTCAGACAAAATGCCTATAGTAAAATTTTGAGCAAAAAAAGTATTTAATTATAGTTTTGAAAAATATAAATCATGAAATACTTAGAACACAACCTTTAAGAATATAATAAGGTAGTAATTTAAATTTTTTATTTCAGAAAAAATAATTATTTAAATGTTGATGTCTAAATTCGCCATTTTGACTCACGACTGGGTAAATCGCCTGTGCACAAAAATATGAATAAAAGTAAAAAAATTTTTTACATGTTTTCTATAATCAATTATCTTGTTATTAATATTAAAAAAGAACTAGCTTTGAATACAAAAATATAATCCTTTTATCATAAAACTAAAGTTTCAATCCAAATCAGTCCGACAAAAAATGGAAATAAAGTCTATAACAAATAAATAAAGCTTCTATAAAATTATAAAATAACTTACAAAAGTAAATTAAACACTGTAATAAATTACAAAAATACCTGCTTGCTTCAAAACAGCGTGAGTTTTAGAAAGAAAACGAACATTTTTACATTCAATGCCAAATGTGACAGGTTAATCCGCCATGATTCTTTTTAGTCACGTAACAATACGTAACTCTCGCTATCGTATGTATTTTTTCTGCGCATGCGCAGTTCTTTTGATTCATCCCGCGCTTATTTAAAATCATGTTGTAAAAATATATTAAAAACGATTCTTCAATGCACAATTATTATAATTATAATTACACAATTGAAAAGAATAGTTTAAAAAATTAAAGAAAAATGAAATATTAAATTAAAACAAAATAGATAAAAATTATAGGAATAGCTGTTGGAAATAATTGCAAATTGAACAACTAGATTGAAAATCGAAAAGAAAAAATTAAAATTGAAGAAAATATTAAAAAATTGAGGAAATAAATTGAAAATTTAAGAATTAAATTAAAATTTGAAAAAATAATTGATAATTGAAAAAAAATTAACAAAATGACGAAAATAATTGACATTTGATAACAAAATTCGAAAAATGGCTAGATTAATACACAACTGAACAAAATAAATTAAAAAATCAAAGATTAATTATAATATATTAAGATATAACAATTGAGAATTAAAAATATTGTAGAAAATAATTAAAAATTACGGAAAATAATTAATAATTAAAAGACATAGTTGAGAAAAATGACAAGAATAATTAAAAAACTAAAGAAAATATGTAAAAAAAAAACGAAAATAATTGTGAATTGAAAACAAAATTTGAAAAATGACTAGATTAATGGAAACTGGAAAAAACAGTAGAAAAATTTAAACAAATATTAAATTTAAAGGAGACAATTGCAAATTGAAAAATTCAAAAAGTTATAGGAATAATTGTTGGAAATAATTACAATTGAAAATTGAAGAAAGCAATTAAAGATTGACGAGTGGAATTGAAATTTAAAGAACATACTTAACAATTGAAAAAAGCTGAAAATTAATGAATATAGAAGAAAAAAATTGAAAACTGAAGAATGGAATAAAAAATTAAAGAAAATAATTGAACAATTGTATTTAAAATTAAAGAAACTTAAGGATAATCGAAGAAAATAATAGAAAAAAGGCGATAATTTTTTAATATTAAAGAAAATAATTGAAGATTAAAAAAATTTAATTTAAATTTAAAGAAAGTAACTGCGAATTGAAGAGAAGAGCTCCAGAATTGAATGTAAATCTTAAAACAATTTTTATGAGTGAAAAAATGTACCTAATTGAAAAAATTCGAGAATTATTGAATACTGATGAATTCATTAAAAATCGATAAAAATAATTGAAACTTAAAGAAACTATTTGAGAATTGAAGAAACAATTAGAAATTTCAAGAAAATAATTAAAAAGAAAAATTACAATATGACGAAAATAATTAGCTATTAAAAAAAAATTCGAAAAATAATTAGAATAATTTTTAAAATTGAAGGAGAACAATAAATTGTCAGTTAAAAACTGACGAAAATTATAGAAAAAATTGTAGAAAATTAAAGAATTGTATTGAAATTTCAAGAAAATAATTGATAATTGAGAAAATGCGAGAATTATTAAATATATTGAATAAAATAATTGAGAAATGAAGAATCCAATTAAAAATTCAAGAAAATAATTGAGAATTGAAGAAAATAATTAAAAATTAAAGAAATAAGTTGAAGATTAAATAATTAAATTGAAATTTTAAGAAAATAGTTGATAATTGAAGGATAAATTACAAAATGACTAAAATAATTAAATATTAAAGAAAATAATTGAGAAATGAGGAAAGTAACTGACAATCGAATGAAAATTTCAAAAACTGGCAAGGATAATCGACAACAGAACAAAATAATTAAAAAATATTAAAGAATAATTATAAATTTTAAAGAGAATAATTGTATATTGAAAACTGTTGAAAATTATAGAAAATATTATAGATTTATTTATTAATGAAATTAAAATTATTTAAACTGATATTTATAAATTTAAATTTTATTCAATTTAAATGCATTTTTTTAAAAAGTATATCTGATTTAAAACAAAAAATATCCAAACTTTAAGTGTGAACAGAAAAAAAAGGAAGAACTTGCCTATTATTATTATTATTATTATTATAGATTTGTGATATATGAAAAAAATTGATTTTCGATAAAACTTCCCAGAACTTTTAAATCCACGAAGAAATTCCTGGTGTAGTAACAAATTTCCCAGTTTCCTGGTTCAGCGGTCACCCTGTATTAATATAAAAGAAGGTGTGGTTGATATTAAAATAATTTAATACAAGAAAATCCACAATTTGAAAATTATTTTACATGCAGTGCTCTAATTGAATAATTGAAAGATTCTTTTGAAAAGCTTGTGTCTGTGAATATAGCTGGGTAATTAAATGACCCACCTTCGTCATCAAACCACGTTTAAATGGATGGCAAAGCAGGAGCACACGATGCCCTAGGCCAGGATGTGCATTATTGGATAGAATTACATTAAACATAAGCTCTGCACGTATAGGCAGATGATTTCACTTTTTTATAATTGAAGAATCGAGTATTTTAAATAATAATAAAAATATCGTTCTGTTGATATTTTCTCATAATTTTTAATACTTATTATCATTCAATTGCAAAAATACAATAATTGACAATATACTTAAATAGCTATTTAACAGTTTTAAAATTTATTTACAAATTCTTTACCCCCTTAAATTCTACCCATTCGATACTAGGAAAACAATTTTTTCCCACTAGTTTCTTTATCGACTTTCATTTTTTTAACCGATTTCGGAGTGGAGTCGTTTGTAAGCATCCTTTTCCGGGACTGAAAAATAAAATAATAAATTAATTATAACTTAAAAATCAGTTGTTTTTTTCGTACATTCATATTTGTCTAGATTTTTTTAAAGGTTTTGTAGACCTTGAAAACAAACAAAAAAATTTTGCACAAAAATAATTGTCTTTTAAAATTTGAGTCAATTTTTTGAAAAATTCTACCTTATTCTTCGACGTGGATGGTGTGGATTCCTCGTCAGTTTGGGCATTTTCCGCATCTTTCACCGAAGGACTTATGTGCTCAAAAACAAATCTCCTGCCGTTTAATGGAGCGCGGATCACCTTATCTTTTTCATCGATTATGGACGCAATTCGAGCTAAAGTTGCTTCTCCTCGCGCCAGAAATGAACCACGAATTGGCAGCTAAAAATAATTTCATGAATATAATTTATTATTTTCACTACAGTGCGAAAAGAAATTATTTAGATTCTTTCTCAGAGATTATTTCACAGTTTATATAATTATCAAAGATAGACAAGGCTGCAAGTAGCAAAAACAACTTATTTCTCATGCCAGAATTTAGGATAAACTTAAGGATTTTATAGAAACACTAGCAAAATAATTAAACTTAATTAAAAAAAGATTAGTTTTTCATACATTTTAGAAATTATAAAATACAATAATAAATATAACAAATCGGTAAATAATATTTATCTAATAAGAAGAAATAAATATTTTAAATATAATATTTAAAAATCAATTAATATAAATTAAAAAAATATTTATTTAGGACAAAATTTATAATATTTTAGAATTAAAAAGAATTGCAAAAAATAATTGAAATTAAACAAAATAATTGCAAATTTTGCAAATTAATTGAAAAAAAAATTAAATCAATTAAAAATTGGGGAAAGTAATTTAAACAATCATAAAAATGTTTTAAATATAAAGAAAAGAATTTAAATTTGAGAAAAATACTTGAGAATCTTAAAAGTAAATTAAAACAAAATTGAATATTGAAAATTAGAGAAAATAATTGAAAATTGAAAAAACATGATTAAAAATTGAGATAAATAAAATAAAATAAAAAAAAAATTAAATTAAAACCAGGGACTGACACGAAAACCGAAACAAAATATATTTTATTTTTGTTTCGTTTCGGTTTTGAAAAACTGAAACAAAATATCAATTTAATTTTGTTTTGTGTTGAACCTGAAACGAAAAGGCTTCGAATTTTGTTTTCGTTTCATGCCCGAAACGAAAATCCACTCCGAATTCCGTTTTCGTTTCTCATAAAAAAGGCTCTAAATTTCACAAAAACAATTTTAAACACAATTCTTTTCTTGCAGGAGACGAAAACGAAATTCAGAATCTTTTCGTTTCGGGCATGAGACTGAATCGAAATTCAGAGTTGATTTTCGTTTCGGGCATGAGACGAAAACGTAATTCAGAGCCTTTTCGTTTCAGGTTCAATACAAAACTATATTGATTGTACATTTTTGTTTCGTCACAACAATTCAAAACAGAAACAGAATTCGGTTTTCGTGTCAGTCCCTGATTAAAACTAAAAAAAAATAATTAAACAAATTACATAAAATATTTTAAATATAGGGAAGTTAAACAAAATATGAGAAGAATACTTAAAACTTTTAGAAGTTCATTGAAATAAAAGAAAATAATTAAAAATTAGAGAAAATAATTAAAATTAAAAAAATAATTAAAATTTGAGAAAATATTTTAAAATATTACATAATATATTTTAAATAAAGGGAAGTTGAACAAAATATGAGAATAATACTTAAAACTTTCAGAAGTTCATTGCAATAAAAGAAAATAATTAAAAATTAGAGAAAATAATTCAAATTAAAAAAAATAATTAAAATTTGAGAAAATAATTAAACAAATTACATAAAATATTTTAAATATAGGGAAGTTAAACAAAATATGAGAAGAATACTTAAAACTTTCAGAAGTTCATTGAAATAAAAGAAAATAATTAAAAATTAGAGAAAAAAATTAAAATTAAAAAAATAATTAAAATTTGAGAAAATATTTTAAAATATTACATAAAATATTTTAAATAAAGAGAAGTTAAACAAAATATGAGAAAAATACTTAAAACTTTCAGAAGTTCATTGAAATAAAAGAAAATAATTAAAAATTAGAGAAAATAATTAAAATTAAAAAAAATAATTAAAATTTGAGAAAATATTTGAAAATAATATATAAAATATTTTAAATAAAAGAAAGTTAAACAAAATTTGAGAAAAATACTTAAAACTTTCAGAAGTTCATTGAAATAAAAGAAAATAATTAAAAATTAGAGAAAATAATTAAAATTAAAAAAAATAATTACAATTTGAGAAAATATTTGAAAATATTATATAAAATATTTTAAATAAAAGAAAGTTAAACAAAATTTGAGAAAAATACTTAAACCTTCAGAAGTTCATTGAAATAAAAGAAAATAATTAAAAATTAGAGAAAATAAATGAAAAAAGATAAAAATAATTTAAAATTGAACAGAACAAGTTTTAATTAAGAGAAATAAGTAAAAACTTTTTAGCAGTTATGAAAAAGAATGACAAAAAGATCGAAAGTAATTGAAAATTGAAGAAAATAATATAAAAAGTAATATAAATAATGAAATAATTGAAAAGTCAGATAAACAGTTAAAAATATTTGAAATTTTAAACAAATGTAAAGAATTGAAAATTAAAGGAAATAAATTTTGGAAAATAATTGAAAAATGTTTTTAAACTTTAAAACTTGACGAAAATAATTAAAATATGATACAAACAATGATAAGTTGTAAAAAATAAATGACATTTTAGTGTGAAAATTGAAAAACCTACAGAATTTTTTTTAAATAAAAAAAAATAATTGAAATTTGAAAAAAATACATGAAGATTTCAGAAATCATTAAAAAAAAAGAAAATAACTAAAAATTGAAGAAAATAATTGAAGAAATAAGCTAAAAGTAATTGAAATTTACGATAATTAATAAAATTTTTTGGAAATTTTGAAAACAAATAAAAATAATTAAAAATCGAAGAAAATAATAGAAATTTGAGAAAAATACTTAAAACTTTCAGAAGTTCATTGAAATAAAAGAAAGTAAATGAAAAAAGATAAAAATAATTTAAAATTGAACGGAACAAGTTTTAATTAAGAGAAATAAGTAAAAAGTTTTTGACAATTATGAAAAAGAACGACAAAAAGGTCGAAAGTAATTGAAAATTGAAGAAAATAATATAAAAAGTAATATAAATAATGAAATAATTGAAAAGTCAGATAAACAGTTAAAAATATTTGAAATTTTAAACAAATGTAAAGAATTGAAAATTGAAGGAAATAAATTTTGGAAAATAATTGAAAAATGTTTTTAAACTTTAAAACTTGACGAAAATAATTAAAATATGATACAAACAATGATAAGTTATAAAAAATAAATGTCATTTTAGTGTGAAAAATGGAAAACTTACAGAATTTTTTTTAAATAAAGAAAAAATAATTGAAATTTGAAAAAAATATATGAAGATTTTAGAAATTATTAACAAAAAAAGAAAATAACTAAAAATTAAAGAAAAGAATTGAAGAAATAAGCTAAAAGTAATTGAGATTTACGATAATTAAAAAAAAAAATTTGAAATTCTGATATCAAATGAAATTAATTAGAAATTGAAGAAAATATTTGAATTTTTAGAAAAATACTTAAAAATCTTAAAAAATAATTTTAGAAAATGAGAATAATAAATTAATTAACAATCGAGAAAAATAATTGAAAAATGATAAAATTAATAAAAAATTGAAAAAAATAATTGAAATATAATGAAAATAATTTAAGATTGAGAAAGAAAATGGAATTTTGATGAAAATAATTTAAATATGAAAAATTGAAAACATTCAATAAAATTTGAGAGAAATAACTGAAAAAATCATAGTATATATGTTTAAAAAAAAATAATAATTACAAAATTACTTAAAAAATTTTAATTAAAGAGAATAATTAAAAAATCGCAGAAATAACGAAAATTGATGTAAATAATTGCAATATCGGAAAAATAATTAAAATTTGTAAAAGTAATTCCAGAATAATGAATATAATTATAAATTGATGCAAATCAAGAAAAATTGCAGAATTTATTTTTAAGCAAAAGAAAATAATTAAGAAATCGTTATATAATGGAAAATTGATGACAATAATCTAAATTTGAGATAATAACTGAAAATTTAGGAAATTACTTGCATGTGTATAAATTTTAAACTTCTTCAAAAACCATAATAAATTTTTAAAGCATTTTTCGAAACTTATTTTTTACACAAATGACAATTAAAAACCAGCACAACATGACTCTAAAGAAAAAGGTTACCTTATTCTTTTAATTCAAATTTTAAAATATTTCCCGATAAAGAACTAACTAACTAACTTCAGGAGTTTACGGAGATTATTATTATTTAATGATTAATTAATTTTTGGAGGAATTTAAAACAGTTTAAACTGATTCTAAATATTTTATACTTGCTAAAAATTTATTTAAGTAATTTGTAATGTATTTATTTACTAACAGATTTGAACTTTTTTAGGGTCTCGTGGCCAGGAACGAAAAATGAACTCTTATGAGGGGTCATTTACATATTACATGATAAAAATTTGAGCTAATTTGGGTACTGCCGGGTAAAGTCGGGTCACATCGGGTAAGGCCGGGCAAGATCGAGTAAATGCGGATAAGATCAGGTAAGTCCGAGTAGGAACGGATAAAGCGGGTAAAGACAGGCGAAAACGGGTAAAGTTGAATAAGATCGGGTAAAGTCGGATAAACTTAGGTAATTCCGGGTAAAGTTGGGTAAGATCGGGAGAAGACAAATAAGATCGAGTAGAACCATGTAAGATCTGGTAATAGCGAGTAAAGTTGGGTAAAGGTTAAAAAGATCGGGTAAGTCCAGGTAAAATCAAGTAGATCCGGGTAAGCTCAGATAGAAACGGGTAATGCGGGTAAGGCCGGGTAGAAACGGGTAAAGACGAACAAGTTCGGGAAAAGTCAAGTAAACTCAGATAAACTTGGGTAATTCCGGGTAAAGTCGGGTCAAATCGGGTATGTCCGGGCAATATAGGGTAAAAGAGGAAAAGAACTGGTAAGTCCAGGTTCAATCAAGTAGAACCGGGTAAGCTAGGGTAGGGACGGGTTAAGTCGGATAAACTTGGGTAATGCCGGGTAAAGTCGGGTCATTTCGGGTATGGCCGGGCAGTATAGGGTAAAAGAGGGAAAGAACTGGTAAGTCCAGGTACAATCAAGTAGATCCGGGTAAGCAAGTGTAGGGACGGGTTAAGTCGGATGAACATTGGTAATGCCGGGTAAAGTCGGGTCATTTCGGGTATGGCCGGGCAGTATAGGGTAAAAGAGGAAGAGAACTGGTAAGTCCAGGTACAATCAAGTAGATCCGGGTAAGCTTAGATAGAAACGGGTAATTCGGGTAAAGCCGGGTAGAAACGGGTAAAGACGAATAAGTTCGGGAAAAGTCGAGTAAACTCAGATAAACTTGGGTAATTCCGGGTAAAGGTGGGTCAAATCGGGTATGTCCGGGCAATATAGGGTAAAAATGGAAAAGAACTGGTAAGTCCAGGTTCAATCAAGTAGAACCGGGTAAGCTAGGGTAGGGATGGGTTAAGTCGGATAAACATGGGTAATGGCGGGTAAACTCAGATAAACTTGGGTAATACCGGGTAAAATTGGGTCAGATCGGGTGAATACAGATAAGATCGGGTAGAACCAAGTAATATCAGGTAATACCGGGTAAATGTGGATATAACCGGGTAAAGTTGGGACAAATCGGGTATGGGCGGGCAAGATCGGGTAAAGGAGGAAAATATTGAGTAAGTCCAGGTAAAATTAAATATATCCGGGTATGTTCAGGTATGTACAGGTAAAACGGGTGAGGCCAGGTAGAAACGGGTAATGTCGGATAAACATGGGTAATGCCAGGTAAGGATTTGGAAAGGTCGTGTGAAGATATGATATTGGGTAATACCGGGTGAAGTTGGGTAAATACGGGTAAAGTTGGGTAAAATCAGGTACGACCAGGCAAGATCGGGTAAAGGCGGATAAGATCGGGTAAGATCAGTTAGAGTCCTGTAAGCTCTAGTAAGTACGGGTAAAGCGGGTAAGGCAAGGTACAAACGGGTAAAGTTAAATAATATTTGGTATAGACGGATAATATCGGGTAAAGTCGAGTAAAGTCAGAAAAATTTGGGTAATACCGGGCAAAGTTGGGTAATATCGGATGAAGAATGATAAAGTCGGGTAGAACCATGTAAGATCTGGTAATACCGGGTAAAGTTGGGTATAGTATGGTAAATTTGGGTCAAATTAGGTACAGCCGGGCAAGATCGGGTAAAGGATGAAAATATCGCGAAAGCCCAAGTAAAATCAAGTAGATCCGGTTAAGCTAATGTAGGAACGGGTAAAGCGGGTAATGCCGGGTAGACACGGGTAAAAACGAATAACTTCTGGTAAAGCCGGGCAAAGTTGGGCCAGATCGGGTAGAACCAGCTAATATCTGGTAACACCGGATAATGGTGGGCATTGTCGGGTAAAGTCGGGTAATGTCAAGTAGAAACGGGTAAAGTTGATTATGATCGGGTAAAGTTGGATAAATATGGGTAATACCGGGTAGTAGGAAAAATCGTGTAAAGAGACATACTATCGGGTAATACCGGGTAACTAATTTTGTTTTATTATCAACTCACCTGCATGGAAGGCGATTTATTAATTGACGACTTTTCCAGTAAATTTGGAATAATACTCGGGGCCAGGGGCTTTTTCGTTTTAACCGTCGTGCTCTCTTCCACAACAACACTCATTTTAACAGTGTTAACAACTCTGAGGCCACATTTAAAAACCTCACTATCATTGAAATCTTTTTCAATATCGTCCAACCAATCTGTACTCTGTTTCTCAAGAAATTTTGCCTTCTCGTATCGGTGCTTTCTTATTTCCAGCTCGCTCTCCTCAAGAGCATCTTCAATCATGTCGGGATCGTCGGCAGCCTTCGATTCGCCCCATTCACCCAAATTATCAATATTCTTCCAGCGGAACTTTCTCTCGCGTCCAGCGCCCTCAGAATGCAAATCCCCGTCCTCAAAAAGCATATCCTGCAGCAATCTCACCTCCCGCTGATCGTCATCAAGAACCTGTCGCGCGTGGATCTTTCCTAATTGCTTTCTCATTTGGTCCTCATCAATCTCGTCATCGTCTCCCTCTTCTCTCTCCAGTCTATCCAAATCCCTTTCGTCCTCGTCTTCCGATCCCCACTCGCTCTCTGACAGCTCGGCCTCCGCTTCCATATACTTTTTCATAACAACTTTCTTGATATCCTTCTTCGGAATCACAACCACCTCATTCTCTTCCGAGTCATAATCAACGAAATTGTCTTCTTCATCTTCTTGCTCAAGTTCCTCCTCATAATCCTCTTCATTCTCTTCATTATCTACATTATTCCCATCATCATCATCATCTTCATCCTCCGACAAAACCAATTTCGCAACTTTCTTCCTCCGTTTCTCCTCATCTTTACCGTCGTCCTCCTCGTCCGAGGAAACAATTTTCAAAATCTTACTCGTCCTCTTCGGCGACTTCTTCATTGGACTCGGCTCTTCTAAAGTCAGCTTAATATCCTGCGAATTCTCGTCAATCTGGGAGGAAAAACTCCCAGAACAGAGATCCAGAAGTTGTGATTCAGTCACGGCCTGATGAGAATTCATGATTGGTTTGAAGGGCTTTATTTGTGTGGGATCGGCGAAGTTTCCGGAACACAGGTCCATTAATTCGTCGTCGTTTACATTTGGTTCAGCTTGGAAGAGTTTATTGGAAAATTTGTCACCCAAGGTAGAGTCTTGGGAGAATGAGTCATTCAATTGGTCCGGGGAGTCATTTTCTTTAGAAGACTCTTTTGCAGAATCGAGGTGTTTGTTCAGGACGGTCAGCTGAGTCACAGGAGTGACTAAATTATCGTAATTGGAGGTAAGCTGAGATGGCTGACTATCGGCTTTTAGACGATTTTCCTCATCGCTTATCCAGCCGTCGCTCGTCTCATCAAACATGTCAGCATCCGTTCTCAATCTCTTCAATGTTTTCTTCTTTGTCTCAACAACTACTTTTTCGGAATTTTCCGGCTCTGACAGATCGGAATCGTCTTCAAAGGCTGTAATGATTCGTCGTATTTTTTTCGGATTTTTATCTTTCTCTTCTTTGTCGTCTTCTCCTTCATCATCAGCTTCTTCATCATTTTCTTCTTCTTCTTCCTCTTCTTCTTCTACCTTTTCTTCTTCTTCTTCTTCTTCTTCATTTTCTTCTCTCTCATTTTCCAATCCCTCTTCGTCCTCTTCATCGATTGGAAATTGATTCTCATTATCGTCACTAACTTCCGCCTCATCGTCGGCAAAAGCGCAGTTCGATTTTTTATTTTCCTTGATAATAACGTCATTTTCCTCCGGCTCGCTTTCAGCGCTCTCGTCCTCAAATTCTTCTTCATTTAACAACTCGTCTTTATCCTCAGGCTCCAATTCATCATCGAACTCGTCTTCAAGTGCCTTAGAAGCTTGCTCTTTTTGCCGCCATTCCTCAATTCGCTTACTAGAAATTTTCTGCTGAAGTTCCTCCCTCAATTTTTGCAATTTTGACCCTGGTTTATTCGTGTCTGATTCGTCGGCGTTTGGAGTTTTGTATGGGAGAACCTGATGATCATAAAATAACAATAGATAATAATTGTACTGTGATTTAAGAAAAAGTAAAACCAACTTTGTAAAATATTTACCATTTAATGAATAAGAAATATAGGAAAAATTAAGAAAATCTACTTAGAAAGGGGTAAACTCTAAAAATAAAAGAAGAGAGTACAAAAAGGTAAATATAAACCCAACAAAAATGCGGGAATTAAAAAATATATGAAAAAAACTTTAAGAGAAGGAAATATTTTTAAAAAAATTAAAAATCCTTTTGGTGATGATAATAATAATAATAATAATAAGTTTATAATAAATTGCAAAATAAATAAAATAATGTAAAATCCGCGAAAAAAAATTACAAGACTAATCTGTTACAAAAAAAAAAAATTAAATACATAATTAAAATTTGCAGTAAGTAATGAAAAATTGAAGAAAAACATTAAAAAAAGTAAAAAATATGATTAACATTAGAAAGAAAATAAATATGTAATAAAATAATTGAAATGAAACAAATATTGAAATAATTAAAATTTTGAGGAAACATTTATAATTAAAGAAAGTAAATAAAAAATGAGAAAAATTATAAAGAACATAATTAGAAATTGGGGAAAATATTTGAAATTATGGAGAATGATTAAAAAAATAATATAATTGAAATTTGCAGAAAATAATGAAAAACTGAAAAAATGAATTAAGAATGAAAAAAATAATTAAATAATAATCAAGCTACAATTAAAAAATAATAAAGTTAATTATATGTTGAAGAAAATGTTTAAATGAAAGAAAATAATTTAAATATGCCAAAATAAAATAAAAATAAAACATGCTTGATAAATGAAGAAACATTGAATATTGAAGAAAATAATTGAAAAATTACAGGAAATAATTATAAATTGAAGAAAATCATTGACAAAATAAAAAAATTAGATTATCATTTCAAAAAGAAAATAAATATTTAATAAAATAATTGAAACCAAGCAAATATTGTAATAATTGAAATTTGGAGGGAGAAATTAGAATTAAAGAAAGAAATTACAAACTGAGAAAAATCATTTAAAAAAGTGAAGAACATAATTAGAAATTGGAGAAAATAATTGAAATTATGGAGAACAATTTCCAAAATAATATAATTGAAATTTGCAGAAAATACTGAAAAATTGAAGAAATGAATTAAAGAATGAAAAAAATAATTGATTAATAATCAAGCTACGATTAAAAAATAATACAAATAATTATGCGTTGAAAAAAATGTTTAAATGAAAGAAATTTTTTTAAAAATGACCAAAGAAATTGAAAATAAAATATGAATGATAATTGAAGACAGAGAATTAATATTGAAAAAAAAATAATTTTAAAATTACAGAAAATAATTGTAAATTGAAGAAAATTATTGAAAAAAAAATTTAAAAAAACGATTATCATTTCAAGAAAGAAAAAAATATTTAATAAAATAATTGAAACGAAACAAAGAATAAAATAATTAAAATTTTGAGGAAACAATTGAAAATAATGAAAGTAATTAAAAACTGAGAAAATGATTAAATAAAGTAACGAGCATAATTAGAAATTAGAGAAAATAATTGAAATTACGGAGAATAATTGAAAAAATAATATAACTGATTTTGCAGAAAATAATGAAAAATTAAAGAAATGAATTAAAGAATAGAAAAAATAATTATGTGTTGAAGAAAATGTTAAAATGGAAGAAAATAATTTAAAAACGACAAAAGAAATTAAGAAATAAAACATGATTCATAAATAGAGAAATAGATTTAATATTGAATAAAATAATTGTAAAATTACAGGAAATAATTGTAAATTGAAGAAATTCATTGAAAAAATTAAAAAATACGATTATCATTTCAAGAACGAAAATAAATATTTAATAAAATAATTGAAACGAAACAAATATTAAAATAATTAAAATTTTGAGAAAATAATTAAAATTAAAGAAAGTAAATGAAAACTGAGAAAAATTTTTTAAAAAAGTGACGAAAATAATTAAAAATTGGAAAAATAATAGAAATTTATTGAGAATAATTGAAAAAAATAATATATTTGAAATGGAAGAAGATAACTGAAAATCGCGAGGAACATCAATTAAATAATTGAAAAGTACATTTGGCATTTCAAGAAAATAAATAAAAATTTAACAGATTATTCGAAGCAAGAACAATACAATTTTACAATTGAAAAATATAAAAAAAAAAGTCAAATACATATGATTACTTTTAATAAAAAAAAAATATAAATATAAAATGAAAAATATAATTAAGATTTTCATCAAAATAAAAATTGAAGAAATATATTGAATAAAATAAAAAATAAATAATGACGAAGCTAAATTAAAAAAGTTAATATTGGAAAATCGAAGAATATAATTGTAGTTTAAAGAAAATAAATTAAAATTTAGGGGAATAATTGAAAAATGAAGACAGAAATAGAAAATGAAGGACATTAATTGATAAATGAAGAAATAGTTTTAACACGGAAGAGAATAATGTAAAAATTGAAGAAAATAATTAAAAGTGAAAAATTAGTTGAAAAAATCAAACAACCTAATTAATTTTTTCTAAAAGTAATTTCAAATTCATGAAATTAATTGCAAAATAAGAGAAATAATTAATAATTGAAGAAAATAATTGAAAAATAATAAAAATAATTTGGATTTGGATACATTTTTTAATCAATTCAAATTTGTATATAAATAAATGTATATAAATAAATAAATAAATAAATTTAATATACCTTAAGCTTGGATTAATTGAATTTTTAATCCCTGGAAATTCGAATCGATTGAAGTTTAAATAAATTAACATTTTTATAAATTAAAATAGAAAGATAACGAAATTTTAAATAAGTGAAAAAAATAGTTTATAAACAATAATTTGTGATGCCTTCTGTAATTCAAGGATTTGATTTTAAATTCAAGGTGATCAAAAAGTTTAAGAAATTATTAAAAAAATGTATAAATTGAAATAATCCATGGAAAAGAATTTTGAAGAAACGAGAAAATCTTAAATTAATTAATCTAATATTAGAAAATGTAAGAGAAATTTATAAAAATTTGTCTATTATGGAAATTATTATGTATGAAAAATAATTCCTTATTTAAAATTAATGTAATGTTTTCGTGGATTTTTAATCTTAAATTAAAAAATATTTTAGTTTATATTTCAATGGCAAATTACTTTTAAATTATTTCTTTATACTCTCTTTGGGTATTTCTATTGAGATCATTGTATCTTTTTATATTTTTAGCGAGTTATTATAAGTTTTTTAATTTAATACTTAACCAAAATTAAGTTTGACAGAAAATGAAGTCATAAAATTAAAATAATTATATTAATTCTATCTCATGAAAAATACCTGTTCGACTATTTTTAATCCATCGGGTGTCACTTCTGTGTGAATCACCGTAACATCCGGATTTTCCTCGATTTTATGAATTTGCGAGTGTCGAACAAACCGGTCCAATAATTTTTTTACTCCATCTTTATTTACGTCTTCGGATAATTCAATAGTTGTGCCTTAAAATATGAAAAACGTAAATTAACAATAAAATTCCATTAAATAAGAATGTATAAATTAATATAAATACAGATTATTTCCCTCAAAACAGGGCTGATAAAAATCATGATTTTTTTAAAAAATCAAAAATTGATTTTATTTAAATATATAAAATCAGTATATAAAATTTTCAAAATAATGAAGAATAAAACATTTAATCAAAATGAAACAAATTATGTGAAATAAATGAGAAAATTTTTTTAATTAAAAAAAGCCAATTATTAAAGAAACCAAGAAAATTTTTTAAAAACAACAGAAGAATAAAACAGTAACATAAAAATTTATTAAAAAAATCAAAACTCTTTTCAAAAAATTAAACTATTAACGGATATATTTTTTACATTAAAAAAATAAATCAGAAAATTATTAAAAAATCGTTAAAATATATTATTTTGGGAGAAAAAAATTTTAAAATTAGAAAAATTGGAGAATTATTTTACAAATTGAAGAAAAAAAGAAATAATAAAATATTGGGAAATTTTAAAACAGAGAGAAAAAAAAAGAAAAACGATGTTAAAATGATAATATTTAGTACAAGAGTAAATTTACATAATCTAAAACAAAAAAATAACAGTCTTCAAAAAAGTAGAAATTTGAGAATTTTAAAAATTTTAGATACAAGCTTCGAATAAATATTTTCCAAAATTCATAATTGCAAGATAAAATTAAACAGTTGAAAAGAAGGGAAAATGTTTCTAAGGAATAGAAAAACGATGACAAAGATTAAAGAATTAATCAAAAAAAAGGCAATGAAGGATTAAAAAATTGTGAAACAAAAATAAATTAAATAAACAGGAAAAAAATTGAGAAATGTTTTTTTTCTTAATCTAACAAACTGTAAAAAAATGTAAAAAGTACAAAAAATAAAAAAATCTCTAATTTTTTCAATTATTTCTCTCAAATGTAAATTATTTTTTACAACTTATCATATTTCAATCATATTTCAGTTTGTATCATATTTCAAATATTTTCTTCAAGTTTCAAAATTTTAAATATATACCTATACTGTGTAATTTTTTCGATTATTTTCTCAAATTTTAATTATTTTTTTTAATTTTAAACTAATGTCACAATTTTTAATCATTTTTCTTTTAATTATCAATTATTTTCAAGATTTTCAAGTATTTTTCTCAAATTTTAATTATTTTCTTTATTTTTAAAACATTTCTATAATCTTTTAGATTACTTTCCCCAATGTTGAATTGATTTAATTATTTTTGTTCCATTAATTGGCAACATTTTCAATTGTTTCGTTTAATTTTAATTATTTTTTGCAATTCTTTTTTATTCTGAAATTTTATTAATGTTGTCCTAGATAAATATTTATTTTATTTATTTATATAAATTTATTTTTAAGTATTATATTTAAATTTTGGAATTTTTTTTAAGAAAAAAAAGGTCTATTATAAGGAATAGAATATTAAAATTGAAATTTTCAAGATTTATCCACAAATTTCTGGTTTTTTTTTACATTTCGAGATTTTTGTCAGTATTAAACATCCAGTAAATTGTAAAGTTGTTTTTTAAATTTAAATCATGATTTAAATCATTTGCAGCCCTGACTCAAAAGATTATTTTTTGCTTCTTTTTCATTTTGAAAATTGTTTTTTGCTTATGTTCTCACCTGGCGATCCGTGAAGAGTCGGCTTCACATTAAGAAAACGAGACAGAATTTTCTGTTTTAGTGACTTTTTCCGGGCGATTTCATCTTCAACACTTGGTGGTGGTAAACCGAGAACATGCCCTTTTGAAATTGCATCCTCAAGACCTCCATCCGCCTCTTTTTCCTTCTCTCCGACAGACATTGAATTTTCATCAATTTCATCAACCTTTTCTTCATCAGGTTTATTCACCTTGAGATTTTCTTCCGATTTGGATAAATTTCCCGACTCAAAATCACCCTCGAGATCTTTCAAATTCAACTCAGTGTCAAAATCATGCACAGAAAATCTCAATTCGAAATCATTTGTATCTGTTTCCATCGCAGAACTCTCAGCACTCTCTGCGTTTTTCGAATTTTCTTTTTCAACGCAAAGCTTTTCATTTATATCCGTTTCTATCGCGGGATTTTCATCACTCTCGACATTTTTTGAATTTTCTCCATCATCACAGATCTTTTCATTTATATCTGTTTCCATCGCAGGATGTTCAGCACTCTCGGCATTTTTCAAATTTTCTTCTTCATCATGAATCTTTTCATTCGATACACTCAAATTTTTTTCACTATTAACTTCATTTTCAAACAATCTACGTGAAACTTGAGCAATATTCGTATCTTTATTGCTTTCAATCGGTACTTCTTCTCCATTATTTCTAGAATCCTCGATCTCAGTTTCTTGATTTAAAATGTTAGAAGTGAAATTTATTCCTTCATTGAACAAATTATCAGTATCCATTGGAGTATATTCAAAATTATTTGTCTTCTGATCATGATCAGTTGAATTTTTAACCGTTTCTTCCATCGGCAGTTGAATCTCTTCCTCTGAATCGGAAGATTTGTAAAATGACTCAGCTTCCTTCTCTTTCTCCTCCACGGCTTTTCTAAAAACGATTTTAATTTCAATGATTAATTCACGAAATCGATATTAATTAATCTAAATTAAAAAACGATGATATAAAGAAAATAAACATTAATTATTTTCCAAGAAATTATTTCTGGGTTTTTATTTATTAATTATTAATTATTAATTGATTATCGAAAACTTACATCAAAACATCATCAAACATTTTGACTTTTGCAGCTGTGGTTAAAGTTTTCGGAAGAGAAGACGAGATTTTTTTTCGATTAAGAAATTCTTGTAAAGTTCGTTGTTTTGGTCGATGATAAGGAAGCGATACTTCCGATTCTCTGATTAATCTTTGAGACTCGCTGTGAATTTGATGCATCGCTGCGTCTTTAGAAGCTCTCGCTGATCCCTAAAAAAATATTTTTTAATTAATTTTTTTATATAAAAATTTTAAGATATCTAGAGAAAAGTTTTCCCTGGACAATTTTTTGGATTTCCCGGTAACAAATTTTCGAACAATTAAAACAGTATTTTTAATTTTGCGAAATTCACCTTTATATTTAAAATATTACTTTATACTTAAATTTAAAATTTACACACTCTAATAATCTTATTAATTATAATTAAAACTTAAAAAATTTATTATGACAAAATATTAAAATCTAAATTTTTGGACAATAATTTATCTTAAACATTTAAAAAAAATATTATGTATTATAATTCCACTAGAAACATTAACAAACTTTGCATTGTTGCTGGTAAATTAAAACTATAAATTTTTGCAAATTCAAAAAAAGAAAATTACGAAACTGAAGAATATATTTGAAAAATGACGAAAATAATTGACAGAAGGAAAACAAAATTCGAAAAATGGCTACATAATTACACAATTAAAAAGAATAGTTAAAAGAATTAAACAATAAATATTGAATTTAAAAAAAAAAATAGTTGAAAAATTATAGAAATAACTGTTGGAAATAATTGCAATTGAACAACTGGATTAAAAAAAAAAAAAAAAAAAATCATTGAAATTTATAAAAAAAAAATATTGAGAAAATAAATATAAAATTTAAGAATTAAATTAAAATTTAACAAATTTGATAATTGAAAAAAAATATTACAAAAAGACAATAATTGACAATTGGAAACAAAATTCAAAAAATAACTAGATTAATACACAACCGAACAAAATAATTTAAAAAATTAGAAATAATTATAAATTTTAAGATAATAATTGAAAATTGAAAGAATTGTAGAAAATAATTGTTAATTGATGAAAATAATTAATAATTGAACGAAATAGATGAAAAATGACGAGAATAATTGAAAAATTGAAGAAAATTTTCAACAAAAAAACCGAACAAAATAATTTAAAAAATCAAAGAATAATATGACGAGAATAATTGAAAAATTGAAGAAAATTTTCAACAAAAAAAACCGAACAAAATAATTTAAAAAATCAAAGATTAATTATAAAATTTTAAGATAATAATTGAAAATTAAAAAATATTGTAGGAAATAATTGACAATTGCGGAAAATGATTAATAATTAAAGGAAATAGATAAAAAATAACAAGAAGAATTAAAGAATAAAATAATTAAAGAAAATATGTTAAAAAAAGACTAAAATAATTGTCAATTTGAAAACAAAAGTCGGAAAATGACCAGATTAATAGACAACTGAAAAAAAATTGAAAAAATAAAACAAAAAATATTAAATTTAAAGAAAATTATAGCAATAATTTTTGGAAATAATTACACATTGAACAACTAATTTGTAAACAGAAAACAATTTAAATTGAATAAAATAATTGAAAATTTAAACAGTGGCAATTAAAAAAATTGAATAATTTAGATGAAGTTTTAAAACAATTTTTATAAGTAAAAAAAAATTTTAAAAATTCGAGAATTATTGAATAATGAGGAATTAATTGAAAATCGATCAAAATAACTTAAAATTAAAGAAAATATTTGAGAATTGAAGAAAATAATTAAAAACTGAAAAAATAAATTGGAAATGAAAAAATTAAATAGAAATTTCAAGAAAATCATTGATAATTAAAGGAAAAATTACAATATGACGATAATAATTAACTTTTAAAAAAAATAATTAACAGTTGAAGATAGAAGTCGAAAAATGGTGAGAATAATCGTCATTCGAACAAAATTTTTTTTAAAATTAATGAATAATCATAAAAATAAAGAAAAATAATAAATTGTCAGTTGAAAACTGATAAAAATTATGAAATAAAATTGTAGAAAATAAATGAAAATTGAAGAATCGATTGAAAATAGAAGAATTGTATTGAAATTTCAAGAAAATAATTAATAGAGAAAATGTGACGATTATTGAATATTTAAAAAAATAATTTAAAAAAGAAGAATGCAATTGAGAATTGAAGAAAATAATTAAAAAAATTAAAGAAATAAATTGAAGATTAAAGAATTAAATTAAAAATTTTATTAGAAAATAGTTGATAACTGAAAAAAATTACATAATGATAAAAATAATTGACAATTGAAAACAAAATTTGATAAATGGATAGATTAATAGACAACTGAAAAAAAGAAATGTTAAATTAAAAAAAAAAAATTGTAAATTTAAAAATTAAAAAAGTTATAGGAATAATTGTTGGAAATAATTGCACATTTTACAACTGGATTGAAATTCAAAAATAATAATTAAAATTGAAAAAAATATTTGAAAATGGAAGAAAGCAATTAAAAATTGAAGAATGGAATTGAAATTTAAAGAATATACTTAAAAATTAAAAAAAAAAGTAATTGAAAAAAGCCGAAAATTAATTAATATAGAAGAAAAAATCCGAAATTTATTGAATATTGAGGAATTAATTGAAAATCGATAAAAATAATTGAAAATTAAAGAAAATATTTTACTATTGAAGAAAATAATTAAAAATTAAAGAAATAAATTGGAAATTATAGAATTAAATGGAAACTTCAAGAAAATAATTGATAATTAAAAAAAAATTACAATATGATGAAAATAATTAAATAAAAAAAAATAATAATTAACAATTGAAAAAAATAATGAACTGAAAAAAAAATCGAAAAATAGTGAGAATAATCGGCATTCAAACAAAATGTTTTTTAAAATTAATGAATAATAATAAAATTGAAGGAGAATAATAGTCAATTGAAGCCTGATGAAAATTATAGAAAAAATTTTAAAAAATAAATTATAATTGAAGGAATCATTTAAAAATTTAGGAATTAAATTAAAATTTAAAAAATAATTGATAATTGAAAAAAAATTACAAAATGACGAAAATAAGTGAAAATTAAAGAAAATAATTTAAAATAAAAAAATAAATGGAAGATTAAAAAATTAAATTGAAACTTGAAGAAAATAGTTGATAATTAAAAAAAAAATTACAAAAGGAAGAAAATAATTAAATATTAAAGAAAATAATTGAGAAATGAGTAAAATAATTGACAATTAAAAGAAAAATTCGAAAACTGGCGAAAATATTTGACAACAGAACCAAATAATTAAAAAAACATTAAGAAATAATTTTTAAATTTAAAGAGAATAATTTTATATTTGCTCAGTTAATAATTAATAACGATTCTAGTTAAATATTAAATGGTTTGAATAAAACATTGGGATTAGTTTGAAAAGAGAAAATTAAAAAAAATAAATAAAATAATAAATCGTTTAATTATAAAAGCTATGAATTTTATTAAGAAAAAAAGAAGATGTTTAAAAACTTCATAAGAATGCAAAAAAATTTATAAAAAGTATATAACTAAAAAAATCTTTTGAAAAATAAAAATATTTACAGAAATTGCAATATTTCTTAAATTGAAAAATAATTTAAAAGATCAATTAAAAAAACCTTAGAATTTTACTAAAGAGACATTTTTTAAAACATTTTAAAAATTAAAATTATTTCAAATATATTCTATAATTTTTTTAAATTATTTATTGCTGATTTTTATTATTTTCTTTAATCTCGGTTGTTTTTATCCTTTTTCAATTACTTTTCCCAATATTTAGTTATTTTTATTCTCTCTCATAATTTCCAAAATTTTAAATTATATCTAGCATTTTCTATTATTTTTTTTTCAATTAAAAATGTTTAAAATCACTTTTCATTTACATATTTTCTTTTATTTCAAATATTGTTTGTTATTTTTCCAATTTACAATTATTTTTCTCAAATTTCAATTATTTTCTTTAATCTTTTTTTAAATTCTAAAAATTTAAACTAGAATTTACTTCTAGTTTCAATTAACAAATTCATTGAAACAGAATGTATAATTTGAAAAAATACCTTTCTTTTTGGCGCACTCTTTTTTTTCTTTTTTGCCTCGTTATTATCAATCTCAGCAGAAACTTCTCCAGGACTTCTATTCCCATCCGAATCAGAATCAGAATCAATTAAATCTTTCCTAATACTTGCCTGTGAAAAAAATTCATATTAGAAGTAAAAAAACGTATCTTTGCAAAAGAAAAACTGTCTCATATTTACCGTCTTTTGTTTCTTAAACTGATCCTTTTCATCATCAGAAGATTGTGCAGATTCATTTTCCGAATCCGAATCAACTATCGTCAATTTTTTCGAATTATTCGATTTCTGAAAAAAAATTATAAAATGTAATTTTCTAAATAAAAAAGTAATTGGCTTAATACAATTAAATAGAAAATAAATAGAACTTACTGAAACTGAATTTTGTGAGGTTTCATCTTTTAAATTACCCTCAGATTCGTCTTCAGTATCAGAATCCAAAATATTGGAAATTCTCGATTTTTTCTTACTTTTTGAGTCGGAATTTTGTGAGGTTTCATCTTTTAAATTACCCTCAGATTCGTCTTCAGTATCAGAATCCAAAATATTGGAAATTCTCGATTTTTTCTTACTTTTTGAGTCGGTCGTCGAGTTAACAGACTTTTCGGAAATAGAACTTGTTTCTTCATCATCCTGTTTCTTTGCAGAGAAAATATTTTCATCATCCGAATCACTGTCAACAAGTGCGAATTTTTTTCCACTCGTCTGAGACAATTTTCTCGTAAATTTAAAACTAGCAAAATTATCATCATCTTCGTCTGATTCAGGTACTTTTTTCTCAATTTCATTTACTTTTAAATCACTTGTTACTTCAGCTGGTTTTTCACTATTTTTACCAACTTCCAAATCATCATTAGTATTTTTTTCCTCCAATTCGTCACTTTCTGAAACCAATTCTTTATCTTTATTAATTTTTTTATTAATCTCATCATCTGAATCAGATATTTTTTCTCTATTTTCGTTAATTTCGTCATTCACTTCAGGTACTTTTTCCTCATTTTCTGAATTTATTTCACTTATTTCCATGTCTTTATTCACTTTTTTATTATCTTCATCCTCTAAAACAGAATTTTTTTCTTTATTTTCATTAATTTCAGAAACAACTTCAGATATTTTTCCCACATTTTCGTTGAGTTCTGGATCCAATTCTGATATTTTTTCCTCTTTTTTATTACTTTTTGTTTCGTCTTCATTTAGTGATTTCGGAGAATTCGACATTTCATTATCTTCTTGTGTCGATGTCAAAATTTCCAATTTTTCCGAGTCTTTTGCAATTTTTTCGTCTTCTTGTGAAAGAGAAAATTTATTCTCTCTGTCAGAAATTTTGGTCGATTCGACACTTTCATTTTCAGTTGCAGAATTTTCTAAATTTCTGAAACGAAAGAAAATAAATAATTAAATAATAATAATCTACAAGATTTAGGATGAGTTTTATTTTATGTATCTAATATCTAATTATTAATTGCCTTTTATAATAAAAGTAGAATAATAAGTAATATAATAATAATAATAATAAATAAGGAAATATCATCAATTATTATATCACTGAAAAGAAAGCAAGCACCAATTTGAAATATTTTATAAGTGTCTTAAACACCTTTTTAACATAATTTTTTCATTTCTTAATGATTACAATTTTTTTTAAATTTTATAAATTATTTATTTTATAAATTTTTATAAATTTCATTTATTTTTTCCATAATTTTTATCAGTTTTCAATTGACAATTAATTATTGTTTTTCCATTTTATGATTATTCATTAATTTTGAAAAATCATTATTCAAATGCTAATTATTCTCACCATTTTTCGAATTATTTTTCAACTGTTAATTATTTTTATTTATAGTTAATTATTTTCGTCAGATTGTAATTTTTTTTTTAATAAAAATTAGTTTCTAAAAAATTACATTTAATTCTTTAATTTCCAATTTATTTCTTCACTTTTTAATTATTTTCTTCAATTCTGAAATATTTTCTTTAATTTTCAATTATTTCTATCGATTTTCAATTAATTTCTCAATATTCAATAATTCTCGGATTTTTTCAATTTTTTCACTCAAAAAAATGGTTTTAAAATTTCAATTTAATTATTCAATTTTAAACTATTCTCTTCAATTCTCAGTTTCTTCAACAATTCATAAATTCTCCGCTTTTTTCAATTACTTTTTTTTTTAAATTTTTAAGTATGTTCTTTAAATTTCAATTATATTCTTCAATTTTTAATTATTTTTTTAAATTTTAATTATTACTTTCGATTTTTAATTTCGCTGTTAAATGTGCAATTATTTCTAACAATTATTCCCATAGTTTTCTTAAGTTTTCAATTTGCAATTACTTATTTTCTTTAAATTTAACATTTCTTGTTCCATTTTTTAAATTATTTTTTCAGTTGTCTACTAATCTAGTCATTTTTCTAATTTTGTTTACAATTGACAATTATTTTCGTAATTTTTGACACATTTTCTTTAATTTTTCATCTATTTCGTTCAATTATTAATTTTTTTCCGCAATTTTCAATTATTTCCTACAATATTTTAAAATGTTCAATTATGATCTTAAAATTTTATAATTATTTTTTGATTTTTTAAAATTATTTTGTTCGGTTTTTTTGTTGAAAATTTCTTTAATTTTCAATTATTCTTGTGATTTTTCAACTATTTTCTTTAATTATTAATTATTTTCATCAATTTATAATTATTTCCTACAACTTTTTCAATTTCCAACAATTATTCCTATAATTTTCTTTAAATTTCATATTTCTTGTTTTATTTTTTAAATTATTTTTTTCAGTTGTCTATTAATCTGGTTATTTTTCAAATTTTGTTTTCAAATTAACAATTATTTTAGTTTCTTTTACATATTTTCTTTAATTCTTTCATTCTTCAATTTTTCGTGTCATTGGTTATCTATTTCCTTTAATTATTAATCATTTTCCGCAATTTTCAATTATTTCCTACAATATTTTAAAATTTTCAATTATTATCTTAAAATTGTATAATTATTCTTTGATTTTTTAAACTATTTTGTTCGGTTTTTTTGTTGAATATTTTCTTTAATTTTTCAATTATTCTCGTCATTTTTCATCTATTTCGTTCAATTATTAATTATTTTCCGCAATTTTCAATTATTCTCTACAATTTTTTCAATTTTCAATTATTATTTTAAAATTTTATAATTATTTTTTGATTTTATTATTCTTGTAATTTTTCAACTATTTTCTTCAATTATTAATTATTTTTATCAATTTATAATTATTTTCTACAACTTTTTCAACTATTCTCTTAAAATTGTATTATTTCTAATTTTATTAAATTTTGAATTTTTTACCAATTGTCAATTATTTTTGTCATTTTGTAATATTTTTTTTCAATTATCAACTATTTTTTTAAAATTTCAATTTAATTCTTCAATCTTCAATTTATTTCTTCAATTATTCTTGTAATTTTTCAACTATTTTCTTGAATTATTAATTATTTTCATCAATTTACAATTATTTCCTACAATTCTTTCAATTTTCAATTTTTATCTTAAAATTTTACAATTATTTCTAATTTTTTAAATTATTTTATTCGGTTGTGTATCAATCTAGCCATTTTTTGAATTTTTTTCCAATTGTCAATTATTTTTGTCATTATGTAATTTTTTTTTAATTATCAGCTATTTTCTTAAAATTTCAATTCAATTCTTTAATCTTTAATTTATTTCTTTAATTTTTAATTATTTTCTCAGATTCTCAATTATTCTTTTCAATTTTCAATTGTATTCTTCTTTTTTTAATTATTTTTTTTAATATTCAATAGTCCTTACATTTTCTCAATGATCAATTATTTTCTTGAAAATACAATACAATTCTTAAATTTTCATTTATTTTTTACAATTAATTTTCAATTAACAATTTATTATTATCTTTCATTTTTATGGTTATTCATTAATTTTAAACAATTTTTCTTTGAATGCCGATTATTCTCACCATGTTTCGAATTTTTTTTCAATTGTTAATTATATGTTTTAATAGTTAACTATTTTTGTCAAATATTTATTAATTTTCGTCATATTGGAATTTTTATTTTAATTATATGAGTTATTTTCTTGATATTTGCATTAAATTCTTTAAATTCCAATTTATTTCTTTAATTTTTAATTATTTTCTCTGATTCTCAAATATTTTCTTTAATCTTAAGTTATTTTTATCAATTTTCTATTAATTCCTCAATATTTAATAATTCTCCGATTTTTCAATAATTTTTTTCACTCATAAAAATTATTTTAAAATTTCAAATCAATTATTTAGTTCTAGAATAATTCTCTTCAATTCTCAATTATTTTCTTTAAATTTAAATTCCACTTTTCAATTTTCAATTATTTTCTTTAATTTTCAATTATTTCTATCGATTTTCAATTATTTCCTCAATATGTATTAAATAATTCTCGGATTTTTTCAATTATTTTTTTCACTCAAAAAAATGGTTTTAAAATTTTAATTCAATTATTCAATTTTAAACTTTTCTCTTCAATTTCTCCAAATTTATATTTTAATTTTCAATAATTAATTAATTATTAATTATTTTCTTTAAATTTAACATTTCTTGTTTAATTTTTTAAATTATTTTTTTCAGTTGTCTGCTAATCTAGTCATTTTTCGAATTTTGTTTACAATTGACAATTATTTACGTCATTTATCACAGATTTTCTTCAATTTTTCAATTATTTCCTTCGAATATTAAATATTTTTCCCAATTTTCAAAAATTTCCTACAATTTTCTCAATTTTCACTTTTGAATTATTATATTAAAATTGTATAATTAATGTTTGATTTTTTATATTATTGTGTTCTGTTGTATATTAATCTAGCCATTTTTTGAATTTTGTTTTCAATTGTGAATTATTTTTGGAATTATATAATTTTTTTCAATTATCAGCTATTTTCTTCAAATTTCAATTTAATTCTTTAATCTTTAATTTATTTCTGTAGTTTTTAATTATTTTCTTCAATTCTCAAATATTTTCTTCAATTTACAATTATTTTTATTGATTTTCAATTAATACCTCAATATTAATTAACTCTTGCATTTTCTCAATTATCAATTATTTTCTTCAAACTTCAATACAATTTTTCAATTTCCAATTGATTTCTTTAATTTTCATTTATTTTTTACAATTTTTTCCATAATTTTCATCAGTTTTCAATTGACAATTTATTATTGTTTTTCTATTTTAAGATTATTAATTAATTTTATAAAAATCTTTGTTTGAATTCCGATTATTCGCACCATTTTTCGAATGTTTTTCAATTGTTAATTGTATTTTTGAATAGTTAATTATTTTTGTCAATATTTAATAATTTTCGTCATATTGTAATTTTTCTTTTAATTATCAATTATTTTCTTGATATTTCCATTTAATTCTTTAATTTTCAGTTTATTTCTTAAATTTTTAATTATTTTCTTCAATTATCAAATATTTTCTTTAAACTTCAATTATTTTTCTCGATTTTCAATTAATTCATCAATATTCAATAATTCCCTGTTTTTTTTTTTTAAATTTAAATTCAACTTTTCAATTTTCAATTATTTTCTTTAATTTTTAATTATTCCTCAATATTAAATAATTTTCTGATTTTTTCAAATTTTTATTTTTCAATTTTCAAGTTTATTCTCTATATTTGAATTCCATTTTTCAATTATCAATTATTTTTTTTCATTTTAATCATTTTTTTTTATTTTCAATCCAGATATTAAATGTGCAACAATTTCCAAGAATTATTCCTATAACTTTCTTAATTTTTCAATTTGCAATTATTTTCTTTAAATTGAATATTTCTTGTTTAATTTTTTCAGTTATTTTTTTCAGTTATTTATTAATCCAGTCTAGTTTTAAATTTTGTTTTCAATTGACAATTATTTTAGTCTTTTTTTACATATTTTCTATAATTTTTCTCGTCATTTTTTTCATTTTTCAACTATTTGTTTCAATTTTCAATTATTATCTTAAAATTTTATAATTATTCTTTAATTTTTTAAATTATTTTGTTCGGTTTTTTTGTTGAAAATGTCCTTCAATTTTTATAATTCTTTCAATTATTAATTATTTTCAGCAATTTACAATTATTCCCTACAATTTTTTCAATTTTCAATTATTATCTTAAAATTTTATAATTATTCTTTAATTTTTGACATTATTTTGTTCGGTTTATTTGTTGAAAATTTTTTTTATTTTTAATTATTCTTGTCATTTTTCAACTATATCCTTCAATTATTTTCTACAATTTTTTCAATTTTCCATTGTTATCTTAAAATTTTATAATTAATCTTTGATTTTTTAAAATTATTTTGTTCGGTTTTTTTGTTGAAAATTTATTGAATAATTGAAGAAAATATGTGAACAATGACAATACATTTTTCTTTAAATTTTTAATTATTCTCGTCATTTTTCAACTGTTTCCTACAATTATTAATTATTTTCAACAATTTTCAATTATTTTCTACAATTTTTTCAATTTTTAATTATTATCTTAAATTTGTATAATTAGGTATTCTTTGATTTTTTAAATTATTTTGATCAGTTGTGTATTAATCTAGGCATTTTTCGAATTTTGTTTTCAACTTTCAATTATTTTCATCATTTTTCAGATAAACTCTTCAATTTCGTAATTTTTATTATTTGAATTTGCAAAAATTTATAGTTTTTAGTTTGTAAAGAAACCAAAAATAATTAAATTTGGGAAATCTTGAAAGAATCATTAGGTTTGTTTTTAAAAAACGATTCAAAATAATTGTAAGATTGGTCATAAAATTATAAGTATTGATTTTTAGAAAATAAATAGTTATAAAAATCGTCAACAATTTATTAAATTACTTTCAATTAATTAAATTAATTTAATTTCCCACCAAATTGAATTGTTACTGACAACAAAGCAAAATTTTGTATATTTTTATAAAAATCACAATTTTTGACAAAAATCGAGATAAAATAATCAATTAAAATCCTGATTTTTTTTTAATTTACACACGTTTCTTGTTTAAATACGCTTCATTATTGAAAAAAATACAATTTTCACTGACCTTTTTGTTGGAGAAACTTCCACTTCATCTTCTTCTTCATTAGCCAAAGTTAATTTAATTTCCTCACTTTCATCCTCCGAACTTTCTTGCTCTTGAGCACTGACACTTTCATTTTCACGCGGAAGAACAATTGTTGTCATTGTCAAAATAATAAATATATTTGCACAAACTTGGACGTATTTTCACTGCGATAAAGTGACACTTAGGTTAACAAACTCGCGCCAAAACAGAGAAATTTACATGTTTCGTTTACCAGATGGCACTGGCGTCGTAACGCCCCCTTTTGTCAATAATACAAATTAAAAAGCCGATACGAATATTTTGCAAACGCACAAAAGTCTTAAATATTTATTGATATTTATTTCCTCGATTGTGGGTTTATCTGAATGTTTCGCGTAAAGTGTTATTGTGTCAGTTAATCTTCTTGGAACTCTGATCGAAATGACGAAAGGTACAAATGTCGAATAAATTTTTGACAGGAGCAAACGAGTATTGAAACAGATTCATAACCTCAAATCTAGGTTATAATTCAATAAACAAACATCTCTTTTTTTAAATTAAAAACGTTTGATTAATTTGTTTTTCATTGAATATGGATTGTTTGTAAATAGTTTAAAATGTCAATTCATTTTCTAGAAATGTTTTGTGTTAATTTCTACGTAAATTGTTTAAATATTGAAAGTAAATTCAAGAATACGTGTCATTGGGAAAGTGTTTTTTTTTTAATTTGCAATAAATAAAAGTATGTTTTATACGTTTTATAAAATAGCATAAATATTGGGAGCGATTTTGAATTTAATTTTTTCAAATGTCAATTATTTTCTTCAGTCTTTAAATTATTGTCATGAATATTTAAATTTATTACACGTTTTCATTTTCCACTTATTTTCTTCATATTTACATTATTTTTGCCACTTTAGAATTTTTTTCTATAAAATTCAATTATTTAAAAAAAAATGTTTATTGTCATGAATTTTCAAATTTTTTACATCGGTTTTCAATTATTTTCTTCACATTTCAATTATTTTTTACAAATTCCAATTATTTTTTTCAAACTTCACTTACTTTCTTCATGTTTAAAATGTTTTAAATTTTAATTTTGGAATTGTCTTCTTCAAACTTCTAATACTTTTTTTCAATTATTGCCTATAAATTTTTTTATTTTACACCAGCTTTCAATTATTTATGTAATTATTCAATTAGTTGTTTAATATTTTTAATATTTCGTCAATTTTTCAACTTTTGTCTACAAATTTCAATCATTTTCTTCATTCTTTTTATTATTGTCATGAATTTATTTATTTTTTACAACTTTTTTTTAGTAATTTTCTACAAATTTCAATTATTTAGTTCAAACTTTAATTACTTTCTTCATATTAAATTTTTTTTTTACACTTTTGAAATATTTTCCTCAAATTTCAATTAATTTGTTTAACTTTGAATTATTATCCTTAAACTTCTAATATTTTTTTTCAATTATTCAAGAAGTCTTCAAATTTTTATTTTTTTACACTAGTTATCAATTATTTTTGTCATTTCTCAATTTTTTTTTTTTTTAATTACAACTATTTTTGTCAATATTCAACTATTTCTGACATTTTGGAATTATTTTCTTGAAATTTCAATCAATTTCTTTAACTTTAAATTAGTTTTCTCAAACTACTAATATTTTTTTTCAATTTTTAAGTATTGTCTTCAAATACTTAATTTTTTACACCAGTTATCAATTATTTTGGTCATTTCTCAATTATTTTTTTTAATTACAATTATTTTTGTCAATATTCAACTATTTTTGACATTCTGGAATTATTTTCTTTAAATTTCATTTCCTGATCTTTTTTATATATATTATTGTCATGAATTTATTAACTTTTACACCAGTTTTCAATTATTTATGTCATTATTCAATTAGTTTCTTTACAATTCAATTATTTCGTTAATATCTCACTTATTGTACTCAAAATTTTAATTTTTTCAACCAAACTCAACTTCATTTTTTTCAAATTTTAATTATTTTTGTCATTCTAAGCTATTTTCTTGTGATTTCAATTATTTTCTTTAACTTTTTTTATAATTTCTTTTCAATTTTTGTCTTAATTTTTTTATTTTTAATCAATTGTTCAATTATTTTTGTCACCTTTAAAGTACTTTGTCACCCTCAAAATATTTTGGTTAATTTTCAAGTATTTTTGCGCCTTTGAATTTAATTTTTTCAAATATCAATTATTTTCTTCAGTCTTTAAATTATTGTAATGAATATTTAATTTTTTGACACAAGTTTTCGTTTATTTTTATAATTTTTTCAATTATTTTCTTCAAATTTTATATTATTTCTTTTCAATTTTCGTCTTCATTTATTGATTTTTAATTAATTTTTTCATTTTACATTTTTTTTTCGAATTGGAGTTATTTTTGTAATTATTTTATTTACATTTCAAGAACTTTTGTCATCGTTCAAGTATTTTTATCAGTCTTTAGATATTTTTGCGATTTTGAATATTCAAGTATTTCTGTCATTTTCCAATTATTTTCTTCAAATTTCAATTATCTTCAAACTTTAATTAATTTCTTTAACTTTGAATTATTTTCTTCAAACAACTTCTAATATTTTTTTTAATTTTTCAAGTAATGTCTTCAAATTTTTATTTTTTGACACCATCTTTAAATTATTTATGTCATTATTGAATTAGTTTCTCCACATTTTAATTATTTCGTCAATATCGCAATATTATTGTACTCCAATTTTTATATTGTTTTCTTTAATTATTTTGTTTCAAATTTTCAATTTTTTTATTCACTTTCTGATTTATAATTAATTTTTTAATTAGTTTTGTCATTTTACAATTTTTTTTCAAGTTTGAATTATTTTTGTCCCTTTTCAATTATATTCTTCATATTTCAATTATTTTTGACATAATAGAATAATTTTCTACAAATTTTGATTATTTTATTCAATTTATTTTTATTGTCATGAATTATTAAATTTTTTACACCTGTTTTAAATTATTTTCTTCGAATTTTAATCATTTTGTTAATTTTATTATTCTCATAAATTTATTCAACTATTTTTAACATTTTTGAATTATTTTCTATAAATGTCATTTTTTTTAATCTTTTTATTATTGACATCAATTTATTAACTTTTACACCAGTATTTTTGTTATTTTTTAATTATTTTCTTCAAATTTGATATAATTTCATTTTAATTGTTGTCTTTATTTTTTTAATTTTTAATAAATTGTTCAATTATTTTTGTCAGTTTTAAGGTATTTTTGGCATTGCTCAAGTATTTTTGTGATTTTAAATTTTAATTTTTTCAAATATCAATTTTTTCCAGTCATTAAATTATTGCAATGAATATTTAAATTTGTGACACAAATTTTCGTTTATTTTTGTCATTTTTCATTTATTTTCTTCACATTTTAATTATTTCGTCAATATCTCAATATTATTGTACTTAAAATTTTAATTATTTTCTTTAAATTATTTTGTTTCAAATTTCAATTATTTTGTTTCAAATTTTCAATTTTTGTATTCACTTTCTGATTTTTAATTAATTTTTCAATTAGATTTGTCATTTTACAATTTTTTTTCAAGTTTAAATTATTTTTGTCTTTTTTCAATTATTTTCTTCATATTTAAATTATTTTTACCATTTTAGAATTATTTTCTACAAATTTAAATTATTTCATTCAATTTATTTTTATTGTCATGAATTATTAAATTTTTTACACCTGTTTTAAATTATTTTCTTCGAATTTTAATCATTTTGTTAATTTTATTATTCTCATAAATTTATTCAACTATTTTTAACATTTTTGAATTATTTTCTATAAATGTCATTTTTTTTAATCTTTTTATTATTGTCATCAATTTATTAACTTTTACACCAGTATTTTTGTTATTTTTTAATTATTTTCTTCAAATTTGATATAATTTCATTTTAATTGTTGTCTTTATTTTTTTAATTTTTAATAAATTGTTCAATTATTTTTGTCAGCTTTAAGGTATTTTTGGCATTGCTCAAGTATTTTTGTGATTTTAAATTTTAATTTTTTCAAATATCAATTTTTTCCAGTCATTAAATTATTGCAATGAATATTTAAATTTGTGACACAAATTTTCGTTTATTTTTGTCATTTTTCATTTATTTTCTTCACATTTTAATTATTTCGTCAATATCTCAATATTATTGTACATAAAATTTTAATTATTTTCTTTAAATTATTTTGTTTCAAATTTCAATTATTTTGTTTCAAATTTTCAATTTTTGTATTCACTTTCTGATTTTTAATTAATTTTTCAATTAGATTTGTCATTTACAATTTTTTTTCAAGTTTAAATTATTTTTGTCTTTTTTCAATTATTTTCTTCATATTTAAATTATTTTTACCATTTTAGAATTATTTTCTACAGATTTAAATTATTTCATTCAATTTATTTTTATTGTCATGAATTATTAAATTTCTTACACCTGTTTTAAATTTTTTTCTTCATTTTATTTTTGTCATAAATTTATTAAATTTCTTACACCTTTTTCAATTATTTTCCACAAATTTCAATTATTTTCTTTAAACTGTAATTTCTTTTTTCATATTTAAATTTTTTTTGACATTTAATTATTCTCTTCAAATTTTAATTATTTCTTTCAAACTTCTAATATTTTTATCAATTTTTCAATTATTGTTTTTAAATTTTTTTTTTTTACACCAGTTATCAATTATTTTTGTCATTTCTCAATTATTTTTTTCAAATTACTATTATTTTTGTCATTATTCAAATATTTTTGACAATAATTTTCAATTGTAATTTTTTACATTTTTTATTGTTTACTCAATTTTTTAATCATATTTTTCATTTTTCATTATTTTTTTTACATCTTTTAATTATTTATGTCATTACTCAATTAGTTTCTTCACATTTCAATTATTTCGTCAATATCTCACGTATTGTACTAAAAATTTTAATTTTTTATACCAAACTCAAATTCATTTTTGTCAATTTTCAAGTATTTTTACGACTTTGAATTTAATTTGTTTAAATATCAAAATTTTTCTTCAGTCTTTAAATTATTGTAATGAATATTTAAATTTGTGACACAAGTTTTCGTTTATTTTGGTCGTTTTTCGATTATTTTCTTAAAATTTCAATTACGGTTTTCAATTTTTAAATTATTGTCAGGAATATTTAAATTTTCTACACAAGTTTCAAATTTACTTTTGTTATTTTTCAATTATTTTCTTATAATCAATTACTTTGGAAACTTTTCAATTATTTTCTGTAAATTTCATATTATTTCGTTTCAATTTCAATTTTTCAATTTTCGTCTTCATTTTTTTATTTTTATCATTTTTTTGTGATTTTTTAATTATTTTTTTCGTATTTTTATTATTTTTGCCACTTTACTATTTACTTACTTTTTTAAATTAAAAAATATTTTTTTTTTTTACTATTTTCAATCTGCAAGTACAATTTTAATATTATAAATCCTGAATAGATTTTAAAATATACTTTGTATAATAATAATTAGATTAATTTTATTTGTATTTTTGATTATTTTTTGATATTAAATATAATAAAAATTTTTATTTCAGTTGCAGAGGAAGTTGTTAAAAAATCACCGGAAAATAATGAACCCGAGAGTAAATCATCAACAGACGCTGGATCTGATCCATCAGCTCCAATAACACGCAGAGGAGTTTTAACTTCTTTTTTAACTGGAAAACCAATGGAAATTCCAGAGCAAGACATTGTAAATTAACCCTTTTTTTATAATCATTCAATTAAGAAATCTTCATAATTTAATCAAGACATCCTTTTTTTAAATAATTTAATTAATTAATTATTTTAATCCTCTTCTATTATAATTTCAAGTACACTGCAACTTCACTTATTTAAAGTCGCATTTATTCTAACAGTTCAAAGTCTCACTTATTTAACTTGTCGACCAATCAAAACTAACTAACATTTTCATTGGTTGCTGCGAATTGGATCAGCCAATCAAAGAAGTTCTCTATAAGTTCATGCAAGTTAAAATAAGTGAGACTTTTGTCATAGATTTGCATGGATCGGGTTAAAATAAGTGAAGCTTCAGTGTACTTCCTTAAATTTTAAATCATCAGAAAATGTCAATCATATTCTTGAACTTTTTCTTAATTTAAAACTATTTTTAAACAAAAATACCAGTTTGTTCTTCTAATAAAACTAATTTTCGTTTTTCTTTTACAGCTCGGAAAATGCAGATTTGTCTCTGAATTCGAGAAATTGAATCGCATCGGCGAAGGAACTTACGGAATAGTTTATCGAGCAAGAGACACAAAAAATGACAAAGTCGTGGCTTTAAAAAAAGTGAGAATGGAGCACGAAAAAGATGGACTACCGGTGAGTGGTCTGCGAGAAATAAGTGTTCTTCTGTCCTGTCGACATGAGAATATTGTTCATCTGAAGGAAGTCGTGGTGGGAAAGAGCCTCGAGAGTATTTTCCTAGCCATGGAATATTGCGAACAGGATCTCGCGAGTCTTTTGGACAATATGCAAGCTCCATTTTCCGAAAGTCAAGTAAAATGTATCATGCTTCAAGTCCTGAAAGGTCTACGCTATCTTCATCACAATTTCATTGTTCATCGTGATCTCAAGGTCTCGAATTTACTAATGACTGATAAAGGATGCGTGAAAATTGCCGATTTTGGACTTGCCAGGTGGTTCGGTTTACCTCTTAAAGCAATGACTCCAAAAGTCGTAACTTTGTGGTACCGAGCCCCCGAATTATTGCTTCAGGCAAAAACACAAACTACTTCAGTCGATATGTGGGCTGCTGGATGTATTTTAGGTAATTGAAATGATTTACACTCAAGTTTCACTTATTTTAACCCGATCCATGCAAATACATGACAAAAGTCTCACTTATTTTAACTTGCATGGACTTGTAGAGAACTTCTCTGATTGGCTGATCCAATTTGCAGAAACCCAAGAAAATGTTAGTTAGTTTTGATTGCAGTGAAATAATAGATCTAATAGACCTTTAAAAAAAATTACAAAAACCTTGAAAATTGCAGTAATTTAAAGTTTGACTAAATTAAACAACGCGATTAGTTTCTACACCTTGTGTTATAAACAATTATAAATATTTTAAGTATATAATATTTGAAAATAAATGTACATGAATAAAAAAGTAAAATAAATACTTATTTAGGATAAAATTTACAAAATTGAAGAATAAAAAGAAATTGCAGAAAGTAGAAATTAAACAAAATACCTAATTGGAAATTTTGAAAATTAATTTAAAAAATCATAGAGATTTGTTAAAAATAAAGAAAATCATTTTAATTTGAGAAAGGTACTTGGAAATCTTAAAAATAAATTGACAAAAATTGAATAATGGAAAATTAGAGAAAAAAGTTGAAATTTTAAAAAAAAAGATGATTGAAAACTGAGATAAATAATTTAAAATTTAGAAGTTCATTAAAAAAAAAGTAAATGAAAAAAGATAAATATAATTTAAAATTAAAGAGAAAAGTTTTTAATTTAAGAGACATAATTAAAATTTTTTTGGAAATAATGAAAAATAACGAAAGTAATTGAAAATCGAAGAAAACATATAAATAATAATATAAATAATTGAAAATTGAATGAAATAATTGAAATGTCAAAAAAATAGTTTACAATTTTAAAAATTATAAAACAAATGAAAAAAATTGAAAATTGAGAAAAATGATTTTAAAATTGGAAACTTGAAGAAAATGATTGAAATATGATATAAAACAATGATAAGTTCTAAAAAATAAATTACATTTGAGTGAAATAGTTAAAAAAAAATAACTGGAATTTGAGAAAAATACATGAAGATCTTAAAAATTAATTTTAAAAAAAATAAGAATAACTAAGAATTGAAGAAAAGAATTGAAGAAATTATAAAAACAAATGAAAATAACTAAAAATGGAAGAACTTAATTAAATTAATTGAAATTTTTAGAAAAGTACTTAAAAATCTTAGAAAATAATTTTGAAAAACGAGAATAATAATTAATAATATTGAGGAAAATAATTGAAAAATGATAGAATTTATTCTAAATTCAAAAAAATAATTGAAATAATTGAAAAAGAATTTAAGATTGAGAAAAACTTTTGAAATATAATGATAATAGTTTAAATATGAAAAATTGAAAACACTAAAAAAAATTTGAGAGTAATAATTGAAAAAATTAAAGAATAAATACATGTTTAATGAAAGAAAATAGTTACAAAATTACATAAAACTTTCTAATTAAAGAGAATAGTTAAAAAATTACGGAAACAATCGATAATTTGTGAAAATAATATAAATAATAATAATATAAATAAATGTAAATTGAATGAAATAATTGAAATCTCAGAAAAATAGTTTAAAATTTTTGAAATTATAAAACAAATGAAAAAAATTGAATATTGAGGAAACAAATTTTGGTAAATAATTGAAAAATGATTTTAAAATTTGAAACTTGAGGAAAATAATTGAAATATGATATAAAACAATGATAAGTTCTAAAAAATACATTACATTTAAGTGAAATAGTTAACAAAAATTTAGAAATTATGAAAACAACGAAAATAACTAGAAGTTGATGAAAATAATAGAAAATTTTAGAAAAATACTTAAAAATCTTAGGAAATTATTTTGTAAAACGAGAATAATAATTAATAATATTGAGGAAAATAATTAAAAAATGATAAAATTAAGTCAAAATTCCAAAAAATAATAAAATATGCTCAAAATAATTAAGGATTGAGAAAAGAATTTGAATTATGATGAAAATAATTTAAATATAAAAAATTGAAAACACTCAATAAAATTTGATAGTAATAATTGAAAAAATCATGGAATAAATACATGTTTCAAAAAAGAAAATAGTTACAAAATTGCTTAAAAATTTCTATTTGAAGAAAATTGTTAAAAAATTGCGGATTTAATCGAAAATTTGTGAAAATAATATAAATAATAATATAAATAAATGTAAATTAAATGAAATAATTGAAATGTCAGAAAAATAGTTTAAAATTTTGGAAATTATAAAACAAATGAAAAGAATGAAAAATGATTTTAAAATTGGAAACTTAAAGAAAATAATTAAAATATTTTATAAAACAATGATAAGTTCTAAAAAATACATTACATTTGAGTGAAATAGTTGAAAGTTTTACAGAAATTTATTTAAATAAAAAAAAATAATTGAGATTTAAAAAAATACATGAGAAGCTTAGAAGTTAATTGAAAAAAATGAGAATTATTAAAAATTGGAGAAAAGAATTAAAGAAAGCTAAAAATAATTGAAATTTACGATACTTAATAAAATTTTTTTGAAATTATAAAAACAAAGAAGTTGAAGAAAATAATTTAAATTTTTAGAAAAATACTTAAAAATCTTAGTAAATAATTTTGGAAAACGAGAATAATAATTAACAATATTGAGCAAAATAATTGAAAAATGATAGAATTTATTCAAAAATATGTTTAAAAAAAAGAAAATAGTTACAAAATTACTTAAAATGTTTTAATTACAGGGAATAATTAAAAAATCGCAGAAATAATCGAAAATTGATGAAAAGAATTGAAATTTCAGATAAATAATTGAAACTTTTGAAAATTATGCAAAAATAATGAAAATAAATAGAAATTGATGAAAATAATAGAAAAATTGCAGATTTTATTTTTAAGCAAAAGAAAATAATTGAAAAATCGTTTAAAATATGGAAAATTGATGACAATAATCTAAAACGTGGGATAATAGCTGAAAATTTAGGAAATTAATTAAAAAATAATGAAAATATTTAAGGATGGAGAAAATAATTTCAAAATAATAAAAAGAAATGAAAATTGAAAATAATAATTTGCAAAATGACAAAAACAATGGCAAATTTAAAAAAGTAATTCAAATTTGCGATGAATAATATAAACTTTAGAAATAAATAAATTAATTGATTTAATGTCAAGGAAAAAATAATTTAAATTAAAAAAGTGATTTAAAAAATTAAACCCAACAATTGAAATTTGAAGAAGGTAAATTTAAGATTAAGGAAACAATTTAAAAATAATTAAAACAATTAAAAATTGCAGAAAATAATTGAAAAAATAATTTTATGAAAGAGAAAAATTGTGATAAAATGTAGTAGAGGATTAAAATTATATAAAATAAAGCAAAAAAAAAAAGTCTTTGAACAAAAGTTAGAGAAATTAAGAAAATACAAAGAATTGGAGATAAAAGTATCAATTATTTTTTTAAAAAATCGAAATTACAGGATAAAAATTACACAACTTTAAATAAGGTAGTTTTTTTTATAAAAAACTAAATTACAAAAAATTGAGCGAATCTAAAAGAAATCAGCATATTGAAAAAAAAGTATTTTACTTCTACCTCCCAGCAAATAAAAATAAAAAGTCAATAATGTAGAAAAACTGATTATATAAAAAAAAATAAAGAATTAAAATAAAACAAATTATTTAGAGAAGAGTAAAATTAAATAAATATCTGAAAAATAAGATTTATCTCAATTTTTCATTTAATATGACAATAATTAGGAAAATCAGTGAAAGGAAAAGTTTATTGAATGTTATAAAAACTAGATTGTTTAAAATAATATTTAATAATATGCTTAAAAAGAAGACAATTAGAGAAATTTCAAAACTAGACAAAAAAAACCCCAGAAAAATGTTGAAATTAATAGTAGAAGATAATCTTTTAAAAGAAAAATTTGTAATTAATATTAATTTTATTCAATATCAAAATAATTTATTTTAATTTATTAAATTGAAGTCCTTTCGTCCAATCTATAATAATTCATTCTTTCATTCATTTTTTGTCTGCTTATACCTGAAGTTTGTCACATAGATATTTTTTGTATTAAATCAGATACTTTTTAAAAAAATGCATTTAAATTGATTAAAATTTAAATTTATAAAGATCAGTTCAAATAATTTTAATTCCATTATTCTCGCCACTTTTCGGATTTTTCTTTCAATTGTCAATTATTTTCTTTACTATTTACATAATTATTTGTGTCATTTTGTAATTTTTCTTTCAATTATCAACTATTTTTTTTAAATTTCAATTTAAATCTTTATAATCTTCAAGTTAATTCTTTAATCTTCAATTTATTTCTTTAAATTTCAATTATTTTCTCCAATGTTCAATTCCATTCTTCGTTTTTAAATTATTTTATTCAATATTCAAAAGTTCTCGTACTTTGTCAATTATCAATCATTATGTTCTTAAAATTTCAATACAATTCTTTAAGTTCCAATTGATTTTTTCAATTTTCATTTATTCGCTAAAATGTATCAATTATTCCCTTTCAATAAAATTCTTCAATTTCCAATTGATTTCTTTAATTTTCAATTTATTTTCTACAATTTTTTCCATAATTTTCATCAGTTTCCAATTGGCAATTTATTATTCTCTTGCAACTTTATTAATATTTATTTATTTATTCATTCATAAACGGGCAAAATACAAAATTATAAAAGAGCTTCTTCGTACAATAAGTAATAATTTTAGTAATTAATTAATTAATATTTATTAATTTCACATTTTTTTTCAAATGCCAATTATTCTCTCCATTTTTCGAATTGTTCTTTCAATTGTTACTTATTTTTTTTTAACAGGTAATTATTTTCGTCATATTGTAATTTTTCTTCTGATTATCAATTATTTTCTTGAAATTTCCATTTAATTCTATAATTTCCAATTTATTTCTTCACTTTTTAATTATTTTTTTCAATTGTCAATAATTTTCGTCATTTCGTAATTTTTTAAAATTTTTTTAATAATTTAATTATTTAGCTATTTTTCGAGTTTTCTTTTCAACTGTCAATTATTTTCGTCATTTTTCAGATATATTCATTCAATTTCGTAATTTTCATTATTTGAATTTGCAAAAATTTATAATTTTAAATAACTAACAACAATGCAAAGTTTGTCGCGCATTAATTTTGCTAGTTATCTAAAAATGATTTAAAGATAGAATTATGGAAAAAATATAAAATATAATAAATATATTTTTGGAAAAATAATAAATTAAAAAAAAAAAAACGAATAGTTTCGAAAAAGTGAATTACTTGGAAATGTTTTAAGAAACTGAAGAAGGATTATTTCGAATACGTAAAATAATGATCTTTTATTTATTTTGTTTTTTACCCATTATCACGTTTTCTCAAGATTTGTGCATTAATTTTTAAAATATTTCCAGGTGAATTGTTGGGACATCGGCCATTATTGCCGGGAAGGTCAGAAATTGCTCAACTTGAGTTGATTGTGGATTTGCTTGGCACGCCGAGCGAAGCTATTTGGCCAGAATTTAATTCACTACCAGCGTTACAAAATTTTACACTTAAGCAACAACCTTACAACAATTTAAAACAACGATTCCCCTGGCTCAGTGCAGCCGGTCTCAGGCTTCTAAATTTCCTCTTTATGTACGATCCGAAAAAACGAGCGACTGCCGAAGAATGCCTGCAAAGCAGCTATTTCAAAGAAGCTCCTCTTCGTTAGTATTTCTTGTTTTTAATAATTTTTTGTTATCTAAATCAAGGGCGCATGATTAATTTGTATAATTTATTATTTAGAATTTTTTTTTAAAATATAATTCATTAGATATAATTTTCTTTTAGCCGGAATTTAATTTTTCGAATTTGTTTTACGTCGATTTAAAATAAAATCAAATTTTTACGAATTTAGATCGCCGAATCCACATTGAACAGAATTTTCATTTTACTTTCATTTTGTTTTTCTTAACCAACTTTTTATTTAAAAGAATTCCAATTTAAATGAATTTTAATTTAGAAGAATTTTCATTTTACAGAATTTTAGGTTAATCGAATTTTTAAATACTAGAATATTCATTTGACAGAATCTTGATTTGTCCGAAGCTGTATTAGTACTAATTGACATTTGATAGAAAAATTAAAATGCAGAATGTTCATTTGGTAGTAGTTGCAAATGTCCGAAAAAGTATCCGACAAATGAACATTCTGCATTTTAAGTTTTCTATCAAATGTCAATTCGTACTAATACAATTTCGGACAAATAAAGATTCTGTTAAATGAATATTCTGGTATTTAAAAATTCGATTAACCTAAAATTCTGTAAAATAAAAATTCTTTTAAATTAAAATTCGTTTAAACTGGAATTCTTTTAAATGAAACGTTGGTTAAAAGGATTTCTGTAACATGAAAACTCTGTTAAATATGAATTCGGTGACCTGATAATTCTGTTAGGTCGAAATTCGGATTAATTTATGTAAAAATGAAAACATATTCGAAAATGTGAAATTTCGACTAAAAGAAGAATATTCCTAATAAAATTACATGAAAAAAATATTCTAAATAATTAATAAAAAATCTATAATTTTTTCTATCTATGATCAACTATTTTCTTAAAATTTCAATTTAATTCTTTAATCTTCAATTCTTAATTATTTTCTTCAGTTTTAAATTGCAATCTTCGTTTTTCAATTATTTAATTTAACATTCAATAATTCTTAAATTTTTGCAATTATCAATTACTTTCTTAAAATTTCAATACAATTATTTAATTTCCAATTGATTTCTACAAATTTCATTTCTTTTCTATTATTTTTTTTCATAATTTTCATCAGCTTTCAGTTTAATTTTGTTTTTTGGTCATTTTTCGATTTGTTTTTCAATTGTTAATTATTTTTTTTTCATATTTAATTATTTTTGTCAGGCTGTAATTTTCTTTTAATAGCAATTATTTTCTTAAAATTTCCATTTAATTATGTAATTTCTAATTTATTTCTTTAATTTTTAATTATTTTCTTCAATTCTCAAATATTTTCTTTAATTTTCAATTACTTTTATCGATTTTCAATTAATTCCTCATTATTGAATAATTCTTGGATTTTTTCAATTATTTTTTTCACTCATAAAAATTGTTTTAAATTTTCAATTCAATTATTTAAATCTAGAACTATTCTCTTTAATTCTCAGTTATTTTCTTCAAATTTAAATTTTATATTTCAATTATTTTCTTTAATTTTAATAAATTATCGCTTTTTTCTATTATTTTTTTCGATTATCATTAAGTTTCTTTACTTTTAAATACAATTGTTCAATTATTTTTTTTTAATCTTTAATTCCATTATTTAATTTTTATTTCCATTCTTTAGTTTCCAATTGTTTTCTTCTATGTACATTAATTCTCGGCTTTTTTCTTTTACTTTTTTTTTTTAATTTATAAGTATATTCCATAAATTTCAATTCGATTCAAATTTAAATTATTTTCTTTAAATTTAATTTGTTTTGTTTAATTTTTCAATAATTTTTTTGAGTTGTCTATTAATCTAGTCATTTTTCGAATTTTATTTTCAAATGACAACTATTTTCGTACTTTTTCACATATTTTCTACAATTTTTCAATTATTCTCGTCATTTTGCAATTATTTCCTTCATTTATTAATTATTTTTCGCAATTTTAAATTTTTTTTACGATTTTTTCAATATACAATTATTATCTTAAAATTTTAAAATTATTCTTTGATTTTTAAAATTTTTTTGTTTGAATGTGTTTTAATCTAGCCACTTTTTAATTTTGTTTTCAATTGTCAATTATTTTCTTCATTGTGTAATTTTTTTCAATTATCAACTATTTTTTTAAAATTTCAATTTAATTCTTCAATCTTCAATTTATTTCTGTTATTTTTAATTGCCTTTTATAATTATTTTTTTTTTATTTTCAATCCAGTTGTTAAATGTGCTGTTATTTCCAACAATTATTTATTCGAATAATTTTCTTAATTTTTCAATTTGAATTATTTTCTTTAAATTTAATTTTTTCAATTAGTTTCTTGATTTGTTTATTAATCTAGTCATTTTTCGAATTTTGTTTTCAACTGATAATTATTTTTGTCATTTTTCACACATTTTCTTTATGTTTTCAATTAGTTCCTTCATTTATTAATTATTTTTCGCATTTTTCAATTCTTTATTACGATTTTTTCAATTTTAATGATTATCTTAAAATTTTATAATTATTCTTTGATTTTTTAAATGATTTTGTTCGGTTGTATATTAATCCAGCCACTTTTTAATTTTGTTTTCAATTACCAATTATTTTCTTCATTATGTAATTTTTTTCAATTATCAACTATTTTTTTAAAATTTCAATTAAATTCTTCAATCTTCAATTTAGTTCTGTTATTTTTAATTGCTTTTTTCAATTATTTTTTCAATTTCAATTATTTTTTTCGTTTTTCAATCCAGTTGTTAAATGTGCTGTTATTTTCTTTAAATTTAGTTTGTTTTGTTTATTTTTTTCAATTATTTTCTTGAGTTGTTTATTAATCTAATCATTTTTCGAATTTTGTTTTCCATTCATCATTATTTTCGTCATTTTTCCAATATTTTTTTCAATTATTAATTATTTTCCGCAATTTGCAATTATCTCCTTAAATTTTTTAATTTTTAATTATTATCTTACAGTTTTATAATTATTCATGATTTTTTAAATTATTTTGTTCATTTGTGTATTAATCTATCCATTTTTTGAATTTTGTTTTAAATTGTCAATTATTTTCTTCATTTTGTATTTTTTTTTTTAATTACCAATTATTTTTTCAAATTTTAATTTAATCCTAAATTTTCAATTTATTGCCTCAATTTTTTATTATTTTGTTCAATTTCAATTATATTTTTTTGGATTATCGATCCAGTTGTTCAATTTGAAATTATTTCCAACAGTTCTTCCTATAATTTTTCAACTATTTTGTTCAAATTTAATATTTATTGTTTAATTTTTTAAACTATTCTTTTCAATTGTGTAATGATGTAGCCATTTTTCGAATTTTTTTAACTGGCAATTTTTTCATCATTTTTCAGATATGCTCTTCAATTTCGTAATTTTTCATTATTTGAATTTGCAAAAATTTATAGTTTTAATTTACCAACAACAATGCAAAGTTCGTTAATGTTGCTAGTGGAATTATAATATGCAATTCTTTTTAAAAGTTTGAGATAAATTATTGTCCAAAAATTTAGATTTTAATATTTTGTGATAACAAAACTTTTTAAGCTATAATTAATAAGATTATAAGAATGTATAAATTTTAAATTTAAGTATAAAGTTAAATTTTAAATGCATTTAGTGAAAGTTTTTAATTATTTCATTTTTTAATAGATTGTTTCTTTCGCTTTTTATCTTTTCTTTTTATTCATTTATTTTATTTTATTCTTTTTAAAAGTCCTTTAATTTTTCATGAATTTTTTAAGATTTTCCGATTTTATCCCTAATTTTTAAAATTATTTTTCTCATTTTTTCTCGGGTTTTTGAATTTTTTTTCACAATTCTTGTTATATTTGAAAATATTTTAGTAAAATCTGTCGTTTTTTAAGTAGATGAATTCTTTATTTTTTTCTGCACATATAACATTTTTTCTCTTGACTTTTTTTTTAGCCTGTGACCCGAAATTGATGCCCACATTTCCACAACACAGAAACATGAAAAAAACAGCTGCCCCGAAAGAAACCCGAGAACCGGAAGCGCCAGTCAGCGATCAAACTAATAATCTACCTGCAATTTCCGATCTTGTAAGTTAATGGACATTTTTTTCAAAATTAATCATCTTTACTTATGTTTAAATTTTAATAAATATTTTCTTTTTTTTCAGCTCGGATCTCTGGTGAAGAAAAGACGTGTAGAATAAAAAAATTTCGTATTATTGTAGTTTAAGGTGCAGAATTTTATTAAATTTCTTTTTTTTTTCTTTATTCTTATATGAATAAAACAATTTTTATTGTCAACAACGTACAAAATTTGAATTTTATTTCCAATTTTCGAAAAATATAATAACGAAATAATTTTTGTATCTTGTTTTACATGTTTCTACAAAAATTCGTCGACTAGTTGAATTGAATGTTTTCGAGTAAACAGATCCTTAATATAAGCTCCAAATAATTATAAAATTGAAGTGAGAAATAAAAAAACTTTGAACAAAAATTACTCTCTAGAAGTCTTGTTGTTAGGAAAATCTTATACTAATTTCTTGTGAGTTTTCAAGTTTCAGACTTTGATCGAGGCTTGATGTGCTTGAAATCTTCTTTGATAGTTGCCCTCAGGATCGTATTTGGCAATTAAATTTCCCCAATCTACTGGTCTTTCTTTTCGGAGAAAATTGATTACTTTATCTGCACTCTGTTTCTGATTAGGATTACATTTCTTACAACCGGAAACCAAGGCGTCTGGCAATGTTCCTGCAAAAAGAAAACATTCAAATTTGAAGGTAATTGAAGAAGAAAAAGATGAATTTTACATGGAAATTGAAAAGAGAAAGTTGTTAATTAAAGCAGAAAGAAAAAAAATTAAATTTTTTGTCAGATTACATTTAATACTTTTCTCCTTTTTTCCCCACCGATTCATTCCACCCTTTTTCTCCATATTTTCTCTTTTTCTTCTGAATTGTTTTTTTTTTTTAAATTAATTTTTTTAATTTGATGAAAGTGGGTCGTAACACGGATTTTAAATTGATGAGAAAATCTTAATTAAAATTCAGTGTCCCGCGTTGTTTCCTAATAATTATTATTTACATATAGACAGATAATCATTTCTCCAGGTTACGTGTTGGATGTGTTACAAACGAATTACAACTTGAAATGATTACTCATGTAGTAAGAGCAAGACACCAAAACGTGAAAGTTCAAAGAAGTTCTTACGCAATTGAGAAAGTCTATTGAACCCTGTCGCAAGGAACCAAACACCTCTCAGTATAACAAGGAATGATTTTAAAACTGAAAATTCAGCCTTAAAATTATTCTCCATGTTTTGCGTTTCTTCTACGAAAAAGGGCAATTTAATTTACTAAATTAGCTGACTGGGGGATTTTAATTTAATTTTTTTTTTTAATTTTATTTCCAATTGAATAATTAAATTTAAAAGGGACTTGAAATTAATTTCTAGATTTTAGAGAAAGAATTTTATTTTCTCATATTTGATAATTTTGAAAAAAAGTCATTTGGATGCATTTTATTCAATTGTTGAGAAAAATTTCGAAATTAAATTATTTGAATTTGATAACCTTAGGAAATTAAATGAATTTAATTAACTACTGATATTATTTTGATTTAATTATGCTAATTAATTATTTGCGTTCATTTCTCAAGAAGACAGTTAATTTTGACTCTGATCTAAAAGAAAAAAAGGAATTTTAATTAATTTATTTAGCAATTTTAGGAGAGGAACTCTTTGGGAAAATTAATTTACCTACTCTGTTTAAAATTAATTACCACAACAATTTTTTTAAATTAATTATTTCAATTATTTATAAGATTGATAAATTTAATTAATTATTAAAATTGAATTGTCTCAATTAATTATTTGAAATGAATTAATTCGGAGACGGATTCGAGTTAGATTAATTCAAAGAATTATTTTTTAAACTTTAATATTTCAATGAATAATAATTTAAAGTAATTTTTTTAAAAGACATTTAATTTTGTCTACAATTTTAAAAAAATAAAAGTAGTTGAATTACATTCAGGAAGGAAATTATAATTATTTTATTTGACAATTTCAGAAGTGGAAATTATTTGGATTATTTGCAAATTTAATTAATTTTAAAATGAAAAATAAATTACCTGAAATTACCGGAATAAATTTTATTTGAAATTAATTATCCCAGGCAATTATTTAAAATAATTTATCATAAGAAATTATGTAAATTGAATTAATTGAAAGAAATTTGTTTAAGAAATATATAAGAAATTATTATAATTAAATTATCTCAAGCAATTATACGAATTGAATTAATACCCCAAGCTATTAATTGAATTTAATTATCGAGAGTAATTATTCGAATTAATTTCTCAAAAAGGCAATATGACACCAATTTAAAGGAAAGAAAGAAGTTTAATTATTTTAAAGTAGGAAACAATTTAAGATGAAGAAAATTATTCTAATCGAATTAACTTTTTGGAATTAATTTTACTATTATTAACTAATAAAAATAAATAGATTACCTGAATCAATTAGTTAAAATTAATTATTAAAATTAACTATTCAAAGCGATTAGGTATTTGAAAAAATTTAAATATCTCAATTAATTATTTAAAGTGGATTAATTATGTCAATAAATAATTTTAAATTAATGTTCGTAAGCGATTGTATGAAATTAATTATCAGAAGTAATACTTATTTAAATTAATTAATTATTTGAATTAATTATTTGAAATTTATTGTGTTGATTAATTATTTTGATCAATGAAATTAAATAAATTAACTGTTTGGAAAAATTAAATTATTTTCAGCTATTATATTTGAAATGAATTATCTTAAGTTATTATTTGAAATTAATTATCTCAAGAAATTATTAATATTGAGACAATTTAAAAAACTTTTCGAGTTCAAAGAATTATTTCAACTTCTTTATCCCAGACAATTATTTGTAACAATTTCTTAAAAAGAAGATTAATTTCGCTCTAATTTAAAAGAAACCAGTGAATTTATTTTAAGAAACAATATTTTAATTATTATTTTTATCATTTTGTTACAATTATTTAAGGAGAGGTAATTATTTTATTAATCGAATTAACTTTTTGGGTAAAATTAATTATCTGAAGCAATTAGTTGAATTAATTAATAATTTGGAAATCTCGTTTAAAATTAATGATCTAAAAACAATAACCTCAAGCTATTATATGAAATTAATTATTTGAAGTAATTTTGAATAAATTCATTATCTCAATCAATTATTTAAAATTAATTATCTCAATTATTTACTTGAAATTAATTATCTCAAGTACCTAATTATTTGGTATTAATTCTCTCAACAATTATTGTAATTAAATTATCACAAGAAACTATTTGAATTAAGTCAATAAAATTCTTTCAATTAAATTATCTTAATCAATTATATAATTATAAATTGAAATAATTCAGAAAATATTAAATTTGAATTAATTCAAAGAATTATTATCTGAATTTTTTTATCTCTCAAAAATACAATTAATATTGCTTCCAATTTAAAAGAAAAAAAGAAGTTAAATTATTTAAATAAAATTAAATCAACTTAAATTAACTTAAAGAATTCAACTAAAATTATGTTAACTTATTATTATTTAACAATTTGAGGAGATAAAACTATTTGGATTAATTAGATTAATAAAGTAACTGTTTGGGAAAATTAAATAATCTCAATATTATATTATTTTAAATTAATTGTATGGAACAATTATTTGAATTGTAATTATTAATTATATTTAAAATTTCTAATAATATAATAATATTAATAATTCATTAATAATAATTTTAATTTTAATTTAATTAAATTTAATTTAATTTTTAATTTTAATAATTCATCTCAGGTAATTATGAATTGTATGGAACATTTATTTGAAATTAATTACCTCAGGTAATTATTTGAATTAAGCCAATTACAAAAATTATTTCAATTGAATCAATCCGGAGTTTTTAGTTTGAATTTTAAAGAAATATTTTAATTTATTTATTACAAGAAGTTATTTGAATTAATTTCTCAGAAAGACGATTAATTATTTCTCGAATTTAAAGGAAAAAAGAAGTTAAATTATTTGATTAAAATTAAATTAATTAAAATTAACAGAAATAATTTAACATTATTTCAGACACTTTAAGGAAAGGAAATTATTTGGATTGATTTTATTATTAAATTAACTGTTTGTGAAAATTAAATAATCTCAATTATTAAATAATTAATATTATTATTTAAATTAATCGAATTAAAAGAATTGTTTGAATTGAATCAATTCGAAGAAGTTTTTAATTAATTGAAAATTAAATTTTTTTTTGAATTAATTCAAGGAAATATTTAAACATTAATTATCCCAAGGAATTTTTAAATAAATTTCTCAAAAAGACGTTTAAATTTGTTTTAAATTTAAAAAATACACATAACTAGTTAGTCTAAATTAATTAATTAATTTTATTTTATTTTTTGTCTACTTACTTTTTAATTCACGACCTTCTGCCGTGCAATTTCCTTTGTCTAGAAGACATTTGATATAATTTGTCAAAATTCGAGGATTTTTAAGAATTGCGTCAATATCCACATTGTCGAATTTATTGGTATATTGTTTTTGAGCAAGAGCCACTGATACCACGATTAATAACACAATAATTGACTTCATATTTCGACTTTTTTAATTTAATTTCGTTACTCAATAATTCCTAAATATTCTTTATTTAATTTCTTTGATTAATAAAAATGTATTTTTTCGGTATTTTGCAGTCAAATTCTGCTTACACATCCGAACTTGAGGAACTAAGAGTCAGCAACAGAAGACTTTCTTTTATATAGCGGAGCAGAAATTTTGGAGGGGTATTTACCTCGAGTAATACTCCGAAAGTTCGTCTGGCATAAAGTGTAAAAAACTTTTTTTTTTTTTTTTTCATGAAACCTCTTTTCTAAAGAATTAACGATGAGGCAATATTCAACAAAAGATGCTTTCAATTTCTTTTGTATTTTATCTTCAAAATAAATCTGACATCTCAGTATGATGAAAATTAGTTTCCTTTCATCCGTCACTGGAAAACGGTTCAATCTTGTGAAATTGTTTCCAAAGAAAATTGTCACTCTTTAAAAAATATAATAATAACTATATAATTAATGAAAGAAATAATAATTCATCTGTTTCAAAACTCCAAGTCGAGAAAGTGATAAATTTCTTGTTTAATTTATTAAAACTAGGTATTTGGATCTTTTACGATTTTAATTTGAAAATATAGCAATTTACTTTTTAAACTAATTTTCAATTTTTGATTACAGTTTTTTAAATTTACCAAATTGTGAAATTATATGGTAAAAAAAATTTAAAAACATTTTTAGCCTCTAATTGAGTAAATAAAAGTTTTGCTAAAATTCAGTTCTCTTTTTTTTTCTCGAGACACAAATTTGAAGACACTCAAGTCTTACGAAACTTTTTATCGAAGATATTATATGTTTTCGATTTAACATTTGTTTTAGGCGGGTGAGTTATGCTAACGCATAATTTAAGCATAAAAGGACTTGTTCGAAGAATTTTAATGAATATAGATCTTTTTGTGTTTCAGTGACCATGAACCAGCGCTGCGTATTAAGTGAGAGAAGATTCTTTTTTGAGAAAACCGATCATCGACAAATACAAATTTATTAAATCGATCATTTTTACACGAGAAAAAAATCTTTTTTTAAAGTATAAAAAAATTAATAAAAAAGTCTTTAATTTTTACTTATTTTTTCTTCTCTCAATTAAATAAATATTTCTTCGTTTTCTTTTCTTTAAAAATTAAAAGTAGAGTCACTTTATCAAACAAGAGTTCAAAACTTGTTATTTGTTAAAAGTTTGCTTTTAAGCAGGTTCCTTTAAAGGCTTCTTTAATAAATTCTGATCACATTCGACTGGAAAAATAAAACGGTTCATAAATAAAATTATCATTTAACATAATTGAGACTCTTTTTGGACGGGAATATTATTTAAAATTGTAAAACTGATTTCTTTAAACTAATTTGAAAATTAAATTTTCTAAATTTGGTTATACTTAGGGGAGAGTGTCCATCAATGTACCGGGTTTTTTTCAAGGTTATAGTATTTATTCAATTTCACTTATTTCAAGCACTTCTTTGCATCAATATAAAACTACAACACTTCTCTAGGTAATCCACACATATTATACCCGATTTATTTTGATTAAATAATAAAATTTAGGATTTTTCTAAACTAACACGCTATTTCCATTTTCAACAACCTGGGTACACAATGAACCACCTCTATAAAAACACTAAAAATGTTCAACAATAATAATATTGCAATTTTCACTTTGTGAAAAAACTTATTTTCTATCAAATACTATAAAAAATTATTACTTAACTCTTTTTAATTGATAATGTATAACATAAATATACCTTAAATTTAAGTTAACTAGCTAAAATGGCATTTTAGTTTTGCTATGTTGAGAAGAGTACTGATAACAATCGCTGTCATATGCTGTACGCATGCCTAGTGTTATAATCAGGCATACCACTCTGGAAATCGAAAATACACTGAAATTCCAGGTGGTTCATTGTTCCCTGGTACATTGAATCAACATGACATTTGCAACAAAAATGGTTTTTTATAACTTAATGCAATATTTCAAAATCTTTATCTCATTAGAATATTGTAGTTCAGGCCCGATACAAAATAAATCGTAATTTCATTTATTTTTAAATTGTCTTATTTCAATTAAAAAACGTGTTTGTATTTTAGGTAAATTTTTCTTTAGAGCATCAAAAACAGTTTTTTTCAGTTTTCTCTACAAAGAATAAATCCACATGTCTCAAATTTATGGACGTAGTGTGTTTATGCAAACTTCATTTATATTTAAAATTAGGAGAATTTTTATTTAATTGTTTCTGAGAAAATTGAAATGGTTCATTGAAAAACTTGGTACATTGATGGCCACTCTCCCCTACACTTTTTCAAATTATAAATAAGTTATAAATATCCATTCTAAAATTTTCTTTTTCTTCTTTGTTTCGATTATTTTATTTAGTTTTTGTTCATTTTCTTAAAATATATTTTTGTATTTATTATGTTTAAAGTTTTCCGATTTTTAATTATTTTTTTGTATTTTAAATATATTTCTCAATTTTTTTTCATTATCTTCCTCAAATTACAATTATTCAATTATTCTGTAACTATTTTCTACAGTTTTTAACTATTTTATTTCATTTTCAATTATTTCTTTCAATTGCATTATTCAATTTTAAATTGATTTCTTAAATTCCAATTATAATTTACAATTTTTAAAAATTTGTCCTTCAATTTTCAATCATATCCTTTAAATTTTTCAATTATTATTATTTTTTTTTTTGGTTAAATTAAAATTTTAATTATCTATCTATCTTCAATTTTCTATTTTTCTCGTATTTATTTTTATTTTCTTCAAATTACAATTATTCTTCAATTTTTTCTATTATTTTAATAATCTTTATTTTTAGTAAATTTTAATTAGTGTTTTAATTTCAACATTTTCAATTCATGTCATGTTACCTACTTTTTTTCATTATTTTATTTTAAAATTGTGTTTTCTGTTTTTTTTTCAATTATTTTTTTTTTGAATTTTTGTTTATTTTCTTCAATTTTAAATTATCATCAATTACCAATTATGATCTTTAATTTATTCTACAGTTTTTAACTACTTTCTTTCATTTTCAATTATTTTCATTCATTTTTATTTATTTTTCTCAATGTTGAATTGTATTCTTCAGTTTTAAATTGATCTCTAAAAATAGTAAAAATCGAATTAAATTTTACAATTTTTAAATTTTTGTCTTTTAATTTTCAATTAAAGGCCTTTAAATTTTTCAATTATTTTTTTTTTAATATTAAAATTTTAATTACTTATCTATCTTTCAAGTTTCTATTTTTTTCGTAATTATTTATTTTTTCATCAAGTTACAATTATATTCTTCAATTTTTTCAATTATTTTATAAATATTTATTTTTAGTAAATTTTAATTAGTCTTGTTATTTTTCAATTATTTTTTATTTTAATTAACTTCTTTGATATTAAATTGTTATTTCAAATAAGATTTATCCCTTTCAAAATTTTCAATTATTGTCAACTGTATTTATTTTTCTATTTTAAAAATGTATTTTCTTTTTTTTTCAATTATTTAATTGAATTTTCGTTTTTTTTCTTAAAATGTAAAATGTATTTTTAAATTTAATCTACGATGTTTTTCGATTTTTAATTTTTTTTTCTATTTTAAATATATTCTTTAATTTTGTCAATTATTTTTTTGAAATTTACATTATTTTCATCAATTATCAATTATGTTCTTCAATATTTTCATTCACTTTCAATTATTTTGTTCAATGTTCAATTGCATTCTTTAATTTTAAATTAATTTCTCATATTCCAAATATATTTCTTATTTATTTATTTTATACATTTTAAAATTTTTAAAATTTTGTCTTTCAATTTTCAATTATTTTAAATTATTTTTGTGTAATATTAAAAATATATAAATATAAATATAAAAAAATGTAATTCCTATCTATCTTCAATTTTCTACATTTTTTTAAATTATTTATTTCTTTTCTTCAATTTACAAATACATTCTTGAATTTTTTCGATTATTTCCCTCTTTAAATTATTTTCATCAATTTATCAATTATATTTTTTAATTTCTGTAAATATTTTCTACAATTTTTGACAATTTTCTTTCATTTTCAATTATTTTCTTTAGTTTTAAACTATTTTTATCAATGTTCAATTCCATTCTTTAATTTTAAATTAATTTCTCATATTCCAAATATATTTCTTATTTATTTATTTTATACATTTTACAATTTTAAAATTTTCGTCTTTCAATGTTTAATTATTTTAAATTATTTTTTTTAATATTAAAAATATAATTAACTATCAATCTTCAATTCTCCAATTTTTTCGTAATTATTTATTTATTTTTTTCAAATTAAAATTATATTTTTCAATTTATTTAGTCAATAATTACTTAGTTTTATTTATTTTTAATTAGTGTTGTTATTTTTAATTTTTTTTTTTAAATTCCCTAAATATTAATCCAAATTTTAATTATTCATATCTATAATCTGAATTATTCTTTTCTAAATTAAATTTTAAAATATTTTTTAATTTTGAAAAGAAACTGGTTTCAGTGCTTTAATTACATAATTTTTTTGTATTTTTTAATGTTTTCAATAATTTCCTTCGATTTCTAATTATTGTTTTCTATTTTAACTATATTCTTAATTTTTTCCCATTATTATTTTTATTATTTTTCAATTAATTTTCTGAATTTTTAATTACTTTTCACAAATTTTATTCGTGTTATACGTTCTTTAATTGTTACAATTTCTATTCTTTTTTTTTTATTTTCTTCTATTTTCTTCTTTTTTCCATAATTTCAATTTCTACAATTTAAAATATTTTCATAAATTTCAAATTAGGTATTTTCTCAACGTTTAATTATTTTCTTTAATTTTTAATAATAAATAAAGATAAATAATGTTGTTCAATCTGTCAATTATTTTAGTTAAATTATTTTCAATTACATTCTTTAATTTTAAATTGATTTCGCAAATTTCAATTTTATCCTTCAATTTTTTTTTAATAATTATCCTTCAAATTTTTACATTTCTTTAACATTAGATTTTTTTATTTTTCAATTATTATTATTAATAAATGAAAAAAAGTTTGGTATTTAAAATAAACAATTTTTTCAGATTTATCAATTTTCTAAAACAAGTTTTAGAAGAATTCTCGCAGCTTGTTCAAAATTGTAATGTAAATTGTCCGTTTGCTATAAATTACGAAACGAGAAAAACGAATTTTAAGAGAAAATTGAAATCTGCAGCTCTGGATGTGATTCTGGTAAATATTCTTGAGTGCTGGATTTTCCTGTGAGTCACAAGTGTAAGGTAAAACATGTATTTTTATTATAATGAGATTATGTATGCCGACACAGAAAACCAAACAGACGTGCGTGAACAGAGAAAGTGATTTGAGGACAGAAGAAGCGATTACCGTTCTCCCGATTTGTATAAATACATCAACTTCTGTCTTTAATCAAGAACAAGAACCTTCCTTTCAAATTACACATTTATTATCATTTTAATATTTATCTTTTTCTAAACTTTCTATTTTTATAATATAAATATACATTTTTATTTCTAATAGATTCAATTCTATTTTCTTCAATTACACAAAGTCATCACGAAATATCGTATTCATTTTCCATATTATTTTTTTTATTAAAAGAGGGTCAAACTATTTTATTTTTAAATTATTATTTAATAAATAATAATAATATAAATAAATGGATAAATGAATTTATAATTCGAAGAACACGATTAAAATTTTTAATTTAAATGAATTTAAAATTTAGGAAGAAAATTAACAATTAATGAAAATAATTAAAAATTGAAGAAATTGTTGAAAAATGATAAAAATACCTAGATGAAAATTGTAGCAAATAACTGAAATCATAATTTCATTTTAAATTTCAAAATTTCTTATTCTCAAAGCGTAAATTGATTAAACTTTTAATCAATATAATTTGAAATTAATTGAAGTTCAAAGAATTATAATATATAATTGTAGTCTTGTTATCTCAAATATATTCTGTAATTATTTCAATTATTTTTAAAATTTTTTTATTATTTTCTTCAATTAACAATTATTTCTATCAATTATTTTTTTATTAAATTTATTTTTCAATTAATTTTTGTCTTTTTAAATTACTTTTTGATTTATTTTCAAATTTTTTTTATTATTTATCTCAAATTCTAGTTATTTTTTCAATTTACAATTTTCGTTTTATTATTTATAACTATATATGTTGTAATTTTTTTAATTATTTATAAAAAACTAAAATTATTGTGTTCAATTTTTCATTATCTTTATTACTTTGCATATATTTTCTCTGATTTTTTATTACTTTCATTATTTTTCAATTATTTTATTATATTTTAAAATATTTTTCTTAAATTTTAATAGAATTCTTCAATTGTGAATTATTATTTTTATCATTTTGCAATCAATTTCCTCAAATTTCAATAGATCTCAAATTTTATTTCTCAAATAAATGCCTAAATTTTCAACTAGTCATCTCATTTTTCAATTATTTTTTTCAATTTATATTTTCTTTTATTTTTTGCAACTATTTTCTTCACTTTTTAATTAGATATATTAATTATTTTTCAATACATTTTCAATAAATTTCCTAAATTTTCATTCAGTATCTCATATTTAAGCTATTGCATCCATTTTTTCATGTTTTAATCATTCTTCAATTTTTTTTCTCCAACTTCAAATACTTCGTCAGTTTTTATTTTATTTTTTTTTCATTTGCATTATTTTCACAACTTTTATATTATTTTGAATCTTTGTTGATTAATTCCGAAAAATTCATTAATCTATCTGAAATTTTCATTTTCTTTAATAAATTTTCGATTATTTCTATATAATGTTGTAATTATTTTCCTGAATTTGAAATTCTTAAAATCATTTTGTAATACTTTTACTTTACATATATATTCTGCATTTTTGTAAAATTATTTTTTTATGATTGAAATTAATATCCACAAATTTAAACTATTTTAATCATTGTTAAAATACTTTTTTCAATGATTCTCATTATTCTTCAATTTTTCCCCTAATTTTTAAATTCCAAATTTCTGCAATATCTCTGTAATGAAAAAACATTTTAATCTAAATTTTGGTATACGCATAAAAAAAACATTGGCTTTCCGTCAAAAATGTTTATATCAAGGTCAGAAATATGTAGGGGAGAGTCGGCCAAAATGCTTATAGTAAAGTTTGGACCAAAAAAAAAGTATTTAATTATAGTTTTGAAAAATATAAACCATCAAATATTTAGAAAACAACCATTTAGAATATAATGAGGTAGTAATTTTAAGTATTTATTTCAGAAAAAATAGACAAAATAATTATTTAAATATTGATGTCAAAATTCGCCATTTTGACTCACGACTGGGTAAACCGCCTGTGCACAAAAATATGAAAAAAAATGTTTGTTTATGTTTTCTATAATCAATTATCTTGTTAATATTAAGAAAAGAACTAGCTTTGAATACAAAAATATAATCTTTTCATCATAAAACTAAAGTTTCAAGCCAAAGCTGTCCGACAAAAAATGGAAATAAAGTCTATAACAAATAAATAAAGCTTCTACAATTATAAAATAACTTGCAAAAGTAAATTAAACACTGTAATAAATTACAAAAATACCTGCTTGTTTCAAAACAGCGTGAGTTTTAGAAAGAAATCGAAAATTTTGTCATTCAATGCCAAATGTGACAGGTTAATCCGCCATGATTCTTTATAGTCACGTGACAAGACGTATCTCTCGTAATCTAATGTATTTTTTCTGCGCATGCGCACTTCTTTTTATTCATCCCGCTCTTATTTAAAATCATGTTTTAAAAATATATTAAAAATGATTCTTCAATGCATAATTATTATAATTATTATTAATATAAATGCAATAATTAATATAATTAATTTGTTTAAACACTGGTTTTTTATACAGAAGCAGTAACAACTTGATATTTAGTTTCTACATCAAAATATACGTAACCTGAGAAGTTTTCCGTATCGTACGTATCTTACTTAGAAGTTTTACAGAATATAGGCAATTTAACCAAGGCAATTTGACCAAAAACACACGATGTAATTAAACTAATTTTTTTCATTTTAGAACTCATTTTTATAAATTAAATCAAAGCCTTTAGATAGCTAAATGTTTAAGGATTAATTTTAAAAAAAAAATTATGTACGTCTGCGATAGAAGTGCATATTTTCTAAAATTTAAAAATGAAAAAATTATTGTTGGAAAGCATCATTTTCACAATTCTTTAATAAATTCTTTAATAATAAACTGATAAACATGAAACTTTATAGAAATCATCTTTACCTTAATATACATCATTAATAAAAACAATTATGATTAATATTTATTTTTAGCCAAGCTATTAACGATTGCCAATTTACCCAATTAGGCATTTTGGCCGACTCTCCCCTATCGTGATGACATCAGCAAATTTATGTTTAAGTAACATATTCGATAAGTAAATCAATAAATTTTATAAAATGGACCCAAAAAATGGTTATAGCATAAAAAAATACAGTACCGTCGGGAATTGTCAGTCCACCTATTTTTTAAGGTTTGAAAAACGTCTTTAAACGTACAAAGTATAATTATTAAAATTTTTCTGTGTTTATTTCCTTAAAGTAGATAAAATTTTGAGGAAAATCAGGCCTGAGTGAAGTGAGTTAGTTAATTTTTCATTGAAATATGTTAAAAAATGTGGAATTTTTAATGTTTTACAAAAATTGAAATTACTCTTGAAATAATAAAGGTTTTTTAAAGTTTCTATGCTTGTTTTAAAGGGAATATACTGGAGAATAACATTGTTGTGTAAGCATTAATGTGCAATTTTTTTCCTAGCATATGCAAGGCTCGGAAGTTGGACCAAAAAATTTATCAAATTTTGAAGACACTATTTTGACATAAGAATAATTTTCAAAATTCCAATATATATATTATATTACTTCCTTTCGAAAGTTATTGACAATTATGACCTTGGTATATTTTATATAGCTGCCCTGTAATAAGAGGGTTATTGAGCAAGCGTTTTGGCTAGTTGAGCAAGCCCTCTGCTCAATTGTCCTAACGAAATATGGACAATTGGGCTGGTTGCTCATTCACCCAATGCATTGAGTCCAATAATCCACAAGGTATTTCGAGCTTAAAACTGGAGAAAAAGCGACTTAATATTGATAAAACACTAAGAAACGTTAAATTAAGCATAAATACACAAAATTAGATAATAAAAAAACGTATATTAAGAATAAATAACATTTTCGAAAAGACGTGATTTATTGACACACAGGGAGCAGAACACTTGACTAGCAAAATAGACGTAGCCAATCACAATTTAGTCTCTCGCGGTAGAAAGATTTTGATTGGCTACGTCTATTCTGCTAGTCAGGTGTTCTGCTCTCTGAGTGTCAATAAATCACGTCTTTTCGAAAATGTTATTTATTCTTAATATACGTATTTTTATTATCTAATTTTGTGTATTTATGCTTAATTTAACGTTTCTTAGTGTTTTATCAATATTAAGTCGCTTTTTCTCCAGTTTTAAGCTCGAAATACCTTGTGGATTATTGGACTCAATGCATTGGGTGAATGAGCAACCAGCCCAATTGTCCATATTTCGTTAGGACAATTGAGCAGAGGGCTTGCTCAACTAGCCAAAACGCTTGCTCAATAACCCTCTTATTACAGGGTGTATTTGATATCAAGATATAAACAATAATTTTTTTATATTTTTTGGTCCAACTTCCGAGCCTTGCATATGCTAGGAAAAAAATTGCACATTAATGCCTAAGCAACAGTCTTATTTTCCAGAAAATTTCCTTTAAAACAAACATAGAAACTTTAAAAAGCCTATATTATTTCGAGAGTAATTTCAATTTTTCTAAAACATTAAAAATTCAACATTTTTTAACATATTTCAAAGAAAAATTGACTAACTTACTTCACTCAGGCCCTATTTTCCTCAAAATTTTATCTACTTTAAGGAAATAAACCCAGAAAAATTTTAATATTTGTACTTTGTACGTTTAAAGATGTTTTTCAAACCTTAAAAAATGGGTGGACTGACAATTTCCGACGGTACTGTAGGTTAGAATTCCTTGGGCTTTAAAATTTTTTATCAATTCTACAGCGACTTAAAAAATTTGAATAGAAATCCGTGCAATGAAGTAAATAGGGCGATTTTAATATGTTTAGGCTATATTGTAGGGTATCCCATATTGTAAAAAGAGAAAGGGACAAAGGGTATTTTAAGGTAATTTTTCATGCTCTATTCTTTTTTTGGTCCATTTTGTAAAATATATACATTTAGTTATCGAAATTGTTACCTAAACATAAATTTGCTGATGTCATCACGATACATAATTCTGACCTTGAAATAAACTTTTTTATCGGAAAGCCGATGTTTTTTCATAATTGTATTCTAAATTCCAGATTAAAATCTTGCTTTATTGGAAAGTTATTGCAAGTTAAATAATCGGTCGCAGCAAATTTTAACTGGTTTTTAGATTCGGTCATTTTTGGTCTGGAGATTCCATGCTCATCGAGATAGTCACGTGACCCAGGAAGTTTTTCTTTCGCTACCGCGCTTTCTTTAAACTGCAATATCTTTGTAATGAAAAAACATTTTAATCTAAAATTCGGTATACGATTAAAAAAAAACATTGGCTTTCCGTTAAAAATGTTTATTTCAGAGTCAGAAATATGTATGGTGATGACATCAGCAAATTTATGTTTAAGAAACATATTCGATAACTAAATCAATAAATTTTATAAAATGGACCCAAGAAACGGTTAGATCATAAAAAATTACATTAAAAAACCCTTTGTCCCTTTCACTTTTTACAAAATGTGATACCTTACAATATAGCCTAAACATATTAAAATTGCCCTTTACTTCATTGCACGGATTTCTATTCAAATTTTTTACGTCTGTAGAGTTGATAAAAAATTTTAAAGCCACAGGAATTCTAACCTATTTTTTTATGCTCTAAGCGTTTTTTGGGTCCTTTTTATAAAATTTATTGATTTAGTTATCCTTTATGTTACTTAAACATAAATTTGCTGATGTCATCACGATACATATTTCTGACCTTGAAATATATTTTTTATCATTTTTGCTTCCTCATGGAGGAAGCTTTGTGATCGTTAAGATTTTCGATTTTCCAAAAATAGTCTAAATCGACTCATTTTCATTTAAAAAGCGTAAATTTTCATTCCTAAGCAAATGTCCAGATGTATGTGTGTGTGCGTGTGTGCGTGTGTGTGTGTGTGTGTACGTGTGTGTGTATAGCGTTTTTTGTCGCCAGGATATCTCGAGAACGCTTCAACGGATTTCAATAAAATTTGGATGACTTTTTAAGCTCGTGAATATCTAAATTTGGACACAGGGATTTTTGAAAATACCCAATCAAATTTTGTTAAGCACCTTTTTTCATCGAAAAAATCGTTTTTTGCCAAAAATTTTTTCCAAGCTAAAAATACAACTTAATGAATAAAAAAATCATATTCCTTATCTCAAAACGAATCGATTGACCTATATAACTTTTATAATTGATCAAAAATTCGTAAATTAATTGATGTTTTTTCATTTTTTTGCACTTAAAATTCCTTTTTTTAAAGAATTTCTCGAATTAAATTTTATATTATTAATATATTGCTTTTTCTATAAGAAATCAAATTTGTTTGCTAACTTTGAAACGAAATATCCACGAAATGAACATAATTTTCACCTAGTAAAATAATGATAATAATAATAATAATAATATTACTAATAATATTAACCCTCAACTGCTAGACTATCGGGATTTAACGTAACTGCTAGATTGGGTCTACGAGACCCGAGCGATTTTCAAACGCTGATTGCTCAGAGCCTAATGAACATATCGGGACGTCTTTTTTTTAAAACTTATTGCCAGAACCTGTAGAAAAAGAATATCTAGATTAAATTAATGTGTCTTTAATATTTTTTAAAATATTTCAAGAAATGTAAAGACACTTTTTTAAAAAGTCGGTTTTTTCAAATAGCTATAGTAACACCAAAAATAGACATAAATAAAATTTCTAAGTGGATTTTTAAAGCTTTAAACATGTACCTTAAGTCTGTTTAAGCCATTTTTTGATTGGCTAAAAAAACATATTTTTTGGGAGAAATGAAAATCATCAAATTTGGTTCATTAAGTGGAGTCACCTGAGAAATTTCAACCCATCGAAATATATGTTACTTATCGGTGCCATTTTTTTCTGGGACTATTTTGGATGTAAAAGAATGCCATATTATCAAAAATAAAAAAAAATAAAATTTTGAAAAAAAAATTAAAAAAAAATTCTTTTTGTTGAAATTTTTTTTTTTTTTTTGTAAAAATCTATCTCCTCCTACAATTTTTCATATTTTTTTAATGACAATTTTTTATATGCCTTTTTTAAGATTTCAAACAAAATATCGTTTGGGTTTTAACATTTTTTAATTTTTTCAACAAAAAAAAAATTTTTTTAATTTTTTTTTCAAAAAATATTTTATTCAAAATTTTTTTTTTTTAATCTTGATAATATGTCATTCTTTTACATCCAAAATAATTCAAAAAAAAAAATTTGCACTGATAAGTAACATATTTCGATGGGTTGAAATTTCTCAGGTGACTCCCCTTAAATAAAGAGAAACCACATTATTAAGAATACAATATTTTATTGTTTCCAAAACATAAAATTTAGGGATTTTTGAAATTAACTAATCAAATTGTTTTAGTATCTTTTTAATCAAAATAATTCATGTTTTTTTAATTTTTGTTTTTATTAACTTAAAATATTTAAAATATTATTAAATTATTGCTTCCTCTATGAGGAAGCAAATTGTTTTGCTTCCTTGGAAGCGAAGTGTCCATGAAATGGACAGAATTCACACCTAGTTCAAAAATGTTGTTCAATGATTCTCATTATTTTTCAATTTTTCTCCTAATTTTTAAATTCCAAATATCTGCAAGTTCAATTATTTTCGTTTACTTTTTTAAATAAAACTTTTTCAGTTTAAATTATTTCCTGCAATATCAAATTAATTTAATTATTTATTAATTAACTTTCAATTTACTTTTGTCATTATTTAATTATTTTTACAAAATATATGAGTTTTGTTTTTTGTATTTTACAAGTATTTCAATGATGTTTTTGGATTTTAAATCACTTTCTTTTACATCATATAAATTTTGCAATTTTCTAAATTTGTGTTCTTAAATTTCCATTATTACTTTAGTTTTCAATTATTATTTATATCTGTTTTCAAGTAGTCTTGCTTATTTTAAATATATTCTCTAATTTTTACAATTACTTTTTTACAAATTTTTATTAAATTCTTCAATTTTCAATTATTTTTATGATTTTTAAATTAGTTTTTGTCATTTTTAATTATTTTTTAATAAATTCTTTAACTTTTTTTTATTATTTATCTCTAATCTCAATTATTTTTTCAATTCACAATTATTTTTATTATTCTGCAATAATTTTCTTTTATCATAACTATATGTCTACCAAAAGTTTGCATTCCTTTCAATAATATTTATTTTTAATTATCCAACATTTTAAAAGACCATAATTTAATTTCTATTCCTTTAGTTAAAAAAAAGTCTTAATTCGATTATAAAACGTGGAAAAGATTCTACTGAAAAATGCGATATTAAAGGTATGGTTTACAAATTTATTTGCAACGATTGTCCTGCTACTTATATTGGAGAAACCAAACCTTCTTTAAAGACAAGAGTTGGTGAACACGAAAAAAGAAAAAAGATAAAAACTGTTGAACTATGCCGGTGATTTTCTATTTTAATTTAATGACAATATTTTATTATTTTAAAATGTTATTTTACCTTTTTTGACAATTTTTCGATGTGATTAACAATTTTTAACTAGGTATTGTCTTATTATTTTTGTGAATTTAATGTGTCAGATTCCGCTTATAATTTTAATGTATATTATTTATTTATTTTTTATTAAAGTGACCTGATGATGGTGGCAAACCAAGCCACCGAAACGTCTTCTTATTGTGAAAAATGGTGTTTTTTTTCCTATTTTTTTCTCATCTTCCAGTAATCGAAAAAAAGTGTTTTTGTTTTTCAATTATTTTTAACAAACTCAAATTATTGTCTTCAATTTTTCATTATTTTTATTACTTTGCAAATATTTTCTCCGAATTTATTATCACTTTCATTATTCTTCAATTATTTTTTTAGATTTTTAAATATATTTCTCAAATTTTAAAACTTTTCTCCAATTTTTAATTATTATTGTTATCATTTGCTATCAATTTCTTTAAATTATTTTTGAAGCTTCAATTGATAAGCTATAAAGTGGTGTATTCAGAATTGCCGTAACTTAATTTTTTTGTAAATTATTTCAATTTTTATACATTTTTAGTAATTAATTAATTAATAATTCGAAAACAACAAAATGTGAAGAGCAGGAAAAAATCTTTCGAAAACATTTGGGTGAAAATTTTTTTCCTTTCGTTATTTAGAGGCTACGATTTTTTGAAGAACTCAATCTTCTTACTTTAAAAGGAGGAACTTAGGATATATTTGGAGAGACTTCTGTCTAAAAACGTAACAATATACACTTTTGAATGTTTTAATCATTTTTTAATTATTTTTCTCAAATTTCAATCAAGTTTGTCAATTTTCATTTTATTTTTCTTAATTTGTAATGATTTTTTCACAAATTTTATATTATTTTGATTATTTGTTTATTAATTCCAAAAATTAACTCTCTGCCCTATTTTAAAATTTGAAATAATTAGTTCATTTTGGTTCAGGAACCTCTTCCCATATATTTTTATAACTGCCGTCGCCCTTTTTTTTAATAGTCTCCTTGACTAGTTTGTCACTTGCAGTCTTGAGATCATAGGCCCAGCCTATTTTTGCAAAGAAAATTTTATATAGGCATAGGGACCAGGGTGGCCCCGGCCCACCTAAAAAACTCTCTGGCCCACCTTAGAAAAATTGAAGATTTAAAATGTATTTGAGATAATAAGGATATTTGTAAATATTAAAATGCAAGTTATTTTTGCGCAGAATAAAATCTTAGCAACTTTACTCAGTTAAAAACAAGATTAATTGATTTTTTGGCACTCTTTCTTTATATTTAAACTAGCAAAATAAAACGCGCGCGACTAGTTTTTCATGCATTTTAGAAATTATAAAATACAATAATAAATATAACAAATCGGTAAATAATATTTATCTAATAAGAAGAAATAAGTATTTTAAATATAATATTTAAAAATCAATTAATATAAATAAAATAAATATTTATTTAGGACAAAATTTATAATATTTTAGAAATAAAAAGAATTGCAAAAAATAATTGAAATTAAACAAAATAATTGCAAATTTTCCAAATTAATTAAAAAAAAATAAAGAAAACAATTAAAAATTGGGGAAAGTAATTTAAACAATCATAAAAATGTTTTAAACTTACAGAAAATAATTTTAATTTGAGAAAAATACTTGAGAATCTTAAAAGTAAATTAAAATAAAATTGAATACTAAAAAATTAGAGAAAATAATTGAAAATTGAAAAAACATGGTTAAAAATTAAGATAAATGAATAAAAATTTTAAAAAATAATAAAAATTTGAGAAAATAATTAAACAAATTATATAAAATATTTTAAATAAAGGAAGGTAAAAAAAAATTCGAGAAAAATACTTAAAACTTTCAGAAGTTCATTGAAATAAAAGAAAATAATTAAAAATTAGAGAAAATAATTAAAATTAAAAAAAATAATTAAAATTTGAGAAAATATTTTAAAATATTACATAATATATTTTAAATAAAGGGAAGTTGAACAAAATATGAGAATAATACTTAAAACTTTCAGAAGTTCATTGAAATAAAAGAAAATAATTAAAAATTAGAGAAAATAATTCAAATTAAAAAAAATAATTAAAATTTGAGAAAATAATTAAACAAATTACATAAAATATTTTAAATATAGGGAAGTTAAACAAAATATGAGAAGAATACTTAAAACTTTCAAAAGTTCATTGAAATAAAAGAAAATAATTAAAAATTAGAGAAAATTAATTAAAATTAAAAAAATAATTAAAATTTGAGAAAATATTTTAAAATATTACATAAAATATTTTAAATAAAGGGAAGTTAAACAAAATATGAGAAAAATACTTAAAACTTTCAGAAGTTCATTGAAATAAAAGAAAATAATTAAAAATTAGAGAAAATAATTAAAATTAAAAAAAATAATTAAAATTTGAGAAAATATTTGAAAATAATATATAAAATATTTTAAATAAAAGAAAGTTAAACAAAATTTGAGAAAAATACTTAAAACTTTCAGAAGTTCATTGAAATAAAAGAAAATAATTAAAAATTAGAGAAAATAATTAAAATTAAAAAAAATAATTAAAATTTGAGAAAATATTTGAAAATATTATATAAAATATTTTAAATAAAAGAAAGTTAAACAAAATTTGAGAAAAATATTTAAAACTTTCAGAAGTTCATTGAAATAAAAGAAAATAATTAAAAATTAGAGAAAATAAATGAAAAAAGATAAAAATAATTTAAAATTGAACAGAACAAGTTTTAATTAAGAGAAATAAGTAAAAACTTTTTAGCAGTTATGAAAAAGAATGACAAAAAGATCGAAAGTAATTGAAAATTGAAGAAAATAATATAAAAAGTAATATAAATAATGAAATAATTGAAAAGTCAGATAAACAGTTTAAAATATTTGAAATTTTAAACAAATGTAAAGAATTGAAAATTAAAGGAAATAAATTTTGGAAAATAATTGAAAAATGTTTTTAAACTTTAAAACTTGACGAAAATAATTAAAATATGATACAAACAATGATAAGTTGTAAAAAATAAATGACATTCAAATGTGGTAATTGAAAAAAACTACAGAATTTTTTTTTAAATAAAGAAAAAATAATTGAAATTTGAAAAAAAATATATGAATATCATAGAGATCAATTAAAAAGAAAGAAAATAACTAAAAATTGAAGAAAAGAATTGAAAAAATAAGCTAAAAGTAATTGAAATTTACGATAATTAATAAACAAATTTTGAAATTATAAAAACAAATGAAAATAATTCAAAATTGAAGAAAACAATTGAAATTTTAGAAAAATTATTAAAAATCTTAGAAAATAATTTTAGAAAATGACAATAACTAAAAATTGGTGAAAAGACTGGAAGAATTCTAAAAATAATTGAAATTTACGATAATTAATAAAATTTTTGGGAAATTATGAAAACAAAGAAAAATAATTAAAAATTGAAGAAAATAATAGAAACTTTAGAAAAATACTTAAAAAATTTTAGAAATTTAATTTATAAAATGAGAAAAACTAAAAATTGGAGAAAAGTCTGAAAGAAAGCTAAAAATAATTTGAATTTACGATAATTAATAAAAAAAATTTGAAATTCTGATAACAAACGAAAATAATTAGAAATTGAAGAAAATATTTGAATTTTCAGAAAAATACTTAAAACTCTTAGAAAATAATTTTAGAAAATGAGAATAATAATTAACAATCGAAAAAAATAATTGAAAAATGATAAAATTAATTAAAAATTAAAAAAAATAATTGTAATATGCTGAAAATAATTTAAGATTGAGAAAGAAAATCGAAATATGCTGAAAATAATTTAAATATGAAAAATTGAAAACATTCAATAAAATTTGAGAGAAATAACTGAAACTAGGTGTGAATTCTGTCCATTTCATGGACACTGCGCTTCCAAGGAAGCAAAACAATTTGCTTCCTCATAGAGGAAGCAATATTTAATAATATTTTAAATATTTTAAGTTAATAAAAACAAAAATTAAAAAAACATGAATTATTTTGATTAAAAAGATACTAAAACAATTTGATTAGTTAATTTCAAAAATCGCTAAGTTCAAATTTAGATATTTATGATTTTAATAACCAATTTAAATTTTATGAAAAATCCTCTACAAAATACTTTATGCACGCATACACATTTACCCACACATTTGTACGTATACATAAATACACATACACATAAATACATTAAAATTAAATTAAAATTTAATTTTGATAATATGGCATTCTTTTACATCCAAAATAGTCCCAGAAAAATATTGGCACCGATAAGTAACATATATTTCGATGGGTTGAAATTTCTCAGGTGACTCCACTTAATGAACCAAATTTGATGATTTTCATTTCTCCCAAAAAATATGTTTTTTTCAGCCAATCAAAAATGGCTTAAACAGACTTAAGGTACATGTTTAAAGCTTTAAAAATCCACTTAGAAATTTTATTTATGTCTATTTTTGGTGTTACTATAGCTATTTGAAAAAAACGACTTTTTAAAAAAGTATCTTTACATTTCTTGAAATATTTAAAAAAATATTAAAGACACATTAATTTAAGCTAAATATTCTTTTTCTACAGGTTCTGGCAATAAGTTTTAAAAAAAAGACGTCCCGATATGTGCATTAGGCTCTGAGCAATCAGCGTTTGAAAATCGCTCGGGTCCCGTAGACCCAATCTAGCAGTTACGTTAAATCCCGATAGTCTAGCAGTTGAGGGTTAATATTATTAGTAATATTATTATTATTATTATTATTATTATCATTATTTTACTAGGTGAAAATTATGTCCATTTCGTGGATATTTCGTTTCAAAGTTAGCAAACAAATTTGCTTTCTTATAGAAAAAGCAATATATTAATAATATAAAATTTAATTCGAGAAATTCTTTAAAAAAAGGAATTTTAATTGCAAAAAAATGAAAAAACATAAATTAATTTACGAATTTTTGATCAATTATAAAAGTTATATAGGTCAATCGATTCGTTTTGAGATAAGGAATATGATTTTTTTATTCATTAAGTTGTATTTTTAGCTTGGAAAAAAATTTTGGCAAAAAACGATTTTTTTCGATGAAAAAAGGTGCTCAACAAAATTTGATTGGGTATTTTCAAAAATCCCTGTGTCCAAATTTAGATACTCACGAGCTTAAAAAGTCATCCAAATTTTATTGAAATCCGTTGAAGCGTTCTCGAGATATCCTGGCGACAAAAAATGATATACACACACACGTACACACACACACACACACACACACACACACACACACACATACATCTGGACATTTGCTTAGGAATGAAAATTTACGCGTTTTAGATGAAAATGAGTCGATTTAGACTATTTTTGGAAAATCGAAAATCTTAACGATCACAAAGCTTCCTCTATGAGGAAGCAAAAATCATAGAATATATTTTAAAAAAAATAATAATTAGAAAATTACTTAAAAAATTTTAATTAAAGAGAATAATTAAAAAATCGCAGAAATACCGAAAATTCATGAAAATAATTGCAATATCGGATAAATAATTGGAATTTTTAAAAGTAATGCCAAAATAATGAATATAATTATAAATTGATGAAAATCAAGAAAAATTGCAGAATTTATTTTTAAGCAAAAGAAAAAAATTAAAAAATCGTTATATTTAATGGAAAATTGATGACAATAATCTAAATTTAAGATAATAACTGAAAATTACAAAATTAATTGCATGTATATATATTTTAAACTTCTTCAAAAACCATAAAAAATGTTTTGAGAGCCTCCCCGCAGGAAGGGAAATTGGGCCCCCCCTTTCTTAGAAAACTTCAAATAAAATTTTTAACTATCCTATAGTTGAAATTTAAGGCAACAATTTCAAATTGAAGAAAATAAAAGTAAAAATTAAAGGAAGTAATTGAGAAACGAAAAAATTAATTTTAAAATAACAAGAATTTAAATTAAAAATTGAAGAAATTCCTTAAACAATAATCGAAAATTAAAGATTGTAAGTTAAAATATACGAAAAGAATAATTAACAGATGAGAAATAGATGAAATTTGGAGAAATTAATTTAAAAATAAGAAAAATGATTGGACTTGAAGAAAATAGTTTAAATGTAAAAAAAGGAACCAAAATTCCGGAAAAAATTAAAGACAAAATTAAAAATCAAAAATTGTAATTGAAATTTGAAGAAAATAATTGCAATTTCAAGAAAACAATTTCATTATGACTAAACTAACTAAAAATTGAAGAAAATAATTTTAAAAATAAGGTAATTAAGTAATGACAAAAAAATTAAATTAAAAAAAAAACATTTAAACGAGAAGTAGAAAAAAAGTATTGAAGAAATTTATTTGGAAATAACAAATAAAATAAAAAATTATTGATTACAAGTTAAATTTAAGAAAATAATAAAAAAATAAAGAAAATCTTTAGAAAAAACTTTTTTGGAATTTAAAAACGAGAATAATAATTAAAATGAAAATAATAATTTAAATTTAAAGAAATATCATACAAATTGAAGTCATTAACTAAAAAGCGACAAAAATAAATTAAGTTTATAGGCTGCCTAAGAAAAATATTGATGAAATTGATAAAAAATTTAAAGAAATTTTCAATTGTTAGAAAATATAAAATACTACGCCTATAAGATTAATAAGAACTAAAATTTTAAATAAAATACTGAAAAATTAAGAATATCTTTAAAAAAAAATAATTGAAAATTAAAGAAAAATATTTTAAAATACATCAAGAATGTAATTAAAATTTTAGAATCATCTAGAGAACAATTCAAATTGTTTAAACAGTACTTTTAAATCGCTTAAAATAACATGTTCCAAATTTGAAAAATTAAAAAATAATCTAAAATTGAATAAAATAATTGAATATTTCAGACACTACGTGAAAATTGAAGACAGAAACTGAAAGTTGAAGAAACTCGTTTAAAAATATCAAACAAAAATTTAAGAAAATAATTGAAAAAATAAGAAATATACTAAAAGTGACAAAAGTAGTTGAAATTGATTACAACAGTTTATAACTGAAGAAAGAAAAAATATAAATTTAAGAGAATAATTGAAAAAGGAAAACATTCATTTTGAAATGACAAGAAATATTTAAATTCAAGAAATTCATTTAAAAACACAAAAATAATTAAAATTGAAGACAATATTGTAAAATTAAAGAATTCCGTTTGACAAAAAATATTTAAAAAACCGCTGCCAAGTTGTACCTACCTCATTTTTGGTATTCATTTTTTGAAAACATTGCTTCCTCATAGAGATTACTATAAACATCACTAAGTTTTAATTATTAGCTCGCAAAAAAATATTAAATAGGCCAATTAATGCAATTTTGAATTGTCTACAAAACGAGCAAAAATTATTTTTTACAAAATTAATATAAAACGCAAAAAAAAACAAAAAAAATAATTTTTATAAAAATTTTAAATTTTTGAAACCTTGATAACACGAAGCATAGGATTACAGTAGAAGGTTCACAAATAGCTCATTTGATGTGTTTTTTAATTACCTACATAATAATAAAAATATATTGAAGCTTGTAATAAAAGATGAAAATAAAATTATTAAAAAACAAGATATTCAAAATTTTCCATTTCTAAAATTCTAATAACTTTGCATTAAATTGTACTATAGGGTTCGCTAATAGCTCAATCGATGCGTTTAAAAAAAAAAACAAATAAAATACTTATACATTTGAACTTTTTTTTAAAAAATATACAAGTTGGCAAAAAATACGATTTTTTCAAAAATTTTAAATGCGAAAAAAATAGTTTGAATTGATCGATTCGGTTCAAACGTAAATCATAATTTGTCCCCCTGAGGGATCTATAATTTCGTAAAAAACATAGTTCTAAGAAGGATTATAGTTTTTGAAATACTGAGCTAAACGTAATGTAGACACACACGCGGACATTTTTAAAAAACTTCATTTTCGACATCCTAAGATAAAAATATGTCGAGATATGTCAAAAAATCACAATCGATAATTTGAGGGTAAAACAATACTTTCTCTATGAGGAAGCAATAATTACAAATTATAGGCAACAATCAGAAAATTGAATGAAAAACCGAGAATTAAAGGAAATTATTTCAAAATGGAAAAAACTATTCGATTTAAAGACTATAATAATAATTAACAAACATAATTGCAAAATTTAAATTTTAATTAAAAATTCAAAAAAAAATAATAATTAAGAGCAGAAAAAAATCACCGAAAATCAATCCATTGTTTTTTTGCATCAATGTTGTTTTTGAATCTTTCTCAAGTTTCTCTGGTCTGGAGACTGTCATTTGGTCTACTCCACTTATAATTTCCCGATTATCATTATTTTATGTTTTATATGTTTACATATATATTTATGGTGACTTGAATGAATTCCAATTTTAAAAATAAATCATGTGAGGTTAAGAAACAATAAGAATAATTAAAATTAGGTGTCGCTTATTTGAAAACTAAACTGAAAATGAGATAATTTCTAGATTTTAACAGTATTCATTATAAAATTCAAATCATCTTCTTATCAACTCACATGTCAGTTTATTACTTTTAAATATTACATACTACATTTGCTGCTTTTTTCTAATTTCTTTTTTTTTTACCAAGAAAATAACAATTTAAAATGAAAATTTGCTTTTTATGAATCGGTAATTGATTTCTAAGTTCACAGAAGAGATTAAAAAAAAGAAAATTAAGGTTGATTTTAATAGTGCCTACGCAATTTGTTATGTTAATTTTTATTTTTCTTAAATGTAATTACTTATTTTGTAATCTCGATCGTTGTAAGATTAACTTTTTTAAAGTGCGAAATAGAAATAGAGCAAAAAATAATCCACTCGAGAATCGTATATATTTAAATTTAATATTTACTAACAAAAAATCCATTAATTGCATGAATTTCATTAGCTAAGTAGTATAGTTTGAAAAAAAATAAACTATAATCTTATTTAGATTAAATTAATTATTATCAGACAAAATTTCTTGAATTAGTATTATTTATTTATTAAAATTTGTTAAAAATTAATAAACAGAAAGAAATTTTAAAGAAAAAATCAGATTTTCTTCTTGAGTTAAAAATAACAATTTTAATAGAATGTTATAAAAAGTTAGAATATTTTTTTAAAATAGTTTTTTGAACAAAATATATTTTAACTTCTATACAAACTTAATCATTTAATTTATTCCAAATTTTTTTTCCAATGATATAATTCTTGACATTTCATTCTTTATTTTTATTATTTGTATATTGTACTTTTGAGAAGCAATTGTAACCTCGAAATTTTATTATACATATATATTTTCAAAATTTGATGAAAATTACAGACAATAACTAAATTAAAAAAAAAAACATAAAATCCTAGATAATTATTATTTGACAACAAATTTTAGCTTAAAATAATTTTTTCTGGAAAATGTACAACTTGGAGGGACGCAATATTTTTATATATACATTTTTTTTTTAATAAAAAAATTATAAAACCAGAAAAATTAGATTACCTTTTTTAGGCAGTTCAAAGTTGATCATTATAAATGTTACTAATTGTAAGTACTTTATTAGACAAAAAGTGTTTATTTACTGTATTTAAAACATAATTTTAATCAAACTTTTAAAAGCAATAAATATAAAAATTATTAATAGGAAGGAAATAATTCGTTCATTTAGTTAAATTTAGTTTTTAAGTAAAAATTTAATTAATTAATTTATTTGAAAAAATTAAAGGAAATATTTGAAACTTGCGCAAATTGAATTTATAATTTAGGGGAAAAATTAAAAACAATTATAATAATTAAAATTGAAAAAAATTTTAAATAATGATAAAAATAGATGAAAATTGTAGCAAATAATTGAAATCATAATAGTAAATAATTGTCAAAAATTGAAGAAATTTTTAGATAATTTTAAATTTATTATTCTCAAAGCGAGGATTAATTAAATTTTTAATCAATGAAATTTCAAATTAATTGAAGTTCGATGAATTATAATATACCTATAATTGTAATTTTAGTCTTATTATATCTCAGTTATATTCTGTAATTCTTTCAATTATTATTTACAAATTTTTATTATTTTCTTCAATTAAAAAATATTTCTATCAATTATTTTTATATTAAATTTGTTTTTCAATAAATTTTTGTCTTATTAAATTATTTTTTGATTTATTTTCGAATTATTTTTATTATTTATCTCAAATTCTAGTTATTTTTTCAATTTACAATTATTTTCTTTTATTATTTATAACTATATGTTGTAATTTTTTCAATTATTTTTAAAAAACTAAATTTATTGTTTTTAATTTTTCATTATTTTTGATTTTTATTACTTTGCAAATATTTTCTCAGATATTTTATTACTTTCATTATTCTTCAATTATTTTTTTAGATTTTAAAATATTTTTCTTCAATTTTGATAATATTCTTCAATTTTGAATTATTATTTTTATCATTTTGCAATCAATTTCTTCAAATTTTAGTTATTCTCAAATTTCATTCTTTAATTGAATTCCTAAATTTTCAATTAGTTTTATCATTTTGAAATTAGTTTTTGTCATTTTCAATTATTTTTTAATAAATTCTCTAACTTTTTTTTATTGTTTATCTCCAATCTTAATTATTTTTTCAATTTACAATTATTTTTATCATTCTGCAATAATTTTCTTTTATTAAAACTATATGTTGAAGTTTTTACAATTATTTTTAACAAAATAAAATTATTGTCCTAATTATTATTAATTTAATTATTTTAAATATAAGAATCTAATTATTTTTTTTTAAAAAAAGGGTGTTTTTGTAGCCCGTATATCTGGTTAAATAAATAAATAAATAAAAAATTGTCTTCAATATTTCATTATTTTTATTACTTTGCAAATATTTTCTCCGATTTTTTATTACTTTCATTATTCTTCAATTATTTTTTTAAATTTTAAAATATTTTTCTTCAATTTTGATAATATTCTTCAATTTTGAATTATTATTTTTATCATTTTGCAATCAATTTCTTCAAATTTTAGTTATTCTCAAATTTCATTCTTCAATTGAATTCCTAAATTTTCAATTGTTTATCTCATTTTTCAATAATTTATTTAAATTTTAATTTTTTTTTATATTTTTGCAATTATTTTCTTCACCTTTTAATTAGATATATTAATTATTTTTCAATAAATTTCGTAAATTTTTACTTAGTATCTCAAATTTAAGTTATTGCATCCACTTTTTCATGTTACAATCATTCTTCAATTTTCTTTCTCAAATGTCAATCACGTTCGTCAATTTTTAATTTTTTTTTTCATTTGCATTATTTTTACAATTTGTATATTATTTTTAATCTTTGTTAATTAATTCCGAAAATTTCAATAATAAATCTGTAATTTTCATTTTCTTTAATCAATTTTCAATTATTTCTATAATGTTGTAATTATATATTCCTGAATTTAAAATTCTTGAAATCATTTTGTAATACATTTTACTTTACAAATATTCTGTATTTTAAAATTTTTTTTTTTATGATTGCAATTAATATTTACAAATTTAAACTATTTTTTTCATTTTTCAAAAATTTTCTTCAATAATTCTCAGTATTTTTCAGTTTTTCCCCTAATTTTTAAATTCCAAATTTCTGCAAGTTTCAATTATTTTCTTTTACTTTTTCAAATAAAACTTTTTCAGTTTAAATCATTTCCTTCAATATCAAATTAGTTTCATTATTTATTAATTAACTTTCAATTTCTTCTGTCATTTTTTAATTATTTTTACAAAATATATGAGTTTTGTTTTTTGTGTTTTTCAAGTAATGATGCTCTTAGATTTTGAATCACTTTCATTTACATCAAATAAATTTTGTAATTTTCTCAATTTGTGTTCTTAAAATTCCATAATTAACTTTAGTTTCTAATAATTTTTTCCTTTTTCAAGTAGTCATGCTTTTCTCAAATATATTCTGTAATTTTTGCAATTACTTTTTCACTAATTTTTATTAAATTCTTCAATTTTCAATTATTTTTATCATTTTTAAATTAGTTTTTGTCATTTTTAATTATTTTTTAATAAATTCTTTAACTTTTTTTTTATTATTTATCTCCAATCTTTATTATTTTTTCAATTCACTATTATTTTTATTATTCTGCAATAATTTTCTTTTATTATAACTATATGTTGTATTTTTTTCAATTATTTTTAACAAACTAAAATCATTGTCTTCAATTTTTCATTATTTTTATTACTTTGCAAATATTTTCTTGGAGTTTTTATTACTTTCATTACTCTTCAATTAATTTCCTAGATTTTAAAATATTTTTCTCAGATTGTAAAAATTTTCTCCAATTTTTAATTATTATTGTTATCATTTGCAATCAATTTCTTCAAATTTTAGTTATTCGCAAATTTCATTTCTCATTTGAATTCATAAATTTTCAATTATTTATCTGATTTTTCAACTAGTTTTTTCAATTTTAATTTTCTTTTATCTTTTTGCATTTATTTTGACCACTTAATATTAGATATATTAATTTTTTTCAATTTATATCCTAAATTTTCATTTATTATGTCAAATCTAAGTTATTGTATACACTTTTCAATGTTTTAATTATTTTTCAAATATTTTTCTCAAACTTCAGTCAAGTTCGTCAATTTTTATTTTATTTTTTTTAATTTGTAATGATTTTCACAAATTTTATATTATTTTGGTTATTTGTTTGTTAATTCCGAAAATTTACTCGGAATGAAATAAATTATCAACTTTTGCGTTACAATAATTATGATAGGGTAAGTCGGGGAGAGATGGAACACCTTTTTTAAAACCACTGCAAAACCTAAGGAATTTAGCCGAAAATTCTAATTCTTATAAAATGCTTTAATAATAACCTTCGTACATTCGCACGTGAAAATATTTTAAATTTTTTCATTTCTTTTTAATTTTTCAAGAAATTTGTATAAAAGCAACGATTCCGGGAGAGATGAAATTGTCCGGGTGAGATGAAACACGGTATTTCTATTTTTTGTAAATGCGCTTATGATAGAAAATTGAGTAGTAGAAGCCAAATAATAAATAAAATACACTTTCTTTATGGCATTTTAAAACATTTTTTTTGCAAAAATCTTCGAATCTTTACAATCTTTAATCTTTGATATTTAGATATTCTCGCGAACGTCGATTTTACAAACAGTGAAACATAATTTTATTGATAATTTTTCTAGCAAGAAATTACTATTTTATATTTTGTTTATGGACTGTTTGGCTCTTACGTATGTAATTAAAATTTTATTTGATGATTAATTTTCCGAGATACTCCCGGAATTACCCTAATTAAGAAACTCTGTAATTTAATATTGTTTTACTTCTTTTTTTCCCCTTCCCTCCACCGGTCAATATTAAGAGTGCAGATGGCAAAAATTCACAAGTCTCTGCCCCTCATTAAACATATTTTTTAACTTCTATTTTTCTAAGGGATATAGGGGGGGGGGGGGGGCGCCAAAATATTTATCTCGCACCGGGCGCGAAATACCTAAGTTACGGCTCTGAATAATGCATAATAACTTTTTTTCAGAAAACTGCAGTAATTGAGGCATTCGCAGTAATAGGTACATTTATCGTACCACCTTACAAAAAATAGTAATAATAGTAAAGAAATATTAAGCTTGTTACCTATTGAAGGGTTTTGATCCAAACAGATGTGCAGCGCTGTTAATTAATGAAATTGAATTTAATACAATCACGTAGCGCATGAAAGCCTGAGACAAAAACGCGTAGTACCAACTTTCATTCCATAAAAATATTTGTACAAGTGGTGGTAAAGTTAAGCTCGTTAGTATGGCCCCTGTTATAAAGTACCTACACAAAAGAAATTATTTCATAGGACATAATAGTCTATTAGATAGATACAATTATGTACTGACTTATCTTCAAAAGTTGCTATCGGATCGGCCTTTATATCACTCATGTCCACTTCCGATAATCGTTTATAATACTCTGGGTGTTTTTTAATATATACCATCCTATTTGGGAGAAAAAAAATCCACGACTAGCATTGTGCGCATCAGCATTAGTGTGGTGCAGTCTGTGTATTTTAACCCAATCGTATAATTTTATCTTTAATGAAATTGGTGAAATAAGTTTTACTGGTTTTACAATTGGCGAATTCAAATTAGTTGTTTTTTATTGTTATGATGCCCATAGAAAGGGCAGTTAATTGTTTTATAATGGAATAATGACATTGGTGATGATGATGATGATGATGATGATTTTGATGTTGATAATAAATGACTATGATTATTATAATGATTACTATCTCTACCATTACCACTATTATCATCATTGTAACAATAATCATCATAACACTTATGTTCAATAAAAATATCATCTTTACAATTATTAACAATGACATTATTATAGCCATCATTAACGGTATATTTGACCAACATCATTATACTCTATTCCCTTCACCTCATTAGAATCATACCATTTCTACTATTACAACAATAATGCTTAATGATTAGTGAATTTTTTTGTTTATAATAATCATAGTCATTATAACAGTTATTGTCAATGTCATTATTCTAGTAATCGTTACCAACATTCGTCGTACATTATTACACTCTAGAAAAAATTTTAATTAAGGTCACTACCCTATTACTATTACCTCATTAGCATCATACCATTACTACTATTGCAACAATAATGAATAATGATTAGTGAATATTTTCACTATTAATTCTTTAATATTTTATATTAAATTTAACTAAATTTTGTTTGTAATAATGATGGTCATCATTATTATTGCTATTGTCATTTTTTAGTAGTCATTACCAATATTCGTCCAACATTATTACACTATGGAAAAATTTTAAATTTGAGTCATTACCCTATTAGTAATACATACTATTAGCTTATATAATACCATTACCATCATTGTAACAATAATCATTGTGCTTATTGAATCTTCATGATAATCATAGTCATCATCATCAAATCATCATAACATCATCTTTATCATCATCACAACAATTATTACCAATATTATAATTATAGGCATCATTATCGTTATTCGAGCAACATCATTATACTTAATAAGAATTTTTTAACTGGGTCTTTAGTTATCCTAATTAAGCATTACCATTACTACGACATTAGTATTACCATTACCCCATTAGAATTACTATTAAGGGCTAATGGTACTTCTAATAGGATATTGGTCATACAAATAGGATATTGGTAAATCTAAATGGGACATTGGTAACATTAATAGGGTATTAGTAATACTAATGGGGTAATGTTAACAGTAACAGGATAATGACTCGATTAAAAAGTTCCTAAAAGAGCACATTGATGTTGGCCGAATATTGGTATTGATGACTATAACAAAGACGTTGTTAATAATTGTGATCATGATGATCGATGACTATGATTATCATTAAGATTCACTAATCATTATTCATTATTGTTACAATGATGGTAATGGTATAATACTACTCTCTAGATTTTGAATCAGTAAAAAACCATAATTGACTATAATTGTAATGATGATTATTGTTACAATTATGGTAATGGGGTAAAAGTAATAGTAATACAGTAATAGTAATCATCATGATAATCGTTGTCATCATCACCTTCTTCATCATCATCATCATCATCATCATCATCATCATCATCATCATCATCATCATCATCATCATCATCATCATCATCATCATCATCATCATAATATATGTATATATTTACCATGCCTGTCGTGTAATAAGCAACTGCCAAAATTAAACGAAGAGGTAGTTTAGCTTTATAACTTCGATGACTCCAGTATCGATGAGCACCAGCAGTTGTTCCAAATACAGCAAAAATGTAAACAATCAACACTGTTAAACAATTTTAAATAGTTAATAACTATAATTTCACAAATTGTCAAATAGGATAATTGTTCTAGTCTAATACACACTTACTCCAAAAAAATGTCAGTTTATGGGTTGAATAAGGAAAAGTCACAAACCCATAAAAAGAAACTGAGTGCCATATTATCAAAAGAATGCACTGTTAAAAATAAGAAACACGCTTTACACCAGAAAGTGTGAAAAATGTGCAAACATCCTTAAAAGTGTGAATTTTATGTCAATCACACTTTCAAGGTTTAATGCCAGTGTTACGGTGCGAGTGCTAAAAGTGAGCACGGGTGATTACACTTAACCTTATTTTTCCATCTAAACACAAATTCTTAACTTTTTAAACTATAAATACAAATTTTTACTGAGACAAATACACACTGAAGTTAATATTTTAATTTTTCAAAAGATTAATATTATTCCACAAATAAGTAACAACTTTGACACATAAATGTAAAAAGTTAAGCACAATTACGCAGATATTATAGGGTAGGTAAAACGATCACGTGATTCAACATGTACGTGAAAATACGTAGAGCGCGAAATTTTCAATATTTACAATAAATCGAAATCGAAACTAAAGTCAGTTCAACCTAAATAACAAATAATTCAAATATTTCTATCAAATATTAAAAATTTTGGACAAAGCAGGTAACGATAAAATAAAACAAAAAAGGAAATAAACTATTCGCATTATATTAGTTACCATTTTAGCTAGTATTTCTAAAATGATTTTTAGATTTTGAAAACAAACAAAACTTCTTTTTTAATTTTAAAAAAATTTAAAACTCCTCTGAAAAGGTATATAATAAATCAAAATTCCTTTAAAAAAATATAATTTTATCCAAATTTTTTTTGCAGGAGATATTAAGAGTTCAAAAATAAATTTTTAACATCTTATGCATATTTTAAACAGTGTTTTATTTTATGTGACAATTACAGTTCCTGAAAAAATTTCTTTCATATTTAGAATATTTTAAAACGACTTATAAAATTGGGGAAATTAAAAAATATTTTTATAATTTTGAGAAAATAAAAACTGTTTTACAGATATGAAGAAAAATCAATTTTTGTTAAATAGAACATTTTCTACAAATCTCGTTCTATAAGAAAAAAAAGCTCCAATTGAATTTACTCACATTTGTAGTATATTTTAAACCGAGGTTTACAGTTAAAAGAAATTATATTTTTTTCTAATTTTAAGCAAATAAAAAATAGTTTTGTAAACAATAAAAATCTACCAATTCTTGTAAAATAGAAATTTGTTTGGAAATTATGTTCTATTAGAAATTACTAGTTAACAAATAGTTTTTCAAGATCATATTCTAAACCCAGTCTTGTGTTAAATAAATATAAAAGATTTTTATAGTTTTAAGGAAATCAAAACTGTTTTAAAAAGAAATTAAAGAATATCAATTTTTAAAAAAAAAAAATTGTTTGAAAAATTTTGTTTTATTAGAGTTGAACAGTTTCCACAAGATTTTATAAAATCTCTATCATACTTTAAACTAATCCTTGCAATTAGTAAAAATTAAATGAAAAACTTATAATTTTACGGAAAAAAACAGTTCTTAAAATGCTAAAAAATATAAATACTTGTAAAAACATATATTACTTGACAAATTTTTTCATATTATAGTTTAACAGTCTCCAAATGATTTCCTGAATTGTCAATCATATTTCAAACCAATTCTTGTAACTAGTGAAAATTCAAAAATATTTTATAATTTTTAAAAGAAAAAAACTGTTTTCAAAATGCTAAAAATAACAATTTTTGTAAAAACAGATATTATGTTCCAAATGTTGTTCTATTTGAGAATATTTTTCCTCGAATAATTCTTTAAACTCTGTATTATCTATTAAAATCATTTTTGTAATTAGTTCAAATAAAAAAAAAAATTCTAATTTTGTGGTGAAAAAACTTGTTTTCAAAATGCTGAAAAAAAAAGATTTTTGTAAAAACAGATATTTTTTGTCAAATATTGTTCTATTTGAGAATATTTATCCCCGAATAATTTTTTAAACTCTGTATCATGTATTAAACTTATTTTCGAAATTGCCTAAATTAAAAAATATTATTTTAATTTTGAGGAGAAAAAATTATTTTCAAGATGCTGAAAAAATTCAATATTTGTAAAAACAGATATTTTTTGCCAAATTTTATTCTACTTGAGATTAAAATTCCCCAAATAATTTTTTACACTCTGTATCATGTTTTAAAAAAATTTTTGAAATTCGCTAAAATTAAAAAATATTTTTTTAGTTTTGAGGAAAAAAACTGTTTTCAGGATGAAGAAAAATATAAATTTTTGTAAAAACAGATATTTTTAGACAAATTTTATTCTATTTCAGAATATTTGCCCCCGAATAAGGTTTTAAATTCTCTATCATGTTTTAAGCTAATTCACGCAACTGGTTAAAATTAAAAGATATTTTTCCAACTGTCTGAGCAAAAAAGCTGATTTCAAGATGCTGAAAAATATGAATTTTTGTAAAAACAGATACTTTTTGACAAATTTTGTTGTATTTGAGATTATTTGTCCTCGAATAAATCTCTAGACTCTGTATTATGATTTAAACTAATTTTCAAAATTGGTCAAATTTAAAAAATATTTTTAAAATCTTGATGGGAAAAAAAATTATTTCAAGATGCTGAAAGAATTCAATTTTTATTAAAAAGATAATATTTTTGCCAAATTTTATAATATTTAAGATTAATAATCCACGAAAAATTCTTCACACTCTGTATTATGTTTAAAACTGATTTTTGCAATTGGCTAAAATTAAAAAATAATATTCTAATTTTGAGGAAAAAAAGTTGTCTTCAAGATCCTGAAAAAATTAATTTTTGTAAAAACAGATATTTTTGACAAATTTTGTTCTATTTGAGATTATTTGTCCTCTAATAAATCTGTAGACTCTGCATTATGATTTAAACTTATTTTTAAAATTGGTCAAATTTAAAAAATAATTTAAAAATTTTTATAGGAAAAAAAATCTTTTCTAGATGCTGAAAAAATTCAATTCTTGTTAAATAGATATTTTTTGACAAATTTTATACTATTTAAGATTAATTGTCCACAAAAAATTCTTCACACTCTGTATTTTGTTTTAAACTGATTTTTGCAAATGGCTAAAATTAAAAAATAATATTATATTTATAGGAAAAAAAATTGTTTTCATGATCCTGAAAAAATTCAATTTTTGTAAAAACAGATATTTTTTGCCAAATTTTTTTCTACTTGAGAATATTAGTCCCTGAAAATTTTTTTAAACTCTCTATTATGTTTTAAACTAATTTTCATAATTGGTTAAAATAAAAAAATATTTGTTCTATTTTGAAGGAGAAAAAATTATTTTTAAGATGCTTAAAAAATTCAATTTTTGTAAAAACAGATTTTTTTCCAAATTTTGTTCTTCTGGAGATTAATTTTCTACAAAAAAGTATTTAGACTATCTATCATATGTTTAAAACTAATATTTGTAATTGGCTAAAATTAAAAAATAATATTCTAATTTTGAGGAAAAGAATTGTTTTCAAATTCCTGAAAGAATTTAATTTTTGTAAAAACAGATATCTTTTGTCAAATTTTGTTCTATTTGAGATTATTTGTCCTCGAATAAATCTCTAGACTCTGTATTATGATTTAAACTAATTTTCAAAATTGGTCAAATTTAGATAGGTAATATTTTTAAAATTTTGATGGGAAAAAAAATCTTTTCAAGATGCCGAAAAAATTCAATTTTTATTAAATACATATTTTTTGCCTTTTTTGTTCTACTTGAGAATATTAGTCCCTGAAAAATTTTTTTTTTTTAAATTTCTTTTATGTTTTAAACTAATTTTCATAATTGGTTAAAAAAAAAATATTTGTTTAATTTTCAAGGGAAAAAAATTATTTTTAAGATGCTGAAAAAATTCAATTTTTGTAAAAACAGATATCTTTTGCCAAATTTTCTTCTACCTGAGAATATTTGTCCCTGTTAAAGTTTTTTAACTTTCTATTATTTTTTAAACTAATTTTCAGTATTGGTTAAAATTAAAAAATATTTGTCTAATTTTGTAGGGAAAAAAATTATTTTTAAGATGCTCAAAATAATCAATTTTTGTTAAATAGATATTTTTTGCCAAATTTTATAATATTTAAGATTAGTAGTCCACGGAAAATTCTTTAGAGTCTGTATTATGTTTAAAACCGATATTTGTAATTGGCTAAAATTAAAAAATAATTTTCTAATATTGAGGAAAAAAAATTGTTTTCAAGATCCTGAAAAAATTTAATTTTTGTAAAAACAGATATTTTTTGACATATTTTGTTCTATTTGAGATTATTTGTCCGTGAATAAATCTCTAGACTCTGTATTATGATTTAAATTAATTTTTAAAATTGGTTAATTTTAAATAATTTTTAAAAATTTTGATGGGAAAGAAAATCTTTGCAAGATTCTGAAAAAATTCAATTTTTGTTAAATAGATATTTTTTGCCAAATTTTGTTCTATTTAATATACATTGTCCGCGAAAAATTCTTTAAAGTCTGTATTATGTTTAAAACTGATTTTCGCAAGTAGCTAAAATTAAAAAATAATATTCTAATTTTGAGGAAAATAAATAGTTTTCAAAATCCTAAAAAAATTGAATTTGTGTAAAAACTCTAATTTTTTGAAAAATTTTTTGTATTTGAGATTATTTGTCCTCGAATAAATCTTTAGACTCTGTATTATGTTTTAAACTGATTTTTGTAATTAACTAAAATTAAAAAATAATATTCTAATTTTGAGGAAAAAAAATTGTTTTCAAGAACCTGAAAAAATTAAATTTTTGTAAAAACAGATATTTTTTGCCAAATTTTTTTCTACTTGAGAATAGTTATCCCTTAAAAATTTTTTAACCTCCCTATAATGTTTTAAATTAATTTTCCTAATTGATTAAAATTAAAAAATATTTGTTTAATTTTAAAGGGAAAAAAATTATTTTCAAGATCCTGAAAAAATTCAATTTTTGTCAAAACAGATATTTTTTGTTAAATTTTGTTTTATTGAAGATTAACATTCTTCAAATAATTTTTTAACTCTGTATCATGTTTTAAACCAATTTACGAAGTTGGCAAAATTAAAAAATATTTTTTTAATTTCGAGTGAAAAAAACTGTTCTCAGGATGATGAAAAATATAAATTTTTGTAAAAATATATTATTTGCCAATTTTTTTTCCTCTTATAGTTCAAGTGTGCCCATATGATTTTCTAAATTCTCTATCATATTTTAAATCTTCTCTTGTGTTTGGTTAAAATTAAAAAAAAATTTTATATTTATATAATATTTGAAGGTTATGTTGATACGTAATCTTATTTCGTTTTTATTATTTAGTTATTTGTTTTATTTTTTAATAATTATATTGTAGTGCATATGAGGTTATCTTTTTGATTAATTGGATTTAACTGATTTGAATATTTATTAGTTATTTAATAACAATTGTTACGGTTTTTTAAATTTTAGTGCGATGCAAGTCTGCCACCCGTGCGTGCGTGGTAGGCTTCCAGTCATATATATGTTGGTCACGTAGAATCAGTGAAATACGAAAATTATAGGAATTTCAGGTAATGGCAAGCGTCATAGACATTGGTAAGGGGAACGAAGGGAGGAAAGGGTAGACAAAGAAATAAACAATCACACTTGTGAGTGTGACTGATAGTGTTTTCACACCGCGCAGGTGTAAAAGCTAACTTTTCTGAAGTTCACACTTGGTTAGTGTGGATGCATGCATCTTCGCACCAAATTACGAACACTTTAGTCTTACAACTTCACACTCGGTGTTAAGTTGTAAAGGATTCTATGCTTCTTTTTTAACAGTGTGGTTATTTTCCAAAGTATCTTTTCTATCAATCCATTATTTTTTTGCATCAATGTTGTTTTTAAATCTTTCTCAAGTTTCTCTGTTCTTGAGACTGTCACTTGTTCTACTCTACTTATAATGTCTCGATTAGTATTGTTCATATTTTTATGTTTTGTGTTTACGTATATTTATGTTGATTTGAATAAATTCCAAGTTTGAAAATAAATCATATAAAGTTAACAAACTACAAGAATAAGTAAAATTAGATGCTGATTATTTGAAAACTAAACTGAGAATGAGGTACTTGTAAATTTTACGAATATTCATTATGAAATTCAAATTACCTTTTTAACTTCTCACAGTAAGGTCACTTTATTACATTTTAACGAAGGAATTGAGATGTGTTTTGCTGCTGCTGTTTTTTTTTTTTTTTACCAAAAAAGCAACAATTTACAATGAGAACTTGCTTTTTATGAATCATTAATTAATTTCTAAATTAACAGAAGAGATCAAAATAAGAAAATTGTGGTTGCGCGGTGTGTTATGTTAATTTTTTTTTTTCCTAAATGAAACTAATTATTTATTTTGCAATTGCGGTAATTGTAAGATTGCATTTTTTAAATTACGAAAAAGAAATAAAGCAAAAAACAATCCACTCGAGAATGTCTAATATTTAAACTTAATATGGACAAGTAATTTGTTTAAATGATTTCGAATTAAACTATGCTTCTTACATGGAAAAGTGTGTAACAATTTGAATTTTAACTTTTTTCAGATAAAGAATAATTTGTTAATTTACTGTACAAAAGACTTTATGATAATTAAATTTACATTTATAATTTTCATTTATTAAATTTATATTCATAAATAATAACATTCCCTATTTAAAAACCTTACGTAGGATCTGATGTTGGATCTTAGGTAAGATCTTACCTAGCAACTTTTGTTAGTTCTTATGTGATTTCTTATGTAAGTTCATAGGTTCTGCCAAAAATAAAAAACTTAATTTTCATAATTTTAATTTATAAAAACTGTATATTCATAAATTAAATTAAAGTTAAAAAAAACTAAATGCATTAAATTTAATAAATTAAAGTTAATTAAAATTAAATTTATAAATAAAAGATAGAATAATCTATTTTCAAATTTAATTTTTAGACATTTTTCAAAATGTCTATTTATAAATTTAATTTTAATTAACTTTGATTAATTAAATTTAACGAATTTAGTTTTTTTAATTTTAATTTAATTTACGAATATACAGTTTTTTAAAATTAAAAATATGAAAATTAAATTTTTTAGTTTTGTCAGAACCTATGAACTTACATAAGAACTTACTTAAGAAATTACATAAAAACTTGCGTAAGATCTTTTGCCAAATTCACACGTAAGATCTCACGTAATTTCTTATATAAGAAATCACATAAGAACTAACATAAGTTACTAGGTAAGATCTTACCTAAGATCCAACATTAGATTATATTAAATTTTAATTTTCTGCATTAAAATTTCCGAAAAATAATGATTAAAACGTTATAAATATTAAAAAGTGAGGTTATGAGTATATCCATAAATACAGTTTTGTTTGCTGTTCCGTAGAAACATCACTCAATAAAAGTCATCCGTACACATGATTTTATGTTTTACCATCTTCTTAAATATTTACCGGTAACTACCAGAAATTACCAACCGCTTGGGTAAATGACACAATATCACTAATCACAATAGCCGGTCACCCATCCAGGTACTAATTTAATAATTAATAATTTATTAATTATTATCCATATTATTTATTTATATTCATTTTATTTATACATACAAAAAGACAAACTAAGAACTCAAACATTCAAACAACCGTAATCGCAGCAATATGAATTGTTACTCTTGGCGGCAAATAACTCTTTATCGCCGCAATCTTTGTACTTTTAATTCTATTGTTGCGCAAATGTAGATTTTCCAGAACATAATTATTTTGCAAGGAAAGTGAACCGATGGATTCAAAAAAGTTGAAATTAAGATTTAAAGAATGTAATCGCATTAAATTTTTCGTCCAACCTGATGGTAGAGTCCATAATTGATTTTCCGACAAATCTAAAATTTCCAAATTGACCGCAGCCGAAAAAGTATCTGGCTTAATTGTTGAAAGTCGATTTCCTCTCAAAGACAAAATTTGTAAATTTACGTTCTTCTTGAAAAATTCCGGCTTAATTGTAGATATTTTATTGTAATTTATCGAAAGGATTTTGAGGAGTTTGTTATCAATACTAGAAGGAATTACTGATAACGAGTTATGACTTAGGGACAAATTTTGCAAAGATATAAACTGGTCAATTCCCAGAATTGATTGATCCGTTAGTATATTATGAGACACATCTAGTGTTGTTAAACTTTTGTATTCAAATCTATTTGAATTGTCTGTGAATAAGCCCGTCAGTTGACAGTTTTTTAAAGATAACACTTGAACTGTACTTCTAATTCCACTTAAGGAAGGATATTCCAACTCATTACCATCGAAATACAAATGAGTCAAACCCCGTAACGACAAGTAAGAAAATAGAAGCATACTATTGCGAAAGATGTTTTGCTTAATATTTTCTGCATGAAGCAATTTTAATGTACTATTATTAGATTCATATTTATATTCCTCGAAAAAATCAATCCCAGAACTATTTGACATAAATAAATGTGTAAGTCGAGGAAATTTTAACTCAACATCTTCTAAGGTAGGTGTCTCCTGCAGATTTCCACGAAGATAAAGAATTTTGAGATTTGGTAATGTGAAATTAAATTTATGCAAATCATTATTTTCGTCATTCCCGTCTAAAACTAATGTTTCCAATTTTTTGTGACCATTTAGAAAATTCAAATTGTATGTGTCGAGAGAATTATTAGACAAGTCTAGGTACACTAAGTTAGCTAAATGTTTCGAGTCAAACATTTCAGAAGAAAGATTCCTAAGCCCATTTCCTGAGAGATTAAGGCATCTAATGATAAGAGGATTGTTGAAATTTTCAGCTCTTAAATTTCGCATTTCCATTTTTGACATATCAAGGGTTAAATGTTTATCTTCACAAACTGTATCTAATTTTTCTTCCTCTGGCATCATTTTCACTACATCGTTTGGTTCATTGGGATTGAATGAAATCGTCTGCTGTCCTTCAGTTTGCGCCAAAAATAAAACGCTAGTCATCAATAAAATAAGGCGATGGTCTTTCATCTAAATTATCATATAAATTATTGTAACTTTAATTATAGAAATACATTTTTTACTTTTACTGATATTCTTATACGTAGTGATGTGCTGTGTCTGTTATTATTAATACCAAATTCTGACTCGTAATTACTGGTGAAGTGTTACAAAAACCGTAATATTTGAATAATTAATTCAAGATACGTCTTTTACTTAGATAAATGGTGACATTACACTAACTTTGAAATTGTTACTTATTCAAATAATGCACAAGTAGTCAATTATAGCAATGACAAAAATTTTGGAAAAGTTGTTGCAATCAGTGAGTCCATTAATGTTTATTATGTTTTCGGTAATTATCCAGATAAGCGGCTTATCTGGATAATTACCAAAAATATTAATACTAATAAAAACATTAATTCGAAAATTGTTTTTACTTCAGCAAAATCACCATATCAAACATTTAAGTTTACATTTTTACCATTTTTGTAACGGTTTACCAGTAACACAAGCCCATCACTACTTTTACGTACATATTTAAATATATTTTTATAAAAATACATACCTTTGTTAAATAACAATCAGCCAGATGTAAAAAAAACAAAAGTGACTGTAATTTTAAATTTTAGAAAAGGGCAATAAATATAATGAACAAGAGGCAGAAATACAAAATACCAATTATATTAAAATCGTAACTCAAGTCTGCCTTATGTAAAAAGCGTTACGAATATAATATTTTTATTACACTCTTATGACTGAGAAAAAGTTAGATGCTACACTTGACTTTATATGCTATTCCAGCCAAATAAGTTTCCAACATGGAGATAGTAAATAATTATCTAAAGTGCAAATAATTACCAATTGTAATAAAGTAATTGCACCTAATGCACATTAATTATTTAAGTACAGTTTAACTATTTTTCTCTGTGTGAGTCTGTGTGGCCAAAAAAATAAATCAAGTTTAATAATAATTTGTTTAAACAAAAACAGGCATATCAATAAAAAAAACAATCTATTGATCGCATCTGTGAGAAAATATTTTATTTCTACTTTACGGAATTAATAGTATTTTGGTTAAGCTATCAGTTTCCAGTTGAACATTAAGATTTTCAGCAAGCGTAGAAAAAATTTTAGAGAGATCCTCATTAGGTAGAAACGGCAGATCATGAATTTCTAGCGTTGAGAGCAAGGAATTTTGATCATGGAAATTGAGACTCTTTTCTAGACTAATTTTATTTTTAAGCTCACTGGTTTCAGCCTTGAGATCAGCAAGGGACTCAGTATAAACCTTAATATCAAATTTGAGCTATTTAATTTTCCTCGAGTTATCCGCAAGATCACTTTTCATGGTATTTACTGTTTTGTTGAGATCTGCATTAAGCTCTTGCTGCTTTAATTCAAACTTCGTAAAGAAATCATCCATAGATTGCTTGAATTGAACAATCAAATTCTTCTTACAGAAGAAGATTAAAATGTTCCGCTTTATCTTATTTGTCTATGGGACGTTCCACGTCAAACGGACCAGAGCTCTGTCCAAAATTCTAATTAACGAAAATGAACTTATTATAGCTCAAAATACTCGTAAGCTAATACCCTTTCAATTAAAAAGTGGCAAATTTGAAAATACAAAATGGCGTCATTCCTGGGCAACGTAATAGACGCTGAAATCGGAAATACGCAAATATATTTATTAATTTCTTTCTACAAACGATGCAGAAATGTTGGGTAACGACATATTTTAATGTTTTCGGACTCGCTGATTACGAATCTGAAGTCCGAATTTCAAAATTCAAAATGGCGGATCCAATATGGTGGACGGTAATTATAAAAAATCAAAAAAAATTGCTTGATACTTGTTACTCGGGGGGTTTTGAGATTGCTGACAACGAATCTGATGTTAGTTTTTCAAAATACTAAATGGCGAATCCAATCTGGCAGACAATATTAAAAAAGCCATTAAAAACTCTTAAAACTCGTTATTCGTGGATTTTAGAAAGGTACCTGTTAATAATGTAACAAGTTTCAAGCAATTATAATGAGTTATAAAATAAGCGTCCGCCATATTGGATCCCCCATTTTGAATTAAAAAAAAAGACTTCAGATTCTTAATCAGCGACCCCGAAAACCCCCGAGTAACAAGTTTAAAGCGGATTCAATGAATTTTAAATTAACTGTCCGCCATACTGGATCCGCCATCTTGAATTTTGAAAATCGGACTTCAGATTCTTAATCAGCGACCCCGAGAACCCCCGAGTAACAAGTTTCAAGCATTTGTATTGATTTTTTAAAATTATCGTCCGCCACATTGGATCCGCCATTTTGTATTTTGAAAACTAACATCAGATTCGTATTCAGCGACCCCAAAAACCCCCGAGTAACAAGTTTTAAGCATTTTTAATAATTTTTTTTAAATTCCGTTCGCCATATTGGAACCGACATTTTGTATTTTGAAAAACTAACATCAAATTCGTAATCAGCGACCCCAAAAACCCCCGAGTAACAAGTTTCAAGCGAATTCGACGAATTTTGTCAAATTCGTCCGCCGTATTGGATCCGCCATTTTGAATTTTAAAATTCGGACTTCAGATTCGTAATCAGCGAGTCCGAAAACATTAAAATATGTCGTTACCCAACATTTCTGCATCGTTTGTAGAAAGAAATTAATAAATATATTTGCGTATTTCCGATTTCAGCGTCTATTACGTTGCCCAGGAATGACGTCATTTTGTATTTTCAAATTTGCCACTTTTTAATTGAAAGGGTATTAGCTTACGAGTATTTTGAGCTATAATAAGTTCATTTTCGTTAATTAGAATTTTGGACAGAGCTCTGGTCCGTTTGACGTGGAACGTCCCCTATTTATTTTCTTTACTTTCGTGGTGCGTAACAATTTATTTATTTTCTAGTTTTGTTTTGATAGTATTTCATTTTGTATTTTAAAAAGTTGAGCTACCTGATAGTTTGGAACTCAATGATGCTAATTGAGTACTTTATTACTCTTTGATATCTGTGAAATTTGAAGAGGCGTGGTAAGCCTTATCCAAACCTAAGGGTAAGAAGAAGAAGAAAAGAATTTATATTTATATTTTATACTTTTATTTTTTTTTTTTCAGCAAATGTGCTTTTGTGCATTTGGTATCTAATCAAAAAAAAAATTGATTTTAAAACTTTACTTTGTTCAAAACGAGCACTGTCGTTCTGAGGAAAAACGTATACATAAAAATAATAGAAATAATGTTGTTCATGTAAGGTTATATCTTTAAACGGCAGTACGACAAACCCAGTAAGAATTCTGTCCAATCCATTTGTATCCGGTGATAACACCTACTTTTATCCGCAAATCAATCCTTATTAATATGGGTTCAAATATTTGTCAATCCAAATTAATCCCTTTATAAATACAGAAAATAAAATGAATATTTTTTAATGTCCGCAGTTCAGCATTGCCTAATATTGTCAACAGAACAGAGTGGATTTCAAAATGAACCAAAAAAGTCTTGTCCATTACAATTTCCAGCAGCCATGAGTGGTATCCCTGGTAGATGGCCGGAACCGTGGGAGAACGAATCTGGGTTCTTTCAGAGTACTCGTTCGTTCCCGTAGGGTTCTTTGTTGAATATTGGCAAAATATAATAAAAATTGGGCAAAAGGGTTATTATTAGGATAAAGTGTAACTTTCTTAATAAGATTGATAAGGTTTTGGGTGGCAAAATAATGTTTTTAAACAAAAAAATAGAAAATTCTAAAATTGATACTTTAAAGGTGTTTCCACACACGGCACGTGTCAACTTTTGATAGAGTTCGCGGCAGATTTAAATATGTCCATCTGATTTGGAAAATTTAAGAGTTAAAAACGTGTACATTTCTATAGAAATGTGCATTTAATTAAAAATGAAAATGTGTAATTTGACGAAGGAAGATAAAAAAGTGAATTTTTAAGTTAGAAATAATAAAGTGTAGCAACATATCCTGGCAACTTAGCCTAAAAACAAATAATGTTTTTTTCCTAAAATAATTGGTATTTAATTAGTTAATTTATTATTTCATAACTATTTCCCTATTTTTTCTTTAAATCTTATCCTTTTTTCCCACTTCAAGTATAATAAGAAAATATACACATAAAATATAACCTCAAAGTGTCACATATTGTTTTTTATATCTCTCCCTAATGTAAGTAAAAGTTAATATAAACAAATTAGAATTTTCCAAGTAAAATTAAGAGATATGTGTCTTTTCGATTTATAAAAAAAAATCATTTATACACGAAAGTTTAAGTATTTCAACTTTTTCTAAAAAAAAAACCATTTTCAATTTGACTTTTGTGACATTTGAGACTTTTGTGTGTCATTTATTGTCAAATTATGAAAATCAATTTTCTTTTCTTGATTCTTGTTAGATACTATAAGGTTCTTTAAAAATCCTTATAAACTTTCTGAACATCTTAAAAATTAAAAAAGTCTCGACTAATTTTCCAAAACTAAAACAAAACAATTTTCTCGTAAACACCACCTACGACTCATTTTGCTCAAGATTTAATATTTCTGGTATATTATCTTTCTCTAGTTTATTATTATTTTTTTGTAATTTACCTGACAAAAAACAACAAGTTTACAAAAATAAAAACTCTAAATTTTTTCAAGATTTTCCAATTTTTCTTCAAAATTGTTACAATAATGAACTTTAATCCAAATTTTATCGTTTTCATTTCTAATAATTGTTTCGAGCTCTACAAAATAAAGTCAAATTATCGTCATATTGTGACAATTTTAAAGATCAGAAAGCTCAAATCTTTTAAAAATTTCTAGTTTTTTATAAATAGGTATTTTTCTAAAATATTATTTATAATAAACTCGAAATTTTTAAAAGATTTGAGCTTTCTGATCTTTAAAATTGTCACAATATGACGATAAATTGACTTTATTTTGTAGAGCTCAAAATAAATATTAAAAATGAAAAAAAATAAAATTTGTATTAAAGTTCATTAGGGTAATATTTTTGAAAAAAAATTAAAAAATCATAAAATCTTGAAAACCAGTTTCTTCTTTTCTGGTGAGCAAAATATTTGATTTACAGTTTTTTTCGCAGGTAAATTACAAGAAAATTATAAGAAACTTGAAGAAATTAATTTTTTAGAAAAATACTTATTTATAAAAAACTCGAAATTTTTAAAAAGATTTGAGATTTTTAATATTTGGAATTAACATAATATGACGATAATTTGATTGTATTTTGTAGAGCTTAAAATAAATAGTAAAAATGAAAATTAATTAAAGTTTATTATGATATTATTTTTTAAGAAAAATTGAAAAATCTCGAAAACCAGATTTTTGTTTTCTGGTGACCAAAGTATTGTATTTAGAATTTTTTAATTTTGTGCACTTGTTTTTTGTCAGGTAAATTACAAAAAAAAAATAATAAACTAGAGAAAGATAATATACCAGAAATATTAAATCTTGAGCAAAATGAGTCGTAGGTGGTGTTTACGAGAAAATTGTTTTGTTTTAGTTTTGGAAAATTAGTCGAGACTTTTTTAATTTTTAAGATGTTCAGAAAGTTTATAAGGATTTTTAAAGAACCTTATAGTATCTAACAAGAATCAAGAAAAGAAAATTGATTTTCATAATTTGACAATAAATGACACACAAAAGTCTCAAATGTCACAAAAGTCAAATTGAAAATGGTTTTTTTTTAGAAAAAGTTGAAATACTTAAATTTTCGTGTATAAATGATTTCTTTTATAAATCGAAAAGACACATGTCTCTTAATTTTACTTGGAAAATTCTAATTTGTTTATATTAACTTTTATTTACATTAGGGAGAGATATAAAAAACAATATGTGACACTTTGAGGTTATATTTAATGTGTATATTTTCTTATTATACTTGAAGTGGGAAAAAAGGATAAGATTCAAAGAAAAAATAGGAAAATAGTTATGAAATAATAAATTAACTAATTAAATACCAATTATTTTAGGAAAAAAACATTATTTGTTTTTAGGCTAAGTTGCCAGGATATGTTGCTACACTTTATTATTTCTAACTTAAAAATTCACTTTTTTATCTTCCTTCGTCAAATTACACATTTTCATTTCTAATTAAATGCACATTTCTATAGAAATGTACACGTTTTTAACTCTTAAATTTTCCAAATCAGATGGACATATTTAAATCTGCCGCGAACTCTATCAAAAGTTGACACGTTCCGTGTGTGGAAACACCTTTAAAGTATCAATTTTAGAATTTTCTATTTTTTTGTTTAAAAACATTATTTTGCCACCCAAAATTTTATCAATCTTATTAAGAAAGTTACACTTTATCCTAATAATAACCCTTTTACCCAATTTTTATTATATTTTGCCAATATTCAACAAAGAACCCTACGGGAACGAACGAGTACTCTAAAAGAACCCAGATTCGTTCTCCCACGGTTCCGGCCATCTACCAGGGATGTTTATTCGAATGATTTTAATTACTTTAAGAGATTTGTTAGGTATTTTATACGCGATTCAAACTTCATACTCTTTAAATCTGAATGATTAAAAAAAGACTAATTTGATAGGAAAAAATAAAATAGTAATATATCTATTAATTTGGATAAAAATAACTATATGGAAGTTAATTTCATTTTTAGAGGTTATGTTAAAATAACAAATTGTTTTAAGGTGATTCCAGAATGCAAGTATTTTGAACGTCGACGCGTCGCTATCGACGCGTCGGTCTATTGTTCAAGCTGGCTCTACATGCAAAGCTAACTTTGATCCGACACGACATGTCGGACCCGACTTGCACGAGATAGAAAAGGACAGAGACTCTCTCCGTCCTTTTCTATCTCATGCACGACGTGCGTGCGGAGCAGTGTTAGGTTCACATGTAGAGCCAGCTTCAACAATGGATCAACGCGTCGCTGTCGACGCGTCGACGTTCAAAATACTTGCATTCTGGAATCACCTTTAAACTTCTGTGACCGTTGCTAATAGACACATTTCCGAAATTTTAAAATTAGGTTTTTTTGAAAGTAAAGTTCAAAAAAAGATAACCAATTACTTTATTTATACAAAATAATTTGTTTTTATTGATTTAAATTGGTTTTGAAAAATCAGACGATTTGAAACGGATCTATTTTCGCGCCCTTATTACGTCAAGCGCATGACGTCACTAGTTGGCCACATGTATAAAATTTCGTAAACATAATGACAGATTCGGACGAAATAATTAGAAAAAATAATTCAAAACGTTGGTGTTTTGTGCCTTGTTGCCTAAACACGAATATAAGAACGCCAAATAAATTATTTATTTGTATTCCAAAAGGAAAAGAAAGAAATGATTGGATGAAAATTGTAAGGCGCGATCCAAATAAATGTTCTTTAACTTCTGTTATGTATTGTTGTGAGGACCATTTCATCGTAAGTATGCGAATTTATATAAATTATTTTTAAATTTAATACAATTTAAAAAGAGCAATATTGTTATATAAAAATTTAGAACAAGAGAATCACTGTACTGAGATTTCTAACCTAAAATTATTCTGATTGTGTATAATGTTATAAAATAAATCTTTTTATTTAAATTATTCATTAATTTCATTACCATATGTAATTCTAACGAATATAAATAGTTTAATAAAATAAATTTACAGTTGCAGGATGATTTAGAAAATTATATGCGGGTAAAATTGGATCCGACTGCAAACATTTTACTTAAAAAAGGGGTAGTGCCGCATATTTTTCACTGTCAGGCGGATCGTCAACGTACGTTTTTAAAACCGAAAAGACAAGCCGAAATTAAGCGAAATAAACTGCAGATTTTTAAAGATATTGAAGAAGAAAATTTGGAAAAAGAAAAATTACTGAGTAAAATTCAAGAAAAGGGTGAAGTCGAACCTGTGGTTAAAAATAAAAATGTTACAGTTTTGCATGAAAATCCCGAAACCGATGAAGATATTTTTATTAATAACGAATGTCAAGAAACGCATCAACTTGAATTTAGTAAAATGTTTGAGTCGACGAATAGCGCCATGGAGAAAATAGATTGTGGAGTTCAAACACTAAAAATTAAAAAGCCAATTTTTCGGAGTAAAAGTACTTCGTGTTGCCCAGAAACCAAAGACGCTTCATGTTCACCTATTAAAAAATTTGAAAAGCTAGATTTAAATGATAATGCGATATTAAATGTGGAAAAAAATCAATTGACAATGATAATAAGATATGTCTGGATTTGCAAAATTCTGAACAAAATTCATTTGAGTCTAGTTTGGAAAAAAACTCAATTATGCATAGCACCAGCAGCTCTATTATAAATTTTTCTTCTGATTTATCAAACACATCTGATGATACATATATTCCCAATAACGAGGAATTAAGTGATGAAGAATCTACGTTTCTAGACAATAAAAAAAAGATTTATATCAAAAAATGAAAATGATGCAAATTATGGACCATCCGAAACTTTATACTTGTATCCCAAAAGAAGCTATTTGTATGTATATTGAAATTATTAAGCGATGAGACTAAAATTAGTATTATAAATATTTGCATTGTATTTACAAAAATGAAAACTAATGATTCATTTGAAAGAATAGGAATTGAATTCGGACTAAGTACCTCTGAAGTAAATAAAATTTTCCGACAGAGTGTACCACAACTGTCACATTATTGTAAACAATTGATTATATGGCCAAAGAAAAAATCCATGAAAGCTCTTTTGCCAATAGCTTTTCGATCTAGATATAATAATGTTCAGTGTCTTCTTGATTGTTTTGAAATTTCAACTCAAAAGCCTAGTAATCCAATACACCAAGCTCTTACTTATTCCGAATATAAAAAAAGAAATACAGCAAAATATCTTATTTCGTCAACTCCAGATGGTCTTATTAATTTTATATCAGAAGGTTTTGGAGGAAGAACATAAGATGTTTTGATAGTAGAAACATCTAAATTTTTAAGTATTTTGGTACCAAATACTGGTGTTATGGCTGATAGAGGTTTTAAATTTATTGATAAATTACTTGAAACAAAAAAGTGTACTTTGATTCGTCCACCTAGCGTTAGTACTAACAAAAAACAATCTAAAGAACAAGTCATCGAAACTAGAAGAATTGCAAGTTTGAGAATTCATATAGAACGTGTTATTGGGAGAATACGTTATTTTGACATTTTCAAACCTCATGCAAGCATTCCTATTGAAACTTTGGATATCGTTGACCAAATGTTAGTAATTGCAGTTAGTATAATAAATCTCCACTCGGCCATAATAAGGCAATAAAGTTTTACAAAAAAGTTTATTCTTATATAATACAAATATATTTGTTGAAAACACGTATAAAATTAAGAATTTGTTAAATGTTGAAGTTTTATGAAAAAAGTGTTTCTTTGGAAAAGGATATAAATCATCTATAAAGAGAATTTATATATTATATAAATTATAAGTCATCTATGTTAAAAAAAACCATAAAGATACATATTTAAAAAGTTTTGAAGCTTTAAAAACAGAAAATATGTTCTTATTTCTACAGAAAAAAGATGAAAATTATTTTGTACATTTCAGATATAATCTATATTCTTGTGATATTTGGAAATAAAAAATATATTACATTTATTTACGCTATAAACATTTTTCGTCTTTCTAGTAATATAAATACAGTGGAACCTCGATTATCCGAACGAATTCGGACAGAACCTGGTTTTTATATTCGAAAGTTTGGATAATAAAACTTTTAAGAATTTTTATCATTAAAGTAAAGAAATTCAAGAGTTGAACTATACATCTATTTAATTTAAATATATTTTAATTAATATATAAATCAATCATAAAATTTGAAACTTTTAAAGATATTTTTTCGCTTTAGGACATGTAGAGACCTTAAATATGTGCCGAAAAAATATGAACTATGAAATAAATGTAAAAAATGAAAAAATCCGAGAAGGCGAAAAAAGGTTCGTATAAAATGTTTTTCGGTTCGGATAATTGAGGTTGCACTGTAATTGTAAATTCTGAATAACCCGTATAACCCGTTGAGTATATTTTTCATCGTAATTTACGATTTCAATGGAAACATTATTGGAAGCTTCAAAATTGTGCTTAGCCATACAAAAAAATCCTTTCTCTTTTTTGGCGATTAGCATTTGCAATTGAATCTGAGCTAAGTATTTGTCATTGATTTTATTTTTTTTCGAAATGTAACGATATTCTGCCTCTTTTGACATAGGACATTTTATTTCTACGACGAAATTTTCTCCGATTCCATCGGGTGAAGCTCCTATTGCTGGATATTGAGCATCCAGTAACAATCCACATTTTTTAATTTTTATATTCTCAGTTTTTCCTAAAACACTTAAAACTTGATTTTCTAATGTTCGACCTCTTTCCATAGCTACGTTATCTCTCAATTTCGTAGCTCCCATTATTTTGTTTGTTAATGAACCATCGCCAGTTTTACATCTAGAAGCTTCATGGATATTTGAAGCCGTTATTCTTCCATATCGAAGTTCGAACCACAAAGTTGAATTACTCTGGTCCCTTGTCAATTTTTCTATTAGCATAATTAAATCTGCTTGAAGCACATTCTGTGCAAAATCTAGAAATTTTGAAGACTCTTTTTTATTCTGATTAGAAAGAAAATCAATCATCAAATGATGGATTGATGCAGTTTTCTCGAATTTCGTATCAAAAAAATGTCTTGATAGCTGGCAATCATGATTAAGTTCTTTCATTTTTGTAACCACTTTGTCTAGGAAATTATTGTCATCTGGAAAATCAATGTTTTCAGGGTTCTTTATATCTATCAATTTCAAGTATTTTAAATTCGTAACTGCATGTGATAAAGGAGGTTTTTTCCAATAGCAAACTGTTGACGTAGGAGAAGGTTCTTCGCTCCGTCAATGTAACCACATGAGAACAGCAATGCCATGTTTGCAGCCACCTATAATAAATAAGTTAAATAAGTATTAATTGTTATCAACATTAATCAGTGCTTTTAAACTAAAACTTGTAAAAACTAATATTTATATATAAATATATATTTTTTTTAAATACAATGATTACCTGCTGATGCTGCGCAATCATGACACTCAACTTTTTTAATCTCATCATTTTTTTCGTCAATAGTCACAGAAACCATATACGGTTTGTTTCGAACTCTATGTTCAGGACAAATTTTACCACGTACAATACAAGTGGACCTTTGTCTGGAGAGTTCAACATAACCAACTGCTTGGTCCCCATATTCCTCGCGTTCGGAAGTACACAAACATGTTTAATTAGTGCTAAAATCTCTTACAATAATTTTAAAATTAGATAAATACTTTTTAAGTGCAAGCAATACCTGATTGTGCAACATTCTTTTAAATCTGATCAAATCTGAGAAAAAATCCTCATTTGATTTAAATCTCCATGTTCTTCGATTTTAAAAAAACAAAACAAATTGACAATGGTAATTTAAATTTTTAAAATTATATGGGAGTGGTACAAGTGATGCTCTCATAATCTTTTTGTTTTTAAAAAATTTAAAAATATTAATTATTATATTTTTCAAATTTTGACAAATTATTGTTTACCAAAAATTTGTCACTGTTTTTAAAAACAAAAATTATATTCTTAATATTATATTCATTTTCTATTATATTATATATTCACAATTATGTAGAAATTATATTAGTTTAAATAATTTATAAACACAAATAATGCAAAAAATTTTACAACTTTTTTTTTCAAACCTTATAATTTTAAAAAAATATTATCTATTTTTGGGCAATTTATGGACTAAAAATTGTTAAATTATGTTTATTTTATCATCTTACATTTTAATAAATTTTGTGAATCACACTTTTCTATATTAATTTTAGATGTTAAAACTTTTTCTGTTTTTATATAATTACATTTAAGGTTATGTTTGACATAAATTTAAAGAAAGAAGTATCACATTAAATACTTAATTCTTTCTTTTTCACTTTCTTTTTCTAAAATTAGATTTTTATGCACAATCAGAGATTAAAATAAAATAAAAATAAATTATTTCATAAATGCGCTCTTACACCCGGTATTAGGCCGGGTGCATCTCAATAATTTTACTATGTATGATGTTTATAAAAATACAAAATAATAATTTTATAAATTGAAAGGAACTTTTATTTTAGCATTAAATTTTAACGACACATGACTTAATTATAAAGATTCGTTAAGATTTATAAAAGATTACTGACTGTTTTGCTTTAACTCCACGAGTTTCTGCCAAATTAAAGAAGTCATTTTTAATAAAAAATTCAGTGATCATGAGAACCGACACTTTTGGCAAATTATCAGAACCAGCTTTTATATAATCAGACATGATAATTTCATCAATTGTCAATCATTTCTTATATTTAAATAACAAATTAGATTGTTTTTATTCACGATGTTTACGTATGAATTGGTATGCTAAGTCACCTGTAGGCAACTAGTGACGTCACGAGTCCCACCATCCAATAAGAAATCGTTGAAAATCACGTGACTAATACATTGTTAATTTTGTTTCTTTTTTTAATTATTATAATTAATTCAATGAATAAAATAACTTTTAGACTACATAATTCAAGTCTACACTAGTCAAACTTTATTTAAAAAAATTTATTGAAAAAAAAAAATTTTAGAAATGACTCTATTCAATTTGTCAAATTTGTCTATTTTTTAAGGTTCCGGATACGAACAATCAAATCAGAACCCTTATGATTTCACTCAGTTATCGAAAAATTATTACTCTCTCCCCCTCTTCTACATTCATCTAATTGATCTAAAGAGTTAAAATTTGGCATACAAGTGTACTGTTAAGTGTAGATTACAGGAAAAATATAGCGAACATGAATTAAAAAAGGTATTCAAAAAACATTGTCAAGAAAAAAACACGATTTTTTTCAAAAAGTGCATTCAAATGAACCCCCTTCCTATCTTCTAAACTTTTATTTGACCTAAGGTATAAAAATTTGGTACACTAATGTACTTTCACATAAAAAATTACACCAAAATTATATTTAGCCTAAATCCCATTTAACATAAAACCAGTGGCGGATCCAGACAAGGTTTTTGGAGAGGGTATTGCATGAGAGAGAAAGAGATAGCACCATAGTGCTATCTCTCTCACTCTCATGGTTAAATATGAGGCTTTTGGGAAGGGCCAAGCACCCGTGGCCCCCCCTTGGATCCGCCAATGCATAAAACCATTTAACCTAAAATGTATTTAGCCTAAACTGCATTCAACCTTAATCCCATTTAACATAAATTCTATTTAACCTAAATCCCATTTAACCTAAAATGTATATAACCTAAATCTCATTTAACCTTAAATCCATTTAATCCAAAATGCATTCAGCCTAAATTTTATTTAACCTAAATCTCATTTAACCTGAAATGCATACAGCCTAAAAAGCATTTAGGCTAAACTGCATTCAACCTAAATCCCACTCAACCTAAACTCTATTAAACCTAAATCCCGTTAAACCTAAAATGAATTTAACCTAAATCTCATTTAACCTAAAATGAATTTAATCTAAAATGCATTCAGCCTAAATTTCATTTAATCTAAATCTCAATAAATCTAAAATGCATTTAGCCTAAAACCCACTTAACTAAAGTTCATTTAGTCTTAATCCCATTTATCCTAAAATCCATGCAGCCTAAAATCCACTTCACCTAAATCCCATTAAAGCTAAAATGTATTTAACCTAAATCTCATTTAACCTAAAATGCATTGAGCCTAAAATTCATTTAATCTAAATTCCATTTAAACTAAATTTCATTTTAACTAAAATGCAATCAGCCTAAATTTCATTTAAGCTCAATTGCATTTAGCTTAAAACCCATTTAACCTAAATTCCATTAAACCTTAATCTCATTTTACCTAAAATGCATTCAGCCTAAAGCCCTTTTAACCTAAAATACATTTAATCTAAAATGCATTCAGCATAAATTTCATTTTACCCGAATCTCGTGTTATCTATATTCCATTTTACCTAAAATGCATTAAGCCTAAATTTTATTTAACCTAAATTGCATTTAGCCTAAATTTTATTTAACCTAAATTGCATTTAGCCTAAATGTCATTTAACCTAAATCCCATTCAACCTATAAAGCATTCAGCCTAAATTTCATTTAAAATAAATCCCATTTAATCTAAAATGCATTCAGCCATAATTTCATTTAACCTAAATATCGTTTTACCTAAATTCCATTTTACCTAAAGTGCATTTAGCCTAAATTCCATTTAACCTAAATCCCATTTAACCTAAAAAGCATTCAACCTAAATTTCATTTAACATAAATTCCATTTTACCTAAAATGCATTCAGCCTAAAGTCCATTTAACCAAAAATTTATTCAGCCTAAATTCAGCTTTACCTAAATTGCATCCTATATAAGAAACGAGTACTGAAGGTCAGCGTTAAAAGTTAACGGAAAAGCGTTAACAGTTAACGAAAAAGTATATTTTATACCTGGTTCCTTGGTTAGGGAGAGAAGGTATTTGTTAAAAGTTTACGAAAAAAAACTCTCAGCTCATTACAAATTACCTTGAAATTTAAATTTTATTTCTTAATACAAACAATAGACTACCTGCAGGGAGTCATCATCATTAGAGCAAACCCTTGTATAATGAGGGTTGATGGCTTTAGGAAAAGAGATAAAATTTTCGAGTATTATTGAAAAGAGAGAAAATAAATTATATTTTGAAATTTTACCTCATTACTCAAATATTCTTCAAATTTAAAATTTTCTTTCTAAATACGAACAATGGACTAAATAAGCTGATCGGTTTTCGAATCAACCCTTGCATAATGAATGTATAATTGGTTTTCGAAAAATTTTCAAGCTCTAACGAAAATAACAAAAAGAGAGATAAATACATTAGTGCGTGGTATAGAAGTGCATGGTAGTGAAAGTTATTAATAAATGAAACTTGAGTTTGTATAATGTGGAAGTGAAAAATGCTTATTATAGTGTATTTTTTATTAAGTGTTTCTAAGAGAAATGTGTTTAATGTGAAAGTGTATAGTATTAATTTGCTTTGTTAATTAAGACTTTGTGTTGTATAGTTCTTAATACGGTGAACGAAAAGTGTTTATTAAAGAAATTAACTGTAAGTGTTCAATAACAAATAATAAAGTGACTCTTAAAAAGTGATAATGATTCAAATGAAAGTGTGCAAAATGTGTTGACTAAAGAAACAATGTTTAAAAAGTGTTAAAATTTTATATTTTCTTCTTATTTTCAATAAAGTTAGTGTTATCAAATGTTGAAAGTGTCCATAAAATGTAATTGTGGATTCATTAAAGAAGTGATTGATAACTGTTTAATAAATAAATTAATTGTAAATGTTTAATAAATAATAAAGTGATTATAATGTTTCTAAACATTATAATTCGTCGTTATAGTCGTTACAGTGTAAAATAAGTTTTAATAATATAATTATATAAAAGAAGTGGAGATGAAGATATGAGATAATAACATGAGACTATGATACGAGATAAACAGATGAGACAGTGAGAAAAATGAGGTAAAAATATGAGACAATAGCATGAGACAATGAGATGAGATAAACATGTGAAACAATGAGAGAGATCAGGTAAAGAGATGAGATAATGATATGAGATAAATAGATATAAGATAAACATATGAGATACAGAAACAAGAAAACATTAAGGCTTGAAATGTAAAGATACTTTAATGACTTGTAGGATAAAGAGGTTATTATGGAGTTAGATCAAGAGTCATAAAAAATTTATTTTTTGTTAATTTTTTGTTTTTGAAAGTTGTTTTTGAAAAATGAGTTCTCAGTTAAAGAAGAGATGTTTAAATTTAAATGATAAAGATTAGGATATTACTCATAATTGGAAAATGCTAAATGACAATCACATGTATAAGTTTCAGGAATTATTGGAACTTGCATCAGGTAGTAGTTTCCAAAAACAAATTACAGGATATTCAGAAATGTTAGATAAAATAAAAGCAATTAATAAGAATAAATCACATATTCAAATATTGTTTACTGGAAATCGACTTTTGGGTCACTGGATTTGCACTATGATGGAAATGAACTTTTTGTTTATAATAGTCTTAATGAAGGTTGTTTAAATGAAGATTAAAGGGAATATTTATATGCAAGTCATATCTATTTAAACATAATGTAGTTTTTTTAAGAGTACAACAACTAAATTTTGTTGATTGTGGTGTATAGGCCATTGCGTTTGCTGTTTCTTTATATTTTAATATTAAACCTAAAAATGTTGTATATAATCATGCTTTAAGGAGAACTCATTTGTATAAAACGAAAAAGAATTGATAACAAAGAAACAGAAATATCAGTTATGGAAGATGTATGTTAAAGTAGTGAAACAGATTTAAATTTTTCTAAAGAAAACACATAGATAGTGCTGTTAAAGAAGAAAAGAGAGATAATAATTCTGACAAATTAATAATTTCTAGCGATTGTAATGAGACAAGTAAAAAAAGTCTTGCAGAATATCAAAAAATGTTGAAAGTCAGTTAAAGTATCTTAAAGAAGTAGGAGGAGATGATAAGAATGAAAAATTACAAAGAATAGTGAACCAGACAAAAATGGTTAACACTTCTAATCAGAAAATTAAAAAAAGTAGAGCAGAATATAAAAAACGCTATCCTCAAAGATTGAAATTGAAACAGGAGATGTGCCATGATAAGGATGAAAATAATGAAATTCTATATTCAAAAGATATGCAGGAGAAAGATGTAAGAATTTGTGATGAGAAAATAAGAAAAAGTCACGCAAAATAACAAAAACAATAACGTAAAAGATTAAAATTACAAAGAAACGTAATCGATGATGAAAAATAGATGTTTCGGAACATACAGGAAAAAAATGGAGTCATTTATGCGAATGAAAACAACATTGAAATTCGTGATTTTGCTTATGAAGAAAAAAATATTAATAGCATACATGTTCCAAGTTATAACGAACATTATCTTAGTAAAATGTCGTTTTTTTGCAAAAGAGGCAAGACACAGTTCCCTGGAATGACTTTTAGGTATGAGAAAATTGACCAAACGTTTGGCACCTACTGTGCTTTTGTATGACCCTAACAGTATTCAAAAATACAGTTTTCAAAAAATTCCATTGAGGTCAAAAGAAAAAAATTCATTTTATGCATTTTGTATCCCGATTAACGAAATAACACACATAACACTGTGTAACAGTTAAAAATTACTTTGAATCGGACCTAGCCTAAGTTGTTCGTCATGAAACTTATTATATTTATAACGTATTATATAACATATTATATCCCCCCCCCCACCCCAAAATTTAATTTTAGAGCTAAAAAACAGTTTTTCTGCAGTTTTTGTATAAAATATACTGTTACTTCGTCATTTTTTTGTCAGATTTCAAATTTTTCTTTTAATTTAAAGCTGAAAAACAAGGCTTTTTATACCTAATAGAGGTTTTATGTTTCAAGTAAAATTTACGGTAGAAAAAGAGAAAAATAGTTCGAAAATTGTCAATTTTTAAATATTTTTTCAACTTTGGCAACACCGAAAACCATTTATGTATTAAAATAGTCTGCAGCGCGATTTTTTTCAGCCAATTTTAGATTATTTTAATTCAATTAAGTATAAAAAAAGATCGTTGCAGATTAATTTAATCCAAAACAATTTTCCGTGAATGATTTACAAATCAATTTTATTTAGAATGTTTTCTTTCTGTACTGAATTGTTCAAAGTGTATCTAATTCTGCGTCGAATGAGCTTTTTTGAATTAAATTGGTGATAAATTAACTGAGTTATTGCGTTTTTTGTCTTTATTTTTGCAGTATTTTGTTTAAGCAAAAAACAGTACTTTCTTTTTTTTGCCTTCTTTAATTGTTGCAAGTGGTACTATCATGTTCTAACAACTTTTTTATACCTATTTTAGTAAAATTTGGTAAAATTTTGAAAATTAAGAATGTCACAAAAAATTTTTAACATTGATTTTCCCGAAAAATACTTTGATTATAAAGACAAAAAATGCAATAACTTAGACAGACTTTCCTCTTTTTCTACCTTAAATTTTACTGGAAACATGAACCTCAATTAGATATAAAAAGCCTTGTTTTTCAGCTTAAAATTAAAAAAAAATTTTGAAATCCGTCCATAAATGACGAATTAATAGTATATTTTATACAAAAACTGCAGAAAAACTGTTTTTAACTCTAAAATTAAATATTGGGGGTGAGGGGGGGGGATTAAATACAAATTTGTTTTTTTTTGTTTTTCATGACGAACAACATAGGCATCCGATTCAAAGTAATTTTTAACTGTTACACAGTGTTATGTGTGTTATTTCGTTAATCGGGATACAAAATGCATAAAATGAAGTTTTTTCTTTTGACCTCGATGGAACTTTTTTAAAACTGTATTTTTGCACACTGTTAGGGTCATACAGAAGCACGGCAAGTGCCAAACGTTTGGTCAATTTTCTCATACCTAAAAGTCATTCCAGGGAACCGTGAAGACTTAACATTTTGAGCAAGAAAAAGTTAAAAAAAATAACCTTATAATTATTGTTGCAGTCATGGTGGTGTATCGTTGCCTTCAGAAGAATACCCTCATGAATTAAAAAAATTGTTAGATGGAACTCATAACATATCTGGCCATTTTAGAAATAATATAAGACTTTACAATAATTCATTTGTTTTTGCATCTTAAAATGCTAATGTAGTTAATTTTAATAATAGAAGGCGGGGACAGGGGCGGCTTTAGGCAAAGTGTTCGGGAGGGGCGATATATGTGATAGAAAGAGATAGCACCATAGTGCTATCTCTCTCTCTCTTATACAAATATAACATTCTCGGAGGGGGCGGTCGCCCCATTCGCCCCTCCCCCCGTAAAACCGCCACTGGGCGGGGACCATTTTGATAAATTATTCAAGATCGAATTTATTATCAAATCAACAATTTCCTATTTCATGAAATTGATAATGATCCATCTTTTGATCAATTATTCCTGTTAGATCCAAAAGAAGTAATTTGCTATGGATTAAACAAACATGACAACTTAGATGTGGATATATTATTTAGTATTGAAAAATTATTGAAAGATTGTAACGCATATACAAAGTCTTTTTCAATTATGTCTGAGATCATTGAAATGGAAACTGCGTTAGCAAAAAAAAATAATTTAAATTACAATTTTTAAAGGTGTAATGAAGTTGCTGCTATTTTTAATATGAATGCTGAAGGTTTAATACCAGTCTTATGTAACGATTTATAATACATCGATTTAACAATTGCAATTAGTCATTTAGATCCAAATATTGAACCTTGGATATATCCTATCCTTTATACTCTAGGAAGCAAGGATTATAGTCTCGATATGATTCGTACTCATAGTGACAAACCAACCAGAAATCAAACTGTGTCCAGATCTGCTTATATAAAATATAAAATAGGAGTAAGAGATCATACCTTTAATCAATTTTTATATGGTGGAAGAATGTTTCAGCAATGGTTAGTTGATAATTATGTCAAAGTTGAAACAGTTAGGTTACATTTTTGTAAAAATAATAATCAAACAAAATTAAGAAGTGAAACTTACAAAGGATTAATTGATCATTTAGATAATCAAGAAACTGAAAATAATGTTCATGTTGGCAAGATGCTGATACTGCCTTCAACATTTATAGGATCACCTTGTAACATGTAAAAACAGTATTCATATGCAATGACCATTATGTAGCTTTTCATGGTAGACCAGATTTATTTTTTACAATGACATGTAGTTCAAAATGGAAAGAAATTTAAGAAAATTTATTACTTAATCAGTCAGCTTCTAATAAAACTGACACGGTTACAAGAGTCTTTCATTTAAAAGTAAAAAAATTAATCGAAACTATAGTAGATGATAAACTATTTGGACAAGTAAAGTCTGATGTTTATGTTATTAAATTTCAAAAGCGCGGTTTACCACACATTCATTTATTGGTTATATTGGAAGAAGGTTCTAAAATATTTAGAGCAGAGAGTGTTGATCGGTAAACTTTTTAAAGTAAAGTTTTTAAATGGTATTATTGTATTATTTTGTATTTCTTTTATTTCACATAATTAAACATATATGAAACATTATTTTAAGAAATCATAATACTTGCCGTTCGCTTTAGCGCGCGCTTTTTTTCTAGTTTAGCCTAAAACCACTTATACTAAATCGCATTTTACCTAAAATATAATGTAAATTTTAGGTAAAATGGGATTTAAGATAAGTGGTTTAAGGCTAAATGCAATTTAGGTAAAGTGAAATTTAGGCTGATTGCATTTTAGGTTGAAAGGGCTTTAGGATGAATGCATTTAAGGTAAAATGTAATTTAGGCTAAATCCTTTTCAGCTTAAATGGGATTTAGGTTAAATGGAATTTAGGTTAAATGAAATTAAGGCTGACTACAATTTAAGTTAAATGGGATTTCGGTTCAATGCATTTTAGGTAAAATAGGATTTATGTTAAATGATATTTAGGTTAAATAGTAATTAGGTAAAATAGAATTTAGGTAAAATGGGATTTAGGTTAAATGAAATTTTTGCTGAATGCATTTTAGGTAAAATGGGATTTAGGTTAAATTATATTTAGGTTAATTGAAATTTAGGCTGAATGCATTTCAGGTTAAATGGGATTCAGGTTACATGGAATTTAGGATGAATGCATTTTAAGTAAAATGGAATTTAGGTTAAATGATATTTAGGTCAAATAGGATTTAGGTTAAATGGAAATTAGGTCAAATGGCTTTTAGGTTAAATGGAATTTAAGTTAAATAAAATTTAGGTTAAATGCATTTTAGGCAGAATTGAATTTAGGTTAAATGGAATTTAGGTTAAATGGTATTTAGGGTAAATGAAATTTAGGTGAACTGGAATTCCGGTAAAATAGAATTTAGGTTAAATGACATTTATGTTGAAGACATTTTATTTTAAATGCAATTTAGGCTGAATGCTTTTTAGATAAAATGGGTTTTAGGTTAAATGGAATTTAGATTAAATGGGATTTAGGTTAAATGGGATTTAGGTTAAATGGGATTAAGGATAAATGGAATTTATGGTTAATGCATTTTAGGCAAAATGAGTTTAGGTTAAATGGAATTTAGGTTGAATACAATTTAGGGTAAATGGGATTTAGGTTAAATGAAATTTCGGCTTAATGCATTTTAGGTAAAATAGGATTTATGTTAAATGATATTTAGGTTAAATAGGATTTAGGTTAAATGAAATTTAGGCTGAATGGATTTTTGATTAAATGCATTTTAGGTTAAATGAGATTTATGTTAAATACATTTTAGGTTAAATGGGGTTTAGGTTTAATAGAATTTAGGTTAAGTGGGATTTAGGTTGAATGTAGTGTAGGCTAATTGCTTTTTAGGTCTAATGCATTTTAGGTTAAATGAGATTTAGTTAAAATGAAATTTAGGCTGAATGCATTTTGGATTAAATGCATTTTAGGTTAAATGAGATTTAGGTTAAATGCATTTTAGGTTAAATGGGATTTAGGTTAATTAGAATTTAGGTTTACTGGGATTTAGGTTAAATGCAGTTTAGGCTAAATGCTTTTTAGGCTAAATGCATTTTAGGTTAAATGGTTTTAGGTTAAATGGGATTTAGGCTAAATGGGTTTTTGGGAATATTCATGCGCCTCTAATAAGAGAATTTCTTATCAAAAATATTAGCAAACTCTCCGATTTTGCATCCTCATAGTGGAAGCTTTGTGATCGTTACGATTTTCGATTTTCCAAAAATAGTCTAAATCGACTTATTGTCATCTAAAAAGCGTAAATTTTTATTCTTAAGCAAATGTCCAGATGTATGCGTATGTATTGCGTTTTTCTTGTACTGGATATCTCGAGAGCGCTTCAACAGATTTTAGTGAAATTTGGGGTTGACTTATTAAGCTCATGAATGTCTAAATTCGGACACAGGGATTTTTGAAAATACCCAATCAAATTTTTTGAGCACTTTTTTTCATCGCTAAAAATCGTTTTTTGACAAATTTTTTTTTCATTCTAAAAATACAACTTAATGAATACAAAAACCATATTCCTTATCACAAAAAGAATAGATTGACGTATACAACTATTATAATTGATCAGAAATTCGTAAAATAATTCATGTTTTTTCATTTTTGTTGCATTTAAAATCCTTTGTTTTTTAAATAAATTCTCCAATTAACTGTTATGTTATTAATTTATTGCTTCATCTATGAGGAAGCAAAATGTCCATGAAATGGACATAATTTTCATCTACTTGCTTCTTAATTACATTATTTCATCATGTTTAAAAAACTGTTACAAAACTTAACAGAAATAATGTCTTTCTATCTGTCTGTCTGTCAGTCTGTAAAAAAATTTCAAGATCGGATGACTTGAGTAAAAATTCATGTATTAACTTAAACTTTGGTGTACTTTTTTAGTGACCGAAAATACAGATCGAGTTCGTCAGCCAGCCATTTTGGTTCAAAATTGTCAAAAATAGAAAATTTTAAAGAATCAACAAATTTATAATTTTTGAAATTAAAAAAAAATTCCTGCAAATTTCTTCTTAAAAAACACGGAAAATTAAACGAATTTCGTGTACTATATTTTTCGATATAAAGGGAAGCAAAAAATAAAAAAAATAGTTGGAAAAATTTAAAGTAACTTTAAATTCAAATGATTTGAATTTCTAATCTACTGCTTACTGGATTTTATTTTTTGAATATGTGAAAACGAGGAAAATTTGAATCCTTTGTCGGTTAGGATAAAACAATAGGTTTTGACAATAGTTTTTTATTTATTTTTTTTATTTTGTGTAATTAGCGATGAAACATAGCAACAACCTAACAATAACATAGACAGGCTCAACTTCAAACACCCATCCCATAAAATTCATTTCTTGCAACTAAGGTCCCTTTTACTCTGGAGCGTCACATATATGTATTCCAAAGCCGGAAATGGTTACGTAGTTCTTTATGTATGAGGGAGATATATGGTGCTAGAGGTAGAAGGGAGTTGCGTGATTCTAGATGTATGAGGGAGTTACGTGATTCTACAGGTAGAAGAAACTTACGTGGTTTTTGAGGTAGAAGGGATTCGAATACAGAAAATATATTTCTAATTCATAATTAATTTTTCTTTACCCAATTTTTTATTCAAATAGAAACGATTTGATCCGAGCTGGGGTAGTTTCAACATACTTGCTCAGATAGATCCTTTAAAATTAGATGAACTTAGATTTCAAAATTTAATAATTTAACCTTTTAAACAATTATGAGATAATAATCATTTTACTGCTTTTAGCATGTCTCGTGAGGCTAGAATTTGGAACAATCATTTTCTGGACATCTCCAGCTGTGCCTCATCTGACCAGTAGCGAGTCAAAATTCACAATAACACTGAGAAAATAAGTTGACTAAATATAACAACCATTTGATTAATATTAACCGAGTATAGCTGCTGATATAGCACCTGCAAAGCACTTTGTTTATCGTAACGGAATAAATATGGTTATGAGTCTCTGTAGAATCTTGTTAATTCAATCGGTTACGATAGCTTACCTTCTTCAAGAAAAATATCCAAAATGCGTTAGTAAATTTCTTGGATTACTTTGTTTGTTAAAAAGTATACGTATTTTTAAAATAGATACAGAAATTATATTTAAAACATTTATTGAGTAAAAGTACCTAGTTTACGTGTAGCACAATTCTAATCAAAATATATTATTGTATTTTTGACGTTTTCGCCTGTCACCTCTGAGGTTAGGTTATGGGGCGGTCACAGCTTAGGCCAAGGCAGATGAAATCGTAACACGTAAACTAAAAGCTTAAGACTGAGAGAGAGTAGGACAGAGATATTGTCTGTCCTACTCTCTCTCAGTTTCATTCTTAAGTTTTAGGTTTTACGTCTTACGATTCTATATGCGTTGCCATAGTAACCTGCAGGCAGCCAATGGCTGTGGCTGTACAGTCAGACTAAGAGAGAGTAGGACAGAGATACTATGTATAATACGTATGTATTATACACTATACAGTATAAGGGTAAAATCCCATGTAAGCAGAAAATCATGAGAGTGAGAGAGACAGTGATATCTACCTACCTCCCTCACTCTCATGATTTCTGCTCTCGGTTTTACGCTTTCTGCTTACATGGGATTTCACCCTTAAACCATGTAATCTACATCAGGTAATATACGCTCCCAACCCTGGCTGTGGCCGTCAGTCTGTCAAACGAAAAGGCTAGCGGACCAGAATCGTGCTGTTTGTATACAAACAACCCGGTATGTAGTTTTAACAGTAAAACTTGTTAAAATTGTGCAAACGTCGATTTGTTTACCGCAATATCTTCGAATGGCTACTTTTAGCTATTGGATTTTAACCATTTCAACTCGGATGTGACAGCAAGTATCATTTATTTTCCGTTAGTCATACCTTATGTGTTTTTACATAATAACCCTTTAGCCGAGATATTAAGCAGCTTTGCTAGAGGTTTATTTTCTCAGTGAACCAAAGACGAAGCATCATGGGTGATTTCCTTTGTATCTTTGGGAGAAGTCATCAGTTACATTCTGTATCCACTGTTCATCAACAGGATTGGACGAAAGCACACTCTGCTTTTATTTTCCGTTCTCCAAATTTTCTCATGGCTTTTAATCTACTACGCATCGAAAGTCTAATCACTGTAATGCTCGGGGCTCTTGTTTCTTACGATAACATGAACCTGATACTACTGATCATTACTCTTGTGTTCATTTTGACGTTCTCTTTCATGCCAGAATCGCCGTATTTCTATTTATTGATTAACGAAGAAGATTGTGCTTTGGAGAGTCTCGTCAGGTTACGTGGAAGTCGAGACGTGAAAGCATTACAATCAGAAATTGATAATATGAAGAAAGGAATGATGAGGGATCAATTGTCCAAGAGGCATTTGATGATACAATTATTTAGAAAGAGAAATAATCGAAGATCATTGTTAATTGCCTTTCTCGCAGATATGAGTGTTATTTTTTCAGGTTCGTTGACAATAGCACCTTATATGCAGACTATTGTCGGTTACAAGACAATCTGTTAAAACCGGAACATGAGACAATTTTGGTCATGTTGGTGGTCCTGATTTCAACTATCTTAATCGCCCCTATTCCTTATTGGTTGGGTAGAAGAATTTTGACCCTGTGGTTTGGAATTTTTACGGCTCTTGGTGCAATCGTAATGGGCATCTGTTTCTTCTGCAAATATTATCTGAAGATTGAAGATCCTTCGGTTTCTTTGATTTCCTTAATTTCTTTGATGGTTTACACAGCTGCGAGTAATCCTGGACTACTTTCTGTAAGTCATATTTTGATGTCGGAACTTTTCTCGGTTGAGATCAAGAGTTCAGCTACTGCTATGATAAGCATACTTTTTTATATTTTAAACTTCTTTCTAAAATCTTTCTCCACCTCTGGAATTCGACTAGAAGTCGTGATCTTATATCCTTTCCATTTCTCTACGAGTCCAGATTGTGCAATTTTCAATAATAATTCACTAATTCGTTCAGCGAATGGAGATCTTACTTCAAGTACAAATGCGGTGGGAAGAATTGATAAATATTCCACAAAAATTTTTGCAATGGGGTTACCAAAGACGTCTCTATTTTCCTGCAAGAAGTATTTAGCCATATCTGATCGTACTAAGCATCCGTAATTCTGATTATCTAAGACTTTTTTCAAGCAATCAGCATTTGTTTCAGTTTCTTGCGCTTGATTCAAAAAGGTCTTTATTTTCTCATCAACGTTTGAACGCAATCTTAACAGCATAGTATCTAATCCAAAAATTTGCAAATTTGAGGTACTCACGTCTTGAAGAGTTTCAAGCTTCCTGTGTGATCTCACTGTCAGGGCCACATCTGCGATTGCTGAAAAAATCAGCGTTGATGTCATGAAATAGGATAAAAGGAATGTCCCAAAAACAATTCTTTCTACTACTTTTTTTGGTTCCTTTGATGTTGTCCATCCAAGAATCAAATTAACGATGACGTCAAAGGTCCAAATCTTTTGGTCAAAACCTAGAATGCGAGAGGTCACGAAGACAATCATTGGCATACAAAAGACCAAAACGGCATTTAAGATATTCCAGTCTGTTAAAATCTCATCAGACTCTTTATAAACAATTGAAACGATAACTACATATTTGATCATCATCGTGTCCATACCCCATTCATTATTCTTTTCGATTGGAGCACCAAAGATTCCCGTGCGACATCCAATAAACCGAATTTCATTATGTAAAATTCTTCTCATCTGACCAGTGCTATATTGCTTTGGGAAAATAGTCTTGCCCCATTCTGATTCATTACCCGGTGAAATCCAGTTTAAATTAAAATTCATCGCCTTCGAAATTCCCTTAAAGACGTCTACATCCAGTCCGTAAACCTTGATCATGTGTCTTGTTTGGTTCCGTTCTATGACAACATACGGAGGATAGTCAAATAATCCTCCTTTGACTTCGTAACCATGCAGATTTCGTGTTTTGTCAGGAAACAAAACAGTTCCCTTAGTACATTCTGTTTTAGCGTACGTATTAGTAAACAGATTGTACTGATAAATCATTGCCTTTTCTTTTTTAACAGACGGAAAAAATTCTTTATTCTGATAGGTTTTGCCAGTCACGACCAAGATACTAACATCCAAAAATTCCTTCAACCATAAATCGAACAGAAGATTGTTGTACGAGATGTTGGTATCTTCATCTGGGTCAAGAACAATTAGCAGCTTTGATCTTCTGCGCACTTCTGATACTTGACTGACGAATTCCAAAGATTTGTTTAAATTCGTGATGCTTGACTTGTTTCTCGTTAGGTGGACAATAACAAACATTGTCATTCGAGGATTTGCAAACGTTTTCATGTTACTCAATTCTTGAGCCTTTTTGACAGTGGCGTTTTCATAGTTCATTGTCAGTGTTTGATAGTTTCGCAAAAATACTTTAATAATCCAATCTCTCGGATCCTCCTGATCATATAACAACAATACTTGATATTCTTTGATGTCATTATATATGTACTTGCGAATACTATCCAGCCATTTCATTTTCGTGTTTACGCGGGAAATGTACCCAATAACAAAAAACGCCTTTAGCCATTGGTTACTAAGTTTCATTTCTCTAAAGTTTTCCTTTGGATTTTGAGCTTTTGTTCTGAAACAGAAAGACAACGATCATTCTAGCCGAATCTTCTCTGGATTAGTCTAGGAACTGAAATGCGTAATTAACGTTAAATGAATTAATTAATTTCTTTTCTTACCTGATAATTAATTTCAGTTTACGTATCCGCGAATCGACCAACCGTGTCTAGGTGGCCAATTTTTTTTAAACATGACAGTGACTAAAGGTGATACAATATTTTTTAGCGGTTCGTACGTAATTTATATTGTAATGGAAACGGAGTTTTCCGATTCAATCCGTGACCGATTATTCCGGATAATTTTAGATAAATTATATTATTTGATTTTTATTGTGTAGTCTACATTATTTTTTATTAATCTGTTTATGGATTCCGAATATAAAGAGTTTAACCAAGTACTGGCAGGGTGAAGTCCTGGAATAACCAGAAAGAAGATTTCTTTTCTTTGTTATAACGTCGGCTCCTCCATCAGTATTTTATTGTTAATTTGTTATATACATTTTCTTATTGCTCAATTCTTTTATTTTATATTCTGTTAAATTCATTTTAATAATAAATTATTATTATTTGTACATTTTATTATTTTGGTTTCAATATATATTGTTATTTTGTTATTTCTTACTAATAGAAATCCTGTGAGTTTTACTGACTATACCTATCCCAAAGCGAAAGTAAAAATTAAGTAAAGAAATTTAAAGTCTAAAATCTAGTTTACCTACTCAGGAATATGTCTTCTACATTTTATAATTGATAGCAAGAATTAATAATCCTTAAAAACAACCCCTACGTAAAAGAATCAAATATATTTTTGAAAAAAAATATTAAATTCTACAAAACAAATATATAAACAAGTTCTCAAATGATGAAACGAATTTGAAAAAAATGATCAATTTATACAAAAAAATTCTAATTGAGTCCTAAAATGGTAGACCATACTCAAGTATATGCCGCTTACATTTTCTAATTGATAGCAAGAATAAAATCCATCCCCAATTTAATTAGTTTAATTAGTCTTTTATTTTACTACTATTTTTGTTTTGTTATTTTTCATTAAAATAACTTGGCGTCCGGGTTTTGTTTATATATTGTTTACTTGGTTTTGAAGACACATTTTTTCCTTAACAATTTTTTCCAAAAGTCAGTTGTTCTCAAGTTAACAACAATTAAAAAAAAGGGCTAATTTTATAAACAAATGATCATATCTTTCTTAAAAATTATCGTAGAGCATTTTTTAACAAATTGTTTTAAAGGTGCCAAAAATTGGTTTCAAATGCCATTTATAGAATAGAAATGTGATGATTTCTTCAAAAATTGTATCAATTTGAAATTTTTCAAAAAAAGTGAAAATTTTTATTTTTTATTTTAAGCAATTAAAGAATAAAAAAAAATTTTTTTCAATTTTTCTTAGGTGTCTTTTCAAGTCAAATATTTAAGCTTTGAATTAAATATTTGATGAAGGTTTTATCTTTATTATTAATGAAGATACAAAACTTTTTGTAATGCCCTTGCATGCCGTAGGGTAGGCAAATGCTTTTGAGCGTCACTGCATACTAATTAGCAAAAGTTTTCATGTGATTTGAGAAGTGGTTTTTTACTATATTGAAGTGAAAATGATAATTATAATAAACGTCTGTGTACAGTATTCCGGATGATACAAAATTTTACCAGAGATTGATTTTTTTCATTTATATTTTTAAATAAATATTGTGAAGTGGTTAAGGCTTATGTGACATAAGACTGCTCGAAAGAAATTTTCTAATAAAGTTTTAGACATGCCATTATAAGTAATATCAAAATGTGTTAAAAATGAATATCGCTTTTTCACATTTACGCTTTTCTACCTTCAAATGATACTAATTTAAAATATGTGTATTAATTTTTTGTCTCTCGAAATTACAATAATAAAAAACAAGGTAACACGATCACTTTTTTTAAAAAGAACTATTATGATCGTAGGTACCTCGATTATCCCTAAATTCTTACGTTTTATTACAAATATAGAAATTCAAAAAAGCAAAACTGTAATAAAGAATTTCTCAGTGCAGGAATATGCTGCCTAATTTTTGAAATTAATAACTAGAATTATTTGCCCTTTAAAACCACTCCTAAGTTAAATAATAAAAAAAATTGAAAATTTGTATGAAATTTTTAATTTCTGCAAAGAACTACTAATCATGTTCCAAAATGGTGGAACACACTCAGAAGACACATAACAACTACATCTTAGTAAAATAATAGAAAAAAATTTTAAAAACATTATTAATTTCTACAAAAAAAAATTTTAATAAAATGAGGGGTATATTCCTCAGTATGTTTGACCATTTTAGAAAATAATTAGAATTTTTTTGTAGAAATTGGTAAGTTTTAAAACATTTTTTTTAATTTTCTTAAGGGTAGTTTTTAGGAGTTGTTAAGTCTTGTTATCTATTAGAAAAAGTAGTTGGCATATTCTTGATAATGTTACACTATTATTGATCTTGAATATAATTTTTTTGTACGAATTGATAGTTTTTTTTAAAATTATTTTGATTATTTATTTAGGTGTGGTTTTTATGGGTTGTTAAATCTTTCTATCAGTTAGAAAAACTAGGGGGAATATTTCTATGGTATGTTGCACCATTTTAAAACTTAAGTATAATTGTTTTCTTGACATTGATAATTGTTTTTATATTTATTTTCGATTATTTTACTTAGAGGTGAATTTTAGGGGTTATCAACTTTCGGGTACTTAAAAAATTAAATGAATTAACTTTTTGATATAATTATAATAATTGATTAATGGTAGTTATACTGAAATTATAAATTTTTAACTTATACTATGAGAAAAATAGATATTCATGGATATTAAAATTTAGTATCTAGATATTCAAACGTAATATCTTAAATATTAAAAATATTAATTTTAATGACTGAGATATTAAGTTTGATTCTTTATTCTGTAGTATAAGTCAAATAGAGTCACTTGAATTTAGTGCGAAAAAGCACGTGATTTATTCTTTTTGACTTTAATTTTGGATTTGCAATTTTGAGTTTTGTGAATTTAACTTCAAGTTCCTAATAAGCAACCACTGCAGATATTATACAAAAAATAGTATCAATTATTTTTGTGAGTTGTCAAAATATAAATCTAGTTATTCTGACTTTGGATTCAGATTCGGCGGAGAAAAATCCGTAGGAATACACGAGCGTGGTGGCCCGGAAAAAAAGAAAATATTTTTTTGCGTTTTGATGAAATCATATACTTATCATTAATTTTTTTACATAAATTTTCATAAGAGAAATCTACTGATTTTTATTCCTTAAATTGTCGATTTTATATATATAAGAATATTAATACTTAATCAAAAATTTTATTTTAATTTTAGTAGTTTAATTTTTTTCTTCAAGTTTCGAGCTTTTCTTCTAAACATAAAATATAAACATAAATAACATAATACAACATGAAATATAAAATTATATTGATTTTTAAAATATTTTTAGTCCAAGGTTTTATACCGATGCGCTTTGTTGACTTTCATGTTTCCCTGGTAACAAATGGAATCATTATTATAAAAAGGCTTTACATAGAGTTTTCTTTATTGTTTATATAAGTAAAGTTACGAGGTTTGAAAAGGTCTAATTTGAAAGCTCATTTCTTGAGCTTTAACAGTATAAAAAAATAATAATTTTTTAAAATTTTAATTAATGTTATGACAAAACAAAATTTTTCATTTTTTTGTTTTTTTAAAGTAATACAGTTTTTTTTAAGAATTTACCACATTTTACTTGTACTTGTATCATTTGAAAGCTAATTTCACCACCTTTTGTTGTACTGAGTATTAAGTGCGAATTTCTACATTTAAAATTTAAAACTATCAAAAATGTAAAAAAAAAATTTTTCTTTAAATGTAAAAAAAAATAATATTTTTTTCTGAATTTTTACATGAAAAAATTAACAATTCATGTTCTTAATTTTTTTTTTGAAAAACTAACCGTCTTTGACTTATCAAAAATTGAAAAAATGTCTAATTTTGTAAACAAATGACCATAATTTTCTTGAAAATTATTTTAAACAAATTTTAAAAAATGCATTTTAAAGGTGATAAAATGAGTTTTTAAATTATATACGTGCAATTAAAATGTGACGATTTCATAAAAAACTGTATCATTCTAAAAAAACAAAACGAAAAATTTTGTTTTGACGTAACATTAATTAAACATTAAAAAAAATTGATTTTGAAAAAAATGAAATTGCTCAAAACTTGAATGATAGTCTAGAAACAGTAATTATTTGAAAACTTAGGAATAATAATTGTTATCATGATCCATAAACTCGAATTTTTTGAAATTGTGATTCACTAATTTAAAGTTTTTGTTAAAAAAAATGTACATTCTGCTTAATTATGATAACAGTATAATGATAAAATTGATAGAAAAATATGTTCTTTCCATTTGATAAAAAAAAATATAGTTACCTTAATTTTTACTGAAGGCTGGCAGTTCTTTTTATACAAAATTACACTGAAAGAAGAGAGAGTACACTGCTGCACATTGTTAATAATGCACACTAGGGTGTCCCAAAAAATAAAAATATTTTTTTTTCTTTGGTCTCACCTTCACAAAACCTTTCATTTTACGTCAAAATAAGTGTACTGTATGTAAAAAAAATTAATTTTAATTTTGACCCTTGGTCCAGGGCCTCTGTATCATTAAAACGTTTAAAATTCAGTTTTCTCAGATGTAAACAAAATGTAAGTGCCACTGATTTAAAAATGATAAAAATTAGGATAAAATACTATAAATTAACAGCTGAACCAAATTAAATTTCATTTTCATTAAGTATCAACTGTTATTTAATAAATATTTGTTTAAAAAGTCATTACATCTTTTTTAAACAATAATTTATCAATATAGTTGATACTTTAAACAAAGGCAAGTTCATGTGTTTTAGCAGTTAATTTATATTATTTTATACTAATTTATATAATTTTAAAAGTAATTCTTACTTACATTTCGTTTACACATAAAAACGAATTTTTAACGTTTTAATGATTTAGAGGCCCCGGACCATGGGTTGAAATTAAAATTAATTCTTTTTACATACAGTACTCTTATTTTGAAGTAAAATGAAAGGTTTTGTGGGGATGAGACCAAAGAAAAAAAAATATTTTTATTTTTTGGGACACCCTAATGCACACTGCTCTCTTATAGGAAGGGGTCAGTTGCTCTCCCTTAGACGCGCGTATATCGCAGATATATAATTATATCAACATTATCCATAATTGCTAATCATTATGAGCATCCTTTTTAACACTTCTTTTTTTATACGTTTTGTTTTCTAATGAACCTTTTTATAATATTGTACAATATTTCTAATAGCACCAACCTATAAGAAGTTTTTAGTGATAATCCAAAATAAAAAAAACTGCGAGAATGCTAAAAAAAATAACAATCAGACATTAGATTAATTTTCTGCATTTCTAAATTATTTTTGCCATTCAAAATACCGCTAATTTTTATCACATTAAACTCTCTCTTTTTTTTAATTGTAAAAAAAACTTATGTAATGTTTATTTGACCATTTCTTTTTCAAATCATGCAGCGAGAATAAGTTGAACATTTAAAATCTCTGTTCTCATGATTTTTATTCTTTTTTAACTCAAAAAAAGGAAAAAACTATTTTTTTGTTTTGCTAAAAAAAATTTTTTAACTGAGTTACGAGCTTTTAAATAATTAATTTTAAAGAGCGGTTTGTGAGTGAAATATCAGATTTTTTTTTAAATCTCTCTAGTTACTTTAAAAATCAATACTTTTTAACACTATTTTTTAATTTCAGTAGTAATTTACTCTTTCTTTACATTTTTGAAATAAAAAATTTTAAAAATTAACAAAATGGCGGCCATTTTTAAAAAAATCATTTTTTTTGAAAATTTTTTATGTTAGAAGATATGATATATTTTTTTCGAAAAATACGAAAATTCGATATTTTTATTTATAAAAGGCCACCAGTCTGTTAAGAAAATCTAAAGGGTGTTTTTGAACTTACTACTTAAAATTCATTAAGAAGGCCTCTCTGACCAAAGTTCGTACAAATTTTGCTGTTAAATTAGTTTTTTCAATTTTCTGAAAATTATATAATTTTTTTAAAAAATTAACTTTAAGGCAAATTTTAAACGTCAAAGAAAATTCAAATCTAAATAAAATAAAATAATTATGACTTACCGAAAAAATATAACCCGAAATTATTGTTAGTCAACTGCTGATGTCTTCAATACTGAATTAAATTAGAATCAACTCTACTCTCAATTCTTTCAACGCTAAACTCAATTAAAACGCAATATAAGAAAACTTACATCTCAAAAAAAAATTAAATAAATTCTCTTTTCTAAACTTTACCTAACCAAATTTATATCTTAACAACTGACCGACTTAACTACCAATTAACCAATTAACCACCAATTAACTTAACTACCAATTTGTTTAGAATTAAAACGTCTGTGAATGTAATTATATTATTATATTTATATTATTATTAATACAAACTCCTTAAAATCTGAAAATTTTCCTCCGTACTTTGTAATAATTGTATTGTATTATTTTATATACAGACGCTTTAAAATCTAAAAAAATTACTCTGCACCTCGTGAGAATTATATTATTTTATATGTAGAACCTTTTAATTCTTAAAGAATCCTCCAATATTTCGTTATAATTTATAAATTTAATTAGTGGACGACTTTTTCGTCATTTCATTAGTAGTTTTTGACAAATTCAGCTTTAGAGAGCAAGAATCCAATTAATTTTATTTCTGAAGACTAAATGTTAACAACCCCTCGCAATCACATCTATAAGTAAAATAAGTAACTGACAATAAATATGAGAAAAATTATCAATTTCAAGAAAAAAATTATATTCAAGTTCCAAAATCGTGAAAGAAAACTAACAACCCCTAAAAACTACCCTTAAGAAAAATAATCAAAAAAGAATTTGAAAAAAATTATCTTCTTCTGCAAAACAAATATAACAAGTTCTAAAATGGTGAAACATACTCAGGAATATGCCCTCTACTTTTCACAATTCTTAACAACAATTAACAACCCTTAAAAACCACTCTTAAGTAAAGTACTCGACAATAACTTTAAAAAAAATTTTAATGAATTTCTAAAATGGTGAAACCTACTCAGGCATGTATCCCCTAGTGTTTCTAATTGATAGTAAAAATTAACAATATCCAAAAACAATCCCTAAGTAAAATAAAAAAAAAAAATAATCTTGATATAAAACGTTTACTTCTTTAACCTCTAAAATTCTACGTAAAGACAGGTTCTTTCCCAGAATAGAAACTATTTTCTAGGAATGCTTTCATTTGTGTAAGACGCGTACTATACTGACAGGGGCACAGAATTACTTTATGTTAAATTTTATGAGTTTTGAGATTTCAGAAACATATGGGAAGACCAATATTCTTTCTCTGTTAAAACTATTATTAAATTCAATGTTGTTATTATTGTCATTACTACTGTTTTTTGTGTTTATGTAATTTATTCTTTTAATTATGAAATCGTAAGGGTAACTGTTTTTTGTTAAAATTTCGAAGATTAGATTGATATTTTTGTTATAAAAGTGTGATTCTGAAAAGTATATAGTCAACCATTAAAAAATTTAAAATCGTTTTTATGAGTTAAACTATGGTTTGAGAGAAAGTTCAAAATTCGTCCCGAAGCATAAAATTTTTTAAACCAATCATTTTTAATAAAACTTTTGTCAAAAAGTCATTTTAAGTCTAAAAAGGTTGTTTCACTATTAACTGACTCTTCTAACGTAAATTTTAGACTATCACCTTTTTTGTTGAATTCTTCCAACAATTATTGTTTAATGCGGTTCTTTTTTATGCACAAATTTCTTTTTCTTATTATCATTTATCTTTATTAAATTATTTTAAATAAAGATTTAGGATTACAATAAAAAATTATTTTAACCATAATTACTAAAAGATAAAAAAATTTTTAAATTAACCTAGGGGTAAAGTCACATGCAGAGATTAGGAGATCAGGGGAAAAGAATAGACCAATCAAAAAATGCTTTCCAATGTGGCCAATTATCTAATTTGTATATTCTATTTCTCAATCTCCTAATCTTCTACATGTGACTTCACCCTGATGACATTTTATACCGACCGTACTTCTTTCTGAAGTACAAACTTCCCTTTTCTTTCGCATTAATTCTAACTCCAATACACTCGAAAAAAAATTTATTTGAATCAAATAACCGATTACTTTGCTATTATCAAATAAATATTTATTCGTATTTTGGTCATCTTTTTTTGTCATTTCAAGTCGTTGCGAAAGACTGACATATACCTATCATTAATTTTCTGTCATAAATTATCGTATAACCAAATTGTTTAAAATTTTTTAGATAGTTTCAAAAAACTGTTCAAAAACACAATAAAAGTCGATTTTTTTGAGATTATCTAAAAAATTTTAGCCAATCTAGTTATTCTGATTTCGTATTCGGATTCAGCGGAGAAAAATACGTAGAAATACATGAGCGTAGTGTCCCGGAAAAAAGGAAAAAATTTTTTTTGCGTTACGAAAAAATCACACACTTATCATTAATTTCATTACATAAATTTCCGTAAGGGACACCTGCCAATTTTCATTTTTTAAATTCGCGGTTTTATATAAAAGAATATTAATACTTAATAAAAATTTTAATTTCAATTCTTGTAATTTAATTGTTCTTCAAATTTCGAGCTTTCATTCCAAAACATAAAATTTTATTGGTTTATAAAATATTTTTAGTTCAAGGTTTTATACCGATAGGCTTTGTTGACTTTCATATTTCCCTAGTAACAAATAGAATTATTAGACTTGCAATACATACAGATTAAAATTATTTTGAAGTTTTTATTTCTTGGAATTACAGTTGCCACTCAATAATTTTTGCCCACCCTACAGCTATTAAAGGCTTTACAAAAAGTTTTGTATTTTGTTTATTAGTAAAGTTACAAGGTTCGCAAAGATCTGATTTGAAAGCTCATTTCTTGAGCTTTAACACTATATAAAAGAAATGTTTTTAGAAATGTTTAATTAATGTTATGTCAAAACAAAATTTTTCATTTTTTTTTTTTTTGTTTTTTAAAGTGATACAGTTTCTTAAGAAATCATCGCATTTTAGTTGTACTTGTATTATTTAATAGCTAATTTTACCACCTTTTGTTGTAGTGAGTATAAAGTGCGAATTTCTACAATTAAAACTTGATACTATTAAAAACAAAATTTTTTTTATTAATTTTCTGCATTTTAAAATTATTTTTCCTATTCAAAATACCACCAATTTTCATTGAATTAAATTATCTCTGGGAACATAATTCTAAAAAAAAAACTTACTTGTTAATCAACAACATTTTCAGGAAAACGTCAATTGCATGTGATAAAACTTTATTATAATTATTAGCATTTTATTTTTTAACTTATTTACATTGTCGTATCGCTTATCGCACTTAGGTACAAGACAATTTCATCACAATAGGAATATGAGTATATATTTTTCTACTTTAGAGTTAAGGTGAATTTTTTACAGGAAGTTAAAAATGCTTCCAAATACAATATAAACGATTTATAAACTGCGATTTAGATTTTTTTAAACTGTCATTCAAACATTTTTAAACTGACTCATCTGACAGAAGAAAATCCTTTTTAACAATGGGACTAATAGAAATGGTTAATTATTATTATCATGATGTAGCTGGTGAGTTTCAATCTATGAGTTTATGCGATAAAACAGAAACAATTGATCAAAAATTTTATATTTTTTTAGATACTCGAATGAAGGAATGGTTTTTATTGAAGAGTGTTTGGTCACCAATTTTAATAATAACAATCTATATACTCTCTGTTTTTAAATTTGTACCAGATTATATGAAAAATCGTCCAGCCTATAAATTAAACACTTTTATCAAATGTTACAATTTATTTCAAGTTGTAACTAATGCTTATTTAGTTAAAGAATTTTTATCCTGTTATCCATTATTTCGCGCTTTTGAATGTCGACCCAGAGTTTATTCCATTGATTCTTGCGCCATAAAGGTACATTTTTTTCATTAATTTATTTTCAACAACAATAATAATAATAATAAAAATAATTAAATATTTTATCTCAGATTATGAATGCGTCTTATATTACAATGTTGCTTAAAATTGTGGACCTGATCGAAACGGTGATATTTATACTCAGAAAAAAAAATAATCAAGTCACAATTCTACACATGTATCACCACATAAGCACAGTTTTATTTGGGATAGTTTTCTCAAAATATTTTAGTGTCGAGATTGCCTTACTGGTTCCAATTTTAAACTGCTCGGTTCACGTAATAATGTATTCTTATTATTTTCTCAGCAATACTGACGGTCCTATAAAACAAATAATTAATCTTTATAAGCACTATCTCACTATTATACAAATGGTAAGTAACAATTTTTACAAATTTTGTTTGATTTAAAGTATTTAAAACGTAATTTAAAAATTACCTTTTCATTTAACAAAAAAAGACAGTTAATTAATATCGTTGATCTAATTTATCAGTAAACTATATTTAATGTTGTGAATTTAAGTAATTTTATGAATGTATTTGTTTCAGGCTCAATTGGTCATTTTGCTGTTACAATCATTTTTCTATTTGCCAGATCAGTGTCAATTCCCGACAAAAGTCCTTTATGCATGGATATTAAATTTGTTATTCAATATCGGACTGTTTTTCAATTTTTATAAAAAAATTTATGTTGACGGAAAAAGGAAAAAAGCTTGAGTACAGACAGACTGACAGACAGGACAGATATATCATATGTTTTTGATTTAAAAACAAACTGTGGCAAATCATTATAATCAATTGTTAGTGTCAATTATTCACAGTTGATTTTATTTTCTTTTCCACATTTTTGCTTTTGTTCACTTATGAAGATTATCAATTAAGTCCTTAACAACTGTACAAAACTTTCAACTCTTTTTTTTTCACTCTAAATCGAAATGCTCAATTAATATCTTGATGCTTCTCTTAAATTTCTGAATTATATGTCAAACATCTAGATAACTAATTCAAGCATTCAGTTATTTTTATGAATTTGCTTAAGTGTATTGATACTACTAAAAACTGGTATTCAAAAAAATAAATGAAATTATAGTTTAAGTTGATTTATTTACGTAAAAAATTTCCTTGACTATATCTAATGATTATTGTATAAATTAACTTTTAAAAATAAGTTAGTTGATGGGCACGTGCAACGTGATACTACCAAAGACGTCATTGCAAATAATAATAATAATAATAATAATAACAATAATAATTTACAAAACAGCAAAAATTTTAGTTTTCCATACAATGCGTGACAAAATACAGTGCAAGGAAAGAAATGAATTTCAAAATATTCTAAAAGAAAAGACTTGGCCATTACAATTCTCTGCAGCTATAAGTGGTACATATAAATTAAATTACTCTACTAATTGTTTGTTAATTGATCTTCTGTAACCTTCTTAAAACAGTAATCAATTATCCAAATAGTTAATTAGGACGCTTTAACTTCTACAATTTTTTTACGTACATTACATATTCTACCTCTAAAATTAAAATAACACCTCAATTTCCGATCTCTGGTTCCACAGCCATCGGGGTGAAGTCACATGCGGAGGATTAGAGGATCTGAGGAATAGAATAGACGAATAAAGAAATGCTTTCCAATTTAACCGATTACTCTGTATGACAGTGAAAAATTACTTTGAATCAAACCTATTATCGTCATAAAAACCGAAAAAAAAGTGTATTAAATTCCCCCAGCCCCCAAAATTTCATTTTAGAGTTAAAAAATAGTTTTTCTGCAGTTTTTGTATAAAATATACTGTTAGTTCTTCATTTTTTATTTGATTTAAATTTTTTTTTTATTTTAAAGCTGAGAAACGAAATTTTTTATTCCTAATAGATGTTTTATTTTTTAAATAAAATTTATAGTAGAAAAAGAGTAAAAAAGTTTGACGATTGGCATTTTTTTGGAATTTTTTTAACTTTGACAATGATTTACGGTCTAAGTTTATTTAGAATGATTTTTTCTGTTCTGAATTGTTTAAAGTGTATATTTAATTCTGCGTGAAATGAGCTATTTTTGAATTTAATTAGTGAAAAGTTATTGCATGCTCTGTCTTTATAATCACAGTATTTTTCGGGAAAATCAAATTTCAAAAATTTTGGTGCCTTTCTTAATTTTCAAAATTTTACCGAAATTTACTAAAATAAATATAAAAAAATTGCTAGAAGATAATAAGTACCACTTACAACAATTAAAGAAAGCAAAAAAATGAAAGTAGTACTACTGTTCTTTACTTAAATAAAATTCTGCGATTTTTAAGACAAAAAATGCAATAACTCAGCCAATTTTTTACCAATTTAATTTAAAAATAGCTCATTCGACGCAGAATTAAATACACTTTAAAAAATCGAAAACAGAAAAAACATTCTAAATTAACTTATACCGTAAATCATTGTCAAAGTTAAAAAAATTCAAAAAAAAAATCACAATTGTCAAACTTTTTTACTCTTTTTCTATCATAAATTTTCGTCAAAAAATAAAACCTCTATTAGGTATAGAAAGATTCGTTTCTCAGATTTAAAAATAAAAAATAAAATTTTAATCGGATCAAAAATGACAAAGTAACAGTATATTTTATACAAAAACTGCAGAAAAACTGTTTTTTAGCTCTAAAATGAAATTTTTGGGGTTGGGGGTGGGGAAATTTAATATGTATAATTTGTTTAGTTTTTCATGACAAACAATTTAAGCTAGGTCCGATTAAAAGTAATTTTTTGTTCTCATTTTTTGTAACACAGTGTTATCTGATTGGTCTATTTTATTCCTGTGATCCCCTAATCCTTTGCATCTGACTTCACCCTCAAGCTTAAGCCTAACGCACAATGAATCGTAATCGCTAATCCTTAATCGTAAGAATGAAAGGAAGTAGGACAGACACAAATCTCTGTCCTGTTTCCTCCCATTATTACAATTAAGGATTAGCGATTAATGAGATGCGAATAATGAGAGAAAGCAGGACAGAGATATATGTCTCAGTGCCGTAACTAGGGTGGTGCCGGGCGCAGTCCTCGGGGGGGGGGGGGGGGGGCGCAAACTTGGAGAGACGCAACATTTTTTTTATATAAAAAATAAATTAACATTTTTTTTGGCATGTACCAAAAAAATTAGATTGCTTTTTATATCGCTTTTTTCATTACTTTTATTATTGTTCAATTATTTTTTTAGATTTTAAAATATTTTTCTCAAATTTTAATAATATTCTTCAATTTTGAATTATTATTTTTATTTCTTCAAATTTTAGTTATCCTCAAATTCCATGCCTCAATTAAATTCCTAAATTTTCAATTATTTATCCCATCTTTCAATTATTATTTTCAATTTTTATTTTCTGTTATATTTTTGCAATTTTTTTTCACCTTTTAATTAGATATATTAATTATTTTTCAATAAATTTTCTAAATTTTCACTTAGTATCTCAAATTGAAATTAATGCATCCACTTTTTCATGTTTTTATCCTACTTCAATTTTTTTTACAAATTCCAAATACTTTGTCAATTTTTAATTATTTTTGCTTCCTTATAGAGGAAGCTTTGTGATCGTTAAGATTTTCGATTTTCCAAAAATAGTCTAAATCGGCTCATTTTCATCTAAAAAGAGTAAATTTTCATTCCTAAGCAAATGTCCAGATGTATGTGTGTGTGTGTGTGTGTGCGTGTGTGTGTATAGCGTTTTTTGTCGCCAGGATATCTCGAGAACGCTTCAACGGATTTCAATAAAATTTGGATGACTTTTTAAGCTCGTGAATATCTAAATTTGGACACAGGGATTTTTGAAAATACCCAATCAAATTTTGTTGAGCACCTTTTTTCATCGAAAAAAATCGTTTTTTGCCAAAATTTTTTTTGGAAGCTAAAAATACAACTTAATGAATAAAAAAATCATATTCCTTATCTCAAAACGAATCGATTGACCTATATAACTTTTATGATTGATCAAAAATTCGTAAATTAATTGATGTTTTTTCATTTTTTTATTTATCTCCCACCGGTCGCGAAAAACCTAAGTTACGGCTCTAAATAAAAGAAATAGTTAATCCGTTAGAGCCAAATTGTGTAGGTTTTTGATTTTTAAACAAAATATACACACTTGAGAAAATATTTTTAACATGAACAAAACACACTTTATAAAAAATACAAGTCTAATGAATTTAATACCTTAAAAAACGGAAACGTCAAAATTAAAAGTAAACATCGCACTAAGCAGTGACACCGCCAAACGTGTTGTCATGTTAAATGCAAGAGACAAACTGACGAAAAATAATACAGAAGTTACAAATTCAGAAAGACTAAGGAAAATAAACGTAAACCGATATTGACAAATTCAAAATAATAAACAAGAAATTGAAATAATGAGCCTGGTGAATAAGTTCCCTAAAGGGGTAATAATAATAATAACTAAAAATAATAATTCTACCAATTGTTTAAACAAATTATTATTGTTTAATTTCTACTTTTTATTAAATAAAACCAAAGAGCTGAAAGTTTTTCTTCATTTTTCAATTTTTAAATGAGGTAATTTTTTTTTAAACACATGTAATAAGAGCCCATAATTATGGCAAATAAAAAATTTGATTTAATTAATATATGAAAAAAAATTTTGATTTTTGAGGGGGGGTATAAATAATTTCTGAACGTTCCCTTTAGGGAACGTTATTTTTTTACGGCTCTGATATGTTTGTCCTGCTTCCTCTCATTCTTACGATAAAGGATTTAGTGATTACACGATTCATTGTGCGTTAGGCTTTAGATATGACAAGGACAGATGATACAGTAGAGCGTCTCTAGTTTCAAGGTCCTATTGTTTCAAGTTTCTTCTATTCCAACCCCCCACCACGTAACCAAATCATGGCGTCGGTAAATACTAAATACTTGATAAAGGCGGTAAATTTAAAAACACTTACGAAAAATGTTTTCTATTATTATTAAGTAATCAATTTTATATTTTAATATAATTGAGCGTCCGGATCAAATAACTCGATCTGCGCTTGGTGGATAATATTCAAGCCAGCCAAGCTCGGCAAAAAGTGCCAAAATTAAAAGTCGAAATTTTAATTTTTCAAAAACGGAGTCTTGTAGAGAACAAAATTGTGCAACTTTCTTGTCATTAACATTTTTTTATAGGAGTAATATTTTTAACAATAATAAACAAAAAGTGAAAAATTTTTGTTTTCAATTTTAATTAACTTTTAAAACATAACTCGTCATATCTCGGGTAAATCCTAATGAAATTGAATGAAACTTGGTATACTTATGCATCTGAGTCCAGTGAAGCCCACTGAATGATTGAAAACATAAAAAACATTCATTCTTCAATTATTTTTTAATAAAAATAAAGACCTATTTATAAACGATTCACTGAAAAATACTGAGTGTGGAAGTTTTTTGTTTTTGCCCTAACAAAAAAGTTAAAGCTGGAAAGTTTTTTATTAATATCCAAAGCAGTTTTCTGGAAAGTTTCATGTTAATTGTACTATTAATAACGAAGATATTCAATTATTAAGAAACCACGCGTCGTGATTGTCGTGAAACATTTTCGGTAGTCTCCACACAAAGGACAGCGCATTGGAAATTGCCTATTTTCAGGCGCATGCTTTTTATAAATATAAGTTTAAGCAATAATATTATTGCCTTTTTTGGCATAATATTATAAAAGTAAATTGGTAATTTTCTATCTCCTTACATATAAATTATTTAAACAAATAACAAACATATTTGTCGATACAATAATTTACCTTATCTTGAGTTTTGAATTATTTACTGAGCAAGAAAAATATTTACGGAAAATTATTGTATCGACAAATATGTTTGTTATTGTTTAAATAATTTATATGTAAGGAGATAGAAAATTACCATTTTACTTTTATAATATTATGCCAAAAAAGGCAATAATATTATTGCTTAAACTTATATTTATAAAAAGCATGCGCCTGAAAATAGGCAATTTCCAATGCGCTGTCCTTTGTGTGGAGACTACCGAAAATGTTTCACGACAATCACGACGCGTGGTTTCTTAATAATTGAATATCTTCGTTATTAATAGTACAATTAACATGAAACTTTCCAGAAAACTCCTTTGGATATCAATAAAAAACTTTCCAGCTTTAACTTTTTTGTTAGCCCAGTAAAAAGGGAATTTTTGAGAAGGCAGTTTGGCTAGTTGAGCAAGCCGTCTGCTCTAATGTCCGAACGACATTTGGACAATTGGGCTGGTTGCTCAATCATCCAATGCATTATGTCCAACAATCCACCAGTTATTTCGAGCTTAAAACTGAAGAAAAGCGACTTTAATTATTGAGGAAACACTAAGAAACGTTAAATTATGCATAAATACAAAAAAATAGATAGTAAAAATACGTATATATAAAGAATAAATAGCATTGCAGAAAAGCCATGATTTATTCCGACACAGGGAGCAGAACTGCTGACTAGCAAAATAGATGTAGCCAATCAAACTTTAGTCTCTAGCAGCAACTAATTTTTGATTGGCTACGTCTATTCTGCTAGTCAGCAGTTCTGCTCCCTGTGTTGGAATAAATTATGACTTTTCTGAAATGTTATTTATTCTTTATATACGTATTTTTATTATCTACTTTTTTGTATTTATGCATAATTTAACGTTTCTTAGTGTTTCCTCAATAATTAAAGTCGCTTTTCTTCAGTTTTAAGCTCGAAATAACTGGTGGATTGTTGGACATAATGCATTGGATGATTGAGCAACCAGCCCAATTGTCCAAATGTCGTTCGGACATTAGAGCAGACGGCTTGCTCAACTAGCCAAACTGCCTTCTCAAAAATTCCCTTTTTACTGGGAGGGCAAAAACAAAAAACTTCCACACTCAGTACTTTTCAGTGAATCGTTTATAAATAGGTCTCTATTTTTATTAAAAAATAATTGAAGAATGAATGTTTTTTATGTTTTCAATCATTCAGTGGGCTTCACTGGACTCAGATGCATAAGTATACCAAGTTTCATTTAATTTCATTAGGATTTACCCGAGATATGACGAGTTATGTTTTAAAAGTTAATTAAAATTGAGAACAAAAATTTTTCACTTTTTGTTTATTATTGTTAAAAATATTACTCCTATAAAAAAATGTTAATGACAAGAAAGTTGCACAATTTTGTTCTCTACAAGACTGCGTTTTTGAAAAATTAAAATTTCGACTTTTAATTTTGGCACTTTTTGCCGAGCTGGCTGGCTTGAATATTATCCACCAAGCGCAGATCGAGTTATTTGATCCGGACGCTCAATTATGAATTGAGTTTATTGACTAATTAAACGAAAATTAACAATATACATATGAAAATTGTGATAAATGTAAAAAATACTTACGAAAAACAGATTTTCTATAATTATTAAGTAATTAATATTATAATAAAAAGTTTCATTGTAACTCATACTAATTTTCTTCAAAGCAAATGTAAGTTTTTTATTCTACAACAAATTTACATATTCATGTTTATATTTTCGCAATCTCCAAAATTTATTTAAACTAGCCCGCCTGTCTACGTCATTTGCAGTAACATACTGCGCAACAATTACCCCTGATGGGCCTCGAGTCTATCGTTTCAAGTACCCCCAAAATGTTGAAACTAGAGACGTTCTACTGTATAACTGAACGTCAAACCTTACAGTCTTACATCAAGAAGACTTCTTGTCTTACACATATATTTTTAGGACAACACATCCTGTTGACACAAAAACATATAGCATCAACGAAGTGGGCACACATGTCTAAAATACATCCTTAATACGTCTTTTGGACATGTGTGCCCACTAAGGAGGAATATTTACACATTTTTAATTTCTAAATCACTTGGGACTATTTTATTTTATACTAAAACACGACGACAATGTGGGTTTAGAAAATTTGTTTGTGATGAAACAGATGATTGAAACAAAGACACCAGGTGGCGCCCCATCAATGTCTATTCTGTCTTTTTTTCAATTATTCGTTTCATCAGAGCCAAATTTTCTAGCCCAAATTGTCGCCGTGTTTTTACGTCGATATTGGACACGTTACCTTTAATGTCGAATAAAAACAGAAATCTAAAATTTTAATTGTTATTAGCCTGCCTTACTGGACTAGGGTTTGGAAGCACCGTTTACTGGACGTCTCCAGCAATACCTCATCTAACCAGTAGCCAGTCAAGATTAAGAATAACTGCTGACGAAGCATCCTGGATAACTTCATTAGTGTCTTTAGGAGAAATAGTCAGCTTTCTCCTCTATCCGCTTCTTATCAACAGAATTGGACGAAAGTACACTCTGCTACTGTGTGCCATTCCCCAAATCTTATCATGGCTTTTAACATACTTTGCCACTAACGTCTATCACCTCTATTTGGCCAGGATTCTATCAGGTGTAGGTTACCAGACCGGGTTTATTGTAGAAATCATCTACGTAGGTGAAATTGCTGAAAAGAAGATCAGAGGATTCCTAATAGTTTTTGGAAAAATATGTTTTACCCTCGGATCCCTAATCACTGTTATTCTCGGAGCTTTTGTCTCTTATGATAACATGAATCTAGTATTACTTCTTATGCCATTTTTGTTCATTTTGACATTCTCTTTCATGCCAGAATCTCCGTACTTCTATTTAAAGAATAACAGAGAGAAGGATGCTCTTCAGAGTCTTGTCAAGTTACGTGGAAGTCGAGATCTAAAGGGGCTAGAATTTGAAATTGATAACATAAAGAAAGGAATGACTAAGGATGAATTTTCCGACAAAAATTCACTGATAAAGTTATTAAAGATGAGGAAAAATCGAAGAGCGTTATTAATTACCTTTCTTGCTGCTATGAGCGTCTCTCTTTCTGGTGCTTTGGCAGTTGGAGCCTACCTGCAGACTGTTGTCAGTTATGTTGACACTGTTTTCAAACCTGAACACACGACGATTTTGATTATCTTGGTGGTATTGATATCGACTATTTGTATCGCTCCTTTGCCCGACTATTTAGGTAGAAGAATTATGACACTGCTGTTTGGTGTTCTTACAGCTCTTGGTTCAGCCACAGTAGGCATCTCTTTGTTTTGTAAATACTACCTCAAGACTGGAGATTTGTCCTCGATTTCTTGGATTCCATTAGTTGCTCTAACGATTTATATAACTGCCAGTAATCCTGGTTTATATTGCATTAGTAGCATCTTGATGTCTGAGCTTTTCACAGTGGATGTAAAGTGTCTAGCTACTGCTATAATACAAATCATATCATATATTTTCTTATTTCTACTGAAACTGGGCTTCAAGCAGTTGATTGACTTCTTGGGGATTTACGGACTCTTTGGGATATTTAGTGCCTCTACTATTGTCGTAACCTTGACTAATTTTATAATTATGCCGGAAACCAAGGGAATGTCGTTAGAAGATATTCAGAAATTGTTATAAAGAATCAGAGAAAGTATTAAACTTTCTTTTTTTTTTAGTCAAGACCTTTCCTAAATATGTTTCAACTTTCTGTATGCATGCATCCAATATTATCGAATTAAGATTACCTTCTGTTTAATATTATGTTTGAAAAATCAATTATATTAATTGTATAAAAAATATTGTATACAAAATATCTAAAACACAAATTGTATTTGAAAAATAATAAACAGTTAGTAAATAAAAAAGTACAAATGTTAATTGTATTAAAAACATTAAATAACCTAATTCTTCGGCAGTTTTTCAACTCCAGCTGACTTGTCGGAAAACATTTTGACCCTAAAGTTGCATCCCTTGGAAGATATCTATTAAAACTTGTTTGGGGTCCTTCAGTGACCATTTTTCATAAATATAGGCAAAATGAGGCGCATGAATATTCCCTAAATCTCATTTAGCATAAATCCCATTAAGCCTAAAATCAAAAAGCCTAAAATGCATTCAGCCAAAATTCCATTTAACCTAAATTTCATTTAACCTAAATCGCGTTTAACTTAAATTCCATTAAACCTAAATTTCATTCTACCTAAATCCCATTCAATCTAAATTCCATTTAACCTAAATCTCATTTAACCTAAATCTCATTTTACCGAAATTCCATTTAACCTAAATTCCATTTAACCTAAATTCCATTTAACCTAAATTCCATTTAACCTAAATCCCATTTAACCTAAATCCCATTTAACCTAAATTCCGTTTAACCTAAATCTCATTTAACCTAAATCCCATTTAACCTAAAACACATTTAGTATAAATTCCATTTAACCCAAAATGCATTCAGCCTAAATCTCATTACACCTAAATCCCATTTAACCTAAATCTCATTTAACCTAAATTCCACTTAACCGAAATCCCATTTAACCTAAAACGCATTTAGTCTAAATTCCATTTAACCTAAAATACATTCAGCCTAAATCCCATTTAACCTAAATTCCGTTTAACCTAAATCTCATTTAACCTAAATTCCACTTAACCTAAATCCCATTTAACCTAAAACGCATTTAGTCTAAATTCCATTTAACCTAAAATGCATTCAGCCTAAATCTCACTTCACCTAAATCCCATTTAACCTAAATCTCATTTAACATAAATTCCACTTAACCTAAATCCCATTGAACCTAAATTCCATTTAACCTAAATCCCATTTAACCTATATTCCATTTAACCTAAAAGGCATTCAGCCTAAATCTCACTTCACCTAAATCCCATTTAACCTAAATCTCATTTAACCTAAATTCCACTTAATCTAAATCCCATTTAACCTAAAACGCATTTAGTCTAAATTCCATTTAACCTAAATACCATTTAACCTAAAACGCATTGAGCCTAAATCTCACTTCACCTAAATCCCATTGAACCTAAAAATTTTTTTAATTTAAGAATAAATATAGTTGAATCAAGTAAAGTTTTAGGTTCAATGGGATTTAGATGAAGTGAGATTTAGGCTCAATGCGTTTTAGGTTAAATGGAATTTAGGTTAAATGGGATTTAGGTTAAATGCAATTTAGGTTAAATGGGATTTAGGTTAAGTGGAATTTATGTTAAATGAGATTTAGGTTAAATGGGATTTAGGTGAAGTGAGATTTAGGCTGAATGCATTTTAGGTTAAATGGAATTTAGACTAAATGCGTTTTAGATTAAATGGGATTTAGGTTAAGTGTAATTTAGGTTAAATGAGATTTAGGTTAAACGGAATTTAGGTTAAATGGGATTTAGGCTGAATGCATTTTAGGTTAAATGGAATTTAGACTAAATGTGTTTTAGGTTAAATGGGATTTAGGTTAAGTGGAATTTAGGTTAAATGAGATTTAGGTTAAATGGGATTTAGGTGAAGTGAGATTTAGGCTGAATGCATTTTAGGTTAAATGGAATTTATACTAAATGCGTTTTAGGTTAAATGGGATTTAGGTTAAATGGAATTTAGGTTAAATGAGATTTAGGTTAAACGGAATTTAGGTTAAATGGGATTTAGGTTAAATGGGATTTAGGTTAAATGGAATTTAGGTTAAATGGAATTTCGGTAAAATGAGATTTAGGTTAAATGAGATTTAGGTTAAATGGAATTTAGATTGAATGGGATTTAGGTAAAATGAAATTTAGATTTAAAGGAATTTAGGTTAAACGCGATTTAGGTTAAATGAAATTTTGGTTAAATGCAATTTAGGTTAAATGGAATTTTGGCTGAATGCATTTTAGGCTTTTTGATTTTAGGCTTAATGGGATTTAAGCTAAATGAGATTTAGATTCATGCGCCTCAGCAAAATCCCCCGAGCGCTTTTTTTTAATTCAATTTTTTGTGTTTTTACGCAAAATTAAAAAAACAATTAGTTTTTCATGATTACATTACTTGGTTTTAAGTGGTCTAATATTGTTAAAAAATATAAAAATATTTAACAGAAAATATAAAAAAAATCTGATTTCTATTATAAATCCGTTTTTAATAACTCCTTGAGTAAAGAGTGATTAAATATTTGAATTTATTTGGAAAATAGTTAAAAAATAAACTTGGCTAAATAACAAATTATTTTACGCATAGTTTGAAAATTTAGACATTTGTTTAAAAAATTAATTTTCTTGGAAATGTTTAATATGCTGCAGTTGGTTAAATAAAACCAGTATATTGATAATTATATTTATCAACAACATTGAGCTAAAGTTTTCAATAAAATAAATGCCGCTTGTTACCTAATATGCTATCAACGGGGGCCACTAATAATTTTTCATTTATAAAACATCTTGCTGAATTTTCGTTGCATTATGATTTTTAGAATATATTAAAGTTAAATAATAAGAATTTTAAAATAAAAATGTGTGTTATTATCTTTAAAAAATTAAGATGTATGCTTTCCCAGCTTCATATCTTGTTTTTTTTCCAGAATAATTTTCTGACTCGACTTTCAAATTTCTATATTTTTATAGCTAACCGTCCAATAGTTTGCGTTTCACATACCATTAAATTACCTTTTCTATTTTACATTAATTTTTCCTTGACCATTTGCTATCTAATCATGAAACGAAACAACATTTAAAAGTATACTTTAATGGGAACGAATGACGTGATAATAAAGACGCTAACAGGTGCTATGATGATTTACCAACAGCAATAGTTTTAGTTTCCAATATCATGCATGAAACCATCTTAATACAACCAACGGAAAAAAGTGAATTTCGAAATGTTCCAAAAAAGAAGAATTGGCCACTACAATTTCCTGCAGCCATAAGCGGTATACTATGTTTACTTACAATTTTTAAATCAATTGCTTGTAAAAGCTTTACAAAATATGAAAATGAAGAAAAATTCTCTATCCTCGTCAGCACCCCTACTATTTGAGGCGCAAGCAGTTCAACTTAAAAATCCGAAAATTTTTTTTTATTTTATGCAAAATCCTCGTTTAACTACCGTTCGTGCAACTATCCCAAGTAGTCAATTACCTAATTGGGAAATTAGCCGATAAGAAAAATGTTGACAATAGTGCCACACTGAGAAAATAAATCTCTAGCAAAGCTGCTTAATATCTCGGCTAAAGGGTTATTATGTAAAAACACATAAGATCCCACACAGCAACAGAAATTCCCTGAATTTTCCCTGAATATTGGTCCACATTTCCCGAATATTCGAACCTAATATTCAGGGAAGTTTCGTGGAAGCATCAAAATGTCCGCCATAAAGAATATTGGACGCTAAATTTCCCTGAAAATGTATTTCTAATTTTCAGGGAATTTCCGAATCTAATATTCCTAGAATATTCAGGGAAAGTTAAAAAAATTTTCCAAAATTTTTTTGATCTGGTAATTGATAAAAATTGTATGTCATATTTGACACCCGTAGGATTCTAGAACATTAAAAACTACTGCGCAGCCGTAAGTGTCACAGAAACCAAGTTCGACCATTGCGCATCATGTACAGAAGATTTACGAATACTGTGAATATTGAAGGAATATTAGATGCGGAAATTTCCTGAAAATTAGAAATACATTTTCAGGGAAATTTAGCATCCAATATTCTTTATGGCGGACATTTTGATGCTTCCACGAAACTTCCCTGAATATTAGGTTCGAATATTCGGGAAATGTGGACCAATATTCAGGGGAAATTCAGGGAATTTCTGGTGCTGTGTGGGATATGACTAACGGAAAATAAATGATACTTGCTGTCACATCCGAGTTGAAATGGTTAAAATCCAATAGCTAAAAGTAGCCATTCGAAGATATTGCGGTAACCAAATCGACGTTTGCACAATTTTAACAAGTTTTACTGTTAAAACTGCATACCGGGTTGTTTGTATACAAACAGCATGATTCTGGTGCGCTAGCGTTTACGTTTGACTGACAGCCACAGCCAGGGTTGGGTGCGTATATTACCTGATGTATATTACATGGTTTAAGGGTGAAATCTCATGTAAGCAGAAAGCGTAAAACCGAAAGCAGAAATCATGAAAGTGAGAGAGGTATGTAGATATCATTGTCTCTCTCACTCTTACATGGATGTGAGTGACATGGGATTTTACCCTTGTACTGTATACTGTATAATACATACGTATTATACATAGTATCTATGTCCTACTCTCTCTCAGTCTTACGGTACAGCCACAGCTATTGGCTGCCTGCAGGTTACTATGGCAACGCATATAGAATCGTAAGACGTAAAACCTAAAACTTAAGAATGAAACTGAGAGAGAGTAGGACAGACAATATCTCTGTCCTACTCTCTCTCAGTCTTAAGCTTTTAGTTTACGTGTTACGATTTCATCTGCCTTGGCCTAAGCTGTGACCGCCCCATAACCTAACCTCAGAGGTGACAGGCGAAAACGTCAAAAATACAATAATATATTTTGATTAGAATTGTGCTACACGTAAACTAGGTACTTTTACTCAATATGTGTTTTAAATATAATTTCTGTATCTATTTCAAAAATACGTATACTTTTTAACACACAAAGTAATCCAAGAAATTTACTAACGCATTTTGAATATTTTTAATGAAGAAGGTAAGCTATCGTAACCGATTAAATTAACAAGATTCTACAGGGACTCATAATCATATTTATTCGGTTACGATAAACAAAGTGCTTTGCAGGTGCTATATTAGCTGCCATACTCGGCTAATATTAATCAAATGGTTGTTATATTTAGTCAACTTATTTTCTCAGTGCAAAAATGTTGACAAGTGTACGGCAAATGTTTGCAACAGTAGGGATTTATGACAGCATTCATAAAATATTGGCACAATCTTTTCCTCATTTCTGGCGTTGATATCTAGTGCCAACAGCCGATTTTGAATGATTAAAATCACTTGAACATTAATCTTAATATCATCAAAACGAGAAATCCCAAAAGGACTGATCTGAAACTGTTTTTAGCCTGTCTGCCGGGACTGGGATATGGAACTGTCGTTTACTGGACATCACCAGCTGTGCCTCATCTAATAAGTAGCCAGTCAAGTTTCACTTTAACTAATGACGAAACATCCTGGGTAATTTCTTTATTCAATTTAGGAGGGGTCTTCAGTCTTCTATTTTATCCGCTAAGCATGAACAGAATAGGACCGAAGTATACGATATTACTAAGTGTCATTTTACAAGATATCTCCTGGCTTTTAATTTACTACGCAACCAATGCCTACTACCTCTATTTCTCCAGATTTTTATCAGGAATAGGCTACAATGCCGGATTTTTCGCAGCAGTCATCTACGTAGGTGAAATTTCTGATAAGAAAATTAGAGGGTTTTTGATAACCTTGGGCAAGCTGTCATACGGTTTTGGATGTCTACTAGCTGTTCTACTTGGTGCTCTTGTCAGCTACGACAACATGAACCTGATACTGCTTCTTATATCGGCTTCGTTCATTGTGACATTCTTGTTTATGCCAGAATCTCCGTATTTCTATTTAAAAATGAACCGAGAAGATGATGCTTTTCAGAGTCTTGGCAAGTTACGTGGAAGACGAGATGTAAGAACGCTACAATTGGAGATTGATAATATGAAGAAAGGAATGGTAGAACAAAAATCATCAGAAACACATTCGCTGGTGAATTTAATTAAGTCGAGAAAAAATCGAAGGGCCATGATGATTAGTTTTCTTGCATCTATGAGTATCATTCTTTCTGGTTCTTTCACAGTTCCTGCCAATTTGCAGTCAATTATTGGTTACAATGAGACTACTCTAAAACCTGAATATGAGACGGTTGTAGTTACGTTGGTGATACTGATATCGACTATTTTCATCGCCCCTATGCCAGATTATTTAGGCAGGAGAATTTTGACTCTATGGTTTGGAATTTTCACTGCCCTTGGTTCAGCCGTTGTAGGAGTCTTCTTCTTTTGCAAATATTACCTTAAGACTGGAGATCTTTCCACAATCTCTTGGATTCCGCTGGTTGCTTTAACGGTTTATCTAGTTGCCGGTAATGCTGGTTTGTTGTGTATAAATGACATTCTGATGTCTGAGCTTTTCTCATCGGAGATCAAGAATACAGCTACTGCGATAATAAACATTGTGTCTTTTATTTTAATCTTTCTTCTAAATTTGATTTTTGAACGGTTGATTGGGTTGATGGAGATTTATGGAATTTTTTGGATATTCAGCGTCTTTTCTTTTCTCGTTACCTTGGCTAATTTTATTATTATGCCGGAAACTAAGGGAATAACTTTGGAGGAGATTCAGAAAGTACTATAAGAAATCGGACTGAAATATGTTTTTCATCTATCTGCATGTATCCACTATACGTTCCTATAATCTAGATTGTTAAAAATCGTACAGAAACTTCACACTGGAAAGATTGAAATAAATGTACTTTCAATCCATACAGATTGAAATTCACATGCCTTCAATCCGTAGAGTGTGAAATTCAAATTAATTCACTCTGCACAGATTGAAATGAATAAGCTTTAAATCTATACGGTTTTTGTTACCGGAAATGGAAATAAACTTTATTTATTCTTGAAAAATCAAAATTTTAGTTTCTAACATACTAAAAAAATATTAATAATATTTTTAAACTTCCTCAATTTTCAAGAAAATAAGTTCAAAGATAATTTTTATAAACCAAATATCGCTGCTGATTTTGTATAATCAGTGGCGCAACTAGAAGGACAAGGGCCCTGGGGCAAACAAGAAAATGGGGCCCCAATTATATGGGACTGTCCATGAGAAAACGTGCCTTAGCTCCCAAACGTCAATTTTACAGGATGAGCGATTAAAGTTGCAGCAATGCATTGAAACCAATGTAATAGGCCTACGGTCTTTGCTTAATATCACATAAGGTTCTTTAAAACAACAATTTTTTATTTTTGGAAATGAAAAAGCAAGTGAAAGTCTGTCGGTTGACATTAAAAAATCAAAATTTATTTTTTTTTCTCATGGACAGTCACATATGTATATAATAATTATATATAATAATTTACAAATTTAATTCCTTCATTCATTCTGTCCATACCTGACATTTGTCACAAGGTGTTACTTTCTTTTCAAATTTTAAATCTTATTTCACCTTTTTAACATTTTCTCAAATTTTAAATTTATGGCAATTTTAATTTCTTCAAATTTCAGTTAATGTGAACTTGCATTGATTAAAAGTTCAATTAATCCAGATTTCAAATATACTAAATTTGAAGTGATTTAAAAATTTCTTCAACTTTTAATAATTCTTTTCTATTATGATTTTAATTACTTAAACTACAGTTTTGTACTATTTTTATCATATTTCAATTATTTTCTGCAATTTTTAATTATTTTAAAATTATTTCTCTAAATCTTAAATTTACTCTCTAAATTTCTTAGAGTGAAACCTCACTCTTAAAGAGTGAGATTTCACTCCAGGCAAGAGTGAAAATTGAGCCACTCCATATGGAGTGAATGTTCACTCATTGAAAGAGCGAATTTATTCACTCTATAGATAGAGTGACGAGTTCACTCTAATTAGAGTGAATTTTTCAGCTGATTTAAAATGGCGGCTCATTCCTCTTAGATCAAATTTCCCACTCCAATTTTAGATTGGGTAAATTAAAGCTTTTGGAAATTTGCATAACATAACTTTAAAGGAATAATATCTTATTTTTGAAAAATAAAAACAATAAATAAAAATAAATATTGAATCTCTTGAATAACTTTCTGTCAGTACTGTGGTATTTTCGTATTTATTTAGTCTCAAGGATATTTGTTATTTATATTATTTTATAACATTTTATTATATTATATTTACAAATAAATCATACAACCTAATACTAACGCTAAACTTATATAATTAAAATATTTGACGCTGAGGGGTCTCGAACGTGCGACCCCCAGGCCTAAAGCCCAACGCTCTAACCACTATGCTATACGCTCGTTGGTACAAAACTTACGAACTGAAGTTATAAGTTATACGTTCACTCAAAACAGAGTGAAAGTTTCACTCTAAGTCTTGGAGTGAATATTCACTCCAACCACTGGAGTGAATTTCTGCACTCTTTCCATTAGAGTGAGCGATTTCACTCTTTTAGAGTGAACTTTCACTCTATCTGGAGTGAATGTACATCTCACTCCTAAATTAGAGTGAAATATTCACTCTAAGAAATTTAGAGAGTACTTTCTTCAAATTTCAGTCATTTTGTTTAGTTTTTTCAATCACTTTTTCAATTTTAATTATTTAGCCTTTGACATTAAATCAGTTTAATTATTTATTCCTAAATTTTATATTAATTTAAATTAATTTCTTTAATTAACTATCATTTTTGTCGTTTTGCAAATATTTTTTTCTACTTTTAATCAATTTAATAATTTTTAAATTAATTTCCTGAACTTTCAAACATTTATCTAAATTTTCATTATTTTGTTCAATTTTCATTTCTTTTTATTATTTTTCAATTAATTTCCTAAATTTTTTGTTATTATCTCAAATTTACATTATTGTCTTCAATCTACATTTTTTTAAACGATTTTTCAATTACTTTCATTATTTTGTCATAGTTTTTAAAAATTTCGATTATTTCTCTGAAATGTCAATTAAATGCATCAATTTTCGATTATCTCTGCAATTTCTTAATAATTCTCTTTTATTAAAATTTTTTAAGTAATTTTGTAATTATTTTCTTTCAGTAAACATATATTCTATGATTTTTTCAATTATTTCTCTCAAATTTTATTTACTGTCTTCAATTTTTCTTATTTAAATTGTTTTCATCATATTTCAATTTTTTTCTCAATATTAGATTAGTTTCAGCAAATTTCAATTATTTTTTTCAATTTTAAATTAATTTTATCATTTTTTAATTATTTTCCTCGATTGATAATTATTATCCTCATTTTCTAAAATTATCTTCTAAGATTTTTAACAATTCTTCTAAAATTTCAATTATTTTCTTCAATTTTTAATTAATTTCATTTGTTTTTATAATTTTTAAAAATTCTTATTTATTGTCTTAAATTTCAATTATTTTTACCTTTCCTAAATAATTATTCTCATTTTTTTCAATTAATTTTTCTGATTTTCAAGTATTTTTCTCAAATTTCAATTATTACTTTTGTTTAATTCTGCAATTTTTTCAATTATTTATTTCAAATTTAAGTTATTTTTTCAACTTATTATTGTTTTTATCATACTTCAGTTATTTTCTTCAAGTTTTAAATTTTAAAATCATTTTTCAATTATTTTCCCCAATTCTTAATTAATCTTATATTCTTTAAATTATTTTCTAAGATTATTATTTTCTTCAATTTTAAATTATTTTCCTTTTTTTTCATAATTTCAAAAATTTTATACTGTTTAGCTGATATTTTAATTATTTAATTCAATTTTAAATTATTTATAATATATTATTATTATTTTTTTTTAATTACTTACATTCTTTTTCGTAATTTCAAAAATATTTTTAATTCATTATCAGAAATTTCCATTATTTTATTCAATTTTCAATTATATCTATCATTTTCTTATATTTTATGTATATTCTGTATTTTTTGCAATTATTTCTCTTAAATTAAAAATTGTTTTCTTCAATTTTCAATTATGTTTATCTTTTTTTATTTATTTTCTTTAATTTTTAATTATTTTCTTTTTTTTCAGTAATTTTTTAGATTTTCAATTGTTTCTCTTAAATTTCAATTATCTTTTTTCATTTAAAAAAATTTCTGGAATTTTTTCAATTATTTATTTTAAAATTCTTTTTTTTTCAACTTATTATTGTTTTTATCATATTAAAATTATTTTCTTCAATTTAAAATCGATTTAAAATCATTTTTCGATTATTTTCCCCAATTTTTAATTATTCATATTTTTTAAATTTATTTTCTAACATTTTTAAATATTTTTCTCAAATTTCCCATTATTATCTTCAATTTTTAAAAATATTAATTATTTCTGAATTAATATTCTGAACTTTCAAATATATATCATAATTTCCAATTATTTTGTTTAATATTCATTTCTTTTTATCATTTGGCAATTATTTTCTCCACCATTGAACTATTTTTCAATTAATTTCCTAATTGCCAGTTATTATCTGAAATTTAGATTATTGTCATTTATTTTTCATGTTTTAAAAGATTTTTCAATTATTTTCATTTTTGTAGCATAATTTTCATTATTTTGGCATAATTTTCATAATTTTTATTATTTCTCTGAATTATCAATTATTTTAATCGATTTTTGATTGTTTCTGGGATTTTTTAATTATTCTTTTTAATTAAAAGTTTGAGATTAATTTTATATTTATTTTCTTTTTTTTAACACTTATTTTAAGATTTTTTCAATTATTTCTTTTAAATTTTAGTTACTTTTTTAATTTTTCATATTTAGATTATTTTTATCATATTTCAATTTATTTTGTCAATCTTAAATTATTCTCAGCATATTTCAATTATATTTTTCAATTTTGAATTAACTTTATCATCTTCTAATTATTTTCATCGACTGTTAATTATTATTTTTATTTTCTAAAATTTTTAAATATTTCTCTAAAATTTGAATTATTTTCTTCAATTTTTAATTATTTTCATTTGTTTTCATAATTTTAAAAATTTTATTTATTGTCGTAAATTTTATTTATTTTTAGCTTTCTTTAATTGTTTTTTCTAATTTTTAGTTATTCTAATTTTTTCAATTGGTTTCTAAAATCTTCATATATTTTTCTCAAATTTAAATTATTTTTTCTTTATTTTAAAAAACTCTATTATTTCTTTAAATATTTCACTCAAATATCTTTTACTTTTTACAACTTATCCTGATTTGTTTTATATTTCCAATATGTTCTTTAACCTTTATTTCCTTTATTTAAAGTATATTATGTAAATTTTTCAATTATTTTTTCAAATTTTAATTATTTTTTCCAATTACAAATTATTTGTGCCATCGCGCGTTGTTTGATTTAGTCAAACTTTAAATTACTACAATTAGTAAGGTTTTTGGAATTTAAAAAAAAAGGTCTTTTAGTGTTGATTAATGATTAAGATTTTTTCTCCGTGAAAACTTGAAATTCTAGTTTTAAATATGCTGTAAAAATAAAATAAATATTTTAAAACAATTTAAATTTTCCACGGAAAAATTTCATAAATAAATTGGACAAACCAAATCTCGTTGATTTTGTTAATGCAATTCCGAGTTTTTTTTTAGACAAAAAATGAAGTAGAATTTTTTTTTAATCTTGAAAACTTGAAATTCTAGTTTCAAATATGCTATAAAAATAAAATAAATATTTTGGAACAATTTAAATCTTTCACATAGAAATATCATAAAAAAATTGGACAAACCAAATCTTGTTGATTTTATTTATTCAAATCATACTTATACCTATACAAATCAAAGTGCTTTTTGGCCGAAAATTAAAATAAATTTTTTTTCTCTTTGAACACTTGAAATTCTAATTTCAAAAATGCTGGAAAAATAAAATAAATATTTTGGAACAATTTCAATCTTCTACAGAAGAATTACATAAATTTGGTTTGTAAACATTTTTTTTAAAATCCTTTTGTAGTAGATTTAACATGTTCCAAATAATTTTTTGAATTTTTATAGATTATTTGAAACTAGAATTTCAAGTTCCCAAGAATAAAAATATTTTATTTCAATAAAATATTGAAAAAATATTGAAAAATACAACAAAAGACTTTGATTTGAATATACATAATCAGCAGCGAAATTGGGTTTACAAAAATTGTTTTAAAAATCATTTTCTAGGAGATTTAAGATGTTTCAAAATATTAATTAAGTTTTGATGGCATGTTTGAAACTAGAATTTTAAGTTTTCAAGATAAAATAAATTTTATTTCAATTTTCGTCAAAAAAAAAAACATTGATTTAAATGAATGAAATCAACGAGATTTGGTTTGTCTAATATTTTTTATGAAATTATTCTGTGGAAGATTTAAATTGTTCAAAAATATTTTTTTTCATTTTTTTAGTACATTAGAAACTGGAATTTTATGCTTTCAAGAATAAATATATTTTATTTCTATATTCGACAACAAATACTCCGAGTTGAATGTAGAAAATCAGAAGCGAGATTTGGTTTGTGGCCATTCTTTTTTTTGGTGATTTAAGAACAAACTATTTCTTTTATTTTTATAGCATATTTAAAACTAGATTTTAGCTTTGAATTTGACAAAATGTTCTTTAAAAATGATAATAGTGCTAAAAGTTGAGTAAAAATATGTAGATGTAATTATTACGAAAAAATTTGATACATATTCGATTATTCAAAAAATACTTTATCTTTCTTAAAGTTTGTAAAAAATTTTTAATCCCTTTCATATGAGACAAGTCACTCTTTGTTATTTCCTTTTTCTTACAACTAAGTTTAACTAAGCTGTATTATGCGCGTTTGAGTGTTTTTTGGTTGAATTTAATCTTTTTATATTGAAAAAAGTAAACATTGTTAAGTTTAATTTTAAACACTGCACATAATTTAAAAACTTTTAATAAATTACTTAAACTGTTTCTCATGAATTATAGCGAAACTGTGTTTGAAGTGGAAATGTAAGATTCACAACGTGTACAGATTGAAACCTTATTCGTTTCAATCTATGCAGTTTGAATTAGTTTAAATTTCACATTCTATGGATTGAATTCATGTGAATTTCAATCTGTATGGATTGAAAGTACATTTATTTCAATCTTTTCAGTTTGAAGTTTCTGTCCAATTACACTAGTTTACAAAAAAAAAAAAAATTTATGTACATTCAATGTCACTATTTTTTCTTATGTACTACGCTTCTCGTTACTTAAAAATGACATTAAGAAATTTTTCTATGGATAGGTTTCCGAACTATGAAATTTTTTTACTTTTTTTTCGGAGGTGACTTCACGTTTTAGGCCGTATTTCGAGTTACAGACGTCCGATTAAGTTTTTCTAGGTGTCAAATTAAAGGTAATCAAATTCCAAACAATCGCTTTAAACATTATTTTTCAATCGGTTAAATATTTTAAGTGATACAGTCAAAAAAAAAAATAGAAAATTTGAGTTTTTGGCCCAAAATCTGAAAAACAAATTCATTCTACCGCCATGCAAAAATAGAAAACGTCAAATTATGTCCAGTTTTAAATTTTTTACATATATAGCTCACTTTTAGGAAGAAAAAAAATGTATGGATGAAAAAATCTATGAGTTATTATTGAAGTTAATAGCCAGGGTACTGAAATTCTCGTTTTACGCCATTTCGGTATTTTACCTTCTTTTATAGTGATTATGTTGATTAATTTAATGAATACAATATCTAATTAGAAAATGGACTTTTTTCACAGATTTCAAATAATTTTCAGTGCTTTACTAATTCAAATTTGACTGAAAAATTTTTTGGAGTTTTTGACAAGTTGAATACGATGCGCAGAGGTTCAATTTTTGTTGAATTTTGTTCTTTAATAGATGAAAAAGTTTCAAATTAGATATAGAAATATGAAAAATAAATGATAATTGACTGAAAAATTTTTTGCAGTTTTTGACAAATATTTCTGGAGAGGCATAAATTGATTAAAATCTGATTTTTGGACAAGTTGAATTAGATGCGCAGAAATGGCGAAATGGCGTAAAACGAGAATTTCAGTACCCTGGCTTATAACTTCAATAATTACCCACAGCTTTTTTTCATCCATACATTTTTTTTCTTCCTAAAAGTGAGCTATATATGTAAAAAATTTAAAACTGGACATAATTTGACGTTTTATATTTTTGCATGGCGGTAGAATGAATTTGTTTTTCAGATTTTGGGCCAAAAACTCAAATTTAAAATTTTTTTTTGGACTATATCACTTAAAATATTTAACCGATTGAAAAATAATGTTTAAAGCGATTGTTTGGAATTTGATTACCTTTAATTTGACACCTAGAAAAACTTAATCGGACGTATGTAACTCGAGATACGGCCTAAAACGTGAAGTCACCTCCGAAAAAAACGTAAAAAAATTTTAAAAATTCATAGTTCGGAAACCTATCCATAGAAAAATTTCTTAATGTAATTTTTAAGTTTAGAGAACCATAGTACATAAAAAAAAATAGTGGCATTAAATTTACATTTTGTCTGTAAACTAGTGTTATTAACAACAGTGTAGACGTAAAAATACCCCAGTATGCCAAATTTAAAAACTCTAGGTCAAATAGTATGGAAAATAGAGAAAGAGGCACTTTGTTCTAAGTTTTACTGAGATCTAATTGTAAGTTAATGTGGCATCCCATGTCGGCGTAAAAGCACTGGCGGAAAGCGAAAACCATGAGAGAGAGAGAGAACGTGATATCTGCTCTTCTCTTTCTACCGCATAGTTTACACTTTTCGACGACGTTTTTACGCCGACATGGGACGGTACACATACGAACGAGTACCATCCCCTACCGCTCTTAGCTAAACCACCTTGATATTCGTTAAGAGTTAAAAACCATAAATTCTAAACGATTAATATTTTACTGCTTCTAGTATGCCTCACGGGACTAGGGTTTGGAACTAGTATTTACTGGACATCTCCAGCTGTGCCTCTTTTAATAAGTGGCCAATCAAGTATCATCATAACTAATGACGAAGCGTCTTGGATAATTTCCTTATTCACTTTAGGAGGAATCGTTAGTATTCTGGTCTACCCGATGCTAATCGACAAAATAGGACGAAAGTACACGATGCTTTTATCTGCAATCCCTCAGGTTACATCATGGCTTTTAATCTATTATGCGACCAATACCTACTACCTCTATTTGGCAAGAACTTTATCGGGTATAGGCTACAATGCTGGATTTATTATCGAATTTATCTACGTAGGTGAAATTGCTGAAAAAAAGTGCAGAGGATTTTTGATCACCTTGGGAAAGTTAAGTTACTCTCTTGGATCTCTACTAGTTGTTCTACTTGGAGCTCTGGTCTCCTACGACAACATGAACCTGATACTGCTTTTTATACCACTTTTATTTATTGCAACGTTTGCATTCATGCCAGAATCACCATATTTCTATCTAAAAATTAATCGAGAAGAGGCTGCTTTTCAGAGTCTTGCCAAATTGCGTGGAAGTCGAGATGTAAGGGCCCTACAATTGGAAATTGATAACATGAAGAAAGGAATGAATGAACAGCAATTTTTGGAGAGGAAATCGCTTATGAAGTTACTTTGGATGAGGAAAAATCGAAGAGCCTTCTTAATTACTTTTCTAGCTTCAATAAGTATCAGCTGTTCTGGTACTTTGTCAGTTGCTGCCAATATGCAGAAAATTATTGCTTACTATGACACTGCTTTCAAACCTGAACACTTAACAGTTATAGTCATGTTTGTGGTACTAATATCGACTTTCATAATTGCTCCTTTGCCTGACTATCTCGGTCGCAGAATTCTGACCCTGTCGTTTGGAATTTTTAGTGCCCTTGGTGCAACCGTAGTAGGAGTCTTCTTCTTTTGTAAATATCACCTTAAAATTGCAGATCTTTCTGTCATCTCTTGGATTTCGTTAATTGCTTTAACGATTTATATAGTTGCCAGTAATCCTGGTTTAATATCTTTAAATAATATTCTGCAGGCAGAACTTTTCTCAATGGAGGTCAAGAGTTCGGCTACTGCCATTGTCAACATTCTATTTTATTGTTCGCTTTTTGTTCTGAAACTGACTTTTGAACGGATGATGAGGATTTTGGAGATTTACGGACTCTTTTGGATGTTTAGCATCCTTTCTTTTGTCATCACCTTGGCCAATTTTCTTATCATGCCGGAAACTAAGGGGAAGACTTTAGAAGAAATTCAGAAAATACTGTAAAAAAATGGAATAACAGAATTTTACTTTACAAATACATTTTAAAAGTTAAACAGTGATTTGATGATTATTTACTTATGGAAAAAGATGATGTCTGGTTTTATCCGATATTTTTAAATGGAGAAATTTAGAATTCTGTTTTTTTAGGATCTTAGCTGACATTTAAAAGTGACCCACACTTTACTGTCGAATAGCTCAAATAAAATCGGAAAGCACGGGGTTCTAAAAAATGAGTAACTCAATTGGGGATCGTAGAACTGCAATACGCCGATTCGAGAACTTACCTCATACACCACCCAACTTGGAATGACAAGTGTCGTCTCTAAAATCGTACGCTCCACAATAGTCCTAGTTGACCACATGTTAAAAAGTCAACAATAGACTCTTTAAACTCTTTTTGTTCTAAAATTCTGGCCGGTTTGGAAATCAGGTTAGTTCCTCTGGCACCTCTACAAACGATTCTCAATAGTTGCTCTCTATATGCAAATTATAAGGAAAGCAATTATTTGAAATTGTTTGTGGAACTGCAAACGGAACGGTCAATTAGAAATCTGGCAGTTGGCGAGTGATTAATGCACAAAAAAATAAAATTGAACAAATATAATTTTTATTTGGCGTGGTAATTAAAAGAGAGATCACAATAGGACTGATATTTTTTAGCCTCTATCACTGGACTAGGATATGGAACTTGTATTTATTGGACGTCACCAGCTGTGCCTCATCTAACAACCAAAGATTCAAGAATCATCCTATCTAATGACGAAGCATCATGGGTAATATCCTTATTTACTTTAGGAGGTTTCATCAGTGTTCTATTCTTCACGATGATCATCAACAGAATAGGACGAAAGTGTACAATGCTTTTGTGTGCTATCCCACAAGTTTCATCATGGCTTTTAATCTGTAACGCGTCGGATGCCAGTCACCTTTACATCGCAAGGATTCTATCCGGTATAGGTTACATTGCCGGATATCAAACTGAAATCATCTACATAGGTGAAATTGCTGACAAAAAAATGAGAGGGTTCCTGGTCACCATTGGAAGGATAAGCTTCTCCCTTGGGTCCCTAATCACTGTTACGCTTGGGGGTCTTGTCAGCTACGATATCATGAACCAGATACTGCTTCTTATTCCACTGCTGTTCGTTTCAACGTTCTCGTTCATGCCAGAATCTCCGTATTTCTATTTAAAAATTGACCGAGAAGAGGATGCTTTTCAAAGTCTTGCCAAGTTGCGTGGAAGTCGAGACCTAAAGGCGCTACAATTGGAAATTGACAGTATAAAGAAAGGAATGTTTAAGCGTAAACTTTCCAAGACACATTCGTTGATAACTTTGTTTGGATCGAGAAAAAATCGAAAAGCTTTGTTGATCGGATTTCTTTCATCTATGAGCGTCATTCTTTCTGGTACTATCTTAGTTTCTGCTAATATGCAAACAGTTGTTAGTTACAGTGGTTCTGGTCTAAAGCCTGAAATTGCGACGATTTTAGTCATGGTGGCGGTAATGGTATCGACTTTTTTCATCGCCCCGATGCCGGACTATTTTGGTAGAAGAATTCTGACTCTGTGGCTTGGAATTTTTACTGCCCTTGGTTCAGCTGTTGTAGGTGTCTTCTTCTATTACAAATATCACCTCAAGACTGGAGATATTTCCTCGATCTCTTGGATTCCGCTGGTTGCTTTAACGATTTATCTAGTTGCCAGTAATCCTGGTTTATTGAGTATACATAACATTCTAATGTCAGAGCTCTTCTCAGTAAAGGTCAAGAGTTCAGCTACTGCTTTAATAAACCTTATATCTTATGCTTTAGTCTTTTTCATGAAACTAAGCTTTAATCAGTTGCTTGCATTTTTCAAGATTTACGGACTCTTTTGGATGTTTAGTGCCGTTACTTTGGTCATTATCTTGTTAATCTTTTCAATGATGCCGGAAACCAAAGGAAAAACTCTAGTGGGTATTCAGAAAATGTTATAAGAAATTAAATCATTTAATCATTTAAGCGAATAAAAAAAAGTGAAATTCTCTTTATTAAACACTTATTTTTTACTGACAGAAGAATCCATCAGTCGAAGTAAAAATTATATCGAAAAAAAGAAGGAAAATTTGTCCGATGGAATCTGAAAATAGTCCGTCAGGAAATAAAAATCCGGAAAACGTCTAAAATAATCCAAAATTAATTCGATGTAAAAATCATATGCAAGAAAAAACGAAAATTCGTTTAGTGGAATCCAAAAATAGTCCCGCAGTAAATTTCAGATTATTTCGGAGAAATTAAGGATTAAGGTTTTCGAATTCACACAAGACAAATTTCCGACTTTTCTTACATATACTTTCAAACTTCAACGGTCTGCTTTCCGACAAATTCCGATTATTATTTACTGCCGGATTATATTCGGATTCTACCGGACAAATTTTTGTTTTTTCTTAGATAATTAATTAGTCCGAAATTTTAAGCAGGACGGAACCCTGCTTAAAATGTCAGATAGAAAACGGACACAAAAACCGGGTAAATTTTGGACAGAACCGGATATTTATATCCGTTTCTTATCCGTTTTCTGTCCGATATCTCCCGATCTTAATCTGTCATGCATAATTGAAATTAGTTTTTTAATTAAGTTTAGAAGCGTTTTTTATCCGGTTTTATACGAATCGTGTCCGTTAAAGAAAATCGAAATTCCAATCAAACGGTTTTCATCCGGTTTCATCCGAAGTCATGCGTTTTCAATCCGAAAGTCATACGTTCTTAATCCGACTTTTATACGATTTAATCCGAAAAGTTACCCGGTTTTTGTGTCCGTTTTCTATCCGTCATTTTAAGCAGGGAAACTAAGGGGAAGACTTTAGAAGAAATTCAGAAAATTCTATAAAGTCAAATAAAATAATTTTAATTCAAAAGTGCTGTTTAGCATTGTATTTTCAGAAAACTCCTAATTGTATTTCTGAAAAAAAAAACAAATACTTCTATATAAAATAAATCATTTTCGTAATATAAGTTGTTTTTTTGAAAGACTGTTTTGAAAAAGTAATTGTATTTGAAACTTAATAAACAATAAATACATTTTAAAAGCTAAACGGGGATTTGATGATTATTTATTTCCGGCAAATCTGATATCTGCTTCTGACCGCTCTTTGCAAATAGAAATCCAACAATAGGCAACTTAAAGCTGTTTGTTAGAAACAGCTGTATAGAATTCTGTTTTTGTTATTCACGATCTTAACTGACATTTAAAAGTGATCGGCACTTTATTGTCGAATAGCTCAAATAAAATCGGAAAGCAGGGGGGCACACTGAATTGGGAATTGTTGAACTGCGATACGCCATTTTGAGGACTAACCTCATACATCACCAAACTTGGAATGAGCGACGTATCGTAAGTTTTTTTTTGTTTGAAGTACCACTCCGCTCCACTCGGATCCCCTTTGGCCGCTTGATGAAAAGTCAACAGCAAACTTTTAAAAATCCTCTTCGTGTTCTGAAATACTTTGTTTGAAAATCAGGTTAATTCCGCTGATACCTCAACAAACGATTTTCAATACTTACCCTCCATATGCAAATTATAAAGAAAGCAATTATTTAAAATCGTTTGCAGAGCTGCCAGTGGAACCGACATTTGGAAATCTGGCAATTGGGGAGTGATTAAAAGCACAAACAACATCAAATTAACCAAATTTAATTTTTATTTCGCTTGGTAAATTGAACAGATATTACAACAGGACTGATATTTTTCTTCTTTTTTTAGCCTCTTTCACCGGAATGGGATTCGGAGCTGCCATTTATTGGACGTCACCAGCTGTGCCTCATCTAACAAGAATAGATTCAAGAATCTTTCTATCTAATGAGGAAGCATCCTGGGTAATCTTCTTATTCACTGCAGGAGGTTTTCTGAGTATTCCATTCTTTACGATGGTCATCAACAGAATAGGACGAAGGAGTACGATGCTTCTTTGTGCCATCCCACAAGTTTTATCATGGCTCTTATTCTATTACGCGTCAAACACCTACCACATTTACCTCGGAAGGATGCTATCAGGTATAGGTTACACTGCCGGTTATCAAACGGAAATCATCTACGTAGGTGAAATTGCTGACAAGGAGGTGAGAGGATTGCTAGTCGCCATTGGAAGGATAAGCTTCTCCCTTGGGTCCCTAATCACTGTTATGTTTGGGGGTCTTATCAGCTACGATAACATGAACCTGTTACTGCTTCTTATTCCACTTTTGTTCCTTTCAACGTTCTCGTTCATGCCAGAATCTCCGTATTTCTATTTAAAAGTCGACCGAGAAGAGGATGCTTTTCAGAGTCTTGCCAAACTGCGTGGAAGTCGAGACATGAAGGCACTACAATTGGAAATTGACAGTATAAAGAAAGGAATGTTCCAGCGTAAACTTTCGCAGAAAAATTCGTTGATAGAATTGTTTGGAACAAGAAAAAATCGAAGGGCTCTGTTGATTGGATTTCTGTCTTGTATGAGTGTCAATCTTTCTGGTACTTTCTCAATTTCTGCTAACATGCAGGCAATTGTTAGTTACAGTGGTTCTGATTTAAGGCCTGAAATTGCGACGATTATAGTCATGTTGGTGGTACTGATATCGACTATTTTCATCGCCCCGATGCCGGACTATTTTGGTAGAAGAATTCTGACTTTGTGGTTTGGAATTTTTACTGCTCTTGGTTCGGCCATTTTAGGTGTCTTCTTCTATTACAGAGATCACCACAAGGATGTAGATATTTCCTCGATCTCCTGGATTTCGCTGGTGGCTTTAGCGGTTTATCTAGTTTCCAGTAATCCTGGTTTATTGTGTATATTTAATATTCTGATGGCAGAGCTCTTCTCACTGGAGGTGAAGAATTCAGCCATTGCTATAATATTTTCCATATCTTATACATTAGTCTTTTTTCTAAAACTAGGCTTTGATCATGCGTTTGAGTTTTTTAAAATTCACGGAATCTTTTGGATGTTTAGTGCCGTTACTTTGGTCATTACCTCATTTACCTTTTCAATTATGCCGGAAACGAAAGGAAAGACTTTAGTGGGTATTCAGAAAATGTTATAAGAAATCAAATATTATTCTATGTAATATATTTTTGGAACTTTGATAAGTTTATGTGATTTTTTAACAAAATGATCATTATAAGTAATAAAAAATTATGTTGTATTTTCTGATGTCATTTTGTTAATTTTCTTCCGATTGTTAATAATTGATCAAAAGATGTAATAACCAAAAAATAATTTATTTCTTTAGCAAAAATTGTCATAAATTTTTTCTTAATAGATATAAGAATAGTATTCACGTTAATAATAACTTCTGTATACACTATTTGTTAACAAGTTGTAATTAATTTATCATAATAACGTTGCTTACTCTACTTTCCAACATATCATAAAAAGGCACTTTGTTACTAAATTCTCATAAAATTGACATTAATTTTCATAATTCAGAACATTGATTAATACTGGAGCTTATTGGTAAATTTTAAGTATCTAAACACTATTGTCGAAATATCTTTATTTTAACAGATGAATAAATCAATTGTTTGTTGACCAATGAGTTTCAAAATCGACAGATAATTACAATCAAATGAAAAAAAAAATTTCTAAATACCTGGTGTTTCTGGTATTGAAATTTAGATTATCAGCTTAATTCCAAATTAAGCATCATTAAGAAAACGATAATAAAAATGAAATCTTTGTTCTTTTAACTTAAAAATACGTTCTCCAAAATATCTCAATTATCATTGAAACTTATTTTTTCATTTTTATATTTATCCATTCAACGCTTATTTTATGTAAAAAAAAATTAATCAAGAAAATGTTCTTTTTGCTTTGGCTCTTGTACAATATTCTTTCTAATACCAAAATAAAATAGATCTTAAAGTTATAAATCCTATCAAAATTATTTACAGACTTACAATAGAATTAACTCAAAAAAATTTGACATTTCATAAAAAAATATTGTTGGTAACTTCAATAATCTTATAAAATTAATTTACATTTTTTCTGTTTAAATCTATATTCTACATATTTAACTATTATGTTCACTTAAGTAAATCACAAGAAGCAATTTAATATTAAAGAGGTAGTCGATGGCATTGTGAGAATCACATCAGATCACAATTTTTGCAAAATTTTCAAAGAATAGAAAAGCAGGATCCAACACCCGCATAAAAAAAGTCCTGAACTGAAAAGTTTTTCAGAAGAATCGATTGCACTGAAAAATACTCCTCGCTCCGTTCACAACTCAATTTCGTCAAGAGAAAAAATAAAATTCTCGCGTGCTCTGTTTCATCTTTTGGACAAAAAGTCCTGAAGTGACATAAACTCTTGACACTTCTGAGTCTCTGTTCTCTATTTAATTTAGTCCAAAAAAATTCAGTGGCTTCTTGAAAACACTCCATCATTGAAATTCGAAACATCGTTTCCTCGATACTCTGACTATTATTACAAAATTCCATCCAAAAAAATTTATTTTTCAAATTTTCATTCTGAACGCCAATTCTGAAATGTTTTCTCTCATCCTCTTGAAGTAAATTTTTCCAATAGGCAATGATATTGTAAGTTGACGAGGTGTAAATTGTCTCCAGATAAAATTGATCAAATTTCTCATCTTCTGGAATTTTTTCCCACAAATCTGGAATATGTTCCTCTAAACAAAGAATACAAGCTACATTGAAAAGTTTCGAAATTTTCACTTTTCTCTGATTCATCCAATTTTGGAAAATACGCTTTTTATCAATAATTCCAGAATAAGTCCAAAAAATGTCCTGGCCAGTGTCCAAATGTAATTTTAATATTTTCAAAACGAATTTCCGCCAATGACAAATTTGAAGTCCAGTGACAACAATAGTCCTTTTTAGAGCGGCTTTTAAATTAAATGGAAGTGACGAATTGTGAAGAAAGGCGACTAGATTATTGGTTAATTGTTGATCCCAATTTTGATAAAGATAGTAGTCATTATCCGTGGGGAAAAAATTTTCAAAAAAAACGCCTATCTGTTGTTTTGTCTCTTCTCTGTCCCAGAGACTTGTTGCTATTTTCAACATACAGAGACGCTGAAAATTTATTTCTGCTTTCAATCCAGTTTTTTCCATTTTTAACCTGTAATTCGAATTTTTATTAATTTAAAAAATATTCAAGAGAATGAGCGAAAAAGAAGAAAAAATATGTGCAGAAAATAAAAAGTTTAAAATAATGAAATGAAAATAAATCTAATTGAAAAAAAGAAGAAAAAAATCAGGAAAAATGTAAAAACAAAACAATAAGGGAAAAAATAATTTCGAGAAAAGAAAAAAGAATTAAAAAAGATAAATAAGACAAAAGGAGAAAGGTAGAAAAATATTTTAAATTTCTTTTTTTTTTTAATTAAAAAATATAAAAAGGGAAATAAAAATTAAAAAATAACTATAATTGTTGTTAAAAATTACCTTCTTTGACTTCCTGGCTCTAAAATCGGTGCTTTCCCGAAATCGTCAATTTCTCTTTCGTATTGAAAATAACAGCAGGAGACTGAAAGCAATAACAACAAAATTGGACATTTAATTATATACACACACACAAAAAGAATTTTTAACAAATGCTAAAATCATTTAAAAATAATTTTTTGAAATTAAATTGGGATACAAATATTTTTATGTGCGAATAAAAAAGTAATTTTTGCAAAATAATTATAAAAAAAAAATTAAATTTAAACTAAAATTTTTATTTTTATTGAAATTTAAAATATAAATTTAATGCTTAAATTAATAATCAAAATTACCACAAAATAATAAGTTCTGAACTAAATGTTAATCAACTCAAGTTTCCTAACTCTAAAGAATGTTATACAAATTTAGCTTCTAAAATATTATTAAAGAGAATTTTTTTTAATTTTTATTTTCCTTTCAAAATTTAAATATTAAACTTCTATAAAACTACTATTAAAACTTGTATTTAACTAAAATTTATGCTAATTTACCACCTACTAATTTATTTTTCTTCTCTAAGGGTTTATTTGAAAATTAATAAAAATCTATAATAATAATCCACAAGATTCATTCATTCATTCCGTCTGCACCTAAAGTTTGTCACTTAGATATTTTTTTGTTTTAAATCAGTTACGTTTGAAAATAATTTATCTTTAAATTAATTTTATTATAATAAGTTTTTATTTTATGTATCTAATTATTAATTGCTTTTTATTATAAAAGTAGAACAATAAGTAATATAATAATGAAGAATGAAATAGCGTCAATTATATCATTGAAAATAAAACAATCTTTGTGTTTAAACATTTTATATGTGTCTTCAACATCTTTCAAAAATAATTTTTTCATTTAAAAAATAATTCAAATTTTTGTTCAAAACTTCCTACGTTATTTGAATTGAAAAAAAAACCTACTAAATTAAGTTTCGTTAAATGAATGTTGTATTTTATTTTCTTGAAATTTTAATACAATTCTTCAATTTTCATTTAATTTTTAATTATTTTCTTCAATTCTCATTTATTTACTTTAATTTTCAATTGCATTCTTCGTTTTTCATTTACTTTATTCAATATTCAATAATTTTCGGCTTTTCTCAATTATCAATTATTTTCTTAAAATTACAATTCAATTCTTTTATTTTTATTTATTTTTTACAATTATTTCCATAATTTTCATCAGTTTTCAATTAACAATTTATTATTCTCCTTCAATTTTATGATTAATCATTAATTGAAATTTTTTTTTTTCCAATGCCGATTATTCTCACCATTTTACGAATTTATTTCAATTGTTAATTTTTTTTTTTTATAATTAATTATTTTCGTCATATTGTAATTATCCTTTTAATCATTAATTATTTTCATGAAATTTCCAATTTATTTCTTCAATTTTTAATTATTTTCTTAAATTCTCAATTATTTTCTTTATTTTTCAATTATTTTTATAGATTTTCAATTTATTCCTCAATATTCAATAATTCTCTGATTTTTTAAATTATTTTTTTTACTCATAAAAATTGTTCTAAATTTTTAATTCAATTATTCAATTTTACAACTATTCGCTTCAATTCTCAGTTATTTTGTTCAAATTTAGATACCACTTTTCAATTTTTTCAATTATTTTCTTTAATATTAAAAGATTATCGCCTTTTTTCTATTATTTTTTTCGATTATCAGTAAATTTCTTTAATTTTAAATACAATTATTAAATTTGTTTTCTTTCATTTTTAATTACATTTTTTAATTTTTATTTCTATTCTTCAGTTTTCAATTATTTTTTTCTATATTTATTAATTCTTGGATTTTTTCAATTACTTTTTTTTTCATTTTTTCAGCATATTTTTTAAATTTCAATTCCATTCTTCAATTTTTAATTCCTTTCTTCAATTTTCAATTATTTTCTTCAATTTCAATTATTTTTTCGATTTTCAATCCAATTATTAAAAGTGCAATTATTTCCAACAATTATGCCTATAATTTTCTTAATTTTTCAATTTGGAATTATTTTTCTAAAATTCAATATTTCTTGTTTAACTTTTTCAATTATTCTTTTCAGTTGTCTATTAATCTAGTTTTCTTTTCGAATTTTGTTTTTAATGGACAATTATTTTCGTCATTTTTCACGAATTTTCTTCAATTTTTCAATTATTCTCGTTATTTTTGAACTATTTCCTTCAATTATTATTTATTTTTCGTAATTTTCAAAAATGTTTTACAATTTTTTCAATTTTGAATTATTATCTTAAAATTTGTTAATTATTCTTTGATTTTAAAAATTTTTTTGTTCGGTTGTGTATTAATGTAGCCATTTTCTATTTTTTCAACTGTCATTTATTTCCGCCATTTTATAATTTTTTTTCAATTATCAATTATTTTTTCAAATTTTAATATAATTCTTAAATTTTCAAATTATTTATTAAATTTTTATTTTTTTTTATTGTATAAAATTTTTTAAACTATTTTTGGCATATTTTTAAAAAAGATTTAATCAACTTCATTAAGAAATTCTGAATTATAATCTAAATCTTGTTTCCCTTGTAACGAATAAAAACGTTTAATTATTATATTTAATTATTTTTCATTTTACAAAAAACTTATTCAATAATCAAAATACATTCTAATTTTGTAAACAAATTTATTGTCTCTCTTAAAATATCAATAATCCATTACAAAGAATTCTAACAGAATCGAAATTGTTCTTTAAGTTTGATTCGATCGTTTTCATCGAGTCCAATCTCATTAACAAATCTTTCCACTAAATAAATTTTTCTCTCACTTTTCAAATTAACAAACAACGACTTCATGCACGAAATTATCGAATTTCTTCTCGAGAATTTCTCTCCTCGAAAACCCTCATAATTAATAATTAATCCCAAACTCTTGAAATCCTCGATATTCAATAATTCGGAAAAAATCAACCAATTTCGTCTGCCTGACACCAAAATTTTCACACTTTCAGGAATTTTAGTCCAAGTTTCATGAAGAATCGTTTGATAATAACCATCGTCAATTGAGCTGTATAAAGAAAATTCAATTTTCATCATATTCACAATAGTGGAGATTAAATTGAAAAATTTTATCTCATAATCATAACTAGCTCGATTAATTGGATCCTCGTAAGACTGCAAAATTTCATCTAAAACTGGCGTAAAAAAATCCAGCCATGGCCAATTTTTTAGGAACAATTCGAGAATAAAAAACTCCTCGTAAGAGAGTGCAACATTTTTTTCAATACTTAATTTCAATACAAGAAAAATCAAAATTTCCATGTACTCTGGCTCGTCTCGTTTTCCTTTCGCGATATGCATTGAAAATGGAACATTTTTCTCTCTCTGATGATCGCTCAACTTTTGCCAAAAATATTTTACTGCTAATTCAAGTCCCTCGAATACCGAGATACGAAACATATTTTCCTCGGTACTATTTTCATTGGCAAATATAAAAAGCCAGGCAATTCTTCTTTCGTTATATTCATCACTATTAAAGTGTCCTTGAATTCTCAATCTCTCAATTCTCACTCTTTCAGTTGTAGCCAACGAAGAAATAAAATTTTGCTGATAATCATCGATTAAACAATTTTTCCAAAATGCTATTAAATTATACTTTGGCATTGTGTAAATGGTCTCCGTGTAAAAATCACTTTTCTTCACATCATCCGAAATGGTTTCCCACAAAACAGGAATATAATCTTCCAGACAAAAAATACAGGCCATATTAAAAAGTTGCGAGGCTTCAAGTTTTTTTTCTTTAACCCAGAAATTAAAAATTTTCGCTTTATCAATTGTGCCGTAATGAGTCCAAAAAATATTCTCAGTGCAGGAAATATCGAATTTTAGGCTCTTTGTCACATATTTGGTCCAGTTAAATATTTGCAATCCAAGAGAAAATGCCACGTGCTGCAAGACTCGTTTCAATTTCTTCGGTAGTGATAAATCTTTGAGAGAAATTAAAAGTTCACTAGTTAATTTATTCCAGCGAATGGAATTTGTTTCCTCTTCATCATATCTGTTGTAACGTTTTTCGAAAAAATGTCCAATCTCTTGTCTCGTTTCCTCTTTTTCCCAGGGAATTCGAGCTATTTTGATGAAGCAGAGACGCTGGAGATTTATTTCTAATTTTAAATCCAGTTCTTCCATTTTCTTCGTGATGCATGCCAGTTATTTTTTTCAGACTCGTTAATCCCTTTTCTGGAATTATTGTTTAAGGATTTTTAATTAGTTTTCGAGGCTCATGAATATTCTTTATAAAATTACTACTTGGAAAAATGTTCATTTTCATTTTCTTATATTTAAAATAAAATAAAAAATCTCTCAATTTTAAAATTGTTTTGCTAAAAGGATAAGCAATTTTTTTGCCAATTTAAAGTTGCCTTTGATTAAAAAGTACAATTTTCTGTTTACTGGAAACGACTGTCAAATTGTAGGTTATGTTATATAAAAAGTTTAAAATAAAAAGAAAATTGTATATTTTTTATTCAAATGCAACTTTGAATTGACTAAAATTTAAAAAGAAAATTATTCAACTTTTTATCAAAACATTTTTAAACTTTAAATAGTCTTTTAATTTAAAATCTACGAAAACATGAGGTTGTCCCGGAAATAAAAACTTATTGCTAAATTTCTTGGTGAATCGGAGATTTTAAAAATGCAGATTCAATCCGCTTTCTGAAAATCTCCGATTCACCAAGAAATTTTCCCAATTGTTTGTTTGATTTCTCTTTAACCGACGAATTAGTGTTCTATTGCAGAATTATAAAATAGATGTACTTAAACATTTTGAATTTTTACCCTTATTTATTTTTATTTATTTAATGTAAATTTAAAAGATTTTAATATATTTTAAATGTAAGAAGACGATATTAGGTTTTTTGTATTATTTTACTAATGCACAGTCGGTAAAAAATTTCTTTTTGATGATATAAAAATTAATAAATAATTAGCAGAGGAAAAACACAAATATGTAGTTGAGAGAAAGGAATTTATTTTGAATTAAATCTAAAATATTAATTTTTTTATGTAATATAATATATTTTATAATTATAATTTTTTCTACCAAATATATTTTTTATACATCTAAAATATAAGTTTAATTAAAGTTTGAAATATAAGCGAATATTAAGCGTTTTCTTTTTTACATTAAATAAATTAAAATACATAATTACGATTCAAGATCGTGTTTATTAAAAAAAAACACACAATTGGTATCCCCTAAACTATTATATAATTCTGCTATGGAACTGTTAACAAAAATTTTATTTATCCGACTTTTCAAACTACACAATTTCCATTTTACAGAATTTTTATTTAGCAAAATTACTATTTAAAAAAAGTTATATTCAACTAAATTACCTTTTCATTATTATTATTTAATATCCAAATGAATTTCTATTTAACAGAATTTCCATTTAACAAAATTATTATTCATTAGTTTTTTTCTTTAAAATTCTGTTAATTATAAATTGAGTTGTATACAAAATTACACGTTAAATAACAAATCTATCGAATGAAAATTCGGTTAAATAAAAATTCTGTTAAAAATAATGAGTTTTCGAAAATATTCACTCTTCTCTTGTTATTTTTACAGGGATGCATTGATGTAATTTATGTTTTAAATTTGAATTATAGACTAATTTGATATAAATCATAATTTTTAAAAATCCCAAATCAAATGTTGTTTTTTGTACATTAAGTTATATATTAAAATTTTAGAGCTAATAATGTTTTCCCAAGTGGAACATGAATGAAGTAATTGAATCAATTTGTAATATCTTATTCCAAAAATAGTTCAATACATTTTTAATGTCTCTGAAAATGTTAATTATTTGGAAACTTTTAACTAATTTTGAATATTTTTCCGTTTATTCTAAAAGTACTTTTCTAGAGAAAAAACTTTATATAACCAATTTTTATGAACCGGATCATTTAATTTAAGTCCTTTTCAAAAACCTTAAAATCTAACAATTTTGACAATATTATTTTTTTCACGTAAACAAATCTAATATCAAGAATTTATTGAATTTGATTTGTTTCATTACTTAATTATAAATCATGATTTTTATCAGTCCTAATTTCTAATTTTATGAATGATATTTATTGAAACTACATTTTTCAAAATTCCATTTGGATCAGTTCTGTAAAATCCGGGAAATTAATTCAATATTTGTTTTTTTAAATAACCTTTTAATAATTCAGTAATAAGAATTTTCAAAATTACGTTTTCTTTCTTTCCATTATGGCTGAATTTCAAGATCTTTTATTTTTTATGTGAAAAAGAAAGAACTATTTTCATATCAGTTTTATTTGATGAGCACTGAATCTCTTGCAAAAAAAAAAAATATATTTTTAAGTGAATAATATTCTCGGAAGTTAACCTGGCTATTATGTTCCGAATTTTAACTTTAATTTTTATTCAATCTAATTAACTTTAATTTCAATTTCATGGAAAAATCGATGCTGCCCGGGAATATCTGCAGGGATCACAGGACCTATTGCTATTGAAAAAGGTGAATAGGTGCGAGTTTTTTCAAAAATAGGGGACAAAAAGGGGACAAAAAATTTGCTTCAACTTATGTACTTGAAGATTTTTTAGGACATTTTTATTTACAAATTTTAAATGTGGAAAGAATATACAGGGCTGCCAGCGGACTTGTAGATTAAAAATAGTACAAAAAAGTGACTTTTATATTTAAAAAAGTGAATAAATAGGGAATTTTTAAGTGAAAAAAGTGAATAAACAATAATTTACAATAATAAACAAAATATTACTGATATTAATTTGGAGCCCGCCAGCAGGCAAATAATTAATCAGGGCTCCCCAATATCAAATTTAAAAAAAAAATTTGTTAAATGAGAAAACTAATTGGAAAATTAATTAAAAATCAAGTAATGAAGACAAAAATTTAAAATTTAAAACAAAATAATTGAAATTTAAAGAAAATAATTAAAAAATTTAAAAAATACTGGTAATTACAAGAAAATAATTGAAGAATGACAAAAATAAGTAAAATTTGACGAAAAAGAATGATTCAAACGTAAAAGAAATTAATTTAAAAAATGATAAAAAAATTTACATATGTAGAAAATATGTAGAAAACAGTTAAAATATTACCAAAAAAAAGCTGAATTTTGGAAAAAAAATTAATGAGAAATATAATTCAAAAAATGAAGTAAAAAGTAAAAAATGTATTACATTAATTGAAAAATTAAGGACATAATTGAAACGTGAATAAACTAATTGAATAATGTCATAAAAAATTGAAAGCTAGTATTAAAATTAAAAATTTATAGACAACAATAATAATAATATTAAAGAAAATAATTCCAAAATGTCAAAAATATTTGAATGATGACAAAAATAATTGTAGGTTGAAAAAAATAATTGAGAAATGACAAAAATAATTAATAACTGATGTAAAGAATTGAAAATTTATAGACAATCATTATTGAAAAATTGAAAAAATATTAGAAGTTTGAGGAAAATAATTAAAAGTTGAAGATATTAATTGACGTTTGAAGAAAATAAATGAAATTTAAATAGAAAAATTCAAAAATGTCAAAAAAAATTAAATATGAGGAAAGAAATTTGTAGAAAATAATTGAGAAAAGTGTGAAAAAATATAAATTTGAAGACAATACTTGAAAAATTGACGAAAAAATTGAAATATTAAGAAACTAATTGAATAGCAAGATAAATAATTGAAAGCTGGTTTGAAAATTAAAAAATTATAGACAATTGAACAATTGAAAAAAATATTGGAAGTTTGAGGAAAATAATTGAAAGTTTAAGAAATTAATTGAAGTCTGAAGAAAAAAATTGAAATTTGAAGACAATAATTCAAAAATGTCATAAAATTTAAATATAAAGAAAGTAATTGTAATTTGTAGAAATAATTGAAAAAATAATTGGAAGAGTTGTAAAAAATTAATAAATTCATGAGAATAATAAAAGGATAAAGAAAATAATTGAAATTTAAAGAAATTTATTTAAAACTGGTGTAAATTTTTTTTAATTTCTTAACAATAAACAAAATTGAATAAGATAATTTAAATTTAAATAATAATAATAATTTACAATAATTGAACAATTGAAAAAAATATTGGGAGTATGAGGAAAATAATTGAAAGTTTAAGAAATTAATTGAAGTCTGAAGAAAAAAATTGAAATTTGAAGACAATAATTCAAAAATGTCATAAAATTTAAATATAAGGAAAGTAATTGTAATTTGAAGAAATAATTAAAAAAATAATTGGAAGAGTTGTAAAAAATTAATAAATTCATGAGAATAATAAAAGGATAAAGAAAATGATTGAAATTTAAAGAAATTTATTTAAAACTGGTGTAAATTTTTTTTAATTTCTTAACAATAAACAAAATTGAATAAGATAATTTAAATTTGTTAAAAATAATTTTAAAACGTCAAAAATAATAAAAATACGAAAAAAATATTTGGAAAATGACAAAAATAATTGAAATTTGAAGAAAATAATTAAAGAATAAGAAAACTAAATTGCAATTTGTGTAGAAAATTTAAATATTTCTGCCAATAAAATAAAGATTAAAAACGTAATTTAAATTTTAAGAAAATATTTGAAATATTACAAAAATAAGTGAAAATTGGTGTAATGAATTAAAAAATTTATGTCAATAATTTAAAGTTTAAAGAAAATAATTTAAATTTGAAAAAATTAATTGAAGTTTAAAGAAAATAATTGTAATTTAATAGACTAATTAAAAAATGTCAAAAAATTTAAATACGAAGAAAGTAATTAAAGTTTCTAGAAAATGATTGAAACGTGTAGAAAGTAATTGAAAAAGTTGTAAAAAATTAATAAATTCGTAACAATAATAAAAAGAATGAAGACAATTTTTCAAATTTGAAGAAAATAAATTAAAACTGGTATAAAATTTAAAAATTCATGACAAAAAAAATTGAATATAACAATTGAAATTTTTATAAAATAATTCTAAAATGACAAAAATAATAGAAATATGAAGAAAATAATTTGAAAATAACGAAAATACTGAGAAATATGACAAAAGTAATTGAAATTTTTAAACAAATAATTAAAAAATGGCAAAAGTAAATTGAAACTTGTGTAGAAAATATTAATGTTCTTCGCAATAATTTATGGATTTTAGAATATAATTGAAATTTTAAAAAAATAATTTAAAAATGACAAAAATAAATGAAAACTTGTGTAATAAATTTAAATATTCCTGACAAGAATTTAAAGACTGAAGAAAATAATTGATATTCGAAAAAATTAAAAAGATAATTGAAAAGAGCTGTAGAAATTAAATATTTGTAGACTGTATTTAAAAAATTGATGATATAATGTAATTTTTTTTAAAACTGAATTTTTTACACGAGATTTGTCATTTGAGAGGCCTCGAAAATCCTCGGTAATCGTGATTCAAGATGATTAATTCGACAATATGGAAAGTCAGAATTTTGAATGTATATACAAAATTTTGAAAAATTAATTTTTAACATCGGAATCTTTATTTGCGACCTCAAAAATCTCCAAATAAGACTTGTTGAATTTCCTTGAATATTTATGTGATAAAAGATTGCACATATTGCAATGTATTATTTCTACATATTTTTTGTAACATCCGACATTTTGAAAATTTAATTTCTTTAAACATCATATCTTAAAATATGGCTAAAAATGAAGAAATTTATGACATAAAATATTTTTAGCTTATAAATTCAAAAAGTTGGGGTTTTTTTTTAAAAGGTTATTTTTTTCATGTATTTTTAATGGGGATTTTCTATCGATTTTGGCTATAACTATAAACTTTAATACTGAAAATTAGAAAAAGGGTAGATAGGGGACAATTCTTTAAAATAGGGGAAATAGGTGCAAAATTTTCAAATAGAGGAAAAAAGGTGAATAGGGGACAACCTGTGATCCCTGTATCTGATCTCTTAAATATTAAGACGTCATTTGGGCACAAAATTCGATAAAAATCCACCCAATATTGTGATTCTCATATTTGAAGGTTCTTCTTTTTTTAAAAAAAACTTTATATCTTCTTTGTCAAAATAGATAATTGATCTCTTAAATATTAAAGCTTCATTTGTGCATAAAATTCCAGATTTGTGTGAGAAGTTGTACTAACACAGAGTAGACAATTATATTGGATGCCTTATTTAATTTTAATCCATCCCGGGTATTTTAATTTCCTCGGTATCTTCCATATCTTCTTTTATTCGACGTAGACGCCCGATTAGGGTGTCAGACACCCTACATAAAATGCCATTCAAGTACTTGACCAAGTCGACTCAGAAATCCTGTGTTAACTCTTAATGAGACAACTATTATTATTATAATTATTAAATTATGTTATATACTTCGTCATAATTATTTTAAATGGTATTTTTTATGTTTAACAAAATTTCTAAGTTGTTCGGTTAATAAAACAGTTGAAGACTTTCATTACAAATTATAAAATTTAATTTTTATTCAATTAATAAATAGGTAAAATTTACAAATGTAAATTTTATTATTTCGAATTTTAAAAATATGTCTTTAATTTATTTATATTAAATAATAAACAGTGTATTATTATTAAATTAGTATTTTTAACTTTTACTAATTTTATAAATTATCAATTATAATTGATTATTAAAAGTAAAAATTCGATAATTTCTTTAAAACTTTTATTGTATTTTGAGGTTATGTTTGACCGTTTGTTTACTCACAATCCACTTGTTGCTGATATCTTAAACAAAACACTCATTATTTAGTTAAATTTGAAACAAAATGAAAACAAAATTTACCGACAATGGAGATTTGAAGAAAATACTTTTCGGAAAATTGGGAAAATTTAACAGAAAAAAATTAAAACGATATTTTAGCACTTTATAGTATCAACTTTCGTAAATAACTGAGAGAAAATTCACTTACATGATAATAAAACAATCCCATCAGAATTGACAGATGTTATTAATCCAAACGGAATTTTAAAATGTTTAAAAACAAATGAGAAAATGTGGAGAAAATTCCAGAGAAGATTATCTGCATCTGTTGACAATTTTACGAGAAAATCTGCTTTTAAATCTGGACACTTATCGCATAAAAACTTAATTGGATGCAAATTATTATTCACAATAAAAAAAAACAATAGAAAGCTTGTTTTTTCCCTAAATTAGATTTGACAAGTAAACATAACCTCAAAATACTCACCTCTCGAATCGTAATTCTTCCTTTCTACATTTTGCCAATTCTCTAACTTTTCAGTCTTATTTGAAACAATTTACCAAAAGAATGTACGTCAATTGTTATCAATTTAGCTGTTATCAAGAACAGAAAATAAAATCCTTGATTTTTTCCAACATTTTTGAATATTTTTACTCTACTGACAGTGAAGGAACTAAACTTCCCAGCTCCCTGGATATACTCTTTTCTTTTTTAATGTTTTCAACACGTTTCAGCATAATTAGAAATTGTACATATATAATCAAAATTTCCGATTTTATTAAAATTAAACATTTTTATAAAAAAAAAAATGTTTTCTTTTAAATTTGGAGTTTAAAAAAATCATTTAGACGTTTTAGTATGCACGGCCCTGAGCCGGTCACTTGACAGTTTCATTGTATACATATTTGGATTGGACTACTTTTGTTTCGAAAGAAACATTTTTAAAAAACAATTAAAAATCTGATAAGCAATGTAGGCCAGTCAATGGATCTTAGGGCGAAATTACAACAGATTTTTCAAACAAATAGCGTCTTCTTCCTTATAAATATAAATTCTCGAAGGTATCTGAAGTTAGAAACGTAGTGGGCGTCACCAGCGTCCTGTCATTTTAGCATCATTGCGTGACCGGCCGTCGTAGTGTTAAGTTCTCTAATCGATTGTTTAATTCGCTATAAAGAGACCCACCTTTCTTTTTATAAAAAGCGCGTTCAAAAACAACCTTCTGTCGTTTACTGAATCGAGAGTAATTATATTTTCTTCAGTGTAAATCGAAAAAATATCCGGTTATCAAAATGTCACAACAACAATACTATCCATTCAAGGTAAGTGGAAATACAATACTAAAAAAAATAAATCTTATTTTCTCCTGACCCAGAATTTTAACAACTTACTTTATCGGACAAAAATACTTCAAATATTTACTAAGAATGTTCTTCTCTTTGAAAAGTTCTCTTTATCGGTTTTAATTCTCGTTAAATGTTTATTTTGTTCGCTTATTTTATCGAAGGTGATGTCATTTTAAAGCCAGATAGTTGTTATTTGATTGTTTCAAACTAAGTATAAGAATAATAATTAGGATTAGTGGTGTTTTATTATTTTTTTAAGTTACCTCTGGAAATAAAATTTTACCTGTTTTTTAGATAATGAATAAAAATTGATAAGGTGTGTTTTGAAGGATAATTTTCTGTTTTTAGAAAAAGAAAATTTCACGGGATTTTTAATATTTCTATTAAAATACTTGCAAGTGGAAACTTTAGTTTTGTTTTTTTCTTGATTAATTTTTTTACTTTTATTAATCAGAAACAATTATTAATAAAAAAGATTATATACAGATTTTTATTTTATTTCAAGTAAATACCAAAATTACTTTTTAATTTTTATTTATTACTGTTAATAAATTTATTACTTATTTATTTTTATTTGAATTAATTAAATTTAAAAAAAACATACTAAGATCATCAAAAATGGATTTTATTAAATTAAAAATGATTAACTTTGTAATTTATAAAGATTATAACTAAAAATTTAATTTAATAAATAAATTTTTCTTTACTTTTACACTCGAAAATTAAAATTCAAGGCTGAGTCACGGATTCTGTTCTTTATTTTTATTATTTGTTATTATTATTTTTTTTCTTTCATTATAAGATAAATCTGTGCCAGAAACTGGATTTTCAAGGTGAAACAAATTTTCAAGTGCAGGTTATGCAATGAACAAGAAAACAGGATTTTAATTCTATATTTTGTTCAAGGAGATTGAGTTTATTGCACTGTTTATTTAACAAACGTTTTTTTTTCCATTATTTGACTATTTTTTGAAAAAATTTCCTTATTTCTAAAAACAAAACGTAAATTTTTCTTTTTTTAATTTCTAATTTTTAATATTTTTTTATAAATACTTAGAGCCGAGACTTAGGTTTTTCGCGCCCGGTGCGAAATAAATATTTTTGCGCCCTCCCCCCATATTCTTTAGAAAAATAGAAGTTAAAAAATATGTTTAATCAGAGGCAGAGACTTGTAAATTTTTGCCATCTGAACACTGAATATTGACCGGTGGAGGAAGGGGGAGAAGAGAAATAAAACAATATTAAATTAAAGAGTTTCTTAATTATCGTAATTATTTTAACGCAAAAATTGACAATTTATTTCAATTCGAGTAAATTTTCGGAATTAATAAACAAATAATCAAAATAATATAAAATTTGTGAAAATCATTACAAATTATGTAGAAGAAATAAAAAAGAGTTGACGAAAGTATTTGAAATTTGAGAAAAATAATTGAAAAATGATTAAAACATTGAAAAGTGTATACAATAACTTAGATTTGACATAATAAATGAAAATTTAGGATATAAATGAAAAAAAAATTAATATATCTAATATTAAGTGGCCAAAATAAATGCAAAAAGATAAAAGAAAATAAAAATTGAAAAAACTAATTGAAAAATCAGATAAATAATTGAAAATATAGGAATTTAATTGAAGAATGAAATTTGAGAATAACTAAAATTTGAAGAAATTGATTGCAAATGATAACAATAATAATTGAAAATTAAAGAAAAATTTTTAAATTTGAGAAAAATATTTTAAAATCTAGGAAGTTAGTTAAAGAATAATGAAAGTAATAAAAACTTCAAGGAAATATTTGCAAAGTAAGAAAAATAATGAAACATTGAAGACAATAATTTTAGTTTGTTAAAAATAATTGAAAAAAATTACAACAGATAGTTATAATAAAAGAAAATTATTGCAGAATAATAAAAATAATTGTGAATTGATAAAATAATTGAGATTGGAGAAAAACAATAAAAAAAAGTTAGAGAATTTATTAAAAACTAATTGAAAATGACAAAAACTAATTTAAAAATGATAAAAATAATTGAAAATTGAATAATTTAATAAAAAATTGTGAAAAAGTAAATGTAGAAATTACAGAATATATTTAAAATAAGCAAGACTATTTGAAAAAGGATAAAAATAATAATTCAAAACTAAAGTTAATTATGAAATTTTAAGAACACAATTATAGAAATAATCGAAAATTTATTACAAAAAATGAAAATTTCAGATATATTATTGCAATTTTCGGAAATAATCAACAAAGATTCAAAATAGTATAAAAATTATGAAAATAATGCAAATGAAAAAAAAATAATTAAAAATTGACCAAGTATTTGACAATTTGAGAAAAAAAATGAAAAATGATTAAAACATGAAAAAGTTGATGCAGTAATTTAAATTTGAGATACTAAGTGAAAATTTAGGAAATTTATTGAAAAATAATTAATATAGCTAATTAAAAGGTGAAGAAAATAATTACAAAAATATAAAAGAAAATAAAAATTGAAAAATGAGATAAATAGTTGAAAATTGTAGAATTTAATTGACAAATGAAATTTGAGAATAACTAAAATATGAAGAAATTGATTCCAAAATGATAAAAATAATAATTCAAAATTGAAGAATATTATTAAATTTTGAGAAAAATATTTTAAAATCTAGGAAATTAATTGTAGAATAATGAAAGTAATAAAAACTCCAAGAAAATATTTGCAAAGTAATAAAAATAATAAAAAATTGAAGACAATAATTTTAGTTGGTAAAAATAATTGAAAAAATTACAACAAATAGTTATAATAAAAAAAAATTATTGTAGAATAATAAAAATAGTTGTGAATTAAAAAAATAGTTGAAATTAGAGATAAATAATAAAAAAAAAAGTTAGAGAATTTATTAAAAAATAATTGAAAATGGCAAAAACTAATTTAAAAATGATAAAAATAATTGAAAATTGAAGAATTGAATAAAAATTTGTGAAAAAGTAATTGTAAAAATTGCAGAATATATTTGAGATAAGCAAGACTACTTAAAAAAGGATAAAAATAATTGAAATTGAATAATTGGATAATTATGGAAATTTAAAAACATAAATTGAGAAAATTACAAAATTTATTTGACGTAAGAGAAAGTGATTCAAAATCCAAGAACATCACTGCAATACTTGAAAAATACAAAAAACAAAACTCATATATTTTGTAAAAATAATTGAAAAAGGACAAAAGAAATTGAAAGTTAATTAATAAATAACGAAACTAATTTGATATTGAAGGAAATAATTTAAACTGAAAAAGTTTTATTAGAAAAAGTAAAAAAAAAAAAATTGAAACTTGCAGAAATTTGAATTTTAGTTTTTTAAAAATAATTGAAAAAATTACAACATATAGTTAGAAATAATAAAAGAAAATAATTGTAAATTAAAAAAATAACTAGAATTTGAGATAAATAATAAAAAAAAATTGGAAAATAATTTAAAAAGACAAAAATTAATTGAAAAGTAAATTTAATAAAAAAATAATTGTTAATTGAAGAAAATGATAAAAATTTATAAATAATAATTGAAAGAATTACAGAACATATCTGAGATAATAAGACTACAATTACAATTATAGGTATATTATAATTCATCGAACTTCAATTGATTTGAAATTTCATTGATTAAAATTTTAATTAATCCTCGCTTTGGGAATAATAAATTTAAAATTATTTTAAAATGTCTTCAATTTTTAACAATTATTTACTATTATGATTTCAATTATTTGCTAAAATTTTCATCTATTTTTATCATTATTTAAAATTTTTTTTCAATTCTAATTATTTTCATTATTTTTTAATTTTTCCTCTAAATTATAAATTCATTTTCCGCAAGTTCCAAATATTTTCTTTAATTTTTTCAAATAAATTAATTGATGGAGTGTTTACTTAAAAATTAAATTTTACTAAATGAACAAATTATTTCCTTCCTATTAATAATTTTTATATTTATTGATTTTAAAAGTTTCATTAAAATGAAGTTTTACATACAGTAAATATACACTTTTTGTCTAATAAAGTACTTACAATTAGTTAGATTTATAATAAACTTCAAACTGTCTAAAAAAAATAATCTAATTTTTTTGGTTTCATAATTTTTTTAATTAAAAAAAAATATATAAAAAAAAATGTTGCGTCCCTTAAAGTTTGCGCCCCCGAGGACTGCGCCCGGTGCCAATTTTTAAAAAATTAAATTGGGATAAATTAAAATTTTACAATCTAATGCTATTTTCAATCAATAAAACTTTTGGTCGATAGAAAATAAAAATTAATTGAAATTTAGATGAAATAAATTAAGAATTCATTAGAATTTCGAATTTATTTTAACTTTTTCTTTTTTTTTTTTTAAATAAATTTATTAAAACACATCTATAAATATGATTAATAATAATAATTATTATTATTTAAATTTGCAGTGCACCCCGACGGTCTATCCAGCAGAGCCTTTCAATGCAAATGCAGATGCTGAGACTTTAAAGAAGGCCTTAAAGAGTTCAAAAACAGATACCAAAGCAATAATCGAGGTTCTGACAAAGCGAGGAATTGTCCAAAGACTGGAAATTGCCGAAGCTTACAAAACTCTCACTGGAAAAGACATTATCAAGGATTTAGAAGGCGCTCTCAGCGGCAAATTAGAAGATGTAATCATCGCCCTGATGACTCCACTGCCTCATTATTATGCCAACGAATTGTATCACGCTGTCGAAGGTCTTGGAACTGACGAGGAAGCCATTGTCGAAATTCTTTGCACCCTCAGCAATTATGGAATTCGCACAATTGCCGCTTTCTATGAAAATAGTACGTTTAAATTATTTAATTGCAGGGCTGTTGTGGATTTAAATCATTGAGAAATTTGCATTAAAATCATGATTTAAATAAAAAAAAAAAACTTTACAATTCTCCGGATGTTTAATACTGCGTGTAAAACATCGCAAACCATAAACAAAACCCACAAATTTGTGGATAAATCTTGAAAATTTCAATTTTAATATTTTAATCTTAATAGAATTTAAAAAATTGAGTTAATACAGATGATCAAAATACATATAATTTACAAATTTTTGGTATAACGATAGCAAAAAATAGTAGTAAACTTTTATATCTTTAAGACATTATAATTTAAATAAATTCCAAACGTTAATTATTGAGTAAGCAAATTATTATTAAACTTGTTTAATTTTTAATTAAAATTTAGATATTGGAGGAGATCAATTAAAATTAAAGTCTATTTTGATAAGAATCAAATTAACTGCATTGACAGAAAATAAATTAATTAAAATGTATATAGTTTACTCTAAAATGTTGAACTAAATTTTCGATACACTAAAATTTTTAGTAAATTAAAATTTTTATTCCATCAATATTTTCCACATTTTTCAATTTTTTTCTTAAATTTTCAATTGTTTTCTTTATTCAAAATTCAATAATTCTCGCATTTTCTCAATTATCAAATATTTTCTTGAAATTTCAATACAATTCTTCAATTTCCAATTGATTTTTTAAATTTTCATTGATTTTCTACAATTTTTTGCATAATTTTATGCAGTTTTTTCATTATATCAGTTATCGTTTGAAAATTTATTATTCTTCAATTTTATGATTATTTATTAATTTTAATAATCGTTTTGTCCAAATGCCGATTATTATCACGATTTTTCGAATTTTTTTTAATTTAAAATTTTTTTTTAATTGTTAATTATTTTGGTCATATTGTAATTTTTCTTATTATAAATTTTTTCTTAAAATTCCCGATTAATTCTTTAATTTCTAATTTATTTCTCAATTTTCAGTTATTTTCTTCAATTTTCTATTATTTCCTTTAAATATTAATTATTTTATTCAGTTCCCAATTATTTCCTATAATTTTTTTCAATTTTTAATTATTATCTTAAAATTTTATAATAATTCTTTGATTTTTTAAATTATTTTGTTCGGTTGGGTATTAATCTAGCCATTTTTTGAATATTGTTTTCAATTGTCAATTATTTTTTCATTTTTGTAATTTGTTTTTTCAATTATCAATTATTTTTTAAATTTTAATTCAATTCTAAATTTTTAATTTTATTTCCTAAAATTTTCCAATTTATTTCCTCAATTTTTTATTAATTTCTTAAATTTTTATTATTTTTTTCGATTTTTAATCCAGTTGTTGAATTTGCAATTATTTGCAACAGTTATTTCTACAATTTTTTAACTATTTTTTTCAATTGTGTAATTAATTTTTATTTTATAATTTCTTATTTCTACAAAATTTTAAGATTTTTTCTCCTTTTACTTGTAATATTTTTTTGTATATTTGTCTTTTTATTTTAGGATTGTTGTTGGACTCGTTTTAAGTGAAATACTATAAAAATGTTTTTGGTTTAATTTGCTTAAAGTTTTTCATTTTTAAAGGATTTTTAATTTTCTTTTGTCGACTTCTTATTTATCTTGATATCTACATTTTTTAAATTTCACAATTTTTACTTTTTTGAAAGCTTTTATTCTTTTATTTTACATTATGTAAATTTAATCTTGTACTAAATATTCTCATTTCAACATCGTTCTTCTATTTCATAGAATTTCTTTTCTTTTACATTTTTTTTAAATTTTCCAAAATTGTATTCATTCTTTTTTTATTCAATTTGTCAAACATTTAATATTTTAATACAAAAAAAATTTCAGTAAATAGTTTAATTTTTTTAAAAGAGTTTCTACTTTTTTATATATTTTTGTAACTGTTTCATTCTTGACTTGTTTTTTTAATTTTTTCTTCATTTCTTTAATATTTTTATCAGCTCTGTTTAATTGGCTTCAATATTAATTATTTTATAAGATTATCGCAATTTCCAAAGCCATAAATTTAGTTATTTTGTAAATTCAATTTTTTTTTTCTTTACAACATCTGAAATTATGTTCTTTTAATGAGTTCCATTCGGTTATGAAATAAGAAATTTTGACATTTAGAGATGATTTAATTAATCTTATCTTCTAGGCAATTGTTTCGAAATGTCAAACATTTATTTCTTATTCAAATGTAACTTTTTGTCTTATTTTGTTAAAAAAAATTTTTTTTTATTTTTTATTGAGAATAATTTGTATGCTATAATGGAAATGGTATAATAGAGCCAAAGAAAATGCCTTAATTTTAACAAAAAATTGTTTATAAATCCAAGTTAAGTTTTAATTATAAAGACAGAATTCGACAATTTTAACTGAAGGCAAATATCAGTTTACAAGTCTCACTTTTTAAAAATTTATTTTTAGTACCTTTAGTAAAGTTTACGCTTTTTATTTTTTTTTCTGTTTTTATTTAATTATTAACAAAAAGAAAATGTAAAAATGATCTTAAAGCAGAAGAGAAAGGCAGTTATCATTGTTTTAATTATTGGAAGTGAATCAGTCTTGGAGTGAATTCGAAGCATGCAGATCATAGATGAATTATTTTTTTTTTTTTATACGATTTTAACACATGAGTCAGTTTAATTCCTGTTTAAAGAAACAAGGACTGCACTGAAGTCGTTAAACGTAGATGAAGAGAAGGACAGTGAGGTGGCTTCTATATTTATAAGAATGTTAGCAAAGATGATGTCATCACTTTTACAAAATAGTCAGTCAATTGATGATTCGATGCCTCTGTACCTGTTGCATGCTAAACAGATATTTATTATTTTTTTTTTATTTCATAACTTTAGACATTCTTGATATATTTTTAATCCTTAAATTTCATCTTTTTTCTGATTTGGTAATTCCTAACTTTAGTTTCTTTTTTAATTTAAATATCTTGATTCAAAATCGAAATAAACTAAATTCGCTTGAAAATTACGTTTCAGTGAATTATTGATTTTCCTTCAATTATGTAGACAATTTTTTATTTATGTGTGTATTATAATTAATATTAATAATTTTATGTAAATAAGTTTTTTAAATATTCATAAATTAATGCTTTGAATTTAAAATTCAATTAAATAAATAAATATATAGGTAAATATAATAAATAAATAAATTTAAATTTCTTTATTGGTGAATAATACATTTATTTACTTAAATTTAAATTTTCTTTTCTTTACAGTTCATAAAAAATCTTTGGAGAAAGACTTGAAAGGAGACACTTCCGGACATTTTTGCCGACTTTTGGTTGCTTTGACTCAAGCAAATCGAGATGAAAATCAAACTGTGGATCACGAAAAAGCTGTCGAAGACGCAAGAGGCCTCTTCGAAGCCGGTAAACATTTAATCCAATTATTATTTAATTATACTCACTTTTCTCATTTTTCTTACTTTTTTTAAAATCGCTCTCTATTACTCATTTTTTAAAAAAAAACTTTATTTTCTCATTTTTCAATTATTTTCTTAATATTTTAATTATGTTCTTCAATCATTAAATTAATGTCAGGAATATTTATATTTTTTACACAAGTTTCAGTTTACTTTTGTTATTTTTCAATTGTATTTTAATTTTTTAATTTTTTACACTGTTTTCAATTATTTTCTACTAATTTCAATTATCTTCTTCAAACCTTAATTACTTTCTTCTATTTAATTTTTGTTGTTGCCATTTTGAAATTATTCTCTTTAAATTTCAATTATTTTGTTCAAACTTCAATTAATTTCTTCAACTTTCAATTACTTTCCTCAAATTTCTAATATTTTTTCCAATTTTCCAATAAATTATTGTCTATAAATATTTAATTTTTACACCAGATTTCTATTATTTATCTCATTATTCAATTAATTCCTTAATATTTTAATTGTTTCGTCAATTTTTCAAGTATTGTCTGCAAATTTTCCATTTTTTACACCAGTTATCAATTATTTTGGTCATTTCTCAATTTTTGTCAAACTACACTTTATTATTCTTGCCATTTTTCAAAAATTTTTGACATTTTGGAATTATTTTCTTTTTAATTATTTTATACAATTTTTCAATTAATGTATTAATGTTTTTTTAATACATTTTTCAATTATATTTTTCATTTTCTATTAATTTTGTTGCCAAATTTCAGTTTTTTTTGGTCATTTTTTATCTGTTTTCTACATATATAAATTTTTTTTTGAAACATTTTAATTTATTATCTTATTATTTAACGAATTCCTTAACATTTCAATTGTTTAGTCAGTTTTTCAACTATTGTTTTCAAATTTTTAATTTTTTCAACTAGTTATCAATTATTTTTGTCATTTCTCTTTTTTTTTCAAACTACAATTATGTTTGTCATTATTAAAATATTTTGGACATTTTTGAATTATTTTCTTTAACTTCAATCTTTTTATTATTGTCATGAATTTATTAATTTTTACAACAGATTTTAATTATTTATGTCATTATTCAATCAGTTTCGTTACATTTCAATTGTATCACTATTTTTTTCAATTATTTTCTCTAAATTTCAATTATTTCGTTTGAATTTTTCAATTTTTTTCTATATTTTCGGTTGTTATTAAATTTTTCAAGTATTTTTGTCATTTTCCAATTCTATTCTTTATATTTCTATTATTTTTAACATTTTAGAATTGTTTTCTAAATATTTCAATTATTTTAAACTTTTTTTTTCAATTAAATTCTATAAATTTTAATTATTTTTTTGACATATTAATTTTTTCGGACGTTTTTGAATATATTATTCTGCACAAATTTCAATTAATTTCTTAAACTTAAATTATTTTTCACAAAACTTCTAATTTATTTTTCAATTACTGTCTATAATATTTAATTTTAACACCATTTTTCAATTATTTATCTTATTATTCAATTAAATTCTTAACATTTTAATTGTTTTGTCAGTTTTTCAAGTATTGTCTTCAAGTTTTCAATTTTTTACACCAGTTTTCTATTTTTTTTTTTTTTGTCATTTCTCAATTTTATTTTTTAAACTATAATTATTTTTGTCATTATTCAAATATTTTGGACATTTTTGAATTATTTTCTTTAAAAAAATTAATTTAATAAATTAAGATAATTTAATCTTTTTATTATTGTCATGAATTTATTAATTTTTACATCAGATTTCAATTATTTATGTCATTATTCGATCAGTTGGTTCACATTTCAATTATATTGCTAATTTTTCAATTATTTTCTTCAAACTTCAATCATTTTCTTCATTCTTTTTATTATTGGCATAAATTTATTAATTTTTTACATTTTTTAAAATTCTTTTCTACCAATTTTAATAATTTTGTTTGAATTTTTTTTTACTTTTATCAAATTTTCCTATTATTTTTGTCATTTTCCAATTTTTTTCTTCATATTTTTATTATTTTTGTAATTTTAAAATTGCTTTCCAAATAATTCAATTATTTTAAAAACTTTTTTTTTATTTTCATGAATTTTTAATTTTTTAAAACCAGATTTCAATTATTTATCTCATTATTCAATTAATTTCTTAACATTTTAATTGTTTCGTCAATTTTTCAAGTATTGTCTGCAAATTTTCAATTTTTTACACCAGTTATCAATTATTTTTTATAAATTTCAATTATTTTCTTGATATTTTAATTTTTTCGGCCGTTTTTAAATATATATTATTCTCTTCAAATTTCACTTATTTTCTTTACAGTTCAAATGATTTCTTAAACGTAAATTATTTTCCACAAACTTCTAATATTTTTTTCAATTACTGTCTATAATATTTAATTTCAACACCAGCTTTTAATTATTTATTAAATTTTTTATTTAATTCCTTAGCATTTCATTTGTTTCTTCAGTTTTTTAAGTATCTTTAAATATCATCTTCAATTTTTTTATTATTTTATTAACTTTACAATTGTTTCGTCAATTTTTCAAGAAATTTATCTTCAAATTTTTAATTTTTGACACAAACTATCAATTTTTTTGATCATTTCTGAATTTTTTTTAGTTCAAAGTACAATTATTTTTGTCAAAATACATTTATTTTTTATTATTAAAATATTTTTGACATTTTTTAATTATTTTCTTGAAATGGCACTTTCTTCAATCTTTTTATTTTTGTCCTGATTTTATTAATTTTCACACCCGTTTTTAATTATTTTCTTCAAATTGAAATCATTTTCTTTATTCTTTTTATCATTTTTTTCACATTTTAATTATATATCTCTAATTTTTAAATTATTTTCTTTAAATTTAAATCATGTTTTTCATTCTTTTTATTTTTATCATGAATTTATTAAGTTTTTACGTCTGTTTTAATTTTTTTCTACAAATTTCAATTATTTCGTGTCATTTTTTCAATTTTTGTCTATATTTTTGGATTTTTATTAAATTTCCCAAGTATTGTTTTCAATTCCCAATTATTTTTTTCAAATTACAATTATTTTTGTTATTGCTCGAATATTTTTGACATTTTGGAATTATTTTCTCTAAATGTCATTTTCTTCAATTTTTTTATTATTGTCCAGAATTTATTAACTTTTACACCAGTTTTTAATTATTTATGTCATTATTCAATCAGTTTTTTCATATTTCCGTAATATCGTTAATTTTTGAATTATTTTATACAACTTTTCAATTAATATATTAATTTTTTTATTTTTTACTCCATTTTTTAATTATGTATTTCTTTATTTTTCATTAATTATTTTCCAAAGTTGGAGTTATTTTTGTAATTTTGCAACTTTTATACATTTCTTTTACACATTTCAATTATTTCGTCAATATCTCACTTATTGTACTCAAAATTTAAATTTTTTACAACAGTCTTAAATTCTTTTTTTCAAATTCTGATTATTTTTGTCATTCTTCAATTACTTTCTTCATATTTCAATTAATTCATTTTAATTTTTTAATTTTTGTCTTCATTTTTTTATTTTTATCAATTTGTCAATTAGTTTTGTCATTTTACAAGTTTTGGTTTCAAATTTGAGTGATTTTCGTCATTTTTCAATTAATTCCTTCATATTTCAATTATTTTTGCCATTTTCGAATTATTTTCTTGAACTTTGAATGGATTTCCTGAATCTTTATATTATTGTCATGAATTTAAAATTTTAAAATTTATTATTATTATTTTTTTTATTGCGTAACATAATCAAAATCCTACAGCTGTTTAATTGATAAAGATTAAAGGAGCAAAATTGATTTCAAGTAATTAAAATCCATATTTGCCATTGTTTATTTTTTTTCTTTATTTTTTTACAGGAGAAAAACAGTGGGGAACTGACGAGTCCAAGTTTAATGAGATTTTGGTATCGCGCAGCTATCAACAACTTCGTCAAACTTTCACTGAATACGAAAAACTTACCGGACACGATATTCAAGTGGCAATCAAGAAAGAATTCTCCGGATCGCTTGAAAAAGGTCTTCTTGGAATTGGTAAGTTAATTAGTTGATTATTGATTTATTCTTGATTTATTTGATAAAAAGTATAAAGTACCATTCTCTAATTATTTATCTTATTTCTTTCAGTGAAATGCGTTAAATCTAAAATTGGCTTCTTCGCGGAGAGACTTTACTCAAGTATGCACGGAATTGGAACCAAGGATCGCACTTTGATCCGAATTATCGTCTCACGAAGTGAAATCGATCTTGGTGACATCAAGAAAGCATTCAAGGATCGCTACGGCAAAGATTTGGAATCTTTCATCACCGTAAGTTGACAATTTGTTTCTAAATTTTCTACAATTTTATTTTTTTGATTTTAAAAAAAAAATGGAAATTTGTTTAAATAAAAATGTGATTTTTTTTCTTTCAGGGCGATACGTCAGGAGATTACAGAAAAGCTCTTCTCAGTATCGTGAATGATTGTCATTAAAAAAATGAAAAGTACAATTTTCTACGTGTCACTCGCTTTGTTGGTGCACTGCCTAAATTAAATGAATCTCTATTATCTTCTAACTTTTCTACACGATTTTTCAAAACTTTAAACTAATAAGCTTCAAGTGAAGGAATAGAATAAAAACAGAAATTGTATTAAATATATATTCTTGAAGATGAGAAAGTTTGATAAAAGACAGAAATAGCATTTAGTTTTTATTTAAAAAAAAAAAGTAACGCCAGCAATATATCAAAATGTATTTATCCGTTCTGTTTATTTTACATGTTCAGTTAATTTTCGTTTAAGAATCATACTATTTTGTGTTGTGACTTTTAATTACAAAATTTTCTCTACGAATTGTTTATAGTCGACTTAAGATATTTAATATCTTCTTATTATAAATATTTAATGTTGAGAATTTTTCTTGAAAGTTTAATAATTAGTGACAAATAATTGTTATTTGAGAAAGTTTGTCAAGCACTGCAAAGCTAAGAAATTGTTATTATTATTATTATTATTATGATTATTATTAATAATGAAGAATCTCGATGGTGCTTTAAAAATCGTCTTTCGCTCGATAAAAGTGATTCAAAATAGGCTTAAATTTTTTTTCGATTGTTGCCTTATACATGAATTTGTACATATATATTACTATTTTTTTAATGCAATTTTGCTATTACCACAGATTATACGTCTATTTTCTACAGAGAGTCGAATATTATATTATTTATTGACAATCGACTGTTTCGCAATTGAAACTCCACAAAGCAATGTTCACGCGACAATGTTCAAACTTTAAAATGCAAATAAAACAAGAAATTGACTATGTCATTGGCTTCTTTCTAAAATTTGTCATGCCTAGCGAATTTTCCGGATCGTAAACTATAATTTTCTCCGATTTATTCATTTAATAATAATCCACAAGATTCATTCATTCTATCCACCTGAAGTTCGGCAATTAGATATTTTTTGTTTTAAATCAGTTACTTTTTAAAAAATACATTTGAATTGATTAAAATTTATAAATATCAATTCAATTTTTTGTTCATTAATACAAAAAAATGGTTAGCGTTCATCAGTTTTCAATATACAATTATTCTCTTTAAATTTTATAATTATTCTTCAATGTTTTAATTACTTTGTTCTTTTGTCAATTATTCTCGACAGATTATGAATTTTTCTTTCGATTATCAATTATTTTCCTCATTTCTCAATTACTTCCTTTAATATTTAATTATTTTTGTCATTTTGTAAATTTTCTTTCAATTATCAACTATTTTCTTCAAATTTCAATTTAATTCTTTAATCTTCAATTTATTTATTTAATTTTTAATTTTTTTCTTCAATTCTCAGTTATTTACTTCAATTTGAATACTTCATTTTTCAATTATTTTATTCAATATCAAATAATTCTCGCATTTTCTCAATTATCAATTCTTTTTTTTTTAAATTTCAATACAATTCATCAATTTTTATTTATTTTCCTTCCATTTTATGATTATTCCTTAATTTTTTTAAAACTATTTTGCTCTGTTGTCGATTATTTTTGCCAGTTTTCGAATTTTCCTTTCGATTGTCAATTATTTTTTTTAATATTTAATTATTTTAGTCATTTTGTAAATTTTCTTTCAATTTTCTTAAAATTTCCATTTAATTCTAAAATCTTCAATTTATTTCTTTAATTTTAAATTATTTTCTTCAATACTCAATTGCATTATTCGTTTTTCAATTATTTTATTTCATTATTAATTCAAATGCCGATTATTCTCAGCATTTTTCGATTTTTTTTCAATTGTTAATTAAACTTTTTAATAATTAATTATTTCCGTCATTTAGTAATTTCTGTTTTGATTATAAATTTTTTCCTTAAATTTCCAATTAATTCTTTAATTTCCAATTTTTTTCTTCAGTTTTTAATTATTTTCTTCAATTTTCAATTGCATTCTTCGTTTTCTAATTATTCTATTCAAAATTCAATAATTCTCGAATTCTCTCAATTATCAAATATTTTCTTGAAATTTCAATACAATTCTTGAATTTCCAATTGATTTCTTTAATTTTAATTTATTTAATACAATTTTTTTTCACAATTTTCATCAGTTTTCAAATGACAAATTAATATTCTCCTTCAATTTTATAATTATTCATATTTAAACTTTTTTTTTCGAACGCCGATTATTCTCACATTTTTCGAATTTTTTTTTTTCAATACCTTGTTAATTTTTTTTTAATAGTTAATTATTTTCGTCATTTTGTAATTTTTCTTTTAATTATCAATTATTTTCTTGAAATTTCCGTTTAGTTATTTAATTTCCAATTTCTTTTTTCAATTTGAAATTATTTTCTTCAATTCTCAAATATTTTCTTTAATTCTCAATTAATTTTATCAATTTTCAATTAATTTCTCAATATTCAATAATTCTCGGATTTTTTCAATTATTTTTTTCACTTATAAAAATTGTATGAAATTCTCTTCAATTCTCAGTTATTTTCTTCAAATTTAAATTCCACTTTTCAATTTTCAATTATTTTTTTTAATCTTAAAAAATTATTGCCTTTTTTCTATTATTTTCTTGTTGATTACCATTAAGTTTCTTTAACTTTAAAAACAATTGTTTAATTATTTTCTTGAATTTTTAATTCCATTCTTCTGTTTTCAATTCTCTTCATCTATAGTCATTAATTCTCGACTTTTTTTTTAATTTTTCAACTTTTAAGTGTACTATTCTTTAAATTTCAATTCCGTTCTTTAATTTTTAATCTTTTCTTCAATTTTCAATAATTTTTTTTTAATTTTAATTATTTTTTGTAATTTTAATCTAGTTGTTATAATTAATTTCAACAATTATTCCTATAATTTTCTTAATTTTGCAATTTGCAAGTATTTTTTTTAAATTTAATATTTTTTGATTAATTTTTTCAATTTTGAATTTTGTTTTTAATTGACAATTATTTTCGTCATTTTCCACATATTTTCTTCAATTTTTCAACTATTTCCTATTTTTCGCCAGTTTTAGAATTTTTCTTTCAATTATGAATTATTTCCTTTAATATTTCATTATTTTAGTCATTTTAGAATTTTTCTTTCAATTACCAACTATTTTTATAAAATTTCCATTTACTTCTTTAATCTTCAATTTATTTCTTGATTTTTTAATTATTTTCTTCAATTCCCATTTATTTACTTTAATTTTCAATTGCATTCTTTGTTTTTCATTTATGTTAATTCAATAATTTTCGGCTTTTCTCAATTATCAATTATTTTCTTAAAATTTCGATTCAATTCTTTAACTTCCATTTATTTTCTACAATTATTTCCATTATTTTTTTTATTTTTGTATAACTTAATTTTTTACTTTTTGGAATGTAATAAAGGGGTTTTCCCCGTTTAGATATTAAATAAATAAATAAATAATTTTCATCAATTTTCAATTAACAATGTATTATTCTCCTTCAATTTTATAATTATTCATTAATTTTAATAATCGTTTTGTTCAAATGCCGATTATTCTCACCATTTATTGAATTTTTTTTTATCACCATTTTTTATCAATTGTTAATTTTTTTTTTTTAAAAATTAATTATTTTTGTCAATATTTAATTATTTTCGTCATATTGTAGTTATCCTTTTAATTATCAATTATTTTCTTGAAATTGTCATTTAATTCTTTGTTTTTCAATTTATTTCTTCAATGTTTAATTATTTTCTTCAATTCTAAAATATTCTCTGTAATTTTCAATTATTTTTATAGATTTTCAATTAATTCCTCAATATTCAATAATTCTCGGATTATTTCAATTATTTTTTCCCATAAAAATTGTTTTAAATTTTCAATTCAATTATTCAATTCTAGAACTATTCTCTTCAAATCTCAGTTATTTTCTTCAAATTTAAATTCCACTTTTTAATTTTTTAAATTATTTTCTTTAATATTAAAAAATTGTCGCCTTTTTTTCTTTTATTTTTTTTTTGATTATTAATATGTTTATTTAATTTTAAATACAATTGATCAATTGTTTTATTTAATTTTTAATTCCATTCTTCGATTTTTATTTCTATTCTTCAGTATTTAATTGTTTTTTTCTGTATTCATTAATTCTCGACTTTTTTTAATTTTAAATATATTCTTTAAATTTCAATTCTATTCTTCAATTTTCAATAATTTTTTTGTTGAATTCTCAATCCAGTTGTTAAATGTGCAATTTATTTCTATAATTTTCTTAATTTTTCAATTTGTAATTATTCTCTTTAAATTTAATATTTCTTGTTTAATTTTTTCAATTGTCTATTAATCTAGTAAATTTTTAAATTTTGTTTTCAATTGTCAATTATTTTTGTCATTTTGTAATTTTTTTTCATTTATTAATTATTTTTTCAAATTTTAATTTAACTCTTAAATTTTTAACTTATTTCTTACATTTTCAATTTATTTCCTTAAGTTTTTAGTATTCTCTTCCATTTCAATTATTTTTTTCGATTTTCAATCCAGTTGTTCAATTCACAATTATTTTCAACAGTTAAATATTCCTATAATTTATCAAATATTTTGTTTAAATTTTCTTTTTACATGTATTAAAGAATAAAGGGGGTTTTCCCGTTTATATGTTAAATAAATTGAATATTTATTGTTTAATTTTTAAAACTATTCTTTTCAATTGTTTAATTAAGTAGCCATTTTTCGTTTTTTGTTTACACCTGTTAATTATTCTCATCATTTTTAAGATATATTCTTCAATTTCGTAATTTTCATTATTTGAATTGGCAAAAATTTATAGTTTCAAATGACCCACAACTATGCAAAGTTTACAAGCGCGCGTTAATGTTGCTAGTTATAAATATAACTGATTACCTTAATATTAATTGGTTCGAAAGAAATACTAAAAAAAAAGGTTTTAAACACATCCTTTTTATTTACAAAAATATATATAAACTGAGTTTCAAAAAGAACCACGAGAAAAAAAAAACAAAAATTGTCAATCCCGTTAACAATCTCCAACAAATAATATTTACATTTCATAATGTTTCAACACGGAGAATCGGTTTTTCTTTCCTTTAAAGTAACATAAGTCTTCGGGCTCCATTTCACGTACATTTTCTGGCCGATTTTCATCTTTATCAATTCTCCCCTTCTTTTTTTTGACGCCACTCACTTCATTTTGTAAAATATTTCCTAAATGTTTTTTAACGTTATTTAAAAGAACATTAAACAGTCTCAGCAAGCTCTGACAGCCTTGCAGTTCAATCGAAATGTAAAGGTCGATGTCCTCTGTTCTTTTAAAATTACAATACAAATTGTACAACAAAGTCCCGTTGTACATTTCCGAAACCCTTGTTTCTTGATACGGACAACCCAACAATGCATTAAGATGCAAACTGTGCCTCAGGCAGATTTGAAACTGAGCAAAAGCATGCACGATCGAGACATGAAATTTCTTCGAGTTCGAGTACAGAAGATCCTTATCTATCTCGAAATTATTCAGCAAAAATGGCATCGCTAGAATACAGTCATCGCGGCTAATTTGACAAAATGCTCTATAAACCGTCACGTTTTGATTCCATGGCAGCAAGGGTTCATTTTCTCGATTGTTCAAAATAGTTTCAATGACCTGGTCGAAATTTTGATGAAAATTCTGCTCGGACCGGTGATGTCCGATTTTATTGTCCACAACGCCAAACATCATTCCAAACAAAAGAGAATACAAATGACATTTTGTTTTGAAAGGTTCTTGCTTCTGGGTCATCCAAAAAATAGCCGTGGCCACGAAAAGCTTCCATTCGTTTGGAAAAGTATCAAGAGCAAACTCTGGAATCCCCAGAGTCTCATCTAAAATTTTCTTGCGGATGATGATCGGAAGATCTCTAAGATTGAAAAGGCTCGGAAAATCACAGCCGCTAATTTGTTCTCGAGCCTCTACTTTATTCACAGTTACATTTTCTCCATTCTCGCGACAAAGAAACGAAAGAGATTTCGGGCCTGGAAGACCTTTTGTCAATAAACCGTAAATAACGCTTATGATATCGGTGCAAATCGTGATCGCGGCTGGTTGCGAATAGTCCTCAATTTGAACTCGACAGTCGTAAAATCTCATGGTCAAGATGTCCATGAAGTAGGAGCCATACCGAGCCTCGTTAAATTCCTTAATGAACCACTCAGGAGCGACCTTGTGAATATTTGAATCGTACGGAAACTCCGAGACGTAGTCATCTAATTCCTTGTCTACTAAATCTCTGATTTCTAGAAAAAAAAATTAGCACTGTTAAAAAAAAGTTATAATTATTTATCTGCAACGTAAGTATTACTAAAAAAATCCGCAAGTACGAAGAAGCGAACCCTAACCACGAGCGCAATGAAAACTAATGTTCGGAGCTCTAGTCGACTGAGCTAACGAAGGGAATTGAGAGGCTACCCCCACAGCACCGAAAATTTCCTGAAAATTTATTAAAGATTTATTTGCAAACTTCGGAATATTTAGGTGCAAAGCTTAGTCAAAATTGTGTAAAAATTTAAATGTCCCGATTAAATAAATGTTTACCGTAAAAGTTGACTGAAGATTTAAATTAAATTTTCGTGAAATTTTCGTCGCGAAAGTTTCCTGAACATTTAAATTACATTTTTGTGAAATTTTCGTCGCGAAAGTTTCCTGAACATTTAAATTACATTTTCGTGAAATGTTCGTCGTAAAAGTTGACTGTAGATTTAAATTACATTTTCGTGAAATGTTTGTCGCAAAAGTTGATTCAACATTTAAATTAAATTTTCGTGAAATTTTCGTAGTGAAAGTTGACTGAACATTTAAACTGAATTTTTGTGAAATGTTTGTCGCAAAAGTGGATTGAACATTTAAGTGAATATTTGCTAAATGTTGAGCGAAAAGTTGACCGAATAAAAAAAATTATATTGAATAGAAGGGGAACAAATAAATTAAACAGTAATTAAATTAATATAAACACATTTATTGAATACAATTTTGAAGATTCTGTAACGTTTTACAAATCCTTAATCTAATACAATCTTTCAACTTACAATTTCTTGTGTGTTGCATTTCTTTTGTTTTGTTACTGAAAATTAAAACTAAAATAAATGTTAAATAATAATATTCAATAAATGTGTTTATATTAATTTAATTACTGTTTAATTTACTTGCTGCCCTTCTATTCAATATAATTTTTTTTATTAGGTCAACTTTCCGCTCAAAATTTAGCAAATATTCACTTAAATGTTCAATCCACTTTTGCGACAAACATTTCACAAAAATTCAGTTTAAATGTTCAGTCAACTTTCACTACGAAAATTTCATGAAAATTTAATTTAAATGTTGAATCAACTTTTACGACGAACATTTCACGAAAATGTAATTTAAATGTTCAGGAAACTTTCGCGACGAACATTTCACGAAAATGTAATTTAAATGTTCAGGAAACTTTCGCGACGAAAATTTCATGAAAATTTAATTTAAATCTTCAGTCAACTTTTACGCTAAACATTTATTTAATCGGGACATTTAAATTTTTACACAATTTTGACTAAGCTTTGCACCTAAATATTCCGAAGTTTGCAAATAAATCTTTAATAAATTTTTAGGAAATTTTCGGTGCTGTGGGGGCACTGATACACAAAAAAAAAGTAGTTTGAACCAGAAACCAGACTACACTTTTTCTGTGTATTTGGACCTCCTGAACACGAATTTGAGGTCTAGAAAAACTTTTATGAGGTAGTTTTTTTTGTAAATTGCAAAAAACGATTTTTTAATTGCAAAATTCTAAAAAAATGATAATTATTTTTTCCCAGGAACCAGGCAATAGATTTCTAATGTATTTTGGCGTTCTAAGCATAAATTTAATTTAGTTATTTACAGGGTGTCTACCGAAACATGATATTATTACAGGCTTCACAGGCTGTCCCCTATTTCCCCTAAAAGTCCCCTATTTAGAAAATTTTACCCTAAAATCCTCTATTTTTGACGAAAGTATATTTAAAAGTCAAGCTTTCTAGAGATTTTCAATTATTTTTAACCTTCTTTAAATGTTTATTATTTCTATAATTTTTCATTTATTAAATTATATTTCAATAGATTTCCTGTATTTTCAATCCTTCATCTCAGATTCCAATTCTTTTCTTCAATTTACAATTATGTTTATCATTATTTCTTAATTTTTTCCTATTTTTTCTATTTTTCTGATAAAATTATTTTTTTTTACTTATTAAATACTTTCTTTATTTTTTAATTAATTTTTAAAACTTGCAATTATTTGTTTACATTCTAATTTTTTCCATTATTAAATGATAACATTTTTCAGTTATTTTAATAAATTTCAAAAAATATTTTGTAATTTTATCACTTATTTTTCATAAATTTTATTTATTTTCTTAAACTTTCAATTATTTCTATAACTTTGAAAAATTTTCTCAAATTTTTAGTTTTGAAAAGTACTTTTATACACTTTCTACATTTTTAATTTATTTATCTCAAATTTCAGTCATTTGTATTTTTTTTCAAATATTTTAATCATTAAATTGATTTCTTTAGTTTTTCAATTTTTCTCTTCAAATTAGAAATTTTTCAATTATTTTTTAACTGATTTACTATACCTTTAATTATTTGTTTAAAATTGTAATTAATTAAATAATTGTTAATAAATTTAAGAATTTTTCTATTATTCTTTTCAAATTTACAATTACTTTCGGTATTTTGTAATTAATTTCCTAAAATTTTAATTATTTATCTCTAATTTCAATTATTGTAAAAAAATTATCATTATTTTTGCCATTTTTCAATTATTCTTCTTAATTCTCGATTGTTTTCTTTAATTCTCAATTATTTTCTAAATTTTAAATTGCTGTCTTCAATTTTCAATTATTTCTGTAATTTTGCAATTTTTGTCTTCAATTTTTAAAATTATTTTCAGTTTGATTTACTTAATCTTCATTTATTAATCTTAAATTTCAATTCTTTATTTTCAATGTTTAATTTGTTTGATAACTTTTTCATTGCTTTGTTGGATTTTAAATTACCTTAATTATTTTTTAATTAGTTTCCTAAATTTTTAATGATTTTTCTCAATTCTCGATTGTTTTCATCAATTTTGAATTTTTTTTCATATAATTCTCACCATTTTTAAATGAATTTTTTCAATTTTAAATCATTTTCTCAATTATCAATTATTGTCTTCAATTTTCAGTTGTTTCTATAATTTTGCAATTATAGAAACGGTTTTTAATTCTTTACATTATTTTTAAATTGATTTATTAAATCTTCAATTATTTATGTCAAATTTGAACTCATTCTTTTAATTTTGATTAGTTTTATAATGTTTTTTAATTGTTTTTTTTTCCAATTTTTAATTATGTTCATTATTTTTTAATTTACCATTATTCTTATCTTTTTTTAATTATTTTGTCTTAGTTCATATATGTACCCTTTCAAATTACTTTTCTTCTTTATTAATTATGTTCTTCAATTGTCTTATTATTTTTCAACTATTTTCTTCAATTTTTAATTATTCTCATCATTTATATTTCAATTATTATCTTGAATTTTCAATTACTTCTCAAGTTCTGCATACATTTTCTATAATTTTGAATTATTATTTATCAGTTTTAAATTACTTTCTACAATTTGTAGTAATTTTTTTATTTTTTATTATTAATTAGAAAATTCTGTAATTATATTTTTTTTTATCCTACAACTTTGTAATTTTGTCCTACCCAAATAAAAACGAGGTTCTACTGTACATAATTCATTTATCTTTATTTATAAAGTTTTTAAAGTACCCTAAAAGTTCCCTATTTTTGTATATTCAGTCCCCTATTTCCCCTAAAATATTCTTCTTTGGCACTGTGAAGCCTGTTTTAAAATTCCCGTTTTTCTCGGATCTAAAATCACATTTTTACCGGATTTCTTTTATGTATGATTAATAGCTATAATTTTAAAATAGTGAAAAAAGTAAGTGCTTAATACATAAGTTTTTAAGGTAAGATTGATATTTGAAGAAAGTAATTCCAAAATGGCAAACATAATAGAGATTTGAAGTAAATATGTAATTGGAAAATGACAAAAATAATTGAAATTTGAAGAAACAAAATGAAAGATGACAAAACTAATTAAAAATTAAGTAAATAATTAAAAATTTGAAGAAAAGACTTGGAAAATGACAAAATAATTGAAAAATGGAAAAACAAAATAAAAATTTGATGTCAATACATAATTAAAAAATTGGAGAAAAAATTGACCATGAAAGAAAATAATTAAATAATTGAAAAATCATAAAATTGATAGAAATTTGAAAAAAATACTCGAAAAATGATAAATATAATTAGAACTAAAAATAAAACAATCGAGAAATAACAAAAATAATCGAGAAATAACAAAAATAATTGAAAATTACAAAAATAATCAAAAAATGGAACGAATAGTCGAGAAATGACCAAAATAATTGAACCTTGAAAAAAAAATGAAAGATGATAAAACTAATTTAAAATTATGTAAAAAATTTATGATTTGAAAAAAAGACGTAAAAAATCACATAAATAATTGAAAAATAGAGAAACAAAATAAAAATTAAAAATCAATAATTGGAAAATTGGAGATAAAAATTAACGCTTAAAGAAAATAATTAAATAATGACAAAATAATTGCAAAATCCCAAAGAATTTGAAATTTGAAGAAAATACTTGAAAGATAATAAAAATAATTAAAATTAAAAATAAAAAGCAATTGACAAATGACAAAATTAAATGTAAATTAAAGTAAGAAATTAAAGAATCCATGAAAATAATTTAAAGATATAAGAAAATAAGTAAAATTTGGAGAAAGTAATAAAAAAAATGTCAAAAATATTGATAATACTTGAGAAATGACTAAATTAATTGAAATTTTTAAAAGCAATTAAAAAATAAGAAAAATAATTATAATAGGAAAAAATAATCGAGAAATAACAAAAATAACAGAAATTTGAAGAAAATAATTTAGAAATCACATAAATTTAAATTTCAAGGTAATATGTGAAAAATAACTAACATAATAAAAATTTGAGACAAATAATTGAAAGATGACGAAACTAATTAAAAATTAAGTAAAAAATAAAAAATTTGAAGAAAAGACTCGAAAAATGATAAAAATAATTAAAATTTTAAATGAATATTGAGAAATTACAAAAATAAATGAAAATTGAAATAAGAAATTAAAAAATTCATGACGATAATTTAAAGATATAAGAAAATAAGTATAAAATTTGGAGAAAGTCATAAAAAAAACGTCGAAAATATTGACAATAATTGTGAAATTACTAATTAATTGAAAAATTTTAAAAAACAATTAAAAAATGACAAAAATAATTAAAAATAGGAAAAAATAGTCGAGAAATGACAAAAATAATTGAAATTTGAAGAAAATAAATTGAGAAATCACAAATAATTCAAATTTGAAGGTAATACATGAAAAATAACAAAAATAATAATAATAATAACATGAATAATTGATAACTGGTGTAAATAATTAAAAGAATGTAAAACATTGAAAAAAATAATTGAAATTTGAAAAAGAATGAAACTTGTAAAATATAGTTGGCAATTGGTGTAAAGTATTTAAAAATTATTATTGACAAATAATAATAAAATTATTGAAGAAAATTGCTGAAATTTTAAGAAAAAAATTGAATAGTAGAAAAAAATTATAAACTATGTAATAAATTGAGAAATTAATGACCATAAAAAAAAGATTGAAAAAAATTATTGAAATTTGATGAAAATATTTTTTAAATATTAAAACTAATAGAAATATGCAGAAAATAATTGAAAAATGATAAAAATAATTGAAATTTGATTGAAAAATTGAAAGACGATAAAAGTAATTAATAATACTGGTTTAAAATTTAAAAATATTTAGACATTAATTAAAAAATTGAAAAAATAATTAAAATTAGAAGAAACTAATTGAACAATGTCAAAATTTATTGAAATTTGAAGAATATAATTGTATATAATAATAATAATTATTATTATTATTTTATTAAGAAAGTGAGAAAAGTGATTTTTTTAAAGTGAGTAATAGTGAGCGATTTTTTAAAAAAAATGAATAAAAATAAGAAAAGTAAGTCACTGGCAGACCTGAAAATGCTCAAATTCGCTTAAAACTTGTTACATTTTTACTATTTTGAAAATCTAACTTCAGATTAGTAACCAGGAACATGGATTACCACCGAGTAACAAGTTTGAAGTGAATTTGAGCAATTTTACAAAATATTTCTGCCATATTGGATCTGCCATTTTAAATTTTAAAAAATTGGTAAATTTGACATCGTTTTCACAATCAGAGACTTCGAAAACGAGTAATAAGTTTCAAGCGAATTTGAAGAATTATGAAAAAAATGTCCGCCATTTTGAATTTTGAAAATTTAACTTTAGTTTCGTAATCAGAGAAATTGAAAACCCTCGAGTAACAAGTTTCAACAATAATCAACCGCTGAATTTCCAGCTGGCCCAAAAGGGTTAACGAATTAGCTGAAATTTTTAGAAATTCCCGGATATACTTTTTTCCAGGTCGAACTAAAATCCCGGCAAATTCCCGGAATTCCCGGTGAGTAGACACCCTGTATTTAGTTATTTATTTATACAACCCTGCAGTCCAAAAAGGACCATAAACAGGTAACAAAAAATTACAAAATTGGTCTAGTAATCTCCTCTACGTTTAATTAAATATTTATCTTGGCATTCAAAGAATACATTTTTTGGCGCAACGAACAAATCTAAGTTTGGTTTTAGAATAGAGTACATTTGGTTTATAAGAAAGCAAGCAATATCTATTTTCTATCCATTTGAATCTTTCCAAAACATTTTTAAATTTCTATCTCTTTATATCCACAAAATATATATTGTTTCAATTTTGATCTATTTTAATCCCTCCCAAAAATATTCCAATCTTTTTCTATCCACAATGTATTGTTTTAATTTTTATCTATTTTAATCTTTCCAAAATATTTCTATCTCTTTCTATGCACGATACATTTTTTCAATTTTTATCCGTTTAAATATTTCCAAAATATTCCTGTCTATTTCTCCACTTTTTAGATTCGAATTCGTGAACAAATCTGTTATATTATTCTCTAAATATGAACAATTATTTCTTACTAATAAATAAGAGAGAAAAAAAATTTAAATCTCAAATTTATTTGGATGTAAAAAAGATGAATTGAAAAAATTGATTGCTATTCAGATTTGAAAGGGATAAAAAAAGGATTAAAATGGCTATACTCCTTCGTAGTATTAAATGGGATAAGAAGAGGTTTAAGTGGGATTCAAAATGACTTATTCGTATATGAAAAGGATTGAGTTGTTTTGACTTAATTTGAGAAACAAATTGGTTGTTATTTAGAATTGGAAAAGATAAAAAAAGATTAAACTGGATAAAGAGAAGATAAGTTTGTACATATAAATGAGGAATAAAAATGTATATACAGCTTCTTAGTTTTAAACATGACAGAAAAAGATTTAGGTGGGATTCAAATTGATTTACTTGGATATGAAAATGCGAGATTAAAAAAGATTGGTTGTTACTAAGATTTGAAAGGGTTAAAAAATAGTGAAATGAATAAAGAAAAGATATAAATTTACATAGAAAATCAGAGATAAAAATGGATATACTGATCTGTAGTTTTGAATATCACAAAAAAAGATTCAGGTGGGATTCAAAATTATTCATATTGAAGAAGATTGGTTAATATTCAAATTTGGGTTTTATAAAATAAGATTAAAATGGATAAAGAGAAGATAAATTTGTACAGAAAATTGGGGATCAAAGTGGATAGATTCACTTAGGGATTAGAAATGGATAGAAAGAGATTCAAATTAACAATGTTTTTGGGATTAGAAAATATATACATTGTAGTGGGTAGAAATAGGGATTAAAATGGATTGGTAGGATTAATTGGTGGATAGGAATAGATAGACGTGATAAAAAAAAGATACACGAAATTAATCCCTTTTAATCTTTGAGATTAAAAGAGATTCGAATGGATAAAGTTTCTATCTAGCAGGGCTGACAGATGTAACATTTTTTGTCTCTTTCTCGCGACGCAGGCAATGACAGGAAAAAATAACACAATATTATTTTTGTTATGAATTAGATTGTAGAAGTTATATTGGCGTCAGGATCAGGTCAAGATATAGAATTTTTTTTTGTAAAACCTCCCTTGAAATTACTTATAATACTTCAAATTTATCTTTATCTACCTATTTCTTCGCCTTCTTTGGTATCCTCAAACTGCAGGTTATTTGTTTCATCCTGAAATTTAAACGGTTCCTTTTGGAACTTTTCCTTCATATCCAGAACGAAATTTTCCTCGAAACCAAGAGTAAGCAAAATTATGGGATCGCAGGTTGTGTAGACGTTGATAATCATCTCAATGACCTCCAAGACCTTTTTCCGAGATTCCTGGGGAAGTCTGGCAAGAATCTGGGAGATCGCAGCTTGGGGAGAATGTTTACTAAGCCAAACGAATGTCGCCTCTATTCGTCTTTGTTTCTCATTGAATATCATCTTCGTAGCTTTGGAAAGTTTCAGGTGCCTAAAAAATTCCTTAAAGATGCTGCTACTTACGTAATCATTACCAAACAAAGTCGCTGCCAGAGGAAGATGCAAGCGCTCCAAACCCTTGAATTGTTTCAAGAGTGAATCTACCCTGTAGATTTTGCAACACTTAACGTAACCTTCACCTCGACTTTTGACTTGAAAAGGATCGAGAGTTTTAAAGGGGATGTATTTCACGTCGTAGATATAAAAATCCGAGTCAAAACTTAAAACTGGACAGTCCAAGACTTTTGCGACTGATGCTATATCGTCATCCGCCTCGAACAAGGTTTGAATAAACTTTACTCTCTTTTTTGTCATCACTTCCTTGAAAGTTTCTTTCATCAGAAGAGGGAAAAACTTATATTTCTTCTGAGTCGATGGGTTATATCCAGAAGCTGATTTAATCTGAAAATTATATTGGAATTATGAATCGATTTATTTTAAGATTGATGAAACCAGAGAGAAACTGAGAATGAGCACGTAATGCAAAATCAAAGTTTCCTGTTATTCTGAACAGATTTTCAATTTTTTTTTTAATTGAAAAGGTAATTAAATTTTTAAGAGGTTTAAGAAGCTAGTTTTTAAGTTTTTTATTTTTTGTAACTTTTTTTTTTTATACAAAGTTGAAAAAATGAACTTTTGCAGTAAAAGGATTTTTCTTGCTGTCAATACAACTGTCAACTTTACCAAAACGCAACTTATTTTTATGTTTTTATATTAAACAATATTTAAACAATAGTCTTCAATTTTCAATTATTATTGTTATCATTTGTAATCAATTTCTTCAAATTTTAGTTATTCTCAAATTTCATTCCTCAATTAAATTCCTAAATTTTCAATTATTCATCTCATTTTTCAATTATTTTTTTCAATTTTTATTTTCTTTTATATTTTTGCAATTATTTTTTTCACCTTTTAATTAAATATATATTAATTATTTTTCAATAAATTTCCTAAATTTTTATTTAGTATCTCAAATTTAAATTATTGCATCCACTTTTTCATCTTTTTATCATTCTTTTCACAGTTTTTAGATTATTTTGAATCTTTGTTGATTAACTCCAAAAATTTCAATAATATATCTGCAATTTTCATTTTCTCTAATAAATTTTCAATTATTTCTATAATGTTGTAATTATTTTCCTGAATTTAAAATTCTTGAAATCATTTTGTAATACTTTTACTTTACAAATATTCTGTATTTTTTTATATTATTTTCTTATGATTGCAATTTATATCTACAAAATTTAACTATATTTATCATTTTTCAAACATTTTCTTCAATGATTCTCATTATTTTTCAATTTTCCCCTAGCTTTTAAATTCCGAATTTCTGCAAGTTTCAATTATTTTCTTTTACTTTATTAAATAAAACTTTTTCAGTTTAAATTATTTCATTCAATATCAAATTAGTTTCATTATTTTTTAATTAACTTTCAATTTCTTTTGTCATTTTTCAATTATTTTTACAAAATATGAGTTTTGTTTTTTGTATTTTTCAAGTATTTCAATGATGTTCTTGGATTTTGAATCACTTTCTTTTACATCAAATAAATTTTGTAATTTTTTGTGTTCTTTTTTGTAATTTGTGTTCTTAAATTTTTATAATTAACTTTAGTTTCCAATTATTTTTATCTTTTTTCACGTAGTCTTGCTTATTTCAAATATATTCTGTAATTTTTACAGTTACTTTTTCACAAATTTTTATTAAATTCTTCAATTTTCATTTATTTTTATCATTTTCAAATTAGTTTTCGTCATTTTCAATTATTTTTTAATAAATAGTCTAACTTTTTTTTATTATTTATCTCTAATCTCAATTATTTTATCAATTCACAATTATTTTTATTATTCTGTAATAATTTTCTTTTATTAGGGTAAGTCCGGGGGAGATGGCCATACTTTCTATAAAGGTCCATAAAAATAAAAAAAACAACATTTATATATTGATGTTTATTGTTAATTAAACATTGACTATTTAACTTTAAAACAACCATAAATAATATAAAATATTTTAATGTTAACAATCATAAAATTAATGTTTTGTAAAAAGTGACATTCAGGGAGAGATGGCCAATCGTAGTGTGAGATGCCCATAGGTGTAAGGGAGAGTTGGCCACACCTATTATTTAAGTAAATAAATATAATTAATATCATTTTGAGTTTATTACATGAAAGAATAAACAAAACACAAAAATAAGTCTTATCTTAAAGAATATCACCACAATAAATAGATATTTAAACAAGTTGAAATTTTTCAGTACTGGAGTAATAGACAAAATAAAAAGGAAGTATTATATTTAATTTTTTATTATTTTTCGCCAAAATTTTGCTTTTCTTTATGTTTAAATGCAAAACGAAGAAATTTAGTTTAGAATAAGTGACCTTTTGAGTCAATTTCTGTAAAAATATTTGAATTGGCCATCTATCCCTTATGACATCCCCCCAGATTTCCCCTAATATTTAAATAAATAAAAATTTTTCATGTATAATTCTGACGTTATTACAAAGCTTGCCTCATGCATAGTTCCAAAAAATACGAAAATAAGCATTATTCTAAAAAAAAGAACACTTTAACAATCAGTAAAGTCAACCCATTGATGTTTTCGAGCACTAGTCAAAAAAATACACCAGGATTTCAAGTACTTTTTCATTTTTAATTTTCAAGTTTTTGTTGTTGTTTGCTTTCACGCACAAAAATGAAGCAAAATAACCAATAATAACTGATATTTAATAACAAATTCAGTAAAATATTTGATTTGGCCATCTCTCCCGTATGGCCATCTCCCCCGGACTCACCCTATAACTATATGTTTTAATTTTCTCAATTATTTTTAACAAACTAAAATTATTGTCTTCAATTATTCATTAGTTTTATTACTTTGCAAATATTTTCTCGGATTTTTTATTACTTTCATTATTCTTCAGTTATTTTTTTAGATTTTAAAACATTTTTCTCAAATTTTAATAATATTCTTCAATTTTGAATAATTATTTTTATCGTTTTGAAATCAATTTCTTCAAATTTCAGTTCTTCTCAAATTTCATTTTTCATTTAAATTCCTAAATTTTGAATTATTTTTTACATTTTTTATTTTCTTTACTATTTTTGGAATTATTTTCTTTACCTTTTAATCAGATATATTAATTATTTTTCAATAAATGTCCTAAATTTTCACTTAGTATCTGAAATTTAAATTATTGCATCAAATTTTTCATGTTTTAATCATTTTTCATTTTTTTTCTCAAATTTCAAATACTTTGTACATTTATAATTATTATTTTTCATTTGCATTATTTTCACAATTTTTATATTATTTTGAATCTTTGTTGATTAATTCCGAAAATTTCAATAATATATCTGAAATTTTAATTTTCTTTAATAAATTTTCGATTATTTCTATAATGTTGTAATTATTTTCCTGAATTTAAAATTCTTGAAATCATTTTGTAATACTTTTACTTTACAAAATATTCTGTATTTTTTAAATTTATTTTTCTATGATTGCAATTAATATGTACAAATTTCAACTATTTTTATCATTTATCAAAAATTTTCTTCAATGATTCTCATTATTTTTCAATTTTTCCCTTAATTTTTAAATTCCAAAATTCCGCAAGTTTCAATTATTTTCTTTTACTTTATTAAATAAAACTTTTTCAGTTTAAATTATTTCCTTCAATATCAAATTAGTTTCATTATTTATTAATTAACTTTCAATTTCTTATGTCATTTTTCAATTATTTTTACAAAATATGAGTTTTGTTTTTTGTATTTTTCAAGTATTTCAATGATGTTCTTGGATTTTGAATCACTTTCTTTTACATCAAATAAATTTTGTAATTTTCTCAATTTGTGTTCTTAAATTTTCATAATTAACAGTTTCCAATTATTTTTATCCTTTTTCAAGAAATCTTGCTTATTTCAAATATATTCTGTAATTTTTACAATGACTTTTTCACAATTTTTTATTAAATTCTTCAATTTTCAATTATTTTTATCATTTCTAAATTACTTTTTGTCATTTTCAATTATTTGTTAATAAATTCTCAAACTTTTTTTTATTATTTATCTCTAATCTCATTTATTTTCTCAATTCACAATTATTTTTATTACTTTGCAAATATTTTCTTGGAGTTTTTATTATTTTCATTATTCTTCAATTAATTTCCTAGATTTAAAAATATTTTTCTCAAATTTTAAAAATTTTCTCCAATTTTCAATAATTACTGTTATTATTTGCAATCAATTTCTTCAAATTTTAGTTTTCTAAAATTTCATTCTTCAATTGAATTCCTAAATTTTTAATTAATTATCTGATTTTTCAATTAGTTTTTTAATTTTAATTTTCTTTTATCTTTTTGCATTTATTTTGGCCATTTAATATTAGATATATTATTTTTTTTCAATTTATATCCTAAATTTTCATTTATTATGTCAAATCTAAGTTGTTGTATACATTTTTCAATGTTTTAATCATTTTTTTATTATTTATCTCAAGTTTCAATCAAGTTCGTCAATTTTTATTTTATTTTTTTTTAATTTGTAATTATTTTCACAAATTTTTTATTATTTTGATTATTTGTTTATTAATTCCGAAAATTTACTCGAAATGAAATAAATTGTCAACTTTTGCGTTAAAATAATTACGATAATTAAGGAACTCTTTAATTTAATATTGTTTTATTTCTCTTCTCCCCCTCCCTCCACCGGTCAATATTAAGTGTGCAGATGGCAAAAATTTACAAGTCTCTGCCCCTGATTAAACATATTTTTTAACTTCTATTTTTCTAAGGAATATAGGGGGGGGGGCAAAAATATTTTTCTCGCACCGGGCGCGAAAAACCTAAGTTACGGCTCTGATTTAATAAAACCTTCGTGTCTGATTTTAGATTTTATTAGTAAGAATAACCAAATTAAATTTTATAAATATTTGGTTAACTGTTTTTGCGTTATCGAATTCATAAAAAAGTGTGACCCACACACAGCAAAATAGTAAAAAAAAAGTTATTCAAATCTTGAAAATAAAAACCAATTTTTGTTAAATAATGAATTTAAAATTGATATTTTTTTATACAAATGCAATATTTTGCACACTTCCAAAAAAGTTGTTCAGTATTCGCCCCTGATTCCCAACAAAAACACAACCTATCTGTTTAAAAGTCGAATGAGTTGAATATTTATTTATTTTTATGAAATTAATTTACTGAAAATAAAGTAAAAAGCATGGTAAGTAAAAATTAATACCTTCTCTCTGGTCCGTTTTCGAAGAGTTTGTATTTTTTTCTCCTCGCTTCCGCCGTCAATGAGAACTAAAGCAGTTATATTGCATTTTGCGAGGCTGTCAAAAAAATCGGAAAGACTTTGTGCATATTTATCATAATCTCCTCCAAAAGCACAATTGCATTGTGCATGATCAGTATACATCTGGACAGCTAGTGAGTTACCATCAATTACAAGATCACTATCATGCAACTCAAAATTCTTCAAATGCATTCCTGAACGTTGAGAAATATACGTTGTCAACCCACGAATTCCCATTTTTTAAAGCTCAGATTTCATATTTTATGTAACAATAATAAAATTAAGCTCTCATTCGCGGGTAAACAACATTTTTATTATAGTTTAAACGTATTTAATTTCAATTACGCTTTCCATCAGTCCTAACGAAAATCTTTTAAATCATATTGAGTTGAAAGCGAAAAAAAAGTTTCACATTTCTCGAATTTTCGAACAACGATGAACAAATTTCCAGGCTACTGTTATCGTAATGTCACTGTAATACGCAGTTGGCGTTTATCTTTATCTATATTTATATATTTATACCGGGAACACGAACTATTAGTCACCTGTATTGTTGCAAAAGTGGAGGGGATGTTTACAAGACTCTTTCTTTCTTTCTTTAGGTCTACCCAAGGTCTACCCAAAATTCCTATCGAATTGGGAATGGCTCAGGGCCGAATTTTTATGAAGGCAAGCTAGGTAACTGCCTAGGGGCCCCCACCAAAAAGAGCCCCCACCAGCTATTTGCGGGTGCAGGAAATTTCCCAAAAACACAAAAGGTCGAATATCCAAATGGTCGAATTTCAAATAGTCGAATATCCAAATGGTCGAATTTCCAAATGATCGAATATCTAAATTGTCGAATTTACAAATTGTCGAACATCCATTTGGTCGAATAGTCATTTTGTCGAATTTCTAAATTGCCGAATTTCCAAATAGTCGAATATCTACTTTTTCGAATTTCTAAAATATCGAATATTCAAATTTTCGAATTTCCAAATTGTCGAATATCCACTTTGTCGAATGTCCAAACTGTCGAATTTCCAAATTCTCGAATATCCAAATTGTCGAATTTCCAAATTGTCGAATATCTATTTTGTCGAATTTCCGAATGATCGAATATCCAAATTGTCGAATTTCCAAATTGTCGAATATCCAAATTGTCGAATATCTATTTTGTCGAATTTCCAAATGATCGAATATCCAAATAGTCGAATTTCCAAATTGTCGAATTCCCAAATTGACGAATCTCCAAATGTTCGAATGTCCAAATGTTCGAACTTTTTTTTTATGTGAGATTCCTATCTATGAAATGTGTTGGTATAGTAGATTGGACAAATGCGCAAAATTTAAAATTTCCATAACGATTTTAAACTTCGCGCACTTGTCCAGTCTACTATACCAACACATTTCATAGATCATTCGGAAATTCGACAAAATAGATATTCAACAATTTGGAAATTCGACAATTTGTAAATTCGATAAAATGGATATTCGAGAATTTGGAAATTCGACAGTTTGGACATTCGACAAAGTGGATATTCGACAATTTGGAAATTCGAAAATTTGAATATTCGACAATTTAGAAATTCGACCAAATGGATGTTCGACAATTTGTAAATTCGACAATTTAGATATTCGATCATTTGGAAATTCGACAAAAAGGATATTCGACCATTTGGAGATTCGACTTTTTGAAAGTCGACCATTTGGGTATTCGACCTTTTGGGTTTTTGGGAAATTTCCTGCACCCGCTTTAACCATTTTCTTAATAGAAAGTGTTAAATATAAAAAGGCTATAAAACTCAGTTTTCTTTTCTTTTTTTTAAAATTTTTAACATTACAAAATTATGTACTCCCATTTTTTCATAACATTTTTCAAATATAATTTTACACTTTTTGAACAGCATGAACAATTTCCGTAAATTATATATTATTCAAGAAATAAAGACTTGCTTGATTAGAAAATAACAATATTTATTATTATGAATTAAAATCAGAACGTGTCCTAGTATATATCTACATAAATAGTCCATGATCTCAAATATCAGACAAATCAGAGAACATTTGTACATTTTTATTAACAAATTTCCAACAAATATATTTACATTTGATAATGTATCAACACAGAGAATCGGTAACTTTCATCGTAAAAGGCACCAAAGTCATCAGGCTCGAATTCATGTACATTTTCCGTCGAAATTTTCATCTATATTACCTTCTGATCTTCCTTCTTTTTGCGCCACTGTCTTCATTATCTAAAACATTTCCTAAAAGTCCTTTAACGTTATTTAAAAGAACATTCAACAGTCTCAGCAAGGTCGGACAGTTTTGCAGTTTAAGATAAATGTAATGGTCCATGTCCTCCGTTCCTCTAAAATTACAATACAAATTGTACAACAAAGTCCCGTTGAACATTTCCGAAATCCTTGTTTCTTGATACGGATAACCCAACAATGCATTAAGATGCAAACTGTGCCTCAAGCAGATTTGGAACTGAGCAAAACCATGTACAATCGAGACATTAAAATTTTTCGAGTACGAATACAGAAGACCTTTATCCAACTCGAAATTTTTTAGTAAAAAGGGCATCGCCAGAATACAGTCTTCACTGTTGATTTCCCAAAAAGCTTGATAAACCGTCAGGTTTTGATTTAATTTCAGCAAGGGTTGATTTGCTCGATTATTAAAAATCGTGGCAATGACCTGATCGTAATGTTGGTGAAAATACTGTTCTGAGCGGTGATGTCCGATTTTATTGTCCACAACGCCAAACAACATTCCAAACAACAGAGAATATAAATGACAATTCATTCTGGAAGGTTGTTGCTGTTGGGACATCCAAAAAACAGCAGTAGCCACGAAAAGCTTCCACTCGTTTGGAAAAGTATCAAGAGCAAACTCTGGAATTCCCAGAGTCTCATCTAGAATCTTCTGGCGGATGATGATCGGAAGATCTCTGAGATTGGAAAGGCTCGGCAAATCACAGCCGCTGATTTGTTCTCGAGCCTCTACTTTATTCACAGTTACATTTTCTCCATTCCCGCGACAAAGAAACGAAAGAGATTTTGGACCTGGAAGACCTTTTGTCAATAATCCGTAAATAACGCTTATGATGTCGGTGCAAATCGTGATCGCGGCTGGTTGCGAATAGTCCTCAATTTGAACTGGGCAGTCGTAAAATCTCATGGTCAAGATGTCTATCAAGTAGGAGCCATACCGAGCCTTGTTGAATTCCTGAATAAACCATGTAGGAGCAAACTTGTGAATATTTGAATCGTACGGGAACTCCGGGACGTAATCGTCTAATTCCTCGTCAACCAAGTCTCCTATTTCTAGAAAAAGCAAAAAAACAAGTTTGTTAAAAAAGAGTTATGGAAATTGATGACAAGAAATCAGGGTTCTTGAAACCGTGATTTTACCGAAACATGATTTTCAAATTCACGGTTTTCTCGGATCTAAAATCACATTTTTCCTGGATTTCTTTTATGTATGATTAATAGCTATTAAAATAGTGAAAAAATTAAGTGCATAATATATAAGTTTTTAAGGCGAAATTGATCTTTGAAGAAAATAATTCCAAAATGGCAAAAATAATAGAAATTTGAAGAAACAAAATGAAAGATGACAAAACTGATTAAAAATTAAGTAAATAATTAAAAATTTGAAGAAAAGACTTGGAAAATGACAAAAATAATTGAAAAATGGAAAACAAAAAAAAAATTTGATGTCAATACATAATTAAGAAATTGGAGAAAAAAATAAATTAAAATAATTTAAAGATATATAAGAAAATAAATACAAAATTTGGAGAAAGTAATAAAACAACGTCGAAAATATTGACAATAATTGAGAAATTACTAAATTAATTGAAAATTTTTAAAAAACAATTAAAAAATGACAAAAATAATTGAAAATAGGAAAAAATACTCGAGAAATTACAAAAATAATTGAAATTTGAAGAAAATAAATTGAGAAATTACAAAAAATTGAAATTTGAAGATAATACATGAAAAATAACAAAAATGATAAAAATTTGAGATAAATAATTGAATAATGACATTAATGATTGACAACTAGTGTAAATAATTAAAAGAATGTAAAATTAAAAAAAATTGAAATTTGAAAAAAAAAATTGTCAATTGTAAAGTATTTAAAAATTATTGATACTGTAATCGAATAAAATTTTAATTAATTAATCTAAATCAATTAATCAACTTAAGTCACGATCACAATTTGGAAGATTTAAAAAAAAAATCGAAAAGTCGGGCGCCAGATCTTTCTTGGATCAAAAAAAAAAAAAAAAAAAATAATAATAATAATAAATAAATTAACTCAATTAAAGTGACGCAGAATAAGGTTAACGACCAAATAATAAGCTTAACCTAAAATTACACCAGCAAGTTGACAACCAAATAGGAAGCTCAACTTCAATAAACAAAAAAAAAAATAAATAAATAAAAGAAAAGTAACCCAAATTTATTAATCTTCCACGACTAATTCCGCTAGCTTAGCCCCAATCTGGATGATAGTAGAGGGGATGGTTCTGTAATGCACTTTATTTGAAAAGATTATAATAATTTAAATAAGACATCTACATAATTAAATAAACAATATTTTATTCAGAAAAACAATGTAAATTTGATACAAATGACAAATTTTGAGGTTAGGAAACTTTTTTTATAAAGTTAACAATTGATTAAATAATCAACTACATTTTTAACAATTTGGAAAATAAATATATAAAAAAAAAATATATAAATAAAAAAAAATAAAAAAAATAAATATAATCCTAAACTATGAATTAGTTAGGAATAACAATTCCAAGACTTGGTCCAATCTAAATCAAATTTAATCCAAAAGCAAATTAAAGCAATTTTTCGTTAATAACTAATGTGACATTTTTTTAAATAAATAAAGGATGAGTTTTGGAACAAAAGGAAAAGTAAAGCAAAATTTTAATTTCAAATTAATTTTTAAAAGGTTAAGTTTAATTCGCACAAATGAAAATTAATAAATCAATTTTAGAATCTTTAAGAAACAAAATAAAATAATAAAATACGAATTTTATTCAAGAGAAATGATAGAAATCTTACCAAACGAAAAAAAATCCAAACTTCGAAATCAAAATCAATATTTTAAATTGTTGAAATTTTCCAATTTTTCTTTAAAATCTTTGTCCAAAAATTTAATTAATCCTCGAAATCGTCCAATTTAGAGCCAGAGAGAATAAATATAATCGTTAAATTAGGTGAAATCCAAATAATTCCGAAAAGATTCCGTCCAATCTCAATGAATGATTAATAAAAAGTGAAAAAGTGACGTTAGTTATTTTCCATGGTTACCAGCGTAACCATGGAGAAATAATTGTTCCAAAGCTCATAAAAAAAAAAAGAAAGCTACGCTAAAAAATTAATTAAGGGCGCAATTACATGTCTGCGTCGAACGCTGCGTTCTTGCGTTGTATGTTGAGAGAGAGAAAGACAGACATATAGTCACATCTTTGTCACTCTCACCATTAAACGCAAAAACGCAACGTTCGACGCAGGCATGTAATTGCGCCCTTAGATCACTAAATTGACATAAATGAAGTTGGCTACATTCTGTTGTTTCTTAATTCTATTGGTCGAAAGAAAAAAAAGAAAATTTGAATCTTCAAGGAATCTTCATAAAATTGAATAAATCTTCTGAATTAATTACGATAATTAATTCGATCCAGTTGATGTTAGATTATTATTTTACTCTTCCAATATCATTTCAATGGAGTGAACCAGCCAACTGAAATCCTAGTATCCCAAGAAAATGATAAAATATTATCCGAATTTCCTGGATCCAAGTGGATATAGTCCCGGTCACATAAATTGACAATTATATGGGCTTTGGCTACCCGCAGCAACAAGAGATCCAAATAAAATTTAGAATTAATAATAAAACCTTCCAAGGCATGAAATTTTTAAATGTCACTCCAGGTGACTAAGTCAAATCCTTTATACGTGGCAGGAAACGCAGCAAGAAAAAGGTTGGCATTTTAAATAAATTCAACAAAATAATCCTTGGGTTCGATCAAAAGATTTTTCAGATGAAGATCAATTACATAAATCCAGAAAATAAATTGATAAAATTCTTCAAATCAATAATCCAATATTTTTTTAGGTTAGGCGGCAAAATTCGAATTAGAATATATGTTAGAAAATTCAATAAATCCTCTTCAGAGACTTCAAAATTAACAAACAGGTTACATAATTTAGACAGCAATTTCCAACAGTTCATTTTTTTTGGCGGTAAATTCAAAATTTTGGCAGGTTGAAATCCAGTTTAAATCATCAAATCCAAATTTAATTCAAAATTTCCAATAAAATCCAAATTCGTAATATTTTCCTCAATACATGCGTTGACTCGAAACAGGTTAACATAAATAGAAAGGGAATAATTAAAATTAAGTTCTAATAATAAATTAAATTTTGAACCAAGTCTTGGAATGTCGAACAATCATTGAGATCGGATTATTTCAATTAGAATAATTAAATTTGGAACAAAATTTTTATTTTAAACAAATTTAGCAATTAAATTAAATTGAAAGAAAAATCGGAAATTGATTTTTTTTTTTTTTTTTTTAAATTTAAATTAAGCAACTTGTGAATTGTAAAATTCTTCTAAACAAATTTTACAATGTCACAATACATAATAATAAAATTATTCAAGAAAAATGCTGAAATTTGAAAAAAAAAATTGAAAACTGTGCTATAAATTGAGAAATTAATGACCATAAAAAAAAAGATTAAAAATAATTTTTGAAATTTGATACAAATAGTTTTTAAATGTTAAAACTAATAGAAATATGCAGAAAACAATTAAAAAATGATAAAAATAATTTAAATTTGATGGAAAAATTGAAAGACGACAAAAGTAATTGACAATACTGGTATAAAAATTAAAAATTTGTAGACATTAATTAAAAAATTGAAAAAGTAATTAAAATTAGAGGAAACTAATTAAACAATGTCAAAATTTATTGAAATTTGAAGAACATAATTGTATATAATAATAATAGATCATTATTATTTTGCTAAGAAAGTGAGAAAAAATATGTCTGCCATATTGGATCTGCCATTTTGAATTTTGAAAAATTGGTAAATCTGATATCGTTTTCACAATCAGAGACTTCGAAAACGAGTAATAATTTCAAGCGAATTTGAAGAATTATGAAAACGAATTAACTGAAATTTTTAGAAATTTCCGGATATAATTTTTTTTCCCGGGTTTTTCCCGTTCGAACTAAAATCCCGGCAAATTCCCGGTTTTCCCGGAATTCTCGGCGAGGATGTAACATTTTTTGTTTATTATGCGACGGCAGAAAAAACTTTGCATTTTTGTTGGTCATTTTAATACTATAAATTTTTGCAAATTCAAATAATGAAAATTACAAAATTAAAGAATATACCTTCAAGTGGGGCTATTTTGTGCGTCGTGGGGCTATTTTGTGCACGCGAGGTTTTTAATTAATAAAATCTTTCTATTCAGTTGCTAAGATTTGCTTCTTGGTATATATATTTTCTGATAAGTAGACTACAGTAAGTACTAAATGAATTTACTTAATTCTTTATCAGAAATCAGAAAAAAAATCCTAAAGTCGTAAAAATCAAGCTGAAAATTTATAATGTTCTCAAAATTCTGTTCAGATCTCCGCAAGTTTAAAAGTGTTTATAAAGGTATTAATAATACTTGTTGACAATTTAGTTGTGATGATGTACACGTGATGCGCTAACTTTTTATTACATATTTTAAGAAAAAAGTGTAAAAAACTGAAAAACCAGGATTTGGTGGGTTATTTTGTGCATTCTTTAAAATCAACTTTTTTTCAATAATTTGTTTTTTAGTTAGTAAAAATTACTTTAGAATTTCGTTTTAAAACATTTTTGTCTTATTTTTGTTATAAAAGACAAGAAATAAGCTTAAAATTTCAGTTTTACGCATGGTGCCTTAAAAACCTCAAAAAAGTAACATTAATAATTACATGATTTTCAAGTTAATTTTGAAACTTTTTCTCTTAAAATAACTCAAGAAGTGTAATAGAAGTTATTTTAAGTAAAATTTTGTTAAAGGAATAAATTTTTTTGTAAGTCTACATTTTTGTGAAATTTTAGTGTTTTACTTTCAAATTAATTAAACAATTCCTAGAAAGAAAATATTTCTGGCTTCGTTTTTCTTTATTGTACTCTAGAATATCTAGAAATAATACTTCAGACAGCAAAAACGTTCAAAAAATTTTTTTACACAACTTTATAAATAAGCAAACTTTGATGCACAAAATAGCCTCACCATGGGGTTTATTTTGTGCATAACTTTGAGTTTCTATAACTGAGACAAAAAATTTTTTCTTGTCGGCTAACTCATAGGACACCTTTAGAAGGATGTCTACAACATAACTGAGTAGAAAAATTCTTTATTTTAATAAAGCATAGAGTGTAAAAAGAGTGGTTTTGTGCACAAACTAGCCCCACTTGACGGTATCTGAAAATCGAAAAAAATAATGGAAATTGAAGAAAATAATAAAAAATTGAGCAAATAAATTGAAAATTTAAGAATTAATTTAAAGTTTGAAAAAATAGTTTATAATTGAAAAAAAATTACAAAATGACGAAAATAATTGACAATTGAAAACAAAATTCAAGAAAAGGCTAGATTTAATACACAAGCTAACAAAATAATTTAGAAAATCGAAGAATAATAATTATAAAATTTTAGGATATCTACTATAATTGAAAATTGAAAAAATTTTTGGAAATAATTGAAAATTTTTTAATACTAACTATTTTTGAAGGGGTCCCAAAAAACCCCATAAATTACAAAATTATAAAAAAATCGTTAAAAAATATTTTTTACTACTTTTATTAAAGTTTTTCTATAAATTCAGAATAAATAACATAAATATTGATTTTTATACTTTATTCCATATAATTTCTAATTTGTTTAATCCAATTATTATTGTTTATTTACAACTTTTTATCAAATTGAGCTACAGAGTTGCGATTTTTTCACAAATTTTCAACTTTTTAGGCCAAATGTAACCAGTTGAGTTTAAGCTCAATGTAACGAGTTACTAGCAACAAAATAAAAATTAAATTTTTCAAATTGTTTAAGCAAATTACTATTGTTTAACTTCTACTCTCTATTAAAGTAAGCAACAGAGTTGCAATTTTTTCTGAATTTTGGAACTTTTAAAGCCGAATGTAATTAATTACTAACAATAATCTAGGAATAACAAAATTAATAATTAATATTTAAATTGTTTAAGCAATGTACTATTGTTTAACTTCTTCTCTTTATCAAATTGAGCTGCAGTGTTGCAATTTTTTCTCAATTATACATTTTTTTTTAAAATTGGAGGAGTTATTGAGATGTGAAATAAATAAATGCTAATTGAAAAAAATAGTTGAAAAATTTCGAGAATTATTGAATATTGAATTAAATAATTAAAAATTGAAGAAAATAATTAAAAATTAATGAAAATAATTGAAAATAGAATTAAATAATTGGCAATTGACAAAAATAATTTAGAGATGAGGAAAAAAATTAAAAATTGATTATAATAATTGAAAATCGCAGAAAATATTTCAGAAGAAAAGAAATTAATTAGAAATTGATGAAAATAATTGAAAATTGAATCAAATAATTGGCAATTGAAAAAAATAATATAGAGTTGAAGAAAAAAATTAAAAATTGATTAAAGTAATTGAAAATCGTAGAAAATATTTCAGAATTAAAGAAATTAATTAGAAATTGATGAAAATAATAGAAAATTGAAGAAAATAATTGGCAATTGAAGAAAATAGTAGAAAATCGAAGAAAATATTTCAGAAGTAAAGAAATTAATTAGAAATTGATGAAAATAATTCAAAATGGAAGAAAATAATTGAGAATTGAAGAAAATAATTGGAAATTAAAGAAAATAATTGAAAATTGAAAATAATAATTGGTAATTGAAGAAAATAATTGTGAATTTCTTAAAATAGTTGAATAATTGAAGAATTGAATTGAAGCTTCAAGAACGTAATCGATAATTGAAAAAAAAATATTGAAAAAAGCTGAGAATTATTGAATATCTAAGAAAATAATTGAATATATTATGTTTTAATTTTTAATGTATATTTTTTATTTTTCAATTGCATAATTATCGCATAATTACACAAAATTAAAACGCATAATCAGATTGGTTCAAAATGCATGAAGTTACCATCTTTATTTATAAAATAAATTGATATATTAGTCAAATTTATTAGCCCAGAAAAAAAATTCTCGGTTTGATGAAAAATTCCCGGTTATTTCCCGGTTAGTAGACAGCCTATTCATGCATTTTACATGGGAAACTTTGAGCGCTTTGAGCGACCTCTAAATATTTTTTCATTTGCATAAAAAAACAGGGGTATTTTTTTTCGATATAGAACAGTCCTAGGGGGTGAGAGTATTAAAATTGCTACTTTACTTTTTTTTTACCACCCTAATATTCATTCAATATTAAATTTTCAAGATATTCGCAGGCTTCAAGTGACAATGAAGAATATTTTAGGGGAAATAGGGGACAGAATATACAAAAATAGGGAACTTTTAGGGTACCTACTTTAAAAACTTTATAAATAAAGATAAATTAATTATATAAAGTAGAACCTCGATTTTATTTGGGTAGAACAAAAAAACAAGTTGTAGAATAACAAAAAAATTACAAAATTTTCAAATTAATAAAAAATAAAAAAACAAAGGAGAACTTCAGAAATAATTAAAAAAAGATAAGAATATAATGGTAAATTAAAAAAAAAATGGAAAATTTAAGTAATTAATTAAAAAATAATAAACAGAATTAAAAATTAGAAAAAAATAAATTAAAAAAGATTATAAAACTAATCAAAATTAAAAGAAAGAGTTTAAATTTGAGATAAATAATTGAAGATTCAATAAATCAATTTAAAAATAATTTAAGAAATTAAAAATTGTTTCTATAATTGCAAAATTATAGAAACAACTGAAAATTAAAAAAATATTTGAAAATTGATGAAAACAATCGAGAATTGAGAAAAATAATTAAAAATTTAGGAAACTTATTAAAAAATGATTAAGGTAATTTAAAATCGAAGGAATCACTGAGGAGGTTATAAAACAAATTAAAGATTGAAAAAAAAAGAATTGAAATTTAAGATTAATAAATGAAGATTATAAATAAATCAAACTAAAAATAATTGAAAAGTGAAGACAGTAATTTAAAATTAAGAACATATTTGAAAATTAAAGAAAACAATCGAGATTTGAGAAGAATAATTTTAAAAAATTACAGAATATATATCAAATTAAAGGAATAATTGAAAAATAGCAAAAATAATGATAAATTTTTAAAAATAATTGAAAATTTAGGAAATTATTTACAAAATACCGAAAGTAATTGTAAATTTGAAAAAAATAATTTAAAAATTCTAAAATTCATTAAAAATGTGTTTAATCAATTGAAATTTAAAACAAATGATTAAAGGTTTAGTAAATCAGTTAAAAAATAATTTTAAAAATTATAATTTGGAGAAAAAAATTGCAAAATTATAGAAATAATTGGAAATTGAAGACAGTAATTTAAAATTTAGAAAGTATTTCAGAATTAAAAAAAGCAATCGAGAATTGAAAAGAATAATCGAAAAATGGCAAAAATAATGAATTTTTTTTTAAATAATTGAAATTTGAGATAAATAATTTTAAATTTAGGAAATTAATTACAAAATACCGAAAGTAATTGTAAATTTGAAAAAAATAATTGAAAAATTTTAAAATATATTTACAATTTTTTTAATTAATTGAAATTTGAAATAAATAATTAAAGGTTTAGTAAATCAGTTAAAAAATAATTGAAAAATTTATAAAAAAAAATTGAAAATTTAAGAAATCAATTTAAAAATGATGGAAATATTTGAAAAATAATACAAATGACTGAAATTTGAGATAAATAAATAAAAAATGTAGAAAGTGTATGAAAAAATACTTTTCAAAACTAAAAATAGAGGAAAATATTTTCAAAATTATAGAAATAATTGAAATTAGTCAAATAATAATGGAATACAAATAAGTATGAATAGTAGGAAAAAATTAAGAAATACTGATAAACATAATTGTAAATTGAAAAAAAGAATTGGAATCAGAGATGAAGGATTGAAAATTCAGGAAATCTATTGAAATATAATTTAATAAATGAAAAATTGGAGAATATAATTTAAAAATGATAGAAATAATTGAAGATTGAAAAAATAATAAAAATGGAAAGAAGATTGAAAATAATTGAAAATCTCTAGATACCTTGACTCTAAATATACTTTTGTGAAAAATAGGGGAAAAATAGGTAAAATTTTCTAAATAGGGGACTTTTAGGGACCAATCGCAAGATAGGGGGCATTTAGGGGAAATAGGGGACGGTCTGTGAAGTCTGTATTCGATTTATAGGAAATTTTTTTTATGGAACCCTTCTTGCAAATACACTTATATTAATACTACAAATTTATCTGAATCTACCTATTTCTTCGCCTTCTTTGGTGTCCTCCTCAGGCTGCAGGTTATTAATATCAGCCTGAAATTTAAACGGTTCTTTTTTGAACTTTTCCTTCATATCCAGAACGAAATTTCGCTCGAAACCAAGAGGAAGCAATATCATAGGATCAGAGGTGGTATAGACGTTTATAATCATCTCAATGATGTCCAAGACCTTCTTCCGAGATTCCTGGGGAAGTCTGGCAAGAATCTGGGAAATCGCAGAGTGGGGAGAATGTTTACTAAGCCAAACGAAAGTCGCCTCAATTCGTCGTTGTTTCTCATTGCATCTTATCTTCGTAGCCTTAGAAAGTCTCAGATGTTTGAAAAATTCCCTAAATGTGCTGCGACTTACGTAATCGTTGCCCAACAAAGTCGCTGCCAGAGGAAGATGCAAACGCTCCAAACCCTTGAATTGTTTCAGGAGTGATTCTACCCTGTAGATTCTGCAACACTTAACGTAACCATTACCTCGATTTTTGACTAGAAAAGGATCGAGAGTATTGAAGGGGATGTATATCACGTCGTAGATAAAAAAGTCCGAGTCAAAACTTAAAAGTGGACAGTTTAAGGCTTTTGCGACTGATGCTATGTCATCATCCGCCTCGAACAAGGTTTGAATAACCTTTATTCTCTTTTTTGCCAATACTTCTTTAAAAGTTTCTTTCGTCAGGAGCGGTAAAAACCTGTATCGTCTCGATGGATTATACCCAGAAGCTGATTTAATCTGAAAATTATATAAGAATTATGTATCGATTCGTTTTAATGCAAGGGATGTGGATTTTTTTTTAGGGGAAAGGGCCCCAAGATGGACATAGTTTTGATTTAATGCTCTAATACCCAGACTGAATAAGATATATTAAAATGTTTTTTACTGGATGAAAGTACAATATATTAGGTAACTTATGGCCACAGGGATAAAATTTTATTTTCAACATAAACATTTTTTAAAGCATTTTTTCTAATTGTTAAAATTTTCGATTTTAAAAAAAGTGGCCTCAAGATGGACACTTCCTTAAAACTTGCTGAAAAATGTGGTAAATAAAAAATAAATATTGTGCAATAATTCTTAAACTAATTTTTAATTATTTTGATGTATTTATTAAGAAATAACATTTTTAAAAACTTCAGATTAATAGATTTATTAATTATTAATATTAATTATAATTATTAATTAATAGATTAATCTATTACTAGATTAATACACAACAGAACAAAAGAATTTAAAAATTGAAAGAATAATTATAAAATTTTAAGACAATGATTAAAAATTGAAAAAAATTGAAAAAAATTGTTGGAAATAATTGAACATTGCGTAAAATAATTAATAATTGAAGAAAATAGTTGAAAAATGACGAGAATAATTGAAGAAAATATGTGAAAAACGACGAAAATAATTTTCATTTGAAAATAAAATTTAAAAAAAGACTAGATTAATACACATTCGAACAAAATAATTTAAAAATTTTGAGATAATAATTGAAAATTCACAAAAAATTTTAGGAAATAATTGAAAATTGTGAAAAATAATTAATAATTTAAGAAAATAGTTGAAAAATAACGAGAATAATTAAAACATTAAAAAAAATATGTGAAAAATGACGAAAATAATTTTCATTTGAAAACAAAATTCAAACAATGACCAGATTAATAAATAACTGAAGAAAATAATTGTAAAAATTAAACAAAAAATATTAAATTTAAGAAAAATAATTACAAATTGAAAAATTAAGAAAATTATAGGAATAATTGTTGGAGATAATTGCACATTCAACAACTGATTTGAAAATCAAAAAAATAATTATAATTGAAAAAGAATAATTGAAAATTGAAAGCAATGAAAAATTGAAGAAAAGAATTGAAATTTAAAGAATATAGTTAAAAATTGGAAAAAAAAATTGAAAAAAGCCGAGAATTATTGAATATTGAGAAATTAATTGAAAATCTATAAAATATAATAATAATTTAAAAAGATATTTGAGAATTAAAGAAAATTATTAAAAATTGAAAAAATAAATTGAAAATTAAATAATTAATGGAAATTTTAAGAAAATAATTGATAATTAAAATAAAAATTACAATATGACGGGAATAATTTATTACTGGCGTAGATAATTAATTAAAAAAAAATTAACAATTGGAAAAAATAATTGAGAATTGAAAAAAGCAATTATAAATTAAAGAACGGAATTAAAATTTAAAGAATATATTTAAAAATTGAAAATTAATGAATACAGAAGAAAATAATTGAAAACTGAAGAATAAAAATAAAAATTGAAGAATGGAATAAAAAATTAGGGAAAAAATTGAACAATTGTATTTAAAATTGAAGAAGCTTAATGATCTTAAAAAAAATTATAGAAAAAAGGCCATAATTTTTTAATATTAAAGAAAATAATTGAAAATTGAAAAGTGGAATTTAAATATCACGAAAATAACTGAGCATTGAAGAGAATAGTTCTAGAATTGAATAATTAAATTAAAAATTTAAAACAATTTTTATCAGGGAAGAAAATAATTGAAAAAATCTGAGAATTATTGAATATTGAGAAATTAATTGAAAATCTATCAAAATAATTATAATTTAAAAAAATATTTGGGAATTAAAGAAAATTATTAAAAATTGAAAAAATAAATTGAGAGTTAAAGAATTAAATGGAATTTTTAAGAAAATAAATGATAATTCAAAGAAAAATTACTATATGACGAAGATAATTAAATATTGGCGAAGAATATTCGAAAAATCGAAAAAATGGTGAGAATAATCGGCATTGGAACAAAATTTTTTTAAAAATAATGAATAATCATAAAATTGAAGAATAATAAATTGTCAATTGAAAACAGGTGAAAATTATGGAAAAAATTGTAGAAAATAAATTAAAACTGAAGAAATTAATTGGTAATTGGAGAATTGTTAATTGAGAAAATGCGATTATTATTGAATGTAGAATAAAATAATTAAAAAACGAAAAATGCAATTGAAAATTGAAGAAAATAATTAAAAATTATTATTATAAAATAAACATAAATAAAAAAAAAGTAAAATTATACTAAAATAAATACTAAAATAGTAAATTGAACTAAATTTTATAATATTCTAAACAATTTTAATTGCAGTAAAAATATGCATGAAAATAAAATTTTTCTGAACCTTTTAAAGATAAAAAATTGATTTTTGATTAAATTATTAAATATTTTGTAAAATAAAGTTTAGAAATAAGTTCTTAAAACATTACTTATCAACATATTTCAAAATATAATTTTTTAAAAAAAATAGGGTGCAAACGACTTGGGCGAAACATAATGGTTTCACCCCTTCATATTTTGCACCCTTTAAAAAATGTAGCATATATGTCCGCCCCTGATTCCGAACGAAAACATAACCTAACTTGTCCGAAGTTGAACATTTCTTTATTTTTATGGTTTTTATGCATTTAATTTACAGAAAATAAAGTAAAAAGCAAGATAAGTAAAAATTAATACCTTCTCTTTCGTCCGTCTTCGAAGAGTTTGTATTTTTTTCTCCTCGCATCCGCCATCAATGAGAACTATAGCGGTTATATTGCATTTTGCCAGGCTGTCAAAAAAATCAGATACGCTTCGTGCATATTTATCATAATCTCCTCCAAAAGAACAATTGCATTTTGCATGATTAGTATACATCTGGGCAGCTAGTGAGTTGCCATCAATTACAAGATAACTGTCATGCAACTCAAAATACTCTAAATATAAATCTGAACGTTGAGAAATATACGTTGTCAATCCAGGAATTCCCATTTTTCAACTCAGATTCAATATTTTAAGTAACAATAATCAAATTCAGGAGGATCGGAAGATTCTCTTTCGAAGAAAAACAACACTGTTTAAATATATATTAGTTCACTCACTTCACAGTTGACTGTTTTGATTCTTTCTTTCCTTGGTATAACGTAACTGCCCAGGAGTGTATGTACTAAATTAAAAAAATATGTGCCACTATCAGGGGCAATAATCCCTGACGATAGTATCGGATTGAATTTCATTCCGTTTGAATAAGTTTTAATTAGTACCTATTTTTTCGTAGCAATCCGAAATTTGTTTTTGAGCTGTAATCAGTTTTTATTCGAATCTAAAAATAGTTGTAACTTAATGACGATAATTTTTCTCGAATCATTTAATTGAAAATTGAAGAATAGTATTGAAATTTGAAGAAAAGAATAAAACAATAAATGAAGACATAAATTGAAAATTTAAGAATTAAATTCGAATTTGAAAAAATAATTGATAATTAAAAAAAGGTGAGGATTATTGAATAGTGAATAAAATAATTTGAAATTCAAGACTGCAGTTTTAAATCAAAAATAATATAATTGAGAAATGACGAAAATAATTAAAAATTGAAGAATTAAATTAAATATTAAGGACAGGCCCGGATTGGCCATTCAGGATACCGGGAAAAATCCCGGTGGGCCGCCGCCAGGCGGGCCGGTATTTTTGTAGGTCTAATTAATAATTTAATTTATGTAATTAAATTTCATTTAACTTTCAATTACTCTTTTCTATTTTCAATTAATTTTACAACATTCAATCATTTTCGGCTTCTTTCTATGTTCTTTTCAATCACAGAAATTGTAGAATTTCAATTAAATTGTTCATTTCTACAACTATTTTTTACAATTCTTATTTATTATTATCTTCAACTTTCAATTCCATTCTTCAATTTTCAATTTCATTCTTCAGTTTTCAACTATTATTTTTTTCTATATTCAAGAATTCTAGACTTTTTCAATTACTTCTTTCAATTTTTAATTACATTTTTTAAATTTCCATTACATTCCTCAATTTTCAATTATCTCCTTCAATTTTTTCAATCCTCAATAATTCTCAAAAAATTTTATAACTAATCTTTAACTTTTAAAATTATTTTGTTCTCTTGACCATTATTTCTTAGTGCTTTACGATATCAAGACGATATCATATTTGAGCAATATTGATATTGATCTCAAAATCTCTTGACCATCCAAAAATGTTCTCGTGTTGATAATATCGACCTAAAATAACTAAAAAATGACGAAAATAATTGACAAATGAAAAAAATTGGAATAATGACAAGATTAATAAATCGACAATTGACAAAAATAATTTAAAAAATTAAAGAACAAATATAATATTTTAAAAAAACAATTGGAAATTAAAAAAGGAAAAAAATTACAGAAATAATAATAATTGAAAAAAATTTTAATTTTAAAAAATTGACCTGGATTGAAATTTGAAGAAATAATCACAAATTGATAAGAAGAAAATAATATTAAAAATTGCCAAAATAATTAAAAAATGAAGAAAATAATTGTGAATTAGACAGAAAAATTGAGGAATTAAGGAGTTAAATTGAGATTTCAAAAAAATTATTGATAATAAATAATTTACAAATTACTATATCAATAAATAAATAAATAGTATAAAAGAGTGAAAAAGCTCAGGATTGGTGAATATTTAAGAAAATAATTGACAATTAAAAACTGAAGAAAACTGTAGGAATAATTATAACAAATAATTGGAAATTAAATGGGATTTCAAAAAGTTAAAGTTGGTTGAAAATTGAAGAAAATAATTTCAAATTAGAAGAAATAGTTGAAAAATGAAGAAAAAAATTCAAAATTAAAGAAAATAATAATTGTGAATTTAAGAGGATAGTTGAAAAATTGAATTGAAAGTTTAAGAAAAATATTGTTAATTGAAAAAATCATCGAAAAAAGCCGAGAATTATTAAATATTGAATAAAATAATTGCCAATTGGAAAAAATTCTAAACATGGCAAGATTATTAAATTAAAAACTGACAGAAATAATTTTAAACAGAAAAAGATAAACATGAAATTAAAAAAAACTAAAAAAGAAAGAAAATGATAGGAATAGTTCTAGAAACAATTGAAAGTTTAATTGCTTTTTGAAAAATTAAACTTTATTAAAATTTGAAGAAAATACTTTCAAATTGAGAGAATAATTGAAAATGAAAAAAAGTATCAATAAAAGACAAGAATTGTGATTGGATACAAATAATTAAAGAATTAAAGAACTGAATTGAAATTTCAAGAAAATGATTAATAATTGAATAATATGAAAGAAAATAATTGAAAAAAGACGAAAATAAAGGACAATTGCAAAAAATTCGAAAAATTGCAACATTAAAAAGTTTACATTTCAACAGAATTATCTTAAAAGTTAAGAATGTAAATTAAAATTTAGAACAGAAATAACTAAGAATAAAAATTGAAAGAAAATTACTGTAGTAATTGTAGAAAATAATTGTAAATTTAATTGGATTATAAAAAATTGAACTGGATTGAAGTTCTTGGAAAATAATTGCCTATTGAAGGAAACAAGTGAAAATTGAAAAAATAATTGAAAAAAAATCGAGAATTATTGAATATTGACTGAAATAATTAAAAATTCAAGTAAATAATTGAAAACTGAAAAATAATTGAAAAAATGAGAATATTTGAAAACTGAAAAAGTAATTGAAAACTGAAAAAAATAATTGAAAAACCGACAATATTTGAAAATCGAAGAAAATAATTGAAAACTGAAAAAATAATTGAAAAAACGAGAATATTTGAAAACTGAAAAGAATAATTGAAAAAAACCGAAAATATTTGAAAATTGAAGAAAATAATTGAAAACTGGAAAAACAATTGAAAAAATGAGAATTATTGAATATTGAAGAAAACAATTGAAAATTGATAAAAATATTGAAAGAAGCCGAAAATTATTGAATATTAAAGAGAATATTTGAAAATTAAAAAACATGATTAAAAATTAATTAAAATAATTGTGAATAGAAGATAATAATTGAGATTTGAAGAAAATAATTGTAAATTAAAGAAAGTAATTGGGTATTCAAATATTGAAAAAATGATTTTCAGGTGAATGAAAGCCGACTTTTTTTATGCTAAAGGGGGCAAAGTAGATAGAAATTCATTCTGAGCGATTTTTAAAGCCGGGGAATTCGCTAAAAAACTTTTTATTATATTTATTTAATAAAAATTGTCCATTTCTTGATTGAAGATCAGGGAATGATTTTAAAGGGTTGTTTTTGATGCTGAAGGGGTTAAGGTAGATAGGAATACATTCAGAGCAATTTTTAAAGCCAGGAAATTCTCTCAAAATTTTTTTATTATATTTGTTTAATAGAAGTTGTCCATTTTTTGTCCTTTAAAATTGGTTAAAACCAGATTGAGGTGTTCATTAAACTAAGAAATTACTGCTGCTTTCGTACAAATGGCAGTAGAGAATGCTACTGTTCAAGAAATTCCAAATAATTAAATTATTGATAAGTTTAAATAAAATAATTTAATAATTTAATATTTTTATATTTTAGTTTTAAATGTTAATAAAAATTTCCAATTATATAGAAAGGGGCCGCTTTTAATTCCCAATTCGGCCCTGATTAAGGAATTGAATTAAAATTTTGAGAAAATAATTGACAATTGAAAAAAAAAAAATTAGAAAACTGTCGAGAATAATAGACGACATGGCAGTATACAGAATAAATATAAAATTTAAGAAAATAATTGTAAATTGAAAAATTTGTATAAAATAATTGAAAATTGCGGAAAAAAATTAATAGTTGAAAGAAATAATTGAAAAATGACGAGAATAAATTAAAAATTGAAAAAAATATGTGCAAAATGACGAAAATAATAGACATTTGAAAACAAAATTCAAAAAATGACTAGATTAATAGACAACAAAACAAAAATTATTGAAAATTGGAGAAAATTTTTAAAATTTAAGAAAAATATTTTAACATCTAGGAAATTAATTGAAGAATAATATGAAAGTAATAAAAAATCCGAGAAAATATTTGCAAAGTAATAAAAATAATGAAAAAGTGAAGACAATAATTTTAGTTTGTTAAAAATAATTGAAAAAATTACAACATGTAGTTATAATAAAAGAAAATTATTGCAGAATAATAAAAATAATTGTGAATTGATAAAATAATTGAGATTAGAGATAAATAATAAAAAAAAGTTATAAAATTTATTAAAAAATAATTGAAAATGGCAAAAACTAATTTAAAAATGATAAAAATAATTGAAAATTGAAGAATTTAATAAAAAATTGTGAAAAAGTAAATGTAAAAATTACAGAATATATTTAAAATAAGCAAGACTACTTGAAAAAGGATAAAAATAATAATTCAAAACTAAAGTTAATTATGAAATTTTAAGAATACAAATTGAGAAAATTACAAAATTTTTTTGATGTAAAAGAAAGTGATTCAAAATCCAAGAACATCATTGAAATACTTAAAAAATACAAAAAACAAAACTCATATTTTGTAAAAATAATTGTAAAATGACAAATGAAATTATAAGTTAATTAATAAATAATTAAACTAATTTGATATTGAAGGAAATAATTTAAACTGAAAAAGTTTTATTTAAAAAAGTAAAAGAAATAATTAAAACTTCCAGAAATTTGGAATTTAAAAATTATGGGAAAAATTGAAAAATAATGAGATTCATTGAAGAAAATTTTTGAAAAATGATAAAAATAGTTGAAATTTGTAGATATTAATTGCAATCATAAAAAAAAAAATTTTAAAAAATACAGAATATTTGTAAAGTAAAAGTATTACAAAATGATTTCGAGAATTTTAAATTCAGGAAAATAATTAAAACATTATAGAAATAATCGAAAATTTATTAAAGAAAATGAAAATTTCAGATATATTATTGGAATTTTCGGAATTAATCAACAAAGATTCAGAATAATATAAAAATTGTGAAAATAATTCAGATGAAAAAAATACAATTATAAATTAAAGAAGTATTTGAAATTTGAGAAAAAAAATTGAAGAATGATTAAAACATGAAAAAGTGAATGCAATAATTTAAATTTGAGATACTAAGTGAAAATTTAGCAAATTTATTGAAAAATAATTAATATATCTAATTAAAAGGTGAAAAAAATAATTGCAAAAATATAAAAGAAAATAAAAATTGAAAAAAATAATTGAAAAATGAGATAAATAATTGAAAATTTAGGAATTGAATTGAGGAATGAAATTTGAAGACATTGATTGCAAAACGATAAAAATAATAATTCAAAATTGAAGAATATTATTAAAATTTGAGAAAAATATTTTAAAATCTAAAAAAATAATTGAAAAATAATGAAAGTAATAAAAAATCCGAGAAAATATTTGCAAAGTAATAAAAATAATGAAAAACTGAAGACAATAATTTTAGTTTTTTTTAAAATAATTGAAAAAATTACAACATATAGTTATAAATAATAAAAGAAAATAATTGTAAATTGTAAAAATAACTAGAATTTGAGATAAATAATAAAAAAAATTTGAAAATAAATCAAAAAATAATTTAAAAATACAAAAATTAATTGAAAAATAAATTTAATAAAAAAAGAATTGACAGAAATAATAAAAATTTGTAAATAATAGTCAAAAGAATTACAGAATATATCTGAGATAATAAGACTACGATTACAATTATAGGTATATTATAAATCATTGAACTTCAATTAATTTGAAATTTCATTAATTAAAAAATTAATTAATCCTCGCTTTGAGAATAATAAATTTTCAATTATTTAAAAAATTCTTTAATTTTTGACAAATATTTACTACCTATTATGATTTCAATTATTTGCTACAACTTTTATCTATTTTTATCATTATTTAAAATTCTTCTTTAAATTCTAGTTATTTTCATTATTGTTTAATTTTTCCCCTAAATTATAAATTCAATTTCCGAAGTTTCATATATTTTCTTTAATTTTTTCAAATGAATTAATTGATTAAATTTTTACTTAAAAACTTAATTTTACTAAATGTACGAATTATTTTCTTCCTATTAATAATTTTTATATTTATTGATTTTAAAAGTTTCATTAAAATGATGTTTTAAATACAGTAAATAAACACTTTTTTTTTAAGAAAGCAAATTTTACTTGTAAAAATACTTTAAAAATTATCCTAAGACCCACAAATATTTCTAATTAAATTTTAATTAAATAAATATATTCTATCACTTTAATATATATATTTAAACAATATAAAAAAATAATAATATATGAAAGTTGTAAAATCTTTTCAGTACAGATCTTATTTAACTTTCTAAGAATTGACTTTATATAAATAAAAAATTTATTTAAGAATTTATTCATTTTATAGTAATAAGAAATTTTATTTCTATTAATAAATTTACAATTTATCGCTTTAAAATTCAGCCATATTACTTATAATTTTTAATTTAATAAAAAATTTTTCACTTACATTGCAACTATAATTATAAAAATAATTAAAATTATTTAATGAATATTTATAAAAAAATTAAATGAATTTATTCAACAAATCATAAAGACATTGGTATACTATATTTTATTTTTGGAATTTGATCAGGAATAATTGGATCAAGTTTAAGAATAATTATTCGATTAGAATTAGGAACCCCTTCACAATTAATTAATAATGATCAAATTTATAATACAATCGTTACCACTCATGCATTTGTAATAATTTTTTTTATAGTTATACCAATTATAGTTGGAGGATTTGGAAATTACTTAATTCCTTTAATATTGTCTGCTTGTCTAATAAATTACTTACAATTAGTAACATTTATAATAATCAACTTCGAACTGCCTAACAAAAGTAATCTAATTTTTTTGGTTTTATAATTTTTTTTATTAAAAAAATATATAAAAAAAATGTTGTGCCAATGTTTCTCGAAAGAAACAAAAATTTCTCCAACAAAAATGTTTCTTCAAGTTTGCGCCCCTCGAGGACTCCGCCCTGTGCCACGGCACTGAATAATTATAACATTTTAAGAGAATAATTGAAAAAATTGTATGAAATAATGGTAAATTGTGAAAAATAATTAACAATTGTAAGAAAATAATTGACAATTAAAAAAAAATTACTAAATGACTAAAATAATTAAATATTAAGAAAAATACTTGACAACTAAAAAAAAGTTCTAAAAATGGCGAGAAAAATCGGTAATAGAACAAAATTATTGAAAAAAACTAAAGAATAATTTTAATTAAAAACTGAAAAAAATTATAGTAAAAAATTTAGAAAATAAATGATAACTGAAGAAGATAATTAAAGAATTGTATTGAATTTCGAAAAAAATAATTGATAATTGAAAAAAGACGAGAATATTATTGAACATTGAATGAAATAATTGAAATTTGAAGAAAATAATTGAGAATTGAAGAAATTAATTAAAAATGGAGGTAATTATTTGAAAATTAAAGAATTAAATTGAAATGTGAAGAAAATAATTGATAACTGAAAGAAAAATTACAAACACTGAAAAAAAGGTTTGTTTGGCTGAACAAAAATTTTGTTGGCTCAACCAAATTCTTTTGTTGATATACGCTCAACAAAATTATTTTGTTGTGCTAACAAAATTCTTTTGTTAATTATTTAGGGTAATTACCCAGTGGGCACACATGTCCAATTCAACAAAAAAATTTGGTAGTCCCAACAAAACTTTTTAGAGCTTAACAAATATTTTGTTGGCTATTATAATAAAGAAAAAAAGTTAAACACAGATTGTGCAAATGGAAATTCTAATATTGTTTTAATTTGCTAAATAACTGAATGTTTTTATGTAAAAAATATTTAATATTTTTTGTATCTTACTGTGAAATATTCACTGTGAAATAATGTGTAGTTATAATAATACACGTAAATATTTCTAGGCATGAAATTTATTTAAAAACATGTGTTTATTTTTAATTTTTAAAATATTAATTTAAAGTAGTTTCGTACTATTAAAAATGGAATTATTCCTTAATTATTTCTTATGCTAAATAAAGTATTTTCCACAAAAAAACAGTATATAAAGTAAATAGTTTTATAGGTTATGTTTAGATTCTTGAAAACAACATATTGTGCTTAAACGTATATTAACCTGCCACATAAGAATCGAAATATAAATTTACTCTTTTAAAAAGCCACAATATTTATTCACTTATATGACTAATTATCGACTTATTTATCATTCAGCAGTACATTCTGTCAATTTTGTCACTAAACATAAAATCATAAGTAAGTCCCTTTTTATTATCTTCATAAAGTATATTTTATAGTTATATTTTTTTAATTTCAAAAGTCAACTTTGTAGACATTTGATTTAGTTATCATCCATTATATAATATTCTTTTTTTTTTTGTTTTAAAAAACAAAAAATTCCAATTTCTATCGATGTCTTTATGAAAACCAGACGATAACATGCGTCAAACAGGATTGCACAGAATGCGCATGCGCTATCACATATTTGGTAATGCCAACAAAAGATTTTAATAAACTCAAACAAAATTTTTATTAAATACTACAAAATTATTTTGTAATTTCAACTGTTTTTTGGTAATTCTAACTCTGAAATTTGACAAAGCCAACAAAAAATCATCAACAAAACTATTTTGTTATGATTACATTGCTATTTTTTCAGTGAAATGACGAAAACAATTAACAATTGACAAGAAAATTCGAAAGCTATCGAGAATAATCGACAACAGAACAAAATAGTTAAAAAAAAATTAAAGAATAATTCTAAAATTTCAGCAGAATAATTTTTTATATTGAAAATTATCTCTCTATTCATGATTTTAATCAATGAAATTGCACAGGAAATTAGTTTAAAATGACTAAATTGACAGTAATTTTTCACTGATTGATATAGATGAAAATAATTTTCAATTTCAATAATTTTCTATTGATCAATCAGGTAAAAGTCACCGACAATTCAGTAGTTTTCAACTTATTTCAAATGAAATATAACTGATTGAAATCATAAAAAGAGAAATTAATTAAATTAATTTTTTAAAACAACATTTTATAAAATTCCCTGACTACAAAAAAGTTCCATGACAATTCCAGGTTTCCCAGATTTACCAGAACCGTAGCAACCTTGTTTTTGAGCACATTTTTTTATCGAAAAAATCGTTTTTTGACAAAAATTTTTTTCATGCTAAAAATACAACTCAAGGGAATTTAAAATTATTTTTTTAAAATAAAGTTTCTAATTAAAACCTGTTAAGAATTGCATGCAGGTTCTTTTCTTAAAAGTAGTTGAGTATCCCAAACACAATTGTCATGACAATTCACAATTTTGTAGTTCAATACGTATTCAGAGAACCAAATAATAACAATACAGATACTATAAAAATAAAGCATAAATGTATTTCAAATAAAATTTATTCAATTTAACAAATTTCTTTTTCCTGAATTCTCATTATTACAGAGTTCTGTACTCTCATGTTTTCCTCATATTTTTAAAACATAATTTTAAACTTTTTCAACAGTCTGAACAATTTCCGTAAATTCTATATTGCTCAACAAATAAAGACTCGCTTGATTAGAAAATAACAAAATTTATTATTATGAATTAAAATCAGAACATGTCCTGGTATATATCTACATATAGACCATAATCTCAAATACAAAATAAATCAGAGAACATTTGTACATTCTTAATAACAAATTTCCAACAAATATTTACATTTGATAACGTTTTAACATAGAGAATCGGTTATTTTCATCGTAAAAATTACCAAAGTCATCAGGCTCGACTTCAACTACATTCTCAGTCGAATTTTCATCTTTATTACCTCGCTTACCTCTTCGCCTCCTTCGTCTCGCGCCACTGACTTCATTTTCCAAAACATTTCCTAAAAGTCTTTTAACGTTATTCAGAAGAACATTAAACAGTCTCAGCAAGCTCGGCGAGTTTTGCAGTTGAAGAAGAATGTAGGCGTCGATGTCCCTCCTTCCTTTGAAATTACAATACAAATTGTACAACAAAGTACCGTTGAACATTTCCGAAATTCTTGTTTGCTGATACGGATAACCCAACAATGCATTAAGATGCAAACTGTGCCTCAGGCAGATCTGAAACTGAGCAAAAGCATGCACGATCGAGACATGAAATTTCTTCGAGTTCGAGTACAGAAGATCCTTATCTATCTCGAAATTATTCAGCAAAAATGGCATCGCTAGAATACAGTCTTCGCTGCTGATTTGACAAAACGCTTGATAAACCGTCAGGTTCTGATTTAATGGCAGCAAGGGTTGATTTGCTCGATTATTAAAAATCGTGGCAATGACCTGATCGTAATGTTGGTGAAAATACTGTTCTGAGCGGTGATGTCCGATTTTATTGTCCACAGCGCCAAACAGCATTCCAAACAACAGAGAATATAAATGACAATTCGTTCTCAAAGGTTCTTGCTTCTGGGTCATCCAAAAAATAGCAGTAGCCACGAAAAGCTTCCACTCGTTTGGAAAAGTATCAAGCGCAAACTCTGGAATCCCCAGAGTCTCATCTAGAATCTTCTTGCGGATGACGATCGGAAGATCTCTGAGATTGAAAAGGCTCGGCAAATCACAGCCGCTAATTTGTTCTCGAGCCTCTACTTGATTTCGAGTCACATTTTTCCCTTTCCCGCGACAAAGAAACGAAAGAGATTTCGGGCCTGGAAGACCTTTTGTCAATAAACCGTAAATAACGCTTATGATGTCGGTGCAAATCGTGATCGCGGCTGGTTGCGAATAGTCCTCAATTTGAGCTGGACAGACGTAAAATCTCCTGGTGAAGATGTCTATGAAGTAGGAGGCATACCAGCCCGTGTTAAATTCCTTAATGAACCATGGAGGAGCGACCTTTTGGATATTCGGATCGTACCGAAACTCTGGATCGTTATCGTCCAATTCCTCGTCTACTAAATCTCCGATTTCTAGAAAAAATAATAAAGTTTGTTTAAAAAGAATATTTATCTTGTACTTGAATAATCATTATCGTAGACAGGGTGTTATTTAATTAAATAATAATAATAATCTCCGTAAACTCCTCAAGTTAGTTAGTATTTATATTTATTCATCTTTTTCTGTCCACGTTTTAAAGCCTGAAGTGAAGTTAGTTAGTATTAATATTTATTCATCTTTTCTGTCCACGTTTTAAAAACTAAACTAAAAATAGTTCCTGTTATTTTATTGATTTTGACTCTCTTTATCAGGAAATATTTTAAAATTTGAATTGAAAGAATAAGGTAACCTTTTTCGTTAGTGTCGTGTAGTGCTGGTTTTTAATTGTCATTTGTGTAAAAAAAAAGTTTCCAAAAAGGCTTTAAAAATGTATTATGATTTTTGAAGAAGTTTAAAATATATACACATGCAATTAATTTCCTAAATTTTCAGTTATTATCTCAAATTTAGATTATTGTCATCAATTTTTCATTATATAAACGATTTTTTAATTATTTTCTTTTGCTTAAGAATAAATTCTGCAATTTTTCTTGATTTTCATCAATTTATAATTATATTTATTATTTTGGTATTACTTTTAAAAACTTCAATTATTTATCCGATATTGCAATTATTTTCATCAATTTTCGTTATTTCTGCGATTTTTTTAATTATTCTCTTTAATTAAAATTTTTTAAGTAATTTTGTAATTATTTTTTTTAAACATATACTCTCTGATTTTTTCAATTATTTCTCTCAAATTTTATTGAGAGTTTTCAATTTTTAATATTTAAATTATTTTCATCATAATTCAATTTTCTTTCTCAATCTTAAATTATTTTCAGCATATTTCAATTATTTTTTTCAATTTTGAATTAATTTTATCATTTTTTAATTATTTTTCTCGATTGTTAATTATTATTCTTATTTTCTAAGATTTTTAAGTATTTTTATGAAAATTCAAATATTTTCTTCAATTTCTAATTATTTTCATTTGTTATCAGAATTTCAATTTTTTTTATTTTTTTTTTTTATTAATTATCGTAAATTTCAATTATTTTTAGCTTTCTTCCAGACTTATCTCCAATTTTTAGTTTTTCTCATTTTACAAAATTAATTTCCAAAATTTTACAGTATTTTTCTCAAATTTCTATTATTTTCTTCAATTTTTAATTATTTTTATCTGTTTTTATAATTTCCAAAAAATTTTATTAATTATCGTAAATTTCAATTATTTTTGGCATTCTTCCAGTCTTTTCTCCAATTTTTAGTTATTCTCATTTTCTAAAATTATTTACTAAGGTTTTTAAGAATTTTTCTAAAGTTTCAATTGTTTTCTTCAATTTTTAATTATTTTATTTATTTATTTATTTAATCAGATTTACGGGCTCAAAGCCCTTTGGTACATAAGTACTTAACAATAATTCTAAAATTAGATAACAACAATAAAAAGTTAATATTAAGACTTGACAATAGCGTTAGTTTGAGGCAAATTTGTTTTAGATCGCAAAATTATAAACAGCAATAAACTTGCTTAAAAATTTATAATAAATTTATCGAAAACTTAAGAAATTTTTAAAGAAATATAATTTTCCAAAAATGTCTAAGCAGTTGATAATAAGAAATTGCAATCAAATTTGGAGAAATAAGAAGAAAACATTAAACGCAAGAGAAAGTTGAAGTTAAAATTCAACAAAAGATAACCCAAAAATACAACAAAAAAGTTCATAACTGAGGCATCCAGAGAATGTAGTTTTGCGAAGTTGTAGGTTAATTTCATTTGTTTTCATAATTTCAAAATTTGTTTATCAATTATCGTAAATTTCAATTACTTTTAGCTTATTTCTTCAATTCTTTTTTCCAATTTTTAGTTATTTTCTTTTTTTTTTAAATTGATTTCTAAAATCTTCATGTATTTTTTTCAAATTTCAATTATTTTTTCTTTATTTAAAAAAAATTCTGTAGTTTTTTCAATTATCACACTTAAATGCCATTTATTTTTTATAACTTATCATTTTTTGTATCATATTTTAATTATTTTCGTCAAGTTTTAAAATTTAAAAACATTTTTCAATTATTTTCCAAAATTTATTTCCTTCCATTTTCAATTCCTTACATTTGTTTCATAATTTCAAGAAATTTTAACTATTTATCTGACTTTTCAATGTTCAATTATTTTTATTATTTTTTATATTATTCTCCTCAGTTTTCAATTACTTTCGTTCTTTTTCTCCTTCTTTTTCATAATTGCCAAAAAGTTTTTACTTATTTCTCTTTAATTAAAACTTGTTCTGTTCAATTTTAAATTATGTTTATCTTTTTTCATTTATTTTCTCAAAATTTAAATTATTTTCTTTTATTTCAATGAACTTCTGAAAGTTTTAGGTATTTTTCTAAAAATTTGTTTAACTTTCCTTTATTTAAAATATTTTATGTAATTTGTTTAATTATTTTCTCAAGTTTTGATTATTTTTTTTTAATTTTAATTTATTTATCACAATTTTTAATCACGTTTTTTCAATTTACAATTATTTTCTCTAATTTTTCATTATTCAATTTTCTTTTAATTTACTTTTAAGATTCTCAAGTATTTTTCTCAAATTTATTATTATTATTATTATTATATATTTATTATTCTATTTTATAATTTCTAAAATGTATGTAAAGCTAATTTTGCTAGTAATATATAATAATTAAATAATAATAACAGGGTGTCTAGCAAACTGGAAATTTTTAATTCCCGGATCTTAGAGCACAATTTTCCCGGATTTTTAAAAATGAAAATTACAAATTACAATTTTGAAATAATAAATTATAAAGTATTTAAGTATAGCGTTTTAAATGTTTTTATTACAGGGCTGATAAAAATCACGATTTTTTTTTATTTAAATCGGACTTTTTTGGATTTAAATCAAAAATTGGTTTTTATATTATCAGTATATAAAAGCTCAAAATGTTTATTTGTATTAGTTTTTTTTTTAAACTGAGAATATATAATAAGAAATAATGAAGAATAAAACATTTAATCAAAATCAAATAAATTATGTCGAATAAATGAGAAAATTTCAAAAAAATATCTTAAGAATCATATGATCGCAAAATTAAGACAATTAGGTAAGAGCAGCAAAAGAATAACAAATTATAAAAAAAAAAACAAGAACGTAAGAAGATAAGAAAGCAGTCTATTTAAAAAAATGACATGGACATTATTAAAGAAATGAAGAAAAAAATTAAGAAAACAACACAAGAATAAAATAGTGGCTTAAAAATATATAAAAAGTAGAAACTCTTTTAAAAAAATTAAACTATTTACGGACCTTTTTTTTAAATAAAAAAAAATAAGGAGATAATTAAAGAAATTTTAAAAATATATTACTAAAGGGAACACAATTTTAAAAGAAAATAAATTCTATGAAATAGAAGAACGATGTTACAATGAGAATATTTAGTACAAGATTAAATTTACATAATAAAAAAATAAAAGAATCAAAGTTTTCAAAAAAGTTGAAAATTGAGAAATTTAAAAAATGTAGATAAAAGCATGGAATAAACTAAACAATTTAAAAGAAGAAAAAATGTTCCTAAGAAGTGGAAAGAAGATGTCAAAAATTAAAGAATTAATTAAAAAGCAAGGAAGGAGAAAAAATAGTGGAAAATCAAGGATATTAAATAAATAGGAAGAAAATGGAGAAATGTTTTTTTCCTTAATCTAACAAACTGTAAAAAAATGTAAAAAGTAGGTACAAATTAAACCAAAAAAAATTTTATAATATTACACAAAATCTAAAAATTTTATGATTATTTTAAAAATATGTCAATAATTATGAAAATCATCGAAATAAAAAGTTTAGTGAATGTTATAATAACAAAATTGTGTAAAGTAATATTAAACAATTTTCATCAAAAGAAGAAAGTTAATGAAAAGCCTAAAATAAAACGACAAATACAAAAAAAAAAAAAAAATATCAAAAGTGAAAGGAATAAAAATTTTTAAATTTTGTAAAAATAAAAAATTATAAGATAAAAATTAATGAGTTTCGAAAAAGTGAAGCCTTATAGAAATATTGTAAGAATTATTGTGAATATGAAAAATAATTAATATTATTTAATTATTTTGTATTAATTAATATGCATTTAAATTTGAATTAATTGAAATTTAAAAGTTTGAACAAATTGGAATATGAATTAATTTACGTTTGGAATTTATTTAAATTATAATGATTTAAAGATATAAAAATTTAATATTACTTTTGCTATCTTCATACAAAAAATTTGTAATTCGTAGGTATTTCGATCATCAGTATTAACCCAATTTTATTTAAATTTCATAAAGATTAAAATATTAAAATTGAAATTTTTAAGATTTATCCATAAATTTTTATTCTTTTTATCAGAAAATTTTAAAATTGTTTTAGTTTACAGACAAAATATGCAGATGATAATTTAGATTAATTTAAAGTGTCGAATAGTCGAATTTATTAAAAATTCAAATGACGTTATTATACTTTATTGGAAAAAATTAAATACAGTTTAAATTATTCTGTAACTTTTTGAACCGTTTTTGAAGTTCCGAAACTTTCATCAAGTTTGCTGCAAGTTTGAAAACTTCCGGAAAGGTTGCGTTTCTGAATTTAATTTTTTCAAATATCAATTATTCTCTTCAGTTTTTAAATTATTGTCATGAATATTTAAATTTATTACACAAGTTTTCATTTACTTCTGTCATTTTTCAATTATTTTCTCAACATTTCAATTATTTTTTTCTATCTTTAAATTATTGCCAGGAATATTTAAATATTCAATACCAGTTTCTATTCTATATTTTTCATAATTTTCAATAATTTTCTTCAAACTTCAATTACTTTCGTCATTATTAATTACGAAATTATTATTTCAATCATTTTCTTTATTATTTTTATTATTTTCATGAGTTTATTAAATTTGTACATTGTTTTTTAATTAATTTCAACAAATTTCAAAAATTTTCTTCAAAGTTCAATTATTCCCCTATAAATTTGTTATTTTTACACCAGCTTTCAATTATTTATGTCATTATTCAATCAGTTTCTTAAGATTTCAATTGTTTGGTAAATTTTTCAAGTATTGTCTAAGTTTTTAATTTTATGCACCAGTTATCAATTATTTTGTTTAAATTACAATTATTTTTGTTATTGTTCAATTATCTTCTTGTAATTTCAATTATTTTTGAAACTTTTCAATTATTTTTTTAAAATTTCAATTGTGTTCTTCAATTTACAAATTATTGTCAGGAAAATCCAAGTTTTCTACACAAGTTTAAATCACTTTCGTTATTTTTCAATTATTTTCTTCAAATTTCAATTACTTTTGTCATTAATCAATTATTTTTCTCATATTTTTGTTATTTTTGCCATTTTTAAATTATTTTTTACAAATTGCAATTATTTTATTCAATTTTTTTTATTGTCATCAACTTATAAATTTCTTACACCTGTTTTCAATTATTTTCATCATTATTTTCATTATTGTTACGAATTTATTAATTTTTTACACCTCTTTCAATTATTTTCTTCAAACCTAAATTATTTTTTTCACATTTGAATTTTTTTGCCATTTTTGAATTATTTCTTCAAATTCCAATTATTGTATTTAAACTTCAATTAATTTCTTTAACTTTCAATTATTTCCCTCAAACTTATAATTTTTGTTTAAACTTTACAATTATTGTCTATAATTTTTTAATTTTTACACCAGTTTTGAATGATTGATTTCAATATTTCAATTGTTTTGTCAAGTTTACAAGTATTTTCTTCAAATTTTTATTTTTTTTAAAATTATCAATTATTTTTGTCATTTTTCAATTATTTTTTCAAATTACAACTATTTTTGTCAATATTCAAATATTTTTGACATTTTTGAATTATTTTCCTTAAATATCATTTTCTTCAATCTTTTTATTATTGTCATGAATTTATTAACTTTTGAAGGTCTGTTTTCAATTATTTATGTCATTATTCAATTACTTTCTTCACATTTTTATAATATCGTTAATTTTTCAATTATTTTTTACAATTTTTCAAATATTTTTCAAACTTTTTTTTTTATTCAAATTTTTTGTCATCATTTTTTTTATTTTAAATCAATTTTTTAATTAGTTTTGTCATTTACAACTTTTTTTTCAAATTGAATTATTTAATCACTTTTTTTATTTAAAAACTCACTATTTACTCACTTTTTTCACTTAAAAACTCATTACTTACTCACTTTTTTAAATTAAAAAGTCTTTTTTTTCACTATTTTCAATTTGCAAGTCCACTGGCAGTCCTCCTTATTAAATTTGTTTCGATTATTTTTCTTATAAGTGTAGTTTTAAGGGGTTATTAACTTTTGGTTAATTTGAAAAATTAAATTAATTAACTTTTTGATAATTATTATAATTGATTAATAAATTAGTATCACTGTAATTATAAATTTTTAACTTATACTATGAGAAAAATGGATATTCAATTCATGGATATTAAAATTTAGTATCTAGATATTCAATGTAATATCTTAAATATTAAAAGTCTTAATTTCAATGACTAAGATATTAAAATAAAAAAGAAAAAGAATTGCTTAGGAATGTAAAAATGAACATGAAATAAGGAAATTTGTTACAAAATTAAATTCACCTACAGTAAAATAAAAAAAAAGGATCTTAAAAAATTATAAAAATTAAGAAATTATCAAATTTTAGATCTCCGGAAGTTTAGAAGTGTTTCGAAAAGTATTAATGATAACAATTTGTTAATTTTGTGCATTCTTTAAAATGAATTATTTTTCAAAAATTTGTTTTGTAGTTAGTAAAAAAAAAACTAGTGTTTAGTTTTAAAATATTTTTGTCTTATTTTAATTATAAAAAATGAGAAATAAGCATTAAATTTAAATTTTACACGCCATGCCATAAAAACCTCAAGAAAGTAACATTAATAATTACATGATTTTCTTTAAAAAAAAATAACTTTTTTTGTAAATCTACATTTTTGTGATATTTCAGTGTTTTATAATAATAAAATTAATATAATATTATATAGGAAAAAAGGACATTCTTAACATAATATTTGAATTTGATTTAAAGAAAATTACTGCTTTTTCAACATTAAGACAATTAAGATTAATAATAATACTTTCTTCATCAATAACCTCATTTGTAATTTTTCATTTAATTTCCCATGCTATATTTAAATCATTATTATTTTTATGTTCAGGAATAATAATGCATTTAATAGATATAAAAATTTTAAGATATTCGATTTATAGGAAATTTTCTTTATAAGAATTTTCTGATAAATGCATTTTTGGATAAATGAGATTTCTGATAATAGAAACATTTGACAAATTAGATTTCTAATAAATGCAATTTCTGATAAATGCAATTTTGGATTACTCCGATTTCTTATAAATGCACTTTTGGTTTAATAATATTTCTGATAATTGCAGCTTCTGTCAAATTAGATTTTTGATAAATAGCCTTTTGGTTAAATAAAATTCGGTGAAATGGATATTCTGACAATTGAGTTTTGGAGAAAATGCAGGCCAACCCCTGCAATGACTTATTTTAATACTGCAAATTTATCTTTTTCTACCTAATTCTTCGCCTTCTTCGGTGTTCTCCTCAGGCTGCAGATTATTAATGTCCGCCTGAAATTTAAACGGTTCCTTCTTGAACTTTTTCTTCATATCCAGAACGAACTTTTCCTCAAAACCAAGAGAAAGTAATATCAAAGGATCGGAGATGGTGTATACGTTGATAATCATCTCAATTACCTCCAGGACCTTTTTTCGAGAATCCTGGGGAAGTCTAGCAAGAATCTGGGAGATCGCAGCGTGGGGAGAATGTTTGCTGAGCCAAACGAATGTCGCCTCGATTCTTCGTTGTTGCTCATTGTACCTGATCTTCGTAGCTTTAGAAAGCCTCAGGTGTCTGAAAAATTCCCTAAAAGTGCTGCGACTTACGTAATCGTTGCCCAACAAAGTCGCTGCCAGAGGAAGATGCAAACGCTCCAAACCCTTGAATTCTTTCAATAGCGATTCTGTCTTGTAGATTCTACAACACTTAACGTAACCTTTGCCACGACTTTTGATTAGAAAAGGATCTATAGTATTGAAGGGGATGTACATCACGTCGTAGATATAAAAGTCCGAGTCAAAACTTAAAACTGGACAGTTTAAGACTTTTGCGACTGATGCTATATCGTCATCCGCCTCGAACAACGTTTGAATAAACTTTATTCCCTTTTTTGCCAAAACTTCTTTGAAAGTTTCTTTCATCAGAAGGGGAAAGAACCTGTATTTTCTCTGTGTTGTTGGGTTATATCCACAAGCTGATGCAATCTGGAAATTTTACTGGAATTATATATCAATTCGTGTTAATGCAAGGGATGCGAATTTTTTATATTTTAAGTTGAATTTACAGAAGGAAGTTGTTTATTTCTTTAAAAAATTGTAATTCTCAGGGGCGAATCTACCTTGCGATCCGCAAATTTTTAAGAAACTCTAGGAAGATAGATAAATCCTAAAAACTTTAATTTCAATATTGTATTCTTTAATAATAATTAGTAATATGAAAAATTGAATTTAAAATGATTATATCAGGGTGTCTACTAATTTCGTCCCACAAAATTCCCGGTCATTTCCCGGTTTCTCCCGGTTTTTGTTTCTATTTTTTCCCGGTTTTTTCTCTTGTAAACTTAAAATTTATTTTAAGTATAAATAGGCCTATAAATAGCTACAAAAATTGAAGATAACAGTTGATAATTGAAGAAATAAATTGAAATTCAAAGAAAATAATTGATAATTGAAGAATTAAATATTAAACTTTAAAAAAAATAATAATTAAGAATTAAAAGAAACAATTAATAATGAAAAAAAATAATTAATAATAGAAAGAATTAATTGAACAATGACAAGGATATTTGACAATTAGAAACAAAATTAAAAAAAAAGTAAATATTAATCTACAATTGAACAATAATTGAAAAAATTGACCAATGGTTTTTAAATTCAACGAATATAATTGAAAATTGGTCAACTAGATAGAAAATAAAAAAAAAATAATTCAAAATTTAAGTTAATAATTAAAAATTAAAGAAATAAATTAAAATTAAATAATAATATTGAAATCAGAAAAACACAGAATTATTGAATATTAAAAAAAAAAAACAATTGAAAATTGAGAAATAAAATTGAAATTCGAATACAATAATTGAGAATTAAAGAAAATTACTGAACAATTGGATTGAAAAAAGAAAATAATTTATAATTAAAAAAAAATAGAAAATGACAGGAATTATTTAATATTTAAGAAAACATTAAAAATTGAAGAATAGAATTGTTATTTAAAGAAATTAATTGAAAATTGAAGGAGGTTTTGAAACATGAAATAAATAACTGATAATTGAAAAAAAAATAATTGAAAAAAGCCGAGAATTATTGATTATAGAAGAAAATAATTGAAAATTGGAGAAGTTATTGAGATGTGAAATAAATAAATGATAAATGAAAAAAAATAGTTGAAAAAAGTCGAGAATTATTGAATATTAAATTAAATAATTAAAAATTGAAGGAAATAATTGAAAATTGAAGAAAATAATTGAAAATTGAATCAAATAATTGTCAATTGAAAAAAATAATTTAGAGTTGCAGAAAAAAATTAAAAACTGATTAAAATAATTCAAAATTGAATCAAATAATTGTCAATTGAAAAAAATAATTTAGAGTTGCAGAAAAAAATTAAAAACTGATTAAAATAATTGAAAATCGTAGAAAATATTTCAGAAGTAAAGAAATTAATTATAAATTAATGAAAATAATTGAAAATTGAAGACAATTATTGAAAATTGAATGCAATAATTGGAAATTGAAAAAAATAATTTAGAGTTGACGAAAATAATTAAAAATTGATTAAAATAATTAAAAATCGTAGAAAATATTTCAGAATTAAAGAAATTATTTAGAAATTAATGAAAATAATTGAAAATTGAAGAAAATAATTGAAAATTGAAGAAAATAATTGGCAATTGAAGAAAACAGAAATTGAACAACCCAGGAATTATAGAATTTGAAGGAAACAATAAAAAATGAAGAATGTAATTGTAATTTGAAGAAATTAATTAAAAATTGTAGAAAATAATTTGAAATTGAAGAAAATGTGATTTTATGAAAATTGTTGAATAATAACTGATAAATTGAATTGAAGTTTTAAAAACATAATTGATAATTGAAAAAAAATATTGAAAAAAGCCGAGAATTATTGATTATAGAAGAAAATAATTGAAAATTGGAGAAGTTATTGAGATGTGAAATAAATAAATGATAATTGAAAAAAGTAGTTGAAAAAAGTCGAGAATTATTGAATATTAAATTAAATAGATAAAATTGAAGGAAATAATTGAAAATTGAAGAAAATAATTGAAAATTGAATCAAATAATTGTCAATTGAAAAAAATAATTTAGAGTTGGAGAAAAAAATTAAAAATTGATTAAAAGAATTGAAAATCGTAGAAAATATTTCAGAAGTAAACAAATTAATTAGAAATTGATGAAAATAATTGAAAATTGTAGAAAACATTTCAGAATTAAAGAAATTAATTAGAAATTGATGAAAATAATAGAAAATTGAAGAAAATAATTGGCAATTGAAGAAAATAGTAGAAAATCAAAGAAAATAATTCAGAAATGAAGAAATAATTTGAAATTAATGAAAATAATTCAAAATGGAAGAACATAATTGAGAATTGTAGAAAATAATTGGAAATTGAAGAAAATAATTGTGAATTTCTGAAAATAGTTGAATAATTAAAGAATTGAATTGAAGCTTTAAAAACGTAATCGATAATTAAAAAAAAATATTGAAAAAAGCTGAGAATTATTGAATATCTAAGAAAATAATTAAATATATTATGTTTTAATTTTTAATGTATATTTTTTATTTTTCTAATTGTAATAAAAATTTTGAGAAAATAATAAATACTTAAAGAAATAAATTCATAAATTAAAAATTAAACTAAAATTAAAAAAAAATTGATAATAATGGAGAAAAATTACAAAACGTGAAAATAATTCACAATTGAAAACAAAATTCAAAAAACTTGCTAGATTATACACAACCAAAGAAAAATAATTAAAAAACTCAAAGAATCATTTTAAAACTTTAAGAGACTAATTGCAAATTGAAAAAATTGTAGGAAATAATTTCAAATTGCGAAAAATAGTTAATAATTAAAAGAAATAATTGAAAAATGAGAAAAATTAAAAAATTAAAGAAAATATCTACCAAATGACTAGATTAATAGAGTACTGAAAAAATTTGATTAAATATAGCAAAAACTTAAAATTTAAAGAAAATAATTAAAAATTGAAAAATGAAGAAAATGAAATGGAATAATTGTTGGAAATAATTGCGCATTGCACAAATGGATTGAAAATCTACAAAAATAATTAAAATTGAATAAAATAATTGAAAATTGAAATTCAAATTTAAAGAATCTATTTAAAAATTAAAAAAAGTATTTGAAAAAAGCCGAAAGTTATTGAATATAGAAGAAAACAATTAAAAACTGAAAAATGGAATTGAAATTTAAAGAAAAAATTGAGAATTAAAGAAAATAAAAATGTGAAATTAACGAATATTACTGATAATGGAGAAAAATAATTGACGAAAGGCGAGGATTTTAAAATACTAAAGAAAATAATTGACAATTGAAAAAAAAATCAAAAAATGACTAGAATAATGCACAACTGAAAAAAATAATTGAAAACATTGAAAAATAATTCTAAAATTTTCAGAGAATAAATAAAATTTTTCATTTTTTAAAGAAATAACTAAAAATTAAAGAAAATAATTAATAAATGAAAAAAAATAATTAAAAAATAACAAGAATAATAAATAAATTGAAAATAATTTCTGAAAAATAACGAAAATAATTGACAATTGAAAACAAAATTCGAAAAATGGCTAGAATAATGCTCAACTGGAAAAAATAATTTACATTTACATTTTCTTTATTAATTATCTTGTGTTTCAATTATTTTTAGCCTTCATCAATTCTTTTCTTCAATTTTTGATTACTCTCATTTTTTCCAATTAATTTCTCAGATCTTTTAAAAAAAATCGTTTCTTTCGAATTTCATTTTTCTTCTATTTTAAATATTTATTTTTATTTATTGCATATCATTTTATTAATTAGGTTACACGCAACATTAATTTGGGCGTTGAAACCGAAAAACAAATTTTTTAAAACTTTTGAAAAAATTCTGCAATTTTATTAGTTTTTTATCTCAAATTTCATTAATTTTTTTATCAACTTATCATCGTTTCTATCATATTTCAATTATTTTGTTCAAGTTGAAAATTTTAAAATCACTTTTCAATTATTCCCCCCAATTTTTAACTATTCTTATTTTTTTTAAATTTCTCATTATTTTCTTCCAGATTTAATCATTTTCAATTATTTTCACAATTTCCAAATTTTAAACTATTCATCTGATATATTACTTATTTAATTCAATTTTCAATTACTTACGTTCTTTTTCTTAATGTACAAAAAGTTTTTAATTATTTATCTGCAATTTTCATTTTTGTATTCAAATTTCAATTATATCTACAATTGTCTTATATTTTATGAACCTATATTCTGTAATTTTTGCAATTATTTCTCTTAAATTAAAAATTGTTCTTTTCAATTTTAATTTATATTTATCTTTTTTCATTTATTTTCTCAAAATTTTAATTATTTTCTTTTTTGAAGCAATGAACTTCTAAAAGTTGCAAGTTTTTTTCTGAAATTTTCCTTTATTTAAAATAAATTATGTAATTTTTTCAATTATTTTCTCAAATTTAAGTTATTCATTTCAATTTTTCATTGTTCTCTTAAATTTTTAAACATTTTTTCAATTTTCAATTATTTTCTCCAATTTTTCATTATTCTAATTTTTTTTCAATTTATTTCTAATATTTTGAAGTATTTTTCCCAAATTTAAAATATTTTCTTTAATTTTAAAAAATGTCTATCTATTCTCGAGAATGTAACCGGATTTTAAATTACCGAAAATTTTGCAACTCTAAAAACAAAAATAAAATCTTTTCCAATGAAGAATTATATAAATTAGTTTTATTTACACTAGTGTAATTTGTAATTATATCTTTTTTACTTTATTTTTATTCTTTCAATTAAAAATTCTATACACCTTATTTTGCACCCTTTAAAAAAGTAGTATCTTCGCCCCTGATGACGAACAAAAACATAACCTAACTTTTCAAAAGTCGATAGATTCTTCAATTGTATGCACTTAATTTACTGAAAACATAAAATAAAAAATATAGTTAATAAAAATTAATACCTTGTCTCTAATTCGTTTTCGAACAGTTTGTATTTTTTTCTCCTCGCATCCGCCGTCAATGAGAACTAAAGCGGTAATTTTGCATTTTGCGAGGCTGTCAAAAAAATCAGAAATGCTTCGTGCATATTTATCATAATCTCCTCCAAAAGAACAATTGCACTTGGAGTGATTATTGTACAATTGGGAAGCTAGTGCATTGCCATCAATTACAAGATAACTGTCATGCAACTCAAAATACTCTAAATGCACATCTGAACGTTTTGAAATATACGTTGTCAGTCCGGGAATTCCCATTTTTTAACTCAGATTTTATTGTTTTATACAACTTTTACAATCAATTTTCTCAGAAATACAACTTTCTGAGAAAATTTTATGTTAATCGACACTTTAAAACAGCATTTTCAAAAACAAATTATAGTTTTTGTTGACAATTGACGATAATACGCATGCAATTGTAAAACCAAGGCAGTTCAAGTTGTGACGTCAAAATGGATGTGTGCAGAGCAGAGATCGGAAATTGACATGTCTTTTTAGATTTTGAGGTAGAATACGTAAAATACGTAGAAAATTGTAAACAACCTAGGTAGAGATGACACAAGTGTGATGGTTCGTGATTGTTTGCGATTAAACCGGAACCAGAAGTGATTTTGTAATGTTGCAACATAACCTCAAATCGTGTCCATTTAAATCAATTCAAATTTTTCCATGTAAATATTTCGCGCCTTTAAGGGTAAAATCCCATGTGGGCAGAAAGCGTTGAACCGAAAGCAAAAATCATGAGAGTGAAAGAGGTAGGTAGATATCACTGTCTCTGTCACTCTCATGATTTTCTGCTTTCGGTTTTGCGCTTTCTGCTCACATGGGATTTTACCCTTAAGGTACGGTCACAGCTCTTGGCTGCCTGCAGGTTACCATGACAATGTATGAGAGTAAGCAAGAGGAAACACATTCTCTCTCTTGCTCACTCTCATACGTTGCCATGGTAACCTGTAGGCAGCCAAGAGCTGTGACCGTACCTTTAGTAGGGTTGGAAAGTTTCATGAAACTTTCCTAATTGAAATATTTCATGAAAGTTTCAATGCTTCATGAAACATTTCAAAGTTTCAATATGGCGCAAATACATGGGCAAACTAACCTTACCTTACTTGACAAATAAATTTGAAGGCGCGAAATTTAAATTCTATCCCCTCCACTCAAAGTTTCATGAAACTTTGAAACTTTCGTCCATGAAACATTGAAAGTTTCAATGAAAGTTTCAATGTTTCAATGTAACGATTCACAGCTTACAAGCCTAACCTTTAGGCCTCAATCTGAGGTTAATGACGTAAATTACGATTTCGAATTTACGTCGTAAACGTACAATTCGCGATTGCTTTGTAATGAGAGAGAAAAGGACACGCATACCCTGCACATAAATGCTGTCCATTCGGTTTATTTTTCATCTATTGTTCGAATAATAAACCGGAAAGACAGCATCTATGTGCAAGGATGGTGAAATCACGTGGATGCGTTAGGACTTAAGCAGATAGAAATACGGTTACGGGACCAGAGCATGAGACAGAAAAGGACAGAAACAGTCTCTATCCTTTATTATCTTACGCCCTGCTCCCGTAACCGTATTCGTTGTGCTTTGGGCTTTAAACGTTGCGTCGTAATGAGAGAGAGGAAGACAAATATATACACTTCAAAAACTGCTGCCATCTAAGTGTCATATTTTAAGACACAAGACATTAAGAAAGCTTCTTACGGTTATTTCAAGCTATTTCATTGGTTAATAATTTTGAAAGATGCTTTCTCATTGGTTTAAAATTAAGACACTTTAAAACGTCTTAAAAGTGAGGACAAAAATGTCTTAATATAATACACTTGTTTTTACAGTGTATTTACATCTTTCTTATTCTCATTACGACGCACAGTGGGAGAAAATGCACTTATTTTGGTAATTCGACCGTCAACACAATTTTCATCCGATTTTGAACTTTTTTTTTTAAAATACTCGTGACGAATTGGGCTATAACGCCTGCCTCCAACTTTTTTAATTTAAAAAATTGTTTATTATTTATTTAAATAAGAATTGTGAAAATAACTCGACAGTTTAAGTAGTTTGCTAGAAGACATTACGAATCTGAAGTCCAATTTTCAAAATTCAAAATGGCGGATCTAATATGGCGGACGAATTTTTGAAAATTCCTTAAATTTGCTCGAAACTTGTTACTCGGGGATTTTTGTGGTCGCTGATTACAAATCTGAAGTCCAATTTTTAAAATTCAAAATGGCGAATCCAATATGGAAGACGAATTTTTAAAAATTCCTTGAATTTTGAATTTTTCAAATTTAACAGTAGATTCGTGATCACCGACTGCAAAAGCTCTTAAGGAGCATGTTTCAATCAAATCAGATCAATTTTGTAAAATATCCTCCGCCATTTTGGTTCCGCCATTTTGAATTTTTCAAATTTTACGTCTAATTCTTGATGACCGATTCCAAAAACCTCTGAGTAACAAGTTTCAAATAAATCCGATCGATTTTTAAAATATCGTCAGCCATTTTGAATTTTTAAAATTTTACGTCTAGTTCTTGATCACCGATCCTAAAAACCCTCGAGTAACAATTTTCAAAGAAATCCGATAGATTTTCAAAATATCGTCCGCTATATTGGATCCGCTATTTTGGATTTTTGTATAATCTGACTTCAGATCAGTGATTAGATAGCCAAAAAAACATGTAGACACTGAGTGTTTATAAAAATAAAAATAAAATTTAATGAAGCGTACACTGGGTGCTCATGTATTGAAAAAAATTTGTTTTGACACCATTTCGAATTCGCCATCTTGATACATTTAAAAGTACGGATCCTCATTTTCAAGCTTGAATATTAAGAATGCGATATTTCAAGTTGAAACATTTTTCCGATTATTGAAAATATGAAAAAGAAAATTATTTTTTAAACAAAATTGTCAAAATTTCACATTTTTTTTTCAAAAAAGAGTCGTTAACTTTTTGATTTTTTTGAAATTTTGACAACAAATTCTGCAAGAGCGATAAAAAATACGTCAGAAGTGGTGATTCCTATAATTTTGTATAATGACGTTTGAAGTGTTTTCGTATTAAAATAAAAAAATAGGTATATTATAAAATTAAAACTAAATTAGCCCCATTATAAACATAAAAAAACAAAACTTTTAGCAAAGAAAGTAAAAGTGAAAAGATAATTTATAACTATTTTATTTAACTGGGACTTCAAGTTTTCCCGCAATTTGACAATCACCCACATTTGTTTACTTAAATACACATTGCCGCCATCTTGAAAACGTAAATTACGTTTTGTAAAGAATTAAGCATGTAAATTACCTATGTAATTTACATGTAAAAAACTATGTAATTTACGTTAGGTAAATTACCTTTACATCCCTGGTCATATATGCATGAACCAACCCAACTCTGCCTAAACCAACCTTGTTGTGATTTCTCATATAAATAAATAACTAACCTCCTTTATTATTATTTTTTTGATTGAAATTATTGTTCTTTTTTACATGAAATGATAAGTAATTAAAATAGAAGAATAAAAGAAGTATATTTTTTCGTAAGTAAAAAATCTTTATGAGGCATGACAGTAATATTTTACTTTTGAATTCTAATTTTCATTGCGAGTCGACCAGCAATTTTTAAATTCTTTAAACTCGTAAAGATATAAAAAAATTGCGCTGATTATAGTTGCAAAATATTTATACATAAGTGCTAATTTGATTTTTAGATTGCTTTTGCATCTTTTTCGCGGACTAAAAAGTTTTTAATACACTATAAGCATAAGTTATAGGTTATGTTCAGTATAATTATATATTTTTTGATTAATTTTGATTTGAAGTATTTGTACTTGAAAAATAAGTATTATTGGTTTTTAATATTATAATCTAAAGATTTTTGTTTATATTGATTTAATTATTTAACGTATTAATTGTATGTATTATTTGTATTGATAAATTTTGCAAAGAAATTGAAGATTTTTGCTTTTAACGCAACTTTAAACGTTAAAAACTGTTTATAGAAAGAATTTATTATTTAAGAAAATACAATTTCTTTTCACAGTATTAGATTTTTTAAAAATAGGTCGAAATGGCATTTGATAAATTTTACGATTTAAAACTTGAAAAAACATTTAAACTCTGAAGATGATAATAACAATGTTTTGCCTTCTAGGATAACAACAGCTGATTTTATTGAATTTAATATAATGAAGAGAGTTCTTGCTAAGGATATGGAGATGCCTTCACTTCAATTTGAAGGAAGGAAGATAATCAAGAAGGTATTGTTATTAATATACAAAATTTAAGGTACGAAGTATAAATTAAATCCATTATATTCATGTTTAAGGGTATCAGCACACCTAAAGATATAAAATTAAATGTGATGCGGAGAAAAGTTTCCGATAAATTGCCTTCATTTCAGTACGCTGAAAAGGACCAACTTCAAAGAAAGGTAAATTATTAAAACGGTATTAGAATTAAATTTTTTTTTCAACATTTCCGTTTCATGTCAATTATTTCTTTTCCATTTCTTAATTATTTATATAAAAATTATTTTTAGGAATTTCATAATCTACAAGACGATTTGTCACCACTACCACGAAATTTTATTAATGGTAGAGAAATGTATGAGATTCATGATGATGAAGACCCTTTAAGTATATCTCCAAATATTAAAATTAAAGAACCCTGTAAGTGATACAGTTTTTATTATATCCGTGTTTTATAGAATCGACACAGTAATTATTAATTTCTATTTTTTCTTTTTCTTCTCAAAAAAGTACATAAAACAAAAAAAGTTCAAATCGCGAATGGAAAGACTGTGAATTCCATATCCATCAACTCAGTCATACACAATTATAAAGAAGAGTGGAAAGGTTTAAGTGAAGAGCAGAAGGTGGTGAAAAAGTTATTACATGAGAGCAATACCGAGAATATGGAGGTCAAGAAGCAGATGAAACTCAAGGAACAACAAATTCATTTGTTAGACAAAGAAATAGAAGAACTGAAATTTCTTAATAAAGAATTAGAGCAAAATGTAATTAAAAAAATTGACGTATTCAACGGTAAGATTTTTTTGCGATAATTGTTAGTGTTACGGAATCCAACCGGTACAAAATACACTGAAACTTCACTTATTTAAAGTCGCATTTATTTTAACAGTTCAAAGTATCACTTATTTTAACTTGTCGACCAATCAAAACTAACTAACATTTTCATTGGTTGCTGCGAATTGGATCAGCCAATCAGAGAAGTTCTCTATTGGACAAGTATTAATAATTGGAGCTTCAGTGTAATGGGAGTACATTAATTTTATTAATCAAATAGTAAACTTTGTATATTGCAGATATTGTTGGACAGCAAGGTTTATCTTTCAATGTTGCTGAAGATAATTCTGTTGGTATTCCTGTTGGTCAATATAGTTTGGATAAGTCGAAGGTAGGGAATTTTCATTACGTTTAATTTTTAACAAAAATTAATAATTTAAAAAAAACAGAGCTGATAAAAATCATGATTTAAAAAAAATCGTAATTTTCGGATGTTTTAAATTTAAATCAAATTTTTTTTATTTGTCTAAAATGTTTGTTTTTTTTAATAAATTTTATTATAAATGATAATTCCTGGATCGTAAACTATAATTTTATTGAATTTGTTTTTTTAGTGACTAATAACTGATTATTAAAAATATTAATTGGTTTATTAAAAAAAATATTAAGAAAAGCAGCTTTAAACCTTCAATATACGTTATTTAGATTTAGAGTTTCAATCATGCGACTGTTAAAACAAAAATGAGAATAATAATGGAAAATAGAGGAAATATTTCATAACAATCAAAACAAATTGTGAAAAATGAGAAAGTTACAAAATAATATTTAAGTTCTCATGAACGCAAAAATAAGAAAATTGAGGAAAAGTTAAGAAAAAGTAATAAAATTTAAAAACAAAACGTAAATTTGTAAAAAGATAAGAAAACAGTCTACAAAAGAAATGAAAAAATTCTTTTAAAAACAAGGAATTAAGAAATAGAGAAAATTATAACAAAAATTACACAAGAATGAAAAAAAATGATAAAAAGTATATTTATAACAAAGTAGATAATCTTTTTTAATATTTGAAATATTTGAGGACATTTTTTTAAATTACGAAAATAAATTAAAAAACGAAAAAAATAACGATGACAGTAAAATAAAAGAAGAAAGATATTAAAAAATTAGAAAAAATAAGAAATTATGAAAAAAATGTATTGTAAAAAAATATTTTTTAATTTAAAAAGATTATAAAAAATGCTTAACTCTTTAAAGTTTTAAAGAAGGTGAAATAATTAATGAAAATAAATATAATAAAGCAAATGAAATAAAAAGGATAAAAACGGTAAAAAATTTTTGCAAAAAAATAACAAACTATGAAAACATTACAAAAAATTTGATGAAAATTGCAGACTTTCAATAGATTTGAAGAAACAACATATAATGTTAAATAATTATTATTCGACAACAAATTTCAGCACAAACTAATTTTTTTTAAAATGTACAACTAGATCTTTAAAAATTTGGTAAAATCAATTTTAGTATTTATTTTCATTTGCTGAACAACTATTTTCTGGTTTGAGGTTATGTGAATTAAGAGAATCCCCTTTAAAAATAACGTATAATAAAAATAAAATAGAACACTTTTAAAAAATAAATAAAAAAATTCTTTTAAAATAAAGAAGTTTAAGAAAAATCTAAAAATGTTGTGATAGAATAAGTAAGTTTGCAAAAAAAAAAAAAAAATATACAAAATGAGAAAATAAATTAAGGAAAGTTTTGTAAAAAATGATCGAATCTAAAATAAATCAAAAAATGGAAAAACATTCTCTCTTCCTTTACTGTAAATAAAAATAAAAAAACCATGTTATTATTAATTTACGCAAAAATAGTTATATTAACAAAGAAAAATAAAGAATTAAATCTACGTATGAATTTAAAAAATTATTTTAAAAAGAAGTAAAATAAAAAAATGCCTATACAATTAGAAAATCTAAAGAAAAGAGAAGAATTTTTGCTTTTTTTCTTAAAAAAATTTATTCTCCGGATGTCTAATACTGCATGTAAAACATCGCAAACCATAAATGAAACCCACAAATTTATGGATAAATCTGAAAAATTTCAATTTTAATATTTTGTTCTTTATAAAATTAAAAAAATAATGCTAATACAGATAATCAAAACACCTACGATTTACAAATTTTTTGTATGAAATGTATCAAAAAATAGTATTCAATTTTTATATTTTTAATTCATTATAATTTAATTAAATCTTAAACGTCAATTAACTCATATTCCATTTTCAATAATCCTTTTTTTACTTCTTCCAATATTTCTATGAGATATTACTTTTTTGAAACTATTTAATTTTTATATTATATTATCTATTATAAGATTAACTAGCTGTTATTATAATTAAACTTTTTATTTCGTTAATTTTCATAATTATGATAATTATTTACATATTTTTAAAAATAAATACGCTTATTTTTTGTATATTTATTCAATTTGTTTTCACATGTCTATTTTTCCAAGATTTTTTACAAAATTTACTCCTTATTCTTTCATACAATTTGTAGATTTTCTATACTTTTCTAAATTTATTGTCGAACTGGTATTAATAAAAAAATAAAATATTTCTCGTTTAATTTTCTTAAACTTTTTTATTTTTAAAGGTGAACTTTTTGTGAATATTTTGTTTATCTTGATACATACATTTTTTAATTTTATGTTTATTAATTCTAATTTGTTGTACTTTTTACATTTTTTTACAGTTTGTTAGATTAAAGAAAAAAACATTTCTCCATTTTCTTCTTATTTATTTAATTTCCTTGATGTTTCACTATTTTTTTAATCCTTCCTTGCGTTTTAATTAATTTTTTAATTTTTGTCATCATTTTTCCATTCCCTACAAATATTTTTCCTTTCTTTAAATTGTTTAGTTTCTATTGTATCATTACGAATTTTTGAAAACATTTATTTGATGCTTTTATCTACATTTTTTAAATTTCTCAATTTTCTACTTTTTTGAAAGCATTTATTCTTTTATTTTATATTATGTAAATAGTAAATTTTATCTTGTACTAAATATTCTCATATTAACATCGTTCTTCTATTTCATAGAATTTATTTTCTTTTAATTTTTCCAAAATTGTATTCATTCTTTTTTTATTCAATTTGTCAAATAATTCTCTAATTTTTCTAATTTCAAAATTTTGTTCTCTTCAGTAATATATTTGAATGTTTTGTTAATTATCATCTTATTTATTATTTTATTTAAAAAAAAATGTCCTTAAATAGTTTAATTTTTTTAAAAGTGTGTCTTCTTTTTTATATATTTTTATGTCACTGTTTCATTCTTGTGTTATTTTCTTAATTATTTTAATTATTATTATTTATAAACGTCATGTAAGGGGTTAATAAACTATTTACAAATAAACATTTGAAGATTTTATATACTGATTATATTTTTAAAAAATTAATTTTTGATTTAAATAAAAAAAATCATGATTTTTATCAGTCCCGCTTTTGAGAATAAAGCAAAATTTTATTTTATTTAAGCTGTTTGTTTATTACTTATTATAAAAATTTTATGTCAGGGAAATTTGTAAATTAAGTTTTGTGGCCACCCTGCCTTAGGTTATAATGACTTAATGGTATTTAAGATTAATACTATTTTTGACTTTCTAACTTAGCAAAATTTTTAGACCGTATTCTGAACAAACTCTCTTAGTACAATTTTTCAAGTTTTATACAGAGTTCAATTCTAAAAACTTGAAATTTTCTAGAATTATTTACGAATTTTTGGTACTTTTTCCAAATTCTCGAAACTTTTTATAAATTTCAATTTTTTTTTTATGTACTGAATTCCGAGAAAATTTTGAAGCCTTTTCGATTTAAGTTGTGATTTAACATTTAAGTGCAATAAATAATTTGTTGAATTCATCTTTCTGTTCATTAGATTCACATGGGAAGAGACATTTGGATCTTAGCTGATAGATATAGAAAAGCCTGTGCAGGAATATCGACATTGCCGCAATTTGTGAAAAAACTGGCAACAATTGTTTTTGGTAAGGAAACATTACTTAAGAGTATTGTTTCCGGTCTTGGCAGCAACCGGAATCAACAGTCCAAAATACCGGAGGAAGCTCTAGATGGCGTGACGCTTCTAGCTATCAGAGGTATGTCTTCTAAGAAAAAAACGAGAATTACCTAAAAGTATTGAAAAATAAATAATAATTTTTCACATATTCACACTTTATTTATATTTTATTTCTAGATATGTACAGCTTCAAATTGCAAAAGGATCATGGATTCAACCGGATAAATGCTGATTTAGAAGCTACTAATATCTTTAAATATATTTCAAAGCATATTTCTGATATGAAGACACCTCCTCATCCAAGAAGTATCACATTTTGTTGTTTTATCATTAAAGAAATTTTTTTTTTTCATTTCTTGGAAATATTTTGCATACAAATTTTTGTGTTTTGTAAAAGGATGTGTATTAGGGTGGTCCAAAAAAAGTTAAGTCAGAATTTTAATGCTCTCACCCCCTAAAATTGTTCTTAAATTTTTTTAATTATTTTGTTCTGTTGTCGATTATTCTTGACAGCTTTCGAATTTTCTTGTCAATTGTCAATTATTTTTCTCATTTCTCAATTATTCAATTATTTTCGTCATTTTGTAATTTTTCTTTCAATTATCAATTATTTTCTTCAATTCTCAATTATTTTCTTCAATTTTCAATTATTTTATTCAATATTCAATAATATTGAATAAATCAATTAATAATCAATAATTATCAATTATTTTTTCAAATTTGAATTTAATTCTTAAATTTTCAATTTATTTCTTCATTTTTTTTATTATTTTCTTCAAGATTCAATGCCATGCTTCAGTTTCCAATTATTTTCTTCTATGTTCCAGAATTCTCAACTTTTTTAATTACTTTTTTCAATTTTTAATTATATTCTTTAAATTTCAATTTCATTGTTTAATTTTCAATTTTTTTTTGATTTTCAATCGAGTTGTTCAATCTGTAATGGTTTTCAAAAATTATTCCTATATATTTTTTAATTTTTCTTGTTTCTTAATTTCTTAATTTAATATTTCTTGTTTTATTTTTTCAATTTTTTTGTTCGGTTGTGTATTAATCTAGTAATTTTTCGAATTTTGTTTTCAATTGTCTATTATTTTCGTCATTTTACAAAATATTTTCTTCAATTTTGTAATTATTCTCGCAATTTTCATTATTTATTGCATTTAAAAAAATTTATAGTTTTAAATGACCAACCTGGAAAAGTTACTATAGTAGCAAAAGCAAAATTTTTAGAATTCGTACTGAGGTTTTTTTAATTAACTGTGTAGCTTAATTTCATAAAAAATTGAAGTTAAACAATAATAATTTGTTTAAACAATCGGTCGAATTGTTATTTTTATTTATTGTTAGTGATTGGTTATATTTTTCATTCAAAATTGCGAAATTAAGAAAAACTTGCAACTTTGTAGTTTAATTTAATAAACAGTTGAAATTAAACAATAATAATTTGTTTAAACAATTGATACAATTATTTTTGGTATGTTGTTAGTAATTGGTTATATTCGTTTCGTAAAGTTGCAAAATTGAGAAAAGGTTGTAACTCTGTAGCTTAATTTGATAAATAGTTATAAATAAAGAATAATAATTTGTTTAAACAAATCATCAATTGCATAAAACAATTATTGATAGTTAAAAATATTTTTAACGTTTATTTCCGACTTTACTTTTTTCTCAATCATTTTTGGACGACCCTAATCTTTATATTTTCTATAAACGTATTAATATGCTAAATGTGCATATAAAATTGAATATTGTGGTAAATGGCTTTAATGGTTTTGCAGAAAGAATCGGCTTGGGAGTAAAAAATAGTCTACGAATCGGAAAGAGACTTGTTATTGATGCAGTCGTGGAAGAAGATTCTAGTGATGTGGAAGAGGAAGTTGACAATGATCAAGCCGAAATAGAAGACTGCAATGATCCGAAAGAAAATGAAGTTTCCAAGGATCCACTTGAGCACCAAGACTTTGTTCTTGATACGGAAAATGCAGTTTTAAGTGATTCAACTCAGTGATTCTTTTTTTAGCTAAAAAATAAAATGGTATGTGATAGGCATGAGAAAAATATTTATGATGTATAAGAGGTTACCTGATACAAAAAAGGAAATCTAATATGAGAAACAGCGAGGAAATACCATAATTTACAACGTCCTAATTAATAGGATAATAAAAGTGTTTATTATTATTACTATTATTATTATTATTATTATTATAAAAAACAGCCTTTGTTCAATACCAGTACAAACTTGGTCTTAGAAATAAAAACACTTATTATATTTATAATAACCAGTTGCAAAGTATTATTCTTATTATTGTACATTATAAAATAAAGTAATTATTTTCTTTTATTATTTATAACTATATGTTGTAATTTTTTCAACTATTTTTAAAAAACTAAAATTATTGTCTTCAAATTTTCATTATTTTTATTACTTTGCAAATATTTTCTCGCATTTTTTATTACTTTTATCATTCTTCAATTATTTTTTTAGATTTTAAAATATTTTTCTCAAATTTTAATAATATTCTTTAATTTTGAATTATTCTTTTTATCATTTTGCAATCAATTTCTTCAAATTTCATTCCTCAATTAAATTCCTAAATTTTCAATTATTTATCTCATTTTTCAATTATTTTTTTCAATTTTTATTTTCTTTTATATTTTTGCAATTATTTTCTTTACCTTCTAATTATAGATATAATAATAACTAGCTGTCGTACCCGTCTTCGATGGGTTTTAGTTCCTACTGATCATGATCGTATCATGATGAGACCAATATCAAAATTAAGGGCTCATTTAGGGCTAATTTAATGCCACAAACCGAAATTTTCGGCACCCTATTTTTTAAAAAATATGCATGGTGCTGTCAGCTTTACTTAAAGCTAGCAGCACCACTCCAGAAAACACTTAAAAAAACACATATACCAACTTTTTATATCCTAAAAATTTTCGGCTCAATTAGGGCTCCAAGTATCCCCTGAAACCTTCTTTCTATCATGAAAATTAAAAGGGGACAAGAAGGTTCAGAAAGGGCAAAGTGCCAAAATTATAATTTTTTAATTTTTAGTTTAGAATTATGTTCACGATATTTAAGGCTCCAAATCTACCCAATTCCGAACCAAAACTAATGTAATTTAATATAAAATATGCACTATGGTGCTGTCAGCTTTGCTCATAGATAGCAGCACCACTGCAGAAAACCCTTAAAAAACCTACATTCCAACATTTTATTATAGTCAACATTTTCGGCCCCACAACGGCTACAAGTTTCCCTTAAAACCTTCTTTCTATCTCAAAAATTAAAAAAGGGTCAAAGTAATAAAAAAAGAAAAGGGCTAAAAATTGAATTTTTCAATTTATTCATTTTCACAGAAAAATTTTATTCAATATCAAAAAGTCACAAAAGCTAAATCAATTTCAGCCAAAATGATTTTAGTTAATCATTAAATACCCTCAGCTAACTATTTTCTTGTACCAATGACTTCACACATTTCATCAAGCATTAATCATTCTAAAAATCAAACATAGTACGACTAATTCTAGATTACAAAAAATTTTATATCAATCCAAGTATGCATTCTTAGATCAACAGTTCAAATTACATTCACTCCGATTTTTGTGCAGCCAGGAACTTCCGGCTCTGGAAATTAACCCACCGAGAATTTCCTGCTCCAACCCTTAACACCTAAACAAACATTTAACTAAAACTTACACCGTGACTTTTTTTTAAGCAGCAACATTTTTATTCATTAAGATTTTTTAATAGCCTAAAATTTCTATTTTCGGCTCCAACCCTTAAGTCAATAACTACCCTTATTCGAAAAATTCAAATTGCCATATTTCGTAAAACAAGCAATGTCATACTTTTATCAACTTTTCAAAGTCTAGGAATTTTCGGCTCTCGAAATTCACCCTTGCAGAATTTTCGGCTTCAACCCTTAAGGCCAAAACAACCCTTATTCGAATAATTCAAAGTGCCGTAGTTCGTAAAAGGAGAAATTTTTAACTTTGATCTACTTTTTAAAGTCTAGGAATTTTGGGCTCTAGAAATTCAACATTACAGGTTTTTTTGCTTTAGCCCTTAACTGCAAAACTACCCTTGTTTGAATAATACGATAAACAATACATATGGGGCAAAATTCCTGAACTGTCCAGGTCGTAAAATAGAATTGATTCAAAATTGGCTAAAGTGTTTCCATTGTTAGTGGAAGTGTAAATACCAAATATTTTTAAATTTTATGAAATAGTTTTTGAGTCTCAAATACCCGCGCGTGCTCGAATAGCGCTGATTACGAATCTAAAGTCAGATTTTCAAAACTTAAAATGACGTATCCAATAAGACTGACATTAATTTAAAAACATTAGTCTATTTAAATAAAAATTTAGATTTAAGGCTTTTTGGGATTTGGGTCGCTGATTACGAGTCTGCAGTTTGTGTTTTCAAGCTGAAAATAGCGAATGTAATAAAACGGAAATTATTTTTAAAAAATAGTGCACTATAATGAAAAGTGACATATTAACAGAACTCTAAAGGGAATTTTTATTTTTAATTGCTCGGTGAATTTCGAGAGCCTAAAATTCCTAGACTTTAAAAAGTAAATAAAAGTTAAAATATTTTCGTTTTACGAAATACGGCACTTTGCATTTATCGAATAAGGGTAGTTACGGGCTTAAGGGTTGAAGCCGAAAATTCTGTAAGGGTAAATTTCGAGAGCCTAAAATTCCTAGACTTTAAAAAGTAGATAAAAGTTAAAAATTTCTCCTTTTGTGAAACATGGCTTTTTGTATTATTCGAATAAGGGTTGTTTTGGCCTTAAGGGTTGAAGCCGAAAATTCTGCAAGGGTGAATTTCGAGAGCCGAAAATTCCTAGACTTTGAAAAGTTGATAAAAGTTAGCGTTGCTCTTTTTTACGAAATATGTCAATTTGAATTTTTCGAATAAGGGTAGTTATTGACTTAAGGTAGTTCTCCGGCTTCAGGGTCGCACAAATACTATTAAAAAAAAAATAAAAACAAGTAAATAAAAAACTAATAAGTAGTAGAGCAAAGAGGATACGGGCTCAGTTACCGACCGTCGGTAATGTAGATTTCTACTTTACCGACCGTGAAAAGTTGTGTTTCTGGAGGGGGTGTTCTGTTTTACCGACCTAGTTCCGATGGCTGCCGCTAGATGGCGCCACTTTTTAATCGTCCAAGAAAGAGGCGGTTTCTACTGGGTATTTTGAAATTTCTACAGTGTTTTAGCCTCTTGTATGGGGTACTTTTTAATTTTCCCTCGTGTTTTGGCCGCTTATAATGGGGAATTTCAATTTCCCAACCCTGTTTTAGTCGTTTCTAGTGGGTATTTTAAAATTTCCTAGTGTTTTGGTCGCTTGTAATGGGGTATTTGTGAGTTACCGACAGTGAAGTAGCCCAATTGTGTGAGCTCAATTTCCTACCTTACCGACCGATGGATGACGTCACTTCCGGTTTGGAGATTTTAAATTTCCCAAACCTGTTTTGGTTATTGGAGATTTTTTAATTTCCCAACCATGGTTTAGTCGTTTTTTATTGGGGATTTTACCTCAATTGTGTGAATTTTGAATTTCCCGCGTTACCGACAGTGTTTTTGATGCTTGGAGTGGGTAACTTGGAATTTTCGAGCCAGTGTAATTGATTTTAGGTAAGTATTATATTTAACTATATTTAAATCTCCCGCTTGCCACTGGGATTCCCCGAGTCATTTGAATTTCAGCGCACCGACCTCCCGGCGCAGCACGTTGCGCGCGCAGCAACCAGGGGATTCGCCAGTAGGCGTGCCAAGTACATACGCTGGAGGGGGCTAGAGAGCGGAGGGTATAAAGTGCGGAGCGCGAGTCAGGAGCATCATTCCTTTACTTGCATGTCTCATAGCATTAACTAAGATTATTATCTTAACATTTATCAGCTTTTCGATTCTTTTTCGATATTTATTATCATTTTAAGATTTTATATTTTGATTATTCTATATTTATTATCACCTTACGATAATTATTTTCTGGTTTTTTTAGTTTTAAGTTTTTTCGCTTTTCAGACTTATTAGTCTTGGATTTCGTAGATCCAGATTTTTCGTTTTCTTACTTTGATATTTTCAGCTTTTTATTTTGATATATCTTTCTTAAGTTTAAAGATGCCAAAAATTAAGATTGTAAAAAAATCGAGAGAACGGATAGATCTGGAAGAGTATAATGAAGTTTGTCAAGAGTCTGACAACTTCTTAAAAATCGCAGAGCATGAGTTTACGCTTACTGTAGGAATGAGTGGTGATGAGCGATTGATCAAGGCATTCGAATGGCAAAACAAGTGTCAAAGATGTATAAATATAATTAAAAAGTTTTTGCATAAATGTGATTTGTCATCTTCTCAAAAATCAAAATGTTTAAATTTGAGTCAAAAAGTTGAATATTTGCGTTGCCATTTCGAGGCTTTTATGAAACGCGGTGCTGGTGCGCAAATGTCGAATGAGAGAATTAAATGGGTTGAGTTTGATAAAGCGTTTAATAATCGGTTACAAACTAGCGCTATTATGAATCTTAGTCATTTAGATATTAATGAATTTTTTGATGATGCATTTTCTTTATTTAAACATCATATAGAAATAGCTTTAAACAGGTATGGTTCGATAAAAGTGTATGCAGTATTGTTTGCGAAATTTATAAAAGATTTGAGTGATGGAACTGTAGAGTATGATTTAAAAACGTTTACCGCAAAAACTGATGAAATTTTTGTTACAACCTTGTTAAAAGACTGGTATAATAATAATGTTAAGCAAATTATTTTACAAAAGATTGAAGAGTTTGAGGAAAAAGATTCCAATTGGAAACTTGATTCCATTCAAAGATTAGAGATTAATATTAACAAGTACAACCCCATGCGCGCAAGTTCTTATATTGATTTACCATTGCAAATTAAAAATAAACAAGCATGCATTAATGTTCAGAATAAGAATGATAACCAATGTTTTAAGTGGGCAGTTTTATCTGCTTTACATCCATTTAACAAAAATGCCGACCGAGTTACAAAGTATTTGCCATATAAAGATAAACTTAATTTTACTGGAATTGAATTTCCTGTTGCACTTAAAGATGTTATAAAATTTGAGTCTCTAAATGATATTTCAGTTAATGTTTATGGTCTTTCGCGGCAAAATAATAATTTCAATGTATTTCCGCTACATCTTACATCACAAAAACAGTTCACTCATGTAAATCTTCTGCGAATTGAAGATCACTACATAGATGAAGATTTTGATGATGAAGATGAATTTCAAGTCGTGTCATTTAACTATCACTATGTTTATATAAAAGATTTATCAAAGCTTGTATATTCACAGTTAACAAAGAATAAAAACAAAAAGTATATTTGCGATCGTTGTCTGCATTATTTTACTAATGAATTAAAACTTATTGAACATGAAGAAACATGCAAAACTATGAATGATACAAAAATTAGACTTCCACAACCTGGTCGTCACACCGTTGAATTTAAAAATTTCGAAAATAAGGAGCGTGTACCTTTTATTATATACGCAGATTGTGAAAGTCTTTTGATTCCTGCTGAATCACAAGAAGAAAGTAATACTAGTGTCATACAAGATCATAAATTACTTAGCATAGGATATTATTTAAAGTGCGGGTTTGATGACTCACTATCTAGATATAAGGCATCTCCAAAAGATGTAAATGATCCGGCAAAATGGTTTTCAATAGAGTTGAAGCATATAGTTGAAACGGTAGAGCCTATCTTTAAAAATTTTAAACCGATGGAAGCGTTAAGTCCACAGCAGTTAGTAGATTTTAGAAATGCAATTGTTTGTCATATTTGTAAAAAGAATTTTGCGCATGGGGATGTAAAAGTAAGAGACCACAATCATTTAACAGGGGTGTACAGAGGCGCGGCGCATCAAGACTGTAATATTAATTACCACGAATCGCCAACCATACCTGTTGTTTTTCATAACCTGAGTGGTTATGATGCTCATTTCATTATTGAAGCTATTGCAACAGAAATTAACGGAAGAGTTGATTTGCTTCCAATAAATAAAGAAAAATACATCAGTTTTACTAAAAAAATAGACTATAGTTTTATTAAGTTGCGTTTTATCGATTCTTTTAAATTTATGTCATCATCACTAGACAAACTATCATCTTATCTTGATGAGTACAAGATTGTAAAATCTGTTTTTTCGAGCTTTAGTGATGATAAAATTCAGTTATTAACACGAAAAGGAGTTTTTCCTTATGAATATTTTGACTCGAAAGAGAAACTAGATGAGACTCAATTACCGCCAAAAGATAAATTTTATAGTATTTTGAATGATTCTAGTATATCTGATGAAGATTATTTGCATGCTCAAAAAGTGTGGAATGAATTTAATTGTCAAAATCTAGGCGATTATGTTTATTTGTATATGAAAACTGACGTGCTGTTGCTTGCTGATGTGTTTGAGAATTTTCGAAATCAGTGTTTGGTTGCATATGGCCTTGATCCAGCGCATTATTACACTACACCCGGACTAACTTGGGATGCTATGCTCAAGTATACGAATGTAAGATTGGAACTCCTCACTGACATTGACATGGTTATGTTTGTTGAACGCGGAATAAGAGGTGGAGTAAGTCAGTGCACAAATCGGTACGCTAAGGCTAATAACCCATACATGGAGAAGTTCAATGAAAGTGAGGAGACATCATACATCGTATACTTGGATGCCAATAATTTGTATGGATGGGCTATGGTGCAAACGCTTCCTTATGGCGGTTTCGAGTGGGTAGAAAATGTTGACGATAATTTTAACTTTAATGTAGAAGATGATGCGCCAATCGGCTACATCTTAGAAGTAGATTTAGATTACCCGGATGAATTGCATGAAAAACATAGTGACTTTCCGTTTTGCCCTGAACACTCGAAGCCACCAGGGTCCAAGGAGGAGAAGCTCCTAACTACTCTCCTACCGAAACGAAAGCACGTTCTCCATTACCGTGCTTTAAAACAAGCTTTGGCAAATGGTCTTGTTCTTGTAAAAATTCATAAAGTTTTAAAATTTAAACAATCTGCATGGCTTAAAGATTATATTGATTTCAATACGACTCAGAGAACAAATGCCAATAATGAGTTTGAGAAAAACTTATTTAAATTAATGAACAACGCTGTATACGGTAAAACAATGGAGAACGTGCGAAATCATGTTGATATAAAACTCGTGACAAAGTGGGAGGGTAGGTATGGAGCTGAAGCTTTGATCGCAAAACCTAATTTCCACAGCAGAGCCATTTTTAACGAAAACTTGGTTGCTGTGGAACTTAAGAAAACAGAGGTTTTCATGAACAAACCGCTTTACGTGGGTCTCAGCGTATTAGACATTTCGAAAACCCTAATTTATGACTTCCACTATGATTATATGTTGCGCAAATATGAAAATAAATGTAAATTGCTATATACGGATACGGACAGTCTTATTTATGAAGTTAAATGTGCAGATGTCTTTGCAGACATGAAAGTCGATATTCATAAATTTGATACCTCCGATTATCCCGCTAATAATGTCTACGGTATTCCGCAAGCCAACAAAAAAGTTTTGGGATTAATGAAAGATGAATGTAGTGGTAGAATTGTAACTGAATTTGTTGGCTTGCGGAGCAAAATGTATAGCTTGCGTGTAGAAGATAAAGATTTTGTTAAAAAAGCTAAGGGTGTGAAAACCAGCGTTGTAAATAATAGCATCACATTCGACGATTATATGTATTGTTTGAAAAATGTTGAAATGCAGTATCGAACTCAATATACCATTAGATCGAAAAATCACAATGTTCGAACTTTGAAGCAAAAGAAAATTGCATTAAGTCCTTTTGATGATAAAAGACTTTTGATACCCAATAAAACAGATACAATTGCTTGGGGACATTGTAAAAGGGATGAAATTTTGGATCTATGGGTTTGTGGATGTTGAATAAATAAAAAATCATATTTACATTATTTCTTGTCACTTTATTTAATAAAACCTTAATCTAGTTACATTTTAAGTAGGTAATACTTTAACTTTATTTTAACTATACTTTAACTATACTTTAACGTTACTTTAACTATACTTTAACGTTACTTTAACTTTACTTTAACGTTACTTTAACTTTAATTAACATTAGTTTAACATTAGTTTAACTTTATTGAACATTAGTTTAACATTAGCTCAACTACATATCAGATTTTTTAATCCAACTATTGTGCGAGTTATCGAATCCAAGCCATTTGACGTAAACTTCATTTCCACGTGTTTTGAGAACTTTCTCTACAAGATAAACATCAGGATATTTGACTTTCAAGAGTTCTTCTTCATAGAAACCTCCTTCGATGGGTTGATTTTGATAATCGGTAAGTATGTAAGTTACAGGTTTTGTTGCTTTAACTCGATCCACAGTGAATATCTCCGTTGTCCAGTTGGGTGTATATCCTTTTTCAAAGATGTTTTTGTATTTGCTGACTCGAACTCTATCACCGACTTTGAATCTTGATCTCTTCAGTGGAATTCTTCTCAGTTTGCTGATACGTTTCAACAATTTTCTCTCATCTTCTGCGGTGACATCTTTGGGTTTCATACCAATAGTACGATGTTTTTGATTATTGTATTTTGACATAAGAGTTGATAAGTTGGTAATCCATTTGTAATTGCCTTGTATACTAAATTGAGGCCACATCATATTCTTAAGAGTCCGATTAAACCTTTCAATAATTGATGCTTTTAGATTACTATAAGTTGAATAGAGTTTAATGTTATATGTTTGCATTAAACTTGCAAATTGAGAGTTGTAAAATTCTTTGCCTCTATCAGTATGTAAGTTTTTAGGAATACGTCCTTGTATCAGAATAGATTTCATGGCTGTAGAAATATCTTTTCCACTTTTACTTTTCACAGGAAAAGCCCATGCATATTTTGAAAATATGTCAATGACAGTAAGCAAATATTTAAAACCTTTATTAGATTTAGAGTAAGGTATCATTTCAACCAAATCTGCTTGCCAGGTTTCATCTATACCACGCATTTGAACTTTTCGTCGAGGATAATTTCTTCTAGCTTGTTTATGAAGTTCTGAGACTACTGTCAACTTTTTGTCGTCCATTTTCGAGAAGAGTTAATCGAGCGTTTAATTGTTCAATAATTTCTGCGTTTCGTAAAGCCAATTTTTGATTTATTTGACTCTCTAAAATTTTTAATTTTCGATCTATTGAATCCTCAAGGGTTTTTAATAATATTTTATTGTTATCAACTTCTGATCTTATTGAAGATATAACTTGAGTGACTGTTTTGATCTCGTTTTGAATGATTTTTCGTGCAAGGTTTAAATTTACAGCGTCATGCGCTTCTTCAGCGTCTTGAACGTTACAAAGTTTTTTCTTATCAATGTCGTAATGTCCGTTTGAAGTAAGCTTAAATCCAGTACCAGGAAGTCCGCGACTTGTAACAACAGATCTTGACAAGGAATGTCCAAACACGTCAATGCTCATTGTGATACTGATGATTTATATAATTGAACTCTCTTAATATATAATTCGAGCTTCACGTAGCTCCTCAATAATTGACATAATTTCATTGTTATGACTTGGATTTCCAGCTTGCTGTGATGCTGTAAGCAGACGTAAACGATCAACAAGTTCATTTGGATCATCCCAATAGATATAGTCTATATTAAAATTTTTCTTTGCTATCATGAATTTAGGTAATTTTTTCTTCAAAGAACCTCCACCTTTTTTCGGAGTACTTTTAAATAACTTTGCAATTATACTTGTATATTTGAAATTTTTTGAAGTTTGGATTGATTCATTTGGACTATAATTTTTTCGATGAGCATTTGTAGAAACAAGAATTTCTTTATAATTTGTTAAATCATTTGAAGTTATAAAAGATTCATCAGGTTTTTGTTTGAATAAAAGTTCAAGCAATCCAGCAGTTTTCAAATAATTTTTCTTTCCAACAATTTTAATATTTGCACCTTCAAAGCTAATGGGTGTATCACCAATTAAAAATGAACCATTAGGAAGTTTACGCACTCCATAAACCAAGTCCAAGTAACTTTTTCTATTTTTATTCAACAATAAAATAAATTTATTTGTCAATTTTTCATAATTATCATCATTTTCATGATGAGGAGTAGTGTCAACTATAGTCGCATCGAGTAAACTTGTATCCAATAAAGTTGAATCATCATCAAAAGCAGTTGAAAAAGAGAAATCGTTATCCTCCTTCTTTATTTTTTCAAGTTTGATGTCTTTCAATGGATCTTCTTTTACATTTACTAATTTTTCAAGAGGTGCAACTATTGGTTGAAAAGTTTCTCTTAACATTGTTTCTGCAGCTTCTTTGCCCATTTTCAGTAAACGATGTTTACGTCTAATAGCATCACTTGCTTTTGCTATTTGACGAAGCGTTTCTTGCTCTTTTCGATACATGTTTCTATCTTCACAATATAAACTATACTAATTTAAAATTAATTAAACTCTCTGTATTTATAGTGTAATGAAACAATCAAACCCTTTCCGATATCTTCCATCATTCAAATTCCTATCCTTATCAATAACAACAAATCCATATTTATCAGATTTCCAGCATTCTGAGCATAAATCACGAAATTGAGTGTAGGGCATGTCTGTGTTAACATGATCTTCATACACATGTTTTAGATTTTGTTCATCTTGTCTAAAAAGAACCAATAAATTGGCATTATCTCGAACCAAGTGTTTTGGAATACGAGCATAAGTTTGACACAAGTAGAAACTATCTACGTTTACATGTCTACCCATACAAAAGAATGCTCTTACATTGTCTTGCTTTTCACATGCTATATCATCAAAAATGAATATTGAATTTGGTTTAGCTTCCTTAGGTGAGACTACTTCCTCATGCTCTTTGAAAGGAAAGTATGCTACACCATCTACATTTTCTAATACATTTTCCAAAAATTTATATTTAGGTTGTTCTAAAGACTTTGAATATAGATAAATATTTTCAAAACTTAGACCATTTGGATGTATGATTAGAGAAAGGAGGGCGTTTGTTTTACCGCAATTGGAGGGGCCGCAAAAAACAGCTCGAATGCTATCTGAGAACAGACTGCCGTGACGTTTTATCTTTTTTTCATTAGTCTCAACGTCAACACTTGTGATTGGTAGTTTAACAGGTTGCGTTGTAAACAACATCTTGATATCGACTGGCTGAAAAACTATAAATAGCGCGCTTTTATAGCCTTTCAGTCAGTCTCAAACAAACTTTCAAGATGTGCGTTTGACATGATTACGCATAAAGTGATAAAAGGTAAAGGATTAGTCAACAGTGTTATCAATAATTTACCGTTCGAGTTACATTTACCCGGTTATCAGTTTTGTGGACCTGGTACTAAACTAGCAAAACGATTAGCTCGTGGTGATCAAGGTGTTAATCCATTAGACGCCGCTTGCAAAGAACACGACATTGCCTATTCGCAAAATCGTGAAAATATAATCGCAAGAAACGCTGCAGATAAAGTACTAGCTAAAAAAGCGTGGCAACGGGTTTTAGCTAAAGATTCTACAATTGGTGAAAGAGCAGCTGCTTTAGCTATATCTGGAACAATGAAAGCTAAATCAACATTAGGTATGGGGGTGCGGAGAAAGTCAAAAAAGAGGAAATCCAAGAAGAAACTAGCGCTACGCAAAGTTGTTGATGCTGCTAAAAAGAGTATGATTCCCAGCAATAATGCTGAAGAATCTATTCGAGCTGCAATGATTGGTGCACGCAAAGCTATTAAAAGTGCTGGTGGTAAATCTAAAATTTTATCACCTCGAATTCTTCCGGTACCTACAAAAGTTGGTGGATTTTTACCACTAATTCCAATCTTTGCTGGACTCAGCGCAATTGGTGCTCTTGCTGGTGGAGCATCTGGTATTGCAAAAGCTGTGAACGATGCTAAAACAGCTAAAGAAGAACTTGCTGAAGCTCACCGACATAACAGAACAATGGAGGAAATATCACTTGGAAAAGGGTTACATCTAAAACCCTACAGACAAGGACTTGGTCTCCATATTAATCCTTTTAATCTGGGAAAAGGATTGAAAAAACTTAGATCAAGGAAGAGACGAACTTCAAAGAAAAAACGAACATCAAGAAAGAAAAAAAACTAGTATTGAAGCTACCTCATCGTGCACTAACTGACTTTGATTTGTGGAAATATGCCAAGACTCTAAAAATACCACATTTCCGTGGTGTTTTTATGCGTAATGAATTGCCAGTTAAAGGACCTTTTAAATATGAGTCAGCAATTATTAATTTGGATGATAAGGAAGGTGCCGGTACACATTGGGTTGCATATAAGAAATTAAAAAATGAAGCAATGTACTTTGATAGTTTTGGCAATCTTCCTCCTCCAACTGATCTCATTACATACCTAGGTGATGGTAGCTTCGTAAAATATAATCATGAAAGATATCAAAATTATGATACATTTATATGTGGACACTTGTGTTTAAAATTTTTATGTAATCAACTTAATATTAAGAGTAATTTTAGGCTATATAAGAACATGTAAATTTTGTAAGCTTCAGTGTTAAAACTGACAGCATCATGAGTGATTCATTTACTTTAACGTTAACGGGAACAACTTCAGTTCTTGAAGCTGAATATTTCCCTCCAATAGAACTTAATCCAAATAAAAACTATGTACTTGGACTTGTTGAGCTATTGACTTTTAATTCAATTCCCAACATTGATGAAAGCAACAACAAATTTCATATAGGTTATAAGATAATTACTATACCAACAGGTAGTTATGAAATAAAAGATATTGAAGCATATATACAAAGTGCTGTGTCAGATGATTGTACAATAAATATTAAACCTAATAACAATACATTACGCAGTATGATTTTCTCAAATCATCAAATTAATTTTACATATCCGAATTCTATCGGTACACTCTTGGGATTTACTCCTCGAGAATTGGTTGGTAACGAGACACATACATCAGATTTACCTGTTTCTATTTTAAAAGTTAATGCTCTACGTGTTGAATGCAATATTACATCTGGAGCATATATAAATAATCAGAAAGTGCATACAATTCACGAATTTTTTCCTAGTGTTCCACCAGGATATAAGATTGTGGAAGTGCCTACACATGTCATTTATCTTCCAATAGCTGTCAAGACAATACATAATATTCAACTCCGCATTGTTGATCAAGACGGTGATTTGATAAATTTTCGAGGAGAAACTATCACTATTCGCTTACATATAAAATCAATATAATGGGAATCGTTTTTAATCAAAAAGTTGGAGGAAACTATAAAAGCTTGTCAACATGCAAGAGACAAACCAGTCTAAATTTATCTCGCAGGGTGTTAACACCTCAGAATCGCAGATTTCTGAAGCAAATAGGTCTAAAAGTTATACCTCAAGGAAAACGACAAAACAACTAATCTATATATTTTTTGGGTGTTGTTGTAATAAAAATGGAAGATCTTCTCAACATTGCCACTCCAGTAAACTTTGATGAGTCCATAGCTCATTATGAGATTCATGCTCATCAACCATATGCTTCTTCATCCTATAACAATAGTGATGAAATTCGAATTGCTGTACAAAATCAAGATTTATGTATTCTACCAAACAAAAGTTCATTACACATATTTGGAAAGTTGACTCGAAATGATGGAGTTACTCTTACTGAAAATGTACATTTTAGCAGCAACGCTGTGTGTTATTTATTTGATGAAATTCGCTATGAATTGAATGGTATTGAGATTGACAGATGTAAATATGTTGGACACACTACAATGATGAAAAATTATGTTTGTCTTAACCCCCCTCAGCTCAACTTTATGGAAAATGTTGGTTTTTCAAAAATATCAGATGATTCAAGAATTATAGTGGAAAATGGCAATCTCGATGTAACAATACCACTTGGAATGATTTTTGGCTTTGCCGAAGATTATAAAAAAATTGTTATAAACGCTAAACATGAACTTATCTTGACAAGATCACGAAATGACTTGAATGCTATAATTCAAACAGGACAAGCAGCAGCACCTGATGAAGAATTCAAAATTACAATCATCAAGATTGAATGGATGGTTCCATACGTTTTACCAGCAGACAATAATAAAATTAAATTATTAAAATTTATTGAAAAAGACCCATTGATCTCAATGAGTTTTCGATCATGGGAAATGTATGAGTATCCTTTGGTTCCAACAAGTTCAAAAGTCATGTGGCAAATTAAAACCTCAACACAATTAGAGAAGCCACGTTATGTAATACTTGGATTTCAAACAGGAAGAAAAGATAAGCGTAAAAGATATGCTTGTCATTTTGATCATTGCAATATTACAAATTTTAAACTCTTTTTGAATTCTCAGTATTATCCTTATGGCAATTTAAATATAAATTTTGAACAAAATCAATATTCACTACTTTATGAAATGTATGCTAATTTCCAAACTTCTTATTATGGAAAAGAATCCGTGCCGGTTTTAACAAAAACGACTTTTAAAAATTTGGCTCCTCTAATTGTAATTGATTGTTCAAAACAAAATGAATTTCTCAAACAAGCGTCTGTTGACGTACGTCTGGAATTTGAATCAACCAATAATATGCCAGCAGAAACTACAGCCTATTGCATCATAATCCATGACCGCATTGTACAATATAAGCCAATCAGCGGTGTTGTCAAGAAGTTGTTGTAGAGGGGGTAAAGAAATGGTGGGGATTCAGACTATAAATGCAGCTGCTCTCGGGCAGAAATTCATTTCTGTTTCAGCATTATATGTTTCAGGATGGAGTTCATCGTAGATGTCCAGGGTTTTAAAAGACCTTACAATGAATTTGTTTTCAAGGAGTTGGCAATAATTCCTCTTCAAATTGAAACTCAACCACTTGTCTTCCTTTTTGAACCACCTTACCTTTGGAGTAGATTACCTGTACGGTACAAGAATGAGAATCGCTGGCTGACTCGAAATTACCTTGGAATTGAATGGTCTGATGGAGAAATACCCTACGATGAACTGCAGCCAATTTTAAAAGAAAATTTACATAATGCAAAAACAATCTACGTTAAAGGACTAGAGAAGAAACAGTGGCTCGAAAAATATTTCTTAAATGTAGTAGACTTAGAAGATTTAGAATGTCCATCGATTAAAAAGTTAAAATTTGAATCATCGACCGCTGCTTGTACACATCATTCTTTTGAAAACGCAAATTGTGCTGTAAATAATGTTGTAATCCTTCGTGATTGGTTTCTAAAACCTTCAAACCAATTTATAAGTGTTGTTTCTCAAGGAATTGATGAAGTTGATACTACTTTAAAATCTTTTTATGAAAATTGTGAATCTACCTTGTAAATATTTAAGAGTTTGCAAAATAAAAATTAGTAACCTAAATTTAAAATGTTTCTTGATTTCTTAAAACCTATCATATTTTAGATTTATTTATATTTAAAAACTTAATTATATTTACAACTTAATTTTTAAAAACGCACTTAAATCTAATTCAGACTAGGAATAAAATAAATTGAGACAATTTTAGAGGTAAAATATTTTTTTTTATTGTAGACATTTTTCAAATATACATATATTTTTTTTATTTTAATAAGTTAAATTCAATAATATTGTAAGTTCCACCAATATATTTCATTTGTAGCTGCTTAGACGATGCAGCCTCCTGCATCATGTCCAGGGTGTTTGGATCTTCTTCAAAAAGTTTGGTGAATCGGGATGGCAGGTAGGTAACGAAATCAGCATCTAATTCAGCAATCATCCTCGCCCCATATTTGGTCTGAACCTTCTTCATTTTCGTTACGGTGTAAAAACCATTTTTACTGAGATCGGAAAGAGACTTTACTGGAAGATACCCTTCAAAACGTCCAACTGCGTTAACTTTTTCGAGATCCATATTTAAAATAGAATCTGAAAAAAGGATTAAAACGCTGTTGATATGCTTATAATATTAAGTATTTTAACTAAAAGTAAAATTTAATAAAAATTTTTTATAAAACTAAAGTTGAAACAAAAAAGAAAACTTAGAACAATAAAGCTTATACAGTAAAAACTTGGGAAACTAAATTTAAAAGTAAAATACTTATAAAATAAATCTGAAAGAGAAAACTTAGAAAATTTAATCTGAAAGTGAAATAAACTTATAAAATAGAAAACTTAGAACACTAAATTTAAAAGTGAAAAAACTTATAAAGTATATATAAAGGAGAAGCTTAAATGTAAAGTTAAATACACATCTTAACTATAAAGCTAAAAAATCTTAAATATAAAGAAAAAATTTTTAATATTTAAAGTTGATGCTTACTGCTAAATCGGATATCTATAAGAAATAATGACTCTGGTGATCAAAGAGCTGCCTTATATCACTGCATCCCCACTTTGACCCAACCCCACCATATTTCTAATTGCGCACGCATTTCTTTTACCCCACCAGATTCTAAAATTGCGCACGCAGTTCTTACCCCACCATAATATCAGACAATTTGCGCACGCAGATAAATCTCACATCATATCCTACAATGCATGTAATTGTAGCGCTCATTTATGGAAGGAGAAGAAAGCAATTGTTTTATTTGAAAAATTATATTATTATTATAAACTAGAACTTTAACTTATTAATATATTTTATAAAATTTTATATATACATAATTTTTTATATTTCCAACTATTTTACCACATGAGCTCATCAATCTGTAACAAAATTAGAGTTTTTAAATTGAATATCATATATTTTAATAATTTAAAATAAATCTACCAACCTCTTCTATGTCAATGTGAATGACTAAAATGTCATTGTTATAATCAAATTCATCATTATCAGATTCATCATCGCTTTCTAAATCACTCTCAGAGTCGGAACTACTACTGAGGATGATTGTCTCAGCTTGAGAATCATACCCATCCATAACAGTGCCTTCGTCATCATCAATATCAACATCATTATCTCGATTATTATGCTCTTCATCTCGATTATTATGCTCTTCATCATAAATTACTATCATCGAAACGTTGTCATCATCTACACTTGTAGATGGTGAGTTTGGAGGAGTTTCCATTGCTTTTTTGTTTGTTTGTTTGTTTTTTTTTAAGTTCTAAAATAAAGGTTTCATTCAATAAAATAAGAAAGTGAATTTTAAAAATTTCTAAATTTTTTCAAGCTTAAAAGGAATTTTTAAAAATGTATACAAAGTTAAAATTTATCTTAAACTTTCGTTAAAATTCTCTTAAATCTAACAATTGAGATTGTATAGGAATCCTAAAAAGAAAATCTTAAATATTCAAAGAATTCTAATATTTAGAATCTTTACGCATCTTAATACTATCTTAAGCTACCTACATCGCTAAAGTCCTGAAAAAGAATGATTCTATCAGCTCGCTAGTGGCACCTTGGGACCAGCAGTCGTCCCCACTCTTTGGATGCGCGATATTTGTTGCTCCGTGCGCTAGTCCAATGATAGTGTGAACCAAGCGAAAGAACCAATACGGTTGATATACTAGAATGTAAGATTCTTCTTGGCCTTACCGTTTTCAAGCATATTTGATATTGGCCAGAGTTTGGAAAGTTACGTGTAACTATGAGCTTTTGACTTAAATTACGTGAATTTTTTTCCTTGAGGTAGTTATGTGCACAAACCTGGTGTTGACTTTATACATTTTTATTTTCAACATAGAAAATGTCTATCAATGTTTAAGATTATCTTCAAATTAAAAGAAAAAAGAAATAATTTTACTTTGTATTAATTTATATAATTTTATTATAAATTAAACTATAGTTTATATTAATTGTGAAGTCAACTACCCAGTTTTTTTTTTGTGTGTGCCAGTGATTATATGTCAATACATTAAAATGTTTTTAATTTCCTGTTATTTACTAATTTATATTTTATAGTAAGAAAAGTATTTTTAAAATAAAGTCCACATTTTATTATATAAATGGATTTCTACAACTAAATATCAATAAATTGGATTATTTAGATTAATATAACCTCAAATGTCACCATATGTTAAGCTTATATTTTGTTAATTATTTTTATTATAATAAGTTTACTTTATTACAAGAAAATAATAAATTATTCCTAAAACTAAAGTGTATAATAAATTATTAAAGAGAATTATTTGATCAGATTATTTTCTTTGACACTAAACTAACGAATGTGATAAAATTTTACAAAAATATCGTTAAGAACTATTAACATAAGATATTTTCCTGTTTTATTGAAATAATAACTTTAGTCTTTTAATTTAATAACAAAAACACTATGAAGCAATGAAACTTATATTTTTACTGTCTATTAATTTTGTTAATTTTACATATATTTCAAATTAACCTGAAAAACTTAACCTGAAAAATAAACTCAAACTTTTTTTATTATGACATTTTACTGTTATTGTAGACATATATTGAATGAATATTTTTTTTTTAAACTAATTAATTATTATTATCATTATTAAGCAATAGCAAATAAATATTTTCTTTAAATTTGAATTACTTTGATCGATTTTCAAAAAATTTTTATAAATTTTGTATACTTTCTTAAATATCAATTAATTTCTACACATTGAAATCAAAGGAAAATATGAACTAAATATAAAATATTTAAATATAAATATAATATTATTTTATATAATAAATATAATATATAATTTAATATAAAATATAAAATATTTCAATAATTTTTAATTTGTTACACTCTGATAGATAAAATTTGGTTAAAAAAATATATAAAAATTAAATTTTATTTGGTCAATAATTTTTAAAAGGTTTGAACAAATTTTAACAAAATCCAAGAAATAAGATATAGTAAAGAAAAACAACTTTCCAGTTTGAGGTTATGTCAATGGAGAGAAAATTTAATTAACATGAAAATTGGAACACTAATTATAAAATAAAACTAAATAAGAGAAATAAAATGTAAAAGATCCTGTTATTTGAGGTTAATTTAAAATATTAATCGATATTATTTGCAGAGTATCAGTCCAGGTGTTGTAGATACAGAAATATTTCAAGTAAATTCAGATAAAAGTGTGCTTGAAAATGTAGCTAAAGTTCCCGCATTAAAACCAGAAGATGTAGCAGAATCAATTATTTATGTTTTGTCTGCCGATCCACACGTTCAAATTACAGAATTAACAATTCAAGTACTTGGTGAAACTTTTTGAAAACTAGGCATTTTAAATAAAAATGTTGAATAAGGTTTTAATGTTTAAAAAATATTTACAAATACTGAATAAACTATGTTTACTAAAAATATTTATTAACACACGAACAATTACATGAGTTTTAACAATTTTTTACTTTCGAAGACATTATTTTAATTTAATAATTCTTTCAGTCATGTTCCTTCACATTTTTATATTTAACAGACATATTACACAAAATACATTTTAACCTATAATCTCGAATATCATTAAGAACAATTAAATTTAATTAAATTAATTTTAATAACACTTCGAATAATTAAAGCTTCTTTTATTAAAGCTAAAAAACTTTTCTTAAATATCTATTAATTTCTATACTGAACACAAAGGAAAATTTAAACTATGTTTACTAAAATATTTATCAAGCACGAAGAATTACATGAGTTTTAACAATTTTTTTACTCTCGAAGACATTATTTTTAATTTAATACTTATTTCAGTCAGGTTCCTTGGCATTTTTTTTTTATATTTAACATAGGCATTACACAAAATACATTTTAACCTAAAGTCTCGAATATCATTTAAAAATAATTAAATTTAATTAAATTAATTTAATGACACTTCAAATAATTAAAGCTTTTTTTTTAAAGCTAAAAAATGCTAAATTTAAAGAAAAAGACCGAAAAGAAAGAAATATAAAATAAAAAATTTATTAAATTAAAAGAATAAGTGAAATAGAAGGACACACTTCAAAATAAAAAGTAAAATAATAAGAACCTTAAATTTTTATTTGTTTGTTTGAACATTATGTGAATGAAAAGTAATTATCATTATAAAAATCCAAACATAAAATAAAAACTAAAGAAAAATAAACTTGAATAAAATGAAACTTTGCCTTTTTTTTTTTTTTTAATTTAAGAACACCAAATTAGGTTCATTGCTTTTCATTCAAAGCAATGATTAGAAAATAAAAAAGAATTCTAAATTTCAGGGAAAAAAAACTAAAAAGAAAATAGTTAAGTAAAAAAAATTAATGACAAATATGTCAAATAAAAACAAAATAAATGAAATAAAAAAGAATCTTGCCTTTTTTCAAGCACTGTGCAATTATTAGACATTTGTCAATGAAAAAAAATTTAGAAAAGTGAACAAATGATTCTGTTATGTAAATAAATCATAAATTTAAATACTTCTGAAAAAAAAAAGTTTTTTGAAAAGATAAAATTTTTTTTTCATTCTTTTCTTTTTTAGCTTTTTTTAGGTTTCTTTGTCTTCTTAGTTTTTTTACTTTTGATATGCCTTTTTTTACCTGTTGTAACTGGCTGAGGACGCGTTTGCTTACGAACGCAAGGTGTATTATTATTATCATCATCTGATGATGATGATGATGAATTGCAGCTGCTCGATGAGCTGCTTGATGAGGATGAAGAGCTGCTCACGGAGCTGCTCGATGAGCTGGACGATAATTTTGATGATTTTGGCTTTGGTGATGGTAGTTGTTCTGCAGTCATTTGACATTGAGGTGTTGGAGAGTTCTGTGTGTTTGATTGAGGTGCTTGTGATTCGTGTGTGTTTGATTGAGGTGCTTGTGATTCGTGGGTGTTCAATTGAGGTGCTTGTGATTCATGTGTGTTTGATTGAGGTGCTTGTGATTCGTGTGTGTTTGATTGAGATGCTTGTGTTTCGTGTGTGTTTAATTGAGATGCTTGTGATTCATGTGTGTTTGATTGAGATGCTTGTGTTTCGTGTGTGTTTGATTGAGGTGCTTGTGATTCGTGGGTGTTCAATTGAGGTGCTTGTGATTCATGTGTGTTTGATTGAGGTGCTTGTGATTCGTGTGTGTTTGATTGAGATGCTTGTGTTTCGTGTGTGTTTAATTGAGATGCTTGTGATTCATGTGTGTTTGATTGAGATGCTTGTGTTTCGTGTGAATTTGATTGAGGTGCTGTCAGTTTTTGTGTCCGTTGTGGTGGTTTTTGTGTCCTAGGTTGAGGTGCTGATGCTTTTCTCTCTGTTTTAGATTTAGGTTGTTGCTTTCTTGTATACTTCCTCGGTTTAGATGTCTCAGATTGTTGTTGTTGTTCGACTTGTAGTGATGACAATTGAGAAGTATTTGTCTGCATCTCGGCCTGCCCATCCCACCTTGTTGGATTTGGTTGCTGTTGTAGATTTTGAGAATCCTGTAAAATAAATTTTGTTTCATTACTTATTTCAAATATTTGACTATTTTCTTAAATTTCTTAAATTAGAATTGTATAGAAAAATAATATCTTACACTATGGTGGTTAACTGCTAGTTGTCGAACATTTGACAAGTTTTGAAAAGCAGGAAGATGAGGAGTCGAAAACTGAGGAGCAGGATGCTGAGGAGTAGGATGCTTAGGAGCCTGAAACTGAGGAGCAGGATGCTGAGGAGCAGGATGCTGTGGAGCAGGATGCTGAGGAGCAGGATGCTGAGGAGCAGGATGCTGAGGAGCAGGATGCTGAGGAGCAAGGTGCTGAGGAGCAAGATGCTGAGGAGCAGGATGCTGAGGAGCAGGAAACTGAGGAGCAGGAAACTGAGGAGCAGGATGCTGAGGAGCAGGAAACTGAGGAGCAGGATGCTAATTGAACTGCTGGCGAAGATAAGCTTGGTATGAATACTGAGGAACTCGAGTTGATTTGGTAACTGAGCTCCTGAATGATGTCCTGGGGGTCTCATTTGCATGTTAACCCTCATTTGGGGTGAATTCGGTGGTAATGAGCCAAAATTTTGTACGTTATTCCGACCGTTACTTCCAGGATATAACTAAAAAAATATTTTTTAAAACTTTTAGGATGAATTATAAAAAATTGAGGTTAGGTTTAGTTTTTTTTGTTTTTGTTTATCTCTTAAAATCAAATTAGTTGTTTTATTTTCTTCAAATATAAATTTATCACCACTTACGCATTGAAAAATCCACTCGATACTGCGGCAGTGGCAACATCTACCACAAAGCATGGGATGATGATTGTTCTGGAACAAAAAAAAGGTAATTTTGATGATTTACTGAGTTCATATTAAAAGATTTAATTTTATTTTTGTTAAATATGTTGAAAATCTTACTAATACTTACCATTATTCAGTCTTTTCTTCTTCTATTAAATTAAAACTTTAATTTAACGGTTAGAAAAACGATTTTCAGCGTCTTGTTCACAAGGAAACCAGAGAGAGAAAGGCAGAGTCATGAAAAACATTGTTGCCAACTTTACATTTTCAACCAAGTTAACAAGTTTATGTTCCAGTTGCAACGCTATTGGTCCAGACTTTAAAGCTAGAATATGATTGGATATAGTTCAACAAGAAGCTTGTAAGTCACTGTAGCAGCATGTAACATGGAAAGGAACCTTAATAGCAGGGTTCGGTTGTGCAGAGATTTGTCACTCGATGTTTTTGACGTAATATATTCATGAATGTGATACGTATTTTACACACAAAAAAAAAATACAAATACTAGAGGAATACTTCTAGCAAGCAAATACAAGTGGGGAGATTTAAATATAATACTTACCTAATTAATTAAATTCAAACTCAGCATGGAGTAAGCTATCAGTAACGCGGGAAAAATTAAATTCCACACAAAAAAATGGGTAATTCCATTTTAAACGAATAAAAACAGTAACGAAAGCTCGGAAAATTTTAAATTTAAGTCACACAAAGCGACTTTCTTGTTAGAGATGAAATATTAACCAATATAATGAAACAAAAAAAAAAAGACAATGTCGTAAAGCATGAAATTTCAAAATTCAACATTCAAAGAAACAAAATCACTGTCGGTAGCGAGGGAAATTTAAAATTCACACATTTGGGGGGTCAGATGTCGGTAAATTCAAAATTTAAACAAATCCCCTTTCAAATGTAAATTTAAACAAGCCCCCTTTTCAAACAATCAAAATAATGTCGGTAAGGCAGGAAGTTCACACAATTGGGGAAATCCCCTTTGAAATGTCGGTAAATTTAAAAATTAAATAAATTTCCATTCAAAACACTGTCGGTAACGCGGGAAATTTAAAATCCCCACTACAAACAGCCAAAACACTGTTGGACAATTTGAAATCCCCACTACAAACAGGGTTGGGAAACCCCAAAGGAACCGCCTTTTTCTTGAGCAAATAAAAAGTGGCGCCATCTAGCGGCAGCCATCGGAACTACTCGGTCGGTAAAACAGAACACCCTGCAGAAACACAACTTTTCACGGTCGGTAAAGTAGAAATCTGCATTACCGACGGTCGGTAACTGAGCCCGTATCCTCTTTGCTCTACTACTCTAATAAATTAAATCTGAAAACGTAATTTAAAGCAATATGTTAGTCTCGTGACACTTCACATGTGCTTCAAACGAAAGAATTTTGGCAATTTGCGACCGTTGGATTTCCTTTCGCTCGTAAATTCAATGGAAAATCACATTGGTTTCGAATTTCAGATTAGTATAATTAAAAAATGAGCAAAGATACCCCTATACATTTTTTTTTTATATTATTTCTTTTATTTGTCCCTATAACATACTAGTTTTTGAAAAAAATTTAGGGAGTAGTTTTCCACATATTAATAATAGTGTGCCACTTTTATACGTTAAGTGTATGATTCCCATGTAAATGTTGAAACTTTGAAGGTACATATCTCAATTTTTAGCATCGCAAGGGGCCCTGAGATTTTTCCCACACATAAAGCATACAAAAAAGAACATTTATCCAAAGTTTAAGAAAATTCTAACGAAAATCGATTTGCCGGAGAAATACCTTAAGGGTTGGAGCCGAAAATAGAAATTTTAGGCTATTAAAAAATCTTAATGAATAAAAATGTTTCTGCTTAAAAAAAAAGTCACGGTGTAAGTTTTAGTTAAATGTTTGTTTAGGTGTTAAGGGTTGGAGCAGGAAATTCTCGGTGGGTTAATTTCCAGAGCCGGAAGTTCCTGGCTGCACAAAAATCGGAGTGAATGTAATTTGAACTGTTGATCTAAGAATGCATACCTTAGATTGATATAAAATTTTTTGTAATCTAGAATTAGTTATACTATGTTTGATTTTTAGAATGATTAATGCTTGATGAAATGTGTGAAGTCATTGGTACAAGAAAATAGTTAGCTGAGGGTATTTAATGATTAACTAAAATCATTTTGGCTGAAATTGATTTAGCTTTTGTGACTTTTTGATAGTGAATAAAATTTTTCTGGGAAATGAATAAATTAAAAAATTCAATTTTTAGCCCTTTTCTTTTTTTATTACTTTGACCCTTTTTAATTTTTGAGATAGAAAGAAGGTTTTAAGGGAAACTTGTAGCCGTTGTGGGGCCGAAAATGTTGACTATAATAAAATGTTGGAATGTAGGTTTATTAAGGGTTTTCTGCAGTGGTGCTGCTATCTATACCATAGTGCATATTTTATATTAAATTACATTAGTTTTGATTCGGAATTGGGTAGATTTGGAGCCTTAAATATCGTAAACATAATTCTAAACTAAAAATTAAAAAATTATAATTTTGGCCCTTTGCCCTTTTAATTTTCATGATAGAAAGAAGGTTTCAGGGGATACTTGGAGCCCTAATTGAGCCGAAAATTTTTAGGATATAAAAAGTTGGTATATGTGTTTTTTTAAGTGTTTTCTGGAGTGGTGCTGCTAGCTTTAAGTAAAGCTGACAGCACCATGCATATTTTTTAAAAAATAGGGAGCCGAAAATTTCGGCTTGTAGCACTAAATTAGCCCTAAATGAGCCCTTAATTTTGATGTTGGTCTCATTATGATCCGATGTTATCGTGCTGTCAGGTTTACGTAGCTATATTTAGGCTATATTGTAGGGTATCCCCTTTTGTAAAAAGTGGAAGGGACGAAGGGTTTTTTAATGCAATTTTTCATGCTCTATCCGTTTTTTGAGTCTATTTTGTAAAATATATACATTAAGTTATCGAAATTGTTACCTAATCATAAATTTGCTGATGTCATCACGATACATAATTCTGACCTTGAAATAAACATTTTTATCGGAAAGCCAATGTTTTTTCATAATTGTATTCTAAATTCCAGATAAAAATCTTGCTTTATTGGAAAGTTATTGCCAGTGAAATAAACTGTCGCAGCAAAATTAAACAGCTTTTTGGATTTGGTCATTTTTGGGCTGGAGAATCCAAGCTCATCGAGTCTAGTCACGTGACCCAGGAAGTTATCTTTCGCTACCGCGCATTCTTTAAACTGCAATATCTCTGAAATGAAAATACATTTTAATCTAAAATTTGGTATACGATTAAAAAAAAACATTGGCTTTCCGTTAAAAATGTTGATCTCAAGGTCAGAAGTATGTATCGTGATGACATCAGCATACTTATGTTTAAGTAACATATTCGTTAACTAAATCAATGAATTTTATAAAATGGACCCAAAAAACGGTTAGAGCATAAAAAAATAGGTTAGAATTCCTTTGGCTTTAAAAGTTTTTATCAACTCTACAGACTTAAAAAATTTGAATAGAAATCCGTGCAATGAAGAAAAGGGCGATTTTAACATATTTGGGCTATATTGTAGGGTATCCCCTTTTGTAAAAAGTGGAAGGGACAAAGGGTTTTTTAATGTAATTTTTCATGCTCTATCCGTTTTTTTGAGTCTATTTTGTAAAATATATACATTTAGTTATCGAAATTGTTACGTAATCATAAATTTGCTGATGTCATCACGATACATAATTCTGACCTTGAAATAAACATTTTTATCGGAAAGCCAATGTTTTTTCATAATTGTATTCTAAATTCCAGATTAAAATCTTGCTTTATTGGAAAGTTATTGCCAGTGAAATAATCTGTCGCAGCAAAATTGAACAGCTTCTTGGATTTGGTCATTTTTGGGCTGGAGAATCCAAGCTCATCGAGTCTAGTCACGTCACCCAGGAAGTTATCTTTCGCTACCGCGCATTCTTTAAACTGCAATATCTCTGAAATGAAAAGACATTTTAATCTAAAATTTGGTATACGATTGAAAAAAAACATTGGCTTTCCGTTAAAAATGTTTATCTCAAAGTCAGAAGTATGTATCGTAATGACATCAGCATACTTATGTTTAAGTAACATATTCGTTAACTAAATCAATAAATTTTATAAAATGGACCCAAAAAACGGTTAGAGCATAAAAAAATAGGTTAGAATTCCTTTGGCTTTCAAAGTTTTTATCAACTCTACAGACTTAAAAAATTTGAATAGAAATCCGTGCAATGAAGAAAAGGGCGATTTTAACATATTTAGGCTATATTGTAGGGTATCCCCTTTTGTAAAAAGTGGAAGGGACAAAGGGTTTTTTAATGTAATTTTTCATGCTCTTTCCGTTTTTTGAGTCTATTTTGTAAAATATATACATTTAGTTATCGAAATTGTTACGTAATCATAAATTTGCTCATGTCATCACGATTTATAATTCTGACCGTGAAATAAACATTTTTATCGGAAAGCCAATGTTTTTTCATAATTGTATTCTAAATTCCAGATTAAAATCTTGCTTTATTGAAAAGTTATTGCCAGTGAAATAATCTGTCGCAGCAAAATTAAACAGCTTTTTGGATTTGATCATTTTTGGGCTGGAGAATCTAAGCTCATCGAGTCTAGTCACGTGACCCAGGAAGTTATCTTTCGCTACCGCGCATTCTTTAAACTGCAATATCTCTGAAATGAAAAGACATTTTAATCTAAAATTTGGTATACGATTAAAAAAAAACATTGGCTTTCCGTTAAAACTGTTGATCTCAAGGTCAGAAGTATGTATCGTGATGACATCAGCATACTTATGTTTAAGTAACATATTCGTTAACTAAATCAATGAATTTTATAAAATGGACCCAAAAAACGGTTAGAGCATAAAAAAATAGGTTAGAATTCCTTTGGCTTTAAAAGTTTTTATCAACTTTACAGACTTAAAAAATTTGAATAGAAATCCGTGCAATGAAGAAAAGGCCGATTTTAACATATTTGGGCTATATTGTAGGGTATCCCCTTTTGTAAAAAGTGGAAGGGACAAAGGGTTTTTTAATGTAATTTTTCATGCTCTATCCGTTTTTTGAGTCTATTTTGTAAAATATATACATTTAGTTATCGAAATTGTTACGTAATCATAAATTTGCTGATGTCATCACGATACATAATTCTGACCTTGAAATAAACATTTTTATCCGATAGCCAATGTTTTTTCATAATTGTATTTTAAATTCCAGATTAAAATCTTGCTTTATTAGAAAGTTATTCCCAGTGAAATAATCTGTCGCAGCAAAATTAAACAGCTTTTTGGATTTGGTCATTTTTAGGCTGGAGAAACCAAGCTCATCGAGTCTAGTCACGTGACCCAGGAAGTTTTTCTTTCGCTACCGCGCATTCTTTAAACTGCAATATCTCTGAAATGAAAAGACATTTTAATCTAAAATTTGGTATACGATTAAAAAAAAACATTGGCTTTCCGTTAAAAATGTTTATCTCAAGGTCAGAAGTATGTATCGTGATGACATCAAAATACTTATGTTTAAGTAACATATTTGTTAACTAAATCAATGAATTTTATAAAATGGACCCAAAAACGGTTAGAGCATAAAAAAATAGGTTAGAATTCCTTTGGCTTTAAAAGTTTTTATCAACTCTACAGACTTAAAAAATTTTGAATAGAAATCCGTGCAATGAAGAAAAGGCCGATTTTAACATATTTGGGCTATATTGTAGGGTATCCCCTTTTGTAAAAAGTGGAAGGGACAAAGGGTTTTTTAATGTAATTTTTCATGCTCTATCCGTTTTTTGAGTCTATTTTGTAAAATATATACATTTAGTTATCGAAATTGTTACGTAATCATAAATTTGCTGATGTCATCACGATACATAATTCTGACCTTGAAATAAACATTTTTATCCGATAGCCAATGTTTTTTCATAATTGTATTCTAAATTCCAGATTAAAATCTTGCTTTATTAGAAAGTTATTGCCAGTGAAATAATCTGTCGCAGCAAAATTAAACAGCTTTTTTGATTTGGTCATTTTTAGGCTGGAGAAACCAAGCTCATCGAGTCTAGTCACGTGACCCAGGAAGTTTTTCTTTCGCTACCGCGCATTCTTTAAACTGCAATATCTCTGAAATGAAAAGACATTTTAATCTAAAATTTGGTATACGATTAAAAAAAAACATTGGCTTTCCGTTAAAAATGTTTATCTCAAGGTCAGAAGTATGTATCGTGATGACATCAGCATACTTATGTTTAAGTAACATATTCGTTAACTAAATCAATGAATTTTATAAAATGGACCCAAAAAACGGTTAGAGCATAAAAAAATAGGTTAGAATTCCTTTGGCTTTAAAAGTTTTTATCAACTCTACAGACTTAAAAAATTTGAATAGAAATCCGTGCAATGAAGAAAAGGGCGATTTTAACATATTTGGGCTATATTGTAGGGTATCCCCTTTTGTAAAAAGTGAAAGGGACAAATGGTTTTTTAATGTAATTTTTCATGCTCTATCCGTTTTTTGAGTCTATTTTGTAAAATATATACATTTAGTTATCGAAATTGTTACGTAATCATAAATTTGCTGATGTCATCACGATACATAATTCTGACCTTGAAATAAACATTTTTATCGGAAAGCCAATGTTTTTTCATAATTGTATTCTAAATTCCAGATTAAAATCTTGCTTTATTGGAAAGTTATTGCCAGTGAAATAATCTGTCGCAGCAAAATTAAACAGCTTTTTGGATTTGGTCATTTTTGGGCTGGAGAATCCAAGCTCATCGAGTCTAGTCACGTGACCCAGGAAAATATCTTTCGCTACCGCGCATTCTTTAAACTGCAATATCTCCGAAATGAAAAGACATTTTAATCTAAAATTTGGTATACGATTAAAAAAAACATTGGCTTTCCGTTAAAAATGTTGATCTCAAGGTCAGAAGTATGTATCGTGATGACATCAGCATACTTATGTTTAAGTAACATATTCGTTAACTAAATCAATGAATTTTATAAAATGGACCCAAAAAACGGTTAGAGCATAAAAAAATAGGTTAGAATTCCTTTGGCTTTAAAAGTTTTTATCAACTCTACAGACTTAAAAAATTTGAATAGAAATCGGTGCAATGAAGAAAAGGGCGATTTTAACATATTTGGGCTATATTGTAGGGTATCCCCTTTTGTAAAAAGTGGAAGGGACAAAGGGTTTTTTAATGTAATTTTTCATGCTCTATCCGTTTTTTGAGTCTATTTTGTAAAATATATACATTTAGTTATCGAAATTGTTACGTAATCATAAATTTGCTGATGTCATCACGATACATAATTCTGACCTTGAAATAAACATTTTTGTCCGATAGCCAATTTTTTTTCATAATTGTATTTTAAATTCCAGATTAAAATCTTGCTTTATTAGAAAGTTATTCCCAGTGAAATAATCTGTCGCAGCAAAATTAAACAGCTTTTTGGATTTGGTCATTTTTAGGCTGGAGAAACCAAGCTCCTCGAGTCTAGTTACGTGACCCAGGAAGTTTTTCTTTCGCTCCCGCGCATTCTTTAAACTGCAATATCTCTGAAATGAAAAGACATTTTAATCTAAAATTTGGTATACGATTAAAAAAAAACATTGGCTTTCCGTTAAAAATGTTTATCTCAAGGTCAGAAGTATGTATCGTGATGACATCAGCATACTTATGTTTAAGTAACATATTCGTTAACTAAATCAATGAATTTTATAAAATGGACCCAAAAAACGGTTAGAGCATAAAAAAATAGGTTAGAATTCCTTTGGCTTTAAAAGTTTTTATCAACGTTTACAGACTTAAAAAATTTGAATAGAAATCCGTGCAATGAAGAAAAGGCCGATTTTAACATATTTGGGCTATATTGTAGGGTATCCCCTTTTGTAAAAAGTGGAAGGGACAAAGGGTTTTTTAATGTAATTTTTCATGCTCTATCCGTTTTTTGAGTCTATTTTGTAAAATATATACATTTAGTTATCGAAATTGTTACGTAATCATAAATTTGCTGATGTCATCACGATACATAATTCTGACCTTGAAATAAACATTTTTATCCGATAGCCAATGTTTTTTCATAATTGTATTTTAAATTCCAGATTAAAATCTTGCTTTATTAGAAAGTTATTCCCAGTGAAATAATCTGTCGCAGCAAAATTAAACAGCTTTTTGGATTTGTTCATTTTTAGGCTGGAGAAACCAAGCTCATCGAGTCTAGTCACGTGACCCAGGAAGTTTTTCTTTCGCTACCGCGCATTCTTTAAACTGCAATATCTCTGAAATGAAAAGACATTTTAATCTAAAATTTGGTATACGATTAAAAAAAAACATTGGCTTTCCGTTAAAAATGTTTATCTCAAGGTCAGAAGTATGTATCGTGATGACATCAGCATACTTATGTTTAAGTAACATATTCGTTAAGTAAATCAATGAATTTTATAAAATGGACCCAAAAAACGGTTAGAGCATAAAAAAATAGGTTAGAATTCCTTTGGCTTAAAAGTTTTTATCAACTCTACAGACTTAACAAATTTGAATAGAAATCCGTGCAATGAAGAAAAGGGCGATTTTAACATATTTAGGCTATATTCTAGGGTATCCCCTTTTGTAAAAAGTGGAAGGGACAAATGGTTTTTTAATGTAATTTTTCATGCTCTATCCGTTTTTTGAGTCTATTTTGTAAAATATATACATTTAGTTATCGAAATTGTTACGTAATCATAAATTTGCTGATGTCATCACGATACATAATTCTGACCTTGAAATAAACATTTTTATCCGATAGCCCATTTTTTTTCATAATTGTATTTTAAATTCCAGATTAAAATCTTGCTTTATTAGAAAGTTATTCCCAGTGAAATAATCTGTCGCAGCAAAATTAAACAGCTTTTTGGATTTGGTCATTTTTAGGCTGGAGAAACCAAGCTCATCGAGTCTAGTTACGTGACCCAGGAAGTTTTTCTTTCGCTACCGCGCATTCTTTAAACTGCAATATCTCTGAAATGAAAAGACATTTTAATCTAAAATTTGGTATACGATTAAAAAAAAACATTGGCTTTCCGTTAAAAATGTTTATCTCAAGGTCAGAAGTATGTATCGTGATGACATCAGCATACTTATGTTTAAGTAACATATTCGTTAACTAAATCAATGAATTTTATAAAATGGACCCAAAAAACGGTTAGAGCATAAAAAAATAGGTTAGAATTCCTTTGGCTTTAAAAGTTTTTATCAACGTTTACAGACTTAAAAAATTTGAATAGAAATCCGTGCAATGAAGAAAAGGCCGATTTTAACATATTTGGGCTATATTGTAGGGTATCCCCTTTTGTAAAAAGTGGAAGGGACAAAGGGTTTTTTAATGTAATTTTTCATGCTCTATCCGTTTTTTGAGTCTATTTTGTAAAATATATACATTTAGTTATCGAAATTGTTACGTAATCATAAATTTGCTCATGTCATCACTATACATAATTCTGACCTTGAAATAAACATTGTTATCCGATAGCCAATGTTTTTTCATAATTGTATTTTAAATTCCAGATTAAAATCTTGCTTTATTAAAAAGTTATTCCCAGTGAAATAATCTGTCGCAGCAAAATTAAACAGCTTTTTGGATTTGGTCATTTTTAGGCTGGAGAAACCAAGCTCATCGAGTCTAGTCACGTGACCCAGGAAGTTTTTCTTTCGCTACCGCGCATTCTTTAAACTGCAATATCTCTGAAATGAAAAGACATTTTAATCTAAAATTTGGTATACGATTAAAAAAAAACATTGGCTTTCCGTTAAAAATGTTTATCTCAAGGTCAGAAGTATGTATCGTGATGACATCAGCATACTTATGTTTAAGTAACATATTCGTTAACTAAATCAATGAATTTTATAAAATGGACCCAAAAAACGGTTAGAGCATAAAAAAATAGGTTAGAATTCCTTTGGCTTTAAAAGTTTTTATCAACTCTACAGACTTAAAAAATTTGAATAGAAATCCGTGCAATGAAGAAAAGGGCGATTTTAACATATTTGGGCTATATTGTAGGGTATCCCCTTTTGTAAAAAGTGAAAGGGACAAATGGTTTTTTAATGTAATTTTTCATGCTCTATCCGTTTTTTGAGTCTATTTTGTAAAATATATACATTTAGTTATCGAAATTGTTACGTAATCATAAATTTGCTGATGTCATCACGATACATAATTCTGACCTTGAAATAAACATTTTTATCGGAAAGCCAATGTTTTTTCATAATTGTATTCTAAATTCCAGATTAAAATCTTGCTTTATTGGAAAGTTATTGCCAGTGAAATAATCTGTCGCAGCAAAATTAAACAGCTTTTTGGATTTGTTCATTTTTGGGCTGGAGAATCCAAGCTCATCGAGTCTAGTCACGTGACCCAGGAAAATATCTTTCGCTACCGCGCATTCTTTAAACTGCAATATCTCCGAAATGAAAAGACATTTTAATCTAAAATTTGGTATACGATTAAAAAAAAACATTGGCTTTCCGTTAAAAATGTTTATCTCAAGGTCAGAAGTATGTATCGTGATGACATCAGCATACTTATGTTTAAGTAACATATTCGTTAACTAAATCAATGAATTTTATAAAATGGACCCAAAAAACGGTTAGAGCATAAAAAAATAGGTTAGAATTCCTTTGGCTTTAAAAGTTTTTATCAACTCTACAGACTTAAAAAATTTGAATAGAAATCGGTGCAATGATGAAAAGGGCGATTTTAACATATTTGGGCTATATTGTAGGGTATCCCCTTTTGTAAAAAGTGGAAGGGACAAAGGGTTCTTTAATGTAATTTTGCATGCTCTATCCGTTTTTTGAGTCTATTTTGTAAAATATATACATTTAGTTATCGAAATTGTTACGTAATCATAAATTTGCTGATGTCTTCACGATACATAATTCTGACCTTGGAATAAACTTTTTTATCGGAAAGCCAATGTTTTTTCATAATTGTATTCTAAATTCCTGATTAAAATCTTGCTTTATTGGCAAGTTATTGCCAGTGAAATAAACTGTCGCAGCAAAATTAAACAGCTTTCTGGATTTGGTCATTTTTGGGCTGGAGAATCCAAGCTCATCGAGTCTAGTCACGTGACCCAGGAATTTATCTTTCGCTACCGCGCATTCTTTAAACTGCAATATCTCTGAAATGAAAAGACATTTTAATCTAAAATTTGGTATACGATTGAAAAAAAACATTGGCTTTCCGTTAAAAATGTTTATCTCAAAGTCAGAAGTATGTATCGTAATGACATCAGCATACTTATGTTTAAGTAACATATTCGTTAACTAAATCAATAAATTTTATAAAATGGACCCAAAAAACGGTTAGAGCATAAAAAAATAAGTTAGAATTCCTTTGGCTTTAAAAGTTTTTATCAACTCTACAGACTTAAAAAATTTGAATAGAAATCCGTGCAATGAAGAAAAGGGCGATTTTAACATATTTTGGCTATATTGTAGGGTATCCCCTTTTGTAAAAAGTGAAAGGGACAAATGGTTTTTTAATGTAATTTTTCATACTCTATCCGTTTTTTGAGTCTATTTTGTAAAATATATACATTTAGTTATCGAAATTGTTACGTAATCATAAATTTGCTGATGTCATCACGATACATAATTCTGACCTTGAAATAAACTTTTTTATCGGAAAGCCAATGTTTTTTCATAATTGTATTCTAAATTCCAGATTAAAATCTTGCTTTATTGGAAAGTTATTGCCAGTGAAATAATCTGTAGCAGCAAAATTAAACAGCTTTTTGGATTTGGTCATTTTTGGGTTGGAGAATCCAAGCTCATCGAGTCTAGTCACGTGACCCAGGAAAATATCTTTCGCTACCGCGCATTCTTTAAACTGCAATATCTCCGAAATGAAAAGACATTTTAATCTAAAATTTGGTATACGATTAAAAAAAAACATTGGCTTTCCGTTAAAAATGTTGATCTCAAGGTCAGAAGTATGTATCGTGATGACATCAGCATACTTATGTTTAAGTAACATATTCGTTAAGTAAATCAATGAATTTTATAAAATGGACCCAAAAAACGGTTAGAGCATAAAAAAATAGGTTAGAATTCCTTTGGATTAAAAGTTTTTATCAACTCTACAGACTTAACAAATTTGAATAGAAATCCGTGCAATGAAGAAAAGGGCGATTTTAACATATTTAGGCTATATTCTAGGGTATCCCCTTTTGTAAAAAGTGGAAGGGACAAATGGTTTTTTAATGTAATTTTTCATGCTCTATCCGTTTTTTGAGTCTATTTTGTAAAATATATACATTTAGTTATCGAAAATGTTACGTAATCATAAATTTGCTGATGTCATCACGATACATAATTCTGACCTTGAAATAAACATTTTTATCCGATAGCCAATTTTTTTTCATAATTGTATTTTAAATTCCAGATTAAAATCTTGCTTTATTAGAAAGTTATTCCCAGTGAAATAATCTGTCGCAGCAAAATTAAACAGCTTTTTGGATTTGGTCATTTTTAGGCTGGAGAAACCAAGCTCATCGAGTCTAGTCACGTGACCCAGGAAGTTTTTCTTTCGCTACCGCGCATTCTTTAAACTGCAATATCTCTGAAATGAAAAGACATTTTAATCTAAAATTTGGTATACGATTAAAAAAAAACATTGGCTTTCCGTTAAAAATGTTTATCTCAAGGTCAGAAGTATGTATCGTGATGACATCAGCATACTTATGTTAAAGTAACATATTCGTTAACTAAATCAATGAATTTTATAAAATGGACCCAAAAAACGGTTAGAGCATAAAAAAATAGGTTAGAATTCCTTTGGCTTTAAAGGTTTTTATCAACTCTACAGACTTAAAAAATTTGAATAGAAATCGGTGCAATGAAGAAAAGGGCGATTTTAACATATGTGGGCTATATTGTAGGGTATCCCCTTTTGTAAAAAGTGGAAGGGACAAAGGGTTTTTTAATGTAATTTTTCATGCTCTATCCGTTTTTTGAGTCTATTTTGTAAAATATATACATTTAGTTATCGAAATTGTTACGTAATCATAAATTTGCTGATGTCATCACGATACATAATTCTGACCTTGAAATAAACATTTTTATCCGATAGCCAATGTTTTTTCATAATTGTATTTTAAATTCCAGATTAAAATCTTGCTTTATTAGAAAGTTATTCCCAGTGAAATAATCTGTCGCAGCAAAATTAAACAGCTTTTTGGATTTGGTCATTTTTAGGCTGGAGAAACCAAGCTCATCGAGTCTAGTCACGTGACCCAGGAAGTTTTTCTTTCGCTACCGCGCATTCTTTAAACTGCAATATCTCTGAAATGAAAAGACATTTTAATCTAAAATTTGGTATACGATTAAAAAAAAACATTGGCTTTCCGTTAAAAATGTTGATCTCAAGGTCAGAAGTATGTATCGTGATGACATCAGCATACTTATGTTTAAGTAACATATTCGTTAACTAAATCAATGAATTTTATAGAATGGACCCAAAAAACGGTTAGAGCATAAAAAAATAGGTTAGAATTCCTTTGGCTTTAAAAGTTTTTATCAACTCTACAGACTTAAAAAATTTGAATAGAAATCGGTGCAATGAAGAAAAGGGCGATTTTAACATATTTGGGCTATATTGTAGGGTATCCCCTTTTGTAAAAAGTGGAAGGGACAAATGGTTTTTTAATGTAATTTTTCATGCTCTATCCGTTTTTTGAGTCTATTTTGTAAAATATATACATTTAGTTGTCGAAATTGTTACGTAATCATAAATTTGCTGATGTCATCACGATACATAATTCTGACCTTGGAATAAACTTTTTTATCGGAAAGCCAATGTTTTTTCATAATTGTATTCTAAATTCCAGATTAAAATCTTGCTTTATTGGCAAGTTATTGCCAGTGAAATAAACTGTCGCAGCAAAATTAAACAGCTTTTTGGATTTGGTCATTTTTGGGCTGGAGAATCCAAGCTCATCGAGTCTAGTCACGTGACCCAGGAAGTTATCTTTCGCTACCGCGCATTCTTTAAACTGCAATATCTCTGAAATAAAAAGACATTTTAATCTATAAGTTGGTATACGATTAAAAAAAAACATTGGCTTTCCGTTAAAAATGTTTATCTCAAAGTCAGAAGTATGTATCGTAATGACATCAGCATACTTATGTTTAAGTAACATATTTGTTAACTAAATCAATGAATTTTATAAAATGGAACCAAAAAACGGTTAGAGCATAAAAAAATAAGTTAGAATTCCTTTGGCTTTAAAAGTTTTTATCAACTCTACAGACTTAAAAAATTTGAATAGAAATCCGTGCAATGAAGAAAAGGGCGATTTTAACATATTTAGGCTATATTCTAGGGTATCCCCTTTTGTAAAAAGTGGAGGGGACAAATGGTTTTTTAATGTAATTTTTCATGCTCTGTCCGTTTTTGAGTCTATTTTGTAAAATATATACATTTAGTTATCGAAATTGTTACGTAATCATAAATTTGCTGATGTCATCACGATACATAATTCTGACCTTGAAATAAACTTTTTTATCGGAAAGCCAATGTTTTTTCATAATTGTATTCTAAATTCCAGATTAAAATCTTGCTTTATTAGAAAGTTATTGCCAGTGAAATAATCTGTTGCAGCAAAATTGAACAGCTTTTTGGATTTAGTCATTTTTGGGCTGGAGAATCCAAGCTCATCGAGTCTAGTCACGTGACCCAGGAAGTTATCTTTCGCTACCGCGCATTCTTTAAACTGCAATATCTCTGAAATGAAAAGACATTTTAATCTAAAATTTGGTATACGATTAAAAAAAAACATTGGCTTTCCGTTAAAAATGTTGATCTCAAGGTCAGAAGTATGTATCGTGATGACATCAGCATACTTATGTTTAAGTAACATATTCGTTAACTAAATCAATGAATTTTATAAAATGGACCCAAAAAACGGTTAGAGCATAAAAAAATAGGTTAGGATTCCTTTGGCTTTAAAAGTTTTTATCAACTCTACAGACTTAAAAAATTTGAATAGAAATCCGTGCAATGAAGAAAAGGGCGATCTTAACATGTTTGGGCTATATTGTAGGGTATCCCCTTTTGTAAAAAGTGGAAGGGACAAAGGGTTTTTTAATGTAATTTTTCATGCTCTATCCGTTTTTTGAGTATATTTTGTAAAATATATACATTTAGTTGTCGAAATTGTTACGTAATCATAAATTTGCTGATGTCATCACGATACATAATTCTGACCTTGGAATAAACTTTTTTATCGGAAAGCCAATGTTTTTTCATAATTGTATTCTAAATTCCAGATTAAAATCTTGCTTCATTGGCAAGTTATTGCCAGTGAAACAAACTGTCGCAGCAAAATTAAACAGCTTTTTGGATTTGGTCATTTTTGGGCTGGAGAATCCAAGCTCATCGAGTCTAGTCACGTGACCCAGGAAGTTATCTTTCGCTACCGCGCATTCTTTAAACTGCAATATCTCTGAAATGAAAAGACATTTTAATCTAAAAGTTGGTATACGATTAAAAAAAAACATTGGCTTTCCGTTAAAAATGTTTATCTCAAAGTCAGAAGTATGTATCGTAATGACATCAGCATACTTATGTTTAAGTAACATATTCGTTAACTAAATCAATGAATTTTATAAAATGGACCCAAAAAACGGTTAGAGCATAAAAAAATAGGTTAGAATTCCTTTGGCTTTAAAAGTTTTTATCAACTCTACAGACTTAAAAAATTTGAATAGAAATCCGTGCAATGAAGAAAAGGGCGATTTCAACATATTTAGGCTATATTGTAGGGTATCCCCTTTTGTAAAAAGTGGAAGGGAAAAAGGGTTTTTTAATGTAATTTTTCATACTCTGTCCGTTTTTGAGTCTATTTTGTAAAATATATACATTTAGTTATCGAAATTGTTACGTAATCATAAATTTGCTGATGTCATCACGATACATAATTCTGACCTTGGAATAAACTTTTTTATCGGAAAGCCAATGTTTTTTCATAATTGTATTCTAAATTCCAGATTAAAATCTTGCTTTATTGGAAAGTTATTGCCAGTGAAATAATCTGTCGCAGCAAAATTAAACAGCTTTTTGGATTTGATCATTTTTGGGTTGGAGAATCCAAGCTCATCGAGTCTAGTCACGTGACCCAGGAAGTTTTTCTTTCGCTACCGCGCATTCTTTAAACTGCAATATCTCTGAAATGAAAAGACATTTTAATCTAAAATTTGGTATACGATTAAAAAAAAACATTGGCTTTCCGTTAAAAATGTTGATCTCAAGGTCAGAAGTATGTATCGTGATGACATCAGCATACTTATGTTTAAGTAACATATTCGTTAACTAAATCAATGAATTTTATAAAATGGACCCAAAAAACGGTTAGAGCATAAAAAAATAGGTTAGAATTCCTTTGGCTTTAAAAGTTTTTATCAACTGTACAGACTTAAAAAATTTGAATAGAAATCGGTGCAATGAAGAAAAGGGCGATTTTAACATATTTGGGCTATATTGTAGGGTATCCCTTTTTGTAAAAAGTGGAAGGGACAAAGGGTTTTTTAATGTAATTTTTCATGCTCTATCCGTTTTTTGAGTCTATTTTGTAAAATATATACATTTAGTTATCGAAATTGTTACGTAATCATAAATTTGCTGATGTCTTCACGATACATAATTCTGACCTTGAAATAAACATTTTAATCCGATAGCCAATGTTTTTTCATAATTGTATTCTAAATTCCAGATTAAAATCTTGCTTTATTAGAAAGTTATTGCCAGTGAAATAATGTGTCGCAGCAAAATTAAACAGCTTTTTGGATTTGGTCATTTTTAGGCTGGAGAAACCAAGCTCATCGAGTCTAGTCACGTGACCCAGGAAAATATCTTTCGCTACCGCGCATTCTTTAAACTGCAATATCTCTGAAATGAAAAGACATTTTAATCTAATATTTGGTATACGATTAAAAAAAAACATTGGCTTTCCGTTAAAAATGTTTAGCTCAAGGTCAGAAGTATGTATCGTGATGACATCAGCATACTTATGTTTAAGTAACATATTCGTTAACTAAGTCAATGAATTTTATAAAATTAACCCAAAAAACGGTAAGAGCATAAAAAAATATGTTAGAATTCCTTTGGCTTTAAAAGTTTTAATCAACTCTACAGAATTAAAAAATTTAAATAGAAATCCGTGCAATGAAGAGAAGGGCGATTTTAATATATTTAGGCTATATTGTAGGGTATCCCCTTTTGTAAAAAGTGGGAGGAACAAAGGGTTTTTTAATGTAATTTTGCATGCTCTATCCGTTTTTTGGGTCCATTTTGTAAAATATATACATTTAGTTATCGAAATTTATAAGTAAACATAAATTTGCTGATGTCATTACGATACATAATTCTGACCTTGAAATAAACATTTTTATCGGAAAGCCAATGTTTTTTCATAATTGTATTCTAAATTCCAGATTAAAATCTTGCTTTATTGGAAAGTTATTGCCAGTGAAATAATCTGTCGCAGCAAAAGTAAACAGCTTTTTGGATTTGGTCATTTTTGGGCTGGAGAATCCAAGCTTATCGAGTCTAGTCACGTGACCCAGGAAGTTATCTTTCGCTACCGCGCATTCTTTAAACTGCAATATCTCTGAAATGAAAAGACATTTTAATCTAAAATTTGGTATACGATTAAAAAAAAACATTGGCTTTCCGTTAAAAATGTTGATCTCAAGGTCAGAAGTATGTATCGTGATGACATCAGCATACTTATGTTTAAGTAACATATTCGTTAACTAAATCAATGAATTTTATAAAATGGACCCAAAAAACGGTTAGAGCATAAAAAAATAGGTTAGAATTCCCTTGGCTTTAAAAGTTTTTATCAACTCTACAGACTTAAAAAATTTGAATAGAAATCGGTGCAATGAAGAAAAGGGCGATTTTAACATATTTGGGCTATATTGTAGGGTATCCCCTTTTGTAAAAAGTGGAAGGGACAAAGGGTTTTTTAATGTAATTTTTCATGCTCTATCCGTTTTTTGAGTCTATTTTGTAAAATATATACATTTAGTTGTCGAAATTGTTACGTAATCATAAATTTGCTGATGTCTTCACGATACATAATTCTGACCTTGAAATAAACATTTTTATCCGATAGCCAATGTTTTTTCATAATTGTATTCTAAATTCCAGATTAAAATCTTGCTTTATTAGAAAGTTATTGCCAGTGAAATAATCTGTTGCAGCAAAATTGAACAGCTTTTTGGATTTAGTCATTTTTGGGCTGGAGAATCCAAGCTCATCGAGTCTAGTCACGTGACCCAGGAAGTTATCTTTCGCTACCGCGCATTCTTTAAACTGCAATATCTCCGAAATGAAAAGACATTTTAATCTAAAATTTGGTATACGATTAAAAAAAAACATTGGCTTTCCGTTAAAAATGTTGATCTCAAGGTCAGAAGTATGTATCGTGATGACATCAGCATACTTATGTTTAAGTAACATATTCGTTAACTAAATCAATGAATTTTATAAAATGGACCCAAAAAACGGTTAGAGCATAAAAAAATAGGTTAGAATTCCCTTGGCTTTAAAAGTTTTTATCAACTCTACAGACTTAAAAAATTTGAATAGAAATCCGTGCAATGAAGAAAAGGGCGATCTTAACATATTTGGGCTATATTGTAGGGTATCCCCTTTTGTAAAAAGTGGAAGGGACAAAGGGTTTTTTAATGTAATTTTTCATGCTCTATCCGTTTTTTGAGTCTATTTTGTAAAATATATACATTTAGTTGTCGAAATTGTTACGTAATCATAAATTTGCTGATGTCTTCACGATACATAATTCTGACCTTGAAATAAACATTTTTATCCGATAGCCAATGTTTTTTCATAATTGTATTCTAAATTCCAGATTAAAATCTTGCTTTATTAGAAAGTTATTGCCAGTGAAATAATCTGTTGCAGCAAAATTGAACAGCTTTTTGGATTTAGTCATTTTTGGGCTGGAGAATCCAAGCTCATCGAGTCTAGTCACGTGACCCAGGAAGTTATCTTTCGCTACCGCGCATTCTTTAAACTGCAATATCTCTGAAATGAAAAGACTTTTTAATCTAAAATTTGGTATACGATTAAAAAAAAACATTGGCTTTCCGTTAAAAATGTTTATCTCAAGGTCAGAAGTATGTATCGTGATGACATCAGCATACTTATGTTTAAGTAACATATTCGTTAACTAAATCAATGAATTTTATAAAATGGACCCAAAAAACGGTTAGAGCATAAAAAAATAGGTTAGAATTCCTTTTGCTTTAAAAGTTTTTATCAACTCTACAGACTTAAAAAATTTGAATAGAAATCCGTGCAATGAAGAAAAGGCCGATTTTAACATATTTGGGCTATATTGTAGGGTATCCCCTTTTGTAAAAAGTGGAAGGGACAAAGGGTTTTTTAATGTAATTTTTCATGCTCTATCCGTTTTTTGAGTCTATTTTGTAAAATATATACATTTAGTTATCGAAATTGTTACGTAATCATAAAGTTGCTGATGTCATCACGATACATAATTCTGACCTTGAAATAAACATTTTCATCCGATAGCCAATGTTTTTTCATAATTGTATTCTAAATTCCAGATTAAAATCTTGCTTTATTAGAAAGTTATTGCCAGTGAAATAATCTGTCGCAGCAAAATTAAACAGCTTTTTGGATTTAGTCATTTTTGGGCTGGAGAATCCAAACTCATCGAGTCTAGTCACGTGACCCAGGAAAATATCTTTCGCTACCGCGCATTCTTTAAACTGCAATATCTCCGAAATGAAAAGACATTTTAATCTAAAATTTGGTATACGATTAAAAAAAAACATTGGCTTTCCGTTAAAAATGTTGATCTTAAGGTCAGAAGTATGTATCGTGATGACATCAGCATACTTATGTTTAAGTAACATATTCGTTAACTAAATCAATGAATTTTATAAAATGGACCCAAAAAACGGTTAGAGCATAAAAAAATAGGTTAGAATTCCTTTGGCTTAAAAGTTTTTATCAACTCTACAGACTTAACAAATTTGAATAGAAATCCGTGCAATGAAGAAAAGGGCGATTTTAACATATTTAGGCTATATTCTAGGGTATCCCCTTTTGTAAAAAGTGGAAGGGACAAATGGTTTTTTAATGTAATTTTTCATGCTCTATCCGTTTTTTGAGTCTATTTTGTAAAATATATACATTTAGTTATCGAAATTGTTACGTAATCATAAATTTGCTGATGTCATCACGATACATAATTCTGACCTTGAAATAAACATTTTTATCCGATAGCCAATGTTTTTTCATAATTGTATTTTAAATTCCAGATTAAAATCTTGCTTTATTAGAAAGTTATTCCCAGTGAAATAATCTGTGGCAGCAAAATTAAACAGCTTTTTGGATTTGGTCATTTTTAGGCTGGAGAAACCAAGCTCATCGAGGCTAGTCACGTGACCCAGGAAGTTTTTCTTTCGCTACCGCGCATTCTTTAAACTGCAATATCTCTGAAATGAAAAGACATTTTAATCTAAAATTTGGTATACGATTAAAAAAAAACATTGGCTTTCCGTTAAAAATATTTATCTCAAGGTCAGAAGTATGTATCGTGATGACATCAGCATACTTATGTTTAAGTAACATATTCGTTAACTAAATCAATGAATTTTATAAAATGGACCCAAAAAACGGTTAGAGCATAAAAAAATAGGTTAGAATTTCTTTGGCTTTAAAAGTTTTTATCAACTTTACAGACTTAAAAAATTTGAATAGAAATCCGTGCAATGAAGAAAAGGCCGATTTTAACATATTTGGGCTATATTGTAGGGTATCCCCTTTTGTAAAAAGTGGAAGAGACAAAGGGTTTTTTAATGTAATTTTTCATGCTCTATCCGTTTTTTGAGTCTATTTTGTAAAATATATACATTTAGTTATCGAAATTGTTACGTAATCATAAATTTGCTGATGTCATCACGATACATAATTCTGACCTTGAAATAAACATTTTTATCCGATAGCCAATGTTTTTTCATAATTGTATTTTAAATTCCAGATTAAAATCTTGCTTTATTAGAAAGTTATTCCCAGTGAAATAATCTGTCGCAGCAAAATTAAACAGCTTTTTGGATTTGGTCATTTTTAGGCTGGAGAAACCAAGCTCATCGAGTCTAGTCACGTGACCCAGGAAGTTTTTCTTTCGCTACCGCGCATTCTTTAAACTGCAATATCTCTAAAATGAAAAGACATTTTAATCTAAAATTTGGTATACGATTAAAAAAAAACATTGGCTTTCCGTTAAAAATGTTTATCTCAAGGTCAAAAGTATGTATCGTGATGACATCAGCATACTTATGTTTAAGTAACATATTCGTTAACTAAATCAATGAATTTTATAAAATGGACCCAAAAAACGGTTAGAGCATAAAAAAATAGGTTAGGATTCCTTTGGCTTTAAAAGTTTTTATCAACTCTACAGACTTAAAAAATTTGAATAGAAATCCGTGCAATGAAGAAAAGGGCGATCTTAACATATTTGGGCTATATTGTAGGGTATCCCCTTTTGTAAAAAGTGGAAGGGACAAAGGGTTTTTTAATGTAATTTTTCATGCTCTATCCGTTTTTTGAGTCTATTTTGTAAAATATATACATTTAGTTGTCGAAATTGTTACGTAATCATAAATTTGCTGGTGTCATCACGATACATAATTCTGACCTTGGAATAAACTTTTTTATCGGAAAGCCAATGTTTTTTCATAATTGTATTCTAAATTCCAGATTAAAATCTTGCTTTATTGGCAAGTTATTGCCAGTAAAACAAACTGTCGCAGCAAAATTAAACAGCTTTTTGGATTTGGTCATTTTTGGGCTGGAGAATCCAAGCTCATCGAGTCTAGTCACGTGACCCAGGAAGTTATCTTTCGCTACCGCGCATTCTTTAAACTGCAATATCTCTGAAATGAAAAGACATTTTAATCTAAAATTTGGTATACGATTAAAAAAAAACATTGGCTTTCCGTTAAAAATGTTTATCTCAAGGTCAGAAGTATGTATCGTGATGACATCAGCATACTTATGTTTAAGTAACATATTCGTTAACTAAATCAATGAATTTTATAAAATGGACCCAAAAAACGGTTAGAGCATAAAAAAATAGGTTAGGATTCCTTTGGCTTTAAAAGTTTTTATCAACTCTACAGACTTAAAAAATTTGAATAGAAATCCGTGCAATGAAGAAAAGGGCGATCTTAACATATTTGGGCTATATTGTAGGGTATCCCCTTTTGTAAAAAGTGGAAGGGACAAAGGGTTTTTTAATGTAATTTTTCATGCTCTATCCGTTTTTTGAGTCTATTTTGTAAAATATATACATTTAGTTATCGAAATTGTTACGTAATCATAAATTTGCTGATGTCATCACGATACATAATTCTGACCTTGAAATAAACATTTTTATCCGATAGCCAATGTTTTTTCATAATTGTATTTTAAATTCCAGATTAAAATCTTGCTTTATTAGAAAGTTATTCCCAGTGAAATAATCTGTCGCAGCAAAATTAAACAGCTTTTTGGATTTGGTCATTTTTAGGCTGGAGAAACTAAGCTCATCGAGTCTAGTCACGTGACCCAGGAAGTTTTTCTTTCGCTACCGCGCATTCTTTAAACTGCAATATCTCTAAAATGAAAAGACATTTAAATCTAAAATTTGGTATACGATTAAAAAAAAACATTGGCTTTCCGTTAAAAATGTTTATCTCAAGGTCAAAAGTATGTATCGTGATGACATCAGCATACTTATGTTTAAGTAACATATTCGTTAACTAAATCAATGAATTTTATAAAATGGACCCAAAAAACGGTTAGAGCATAAAAAATAGGTTAGGATTCCTTTGGCTTTAAAAGTTTTTATCAACTCTACAGACTTAAAAAATTTGAATAGAAATCCGTGCAATGAAGAAAAGGGCGATCTTAACATATTTGGGCTATATTGTAGGGTATCCCCTTTTGTAAAAAGTGGAAGGGACAAAGGGTTTTTTAATGTAATTTTTCATGCTCTATCCGTTTTTTGAGTCTATTTTGTAAAATATATACATTTAGTTGTCGAAATTGTTACGTAATCATAAATTTGCTGATGTCATCACGATACATAATTCTGACCTTGGAATAAACTTTTTTATCGGAAAGCCAATGTTTTTTCATAATTGTATTCTAAATTCCAGATTAAAATCTTGCTTTATTGGCAAGTTATTGCCAGTGAAACAAACTGTCGCAGCAAAATTAAACAGCTTTTTGGATTTGGTCATTTTTGGGCTGGAGAATCCAAGCTCATCGAGTCTAGTCACGTGACCCAGGAAGTTATCTTTCGCTACCGCGCATTCTTTAAACTGCAATATCTCTGAAATGAAAAGACATTTTAATCTAAAAGTTGGTATACGATTAAAAAAAAACATTGGCTTTCCGTTAAAAATGTTTATCTCAAAGTCAGAAGTATGTATCGTAATGACATCAGCATACTTATGTTTAAGTAACATATTCGTTAACTAAATCAATGAATTTTATAAAATGGACCCAAAAAACGGTTAGAGCATAAAAAAATAGGTTAGAATTCCTTTGGCTTTAAAAGTTTTTATCAACTCTACAGACTTAAAAAATTTGAATAGAAATCCGTGCAATGAAGAAAAGGCCGATTTTAACATATTTGGGCTATATTGTAGGGTATCCCCTTTTGTAAAAAGTGGAAGGGACAAAGGGTTTTTTAATGTAATTTTTCATGCTCTATCCGTTTTTTGAGTCTATTTTGTAAAATATATACATTTAGTTATCGAAATTGTTACGTAATCATAAATTTGCTGATGTCATCACGATACATAATTCTGACCTTGAAATAAACATTTTCATCCGATAGCCAATGTTTTTTCATAATTGTATTCTAAATTCCAGATTAAAATCTTGCTTTATTAGAAAGTTATTGCCAGTGAAATAATCTGTCGCAGCAAAATTAAACAGCTTTTTGGATTTGGTCATTTTTAGGCTGGAGAAACCAAGCTCATCGAGTCTAGTCACGTGACCCAGGAAAATATCTTTCGCTACCGCGCATTCTTTAAACTGCAATATCTCCGAAATGAAAAGACATTTTAATCTAAAATTTGGTATACGATTAAAAAAAAACATTGGCTTTCCGTTAAAAATGTTGATCTCAAGGTCAGAAGTATGTATCGTGATGACATCAGCATACTTATGTTTAAGTAACATATTCGTTAACTAAATCAATGAATTTTATAAAATGGACCCAAAAAACGGTTAGAGCATAAAAAAATAGGTTAGAATTCCTTTGGCTTTAAAAGTTTTTATCAACTGTACAGACTTAAAAAATTTGAATAGAAATCGGTGCAATGAAGAAAAGGGCGATTTTAACATATTTGGGCTATATTGTAGGGTATCCCCTTTTGTAAAAAGTGGAAGGGACAAATGGTTTTTTAATGTAATTTTTCATGCTCTATCCGTTTTTTGAGTCTATTTTGTAAAATATATACATTTAGTTATCGAAATTGTTACGTAATCATAAATTTGCTGATGTCATCACGATACAAATTCTGACCTTGAAATAAACATTTTTATCGGAAAGCCAATGTTTTTTCATAATTGTATTCTAAATTCCAGATTAAAATCTTGCTTTATTGGAAAGTTATTGCCAGTGAAATAATCTGTCGCAGCAAAATTAAACAGCTTTTTGGATTTGGTCATTTTTGGGCTGGAGAATCCAAGCTCATCGAGTCTAGTCACGTGACCCAGGAAGTTTTTCTTTCGCTACCGCGCATTCTTTAAACTGCAATATCTCTGAAATGAAAAGACATTTTAATCTAAAATTTGGTATACGATTAAAAAAAAACATTGGCTTTCCGTTAAAAATGTTGATCTCAAGGTCAGAAGTATGTATCGTGATGACATCAGCATACTTATGTTTAAGTAACATATTCGTTAACTAAATCAATGAATTTTATAAAATGGACCCAAAAAACGGTTAGAGCATAAAAAAATAGGTTAGAATTCCTTTGGCTTTAAAAGTTTTTATCAACTGTACAGACTTAAAAAATTTGAATAGAAATCGGTGCAATGAAGAAAAGGGCGATTTTAACATATTTGGGCTATATTGTAGGGTATCCCCTTTTGTAAAAAGTGGAAGGGACAAATGGTTTTTTAATGTAATTTTTCATGCTCTATCCGTTTTTTGAGTCTATTTTGTAAAATATATACATTTAGTTATCGAAATTGTTACGTAATCATAAATTTGCTGATGTCTTCACGATACATAATTCTGACCTTGAAATAAACATTTTTATCCGATAGCTAATGTTTTTTCATAAGTGTATTCTAAATTCCAGATTAAAATCTTGCTTTATTGGCAAGTTATTGCCAGTGAAACAAACTGTCGCAGCAAAATTAAACAGCTTTTTGGATTTGGTCATTTTTGGGCTGGAGAATCCAAGCTCATCGAGTCTAGTCACGTGACCCAGGAAGTTATCTTTCGCTACCGCGCATTCTTTAAACTGCAATATCTCTGAAATGAAAAGACATTTTAATCTAAAAGTTGGTATACGATTAAAAAAAAACATTGGCTTTCCGTTAAAAATGTTTATCTCAAAGTCAGAAGTATGTATCGTAATGACATCAGCATACTTATGTTTAAGTAACATATTCGTTAACTAAATCAATGAATTTTATAAAATGGACCCAAAAAACGGTTAGAGCATAAAAAAATAGGTTAGAATTCCTTTGGCTTTAAAAGTTTTTATCAACTCTACAGACTTAAAAAATTTGAATAGAAATCCGTGCAATGAAGAAAAGGCCGATTTTAACATATTTGGGCTATATTGTAGGGTATCCCCTTTTGTAAAAAGTGGAAGGGACAAAGGGTTTTTTAATGTAATTTTTCATGCTCTATCCGTTTTTTGAGTCTATTTTGTAAAATATATACATTTAGTTATCGAAATTGTTACGTAATCATAAATTTGCTGATGTCATCACGATACATAATTCTGACCTTGAAATAAACATTTTCATCCGATAGCCAATGTTTTTTCATAATTGTATTCTAAATTCCAGATTAAAATCTTGCTTTATTAGAAAGTTATTGCCAGTGAAATAATCTGTCGCAGCAAAATTAAACAGCTTTTTGGATTTGGTCATTTTTAGGCTGGAGAAACCAAGCTCATCGAGTCTAGTCACGTGACCCAGGAAAATATCTTTCGCTACCGCGCATTCTTTAAACTGCAATATCTCCGAAATGAAAAGACATTTTAATCTAAAATTTGGTATACGATTAAAAAAAAACATTGGCTTTCCGTTAAAAATGTTGATCTCAAGGTCAGAAGTATGTATCGTGATGACATCAGCATACTTATGTTTAAGTAACATATTCGTTAACTAAATCAATGAATTTTATAAAATGGACCCAAAAAACGGTTAGAGCATAAAAAAATAGGTTAGAATTCCTTTGGCTTTAAAAGTTTTTATCAACTGTACAGACTTAAAAAATTTGAATAGAAATCGGTGCAATGAAGAAAAGGGCGATTTTAACATATTTGGGCTATATTGTAGGGTATCCCCTTTTGTAAAAAGTGGAAGGGACAAAGGGTTTTTTAATGTAATTTTTCATGCTCTATCCGTTTTTTGAGTCTATTTTGTAATATATATACATTTAGTTATCGAAATTGTTACGTAATCATAAATTTGCTGATGTCTTCACGATACATAATTCTGACCTTGAAATAAACATTTTTATCCGATAGCCAATGTTTTTTCATAATTGTATTTTAAATTCCAGATTAAAATCTTGCTTTATTAGAAAGTTATTCCCAGTGAAATAATCTGTGGCAGCAAAATTAAACAGCTTTTTGGATTTGGTCATTTTTAGGCTGGAGAAACCAAGCTCATCGAGGCTAGTCACGTGACCCAGGAAGTTTTTCTTTCGCTACCGCGCATTCTTTAAACTGCAATATCTCTGAAATGAAAAGACATTTTAATCTAAAATTTGGTATACGATTAAAAAAAAACATTGGCTTTCCGTTAAAAATGTTTATCTCAAGGTCAGAAGTATGTATCGTGATGACATCAGCATACTTATGTTTAAGTAACATATTCGTTAACTAAATCAATGAATTTTATAAAATGGACCCAAAAAACGGTTAGAGCATAAAAAAATAGGTTAGAATTTCTTTGGCTTTAAAAGTTTTTATCAACTTTACAGACTTAAAAAATTTGAATAGAAATCCGTGCAATGAAGAAAAGGCCGATTTTAACATATTTGGGCTATATTGTAGGGTATCCCCTTTTGTAAAAAGTGGAAGGGACAAAGGGTTTTTTAATGTAATTTTTTATGCTCTATCCGTTTTTTAAGTCTATTTTGTAAAATATATACATTTAGTTATCGAAATTGTTACGTAATCATAAATTTGCTGATGTCATCACGATACATAATTCTGACCTTGAAATAAACATTTTTATCCGATAGCCAATGTTTTTTCATAATTGTATTTTAAATTCCAGATTAAAATCTTGCTTTATTAGAAAGTTATTTCCAGTGAAATAATCTGTCGCAGCAAAATTAAACAGCTTTTTGGATTTGGTCATTTTTAGGCTGGAGAAACCAAGCTCATCGAGTCTAGTCACGTGACCCAGGAAGTTTTTCTTTCGCTACCGCGCATTCTTTAAACTGCAATATCTCTGAAATGAAAAGACATTTTAATCTAAAATTTGGTATACGATTAAAAAAAAACATTGGCTTTCCGTTAAAAATGTTTATCTCAAGGTCAGAAGTATGTATCGTGATGACATCAGCATACTTATGTTTAAGTAACATATTCGTTAACTAAATCAATGAATTTTATAAAATGGACCCAAAAAACGGTTAGAGCATAAAAAAATAGGTTAGGATTCCTTTGGCTTTAAAAGTTTTTATCAACTCTACAGACTTAAAAAATTTGAATAGAAATCCGTGCAATGAAGAAAAGGGCGATTTTAACATATTTGGGCTATATTGTAGGGTATCCCCTTTTGTAAAAAGTGGAAGGGACAAATGGTTTTTTAATGTAATTTTTCATGCTCTATCCGTTTTTTGAGTCTATTTTGTAAAATATATACATTTAGTTATCGAAATTGTTACGTAATCATAAATTTGCTGATGTCATCACGATACATAATTCTGACCTTGAAATAAACATTTTTATCGGAAACCCAATGTTTTTTTATAATTGTATTCTAAATTCCAGATTAAAATCTTGCTTTATTGGAAAGTTATTGCCAGTGAAATAATCTGTCGCAGCAAAATTAAACAGCTTTTTGGATTTGGTCATTTTTGGGCTGGAGAATCCAAGCTCATCGGGTCTAGTCACGTGACCCAGGAAGTTTTTCTTTCGCTACCGCGCATTCTTTAAACTGCAATATCTCTGAAATGAAAAGACATTTTAATCTAAAATTTGGTATACGATTAAAAAAAAACATTGGCTTTCCGTTAAAAATGTTGATCTCAAGGTCAGAAGTATGTATCGTGATGACATCAGCATACTTATGTTTAAGTAACATATTCGTTAACTAAATCAATGAATTTTATAAAATGGACTCAAAAAACGGTTAGAGCATAAAAAAATAGGTTAGAATTCCTTTGGCTTTAAAAGTTTTTATCAACTCTACAGACTTAAAAAATTTGAATAGAAATCGGTGCAATGAAGAAAAGGGCGATTTTAACATATTTGGGCTATATTGTAGGATATCCCCTTTTGTAAAAAGTGGAAGGGACAAAGGGTTTTTTAATGTAATTTTTCATGCTCTATCCGTTTTTTGAGTCTATTTTGTAAAATATATACATTTAGTTATCGAAATTGTTACGTAATCATAAATTTGCTGATGTCATCACGATACATAATTCTGACCTTGAAATAAACATTTTTATCCGATAGCCAATGTTTTTTCATAATTGTATTCTAAATTCCAGATTAAAATCTTGCTTTATTAGAAAGTTATTGCCAGTGAAATAATCTGTCGCAGCAAAATTAAACAGCTTTTATGATTTGGTCATTTTTAGGCTGGAGAAACCAAGCTCATCGAGTCTAGTCACGTGACCCAGGAAGTTTTTCTTTCGCTACCGCGCATTCTTTAAACTGCAATATCTCTGAAATGAAAAGACATTTTAATCTAAAATTTGGTATACGATTAAAAAAAAACATTGGCTTTCCGTTAAAAATGTTTATCTCAAGGTCAGAAGTATGTATCGTGATGACATCAGCATACTTATGTTTAAGTAACATATTCGTTAACTAAATCAATGAATTTTATAAAATGGACTCAAAAAACGGTTAGAGCATAAAAAAATAGGTTAGAATTCCTTTGGCTTTAAAAGTTTTTATCAACTCTACAGACTTAAAAAATTTGAATAGAAATCGGTGCAATGAAGAAAAGGGCGATTTTAACATATTTGGGCTATATTGTAGGATATCCCCTTTTGTAAAAAGTGGAAGGGACAAAGGGTTTTTTAATGTAATTTTTCATGCTCTATCCGTTTTTTGAGTCTATTTTGTAAAATATATACATTTAGTTATCGAAATTGTTACGTAATCATAAATTTGCTGATGTCATCACGATACATAATTCTGACCTTGAAATAAACATTTTTATCCGATAGCCAATGTTTTTTCATAATTGTATTCTAAATTCCAGATTAAAATCTTGCTTTATTAGAAAGTTATTGCCAGTGAAATAATCTGTCGCAGCAAAATTAAACAGCTTTTTTGATTTGGTCATTTTTAGGCTGGAGAAACCAAGCTCATCGAGTCTAGTCACGTGACCCAGGAAGTTTTTCTTTCGCTACCGCGCATTCTTTAAACTGCAATATCTCTGAAATGAAAAGACATTTTAATCTAAAATTTGGTATACGATTAAAAAAAAACATTGGCTTTCCGTTAAAAATGTTGATCTCAAGGTCAGAAGTATGTATCGTGATGACATCAGCATACTTATGTTTAAGTAACATATTCGTTAACTAAATCAATGAATTTTATAAAATGGACCCAAAAAACGGTTAGAGCATAAAAAAATAGGTTAGAATTCCTTTGGCTTTAAAAGTTTTTATCAACTCTACAGACTTAAAAAATTTGAATAGAAATCCGTGCAATGAAGAAAAGGGCGATTTTAACATATTTGGGCTATATTGTAGGGTATCCCCTTTTGTAAAAAGTGAAAGGGACAAATGGTTTTTTAATGTAATTTTTCATGCTCTATCCGTTTTTTGAGTCTATTTTGTAAAATATATACATTTAGTTATCGAAATTGTTACGTAATCATAAATTTGCTGATGTCATCACGATACATAATTCTGACCTTGAAATAAACATTTTTATCGGAAAGCCAATGTTTTTTCATAATTGTATTCTAAATTCCAGATTAAAATCTTGCTTTATTGGAAAGTTATTGCCAGTGAAATAATCTGTCGCAGCAAAATTAAACAGCTTTTTGGATTTGGTCATTTTTGGGCTGGAGAATCCAAGCTCATCGAGTCTAGTCACGTGACCCAGGAAAATATCTTTCGCTACCGCGCATTCTTTAAACTGCAATATCTCCGAAATGAAAAGACATTTTAATCTAAAATTTGGTATACGATTAAAAAAAACATTGGCTTTCCGTTAAAAATGTTGATCTCAAGGTCAGAAGTATGTATCGTGATGACATCAGCATACTTATGTTTAAGTAACATATTCGTTAACTAAATCAATGAATTTTATAAAATGGACCCAAAAAACGGTTAGAGCATAAAAAAATAGGTTAGAATTCCTTTGGCTTTAAAAGTTTTTATCAACTCTACAGACTTAAAAAATTTGAATAGAAATCGGTGCAATGAAGAAAAGGGCGATTTTAACATATTTGGGCTATATTGTAGGGTATCCCCTTTTGTAAAAAGTGGAAGGGACAAAGGGTTTTTTAATGTAATTTTTCATGCTCTATCCGTTTTTTGAGTCTATTTTGTAAAATATATACATTTAGTTATCGAAATTGTTACGTAATCATAAATTTGCTGATGTCATCACGATACATAATTCTGACCTTGAAATAAACATTTTTGTCCGATAGCCAATTTTTTTTCATAATTGTATTTTAAATTCCAGATTAAAATCTTGCTTTATTAGAAAGTTATTCCCAGTGAAATAATCTGTCGCAGCAAAATTAAACAGCTTTTTGGATTTGGTCATTTTTAGGCTGGAGAAACCAAGCTCCTCGAGTCTAGTTACGTGACCCAGGAAGTTTTTCTTTCGCTCCCGCGCATTCTTTAAACTGCAATATCTCTGAAATGAAAAGACATTTTAATCTAAAATTTGGTATACGATTAAAAAAAAACATTGGCTTTCCGTTAAAAATGTTTATCTCAAGGTCAGAAGTATGTATCGTGATGACATCAGCATACTTATGTTTAAGTAACATATTCGTTAACTAAATCAATGAATTTTATAAAATGGACCCAAAAAACGGTTAGAGCATAAAAAAATAGGTTAGAATTCCTTTGGCTTTAAAAGTTTTTATCAACGTTTACAGACTTAAAAAATTTGAATAGAAATCCGTGCAATGAAGAAAAGGCCGATTTTAACATATTTGGGCTATATTGTAGGGTATCCCCTTTTGTAAAAAGTGGAAGGGACAAAGGGTTTTTTAATGTAATTTTTCATGCTCTATCCGTTTTTTGAGTCTATTTTGTAAAATATATACATTTAGTTATCGAAATTGTTACGTAATCATAAATTTGCTGATGTCATCACGATACATAATTCTGACCTTGAAATAAACATTTTTATCCGATAGCCAATGTTTTTTCATAATTGTATTTTAAATTCCAGATTAAAATCTTGCTTTATTAGAAAGTTATTCCCAGTGAAATAATCTGTCGCAGCAAAATTAAACAGCTTTTTGGATTTGTTCATTTTTAGGCTGGAGAAACCAAGCTCATCGAGTCTAGTCACGTGACCCAGGAAGTTTTTCTTTCGCTACCGCGCATTCTTTAAACTGCAATATCTCTGAAATGAAAAGACATTTTAATCTAAAATTTGGTATACGATTAAAAAAAAACATTGGCTTTCCGTTAAAAATGTTTATCTCAAGGTCAGAAGTATGTATCGTGATGACATCAGCATACTTATGTTTAAGTAACATATTCGTTAAGTAAATCAATGAATTTTATAAAATGGACCCAAAAAACGGTTAGAGCATAAAAAAATAGGTTAGAATTCCTTTGGCTTAAAAGTTTTTATCAACTCTACAGACTTAACAAATTTGAATAGAAATCCGTGCAATGAAGAAAAGGGCGATTTTAACATATTTAGGCTATATTCTAGGGTATCCCCTTTTGTAAAAAGTGGAAGGGACAAATGGTTTTTTAATGTAATTTTTCATGCTCTATCCGTTTTTTGAGTCTATTTTGTAAAATATATACATTTAGTTATCGAAATTGTTACGTAATCATAAATTTGCTGATGTCATCACGATACATAATTCTGACCTTGAAATAAACATTTTTATCCGATAGCCCATTTTTTTTCATAATTGTATTTTAAATTCCAGATTAAAATCTTGCTTTATTAGAAAGTTATTCCCAGTGAAATAATCTGTCGCAGCAAAATTAAACAGCTTTTTGGATTTGGTCATTTTTAGGCTGGAGAAACCAAGCTCATCGAGTCTAGTTACGTGACCCAGGAAGTTTTTCTTTCGCTACCGCGCATTCTTTAAACTGCAATATCTCTGAAATGAAAAGACATTTTAATCTAAAATTTGGTATACGATTAAAAAAAAACATTGGCTTTCCGTTAAAAATGTTTATCTCAAGGTCAGAAGTATGTATCGTGATGACATCAGCATACTTATGTTTAAGTAACATATTCGTTAACTAAATCAATGAATTTTATAAAATGGACCCAAAAAACGGTTAGAGCATAAAAAAATAGGTTAGAATTCCTTTGGCTTTAAAAGTTTTTATCAACGTTTACAGACTTAAAAAATTTGAATAGAAATCCGTGCAATGAAGAAAAGGCCGATTTTAACATATTTGGGCTATATTGTAGGGTATCCCCTTTTGTAAAAAGTGAAAGGGACAAATGGTTTTTTAATGTAATTTTTCATGCTCTATCCGTTTTTTGAGTCTATTTTGTAAAATATATACATTTAGTTATCGAAATTGTTACGTAATCATAAATTTGCTGATGTCATCACGATACATAATTCTGACCTTGAAATAAACATTTTTATCGGAAAGCCAATGTTTTTTCATAATTGTATTCTAAATTCCAGATTAAAATCTTGCTTTATTGGAAAGTTATTGCCAGTGAAATAATCTGTCGCAGCAAAATTAAACAGCTTTTTGGATTTGGTCATTTTTGGGCTGGAGAATCCAAGCTCATCGAGTCTAGTCACGTGACCCAGGAAAATATCTTTCGCTACCGCGCATTCTTTAAACTGCAATATCTCCGAAATGAAAAGACATTTTAATCTAAAATTTGGTATACGATTAAAAAAAACATTGGCTTTCCGTTAAAAATGTTGATCTCAAGGTCAGAAGTATGTATCGTGATGACATCAGCATACTTATGTTTAAGTAACATATTCGTTAACTAAATCAATGAATTTTATAAAATGGACCCAAAAAACGGTTAGAGCATAAAAAAATAGGTTAGAATTCCTTTGGCTTTAAAAGTTTTTATCAACTCTACAGACTTAAAAAATTTGAATAGAAATCGGTGCAATGAAGAAAAGGGCGATTTTAACATATTTGGGCTATATTGTAGGGTATCCCCTTTTGTAAAAAGTGGAAGGGACAAAGGGTTTTTTAATGTAATTTTTCATGCTCTATCCGTTTTTTGAGTCTATTTTGTAAAATATATACATTTAGTTATCGAAATTGTTACGTAATCATAAATTTGCTGATGTCATCACGATACATAATTCTGACCTTGAAATAAACATTTTTGTCCGATAGCCAATTTTTTTTCATAATTGTATTTTAAATTCCAGATTAAAATCTTGCTTTATTAGAAAGTTATTCCCAGTGAAATAATCTGTCGCAGCAAAATTAAACAGCTTTTTGGATTTGGTCATTTTTAGGCTGGAGAAACCAAGCTCCTCGAGTCTAGTTACGTGACCCAGGAAGTTTTTCTTTCGCTCCCGCGCATTCTTTAAACTGCAATATCTCTGAAATGAAAAGACATTTTAATCTAAAATTTGGTATACGATTAAAAAAAAACATTGGCTTTCCGTTAAAAATGTTTATCTCAAGGTCAGAAGTATGTATCGTGATGACATCAGCATACTTATGTTTAAGTAACATATTCGTTAACTAAATCAATGAATTTTATAAAATGGACCCAAAAAACGGTTAGAGCATAAAAAAATAGGTTAGAATTCCTTTGGCTTTAAAAGTTTTTATCAACGTTTACAGACTTAAAAAATTTGAATAGAAATCCGTGCAATGAAGAAAAGGCCGATTTTAACATATTTGGGCTATATTGTAGGGTATCCCCTTTTGTAAAAAGTGGAAGGGACAAAGGGTTTTTTAATGTAATTTTTCATGCTCTATCCGTTTTTTGAGTCTATTTTGTAAAATATATACATTTAGTTATCGAAATTGTTACGTAATCATAAATTTGCTGATGTCATCACGATACATAATTCTGACCTTGAAATAAACTAGTGATGCATTCGAGAATCGGTCCTTTCATTTAAAAAAAAAGATACAAATAGTATCTTCATTTGTTTTCAATGTATTTTTCACGAGATTCTCGTTTTTTTCGAGCGATAGCTCGCTCGAATGCAACACTAAAATAAACATTTTTATCCGATAGCCAATGTTTTTTCATAATTGTATTTTAAATTCCAGATTAAAATCTTGCTTTATTAGAAAGTTATTCCCAGTGAAATAATCTGTCGCAGCAAAATTAAACAGCTTTTTGGATTTGTTCATTTTTAGGCTGGAGAAACCAAGCTCATCGAGTCTAGTCACGTGACCCAGGAAGTTTTTCTTTCGCTACCGCGCATTCTTTAAACTGCAATATCTCTGAAATGAAAAGACATTTTAATCTAAAATTTGGTATACGATTAAAAAAAAACATTGGCTTTCCGTTAAAAATGTTTATCTCAAGGTCAGAAGTATGTATCGTGATGACATCAGCATACTTATGTTTAAGTAACATATTCGTTAAGTAAATCAATGAATTTTATAAAATGGACCCAAAAAACGGTTAGAGCATAAAAAAATAGGTTAGAATTCCTTTGGCTTAAAAGTTTTTATCAACTCTACAGACTTAACAAATTTGAATAGAAATCCGTGCAATGAAGAAAAGGGCGATTTTAACATATTTAGGCTATATTCTAGGGTATCCCCTTTTGTAAAAAGTGGAAGGGACAAATGGTTTTTTAATGTAATTTTTCATGCTCTATCCGTTTTTTGAGTCTATTTTGTAAAATATATACATTTAGTTATCGAAATTGTTACGTAATCATAAATTTGCTGATGTCATCACGATACATAATTCTGACCTTGAAATAAACATTTTTATCCGATAGCCCATTTTTTTTCATAATTGTATTTTAAATTCCAGATTAAAATCTTGCTTTATTAGAAAGTTATTCCCAGTGAAATAATCTGTCGCAGCAAAATTAAACAGCTTTTTGGATTTGGTCATTTTTAGGCTGGAGAAACCAAGCTCATCGAGTCTAGTTACGTGACCCAGGAAGTTTTTCTTTCGCTACCGCGCATTCTTTAAACTGCAATATCTCTGAAATGAAAAGACATTTTAATCTAAAATTTGGTATACGATTAAAAAAAAACATTGGCTTTCCGTTAAAAATGTTTATCTCAAGGTCAGAAGTATGTATCGTGATGACATCAGCATACTTATGTTTAAGTAACATATTCGTTAACTAAATCAATGAATTTTATAAAATGGACCCAAAAAACGGTTAGAGCATAAAAAAATAGGTTAGAATTCCTTTGGCTTTAAAAGTTTTTATCAACGTTTACAGACTTAAAAAATTTGAATAGAAATCCGTGCAATGAAGAAAAGGCCGATTTTAACATATTTGGGCTATATTGTAGGGTATCCCCTTTTGTAAAAAGTGGAAGGGACAAAGGGTTTTTTAATGTAATTTTTCATGCTCTATCCGTTTTTTGAGTCTATTTTGTAAAATATATACATTTAGTTATCGAAATTGTTACGTAATCATAAATTTGCTCATGTCATCACTATACATAATTCTGACCTTGAAATAAACATTGTTATCCGATAGCCAATGTTTTTTCATAATTGTATTTTAAATTCCAGATTAAAATCTTGCTTTATTAAAAAGTTATTCCCAGTGAAATAATCTGTCGCAGCAAAATTAAACAGCTTTTTGGATTTGGTCATTTTTAGGCTGGAGAAACCAAGCTCATCGAGTCTAGTCACGTGACCCAGGAAGTTTTTCTTTCGCTACCGCGCATTCTTTAAACTGCAATATCTCTGAAATGAAAAGACATTTTAATCTAAAATTTGGTATACGATTAAAAAAAAACATTGGCTTTCCGTTAAAAATGTTTATCTCAAGGTCAGAAGTATGTATCGTGATGACATCAGCATACTTATGTTTAAGTAACATATTCGTTAACTAAATCAATGAATTTTATAAAATGGACCCAAAAAACGGTTAGAGCATAAAAAAATAGGTTAGAATTCCTTTGGCTTTAAAAGTTTTTATCAACTCTACAGACTTAAAAAATTTGAATAGAAATCCGTGCAATGAAGAAAAGGGCGATTTTAACATATTTGGGCTATATTGTAGGGTATCCCCTTTTGTAAAAAGTGAAAGGGACAAATGGTTTTTTAATGTAATTTTTCATGCTCTATCCGTTTTTTGAGTGTATTTTGTAAAATATATACATTTAGTTATCGAAATTGTTACGTAATCATAAATTTGCTGATGTCATCACGATACATAATTCTGACCTTGAAATAAACTTTTTTATCGGAAAGCCAATGTTTTTTCATAATTGTATTCTAAATTCCAGATTAAAATCTTGCTTTATTGGAAAGTTATTGCCAGTGAAATAATCTGTAGCAGCAAAATTAAACAGCTTTTTGGATTTGGTCATTTTTGGGTTGGAGAATCCAAGCTCATCGAGTCTAGTCACGTGACCCAGGAAAATATCTTTCGCTACCGCGCATTCTTTAAACTGCAATATCTCCGAAATGAAAAGACATTTTAATCTAAAATTTGGTATACGATTAAAAAAAAACATTGGCTTTCCGTTAAAAATGTTGATCTCAAGGTCAGAAGTATGTATCGTGATGACATCAGCATACTTATGTTTAAGTAACATATTCGTTAAGTAAATCAATGAATTTTATAAAATGGACCCAAAAAACGGTTAGAGCATAAAAAAATAGGTTAGAATTCCTTTGGATTAAAAGTTTTTATCAACTCTACAGACTTAACAAATTTGAATAGAAATCCGTGCAATGAAGAAAAGGGCGATTTTAACATATTTAGGCTATATTCTAGGGTATCCCCTTTTGTAAAAAGTGGAAGGGACAAATGGTTTTTTAATGTAATTTTTCATGCTCTATCCGTTTTTTGAGTCTATTTTGTAAAATATATACATTTAGTTATCGAAAATGTTACGTAATCATAAATTTGCTGATGTCATCACGATACATAATTCTGACCTTGAAATAAACATTTTTATCCGATAGCCAATTTTTTTTCATAATTGTATTTTAAATTCCAGATTAAAATCTTGCTTTATTAGAAAGTTATTCCCAGTGAAATAATCTGTCGCAGCAAAATTAAACAGCTTTTTGGATTTGGTCATTTTTAGGCTGGAGAAACCAAGCTCATCGAGTCTAGTCACGTGACCCAGGAAGTTTTTCTTTCGCTACCGCGCATTCTTTAAACTGCAATATCTCTGAAATGAAAAGACATTTTAATCTAAAATTTGGTATACGATTAAAAAAAAACATTGGCTTTCCGTTAAAAATGTTTATCTCAAGGTCAGAAGTATGTATCGTGATGACATCAGCATACTTATGTTAAAGTAACATATTCGTTAACTAAATCAATGAATTTTATAAAATGGACCCAAAAAACGGTTAGAGCATAAAAAAATAGGTTAGAATTCCTTTGGCTTTAAAGGTTTTTATCAACTCTACAGACTTAAAAAATTTGAATAGAAATCGGTGCAATGAAGAAAAGGGCGATTTTAACATATTTGGGCTATATTGTAGGGTATCCCCTTTTGTAAAAAGTGGAAGGGACAAAGGGTTTTTTAATGTAATTTTTCATGCTCTATCCGTTTTTTGAGTCTATTTTGTAAAATATATACATTTAGTTATCGAAATTGTTACGTAATCATAAATTTGCTGATGTCTTCACGATACATAATTCTGACCTTGGAATAAACTTTTTTATCGGAAAGCCAATGTTTTTTCATAATTGTATTCTAAATTCCTGATTAAAATCTTGCTTTATTGGAAAGTTATTGCCAGTGAAATAAACTGTCGCAGCAAAATTAAACAGCTTTCTGGATTTGGTCATTTTTGGGCTGGAGAATCCAAGCTCATCGAGTCTAGTCACGTGACCCAGGAAGTTATCTTTCGCTACCGCGCATTCTTTAAACTGCAATATCTCTGAAATGAAAAGACATTTTAATCTAAAATTTGGTATACGATTGAAAAAAAACATTGGCTTTCCGTTAAAAATGTTTATCTCAAAGTCAGAAGTATGTATCGTAATGACATCAGCATACTTATGTTTAAGTAACATATTCGTTAACTAAATCAATAAATTTTATAAAATGGACCCAAAAAACGGTTAGAGCATAAAAAAATAGGTTAGAATTCCTTTGGCTTTAAAAGTTTTTATCAACTCTACAGACTTAAAAAATTTGAATAGAAATCCGTGCAATGAAGAAAAGGGCGATTTTAACATATTTGGGCTATATTGTAGGGTATCCCCTTTTGTAAAAAGTGAAATGGACAAATGGTTTTTTAATGTAATTTTTCATGCTCTATCCGTTTTTTGAGTCTATTTTGTAAAATATATACATTTAGTTATCGAAATTGTTACGTAATCATAAATTTGCTGATGTCATCACGATACATAATTCTGACCTTGAAATAAACTTTTTTATCGGAAAGCCAATGTTTTTTCATAATTGTATTCTAAATTCCAGATTAAAATCTTGCTTTATTGGAAAGTTATTGCCAGTGAAATAATCTGTAGCAGCAAAATTAAACAGCTTTTTGGATTTGGTCATTTTTGGGTTGGAGAATCCAAGCTCATCGAGTCTAGTCACGTGACCCAGGAAAATATCTTTCGCTACCGCGCATTCTTTAAACTGCAATATCTCCGAAATGAAAAGACATTTTAATCTAAAATTTGGTATACGATTAAAAAAAAACATTGGCTTTCCGTTAAAAATGTTGATCTCAAGGTCAGAAGTATGTATCGTGATGACATCAGCATACTTATGTTTAAGTAACATATTCGTTAAGTAAATCAATGAATTTTATAAAATGGACCCAAAAAACGGTTAGAGCATAAAAAAATAGGTTAGAATTCCTTTGGATTAAAAGTTTTTATCAACTCTACAGACTTAACAAATTTGAATAGAAATCCGTGCAATGAAGAAAAGGGCGATTTTAACATATTTAGGCTATATTCTAGGGTATCCCCTTTTGTAAAAAGTGGAAGGGACAAATGGTTTTTTAATGTAATTTTTCATGCTCTATCCGTTTTTTGAGTCTATTTTGTAAAATATATACATTTAGTTATCGAAAATGTTACGTAATCATAAATTTGCTGATGTCATCACGATACATAATTCTGACCTTGAAATAAACATTTTTATCCGATAGCCAATTTTTTTTCATAATTGTATTTTAAATTCCAGATTAAAATCTTGCTTTATTAGAAAGTTATTCCCAGTGAAATAATCTGTCGCAGCAAAATTAAACAGCTTTTTGGATTTGGTCATTTTTAGGCTGGAGAAACCAAGCTCATCGAGTCTAGTCACGTGACCCAGGAAGTTTTTCTTTCGCTACCGCGCATTCTTTAAACTGCAATATCTCTGAAATGAAAAGACATTTTAATCTAAAATTTGGTATACGATTAAAAAAAAACATTGGCTTTCCGTTAAAAATGTTTATCTCAAGGTCAGAAGTATGTATCGTGATGACATCAGCATACTTATGTTAAAGTAACATATTCGTTAACTAAATCAATGAATTTTATTAAATGGACCCAAAAAACGGTTAGAGCATAAAAAAATAGGTTAGAATTCCTTTGGCTTTAAAGGTTTTTATCAACTCTACAGACTTAAAAAATTTGAATAGAAATCGGTGCAATGAAGAAAAGGGCGATTTTAACATATTTGGGCTATATTGTAGGGTATCCCCTTTTGTAAAAAGTGGAAGGGACAAAGGGTTTTTTAATGTAATTTTTCATGCTCTATCCGTTTTTTGAGTCTATTTTGTAAAATATATACATTTAGTTATCGAAATTGTTACGTAATCATAAATTTGCTGATGTCATCACGATACATAATTCTGACCTTGGAATAAACTTTTTTATCGGAAAGCCAATGTTTTTTCATAATTGTATTCTAAATTCCAGATTAAAATCTTGCTTTATTGGCAAGTTATTGCCAGTGAAATAAACTGTCGCAGCAAAATTAAACAGCTTTTTGGATTTGGTCATTTTTGGGCTGGAGAATCCAAGCTCATCGAGTCTAGTCACGTGACCCAGGAAGTTATCTTTCGCTACCGCGCATTCTTTAAACTGCAATATCTCTGAAATAAAAAGACATTTTAATCTATAAGTTGGTATACGATTAAAAAAAAACATTGGCTTTCCGTTAAAAATGTTTATCTCAAAGTCAGAAGTATGTATCGTAATGACATCAGCATACTTATGTTTAAGTAACATATTTGTTAACTAAATCAATGAATTTTATAAAATGGAACCAAAAAACGGTTAGAGCATAAAAAAATAAGTTAGAATTCCTTTGGCTTTAAAAGTTTTTATCAACTCTACAGACTTAAAAAATTTGAATAGAAATCCGTGCAATGAAGAAAAGGGCGATTTTAACATATTTAGGCTATATTCTAGGGTATCCCCTTTTGTAAAAAGTGGAGGGGACAAATGGTTTTTTAATGTAATTTTTCATGCTCTGTCCGTTTTTGAGTCTATTTTGTAAAATATATACATTTAGTTATCGAAATTGTTACGTAATCATAAATTTGCTGATGTCATCACGATACATAATTCTGACCTTGAAATAAACTTTTTTATCGGAAAGCCAATGTTTTTTCATAATTGTATTCTAAATTCCAGATTAAAATCTTGCTTTATTAGAAAGTTATTGCCAGTGAAATAATCTGTTGCAGCAAAATTGAACAGCTTTTTGGATTTAGTCATTTTTGGGCTGGAGAATCCAAGCTCATCGAGTCTAGTCACGTGACCCAGGAAGTTATCTTTCGCTACCGCGCATTCTTTAAACTGCAATATCTCTGAAATGAAAAGACATTTTAATCTAAAATTTGGTATACGATTAAAAAAAAACATTGGCTTTCCGTTAAAAATGTTGATCTCAAGGTCAGAAGTATGTATCGTGATGACATCAGCATACTTATGTTTAAGTAACATATTCGTTAACTAAATCAATGAATTTTATAAAATGGACCCAAAAAACGGTTAGAGCATAAAAAAATAGGTTAGAATTCCTTTGGCTTTAAAAGTTTTTATCAACTCTACAGACTTAAAAAATTTGAATAGAAATCCGTGCAATGAAGAAAAGGGCGATTTCAACATATTTAGGCTATATTGTAGGGTATCCCCTTTTGTAAAAAGTGGAAGGGAAAAAGGGTTTTTTAATGTAATTTTTCATACTCTGTCCGTTTTTGAGTCTATTTTGTAAAATATATACATTTAGTTATCGAAATTGTTACGTAATCATAAATTTGCTGATGTCATCACGATACATAATTCTGACCTTGGAATAAACTTTTTTATCGGAAAGCCAATGTTTTTTCATAATTGTATTCTAAATTCCAGATTAAAATCTTGCTTTATTGGAAAGTTATTGCCAGTGAAATAATCTGTCGCAGCAAAATTAAACAGCTTTTTGGATTTGATCATTTTTGGGTTGGAGAATCCAAGCTCATCGAGTCTAGTCACGTGACCCAGGAAGTTTTTCTTTCGCTACCGCGCATTCTTTAAACTGCAATATCTCTGAAATGAAAAGACATTTTAATCTAAAATTTGGTATACGATTAAAAAAAAACATTGGCTTTCCGTTAAAAATGTTGATCTCAAGGTCAGAAGTATGTATCGTGATGACATCAGCATACTTATGTTTAAGTAACATATTCGTTAACTAAATCAATGAATTTTATAAAATGGACCCAAAAAACGGTTAGAGCATAAAAAAATAGGTTAGAATTCCTTTGGCTTTAAAAGTTTTTATCAACTGTACAGACTTAAAAAATTTGAATAGAAATCGGTGCAATGAAGAAAAGGGCGATTTTAACATATTTGGGCTATATTGTAGGGTATCCCTTTTTGTAAAAAGTGGAAGGGACAAAGGGTTTTTTAATGTAATTTTTCATGCTCTATCCGTTTTTTGAGTCTATTTTGTAAAATATATACATTTAGTTATCGAAATTGTTACGTAATCATAAATTTGCTGATGTCTTCACGATACATAATTCTGACCTTGAAATAAACATTTTAATCCGATAGCCAATGTTTTTTCATAATTGTATTCTAAATTCCAGATTAAAATCTTGCTTTATTAGAAAGTTATTGCCAGTGAAATAATGTGTCGCAGCAAAATTAAACAGCTTTTTGGATTTGGTCATTTTTAGGCTGGAGAAACCAAGCTCATCGAGTCTAGTCACGTGACCCAGGAAAATATCTTTCGCTACCGCGCATTCTTTAAACTGCAATATCTCTGAAATGAAAAGACATTTTAATCTAATATTTGGTATACGATTAAAAAAAAACATTGGCTTTCCGTTAAAAATGTTTAGCTCAAGGTCAGAAGTATGTATCGTGATGACATCAGCATACTTATGTTTAAGTAACATATTCGTTAACTAAGTCAATGAATTTTATAAAATTAACCCAAAAAACGGTAAGAGCATAAAAAAATATGTTAGAATTCCTTTGGCTTTAAAAGTTTTAATCAACTCTACAGAATTAAAAAATTTAAATAGAAATCCGTGCAATGAAGAGAAGGGCGATTTTAATATATTTAGGCTATATTGTAGGGTATCCCCTTTTGTAAAAAGTGGGAGGAACAAAGGGTTTTTTAATGTAATTTTGCATGCTCTATCCGTTTTTTGGGTCCATTTTGTAAAATATATACATTTAGTTATCGAAATTTATAAGTAAACATAAATTTGCTGATGTCATTACGATACATAATTCTGACCTTGAAATAAACATTTTTATCGGAAAGCCAATGTTTTTTCATAATTGTATTCTAAATTCCAGATTAAAATCTTGCTTTATTGGAAAGTTATTGCCAGTGAAATAATCTGTCGCAGCAAAAGTAAACAGCTTTTTGGATTTGGTCATTTTTGGGCTGGAGAATCCAAGCTTATCGAGTCTAGTCACGTGACCCAGGAAGTTATCTTTCGCTACCGCGCATTCTTTAAACTGCAATATCTCTGAAATGAAAAGACATTTTAATCTAAAATTTGGTATACGATTAAAAAAAAACATTGGCTTTCCGTTAAAAATGTTGATCTCAAGGTCAGAAGTATGTATCGTGATGACATCAGCATACTTATGTTTAAGTAACATATTCGTTAACTAAATCAATGAATTTTATAAAATGGACCCAAAAAACGGTTAGAGCATAAAAAAATAGGTTAGAATTCCCTTGGCTTTAAAAGTTTTTATCAACTCTACAGACTTAAAAAATTTGAATAGAAATCGGTGCAATGAAGAAAAGGGCGATTTTAACATATTTGGGCTATATTGTAGGGTATCCCCTTTTGTAAAAAGTGGAAGGGACAAAGGGTTTTTTAATGTAATTTTTCATGCTCTATCCGTTTTTTGAGTCTATTTTGTAAAATATATACATTTAGTTGTCGAAATTGTTACGTAATCATAAATTTGCTGATGTCTTCACGATACATAATTCTGACCTTGAAATAAACATTTTTATCCGATAGCCAATGTTTTTTCATAATTGTATTCTAAATTCCAGATTAAAATCTTGCTTTATTAGAAAGTTATTGCCAGTGAAATAATCTGTTGCAGCAAAATTGAACAGCTTTTTGGATTTAGTCATTTTTGGGCTGGAGAATCCAAGCTCATCGAGTCTAGTCACGTGACCCAGGAAGTTATCTTTCGCTACCGCGCATTCTTTAAACTGCAATATCTCCGAAATGAAAAGACATTTTAATCTAAAATTTGGTATACGATTAAAAAAAAACATTGGCTTTCCGTTAAAAATGTTGATCTCAAGGTCAGAAGTATGTATCGTGATGACATCAGCATACTTATGTTTAAGTAACATATTCGTTAACTAAATCAATGAATTTTATAAAATGGACCCAAAAAACGGTTAGAGCATAAAAAAATAGGTTAGAATTCCCTTGGCTTTAAAAGTTTTTATCAACTCTACAGACTTAAAAAATTTGAATAGAAATCCGTGCAATGAAGAAAAGGGCGATCTTAACATATTTGGGCTATATTGTAGGGTATCCCCTTTTGTAAAAAGTGGAAGGGACAAAGGGTTTTTTAATGTAATTTTTCATGCTCTATCCGTTTTTTGAGTCTATTTTGTAAAATATATACATTTAGTTGTCGAAATTGTTACGTAATCATAAATTTGCTGATGTCTTCACGATACATAATTCTGACCTTGAAATAAACATTTTTATCCGATAGCCAATGTTTTTTCATAATTGTATTCTAAATTCCAGATTAAAATCTTGCTTTATTAGAAAGTTATTGCCAGTGAAATAATCTGTTGCAGCAAAATTGAACAGCTTTTTGGATTTAGTCATTTTTGGGCTGGAGAATCCAAGCTCATCGAGTCTAGTCACGTGACCCAGGAAGTTATCTTTCGCTACCGCGCATTCTTTAAACTGCAATATCTCTGAACTGAAAAGACTTTTTAATCTAAAATTTGGTATACGATTAAAAAAAAACATTGGCTTTCCGTTAAAAATGTTTATCTCAAGGTCAGAAGTATGTATCGTGATGACATCAGCATACTTATGTTTAAGTAACATATTCGTTAACTAAATCAATGAATTTTATAAAATGGACCCAAAAAACGGTTAGAGCATAAAAAAATAGGTTAGAATTCCTTTTGCTTTAAAAGTTTTTATCAACTCTACAGACTTAAAAAATTTGAATAGAAATCCGTGCAATGAAGAAAAGGCCGATTTTAACATATTTGGGCTATATTGTAGGGTATCCCCTTTTGTAAAAAGTGGAAGGGACAAAGGGTTTTTTAATGTAATTTTTCATGCTCTATCCGTTTTTTGAGTCTATTTTGTAAAATATATACATTTAGTTATCGAAATTGTTACGTAATCATAAAGTTGCTGATGTCATCACGATACATAATTCTGACCTTGAAATAAACATTTTCATCCGATAGCCAATGTTTTTTCATAATTGTATTCTAAATTCCAGATTAAAATCTTGCTTTATTAGAAAGTTATTGCCAGTGAAATAATCTGTCGCAGCAAAATTAAACAGCTTTTTGGATTTAGTCATTTTTGGGCTGGAGAATCCAAACTCATCGAGTCTAGTCACGTGACCCAGGAAAATATCTTTCGCTACCGCGCATTCTTTAAACTGCAATATCTCCGAAATGAAAAGACATTTTAATCTAAAATTTGGTATACGATTAAAAAAAAACATTGGCTTTCCGTTAAAAATGTTGATCTTAAGGTCAGAAGTATGTATCGTGATGACATCAGCATACTTATGTTTAAGTAACATATTCGTTAACTAAATCAATGAATTTTATAAAATGGACCCAAAAAACGGTTAGAGCATAAAAAAATAGGTTAGAATTCCTTTGGCTTAAAAGTTTTTATCAACTCTACAGACTTAACAAATTTGAATAGAAATCCGTGCAATGAAGAAAAGGGCGATTTTAACATATTTAGGCTATATTCTAGGGTATCCCCTTTTGTAAAAAGTGGAAGGGACAAATGGTTTTTTAATGTAATTTTTCATGCTCTATCCGTTTTTTGAGTCTATTTTGTAAAATATATACATTTAGTTATCGAAATTGTTACGTAATCATAAATTTGCTGATGTCATCACGATACATAATTCTGACCTTGAAATAAACATTTTTATCCGATAGCCAATGTTTTTTCATAATTGTATTTTAAATTCCAGATTAAAATCTTGCTTTATTAGAAAGTTATTCCCAGTGAAATAATCTGTCGCAGCAAAATTAAACAGCTTTTTGGATTTGGTCATTTTTAGGCTGGAGAAACCAAGCTCATCGAGTCTAGTCACGTGACCCAGGAAGTTTTTCTTTCGCTACCGCGCATTCTTTAAACTGCAATATCTCTAAAATGAAAAGACATTTTAATCTAAAATTTGGTATACGATTAAAAAAAAACATTGGCTTTCCGTTAAAAATGTTGATCTTAAGGTCAGAAGTATGTATCGTGATGACATCAGCATACTTATGTTTAAGTAACATATTCGTTAACTAAATCAATGAATTTTATAAAATGGACCCAAAAAACGGTTAGAGCATAAAAAAATAGGTTAGAATTCCTTTGGCTTAAAAGTTTTTATCAACTCTACAGACTTAACAAATTTGAATAGAAATCCGTGCAATGAAGAAAAGGGCGATTTTAACATATTTAGGCTATATTCTAGGGTATCCCCTTTTGTAAAAAGTGGAAGGGACAAATGGTTTTTTAATGTAATTTTTCATGCTCTATCCGTTTTTTGAGTCTATTTTGTAAAATATATACATTTAGTTATCGAAATTGTTACGTAATCATAAATTTGCTGATGTCATCACGATACATAATTCTGACCTTGAAATAAACATTTTTATCCGATAGCCAATGTTTTTTCATAATTGTATTTTAAATTCCAGATTAAAATCTTGCTTTATTAGAAAGTTATTCCCAGTGAAATAATCTGTGGCAGCAAAATTAAACAGCTTTTTGGATTTGGTCATTTTTAGGCTGGAGAAACCAAGCTCATCGAGGCTAGTCACGTGACCCAGGAAGTTTTTCTTTCGCTACCGCGCATTCTTTAAACTGCAATATCTCTGAAATGAAAAGACATTTTAATCTAAAATTTGGTATACGATTAAAAAAAAACATTGGCTTTCCGTTAAAAATGTTTATCTCAAGGTCAGAAGTATGTATCGTGATGACATCAGCATACTTATGTTTAAGTAACATATTCGTTAACTAAATCAATGAATTTTATAAAATGGACCCAAAAAACGGTTAGAGCATAAAAAAATAGGTTAGAATTTCTTTGGCTTTAAAAGTTTTTATCAACTTTACAGACTTAAAAAATTTGAATAGAAATCCGTGCAATGAAGAAAAGGCCGATTTTAACATATTTGGGCTATATTGTAGGGTATCCCCTTTTGTAAAAAGTGGAAGAGACAAAGGGTTTTTTAATGTAATTTTTCATGCTCTATCCGTTTTTTGAGTCTATTTTGTAAAATATATACATTTAGTTATCGAAATTGTTACGTAATCATAAATTTGCTGATGTCATCACGATACATAATTCTGACCTTGAAATAAACATTTTTATCCGATAGCCAATGTTTTTTCATAATTGTATTTTAAATTCCAGATTAAAATCTTGCTTTATTAGAAAGTTATTCCCAGTGAAATAATCTGTCGCAGCAAAATTAAACAGCTTTTTGGATTTGGTCATTTTTAGGCTGGAGAAACCAAGCTCATCGAGTCTAGTCACGTGACCCAGGAAGTTTTTCTTTCGCTACCGCGCATTCTTTAAACTGCAATATCTCTAAAATGAAAAGACATTTTAATCTAAAATTTGGTATACGATTAAAAAAAAACATTGGCTTTCCGTTAAAAATGTTTATCTCAAGGTCAAAAGTATGTATCGTGATGACATCAGCATACTTATGTTTAAGTAACATATTCGTTAACTAAATCAATGAATTTTATAAAATGGACCCAAAAAACGGTTAGAGCATAAAAAAATAGGTTAGGATTCCTTTGGCTTTAAAAGTTTTTATCAACTCTACAGACTTAAAAAATTTGAATAGAAATCCGTGCAATGAAGAAAAGGGCGATCTTAACATATTTGGGCTATATTGTAGGGTATCCCCTTTTGTAAAAAGTGGAAGGGACAAAGGGTTTTTTAATGTAATTTTTCATGCTCTATCCGTTTTTTGAGTCTATTTTGTAAAATATATACATTTAGTTGTCGAAATTGTTACGTAATCATAAATTTGCTGATGTCATCACGATACATAATTCTGACCTTGGAATAAACTTTTTTATCGGAAAGCCAATGTTTTTTCATAATTGTATTCTAAATTCCAGATTAAAATCTTGCTTTATTGGCAAGTTATTGCCAGTAAAACAAACTGTCGCAGCAAAATTAAACAGCTTTTTGGATTTGGTCATTTTTGGGCTGGAGAATCCAAGCTCATCGAGTCTAGTCACGTGACCCAGGAAGTTATCTTTCGCTACCGCGCATTCTTTAAACTGCAATATCTCTGAAATGAAAAGACATTTTAATCTAAAATTTGGTATACGATTAAAAAAAAACATTGGCTTTCCGTTAAAAATGTTTATCTCAAGGTCAGAAGTATGTATCGTGATGACATCAGCATACTTATGTTTAAGTAACATATTCGTTAACTAAATCAATGAATTTTATAAAATGGACCCAAAAAACGGTTAGAGCATAAAAAAATAGGTTAGGATTCCTTTGGCTTTAAAAGTTTTTATCAACTCTACAGACTTAAAAAATTTGAATAGAAATCCGTGCAATGAAGAAAAGGGCGATCTTAACATATTTGGGCTATATTGTAGGGTATCCCCTTTTGTAAAAAGTGGAAGGGACAAAGGGTTTTTTAATGTAATTTTTCATGCTCTATCCGTTTTTTGAGTCTATTTTGTAAAATATATACATTTAGTTATCGAAATTGTTACGTAATCATAAATTTGCTGATGTCATCACGATACATAATTCTGACCTTGAAATAAACATTTTTATCCGATAGCCAATGTTTTTTCATAATTGTATTTTAAATTCCAGATTAAAATCTTGCTTTATTAGAAAGTTATTCCCAGTGAAATAATCTGTCGCAGCAAAATTAAACAGCTTTTTGGATTTGGTCATTTTTAGGCTGGAGAAACTAAGCTCATCGAGTCTAGTCACGTGACCCAGGAAGTTTTTCTTTCGCTACCGCGCATTCTTTAAACTGCAATATCTCTAAAATGAAAAGACATTTAAATCTAAAATTTGGTATACGATTAAAAAAAAACATTGGCTTTCCGTTAAAAATGTTTATCTCAAGGTCAAAAGTATGTATCGTGATGACATCAGCATACTTATGTTTAAGTAACATATTCGTTAACTAAATCAATGAATTTTATAAAATGGACCCAAAAAACGGTTAGAGCATAAAAAATAGGTTAGGATTCCTTTGGCTTTAAAAGTTTTTATCAACTCCACAGACTTAAAAAATTTGAATAGAAATCCGTGCAATGAAGAAAAGGGCGATCTTAACATATTTGGGCTATATTGTAGGGTATCCCCTTTTGTAAAAAGTGGAAGGGACAAAGGGTTTTTTAATGTAATTTTTCATGCTCTATCCGTTTTTTGAGTCTATTTTGTAAAATATATACATTTAGTTGTCGAAATTGTTACGTAATCATAAATTTGCTGATGTCATCACGATACATAATTCTGACCTTGGAATAAACTTTTTTATCGGAAAGCCAATGTTTTTTCATAATTGTATTCTAAATTCCAGATTAAAATCTTGCTTTATTGGCAAGTTATTGCCAGTGAAACAAACTGTCGCAGCAAAATTAAACAGCTTTTTGGATTTGGTCATTTTTGGGCTGGAGAATCCAAGCTCATCGAGTCTAGTCACGTGACCCAGGAAGTTATCTTTCGCTACCGCGCATTCTTTAAACTGCAATATCTCTGAAATGAAAAGACATTTTAATCTAAAAGTTGGTATACGATTAAAAAAAAACATTGGCTTTCCGTTAAAAATGTTTATCTCAAAGTCAGAAGTATGTATCGTAATGACATCAGCATACTTATGTTTAAGTAACATATTCGTTAACTAAATCAATGAATTTTATAAAATGGACCCAAAAAACGGTTAGAGCATAAAAAAATAGGTTAGAATTCCTTTGGCTTTAAAAGTTTTTATCAACTCTACAGACTTAAAAAATTTGAATAGAAATCCGTGCAATGAAGAAAAGGCCGATTTTAACATATTTGGGCTATATTGTAGGGTATCCCCTTTTGTAAAAAGTGGAAGGGACAAAGGGTTTTTTAATGTAATTTTTCATGCTCTATCCGTTTTTTGAGTCTATTTTGTAAAATATATACATTTAGTTATCGAAATTGTTACGTAATCATAAATTTGCTGATGTCATCACGATACATAATTCTGACCTTGAAATAAACATTTTCATCCGATAGCCAATGTTTTTTCATAATTGTATTCTAAATTCCAGATTAAAATCTTGCTTTATTAGAAAGTTATTGCCAGTGAAATAATCTGTCGCAGCAAAATTAAACAGCTTTTTGGATTTGGTCATTTTTAGGCTGGAGAAACCAAGCTCATCGAGTCTAGTCACGTGACCCAGGAAAATATCTTTCGCTACCGCGCATTCTTTAAACTGCAATATCTCCGAAATGAAAAGACATTTTAATCTAAAATTTGGTATACGATTAAAAAAAAACATTGGCTTTCCGTTAAAAATGTTGATCTCAAGGTCAGAAGTATGTATCGTGATGACATCAGCATACTTATGTTTAAGTAACATATTCGTTAACTAAATCAATGAATTTTATAAAATGGACCCAAAAAACGGTTAGAGCATAAAAAAATAGGTTAGAATTCCTTTGGCTTTAAAAGTTTTTATCAACTGTACAGACTTAAAAAATTTGAATAGAAATCGGTGCAATGAAGAAAAGGGCGATTTTAACATATTTGGGCTATATTGTAGGGTATCCCCTTTTGTAAAAAGTGGAAGGGACAAATGGTTTTTTAATGTAATTTTTCATGCTCTATCCGTTTTTTGAGTCTATTTTGTAAAATATATACATTTAGTTATCGAAATTGTTACGTAATCATAAATTTGCTGATGTCATCACGATACACAATTCTGACCTTGAAATAAACATTTTTATCGGAAAGCCAATGTTTTTTCATAATTGTATTCTAAATTCCAGATTAAAATCTTGCTTTATTGGAAAGTTATTGCCAGTGAAATAATCTGTCGCAGCAAAATTAAACAGCTTTTTGGATTTGGTCATTTTTGGGCTGGAGAATCCAAGCTCATCGAGTCTAGTCACGTGACCCAGGAAGTTTTTCTTTCGCTACCGCGCATTCTTTAAACTGCAATATCTCTGAAATGAAAAGACATTTTAATCTAAAATTTGGTATACGATTAAAAAAAAACATTGGCTTTCCGTTAAAAATGTTGATCTCAAGGTCAGAAGTATGTATCGTGATGACATCAGCATACTTATGTTTAAGTAACATATTCGTTAACTAAATCAATGAATTTTATAAAATGGACTCAAAAAACGGTTAGAGCATAAAAAAATAGGTTAGAATTCCTTTGGCTTTAAAAGTTTTTATCAACTCTACAGACTTAAAAAATTTGAATAGAAATCGGTGCAATGAAGAAAAGGGCGATTTTAACATATTTGGGCTATATTGTAGGATATCCCCTTTTGTAAAAAGTGGAAGGGACAAATGGTTTTTTAATGTAATTTTTCATGCTCTATCCGTTTTTTGAGTCTATTTTGTAAAATATATACATTTAGTTATCGAAATTGTTACGTAATCATAAATTTGCTGATGTCATCACGATACACAATTCTGACCTTGAAATAAACATTTTTATCGGAAAGCCAATGTTTTTTCATAATTGTATTCTAAATTCCAGATTAAAATCTTGCTTTATTGGAAAGTTATTGCCAGTGAAATAATCTGTCGCAGCAAAATTAAACAGCTTTTTGGATTTGGTCATTTTTGGGCTGGAGAATCCAAGCTCATCGAGTCTAGTCACGTGACCCAGGAAGTTTTTCTTTCGCTACCGCGCATTCTTTAAACTGCAATATCTCTGAAATGAAAAGACATTTTAATCTAAAATTTGGTATACGATTAAAAAAAAACATTGGCTTTCCGTTAAAAATGTTTATCTCAAGGTCAGAAGTATGTATCGTGATGACATCAGCATACTTATGTTTAAGTAACATATTCGTTAACTAAATCAATGAATTTTATAAAATGGACCCAAAAAACGGTTAGAGCATAAAAAAATAGGTTAGAATTCCTTTGGCTTTAAAAGTTTTTATCAACTGTACAGACTTAAAAAATTTGAATAGAAATCGGTGCAATGAAGAAAAGGGCGATTTTAACATATTTGGGCTATATTGTAGGGTATCCCCTTTTGTAAAAAGTGGAAGGGACAAATGGTTTTTTAATGTAATTTTTCATGCTCTATCCGTTTTTTGAGTCTATTTTGTAAAATATATACATTTAGTTATCGAAATTGTTACGTAATCATAAATTTGCTGATGTCATCACGATACACAATTCTGACCTTGAAATAAACATTTTTATCGGAAAGCCAATGTTTTTTCATAATTGTATTCTAAATTCCAGATTAAAATCTTGCTTTATTGGAAAGTTATTGCCAGTGAAATAATCTGTCGCAGCAAAATTAAACAGCTTTTTGGATTTGGTCATTTTTGGGCTGGAGAATCCAAGCTCATCGAGTCTAGTCACGTGACCCAGGAAGTTTTTCTTTCGCTACCGCGCATTCTTTAAACTGCAATATCTCTGAAATGAAAAGACATTTTAATCTAAAATTTGGTATACGATTAAAAAAAAACATTGGCTTTCCGTTAAAAATGTTGATCTCAAGGTCAGAAGTATGTATCGTGATGACATCAGCATACTTATGTTTAAGTAACATATTCGTTAACTAAATCAATGAATTTTATAAAATGGACCCAAAAAACGGTTAGAGCATAAAAAAATAGGTTAGAATTCCTTTGGCTTTAAAAGTTTTTATCAACTGTACAGACTTAAAAAATTTGAATAGAAATCGGTGCAATGAAGAAAAGGGCGATTTTAACATATTTGGGCTATATTGTAGGGTATCCCCTTTTGTAAAAAGTGGAAGGGACAAATGGTTTTTTAATGTAATTTTTCATGCTCTATCCGTTTTTTGAGTCTATTTTGTAAAATATATACATTTAGTTATCGAAATTGTTACGTAATCATAAATTTGCTGATGTCTTCACGATACATAATTCTGACCTTGAAATAAACATTTTTATCCGATAGCTAATGTTTTTTCATAAGTGTATTCTAAATTCCAGATTAAAATCTTGCTTTATTAGAAAGTTATTGCCAGTGAAATAATCTGTTGCAGCAAAATTGAACAGCTTTTTGGATTTAGTCATTTTTAAGCTGGAGAATCCAAGCTCATCGAGTCTAGTCACGTGACCCAGGAAGTTATCTTTCGCTACCGCGCATTCTTTAAACTGCAATATCTCTGAAATGAAAAGACATTTTAATCTAAAATTTGGTATACGATTAAAAAAAAACATTGGCTTTCCGTTAAAAATGTTGATCTCAAGGTCAGAAGTATGTATCGTGATGACATCAGCATACTTATGTTTAAGTAACATATTCGTTAACTAAATCAATGAATTTTATAGAATGGACCCAAAAAACGGTTAGAGCATAAAAAAATAGGTTAGAATTCCTTTGGCTTTAAAAGTTTTTATCAACTCTACAGACTTAAAAAATTTGAATAGAAATCCGTGCAATGAAGAAAAGGGCGATTTTAACATATTTGGGCTATATTGTAGGGTATCCCCTTTTGTAAAAAGTGGAAGGGACAAAGGGTTTTTTAATGTAATTTTTCATGCTCTATCCGTTTTTTGAGTCTATTTTGTAATATATATACATTTAGTTATCGAAATTGTTACGTAATCATAAATTTGCTGATGTCTTCACGATACATAATTCTGACCTTGAAATAAACATTTTTATCCGATAGCCAATGTTTTTTCATAATTGTATTTTAAATTCCAGATTAAAATCTTGCTTTATTAGAAAGTTATTCCCAGTGAAATAATCTGTGGCAGCAAAATTAAACAGCTTTTTGGATTTGGTCATTTTTAGGCTGGAGAAACCAAGCTCATCGAGGCTAGTCACGTGACCCAGGAAGTTTTTCTTTCGCTACCGCGCATTCTTTAAACTGCAATATCTCTGAAATGAAAAGACATTTTAATCTAAAATTTGGTATACGATTAAAAAAAAACATTGGCCTTTCCGTTAAAAATGTTTATCTCAAGGTCAGAAAGTATGGTAATCGTGATGACAATCAGCAATACTTATGTTTAAGTAACATATTCGTTAACTAAATCAATGAATTTTATAAAATGGACCCCAAAAACGGATAGAGCATGAAAAATTACATTAAAAAACCCTTTGTCCCTTCCACTTTATACAAAAGGGGATACCCTACAATATAGCCCCCGTGCAATGAAGAAAAGGCCGATTTTAACATATTTGGGCTATATTGTAGGGTATCCCCTTTTGTAAAAAGTGGAAGGGACAAAGGGTTTTTTAATGTAATTTTTTATGCTCTATCCGTTTTTTAAGTCTATTTTGTAAAATATATACATTTAGTTATCGAAATTGTTACGTAATCATAAATTTGCTGATGTCATCACGATACATAATTCTGACCTTGAAATAAACATTTTTATCCGATAGCCAATGTTTTTTCATAATTGTATTTTAAATTCCAGATTAAAATCTTGCTTTATTAGAAAGTTATTTCCAGTGAAATAATCTGTCGCAGCAAAATTAAACAGCTTTTTGGATTTGGTCATTTTTAGGCTGGAGAAACCAAGCTCATCGAGTCTAGTCACGTGACCCAGGAAGTTTTTCTTTCGCTACCGCGCATTCTTTAAACTGCAATATCTCTGAAATGAAAAGACATTTTAATCTAAAATTTGGTATACGATTAAAAAAAAACATTGGCTTTCCGTTAAAAATGTTTATCTCAAGGTCAGAAGTATGTATCGTGATGACATCAGCATACTTATGTTTAAGTAACATATTCGTTAACTAAATCAATGAATTTTATAAAATGGACTCAAAAAACGGTTAGAGCATAAAAAAATAGGTTAGAATTCCTTTGGCTTTAAAAGTTTTTATCAACTCTACAGACTTAAAAAATTTGAATAGAAATCGGTGCAATGAAGAAAAGGGCGATTTTAACATATTTGGGCTATATTGTAGGATATCCCCTTTTGTAAAAAGTGGAAGGGACAAAGGGTTTTTTAATGTAATTTTTCATGCTCTATCCGTTTTTTGAGTCTATTTTGTAAAATATATACATTTAGTTATCGAAATTGTTACGTAATCATAAATTTGCTGATGTCTTCACGATACATAATTCTGACCTTGAAATAAACATTTTTATCGGAAAGCCAATGTTCTTTCATAATTGTATTCTAAATTCCAGATTAAAATCTTGCATTATTGAAAAGTTATTGCCAGTGAAATAATCTGTCGCAGCAAAATTAAACAGCTTTTTGGATTTGGTCATTTTTGGGCTGGAGAATCCAAGCTCATCGAGTCTAGTCACGTGACCCACGAAGTTTTTCTTTCGCTACCGCGCATTCTTTAAACTGCAATATCTCTGAAATGAAAAGACATTTTAATCTAATATTTGGTATACGATTAAAAAAAAACATTGGCTTTCCGTTAAAAATGTTTAGCTCAAGGTCAGAAGTATGTATCGTGATGACATCAGCATACTTATGTTTAAGTAACATATTCGTTAACTAAGTCAATGAATTTTATAAAATAAACCCAAAAAACGGTAAGAGCATAAAAAAATATGTTAGAATTCCTTTGGCTTTAAAAGTTTTAATCAACTCTACAGAATTAAAAAAATTAAATAGAAATCCGTGCAATGAAGAGAAGGGCGATTTTAATATATTTAGGCTATATTGTAGGGTATCCCCTTTTGTAAAAAGTGGGAGGAACAAAGGGTTTTTTAATGTAATTTTGCATGCTCTATCCGTTTTTTGGGTCCATTTTGTAAAATATATACATTTAGTTATCGAAATTTATAAGTAAACATAAATTTGCTGATGTCATCACGATACATAATTCTGACCTTGAAATAAACATTTTTATCGGAAAGCCAATGTTTTTTCATAATTGTATTCTAAATTCCAGATTAAAATCTTGCTTTATTGGAAAGTTATTGCCAGTGAAATAATCTGTCGCAGCAAAAGTAAACAGCTTTTTGGATTTGGTCATTTTTGGGCTGGAGAATCCAAGCTTATCGAGTCTAGTCACGTGACCCAGGAAGTTTTTCTTTCGCTACCGCGCATTCTTTAAACTGCAATATCTCTGAAATGAAAAGACATTTTAATCTAAAATTTGGTATACGAAAAAAAAAAAACATTGGCTTTCCGTTAAAAATGTTTATCTCAAGGTCAAAAGTATGTATCGTGATGATATCAGCATACTTATGTTTAAGTAACATATTCGTTAACTAAATCAATGAATTTTATAAAATGGACCCAAAAAACAGTTAGAGCTTAAAAAAATAGGTTAGAATTCCTTTGGCTTTAAAAGTTTTTATCAACTCTACAGACTTAAAAAATTTGAATAGAAATCCGTGCAATGAAGAAAAGTGCGATTTTAACATATTTAGGCTATATTGTAGTGTATCCCCTTTTGTAAAAAGTGGAAGGGACAAAGGGTTTTTTAATGTAATTTTTCATGCTCTTTCCGTTTTTTGAGTCTATTTTGTAAAATATATACATTTAGTTATCGAAATTGTTACGTAATCATAAATTTGCTCATGTCATCACGATTTATAATTCTGACCTTGAAATAAACATTTTTATCGGAAAGCCAATGTTTTTTCATAATTGTATTCTAAATTCCAGATTAAAATCTTGCTTTATTGAAAAGTTATTGCCAGTGAAATAATCTGTCGCAGCAAAATTAAACAGCTTTTTGGATTTGGTCATTTTTGGGCTGGAGAATCCAAGCTCATCGAGTCTAGTCACGTGACCCAGGAAGTTTTTCTTTCGCTACCGCGCATTCTTTAAATGCAATATCTCTGAAATGAAAAGACATTTTAATCTAAAATTTGGTATACGATTAAAAAAAAAAAAAAGGCTTTCCGTTAAAAATGTTGATCTCAAGGTCAGAAGTATGTATCGTGATGACATCAGCATACTTATGTTTAAGTAACATATTCGTTAACTAAATCAATGAATTTTATAAAATGGACCAAAAAAACGGTTAGAGCATAAAAAAATAGGTTAGAATTCCTTTGGCTTTAAAAGTTTTTATCAACTCTACAGACTTAAAAAATTTGAATAGAAATGCGTGCAATGAAGAAAAGGCCGATTTTAACATATTTAGGCTATATTGTAGGGTATCCCCTTTTTTAAAAAGTGGAAGGGACAAATGGTTTTTTAATGTAATTTTTCATGCTCTATCCGTTTTTTGAGTCTATTTTGTAAAATATATACATTTAGTTGTCGAAATTGTTACGTAATCATAAATTTGCTGATGTCTTCACGATACATAATTCTGACCTTGAAATAAACATTTTTATCCGATAGCCAATGTTTTTTCATAATTGTATTCTAAATTCCAGATTAAAATCTTGCTTTATTAGAAAGTTATTGCCAGTGAAATAATCTGTCGCAGCAAAATTAAACAGCTTTTTGGATTTGGTCATTTTTAGGCTGGAGAATCCAAGCTCATCGAGTCTAGTCACGTGACCCAGGAAGTTTTTCTTTCGCTACCGCGCATTCTTTAAACTGCAATATCTCTGAAATGAAAAGACATTTTAATCTCAAATTTGGTATACGATTAAAAAAAAACATTGGCTTTCCGTTAAAAATGTTTATCTCAAGGTCAGAAGTATGTATCGTGATGACATCAGCATACTTATGTTTAAGTAACATATTCGTTAACTAAATCAATGAATTTTATAAAATGGACCCAAAAAACGGTTAGAGCATAAAAAAATAGGTTAGGATTCCTTTGGCTTTAAAAGTTTTTATCAACTCTACAGACTTAAAAAATTTGAATAGAAATCCGTGCAATGAAGAAAAGGGCGATCTTAACATATTTGGGCTATATTGTAGGGTATCCCCTTTTGTAAAAAGTGGAAGGGACAAAGGGTTTTTTAATGTAATTTTTCATGCTCTATCCGTTTTTTGAGTCTATTTTGTAAAATATATACATTTAGTTATCGAAATTGTTACGTAATCATAAATTTGCTGATGTCATCACGATACATAATTCTGACCTTGAAATAAACATTTTTATCCGATAGCCAATGTTTTTTCATAATTGTATTTTAAATTCCAGATTAAAATCTTGCTTTATTAGAAAGTTATTCCCAGTGAAATAATCTGTCGCAGCAAAATTAAACAGCTTTTTGGATTTGGTCATTTTTAGGCTGGAGAAACCAAGCTCATCGAGTCTAGTCACGTGACCCAGGAAGTTTTTCTTTCGCTACCGCGCATTCTTTAAACTGCAATATCTCTGAAATGAAAAGACATTTTAATCTAAAATTTGGTATACGATTAAAAAAAAACATTGGCTTTCCGTTAAAAATGTTTATCTCAAGGTCAGAAGTATGTATCGTGATGACATCAGCATACTTATGTTTAAGTAACATATTCGTTAACTAAATCAATGAATTTTATAAAATGGACCCAAAAAACGGTTAGAGCATAAAAAAATAGGTTAGGATTCCTTTGGCTTTAAAAGTTTTTATCAACTCTACAGACTTAAAAAATTTGAATAGAAATCCGTGCAATGAAGAAAAGGGCGATCTTAACATATTTGGGCTATATTGTAGGGTATCCCCTTTTGTAAAAAGTGGAAGGAACAAAGGGTTTTTTAATGTAATTTTTCATGCTCTATCCGTTTTTTGAGTCTATTTTGTAAAATATATACATTTAGTTATCGAAATTGTTACGTAATCATAAATTTGCTGATGTCATCACGATACATAATTCTGACCTTGGAATAAACTTTTTTATCGGAAAGCCAATGTTTTTTCATAATTGTATTCTAAATTCCAGATTAAAATCTTGCTTTATTGGCAAGTTATTGCCAGTGAAACAAACTGTCGCAGCAAAATTAAACAGCTTTTTGGATTTGGTCACTTTTGGGCTGGAGAATCCAAGCTCATCGAGTCTAGTCACGTGACCCAGGAAGTTATCTTTCGCTACCGCGCATTCTTTAAACTGCAATATCTCTGAAATGAAAAGACATTTTAATCTAAAAGTTGGTATACGATTAAAAAAAAACATTGGCTTTCCGTTAAAAATGTTTATCTCAAAGTCAGAAGTATGTATCGTAATGACATCAGCATCCTTATGTTTAAGTAACATATTCGTTAACTAAATCAATGAATTTTATAAAATGGACCCAAAAAACGGTTAGAGCATAAAAAAATAGGTTAGAATTCCTTTGGCTTTAAAAGTTTTTATCAACTCTACAGACTTAAAAAATTTGAATAGAAATCCGTGCAATGAAGAAAAGGGCGATTTTAACATATTTGGGCTATATTGTAGGGTATCCCCTTTTGTAAAAAGTGGAAGGGACTAAGGGTTTTTTAATGTAATTTTTCATGCTCTATCCGTTTTTTGAGTCTATTTTGTAAAATATATACATTTAGTTATCGAAATTGTTACGTAATCATAAATTTGCTGATGTCTTCACGATACATAATTCTGACCTTGAAATAAACATTTTAATCCGATAGCCAATGTTTTTTCATAATTGTATTCTAAATTCCAGATTAAAATCTTGCTTTATTAGAAAGTTATTGCCAGTGAAATAATCTGTCGCAGCAAAATTAAACAGCTTTTTGGATTTGGTCATTTTTAGGCTGGAGAAACCAAGCTCATCGAGTCTAGTCACGTGACCCAGGAAAATATCTTTCGCTACCGCGCATTCTTTAAACTGCAATATCTCTGAAATGAAAAGACATTTTAATCTAATATTTGGTATACGATTAAAAAAAAACATTGGCTTTCCGTTAAAAATGTTTAGCTCAAGGTCAGAAGTATGTATCGTGATGACATCAGCATACTTATGTTTAAGTAACATATTCGTTAACTAAGTCAATGAATTTTATAAAATAAACCCAAAAAACGGTAAGAGCATAAAAAAATATGTTAGAATTCCTTTGGCTTTAAAAGTTTTAATCAACTCTACAGAATTAAAAAATTTAAATAGAAATCCGTGCAATGAAGAGAAGGGCGATTTTAATATATTTAGGCTATATTGTAGGGTATCCCCTTTTGTAAAAAGTGGGAGGAACAAAGGGTTTTTTAATGTAATTTTGCATGCTCTATCCGTTTTTTGGGTCCATTTTGTAAAATATATACATTTAGTTATCGAAATTTATAAGTAAACATAAATTTGCTGATGTCATTACGATACATAATTCTGACCTTGAAATAAACATTTTTATCGGAAAGCCAATGTTTTTTCATAATTGTATTCTAAATTCCAGATTAAAATCTTGCTTTATTGGAAAGTTATTGCCAGTGAAATAATCTGTCGCAGCAAAAGTAAACAGCTTTTTGGATTTGGTCATTTTTGGGCTGGAGAATCCAAGCTTATCGAGTCTAGTCACGTGACCCAGGAAGTTATCTTTCGCTACCGCGCATTCTTTAAACTGCAATATCTCTGAAATGAAAAGACATTTTAATCTAAAATTTGGTATACGATTAAAAAAAAACATTGGCTTTCCGTTAAAAATGTTGATCTCAAGGTCAGAAGTATGTATCGTGATGACATCAGCATACTTATGTTTAAGTAACATATTCGTTAACTAAATCAATGAATTTTATAAAATGGACCCAAAAAACGGTTAGAGCATAAAAAAATAGGTTAGAATTCCCTTGGCTTTAAAAGTTTTTATCAACTCTACAGACTTAAAAAATTTGAATAGAAATCGGTGCAATGAAGAAAAGGGCGATTTTAACATATTTGGGCTATATTGTAGGGTATCCCCTTTTGTAAAAAGTGGAAGGGACAAAGGGTTTTTTAATGTAATTTTTCATGCTCTATCCGTTTTTTGAGTCTATTTTGTAAAATATATACATTTAGTTATCGAAATTGTTACGTAATCATAAATTTGCTGATGTCTTCACGATACATAATTCTGACCTTGAAATAAACATTTTTATCCGATAGCCAATGTTTTTTCATAATTGTATTCTAAATTCCAGATTAAAATCTTGCTTTATTAGAAAGTTATTGCCAGTGAAATAATCTGTTGCAGCAAAATTGAACAGCTTTTTGGATTTAGTCATTTTTGGGCTGGAGAATCCAAGCTCATCGAGTCTAGTCACGTGACCCAGGAAGTTATCTTTCGCTACCGCGCATTCTTTAAACTGCAATATCTCTGAAATGAAAAGACATTTTAATCTAAAATTTGGTATACGATTAAAAAAAAACATTGGCTTTCCGTTAAAAATGTTTATCTCAAGGTCAGAAGTATGTATCGTGATGACATCAGCATACTTATGTTTAAGTAACATATTCGTTAACTAAATCAATGAATTTTATAAAATGGACCCAAAAAACGGTTAGAGCATAAAAAAATAGGTTAGAATTCCTTTTGCTTTAAAAGTTTTTATCAACTCTACAGACTTAAAAAATTTGAATAGAAATCCGTGCAATGAAGAAAAGGCCGATTTTAACATATTTGGGCTATATTGTAGGGTATCCCCTTTTGTAAAAAGTGGAAGGGACAAAGGGTTTTTTAATGTAATTTTTCATGCTCTATCCGTTTTTTGAGTCTATTTTGTAAAATATATACATTTAGTTATCGAAATTGTTACGTAATCATAAAGTTGCTGATGTCATCACGATACATAATTCTGACCTTGAAATAAACATTTTCATCCGATAGCCAATGTTTTTTCATAATTGTATTCTAAATTCCAGATTAAAATCTTGCTTTATTAGAAAGTTATTGCCAGTGAAATAATCTGTCGCAGCAAAATTAAACAGCTTTTTGGATTTAGTCATTTTTGGGCTGGAGAATCAAAACTCATCGAGTCTAGTCACGTGACCCAGGAAAATATCTTTCGCTACCGCGCATTCTTTAAACTGCAATATCTCCGAAATGAAAAGACATTTTAATCTAAAATTTGGTATACGATTAAAAAAAAACATTGGCTTTCCGTTAAAAATGTTGATCTTAAGGTCAGAAGTATGTATCGTGATGACATCAGCATACTTATGTTTAAGTAACATATTCGTTAACTAAATCAATGAATTTTATAAAATGGACCCAAAAAACGGTTAGAGCATAAAAAAATAGGTTAGAATTCCTTTGGCTTAAAAGTTTTTATCAACTCTACAGACTTAACAAATTTGAATAGAAATCCGTGCAATGAAGAAAAGGGCGATTTTAACATATTTAGGCTATATTCTAGGGTATCCCCTTTTGTAAAAAGTGGAAGGGACAAATGGTTTTTTAATGTAATTTTTCATGCTCTATCCGTTTTTTGAGTCTATTTTGTAAAATATATACATTTAGTTATCGAAATTGTTACGTAATCATAAATTTGCTGATGTCATCACGATACATAATTCTGACCTTGAAATAAACATTTTTATCCGATAGCCAATGTTTTTTCATAATTGTATTTAAAATTCCAGATTAAAATCTTGCTTTATTAGAAAGTTATTCCCAGTGAAATAATCTGTGGCAGCAAAATTAAACAGCTTTTTGGATTTGGTCATTTTTAGGCTGGAGAAACCAAGCTCATCGAGGCTAGTCACGTGACCCAGGAAGTTTTTCTTTCGCTACCGCGCATTCTTTAAACTGCAATATCTCTGAAATGAAAAGACATTTTAATCTAAAATTTGGTATACGATTAAAAAAAAACATTGGCTTTCCGTTAAAAATGTTTATCTCAAGGTCAGAAGTATGTATCGTGATGACATCAGCATACTTATGTTTAAGTAACATATTCGTTAACTAAATCAATGAATTTTATAAAATGGACCCAAAAAACGGTTAGAGCATAAAAAAATAGGTTAGAATTTCTTTGGCTTTAAAAGTTTTTATCAACTTTACAGACTTAAAAAATTTGAATAGAAATCCGTGCAATGAAGAAAAGGCCGATTTTAACATATTTGGGCTATATTGTAGGGTATCCCCTTTTGTAAAAAGTGGAAGAGACAAAGGGTTTTTTAATGTAATTTTTCATGCTCTATCCGTTTTTTGAGTCTATTTTGTAAAATATATACATTTAGTTATCGAAATTGTTACGTAATCATAAATTTGCTGATGTCATCACGATACATAATTCTGACCTTGAAATAAACATTTTTATCCGATAGCCAATGTTTTTTCATAATTGTATTTTAAATTCCAGATTAAAATCTTGCTTTATTAGAAAGTTATTCCCAGTGAAATAATCTGTCGCAGCAAAATTAAACAGCTTTTTGGATTTGGTCATTTTTAGGCTGGAGAAACCAAGCTCATCGAGTCTAGTCACGTGACCCAGGAAGTTTTTCTTTCGCTACCGCGCATTCTTTAAACTGCAATATCTCTGAAATGAAAAGACATTTTAATCTAAAATTTGGTATACGATTAAAAAAAAACATTGGCTTTCCGTTAAAAATGTTTATCTCAAGGTCAGAAGTATGTATCGTGATGACATCAGCATACTTATGTTTAAGTAACATATTCGTTAACTAAATCAATGAATTTTATAAAATGGACCCAAAAAACGGTTAGAGCATAAAAAAATAGGTTAGAATTCCCTTGGCTTTAAAAGTTTTTATCAACTCTACAGACTTAAAAAATTTGAATAGAAATCGGTGCAATGAAGAAAAGGGCGATTTTAACATATTTGGGCTATATTGTAGGGTATCCCCTTTTGTAAAAAGTGGAAGGGACAAAGGGTTTTTTAATGTAATTTTTCATGCTCTATCCGTTTTTTGAGTCTATTTTGTAAAATATATACATTTAGTTATCGAAATTGTTACGTAATCATAAATTTGCTGATGTCTTCACGATACATAATTCTGACCTTGAAATAAACATTTTTATCCGATAGCCAATGTTTTTTCATAATTGTATTCTAAATTCCAGATTAAAATCTTGCTTTATTAGAAAGTTATTGCCAGTGAAATAATCTGTTGCAGCAAAATTGAACAGCTTTTTGGATTTAGTCATTTTTGGGCTGGAGAATCCAAGCTCATCGAGTCTAGTCACGTGACCCAGGAAGTTATCTTTCGCTACCGCGCATTCTTTAAACTGCAATATCTCTGAAATGAAAAGACATTTTAATCTAAAATTTGGTATACGATTAAAAAAAAACATTGGCTTTCCGTTAAAAATGTTTATCTCAAGGTCAGAAGTATGTATCGTGATGACATCAGCATACTTATGTTTAAGTAACATATTCGTTAACTAAATCAATGAATTTTATAAAATGGACCCAAAAAACGGTTAGAGCATAAAAAAATAGGTTAGAATTCCTTTTGCTTTAAAAGTTTTTATCAACTCTACAGACTTAAAAAATTTGAATAGAAATCCGTGCAATGAAGAAAAGGCCGATTTTAACATATTTGGGCTATATTGTAGGGTATCCCCTTTTGTAAAAAGTGGAAGGGACAAAGGGTTTTTTAATGTAATTTTTCATGCTCTATCCGTTTTTTGAGTCTATTTTGTAAAATATATACATTTAGTTATCGAAATTGTTACGTAATCATAAAGTTGCTGATGTCATCACGATACATAATTCTGACCTTGAAATAAACATTTTCATCCGATAGCCAATGTTTTTTCATAATTGTATTCTAAATTCCAGATTAAAATCTTGCTTTATTAGAAAGTTATTGCCAGTGAAATAATCTGTCGCAGCAAAATTAAACAGCTTTTTGGATTTAGTCATTTTTGGGCTGGAGAATCAAAACTCATCGAGTCTAGTCACGTGACCCAGGAAAATATCTTTCGCTACCGCGCATTCTTTAAACTGCAATATCTCCGAAATGAAAAGACATTTTAATCTAAAATTTGGTATACGATTAAAAAAAAACATTGGCTTTCCGTTAAAAATGTTGATCTTAAGGTCAGAAGTATGTATCGTGATGACATCAGCATACTTATGTTTAAGTAACATATTCGTTAACTAAATCAATGAATTTTATAAAATGGACCCAAAAAACGGTTAGAGCATAAAAAAATAGGTTAGAATTCCTTTGGCCCTAAAGTTTTTATCAACTCTACAGACTTAACAAATTTGAATAGAAATCCGTGCAATGAAGAAAAGGGCGATTTTAACATATTTAGGCTATATTCTAGGGTATCCCCTTTTGTAAAAAGTGGAAGGGACAAATGGTTTTTTAATGTAATTTTTCATGCTCTATCCGTTTTTTGAGTCTATTTTGTAAAATATATACATTTAGTTATCGAAATTGTTACGTAATCATAAATTTGCTGATGTCATCACGATACATAATTCTGACCTTGAAATAAACATTTTTATCCGATAGCCAATGTTTTTTCATAATTGTATTTAAAATTCCAGATTAAAATCTTGCTTTATTAGAAAGTTATTCCCAGTGAAATTATCTGTGGCAGCAAAATTAAACAGCTTTTTGGATTTGGTCATTTTTAGGCTGGAGAAACCAAGCTCATCGAGGCTAGTCACGTGACCCAGGAAGTTTTTCTTTCGCTACCGCGCATTCTTTAAACTGCAATATCTCTGAAATGAAAAGACATTTTAATCTAAAATTTGGTATACGATTAAAAAAAAACATTGGCTTTCCGTTAAAAATGTTTATCTCAAGGTCAGAAGTATGTATCGTGATGACATCAGCATACATATGTTTAAGTAACATATTCGTTAACTAAATCAATGAATTTTATAAAATGGACCCAAAAAACGGTTAGAGCATAAAAAAATAGGTTAGAATTTCTTTGGCTTTAAAAGTTTTTATCAACTTTACAGACTTAAAAAATTTGAATAGAAATCCGTGCAATGAAGAAAAGGCCGATTTTAACATATTTGGGCTATATTGTAGGGTATCCCCTTTTGTAAAAAGTGGAAGAGACAAAGGGTTTTTTAATGTAATTTTTCATGCTCTATCCGTTTTTTGAGTCTATTTTGTAAAATATATACATTTAGTTATCGAAATTGTTACGTAATCATAAATTTGCTGATGTCATCACGATACATAATTCTGACCTTGAAATAAACATTTTTATCCGATAGCCAATGTTTTTTCATAATTGTATTTTAAATTCCAGATTAAAATCTTGCTTTATTAGAAAGTTATTCCTAGTGAAATAATCTGTCGCAGCAAAATTAAACAGCTTTTTGGATTTGGTCATTTTTAGGCTGGAGAAACCAAGCTCATCGAGTCTAGTCACGTGACCCAGGAAGTTTTTCTTTCGCTACCGCGCATTCTTTAAACTGCAATATCTCTGAAATGAAAAGACATTTTAATCTAAAATTTGGTATACGATTAAAAAAAAACATTGGCTTTCCGTTAAAAATGTTTATCTCAAGGTCAGAAGTATGTATCGTGATGACATCAGCATACTTATGTTTAAGTAACATATTCGTTAACTAAATCAATGAATTTTATAAAATGGACCCAAAAAACGGTTAGAGCATAAAAAAATAGGTTAGGATTCCTTTGGCTTTAAAAGTTTTTATCAACTCTACAGACTTAAAAAATTTGAATAGAAATCCGTGCAATGAAGAAAAGGGCGATCTTAACATATTTGGGCTATATTGTAGGGTATCCCCTTTTGTAAAAAGTGGAAGGGACAAAGGGTTTTTTAATGTAATTTTTCATGCTCTATCCGTTTTTTGTGTCTATTTTGTAAAATATATACATTTAGTTATCGAAATTGTTACGTAATCATAAATTTGCTGATGTCATCACGATACATAATTCTGACCTTGAAATAAACATTTTTATCCGATAGCCAATGTTTTTTCATAATTGTATTTTAAATTCCAGATTAAAATCTTGCTTTATTAGAAAGTTATTCCCAGTGAAATAATCTGTCGCAGCAAAATTAAACAGCTTTTTGGATTTGGTCATTTTTAGGCTGGAGAAACCAAGCTCATCGAGTCTAGTCACGTGACCCAGGAAGTTTTTCTTTCGCTACCGCGCATTCTTTAAACTGCAATATCTCTAAAATGAAAAGACATTTTAATCTAAAATTTGGTATACGATTAAAAAAAAACATTGGCTTTCCGTTAAAAATGTTTATCTCAAGGTCAAAAGTATGTATCGTGATGACATCAGCATACTTATGTTTAAGTAACATATTCGTTAACTAAATCAATGAATTTTATAAAATGGACCCAAAAAACGGTTAGAGCATAAAAAAATAGGTTAGGATTCCTTTGGCTTTAAAAGTTTTTATCAACTCTACAGACTTAAAAAATTTGAATAGAAATCCGTGCAATGAAGAAAAGGGCGATCTTAACATATTTGGGCTATATTGTAGGGTATCCCCTTTTGTAAAAAGTGGAAGGGACAAAGGGTTTTTTAATGTAATTTTTCATGCTCTATCCGTTTTTTGAGTCTATTTTGTAAAATATATACATTTAGTTGTCGAAATTGTTACGTAATCATAAATTTGCTGATGTCATCACGATACATAATTCTGACCTTGGAATAAACTTTTTTATCGGAAAGCCAATGTTTTTTCATAATTGTATTCTAAATTCCAGATTAAAATCTTGCTTTATTGGCAAGTTATTGCCAGTAAAACAAACTGTCGCAGCAAAATTAAACAGCTTTTTGGATTTGGTCATTTTTGGGCTGGAGAATCCAAGCTCATCGAGTCTAGTCACGTGACCCAGGAAGTTATCTTTCGCTACCGCGCATTCTTTAAACTGCAATATCTCTGAAATGAAAAGACATTTTAATCTAAAATTTGGTATACGATTAAAAAAAAACATTGGCTTTCCGTTAAAAATGTTTATCTCAAGGTCAGAAGTATGTATCGTGATGACATCAGCATACTTATGTTTAAGTAACATATTCGTTAACTAAATCAATGAATTTTATAAAATGGACCCAAAAAACGGTTAGAGCATAAAAAAATAGGTTAGGATTCCTTTGGCTTTAAAAGTTTTTATCAACTCTACAGACTTAAAAAATTTGAATAGAAATCCGTGCAATGAAGAAAAGGGCGATCTTAACATATTTGGGCTATATTGTAGGGTATCCCCTTTTGTAAAAAGTGGAAGGGACAAAGGGTTTTTTAATGTAATTTTTCATGCTCTATCCGTTTTTTGAGTCTATTTTGTAAAATATATACATTTAGTTATCGAAATTGTTACGTAATCATAAATTTGCTGATGTCATCACGATACATAATTCTGACCTTGAAATAAACATTTTTATCCGATAGCCAATGTTTTTTCATAATTGTATTTTAAATTCCAGATTAAAATCTTGCTTTATTAGAAAGTTATTCCCAGTGAAATAATCTGTCGCAGCAAAATTAAACAGCTTTTTGGATTTGGTCATTTTTAGGCTGGAGAAACCAAGCTCATCGAGTCTAGTCACGTGACCCAGGAAGTTTTTCTTTCGCTACCGCGCATTCTTTAAACTGCAATATCTCTAAAATGAAAAGACATTTTAATCTAAAATTTGGTATACGATTAAAAAAAAACATTGGCTTTCCGTTAAAAATGTTTATCTCAAGGTCAAAAGTATGTATCGTGATGACATCAGCATACTTATGTTTAAGTAACATATTCGTTAACTAAATCAATGAATTTTATAAAATGGACCCAAAAAACGGTTAGAGCATAAAAAAATAGGTTAGGATTCCTTTGGCTTTAAAAGTTTTTATCAACTCTACAGACTTAAAAAATTTGAATAGAAATCCGTGCAATGAAGAAAAGGGCGATCTTAACATATTTGGGCTATATTGTAGGGTATCCCCTTTTGTAAAAAGTGGAAGGGACAAAGGGTTTTTTAATGTAATTTTTCATGCTCTATCCGTTTTTTGAGTCTATTTTGTAAAATATATACATTTAGTTGTCGAAATTGTTACGTAATCATAAATTTGCTGATGTCATCACGATACATAATTCTGACCTTGAAATAAACATTTTTATCCGATAGCCAATGTTTTTTCATAATTGTATTTTAAATTCCAGATTAAAATCTTGCTTTATTAGAAAGTTATTCCCAGTGAAATAATCTGTCGCAGCAAAATTAAACAGCTTTTTGGATTTGGTCATTTTTAGGCTGGAGAAACCAAGCTCATCGAGTCTAGTCACGTGACCCAGGAAGTTTTTCTTTCGCTACCGCGCATTCTTTAAACTGCAATATCTCTAAAATGAAAAGACATTTTAATCTAAAATTTGGTATACGATTAAAAAAAAACATTGGCTTTCCGTTAAAAATGTTGATCTCAAGGTCAGAAGTATGTATCGTGATGACATCAGCATACTTATGTTTAAGTAACATATTCGTTAACTAAATCAATGAATTTTATAAAATGGACCCAAAAAGCGGTTAGAGCATAAAAAAATAGGTTAGAATTCCTTTGGCTTTAAAAGTTTTTATCAACTGTACAGACTTAAAAAATTTGAATAGAAATCGGTGCAATGAAGAAAAGGGCGATTTTAACATATTTGGGCTATATTGTAGGGTATCCCCTTTTGTAAAAAGTGGAAGGGACAAATGGTTTTTTAATGTAATTTTTCATGCTCTATCCGTTTTTTGAGTCTATTTTGTAAAATATATACATTTAGTTATCGAAATTGTTACGTAATCATAAATTCGCTGATGTCATCACGATACATAATTCTGACCTTGAAATAAACATTTTTATCGGAAAGCCAATGTTTTTTCATAATTGTATTCTAAATTCCAGATTAAAATCTTGCTTTATTGGAAAGTTATTGCCAGTGAAATAATCTGTCGCAGCAAAATTAAACAGCTTTTTGGATTTGGTCATTTTTGGGCTGGAGAATCCAAGCTCATCGAGTCTAGTCACGTGACCCAGGAAGTTTTTCTTTCGCTAACGCGCATTCTTTAAACTGCAATATCTCTGAAATGAAAAGACATTTTAATCTAAAATTTGGTATACGATTAAAAAAAAACATTGGCTTTCCGTTAAAAATGTTGATCTCAAGGTCAGAAGTATGTATCGTGATGACATCAGCATACTTATGTTTAAGTAACATATTCGTTAACTAAATCAATGAATTTTATAAAATGGACCCAAAAAACGGTTAGAGCATAAAAAAATAGGTTAGAATTCCTTTGGCTTTAAAAGTTTTTATCAACTGTACAGACTTAAAAAATTTGAATAGAAATCGGTGCAATGAAGAAAAGGGCGATTTTAACATATTTGGGCTATATTGTAGGGTATCCCCTTTTGTAAAAAGTGGAAGGGACAAATGGTTTTTTAATGTAATTTTTCATGCTCTATCCGTTTTTTGAGTCTATTTTGTAAAATATATACATTTAGTTATCGAAATTGTTACGTAATCATAAATTTGCTGATGTCTTCACGATACATAATTCTGACCTTGAAATAAACATTTTTATCCGATAGCTAATGTTTTTTCATAAGTGTATTCTAAATTCCAGATTAAAATCTTGCTTTATTAGAAAGTTATTGCCAGTGAAATAATCTGTTGCAGCAAAATTGAACAGCTTTTTGGATTTAGTCATTTTTAAGCTGGAGAATCCAAGCTCATCGAGTCTAGTCACGTGACCCAGGAAGTTATCTTTCGCTACCGCGCATTCTTTAAACTGCAATATCTCTGAAATGAAAAGACATTTTAATCTAAAATTTGGTATACGATTAAAAAAAAACATTGGCTTTCCGTTAAAAATGTTGATCTCAAGGTCAGAAGTATGTATCGTGATGACATCAGCATACTTATGTTTAAGTAACATATTCGTTAACTAAATCAATGAATTTTATAGAATGGACCCAAAAAACGGTTAGAGCATAAAAAAATAGGTTAGAATTCCTTTGGCTTTAAAAGTTTTTATCAACTCTACAGACTTAAAAAATTTGAATAGAAATCCGTGCAATGAAGAAAAGGGCGATTTTAACATATTTGGGCTTTATTGTAGGGTATCCCCTTTTGTAAAAAGTGGAAGGGACAAAGGGTTTTTTAATGTAATTTTTCATGCTCTATCCGTTTTTTGAGTCTATTTTGTAATATATATACATTTAGTTATCGAAATTGTTACGTAATCATAAATTTGCTGATGTCTTCACGATACATAATTCTGACCTTGAAATAAACATTTTTATCCGATAGCCAATGTTTTTTCATAATTGTATTTTAAATTCCAGATTAAAATCTTGCTTTATTAGAAAGTTATTCCCAGTGAAATAATCTGTGGCAGCAAAATTAAACAGCTTTTTGGATTTGGTCATTTTTAGGCTGGAGAAACCAAGCTCATCGAGGCTAGTCACGTGACCCAGGAAGTTTTTCTTTCGCTACCGCGCATTCTTTAAACTGCAATATCTCTGAAATGAAAAGACATTTTAATCTAAAATTTGGTATACGATTAAAAAAAAACATTGGCTTTCCGTTAAAAATGTTTATCTCAAGGTCAGAAGTATGTATCGTGATGACATCAGCATACTTATGTTTAAGTAACATATTCGTTAACTAAATCAATGAATTTTATAAAATGGACCCAAAAAACGGTTAGAGCATAAAAAAATAGGTTAGAATTTCTTTGGCTTTAAAAGTTTTTATCAACTTTACAGACTTAAAAAATTTGAATAGAAATCCGTGCAATGAAGAAAAGGCCGATTTTAACATATTTGGGCTATATTGTAGGGTATCCCCTTTTGTAAAAAGTGGAAGGGACAAAGGGTTTTTTAATGTAATTTTTTATGCTCTATCCGTTTTTTGAGTCTATTTTGTAAAATATATACATTTAGTTATCGAAATTGTTACGTAATCATAAATTTGCTGATGTCATCACGATACATAATTCTGACCTTGAAATAAACATTTTTATCCGATAGCCAATGTTTTTTCATAATTGTATTTTAAATTCCAGATTAAAATCTTGCTTTATTAGAAAGTTATTCCCAGTGAAATAATCTGTCGCAGCAAAATTAAACAGCTTTTTGGATTTGGTCATTTTTAGGCTGGAGAAACCAAGCTCATCGAGTCTAGTCACGTGACCCAGGAAGTTTTTCTTTCGCTACCGCGCATTCTTTAAACTGCAATATCTCTGAAATGAAAAGACATTTTAATCTAAAATTTGGTATACGATTAAAAAAAAACATTGGCTTTCCGTTAAAAATGTTTATCTCAAGGTCAGAAGTATGTATCGTGATGACATCAGCATACTTATGTTTAAGTAACATATTCGTTAACTAAATCAATGAATTTTATAAAATGGACCCAAAAAACGGTTAGAGCATAAAAAAATAGGTTAGGATTCCTTTGGCTTTAAAAGTTTTTATCAACTCTACAGACTTAAAAAATTTGAATAGAAATCCGTGCAATGAAGAAAAGGGCGATTTTAACATATTTGGGCTATATTGTAGGGTATCCCCTTTTGTAAAAAGTGGAAGGGACAAATGGTTTTTTAATGTAATTTTTCATGCTCTATCCGTTTTTTGAGTCTATTTTGTAAAATATATACATTTAGTTATCGAAATTGTTACGTAATCATAAATTTGCTGATGTCATCACGATACATAATTCTGACCTTGAAATAAACATTTTTATCGGAAACCCAATGTTTTTTTATAATTGTATTCTAAATTCCAGATTAAAATCTTGCTTTATTGGAAAGTTATTGCCAGTGAAATAATCTGTCGCAGCAAAATTAAACAGCTTTTTGGATTTGGTCATTTTTGGGCTGGAGAATCCAAGCTCATCGGGTCTAGTCACGTGACCCAGGAAGTTTTTCTTTCGCTACCGCGCATTCTTTAAACTGCAATATCTCTGAAATGAAAAGACATTTTAATCTAAAATTTGGTATACGATTAAAAAAAAACATTGGCTTTCCGTTAAAAATGTTGATCTCAAGGTCAGAAGTATGTATCGTGATGACATCAGCATACTTATGTTTAAGTAACATATTCGTTAACTAAATCAATGAATTTTATAAAATGGACTCAAAAAACGGTTAGAGCATAAAAAAATAGGTTAGAATTCCTTTGGCTTTAAAAGTTTTTATCAACTCTACAGACTTAAAAAATTTGAATAGAAATCGGTGCAATGAAGAAAAGGGCGATTTTAACATATTTGGGCTATATTGTAGGATATCCCCTTTTGTAAAAAGTGGAAGGGACAAAGGGTTTTTTAATGTAATTTTTTATGCTCTATCCGTTTTTTGAGTCTATTTTGTAAAATATATACATTTAGTTATCGAAATTGTTACGTAATCATAAATTTGCTGATGTCTTCACGATACATAATTCTGACCTTGAAATAAACATTTTTATCGGAAAGCCAATGTTCTTTCATAATTGTATTCTAAATTCCAGATTAAAATCTTGCATTATTGAAAAGTTATTGCCAGTGAAATAATCTGTCGCAGCAAAATTAAACAGCTTTTTGGATTTGGTCATTTTTGGGCTGGAGAATCCAAGCTCATCGAGTCTAGTCACGTGACCCAGGAAGTTTTTCTTTCGCTACCGCGCATTCTTTAAACTGCAATATCTCTGAAATGAAAAGACATTTTAATCTAATATTTGGTATACGATTAAAAAAAAACATTGGCTTTCCGTTAAAAATGTTTAGCTCAAGGTCAGAAGTATGTATCGTGATGACATCAGCATACTTATGTTTAAGTAACATATTCGTTAACTAAGTCAATGAATTTTATAAAATAAACCCAAAAAACGGTAAGAGCATAAAAAAATATGTTAGAATTCCTTTGGCTTTAAAAGTTTTAATCAACTCTACAGAATTAAAAAAATTAAATAGAAATCCGTGCAATGAAGAAAAGTGCGATTTTAACATATTTAGGCTATATTGTAGTGTATCCCCTTTTGTAAAAAGTGGAAGGGACAAAGGGTTTTTTAATGTAATTTTTCATGCTCTTTCCGTTTTTTGAGTCTATTTTGTAAAATATATACATTTAGTTATCGAAATTGTTACGTAATCATAAATTTGCTCATGTCATCACGATTTATAATTCTGACCTTGAAATAAACATTTTTATCGGAAAGCCAATGTTTTTTCATAATTGTATTCTAAATTCCAGATTAAAATCTTGCTTTATTGAAAAGTTATTGCCAGTGAAATAATCTGTCGCAGCAAAATTAAACAGCTTTTTGGATTTGGTCATTTTTGGGCTGGAGAATCCAAGCTCATCGAGTCTAGTCACGTGACCCAGGAAGTTTTTCTTTCGCTACCGCGCATTCTTTAAATGCAATATCTCTGAAATGAAAAGACATTTTAATGTAAAATTTGGTATACGATTAAAAAAAAAAAAAAAAGGCTTTCCGTTAAAAATGTTGATCTCAAGGTCAGAAGTATGTATCGTGATGACATCAGCATACTTATGTTTAAGTAACATATTCGTTAACTAAATCAATGAATTTTATAAAATGGACCAAAAAAACGGTTAGAGCATAAAAAAATAGGTTAGAATTCCTTTGGCTTTAAAAGTTTTTATCAACTCTACAGACTTAAAAAATTTGAATAGAAATGCGTGCAATGAAGAAAAGGCCGATTTTAACATATTTAGGCTATATTGTAGGGTATCCCCTTTTTTAAAAAGTGGAAGGGACAAATGGTTTTTTAATGTAATTTTTCATGCTCTATCCGTTTTTTGAGTCTATTTTGTAAAATATATACATTTAGTTATCGAAATTGTTACGTAATCATAAATTTGCTGATGTCATCACGATACATAATTCTGACCTTGAAATAAACTTTTTTATCGGAAAGCCAATGTTTTTTCATAATTGTATTCTAAATTCCAGATTAAAATCTTGCTTTATTGGAAAGTTATTGCCAGTGAAATAATCTGTCGCAGCAAAATTAAACAGCTTTTTGGATTTGGTCATTTTTAGGCTGGAGAATCCAAGCTCATCGAGTCTAGTCACGTGACCCAGGAAGTTTTTCTTTCGCTACCGCGCATTCTTTAAACTGCAATATCTCTGAAATGAAAAGACATTTTAATCTAAAATTTGGTATACGATTAAAAAAAAACATTGGCTTTCCGTTAAAAATGTTTATCTCAAGGTCAGAAGTATGTATCGTGATGACATCAGCATACTTATGTTTAAGTAACATATTCGTTAACTAAATCAATAAATTTTATAAAATGGACCCAAAAAACGGTTAGAGCATAAAAAAATAGGTTAGGATTCCTTTGGCTTTAAAAGTTTTTATCAACTCTACAGACTTAAAAAATTTGAATAGAAATCCGTGCAATGAAGAAAAGGGCGATCTTAACATATTTGGGCTATATTGTAGGGTATCCCCTTTTGTAAAAAGTGGAAGGGACAAAGGGTTTTTTAATGTAATTTTTCATGCTCTATCCGTTTTTTGAGTCTATTTTGTAAAATATATACATTTAGTTATCGAAATTGTTAAGTAATCATAAATTTGCTGATGTCATCACGATACATAATTCTGACCTTGAAATAAACATTTTTATCCGATAGCCAATGTTTTTTCATAATTGTATTTTAAATTCCAGATTAAAATCTTGCTTTATTAGAAAGTTATTCCCAGTGAAATAATCTGTCGCAGCAAAATTAAACAGCTTTTTGGATTTGGTCATTTTTAGGCTGGAGAAACCAAGCTCATCGAGTCTAGTCACGTGACCCAGGAAGTTTTTCTTTCGCTACCGCGCATTCTTTAAACTGCAATATCTCTGAAATGAAAAGACATTTTAATCTAAAATTTGGTATACGATTAAAAAAAAACATTGGCTTTCCGTTAAAAATGTTTATCTCAAGGTCAGAAGTATGTATCGTGATGACATCAGCATACTTATGTTTAAGTAACATATTCGTTAACTAAATCAATGAATTTTATAAAATGGACCCAAAAAACGGTTAGAGCATAAAAAAATAGGTTAGGATTCCTTTGGCTTTAAAAGTTTTTATCAACTCTACAGACTTAAAAAATTTGAATAGAAATCCGTGCAATGAAGAAAAGGGCGATCTTAACATATTTGGGCTATATTGTAGGGTATCCCCTTTTGTAAAAAGTGGAAGGGACAAAGGGTTTTTTAATGTAATTTTTCATGCTCTATCCGTTTTTTGAGTCTATTTTGTAAAATATATACATTTAGTTATCGAAATTGTTACGTAATCATAAATTTGCTGATGTCATCACGATACATAATTCTGACCTTGAAATAAACATTTTTATCCGATAGCCAATGTTTTTTCATAATTGTATTTTAAATTCCAGATTAAAATCTTGCTTTATTAGAAAGTTATTCCCAGTGAAATAATCTGTCGCAGCAAAATTAAACAGCTTTTTGGATTTGGTCATTTTTAGGCTGGAGAAACCAAGCTCATCGAGTCTAGTCACGTGACCCAGGAAGTTTTTCTTTCGCTACCGCGCATTCTTTAAACTGCAATATCTCTGAAATGAAAAGACATTTTAATCTAAAATTTGGTATACGATTAAAAAAAACATTGGCTTTCCGTTAAAAATGTTTATCTCAAGGTCAGAAGTATGTATCGTGATGACATCAGCATACTTATGTTTAAGTAACATATTCGTTAACTAAATCAATGAATTTTATAAAATGGACCCAAAAAACGGTTAGAGCATAAAAAAATAGGTTAGGATTCCTTTGGCTTTAAAAGTTTTTATCAACTCTACAGACTTAAAAAATTTGAATAGAAATCCGTGCAATGAAGAAAAGGGCGATCTTAACATATTTGGGCTATATTGTAGGGTATCCCCTTTTGTAAAAAGTGGAAGGGACAAAGGGTTTTTTAATGTAATTTTTCATGCTCTATCCGTTTTTTGAGTCTATTTTGTAAAATATATAAATTTAGTTGTCGAAATTGTTACGTAATCATAAATTTGCTGATGTCATCACGATACATAATTCTGACCTTGGAATAAACTTTTTTATCGGAAAGCCAATGTTTTTTCATAATTGTATTCTAAATTCCAGATTAAAATCTTGCTTTATTGGCAAGTTATTGCCAGTGAAACAAACTGTCGCAGCAAAATTAAACAGCTTTTTGGATTTGGTCATTTTTGGGCTGGAGAATCCAAGCTCATCGAGTCTAGTCACGTGACCCAGGAAGTTATCTTTCGCTACCGCGCATTCTTTAAACTGCAATATCTCTGAAATGAAAAGACATTTTAATCTAAAAGTTGGTATACGATTAAAAAAAAACATTGGCTTTCCGTTAAAAATGTTTATCTCAAAGTCAGAAGTATGTATCGTAATGACATCAGCATACTTATGTTTAAGTAACATATTCGTTAACTAAATCAATGAATTTTATAAAATGGACCCAAAAAACGGTTAGAGCATAAAAAAATAGGTTAGAATTCCTTTGGCTTTAAAAGTTTTTATCAACTCTACAGACTTAAAAAATTTGAATAGAAATCCGTGCATTGAAGAAAAGGCCGATTTTAACATATTTGGGCTATATTGTAGGGTATCCCCTTTTGTAAAAAGTGGAAGGGACAAAGGGTTTTTTAATGTAATTTTTCATGCTCTATCCGTTTTTTGAGTCTATTTTGTAAAATATATACATTTAGTTATCGAAATTGTTACGTAATCATAAATTTGCTGATGTCATCACGATACATAATTCTGACCTTGAAATAAACATTTTCATCCGATAGCCAATGTTTTTTCATAATTGTATTCTAAATTCCAGATTAAAATCTTGCTTTATTAGAAAGTTATAGCCAGTGAAATAATCTGTTGCAGCAAAATTGAACAGCTTTTTGGATTTAGTCATTTTTAAGCTGGAGAATCCAAGCTCATCGAGTCTAGTCACGTGACCCAGGAAGTTATCTTTCGCTACCGTGCATTCTTTAAACTGCAATATCTCTGAAATGAAAAGACATTTTAATCTAAAATTTGGTATACGATTAAAAAAAAACATTGGCTTTCCGTTAAAAATGTTGATCTCAAGGTCAGAAGTATGTATCGTGATGACATCAGCATACTTATGTTTAAGTAACATATTCGTTAACTAAATCAATGAATTTTATAGAATGGACCCAAAAAACGGTTAGAGCATAAAAAAATAGGTTAGAATTCCTTTGGCTTTAAAAGTTTTTATCAACTCTACAGACTTAAAAAATTTGAATAGAAATCCGTGCAATGAAGAAAAGGGCGATTTTAACATATTTGGGCTATATTGTAGGGTATCCCCTTTTGTAAAAAGTGGAAGGGACAAAGGGTTTTTTAATGTAATTTTTCATGCTCTATCCGTTTTTTGAGTCTATTTTGTAAAATATATACATTTAGTTATCGAAATTGTTACGTAATCATAAATTTGCTGATGTCTTCACGATACATAATTCTGACCTTGAAATAAACATTTTTATCCGATAGCCAATGTTTTTTCATAATTGTATTCTAAATTCCAGATTAAAATCTTGCTTTATTAGAAAGTTATTGCCAGTGAAATAATCTGTTGCAGCAAAATTGAACAGCTTTTTGGATTTAGTCATTTTTAAGCTGGAGAATCCAAGCTCATCGAGTCTAGTCACGTGACCCAGGAAGTTTTTCTTTCGCTACCGCGCATTCTTTAAACTGCAATATCTCTGAAATGAAAAGACATTTTAATCTAAAATTTGGTATACGATTAAAAAAAAACATTGGCTTTCCGTTAAAAATGTTTATCTCAAGGTCAGAAGTATGTATCGTGATGACATCAGCATACTTATGTTTAAGTAACATATTCGTTAACTAAATCAATGAATTTTATAAAATGGACCCAAAAAACGGTTAGAGCATAAAAAAATAGGTTAGAATTCCTTTGGCTTTAAAAGTTTTTATCAACTCTACAGACTTAAAAAATTTGAATAGAAATCCGTGCAATGAAGAAAAGGGCGATTTTAACATATTTGGGCTATATTGTAGGGTATCCCCTTTTGTAAAAAGTGGAAGGGACAAAGGGTTTTTTAATGTAATTTTTCATGCTCTATCCGTTTTTTTGAGTCTATTTTGTAAAATATATACATTTAGTTATCGAAATTGTTACGTAATCATAAATTTGCTGATGTCATCACGATACATAATTCTGACCTTGAAATAAACATTTTTATCGGAAAGCCAATGTTTTTTCATAATTGTATTCTAAATTCCAGATTAAAATCTTGCTTTATTGGAAAGTTATTGCCAGTGAAATAATCTGTCGCAGCAAAATTGAACAGCTTCTTGGATTTGGTCATTTTTGGGCTGGAGAATCCAAGCTCATCGAGTCTAGTCACGTCACCCAGGAAGTTATCTTTCGCTACCGCGCATTCTTTAAACTGCAATATCTCTGAAATGAAAAGACATTTTAATCTAAAATTTGGTATACGATTGAAAAAAAACATTGGCTTTCCGTTAAAAATGTTTATCTCAAAGTCAGAAGTATGTATCGTAATGACATCAGCATACTTATGTTTAAGTAACATATTCGTTAACTAAATCAATAAATTTTATAAAATGGACCCAAAAAACGGTTAGAGCATAAAAAAATAGGTTAGAATTCCTTTGGCTTTCAAAGTTTTTATCAACTCTACAGACTTAAAAAATTTGAATAGAAATCCGTGCAATGAAGAAAAGGGCGATTTTAACATATTTAGGCTATATTGTAGGGTATCCCCTTTTGTAAAAAGTGGAAGGGACAAAGGGTTTTTTAATGTAATTTTTCATGCTCTTTCCGTTTTTTGAGTCTATTTTGTAAAATATATACATTTAGTTATCGAAATTGTTACGTAATCATAAATTTGCTCATGTCATCACGATTTATAATTCTGACCTTGAAATAAACATTTTTATCGGAAAGCCAATGTTTTTTCATAATTGTATTCTAAATTCCAGATTAAAATCTTGCTTTATTGAAAAGTTATTGCCAGTGAAATAATCTGTCGCAGCAAAATTAAACAGCTTTTTGGATTTGATCATTTTTGGGCTGGAGAATCTAAGCTCATCGAGTCTAGTCACGTGACCCAGGAAGTTATCTTTCGCTACCGCGCATTCTTTAAACTGCAATATCTCTGAAATGAAAAGACATTTTAATCTAAAATTTGGTATACGATTAAAAAAAAACATTGGCTTTCCGTTAAAACTGTTGATCTCAAGGTCAGAAGTATGTATCGTGATGACATCAGCATACTTATGTTTAAGTAACATATTCGTTAACTAAATCAATGAATTTTATAAAATGGACCCAAAAAACGGTTAGAGCATAAAAAAATAGGTTAGAATTCCTTTGGCTTAAAAGTTTTTATCAACTCTACAGACTTAAAAAATTTGAATAGAAATCCGTGCAATGAAGAAAAGGGCGATTTTAACATATTTGGGCTATATTGTAGGGTATCCCCTTTTGTAAAAAGTGGAAGGGACAAAGGGTTTTTTAATGTAAGTTTTCATGCTCTATCCGTTTTTTGAGTCTATTTTGTAAAATATATACATTTAGTTATTGAAATTGTTACGTAATCATAAATTTGCTGATGTCATCACGATACATAATTCTGACCTTGAAATAAACATTTTTATCGGAAGGCCAATTTTTTTTTCATAATTGTATTCTAAATTCCAGATTAAAATCTTGCTTTATTGGAAACTTATTGCCAGTGAAATAATCTGTCGCAGAAAAATTAAACAGCTTTTTGGATTTGGTCATTTTTGGGATGGAGAATCCAAGCTCATCGAGTCTAGTCACGTGACCCAGGAAGTTTTTCTTTCGCTACCGCGCATTCTTTAAACTGCAATATCTCTGAAATGAAAAGACATTTTAATCTAAAAGTTGGTATACGATTAAAAAAAAACATTGGCTTTCCGTTAAAAATGTTTATCTCAAAGTCAGAAGTATGTATCGTAATGACATCAGCATACTTATGTTTAAGTAACATATTCGTTAACTAAATCAATGAATTTTATAAAATGGACCCAAAAAACGGTTAGAGCATAAAAAAATAGGTTAGAATTCCTTTGGCTTTAAAAGTTTTTATCAACTTTACAGACTTAAAAAATTTGAATAGAAATCCGTGCAATGAAGAAAAGGCCGATTTTAACATATTTGGGCTATATTGTAGGGTATCCCCTTTTGTAAAAAGTGGAAGGGACAAAGGGTTTTTTAATGTAATTTTTCATGCTCTATCCGTTTTTTGAGTCTATTTTGTAAAATATATACATTTAGTTATCGAAATTGTTACGTAATCATAAATTTGCTGATGTCATCACGATACATAATTCTGACCTTGAAATAAACATTTTTATCCGATAGCCAATGTTTTTTCATAATTGTATTTTAAATTCCAGATTAAAATCTTGCTTTATTAGAAAGTTATTCCCAGTGAAATAATCTGTCGCAGCAAAATTAAACAGCTTTTTGGATTTGGTCATTTTTAGGCTGGAGAAACCAAGCTCATCGAGTCTAGTCACGTGACCCAGGAAGTTTTTCTTTCGCTACCGCGCATTCTTTAAACTGCAATATCTCTGAAATGAAAAGACATTTTAATCTAAAATTTGGTATACGATTAAAAAAAAACATTGGCTTTCCGTTAAAAATGTTTATCTCAAGGTCAGAAGTATGTATCGTGATGACATCAAAATACTTATGTTTAAGTAACATATTTGTTAACTAAATCAATGAATTTTATAAAATGGACCCAAAAACGGTTAGAGCATAAAAAAATAGGTTAGAATTCCTTTGGCTTTAAAAGTTTTTATCAACTCTACAGACTTAAAAAATTTTGAATAGAAATCCGTGCAATGAAGAAAAGGCCGATTTTAACATATTTGGGATATATATTAGGGTATCCCCTTTTGTAAAAAGTGGAAGGGACAAAGGGTTTTTTAATGTAATTTTTCATGCTCTATCCGTTTTTTGAGTCTATTTTGTAAAATATATACATTTAGTTATCGAAATTGTTACGTAATCATAAATTTGCTGATGTCATCACGATACATAATTCTGACCTTGAAATAAACATTTTTATCGGAAAGCCAATGTTTTTTCATAATTGTATTCTAAATTCCAGATTAAAATCTTGCTTTATTGGAAAGTTATTGCCAGTGAAATAATCTGTCGCAGCAAAATTAAACAGCTTTTTGGATTTGGTCATTTTTGGGCTGGAGAATCCAAGCTCATCGAGTCTAGTCACGTGACCCAGGAAAATATCTTTCGCTACCGCGCATTCTTTAAACTGCAATATCTCCGAAATAAAAAGACATTTTAATCTAAAATTTGGTATACGATTAAAAAAAACATTGGCTTTCCGTTAAAAATGTTGATCTCAAGGTCAGAAGTATGTATCGTGATGACATCAGCATACTTATGTTTAAGTAACATATTCGTTAACTAAATCAATGAATTTTATAAAATGGACCCAAAAAACGGTTAGAGCATAAAAAAATAGGTTAGAATTCCTTTGGCTTTAAAAGTTTTTATCAACTCTACAGACTTAAAAAATTTGAATAGAAATCGGTGCAATGAAGAAAAGGGCGATTTTAACATATTTGGGCTATATTGTAGGGTATCCCCTTTTGTAAAAAGTGGAAGGGACAAAGGGTTTTTTAATGTAATTTTGCATGCTCTATCCGTTTTTTGAGTCTATTTTGTAAAATATATACATTTAGTTATCGAAATTGTTACGTAATCATAAATTTGCTGATGTCATCACGATACATAATTCTGACCTTGAAATAAACATTTTTATCCGATAGCCAATTTTTTTTCATAATTGTATTTTAAATTCCAGATTAAAATCTTGCTTTATTAGAAAGTTATTCCCAGTGAAATAATCTGTCGCAGCAAAATTAAACAGCTTTTTGGATTTGGTCATTTTTAGGCTGGAGAAACCAAGCTCCTCGAGTCTAGTTACGTGACCCAGGAAGTTTTTCTTTCGCTCCCGCGCATTCTTTAAACTGCAATATCTCTGAAATGAAAAGACATTTTAATCTAAAAGTCGGTATACGATTAAAAAAAAACATTGGCTTTCCGTTAAAAATGTTTATCTCAAAGTCAGAAGTATGTATCGTAATGACATCAGCATACTTATGTTTAAGTAACATATTCGTTAACTAAATCAATAAATTTTATAAAATGGACCCAAAAAACGGTTAGAGCATAAAAAAATAGGTTAGAATTCCTTTGGCTTTAAAAGTTTTTATCAACTCTACAGACTTAAAAAATTTGAATAGAAATCCGTGCAATGAAGAAAAGGGCGATTTTAACATATTTAGGCTATATTGTAGGGTATCCCCTCTTGTAAAAAGTGGAAGGGACAAAGGGTTTTTTAATGTAATTTTTCATGCTCTATCCGTTTTTGAGTCTATTTTGTAAAATATATACATTTAGTTATCGAAATTGTTACGTAATCATAAATTTGCTGATGTCATCACGATACATAATTCTGACCTTGAAATAAACATTTTTATCGGAAAGCCAATGTTTTTTCATAATTGTATTCTAAATTCCAGATTAAAATCTTGCTTTATTGGAAAGTTATTGCCAGTGAAATAATCTGTCGCAGCAAAAGTAAACAGCTTTTTGGATTTGGTCATTTTTGGGTTTGAGAATCCAAGCTCATCGAGTCTAGTCACGTGACCTAGGAATTTTTTCTTTCGCTACCGCGCATTCTTTAAACTGCAATATCTCTGAAATGAAAAGACATTTTAATCTAAAAGTTGGTATACGATTAAAAAAAAACATTGGCTTTCCGTTAAAAATGTTTATCTCAAAGTCAGAAGTATGTATCGTAATGACATCAGCATACTTATGTTTAAGTAAGATATTCGTTAACTAAATCAATAAATTTTATAAAATGGACCCAAAAAACGGTTAGAGCATAAAAAAATAGGTTAGAATTCCTTTGGCTTTAAAAGTTTTTATCAACTCTACAGACTTAAAAAATTTGAATAGAAATCCGTGCAATGAAGAAAAGGGCGATTTTAACATATTTAGGCTATATTGTAGGGTATCCCCTTTTGTAAAAAGTGGAAGGGACAAAGGGTTTTTTAATGTAATTTTTCATGCTCTTTCCGTTTTTTGAGTCTATTTTGTAAAATATATACATTTAGTTATCGAAATTGTTACGTAATCATAAATTTGCTGATGTCATCACGATACATAATTCTGACCTTGAAATAAACATTTTTATCCGATAGCCAATGTTTTTTCATAATTGTATTTTAAATTCCAGATTAAAATCTTGCTTTATTAGAAAGTTATTCCCAGTGAAATAATCTGTCGCAGCAAAATTAAACAGCTTTTTGGATTTGGTCATTTTTAGGCTGGAGAAACCAAGCTCATTGAGGCTAGTTACGTGACCCAGGAAGTTTTTCTTTCGCTACCGCGCATTCTTTAAACTGCAATATCTCTGAAATGAAAAGACATTTTAATCTAAAATTTGGTATACGATTAAAAAAAAACATTGGCTTTCCGTTAAAAATGTTTATCTCAAGGTCAGAAGTATGTATCGTGATGACATCAGCATACTTATGTTTAAGTAACATATTCGTTAAGTAAATCAATGAATTTTATAAAATGGACCCAAAAAACGGTTAGAGCATAAAAAAATAGGTTAGAATTCCTTTGGCTTTAAAAGTTTTTATCAACGTTTACAGACTTAAAAAATTTGAATAGAAATCCGTGCAATGAAGAAAAGGCCGATTTTAACATATTTGGGCTATATTGTAGGATATCCCCTTTTGTAAAAAGTGGAAGGGACAAAGGGTTTTTTAATGTAATTTTTCATGCTCTATCCGTTTTTTGAGTCTATTTTGTAAAATATATACATTTAGTTATCGAAATTGTTACGTAATCATAAATTTGCTCATGTCATCACTATACATAATTCTGACCTTGAAATAAACATTTTTATCGGAAAGCCAATGTTTTTTCATAATTGTATTCTAAATTCCAGATTAAAATCTTGCTTTATTGGAAAGTTATTGCCAGTGAAATAATCTGTCGCAGCAAAATTAAACAGCTTTTTGGATTTGGTCATTTTTGGGCTGGAGAATCCAAGCTCATCGAGTCTAGTCACGTGACCCAGGAAAATATCTTTCGCTACCGCGCATTCTTTAAACTGCAATATCTCCGAAATGAAAAGACATTTTAATCTAAAATTTGGTATACGATTAAAAAAAAACATTGGCTTTCCGTTAAAAATGTTTATCTCAAGGTCAGAAGTATGTATCGTGATGACATCAGCATACTTATGTTTAAGTAACATATTCGTTAACTAAATCAATGAATTTTATAAAATGGACCCAAAAAACGGTTAGAGCATAAAAAAATAGGTTAGAATTCCTTTGGCTTTAAAAGTTTTTATCAACTCTACAGACTTAAAAAATTTGAATAGAAATCGGTGCAATGATGAAAAGGGCGATTTTAACATATTTGGGCTATATTGTAGGGTATCCCCTTTTGTAAAAAGTGGAAGGGACAAAGGGTTCTTTAATGTAATTTTGCATGCTCTATCCGTTTTTTGAGTCTATTTTGTAAAATATATACATTTAGTTATCGAAATTGTTACGTAATCATAAATTTGCTGATGTCATCACGATACATAATTCTGACCTTGAAATAAACATTTTTATCCGATAGCCAATGTTTTTTCATAATTGTATTTTAAATTCCAGATTAAAATCTTGCTTTATTAGAAAGTTATTCCGAGTGAAATAATCTGTCGCAGCAAAATTAAACAGCTTTTTGGATTTGGTCATTTTTAGGCTGGAGAAACCAAGCTCATCGAGTCTAGTCACGTGACCCAGGAAGTTTTTCTTTCGCTACCGCGCATTCTTTAAACTGCAATATCTCTGAAATGAAAAGACATTTTAATCTAAAATTTGGTATACGATTAAAAAAAAACATTGGCTTTCCGTTAAAAATGTTTATCTCAAGGTCAGAAGTATGTATCGTGATGACATCAGCATACTTATGTTTAAGTAACATATTCGTTAACTAAATCAATGAATTTTATAAAATGGACCCAAAAAACGGTTAGAGCATAAAAAAATAGGTTAGAATTCCTTTGGCTTTAAAAGTTTTTATCAACTCTACAGACTTAAAAAATTTGAATAGAAATCCGTGCAATGAAGAAAAGGGCGATTTTAACATATTTGGGCTATATTGTAGGGTATCCCCTTTTGTAAAAAGTGAAAGGGACAAATGGTTTTTTAATGTAATTTTTCATGCTCTATCCGTTTTTTGAGTCTATTTTGTAAAATATATACATTTAGTTATCGAAATTGTTACGTAATCATAAATTTGCTGATGTCATCACGATACATAATTCTGACCTTGAAATAAACATTTTTATCGGAAAGCCAATGTTTTTTCATAATTGTATTCTAAATTCCAGATTAAAATCTTGCTTTATTGGAAAGTTATTGCCAGTGAAATAATCTGTCGCAGCAAAAGTAAACAGCTTTTTGGATTTGGTCATTTTTGGGTTTGAGAATCCAAGCTCATCGAGTCTAGTCACGTGACCCAGGAATTTTTTCTTTCGCTACCGCGCATTCTTTAAACTGCAATATCTCTGAAATGAAAAGACATTTTAATCTAAAAGTTGGTATACGATTAAAAAAAAACATTGGCTTTCCGTTAAAAATGTTTATCTCAAAGTCAGAAGTATGTATCGTAATGACATCAGCATACTTATGTTTAAGTAACATATTCGTTAACTAAATCAATAAATTTTATAAAATGGACCCAAAAAACGGTTAGAGCATAAAAAAATAGGTTAGAATTCCTTTGGCTTTAAAAGTTTTTATCAACGTTTACAGACTTAAAAAATTTGAATAGAAATCCGTGCAATGAAGAAAAGGCCGATTTTAACATATTTGGGCTATATTGTAGGATATCCCCTTTTGTAAAAAGTGGAAGGGACAAAGGGTTTTTTAATGTAATTTTTCATGCTCTATCCGTTTTTTGAGTCTATTTTGTAAAATATATACATTTAGTTATCGAAATTGTTACGTAATCATAAATTTGCTGATGTCATCACGATACATAATTCTGACCTTGAAATAAACATTTTTATCCGATAGCCAATGTTTTTTCATAATTGTATTTTAAATTCCAGATTACAATCTTGCTTTATTAGAAAGTTATTCCCAGTGAAATAATCTGTCGCAGCAAAATTAAACAGCTTTTTGGATTTGTTCATTTTTAGGCTGGAGAAACCAAGCTCATCGAGTCTAGTCACGTGACCCAGGAAGTTTTTCTTTCGCTACCGCGCATTCTTTAAACTGCAATATCTCTGAAATGAAAAGACATTTTAATCTAAAATTTGGTATACGATTAAAAAAAAACATTGGCTTTCCGTTAAAAATGTTTATCTCAAGGTCAGAAGTATGTATCGTGATGACATCAGCATACTTATGTTTAAGTAACATATTCGTTAAGTAAATCAATGAATTTTATAAAATGGACCCAAAAAACGGTTAGAGCATAAAAAAATAGGTTAGAATTCCTTTGGCTTAAAAGTTTTTATCAACTCTACAGACTTAACAAATTTGAATAGAAATCCGTGCAATGAAGAAAAGGGCGATTTTAACATATTTAGGCTATATTCTAGGGTATCCCCTTTTGTAAAAAGTGGAAGGGACAAATGGTTTTTTAATGTAATTTTTCATGCTCTATCCGTTTTTTGAGTCTATTTTGTAAAATATATACATTTAGTTATCGAAATTGTTACGTAATCATAAATTTGCTGATGTCATCACGATACATAATTCTGACCTTGAAATAAACATTTTTATCCGATAGCCCATTTTTTTTCATAATTGTATTTTAAATTCCAGATTAAAATCTTGCTTTATTAGAAAGTTATTCCCAGTGAAATAATCTGTCGCAGCAAAATTAAACAGCTTTTTGGATTTGGTCATTTTTAGGCTGGAGAAACCAAGCTCATTGAGTCTAGTTACGTGACCCAGGAAGTTTTTCTTTCGCTACCGCGCATTCTTTAAACTGCAATATCTCTGAAATGAAAAGACATTTTAATCTAAAATTTGGTATACGATTAAAAAAAAACATTGGCTTTCCGTTAAAAATGTTTATCTCAAGGTCAGAAGTATGTATCGTGATGACATCAGCATACTTATGTTTAAGTAACATATTCGTTAACTAAATCAATGAATTTTATAAAATGGACCCAAAAAACGGTTAGAGCATAAAAAAATAGGTTAGAATTCCTTTGGCTTTAAAAGTTTTTATCAACTCTACAGACTTAAAAAATTTGAATAGAAATCGGTGCAATGAAGAAAAGGGCGATTTTAACATATTTGGGCTATATTGTAGGGTATCCCCTTTTGTAAAAAGTGGAAGGGACAAAGGGTTTTTTAATGTAATTTTTCATGCTCTATCCGTTTTTTGAGTCTATTTTGTAAAATATATACATTTAGTTATCGAAATTGTTACGTAATCATAAATTTGCTCATGTCATCACTATACATAATTCTGACCTTGAAATAAACATTTTTATCGGAAAGCCAATGTTTTTTCATAATTGTATTCTAAATTCCAGATTAAAATCTTGCTTTATTGGAAAGTTATTGCCAGTGAAATAATCTGTCGCAGCAAAATTAAACAGCTTTTTGGATTTGGTCATTTTTGGGCTGGAGAATCCAAGCTCATCGAGTCTAGTCACGTGACCCAGGAAAATATCTTTCGCTACCGCGCATTCTTTAAACTGCAATATCTCCGAAATGAAAAGACATTTTAATCTAAAATTTGGTATACGATTAAAAAAAAACATTGGCTTTCCGTTAAAAATGTTTATCTCAAGGTCAGAAGTATGTATCGTGATGACATCAGCATACTTATGTTTAAGTAACATATTCGTTAACTAAATCAATGAATTTTATAAAATGGACCCAAAAAACGGTTAGAGCATAAAAAAATAGGTTAGAATTCCTTTGGCTTTAAAAGTTTTTATCAACTCTACAGACTTAAAAAATTTGAATAGAAATCGGTGCAATGATGAAAAGGGCGATTTTAACATATTTGGGCTATATTGTAGGGTATCCCCTTTTGTAAAAAGTGGAAGGGACAAAGGGTTCTTTAATGTAATTTTGCATGCTCTATCCGTTTTTTGAGTCTATTTTGTAAAATATATACATTTAGTTATCGAAATTGTTACGTAATCATAAATTTGCTGATGTCATCACGATACATAATTCTGACCTTGAAATAAACATTTTTATCCGATAGCCAATGTTTTTTCATAATTGTATTTTAAATTCCAGATTAAAATCTTGCTTTATTAGAAAGTTATTCCCAGTGAAATAATCTGTCGCAGCAAAATTAAACAGCTTTTTGGATTTGGTCATTTTTAGGCTGGAGAAACCAAGCTCATCGAGTCTAGTCACGTGACCCAGGAAGTTTTTCTTTCGCTACCGCGCATTCTTTAAACTGCAATATCTCTGAAATGAAAAGACATTTTAATCTAAAATTTGGTATACGATTAAAAAAAAACATTGGCTTTCCGTTAAAAATGTTTATCTCAAGGTCAGAAGTATGTATCGTGATGACATCAGCATACTTATGTTTAAGTAACATATTCGTTAACTAAATCAATGAATTTTATAAAATGGACCCAAAAAACGGTTAGAGCATAAAAAAATAGGTTAGAATTCCTTTGGCTTTAAAAGTTTTTATCAACTCTACAGACTTAAAAAATTTGAATAGAAATCCGTGCAATGAAGAAAAGGGCGATTTTAACATATTTGGGCTATATTGTAGGGTATCCCCTTTTGTAAAAAGTGAAAGGGACAAATGGTTTTTTAATGTAATTTTTCATGCTCTATCCGTTTTTTGAGTCTATTTTGTAAAATATATACATTTAGTTATCGAAATTGTTACGTAATCATAAATTTGCTGATGTCATCACGATACATAATTCTGACCTTGAAATAAACATTTTTATCGGAAAGCCAATGTTTTTTCATAATTGTATTCTAAATTCCAGATTAAAATCTTGCTTTATTGGAAAGTTATTGCCAGTGAAATAATCTGTCGCAGCAAAATTAAACAGCTTTTTGGATTTGGTCATTTTTGGGCTGGAGAATCCAAGCTCATCGAGTCTAGTCACGTGACCCAGGAAAATATCTTTCGCTACCGCGCATTCTTTAAACTGCAATATCTCCGAAATGAAAAGACATTTTAATCTAAAATTTGGTATACGATTAAAAAAAAACATTGGCTTTCCGTTAAAAATGTTTATCTCAAGGTCAGAAGTATGTATCGTGATGACATCAGCATACTTATGTTTAAGTAACATATTCGTTAACTAAATCAATGAATTTTATAAAATGGACCCAAAAAACGGTTAGAGCATAAAAAAATAGGTTAGAATTCCTTTGGCTTTAAAAGTTTTTATCAACTCTACAGACTTAAAAAATTTGAATAGAAATCGGTGCAATGATGAAAAGGGCGATTTTAACATATTTGGGCTATATTGTAGGGTATCCCCTTTTGTAAAAAGTGGAAGGGACAAAGGGTTCTTTAATGTAATTTTGCATGCTCTATCCGTTTTTTGAGTCTATTTTGTAAAATATATACATTTAGTTATCGAAATTGTTACGTAATCATAAATTTGCTGATGTCTTCACGATACATAATTCTGACCTTGGAATAAACTTTTTTATCGGAAAGCCAATGTTTTTTCATAATTGTATTCTAAATTCCTGATTAAAATCTTGCTTTATTGGCAAGTTATTGCCAGTGAAATAAACTGTCGCAGCAAAATTAAACAGCTTTCTGGATTTGGTCATTTTTGGGCTGGAGAATCCAAGCTCATCGAGTCTAGTCACGTGACCCAGGAAGTTATCTTTCGCTACCGCGCATTCTTTAAACTGCAATATCTCTGAAATGAAAAGACATTTTAATCTAAAATTTGGTATACGATTGAAAAAAAACATTGGCTTTCCGTTAAAAATGTTTATCTCAAAGTCAGAAGTATGTATCGTAATGACATCAGCATACTTATGTTTAAGTAACATATTCGTTAACTAAATCAATAAATTTTATAAAATGGACCCAAAAAACGGTTAGAGCATAAAAAAATAAGTTAGAATTCCTTTGGCTTTAAAAGTTTTTATCAACTCTACAGACTTAAAAAATTTGAATAGAAATCCGTGCAATGAAGAAAAGGGCGATTTTAACATATTTTGGCTATATTGTAGGGTATCCCCTTTTGTAAAAAGTGAAAGGGACAAATGGTTTTTTAATGTAATTTTTCATACTCTATCCGTTTTTTGAGTCTATTTTGTAAAATATATACATTTAGTTATCGAAATTGTTACGTAATCATAAATTTGCTGATGTCATCACGATACATAATTCTGACCTTGAAATAAACTTTTTTATCGGAAAGCCAATGTTTTTTCATAATTGTATTCTAAATTCCAGATTAAAATCTTGCTTTATTGGAAAGTTATTGCCAGTGAAATAATCTGTAGCAGCAAAATTAAACAGCTTTTTGGATTTGGTCATTTTTGGGTTGGAGAATCCAAGCTCATCGAGTCTAGTCACGTGACCCAGGAAAATATCTTTCGCTACCGCGCATTCTTTAAACTGCAATATCTCCGAAATGAAAAGACATTTTAATCTAAAATTTGGTATACGATTAAAAAAAAACATTGGCTTTCCGTTAAAAATGTTGATCTCAAGGTCAGAAGTATGTATCGTGATGACATCAGCATACTTATGTTTAAGTAACATATTCGTTAAGTAAATCAATGAATTTTATAAAATGGACCCAAAAAACGGTTAGAGCATAAAAAAATAGGTTAGAATTCCTTTGGATTAAAAGTTTTTATCAACTCTACAGACTTAACAAATTTGAATAGAAATCCGTGCAATGAAGAAAAGGGCGATTTTAACATATTTAGGCTATATTCTAGGGTATCCCCTTTTGTAAAAAGTGGAAGGGACAAATGGTTTTTTAATGTAATTTTTCATGCTCTATCCGTTTTTTGAGTCTATTTTGTAAAATATATACATTTAGTTATCGAAAATGTTACGTAATCATAAATTTGCTGATGTCATCACGATACATAATTCTGACCTTGAAATAAACATTTTTATCCGATAGCCAATTTTTTTTCATAATTGTATTTTAAATTCCAGATTAAAATCTTGCTTTATTAGAAAGTTATTCCCAGTGAAATAATCTGTCGCAGCAAAATTAAACAGCTTTTTGGATTTGGTCATTTTTAGGCTGGAGAAACCAAGCTCATCGAGTCTAGTCACGTGACCCAGGAAGTTTTTCTTTCGCTACCGCGCATTCTTTAAACTGCAATATCTCTGAAATGAAAAGACATTTTAATCTAAAATTTGGTATACGATTAAAAAAAAACATTGGCTTTCCGTTAAAAATGTTTATCTCAAGGTCAGAAGTATGTATCGTGATGACATCAGCATACTTATGTTTAAGTAACATATTCGTTAACTAAATCAATGAATTTTATAAAATGGACCCAAAAAACGGTTAGAGCATAAAAAAATAGGTTAGAATTCCTTTGGCTTTAAAAGTTTTTATCAACTCTACAGACTTAAAAAATTTGAATAGAAATCCGTGCAATGAAGAAAAGGGCGATTTTAACATATTTGGGCTATATTGTAGGGTATCCCCTTTTGTAAAAAGTGAAAGGGACAAATGGTTTTTTAATGTAATTTTTCATGCTCTATCCGTTTTTTGAGTCTATTTTGTAAAATATATACATTTAGTTATCGAAATTGTTACGTAATCATAAATTTGCTGATGTCATCACGATACATAATTCTGACCTTGAAATAAACATTTTTATCGGAAAGCCAATGTTTTTTCATAATTGTATTCTAAATTCCAGATTAAAATCTTGCTTTATTGGAAAGTTATTGCCAGTGAAATAATCTGTCGCAGCAAAATTAAACAGCTTTTTGGATTTGGTCATTTTTGGGCTGGAGAATCCAAGCTCATCGAGTCTAGTCACGTGACCCAGGAAAATATCTTTCGCTACCGCGCATTCTTTAAACTGCAATATCTCCGAAATGAAAAGACATTTTAATCTAAAATTTGGTATACGATTAAAAAAAAACATTGGCTTTCCGTTAAAAATGTTTATCTCAAGGTCAGAAGTATGTATCGTGATGACATCAGCATACTTATGTTTAAGTAACATATTCGTTAACTAAATCAATGAATTTTATAAAATGGACCCAAAAAACGGTTAGAGCATAAAAAAATAGGTTAGAATTCCTTTGGCTTTAAAAGTTTTTATCAACTCTACAGACTTAAAAAATTTGAATAGAAATCGGTGCAATGATGAAAAGGGCGATTTTAACATATTTGGGCTATATTGTAGGGTATCCCCTTTTGTAAAAAGTGAAAGGGACAAATGGTTTTTTAATGTAATTTTTCATGCTCTATCCGTTTTTTGAGTCTATTTTGTAAAATATATACATTTAGTTATCGAAATTGTTACGTAATCATAAATTTGCTGATGTCATCACGATACATAATTCAGACCTTGAAATAAACTTTTTTATCGGAAAGCCAATGTTTTTTCATAATTGTATTCTAAATTCCAGATTAAAATCTTGCTTTATTGGAAAGTTATTGCCAGTGAAATAATCTGTAGCAGCAAAATTAAACAGCTTTTTGGATTTGGTCATTTTTGGGTTGGAGAATCCAAGCTCATCGAGTCTAGTCACGTGACCCAGGAAAATATCTTTCGCTACCGCGCTTTCTTTAAACTGCAATATCTCCGAAATGAAAAGACATTTTAATCTAAAATTTGGTATACGATTAAAAAAAAACATTGGCTTTCCGTTAAAAATGTTTATCTCAAAGTCAGAAGTATGTATCGTAATGACATCAGCATACTTATGTTTAAGTAACATATTTGTTAACTAAATCAATGAATTTTATAAAATGGACCCAAAAAACGGTTAGAGCATAAAAAAATAAGTTAGAATTCCTTTGGCTTTAAAAGTTTTTATCAACTCTACAGACTTAAAAAATTTGAATAGAAATCCGTGCAATGAAGAAAAGGGCGATTTTAACATATTTAGGCTATATTCTAGGGTATCCCCTTTTGTAAAAAGTGGAGGGGACAAATGGTTTTTTAATGTAATTTTTCATGCTCTGTCCGTTTTTGAGTCTATTTTGTAAAATATATACATTTAGTTATCGAAATTGTTACGTAATCATAAATTTGCTGATGTCATCACGATACATAATTCTGACCTTGAAATAAACTTTTTTATCGGAAAGCCAATGTTTTTTCATAATTGTATTTTAAATTCCAGATTAAAATCTTGCTTTATTAGAAAGTTATTCCCAGTGAAATAATCTGTCGCAGCAAAATTAAACAGCTTTTTGGATTTGGTCATTTTTAGGCTGGAGAAACCAAGCTCATCGAGTCTAGTCACGTGACCCAGGAAGTTTTTCTTTCGCTACCGCGCATTCTTTAAACTGCAATATCTCTGAAATGAAAAGACATTTTAATCTAAAATTTGGTATACGATTAAAAAAAAACATTGGCTTTCCGTTAAAAATGTTTATCTCAAGGTCAGAAGTATGTATCGTGATGACATCAGCATACTTATGTTTAAGTAACATATTCGTTAACTAAATCAATGAATTTTATAAAATGGACCCAAAAAACGGTTAGAGCATAAAAAAATAGGTTAGAATTCCTTTGGCTTTAAAAGTTTTTATCAACTCTACAGACTTAAAAAATTTGAATAGAAATCGGTGCAATGAAGAAAAGGGCGATTTTAACATATTTGGGCTATATTGTAGGGTATCCCCTTTTGTAAAAAGTGGAGGGGACAAATGGTTTTTTAATGTAATTTTTCATGCTCTGTCCGTTTTTGAGTCTATTTTGTAAAATATATACATTTAGTTATCGAAATTGTTACGTAATCATAAATTTGCTGATGTCATCACGATACATAATTCTGACCTTGAAATAAACTTTTTTATCGGAAAGCCAATGTTTTTTCATAATTGTATTTTAAATTCCAGATTAAAATCTTGCTTTATTAGAAAGTTATTCCCAGTGAAATAATCTGTCGCAGCAAAATTAAACAGCTTTTTGGATTTGGTCATTTTTAGGCTGGAGAAACCAAGCTCATCGAGTCTAGTCACGTGACCCAGGAAGTTTTTCTTTCGCTACCGCGCATTCTTTAAACTGCAATATCTCTGAAATGAAAAGACATTTTAATCTAAAATTTGGTATACGATTAAAAAAAAACATTGGCTTTCCGTTAAAAATGTTTATCTCAAGGTCAGAAGTATGTATCGTGATGACATCAGCATACTTATGTTTAAGTAACATATTCGTTAACTAAATCAATGAATTTTATAAAATGGACCCAAAAAACGGTTAGAGCATAAAAAAATAGGTTAGAATTCCTTTGGCTTTAAAAGTTTTTATCAACTTTACAGACTTAAAAAATTTGAATAGAAATCCGTGCAATGAAGAAAAGGCCGATTTTAACATATTTGGGCTATATTGTAGGGTATCCCCTTTTGTAAAAAGTGGAAGGGACAAATGGTTTTTTAATGTAATTTTTCATGCTCTATCCGTTTTTAGAGTTTATTTTGTAAAATATATACATTTAGTTATCGAAATTGTTACGTAATCATAAATTCGCTGATGTCATCACGATACATAATTCTGACCTTGAAATAAACATTTTTATCGGAAAGCCAATGTTTTTTCATAATTGTATTCTAAATTCCAGATTAAAATCTTGCTTTATTGGAAAGTTATTGCCAGTGAAATAATCTGTCGCAGCAAAATTAAACAGCTTTTTGGATTTGGTCATTTTTGGGCTGGAGAATCCAAGCTCATCGAGTCTAGTCACGTGACCCAGGAAGTTTTTCTTTCGCTACCGTGAATTCTTTAAACTGCAATATCTCTGAAATGAAAAGACATTTTAATCTAAAATTTGGTATACGATTAAAAAAAAACATTGGCTTTCCGTTAAAAATGTTTATCTCAAGGTCAGAAGTATGTATCGTGATGACATCAGCATACTTATGTTTAAGTAACATATTCGTTAACTAAATCAATGAATTTTATAAAATGGACCCAAAAAACGGTTAGAGCATAAAAAAATAGGTTAGAATTCCTTTGGCTTTAAAAGTTTTTATCAACTTTACAGACTTAAAAAATTTGAATAGAAATCCGTGCAATAAAGAAAAGGCCGATTTTAACATATTTGGGCTATATTGTAGGGTATCCCCTTTTGTAAAAAGTGGAAGGGACAAAGAGTGTTTTAATGTAATTTTTCATGCTCTATCCGTTTTTTGAGTCTATTTTGTAAAATATATACATTTAATTATCGAAATTGTTACGTAATAATGAATTTGCTGATGTCATCACGATACATAATTCTGACCTTGAAATAAACTTTTTTATCGGAAAGCCAATGTTTTTTTATAATTGTATTCTAAATTCCAGATTAAAATCTTACTTTATTGGAAAGTTATTGCCAGTGAAATAAACTGTCGCAGCAAAATTAAACAGCTTTTTGGATTTAGTCATTTTTGGGCTGGAGAATCCAAGCTCATCGAGTCTAGTCACGTGACCCAGGAAGTTATCTTTCGCTACCGCGCATTCTTTAAACTGCAATATCTCTGAAATGAAAAGACATTTTAATCTAAAATTTGGTATACGATTAAAAAAAAACATTAGCTTTCCGTTAAAAATGTTTATCTCAAGGTCAGAAGTATGTATCGTGATGACATCAGCATACTTATGTTTAAGTAACATATTCGTTAACTAAATCAATAAATTTTATAAAATGGACCCAAAAAACGGTTAGAGCATAAAAAAATAGGTTAGAATTCCTTTGGCTTTAAAAGTTTTTATCAACTTTACAGACTTAAAAAATTTGAATAGAAATTCGTGCAATGAAGAAAAGGCCGATTTTAACATATTTGGGCTATATTGTAGGGTATCCCCTTTTGTAAAAAGTGGAAGGGACAAAGGGTTTTTTAATGTAATTTTTCATGCTCTATCCGTTTTTTGAGTCTATTTTGTAAAATATATACATTTAGTTATCGAAATTGTTACGTAATCATAAATTTGCTGATGTCATCACGATACATAATTCTGACCTTGGAATAAACTTTTTTATCGGAAAGCCAATGTTTTTTCATAATTGTATTCTAAATTCCTGATTAAAATCTTGCTTTATTGGAAAGTTATTGCCAGTGAAATAAACTGTCGCAGCAAAATTAAACAGCTTTTTGGATTTGGTCATTTTTGGGCTGGAGAATCCAAGCTCATCGAGTCTAGACACGTGACCCAGGAAGTTATCTTTCGCTACCGCGCATTCTTTAAACTGCAATATCTCTGAAATGAAAAGACATTTTAATCTAAAATTTGGTATACGATTGAAAAAAAATATTGGCTTTCCGTTAAAAATGTTTATCTCAAAGTCAGAAGAATGTATCGTAATGACATCAGCATACTTATGTTTAAGTAACATATTCGTTAACTATAGTAAATCAATAAATTTTATAAAATGGACCCAAAAAACGGTTAGAGCATAAAAAAATAGGTTAGAATTCCTTTGGCTTTAAAAGTTTTTATCAACTCTACAGACTTAAAAAATTTGAATAGAAATCCGTGCAATGAAGAAAAGGGCGATTTTAACATATTTAGGCTATATTGTAGGGTATCCCCTTTTGTAAAAAGTGGAAGGGACAAAGGGTTTTTTAATGTAATTTTTCATGCTCTATCCGTTTTTTGAGTCTATTTTGTAAAATATATACATTTAGTTATCGAAATTGTTACGTAATCATAAATTTGCTGATGTCATCACGATACATAATTCTGACCTTGAAATAAACATTTTTATCCGATAGCCAATGTTTTTTCATAATTGTATTTTAAATTCCAGATTAAAATCTTGCTTTATTAGAAAGTTATTCCCAGTGAAATAATCTGTCGCAGCAAAATTAAACAGCTTTTTGGATTTGTTCATTTTTAGGCTGGAGAAACCAAGCTCATCGAGTCTAGTCACGTGACCCAGGAAGTTTTTCTTTCGCTACCGCGGATTCTTTAAACTGCAATATCTCTGAAATGAAAAGACATTTTAATCTAAAATTTGGTATACGATTAAAAAAAAACATTGGCTTTCCGTTAAAAATGTTTATCTCAAGGTCAGAAGTATGTATCGTGATGACATCAGCATACTTATGTTTAAGTAACATATTCGTTAACTAAATCAATGAATTTTATAAAATGGACCCAAAAAACGGTTAGAGCATAAAAAAATAGGTTAGAATTCCTTTGGCTTTAAAAGTTTTTATCAACTTTACAGACTTAAAAAATTTGAATAGAAATCCGTGCAATGAAGAAAAGGCCGATTTTAACATATTTGGGCTATATTGTAGGGTATCCCCTTTTGTAAAAAGTGGAAGAGACAAAGGGTTTTTTAATGTAATTTTTCATGCTCTATCCGTTTTTTGAGTCTATTTCGTAAAATATATACATTTAGTTATCGAAATTGTTACGTAATCATAAATTTGCTGATGTCATCACGATACATAATTCTGACCTTGGAATAAACTTTTTTATCGGAAAGCCAATGTTTTTTCATAATTGTATTCTAAATTCCTGATTAAAATCTTGCTTTATTGGCAAGTTATTGCCAGTGAAATAAACTGTCGCAGCAAAATTAAACAGCTTTCTGGATTTGGTCATTTTTGGGCTGGAGAATCCAAGCTCATCGAGTCTAGTCACGTGACCCAGGAAGTTTTTCTTTCGGTACCGCGCATTCTTTAAACTGCAATATCTCTGAAATGAAAAGACATTTTAATCTAAAATTTGGTATACGATTAAAAAAAAACATTGGCTTTCCGTTCAAAATGTTTATCTCAAGGTCAGAAGTATGTATCGTGATGACATCAGCATACTTATGTTTAAGTAACATATTCGTTAACTAAATCATTGAATTTTATAAAATGGACCCAAAAAACGGTTAGATCATAAAAAAATAGGTTAGAATTCCTTTGGCTTTAAAAGTTTTTATCAACTTTACAGACTTAAAAAGTTTGAATAGAAATCCGTGCAATAAAGAAAAGGCCGATTTTAACATATTTGGGCTATATTGTAGGGTATCCCCTTTTGTAAAAAGTGGAAGGGACAAAGGGTTTTTTAATGTATTTTTTCATGCTCTATCCGTTTTTTGAGTCTATTTTGTAAAATATATACATTTAGTTATCGAAATTGTTACGTAATCATAAATTTGCTGATGTCATCACGATACATAATTCTGACCTTGAAATAAACATTTTTATCCGATAGCCAATGTTTTTTCATAATTGTATTTTAAATTCCAGATTAAAATCTTGCTTTATTAGAAAGTTATTCCCAGTGAAATAATCTGTCGCAGCAAAATTAAACAGCTTTTTGGATTTGGTCATTTTTAGGCTGGAGAAACCAAGCTCATCGAGTCTAGTCACGTGACCCAGGAAGTTTTTCTTTCGCTACCGCGCATTCTTTAAACTGCAATATCTCTGAAATGAAAAGACATTTTAATCTAAAATTTGGTATACGATTAAAAAAAAACATTGGCTTTCCGTTAAAAATGTTGATCTCAAGGTCAGAAGTATGTATCGTGATGACATCAGCATACTTATGTTTAAGTAACATATTCGTTAAGTAAATCAATGAATTTTATAAAATTGACCCAAAAAACGGTTAGAGCATAAAAAAATAGGTTAGAATTCCTTTGGCTTAAAAGTTTTATCAACTCTACAGACTTAACAAATTTGAATAGAAATCCGTGCAATGAAGAAAAGGGCGATTTTAACATATTTAGGCTATATTCTAGGGTATCCCCTTTTGTAAAAAGTGAAAGGGACAAATGGTTTTTTAATGTAATTTTTCATGCTCTATCCGTTTTTTGAGTCTATTTTGTAAAATATATACATTTAGTTATCGAAATTGTTACGTAATCATAAATTTGCTGATGTCATCACGATACATAATTCTGACCTTGAAATAAACATTTTTATCCGATAGCCAATGTTTTTTCATAATTGTATTTTAAATTCCAGATTAAAATCTTGCTTTATTAGAAAGTTATTCCCAGTGAAATAATCTGTGGCAGCAAAATTAAACAGCTTTTTGGATTTGGTCATTTTTAGGCTGGAGAAACCAAGCTCATCGAGTCTAGTCACGTGACCCAGGAAGTTTTTCTTTCGCTACCGCGCATTCTTTAAACTGCAATATCTCTGAAATGAAAAGACATTTTAATCTAAAATTTGGTATACGATTAAAAAAAAACATTGGCTTTCCGTTAAAAATGTTGATCTCAAGGTCAGAAGTATGTATCGTGATGACATCAGCATACTTATGTTTAAGTAACATATTCGTTAAGTAAATCAATGAATTTTATAAAATTGACCCAAAAAACGGTTAGAGCATAAAAAAATAGGTTAGAATTCCTTTGGCTTAAAAGTTTTATCAACTCTACAGACTTAACAAATTTGAATAGAAATCCGTGCAATGAAGAAAAGGGCGATTTTAACATATTTAGGCTATATTCTAGGGTATCCCCTTTTGTAAAAAGTGGAAGGGGCAAATGGTTTTTTAATGTAATTTTTCATGCTCTATCCGTTTTTTGAGTCTATTTTGTAAAATATATACATTTAGTTATCGAAATTGTTACGTAATCATAAATTTGCTGATGTCATCACGATACATAATTCTGACCTTGAAATAAACATTTTTATCCGATAGCCAATGTTTTTTCATAATTGTATTTTAAATTCCAGATTAAAATCTTGCTTTATTAGAAAGTTATTCCCAGTGAAATAATCTGTGGCAGCAAAATTAAACAGCTTTTTGGATTTGGTCATTTTTAGGCTGGAGAAACCAAGCTCATCGAGTCTAGTCACGTGACCCAGGAAGTTTTTCTTTCGCTACCGCGCATTCTTTAAACTGCAATATCTCTGAAATGAAAAGACATTTTAATCTAAAATTTGGTATACGATTAAAAAAAAACATTGGCTTTCCGTTAAAAATGTTTATCTCAAGGTCAGAAGTATGTATCGTGATGACATCAGCATACTTATGTTTAAGTAACATATTCGTTAACTAAATCAATGAATTTTATAAAATGGACCCAAAAAACGGTTAGAGCATAAAAAAATAGGTTAGAATTTCTTTGGCTTTAAAAGTTTTTATCAACTTTACAGACTTAAAAAATTTGAATAGAAATCCGTGCAATGAAGAAAAGGCCGATTTTAACATATTTGGGCTATATTGTAGGGTATCCCCTTTTGTAAAAAGTGGAAGGGACAAAGGGTTTTTTAATGTATTTTTTCATGCTCTATCCGTTTTTTGAGTCTATTTTGTAAAATATATACATTTAGTTATCGAAATTGTTACGTAATCATAAATTTGCTGATGTCATCACGATACATAATTCTGACCTTGAAATAAACATTTTTATCCGATAGCCAATGTTTTTTCATAATTGTATTTTAAATTCCAGATTAAAATCTTGCTTTATTAGAAAGTTATTCCCAGTGAAATAATCTGTCGCAGCAAAATTAAACAGCTTTTTGGATTTGGTCATTTTTAGGCTGGAGAAACCAAGCTCATCGAGTCTAGTCACGTGACCCAGGAAGTTTTTCTTTCGCTACCGCGCATTCTTTAAACTGCAATATCTCTGAAATGAAAAGACATTTTAATCTAAAATTTGGTATACGATTAAAAAAAAACATTGGCTTTCCGTTAAAAATGTTGATCTCAAGGTCAGAAGTATGTATCGTGATGACATCAGCATACTTATGTTTAAGTAACATATTCGTTAAGTAAATCAATGAATTTTATAAAATTGACCCAAAAAACGGTTAGAGCATAAAAAAATAGGTTAGAATTCCTTTGGCTTAAAAGTTTTATCAACTCTACAGACTTAACAAATTTGAATAGAAATCCGTGCAATGAAGAAAAGGGCGATTTTAACATATTTAGGCTATATTCTAGGGTATCCCCTTTTGTAAAAAGTGAAAGGGACAAATGGTTTTTTAATGTAATTTTTCATGCTCTATCCGTTTTTTGAGTCTATTTTGTAAAATATATACATTTAGTTATCGAAATTGTTACGTAATCATAAATTTGCTGATGTCATCACGATACATAATTCTGACCTTGAAATAAACATTTTTATCCGATAGCCAATGTTTTTTCATAATTGTATTTTAAATTCCAGATTAAAATCTTGCTTTATTAGAAAGTTATTCCCAGTGAAATAATCTGTGGCAGCAAAATTAAACAGCTTTTTGGATTTGGTCATTTTTGGGCTGGAGAATCCAAGCTCATCGAGTCTAGTCACGTGACCCAGGAAGTTTTTCTTTCGCTACCGCGCATTCTTTAAACTGCAATATCTCTGAAATGAAAAGACATTTTAATCTAAAATTTGGTATACGATTAAAAAAAAACATTGGCTTTCCGTTAAAAATGTTTATCTTAAGGTCAGAAGTATGTATCGTGATCTATGTATCAGTATACAAGTATGTATCAGCATACTTATGTTTAAGTAACATATTCGTTAAGTAAATCAATGAATTTTATAAAATGGACCCAAGAAACGGTTAGAGCATAAAAAAATAGGTTAGAATTCCTTTGGCTTAAAAGTTGTATCAACTCTACAGACTTAACAAATTTGAATAGAAATCCGTGCAATGAAGAAAAGGGCGATTTTAACATATTTAGGCTATATTCTAGGGTATCCCCTTTTGTAAAAAGTGGAAGGGACAAATGGTTTTTTAATGTAATTTTTCATGCTCTATCCGTTTTTTGAGTCTATTTTGTAAAATATATACATCTAGTTATCGAAATTGTTACGTAATCATAAATTTGCTGATGTCATCACGATACATAATTCTGACCTTGAAATAAACATTTTTATCCGATAGCCAATGTTTTTTCATAATTGTATTTTAAATTCCAGATTAAAATCTTGCTTTATTAGAAAGTTATTCCCAGTGAAATAATCTGTCGCAGCAAAATTAAACAGCTTTTTGGATTTGGTCATTTTTAGGCTGGTGAAACCAAGCTCATCGAGTCTAGTCACGTGACCCAGGAAGTTTTTCTTTCGCTACCGCGCATTCTTTAAACTGCAATATCTCTGAAATGAAAAGACATTTTAATCTAAAATTTGGTATACGATTAAAAAAAAACATTGGCTTTCCGTTAAAAATGTTTATCTCAAGGTCAGAAGTATGTATCGTGATGACATCAAAATACTTATGTTTAAGTAACATATTCGTTAACTAAATCAATGAATTTTATAAAATGGACCCAAAAAACGGTTAGAGCATAAAAAAATAGGTTAGAATTCCTTTGGCTTTAAAAGTTTTTATCAACTTTACAGACTTAAAAAATTTGAATAGAAATCCGTGCAATGAAGAAAAGGCCGATTTTAACATATTTGGGCTATATTGTAGGGTATCCCCTTTTGTAAAAAGTGGAAGGGACAAAGGGTTTTTTAATGTATTTTTTCATGCTCTATCCGTTTTTTGAGTCTATTTTGTAAAATATATACATTTAGTTATCGAAATTGTTACGTAATCATAAATTTGCTGATGTCATCACGATACATAATTCTGACCTTGAAATAAACATTTTTATCCGATAGCCAATGTTTTTTCATAATTGTATTTTAAATTCCAGATTAAAATCTTGCTTTATTAGAAAGTTATTCCCAGTGAAATAATCTGTCGCAGCAAAATTAAACAGCTTTTTGGATTTGGTCATTTTTAGGCTGGAGAAACCAAGCTCATCGAGTCTAGTCACGTGACCCAGGAAGTTTTTCTTTCGCTACCGCGCATTCTTTAAACTGCAATATCTCTGAAATGAAAAGACATTTTAATCTAAAATTTGGTATACGATTAAAAAAAAACATTGGCTTTCCGTTAAAAATGTTTATCTCAAGGTCAGAAGTATGTATCGTGATGACATCAAAATACTTATGTTTAAGTAACATATTCGTTAACTAAATCAATGAATTTTATAAAATGGACCCAAAAAACGGTTAGAGCATAAAAAAATAGGTTAGAATTCCTTTGGCTTTAAAAGTTTTTATCAACTTTACAGACTTAAAAAATTTGAATAGAAATCCGTGCAATGAAGAAAAGGCCGATTTTAACATATTTGGGCTATATTGTAGGGTATCCCCTTTTGTAAAAAGTGGAAGGAACAAAGGGTTTTTAATGTATTTTTTCATGCTCTATCCGTTTTTTGAGTCTATTTTGTAAAATATATACATTTAGTTATCGAAATTGTTACGTAATCATAAATTTGCTGATGTCATCACGATACATAATTCTGACCTTGAAATAAACATTTTTATCCGATAGCCAATGTTTTTTCATAATTGTATTTTAAATTCCAGATTAAAATCTTGCTTTATTAGAAAGTTATTCCCAGTGAAATAATCTGTCGCAGCAAAATTAAACAGCTTTTTGGATTTGGTCATTTTTAGGCTGGAGAAACCAAGCTCATCGAGTCTAGTCACGTGACCCAGGAAGTTTTTCTTTCGCTACCGCGCATTTTTTAAACTGCAATATCTCTGAAATGAAAAGACATTTTAATCTAAAATTTGGTATACGATTAAAAAAAAACATTGGCTTTCCGTTAAAAATGTTTATCTCAAGGTCAGAAGTATGTATCGTGATGACATCAAAATACTTATGTTTAAGTAACATATTCGTTAACTAAATCAATGAATTTTATAAAATGGACCCAAAAAACGGTTAGAGCATAAAAAAATAGGTTAGAATTCCTTTGGCTTTAAAAGTTTTTATCAACTTTACAGACTTAAAAAATTTGAATAGAAATCCGTGCAATGAAGAAAAGGCCGATTTTAACATATTTGGGCTATATTGTAGGGTATCCCCTTTTGTAAAAAGTGGAAGGAACAAAGGGTTTTTTAATGTATTTTTTCATGCTCTATCCGTTTTTTGAGTCTATTTTGTAAAATATATACATTTAGTTATCGAAATTGTTACGTAATCATAAATTTGCTGATGTCATCACGATACATAATTCTGACCTTGAAATAAACATTTTTATCCGATAGCCAATGTTTTTTCATAATTGTATTCTAAATTCCAGATTAAAATCTTGCTTTATTAGAAAGTTATTGCCAGTGAAATAATCTGTCGCAGCAAAATTAAACAGCTTTTTGGATTTAGTCATTTTTGGGCTGGAGAATCCAAGCTCATCGAGTCTAGTCACGTGACCCAGGAAAATATCTTTCGCTACCGCGCATTCTTTAAACTGCAAATATCTCCGAAATGAAAAGACTTTTTAATCTAAAATTTGGTATACGATTAAAAAAAAACATTGGCTTTCCGTTAAAAATGTTGATCTCAAGGTCAGAAGTATGTATCGTGATGACATCAGCATACTTATGTTTAAGTAACATATTCGTTAAGTAAATCAATGAATTTTATAAAATGGACCCAAAAAACGGTTAGAGCATAAAAAAATAGGTTAGAATTCCTTTGGCTTTAAAAGTTTTTATCAACTTTACAGACTTAAAAAATTTGAATAGAAATCCGTGCAATGAAGAAAAGGCCGATTTTAACATATTTGGGCTATATTGTAGGGTATCCCCTTTTGTATAAAGTGGAAGGGACAAAGGGTTTTTTATTGTATTTTTTCATGCTCTATCCGTTTTTTGAGTCTATTTTGTAAAATATATACATTTAGTTATCGAAATTGTTACGTAATCATAAATTTGCTGATGTCATCACGATACATAATTCTGACCTTGAAATAAACATTTTTATCCGATAGCCAATGTTTTTTCATAATTGTATTTTAAATTCCAGATTAAAATCTTGCTTTATTAGAAAGTTATTCCCAGTGAAATAATCTGTCGCAGCAAAATTAAACAGCTTTTTGGATTTGGTCATTTTTAGGCTGGAGAAACCAAGCTCATCGAGTCTAGTCACGTGACCCAGGAAGTTTTTCTTTCGCTACCGCGCATTTTTTAAACTGCAATATCTCTGAAATGAAAAGACATTTTAATCTAAAATTTGGTATACGATTAAAAAAAAACATTGGCTTTCCGTTAAAAATGTTTATCTCAAGGTCAGAAGTATGTATCGTGATGACATCAAAATACTTATGTTTAAGTAACATATTCGTTAACTAAATCAATGAATTTTATAAAATGGACCCAAAAAACGGTTAGAGCATAAAAAAATAGGTTAGAATTCCTTTGGCTTTAAAAGTTTTTATCAACTTTACAGACTTAAAAAATTTGAATAGAAATCCGTGCAATGAAGAAAAGGCCGATTTTAACATATTTGGGCTATATTGTAGGGTATCCCCTTTTGTAAAAAGTGGAAGGAACAAAGGGTTTTTTAATGTATTTTTTCATGCTCTATCCGTTTTTTGAGTCTATTTTGTAAAATATATACATTTAGTTATCGAAATTGTTACGTAATCATAAATTTGCTGATGTCATCACGATACATAATTCTGACCTTGAAATAAACATTTTTATCCGATAGCCAATGTTTTTTCATAATTGTATTCTAAATTCCAGATTAAAATCTTGCTTTATTAGAAAGTTATTGCCAGTGAAATAATCTGTCGCAGCAAAATTAAACAGCTTTTTGGATTTAGTCATTTTTGGGCTGGAGAATCCAAGCTCATCGAGTCTAGTCACGTGACCCAGGAAAATATCTTTCGCTACCGCGCATTCTTTAAACTGCAAATATCTCCGAAATGAAAAGACTTTTTAATCTAAAATTTGGTATACGATTAAAAAAAAACATTGGCTTTCCGTTAAAAATGTTGATCTCAAGGTCAGAAGTATGTATCGTGATGACATCAGCATACTTATGTTTAAGTAACATATTCGTTAACTAAATCAATGAATTTTATAAAATGGACCCAAAAAACGGTTAGAGCATAAAAAAATAGGTTAGAATTCCTTTGGCTTTGAAAGTTTTTATCAACTTTACAGACTTAAAAAATTTGAATAGAAATCCGTGCAATGAAGAAAAGGCCGATTTTAACATATTTGGGCTATATTGTAGGGTATCCCCTTTTGTATAAAGTGGAAGGGACAAAGGGTTTTTTAATGTATTTTTTCATGCTCTATCCGTTTTTTGAGTCTATTTTGTAAAATATATACATTTAGTTATCGAAATTGTTACGTAATCATAAATTTGCTGATGTCATCACGATACATAATTCTGACCTTGAAATAAACATTTTTATCCGATAGCCAATGTTTTTTCATAATTGTATTTTAAATTCCAGATTAAAATCTTGCTTTATTAGAAAGTTATTCCCAGTGAAATAATCTGTCGCAGCAAAATTAAACAGCTTTTTGGATTTGGTCATTTTTAGGCTGGAGAAACCAAGCTCATCGAGTCTAGTCACGTGACCCAGGAAGTTTTTCTTTCGCTACCGCGCATTCTTTAAACTGCAATATCTCTGAAATGAAAAGACATTTTAATCTAAAATTTGGTATACGATTAAAAAAAAACATTGGCTTTCCGTTCAAAATGTTTATCTCAAGGTCAGAAGTATGTATCGTGATGACATCAGCATACTTATGTTTAAGTAACATATTCGTTAACTAAATCAATGAATTTTATAAAATGGACCCAAAAAACGGTTAGATCATAAAAAAATAGGTTAGAATTCCTTTGGCTTTAAAAGTTTTTATCAACTTTACAGACTTAAAAAATTTGAATAGAGATCCGTGCAATAAAGAAAAGGCCGATTTTAACATATTTGGGCTATATTGTAGGGTATCCCCTTTTGTAAAAAGTGGAAGGGACAAAGGGTTTTTTAATGTAATTTTTCATGCTCTGTCCGTTTTTGTGTCTATTTTGTAAAATATATACATTTAGTTATCGAAATTGTAACGTAATCATAAATTTGCTGATGTCATCACGATACATAATTCTGACCTTGAAATAAACTTTTTTGTCGGAAAGCCAATGTTTTTTCATAATTGTATTCTAAATTCCAGATTAAAATCTTTCTTTATTGGAAAGTTATTGCCAGTGAAATAATCTGTCGCAGCAAAATTAAACAGCTTTTTGGATTTGGTCATTTTTGGGTTGGAGAATCCAAGCTCATCGAGTCCAGTCACGTGGCCCAGGAAGTTTTTCTTTCGCTACCGCGCATTCTTTAAACTGCAATATCTCTGAAATGAAAAGACATTTTAATCTAAAATTTGGTATACGATTAAAAAAAAACATTGGCTTTCCGTTAAAAATGTTTATCTCAAGGTCAGAAGTATGTATCGTGATGACATCAGCATACTTATGTTTAAGTAACATATTCGTTAACTAAATCAATGAATTTTATAAAATGGACCCAAAAAACGGTTAGAGCATAAAAAAATAGGTTAGAATTCTTTTGGCTTTAAAAGTTTTTATCAACTTTACAGACTTAAAAAATTTGAATAGAAATCCGTGCAATGAAGAAAAGGGCGATTTTAACATATTTAGGCTATATTGTAGGGTATCCCCTTTTGTAAAAAGTGGAAGGGAAAAAGGGTTTTTTAATGTAATTTTTCATGCTCTATCCGTTTTTTGAGTCTATTTTGTAAAATATATACATTTAGTTATCGAAATTGTTACGTAATCAAAAATTTGCTGATGTCATCACGATACATAATTCTTACCTTGAAATAAACTTTTTTATCGGAAAGCCAATGTTTTTTCATAATTGTATTCTAAATTCCAGATTAAAATCTTGCTTTATTGGAAAGTTATTGCCAGTGAAATAAACTGTCGCAGCAAAATTAAACAGCTTTTTGGATTTGGTCATTTTTGGGCTGGAGAATCCAAGCTCATCGAGTCTAGTCACGTGACCCAGGAAGTTATCTTTCGCTACCGCGCATTCTTTAAACTGCAATATCTCTGAAATAAAAAGACATTTTAATCTAAAATTTGGTATACGATTGAAAAAAAACATTGGCTTTCCGTTAAAAATGTTTATCTCAAAGTCAGAAGTATGTATCGTAATGACATCAGCATACTTATGTTTAAGTAACATATTCGTTAACTAAATCAATAAATTTTATAAAATGGACCCAAAAAACGGTTAGAGCATAAAAAAATAGGTTAGAATTCCTTTGGCTTTAAAAGTTTTTATCAACTCTACAGACTTAAAAAATTTGAATAGAAATCCGTGCAATGAAGAAAAGGGCGATTTTAACATATTTAGGCTATATTGTAGGGTATCCCCCTTTGTAAAAAGTGGAAGGGACAAAGGGTTTTTTAATGTAATTTTTCATGCTCTGTCCGTTTTTGTGTCTATTTTGTAAAATATATACATTTAGTTATCGAAATTGTTACGTAATCATAAATTTGCTGATGTCATCACGATACATAATTCTGACCTTGAAATAAACTTTTTTATCAGAAAGCCAATGTTTTTTCATAATTGTATTCTAAATTCCAGATTAAAATCTTGCTTTATTGGAAAGTTATTGCCAGTGAAATAATCTGTCGCAGCAAAATTAAACAGCTTTTTGGATTTAGTCATTTTTGGGCTGGAGAATCCAAGCTCATCGAGTCTAGTCACGTGACCCAGGAAGTTTTTCTTTCGCTACCGCGCATTCTTTAAACTGCAATATCTCTGAAATGAAAAGACATTTTAATCTAAAATTTGGTATACGATTAAAAAAAAACATTGGCTTTCCGTTAAAAATGTTTATCTCAAGGTCAGAAGTATGTATCGTGATGACATCAGCATACTTATGTTTAAGTAACATATTCGTTAACTAAATCAATGAATTTTATAAAATGGACCCAAAAAACGGTTAGAGCATAAAAAAATAGGTTAGAATTCTTTTGGCTTTAAAAGTTTTTATCAACTTTACAGACTTAAAAAATTTGAATAGAAATCCGTGCAATGAAGAAAAGGGCGATTTTAACATATTTAGGCTATATTGTAGGGTATCCCCTTTTGTAAAAAGTGGAAGGGAAAAAGGGTTTTTTAATGTAATTTTTCATGCTCTATCCGTTTTTTGAGTCTATTTTGTAAAATATATACATTTAGTTATCGAAATTGTTACGTAATCAAAAATTTGCTGATGTCATCACGATACATAATTCTTACCTTGAAATAAACTTTTTTATCGGAAAGCCAATGTTTTTTCATAATTGTATTCTAAATTCCAGATTAAAATCTTGCTTTATTGGAAAGTTATTGCCAGTGAAATAAACTGTCGCAGCAAAATTAAACAGCTTTTTGGATTTGGTCATTTTTGGGCTGGAGAATCCAAGCTCATCGAGTCTAGTCACGTGACCCAGGAAGTTTTTCTTTCGCTACCGCGCATTCTTTAAACTGCAATATCTCTGAAATGAAAAGACATTTTAATCTAAAATTTGGTATACGATTAAAAAAAAACATTGGCTTTCCGTTAAAAATGTTTATCTCAAGGTCAGAAGTATGTATCGTGATGACATCAGCATACTTATGTTTAAGTAACATATTCGTTAACTAAATCAATGAATTTTATAAAATGGACCCAAAAAACGGTTAGAGCATAAAAAAATAGGTTAGAATTCCTTTGGCTTTAAAAGTTTTTATCAACTCTACAGACTTAAAAAATTTGAATAGAAATCCGTGCAATGAAGAAAAGGGCGATTTTAACATATTTAGGCTATATTGTAGGGTATCCCCTTTTGTAAAAAGTGGAAGGGACAAAGGGTTTTTTAATGTAATTTTTTATGCTCTGTCCGTTTTTGAGTCTATTTTGTAAAATATATACATTTAGTTATCGAAATTGTTACGTAATCATAAATTTGCTGATGTCATCACGATACATAATTCTGACCTTGAAATAAACTTTTTTATCGGAAAGCCAATGTTTTTTCATAATTGTATTCTAAATTCCAGATTAAAATCTTGCTTTATTGGAAAGTTATTGCCAGTGAAATAATCTGTGGCAGCAAAATTAAACAGCTTTTTGGATTTGGTCATTTTTGGGTTGGAGAATCCAAGCTCATCGAGTCTAGTCACGTGACCCAGGAAGTTTTTCTTTCGCTACCGCGCATTCTTTAAACTGCAATATCTCTGAAATGAAAAGACATTTTAATCTAAAATTTGGTATACGATTAAAAAAAAACATTGGCTTTCCGTTAAAAATGTTTATCTCAAGGTCAGAAGTATGTATCGTGATGACATCAAAATACTTATGTTTAAGTAACATATTCGTTAACTAAATCAATGAATTTTATAAAATGGACCCAAAAAACGGTTAGAGCATAAAAAAATAGGTTAGAATTCCTTTGGCTTAAAAGTTTTTATCAACTCTACAGACTTAACAAATTTGAATAGAAATCCGTGCAATGAAGAAAAGGGCGATTTTAACATATTTAGGCTATATTCTAGGGTATCCCCTTTTGTAAAAAGTGGAAGGGACAAAGGGTTTTTTAATGTAATTTTTCATGCTCTGTCCGTTTTTGTGTCTATTTTGTAAAATATATACATTTAGTTATCGAAATTGTAACGTAATCATAAATTTGCTGATGTCATCACGATACATAATTCTGACCTTGAAATAAACTTTTTTGTCGGAAAGCCAATGTTTTTTCATAATTGTATTCTAAATTCCAGATTAAAATCTTTCTTTATTGGAAAGTTATTGCCAGTGAAATAATCTGTCGCAGCAAAATTAAACAGCTTTTTGGATTTGGTCATTTTTGGGTTGGAGAATCCAAGCTCATCGAGTCCAGTCACGTGACCCAGGAAGTTTTTCTTTCGCTACCGCGCATTCTTTAAACTGCAATATCTCTGAAATGAAAAGACATTTTAATCTAAAATTTGGTATACGATTAAAAAAAAACATTGGCTTTCCGTTAAAAATGTTTATCTCAAGGTCAGAAGTATGTATCGTGATGACATCAGCATACTTATGTTTAAGTAACATATTCGTTAACTAAATCAATGAATTTTATAAAATGGACCCAAAAAACGGTTAGAGCATAAAAAAATAGGTTAGAATTCTTTTGGCTTTAAAAGTTTTTATCAACTTTACAGACTTAAAAAATTTGAATAGAAATCCGTGCAATGAAGAAAAGGGCGATTTTAACATATTTAGGCTATATTGTAGGGTATCCCCTTTTGTAAAAAGTGGAAGGGAAAAAGGGTTTTTTAATGTAATTTTTCATGCTCTATCCGTTTTTTGAGTCTATTTTGTAAAATATATACATTTAGTTATCGAAATTGTTACGTAATCAAAAATTTGCTGATGTCATCACGATACATAATTCTTACCTTGAAATAAACTTTTTTATCGGAAAGCCAATGTTTTTTCATAATTGTATTCTAAATTCCAGATTAAAATCTTGCTTTATTGGAAAGTTATTGCCAGTGAAATAAACTGTCGCAGCAAAATTAAACAGCTTTTTGGATTTGGTCATTTTTGGGCTGGAGAATCCAAGCTCATCGAGTCTAGTCACGTGACCCAGGAAGTTATCTTTCGCTACCGCGCATTCTTTAAACTGCAATATCTCTGAAATAAAAAGACATTTTAATCTAAAATTTGGTATACGATTGAAAAAAAACATTGGCTTTCCGTTAAAAATGTTTATCTCAAAGTCAGAAGTATGTATCGTAATGACATCAGCATACTTATGTTTAAGTAACATATTCGTTAACTAAATCAATAAATTTTATAAAATGGACCCAAAAAACGGTTAGAGCATAAAAAAATAGGTTAGAATTCCTTTGGCTTTAAAAGTTTTTATCAACTCTACAGACTTAAAAAATTTGAATAGAAATCCGTGCAATGAAGAAAAGGGCGATTTTAACATATTTAGGCTATATTGTAGGGTATCCCCTTTTGTAAAAAGTGGAAGGGACAAAGGGTTTTTTAATGTAATTTTTCATGCTCTGTCCGTTTTTGTGTCTATTTTGTAAAATATATACATTTAGTTATCGAAATTGTTACGTAATCATAAATTTGCTGATGTCATCACGATACATAATTCTGACCTTGAAATAAACTTTTTTATCAGAAAGCCAATGTTTTTTCATAATTGTATTCTAAATTCCAGATTAAAATCTTGCTTTATTGGAAAGTTATTGCCAGTGAAATAATCTGTCGCAGCAAAATTAAACAGCTTTTTGGATTTAGTCATTTTTGGGCTGGAGAATCCAAGCTCATCGAGTCTAGTCACGTGACCCAGGAAGTTTTTCTTTCGCTACCGCGCATTCTTTAAACTGCAATATCTCTGAAATGAAAAGACATTTTAATCTAAAATTTGGTATACGATTAAAAAAAAACATTGGCTTTCCGTTAAAAATGTTTATCTCAAGGTCAGAAGTATGTATCGTGATGACATCAGCATACTTATGTTTAAGTAACATATTCGTTAACTAAATCAATGAATTTTATAAAATGGACCCAAAAAACGGTTAGAGCATAAAAAAATAGGTTAGAATTCTTTTGGCTTTAAAAGTTTTTATCAACTTTACAGACTTAAAAAATTTGAATAGAAATCCGTGCAATGAAGAAAAGGGCGATTTTAACATATTTAGGCTATATTGTAGGGTATCCCCTTTTGTAAAAAGTGGAAGGGAAAAAGGGTTTTTTAATGTAATTTTTCATGCTCTATCCGTTTTTTGAGTCTATTTTGTAAAATATATACATTTAGTTATCGAAATTGTTACGTAATCATAAATTTGCTGATGTCATCACGATACATAATTCTGACCTTGAAATAAACATTTTTATCCGATAGCCAATGTTTTTTCATAATTGTATTCTAAATTCCAGATTAAAATCTTGCTTTATTAGAAAGTTATTGCCAGTGAAATAATCTGTTGCAGCAAAATTGAACAGCTTTTTGGATTTAGTCATTTTTGGGCTGGAGAATCCAAGCTCATCGAGTCTAGTCACGTGACCCAGGAAGTTATCTTTCGCTACCGCGCATTCTTTAAACTGCAATATCTCTGAAATGAAAAGACATTTTAATCTAAAAGTTGGTATACGATTAAAAAAAAACATTGGCTTTCCGTTAAAAATGTTTATCTCAAAGTCAGAAGTATGTATCGTAATGACATCAGCATACTTATGTTTAAGTAACATATTCGTTAACTAAATCAATGAATTTTATAAAATGGACCCAAAAAACGGTTAGAGCATAAAAAAATAGGTTAGAATTCCTTTGGCTTTAAAAGTTTTTATCAACTGTACAGACTTAAAAAATTTGAATAGAAATCGGTGCAATGAAGAAAAGGGCGATTTTAACATATTTGGGCTATATTGTAGGGTATCCCCTTTTGTAAAAAGTGGAAGGGACAAAGGGTTTTTTAATGTAATTTTTCATGCTCTATCCGTTTTTTGAGTCTATTTTGTAAAATATATACATTTAGTTATCGAAATTGTTACGTAATCATAAATTTGCTGATGTCTTCACGATACATAATTCTGACCTTGAAATAAACATTTTAATCCGATAGCCAATGTTTTTTCATAATTGTATTCTAAATTCCAGATTAAAATCTTGCTTTATTAGAAAGTTATTGCCAGTGAAATAATCTGTCGCAGCAAAATTAAACAGCTTTTTGGATTTGGTCATTTTTAGGCTGGAGAAACCAAGCTCATCGAGTCTAGTCACGTGACCCAGGAAAATATCTTTCGCTACCGCGCATTCTTTAAACTGCAATATCTCTGAAATGAAAAGACATTTTAATCTAATATTTGGTATACGATTAAAAAAAAACATTGGCTTTCCGTTAAAAATGTTTAGCTCAAGGTCAGAAGTATGTATCGTGATGACATCAGCATACTTATGTTTAAGTAACATATTCGTTAACTAAGTCAATGAATTTTATAAAATAAACCCAAAAAACGGTAAGAGCATAAAAAAATATGTTAGAATTCCTTTGGCTTTAAAAGTTTTAATCAACTCTACAGAATTAAAAAATTTAAATAGAAATCCGTGCAATGAAGAGAAGGGCGATTTTAATATATTTAGGCTATATTGTAGGGTATCCCCTTTTGTAAAAAGTGGGAGGAACAAAGGGTTTTTTAATGTAATTTTGCATGCTCTATCCGTTTTTTGGGTCCATTTTGTAAAATATATACATTTAGTTATCGAAATTTATAAGTAAACATAAATTTGCTGATGTCATTACGATACATAATTCTGACCTTGAAATAAACATTTTTATCGGAAAGCCAATGTTTTTTCATAATTGTATTCTAAATTCCAGATTAAAATCTTGCTTTATTGGAAAGTTATTGCCAGTGAAATAATCTGTCGCAGCAAAAGTAAACAGCTTTTTGGATTTGGTCATTTTTGGGCTGGAGAATCCAAGCTTATCGAGTCTAGTCACGTGACCCAGGAAGTTATCTTTCGCTACCGCGCATTCTTTAAACTGCAATATCTCTGAAATGAAAAGACATTTTAATCTAAAATTTGGTATACGATTAAAAAAAAACATTGGCTTTCCGTTAAAAATGTTGATCTCAAGGTCAGAAGTATGTATCGTGATGACATCAGCATACTTATGTTTAAGTAACATATTCGTTAACTAAATCAATGAATTTTATAAAATGGACCCAAAAAACGGTTAGAGCATAAAAAAATAGGTTAGAATTCCCTTGGCTTTAAAAGTTTTTATCAACTCTACAGACTTAAAAAATTTGAATAGAAATCGGTGCAATGAAGAAAAGGGCGATTTTAACATATTTGGGCTATATTGTAGGGTATCCCCTTTTGTAAAAAGTGGAAGGGACAAAGGGTTTTTTAATGTAATTTTTCATGCTCTATCCGTTTTTTGAGTCTATTTTGTAAAATATATACATTTAGTTATCGAAATTGTTACGTAATCATAAATTTGCTGATGTCTTCACGATACATAATTCTGACCTTGAAATAAACATTTTTATCCGATAGCCAATGTTTTTTCATAATTGTATTCTAAATTCCAGATTAAAATCTTGCTTTATTAGAAAGTTATTGCCAGTGAAATAATCTGTTGCAGCAAAATTGAACAGCTTTTTGGATTTAGTCATTTTTGGGCTGGAGAATCCAAGCTCATCGAGTCTAGTCACGTGACCCAGGAAGTTATCTTTCGCTACCGCGCATTCTTTAAACTGCAATATCTCTGAAATGAAAAGACATTTTAATCTAAAATTTGGTATACGATTAAAAAAAAACATTGGCTTTCCGTTAAAAATGTTTATCTCAAGGTCAGAAGTATGTATCGTGATGACATCAGCATACTTATGTTTAAGTAACATATTCGTTAACTAAATCAATGAATTTTATAAAATGGACCCAAAAAACGGTTAGAGCATAAAAAAATAGGTTAGAATTTCTTTGGCTTTAAAAGTTTTTATCAACTTTACAGACTTAAAAAATTTGAATAGAAATCCGTGCAATGAAGAAAAGGCCGATTTTAACATATTTGGGCTATATTGTAGGGTATCCCCTTTTGTAAAAAGTGGAAGAGACAAAGGGTTTTTTAATGTAATTTTTCATGCTCTATCCGTTTTTTGAGTCTATTTTGTAAAATATATACATTTAGTTATCGAAATTGTTACGTAATCATAAATTTGCTGATGTCATCACGATACATAATTCTGACCTTGAAATAAACATTTTTATCCGATAGCCAATGTTTTTTCATAATTGTATTTTAAATTCCAGATTAAAATCTTGCTTTATTAGAAAGTTATTCCCAGTGAAATAATCTGTCGCAGCAAAATTAAACAGCTTTTTGGATTTGGTCATTTTTAGGCTGGAGAAACCAAGCTCATCGAGTCTAGTCACGTGACCCAGGAAGTTTTTCTTTCGCTACCGCGCATTCTTTAAACTGCAATATCTCTAAAATGAAAAGACATTTTAATCTAAAATTTGGTATACGATTAAAAAAAAACATTGGCTTTCCGTTAAAAATGTTTATCTCAAGGTCAAAAGTATGTATCGTGATGACATCAGCATACTTATGTTTAAGTAACATATTCGTTAACTAAATCAATGAATTTTATAAAATGGACCCAAAAAACGGTTAGAGCATAAAAAAATAGGTTAGGATTCCTTTGGCTTTAAAAGTTTTTATCAACTCTACAGACTTAAAAAATTTGAATAGAAATCCGTGCAATGAAGAAAAGGGCGATCTTAACATATTTGGGCTATATTGTAGGGTATCCCCTTTTGTAAAAAGTGGAAGGGACAAAGGGTTTTTTAATGTAATTTTTCATGCTCTATCCGTTTTTTGAGTCTATTTTGTAAAATATATACATTTAGTTGTCGAAATTGTTACGTAATCATAAATTTGCTGGTGTCATCACGATACATAATTCTGACCTTGGAATAAACTTTTTTATCGGAAAGCCAATGTTTTTTCATAATTGTATTCTAAATTCCAGATTAAAATCTTGCTTTATTGGCAAGTTATTGCCAGTAAAACAAACTGTCGCAGCAAAATTAAACAGCTTTTTGGATTTGGTCATTTTTGGGCTGGAGAATCCAAGCTCATCGAGTCTAGTCACGTGACCCAGGAAGTTTTTCTTTCGCTACCGCGCATTCTTTAAACTGCAATATCTCTAAAATGAAAAGACATTTAAATCTAAAATTTGGTATACGATTAAAAAAAAACATTGGCTTTCCGTTAAAAATGTTTATCTCAAGGTCAGAAGTATGTATCGTGATGACATCAGCATACTTATGTTTAAGTAACATATTCGTTAACTAAATCAATGAATTTTATAAAATGGACCCAAAAAACGGTTAGAGCATAAAAAAATAGGTTAGGATTCCTTTGGCTTTAAAAGTTTTTATCAACTCTACAGACTTAAAAAATTTGAATAGAAATCCGTGCAATGAAGAAAAGGGCGATCTTAACATATTTGGGCTATATTGTAGGGTATCCCCTTTTGTAAAAAGTGGAAGAGACAAAGGGTTTTTTAATGTAATTTTTCATGCTCTATCCGTTTTTTGAGTCTATTTTGTAAAATATATACATTTAGTTATCGAAATTGTTACGTAATCATAAATTTGCTGATGTCATCACGATACATAATTCTGACCTTGAAATAAACATTTTTATCCGATAGCCAATGTTTTTTCATAATTGTATTTTAAATTCCAGATTAAAATCTTGCTTTATTAGAAAGTTATTCCCAGTGAAATAATCTGTCGCAGCAAAATTAAACAGCTTTTTGGATTTGGTCATTTTTAGGCTGGAGAAACCAAGCTCATCGAGTCTAGTCACGTGACCCAGGAAGTTTTTCTTTCGCTACCGCGCATTCTTTAAACTGCAATATCTCTAAAATGAAAAGACATTTTAATCTAAAATTTGGTATACGATTAAAAAAAAACATTGGCTTTCCGTTAAAAATGTTTATCTCAAGGTCAAAAGTATGTATCGTGATGACATCAGCATACTTATGTTTAAGTAACATATTCGTTAACTAAATCAATGAATTTTATAAAATGGACCCAAAAAACGGTTAGAGCATAAAAAAATAGGTTAGGATTCCTTTGGCTTTAAAAGTTTTTATCAACTCTACAGACTTAAAAAATTTGAATAGAAATCCGTGCAATGAAGAAAAGGGCGATCTTAACATATTTGGGCTATATTGTAGGGTATCCCCTTTTGTAAAAAGTGGAAGGGACAAAGGGTTTTTTAATGTAATTTTTCATGCTCTATCCGTTTTTTGAGTCTATTTTGTAAAATATATACATTTAGTTGTCGAAATTGTTACGTAATCATAAATTTGCTGGTGTCATCACGATACATAATTCTGACCTTGGAATAAACTTTTTTATCGGAAAGCCAATGTTTTTTCATAATTGTATTCTAAATTCCAGATTAAAATCTTGCTTTATTGGCAAGTTATTGCCAGTAAAACAAACTGTCGCAGCAAAATTAAACAGCTTTTTGGATTTGGTCATTTTTGGGCTGGAGAATCCAAGCTCATCGAGTCTAGTCACGTGACCCAGGAAGTTATCTTTCGCTACCGCGCATTCTTTAAACTGCAATATCTCTGAAATGAAAAGACATTTTAATCTAAAATTTGGTATACGATTAAAAAAAAACATTGGCTTTCCGTTAAAAATGTTTATCTCAAGGTCAGAAGTATGTATCGTGATGACATCAGCATACTTATGTTTAAGTAACATATTCGTTAACTAAATCAATGAATTTTATAAAATGGACCCAAAAAACGGTTAGAGCATAAAAAAATAGGTTAGGATTCCTTTGGCTTTAAAAGTTTTTATCAACTCTACAGACTTAAAAAATTTGAATAGAAATCCGTGCAATGAAGAAAAGGGCGATCTTAACATATTTGGGCTATATTGTAGGGTATCCCCTTTTGTAAAAAGTGGAAGGGACAAAGGGTTTTTTAATGTAATTTTTCATGCTCTATCCGTTTTTTGAGTCTATTTTGTAAAATATATACATTTAGTTATCGAAATTGTTACGTAATCATAAATTTGCTGATGTCATCACGATACATAATTCTGACCTTGAAATAAACATTTTTATCCGATAGCCAATGTTTTTTCATAATTGTATTTTAAATTCCAGATTAAAATCTTGCTTTATTAGAAAGTTATTCCCAGTGAAATAATCTGTCGCAGCAAAATTAAACAGCTTTTTGGATTTGGTCATTTTTAGGCTGGAGAAACTAAGCTCATCGAGTCTAGTCACGTGACCCAGGAAGTTTTTCTTTCGCTACCGCGCATTCTTTAAACTGCAATATCTCTAAAATGAAAAGACATTTAAATCTAAAATTTGGTATACGATTAAAAAAAAACATTGGCTTTCCGTTAAAAATGTTTATCTCAAGGTCAGAAGTATGTATCGTGATGACATCAGCATACTTATGTTTAAGTAACATATTCGTTAACTAAATCAATGAATTTTATAAAATGGACCCAAAAAACGGTTAGAGCATAAAAAAATCGGTTAGGATTCCTTTGGCTTTAAAAGTTTTTATCAACTCTACAGACTTAAAAAATTTGAATAGAAATCCGTGCAATGAAGAAAAGGGCGATTTTAACATATTTAGGCTATATTCTAGGGTATCCCCTTTTGTAAAAAGTGGAAGGGACAAATGGTTTTTTAATGTAATTTTTCATGCTCTATCCGTTTTTTGAGTCTATTTTGTAAAATATATACATTTAGTTATCGAAATTGTTACGTAATCATAAATTTGCTGATGTCATTACGATACATAATTCTGACCTTGAAATAAACATTTTTATCCGATAGCCAATGTTTTTTCATAATTGTATTTTAAATTCCAGATTAAAATCTTGCTTTATTAGAAAGTTATTCCCAGTGAAATAATCTGTCGCAGCAAAATTAAACAGCTTTTTGGATTTGGTCATTTTTAGGCTGGAGAAACCAAGCTCATCGAGTCTAGTCACGTGACCCAGGAAGTTTTTCTTTCGCTACCGCGCATTCTTTAAACTGCAATATCTCTGAAATGAAAAGACATTTTAATCTAAAATTTGGTATACGATTAAAAAAATACATTGGCTTTCCGTTAAAAATGTTTATCTCAAGGTCAGAAGTATGTATCGTGATGACATCAGCATACTTATGTTTAAGTAACATATTCGTTAACTAAATCAATGAATTTTATAAAATGGACACAAAAAACGGTTAGAGCATAAAAAAATAGGTTAGAATTTCTTTGGCTTTAAAAGTTTTTATCAACTTTACAGACTTAAAAAATTTGAATAGAAATCCATGCAATGAAGAAAAGGCCGATTTTAACATATTTGGGCTATATTGTAGGGTATCCCCTTTTGTAAAAAGTGGAAGGGACAAAGGGTTTTTTAATGTAATTTTTCATGCTCTATCCGTTTTTTGAGTCTATTTTGTAAAATATATACATTTAGTTATCGAAATTGTTACGTAATCATAAATTTGCTGATGTCATCACGATACATAATTCTGACCTTGAAATAAACATTTTTATCCGATAGCCAATGTTTTTTCATAATTGTATTCTAAATTCCAGATTAAAATCTTGCTTTATTAGAAAGTTATTGCCAGTGAAATAATCTGTTGCAGCAAAATTGAACAGCTTTTTGGATTTAGTCATTTTTGGGCTGGAGAATCCAAGCTCATCGAGTCTAGTCACGTGACCCAGGAAGTTATCTTTCGCTACCGCGCATTCTTTAAACTGCAATATCTCTGAAATGAAAAGACATTTTAATCTAAAATTTGGTATACGATTAAAAAAAAACATTGGCTTTCCGTTAAAAATGTTTATCTCAAGGTCAGAAGTATGTATCGTGATGACATCAGCATACTTATGTTTAAGTAACATATTCGTTAACTAAATCAATGAATTTTATAAAATGGACCCAAAAAACGGTTAGAGCATAAAAAAATAGGTTAGGATTCCTTTGGCTTTGAAAGTTTTTATCAACTCTACAGACTTAAAAAATTTGAATAGAAATCCGTGCAATGAAGAAAAGGGCGATCTTAACATGTTTGGGCTATATTGTAGGGTATCCCCTTTTGTAAAAAGTGGAAGGGACAAAGGGTTTTTTAATGTAATTTTTCATGCTCTATCCGTTTTTTGAGTCTATTTTGTAAAATATATACATTTAGTTGTCGAAATTGTTACGTAATCATAAATTTGCTGATGTCATCACGATACATAATTCTGACCTTGGAATAAACTTTTTTATCGGAAAGCCAATGTTTTTTCATAATTGTATTCTAAATTCCAGATTAAAATCTTGCTTCATTGGCAAGTTATTGCCAGTGAAACAAACTGTCGCAGCAAAATTAAACAGCTTTTTGGATTTGGTCATTTTTGGGCTGGAGAATCCAAGCTCATCGAGTCTAGTCACGTGACCCAGGAAGTTATCTTTCGCTACCGCGCATTCTTTAAACTGCAATATCTCTGAAATGAAAAGACATTTTAATCTAAAAGTTGGTATACGATTAAAAAAAAACATTGGCTTTCCGTTAAAAATGTTTATCTCAAAGTCAGAAGTATGTATCGTAATGACATCAGCATACTTATGTTTAAGTAACATATTCGTTAACTAAATCAATGAATTTTATAAAATGGACCCAACAAACGGTTAGAGCATAAAAAAATAGGTTAGAATTCCTTTGGCTTTAAAAGTTTTTATCAACTCTACAGACTTAAAAAATTTGAATAGAAATCCGTGCAATGAAGAAAAGGGCTATTTCAACATATTTAGGCTATATTGTAGGGTATCCCCTTTTGTAAAAAGTGGAAGGGAAAAAGGGTTTTTTAATGTAATTTTTCATACTCTGTCCGTTTTTGAGTCTATTTTGTAAAATATATACATTTAGTTATCGAAATTGTTACGTAATCATAAATTTGCTGATGTCATCACGATACATAATTCTGACCTTGGAATAAACTTTTTTATCGGAAAGCCAATGTTTTTTCATAATTGTATTCTAAATACCAGATTAAAATCTTGCTTTATTGGAAAGTTATTGACAGTGAAATAATCTGTCGCAGCAAAATTAAACAGCTTTTTGGATTTGATCATTTTTGGGTTGGAGAATCCAAGCTCATCGAGTCTAGTCACGTGACCCAGGAAGTTTTTCTTTCGCTACCGCGCATTCTTTAAACTGCAATATCTCTGAAATGAAAAGACATTTTAATCTAAAATTTGGTATACGATTAAAAAAAAACATTGGCTTTCCGTTAAAAATGTTGATCTCAAGGTCAGAAGTATGTATCGTGATGACATCAGCATACTTATGTTTAAGTAACATATTCGTTAACTAAATCAATGAATTTTATAAAATGGACCCAAAAAACGGTTAGAGCATAAAAAAATAGGTTAGAATTCCTTTGGCTTTAAAAGTTTTTATCAACTGTACAGACTTAAAAAATTTGAATAGAAATCGGTGCAATGAAGAAAAGGGCGATTTTAACATATTTGGGCTATATTGTAGGGTATCCCCTTTTGTAAAAAGTGGAAGGGACAAAGGGTTTTTTAATGTAATTTTTCATGCTCTATCCGTTTTTTGAGTCTATTTTGTAAAATATATACATTTAGTTATCGAAATTGTTACGTAATCATAAATTTGCTGATGTCTTCACGATACATAATTCTGACCTTGAAATAAACATTTTAATCCGATAGCCAATGTTTTTTCATAATTGTATTCTAAATTCCAGATTAAAATCTTGCTTTATTAGAAAGTTATTGCCAGTGAAATAATCTGTCGCAGCAAAATTAAACAGCTTTTTGGATTTGGTCATTTTTAGGCTGGAGAAACCAAGCTCATCGAGTCTAGTCACGTGACCCAGGAAAATATCTTTCGCTACCGCGCATTCTTTAAACTGCAATATCTCTGAAATGAAAAGACATTTTAATCTAATATTTGGTATACGATTAAAAAAAAACATTGGCTTTCCGTTAAAAATGTTTAGCTCAAGGTCAGAAGTATGTATCGTGATGACATCAGCATACTTATGTTTAAGTAACATATTCGTTAACTAAGTCAATGAATTTTATAAAATAAACCCAAAAAACGGTAAGAGCATAAAAAAATATGTTAGAATTCCTTTGGCTTTAAAAGTTTTAATCAACTCTACAGAATTAAAAAATTTAAATAGAAATCCGTGCAATGAAGAGAAGGGCGATTTTAATATATTTAGGCTATATTGTAGGGTATCCCCTTTTGTAAAAAGTGGGAGGAACAAAGGGTTTTTTAATGTAATTTTGCATGCTCTATCCGTTTTTTGGGTCCATTTTGTAAAATATATACATTTAGTTATCGAAATTTATAAGTAAACATAAATTTGCTGATGTCATTACGATACATAATTCTGACCTTGAAATAAACATTTTTATCGGAAAGCCAATGTTTTTTCATAATTGTATTCTAAATTCCAGATTAAAATCTTGCTTTATTGGAAAGTTATTGCCAGTGAAATAATCTGTCGCAGCAAAAGTAAACAGCTTTTTGGATTTGGTCATTTTTGGGCTGGAGAATCCAAGCTTATCGAGTCTAGTCACGTGCCCCAGGAAGTTATCTTTCGCTACCGCGCATTCTTTAAACTGCAATATCTCTGAAATGAAAAGACATTTTAATCTAAAATTTGGTATACGATTAAAAAAAAACATTGGCTTTCCGTTAAAAATGTTGATCTCAAGGTCAGAAGTATGTATCGTGATGACATCAGCATACTTATGTTTAAGTAACATATTCGTTAACTAAATCAATGAATTTTATAAAATGGACCCAAAAAACGGTTAGAGCATAAAAAAATAGGTTAGAATTCCCTTGGCTTTAAAAGTTTTTATCAACTCTACAGACTTAAAAAATTTGAATAGAAATCGGTGCAATGAAGAAAAGGGCGATTTTAACATATTTGGGCTATATTGTAGGGTATCCCCTTTTGTAAAAAGTGGAAGGGACAAAGGGTTTTTTAATGTAATTTTTCATGCTCTATCCGTTTTTTGAGTCTATTTTGTAAAATATATACATTTAGTTATCGAAATTGTTACGTAATCATAAATTTGCTGATGTCTTCACGATACATAATTCTGACCTTGAAATAAACATTTTTATCCGATAGCCAATGTTTTTTCATAATTGTATTCTAAATTCCAGATTAAAATCTTGCTTTATTAGAAAGTTATTGCCAGTGAAATAATCTGTTGCAGCAAAATTGAACAGCTTTTTAGATTTAGTCATTTTTGGGCTGGAGAATCCAAGCTCATCGAGTCTAGTCACGTGACCCAGGAAGTTATCTTTCGCTACCGCGCATTCTTTAAACTGCAATATCTCTGAAATGAAAAGACATTTTAATCTAAAATTTGGTATACGATTAAAAAAAAACATTGGCTCTCCGTTAAAAATGTTTATCTCAAGGTCAGAAGTATGTATCGTGATGACATCAGCATACTTATGTTTAAGTAACATATTCGTTAACTAAATCAATGAATTTTATAAAATGGACCCAAAAAACGGTTAGAGCATAAAAAAATAGGTTAGAATTTCTTTGGCTTTAAAAGTTTTTATCAACTTTACAGACTTAAAAAATTTGAATAGAAATCCGTGCAATGAAGAAAAGGCCGATTTTAACATATTTGGGCTATATTGTAGGGTATCCCCTTTTGTAAAAAGTGGAAGAGACAAAGGGTTTTTTAATGTAATTTTTCATGCTCTATCCGTTTTTTGAGTCTATTTTGTAAAATATATACATTTAGTTATCGAAATTGTTACGTAATCATAAATTTGCTGATGTCATCACGATACATAATTCTGACCTTGAAATAAACATTTTTATCCGATAGCCAATGTTTTTTCATAATTGTATTTTAAATTCCAGATTAAAATCTTGCTTTATTAGAAAGTTATTCCCAGTGAAATAATCTGTCGCAGCAAAATTAAACAGCTTTTTGGATTTGGTCATTTTTAGGCTGGAGAAACCAAGCTCATCGAGTCTAGTCACGTGACCCAGGAAGTTTTTCTTTCGCTACCGCGCATTCTTTAAACTGCAATATCTCTAAAATGAAAAGACATTTTAATCTAAAATTTGGTATACGATTAAAAAAAAACATTGGCTTTCCGTTAAAAATGTTTATCTCAAGGTCAAAAGTATGTATCGTGATGACATCAGCATACTTATGTTTAAGTAACATATTCGTTAACTAAATCAATGAATTTTATAAAATGGACCCAAAAAACGGTTAGAGCATAAAAAAATAGGTTAGGATTCCTTTGGCTTTAAAAGTTTTTATCAACTCTACAGACTTAAAAAATTTGAATAGAAATCCGTGCAATGAAGAAAAGGGCGATCTTAACATATTTGGGCTATATTGTAGGGTATCCCCTTTTGTAAAAAGTGGAAGGGACAAAGGGTTTTTTAATGTAATTTTTCATGCTCTATCCGTTTTTTGAGTCTATTTTGTAAAATATATACATTTAGTTGTCGAAATTGTTACGTAATCATAAATTTGCTGGTGTCATCACGATACATAATTCTGACCTTGGAATAAACTTTTTTATCGGAAAGCCAATGTTTTTTCATAATTGTATTCTAAATTCCAGATTAAAATCTTGCTTTATTGGCAAGTTATTGCCAGTAAAACAAACTGTCGCAGCAAAATTAAACAGCTTTTTGGATTTGGTCATTTTTGGGCTGGAGAATCCAAGCTCATCGAGTCTAGTCACGTGACCCAGGAAGTTTTTCTTTCGCTACCGCGCATTCTTTAAACTGCAATATCTCTAAAATGAAAAGACATTTAAATCTAAAATTTGGTATACGATTAAAAAAAAACATTGGCTTTCCGTTAAAAATGTTTATCTCAAGGTCAGAAGTATGTATCGTGATGACATCAGCATACTTATGTTTAAGTAACATATTCGTTAACTAAATCAATGAATTTTATAAAATGGACCCAAAAAACGGTTAGAGCATAAAAAAATAGGTTAGGATTCCTTTGGCTTTAAAAGTTTTTATCAACTCTACAGACTTAAAAAATTTGAATAGAAATCCGTGCAATGAAGAAAAGGGCGATCTTAACATATTTGGGCTATATTGTAGGGTATCCCCTTTTGTAAAAAGTGGAAGAGACAAAGGGTTTTTTAATGTAATTTTTCATGCTCTATCCGTTTTTTGAGTCTATTTTGTAAAATATATACATTTAGTTATCGAAATTGTTACGTAATCATAAATTTGCTGATGTCATCACGATACATAATTCTGACCTTGAAATAAACATTTTTATCCGATAGCCAATGTTTTTTCATAATTGTATTTTAAATTCCAGATTAAAATCTTGCTTTATTAGAAAGTTATTCCCAGTGAAATAATCTGTCGCAGCAAAATTAAACAGCTTTTTGGATTTGGTCATTTTTAGGCTGGAGAAACCAAGCTCATCGAGTCTAGTCACGTGACCCAGGAAGTTTTTCTTTCGCTACCGCGCATTCTTTAAACTGCAATATCTCTAAAATGAAAAGACATTTTAATCTAAAATTTGGTATACGATTAAAAAAAAACATTGGCTTTCCGTTAAAAATGTTTATCTCAAGGTCAAAAGTATGTATCGTGATGACATCAGCATACTTATGTTTAAGTAACATATTCGTTAACTAAATCAATGAATTTTATAAAATGGACCCAAAAAACGGTTAGAGCATAAAAAAATAGGTTAGGATTCCTTTGGCTTTAAAAGTTTTTATCAACTCTACAGACTTAAAAAATTTGAATAGAAATCCGTGCAATGAAGAAAAGGGCGATCTTAACATATTTGGGCTATATTGTAGGGTATCCCCTTTTGTAAAAAGTGGAAGGGACAAAGGGTTTTTTAATGTAATTTTTCATGCTCTATCCGTTTTTTGAGTCTATTTTGTAAAATATATACATTTAGTTGTCGAAATTGTTACGTAATCATAAATTTGCTGGTGTCATCACGATACATAATTCTGACCTTGGAATAAACTTTTTTATCGGAAAGCCAATGTTTTTTCATAATTGTATTCTAAATTCCAGATTAAAATCTTGCTTTATTGGCAAGTTATTGCCAGTAAAACAAACTGTCGCAGCAAAATTAAACAGCTTTTTGGATTTGGTCATTTTTGGGCTGGAGAATCCAAGCTCATCGAGTCTAGTCACGTGACCCAGGAAGTTATCTTTCGCTACCGCGCATTCTTTAAACTGCAATATCTCTGAAATGAAAAGACATTTTAATCTAAAATTTGGTATACGATTAAAAAAAAACATTGGCTTTCCGTTAAAAATGTTTATCTCAAGGTCAGAAGTATGTATCGTGATGACATCAGCATACTTATGTTTAAGTAACATATTCGTTAACTAAATCAATGAATTTTATAAAATGGACCCAAAAAACGGTTAGAGCATAAAAAAATAGGTTAGAATTCCCTTGGCTTTAAAAGTTTTTATCAACTCTACAGACTTAAAAAATTTGAATAGAAATCGGTGCAATGAAGAAAAGGGCGATTTTAACATATTTGGGCTATATTGTAGGGTATCCCCTTTTGTAAAAAGTGGAAGGGACAAAGGGTTTTTTAATGTAATTTTTCATGCTCTATCCGTTTTTTGAGTCTATTTTGTAAAATATATACATTTAGTTATCGAAATTGTTACGTAATCATAAATTTGCTGATGTCTTCACGATACATAATTCTGACCTTGAAATAAACATTTTTATCCGATAGCCAATGTTTTTTCATAATTGTATTCTAAATTCCAGATTAAAATCTTGCTTTATTAGAAAGTTATTGCCAGTGAAATAATCTGTTGCAGCAAAATTGAACAGCTTTTTAGATTTAGTCATTTTTGGGCTGGAGAATCCAAGCTCATCGAGTCTAGTCACGTGACCCAGGAAGTTATCTTTCGCTACCGCGCATTCTTTAAACTGCAATATCTCTGAAATGAAAAGACATTTTAATCTAAAATTTGGTATACGATTAAAAAAAAACATTGGCTTTCCGTTAAAAATGTTTATCTCAAGGTCAGAAGTATGTATCGTGATGACATCAGCATACTTATGTTTAAGTAACATATTCGTTAACTAAATCAATGAATTTTATAAAATGGACCCAAAAAACGGTTAGAGCATAAAAAAATAGGTTAGAATTCCTTTGGCTTTAAAAGTTTTTATCAACTGTACAGACTTAAAAAATTTGAATAGAAATCGGTGCAATGAAGAAAAGGGCGATTTTAACATATTTGGGCTATATTGTAGGGTATCCCCTTTTGTAAAAAGTGGAAGAGACAAAGGGTTTTTTAATGTAATTTTTCATGCTCTATCCGTTTTTTGAGTCTATTTTGTAAAATATATACATTTAGTTATCGAAATTGTTACGTAATCATAAATTTGCTGATGTCATCACGATACATAATTCTGACCTTGGAATAAACTTTTTTATCGGAAAGCCAATGTTTTTTCATAATTGTATTCTAAATTCCAGATTAAAATCTTGCTTTATTGGAAAGTTATTGCCAGTGAAATAATCTGTCGCAGCAAAATTAAACAGCTTTTTGGATTTGGTCATTTTTGGGCTGGAGAATCCAAGCTCATCGAGTCTAGTCACGTGACCCAGGAAGTTTTTCTTTCGCTACCGCGCATTCTTTAAACTGCAATATCTCTAAAATGAAAAGACATTTAAATCTAAAATTTGGTATACGATTAAAAAAAAACATTGGCTTTCCGTTAAAAATGTTTATCTCAAGGTCAGAAGTATGTATCGTGATGACATCAGCATACTTATGTTTAAGTAACATATTCGTTAACTAAATCAATGAATTTTATAAAATGGACCCAAAAAACGGTTAGAGCATAAAAAAATAGGTTAGGATTCCTTTGGCTTTAAAAGTTTTTATCAACTCTACAGACTTAAAAAATTTGAATAGAAATCCGTGCAATGAAGAAAAGGGCGATCTTAACATATTTGGGCTATATTGTAGGGTATCCCCTTTTGTAAAAAGTGGAAGAGACAAAGGGTTTTTTAATGTAATTTTTCATGCTCTATCCGTTTTTTGAGTCTATTTTGTAAAATATATACATTTAGTTATCGAAATTGTTACGTTATCATAAATTTGCTGATGTCATCACGATACATAATTCTGACCTTGAAATAAACATTTTTATCCGATAGCCAATGTTTTTTCATAATTGTATTTTAAATTCCAGATTAAAATCTTGCTTTATTAGAAAGTTATTCCCAGTGAAATAATCTGTCGCAGCAAAATTAAACAGCTTTTTGGATTTGGTCATTTTTAGGCTGGAGAAACTAAGCTCATCGAGTCTAGTCACGTGACCCAGGAAGTTTTTCTTTCGCTACCGCGCATTCTTTAAACTGCAATATCTCTAAAATGAAAAGACATTTAAATCTAAAATTTGGTATACGATTAAAAAAAAACATTGGCTTTCCGTTAAAAATGTTTATCTCAAGGTCAGAAGTATGTATCGTGATGACATCAGCATACTTATGTTTAAGTAACATATTCGTTAACTAAATCAATGAATTTTATAAAATGGACCCAAAAAACGGTTAGAGCATAAAAAAATAGGTTAGGATTCCTTTGGCTTTAAAAGTTTTTATCAACTCTACAGACTTAAAAAATTTGAATAGAAATCCGTGCAATGAAGAAAAGGGCGATCTTAACATATTTGGGCTATATTGTAGGGTATCCCCTTTTGTAAAAAGTGGAAGGGACAAAGGGTTTTTTAATGTAATTTTTCATGCTCTATCCGTTTTTTGAGTCTATTTTGTAAAATATATACATTTAGTTGTCGAAATTGTTACGTAATCATAAATTTGCTGATGTCTTCACGATACATAATTCTGACCTTGAAATAAACATTTTCATCCGATAGCCAATGTTTTTTCATAATTGTATTCTAAATTCCAGATTAAAATCTTGCTTTATTAGAAAGTTATTGCCAGTGAAATAATCTGTCGCAGCAAAATTAAACAGCTTTTTGGATTTGGTCATTTTTAGGCTGGAGAAACCAAGCTCATCGAGTCTAGTCACGTGACCCAGGAAAATATCTTTCGCTACCGCGCATTCTTTAAACTGCAATATCTCCGAAATGAAAAGACATTTTAATCTAAAATTTGGTATACGATTAAAAAAAAACATTGGCTTTCCGTTAAAAATGTTGATCTCAAGGTCAGAAGTATGTATCGTGATGACATCAGCATACTTATGTTTAAGTAACATATTCGTTAACTAAATCAATGAATTTTATAAAATGGACCCAAAAAACGGTTAGAGCATAAAAAAATAGGTTAGAATTCCTTTGGCTTTAAAAGTTTTTATCAACTGTACAGACTTAAAAAATTTGAATAGAAATCGGTGCAATGAAGAAAAGGGCGATTTTAACATATTTGGGCTATATTGTAGGGTATCCCCTTTTGTAAAAAGTGGAAGGGACAAATGGTTTTTTAATGTAATTTTTCATGCTCTATCCGTTTTTTGAGTCTATTTTGTAAAATATATACATTTAGTTATCGAAATTGTTACGTAATCATAAATTCGCTGATGTCATCACGATACACAATTCTGACCTTGAAATAAACATTTTTATCGGAAAGCCAATGTTTTTTCATAATTGTATTCTAAATTCCAGATTAAAATCTTGCTTTATTGGAAAGTTATTGCCAGTGAAATAATCTGTCGCAGCAAAATTAAACAGCTTTTTGGATTTGGTCATTTTTGGGCTGGAGAATCCAAGCTCATCGAGTCTAGTCACGTGACCCAGGAAGTTTTTCTTTCGCTACCGCGCATTCTTTAAACTGCAATATCTCTGAAATGAAAAGACATTTTAATCTAAAATTTGGTATACGATTAAAAAAAAACATTGGCTTTCCGTTAAAAATGTTGATCTCAAGGTCAGAAGTATGTATCGTGATGACATCAGCATACTTATGTTTAAGTAACATATTCGTTAACTAAATCAATGAATTTTATAAAATGGACCCAAAAAACGGTTAGAGCATAAAAAATAGGTTAGAATTCCTTTGGCTTTAAAAGTTTTTATCAACTGTACAGACTTAAAAAATTTGAATAGAAATCGGTGCAATGAAGAAAAGGGCGATTTTAACATATTTGGGCTATATTGTAGGGTATCCCCTTTTGTAAAAAGTGGAAGGGACAAATGGTTTTTTAATGTAATTTTTCATGCTCTATCCGTTTTTTGAGTCTATTTTGTAAAATATATACATTTAGTTATCGAAATTGTTACGTAATCATAAATTTGCTGATGTCTTCACGATACATAATTCTGACCTTGAAATAAACATTTTTATCCGATAGCTAATGTTTTTTCATAAGTGTATTCTAAATTCCAGATTAAAATCTTGCTTTATTAGAAAGTTATTGCCAGTGAAATAATCTGTTGCAGCAAAATTGAACAGCTTTTTGGATTTAGTCATTTTTAAGCTGGAGAATCCAAGCTCATCGAGTCTAGTCACGTGACCCAGGAAGTTATCTTTCGCTACCGCGCATTCTTTAAACTGCAATATCTCTGAAATGAAAAGACATTTTAATCTAAAATTTGGTATACGATTAAAAAAAAACATTGGCTTTCCGTTAAAAATGTTGATCTCAAGGTCAGAAGTATGTATCGTGATGACATCAGCATACTTATGTTTAAGTAACATATTCGTTAACTAAATCAATGAATTTTATAAAATGGACCCAAAAAACGGTTAGAGCATAAAAAAATAGGTTAGAATTCCTTTGGCTTTAAAAGTTTTTATCAACTGTACAGACTTAAAAAATTTGAATAGAAATCGGTGCAATGAAGAAAAGGGCGATTTTAACATATTTGGGCTATATTGTAGGGTATCCCCTTTTGTAAAAAGTGGAAGGGACAAAGGGTTTTTTAATGTAATTTTTTATGCTCTATCCGTTTTTTAAGTCTATTTTGTAAAATATATACATTTAGTTATCGAAATTGTTACGTAATCATAAATTTGCTGATGTCATCACGATACATAATTCTGACCTTGAAATAAACATTTTTATCGGAAAGCCAATGTTTTTTCATAATTGTATTCTAAATTCCAGATTAAAATCTTGCTTTATTGGAAAGTTATTGCCAGTGAAATAATCTGTCGCAGCAAAATTAAACAGCTTTTTGGATTTGATCATTTTTGGGCTGGAGAATCCAAGCTCATCGAGTCTAGTCACGTGACCCAGGAAGTTATCTTTCGCGCATTCTTTAAACTGCAATATCTCTGAAATGAAAAGACATTTTAATCTAAAATTTGGTATACGATTAAAACAAAACATTGGCTTTCCGTTAAAAATGTTTATCTCAAGGTCAGAAGTATGTATCGTGATGACATCAGCATACTTATGTTTAAGTAATATATTCGTTAACTAAATCAATGAATTTTATAAAATGGATCGAAAAAACGGTTAGAGCATAAAAAAATAGGTTAGAATTCCTTTGGCTTTCAAAGTTTTTATCAACTCTACAGACTTAAAAAATTTGAATAGAAATCCGTGCAATGAAGAAAAGGGCGATTTTAACATATTTGGGCTATATTGTAGGGTATCCCCTTTTGTAAAAAATGGAAGGGACAAAGGGTTTTTTAATGTAAGTTTTCATGCTCTATCCGTGTTTGAGTCTATTTTGTACAATATATACATTTAGTTATCGAAATTGTTACGTAATCATAAATTTGCTGATGTCATCACGATACATAATTCTGACCTTGAAATAAACTTTTTTATCGGAAAGCCAATGTTTTTCATAATTGTATTCTAAATTCCAGATTAAAATCTTGCTTTATTGGAAAGTTATTGCCTGTGAAATAAACTGTCGCAGCAAAATTAAACAGCTTTTTGGATTTGGTCATTTTTGGGCTGGAGAATCCAAGCTCATCGAGTCTAGTCACGTGACCCAGGAAGTTATCTTTCGCTACCGCGCATTCTTTAAACTGCAATATCTCTGAAATGAAAAGACATTTTAATCTAATATTTGGTATACGATTAAAAAAAACATTGGCTTTCCGTTAAAAATGTTTAGCTCAAGGTCAGAAGTATGTATCGTGATGACATCAGCATACTTATGTTTAAGTAACATATTCGTTAACTAAGTCAATGAATTTTATAAAATAAACCCAAAAAACGGTAAGAGCATAAAAAAATATGTTAGAATTCCTTTGGCTTTAAAAGTTTTAATCTACTCTACAGAATTAAAAATTTAATAGAAATCCGTGCAATGAAGAGAAGGGCGATTTTAATATATTTAGGCTATATTGTAGGGTATCCCCTTTTGTAAAAAGTGGGAGGAACAAAGGGTTTTTTAATGTAATTTTGCATGCTCTATCCGTTTTTTGGGTCCATTTTGTAAAATATATACATTTAGTTATCGAAATTTATAAGTAAACATAAATTTGCTGATGTCATTACGATACATAATTCTGACCTTGAAATAAACATTTTTATCGGAAAGCCAATGTTTTTTCATAATTGTATTCTAAATTCCAGATTAAAATCTTGCTTTATTGGAAAGTTATTGCCAGTGAAATAATCTGTCGCAGCAAAAGTAAACAGCTTTTTGGATTTGGTCATTTTTAGGCTGGAGAAACCAAGCTCATCGAGGCTAGTCACGTGACCCAGGAAGTTTTTCTTTCGCT